>CM066314.1:91676928-96476928 GCA_033807775.1 Saussurea involucrata
CCGCAGACCTTGAGAAAGATAACTCCGGCGACACAACAGAATTTGCTCCGACCACCCATCTCCAAAACTTCATAGCAAAGGAACACTTTGAAAGTGTTCTTCCTTCAAAACCTAACAATTATCATTTGGTTCCCTCAAGAACCGCATTTGGGGAATCAAACGCAATTCTACTCGATATTCTTGAAAACCATTACCTATACCCCCTCTTATCCACAACAGTGCAGAAACTCCCTGCCAGATATCTCTACCAGTTCTGGCAAAGCTGCAGATTTGACCCAGAGGATCGACAAATCAAAGGATACATCTCCAAACCTGACAAAACAGAGCACATTGAACTCAAGTTCAACAGAACAATGTTCTCACTTGAGTTCAATCTACCAGCTAGAGGCCAATTAGGAATAAAAAGTTATGCAGAGGATCCCACAGATGAAGAGCTATGTAGGTTCGTAGAGATGTTGGGGTATAACACAACCCTAAGAAAAAGGAACGTGTTCAGAAGAAATCGTCTTCCTCCTCTGTGGAATACCCTCTTCTCAATACTAAACAGATGCCTAACAGGGAAAGTGGGCAGTCTAGACCAAACTTCGCACCAAATCCTGGTCATAATGTACGGAGTATATTATGATCTGCCTCTAGACTACGCCAAACTCATGATGCAAGAAATGGTCAACACCATTGAGCGAAAGAACCTCTCCCAAAAGTCCAAACCAACTCTTCCTCCTATGCAGTATCAACTATTTTTGGGTGCCATGCTCGAACCTCTGCTCTTATGTGAAAAATGGCCAATGGAAGCTCCCACGCCCAAAACATATCCTATGACAAAGAACACACCGACAGAGCACAAGGATGGATACAAATACTGCAGGCCTCTGTCATCAAAAATGCTGGGATATGCTACAGATAGATCCCTTAGATCTAGATACATACGAGATCATAGGACTCCAAAACCGAGTCCTGTGACACTCCCGCGTCTAGGAGCCCCCATAGGAACCTAAGTAGTAGAGAGAATGACAGAAGAAGAATGGGCAGTAGCATTTGCCAAGCATAATGTAATTCAAACAAATTTTCATGCAAAACGGCAGTCTATTCTCTCCTCCGTCTCCAAATCCAAAACCTCTGCCATCATACCCAAGAAGAAAGAGCACAGAAAGAAAGAAGAAGGCACCTCTGCAGAACCCCAAGAGTCTCTTCCTCGTGCAACAAAGGTTGGATCATCTGCACCTCCCTCTCCTCCAAAGCACAAAAAGAAGAGAAAATCCAAAGCCTCAGAGGAAGGGGAACCTAAACACAAGAGGAGAAAGAGCAAGAAGAAAAGTAGGAAACATCTGTCTCCTATTGTAGAGGAAACAGTGGCAGAAGATGTGGCAGAAAAAGTCATAGAAGATCTGCAATCCCCCAATGCCCTCAACTATGCACATCACGGGGATTTCTCTGACTTCCTCCAAAGACCTGAATTTGCCAACACTCTTGACACTGCTGGATGGACTGCAGAAGCTCTGTCACACGAAACCCATGAATCCACAGAAGAAACAGACTTCCAAATCTCTTCAGACTTAGAGGAGGATGACCAAACCCCACAAAATAATCAATCCAAAACTCTTGAAGTTCTACAGAACCCCTTCACTCAACCCAGATTTGATGTACATAGGGCAATCCTAGAGGAAGAGGTAGCTACAGAAGAACATAACATGGAAACCATGTAAGGAAGTCCAACAGAAGAGATGACTGAAACTAGAGTGCCACGGGTAGAAGTCTCAGAAGTGGATTCTGATGTAGAGGAAGCTGACCAAATAAGGAAAGGTCTTTATCATCCCCACGTACAACAATTATATGGATCACATCCTATGTACGACTCCCTAGGTTCAAGGGGTGAAGACGTAACAGAAGAAGGGGAGACAAGGGCAGAAGTGGTCGGAACAGAGGTTGAGACCATCGATGGAGAACAAGTGATCGGATGCTTCACAGAAGAAGAAGCAAGAAAAGATGCCTGGATTAATAGAGGCACACAACCAAAACCAACTCCCAGTGCAACCCGCACTTCTATTGCCGCCAGTCTAGTGGCAGAGGGCAATATTGAAAAAGAGCAGCACGGCTCGACCCCAACCCAAACCATCCGGACAGAGGAAACTCTTTCATCCTCTGTACCAATAATAACCGGGGAAACCATCATTCCAGGGGAATCCTCTCTAAAGGATTCATCCTTAGTTCGTGATCTATTGCCCCAGATCACACCCGACATACTTGCAGATGAATTTGTTTTCTCTTCCACACGCACACAACAAGGTCCAAACATCTCTTCAGAGGAGATTAGAGTGCACAAAGACAGAGAGACTCTAGACAAGTCTCCGAGTCAACAGAAGGATAATCTAGTACCCACCTCTAGAGTGGATCTAGACAATGTCCTTCACATAACTTCTGTAGAGTCTGAGGCACTAGATGCTTCTGCTCGAGGATCAGAAGGAAATCCTTCCGCCCCCAACATCTAAACAAGGGCAAAAGAAGGTGTCTCAGGAATAGAGACTCACTCTGGGGACGAATGTGTTCCCCCAGAGGTTACAACGAGTTCACATGTATCAAGGGATGAGTTCCAAACCCTTGTCACCTCTGTGAACCAAATAATGACAGAGTTGCAAAGCTATTTCAAATCTTTTGCAAATACTATATCCAGGGCAATCCTTGATCTGAACACCAAAATGGACACCTTGTCCACAGAGGTGCAAAACGCCATAACCCAGATGAAGTCCTCTGTAACACACACTGCTACTACCACTGCCACCTCTGCAGCAGCTGAATTCGGAAAAGCCGCCACCACTGCCTTCAAAGACTCTGTCAAGCACTTTCTTCTGCAACTGAAAGGGCAATCCTCAAAATCTTAGGGTCTTACACCTGAAGACCTGAAGAAGGCCTTAGACGAAGTTTAAGAGCAAACAACCAGAAATACTCAGGCCATGAAGCCTTCTGACTACATGACCAGAGCTCAGGTGACAGAACTCGGCCAAAGAATACTTGATCAGATGACCGAATTCATCAAAGCTTTCACCGTTGCCAATGCACACTATGTCAAAGAGTTTCAAGCTAGTGTCGGCAAAATGCGCTTCAACACAGAAGCAGAGGTTGAAACACTGCTCGGCCTCTATGATGACTTGTGCGCAAAGATGATTGTTGCAGGGGTTGTTCCACCAAAGAAACCAGATACAACATGCAGGGCAGAGGGTACGACAGATAAACATTAGGATGAGTCTGATGATGACCATCATGATCCATCAGATCATCCTGAGGGGGTGAATAGAGGGGAGAAATAAAGGGAAGAAGCTGCGAGCAGAAGTCTACCAGCTCCACCAATAGTCGCAGAACTCATCAACCAAGCACCCCCATCTCAAACCCAACAAAGAACACAACCATCCACAGAGGCAACACCCACCTCTGTGGAAACAATCTCTGAAGAAACCCAAATACCAGAAACAACCAATGTTCAAAAACAGAAGACCACAGAGGCAACACCCACCTCTGTGGAAACTCCTTCTGTATTTGGAAAAGATGTCCAAATCCAAGAAGAAGACCACCTTCTGACATCCTCCGAAGACGAACTACCTTCCCCAACACCCAAAACCAACACAAAAACCAAAACCATTGCTCACAAAAGAAAATATATAAGCAAAACATCTGAAACCTCTCCAACAGAACCCAAACCCAAATCACCAATCAAGCCCTCTGAAACTCAAGTGTCAGAACCAACAGAGGCAATCCCCAAACCAACAGAAACATCAACAACAAAGTCCTCTAAGACTCAAGAGTCAAATCCTACAGAGGCTACCCCGTCTCAACAAGCAGAACAACCGAAGGCAAAAGACAAGGGAAAAGGAATTGTGACAGAAGATGTTGGTCCCGAAGGCCTATACAAGTTTGTAGAAGGGGGGGGGGGGGGGGTTGAATACAAACACACATATTTTACTTTTCTAAATTGTTTATTGATAAATCATTAGCAATTTACAGCTTGTTGCGGAGACAAGATTAAGGATAAACCTAAATCTAAACAAGTTGGAACACTAAGGTTTCTTGCACTAAGAGAGATAAGGAAATTACTAATAATAACCTATCTTGAGATAAGAGATTGAACTTGTCCAGAGTTAGCAAGTTACTACAAAAGAAGTGAGTTCATCTCTTTATATACTGCATGCATTTAATGCAAGTCAGTATATACTTTACACGTGTCATCAGCTGGTTGGTTGCATGTCATTGACCTTGGTTGACAACCTTAGTAGCCGTATGGATGAATAGTGTAGTCTCAGAGTGGTTGTACGATTTCAGATATTCAGAGGTTCTTTTCTGACAATTCGTACGGAGTCGTTCAAGGGTGGTTAAGACAAAAGTACTTTGTACGGAGGACTTCATGATCAGCTTTCGTTGATTCAGAGCTTTATCATATTATATCAGTGAATGATAAAGTTCAACGATAGCTGAAGTCTTGTACTTGATACTTCACGTTGAGTGGACAAATCTGAGTCTTCGCTGATCCGCATCAGTTCATTAGGAGACTTGTCGCTGGTTCTTGAGCTTGATCTTCGACTTCAGCGTGGAACCTTTGTTGACGTGAAACTTGTCTTCAGGGATCATAAGTAAACAACTAACTTATCAGCGATCATCATAATGACTGAACAGACTCAGAGCATTAATGATGAACAGTGTTCGCTGAATGTTTAATTTAAAGGAGCGAGAGTTCCTATCAGCGGTACTGGAAGATCTTAGTACTTATCAGCGATAGTGAAACTCTGATACATATTGTTTACTTACAATTTTCACTAAGTATTTAAGAGAGGGTCATTATCAAATCACTGAGGGTTTGGATCAACAATATCCCCCTATTTGATTATGACATAGCAACAAAGAAAATTGCTATTTAATGAAAACATAAGGATAAAAAGAACTCATAAAATATTTGTCCCTTTTACTGTTTTCTAGGATCTTTTCAGTACTGATGGAGTAAAGTACGTTCGCTGAAATCTTTCTTTAAAATATTGAATCAGGTTACAATGAAAAACAGAAAGATTACAAGTACAAGCGAAATAATTTACAAATACAGAAGGATAACTGATAAAATAGATGAAAGAGGCGATCCTATCAGCTTACAGAGGTTCTTCCTTAATGAGAAGTTCATCGATGGTCTTTTCAGTGGGGATCATCCAGTTAGGAACCGTTACACCTCGTTTTCTTTTGTTCAGCGCTTCTTAAAAAATCAAGGGTTTTAGGTGTCGTGCCTGAATGTCTTTTCTGAAGTCACACCAGTAGATTAGATCTCTGAGCTGTTTGATTGGAGTGATTGGAAGCTCAGCGATCCGTTGAAAACATTTACGTCCGTCGTAGTCGAGAAAGAATATTCCATAAGGATTACTGATGACTTTACCAGGGACGAAAAGTTCACATGGTGGCAAAGAAATGTCAAGGGCAGATAGATCAGGGTCAGGACCAAGCACTTCAGCGCGAGAGAAACCAATTCCAGTTTCATTTCGTATGACAGGACCTGAGTTTGAATCTTGACGTTTCTTCTTTGGAGAGGCCCTTTTTCTTTTCAGCTTAAGATCAGGAAGAGGAGGAATGTCCACACAAGAAGATATCAAATCGACCTGTCTATTTATCAGCTTTTCGAAATGATCCTTGTACTTAGATTGTGATGATTGGATAGCTAACCTCATCTCCAGCCATTCAGAGAGACCATACCTTTTTACAGTGTCAGCGCGAAAGGCTTCAGATTGGCCATCTTCTCTGAAAAGTTTGATGTCAACAATAGGTACTCCGATAGAGGTTCTTCCAGAGATGAATACCTTGTTGATCTTCGCTGGACGATATCTGAAGTGTATTTTCTCTTTACACCAGATCAGGGTGGTCTGAGAAACTTCAGTTTTCATTTCCACGATCTTCTGGGCTTCTTCCCAAAGCTTTCGTTGGACTTGAATGGGAACACGTTTCAGCTTGGGGTCTTTGACAGATTCTTGAGTAAGCTTGATGGCGTATTCTCTGTCTTTTTCTTCAGCTTCCTTTCTTTCAGCGATGAGGCGTTCAGCTCTGGGGTGTTCCTTGTATTCAGCTTTTGAAATTCTGAACTTTGGAGGAACTGAAGGCAGTTGATCACGCCTTAGAATGATTCGCTGATCCTCGAATCGCTTTATTATTTCCTCTCTTCTCTTTTGATCCTCTTCACTCAGCTTTTGAGGAGCTGAGGAAGGTCTGTTTCTGTGCGAGAGAGGTTGTTCTTCTGGTTCATCAGTCTCAGAGATCAAATCTAAGACTGGGATTATTTCATCAGCAGCAGCTGGCTTTATTTGTGAAGTCGCAGTAGTAGAACCTTCAGCGACATCCTCAAACAGGGGAGAGGACTAGCTGAAACACAACGATCTTACAAATAAGAACATGGGTAGAAGAACTTGGGTAGAAAGAGAAAGATAAATATGTTTAGGTGTAGGCTAGGGTAATAGAACTTATAGTGTGGAGGAGGGATGGAGTAAGAGATGTTTAGTGTACCTGACAAACCGGCTTTTCAAGCAAGATCATCAGATTGTCATCTTCAGCGACGCTTTTGCCTTTGCCTTTCTCAGCGCCAGAGGCTGAGGGCTTTGTCTTTGTCCGCTCCCCTGTTGGTTCATTTATTGAAATTCCCTTAAGAGCTTTGATCCTTGGGGAAGGTTTGACGATAAAGAAATCATCGTCATCTTCGTCATCATCATCATCATTCTTCTTTGGAGAAGAAGATGGTTCATCATCAGCGATGTCGACGGCTTCATCATCTTCTGCTTCGGATTCTTCAGCGTCTTCTTCGAGTTGCTCCCCCTCAGATACAGAGGCGAGCTTCTCGGTTCCCTCAGGGTTTTCATCTCCCTGAGGTCCAGTGATAAGATCTTCATTCTTCTCTCCCCTGATAGATTCATCATGGGAAAGGTCTTCAGCGCTCTTTTCAAGATTTTCAGCGCTCTTCTCAAGATCCTCAGCGCTCTTCTCATCGGTTTGTTCAGCGCTCTTCTCCCCCTCTTTCTCATGATTGGGGGAGGAATGGGTAGACTCAGCATTTGTATTTTCTCTATCTTCTTGGCCAGAGATTTTAATACAACTTTCAATCGCTGCTAATCTGTCTTCAAGGCCAGATATAGCAGGATTGATCTTTTCCAGCTCTTTGCGATCCGCCGCTGTGAAAGTTTCCAAAACAGGGGCAGGGGCAGGTTCAGGAGCAGGAGTTCTCGCCTTGTTGAGCAACTCTTCAATCATTGTTTTCATCGAACCAACGTCGGTCTTTACAGAGCCTAAGTCAGTCGTCAGAGTTTGAACATTTGTCTTCACAGCAGACATATCACCCTCTAGTGCTCCAACCGATGTCTTCAGCGTTGATACTTCGCCGGACATGGAGGAAACTGATTGTTTGAGTGAGGTGTAGTTTGTGTAGATATCAGCGAGCACCTTAGCAAAGTCGCTGAGAGTCTTATCAACTTCTTTCAAGTCATCTGTGGAAGCCTTCTTTTCTACCACCGTTGTTAGCTTTGTCAAATTCTCTCCAGCGTTTGTTACAGCTGTAGAGTTGTTGGAGAGTGTGGTGGTGAGATCTGTCAGCTTTGTTTCCACGGACTTCAGAGCCTCGTTGATGTCTCCCAAATTAGGACCTGTAACACATAAGTACTTGTGAACAAAGGAAAGCTCAGAAGTTTCAGGTTTAGTTACAGTGTATATGGGTAGATTTGTACCTGCAGGAGGATTGACGAAGTCGTCAAAGTTGCGGATTCCTGAAAAATGTTCCATATCTTCCTCAAAAGTTCGGTGAGGTATGGTGATCTCTGCAGGTCCTGTCTTCATCATTCGTTGAGAAGCGTCGGCGGTGGCTTCTGGAATGATGGCATCTCCAGTATTCTTTGGAGGAGTGTCCAAGAGAGTGGAGGGAGAAACGAAGGATAAGAATGGGGTTCGGGTACTGAGTTCAGCGTTGGAATCGCTGAGAATCACTTCATCAGTCTTTTGAGAGACTGAGGGAGGTTGGGTAGGTTCCAAGTTTCTAACCTCAGTGTTTGGAGACGCTGAATTCTGGATTGAAGGGATGGCTTGAATGGGTGTGGCAGAACGTACCACAGAACTTTCCTTCAGCTCGGCAGAATGAGCTGAGGAGTCTTCAGCATGGGATTGCTGGGGTTGCTCCTTGGTTTTCTTGATCCTTTTGGAATCAAGTTTGGTGTGAGAGTGTTTCCTTTTCTTAGAAGGAGAGGATTGTGTGGCCGGGGTATCAGCGATGGGTATTGTCGCTGAAGGAGCCACAGAAGTCGAAGAATTAGGGTTAAGAAGAGAGAGAAGGGTAGAGAGACGTACCTCATTGTCGACAGGTTTGAAATCGAGAACCTTAGGGCCAACCTGAGAAAGTTTCAGGTCACCCTCTTGAGGATAGCTGTCCTTCAGGCCATATTGGAAGATGGCGCTGATGAAACGGGGGTAGGGAACCCATGCAGGTCTGTCAGCAGCAGAATCTACTCTTTGAACTAGGTCATCATAAATGATAGATGCCCAGTCTATATGTAGACCTTTCAGCAGTGCGTATCCCATAGCCTGATGAGGTTGAGCGGCTTGATCAGAGGAGCCAGTCTTCGCTATCATGCAGCTGATCAGGTGTGCGAAGATGAAATTCATCTCGCTGGGCATTTTGGACTTCTTTATCAGCGTCAGCTTCTTCTCGGGTTTCTTGTCCCTTCCAGTTTCCCAGATGTAACCCATTGCATCGAGGAAATCAATGATTGCTTCTCTGTCAGCATGCTTCTTATGGTCAGGGAATGGAACAAACGGTTTTTCTTTGGTAGCATTGGGGAAGTTCAGGGCTTTTCGAATGATAGCGGGGGTTATCTTAATTGTGCCATACTCAGTATCGCCGAGTATGCAATCGATGGTTTTGGATGCATCTTTGGCGGAGGGTAGCTGAGTGTGTCTGGCAGAGTACCAGAACTGGGATAGTAGTAGCTGACTAGAAGGAGGTGTGATGGTCAGGGCTGTTGAAATGCAACAGTTTTTCAGGAAATTCACAGCATCATCCAGATGTGTGACTTGCTTTCGAGGAGGAAACTCGAGAAGCGCAGAGAGGTTGTTGACCTTAGTCCAATCTAGTTGATCCAGCTTGAACTTAACCTGAGGGGCTTTGATGATGTCTACTTCCTCAGAGTCAGCGGAGATGGACTCAGCGGTAATATTCTAACTTTGAAGTGCTGCACGTTCAATGCCTAGCGATTCTCACCTGCCTACTCAGTTTTGGGCAGAAGCTGTCAACACTGCTTGTTTTACGCAAAACAGGTCGCTGATAGTTAAAAGATTAAAAAAGACAGCCTATGAACTCTTTCATGGGAGAAAGCCTTCAATCAGCTTTCTTCACATCTTTGGATGTCAGTGTTTCATACTGAACAACAGAGATGCCCTTGGAAAGTTTGATCCTAAGGCTGATGATGGAATCTTTCTTGGATACTCCTCAGTCTCCAAAGCCTTCAGAGTCTTCAACCGTAGAAGACAAACTGTAGAAGAAACCATTCACGTCACGTTTGACGAATCCCGATCAGCGAACTCCAAACCGTCCGCTGATACTGAAGAACTGAATCAATGGATGTTTTCTCATCTTGGTGATTCAGAAGAAGTTCCCACTCCTCATGCTCACACCGTAGAAAATGATGGTCCTACTATCATTCCAGATATGCAGAATAGTGAAGCTGAAACATCTTGTGTCTCAGCTGTTCCTATTAACACTGTACCTGCAGTTGATCCAAATGTCTCAGAAATTCCATCTATCTCTCAGCAATCAGTGAATGAAGTGACAAATGCAAACATTCCTCTCTTAGCTGATAATCCAGAAGTAGCTGAAGCCTCATCTTCAGTTTCTCCAGTTCAGACTGAGTCAGCGACGTATGCTCCGACTCAGCGATGGACGGTAAATCACCCAATCGATCAAATTCTTGGTGATCCCAACGCTGGTATTCAGACTCGTAGAAGTGCAGGTAATATTTGTTTATTTGTTAACTTTATTTCTCTAACTGAACCAAAGAAATTAGATGATGCCCTCAACAAGCTGTAAATTGTTAATAATTTATCAATAAACAATTTAGAAAAGTAAAATATGTGTGTTTGTATTCAACCCCCCCCCCCCATTCTACAAACTTGTATAGGCCTTCGGGACCAACAAGTGGTATCAGAGCGGTTGTACGATTTCAGATATTCGGAGGTTCTTTTCTGACAATTCGTACGGAGTCGTGCAAGGGTGGTTAAGACAAAAGTACTTTGTACGGAGGACTTCATGATCAGCTTTCGTTGATTCAGAGCTTTAACATATTATATCAGCGAATGATAAAGTTCAGCGATAGCTGAAGTCTTGTACTTGATACTTCACGTTGTGTGGACAAATCTGAGTCTTCGCTGATCCGCATCAGTTCATTAGGAGACTTGTCGCTGGTTCTTGAGCTTGATCTTCGACTTCAGCGTAGAACCTTTGTTGACGTGAAACTTGTCTTCAGGGATCATAAGTAAACAACTAACTTATCAGCGATCATCATAATGACTGAACAGACTCAGAGCATTAATGATGAACAGTGTTCGCTGAATGTTTAATTTAAAGGAGCGAGAGTTCCTATCAGCGGTACTGGAAGACCTTAGTACTTATCAGCGATAGTGAAACTCTGATACATATTGTTTACTTACAATTTTCACTAAGTATTTAAGAGAGGGTCATTATCAAATCACTGAGGGTTTGGATCAACAGAAGAACCGCAGAAGAAAAATCCCAAGCATCAACCTTCAACAGAAAAACTGATGAAGAGCTCTTTCGATGCGTATAAGACACCAAAGCCTGAAGAAGAAGACTGGGCTTTCGACACTAAACCTCTGTCAGATATTCCTGTTCTGGATCCAAAGACAAAACCTTCAGAGGATCGAGTGGCACAAGTCAAGAACCAATTAGATACTCTGCGAAGAACCTTACCTCAACCACCACCACCATAAATGGAAGAAGTGGTATACAGGTACTTATACAGCAGAATGGAAATAATGGATCAATCAGAACCAACCATTCAAGACCCTGACTTCCGTGCTGACCTCGAAAACCTCTTCACTGGCACTGTTAGTCCCAAAGCATCTGATGTAAAAGTATTGAAAATATTTCAAGTCAGAAGACCAACAGAGATCAGACAGAAGACTTGGAAGAAGTTCATCAAGAAGACCAACAGAGCTCAACAGAGCTCTGTCGGATCCAACAGAGCTCATCAGAGCTCTGTCGAAGAATTCCAACAAGAGAACAAGTATTCAACAGAAGACCTACAGAGCTCTTGCGACAGAGCTCTGTGAAGTAAAAGACCTCTGTCAGCCTAAGTCTCACAGGAAATGAAGTATCAGACACGTGTCCACAATTTCCACGTATGCCCTAAAGATTGGAAACACACTTTTCACGTGTCATTCAGGGGTACGACAGTACACTGTCTACACTTTATCAGGTCTATAAATAGCGAGGTAGTGGAACAACAATTGTAAGCTTTTGGAATAATAGTTTTCCACATTTGAAAAAGCACGCACTGTAGTATTTCCATAGCACTACTTCGTACGATACTGTCCTGTGAGATTTCCGAACACTCTCTTGAACATATTCTTGGAGTGATTCATTTTATCAATATACGAGCAGTGTTCTTTGTTTTGATTTCATTATCATTTTACTGTTCTATATTTTGATCTTCACAATTCAGTTATTGTTTACACAATCACTCACTTTAATGGCTTTGCTTAAAATGCTTCCGCTGTCTAATTATTTACCATTATTGTGATACAACGTGAATCTGGGAACCTACAATTGGTATCAGAGCCTCTTTGGTTTTCTTAAGCCAAACGATCCAATCTACCAAGGTTGATTCACTGTTGTTGATTGTGTCTGTGTGTTCTTAAAAGATTCTCTGTATACTCAGTTTTTACTGCTTTCTAGTCCAGACAAATCTTCATAGCTCATATAACTTTGTTTAAAGCTTTCCAGTTTAGCTTAAGATCTTCTCAAAAGTTACTGTTCCATTGGTTACTGTTTGAAACTCTGTTTCTAGCCGAAAATCATTTTGCTGTAAACTGTACTCTGTTTTTCTTTCAAAATGGCTAACAACGGTATAAATGCTATCTATACTGCTGGCTCTTTAACAAAACCTCCTACTCTTCTGAGAGATGAATATCCTCAATGGAAAATCAGGATGGTTAATTTTTTCGATGGTATGGATAAAGACCTCATGCGATCTGTCACGGATGGACCATTCCAACCCATGGTTTTTGTTCCTCGTGTACCCGCAACAGGAACTACTGCTGAGATTCCAGCTCATTATGAAGTTAAAACCACAGGTTTTACTGATGAGGAAAATCTAAAAATGGAAAATGATCTTAAAGCAGTTAGACTACTGATTATGGCCATTCCAAACGAAATATTTCAAGAACTAGATTCATGTGTTACTGCTAAGGAAATCTGGGATCAACTTCTTAATCAACTTGAGGGTGGTATCAAGACCCAAAAGAACAGAAGGACCCAATGTATAAATGAATACAATGATTTCAAGGCACTTCCTGAGGAAACCTTACAGCAAACCTACAACAGATTTAATGTGTTGATCAATAAATGCAAAAAATGTGGGGTTGTTAGGTCGAAGGAAGATAACAATGTTCTGTTTTTGAAAAGTTTGAATGATGAATGGTTAAATCTGTCCATGTATTTACAAGCTAACCAGGACTTAGATGTATGGTCTTTAACGGATGTGTATGGCACTTTGGCCGCACAAGAAAAGGAGGTTGTCAATCAAAAAGGCAAATCCATCAGTGCTGGTCCAATCGCCTTAGTTTCTGATTCCAAGAAAACCACATCTGAAAAGTCCAACAGAGAAAGTTCAAGTAAAGAGAAAAAGAAAGAAAAATCTGATAAGAAGAAAGGAAAGAAAAGTTTGATTGCAGAAAGTGAAACAGGTGAAAGCTCAGCAGAGGATGATGACATTCAAGCCTTTGCCCAATCTCTTGCTTTAATAACTCAGCAATTTAACAAGAGATTTGGCAATAAGTTCGACAGAAGAGGCAGATATGAGAGAGAAGGAAGGGAAGACAGAAGAGGATATACAGCACCAGAGCAAAGTTTCAACAGAGTTGCCACAGAAATAGGAAAACCTCCACAAAGAAGAGAAAATCCACCAGCACAATAGAAGGTCGATGCTGCCCAGCCCATCAATCAAAATGATGGACGCTGCTTCAGATGCGGCAAACCTGGACACTTCTCTGTTAATTGTAGAGGCAAACTGGTAAAAGACCAGGACTACTACAAAAACAAATACAAGTACAACTACAGAGAAAGAAGTTATGTTGCTGAAATGGAAAATTGGATCTCTGACTCATCTTCTGATGATGAACCAGAACAAGCCAACTTCTGTGGAGTCGCTGTGGATGATGAAAGTTTAGAAGAAACTGTTGACTGGATGACTGGAGAACCAGAGATAACAAAGGGAACAACAGAAGAAGAAGATCTGGCTCATGCATTTGCTCTTACCACGACAGAATCTGATGACAGAGCGCTGGAGACCACCAGACCCAGTGCCAAGGTATGCTCATCTGAATCTAAATCTGACTCAGAATTAGAAATGCATGTTTCCATGTTAAATGAGGAATTTCAGCTTCTAAAACAAAAACTTTCTGAAGAAAAGGAACTAAGAAAACTAGCTCAGAAGGACCTATCCTTTTACAAGAGAGGGAAGACTCTCTTGGAACAAGAAAAGGAAGAAATCTTCAAAGAAAAATCTGAGCTAGAAATCTTACAGAAGAAGAAGGAAAGTCTGTTTTCTGAAAAAATCAAATCTTATGAAAATGATTTAAAACAGAAGTCTGAAAAGTTGAAACAATCTGAAACAGAGAGACTTAACTATGTTGCTCTAGCTGATTATTTTCAAAGAGAAATGGAAATACTTCATCAATCCATACAGAGAAAAGAAATTCAGATTAAAAAATACCAAGATGCACAAGATGTGCACATCAAGATAAATTCACAGATGGATACGCAAGGTCTTGGTTTCTCTGACCTTACTCCCTACAACGGAAGGAAGAAGACATCCCTGTCCTCTGCCTTTTGTATTGGGAAAATCCAAGAGGACGTGATAACTGGTAATGCTGTTTTCAAAAGATCTAAAACGTCAGATGTTTTCTCAAAACCAAGAAATCTCGACTTTAGGAATATTAGCTATGACTCCGTTGATCATGAAAAGATTTTGAAACCATCCTCTGAGTTTATTCTTGATCAAGGAAAAGCTAAAATCATAATTCCTAATTATGTCAAGGAATTTGATACTAAAGAGATTTTCAACTTTAATTCTTTCAAAGGACAGAAGTCTGCGTCTTCTGAGACAAAATCCTCTGTTGAAATACCACAGAGCAAACTTAATCCAGAAGCACCAACATTCTCTCCTACCTCTGAATCAATAAGAACATCTTTTGAAGAAGATTTATTGAAAGTTATTGAAGAAAATGCTATCTCTGATTCTTTAAAACCAAAGTTGAGGAAGTTCAGATCTGTTAAAACAAATATCCCTGTCATACCCATTGAATCGAATTCCTCCAACAGAGCCACTAGAGACTTTCTAGCCTCTAATTGTGACTCTTACTCTGAGGTAGATGAACAGATCTTATGTGGTCAAAAGAACATCTTACACAA
Source organism: Saussurea involucrata (assembly GCA_033807775.1). Lineage (NCBI taxonomy): Eukaryota > Viridiplantae > Streptophyta > Magnoliopsida > Asterales > Asteraceae > Saussurea > Saussurea involucrata. Next base: position 91,691,624 of record CM066314.1, read on the forward strand.
GTCAAAGAAACTACCGGTCGGATCTCCGGATCTAAAAGAGGATGTTTCTTTCTTTAAGAAACAGTCAAGATTTATACCGGTAACAAGCTTTAACAACAAAGATTTCAAAATTCTTGCTTCTAATGCAGTAGAAGTAGAGAAGAAAGAGAAAAACAAAAGTGTCTTGGTAAACTCAAATGTTCCTCTTGCTTTCAAACTTGTAAGATTCACACCAGAACAGAAGGGAAAATGGATAGCTAAGTCTGTTCCAAGTTCCGGTGCAAATCAAGGAAGAAATTCTTTTCGTTCAAATGAATCCATTTCCAAGAATTTCATGTCAAAAGAGGCTACTTCTAAGAGTAAAAAATTCAAAAAGCAAAACCAGGACAGATTGTTTTCAAAGGCGTATGATTCAAAAAATTCTCAGAATCAAGCTTAAATCTAACAGTTTTTGAATAAAAACAATGTACATCAGTCATGCTCCATAAACTGCAATTGTATTCAACTGTTGTTAAAATTACAAAATCATCTGAATGGTCCTCACTATGTTCTGAGTCGTTCTGTTCAAAAGAAAAATTCCACGACCACTCCGAACACACAAAGGAAAACCTCTGTCGCACCACCAAAGCCTAACAAGAAAGGACCCATTATGAAATGGGTACCTAAAAGGAACTAATCTGTCGTGCAGAAACCTCATGTGCAGATATGGTACTTGGACTCAGGATGCTCCAGACACATGACGGGTAATAAGGAGCTGCTAACTTCTTTCAAAAACAAGATTGGAAGTGCGGTAACCTTCGGAGGAGATAATGGCGGACAGATTAAAGGTTATGGTACATTAGTAAATGGTGGTGTTTCAGTCTCTGAAGTTGCTTATGTTGAAGGATTAAATCATAATCTTCTCAGTATAAGTCAACTCTGTGATCACGGTTTCGATGTCAATTTTAGGAAGAAGTACTGTTCCTTACTACTTTCCAAGTCTGGTCAATAACTCTTAAGAGCTGACAGAAAAGGCAATCTTTACAAAATGAATTTCGAACCAAACCAAAACTCTACAACAGAAAGACTCTGTTTAGTGTCTTTGAAAAATGAAGATGCCTGGCTCTGGCACAATAGATTTGCTCATTTAAACTTTCGAAATCTTGACAGACTTGTGAAACTGAAGTTAGTAAAAGGACTTCCTTCCCTGAAATTTGACAAAGACCATCTCTGTTCTGCTTGTGAACTTGGAAAGTTGAAAAGATCTTCACACAAAACAAAGAGTGATCATAGTTGTCCCAGACCCTTGCATATGCTTCATGTGGATCTCTGCGGTCCAATCTCTGTGCAAAGTCTGTCGGGCAAAAAGTATATCCTTGTATTAATTGATGAATATTCTAGATATACTTGGATCGAGTTCATCAGATTAAAATCTGATGTCCCAGAAATGCTGATAAGTTTGTTAAGAAGGATACAGGTTCTGTTAGACTTAAAGATACAAAAGCTAAGAAGTGATAACGGGACAGAATTCAAGAATGAAAGAATCAATGCATACCTAACAGAGGAAGGTATCTCCCAAAACTTCTCAGCTGCCAGAACCCCACAACAGAATGGAGTCGTGGAAAGAAAGAACATAACTCTGGTGGAAGCCGCCAGAACCATGTTGGCTGGCTCGGTCCTTCCAATGAACTTCTGGGCAGAAGCAGTCTCAACAGCCAGTTTTATCCAAAACAGAGCTGTAATTGTAAAAAGATTCAAGAAGACTCCTTATGAACTCATTAACAACAGAAGACCAAATGTGAAATTCTTTCATGTCTTCGGTTGCAAGTGCTATATACTGAATTACAGAGAACATCTGGGAAAGTTTGACAAAAAGGCAGACGAAGGAATCTTTATTGGTTACTCCTTAACCTCTAAAGCCTACAGAGTCTACAACACCAGATGTCGGGTCATTCAAGAAAGTGTAAATGTGTCCTTTGATGAAAGCATATCAAGCTCCTCTGTTCAAAACTCAACAGAGGGGACACAGACAGAACAAAAGAAGATAAATTCTTCTAGATCAAGGGAAGAAGACATCAATCTCATGTTCAATGATTTCTTCGATGATGATTCCTATGATAACATCAACAGAGGAGATCAAGCTCAGAACTCAACAGATCAAAATCTGATAGGTACATCTCTCACTGGCCTCTCTAATACTTCACCATCTACTTCTCCGTCTACAGGAGTAATTCAAAGAAATGAGGAACCACACCAGAATGAAAGAGAACCTGAACAAGAGCCTTCATCACCTCTGATGACAAACGTTGGAAGAAATTCCTTGTTTGAAAGTTTACCATCACAGAGTCCTGTTAATGTCTCACAGAGCAATGAGGACACTCTCCAAAGTGTGCCACAGAGCCCTGGTCCAAACCTACAGAACTCTGATGCCGCAGTTCGTCCTTTCCCATCAGAAGCACAAACGCCACCAGTTGTCCATGCTCCCATGACACGATGGACAAAGAATCATCCTCATCATCTTATCATTGGTGCTGCTGAAGATGGCATAAAGACAAGATCGGCCACAATCAATGAAGCCTTCTTTGTAAATTTCTTAAGTATGATTGAGCCGAAAAAGATTTCTGAAGCCCTAGACGACCCAAACTGGATCGAAGCCATGCAAGAAGAGCTTCTGGAATTCGAGAGAAATAAAGTTTGGTCCTTGGTTCCACTCCCAAAAGGCAAAGCGGCCATTGGAACCAAGTGGGTGTTTAGAAACAAGAAGGATGAAGATGGGATTATCATCAGAAACAAAGCCCGTTTGGTTGCAAAAGGATACAGACAGGAAGAAGGAATTGACTATGACGAAACTTTTGCTCCTGTGGCTAGGCTAGAAGCAATCAGAATCTTCCTAGCCTATGCTGCTCATAAGGGTTTCAAGGTCTACCAAATGGATGTCAAGTCTGCATTTCTAAATGGCAAACTACAAGAAGAAGTTTATGTCCAGCAGCCACCTGGTTTTGAATGCTCAGAGTTTCCAGACCATGTTTACAAGCTAGACAAAGCTCTCTACGGTCTTAAGCAAGCTCCCAGATCCTGGTATGAAACTCTGTCCAAATTTCTTTTGGTCAATCACTTCGAGAAAGGTACCGTCGATAAAACTCTATTCTTCAGGAGATATAAAAATAATATACTTCTGGTACAAATATATGTTGACGACATTATCTTTGGGTCTACACGGCAAGAGTACTGTGATAAGTTTGAATCCTTAATGAAAAGTGAATTCAAAATGAGCATGATGGGAGAACTCTCTTTCTTCCTGGGTTTACAAGTCAAACAATCTGACAGAGGGACTTTCATAAGTCAGTCCAAATACATCTCTGACATGTTGAAAAAATATAAGCTCAATGATTCAAAACCAATGAAAACTCCTATTGCCACTGGAGTTAAACTTGACTCTGATCCTAATGGTGAACCAACAGATGTCAAGCACTACAGAGGCATGATAGGGTCACTTTTGTACTTAACCGCCAGTAGACCTGATATAATGTTTGCAACCTGTCTCTGTGCCAGATTTCAGGCAAATCCTACCGAGACTCATTTAACAGCTGTCAAACGTATCTTTAAATATCTGAAAGGGACTCAATTTTTGGGTCTCTGGTATCCTCTTAACTCTGGTTTCGAGCTTGTAGCATATACAGATTCATACTATAGAGGATGCAAGAACGACAGAAAGAGTACCTCTGGTAGCTGCCAACTGCTTGGAGAAAAGTTGGTGAGTTGGACATCCAAGAAACAGAATTGTGTTTCAACCTCTACAGCAGAAGCGGAATATGTTGCTGTTGCTAGTTGTTGTTCCCAGGTAATTTGGATGAAGACACAACTCAGAGATTATGGCCTGGAGTATGGTAAAATTCCAATTCTATGCGACTCCAAGAGTGCTATTGCCATAACAGCCAACCCAGTTCAACACTCGAAGACCAAGCACATCGATATAAGGTATCACTTTATAAAAGATCATGTTGAAAAAGGGACTATTGAGATGTATTTCGTCTCAACTGACTTCCAGCTTGCTGACTTATTTACTAAAGCCCTTGATGAAAGGAGATTTAACTTTTTAATCAGCAAACTGGGTATGCTGAACTTGTCCTCCTAACTCTGTTCAAAATTCAACAGAGCCTCTGATGGTCCTACCAGAGCTCTGTCAAAAGGTTGGGTAGGATAATTCAACAGAGCTTCTGATTGTTCTCCAGAATTCTGTCAAAGCATACTTTTTCAACAAGTCTGTTCTTTTGTTTAAAAAAAAAAAAGGTGCTTCAGGAGGATCATCTGTCGAGGGGGAGCTTATTAAGGGAAAATGCATGGTTTTATGGGGAGCAAGTCAATAATCATATTTCCAAAACCAAAATTGACTGCTTTTTGAGGTTAAGGCTAAATCTTTTGGAGAAACAATCAGAACTCTGACATCTCATCAGAGCCTCTGTTGCTTCTCATCAGAACTCTGTTTGATCAGGTAAAGTTCTGACCTTCTCACATCAGAAGCAGTTAACAAAGCTTCATCAGTGCTCTGTCTGCCACGTCATCAGAAACACGTCATCAGAGACGCGGGTCATTTCTAAACGTCAACCACTTGTAACCCACACATCTCTAACCGCGACGGTTTACTTGCACAAAAGTGGTCAGAACAAATCCACGTGGCAATCTCTGATTGAAAGACATACCGCTAGCTGTTCCCACGTTCTCACTGTAGCAACCGTTCCACTGATCAACTCTCGAGTACCTACAGTACCTAAGACCGTGATCCAACCACACATTTCCCATATAAATACCCATTTCCTTTAAACCTTTCCATTTCTTACGCTTTCTAAGTTCTCCAAAACCCTGTTCACCTTTCCTCCTCATTCTAACCTTCAAAAACCCTAACCTGCAACAATGGCAAGTCCTCAACACTCAGAAGATTCAAGCCGTATTGGTCCTGTCGACCAAATCGTTATTCTCCCATACGAGTTTGCTGAAAGCAACCATCGTTTAGATCCAAACCCTGCTCTCTATCTACCCACATACCACATATTTCTGGAGTTCTTCAGAAACTCAGAAATCTTCAAAGCCCTAACAGACTTCGACGACAACATTCCTGAGCTCTACATCAAGCAATGGTGGACTACTTGCCAACACGTAGAAGAGCTAAACGGAATCATCGGCAATGTGGATTCTGGACGAAATAGAGGTTCAGGAACGATCAGAATCAGAGCAACTACCCTGCGGAGAATCCTCGGAATGAAGAGCAAGGGACAGCTCAACATAGAAGCTTTCGAGAAGCCACCCAACACTGCTGTTCTTCTGGAGTTTGTACGATTTCTAGGCTACAACAAGGAAATCACTCGCATCGGAGCATTCAAAAGACAGAATCTACCACCAGTGTGGAATTTCATGTTCTCCACACTGAACCGAACCCTCACAGGTAAAACTGGTAGTCAAGATCAAGCCAGCATAGAAATCCTACAGATAATGTATGGATTGTTCTTTCAAAGAAACCTTGACTATGCCAGTATTCTCTACACCGACCTTCTCACTGCTGTCAATCTCAAAACCTCTGCCATCGCCAAAGGAGGAGAAGTTGGGCAACACAAATTTCTGAAAAACATCAAGTTCCCAAGGTTTATCGGGTTGGTGATCAGAAGAGCATTTCAGAGTCTAGAACTGACTCAACAAGGCAATACGTTCAAGAACTGGGTCATGACCAGATTCAATCCAACCACCTCAGGAGAATATCCCCTCATTCGATGCGTTCCAGGTACAATGCTCGCTCTGATAAGCCCAGATCATATTTCTATCCAAAACTATAGACATGCTGCTCAACCTCAAGAACCTGAGGTGAGAACCCCAACATACCTAGGCTCTGAGCCATCTGAAGAGAGTTCGAGTGAGGAAATAGAAGTGGAAGAAGGAAATAGACCAGATGTAAGAGTACCCGAAGTGGGGTCTTCCTCTAGAGTGATGGAGGAGGAAGTAGAGAACAGAGCATCCACTATGGAGGCTGTTCATGAGGAAGTACGGGAGTCACCAGAGGTAGAAGTTCTTTCCTCTGATACTGGTGAGAAAGAGGATAACAGAGAGGAACCCGAGTGTTCTACAGCCCTAGGAACCGAGGAAAATGTGAGGTTAGAAAAAGATGTCCAAGATGACACATCTGAGGGAAATCCTAGCCAACATCCCAGTGCTTACACACATGCTATCCCTGGTGATCAAGACCAGAGGGATATTGAAACAGAGGTGCACACCTCGAACCCTAACCAGCAAGAACCGCCAGAAGCAACTCTTCATGCTCCTGGTATGCACGAAACTGGGGAATCCATATTCGGTAATGATGTAATTTTGCCCCAAGACATCGATAGGTCACCTCCACACGATGATGCCTCTGTGGCTCATTTAGACTCGTCCCAAAATAGACCTGAGATCTTTGTAATCTCACGTAGCATCTGTCCAACTCAGGGACAATGGGAGACCATAGTCGAACGAGGGCAAACTTTGCTTGATCCAAATGCCCCTCATCACATCAGATTTCCTTCTTCAGAACCTGAGCTGGAAAAGGAAACTCTGATCAGAACACCTGTAGATACTTCTCCTCAAATTTATTTAAACTTTATAATTGATGTTTAGGGTAAGTTTGGGTTAATTTATAAGTAAAAGGTATTTTGGTCATTAATGGATAGCTTAAGGTCTAAATGTTGGTTCTATATGCTCAAGAAAGAATATAAAATAATATTACCGGTAATATATGATCTTATAGGGTCACACCGAACAACAAGTAGACACCGAATTGATATTTATAAGAATTTGATTCTTGATAAATATTAATTAATTCTTAAAAATATTAATAAATATGATTTATAATATTTGATGCAGATAATAATTTTGGTAAAATAAAATAATACATATGATGGATTTATTTTATAACTAAAAAGGAAAGGAGGGACTTGAGGAGATAGTTTAAGATACTTAAACTATGATTTTAAACATCTTAAAAGGGGAAGGGTTTATTGTGTAATATTGCATGGACTCTTATTGGACCATTTTTGTGGTCCAATAGAAATGGCCATAGCTTTATTATACTTGGCATATTTCAAGAGAGATTTTTAAGACAACACAACTTACAAAGCACTCCCTCTCCTCTTTCTTCTCATTCACGGCCGAAACACACACACGTGTGTGTGTGTGTGTGTTTTGGTGTTCTTCTCTTTCAAATCCTATGGTAGTGATTGTTAGAGTTCTTGCATCAAGATAGAAGAAGAACTAGCATTCTCGAAGGTGTCATTTGCTTGTGGTGGATACCGCTAGAGGAACTCTCTTTTTGGGTTCTACATTCATCACCAACATCCAACCTCCCGAGAGGAATCAAAGTCTTCAAAGGTTGTATTTTTTAACCTTCTTGGTATGTTGCTTTTTATCTTTTCTTGCATGTAACAAGATCCTTGGTGGGAATAAATGGTTTTATGTTTTGTTCAAAAGTTGTTGCTTCCGTTGAGTAAAATATTTTACCTCTTGTGGTTTTTGAAACCGGTTTTTTTGAACATAAAATCCCAACAAGTGGTATCAGAGCCTATGTTATAATGCATGATTAGATAATAAGTTTTATTTGGATAAAACTTGGTTTTTGGAAGCCATGGATAAAATTTCATTTTATATGAAAAGTTCATACATGGCTTTTAGGCAACTAGTTTGTATTCGTTTTTTTATATATTTTTTATGTAACAAAATTTCAACATGCATTTTTGTTACATAATAGTTGCCTAACAAAAACAAAGTGTTGTTTTATGTTATTTATGAGTAATATGTGCATAAACAAGTCATGGACCAATGTGTTGGTTGTTGTGTTGTTTCCTTTAAATTTGTTATAATTTTTATTATTATTCATGTTGGTTTGTAATAGTAAATAGGTTTTATTATTTCATGTTTCTTTTGTTCATTTTGTAAGTATTAGATTAGTTGTTAGAACTAGTTTTTTATTTTATAAAATGTAACAAGAAGAAGGCCAACATGGAGCTTGAAGATGGAGCTTGAAGTTTTTTTATTTTTATTTTGTCCCTTAGGCATGGACTTGGCATTTCTTGTTTTGGCTCACAAGAAATGTCATTAGAAATGGCTTTGTTTTATGCACATTCTTTTGCATGTTTATGGTTGATTATGTTCTTTTGATGCGTTAAAATATAGGATATTGTATGCTAGTAAAGAACATAAAATTGGTTCAAACGTGCTTATTTAAATTTGTTTAAAAGTTGAAGCGACAAATTTTAAAATTAGATTTTAAATGAACCAAGTTTAAAATAGAGATTTTATATCAACCAATATTTAAAATGGAGATTTTAAAACAATGACATGCAAATTGGTTCAAATAAGTTTTATATAAAATTGTTTATTTAAAAACGCCGTGACTATAAAATTGGATTTTTAATTGAGCCAAATTATTTAAAATGGAGATTTTAAATTTATTCATTTTGATGAAAATTTCTTTTTCTTAAAAGGAGTATCTTGATTATTGGATGCATGCAATAATATGGTACTATGGTTTTTAAGACAAAAATTGAGATTTTGAGTTTTATAATAGGAAGTTTAAATAGAGATTTTGAAACTCATATAAATTCATAATCTAAAAATAAAAGTGTTTGATTAAAAGACTATAAATGATTCTTATTATGATCATTAGTTGGTAAAATAGAGATTTTATTAAATAGGAACCATTTGATGAGTAGTAAAATTTTATTTAAATACCATGTATTATTGAATGCATGCAAAATCACATGATACTAAAATGTTTACAAAACTAGAATTGTAATCATCTAAAATCCCTTTTTATAAACGCAAGTCATATGCTGTCCTTTTGAGAAACACTCAATACGTCACTATGACACCCTTGTGGGATAAAGGTTACCTAACCACTTGGATTGTCTTGAGATGGATGAGGTGATTCTTATGTCTTTGTGGGATAAAGGTCACCTAACCGCATGGATGTGAGTTTCACATGTTGTCTCAAGTAGGATGACTTGATTGGGAATCTTTTGTGATAAAGGTCACCTAAGCATTAGAAGCCAAAGGCATAGATGGGATCAAACATGCCAATTAACAAACGTTGTTAAGGATCCCATAACGCTAGGAATTACATTCGATGTAATCGATAAACGTTATCTACCTTGTTGGATTAAATGGACGGGATAAAGGTCACCTAACCGTTTCATTTGTTTTGCAACGTTGGATCCTAGATTATATGCAAATTAATGTTTTTAGAAAACAAAAGGGTAATTAATTTGCTAAAAAAAATTAATATTGAAAATACTATATTAACTTTGTTAAATTTTGTAGATGACCCAAAATGCAAACACTACAATTAACACATCCCTAAGACCCTTTCTTTTGGAAGAAAAGTTAACCACTTAGAACTTCCCATTTTGTTTTCAAAACATTGAGACACGTTCTCACACATGAAAACAAATCATACGTACTCCTCAAGAACCTCCTCTTACCTCCATAGAAATAAACGATACTTGATTGAAACATAATGATGATTCAATCGATGTATCACGTCTTATGCTTGAAACCATGGTTCCATCCTTACTAGAAAGAATGGAAACGTTTCCACTGAGAGCATTTGACATGGTAAACCGATTATGGGAATGTTACCATATATATATATATATATAGTCCGTGAACGCTTCAATACTATTGGGGTACTTCACAGGACAAAGATGGAGGAAGGCCAAGATGTAAGCTCTTATATTCACAAAACGAGGACGCACCTTGACTATTTGGATAGACTAGGCTATCCTTATTCCAATAGGAGAGCCGCAAATGTGATCCTCAAATCTCTGACCAAAGCATTTGATGTTTTTGTCGAGAATCTGAATATAGACCTCGAGAAGATTCCAGTCCCAAAATTGCATACGATGCTAGAAACTGCTGAAAGGAATCTTCCCATGGTAACAGTTACATATAATAAATGTGGCAACATTGGTCATAGAAGAGGAGATTGCCCTTCTGAGAAATGAATGTTTTTCTAGCGAAGGAAAGTCCTTCAGGTATCTATATTTTAGATAGAACTTTTTTACCTTTCTATCTTACACTTGTGTATTTGATACTAAGTGTAGAACTCACTTTTGTAATATGTTACAGAAGATCAAGAAAGGTGAGTGACTAAATGAGAAGCAAAATGGTGGTCCATATAAGCAAGGAAGCAAGATTGCATACCAAGCTTATAGGAGATTTTATTATGAAACCATATGGCTTGTATTGTTAAACAAGTTTTGTTTCGAACAATGTTTAAATTTAGTTTGACTAAATTGTTGTTTTTCAGTCACATGTTTATTGATTGAATGAAATTCACTTAACCGTTTTTGAAACGATTATATTCATATTCAAAATGAATTATTCTATTTCGAGAACTAGTCCTCTTAATTTAATAATAAAGTGAATCTCAAAAGCCTTCTAAAACATAGTTCTATATAAACACCATAAGACTCAAATATGATTTGAATCAAATCTAAACATAAAATAGTCAACTTAATCAAGTAAATATGAAACGCATATCTCAACTTCAAAAGTGTGGTATTTTAAAGACAAATGAAAATGTTTTTCTTTTGAAATATGCGATCTTGATAAGATGAATATAGCTCTTTTCTCTAATTCATAGAGAAGGAGAAAAAGTTTTTTTTAGAATTGATACACGTTGATGTATATGGTCTTTCAAAACCAAGTCTAGACATGGTGATAGGTAATACAAAGTCTTCACTGACGAATTTCAAACGTTGAAGTTATGTTTATGAAACATAATCATGAAGCATTTGATATGATTCAAACTGTTTCAAAGTGAAATTTAAGAAAACAACTCAGCAGGACCATTAAAGTCTTTTCTGATATAGGAGGATAGTATCTAAACCAAGAACTCTTGAATCATCATAGAAAGTTCGCTCTATGATGAGTAGTAGTACTATTCCTATATCAATTCGGAATTCTGCCCTAGTTAAAGTAAACCGTACTTTTTGACGCCAACCAAAAGGTAGACAAGACACCTTATAAGATTTCGTATGAAAGTTTTTTCATCCTTAGTCTTAGTTGAAGGTGTGGGTTTATGAAGCTCATGTAAGACAATAAGCTTCAAGTAAACTCAACCCAATATCTACCAAATGCATATATTGTAGAATATACTATAAATTGTTTTATATACCAATTCTACAATCCCACAAACAATAAAATTGTTTATTGTCCCAAAGCCAAGTTCTTAGAAAGCAAGTTTTTAATGGGCAAGGCAAGTGGGAGATTTAAGGAACTTGAATGGAATCAAGAACCTCATAACCTAATGCACTTATTGGCTGGCACTAGTTATCAAACAAAGGTTGTTGAAACTGAACAATTTGATTGATCAAAACTTAGTAAAAACACCAAGTGTTCGCAAATCTAGTAGAATCATTCAGAAACTCGAGAAATATCGATTTCTCATGACTAATGAAGAATGATGTATGATAGGTTTCTAGCAAGCCTATCAACTACTAAAGTGCTATGTCAGATTCTGAATCTGGTAAGTGGCTTAGAGTCATGAACACTGAGATACAATCCATTCATGGATCAGTACAAGTATCACAAAGCAGAAGTCTTCACTTTGACAGGAAAATTAAAAGTTTAATTTTCATCAAAATATAAGATGACTCATGCATTTACTAAAACAAGTGGGAGTGCAGTAAAATTTCTAATCGTGTATGTGCAAGGCATACTAGTATTTGGAAATTAACTTTCCGACTTAGCAAAACATCATGTTTTTGCTCGGACAGTATTTCCTTAATAAAAGACTTAGAAAGGGCAAGTTTTGTTCTTGAAATAAAGATCTTTAGAGTTAGATCAAGACGACTTATAGGTTTAAGTCAAAAGTGCATATGTTGACATAATCTTGAAAGGTTCAAGATGCAAGGCTCTAAAGGTAGTTTCTTGCAAGTATGATAACACATCATTTTGAACATATCTCAACGTTCTAGCACAAAGGTTGAGCTAGATAAAATGATTGGTGTTCCATATGCTTCGACAATTGGATCTATCATATATTCAATGACATGCACTATATCCATTGAATCATAATACTTTAGAGCATTAGAAGAAGATACGAGGAAAGGTCATTGGATGACTATAAAACAATTTTAAGGTACTTACGAAAAACAAAGGAAGTGTTCCTTAACTGAGGGTTGGAAGAGGATCATTGTAAAATGTTACATTAATGATAACTTCCACAAAGATCGAGAGGGTTCTCGATCATAAAAGGGAAATATCTTCATTATGAATGAAGAAGTAGTTCGCTTGAAAAGGTTCCAAGTGAAGGTAAAGTTGCAAAATACACTACAAAATAAGAATACATTGCTGTTTTAGAAGCTGCAAAAGAAAGATGCTTGGATGAAAGAGTTCATTGAAAAGCTAGGTAGATGCCTCCCATTCAGGATCACCTATAAATCATTTATGAGAATGTGGGTGCCATTACGCAAGCTAAAGGACCCCATCTCACATCAGAGTACCAAGCATCTACTCCAAACATTTAACTATATTTGGAATAAAGTTAAAGATGGAGACGTTAGTGTTCACAAAGTTTAAACAAATCAAAGTTCCGGATAAACCCATTCACGAAGCTCCTTTCATAAGCTAAACTTGAAGTGTCATGTTTGAGCTATAGGACTTCGTTATTCTAGTGATGGTATTTGATTTGACTTTAGTACTTGGATATTGGAACAGGTTAAGCAACAAGTATAGTATTTAGTTAGATATATAGGATATGATCTTTTCATACTTGTTGTGTTCTATATTAGCATGTTTAAATCCTTGAATAAATTAGTTATTCAAAATGTCCATAGTCGATCATAGTTGTGGGAGCAACTATGAAGTAAGACTAATATGAATTGGATTGGTGGACTTTTAAGAGTAAAAGTGGCAAAGTGTTGCAACCAAGTTCATAGGTACTTGTTAGGCAACAAGTATTGGACCTGACCCGTTTCAAGATCACCTCATGGATGGTCGTCATAAGTAAGTCTTGAATAAAGGTAGTATCTTTGTATCCTTCGACCTGAGATGCATATTTGGGACTCAAATGTAGGGAATTTTATGCTTTGATATGGTTAACCGTTGTTCTTGAAAAAGGCAGCTATAAAGGCCGTTATTGGGCATGGCATGAACTGCAAGAGAGGCGTATGTAGTCAAGATGGGATTTGTTTATCTAAATATGTTAAGAGTGAGATATCTAAGGCGCCTTACCAAAAGTTGAACAATAGATGAGAATGATAGTGATCCATGTCTCATGTTCAACATGATGTCTAAACAAAGGGATAACTGATACCACACCTTATACATCAATTGAAGCTATGAGCTCGTGGGAATTGGATGTTGTTGAATGGCCCTTACATTCATATATTTCTGGGGGCAGTGAGATGTTGCTAGACGTCCACCACTGTCTATATCATTCTATAATGCAATCTTGAGCAAGTGGGAGATTGTTGGTTCTATATGTTCAAGAATGATTATAAACTAATATTACCGGTAATATATGATCCTATAGGGTCACATCGAACAACAAGTAGACACCGAATTGATATTTATAACAATTTGATTCTTGATAAATATTAATTAATTCTTAAAAATATTAATAAATATGATTTATAATATTTGATGCAAATAATAATTTTGGTAAAATAAAATAATACATATGATGGATTTATTTTATAACTAAAAAGGAAACGAGGGACTTGAGGAGATAATTTAAGATACTTAAACTATGATTTTAAACATCTTAAAAGGGGAAGGGTTTATTGTGTAATATTGCATGGACTCTTATTGGACCATTTTTGTGGTCCAATAGAAATGGCCCTAGCTTTATTATACTTGGCAATTTTCAAGAGAGATTTTTAAGACAACACAACTCACAAAGCACTCCCTCTCCTCTCTCTCTTCTCATTCACGGCTGAAACATACACAAGTGTGTGTGTGTGTGTTTTGGTGTTCTTCTCTTTCAAATCCTATGGTAGTGATTGTTAGAGTTCTTGCATCAAGATAGAAGAAGAACTAGCATTCTTGAAGGTGTCATTTGCTTGTGGTGGATACCGCTAGAGGAGCTCTCTTTTTGGGTTCTACATTCATCACCAACATCCAACCTCCCGAGATGAATCAAAGTCTTTAAAGGTTGTATATTTGAACCTTCTTGGTATGTTGCTTTTTATCTTTTCTTGCATGTAACAAGATCCTTGGTTGGAATAAATGGTTTTATGTTTTGTTCAAAAGTTTTTGCTTCCATTGCGTAAAATATTTTACCTCTTATGGTTTTTGAAACCGGTTTTTTTGAACATAAAATCCCAACACTAAATGGTAAATAGGAATAGATATTACCCCTTAGAAAGTCAGATATTATCACAACAACAGAAAATATCCAGCAAATCCAGTGTGTGTTTTGAGACCAAAAAGAAGAAGAAAGAAAGAAAGGTTAAGGCTTCAATTGGTTTGCTTGAAAAGTGATATTAAGGTATGTTCCTATGTAATTTATGTTTGTAATTGGTATTGGAAGGTTTCTATCGGAGTAGAATCATCAATTTCACATCTAGTAATGATTCAGTCGATTTCTGGGTAGAAAATGGATAAACAGTCAGAGGTTTTCGGATAAGATGAATGTGTCCGGTAGTTTTTGGGTGGTGTCCGGATATAATGTGTTGTTAGTGTCCGATAGTTTTCTTGCAGGTATCCGGATGAATCGATTAACCGGGTATGTCCTATTTTCTTTATTTTCTGGATGAAATGAATTACCGGATAGTATCCGGATTATTATGTTGTCCGGATAAGTTATGTTATCCGGATTGGTTATGTTATCCGGAAAGTTGGTATTGTCCGGAAAAGGTTGTGTTGTCCGGATACTTTAGCTGGTTGGTCAATTTTGAGAGTTTAGATGCTTTTGAGTATCCAGTAGCCTGGGTTTTGTCGAATCTTGGATAGGGGATGAATGAGGACTGAATGTACTGTGGACTCGACTTAAGTTCGGGTTTGGGGATAACATTTGAGGATAAAAGTTATCTATAATTCATAGCTTTAGTAAGACTTATGTGACCTATTTGGTAAAGGAATACCTGTATTTATTTGTTTCAGATACTGTGAATCGAAGGTGAAAGCTGAATTCTTTATGGAAGACTAGAAAGAGTTTTAATAACGAAACAAGTGAGTTTTTGCTTAAAATGTTTTCTAACTGGATTACATATATGTGAATGAGTGTAATAATGTGCATATTATGTTTATATGAGTATTACACTGCATGGGTGCTAGTTGGTCGGGCTTAGGACCGGTGTATGTTGGTTGTATAGAGGGACAGTGGTGTTGGCTGTATTCAGTACAGTGGTGTAAATTAATTAATTGGCTCGCAACCAATTAATATGGCCAGGAGAATGAGATGGAAAGATACATGATGCATGAGTCATAGTTGGTATTATTATGTGTGTTATGTGTATGATGTTTGTACAAATGGTTTTTAACTAACGGGGATTTTCTCACTAGACCTCAAGGTCTAACCCTCATTTTGTTTTAAAAATATGTATTCCAGGTCATGGATCAAGTAAGGGCAAATAAGAAGGTTAATCCGCGAATAGCTTTTGGATGGACTATGTAGTCGAAGATTATGATGTGTTTTGTAGTTATAGCATGTTATTAGTAATGATGTAAATTTACTATGTAAACGTTGTAATGATGTACTGAATGTTTGTAAAGACTAGGGGACCATATTTGTTATATGATGTATCTCTTGTTTTAACGACGTTATGCAATGTATGACATTTGAACTATGTTTGGGAATCCGGGTTGTTACATCCCCCGGTCTTGCCTTCTTTCAAAGCACCATCGAGTCTAGAGCCGCTTGAAATAGAACATTCTTCGGCTAGGACACAAGATGTGATTTTACAAATCTAGGCTCTTCGTGACCCGATCGGAACCTACGTAGTGTCTCCGCCTTTAAGAGGAACGCGAGGATCGGAAGGAAATCCTACCACCGCCATACCATCGCCAATCGTGAACGTAGGTGACTCTAACTCTATGGTAGATGCTTCAACGGGTAATCTAACTGATCCCGGAGTTATCTTACCCGACTTTGTGTCAAAGGGATCTGTGGACAGCACAGGCTGTCCGCGAGGCAATGGAGCAGCGATTCACCAACGAGCTCGACAAACTGAAAAGCCTGATCAAAGGTAAAGAGAAGGTAGTCGAAGCTGAAACCGCACCAACACCTCCACCGGCTCCTGCTCAGCCTACTTACACGGTGGGCACCCTAAAGACTATTCTTCTAGCTCAACTGCTCCAACACACCGATACTGATGCCTCTACCGAAGCATACATGATCTCCGTTCTACGATCACAGGTATCTTCTCCTTCGTCATCCATAACCACTAGATTGGACCAACTTGACATGACTCTCAAGGACGTTCAACAAGCGCTCAAAACGATGTCCGAAAGGGTCGTTTCACTTGAAGACCTGGAAGAGTCAAGCTGGCGGACTCAAGAGACGGCACGATGACCAGGATGATCCTGATCACCGTGAGGGGGAGAACAAGAGACTACGATTGTCTGAGTCCTCCCCAATCATCACTGAATCTACAACCGTGGTTCAACCGGAACCATCAACTGTGGCAACTACAACTGAAGAACAACCTGAAGCCTAGTTGAGCCTCGCTGAGATGGTTATAGACATGGAAATCTCAGACGATAAAGACCCGACGGTTGAAAAGCCTGAGGGAACAACACAGGAATTAGTCACATATGATGCATCAGATAGGCCTGCACTCAATCTGATTGATCCATACACCAAGATCGACCCGGAGACCAAAAATGCATGGTACGAAAAAGCCGCCAGTGCGATAAATCTCTAGGTAAACTTGATCTTTCCTACTGATGAAGACGACAACGTTGACTACGACCAGTTTCTACGGGAAAACCTATATGGTACCCCCGTTCACACTGCTCAGGCCGTCGAGACTTCTACGATATAGATCCATACACCAGAAACAAAAGAAACAAGTCCCTGTCGTCTCTATTTCATATTGGAAGTATAAGAAAACCCGGTTTTCCAAATTTACTCTCTGTAAGCAAAAGGCAAAAAGTCCCTGGTGAACCTCACAGAAGGAAACCTCTGAAGATGGTAAATGTGTGGTTTGAAAACATAGATCTACCATCATCAGCCTCTGTGAAAAGAGCCTCCAAACCTAAGAAATATCTAAAAACACAAGATCAGATAGGAATCTTTAAGTTTGGTGAACCCGAGACTCAATCCCAGGTTGCCTTTGTATGCACTATAGATTCTGAGAAGAAACTATCGGCAGAGGCACCTGAGTTCTTGCCTACTTCAACAGAAGAAAAACTAACTCATATTTCTGAAAAGGAATTATTGGAAATCGGTGAAAACAACTTTTATGAATGCCCCAGTACTTTCAATAATGGCCAAAATCTCTCTGAGGAAACCTCGATGAAAACTTTTGTTGACTTAGAAGATATCCCTGAAAGATAGGAAGAAAGCGAGTATGGCACATGCTCTGAAAGTCCAGGCTCTGTGGAAAGAGAACTAAGGACTCAACCTCTGTATATGAGGACGATTCATCCTCTGACGAATCTGAGACTGACTCTAAGTCAGAGATAGTACCTTGTGACTCAGAGGATTTTAAACTACCCTCTGGAGTTCTTAACAGAACTATTCCTCCCAAGGAGAAAATCACAAGAGTTCATATCTGTCCAGATTTTTTGGACATGTGTATACAAGCCAAAATTTCTCTTGAGCTTGAGAAAATCAAACAGCAAAAGAAAACGTCCTCTCAAAATCCAAAAACTTCAAAAACTTCAAAACCCTTAAGGCCCACTAAAGTGAAACTAACATGGCAACAAAAGGGTAAATGGGCTGAAAATAACAAATCTTTTTCTTCTGTGACAGTGAAACCTGCAGAAGTTCACCACAGAAGGGGTCCACAGAAGGCTGCTCTCAACAAAGGATTTTGCAAACAACAATCTAGCCTACACAGAACTTTAATGTTTTCAATGAAAAGTTCAGGCAAATCTCTTCGCACATTCATTATTGTCATTGCTTTGATCTCATGCATCAATTAAACCAACACTTCTCAAGTCCACACTGTTTCCTCTCTGCACCCAAAAAGAACACTAAATTCAAGGGTAAGAAGAAACAAAATGGTTCTTCAAAAGAAGCTAAAACCAAACCCAAGAATGCTAAGGCAAACTTGAAGACCCCTAACAAAGCTGGACCCATTGGATATGGGTACCTAAAACTCTCTGATTGTCTTGCAGAAGCAGTATGTGCCAATCTGGTATCTTGACTCCGGATGCTCGTGGCACATGACTGGCGACAGAGGTCTACTATCCTCCTACAAAGATAAACTCGATGGAGGATGTGTGACCTTTGGTGACAACAAAAAGGGGTATATAAAACGCCACAGAGTCATAAAAAAGGAAAATATAACCGTATGCAAAGTTGCATATGTGGATGGCCTTAAGCACAATCTTCTCAGTGTCAGCCAACTATGCGATACGGGTTTCGACGTAATGTTCAAAAGCACCTTCTGCTCTCTACAAGGTTAGGACACGGGAGTCGAACTTCAGCGATCCGAACGAAGAGGCGATCTTTACCTCATGAACTTCTGTGCCAAGAACAAGGAAGACAAGCTCTGCCTTGTTGCTTGTAAAAGTGAAGAAGCCTGGTTATGGCATAACAGGTTCTGCCACCTAAACTTTCATATTATAAATAAGCTTGTTAAACTTGATCTAGTCAAAGGTCTGCCAAATATTAAATTTAATAAAGATCATTTGTGCTCTGCTTGCGAAATGGGAAAACTCAAAAGAGCTTCCCATAAAGGCAAGACTGATGTATCTTGCCCTAGGTGTCTGTACATGCTTCATGTTGACCTCTGCGGTCCAATCGCTACACAGAGCCTAGGTGGCAAGAAATATATACTTGTCTTGATCGATGAATATTCAAGATTTACATGGGTTGAATTTGTCAGAAAGAAATCAGATGTTCCAAACATTCTGATAAATTTAATAAAAAGAATCCAAGTTCTGTATGAGTGGAAGATTCAGAAACTAAGAAGCGACAATGGCACATAATTCAAAAACTCTGTCATTGAAGCCTATCTTACAGAATGGCGTCGTTGAACGAAAGAACCGCACGCTTGTGGAGGCTGCAAGAACTATGCTGACAGCATCGGGATTACCAATGTCTTTTTTAGCAGAAGCGGTATCAACCGCTTGCTACACCTAAAACCGATCAACCATTGTAAAGAGGCACATCAAGACCCCGTATCATTTGATCAACAAAAGGCGACCAAACATCAAGTTCTTTCATGTATTTGGATGCAAGTACTTTGTCTTAAATGATAGAGAAGCAAGAGGAAAGTTTGAGGTGAAAGCAGATGAAGGAAAGTTCATTGGATACTCTACCACCTCTAAGGCCTACAGAGTGTACCTTATGCGGTCACGAACCATTGTAGAAAGCATCAATGTGTCTTTTGACGACTCCTTTCAAAAGACTTCTGAACAAATAAGTTCAGGACTTGGTCTAAAGAAGGAATCCTCTGGCATCTCAAAGACAAGATAAAAAGACTTAACTCTTCTATTTGAAGAGATGTTCCATGATGATATTGATGCCTCTGCTGGAGCCGTTAGAGCCTCTGGAGAAATATCTTCTACAAACCAGACTGAGTCAGGTATATCTCTAACTGGTCCATTAAATACTTCATCCTCTTCTGTGAATCATACAGATGCACATGCTGAGGGGGAGCGAACATAAGCTGAAGATAATACAACCAAGGACTCAACCACAAAGGTTCCTGAAATACCTACTCCAGCGACTATAGAGGAATCAACACCAGAGGAAAACGAAGACTTTGTCTCCACTTCCTCAGAGGATCAAATTCCAACATCAATCCCTATAGTCCCACAAGCTGAAATACCTAGCACAAGTACAAAAGTGCCATCTACAACAGAGGTTGCACCAGAACCACAGTGTGCAACTACAGAGGTTCATCTTGATGACTCAAATGACCATCTTCTAAGAACAACACAATGGACGAAAAGCCATCCTCCAAGCCTTATAATCGACGACCCTTCTGAAAAGGTCAAGACAAGATCAGCCACTGCAAATTTTGGTTTCTTTACAAATTTTATCAGTGTGATCGAGCCAAAAAGAATCTCTGAAGCACTAGATGATCCAAACTGGATAGATGCTATGCAAGAAGAGCTTCTACAGTTTGAGAGAAATAAAGTATGGACCCTAGTACCTCTACCATGAGGAAAACAAGCAATAGGGACAAAATGGGTCTTCAGAAACAAGAAGGACGAGGATGGGGTGGTCATTAGAAACAAAGCGAGATTGGTGACCAAGGGATATCACCAAGAAGAAGGCATTGATTACGATGAAACTTTTGCCCCTGTTGCACGTCTCGAAGCAATAAGAATCTTCATAGCCTTCGCAACCCACAGAGGTTTCAAAGTTTTTCAAATGGATGTAAAATCTGCTTTTCTGAATGGTGAAATCCCAGAAGAAGTATATGTCCAGCAGCCACCAGGGTTTGAATGTTCCAAGTACCCAAAATACATGATGGACTGAAACAAGCACCAAGAGCATGGTACACAAGACTTTCAACCTTTCTTCTCAATAATGAATTCGACAGAGGTACAACCAATACTACTTTGTTTTACAAACGAAAAGGTGATGAGATTCTACTTGTACAGATTTATGTGGATGACATTATTTTTGGGTCTACAAATGCACAATAGTGCAAAGATTTTGAAAAACTCATGCAGAGTGAATTTGAAATGAGTATGATGGGATAATTAAACTTCTTCCTCGAACTCCAAGTAAAACAATCATCAGAGGGAATTTTTATAAATCAAGCTAAATATGTCTCTGACATACTTTCAAAATTCAGTCTCTCTGATGCCTGTGTAATGAAGACCCCAATGGCCACTGGAAATAAATTATTCTCAGATCCAAATGGCACATCTGTAGAGTGCAAGCTCTACAGAGGTATGATTGGGTCTATGTTATACTTAACCGCAAGTAGGCCTGATATAATGTATGCTACATACCTCTGTGCAAGATGTCAAGCTAACCCAAAGGAATCCCACTATATCGCTGTAAAGAGGATCTTCAGATACCTTAATGGGACCAAAAATCCTTGGCTCTGGTATCCGAAGAACTCTGGCTTTGATCTAAAGGCATACACAGATTCAGATTATGGAGGATGCAAGCTTGATCGAAAAAGTACCTCTGGGAGTTGTCAATTCCTGGGAGGTAAAATAGTCAGCTGGACTTCGAAGAAGCGGAACTGTGTGTCCACATCTACAGCAGAAGCTGAATATGTTGCTGCTGCTAGCTGTTGCTCCCAAGTTCTGTGGATGAAAACTCGGCTAAAGGACTATGGCCACAACATATACAAGATACCCATCTTCTGTGATTCAAAAAGTGCTATAGCCATCTCTGCCAATCCAGTTCAGCACTAAAAAACAAAGCATATCGATATCCGTTACCACTTTCTGAAGAATCATGTTGAACATGGCACAATCGAAATGCACTTTGTGTCCACTGGATACCAGCTTGCAGACTTATTCACCAAGGCACTTGATGAGAAAATATTCCTTTTCTTGGTGGGTAAGTTGGGAATGATTAACATGTGTTGAATCCTCTGTAAGTAAGATTTGATCTTCTTGTAAATATGTATATATTTAAACTCTTGTGTATGTATATTCTTAATCATCAAAAGTTCTGTAACCAACAGAGCTTCTGTGGGGTTTCTCAGAGTATGACAATCTCCACAGAACCTCTGGTAAGCTTGACCTATGTTCTGTGCACTACTTATCTCATTTGATCCAAGCATAGGTCAAGGGGGAGCAGAAGGAGACCTTGAACTGATCTACAAAGGTTGATCATTCAAGGGGGAGCCGAAGAAGAGATGTCATCAACCAAATTCACAGAAGTGAAGGTTTTGACCGAACAAGGGAGAGCCAAAAGGGAAGTATCTCGTACAAATCCTTTCTGAAAAACAATTTTCTAGGACATCAATTTCCAAATACGTCATAGAAACATTGTTTAAGACATTCCAAACAAGTAATGATCAAAAAGATTTTCGAGCCTTCCGTTATAAGAAATTTAAGGTCATAGAGCCTCTATTGAGTTCAACAGAGCCTCTGTAAGCCGGATCCTATATGACTGCAAAATTCCATACTGGAACTCTATCGATCATCTTCAAATGTCTTCCTTAAGGATTCGCACGTACAAATGCACACACAGAGATACTGGAAGAAAGTCTTATGGGCAAAGAGCTCACTCCACCACAGAGTCTCTGTCGCCCAACCTAGACAATCAAAGAAAGTATGTCTCGCACAAAATCTTTTTCAAAACTATTTTCTAGGACACAAATTTCCAAATATGTTCTAAAAACAATGTTTAAAACAATTAAAACATTGGATGATCAAAATGTTTCATGAATCTTTAGTTATGAGAAATTTTCACTCATAGAGCCTCTGCTGGCTTTGACAGACCCCACACAGAAGAAATACCCACGTGCCAGGCATTAATGGGCCGCGCACGACGTCTAATCGTGCTCTGACACATTTGACGTGGTAGATTTTCACTGGACGTGCGTGCCACACGTTTCTTCTGAAACTTGTGCCACGCTGTAAAACTCAAGTGTGAAACCCAAATGTTTATTGAATTCACTTTTACCATGGAATTCTATCCGTTTCTACCCTCACTATATAACCCCGTTCCCATTCTTTCTTAAACCTTTTACGAATCTATCTCCATCATCTTCTCCGGCGAACTGGGCAAATACCTGCAACTTCCCCATTCTACTCTATTCTTCAAGAAATCTCCAATGGCTTCTACTTCCAACGCTCCGGTGAACTCCCCGTCTCATTCTGAGAACTCCCAGAATCAAGAAATAGCCGGAAACCTACAACAGGACAACTCCAGTGACACAGCAGACCTTGCCCCTACAACCCATCTTCTAAACTTCATCGCACATGAACACTTTGAAAGTGTTCTTCCTTTAAAACCCAATAACTACCACCTGGTTCCCTAAAAAACCGCATTTGGGGAAGCTCATGCCATCCTCCTTCATATTTTAGAAACCATTATCTTTACCCCCTATTAACCAAAACTGTCGATAAAATCCCTGCCAGATACCTAAATCAATTCTGGCAAAGCAGAAGATTTGATCCCGAAGATAGACAGTTCAAGGGCTACATCTCAAAACCAGACAAATCTGAGCACCTTGAACTCAAGTTCAACAGAACTATGTTCTCACTTGAGTTCAGTCTACCCACAAGAGGTCTTCTAGGGATAAAGGCATACGCAAAGGAACCCACAGACACCGAGCTCTGCAGGTTTGTTGAAATGTTGGGATACAACACAACCTTAAGAAAAAGAAATTATTTCAGAAGAAATCGATTACCCCCTCTGTGGAACACGCTCTTTTCCATCCTAAATCGGTGCCTAACAGGACCTCGGAACCGACACCACTGAACCTATATCTCCATACACCCAAACCGATGTCCTAGATTCCGAAACGACCGATTCCGATACAGAATGAGCCATCCGTATTTCAATGATACCACCCCATATCGAACGTCGCCCGCCGATGACTGAAGAATCTCCATCCAACTCACCCACACCCTCCGAAAACCTTACATCCCAGCCTATTTCAGGAGACCCAAGGAGAGAGGAGGGAGTTTTAGTTGAAAATTTAGGACAAGTGAGACGGAGAGAATGGAGACCGAAAAAGAATAACTAGAGAGTGAGTCTGCTAAATAGAGCAGAGAATGAGCGCATCCGAGCCAGTGTCGCCCATGTAGCCACATCTGTTGCCTCGTCTCATCCGTTGGGACGATACATTGAAGAAGCTGCTGTGGACCTAGCGATGCAATTGCATTAACTCCCTAGCCACTCAAGCAGCTCTCCACATCTGGTTGTTTCAATTTCTCACGGGGACATAGAAAAAAGTCTATCGTTCTCTCACTCGGAGAGTTTCGATATTGAAACAAGAGAACAGCCTCCCCCATTCTCAACTACTTTCTGTGCACCATTGAGTCTATAGCCCTTTGATATTATAACATCTTCTTTGGCTAGGACACAGTTTGAGACTGCTAACATCGGTGAATTAAGCGAACCGATCGGAACATCCATAGTAAGTCTGCCCCTGAGCAGATTACGAGGATCAGATGGAAATCCTACCATAGCTCACATCATGCCATCTATGAACGTAGGTGGTACTTCTGTTGAATCAACAGTTGTAACCTCAATGGGTAATCTAAGTGATCCCGACCGTGATTTACCTGACTTCGTGTGAAGGAAATATCTGGATGGCGCCTTAAAGGCTGTCCGAGAAGCTATGGAAAGGGTGTTCAGAACGGAGCTCGATAAAGTCAAAAGGCTACTAAAAGGGAAAGAGAAAGTGGTAGAAGCCGAAACCGCACCAACACCTCCACCGGCACCTGCTCAACAATCATATTCGGTGGATGATCTAAAGACCATGCTCCTCGTCTAACTGCTCCAACACACCAAAACTGACTCCTCAACTGAAGTAGATCTAATCTCAGTACTCCGATCACAAGCATCTGCTCAGACGTCATCCGTCAACACCCGATTGGATCAGCTTGACACGACCCTGAAGGACGTTCAGAACGCCCTTACAACCTTGTCCGACAGGGTCGACTCTCTCGAAGATACTTGCAAGAGTCAAGTTGGCAGACTCAAACGCCAATAGGATGACCAGGATGATCCTGATCACCGTGAGGGGGAGAACAAACCTCAAAGATTAACCGAGTCCAAGCCAATCAGCATCGAATCTACTCGAGTGGTTCAACCGTAACCATCAACTGTGGCACCATCTGAAGACCAACCACAAACACAGTTAAGTTTAGCCGAGATGGTCATAGATATGGACATCTCAGATGACGAAGACCCAACGATTGAAAAGCCTGAGGGAGAATTTCAAGAACTGGTTGTCTATACCGCACCGAAAAGGATTGCACCTGATTTGATAGACCCTGATTTGAAAAAGCCGCCAGTGCTATAAACTCCGAGGTAAATTTGAACTTTCCTACCGATGCCGACGAAGACTTTGATTACGATTAGTTCTTGTTGCAATTCATTCAGAGTACACCCGCATATGCTGAACTGATTCCCGAAACTTCTACATCAACACATTCGACATCTCCTCAGCAAAAAACCGCTTCTGATCAACCACCACAACCTGTCAGATGGGAGAAAATCATATTACTGATTCCTTTCCTTGAAGACTCCCTGAAGAGGTTGTTCGTCCATAAACTGCGTGTGCTTGATCCAGCCTTCTGCATCGGATTAGCTAAGTTCGACGATACTTACAAGAAACAATATCTTGAGGTAATGAAAATGTGTCTACCTGTTAGTCAGGTCAGAACCAAACACAAGATCACCAAAGTCATCAACATCCGATCTGGCCGAATCTTGAAGATTTGGTACCCAGTCTTTACCGTCAAAAGAGAAGATGGGAAAGAATGGATATTCTTCAAAGACGACTTCAAGAATCTCCGACTGAACGACTTTCACCGAATCCTCAAAGGCCTCCGAACTCGAACGATCCGACCGCTCCACATCACCAAAGCGCTTGAAGCTGTAAAGCGATTCCTGAAACACAAGGTAATGATGTCATACATTACTGATTTTCAGATGGGAGTCGAGCACCGGACAAAAAAGGTCAACCTGCTGAAACCCGATCAGAAAGCCCCTGAATTGAAGATGTATCATGTCAACAGTTTGTTGCTACACCCTAAATTCGGAATCGTATATCTCAACGAACATAACTAGAAGAAGTTTCTTCGCTTTAGTCAAGTTGAAAAATTATGCGACGGAACTCTGCTAAAGGTCAGAGATGCGCTAAGAGACATAATCACCAAGCAAAAAGAACTCCGGACATCGTTTGCTGCAAGTCTAAACGAAACAAACGCTCGAGATACCTTGGAAATTATTGAAGATCGCATTGAGTTTCGTAAAGCCATCCGAAGCTTCCAGATTCTGCTTGCACTCCGAAAGAGATATGTTTCGAACTGGCGTGAGATTGAACTTCGATTCAAAGGGGGAGATTGTTGGGATTAAAATCTGATTGAATGGAAGTTCAAGGGAATGTTTTGAAAATTCATATTTAGGCTTTAAATCATGTTTTGGGCCATGGGCCTAGTTAGTATATCCTATATATAAATAGCTTTCTTAACCTTTTGATTTAGGTTAATCGTCATTATTCTCAATTGATACATTGTAATCACTCTGAAAGATTTATGAATGTTACATGGATGACGATTTGAAATCATATTGATTGTTGACTATTCTATTAATTTCATATTGTTTGCACTAATCTGGGATCCACAAAATGTACCCGACCCATCTAGTCTTGCTAGTAGAAGAATAAGCATATTTAAAGATGACTCTGAAGAAGACGTTATTGTTCTATCTTTAGATGAATCCAAAGATGATGATCTTTTATATCCTTTAGAGTCAAATACTGAACATGAAGTTGATCTAGATGCTACGTCAGATGATGATAATGATGATCCCAACGACTCACATGATCCAGAGAATGATAGAATTTCAAGGCATATTGGTTTGAGACCACATGTATCAGATTTTGACTCAGAAAGTGTTCATTATATCAATGATAAGAATGTAATGGAACTTTGTATAAGCTGTTCAATGGGAGATAAGGATGGACGAGGGTGTATTAGTTGAAACAGAAAATGATAAGAGCTTGAGTGGTGGGGAAGAAAAACAAAACGGAGAGAGTGAGACATGACCACAAGAAACAGACAAATCAGGTCCTTTAGAAACCATTTGTACCGGGTAGCCACAACCACTACTGATGGGCATAAGTTGGCATTTGGTATTGAAAAAGACGTAGTGAACCCAAATACGCAATGCACAACCCCTCCAAGACATTTATCACCCTCTTAACAAGCTATTGTTTCATAAATTCATGGGGATTTAGCACATAATCTATAGGTGTCTCATTCAAAGATAACTAGTATTGAAACAGACAGGTAGCATCCCCCGGCGTTGATTTCAATTCAATGCACATTGTGTATAGGGCCGATACACAATAGGGCACCAGTTACTTCTAATGTTGGGTACCTCCGTGGCCCAACCAGAACATCCATATTGACACCTCCTATAGGTTCCTCACGCGGATTGGAAGGAAATCATGTCCTTGCTACAACCATGCCAGCTTTGAACACAAGTGCAACGGTTTATTCAATCGCTATTACAATTGGTATCCTAAGTGAACTAGGTGCTAGAATTGCAGTGCAAATGCCACAATATATACCTTTAACAAGGGACATACGAATAAGGGGATGGAATTTTGTGGCTGAAGCTTTTCAAAAAAATCGAAGACTCGGAATGATCAGATAGAATCGTCAAAAAAAGATGTTCACACGTTAATGAAAGGAAAGCACATTGCAATGAAATCTCTGACTCCACCTCCACTACCACCACCACCTCCACCAACTCAACTTGAGAAAGGCATGTCACTCAATGAGCAGAAATCAATTTTATATGCCAAGCTATTATCTAAAAACCAAGAAGCCAACTAGTAGGAAGCAAACTTATATGGTTTATTAAGGAGAGATTCTGAAGTTCAGAGTCAAGTTGTGTCAAAGTCTGATTTTCTAGATGTGAAGGATATGACGCATAATTCATTTGATGCTCTCAGTAGGCTTCTTACTACTTTATCCGAGAGGGTCTCATCCCTGGAAGATACTTGTAGATCACAAATCGAAGGATTAAAAGAATACATGATGACCAGGATGATCTTGATCACCATAAAGAGGAGAACAAACATTATATACAATCTGGTGATGTAAGGGTTGAGGGATCTGGTAGTGTATTTGGTTCAGATTATCAAGATAATGGGAGAAAAGGTAAGAAACAAACTCATGATACTGTGAGAGATGAGAAGGAACCGGTACTTGCTAATGTCATTTTAAAGGTTGAAAAGCCCGAGGTTAGTGACAACAGGACCGAGGAGGAGAAAATGGCTAACAATATATTGGTAAACATTGTGTACATATACTGTGATGTTGAAGATAGTGGAAAAGCTGAACAATTGTATCAAAGTATTAAGGAAGAAGTACAAGAAGCATTTCAATGTTCTGTTAATGAAAGACATGAAGCTGGTGACTTTGACATGATTTATCAGATGAATGAAGCTGCATAGAGTACTTTTGATTCTGAACCACTTATCAGATGAATGAAGCTGCATAGAGTACTTTTGATTCTGAACCACAACCACAATATGTGAAATAGTGGTTCTTCACTGAAGCAGATATCAATAATATTGAATTAGAAGAATTTAAAACCTTGTATGATATTTTAACAAGAGGTATAATCAGACCAATTGAGGGATTGGTGGTTTTAATGTTGTGAAAACATTTATGAAGAACTACATCAGGTTTTCTTATGTATTAGACTTACATATGAGTTTCGAAGCTAATAAACCTAAAGTGAACGTTCTGATGCCTAACCAGAAATTTCGAGACATAGAAAACTTTCTCATTTACATGATTTTGGAACAACCTGAGTTTGTTATTATCTATAAGAATGAAGCTGCCAACAAATGTTTTCTGGGATTCAGAGAAACTGCCAAGTATTGTGATGGAACTCTAAAGCTGATCAGATTGCAGTTTATGAACAAATTGAAGTTGGATGACAAAGAAGAGAAAAAGATGAATGTAAAAGACAATAAACTGACTATAGGTTTTAAGTTTATTCAAAAATCTTTCTATAATTGTAACCAAATTAATTTAATTTTTCGTTGCATTTAAACAGTTACAAAATTGATTTAAGACCACACAGTGGTATAAGAGTGAGTTTGAGCGTTTAATTGAAAGTAGGAACAATTGTAATATGGAAAATAAACTTACCTTGTGACTTTTTTTAATTGGACCCTTTAACTGCATATATATATGTGTATATATATATATATATATATATATATATATATATATGTGTGTGTGTGTGTGTTTATATACATAAGGCCATTTTTCCTTAGGGTTTTCAAAACCCTAAATCTTATAATTTGTCTCCCTTAAAGAAACACCCGCTTGTGGCTTCCACTCACCGCTTGGATGCCGCCGGCCATGGACAAACTTAAAGGGTCATTTAAACCTCTTTTTGATCTGTTCTCTCCTCCCAAAGCGACAACCGCTTGCGGGTTGATCGTCTTTGTTATTCGTGAGTGCACTACAACAGTTTTCGCTGGTTGTTCTTCTCGGCTAGACTATGGTCCGAACGGGTTGTCTCGTTAACTATGTCACCGCCCTTTGGGGCTGGTGGTGTTGGTTTGGGCTTCAACATAGCTTGAACCATGTTGGTTTATGTTTTTTATAGTCAATCGATGTTGACCCAACCACTGTTGTAATTTTTTTCTGTCTTCACTCGTCGACCGACTATACTGTTGTCGTTGTTTTTATTTTTCCCCTCCATAGCAGAATCTTGCTATGGCCAGCATACCACCAATGAACCACAGTCCCTAGCGATCTGGCCCGTCGTCTACATCGCTGCCCTTTGTGATGGTTTCCTAGTTTTCTCATCAGGAATACACGACAAGACTCATAACCACTACTATTTCCGGACTGTGGCTTATGCCACATGGTTTGGTCTCCGACAGGGTGGGGTTTCCCGTCACCACCTTGTCCCGGTTGAGGGTGGATCGAGCACAACTTGGTGGTGTGGTTCTCCCATGGTTTGTTTTTGGTAAGAGGCCGTTTTTCTCTAAGGCTTTCACACGACCCTGATTTTTTGTCTAAGTTGGGCCAAAAACCTATGGAAAATTCTAGTCTAATGATGATGTGATGACGACACAGGTTGCGACCCTAAAAGCTGCTACCATTTTAATTTTATGTTGGAACTATTGCTTGGTTCGATTGTTGCCGTTCAGGTTTCTCGTCAGCTCAGGTCGTGATCTGTTGCACTAACCGGTCGTGGGTTAGAAAGATGGGTGTATGCCTTATGCGGTCAAACCGAGGGTCGGGCCCAATGTTCATTTTTCGTTAGTTTTGTTTTGGGTCTTGAACCACAATGTTTTTGGGCCGATGCCTTATTTTGAAGTTGGCCAGGGGTAGCAAGCCCAAGTATTGTTTTTTGGTTGTTACCCAGTCTTGTTTTAGGCTTAGGTCCAAAAAGATTTTGGGTAATGGTTTTTTGTTAACCCATAATTAAATTAAGCCATTTAATTTTATTTATGCCATATAAAACTTTGTTCCATTAACTGACATTTTCAAATATATTAATTAAATTATGGCCAATTTTTATTATATGTTTAAAAATATTAGACAATATATGGTTTGCCCTGAAAGACGTGTGGTTGATTCATATTATGCTTTGGAAAGATTAAAATGTACAATTGCAAAGGGTTGTAATTTTAATTTTAATTTTTCCTAGATAGGGACACATGTAAATATATAGGATATTGTTGTATTTTTCTATTTAAGTAGTAATCATCTAAATACGGAGTTTCGGGAAATCGAGACGGAGTCCCTGGAATTCACTAAGATGGCGGGGCTAGTAGGAGTTAGAAGACTTCCTTAGACTGGTTGTGGTTGTTGTGTTGGATCACAACACCACATTAGTAGCAAAACCATATATTATCTGTTTGTTGTAGTTGTTTATTTTGTGTTTGGATTTTATTGTTTTATTACTTTTATAGTAGTTGCAAACGGTTTTAAATAAAATCAAACGCAAAATAAATTTTAAATCAGTAAATAAAATATGATGTTTTAAATTTGATATGTTTATCAAAATTAGACCGATTTAATTGGATAAACTTTTAAAACAAGATTTTTGGAGATAAAATCAAACATTTTAAAAGTTATTAGAATGTTTTCTAAAATTAAACCTTTTACAAATGTAAACTAAACGCCACCAATTTAAGGTACTTGTCGAGCTTATAGGAGTTCTGTATGGTCAATGCTCAGCCAATCACACCACTTGATTGTAGGGCAAGACAAGGTACCAAAATAATGAGATTTAAGTGGACAATTGCTTGGCCATTCAAATAAATAGTCATATTTTGGACGACTGATCCCAGTAAACCTTAAGTCAATTATTTAGGTGGGATCACGATACATTAGTATGGTTTGTTTACTTGGAAATATCTATGATAGTTTCTTGGACATTAATAAGTATTTTCAAGGCGTTGAAGTGGGATTATACGTGCCAATTTCAATATATATTATATTGAATAGAATCCCACGATATCTAAAAGTTATGTTGAACATAATTGGATGATATCTACCTAAATAGCCTAAATTCATACATAGTTGCTTGGTCATTTATGGAATTAGGGAAATACGGATCATCACTCAAAGTAAACGATTTTTGAAAGGTTAATCCATTTATTGGAGATCGTAAAGTTACTGAAATTAAACTAATTTTGTAGATGCCTGCTAACACCTCCAACCAAACTACAAACATAAATGATTTATCCCAATTTACATTATGGTCAATCCTTGATAAGGATAAACTGAACGGTACGAACTTCGTCGATTGATTTCATTTCTTAAGGGTTGTCCTTAACCACGAAATGAAGTTGTATGTTTGTAACATCCCCAGTCCACCGTACACGATATTGTCCGCTTTGTGCATACCCTCTGCATAACAGCATGCCAGTAACGCTCACGGTTTTGTTCCTGCCCGCACACGCATACGCGGGACGCACCCAGACCGCAACTTGTGACAGGCAAAAGGCCTCATGCAAGGAAGGTATCCATCCACCCTTATATGGAAGACTTCGTTCCCCTCCTCTACCAGACGCGTTTTAAAACCGTGAGTCCAGGTATGCGGACAAAGCGGACAATATCTGGTACGGTTGGCCTGGGATGTTACAGATGGTATCAGAGCCGGCAACCGAACTATTGTGCCAGCGAGGACGCTGGGCTTGGGTGGATTGTAAGATCCCACATTGGTTGGGGAGGGGAACAAAGGTTGCCTTATAAGGGACTTGATACCTCCCCTATCAGACGCAATTTAAAACCGTTAGTCCGGATGTGTGGACAAAGCGGACAATATCTGGTACGGTTGGCCTGGGATGTTACAATGTTCTAGCAAAAACCCTTCCAAATGCTCCTGCCACTAGATGTTCCTTGTTTGATGCTTGCATCCATGACTCCGGAACTACTAAGGGAACATGAAGATATGAATGCATGGGATATGATATCCTCTCTTAAATCTATGTTCCAGTTACAGGAAGGGCAAAAGAGGTTTGACACAGTCCGGGAATTGCATGTGTGCTTGATGATTGAGGCTTCATCAGTCAGTACCCACGCTTTGAAAATGAAAGGGTATATTGACCGATTAACCCGTCTTGGATACCCATCGGGTAAAAAATTAGGAATCGATATGGTTCTCAAGTCTTTATGAAAATCATATGATTAGTTCGACCTGAACTATAATATGAATGGTTTGGAGAAGACTCTCACAGAGCTTCACGCAATGCTTAAAATTGCTGAGAGGAATATGAAATCCAAATTTTATTTATCGAAACTAGAGCAGATCTTGATGATCAGGCCTAAAAGTAGGATAAACAAGAAGAATAAAGAGGTTACCGGGTAAAGAAAAAGTTGGAAGCTCAAACAAGAAAAATGGCAATGGAAAGATTCCTGAAGTTACACTTTGCTTCAATTGCAGCCAGAAGAGGCACCAGAAGAGAAATTGCTTTGCCCTATTGGCAGAAACGATGAAGCAGAAGGCTAATGAAGTTGGACCTTCAGGTATTCTTACCATTGATTTGTTCACTTCTGACTAGTATTAAATATTGGGTATGATACTCATATTGGTACTACTTTTCCGGGAATAAGAAATGAAGAGAAGATGAAATCGGGCCTAATGAAGCTAAGTTAGTAGCTTAAAGGACATATGATATGGAGATTCCATATGGTCTTACATTTAACAGTTAGCAAGTGTGTTTATGTACCTAGAACTACTAGGGATTTAGTTTCATTTTCTCAACTACAACAAACTGATTTAGGTTTACTTACATAAATAAATTTTCGTTTTACCTTAAATGTTTTTATAAATAAATATAACAGATTAAGTGAGGATTAACTTAGACCTACTTGTGATATATGTATATATAAACAAGAAACACATATTCAACCTCTAGGTGGATGGAGAGTTGGAATTTATGTGTCTTGTTTATAAGTCAAGATGACAAAAGAGACTTTTAAAACACAAACCCTCAGGGTTGCAAAAACTATTAGGAGTTACCCACACTGATGTATGTGAGCCTTGGCGTTTGGTTCACAGAAAGTGAAGGAATCTGATGGAATTGGAATGTTAGATTCCTTTGACCAGATTCCATTCCATTGTTTGGTTCAAGGTTGTAACAACCTGATTCCCAAACATATATTGCATAACAACGTTTCATTACAAAAGTTACATCATATAACATTTACGGTCCCTTGGTCTTTACAACCATAATAAGTATTTCATTACAAACCTTTTGCTACTAAATAACAAAGTTATAACTACAAACACATCATGGTCTTCAAAAACATAAGTCTTCCAAAAGCTAGTCACGGATTATCCTTCTTACTTGCTCTTACTTGATCCACGACCTGGAATACATATTTTTAAAACAAAATGAGGGTTAGACCTAGTGGTCTAAGTGAGAAAATCCCTGTCAGTTTAAAATCATTTAAACAGACACCACATTTATAACACACTTTGAATACCAATTAAGACTCGTATGTTTTGTGTACTCCCGTTTCTCATTTCCCATGGCCATATTAATTGGTCGCGAGCCAACTAATCAGTTTACCCCGCTGCACTAATATACATCCAACTCCGCTGTCCCTCCGTACAGCCAACTCCACCGGTCCTAAGCCCGGCCAACGTGTACTCGTGTATGTAATGCTCGTATAAACATAATATACACCTCAATATATCATACTTCATAAATATGCACATTATTACACTATTTATCACATTCTCAATCCACATATATGTATTCCGTTTTGAAAATATTTTAAAGTAAAACTCACCTATTTGCTTATTAAAACGCTTCCAAGCTTTTCGCAAAACGATTCAGCTTTCACCCCAAATTCACAGAATCTGAAACAATTAGATACAAATGTCTCTTTACCAAATGGAACACATAAGACTTACTAGGGCTAAGAACTCTAGATAAATCTATCTAACTCTTATCCTCAAATGTTTCCCTCAAACCCAAACTTAAGCCGAGTCCACAGTATTTCCAGTCCACATTCATATCCTATCCAGGAGCCGACAAAACACTCAGTTACAGGATACTCAAAAGTATCTGAAATCTCAGCTAGAGTTTCCGGATACTACAAAACTATCCGGACAACACAACTTTCTAGACAACACATACAATCCGGACAACACGACTTTCCGGACAACATCAACAATCCGGACGACATCCGGAAACCAAAGTAATCCGGACACCATCCGGAATCTAATTTCATCTACCGGGCACCAGCAAGGAAGAACTATCGGACACCACCAACAGAAACTACCGGACACATTCAAGTTGTGTCCGGAAACCTCTGTCGGATTACCCAATTTCTACCCAGAATCGACAAAAATTAATACTAGACATGAAATTGATGATTCTAATCCGCTACAAACTTTATACTAGTAATTAAAAACATAAAACGCAAAGGAAACATACCTCAAATTACTTCCAAGTACATCAATTGAAGCCTTAACCTAAATCTTCTTCTTATTCTTTTTTTGGTCTCAAAACACACAAACACACACACACACACACACTGATATTTTTTGTTTTGAAAATATCTGGAATCTTAGGGTATATATATTTTAGACCAAATTTACAATCTTGGCTTAAACTATTCAATAATGACCCAAACACCCCTAAACTTATAATTTAACCCAAACTTACCCTAAACATCCCATTTTAAAGTTAATTTATTTAACGGAAAGGGAATTTAACTAACGAACTTACCCAGTTATTACATCATCTCCCCTTTAAAAGAATTATGTCCTGGAATCCGGTTAGGCAAAGAGATACGGGTACTTAGTTCTCATTTCTGATTCTGATTCCCAGGTAGCATCCTGCCCTTTATGATGTCGCTACCGAACTTCTACTTGCTTGATCTCCTCACCATTCCGCAAAACTTTGACTTTACTGTCAACAATGGCTTCAGGTTCCTCCACATAATTCAGCCTTTCATCAACCTGTATATCTGGTAGAGAAACTGCCTGATCTGGCAAACACTTTCGAAAATTTGATATGTGAAAAGCGTTGTGGATTCCGCTTAACTCTGGCGGAAGATCCAACTTGTAGGCTACTTCACCGATTCTTTCTGTAATTGCAAACGGTCCAATGTACCTTGCGCTAAGTTTACCTTGTTTCCCAAATCGAATGACTCCTTTCCAAAGTGAGACTTTTAACATTACAAAATCTCCAACTTGGAATTCTAACGGTTTTCGGCGTCGATCAGCGTAGCTTTTCTGTCTGTCTTGAGCCACTTTCAATCGTTCCCGAATCTGAATAATCTTATCCGTGGTTAACTGAACTATATTTGGCCTAGCTAATTGCTTTTCTCTCACTTCATTCCAACACAGAGGTGTTCGGCATTTTCTACCATTCAAAACTTCAAATGGTGCCGCTTGTATGCTGGAATGATAACTGTTATTGTAGGCAAATTCAATCAACGGAAAATGCTTATCCCATGATCCCCCAATATCAACAATGCCGGCCCGTAGCATATCTTCCAGAGTCTGAATCGTCCGTTCACTCTGACCGTCAGTTTGAGGATGATACGCCGTACTTAACTTTATTTGCGTCCCCATTTCTTTTTTAAAACTTCTCTAGAACCTTGAAGTAAAACGACTATCACGATCAGAAATAATTGAGATTGGAACTCCATGTCGAGTTACTATTTCGTCGATGTACAATTTGGCTAGTTTTTCCAACGAATAAGTTTCTTTTATCGGTAGAAAGTGAGCAGACTTTGTCAATCTGTCAACGATCACCCAAATAGCATCAAATCCTTTCGGAGTCCTTTGTAACCTCGTGATGAAATGTGTAGTAATCTGATCCCATTTCCACATAGGTACTTCTAAACGTTGTAACTGACCAATAGGCTTTTGATGTTCAATCTTTACTTTCTTACAAGTGGTACAACCTTCCACATGCTGGGCAATACTTCTTTTCATTCGCGGCCACCAGTAAATTTGTCATAGATCCTTATACATCTTATTCGTACCTGGATGAATAGAGAAACGAGATTGATGATCTTCTTCTAGTACCTGATCACGTAAACCACCCAAACGAGGCCCCAAATTCTGTTTCCCAGACACAGTAACCTACGATCATCTTTTACGAGTGATGTTGATATACCCACTAACCGTTCTGGTTTCAAGTTTTCCTCTTGAAAGACTTCTACTTGACATTTCTTCAATTCGTCAAAGATGTTAGGTAGAAGTTCAGCTCGTAGTGCAATTGCTTTTATTGTTTCGCTTCTCTATTGGTGACTCAATGCATCAGCAACCACATTCGCCTTCCCCGGATGATAGGGAATTTCGCAGTCGTAATCATTCACCAATTCTAACCATCTTCTTTGCCTATATTCAATTCTCGTTGATCGAAGAGATGTTGGAGACTCTTATGATCGGTATAAATTTGACATTTAGAGTCGTACAGATAATGTCTCCAAATATTCAGCGCGAAAACAACTGCTGCAAGTTCTATGTCGTGTGTAGGATACTGTCGTTCATGATCTTTCAGTTGACGAGAAGCATAAGCAATAACATTCCCACGCTGCATTAGTACACATCGCAATCCTAATTTGGAAGCATAACTGTAAACAACAAATTTGTTAGAACCTTCAGGTAGTGATATGCACACTACAGAGTTTCTCTTTCAATATTCGGAATGCTTCATCCTGTTTTGCTTTCCATTCAAACTTTATATTCTTTCGAGTCAGCTTGGTCAAAGGCGTAGCGATACGAGAGAAATCTTGTATAAACTTTCGATAGTAGACGACTAAACCCAGAAAACTTCGTACTTCGGTTGGCGTTCTCGGCGGTTCCCACTTTTCAATTGCCTCTACTTTCATCGGATCAACTTGAATGCCTTTTTCTGAAACTACATGTCCAAGAATTTGGACTTCCCTTAGCCAGAATCACATTTAGAAAATTTGGCGTACAATTGTTCCTTCTTCAACAATTCCAGAATCAGGCGAAGGTGTTGTGCATGCTCTTCTTTGGATCGGGAATAGATAAGGATATCATCGATAAACACAATAACAAATTTATCGAGATATGGCTTACATACCCGATTCATTAAATCCATAAAAGCAGCTGGGGCGTTCGTTAGTCCGAAAGGCATCACTAGGAATTCGTAGTGACCATACCTTGTGCGAAAAGCAGTTTTCAAAACATCTTCTTCTTTAACCTTTAACTGATGATAACCAGACCTTGGATCAATTTTTGAGAAATAACAAGCTCCAACTAATTGATCAAAGAGGTCATCAATTCTGGGAAGCGGATACTTGTTCTTGATCGTACGCTTATTCAGTTCCCGGTAATCAATGCACATTCTCATCGATCCGTCTTTCTTTTTCACACACAGAACTTGTGCTCCCCACGGTGAAGCACTGGGTCTGATGATGCCCTTATCGGATAGATTTTGCAGTTGCGTCATCATTTCTTTCATCTCTGGAGGTGCCAATTGATACGGTGCATGGGCAACAGGAGTGGCTCTAGGAATCAGATCTTTACCAAACTCTACTTGTCTAACGGGTGGAAGACTATTCAAATCTTCTGGGAAAACTTCCGAAAATTCACAAACAACCGGGATATCTTCCAACTTATTCTTTTCTAGCTTAGTATCTATCACATAAGCTAAATAACTCGTGCAACCTTTATTAACACACGTACGGGCTTTCATCATAGAGATAAGGCAAGACTGATGATTTCTACGGTCACCTTCTCAGGTAAGACACCATTGATCAGCTTCTTATCACAAATTATACTAGCCTGATTCTCGGCTAACCAATCCATTCCCACTACCACATCAAACTCAATCAAAGCTATAGGAAATAACTGGATAGGTACTCCACACCCATCTATATTTATAACACAACTATCAAATACCTCTTTAACCGGTACTTGATTATCATTTGCAGTATCTACCATTAAAGCATGATCTAACACTTTAGGCTTTAAACGCATATAAGCAGCAAAAGAAGGAGACCCAAACGATCGGTTTGCACCAGAGTCAAATAACACTTTAGCACGTGTAGAGTTTATTAGGAATGTACCTGTAACTACATCAGGAGTTTCTTCTGCTTCTTGTGCTGTCATTTGGAAGGCTCGACCCCTTGCTCCTGGTAGCTCTGGCCTTTGCACTACTTGTCCAACACCTGTTGGTCTCACTGACGTACCACCTTGCTGTACTATCCCCCGTGAACAATCAGACTGAATGTGATCAGAAGAGAAATTGCTTTGCCCTATTGGCAGAAACGAGGAAGCAGAAGGGTAATGAAGTTGGACCTTCAGGTATTCTTACCATTGATTTGTTCACTTCTGACTAGTATTAAATATTGGGTATGATACTCATATTGGTACTACTTTTCCAGGAATAAGAAATGAAGAGAAGATGAAATCGGGCCATATGAAGCTAAGTTAGTAGCTTAAAGGACATATGATATGGAGCTTCCATATGGTCTTACATTTAACACTTAGCAAGTGTGTTTATGTACCTAAAACTACTAGGGATTTAGTTTCATTTTCTCAACTACAACAAACTGATTTAGGTTTACTTACATAAATAAATTTTCGTTTTACCTTAAATGTTTTTATAAATAAATATAACATATTAAGCGAGGATTAAATTAGACCTACTTGTGATATATGTATATATAAACAAGAAACACATATTCAACCTCTAGGTGTCTTGTTTATAAGTCAAGATGACAAAAGAGACTTTTAAAACACAAACCCTCAGGGTTGCAAAAACTATTGGGAGTTACCCACACTGATGTATGTGAGCCTTGGCGTTTGGTTCACAGAAAGTGAAGGAATCTGATGGAATTGGAATTTT
The DNA here is from genome assembly GCA_033807775.1 of Saussurea involucrata. Lineage (NCBI taxonomy): Eukaryota > Viridiplantae > Streptophyta > Magnoliopsida > Asterales > Asteraceae > Saussurea > Saussurea involucrata. The sequence continues at coordinate 91,730,722 of CM066314.1, forward strand.
AGATTCTTTTGACCAGATTCCATTCCATTGTTTGGTTCAAGGTTGTAACAACCCGATTCCCAAACATACATCAAATAACATATATTGCATAACAGCGTTTCATTACAAAAGATACATCATATAACATTTACGGTCCCTTAGTCTTTACAACCATAATAAGTATTTCATTACAAACGTTTTGCTACAAAATAACAAAGTTATAACTACAAACACATCATGGTCTTCAAAAACATAAGTCTTCCAAAAGCTAGTTACGGATTATCCTTCTTACTTGATCTTACTTGATCCACGACCTGGAATACATATTTTTAAAACAAAATGAAGGTTAGACCTAGTGGTCTAAGTGAGAAAATCCCTGTCAGTTTAAAATCATTTAAACAGACACCACATATATAACACACTTTGAATACCAATTAAGACTCGTATGTATTGTGTACTTCCCTTTCTCATTTCCCTTGGCCATATTAATTGGTTGCGAGCCAACTAATCAGTTTACCCTGCTGCACTAATATACAGCCAACTCCGCTGTCCCTCCGTACAGCCAACTCCACCGGTCCTAAGCCCGGCCAACGTGTACTCGTGTAGTGTAATGCTCGTATAAACATAATATACACCTCAATATATCATACTTCATACATATGCACATTATTACACTATTTATCACATTCTCAATCCACATATATGTATTCCAGTTTGAAAATATTTTAAAGTAAAACTCACCTGTTTGCTTATTAAAACGCTTCCAAGCTTTTCGCAAAACGATTCAGCTTTCACCCCAAATTCACAGAATCTGAAACAATTAGATACAAATGTCTCTTTACCAAATGGAACACATAAGACTTACTAGGGCTAAGAACTCAAGATAAATCTATCTAACTCTTATCCTCAAATGTTTCCCCTAAACCCAAACTTAAGTCGAGTCCACAGTATTTCCAGTCCACATTCATATCCTTTCCAGGAGTCGACAAAACACTCAGTTACAGGATACTCAAAAGTATCTGAAATCTCAGCTAGAGTTTCCGGATACTATAAAACTATCCGGACAACACAACTTTCTGGACAACACATACAATCCAGACAACACGACTTTCCGGACAACATCAACAATCCGGACGACATCCGAAAACCAAAGTAATCCGGACACCATCCGGTATCTAATTTCATCCGGAAACCATAGAAAAGAGAACTTACCGGACACTTCATCTACCGGGCACCAGCAAGGAAGAACTACCGGACACCACCAAAAGAAACTATCGGGCACATTCAAATTGTGTCCGGAAACCTCTGTCGGTTTACTCAATTTCTACCCAGAATCGACAGAAATTAATACTAGACATGAAATTGATGATTCTAATCCGATATAAACTTTATACTAGTAATTACAAACATAAAACGCAAAGAAAACATACCTAAAATTACTTCCAAGTACATCAATTGAAGCCTTAACCTAAATCTTCTTCTTCTTCTTCTTCTTTTGGTCTCAAAACACACACACACACACACACTGATATTTTTTGTTTTGAAAGTATCTGGAATCTTAAGGTATATATATTTTAGACCAAATTTACAATCTTGGCTTAAACTATTTGTGTGTCCCAATATGATCAAACAACCATGAATTTACACAAGATCTAGAGAGAGAGAGAGAGTAGATCTCGTATTCTATTTAGCACACTATTACAAGATATGAGTTATGCACTTTTGCTTAGTTGATTAGTTACATTATTAGTCAAAACAAAGCTATTTGTACCTAACATCTATACAAGACATTAAGCTACGTTTGACTTTCACAAACACATAATACATTGACTTTGACTTTATCATTAAATCTTGAAGACATATTTTAGACTTAACAATCTCCCCCTTGGATTCAAGATTTAATCATTTTGAGAACAGCAGTCTTTGGCTTGTAAAAGTCAACTTGTCACAAAATCTTCAGACGGGGATCTGGTGGAGATTTTCTTTCTTCGATTTGGAGAATTTGTTTCTTCACACAAGGCACTTTGGTACTGATAAACACAAATTTTAAAAAAGAGATCACAAGATGATTAATCGATTTTTCTTAAACTCTTGGAGAATTCTCCCCTTTTTTCTTTCTTTGATTTGAGAAATTCTTGCTTCAGTAATGATATTCACAATATAGCACACGTTTAAGAAAAAGAGATCACAGGATGATCAATCGATTTTCCTTAAATTCTTGAAGAAGAATTCTCCCCCTTTTACTATCTTGAGACAGAATCTTCTTTAAGCATTTCTCCCCTGTCGTGAAATTGAATCTTTGCCTTGAAAGCTCTTTCACATGAAATTGAATTAAACATTTCTCCCCTTTTTTCGATGAAAGTGAGCATCATGATCATCGAAAACTATTTTCAATTTCAGTCGTGTCTCGGAGTATCACGAACAATCTCCTCCTTAATGAACAATCTTGCTCCCCCTCAAACTAAGAATTCTGGAGCAATTTGTTTTCTCCCCCTGAAAATATGCATATATTTCATTTAGGCACAGCAGTTGAAAAATTTATTCAAAGAAAATAAAATTCATTGAACTACATTTTATAACTACTACCATTTGATCATTTGAAAAATTTACAAAAGAAATCCAACTTAATGAAATTTAACAGATTTTTCAATCAAATGAAATCAAATGCATGTGTTTGGATTCAAGTACAAGTCATCATTGCATATCAAGTTAAAAATGTTCAGTTTAAACCCCTTTATTAAATCTATTTGGTGTGCTAGCATGCGAAATATGATTTGCAACAATCAAATGTACTTCTGAAACCTATAAGAATACTTTGCTCTTACTCACACTATATGATTGAAATCAGAATTTCCACAAATTTATAAGTTTATCGCGACATTGTTATTTCCCCAAGATATAAGAGATGTGTGCTTATTGACATCTTTTATTTTGTGCACATTGGCATCTTTTATTTTGTGCACATTGACATCTTTTTATCAACAGGTTTATTAAGACTAAGATACACCGTAAACGTAACTTTCTATCTGGTTCTATAGCAGGATTTGGGTCACCCAATCCCAGACCAGTTAGCCTTAGGGGCTAGGTGTCGAGCACCCCTTGGAACTTACTCACCCAAACCAGAAAGGCTACATCGATATATCCTAATCCCTTCTGTACTAGTAGGACATGGCTTTCTATCTGGTTCTGTAGCAGGATTTGGGTCAGCCGATCCCAGACCAGTTGATCTTAGGGGCTTGGTATCGAGTACCCCTTGGGACTTAATCTCCCAAACCAGATACGCCACAGGCACAAACTTTCAAACCTAACGATTTTATTTGTTAATTTTTTTTATTATTTTTTTTTATTGTATCTCAATCACTTGGTTATAAAACTTTGTGCTTCCCTCATATTTTCATTTCCATTCTTCATTCTAACAATTAGGCTTTGTGAGCATCGTATTCTATATAAGTCTAGATTTACACAATTTTGCGCATATATCAAAATTTCATTCATGTTTTGCTGACCTTTCGATTTATTTCAGAAGCGAAGGTTGAAGCAAATAAAACTCAGATATCACAAAACTACTTGTAAAATCACCCTTGACACACATTTTATTCATTGAATGAAAATAAAAATATTTTCACTTCATTGAATTAATTTTGTGAAGGTTCAAACTATCAAAGCAGTAGAAATGAAACATAATGCAATGTTACCTTTCACCACTTGTTCCTTGAATTGAAAGATGTGACAGTTAAGGATATCACCTGATAAGTATGAGTTCTAAACTGATTTGTTTAGAAGTCTTAGCCTTTGAAGTGCGGGTCCTGAACTGAATTGTTCAGAAGCCATAGTCGTTGAAGCACGGGTCCTGAACTGATTTGTCCAGAAACCATTATCTGTGAAATCCGGGTTCTAAACTGATGTGTTTAGAAACCAATTCTCTTTACTCCCCCTTAATGGCACAAGTAATCTTCTTCCTAGAGTTCAACGCTTTGCTTCTAAATCTGCAAAAACAGATTAAGTAGATTTTGGTACCCAACGTGTCTTGGGTCTAGGCTTGTTAAGCGGAGCTCTATCAGAAGGAAAATGATAAGTACCGTACCAATATTGAGCATCATTATTTTTAATAAAATCATTAGTTCCACAATAAGAACAGCAAAAATTCTTTTGTGCTAACCTGATTAAATGATTTGCGGAATATAATGAACTAGGTTTAGCAAAAGATTTACCTTTCAGATTAGTGTTCTTGTTGGGAACAGATGATTTTGGTACATCTTTTTCAGGAAACGTACCTTTAACTCTCCATTGCATGTTGACTTTCTTATATGTAGGAAGATCAGCAGATTGAAATTTGGAAGAATTATCCACTGAATGATCATAAAATAGATTAGAAGGACGAATTGGACATTCTGAATAGTTTTTGGATTTGTTATTTGACTTGACTTTGTAAGATAAGTCATTCCGTTCCTTGGTCACCAACTCAATCTTTTTCTGAATGTCAGACTTAACCCTCTTCTCTATCATTAAATTAGTTGATAACTGTTGGGTCTAGAAAGCCCCAATTATATTGAAAGTTTTATAAAGTCCATGTAAAGTCAACAAAAGTCAAATGTGTTGTTATTAGCTTTATAAGTATTTTGGGCTTTGGGAGTTTAATGGGAGTTAAATAGGCTTGGGCCCATATCTTGTATTTTGGACACTATAAATAAGTGTCTTGGGCTTCATTTGTCATTTGAGACTTTGAGACAATTGAGAGAATACACAGTGAGATTTGAGAGTCGTATATCAATTTCTCCCACCATTATATTTCAATCTTATGAATAGAGATCATTCAAAATTGTTCTTCATGTCTATCTCTATTCTACTTTCTATGGAGTATTCTTGATTGTTGCTTCACTTATGGGACTTACAATTGGTATCAGAGCCACATCGAATCAATTTTAATTCGATACGATCAATTTTGCAACAATTCAAGATTTCAAGATCTAATTTGAAGATTTATAGATTCAAGATTGTTCTTATTCGTATGTTACAATTCAAGGTAAACTTTCTGTGATCTTATACATCTTGAAGATTGATTTTGTGTTTTGGAGAAGATTTTGTAGATCTTGATGGTTCTTGATGAAGAAAAGAAGGTAGATATTCTTGATCTACTTCTTAATCAATTTCTGCACTCAAATTGCTCGATGAAATGTCTACAAGAGATTTGGTACTGAATTTCATGTTCAAAGTCAGATCTGAAACGAGTTTTAGATCTTTGATTGCTTAAATTCAACTTTCTGAATTGATCAATCAGAAACTTAAGTTTCTGCAATCTTTGTTCTAAGAAGATATATGGAGATCGTCTTGTTCTTTTAAATTAAATCAAATCAAGGAGTATTGCAGATGTAGAATTTGCTGCTGTCTGTATTCTGATTGTGCAGCAAATTTTAAAACAGAAAGTTACTTTGTAGTGATTAATGGTGGTAATAAGAAGATGTAATCATCCATTATCATATATCATCATCCATTAATGGTGTTAAATTTGGGTTAATGTGATGGAATTTGGACCAATGAACATCAATGGTGGTAATCAAAATTCTCATAGTGGTCATCAAAATCAATAGAAGTGATCATGTGGCAGAATTTTGAGCAATGGAAAATCACAAGAATATGCCACGTATCATGGTTATACATGATTTATAAGAATGTTGTCTACATGTATTTTGCACTAAGTGGATGGTAGTATGTCCATGGATTATTCCAATCAGGGGTATCTTATTGACAAATTGGTGCAGAGAAATCACGGTGGAAATGCCATCAGAACCATGTGTTTTTAGATTATATGCATCAGAAAATTATTGTTGGAGTAATCAAGGACGAAAGTTGCTTCTGATGGTAAAGTGCAGCAGATTTTTTCGAATAAGTGATTGTAACAGAAAGTTTGTTGCTGTCTTAAGTTGTTACAACAGAAAATTTCTGTTAAAAGAAGTTGTTGCTGCTGTTTCGATGATTATGTGCAGCAAAATATGGCTGCTGATGTGATCAGATTATGTTCAGATGTTGAATTCTGACCTCATGATTCAGAATTACTAATGGCTGTCCAAAATCAATGTGATCAGAACTTTTCTCATGTCATCAATGCTAAGTGTTTTGAGTTCAGAATTCTGATATGTTCTTCAGAAGTTTAAGTATTTGTGTTCAGAATTCTGATCAAGCATATTCAGAGATGTTGGAAGTCTTTAGACGTTTAATAATCAGAAATTTAACAAAGGTCATTCAGAGTTTTAACTCATGTAACTTCTGGGTTCTAAGTGTTCGAGTTCAGAAATATGATCGTGATTATTCAGAATTCTGATTGTGTTTATCCAGAATTCTGATCAAGTGTTTTTCAGAGATGGAATTTTCAAAGTTCTTCAGATTCAGAGTTCTGATTGAACTAGTCAGAACCTTTACTTAGTCTTCTTTGAACAAAAGTCTAATACCTGACAGATTTGCGCACCTGTCGTATTTTTCTCAGAACTCCTTCCTCGAAGCTCCAAATTTGACGATTTCAGATGCACTGAATTCCTAAGACACAGATGAACACTTTTCATGTTTTGAGTTTGTTCTGAATCAATGTGCTTAATTGTCAGATTCTGTGTCGAAGTCAGTGTATAGCTGCTGGACCGAAGCAACGTTTTTCACGATATTTCTCCCAACTTTCAGAAAGATGTTCTGTTTTCTATTTTTTTTGTGGATCCAAGCTGAGTTATTGAAGTGTATGAAGACACTCCCTCCTATGATCATAATGGATTAAGCTCTTGAGCTTAATGATCATACAACTCGAATTTCAAGGACGAATTCCTTATTATAAACTGAGGTTGTTTCAGTCGAGCTTATTGCACATGGGATTCGACTTTAAAGTTGTAATTTAGGAAGAAGTAGAGCAAATTTTGAGGGGGAGCTTGGATAGTTTTTCAAGGCATGAAGATATGCAACATCAAAGTTTTCAAAGAAATCAAGGGGGAGATCATTTGAAGATGCTTTCTTTATAAAACTTTAGGGGGAGATTGTTGGGTCTAGAAAGCCCCAATTATATAGAAAGTTTTATAAAGTCCATGTAAAGTCAACAAAAGTCAAATGTGTTGTTATTAGCTTTATAAGTATTTTGGGCTTTGGGAGTTTAATGGGAGTTAAATAGGCTTGGGCCCATATCTTGTATTTTGGACACTATAAATAAGTGTCTTGGGCTTCATTTGTCATTTGAGACTTTGAGACAATTGAGAGAATACACAGTGAGATTTGATAGTCGTATATCAATTTCTCCCTCCATTATATTTCAATCTTATGAATAGAGATCATTCAAAATTGTTCTTCATGTCTATCTCTATTCTACTTTCTATGGAGTATTCTTGATTGTTGCTTCACTTATGGGACTTACAATAACACTACCAAATTCTTTGTTAGCTTTCGTATTTCTTGCTGAAATATCTTCCTTTCAACAGAAAATTCATCTTTGACGATTCTCGCCTGAAAGTCAGCTTTCTTCCTCTTTTCTAGTTCATGTCTTTCTATATCCAATTCCTTTTGAAGCTCGGATATCTTCTATGACAATTTCACATTCTTCGCTTCAAAGTCTTTGCTCTTATTTTCATTCTCAACCCTTTCTTTCTCCAATTTTTCTTTTTCAAGAAATAAAACTTTCTCAAAATCTGAATTTTGTTTGGAAAGTTTTCTGCATTTGAGTTCAAGAGCTTTCTTTTCTTCTCCGTCTTTGAAGCTTGTTCAAGTTCAGAAACTTTCTGAGAAAGAGAAACTCTTTCTTTTCTGTGGTTTTCTCTTTCCTCCTTTAGTAACTTTTCTGTGTCAGACAATCTCTTTGTAAGCTCTCTAACCTTTTTCTTGAGTTCTTCATTTTCAGCATCTGAAGATTTATGTTCCGCATCTTCTTTTTCAGCTTTCTTTTCTTCTTCCTTTCTCTTAAAAGCAACTTCAGATCCAAGCATTTGTTTTGATAACTCGTTCCACATCTGCATTGGGTTGTTTTTGAAACATTCAACGCGTTTGTAAATGTGTTGCGGAAGAGAAAGTATAAAAATGGACTTTGCTTCACTATCCGCTTGAGATCTCAAATTCTCTTCATCCGTATACTCATCGGTAGATTTAAGAACCCTTGAAGCAGGAAGAGTAACAGTTTCCGGAATCTCTTTATAAGGTTTGACAAATGGACCCTCAGTAAGAGATAGCATGATATTCTCTCCGTTAGGTTGCCTCTCTATGAAGTTGATGAGTTGATCTTGCCATTGAAGAAAATCGGAATCTTTAATCAACACCGGAAGTAGATTCATGTTTGAAAAATTAATGAGAAAAATTCAAACAATTAAGAATTAGTAAAACTCGAAAAAATTTCTAAGTAAGAAACGCGCTAAAGAGGGTAGCGCAAATCTCGAAATGCGCTAATGCAGGTGGCGCAATACTCGAAATGCGCCAAAGACGGTGGCGCAAAGAGTGAAATGCGCCAAATAAGGTGGCGCAAATTATACTTAGAAACATTCGAACTCTAAAACTCTTCACTAATGCTAGCGCAAAGTATGGAGCAAAATCAAATCAGATGGTAATTCTGTAAGAAGCAAGCAAGCAAGTATCTTAAACTAATTAAGCAAGCAAGCAAGTAGCTTAAACTAATTAAGCAAGCAAGCAAGTAGGTGCAACTAATTATTTGACGTTATCGAAGCAAGCAAGCATGTAGGTTGCGCATTTCTTGGCGCAATTTGATTTCAGTTGGTGGCGTAATACTGCTTCTTCAGGTGGCGCAATTCAGCTAATGTGGGTGGCGCAATTCTTCAATTCAAGCTCCAGTGGGTGGCGCAAAGATAGCAATCTGATGAACAAGATGATCAATCTCAGAAATCTCTTCAAATCTTCATCAATTCTTCAAATTAACCAACCAAAATTTGAAGATATGTTAGATAACAAGTTTCTAACACGATGATGTAAACCAATTTTGCAGAAAATTGCTGAATTGAAATTTGAATGTTGAACCAGACGAAATGATCGAACCGAACAGAAAACTCAAATTTCATCAAATTGGTGATCAAATCTGGGAAATAAGCTTCCAAAATTTGTAGAAATGTTAGAAAAACAGTTTTTAACACGATGATGTGAGCCAATTTCGCTTAAAACGACTGAATCAAAATCTGAATGGTCGAACAGACTGTTTTTGACGAACTGAACAAAATCTGAAAAATCTTCAAATTGAACCTCAAATCTTTGAAATTAGCTCTCGATTCTTGAATAAGTTTTGTTCCAAAACAGATTCCTAACACGATGAACTCAAAATCCAGACGAATTAATCTCAAAAATTGCACGATTTTGAGAAAAAGAGATTTTCTTGAAAAAAATCAAGAAAATCAATCGATTTTCCTCAAAAACCTAAAATTTTTGATCTCAAATCGTGCAAATTCTTCAGCAGATCTTCAATAACTTGCTCTGATACCAATTGTGTGTCCCAATATGATCAAACAACCATGAATTTACCCAAGATCTAGAGGGAGAGAGAGTAGATCTCGTATTCTATTAAGCACACTATTACAAGATATGAGTTATGCACTATTGCTTAGTTGATTAGTTACATGATTAGTCAAAACAAAGCTATTTTTACCTAAGATCTATACAAGACATTAAGCTAAGTTTGACTTTCACAAACACATAATACATTGACTTTGACTTTGACTTTGACTTTATCATTAAATCTTGAAGACATATTTTAGACTTAACACTATTCAATAATGACCCAAACACCCCTAAACTTATAAGTTTACCCAAACTTACCCTAAACATCCAATTTTAAAGTTAATTAATTTAACGGAAAGGGAATTTAACTAACGAACTTACCCGATTATTACATCATCTCCCCCTTAAAAGAATTCTGTCCCGGAATCCGGTTAGGCAAAGAGATACGAGTACTTAGTTCTCATTTATGATTCTGATTCCCAAGTAGCATCCTGCCCTTTATGATGTCGCCACTGAACTTTTACTTGCTTGATCTCCTCACCATTCCGCAAAACTTTGACTTTACTGTCAACAATGGCTTCAGGTTCCTCCACGTAATTCAGCCTTCCATCAACCTGTATATCTAGTAGAGAAACTGCCTGATCTGGCATAACCAAACATTTTCGAAAAATTGATATGTGAAAAGCGTTGTGGATTCTGCTTAACTCTGGCGGAAGATCCAACCTGTAGGCTACTTCACCGATTCTTTCTGTACTTGCAAACGGTCCAATGTACCTTGGGCTAAGTTTACCTTGTTTCCCAAATCGAATGACTCCTTTCCAAAGTGAGACTTTTAACATTACAAAATCTCCAACTTGGAATTCTAAGGGTTTTCGGCGTCGGTCAGCGTAGCTTTTATGTCTGTCTTGAGCCACTTTCAATCGTTCCCGAATCTGAATAATCTTATCCGTCGTTAACCAAACTATATCTGGCCCTGCTAATTGCTTTTCTCCCACTTCATTCCAACACAGAGGCGTTCGACATTTTCTACCATACAAAACTTCAAATGGTGCTGCTTGTATGCTGGAATGATAACTGTTATAGTAGGCAAATTCAATCAACGGCAAATGCTTATCCCATGATCCCCCAAAATCAACAATGCAGACCCGTAGCATATCTTCCAGAGTCTGAATCGTCCGTTCACTCTGACCGTCAGTTTGAGGATGATACGCTGTACTTAACTTTATTTGCGTCCCCATTTCTTTTTGAAAAATCCTCCAGAACCTTGAAGTAAAACGACTATCACGATCAGAAATAATTGAGATTGGAACTCCATGTCGAGTTACTATTTCGTCGATGTACAATTTGGCTAGTCTTTCCAACGAATAAGTTTATTTTATCGGTAGAAAGTGAGCAGACTTTGTCAATCTGTCAACGATTACCCAAATAGAATCAAATCCTTTCGGAGTCCTTGGTAACTTCGTGATGAAATCTGTAGTAATCTGATCCCATTTCCACATAGGTATTTCTAAATGTTGTAACTGACCAAAAGGCTTTTGATGTTCAATCTTTACTCTCTTACAAGTGGTACAACCTTCCACATGCTCGGCAATACTTCTTTTCATTCTCGGCCACCAGTAAAATTGTCGTAGATCCTTATACATCTTATTCGTACCTGGATGAATAGAGAAACGAGATTGATGAGCTTCTTCTAGTACCCGATCACGTAAACCACCCAAACGAGGCACCTAAATTCTGTTTCCCAGACACAGTAACCCACTATCATCTTTTACGAGTGATGTTGATATACCCACTAACCGTTCTGGTTTCAAGTTTTCCTCTTGAAAGGCTTCTACTTGACATTTCTTCAATTCGTCAAAGATATTAGGTAGAAGTTCAGCTCGTAGTGCAATTTCTTTTATTGTTTCGCTTCTCTCTTGGCGACTCAATGCATCAGCTACCACATTCTCCTTCCCCGGATGATAGAGAATTTCGCAGTCGTAATCATTCACCAATTCTAACCATCTTCTTTGCCTATATTCAATTCTCGTTGATCGAAGAGATGTTGGAGACTCTTATGATCGGTATAAATTTGACATTTAGAGTCGTACAGATAATGTCTCCAAATATTCAGCGCGAAAACAACTGCTGCAAGTTCCATGTCGTGTGTAGGATACTGTCGTTCATGATTTTTCAGTTGACGAGAAGCATAAACAATAACATTCCCACGCTGCATTAGTACACATCCCAATCCTAATTTGGAAGCATCACTGTAAACAACAAATTCGTTAGAACCTTCGGGTAGTGATAGTATAGGCGCACTACAGAGTTTCTCTTTCAATATTCGGAATGCTTCATCCTGTTCTGCTTTCCATTCAAACTTTATATTCTTTCGAGTCAGCTTGGTCAGAGGTGTAGCGATACGAGAGAAATCTTGTATAAACTTTCGATAGTAGCCGGCTAAACCCAGAAAACTTCGTACTTCGGTTGGCGTTCTCGGCGGTTCCCACTTTTCAATTGCCTCTACTTTCATCGGATCAACTTGAATGCCTTTTTCTGAAACTACATGTCCAAGAAATTGGACTTCCCTTAGCCAGAATCACATTTAGAATTTTTGGCGTACAACTGTTCCTTCTTCAACAATTCCAGAATCAGGCGAAGGTGTTGTGCATGCTCTTCTTTGGATCGGGAATAGATAAGGATATCATCGATAAACACAATAACAAAATTATCGAGATATTGCTTACATACCCGATTCATTAAATCCATAAAAGCAGCTGGGGCGTTCGTCAGTCCGAAAGGCATCACTAGGAATTCGTAGTGAGCATACATTGTGTGAAAAGCAGTTTTCAAAACATCTTCTTCTTTAACCTTTAGCTGATGATAACCAGACCTTAGATCAATTTTTGAGAAATAACAAGCTCCGACTAATTGATCAAAGAGGTCATCAATTATGGGAAGCGGATACTTGTTCTTGATCGTACGCTTATTCAGTTACCGGTAATCACAACACATTCTCATCGATCCGTCTTTCTTTTTCACACATAGAACTGGTGCTCCCCATGGTGAGGTACTGGGTCTGATGAAGCCCTTATCGGATAGATCTTGCAGTTGCATCATCATTTCTTTCATCTCTGGAGGTGCCAAACGATACGGTGCACGGGCAACAGGAGCGGCTCCAGGAATCAGATCTATACCAAGCTCTATTTGTCTAACGGGTGGAAGACTATTCAAATCTTCTGGGAAAACTTCCGAAAATTCACAAACAACCGGGATAACTTCCAACTTATTATTTTCTAGCTTAGTATCTATCACATAAGCTAAATAACTCGTGCAGCCTTTATTAACACACTTACGGGCTTTCATCATAGAGATAAGGCAAGACTGATGATTTCTACGGTCACCATAAATCACTACTGGTCCCTTCTCAGGTAAGACAGCATTGATCAGCTTCTTATCACAAATTATACTAGCCTGATTCTCGGCTAACCAATCCTTTCCCACTACCACATCAAACTCAATCAAAGCTATAGGAAATAGCTGGATAGGTACTCCACACCCATCTATATTTATAACACAACTATCAAATACCTCTTTAACCGGTACTTGATTATCATTTGCAGTATCTACCATTAAAGCATGATCTAACACTTTAGGCTTTAAACGCATATAAGCAGCAAAAGAAGGAGACACAAACGATCGGTTTGCACCAGAGTCAAATAACACTTTAGCACGTGTAGAGTTTATTAGGAATGTACTTGTAACCACATCAGGAGATTCTTCTGCTTCTTGTGCTGTCATTTGGAAGGCTCGACCCCTTGCTCTTGGTAGCTCTGGCCTTTGCACTACTGGTCCAACACCTGTTGGTCTCACTGACGTACCACCTTGCTGTACTCTCCCCCGTGAACAATCAGACTGAATGTGATCAGGAGAATTGCATGAGAAACAAAATCGTGTTACCCGACAGTTTCCTTGAGAAACAATATGGCTGGTCTTTCCACACTTGTAACAAACTCGAGGATCAACTTGACAATTTCCTTGATGAATACGGTTGCATCTTTGACAAGGTCTTTCCACTGGTCTGAAAGGTGCACGACTATCAAACCTCTGAAATCTGGACTTCCGTTGCATCTACCGCAGCTGAGAAAGTATCCGGTCCCTTTGCAATCACTAGACTTCTGATTTCTGAATTTAACCCGAAGATAAACCTTTCCATCTTAAGTGCCTCCATGGAAACGTAGTACTCAGTGAAACGAGACTTCTCCAGAAAATGAGCGGTATAATCCCGAACTGATAAACTTCCCTGTTGCAGGTTCATGAACTCTTCTTCTAGTTGTCTAACTGCTGCTTGAGGACAAAACTGTCTCTTGAAAGCTATAGTGAATTATTCCCAATAAAAAGTAGAATACACATCTGATCCTCTAGAGGTAATAAGAGCTTCCCACCAGCATTGCAGTTCCATATAGCACTCTATCTTCGTCGGCACCTTTACTGGTTTTGAAGATAGCTTCTATCTCTTTTAGCCACCTCATAGCCTTCACTGGATCTCTTTCTTCTGAGTAGGTTAGAGGTTTGCAACTTAGAAACATCTTATAATCACACTTCCTTGGCACCGGTATGACAGTAGGTGTAATGGGCATCTCGTCTTCCATTTCAGCCATCAAATCGTTTCTTGTAACAAATTCGGTACCCCGCGACTGAACTCTGCCTCCTGTTCTGCCCCTACCTCGTTCTCCCCCTTTTACCCTCGTCCCGACTGTTGGATTCCTCCGATTAGGATTTCCTTCTCCCTCTCTATTTGTACGTCGAGTACCACTTGCCATTCTGTTGATTTCAACAAGGTTAAGGTATTCCAGTTCAAACATGTACCTGTAAGTTCACAATTACACTGGCCATATGTAATTTGAAATTACCTTACATGATGTTCTTTCTACCTTTTATATTTAGCATCCCAAGGTTCTAACATAATAGGGACATCCTACTTCACATGCAGTTTAAGTCTAGGTATGGATCCGAATACCTAAATCCCTTAAACTAGGGCTCTGATACCATATGTGACAACCCGATTCCCAAACATACATCAAATAACATATATTGCATAACAGCTTTTCATTACAAAAGATACAACATATAACATTTACGGTCCCTTAGTCTTTACAACCATAATAAGTATTTCATTACAAACCTTTTGCTACTAAATAACAAAGTTATAACTACAAACACGTCATGGTCTTAAAAAACACAAGTCTTCCAAAAGCTAGTCACGGATTATCCTTCTTACTTGCTTTTACTTGATCCACGACCTGGAATACATATCTTTAAAACAAAATGAGGGTTAGACCTAGTGGTCTAAGTGAGAAAATCCCAGTCAGTTTAAAATCATTTAAACAGACACCACATATATAACACACTTTGAATACCAATTAAGACTTGTATGCATTGTGTACTTCTCTGTCTCATATCCCTTGGCCATATTAATTGGTTGCGAGCCAACTAATCAGTTTACTCCGCTGTACTAATATACAGCCAACTCCGTTGTCCCTCCGTACAGCCAACTCCACCGGTCCTAAGCCCGGCCAACGTGTACTCGTGTAGTGTAATGCTCGTATAAACCTAATATACACCTCAATATATCATACTTCATACATATGCACATTATTACACTATTTATCACATTCTCAATCCACATATATGTATTCCAGTTTGAAAACATTTTAAAGTAAAACTCACCTAGTTGCTTATTAAAACGCTTCCAAGCTTTTCTCAAAACGATTCAGCTTTCACCCTAAATTCACAGAATCTGAAACAATTAGATACAAATGTCTCTTTACCAAATGGAACACATAAGAGTTACTAGGGCTAAGAACTCTACATAAATCTATCTAACTCTTATCCTCAATTGTTTCCCCAAACCCAAACTTAAGTCGAGTCCACAGTATTTCCAGTCCTCATTCATATCCTATCCAGGAGTCGACAAAACACTCAGTTACAGGATACTCAAAAGTATCTGAAATCTCAAAAGTGACCAAACAGCTAGAGTTTCTGGATACTACAAAACTATCCGGACAACACAACTTTCCGGACAGCACATACAATCTGGACAACACGACTTTCCGGACAACATCAATAATCCGGACGACATCGGGAAACCAAAGTTATCCGGACACCATCCGGTATCTAATTTCATCCGGAAACCATAGAAAAGGGAACTTACCGGACACTTCATCTACCGGACACCAGCAAGGAGGAACTACCGGACACATTCAAATTGTGTCCGGAAACCTCTGTCGATTTACCCAATTTCTAGCCAGAATCGACAAAAATTAATACTAGACATGAAATTTATGATTCTAATCCGATAGAAACTTTCAACTAGTAATTACAAACATAAAACGCAAAGGAAGCATACCTCAAATTACTTCCAAGTACATCAATTGAAGCCTTAACCTAAATCTTCTTCTTCTTCTTCTTTTGGTCTCAAAACACACACACTGATATTTTTTGTTTTGAAAATATCTGGAATCTTAGGGTATATATATTATAGACCAAATTTACAATCTTGGCTTATACTATTCAATAATGACCCAAACACCCCTAAACTTATAATTTAACCCAAACATACCCTAAACATCCTATTTTAATGTTAATTAATTTAACGGAAAGGGAATTTAACAACGAACTTACCCGGTTATTACAAAGGTTTTCTATAAATGGAATCTCTAAATTCCAACCAATTCCATGAAATAGGTATTTGAACATTCCATCATAAAATCAAAGGATTTCAAATGAATGGAACTTGTTATTTTCAAAATTCCAAAATTACCCCTTACCCTAATCTAACCTTTTAAGCCAAAAAAATACAACCTGCTCTCCCTCTCTCTCATTTTCTTCTACATCGCACACCTTATGTTGTTCGACTTATCGGGTTCAATCGCACATCTCCATCGCAAGAAACAGGAAATGCTTTCGATATATCTCTTCTCTGGTTTGATTTGTCACCTGGTTCTGTTTTTGATTGCTTCATCAATACAGGACGGTTGTCTTCTCTACTTTCGATTTATGCTTTCGATGTTTCGATTTATCTAGAAAAGACTGTTGTATTCTCTGCTTTCGATTTATGGTTTCGATTTGTGCTTTCGATTTATGGATTTGATTTGTGATTTCGATTTATGGTTTCGATTTATGTGACATCCATGGCATTTACAAATTTCTATGGTTTCCATGTTAGTTGTTTATGTGTATGAGGAGTAACAGTTTCAACACCATATCCTTTTGAATTTGCTGGCTTTAGTTGACGTGAGTGTGTTTTTTGTAGTCACCGTCAATTTATTATGGTTGAATGTTTTTTTTTCACAAAATAAAAACCATGAAAATAGTTGGAATTAGGTTTTTATGTATCTTGTTCTAATATGTTTCAATATTATTGTTTTTGGCTCTTTTAATATCCTATTCCTCGTGCGGTTTATAAACAGGAAATGGCCCGAATTACTCTCAAAACATGCAAACGTAGGTTTATGCGACTATTTTTGGAAGAAGACATGAGTGCTATTGTTTGGTTTTTCATTACAGTTTGTTGTTTATTAGCCAAACATAGAAGAGATAGACCTCGTATTCAATATTTGTTGTCAAGTATGCATCGATCTGCAACATTGAATAGGTATGCTTATGATAGTGACACCATGTGCATATCACAACATAGGATGGATAGAAGGTATTTCAAAAAGGTGTGTGATATGCTTGAAAGATTAGGAGGATTACAAGCAACTAGGAATATGGACATTGATGAACAGGTTGCCATTTTCCTTCACATGGTTGCTCATAATGTTAAGAATAGGGTTGTCACATGTCGTTTTCATCGTTCGAGGGAAACAATTAGTAGACTATTTACTCGAGTTTGCAAAGCGGTTAATAAACTGCATCCACATTTACTTAAGAAACCCAAACTTGTTCTTGAGGACTCTACCGATCCAAGATGGAAATGGTTCAAGGTACATATAATTAACATTTATGTTTTGATATTTACATGGTAAAGTAAATATGTGTAATGATGTTTCTGTTCTTTTTTTGTTTTAGAATTGTATAAGTGCTTTAGATGGAACATACATAAAGTGCCTAATATCACATGAAGACAAGCATAGGTACAGAACACGAAAGAACGATATTGCCACAAATTTGTTAGGGGTGTTCACAAGATATGCAGTTATATACGTATTAGCAGGATGGGATGGCTCAGCGACTGATAGTAGAGTCCTTCGAGATGCTCTTCTTAGGCCCCGTGGTTTAAAGGTGCCAAGGCCGTATTATTATTTGGTAGATGGTGGGTATACAAACGGAGAGGGTTTTTTGCCCCTTATAGAGGTCAAATGTATCACTTAAATGAGTGGCATGATGGACACCAACAACTACACCAAGAGAATTTTTCAACATGAAACATTCTTCTGCAAGAACTGTTATCGAACGATGCTTTGGTATTTTGAAAGCGAGCCGGGGAATTTTAAAAGATAATTCTTACTACCGTGTTGAACTGATGGGTGTTAGCTCCAATCCTTTGTTTTTAAAGAAGTATTGAAAAATAGGCTAAGTATAGACATCGACAGAGCCTCTGCCAAGACACCGATAGAAGATCCAAGTGAAGACTCGACTAAAGACATTCACAAAAGACAAGGCCACAGAGCCTCTGTCATACTTGATAGAGCCTCTGTGGTATGAAGACTGAAGACTTAGAAGAATTCTTGAAGATCAAGACAAAGACGATCGTGCTTCTCACGTTCTCTGCTGTACGAAGATCCTGAAGTTCATTCGTACAAGGCCTGCCCTGCACATTCCACGTGTCAACCTCTGATGGGTTACAGCCTTTGCAGATGTGCGGCGCACTACATTAACGTTGTACCTGCAGCAGTCCCACGATCGTGTCTTTGTACCCTTAGTCCTTATTGTCTAAAGCTTGTCTGCTGATGAATAGTATAAATAGAAGGCTCATGTTGAGCTCTTCTATTAAGCTCTGCACGACGCACACACCTCTTAGAGAAGAATTCTTGTAATACTTTCGGTGTTCTTGGTGTTCTTTATAATCAATACACAGTGAATCATTGAGTTAAATATCTGTGTTATTTATACTTTGTGTATTTGATATTGTGTGTCTTTCTAACAAGCAATATCTTTTTAGTTCGCTAAAACTCTTCCGCACCCTTATTTATTTGAACTAATAGATACTTAAATCATTGTTGAGTAAAATAGGAACCAACAATGGTTAAGGTCATAATGGCATGTTGCCTTCTTCATAATTTTATAGGACAAGAAATGCCAATTGATCCGTTTGAAAACATATCTTGCTCGAATGAAACCGAAGACATTGAACATCAAGATGAGAATAATATCACTTCCATAGGTACTTCTACCGAGTGGACCGAATTTAGAAACAATTTGGCCCAAAGCATGTTTGATGAGTGGCAAGCTTCTATTTGGTCTTTTATGTATTGTAGTACAATTCGGTCTTTAATGGTGCAATTTTATCACTATTAATTTTAGTAGTACAATTTGACCTTTAATATTAGGTATGGTAGATAAAAACAAAGGTCGTAAGTACCGAAACTGATCAGAAGATGAAGACGCCAAACTTTTGGAGGCATTAGTGAATTTGGTAAATGTTGGAGGATATAAAGTTGATAATAGCTTCAAATGCGGGTACTTGTTGGTTCTGGAAGAAGCTTTGAAAGTCTCCCTTCCTGATAAAATTATATTAGGTAAACCACAGATCGAGTCCAGAATCAAAAGCATGAAAAAATCTTGGCAAACTGCACATGATATGCTACATGTTACAAATACAAGTGGTTTTGGGTATGATAGTGTGAAGATGTATGTGACTGCTGACGATTCTGTTTGGGATTCTTACTTACATGTACATATTAGGGATGTTTAACTTATTACCATGTTAAGAATATATTTTAACGGTTTTAATTTTTTTTTTGCAATTTTAGGTACATAAAAAGGCTGCGAAATGGAGAAACAAACCATTTCCACAATATGAAGACATGTCTTATGTTTTCGGAATGGATAGTGCTCATGGAAATCAAGCGAGAGATTATGACGGGTTAGATGAAAATGGTGTCATGGAAGATAGCCAGATGCCAAGTCAAGAACAACAATCTGATGAAAACATGCAGTATCCGCTAGTCGAATGCCAAGTCAAGAGTGTACATCTCAAGGTAGTAGGAAGCGCAAGAGTCGAGGTGACCCTCTTGTTGATGCAATAAAGAATGCTGCTGTCATACTTGGAGATAGACTTGAAAAAGCATCGGACAATTTGGTGAAAGTTTTTACGGAGATACATCAAAAGAAGTCCATTGTTGGTTCTGAACTTGCCAAGATGAATCTTACTACAATGGAAAGATTTACGACATTGAGGAAAATAACACGTGATCCTGAAGCTGGGTTAAGTTTTTGGAACTATGAAAGAGAAGCTCGGGAAGAGTTTGTGAGGTATAAGTTGCAAGAATGACCACTTGATTATTAATGGTTTTTGCATATGTTGGAACATGAACTAGACTATGCTTTTGTATTTTGGTGGCATGTAATTATTTCGGTGGCATGTAATTATTTTGGAACATGTATTTAAACTACGATCGATTAGTGACGAGGTCATGTAAGTATTTTTGGAACAATTTCAAAACTGATCAAGTAACGTCATTTGGTTTATTATTATGTTTGGGTTGTGTATATTATATGGTTCACCCATTCAAGTATTTAATAATATTTTTATTAAAATGTTTATGACAATTTTATTAATGCGCTTTTTTGTTTACAAAAACTTAAAATTATCAAAAGGGTATTTTGGTCATTTACCCAAATTTCATTCCAATTCCTTTAACAAATTTCATTTCAATTCTGTCAACCAAACAGTTGGTCAAACCTCAACATTCCATTCCAATTCCTTCAAAGTCAAATTCCTTTGACATATTCCATTCCATCCAAAAACAATCTACGAACCAAACACCACATATAATTCAATCACAAGATATGGTCATCACTATTTCAATTACATTCTACTGATGATTTCAGTAGACAAAGGTATGTTTACCTAATTAGAAAATCTAAAAGCTTTGTGTTTTTCAAACAGTTTTAGAAGAAATAGTAAATATACTTGGCAAAAGATAAATCCGCTTATATCAGATTGAGGTCATAAATATCTAAGCCAATAGATCATCCTAGAGATTTTGGGATGGTATCCTAGTTGACTCCTACCTGAACATCGCATCACAATAGTGTGTCCTTGAAAATAAATTGAAGCATGTTGGACATGGTTCCCTTTATGATGACTCTCACCACTCTGCCTAAAAGTTTCTAGGTTATGTCCTAGAAACAGCTACCTGAGGCTAGATTATTCACCAACCAACAAGGACCGATAAAACCCACTTTTAAAATATGGATTGAGAAGATCCGAAAGTTAACATGCTTAAAACATGGGGTTATAACTCTTAAGTTAAGCATACACCTTCCGAGAAGCTTGATTTAAAGGTCAGAAAAGTATATCTTTAAGTGATATCCAGTAGGATATTATTTGGGTAAAAAAATCACGCCTCACGACCGATGCAGGAAAATGAATGACTTATTTCACACGACAAGTCTTGTATTAAGATAAGGTCCCTTAAACTATGCACGACCATAACCTTTGTCGTCACCACTAGGATATCCTCGACGTACGACCAAAGTCCCCATCGAAACGGGCGACCGTCGTATGATTATCCTCGATGTTTACTTACTAACGATCGACAAGTGTTTTCTTTATGGCTATTTAATGCAGGTTAAGCACAATGAATGACAACTGTCATAACTGAAGACCGCCATCAAGCGCATTTAATACCCAAGACCGTTTTCTATATTCATGAAGGCCATAAAGACGCCAAAGCCTATATATATCAAGTTCGAAGACACGCGGAAGGACAACTCAATTCCCAGAGACACAAGATTCACCAGAAGCATATTCGAAGCTATCAAGCAATTATTTACGCTCTCATTTGAAGAAACGCACGATGAATCGTTACTTTCACACGACGCAGGATACTACTTTACCATTAAGTCTATTTCTCTTGTAATTGTAATCTATCGTACTCACAACACTTGTTACTAAAGGACGTCGTCCCTGTTTGACGACCATAGTGCACCGTCGACTTCTATAGTCGACCGCGGTTTTTACCCTTGACAAGGGTTTTCCTCGTCACCAAATTCTCTTGTCTCTTTCGTTTTGGTAATTTGTCGTACGGCTTGTCACGAAGATGCTTTCTTTAGCTGTTAAAGCTCCACTTTGGCATTAACAGTTCATCTAGAGAAAATCTCCGACAAAGAGTATGTCTTACTAACCCTTTCATGAGCTCTCTCTGTTTTCCAAGAAAATGTCGAGTCAAGGAAACCACAACGGATCGCTTCAAAATACTAGAAACTTCTATTCCCAGAACGGTTCAAACCAGAATCAGAATTAGGAGAACTTATTTGGGTATCCGAATGGTCCAATCCCAAATCCAGGAGGATTTTATGGTTCTCAATTTGTCCCGCTCCAGAATCAAGGAAACTTGTTTAATCCACAAGGTGGTCTCAATCCAAACACTGGGAACACCTTCGGCCAACAAAATGCCCCAATATCGTTCTCTGGAGGGTCCACTCATGACGACCCGGTCGCCCGACGACTGAAACTCCTCGAAGATCAAAACAAAAATATGTTGTCGTTGTTATCCAATTTACCTAGTGTTGTTGTACCTGTCAACTTCGAACCATGCTCGGGATTTCAAGCGTCCCCCTTCATCGACGAGATAGTTACTGTCGACGTCCCAAAAACGTATACTATCCCCGCCTTGACGCCTAAATACTCGTGGATCACAGACCCGACTGAGCATATAGCTCAATACAAACAATTGACGTGGACAGTTTCCATACCTCACAAATATCAGTAGGTGGCCATGTGCAAGAGCTTTGGTGCGACACTCACAAGAGCGACCCTCCAGTGGTTGACCAATCTCAAACCCAAGTCCATCGATAACTTCGCTGAACTTGTCAATCAGTTCTCCCGACAATTCGCCTGTAGTCGCAAGATGGAGAAGCAGAGCAGCGAATTGTATTATGTCACTCAGAAAACTGAAGAGTCCATCCGAAGCTACATCAATCGTTTCAATGAAGAAATGATTAGCGTTCGTAATTGCTACGTTAAAACTGTAATGGAGGCTTACAAACGAGGTCTGGACGACACCTCCAGACTATACATTGATCCCACGAAGTATTGTCCAGAGAACTTTAAGCAAGTCCGAGCAAGGACGTTGGCCTACATGAGAGTCGAAGATGACGCGGCTTTTCGTCGAAAGCATTTAGTCGACAAAAGACCACTAAGCGTGAAGAAACACGATTTCAAAGATAAAGCCATCGCAAAGGCAGAAGTTTGTAGAAGGGAGGGGGGGGGTTGAATACAAACACACAGATTTTATTTTTCTAAATTCTTATTGATAAATCATTAACAATTTACAGCTTGTTGCGGAAACAAGATTAAGGATAAACCTAAATCTAAACAAGTTGGAACACTAAGGTTTCTTGCACTAAGAGAGATAAGGAAATTACTAATAATAACCTATCTTGAGATAAGAGATTGAACTTGTCCAGAGTTAGCAAGTTACTTCAAATGAAGTGGGTTCATCTCTTTATATACTGCATGCATTTAATGCAAGTCAGTATACACTTTACACGTGTCATCAGCTGGTTGGTTGCATGTCATTGACCTTGGTTGACAACCTTAGTAGCCGCATGGATGAACAGTGTAGTATCAGAGTGGTTGTACGATTTCAGACAGTCGGAGGTTCTTTTCTAACATTTCGTACGGAGTCGTGCAAGGGGGGTTAAGACAAAAGTACTTTGTACGGAGGACTTCATGATCAGCTTTTCGTTGATTCAGCGATTATCATTTTCTATTCAGCGAATGATAAAGTTCACCGATAGCTGAAGTCTTGTACTTGATACTTCACGTTGAGTGGACAAATCTGAGTCTTCGCTGATCCGCATCAGTTCATTAGGAGACTTGTCGCTGGTTCTTGAGCTTGATCTTCGACTTCAGCGTAGAACCTTTGTTGACGTGAAACTTGTCTTCAGGGATCATAAGTAAACAACTAACT
This sequence comes from Saussurea involucrata, assembly GCA_033807775.1. Classification (NCBI taxonomy): domain Eukaryota; kingdom Viridiplantae; phylum Streptophyta; class Magnoliopsida; order Asterales; family Asteraceae; genus Saussurea; species Saussurea involucrata. The sequence goes on from CM066314.1 coordinate 91,754,283, forward strand.
TATCAGCGATCATCATAGTGACTAAACAGACTCAGAGCATTAATGGTGAACAGTGTTTGCTGAATGTTTATTTTAAAGAGCGAGAGTTCCTATTAGCGGTACTGTAAGATCTTAGTACTTATCAGCGATAGTGAAAATCTGATACATATTGTTTACTTACAATTTTCACTAAGTATATAAGAGAGGGTCATTATCAAATCACTGAGGGTTTGGATCAACAATCTCCCCCTATTTGATTATGACATAGCAACAAAGAAAATTGCTATTTAATGAAAACATAAGAATAAAAAGAACTCATAAGATATTTGTCCCTTTTACTGTTTTCTGGGATCTTTTCAGTACTGATGGAGTAAAGTACATTCGCTGAAATCTTTATTTAAAACTTTGAATCAGGTTACAAAGAGAAATGGAAAGATTACAAGTACGAGCGAAATAAATTACAAGTACAAAAGAATAACTGATACAATAGAGAAAAAGGCGATCATATCAGCTTGTAAAGGGTTCTTCCTTGATGAGAAGTTCATCAAGGGTCTTTGATGTGGGGATCATCCAGTCAGGGACATCTACTCCTTGATTCTTTTTCTTCAGAGCTGCTTCAAAAATCAAGGGCTTCAGGTGTCTAGCTTTGATGTCGCGTCTGACTTCACACCAGTATACGAGATCTCTGAGTTGTTCGATGGGAGCGATGTCGAGCTCAAAGATACGTTGAAAGTGATGATTTCCATAATAGTCTAAAAGGAATATACCATAGAGATCACTTACAACTGTGCCAGGAATGAATGTTTCTCCAGGTGGTAGGGAGGTGTCAAGCATTGAGAGATCGACATCAGGGCCAACAATTTCAGCACGAGAGAAACCAATGCCCGTTTCATTCCGAATATGAGGATCTGAACCAGAGGCTTTCTTTTTCTTATCAGAGACTTTTCTTGGTTGAGGAAGAGTAGGAGGAATATCTACAGCAGATGAAAGCAGGTCGATCTGTTTGTTTAAGATCTTCTCGACATGGCTTTTGAACTTTGAGCGCGATCCCTGAATGGCTAATTTTGTTTCTAACCATTCAGAGAGACCAAACTTTTCTAAGGTAGCAGCATAGAAGGTTTGCTTGGTTTTTTCATCTCAGTAGACATCCACTTCAACAACAGGAACTTCAGCGTACAGTCTTCCTCTGATGTTTGCCTTGATGATTTTGGATGGTCTAGATCGATAGGTCAGCATTTGTTTAGCCCATTCCAAAGTCGTATCAGGGACCTTAGTATTTTCTCTAACGATCTCTTGAGCATCATCCCATAGCTGAGGTTGAACATCAATGGGAACTCTTTTCAGCTTGGGGTCTTTTATTGATCATTTAGAAAGCTGGATGGCGTATTCTCTGTCTTTTTCTTCAGCTTCCTTTCTTTCAGCGATTAGGCATTCAGCTCTGAGGTGTTCCTTGTATTCCTTTTTGGAAATCCTGAACTTTGGAGGAACTGAAGGAAGTTGATCACGCCTCAGAATGATTCACTGATCCTCGAATCTCTTTATTATCTCCTCCCTTCTTTTCTGATCCTCTTCACTTAGCTTTTGAGGAGCTAAGGAAGGTCTGCCTCTGTGCGAGAGTAGCTGTTCTTCTGGTTCATCAGTCTCAGAGATTAAATCTAAGACTGGGATTATTTTTTCAGCAACAGCTGGTATTATTGGTGAAGTCGCAGTTATGGAGCCTTCAGCGATATCCTCAAATAGGGGAGAGGACTAGCTGAAACACAGCGATCTTACGAGTAAGAACTTGGGTAGAATCAGATAGAGAGAATTGGTTCAAGTGTATAGGCTTGGGTAGTAGAACTGATAGTGTATGATAGAGGAGGGATGGAGTGAGAGATGTTTAGTATACCTGACAAACTGGCTTTTCAAGCAAGATCATCAGATTGTCATCTTCAGCGACGCTTTTTCCTTTGCCTTTCTCAGCTCTAGAGGCTGAGGGCTTTGTCTTTGTCCGCTTGCTTGAAGGTTCATTTATCGAGATTCCCTTAAGAGCTTTGATCTTTGGAGCAGGTTTGACGATAAAGAAGTCATCGTCATCTTCGTCATCATCATCATCATTCTTTGGAGAAGAGGATTGTTCAGTATCAGGGATGTCGACGGCTTCATCATCTTCTGCTTCGAATTCGGTTTTATCAACTTCTTCTTCGAGTTGCTCCCCCTCAGATACAGAGGCGAGCTTCTCGGTTTCCTCAGGGTTTTCATCTCCCTGAGGTCCAGCGGTGGTTTCTTCAGCATCCTTCTCTCCCCTGATAGATTCATCATGGGAAAGGTCTTCAGCGCTCTTGGAGAGATCTTCATCGCTCTTCTCCCCCTCTTTATCATGATGACTGGGGGAGGAATGGGTTGACTCAGCAGCGTTGGTAGGTTCTCTGTCTTCTTGGCCAGAGAGACCTATCAGATCTTCAATCTTTGCTATTCTGTCTTGAAGGCCAGAGATAGCAGGATTGATCTTTTCCAGCTCAGTGCGATCCACCGCTGTGAAATTGTCAGATGCAGGGACAGGGCAGGAGCAGGAGTATTCTCTTTGTGTAGGAGCTGCTCGATCATCGATTTCATCGAACTAACATCGGTCTTTACAGAGCCTAAGTCAGTCTTTACAGCAGACATATCTCCCTCTAGTTGTCCAACCGATGTCTTCAGCGTTGTGACCTCGCTGGACATGGATGAAACTGAATTTTTGAGAGAGGTGTAGTCTGTGTAGATGTCAGCGAGCACCTTGGCGAAGTCGCTGAGAGTGTTATCAACTTGCTTCAAGTCATCTGTGGAAGCCTTCTTCTCCACCACCGTTGTCAGCTTGTTCAGATTCTCTCCAGCGTTTGTTACAACTGTAGAGTTATTAGAAAGAGTGGTGGTGAGATCTGTCAGCGTTGTCTCCACAACTTTCAAAGAGGCGCTGATGTCTCCCAAATTAGGACCTGTAACATATAAAAACTTATAAACATAGGAAAGCTCAGAAGTTTGGGGTTTAGTCACAGTGTTTATGGGTTGGTGTGTACCTGCAGGAGGATTGATGAACTCATTAAAATTACGGGTTCCTGAAAAGTGTTCCATGTCATCTTCAAAAGTGCCCATGGATTGTCCTGCAATTCCTGTCTTCATCATTCCTGGAGAATCAGCTTTAGGTTCCGTAGAAATGATGGCAGCTCCAGCGAGATCTGGAGTAGAGACCAAATGAGTAGAGGGAGGAGCGAAGGATAAGAATGGGGGTTGGGTTCTGAGTTCAGCGTTGGATTCGCTGAAAATCACTTCATCAGTCTTTTGAGAGACTGAAGGAGGTTGGGTAGGTTCCAAGTTTGTAACCTCAGCGTTTAGAGAGGCTGAAGTTGGGATTGAAGGGATGGCTTGTTCAGGTGTGGCAGAGCGTACCACTGAACGTTCCTTCAGCTCTGCAAGAAGAGCTGAGGAGTCTTCAGCACGAGATTGCTGGGGTTGCTCCTTTGTTTTCTTGATCCTTTTAGAACCAAGTGGGGTAGAAGAATGTTTCCTTTTCTTAGAAGGAGAGGATTTTGTGGCCAGGGTATCAGCGATGGGTATTGTCGCTGAAGGAGCCACAGAATGAGAAGAAGAAGGGTTGAGAAGAGTCAAGAGTGTAGAAAGACGTACCTCATTCACCATTAGTTTGAAGTCGAGTATCTTTGGGCCGACCTGAGAGAGTTTCAGGTCACCTTCAGTTGGGTAGCTCTTCTTCAGGCCATATTGGAAGATGGCGCTGATGAATCGGGGGTAAGGAACCCATGGAGGTCTGTCAGCGACGGTGTCCACTTTTAGAACTAGGTCATCATAGATAATCGATGCCCAGTCTATGTTGAGACCTTTCAGCAGTGCATACCCCATTGCTTGCTGAGGTTTAGCGGCTTGGTCAGAGGAGCCGCTCTTTGCAGTCATGCAGCTGAATAGATGAGCAAAGATGAAATTCATCTCGCTGGGAATTTTCAATTTCTTGATAATCGTCAGCTTCTTCTCGGCCTTCATGTATCTGCCGATTTCCCATACATAGCCCATTGCATCGAAAAATGCAATGATGGCTTCCCTGTCTGAGTTTTTCTTGGGGTCAGGGAGGGGAACAAATGGTTTTTCCTTGGTAGCGATGGGAAGGCTGAGAGCTTTGCGAATAATGGTAGGGGTGATCTTCATGGTGCCATATTCGATGTCGCAGAGGATGCAATCGATTGTTTTGGAAGGGTCTTTGGCTGAAGGTAGTTGAGAGTGTCTGGCTGATTACCAGAATTGTGAGAGCAAGAGCTGATGAGCAGGAGGTGTTATGATCAGGGCTGTGTAGATGCATCAATTCTTTAGGAATTTCACAGCATCATCTAGATGTGTGACTTGCTTTCGAGGAGGAAACTCGAGAACCGCATAGAGGTTGTTCACCTTAGTCCAATCCAGTTTGTCAAGGGCAAACTTGACTTGAGGAGCCTTGAGGATGTCCACTTCCTCAGAATCAGCGGAGATGTTCTCAGCGGTAGCAGGAATGTCAGACGAAGCCATTTCTCTGTATTATCAGTTCAACCAAAGATGTTAACAAATAAGAATTATCTTAATGTGGAAAGATTTTCCATTAAGATGGTTCAAATTTTATTCATTTCATTCAGACACAAATGTCTTAATGAAGATTAGGGTTTTTCTTGATTTTAAGAAACGAAATGTAAACCCATTTATTCTTGTTATCCAGTTTTCTATGAAGAATTAGATTCTGGAAACGAATGAAGAACAAGTTTAAGATTTTCGCATTTAAACTTGAAGAACAACCATGAAATGGTTGTGTTCATAAAACGATGAAAGAAAATGATTTCATTTTAAGAAGTTCTTTTGTTTGATCTTGTTAAAACAAGGAAAAGATCAGAAACAAGTTATACGCATTTGGTAATAAATAAGAACATATTAACCTTGATGTTTGATGAAGAAGATGATGAACAGTTCTTGAAGTTTTTGAAAGCACAAATGCAACAGGGAATTCTTTCTTGCAGAGGAAGATTGATCGCGTAAAAGAAAAATATAAACTACGAGTTTGTTTATATAGAGAGATTAGAGAGAGAAAATCTTGAGCGGGAAAAAATTTTCATCATGACACGGACACGTGTTTGCATTTGATTGGAAGTTTGAACGAGACGTGCAAACGTGTGTCAGGAAGAGAAAACATGCCGGGGTTTATCCGTTGCAATGACGTCACAACTGTCCTTTCATATTCTTTTAGGATGTATCTGAGGTTTTGAAAAACTCTGGGACTCTTTTATAAACATGAAGCACTGAATGAAAATATTCAGCAATGGTTTTAAGAAATTTCAAAATATCGCTGTTAAGGAATAGATATTCAGCGATGCATTTTGTTTTGAAATCTTGCATTTTCATGCGATTGTCAAAGAGAGAAAACATACCTTGATATCAGCTTTAACCAAGTTTTATTCAGAGAGAAGATGATTGAATAGGTTATACGAGTTGATTTTATCCTATCGCTGATCAATGTGAACCGTTTAGGATTTTACCCTTCAAAGTTCAGCATTCCAAGCTCGCTGATGAGAAAGTTGAATCTTGTCTCATCAAGAGGTTTGGTAAATAAATCAGCTAACTAATAATCAGTTGGGATAAAATGAAGTTCTATATCACCATTCATCACATGATCTCTGATAAAATGATATCTGATTTCTATATGTTTAGTCTTTGAATGTAGTACTGTATTGTTTGCTATAGCGATGGCACTTGTGCTGTCGCAATAGATTGGAATTTTGGAGAGCTGAAGATCATAGTCTAGTAGCTGATTTCTCATCCACAAGACTTGAGAACAACAGCTTCCAGCAGCTACATATTCAGCTTCAGCTGTGGAAGTGGACACTGAATTTTGCTTTTTACTTGTCCAACTTACCAGCTTTCCTCCCAGGAGCTGACATCCTCCTGTGGTGCTTTTCCTATCCATTTTGCAACCTGCAAAATCACTAACTGAATAGGCGGTTAGATTGAATCCCGAATCTTTGGGATACCAAAGACCTAGGTTCGCTGTACCCTTAAGGTATTGAAAGATTCGCTTTACAGCTTTCATATGAGATAGCATAGGTTCAGCTTGATATCGTGCACACAAACATGTTGCATACATAATATCGGGTCGGCTAGCTGTAAGATACAAGAGAGAGCCGATCATCCCACGGTACAGCGTGATATTAACAGATATTCTCTTTGAATCCTTGTCAAGTGTCAGCGGTGGTGCCATAGGGGTTTTCATAGCTGAACTGTGGGTTAAATCAAATTTCTTCAGCATATCTTTAACATACTTTCCCTGATTGATAAAAGTTTCTTTTTCAGGTTGCTTAATCTGAAGACCAAGGAAATATGTTAGTTCACCCATCATGCTCATTTTATACTCATCTTTCATTCTATCAGCGAAACGAGTACAAAGCTCAGGGTTAGTAGAACCAAATATAATGTCATCAACATATATTTGAACTAGAATGATATGACCTTTCACTTTTCTAAAAAATAGAGTTTTTTCAATCTTACCTCGCTCAAATTTTTCAATATGGAGATAAGTAGAAAGAGTGTCATACCATGCACGAGGAGCTTGCTTCAAGCCATAAAGTGCCTTATCCAGTTTATAAACATAACCTGTACGCTTAGAATCTGAGAAACCTGGAGGTTGTTCCACATACACTTCTTCATTCAGCTTTCCATTCAGAAACGCTGACTTAACATCCATCTGATGTACTTTGAAGTTTTTGTGTACATCATATGCTAAGAATAGACGAATAGATTCAAGTCTTGCTACTGGAGCAAATGTTTCGTCATAATCTATACCTTCCTCTTGTCTGTATCCCTGAGCAACAAGACGAGCTTTGTTGCGGGTTACAGTACCATGTTCGTCCAACTTGTTTCGATAGACCCATTTAGTGCCTATTACTGTTTTATCAGTTGGTCTCCGAACAAGTTTCCAAACTTTGTTTCTTTCGAATTCAGTAAGCTCTTCTTGCATGGCGCTGACCCAGTTTGGATCTTTGAGGGAATCATCTATTTTCTTTAGTTCAGTTAGAAAAATAAAGTTAACAAATAAACAAATATTACCTGCACTTCGTCGAGTCTGAACACCAACGTTTGGATCACCAAGAATTTGATCAATTGGGTGATTTACGGTCCATCGCTGAGCCGGAGCATAAGTCGCTGACTCATTATGAACTGGAGGAGCTGAAGATGAGGCTTCAGCTACTTCTGGAGTTTCAGTTAAGAGAGGAATACTTGCATTTGTCATTTCATTTACTGATTGCTGAGAGATAGATGGAATGTCTGAGGCATTTGGTTCAGCGGTAGGTATAGTGTTTATTGGAACAGCTGAGACCCATGATGTTTCAGCTTCACTATTCTATAAGTTTGGAATGATAGGAGGACTATCATCTTCTACTGGATGAGCATGAGGAGTGGGAATATCTTCTGAATCACCAAGATGAGAAAACATACATTGATTCAGTTCTTCAGTATCAGCGGATGGTTTAGAGTTCGCTGAACGGGATTCGTCAAACGTGACGTGAATAGATTATTCTACAGTTTGTCTTCTACGATTGAAGACTCTGAAGGCTTTGGAAACTGAGGAGTATCCAAGAAAGATTCCATCATCAGCCTTAGGATCAAACTTTCCAAGAGCATCTCTGTTGTTCAGTATGAAACACTGACATCCAAAGATGTGAAGAAAGCTGATTGAAGGCTTTCTCCCCTGAAAGAGTTCATAGGTTGTCTTTTTGAATCTTTTAACTATCAGCGACCTGTTTTGCGTAAAACAAGCAGTGTTGACAGCTTCTGCCCAAAACTGAGTAGGCAGGTGAGAATCGCTGAGCATTGAACGTGCAGCTTCAATAATTGTTCTATTTCTTCTTTCAGCGACTCCATTTTGTTGCGGTGTTCTCACTGAAGAGAAGTTGTGAGAAATACCCTTACTCTCAAGTAAGGAATCAAGAGAACTATTTTTGAATTCAGTCCCATGATCACTCCTTATTGAGCGAACGGTCAGATTGTTCAGGGTTTCCATCTTTCGAACAAAGGTGATGAGTTCTTCAGGGGTGTCACTCTTAGAACGGAGAAACATTACCCAAGTGAAGCGAGAGAATTCATCAACTATGACCAGCATATATTTCTTTCCAGCGATGGATTTTTTGTTAACAGGGCCAAACAAATCCATATGGAGTTGTTGTAGAGGAGATGACACTGAAGAAACTTGCTTTGATTTAAAGCTTGCTTTGGTCTGCTTTCCTTTTTCACACGCTGAACATAAAGACTCTTTGGCGTATGAATGCTGAGGTAGACCAGTGACTAACCCTTTTGAAGAAAGAGTGTTCAGTGTCTTGAAATTTAGATGAGATAGCCTCTTATGCCATAGCCAGTTGACATCAGATGAGGCCTTTGAGAAGAAATAGGAGTTCTCAGTGGTTGTTGAGTCCATGTTTATTACATAAACATTTTCCAAACGATAACCGCTGAGAGCTATCTTCTCCTTTTTGTCAGCGACAAAGCAGGATTCCTTAGTAAATATTACTTTGTTATCCATGTCGCAAAGTTGACTGATGCTTAGAAGATTATGCTTCAGCCCTTCAACATATGCAACTCTTCTGAAGGATGTTGTACCATTTGAAAGTACACCATACCCTCGGGTATGTCCTTTTCCATTTCCACCGAAAGTCACAGAGGGACCCTTCTCTTCCTTGTATTCAGCGAGCATGCTTTTCTTTCCAGTCATGTGTCTAGAGCATCCGCTATCAAGATACCAGATACCCTTCATAACCTGAATAGCAGAGGTTGAAGTGGAGGGAATGTCTGAGCTTTCTTCCTCTTCTTCAATCTTGGCCATGAGACATAGATTTGCTTCATCATCTTCAGAGTCAGATGATGATGCTTCTTCATCAGAAGCAGCCCAATCATAGTCAGCCATCAGGCCTTTATTCTTCTTCTTAAAGCTTTTCAGCTTAGCATATTTTTCTTTCTGCTTTGAATATTTGTCATCTTTATTCCTTGGAACAAAGGGTTTCTTTGCAAAAGCTGAGGGTCTAGAAACTTTCTTAGACCTGCACTAGTTAGCGAAATGTCCTGTCTTTTCGCAGTTAAAACAAGTAGCAGTAGCCTTATCAACAAAAGCTGATGATCTAGGCTTGTCAGTTATGGAAAGAGGTTTGTTCTTTTTAAACATTTTCTTTTTGGCAAATCTCCTGAACTTCTCAGTTAGGAGAGCCAAAGATTCATCATTATCTGAATAATCAGAATCTGATGACCTTTCAGAGTTACTCTCTAACTCAGTGATAGTGACCGAGGGTCGCTGAGTAGAAGGTTCCTCTGAGATTAAAGCAACAGGGGTGCTTTTGGAATCTTTTACAAGATTCTTCTTAAGATGGCTCGATTGCTCATGATTCAGCAACGTGCCATATAAGGTTGAAAGGGTAATTGATTTTAGATCCTTTTACAACTGGAGACACATAGCATAATTGTCCCAGCTTTCAGGTAAACATTCTATAAACTTTGTCAGTACTTCAAAGTTAGAATATTCCTTACCAACAGTTTTCAGATCTATAATTAAACAATTAAAACGTTGGTGAACTTCAGAGAGAGATTAATTCTTACCAGAAATGAAGCTTTCGTATTGTCTTACCAGGTTGATCTTTCTTGAGTCCTGGACTTCAGACGTTCCTTCATACTGAACACATATTGTGTCCCACATGGCTTTTGATGTTTTCAGATTCATGACGGAATGGTAGACTTCGTCAGGAAGAGTCATGGATAGTATGGATCTGGCTTTTGTATCTATAGCCACTTTCTTCTTATCTTCGTCAGTCCATTGAAAGATTTCCTTAGGTACCAGCCTTTCTGGAATAGCAGGTCTATTCTCAGCGGCTGGAACAGCAGCATCGATTCTTACAGGGATGAATGGACCATTCTCGAGATAGTAAGGCATAGTAGGGTCTACACCTTCTAAGAAGAGTGTCATCCTATTTTTCCATAAGTTGAAGTTATCTTTGGAAAATCTGGGGGGTTTAGCAAGAGAACCATTGTCTATATAATTTGTGTTTGTGTTGGTGGCCATTTTCAGATAATAGCAAGGAAGAGAAATATCTTAGGTTAGATCTTGTTTATGAGATTAAACAAATCCGCCCTAATACCACTTGTTGGTCCCGAAGGCCTATACAAGTTTGTAGAAGGGGGGGGGGGTTGAATACAAACACACAGATTTTACTTTTCTAAATTGTTTATTGATAAATCATTAACAATTTACAGCTTGTTGCGGAAACAAGATTAAGGATAAACCTAAATCTAAACAAGTTGGAACACTAAGGTTTCTTGCACTAAGAGAGATAAGGAAATTACTAATAATAACCTATCTTGAGATAAGAGATTGAACTTGTCCAGAGTTAGCAAGTTACTTCAAATGAAGTGGGTTCATCTCTTTATATAGTGCATGCATTTAATGCAAGTCAGTATACACTTTACACGTGTCATCAGCTGGTTGGTTGCATGTCATTGACCTTGGTTGACAACCTTAGTAGCCGCATGGATGAACAGTGTAGTATCAGAGTGGTTGTACGATTTCAGACAGTCGGAGGTTCTTTTCTGACATTTCGTACGGAGTCGTGCAAGGGGGGTTAAGACAAAAGTACTTTGTACGGAGGACTTCATGATCAGCTTTTCGTTGATTCAGCGATTATCATTTTCTATTCAGCGAATGATAAAGTTCAGCGATAGCTGAAGTCTTGTACTTGATACTTCACGTTGAGTGGACAAATATGAGTCTTCGCTGATCCGCATCAGTTCATTAGGAGACTTGTCGCTGGTTCTTGAGCTTGATCTTCGACTTCAGCATAGAACCTTTGTTGACGTGAAACTTGTCTTCAGGGATCATAAGTAAACAACTAACTTATCAGCGATCATCATAATGACTAAACAGACTCAGAGCATTAATGGTGAACAGTGTTCGCTGAATGTTTATTTTAAAGAGCGAGAGTTCCTATCAGCGGTACTGTAAGATCTTAGTACTTATCAGCGATAGTGAAACTCTGATACATATTGTTTACTTACAATTTTCACTAAGTATATAAGAGAGGGTCATTATCAAATCACTGAGGGTTTGGATCAACAGTCGTCACCACTAGGATATCCTCGACGTACGACCAAAGTCCCCATCGAAACGGGCGACCGTCGTATGATTATCCTCGATGTTTACTTACTAACGATCGACAAGTGTTTTCTTTATGGCTATTTAATGCAGGTTAAGCACAATGAATGACAACTGTCATAACTGAAGACCGCCATCAAGCGCATTCAATACCCAAGACCACAACGGATCGCTTCAAAATACTGGAAGCTTCTATTCCCAGAACGGTTCAAACCAGAATCAGAATTAGGAGAACTTATTTGGGTATCCGAATGGTCCAATCCCAAATTCAGGAGGATTTTATGTTTCTCAAGATGTCCCGCTCCAGAATCAAGGAAACTTGTTTAATCCACAAGGTGGTCTCAATCCAAACACTGGGAACACCTCCGGCCAACAAAATGCCCCAAGATCGTTCTCTGGAGGGTCCACCCATGACGACCCGGTCGCCCGACGACTGAAACTCCTCGAAGATCAAAACAAAAAGATGTTGTCCCTGTTATCCAATTTACCTGGTGCTGTTGTACCTGTCAACGTCGAACCATGCTCGGGATTTCTAGCGTCCCCATTCATCGACGAGATAGTTACTGTCAACGTCCCAAAAAAGTATACTATCCCCGCCTTGACGCCTAAATACTCGTGGATCACAGACCCGACTGAGCATATAGCTCAATACAAATAATTGATGTGGACAGTTTCCATACCTCACAAATATCAGTAGGTGGCCATATGCAAGAGCTTTGGTGCAACACTCACAAGGGCGACCCTCCAGTGGTTGACCAATCTCAAACCCAAGTCCATCGATAACTTCGCTGAACTTGTCAATCAGTTCTCCCGACAATTCGCCTGTAGTCGCAAGATGGAGAAGCAGAGCAGCGACTTGTATTATGTCACTCAGAAAACTGAAGAGTCCATCCGAAGCTACATCAATCGTTTCAATGAAGAAATAATTAGCGTCCGTAATTGCTACATTAAAACTGTAATGGAGGCTTACAAACGAGGTCTGGACGACACCTCCGGACTATACATTGATCCCACAAAGTATTCTCCAGAGAACTTTAAGCATGTCCGAGCAAGGACGTTGGCCTACATGAGAGTCGAAGATGACGCGGCTTTTCGTCGAAAGCATTTAGGCGACAAAAGACCACTAAGCGTGAAGAAACCCGATTTCAAAGATAAAGCCGTCGCTAAGGCAGAACCCGCACGATAAATCTCGATCGTCAGGTTTGAGAAGAAGAAAAATGCTCCTACCCACAAATTCCCCTAACATCCTAAGATCTCATCTTATGGATTCAAAGGAACTACCAAAGACGTGGTTGAGGCTCTGAAGAACGTGGAGTCGACCATTCGTTGGCCGAAGAAAAGTGACAAAGACGGCGACAAGAAAGACAAGTCCAAATGGTGTGACTTCCATGATGATTATGGACACGCGACAGAAAACGATCTCGTGCTATGGAAAGAGCTCACATATCTCGTCCCAAAAGGACACCTGAAGATACTCATCAACAAAGACGCGATGACAACACAGAACGCGCGACCGCCGTCCCGAGTTCATGCAAATGTGGTAAATTGCATAACCAGAGGGTCAGACGTGTGTGGACTGACCTACTCTGCAGCAAGCGACACACAAGTAGAGGTCCTAATGATCAGCCTATCACCCAGTCGTTGAAATCTAAGAAAGAGTTAGAGCTAGAAGCCTTTCGATTGACGTTCGACCAGAGTGATCTACAATAACCATGGCAGAACCACCACGACGGATTGGTAATCCAATTGACGGTTGGTAATTGCTCGACCAAATTAGTCCTGATCGACCGAGGAAGTTCGGCGAATGTCATATTCCTCGCCACGATAAAAGCGATGAGTATCGATACATCGGAAATCACAAGACGATCTGTAGTCTTGGTGGGATTCAACGGAGACTCGACAAACACAGTCGGGGAGATTACTCTCCCTATGTTCGCCAAAGGAGTCAACAATTACACCAAGTTTAGTGTGATCGACTGCTCGTCAGCCTACAATATCATTTTAGGTAGACCTTGGATCCACGATATGAAATCCGTACCTTCGACGTATCACCAGACAATAAAACTCACAACCCCATGGGGAATCCAGGAGATCAAGAGTGAATAGAAGATCGCCCATGAATGTTAAAAAACGATGATGAAACCCCCGAAGAAGGATATATAGCAATTAATGGTCCAGGATGTCCCTGAATCCATTGACGACTATCGTTTGGAAGAAGTCGTCCTCGACAAGGACAAGCATGACAAAATCGTCTTCGTTGGATCGTCGCTCGATCCAGCTATCAAAGGTAAGCTAATCTTTTTTTTTTGCAGGAACATGCCGATTGGTTCGCTTGGTCGCAAGAAGATATGGTCGGCATCGATCACGATGTTATCTCCCACAAGTTGAATATCGATCCGACGTACAAACCTACAAAACAGAAGCGAAGAAAGTTTGCCACAGAGCGAAATAAAGTGATAAATGAAGAAGTCGATAACCTGCTCAAAATTGAAAAAATCAGAGAAGTGAAGTATCCTGATTGGTTGGACAACGTCGTGGTCGTACAAAAGAAAAATGGAAAGTGGAGGGTATGCATCGACTCCCCATACCTCAACAAGGCCTGTCCGAAAGATCCCTTTCCACTGCCACATATCGACACAATGGTCGAGGAGACCTCTAGTCATGAACTTCATACGTTCATAGACGCCTATTCTGAATATAACCAGATATTGATGCACAATGCCGACGAAGAGAAAACCTCCGTCATGACGGACAAAGGTATTTATTTTTACAGACTTATGCCGTTTGGTCTGAAAAATGCTGGATCGACATACCAGCGACTCGTCAACAAAATGTTCAAAGACTATCTTGGCGACACGATTGAGGTATACATCGACGATATGATCGTCAAATCTAAGCAAGTGGACGATCATATCGATCATCTGAGAAAGTCGTTCGACATACTCAGAAAATATCAAATGAAGCTAAACACGACAAAGTGTTCTTTCGGCGTCAGTGCTGGAAAATTTTCAGGGTACATGGTGACATGACGTGGGATCAAAGCAAACCCATATCAAATAAAGGTGATCATCAACATTAAATCTACGAGAAACTTCAAAGAAGTCCAACGACTCACTAGTCGCATAGCCGTGCTGAACAGGTTCATCTCTCGATCCTCTAATAAATGTCACATGTTTTACAATGTATTAAGGAAAAATAGGGGCTTTGAATGGATGATCGACCACGAACAAGTTCTCGAAAAAATGAAAGAATACATGGCGTCGCCACCCCTGTTATCAAAGCCTAAGAACAATGAGGTCCTACAATTATACTTAGCCGTCAGTTCCAATTCAGTAAGTGCTATCTTGACACGTGAGGATGACAAATGCCATCTACCGATCTATTACATCCGTAAGTTTTTACTAGACGCTGAAACCAGGTACTCGTCCATGGAAAAACTATTATTAGCATTAATCACTGCTGCCAAAAAAACTTCGACATTACTTTGAATCTTATTCTATAACGGTCGTTACTAACTATCCTCTTATGTTTGTCTTAAGAAAACCAGAGTCGATAGGTCAACTAGTGAAGTGGAGTGTCTATCTCAGTATCTATGACATAGACTTCAAGTCAAGAACAATGATCAAATCACAAATCCTGGCAGATTTCATTGCTGACTTCAGTCCACAATTTGATACAGACTTACAAAGAGATACGGTGGCGACTCTCGACGATACACCCTGGATACTCCACGTGGATGGATCATCCAATGCCAGGGGGTAGGACTAGGCGTTGTCTGAGAGTAGCCATATGGGGCAAGATGGTGTACTCCAAAGGATGTGATTTTAAATCCACGAACAACGAAGCTGAGTACAAAGCATTGATCGTGGGAATGAACATGTCACGCGACTTGGGGGCAACTGGATTACACGTTAAAAGCGTTTCCCTCCTCGTCGTAAATCAGATGAACGGGGAATTTGCGGCATAAGATTCTAAAATAACGACATACCTTAAGACGGCCAAAGCAAAATCAGAAGAATTACAACCCTTCTCGATTGAACAAATCCCAAGGGACCAGAATGCACAAGGTCATTCCTCAGCCAACATTGGGTTGGCACTCGAGAAACCGTCGTTCGATAACATCCCCATGATCCATCTAGTAGCTACATTTGTCGAAAATAATAAGGATGTCCATGTCCTCGACGAAGAAAATAATTGGTCGCGGGATATTTAGAATTACCTTATGGACAACCAATTACCAGACGACCGAATGGAAGCACGCAAAATCAGATTCAAAGTTTCCAAGTATCTTATGACCAGAGACAGGCTCTATTGACGGTCATTGATAGGTTTAAACTTACGATGTGTCTTTAACGACGATCATGTGCAAATCATCCTGAAGGAAATGCACGACGGAGAATGTGGCTATCACTAAGGAGGTCGTAGTCTAGCGAACCGAGTCTCACGAATAGGCTAGTATTGGCCAACCTTACGACAAGATGAAATTAGGTATGTCCAAGGCTGTGACGCTTGTCAACGACATTCAGGTATGTCTCATCAACCCTCAGAACCTCTGCATACGACTTTAATCCCATGGCCCTTCATGAGATGGGAAATGAATATTGTCGGTAAGTTACCACCTGCCCTTAGGCAAATGGTATTTTTATTACTCTTTACATATTAATTCTCTAAATGGATAGAAGCATCGTCTTTCTCCCAGGTTCAGGATAAAGAAGTCATCTCTTTTATCCGGACTAACATCATATGCATGTTTGGAATCCCAATCCGAAATAGTATGCGACAATGGATCACAGTTCATAAGTGATCGAACGGAACAGTTTTGCGAGGATCGTAACATTAAACTCACGACCTCGACGCCACGATATCCTCAGTCAAACGGACTCGTTGAATCAAGCAACAAAGTCATAATCAACTCGATAAAGCGTACTTCTACAGGTCAAACCCCACTTCCCTTAGTCTATGGGTTCGGAGAGGTCTTGCCCGTCGAGACACAACTACCAACGGCAAGACACAACTCGGTCGATCATAACTTCCTAGACCTGAGTTATGACCTCGACACTCTAGAAGAACTACGAGAAACTTCTCTCATCAAGATGGCATCTTAAAGACAAGTGGTCGAGCGACATCTCAACAAAAATGTCAATAAGGAGATTTCGTCCTTCGACGTGTATTCCAAAACTCCAAGGAATTAAACGCATGTAAGTTATCCACTAAGTGGGAAGAACCATATCGCATATCTGAAGTCATAGGAAAAGGCGCCTACAGGCTCCAAACCCTCGACAACCAAGACGTCCCACGAAGCCGGAATGTTGTACATTTGAAAAAAATACTTCTTTTAGACTATTTTTTCCTTTCGAATTATTTTGTCGTATTGATTATTGACGTAAGCATCGGAGGGTCGTTGGGTAAGCCAACGACCAACCGCTAATGAACGATGTGTCGCAGGATCGTACGATTACACAAACACAAGTCTGTAGCCATGATAAACTCCATCAGACAAAGCAATTCGATGATCAAGAAAGTCTTAGGTCCTACGACTCCGGGTCTATAAACTAGAAAACTTTAAAAGGCCTTGGTCGCACGATCTTTGTAAAATGCCTCAATCGCATGACTTGTGTTCTGGTTACATGTTGCTTTTATTGCACAATCTATGTTACCCTACGATGTTTTACGTGTTCTATTTCATTATCGTGTGATTGGTGTATTATCGCAAGTTATTGTTGGACAAATACAAAATTCATGTGATAAATAAGACACTCGAGAAAGAATCATAAAAAAACACTTGTATTAATATTCTTAAAGTTACAAGTGGGGGGCCCGACCAACAACGGTCGTCCAAAAAAAATTACAGAAGACAATTTAACTAAGACTAAAGTAGGCTACTCCTGCTCTCGGGCGACCTCCTCGTCGCCACCACCGGCTCCAGCCTCTGCAGGTTCGTCTTCCTCGAAAGTATCTTCTTGGTCGAGATCTTGCTCCCAGCCTATTTTATCCAAGAAAGTTGTGACCTCCCCTTTTGCGTTCGCCATGGGGTTCTTCCCCCAGATGTGGTGACGCATGATCGCCGATTTACCTCTAAAACGAGTTAAGGCCTCAAAACGGAGGAGCTTATCCTCCTACTCAGCGACTGTTTGGGTAAACAAATCACACCATCAGCCGACGCAAGAAAACAAAGGGCTTGCTTCGAACGACGAGTCTGGTATTAAGATAAGGTCCCTTAAATTATGTACGACCGTATCTTTTATCATCGCCAGTAAGATATCCCCATCGTACGACCAAAATATCCACCGAAACGTGCGACAGTCGCATGATTTTTCTTAACACTAACTTACTAACGGTCGATATGTGTTTCTTTTATGGCTATTTAATGCATGTCAAGCATCATAAAGGACAACGGTCATAGCTGAAGATCGTAATCAAGTGTATTCAATGCCAAATACCGTTTTTCACATTTATGAAGGCCATTAACGACGCCTATATATTCCAAGACCAAAGACACATTCAAGATCAACAAATTTCCATCAATAGACATCTGACTCTAGAGCACACTCAAGGATTTCCAGAAGCATTCTCAAAGCATTCAAATGATCATTTGCATCTTCATTCTATGAAACGCACGATAAAGCTTTATTTCACACGATGCACGACACTCTTTTTCATTTAAGCTTATTTCCTCTGTAATTGTAATCTATTGTACTCATGACACTTGTTCCTAAAGGAAGCCGTCTATGTTTGACGACCATAGTGCACCATCGAATTCCATAGTCGATCGCGGTTTTTACCCTCGACAAGGGTTTTCCACGTCACCAAATTCTCTGGTCTCTTTCTGTTTATGTTATCTGTCGTACGACTTGTAGCGTGGATCCTTCTCTAGTTATTAAAGCTCCATATCGACCGTAAGTTATCCTTTGGGTGATTTTTTGCATTAACGATTTGGCGTCCACCGTAGGGCCCCACCTAGAAAAAATCTCCGACAAAGCGTACGATCTACTAACCATTTCTTGAGTTCTTTCTGTTTTTCGAAGATGTCAGGTCAGGGAAACCATTTTAACCCACAGAACGGTTCAAACCACAACGCTGCCAACCTCTTTGGACCCCAGAACGGTCTAAACCAAAATCAGAATCAAGGAAACTTCTATGGTGAGAGTTTGAATGGCGTTGGAGTTTTTCACCACATCCCTTTTAAGGGACTTTACTTCCTCCTTCAGCGCTGAGAAATGATCATTATCGGCCTTGGTGTTGATGGTGGTGGAGAGGTCCATCAGGGAGTCATCGGTTGAGTTAACGGCATGAGTGTTGTTTGTGAGCTCCGTAGAGAGCGAATGCACCTTGTCCTTAACATCCTCGAGGGATGTAGCGATGGTGACCAAGTTATGACCTATAATAAGAAAGGAGTTTTGAGCAAAGGAAAGCCCAAAATAGGTAAGGGGTTGAGAAGAAGAAATGTGATTGGTTTGGATACCTGATGGATTGGAGAAAGTGTCAAAATCTCTACTTTTACCAGAATACTCCATGTGTTTCTCCATATCAGACACAGAGGTGGAAGGGATGGGGAAGCCACCAGGTCCTATAGAATTTTGCTGTATGAGGTTGTGTAGCAGTGATTGTTGAGCATCAGCGACCGTTGTCACTTATCCAGAAGTGATGACAAAAATGGGAGGAGAGGAGGCAACTGCTGAGAAAGTAGTGATGTGAACAGGTTCGACATTGGCGTTGCGAAGAACAACTCCTTCGGTGCTTTCAGGTACTGAGAAGGTTTGTGAAGGTGCCAAAGAAGCTTCAGCGTCCTGAGCCGCTGAAGTGGCCGGTGTTGCGGTTTCGGTTATGGTGGAGCGTACCATGAAGTTTTCCAGCGTCGCTTGTGAAGAGGCGATCGCTGACTCATTATCATGGGAGCCACGATTGTTTTCTTATTTGAAATCTTCTTGGACTTATGGGAGCCGCGGTTGGTTTCTGAAGGTTTCCTCTTTAACGAGGGCTTGGTGGTGGTGGCATGGGTCTCAGTGGGGGTTTTACTGCTGAAGTTGCCGTCGATGTCGAAGAAGTATGAGTGAGAAGAGTTAAGAGATGAGAAATACGTACCTCACCTTCCATGGGCTCGAAGTCGAGGATTCGACCACCTAGCTGAGGGAGCTTGTAGTCTCATTGCTTTGGAAATTTCTCCTTAAGAAACATCTGAAGGAGGGATGATACAAACCGGACATAGGGAACCTTCACATCCCTGGTAGGTTTTTTGACCTTATTCAAGAGGTCGTCAAAGATAATACGAGCGTAGTCGATCTTTTGCCCTGTGATCAGCGAATACCCCATTTCTACTTGGTAGTGGTTGCCTTGGTCCAGCGATCTGAACTTTCCACTCGTGCATGAAATGACATGAGCGAAAATGAAGATCAACTCAGAGGGCATTTTTGCCTTGAGTATCTTGGTTAGTTTCATGTCAGGCTCTTCGGTTCGGGGCTTGTTGTCCCAAGTATACTTCATCAGGTCTAGGAACCTGATGAGTTCTTCGTCAGTAGGCATAGATTCGAATGGGCCAGTGGGAAGAGCGAGAGCGGTGGGAATGGCATTGGCAATGATGACCCATTGGCCAAGTTGGGTCTAAAAGCCAATGACACTGATTTTCTTTCCTGAACGAGTGGTTTTGGTAGTTTTGTCAGCGGTGTACCAAAATTGTTGAAGTAAGCGGCGATGGGCAGGAGGAGCGATGGTTATTTCCTTGAAAATAGGAGAGTTGTTCAGGAATATGACGGCTTCAGCGAGATGGGGGCAATGTTTTTTTTTTCATGAATTCGAGTAGGGCCATGTGGTTGTTGGGGCTAAAGGTAATCTGGTTCAGCTCTCCAGACATGTTCTTTGATTTTACCATGGTGACAGGGGTTGCAGGTGTAGCAGATGCCATTTCTGAGAAAGAACAACAAAAATGGAAGGAAGATGAAGCTTTCTTAGTTAGGAAAGATTTCCAGAATAAGAGATTTTATGGTTTTTCCCAGTTTCATTTTAGAGGAATGAAACTTAAAAAGATGTGTTCCAATTTTGTAAAGTCCAAAACTTGGTAGAAAATACAGTTTTCTTGTTTCCTTTTTAAGAAGGGTTCTGAGAAAAACGTATGAAGAATAAGAAGAAGGTTTAAGATTAAATGTTAAACTTTAGGAAAAACTTTGTTAAAGTTTTATTCAAAAATCATGAAGAGGATGATTTCTTTTGAAGAAAAAACATTTGTTTTGGTCTTTAAAAACAAAAGAGTAAGATCAAAAACATGTTTGAGAGGATTTAGAAGCTTATTCAAGAAGGATTAAGGGAAAAATGTGAACCTGTTGTGTTGAAGATTGAGATGAACGAGTTCTTAAGTTTCAAATTGTAATCCGAGAAGACAATAGATTAGGAAATTTTTCTTGCTTTAAAGAGATTTGAGTGCGTAAAAGGTAAAAATATAAACATGAGGAGTTTATATAGTGAGAGGAGTGTAAAGGATTGATGAGCGGGAAAATAAACTCATCATGACACGTGACACGTCCCACATAGCGTATTGGTCAAGAATTCTAACGGACGAAGGTGTCAGACAAAAAGTTGTGCCAAGGGTTATCCGTTTGATGACGTCACAATATAAAATTGTCTTGTCATTTTCAAAAAGGTAGCCCTAATAGTTTGAAAGTTACCATGGATGAGTTTGTTTAATGAAGGATCGCTGATGGGAAATATCAGGATGGAATGTTATGTTATTTCAAAAGAGATAACTGATAGGGAAATATCAGTGATTATATGTTAGTTTTGAAATACATCTTACTAAAGTAAACTTTAGTGTTCAGGGATAGAGAAACATAGCTTAGTATCAGTGACATTTATTCAAATATTAGATGATGAATAAGAGAGATATTATTTATCACTGACCCAATGCGTAACCACTAAAGAGTTAATCTTCAAAGTTCAGCATTCCAAGCTTGCTGATGAGATAGTTAAATCTTCTCTCGTCAAGAGGTTTGGTAAAAAGATCAGCTAACTGATAGTCAGTTGGAATAAAATGAAGTTCTATATCTCCATTCATCACATGATCTCTGATAAAATGATCTCTGATTTCGATGTGTTTTGTCTTTGAGTGTAGCACTGGATTGTTTGTTGCTATAGCAATGGCACTAGTGTTGTCGCAATAGATGGGAATTTTAGATAGCCGAGGGTCATAGTCTAATAGCTGATTTCTCATCCATAAGACCTGAGCACAAAAACTTCCAACAACTACATACTCAGCTTCAACGGTAGAGGTGGACATTGAATTTTTCTTTTTATTTGTCCAACTCACCAGCTTTCCACCTAGGAGTTGACAACCATCTGTAGTGCTTTTTCTATCCAGTTTGCAACCTGCAAAATCACTATTTGAATAGGCAGTTACATCGAACCCTGAGTCTTTGGTGTGCCCTTCAGATATCTGAAAATTCGCTTTACTGCGATTAAATGTGATTCTTTGGGTTCAGATTCATATTGTGCACAAAGACAAGTAGAATACATGATATCAGGACGACTCGTTGTAAGATATAGAAGAGAGCCAATCATCCCTCTATAGGCAGTGACATTAACAAGTTTTCAGAGAGATCCTTGTTAAGTGTCAGCGGAGGTGCCATAGGGGTTTTCATAGCTGAGCTTTGAGTTTGATCAAATTTCTTCAGCATATCTTTAACGTACTTACCTTGGTGGATAAAAGTACCCTTATCGCTTTACTTGATTTGAAGTCCAAGGAAGTATGTCAGCTCACCCAACATACTCATTTTATATTCGTTTTAATTCGTTCATCAAAACGAGTACATACAGATGGGTTCATAAAACCAAATATAATATCATCGACATATATTTGAACAAGAATAATATGATCTTTAACCTTTCGGAAAAACAGAGTATTATCGCTTTTAACACGTTCAAAATTTTCAGTGATAAGAAATGAGGATAAAGTGTCATACCATGTACAAGGTGCTTGCTTTAAGCCATAGAGGGCCTTATCTAGTTTATAGAAATAATCTTGATGCTTAGGATCAGCGATTCCTGGTGGTTGTTCAACGTAGACTTCTTCATTAAGCTCTCCATTGAGAAACGTTGACTTGACATCCATTTGATGAACTTTGAAGTCTTTGTGAACTGCATATGCTAGAAAAAGTTGAATTGATTTAGTCTTGCCATTGGGGCAAAGGTTTCATCATAGTCTATGCCTTCCTCTTATCTGTATCCTTGAGCAACTAGTCTAGCTTTGTTGCGGGTTACAGTACAAAATTCATCTAACTTGTTTCGATAAACCCATTTAGTGCCTATCACTGTTTTGTTATATGGTATGAGAACAAGATTCCAAACTTTGTTTCTTTCAAATTCAGTCAGCTATTGTTGCATAGCACTGACCCAGTTTGGATCTCTAAGGGCATCATTAGTTTTCTTTGGCTCAATCAGTGAAATAAAACTAACAAATAAACAAATGTTACCTGAACTTCGTCAAGTTTGAATACCTGCGTTTGGATCACCAAGAAATTGATCAATTGGGTTATTTAAAGTCCATCGCTGCGCATGAGCTTGAATCACTGACTCAGATAGAACTTCTGGAGGTGCTGAAGATGAAGCTTCAACAGCAGCAGTTTCAGGTATACCAGGTAATTTGACGAGGTTCAGATGAAATTTCATTCACTGATGGTTGAGAAGTGGATGGGATTTCAGGGGTTGAGGGTTCAGAAGGGGGCAAAGTGTTAATGGAGACAGCTGATTCCCATGAGGAGGATTCAGCTTCACTTGTCTGGATGTTAGGAAAAGATGATAGGATCATTATCAGCGATAGGGTTGTTGACCTGAGGGTCAGGATTAAGATTTGCTTCTGATTCCCCATAATGAGAAAACATCCACTGATTTTGTTATTCGTTTTTAGCAGTAGGTCTAGAGTTCGCTGAACGAATTCATCAAAGGTAACATGAATGGTTTCTTCTACAGTTTGACTTCTCTTGTTGAAGACTCTGAAGGCTTTGGATATAAAAGAATATCCTAGAAATATTATATCGTCATCTTTCGGATCGAACTTTCCAAGAGAATCTATGTTGTTTGAAATGAAACATTGACAACCAAAGATGTGAAAGAAGCTGAGAGATGGCTTTCTCCCATGGAAAAGTTCATAGGCCGATTTGTTGAATCTTTTGACAATCAACGACCTATTCTGCGTCAAAAAGCCAGTATTGACAGCTTCTGCCCAGAATTGAGTTGGAAGATAAGAATCGTTGAGTATAGATCTGGCAGCTTCGATGATCATTCTGTTTCTTCTTTCAGCGACTCCATTCTGCTGAGGTGTTATCACGGCTGAAAAGTTGTGAGAATTTCCCTATCTCTCAAAGAAGTTATCAAGAGAGCTATTTTTGAATTCAGTTCCATGATCACTCCTTATTGAGCGAACAGTCATATTATTCAGGACTTCCGTTTTCCTGACAAATGAGATGATTTGTTATGAGGTGTCAATCTTTGCACAAAAGAACATAACCCAAGTATAGAGAGAGAATTCATCTACTATGACCAGAGTGTATTTTTTCCAGCGATGGATTGTATGTTGACAGGGCCAAATAAATCCATATGGAGGATTTGAAGAGAATTTGTCACTGAAGACACTAGTTTTGACTCGAAACTAGCTTTTGTTTGTTTTCCTTCTTTCACACGCTGAATAGAGAGATTCCTTAGCGTATGAGTGCTGAGGTAACCCAGTGAGTAGTTTTTTGGAGGAGAGAGTGTTCAGTGTTTTGAAGTTTAGATGAGAGAGCCTCTTATGCCATAACTAGTTGACATCTGATTAGCTTTAGTGTTAGCCCCAAGTATTCCAATGTAAAAGTATCGACTTCAGAACGTGTGAGGCGTACGCCTCGAGGCGAGGCGGTCCAAAATCGCACGTGAGGCGGCGCCTCTCAATATCCAGACGAGGTGTATGCCTCGGTCGTCTGAGGCGGTGATTGAGGCGGTGAGGCGTGAGGCGGTAGTGAGGTAAAGTCAAAATTGAACATCAAACACTGAATGGTAAGTCAAAGCTTCAACCAATTCTCCCGATATAAAGGATTAGCTACTTTGACCAAGTTTCCCGCTTAACTGTTAAAACAACATACCAAATTAACAAAAAATCCAACAAATATTTGATAATACTCGTCCAATTGCGGCTAGAGTCACTCATGGTAATAACTCATCTTCCTTATTAAATGGTATCGAAACCGTAGGACACGCCTCCAATTGCTTACTACTATGCTTTGATACACCTACAAAAGAATCAAAAGCCTTTAAAAAGAACTTCCAACAACAAATATAACAAAACCAATATGAGAGAAAACTAAAAACAACTAATAGCAAGGAAGAAGGAGCAACCAAAAGCAACTGAAACTAAAAGTAAAAAGAAGAAAGCAATACCAATAAAATTGGATGGGTTTGGGATTATAGAAAGTGCCAAACTAAAACAGCGCTCGGGATTAAGAAACCATAAAGAAACAAAATAAAGCCATCAACCAAGAACAAAAAGATGGAACAAATTCTGGATGCAGAACAAAAAGATGGAACAAAATCTTGATGGGTTTAGGTTGTTATTTACAAGAGTGAAAAAGAGCATAAAAGCACAAGTATAGAAAGAGAGTGAACCCAAACCAGGGGAGTAAATTGGTGATAAAACGATAAAAAATGGTCAATCAGTACAACCACCCATAATAAGGTGCACATATCCTTATATGAGATTGTTGTCTTTAACATATTGATTATAACCTTCCAGCTAGAGAACAAATCTCCATAAACCTTCTACAAATTAAATCCAAAGCAATACTTCAAGATATTACAACATTCCTTGATATGTGCTTCCCTGCATCCAAGATATAGTCGATTATTTGCCATAACAGTGATCCATTATTTGTCTGTATTAATGGCAAAGAATGGTACACACGCTTTTAACATGGTTTAGTTGATTGAAAAGATAAATGCATATTAAGAACAAAGATAAATGTATATTAAGAACCTAAAGCAGCATATATAAACTCAAGTGAAAGAATTTTAACTTATTAATGCTTAGCCATTAATCGAAGTTAAAGGAACTCTTCAAGAACTTCCACAACAGAGATGGACATTCCATAACAAATAAATAGATTCTTACTATGGGAACCATTATGATGGAGACAGCTAAAGATGACCATGGTTTCATAATGTAAGGGTACTCTTCCAAATATAACGTTGTGTGTTAAATTTAGTTCTAATAAACCCAAGGAAACAAAACATAACACTCGAAAATTAAACATCATTATTATTATTTTTTGGAAAGAGGACATGCCCCAAGAAACACTTTAATTCCACAGACCTTCCACCCATTATCCATCATTTTATCACCATATCTTAAAATCAAACCTTTATCACATCTCCTGTCAAAATATTGAAACCATCCAATCAAATCAAAGATTTAAATAAAATTAAGCACATCAATGTGTATACTCGTCGAACCCGTTGAATAAAACAACAACACTTTGAACTCCCAGAACACTCATCTGATTGATTTTTTAAGGTAAAAAATGTAGCTCTTTCTTTTAAACAAAGAAAGTAAGAGGTGCTTACACGGTAAAGAGGGCAAACACGATCTCGTAACTAATACCGGGTAAATGTAACCGGGACTAACTTCACAACCGTTTATAAGTAACTGATCAAGCTGGTCATTTAACTGGTCGATTAAACCAGTTATTGGTTTTTTAAGAAACGGTGCTCGACTCTAAGGTAACTTGAGCCAAGATTGTCCATTTAGACTTCATAAGAATAGTTAATGATACCTTGTTAGAGCGAGTCTCAAAGCTACATTTATGGGTTCATAAGCGCCAGCTGGGCCAAACACCACCAACTACTCATCAATTATCTAAACTTAGCACCTGAAATGCAAATCTAATAAGAGTTTTGCAACTGAACTTAATAATTTCAGTTAATGGACAATCTTACAGAGTCATAAATAACATTGAGCTATTTGAAGGGTCAACAAACCAAAACAAAACATAAAGCATGGCCTCATCAACCTTCTCTTTGCTGTACAAAATTTAACTATATATAACCTACTGACTATATTGAATAGTGATCATGAAAAGTGTAATATACACACACATGGTTCATACAGAAACAAAAATTATTTGCTTGAATGATCTTGTATCCAATAATCCTTGTTTGTGTATTGAACATATTAGAAGTCTAACTAAAGGATTCTAATCAATTATACCCCACACTCCTCAACTAAACATATATGATACAACATGACTTCAAACATGGAGTTGATTAAGCAGTAGATGTCATTACATACATATTAGATGTTGACAAGGAAAAAAAACGTCCAGCAACAAATTTTATTTTAAAGTATTATTCAGACAGTCAGACACCAAACAACATAATTCTAAACTTACAGTATAAAGTTCTAGTATAGGCGGGTTGTCCGCACTCATGTATTCTTCAAAGACTTTGTGCCCACGCTCAATCTCTCCAGCATTCAGGTAACACCTAGTTGTCAATAATTATATAATCAATGTCATTAGCATGGATTCTGGAAAACAGACGGACTTATAAAACCAAATTAAAAAACCCTAGTAAATCCGACAAGGGTAGGGTCTCAGGACTCGGGAGGATGAAATTGTACGCATATTATTCCTCCACCCCAAGGGGTACAGAGGCAATTTCCGTGAAAAAAATCCAGCTTGTAGAAAAATATTGTATGCAAAAAAAGGTTTTGCAAGAAAAATGTGAGTATCCTTTCAACATAGTTTCGCAACAAGCATCCTCATTTCTGCAACTTCCAACTTCCTTTCATGTGCCTTTTTATCACCCAAAACTCTACCATACAACAAGGCTAGTCTAAGAACTTTCCGGTGACATTATCGTGTGGATGTGAGATTTCAGATTAGGGTTTGAGTTTTCTGGGGATGAAAGAGATCGTGGAAGACGGCTAGGGTTGGGAGGTTTAGGTTTTTATTGGTAGCAGGGGGTTTGAAAGTTTTGGGTTGGTGTGTTCTTGAGAGAGTGGTGATCCGTGTGGAAAAATTAAGGGTTAATGGGAGTCGTTTAATTGTTTCTAGTTGGACGGTGACCGCATCTTCTGGATTGTGATCCGTGTGATGTGCTTTCCCCAATAGTCCAAACCACCTTCAAAATATGTCTGCAAAAACAATCCTTCAACTACGGTATATATGTAAAATTAACTTTTTACAATTGAAAAGTCAAAATAAAATAGGAAAGCTAGATTTTTATTGGCAAAAAGGAGAATAGTCACAAGTATAAAAGGGGAATGATATAATGTTTGTATTAAGAACTTGTACCTTAAGCTTTAATAGTAGTAATTAAGAGTTTTTTCAATTTTATGCTTTAAAGAGGAGTACCTCATGCATGAAGACTTGTAATTAAGAGTTTTACTCAACAATGATATTAATCTCTAAAGTCCAAACAGAAATGTATGCGGAAGCGTTTTTAACAGAACTGAGGAGATTTACTCGGTAGAAATAACACACATAATTAAAATAGATAAAGCTATAATAAAAACAATGATTTAGCTCAATGATTCACTTCTATTAATTCTTCCTAAGACACCACGAACATCGAAAGTGTGTGTGAAATAAACTACTCTAAACAGGTGTGTGTGTGTGTGTGTTGTGCAAAAGTTAACTAGAAAAGCTCTACAAGAGCTTTCTTTTTATACTACTTTTACAGAGGACAAGTGAGAGACAACAAGTACTAAGGTACAATACATGATCTTGGGACTGCAACATGTACAACGTTAGTGTAGTACGCCGCAATCTGAAAAAGCTGTAACCCATCAGAGATTGACACGTGGAATATGCAGGGCACGCAGTACGAATGATCTTCAGGATCTTCGTACACCAGAGGCACGTGAGAGGCACGATCTTCTTTGTCTTGATCTTCAGGAAACTTCAGTCTTCTAAGTCTTCATACCATAGAGGTTTTCTTAAAAGTGACAGAGGCTCTGTGGCCTTGTCCTTTGAGAAAGTCTTCTGTAGAAGCTTCACTTGGTGTCTTAGCAGAGGCTCTATCGATGCTTTTACACTTAGCCTTTTTTTCAATACTTCTTTAAACATAGAAGTTGGAGCTAACAATCTCCCTCTATGTATTGATTTTTTTTTGGAAATTTGCATGGTTTTCTAAGCTAAGAACACGACAAGATGTATTTGACCTCTGTAGAAGATTTACTTTTCATATAAGGTTATGCCAGATGCACTTACATTTGATTACATTGCAAAGTATGAAAAGTAAGCAGAGGGTGGTTGAAGATGTCAGACTCTGGCATTTGGGAAGTCGTTGATTTTGCCTGAGAGTCCTCCATCTCTGAGTTCATGAAATATTCTGATGCAGAGGTTTCTGAAGTTGATGACAGTGTCGATGACCTCTATTAATCTGTCGGCGTAAGGTTGATCCATGAACTCTGATCCTCTGTGTTCTAGGAGATTGGCTCTGAACATGAGCAGTGTGCTTGTTGCATACTTCTGGCAATCAATCTCTTGGAACAGCTTTAGTTTTCCAGAAGGATCTCGAAATACATACCCGATCTTTAGACTTTTGATGATGGAATTTGGTCTTATGTCCGCAGAGGAGGGGCATTCGTCTTCTGGTGCGGGGATATTTATTCTTTGGACTCCAAGGTCGAGTCCCACTTGGTAGTCTGTTAGGCTATACAGCAGAAACTTCTCGTGCATGGTCTTCTTGATCACACCATAAGCTTTCTGAACTTCAAGTCTGGTGTTGTAATTCTTCCTTGCCCAGCTCAGAAGTCCGGGCAAGTCATAGGGGCTCATGTTCCTCAAATCTACATCTGAGAACTTGGTCTCAGTTCGGTCGGCCCTTTTGACGTGATAAATGTTGTAGTAGATCTGTGTGCCTCTGGTGTGAGAGAGCTTGCAGTATATGACTTTTTCAATTCTCGAGTTTGAGAAGACTTGGTTGATTGGTTTAGCTTTGTCCCTATAAAAGTCTCCACTTAGCTGTTTAAGCAGATCAGGTTTTAGAATGGATAGTGGTAGAGGATCGGTGATAGCTCTGTTGTATAGGTACTTGTACACCACCTCTTCCATTTGTCGTAGAGGTGCAGAAGGTGGAGACATGGGCCTGCGTAGAGCTTCCATATTGCTGATTACTTTGGCCACTCGATCTTCTGAAGGTTTTGACTTTGGGTCCAGGATGGGTTTGGTTGACAGAGGAGTGAGTCCGAAAGCCCAGTCTTCTTCTTCTGGCTTAGGAGTAACAAAAGCATCAAAAGAGCTCTTTAGCAGTTTTTCTATTGGTTGATGCTTTTGCTTCTTGGGTTTTGGCTCTTCTGTCATTATACTTTTTCCCTTGTCTTTTGCCATGGGTTTGGTTTTGGTTTCCTCTGTAGGTTTTGGCGGTTATGCTTATGAGGGTTTTGATGGGGGTTTTTTTGTTGTTTTTGGTGGGGTTGCCTCTGTTAGTTTGACAGGGGACTTGGTTGGTGATGTGGTTTTGGTTTGAGGTTTGGTTAGAGATGCTTCTGCGGTTTTGCTCAGATATTTCCGTTTTTGAGCTAAGGTTTTTGTTCTGGGTTTGGTCTTAGGCTCTTCTGTTGTTTTGGTTGTGGGTTCTTCTTCTGTTGTCGGTGTAGGGGGTGGTAGTTTGGTTTCTTCTGATGGTTTTGTTGTTGGAGAAGGGCGGTTGTCTTCTGAGGTTGATGTTAGGATTTGTACCTCTTCTGTTGGTTTGGGAGTTGGTGATGGTAAGTCTTCAACTGTTATATGGGTTGTTTCCACAGAGGTGGGTATTTCCTCTGTGGTCTTCTGTTGGATTTCTGGGGTTACAGATGATGGTACTTAGGATAGTGGTTCGACGCTGAGTTGTGGTGGAGCTAGAAGACCTCTGTTAGCAGCTCTATCTCTTCTCTCCCCCTCAGGATGATCTGATGGTCCTTCTGAATCATCATCAAGATCATCCTGTCTTTTGTCTGAAGTCCCATCTGTTCGAGATGTGGTGGATGTCTTCTTCGGCTGAGTGGCCCCTGCTGCTATCATTTTAGCACAGAGGTTGTCACATATTCCGAGCAGATAGGCAACCTCTGCTTCTGAGTTGAACCTGAGTCTTCCCGCACTTGCCTGAAAGTCCTTCACGTAGTTTGCATTGGCGGTGGTGAAGGCCTTGATGAACTCTGTCATCTCGTTAAGTATTCCCTGTCCAAGTTCTGTAATTTGTGCTCTGGTCATGTAGTCGGAGGGTTTTATGGCTTGATTTTCTCTGGTAGTGTGTTCCTGGACTTGCTCCAGGGGCTTCTTTAGATCTTCTGGTATAAGGCCCGTAGAAGCAGGGGATCTTTCTTTCTTTAGTTGCTCGACCCTGTTTTTTTGTCTAAGTTAGGCCAAAAGCCCATGAAAAATTCTAGTCTAATGATGATGTTATGACGACACGGGTTGCGGCCCTAAAAGCTGCTGCCATTTTAATTTTATGCTCGAACTATTTCTTGGTTCGATTGTTGCTGTTCAGGATTCTTGTCACCTCAGGTTGAGATATGTTGCACTCACCGGTCGTGGGTTAGAAAGATGGGTGTATGCCTTAAGCGGTCAAACCGAGGGTCGGGCCCAAGGTTCATTTTTTGTTAGTTTTGTTTCGGGTCTTGAACCACAATGTTTTTGGGCCGATGCCTTATTTTGAAGTTGGCCAGGGGTAGGAAGCCCAAGTATTGTTTTTTGGTTGTTACCCTAGTCTTGTTTTAGGCTTAGGTCCAAAAAGATTTTAGGTAATGGTTTTTTGTTAACCCATAATTAAATTAAGCAATTTAATTTTATTTATGCCATATAAAACTTTGTTCCATTAACTGACACTTTCAAATATATTAATTAAATTATGGCCAATTTTTATTATATGTTTAAAAATATTAGACAATATATGATTTGCCCTAAAAGACTTGTGGTTGATTCATATTATGCTTTGGAAAGATTCAAATGTACAATTGCAAAGGGTTGTAATTTTAATTTTAAGTTTTCCTAGATTAGGACACATGTAAATATATAGGATATTGTTGTATTTTTCTATTTAAGTAGTAATCATCTAAAGACGGAGTTTCAGGAAATCGAGACGGAGTCCCTAGAATTCACTAAGATGGCAGGGCTAGTAGGAGTTAGAAGACTTCCTTAGACAGCTTGTGGTTGTTGTGTTGGCTCACAACACCACATTAGTAGCAAAGCCATATATTATCTGTTTGTTGTAGTTGTTTATTTTGTGTTTGGATTTTATTGTTTTATTACTTTTATAGTAGTTGCAAATGGTTTTAAATAAAATCAATCGCAAAATAAATTTTAAATCTGTAAGTAAAATATGATATTTTAAAATTGATATGTTTATCAAAATTAAACCGATTTAATTGGATAAACTTAAAAAACAAGATTTTTGGAGACAAAATCAAATATTTTAAAAGTTATTAGAATGTTTTCTAAAATTAAACCTTTTACAAATGTAAACTAAACGCCGCCCATTTAAGGTACTTGTCGAGCTTATAGGAGTTCTGTATGGTCAATGCTCAGCCAATCACGCCACTTGATTGTAGGGCAAGACAAGGTACCAAAATAATGAGATTTAAGTGGACAGTTGCTTGGCCATTCAAATAAATAGTCATATTTTGGACGACTGATCCCAGTAAACCTTAAGTCAATTATTTAGGTGGGATCACGATACATTAGTATGGTTTGTTTACTTGGAAATATCTAAGATAGTTGCTTGGACATTAATAAGTATTTTCAAGGCGTTGAAGTGGGATTATACGTGCCAATTTCAATATATATTATATTGAATAGAATCCCACGATATCTAAAAGTTATGTTGAACATAATTGGATGATATCTACCTAAATAGCCTAAATTCATACATAGTTGCTTGGCCATTTATGGAATTAGAGAAATACGGATCATCACTCAAAGTAAACGATTTTTGAAAGGTTAATCCGTTTATTGGAGATCGTAAAGTTACTGAAATTAAACTAATTTTGTAGATGCCTGCTAAGACCTCCAACCAAACTACAAACATAAATGATTTATCCCAATTTACATTATGGTCAATCCTTGATAAGGATAAACTGAACTGTACGAACTTCGTCGATTGATCTCGTTTCTTAAGGGTTGTCCTTAACCACGAAATGAAGTTATATGTTCTAGCAAAACCCCTTCCAAATGCTCCTGCCAGAAATGCTTCAGCTGAGGTCAAGCTGTCTTATGATAAGCATTTTACTAACTCACTAGATGTTCCTTGTTTGATGCTTGCATCCATGATTCCGGAACTACTAAGGGAACATGAAGATATGAATGCATGGGATATGATATCCTCTCTGAAATCTATGTTCCAGTTACAGGAAAGGCAAGATAGGTTTGACACAGTCCAAGAATTGCATGCGTGTATGATGATTGAGGCTTCATCAGTCAGTACCCACGTTTTGAAAATGAAAGGGTATATTGACCGATTAACCTGTCTTGGATACCCATCGTGTTAAATCCAGATCCGTGTAACTAATATGAAATCGAATATGATAAGCAATAAGAATTATGATTTCAACTGGTCATCCCTTTCATTAACTTTCAGAGAGAATTTTACAATACGAATAGAAAGCTAAAGAGATGATTAGCTTGTTTTTCCAAGCTAATCTTACATTAAATACAATGGGCCCATGGTTAACAAGCCCACGGCCCATTCACTAATAAGCTCTAATTTAAACAAATACAATTCAACCCTTGAACTTTAAATCAACTATAAAACCTGCCCTAACAATCTCCCCCTTTGATTTGAAGTTCGAGTTGGCGCTCTAGATCTCTCCAGTTGAAGACATATCTTTTGCGAAGCTTGAAGTGTACCTCGAACAATCTGATGGCGCGGCGATAGTCGATGTGATCTTCAATCATTTCCAAGGCATTCCGAGCAGTTACTTCATTCAGATTCGGAACATAGGAATGCCTTGGATTTTCACACTCGCGCTGAATAATCTTTCGAAGAGCATCTCTGACCTTTAGGAGTGTGCCGTCACAGAATCTTTCCACCTGACTGAAGCGCATGAACTTCTTCTATTTTTGCTCGTTGAGGTAAACAATCCCGAATTCTGGTTCTAGAAGCATAGCGTTCTCGGGATACATGTTTAACTCAGGCGTTTTCAGATTCGGCTTGATCAGATTTACCTTTTTCGCCTTGTTCTCGATAGCCATTTGGAAATCCGTTAGATAAGACATCATGATGGTGCGGACCAGGTAACGACGAACAACTTCGAGCGCCTTTGTAATCTCTAGCGGTCGGATGGTTCTTGTACGTAAGTCTTTCAGAATAACCAGAAAGTCGAGCGGTCGGAGGTTCTTGAAGTCAACTTCTGAAAATTTCCATTCGTTCCCATCTTCACGTCGAACAATGAAAACTGGGTAGGCTATCCTCATAGTACGTCTTGAATAGATACTGATTACCTATGTGATTCGAAGTTTGGTTCTGACCTGGTTGACTGGAAGACACCGCTGCATTGTGCTGATATATCGGCGTTGAAATTCTTGATCAAGGTTGTAAATACCCAGACAGAAGGTCGGCTCGATCGAGCGAAGCTTGTGTATGAACAACTTCTTCAAAGATTCCTCCAAGTGAGGGATAAATACCATGATCTTCTCACAACGGATGTGTTGCTGTTCAGGAAGGGAAGGAAGATCAGAAGCTGTCGTGGGAGGAGCAGTTGTCGGAAGATCGGAAGTAGTAGACTCGGGTCTTGTTGATGATGTTCCGGCGGGTTGAGCATAGTGAACGGGGGTTGTTCCATACAAATTTTGGAGCAAGAACTGATCATAATCAATGTTGTCGTCCTCATCAGTGGGGAAGACCAAATTTACCTGGAGATTTACGGCACTGGCGGCTTTTTCGTACCATGCATCTTCGGTCTTCGGGTTGGCTTCACAATCTGGATCTATCATGTCCAGAATCGGTATGTCTGAGGAGTCAAAATCAATCAGTTCCTGTGTTGAACCCTCGGGCTTTTCAACCGTCGAGTCTTCTTCATCTGAGATCTCTATGTCTATAACCATGTCTGCTAAAGGCAACTCGACTTCAGGTGCTTCTGTTGTAGCTGCCGCAGTTGGGGGTTCCTGATGAACCATAGTTGTAGCTTCAGTCTGGATCAAGGAGGCGGTCTCGGTCATACGTTGTCTTTTCTCCCCCTCACGGTGATCAGGATCATCCTGGTCATCGTGTTTCCGCTTCAGGCCGCCTGCTTGACTCTTACAGGTATCTTCGAGTGAGCGGACTCTCTCGGACAGCGTTGTGAGCGCTTGGTTGTAGTCCTTGAGAGTCGAGTCAATGGCGTCTAAGCGAGTGGTAATAGATGAAGATGGAGCAGTGACCTGTGATCGGAGAACTGAGATCAGGTCTGCTTCAGCAGAGGCGGTTGTATCTGATTCCTGGAGCAGTTGGGCCAATAACATCGTCTTCAGGGTGTCCACCGAATAGATAGGTTGCGGTTGAATCGGTGGAGGTACAGGGGCGGTTTCAGTTTCGACGAGGTGGCCTTTACCTTTGATAGCACGCATAGCTTTGGCAAGTTCAGCGGCTACATGTTGCTGCATCTGTTGCTCCATATCCTGGCGGACAGCCTTAAGGGTGCTGTCCAGGGACCCTGGTGACACAAGGTATGTGTTACTAACTCCGGGACCACTTAGGTTACCTGTTGAGGCATCTACCGCGGGGGTAGATCCACCTACGTTCACAGTTGGCGTGATAATAGCTGTGGTAGGATTTCCCGCCGATCCTTGTGTTCCACTTGGAGGTGAAGACACTACATTGGTTCCGGTCGAGTCACGAAGAGTCTTGACTTGGTGTTACTCCGCTTCGAGTGTCCTAGCCGAAGGATGTTCAATAACGAAAGGAGCTAGACTCGGTTGTGCATGAAATGAAGGCGAGACCGGGGGTGGTTGGTCTCTTGTTTCAACACTAGAACCCTCCAAATGAGGGACCAGTGGAAGTTGTGCTATATCCCCGTGTAAGACAGAAACATCCGTCTTTTGAGAGACGAATGAGTGGCTGAGGGGGTCGTGCAATTGCTCTGCTGGGTCCACGGAGGCTTCTTCAATACCCCGTCCCAACGTATGAGACGGGATAGCAGATGTGCAACCCGGATATCACGTGGCTAGGTTCGCTCGGGAGGCTCGTTATCTTTACGGCTCAATCTTTCTTGGTTCTCTTTCGACTTTAACTCCCTCCTTCTCACATGATCTATGTCCCGGGGAAGGTCCCTCTGGCACTGGCTGGACCATGGGATTCCCTAACTCTCATCTATATGCTATCACAGGTAGGGCTTCAGGCATATGCAAAGCACTGATATTATCCTGCTCCCCCTTAAAACATACATGGGGATTGACTTGCGTCATCTCAGAGTGAGAGATTGTTGATCTGCCATGGAATATCTGTAAGAGACCCAAAGTTAGTAAACAAGACGAATAAACAAGTTCCGGCACGTACCTTTGCATTTAATGACTCAATCTGAGATAGATTGAGGACTGGCAGTGAGAAAACAGGTACAGAACTGAAAAACTCAGAGGGATCCGGACAACATATTGGAAAACAACAGTTTCCGGATAAAGTTGAGCATTCCGGACAAGTTAGGATTGTCTGGATACTCTGGGATTTTCACAAAAATTGCTCTGGTCTTGTACATTTTGCCAAAATAGGACTGTTTGGAATTAAAAACGAGCCTTCTCTCGCTCCCCCTCGAATTGAGCTTGGGAAGAAACTTGCTCCCCCTTGGATGATGCAGAGTTGTGCAATGGAGAGTCCGACACAAAAAAAACTTGTTGACACTTAAAGAAAAAAGATGTGTCGCTCCCCCTCAAATGATGAACATGACTTAAAAATACACGGGAGTATCCACATATAAAAAAACTTTTCAGCAGATAAAAAATTGGGTTTGACGCTCCCCCTCAAGAGTAGAATGTACTTACCTGATGGCTGATCATGCTCCCCCTAAACACATGAGCAGCTGTGAAAGCACAGGTAGACAAACCTCACGTCTTCGTAATATTTTTCCTTGTAGATCGTGAGCAGCTCCCTCTTTGCGGTCATGTGTGTGGAGCATCCAGTGTCTAAGGACCACACATGACCGTCCTGCAAAACAAGTTTAGCGGACCTTCGGTACCCAGATTTGCCTGGGTCCGGGAGGGTTAGGTTTGGCACCGTTTGGGGAAGCTTGCTTTGTCCCAGCTTTCCCTTTAGGTGTAGGATTTACATCGGTGGAGGGAACTGGTTTTGGCACTTGTTTCCTCTTCGGTGCAGAATTTACACCTTTAGGAGGAACAAATTTTGTAGCAGCTTTCCACCTGGGCGCCGGTCTAACCTCGGTAGAAGAAGCCCATTTTGGAATGGGTTTGGTCTCCCGTTGTTTACAGTATTTTCTTTTGTTATTACGGGGTTTGCGTTTGGGTGTCGAATTATACATGTGATATGACCCAAACCAATCATGGTTATGGATATCATCAAAGTCATCCCAACCACAACTAGAGCAACATAAACAATCATGCGACAATTGAATCAATTATTGAGTGGAATAAATTTTCATCGGAAAATTAACATCTCTTTTAACAAAATCATTCCTATGAAACCAAGCACTATTGTTTTTGTTCATTCTAGGGTAAAACATAGTATTGAAAGACTTTGATGCTGCATCATTGACAGATTCCTTGGCTAGCCACTTTGGTTTTTCTTGTTTAGCGCGACCGTTTTTATCCGAAACAACAGGGACAGTGAGCTCAGTGACTTTTGAGGAAACAGGAATCTTAGCAGGTGATTGGCCGGTCTTTTGCCTCGGCTGTGATTGTTTTTGTGAAACAGGCTTTGATTTTGAAATCTTAATCACAGTTGGGTCCTTTGTTTTAGAACAGTCACCCTTTAAAAAATTGACTGGCCGGTTGACTATTGGTGACAGAAAATTAGTATGACTCGGAAGAGGTTTGTCGAAGGGGAACGACTCGAACTCTTCTTTACAGTTACCTTCGGAGTTCATGTACACTGAAAAATCTATCTCGGGAATTACTGGACTTGGATCAGGTGAGGAAGGCGAGGAGCTCTTTGTGCTTGTGTGCTTTGGCGAATTTGGTGCATAAGCTAAGAAAAAATTCGGAGTTCAAATTCCTTAAAACACTCTCGTCTTGAGAATCTTGACCGTCTTGTGAACTAGAAATCTTGCCCAAGAAGGCTTTGCACGAAGACGTGTCAGATGAATTTGAGGAAAGTTCGGGTGAAATCTGCTTTTCAGATAGCAGTTGGTCAAGTTGCTCTTGAAGCTGACCATTTCTCGTGTACTCTTCCATCTTTTCTGTTGCCAAGGCAGACAGTTGTGATGCGAGTCGATTGATTTCACACCGAAGGATTTCCTGTCCTTCACCAGACACAACATCGGTTTTGACCGGTTGTAGATTCTCAAGCTTTGTAATTAAGACTTGCTTTTCCATTTGAAACATTGACCTTTCTTTCTCAATTGACTCCTCCAACTCGACTATCTTTGCTTCGAAGATGAGAGAGGTAACATAGAGTTTAAACTCATCCGTCTCAGTCTTGGTTGTAGGTGGTAGGTCCTCATCCTTTTTGGAGGAATCCATGGGTGTAGCTACCTTGTACGGGTCGAAGTAGTCATTGGACAGGTACTTTTTGTCCTTTTTATACGAGTAGTTTAAAAGTTCATAACAAAATGGAAGTTGAATTCCTCGTTTGTGTGTGCGCTTATATTCCTCGGTTTCCTCCTCTTTTTTGGGTTCAAGAGGACCAGTTCAGTGAATTCCATATTCAGGATACTTTTTATCTAACCCAAAACAAGCAAAGTCATACAGAGTGGGTACATGCCATCTTCCCTTTTTCAAATAGTGTGGGTTATCATATCCGATTCCCCACTCTTTGTTAGAGTATGTGAACTCTTTAGGTTTATTCAGAAAGATGGTTTGATCAGTTTGACCCCTTTTATGGAGTTTGTTTTCAAGATCAAGGATTTTAGTCACAAACTCCTTGTGTTGACCTTGAAGAGAAGAACATTGATAAATAATTTCTTCTTTCTCATTCAAGCACTTATCAAACTGAGACTGAAGATCAGATAACTTGGCCCTTATGTCCTTAGGTGCTAATGAAAGA
This sequence comes from Saussurea involucrata, assembly GCA_033807775.1. Lineage (NCBI taxonomy): Eukaryota > Viridiplantae > Streptophyta > Magnoliopsida > Asterales > Asteraceae > Saussurea > Saussurea involucrata. The sequence continues at coordinate 91,792,546 of CM066314.1, forward strand.
TTTATGCATTTGACTTTTAGATTAGCATTTTCAGACTTGTATTTTTCAGTTATTCTCCTTTGAACATCTAGCTTTTCAGATAGTGATCTAATCTCAAGCAGTTGTTCATTAGAGGTGGCCTTAAAGGAATCTACCCGTTCAGCAAAAGGTTTCATTCGGTCATAAAGTTCTGAAAAAATAGGTTCACATACCTGACACGGGTTTGTCATGTCTTATTCAGCAGGAGACATCTTCAGTTGCACTGGAGTGATCGTCAGACGATTGTTCGATTCAAAGTGGAATAGTATCAAGGATACTTAAATGTCCCCCTCCTGCGACTTAGCACGGGGGTCCCGCTAGAAAATTTTGAAAAATGAGGGTTCGAAAATCTCCCGGATTGAGGAATCCGGAAAACTGAGCTTACCGGGTGATGGACTTACCGGGTTGTTCGTTCCCGTTTTGTTTTAAACAAGATTATCAGATCTATTAGTTCAAGTTTAAGTTTGATGCGGAAGCGTATTTGAAAAACTAATAGATATGTTTGATTGATTTAGAACACAATATAAATAAACAATGAGCAGGAAATAATATCTCAAAGTTTACTGAATATATATATATCAAGAATAGATTTAAGAACAGTGAGTAGGCAAAGCTTTTAAAACAGACATGACTCTCAAAGTATATAAGCTATATGTTCTTGATGTTTTTATCTCATTAAGTCTCTTTTTTTTGCTCTCTTAGGAAGAACTCAACATGAGTCTTCCTTATATACTACTCTAAGGGGACCATAAAGCATACGCTACTATTCAGAACAGATGGTATGAATAGTGGAACGGATGGCATGAACAGTTGGACGTGCTGTATTGCATTTAATGCAGCAGACGTCTATTATGTACTAAGCCCTATTGAATCCAATCATAGTTTGACACGTTGAAGATGGACAGGGCATGCTACCATGCAAGTTGATGAACAGGTCCAATAACAGTAGCAAGATATTATAAATATCTTCAGGTCCTTTAGAGAGGACCACAGAGGCTCTGTAAAGTGTTACAGAGGTTCTGCGGTCTGGTCCTTTGTAGAGCAGTCTTCACGGGATTTTGAGTCTTTGGTCTTCTTTGTGCGTATGACAGAGCTTCTGTAGGACGCCTCTTTAGCTTCTGTAGCTTCTTGACCTTGATCTCTCGGTAAGTTCGGCAGAGCCTCTGTAATAGGCTTTCTTTACTTAGCCTATTTTTCACTACTTCTAAATACTTCTATGATTAAGAAGATTGAAGCTAACAATCTCCCCCTAAGTAGTGAAAAATAAAAAATTTGAACTTGAGTTAAGTTAGGCTAAGTTAGATAAACAGAGGTTAAACAATACCTCGAAAGTTCTTTCATTTAGAAGTATGCCAGAGGCATTTTATATTTGAGTACAATGAAAGATAAACTTTAACATGGTTTGCAGAGATTGGTTATTTGAGAATCAGATTTTGGCGTCTTTGAAATCGTTGAAGCTTCTGTTGTCTCTTCCGACTTCTCTGATCTCTTTGTAGAAACTGATGCAGAGTTCTCTTAAGCGTATTGTAGCATAAATCTCTCTGATGAGGGTATCTGCAGCGTCTCTATCCATTTGCTCGGTATCTCTGTATTTTACAAGGTTTGCTCTGAACTTGTTCAGAGTACTAGTTGCGTACTTCTGACAATCCATGCTTACAAAAAGTTTGACTTCGCCTTGTGGGTTTTGAAATACTAACCCGAATCTTGGTTCTGTAATGATTGAGTTGGGCACGGCGTCAGGTGGGCAGCGATCCTCTGGTGGTCGTAGATTCAGATGTTTAAGACCAAGATCCTTTCCCAGCTGAAAGTCTGTCAGACTGTAGATTAGAAGCCTTTCCCTCATTGCTTTTCTCAACACTTGATAGGCTCTGGTGTTTGGCTCTGTGTTGTAGTTGTCCTTCGTCCATTGCAGAAGTTCAGGTAGATCATAGGGATTCAGATTCCTTATGTCAGCATCAGTGAAGGTGGTTTCTGAATTGTTTACCCTTTTGACTCTATAAAGATTGTACCTGACTCTGGGATAGGTTCTTGTGAGGGAGAACCTGCAGAAGATTACCTTTTTGATTTTATGAATTGAGAAGACTTCTGCTTTGGTTCTTGGCTTTGTTCTGCTGAAGATGTTCTCAAATTCTTCTCTGATGTTCGGATTTGTGATTTGGTCTGTTGGATGGAGGTTCTGAAAGTGTTGTTTGTAGAGATATTTGTACACCACTTCTTCCATTTCTTCATATGTTGGACCATGTGGTGGTACTTGTCTTCTGAGACTCTCCATCTGTTGAACAACTTCTGCAGCTATGCCAGTAAGTGGAATGTCTGACAGGGGCTTTAATCCATATGCCCAGTCCTCCTTTTCAGGCTTTGGAGTTTGAAAGGCATCAAAGGAGCTCTTCATCAGTTTTTCTGTAGGATTGGGCATTGATTTCTTTTTCTTGGGCTCTTCTGTCATTTTTTCCTTTCCCTTGTCTTTGGATTTTGGAGGTGCAGAACCTGTTGCTTCTGTAGGTTTGGTTGTTGGTGCTTCTGTTGGAATGATGGGAGTTGCCTCTGTAGGTTTTGACACTTGTGTTTGAGAGGACTTTTGTGGCGTTGGTTCTGTTGGCTTGATTTGCTCTGTAACCTCTGTTGGAGGTTCTTTGGTGACTTCTTCTGTGAGCTCGGTTTCTGATTGTGAAGGTTAGATATCAAATCTTCTTTCCATTTTGAAAGCTAATGTGAACCTGTGCCTTTCTTCTTCTCTCTGCGCCATTCGTTCAGTCATTGTTTTGTGCATATTCCTTAGAAAGAAGAAGCAGAGGTCGTTGCTCTTTTTGGTTTGTGGGCAATAGACTTTCTTCTTGGGATGGATTGGGGTTTTTCTGTTGGTTTTGTAGTTTGGGAGGGAAGATCTTCTTATGTGGAGGATGACAGATGTTGAACATCTACTCCAAACATTGTAGGGAATTCCACAGAGGTGGGTGTTGCCTCTGTGGTCTTTTGAGCTTCTGGTACATGGGTTTCTTCAGCGGTTGATTCCACAGAGATGGGTGTTGTCTCTGTGGTCTGTTGAGTTTGTTGATCTTTGGTTTGTTGTGGAGGGGCTTGGCTGATTGGTTCTGCTGCGATTGGTGGAGTATGTAGTCCTCTGGTCGTAGCTTTCTCCCTTATATTCTCCCCCTCAGGATGATCTGATGGACCAGGATGGTCATCATCAGAGTCATCCTGACTCTTATCAGAAGTACCCTCTGCTCTGCATGAAGCTTTGGGTTTCTTTGGTAGTTCTGCTCCTGCGGCCATCAACTTCGTACATACATCATCACAGAGGCCGATTAGAGTTGCAAGCTCTGCGTCTGTGTTGAAGCGCATTTTGCCGACACTTTTTCTGAATTCTTTAACGTAGTTGGCATTTGCAGAAGTGAAGGAGACGATGACTTCTGTGACCTGGTTTATCACATTTTGCCCGAGCTCTGTTAGCTGTGCTCTGGTCATGTAGTCTTTTGGCTGCATAAGTATTGTGTTGCGCATTGCTTCTGCTTGAACGTTTTGTAGAGCCTTCTATAGATCTGTAGGTGTGAGGCTCTGTGATTTGTTGGATTGCTTTTTCATTTGTTCAAGGAAATGCTTGACTGATTCCTTGAATGCAGATGTTGCAGCTATTCCGAAATCTTTAGCAGCAGAAGTGGCTGTAGTTGTGGCAGTTGTTTGAGCAGAAGACGTCATCTCTGTTATGGCGGATTTCACCTCTGTGGACAGATTGTCCATTTTGGTGTTCATATTTCGTAAGGCTGTTGATGTTGTCTCTGAAAAAGATGTGAAAGAGCTTTGCAACTCTTTCATGGTTTGGTTCACAAAGGTGACAAGGGTTTGGAACTCATACCTTGATACTTGTGTCCCTGTTGTAACCTCTGGAGGAACACATTCGTCTCCAGAGTGAGTCCCTGCTCCTGGGACACCTTCGTTCACCCTTGTTTGTACGATGGGGGTGGAAGGATTTCCATCTGATCTTTGAGAAGAAACAAGTGTTTAAGTCTCTACAGAAGTTCTGGGAAGAACAGTGTCCAAATCCACTCCAGAGGTGGGTATTGGAATGTTCTTCTGTTGACTTGGAGACTTGTCTAGAGTCTCTTCGTCTATGTGCTCACTACTTCTCTCTGAAAGAAATGTTGGCCCTAATTTGTGCGTGGCAGAGGAAACGAATTCCTCTGTAGGGTGTTCTGATGTGAGTCTCTCTGAGGAGACTCCCTAGGAATGGATTCCCCGGTTTCTGTGGGCGCATAAGTCGAAAGAGTGACCTCTGGCTGGATAGGTTGGGTTTGGATCGAGCTGTGCTGCTCTTTTTCAATAACTCCTTCTGCAGCTAGACCTGCGGAGTTAGATGTGTGGGTTGCACTGGGAGGGGGTGAGGGATGTGTCCCTTCTGCAACTTCGGCATCTTTTCTTGTTTCTTCCTCTGTTAAGCATCCAAGCATCACTTCATTATCAATCATTTCAGCCTCTATCGCTATCCTTTGGCTTGGTGCTTCTTCCCTAGCTTCTGTTGAAGTTCCTTGCTCTGTGACTAAGAAGTCGTACATTGGATGAGAGCCGTATAATTGCATGACATGTGGATGATATAGACCTTTCCGGATTTGGTCAGCTTCTTCTTCATCAGAATCTACCTCTGACACCTCTATTCCACTCAGCTTCTGAGGCCTGGTTTGGACTCCTTCTGTGGACGTCCAGTCCCTGTTGGATGAAGGGGTTTTGTAGAATGTTAGGGGTTTCAGATGGTTGATCTCTGGGGGTTTGATCATCTTCTTGCAGGTTGGTGTCAATTCCAGAGATAGAGAAGTCTTGTTCTTCTGAGGTGTGGTGGTCAAGTGGTTGTGCCGTCCACCCAGCTGTATTTAGGGTGTTGGCAATTTCAGGGTGTTGAAGAAAATCATTCAAGCTGCCTTGATGAGCGAATCGATCTGGGGATTCATAAGGTGATTGATATCCCTCTTCTGCAACTTCAACTTCTGTAGTTTCTTCTTCTGCAGTATCTTCGACCCGGGTTCCTGCGACCTCTTCTTCAACCACTTTTTCAGCTGCCTCTTCTGCGATGGTAACCATTTGATCAAGTGATTTTCCATGCTTCTTTTTGGTCTTCCTCCTCTTGGGTTTTGGTGCTCCTTCTTCTGTGGGTTTTGATTTTCTTTTCTTTGGTTTTGGAGAAGAGGGAGGAGCAGAGGAGCCAACTTCTGTGGCACGAGGAGGTGAAGGTTGATCTTCTGCAATGTTTGTAGAGGTGCCTTCTGCAGTTTTCCTCTTCTTTGTTTTTGGGGTAGAGGCAGAGGCTTTAGAAGAAGATCTCTTTCCCATGAGCTCGTCACGTTTGGCCATAAAACTTCGTTGGATTTCCAAATGTTTTGCCAGTTTCTTCTTCTTTGATTTTGTAGAGAGGGGTTCTACAACTATTGTTCCTAAGGGGACACCTAAACGCGGGGGTGTCACAGGGCTCGGTTCTGGAGTCCTGTGATCGCGTATCTACTCTTGCTTAAGGGTTTTGTTCGTGGCATATTTCATAAGCCTTTTTGAAAGAGGTCTGCTGTGGTTGTAGCCTTCTGCATGATCGGTGGGGATGTTCTTGTTCGTCGGGAACTGTTTGGGAATTGGTCCTTCCATTGGCCAGTTCTGCATCATTAGCAGAGGTTCGAACAGAACTCCTAAGATTCTTTGGAATTGCAGAGGCGGTAGATATGTGGGATCGGTCTCTTTAGCCTTTAGGGTGTTGTTCTTTCTGTCGATTGTATTGATGATCTCCTGCAGCATGATGGTCGAGTAATCGAGTGGGAGATCGTAGTAGACCCCATACATGATGGTTAAGATCTGATGCGAGCTTTGATCAATGCTGCCTATCTTCCCTGTCAGGCATCTGTTGAGGATCGAAAACAAGGTGTTCCACAGAGGTGGTAGTCTGCCTCTGCGGAAGTCATTTCTTTTCCTCAGGTGGGTGGTGTACCCAAGCGTTTCTACAAAAGGACAGAGTTCGTCGTCTGTAGGTTGTTCTGCATATTTTTTCAATCCCAGAAGACCTCTAGTTGGTAAATTGAACTCTAGAGAGAACATTGTTCTATTAAATTTGAGTTCCAGGTGCTCTGAGTTGTCCGGCTTTGAGATGTACCCTTTGATCAAAGAATCATCTTTATCATATCTGCAGCTCTGCCAAAATTGGTTCAAATACCTAACAGGTATTTTCTTTGGGGTTCTTGAAAGTAGAGGGAAGAGTATATGATTTTCCACTATGTGCAGAAGAATGGCATGGACTTCGCCGAAAGCAGTGGGTGAGGGGACCAAATAGCAATTGTTGGATTTGATTGGCAGTACCTTTTCGAAATGATCCTTTGCTATAAAGTTTTGAAGATGTGTGGTCGGAGCAAAGTCTGCTGTGTCGCCGGAATCTTCTTGTTCAATATTTTTGGCGAGATGGGGGTTTTCTGAATGTTCAGAATGAGCAGGTGAGTGTTCTGGTGAGTTCACCGGAGAGTGTGCAGGGGAGATAGCTTGAGAAGATGAAGCCATTTGGTAAGAAGAATAGGATTCTTGCAAGCGTTTGCAGGGTTTCGCCGGAGAAGAATGAGAGTTTGTAAAGGTTTTATGAGAAGGTACGCTTGTGTTTTATATGAGTGTAAAATGGTAGAATTTGGAAGAGTGAAAATAGATGGCAATGGATAGATATTTGGAATCCGTACTCGAGTTAGAACGGCGGGTTCAACTTTACATAGAAAACGTTCCATGTACGCCCAATGAAAAAGAGACACATAGGCCATGTCAGAGGATGACAGGACGTCGTGCGCGGCCCATTAATGCTAGGCGCGTGGGGTTGTTCTTAGACATATGAAATTCACTCTCAGTTAAATGTAACCGTTATTTTTACAGAAATGCCCAAGTTGCATATTGACAAAACCTCTGTGGTTTACAGAAGCTTCTGTAATTTTGAAAAACTTGATGTTCATTGCCTCATATATCTCATTGTTATCATGACTCTGTAGGTTCTTCTTTAACAAAAACATTTGTAAAGGCATTGGAGAGGATTAATAGGATTTTAGTGAAGAAATTTCGTTCAGAGGTTTTGAGGCTCTGTAGGAAGTTGCAGAAGCTCTGTCAGGGCCAACAGAAGCTCTATGAAAGAAAATTTCTTATAACTAAAAATCTATCAACGATTTTGATCATCCAAGTTTTGATTTGTACTCAGAAACATTTTTCGGACATATTTGAAAGTTGGTGTCCGAAAAAAAACTGTTATGGAAAAAGTTTTGTTCGTGAAGGTCATGGTGTGTGTATTCGGTTTCCGAGATAACATTCCAAAAGATCGATAGATGTTAAATTTGCGATCACAGAGCATATTTCTTGCAGAGCCTCTGTTGAGCTCAACAGAGGCTCTATGACCTCAAATTTCTCATAACTTGAATTTTATGACACTTTTTGATCTTTTGATTTTTGGCATGTTATTCATAGTATATTTAGGACATATTTGACAATTTGTGTCCCAGAAAACTGTTTTCAAAAACCCTTTGTACGAGAGACATACCTTTTTGGTTCTTCTTTTCTCGGCAGTGATGTCTGACTTCTGTCGATATAGATTCATCGACACTCTTCATTGGTTCCCCCTTGAAAGATTAACCTCTGTAGATTATTTCAAGGTCCCGTTTGCTCCCCCTTGATCTAATCACCTCTGTAGATCAAGTAATTTCCTTTTGCTCCCCCTTGACCTATGCTTGGATCAAAAAAATGATATGTTTTGCATAGAACATAGGTCATGTTTTTACAGAGGTTCTGTGGGGGTCGTCAGAGGTTCTGAGCAGACCCACAGAAGCTCTGTGATATCAAGAACTATTTAAGATTGAGAATTTACATACAGAAAGAAATCAATCAAAGCATTTAAATAAAGTAGTAGAAATATATACTTACTCACAGAAGATAAAGCTATACTCACAGATGATTTTCACATCATATTAATCATTCCTAACTTACCCACCAAGAAATTGAATCTTTTCTCGTCTAATGCTTTGGTGAATAAGTCCGCGAGTTGATATTCTGTGGGCACGAAATGCATCTCGATTGTACCGTGTTCAACATGATGTTTCAAGAAGTGGTACCTTATATCGATATGCTTGGTTTTGGAATATTGCACAGGATTGGCAGAGATGCCAATGGCACTTTTGGAATCACAGAAGATGGGTATTTTGAATAGAATGTGGCCGTAGTCTTTTAGCTGAGTCTTCATCCACAGAACCTGAGAACAACAGCTAGCAGCAGCAACGTATTCAGCTCTTTCCGTAGATGTTGATACACAGTTCTGCTTTTTGGAGGTCCAACTGACTAGCTTACCACCTAGGAATTGACAACTCCCAGAGGTACTCTTTCTGTCGAGCATGCATCCTCCATAGTCTGAATCTGTATAAGCTTTAAGACAAAAGCTAGAGTTCTGTGGATACCAGAGACCAAGATTTTTGGTCCCCTTTAAGTATCTAAAGATTCTCTTAACAGCATCATAATGTGATTTTTTAGGATTAGCTTGATAACGTGCACAAAGACATGTGGCATGCATAATGTCAGGCCTGCTTGCAGTTAAGTATAACAGAGATCCAATCATGCCTATGTAGAGAGTGAATTCTACAGAGATGCCGTCTGGATCTAAGGATAACTTATTTCCAGTGGCCATTGGAGTTTTTATTGCAGAGTTATCAGAAAGGTTATATTTGCAAAGAATGTCAGAGACATATTTGGCCTGATTTATAAAAATTCCTTCTGATGATTGTTTGACTTGGAGTCCGAGGAAGAATGTTAATTCTCCCATCATACTCATTTCAAACTCACTCTGCATGAGTTTTTCAAAACTTTTGCACTCCTCTGTATTAGTAGACCCAAAAATTATGTCGTCCACATAGATTTGTACAAGCATTATTTCACTGTTTATAGGTTTATAGAATAAGGTAGTATCTGTTGTACCTCTGTCGTAGCCATTGACTAGAAGAAAAGTAGAAAGTCGTTCGTACCATGCTCTTGGAGCCTGTTTCAGTCCGTACAGAGCCTTTTCAAGGTAGTATACATGCCTTGGGAACTTTGAGCTTTCAAACCCTGGTGGCTGATTTACGTAAACCTCTTCTTGGATTTCACCGTTGAGAAAAGCTGATTTTACGTCCATCTGATAAACTTTAAATCCTCTGTGGGCTGCGAAGGCTAAGAATATTCTTATTGCTTCGAGCTGTGCGACAGGGGCAAAAGTCTCATCGTAGTCTATGCCTTCTTCTTGTCTATATCCCTTGGCCACTAATCGTGCTTTGTTTTTGATGACCACTCCATCTTCATCCTTCTTATTTCTGTAGACCCACTTAGTTGTGCGTGGAAGGTGGTCACCAATGTCATCGAATCTTTTTTCAGAGGCTTGTTGTTGTTCTTCTTCTTCTTGTATAGCCTCTGTAGTAGTGCGTGCCTTTGTAGTTGATCCTACAGCTTGTGGAATGATTGGTATGAGAGGTGGTGGAGTTTGTTCCTCTAAGGACGTATAGACTTGGTCCTCTATATCCTATGTAATTGGTTCCTCTGTGGATAGTGAAGTTTGATTTTCAGCAGCTTCTGTGGTCGTTTTCCTTGTTGTTTCATCTTCTGCGATCTCTACCTCGGCATTTGCATCTGTAGAATTTACAAAAGAAGATGAAGCATTATTTGGTCCAGTTAGAGTCATACCTGTTGGATTTTGACCGATGGAAGATGGTTCTTCAGAAGCTCTGATGGTTCCAACAGAGAGATCAATGTTATCGTGGAACATCTCTAAAAATAGAAGATTTAAGTCGTCTTTTGCTTGTGAGATGCCAGAGGATTCCCTTTTAAGTCCGAGTTCTGAACTGATTTGTTCAGAAGTCTTCTGGAATGAATCATCAAAAGAAACATTGATGCTTTCTACAATTTTGCGAGACCTTGTAAGGAATGCTCTGTAGGCTTTGGAAGTGACAGAGTATCCAATGAATTTTCCTTCGTCAGCTTTTACCTCAAACTTTCCTCTGGAATCTCTGTCGTTTAAAACAAAGCATTTACATCCGAACACATGAAAAAATTTGATGTTTGGCCGCCTTTTGTTGATTAATTCGTAAGGAGTCTTGAGGTGTCTTTTCACAATGGTTGAACGATTATGTGTATAACAAGCAGTAGAAATCGCTTCTGCCCAAAAGTTCATCGGTAATCCGCATACTGATAACATATCTCTTGCGGCCTCCACAAGCGTTCGATTCTTTCTTTCGACTACGCCGTTCTACTGTGGAGTGCGTGCAGCAGAGAAGTTCTGTGATATTCCTTCTGTAGAAAGATAGGCTTCAATGACAGAGTTTTTAAATTCTGTGCCATTGTCACTTCTTAACTTCTGTATTCTGCATTCATAAAGAACTTGGATTCTTTTCATTAGATTTATCAAGATGATTGGAACATCTGATTTCATTCGAACAAATTCAACCCATGTGAAACACGAATACTCATCAATTAAGACAAGTATGTATTTCTTGCCACCTAGGCTCTGTATGGCAATGGGACCGCAGAGGTTAACATGAAACATGTACAGAGGTCTAGTGCAAGACACATCTGTTTTGCCTCTGTGGGAAGCTCTTCTGAGTTTTCCCATTTCACATGCAGAACACAAGTGATCTTTATTAAATTTAACATTAGGCAACCCTTTAACTAGATCAAGTTTGACCAGTTTATCCAAGGTGTGAAAGTTCAAGTGACAGAACCTGTTATGCCATAACCAGGCTTCCTCACTTTTGCAGGCTACAAGGCAAACTTTGTCCTGGTTCTTGGAACTGAAATTCATTAGATACAGATCACCTCTTCTTTCGGCTCGCAGAAGTTCCATTCCTGTGTCTTCACTTTGCAGAGAGCAGAAAGTTCTTTTGAATAAGACATCAAATCCTGTATCACAGAGTTGACTTACACTGAGTAGGTTATGTTTAAGGCCATTCACATATGCAACTTTGTATACAGAGACGTTTTCCTTCTGTATGACTCCATAGCCTTTGATGTGTCCCTTCTTGTTGTCTCCAAAAGTTACAGATCCACCATCGTGTGTTTCTTTGTACGTGGATAGTAAACTTCTGTCGCCAGTCATGTGCCTTGAGCATCCGGAGTCAAGATACCAAATTAGCACAAACTGCTTCTGTAAAATAATCATAGAGACTTAGGTACCCATATCCACATGGGTCCAATATTGTTAGAATTTTTCAAGGTTGTGTTAGGACACTGAAGTTGTCCTTTATAATAGAAAGTTTTGTAAAGCAATAGCTGTGTTAAAGGGCTTATGCTTAATTGTTGTAGCAAGTGATGAAGACTATAAATAGGTCTTTACTTGTAGTTTGTAAGAAGTGAATTCATTAATACAAGATGTAGATCTCTAATCACTTTGTGTTCTCTCTAGGTTAGATTTCCTTTTCAATAATGTTCTTCATCATCTTGTTACACAATACTTGGATTGTATGAAGATCATGGACCTAACAGGTTGCCTTAGCATTCTTGAAATACATTTTATCTTTTGTAGAAGAATCAGATTGTTTCTTTATAGGTTCTGACTTTGGAGTTTGCATTTTAGTGGAGAGAAAGCAATCTGGACTTGAGAAGTGATTATTCAATTTGAACATAAGATCAAAGCAATGACAGTATTGAATATGAGACGTGATTTACTTGAACTTTTCATTCAATTTATTGAACTGGGCCACAGAGGCATTACATTCTTTATTAACATTAGATTTCCTATTACAAGAAGATCTATGAGTACTAGAATGTTGATTACAAAAGCTTTGTTTAGTTCTTGCCTTCTGTGAGTCTCTTCTGTGGTGAACATCTTTCTTCACTGTCACAGAGGAAAAAGATTTGTTAACTTTAGGCCATGTTCCCTTTTGTTGCCAAGTGGGATTTTCGTTAATTTGCCTTAAAGGTTTTGAAAATTTTGAACTTTTAGGATATATAGAGGTCTTCTTTAACCTATCAAGCTCAGCAGAGGTTTTGACTTGTAAATACATGTTCAGAAAATCTGGGCAGATAGGTATCTCTGTGATTTTCTCTTTTGGAGAAATAGTTCTGTTAAGAACTTCAGAGGAGATTTTAACATCCTCTGTGTCATAGTGAACTATCCCTGATATAACATCAGTCACTGAGTCGTCAGAAGATGAATCGTCCTCATATACAGAGGTTGATTCATCTCTTTCGACAGAGGATGGAGTTTCCGAGCATGTATCATACGAGCTTTCTTCCTCTGTAAAATAATTTTCATATATGGCAGAGGTTTCTGATAAGATCTCTTCAGCGATAATTTTATCTACAGAAGATGTACAGAAGTTTTCTACAACGTTTGTTTTCCATACTTCCAAAATTTCCTTTTCAAATGTTTCTGTAAGTTTTTCTTCTGAAAAAGTGGGTGTAAACTCAGGAGCTTCTGCTGATAATTTCTTTTCAACATTTATCATACAGACAAAAGCAACCTGCGTTTGAGTCTCTGGTTTACCAAACTTAAAGATACCAATCTGATCTTGCGTTTTCAGATAATTCTTTGGTTTGATTCCTCTATTGACAGAGGTTGAAAATGATGAATCTGTGTTTTCAAACCACACATTGATCATCTTCGTATGTTTCCTTAAGTGAGGTTCCACAGAGATTTTAGCCCTTTTACTTACAGAGAGTAAGTTTGGAAAATCTGGTTTGTTTGTTTTTCCCAACACAAACAGAGAAGACAGAGGTTTAATTCTTTTGCCTTCAACACCTAGGGTAATATCATCGTACCCTATACCTCGTCTTCCTATTTGTGAGTTTACTTTTTCATAAACCTTCTGTGCATCTTTATAGTTTTTGAGTAAAACTTCTCTTCTGAGTAGATCTTGCCAAAGTACCTCTCTCTCTCTTTGAAAGTATTCCTTGAGAGCTCTTATGTCAATAGTTTCACTCCGAGGATAATTCAGAAATTTGTTTTTTTAAAGGATCTAGATTTTGTTCCAATTCTTTTCTATTCTCACTTTTTCATCAAAATTTTTGGCTTTTTCTTGAGTGAGAAGCCGTACTTCTCTCTCATTAAAGGTGAGTCTTTTCTGAATGCCTATATTTAATTCTTTTAGTTCAATCAGCTCAATATGTTTAAGTGAATCATCATCTACAGAATTAGTACAAGAGGTAGAGTTTGAAGTGGATACCTCAGTGTTAGTGCCGGAGTCGACTTCTGCCATGCCACATAATAGGGCATTGGTTGTGTATTCTTCGTCAGAGGTAGAGTCTGACTCGAAGTCCTCTTTATTCGCCTCAGAATGCCCTTTGTTCGCCATTAGGGATTTTTGGGCATAATACTCAGCCTTCTTTTTGTAAAAAGCTGAGTCCTTCTGTGGGCGATTTGATCTGCTTCTGCACTCATTAGCGAAATGGCCTGGCTTCCCGCAGTTGAAACAACCATTGGAAGTGTTTCCAGCACGATCGTCGGATTTTTGTCGGTCTCCACCTTTCTCCGATCGACATTCGTTTGCGTAATGACCAGGCTTGCCACACTTGTAGCATTCTTGTTGTATGTGGCTCATCTTGTCATCTGTCCTCTATCGGTCACTACTTCTGTAGTTTCTGTCCCTTGACCTCTGTCGGTCACTTCTATCATCTGACCTCTGTCGGTCACTTAATTCTTCTCTTCTTCCGTTATCTCTACTGTCACCTTGGTTGTCTCTGCCATATCGATCATTTCTTGAACCTCTTTGGTTTCCTCTGAACTCTCTTGTCAACAGAACCAGGGATTTAGCTAATGAAGCAAGAGTTATCTCTTCTTCTATCAGCTCGTCTTCTTCGCTATCAATCATCACTATCTTCTTCTTTTCCTTTTTCTTCTCTTCTGTTGCTTTCTCATATCTTGGTCTCTCTGTAGCCTCTGTAGATTTACTAATCAAAGCATATGGTGCAATGGTTAGTGTTTTAGCCTGTACTATCTGAGGTTCTTGTGCGGCTAGTGTTCCATAGAGATCAGAGAGAGTCCAGGAGTCTAGATCTTGGTTTGTTTGTAAGGACATAGACAGCTGGAGCCATTCATCATTCAGGCTTTTTAGAAACATGACATTATTTTCTTCTGAGGTTCTGTGAATGCCAGACTTTCTACATTTGTTTATGAGGGAGTTGAACCTGTCGTACGTCGTTTGCAGAGATTCTGTTGCAGAGGCTCTGAATGCATGATATTCGTTTATGTACTGTGCCCTTCGGTTCTTCTGCGTTTTAGCACCCCCTTCCAACTGTCTTTCTAATTCTTTCCAAAGATCGTGCGCAGTTTCACATGCATCTAAGGATTGAAAAAGTTCGTTGGGGATAGCCATTATCAATATTCTTTTTGTTTTCTGTGCAACTTCATCTTCTGCCTTGTCTTCATTTGTCCATTCTTCTTTTGGCTTCGGTTTTTTATGTTCAGTGATTTCAGGAGATTCAGCAGTAGCTGGTACTCGTGGTACTACTATCATGGGAACAGGAGGAAGGTTGTAAAGATATTGTACTAGATTTTTTTCAGTACCCTCAAAGAAATGGACCATTCTTATTTTCCATTGAGGATACTCATCTCGAAGGAGAGTAGGAGGCTTGGTGAGTGAACCAGCAGTAAAGAAGTTATTTGTATTTGTCATTGTAAAGGTTCTGAAAAGATAGTATGATTAAAGAGTATGAGTCTGATGATCTGGAAAGTTTTCTGGATTTAAACAGTTCCCAGAGTACACTTTAATGGAGTTTTAACCTAGAAATGAGGAATAGGTTAAAAAGGAATGATGTCTATCACCAATCTTGTAACTAAGAGGATCACTTGATATTGAAAATCAAGGTAGGCTCTGATACCAATTGTTGGTTCCCGTTCTGTTTTAAACAAGATTATCAGATCTATTAGTTCAAGTTTAAGTTTGATGCGGAAGCGTATTTGAAGAACTAATAGATATGTTTGATTGATTTAGAACACAATATAAATAAACAGTGAACAGGAAATAATACCTCAAAGTTTACTGAATATATATATATATATATATATATATATATATCAAGAATAGATTTAAGAACAGTGAGTAAGCAAAGCTTTTAAAACAGATATGTCTCTCAAAGTATATAAGCTATATGTTCTTGATGTTTTTATCTCATTAAGTCTCTTTTTTTTTGCTCTATTAGGAAGAACTCAACATGAGTCTTCCTTATATACTACTCTAAGGGGACCATAAAGCATAAGCTACTATTCAGAACGGACGGTATGAATAGTGGAACGGATGGCATGAACAGTTGGACGTGTGGTATTGCATTTAATGCAGCAGACGTCTATTATGTACTAAGCCCTATTGAATCCAATCAGAGTTTGACACGTTGAAGATGGACAGGGCATGTTACCATGCAAGTTGATGAACAGGTCCAGTAACAGTAGCAAGATATTATAAATATCTTCAGGTCTTTTAGAGAGGACCACAGAGGCTCTGTAAAGTGTTACAGAGGTTATGTGGTCTGGTCCTTTGTATAGCAGTCTTTTAGAGAGTACCACATAAGCTCTGGTCCTTTTAGTGAGTAAACAGAGCTTCTGTAGGACGCCTGTTTTGCTTCTGTAGCTTCTTGACCTTGATCTCTCGGTAAGTTCGGCAGAGCCTCTGTAAGAGGCTTTCTTTACTTAGCCTATTTTTCACTACTTCTAAATACTTCTATGATTAGGAAGATTGAAGCTAACACGGGTAGTAAGAGATTCCGGATAAAGGCTTTCCTGGAAACTTAATGTTGTCCGGGTAAAAATTCTTTACCGGATACTCAGAGTTGTCCGGATAAAAGTTCTTTACCGGAAACTTTGGGTTTCCGGAAGGAAATACCCGGAAAGAGTGGAAATTAAACAACTTACCCGAAAGGAATACTTACCCGAACGACATACCCGGAAAAGTGACGAATCCGGATGGAATAATACAATTATCCGGGAACTATCAACTTGTCCGGAAACCACGACTGGGTTATCCGGAAAACACGGCTGTTTGCTCAACTCGATCGAATTTTTGATTAGGGTTGCCCAAAATCGATCCTGGAAGATTAGTAACAATGCAAAACACAAAAATAACACTAATCCAATCGATTTCAATGCAAAAATAACAAGTTTTGATGGTTAAAAATAGAATCTTTTATCAAAAACACCACCAAAAACTTTTGACTTTAATTTGCTAAATTAATCACTCAAACGATCGAATTGGAATACGAAAATTTGCAGAATTACTCACAAGTATAATGCTAACACAACCCAATAAACAGAATTGAACAATTTAGCCAGAATCAAGATTTCGAAAATTCAAGATGAACACAAACGGGAAAAGTCAAACACTTACCAGAAATCACTAGAGAGGCTTTGAATCGAATCCGTCCGTCTGCTCTTGAACTTTAAATCAACTATAAAACATGACCTAACAGATCGGGTCAAGAATTAGGAATCGATATGGTTCTCAAGTCTTTATGAAAATCATATGATCAGTTCGTCCTGAACTATAATATGAATGGTTTGGAGAAGACTCTCACAGAGCTTCACGCAATGCTTAAAATTGCTGAGAGGAATATGAAATCCAAATTTGATTTATCGAAACTAGAGCAGATCTTGATGATCAGGCCTAAAAGTAGGATAAACAAGAAGAATAAAGAGGTTATCGGGTAAAGAAAAAGTTGGAAGCTCAAACAAGAAAAATGGCAATGGAAAGTGTTGGTTCCCGTTTTGTTTAAACAAGATTATCAGATCTATTAGTTCAAGTTTATGTTTTGATGCGGAAGCGTATTTGAAGAACTAACAGATATGTTTGATAGATTTAGAACACAATATAAATAAACAGTGAAAAGGAAATAATATCTCAAAGTTTACTGAATATATATATATATATATATATATATATATATATATATATATATTAAGAACAGATTTAAGAACAATGAGTAAGCAAAGCTTTAAAACAGATATGACCCTCAAAGTGTATAAGCTATGTGTTCTTGTGATGTTTTTATCTATTGATTCTTGATTAGGAAGAACTCAACATGAGTCTTCCTTTTATACTACTACAAGGGGACCATAAAGCATAAGCTACTATTGATCGGACGACATGAATAGTTATACGTATAGTATTGCATTAAATGCCGCAGAAGTCTATTATGTACTAAGCCCTATTGAGTCCACTCAGAGTTTGACACGTTGAAGTTGGACAGGGTACGTTGCCATGCAAGTTGATGAACAGGTCCAGGAACAGTAGCAAGATATTATAAATATCTTCCAAGACTTTAATGAGGACCGCAGAGGCTCTGTAAAGTGTTATAGAGGTTCTGCGGTATGGTCCTTTGTAGATCAGTCTTTACCGGATTCCGAGTCTTTGGTCTTCCTTGCGCGTAAGACAGAGCTTATGTAGGACGTCTATGTAGCTTCTGTAGCTTCTTGACCTTGATCTCTCGGTAAGTTCGGCAGAGCCTCTGTAAGAGGCTTTCTTCACTTGGCCTATTTTTCACTACTTCTAAACACTTCTACGATTAGGAAGATTGAAGCTAACAATCTCCCCCTAAGTAGTGAAAAAAAATTGACATTTAAGTATTTTTAGGCTAACTTAGATAAGACAGAGGTTAAACAATACCTCGAAAGTTCTTTCATTCAGAGATATGCCAGAGGCATTTTACATTTGAGTACAATGAGATAAACTTTAACATGGTTTGCAGAGATTGGTTGTTTGAGAATCAGATTTTGGCATCTTTGAAATCGTTGAAGCTTCTGTTTTCTCTTCCGACTTCTCTTATCTCTTTATAGAAACTGATGCAGAGTTCTCTTAAGCGTATTGTAGCATCAATCTCTTTGATGAAGTTATCTGCTGCGTCTCTATCCATTTGCTCGGTATCTCTGTATTTTACAAGGTTTGCTCTGAACTTGTTCAGAGTACTAGTTGCGTACTTCTGACAGTCCATGCTCGCAAAAAGTTTAACTTCTCCTTGTGGGTTTTGAAATACTAACCCGAACCTTGGTTCTGTAATGATTGAGTTGGGCACGGCGTCAGGTGGGCAGCGATCCTCTGGTGGTCGTAGGTTCAGATGTTTGAGACCAAGATCCTTTCCCAGCTAAAAGTCTGTCAGACTGTAGATCAGAAGCCTTTCCCTCATTGCTTTTCTCAACACTTGATAGGCCCTGGTGTTTGGCTCTGTGTTGTAGTTGTCCTTCGTCCATTGTAGAAGGTCAGGTAGAGCATAGGGATTCAGATTCCTTAGGTCAGCATCAGCGAAGGTGGTTTCTGAATTGTTTACCCTCCGGACTCTGTAAATATTGTACCTGACCCTTGGATAGGTTCTGGTGAAGGAGTATCTACAGAAGATTACCTTTTTTATCTTGTGGATTGAGAAGACGTCTACTTTGGTTCTTGGCTTTGTCCTGGTGAAGACGTTGTCAAATTCTTCCCTAATCGTTGGATCTGTTACATGATCTGTTGGATGATTGGTCTGAAAGGATTGTTTATATAGGTATTTGTATACCGCTTCTTCCATTTCTTCTTGTGTTGGACCAGGTTGTGGTACTTGTCTTCTGAGATTTTCCATCCTTTTAACAACTTCTGCAGCTCTTCCTGATAGAGGAATGTCTGACAGAGGCTTCAATCCATATGCCCAGTCCTCTTCTTCAGGCTTTGGAGTTTGAAAGGCATCAAAAGCGCTTTTCATCAATTTCTCTGTAGGCTTAGGCAATGATTTCTTTTTCTTGGGCTCTTCTGTCAGTATTGCTTTGCCCTTGTCTTTGGCTTTTGGAGGTGCAGAACCTGTTGCTTCTGTAGGTTTGGTTGTTGGTGCTTCTGTTGGAATGATGGGGGTTGCCTCTGTAGGTTTTGACACTTGTGTTTGAGAGGACTTTTGTGGCGTTGGTTCTGTTGGCTTGATTTGCTCTGTAACCTCTGTTGGAGGTTCTTTGGTGACTTCTTCCGTGAGCTCGGTTTCTGTTGGTGAAGGTTGGATATCAAATCTTCTTGCCATTTTGAAAGCTAATGTGAACCTGTGCCTTTCTTCTTCTCTCTGCGCCATTCGTTCAGTCATTGTTTTGTGCATATTCCTTAGAACAGAAGAAGCAGAGGTCATTGCTCTTTTTGGTTTGTGGACAATGGACTTTCTTCTTGGGATGGATTGGGGTTTTTCTTTTGGTTTTGTAGTTTGGGAGGGAAGATCTTCTTCTGTGGAGGATGACAGATGTTGAACATCTACTCCAAACATTGTAGGGAATTCCACAGAGGTGGGTGTTGGTCTTTTGATCTTCTGGTACATGGGTTTCTTCAGCGGTTGATTCCACAGAGATGGTCTGTGGAGGGGCTTGGCTGATTGGTTCTGCTGCGATTGGTGGAGCTTGTAGTCCTCTGGTCGTAGCTTTCTCCCTTATATTCTCCCCCTCAGGATGATCTGATGGACCAGGATGGTCATCATCAGAGTCATCCTGACTCTTATCTGAAGTACCCTCTGCTCTGCAGGAAGCTTTGGGTTTCTTTGGTAGCTCTGCTCCTGCGGCCATCAACTTCGCACATACATCATCACAGAGGCCGAGTAGAGTTGCAAGCTCCGCCTCTGTGTTAAAGCGCATTCTGCCGACACTTTTTCTGAATTCTTTGACGTAGTTGGCATTTGCAGTAGTGAAAGAGACGATGACTTCTGTGACCTGGTTTATGACATTCTGCCCGAGCTCTGTTAGCTGTGCTCTGGTCATGTAGTCTTTTGGCTGCATCATTGTAGTGTTGCGCATTGCCTCTTCTTGTACGTGTTTGAGGGCGTTCTATAGATCTGTAGGTGTAATGCCCTTTGATTTCTTGGATTGCTTGTTCATTTGTTCAAGGAAATGCTTGACTGATTCCTTGAATGCAGATGTTGCGGCTATTCCAAAATCTTTAGCAGCAGAAGTGGTTGTAGTTGTGGCAGTTGTTTGAGCAGAAGACTTCATCTCTGTGATGGCGGATTTCACCTCTGTGGACAGATTGTCCATTTAGCAAGGCCGTTGATGTTGTCTCTGTAAAAGATGTGAAAGAGCTTTGCAACTCTTTCATGGTTTGGTTCACATAGGTGACAAGGGTTTGGAACTCATCCCTTGATACTTGTGTCCCTGGTGTAACCTCTGGAGGAATAACCACTTCTCTAGAGTGAGTCCCTGTTCATGGGACACCTTCGTTCACCATTGTTTGTACGTTGGGGGTGGAAGGATTTCCATCTGATCTTCGAGAAGAAACCTGAGTTTCGATCTCTACAGAAGTTCTGTGAAGAACAGTGTCCAAATCCAGGTGGGTATCGGAATGTTCTTCTGTTGACTTGGAGACTTGTCTAGTGTCTCTTCGTCTTTGTGCTCACTACTTCTCTCTGAAAGAAGTTTTGGCCCTAAATTATGCGTGGCACAGGAAACGAATTCCTTTGTAGGGTGTTCTAGTGTGATCTGGGGCGATGAATCACGAACTATAGGTGAGTCTCTTTGAGGAGACTCCTTTGGAATGGATTCCCCGGTTTTTGTGGGCGCAGAGGTTGAAAGAATAACCTCTAGCTGTTTGGTTTGGGTGGGGATCGAGTTGTGCGACTCTTTTTCAATAACTCCTTCTGCAGCTAGACCTACAGAGTTAGATGTGTGGGTTGCACTGGGAGGGGGTGAGGGATGTGTGCCTTCTGCTTCTACGACATCTTTTCTTGTTTCTTCCTCTGTTAGGCATCCAAGCACTATTTCATTATCTATCATTTCAGTCTCTGTCGCTATCCTATGGCTTGGTGCTTCTTCCCTAACTTCTGTTGTAGTTCCTGCCTCTGTGACTAAGAAGTCGTAGATTGGATGAGAGCCGTATAATTGCATGATATGTGGATGATAGAGACCTTTTCGTATTTGGTCAGCTTCTTCTTCATCTGAATCTACCTCTGAGACCTCTACAACTTCGACATCTTTTTCCTTTTCTTTTTCTTTTCCTCCCATTCTTTCTAAAACCTCTGTAACCTCATCTCTATTCCAATCAGCTTCTGAGGCCTGGTTTGGACTCCTTCTGTGGACGTCCAGTCCCTGTTGGATGAATGGGTTCTGTAGAATGTTAGGGGTTTCAGATTGGGTGATCTCTGGGGGTTTTATCATCTTCTTATAGATTGGTGTCAATTCCAGAGATAGAGAAGTCTTGTTCTTCTGTGGTGTGGTGGTCAAGTGGTTGTGCCGTCTACCCAGCTGTATTTAGGGTGTTGGCAATTTCAGGGTTTTGAAGAAAATCATTTAAGCTGCCTTGATGAGCGAATCTATCTGGGGATTGATAAGGTGATTGATATCCCTCTTCTGCAACTTCTTCTTCTGCAGTTTCTTCGACCCGGGTTTCTGCGACCTCTTATTCTGCAGTTTCCTTTTCTGCGATGGTAACCAATTTATCAAGCTTCTTTTTGGTCTTCCTCCTTTTTGGTTTTGGTGCCCCTTCCTCTGTGGTTTTCGATTTTCTTTTCTTCTTCTGTTCTGGAGAGGAGGGAGGAGCAGTGTAGCCAATTTCTGTGGCATGAGGAGGTGAAGGTTGATCTTCAGCAGCGCTTGTAGAGGTGCCTTCTGCAGTTTTCCTCCTCTTTGTCTTTGGGGTAGAGGCAGAGGTTTTCGAAGAAGACTTCTTTGACATGAGCTCGTCACGTTTGGCCATAAAACGAAGTTGGATTGCCAAGTGTGTTGCTAGTTTCTGCTTCTTCGCTTCTGTAGAGAGGGGTTCTACAACCATTGTTCCTAGGGGGACACCTAAACGCGGGGGTGTCACAGGGCTCGGTTTTGGAGTCCTATGATCGCGTATATACTCTAACTTATGGGTTTTGTTCGTGGCATATTTCAGAAGCTTCTTTGACAGAGGTCTGCAGTGGGTGTAGCCATCTATATGATCGGTGGGGATGTTTTTGTTCATTGGGAACTGTTTGGGAGTCGGCCCTTCTATTGGCCAGTTCTGTATCATCAACAGAGGTTCGAACAGGACTCCCAATATCCTTTGGAATTGCAGAGGTGGTAGAAACTTAGGATCGTTCTCTTTTACCCTTCTGGTGTTGTTCTTTCTGTCGATCGTATTGATTATCTCCTGCATCATGATGGTCGAGTAATCGAGTGGGAGATCGTAGTAGACCCCATACATGATGGTTAAGATCTGATGCGAGCTCTGGTCAATGCTGCCTATCTTCCCTGTAAGGCATCTGTTGAGGATTGAAAACAAGGTGTTCCACAGAGGTGACAGTCTGCCTCTGCGGAAGTCATTTCTCTTCCTAAGTTGGGTGTTGTACCCAAGCATTTCTACAAAACGACAGAGCTCGTCGTCTGTTGGTTGTTCTGCATATCTCTTCAGTCCAAGAAGACCCCTTGTTGGTAGGTTGAACTCAAGTGAGAACATCGTTCTATTAAACTTGATTTCCAAATGCTCAGATTTGTCAGGCTTGGAGATGTACCCTTTGATAAGAGAATCATCTTTATCATATCGGCAACTTTGCCAAAACTGGTTCAAATACCTAACAGGTATTTTGTTTGGGGTTCTTGAAAGTAAAGGGAAGAGGACATGATTTTCCATGATGTTTAGAAGAAGGGCATGGGCTTCGCCGAAAGCAGTGGGTGAGGGGACCAAGTAGCAATTGTTTGATTTGATTGGCAGTACCTTTTCGAAATGATCATTTTCTATAAAGTTTTGAAGATGTGTGGTCGGAGCAAAGCCAGTTGTGTCGCCGGAATCTTCTTGTTCAATATTTTTGGCGAGATGGGGGTTTTCTGAATGTTCCGAATGAGTAGGTGAATGTTCTGGTGAGTTCTCCGGAGAAGTGCAGGGGAGATAACTTGAGAAGATGAAGCCATTTGGTAAGAAGAATAGGATTCTTGCAAGCTTTTGCAGGGTTTTGCCGGAGAAGGATGAGAGTTTGTAAAGGTTTTATGAGAAGGTAAGCTTGGGTTTTATATGAGTGTAAAATGGTTGAATTCGAAAGAGTAAAAATATATGGCAATGGATAAATATTTGTAATCCGTACTTGAGTTAGAACGGCGGGTTCAACTTTCCATAGAAAACGTTCCATGTACGCCCAATGAAAAAGAGACACGTAGGCCATGTCAGAGGATGACAGGACGTCGTGCGCGGCCCATTAATGCTAGGCGCATGGGGTTGTTCTTAGCCATATGAATTTCACTCTTAGTAAAAGTAATCGTTATTATTACAGAAATGCCCAAGTTGCAGATTGACAGAATCTCTGTGGTTTACAGAAGCTCTGTGATTTTGAAAAACTTGAAGTTCATGCCTCATATCTCATTGTTATCATGACTCTGTAGGTTCTTCTTTAACCAAAACATTTGTAAAGGCATTGGAGAGGATCGATAGGATTTTAGTGAAGAATTTCTACTCTGAGGTTTTGTGGCTCTGTTGGAACTTGCAGAAGCTCTGTCAGGGCCAGCAGAAGCTCTGTAAGGGAAAAAATCTCATAACTAATATTCTATTAAACTTTTTGATCATCCAATTTTTGATTTGTTTTAAGAGATGTTTTTCGGACATATTTGAAAGTTGGTGTCCGAGAAAACTGTTATGAAAAAAGTTTTGTTCGAGAAGGTCATGGTGTGTGTATTCGGTTTCCAAGATAACATTCCAAAAGATCGATAGAGGCTAAATTTGCGATCACAGAGCATATTTCTTGCAGAACCTCTGTTGAGCTCAGTAGAAGCTCTATGACCTTAAATTTCTCATAACTCGAATTTTATGAAACATTTTGATCTTTTGATTTTTGACATGTTATTCACAGTATTTTTAGGACATATTTGACAATTTGTGTCCTAGAAAACTATTTTCAAAAATCTTTTGTACGAGAGACATACATTTTGGTTCTCCTTTTCTCGGCAGTGATGTCTGACTTCTGTTGATATAGATTCATCGACACTCTTCTTTGGCTCCCCCTTGAAAGATTTACCTCTGTAGATCATTTCAGGGTCCCTTTTTGCTCCCCCTTGATCTAATCACCTCTGTAGATCAAGTAATTTCCTTTTGCTCCCCCTTGACCTATGCTTGGATCAAAGAATGATAAGTTTTGCATAGAACATATGTCATGTTTTCCAGAGGTTCTGTAGAGTTCGTCAGAGGATCTGAGCAGACCCACAGAAGCTCTGTGATATCAAGAACTATTTTAAGATTGAGAATTTACATACAGAAAGAAAACAATCAAGGTAATAAAATAAAGCAATATATTTATACACATATTTACAGAAGATAAGATATACTTACAGAGGATTTTCACGTCATATTGATCATTCCTAATTTACACACCAAGAAATTGAATCTTTTCTCATCTAAAGCTTTGGTGAATAAGTCCGCGAGTTGATATTCTGTGGGCACGAAATGCATCTCGATTGTACTGTATTCAACCTGATGTTTCAAGAAGTGGTATCTTATATCGATATGCTTGGTTTTTGAATGTTGCACTGGATTGGCAGAGATGGCAATGGCGCTCTTTGAATCACAAAAGATGGGTATCTTGAGTAGAATGTGGCCGTAGTCTTTTAGCTGAGTCTTCATCCACAGAACCTGAGAACAACAGCTAGCAGCAGCAACGTATTCAGCTTCTGCCATAGATGTTGAGACATAATTCTGCTTCTTAGAGGTCCAACTGACTAGTTTACCACCTAGGTACTCTTTCTGTCGAGCATGCATCCTCCATAGTCTGAATCTGTATATGCTTTAAGACAAAAACCAGAGTTCTGTGGATACCAGAGACCAAGATATTTGGTCCCCTTTAGGTATCTTTGTCGTAGCCATTGACTAGAAGAAAGGTAGAAAGTCGTTCGTACCATGCTCTTGGAGCCTGTTTCAGTCCGTACAGAGCCTTTTCAAGGTAGTATACATGCCTTCGGAACTTAGAGCATTCAAACCCTGGTGGCTGATTTACGTAAACCTCTTCTTGGATTTCACCGTTGAGAAAAGCTGATTTTACGTCCATCTGATAAACTTTAAATCCTCTGTGGGCTGCGAAGGCTAAGAATATTCTTATTGCTTCGAGCCGTGCGACAGGGGTAAAAGTGTCATCGTAGTCTATTCCTTCTTCTTGTCTATATCCCTTGGCCACTAATCGTGCTTTGTTTCTGATGACCACTCCATCTTCATCCTTCTTATTTCTGTAGACCCACTTAGTCCCAATGGCCTGTTTCCCTCGTGGCAGAGGTACTAAAGTCCATACTCTGTTACGCTCAAACTACAGAAGTTCTTTTTGCATGGCGTCTACCCAGTTTGGGTCATCTAGGGCTTCAGAAATCTTCTTTGATTCTATCATACTGATAAAATTTGTAAAGAAACAAAAATTAGCAGTGGCAGATCTGGTTTTTACTGTGTCAGAAGGTTCGCTGATTATTTGGCTTAGAGGATGGCTTTTTGTTCACTTTGTTCAGAGGCTTCTTGTTGTTGTTGTTCTTCTTCTTCTTGTATAGCCTCTGTAGTAGTGCGTGCCTTTGTAGTTGATCCTACAGCTTGTGGAATGATTGGTATGAGAGGTGGTGGAGTTTGTTCCTATGAGGACGTATAGACTTGGTCCTCTATATCCTCTGTAATTGGTTCCTCTGTGGATTGTGAAGTTTGATTTTCAATAGCTTCTGTGGTCGTTTTCCTCGTTGTTTCATCTTATGCGGTCTCTACCTCGGCATTTGCATCTGTAGTATTTATAGAAGAAGATGAAGCATTATTTGGACCAGTTAGAGACATACCTGTAGGATTTTGACCGATGGAAGATGGTTCTTCAGAAGCTCTGTTTGTTCCAACAGAGGGATCAATGTCGTCGTGGAACATCTCTAAAAATAGAAGATTTAAGTCTTATTTCATTTGCGAGATGCCAGGGGTTTCCCTTTTAAGTCCGAGTTCTGAAATGATTTGCTCATAAGTCTTCTGGAAAGAATCATCAAAAGAAACATTGATGCTTTCTACGATTTTGCGAGACCTTGTAAGGAATGCTCTGTAGGCTTTGTAAGTGGCAGAGTATCCAATGAATTTGCCTTCGTCAGCTTTTACCTCAAACTTTCCTCTGGAATCTCTGTCGTTTAAAACAAAGCATTTACAACCGAACACATTGAAAAATTTGATGTTTGGCCGCCTTTTGTTGATCAATTCGTAAGGAGTCTTGAGGTGTCTTTTCACAATGGTTGAACGGTTCTGTGTATAACAAGCGGTAGAAATCGCTTCTGCCCAAAAGTTCATCGGTAATCCGCATGCTGATAGCATAGCTCTTGCGGCCTCCACGAGCGTTCGATTCTTTCTTTAGACTACGCGGTTCTGCTGTGGAGTGCGTGCGGAAGAGAAGTTCTGTGCTATTCCTTCTGTAGAAAGATAGACTTCAATGACATAGTTTTTAAATTTTGTGCCATTGTCACTTCTTAACTTCTGTATTATGCATTAATAAAGAACTTGGATTCTTTTCATTAGATTAATCAAGATGACTGGAACATCTGATTTCTTTCGGACAAATTCAACCCATGTGAATCGCGAATACTCATCAATTAAGACAAGTATGTATTTCTTGCCACCTAGGCTCTGTATGGCAATGGGACCGCAGAGGTCGACATGAAGCATGTACAGAGGCCTAGTGCAAGACACATCTGTTTTGCCTTTGTGAGAAGCTCTTCTGAGTTTACCCATTTCACAGGCAGAACACAAATGATCCTTATTAAATTTAACATTAGGCAAACCTTTAACTAGATCAACTTTGACCAGTTTATCCAAGGTGTGAAAGTTCAAGTGACAAAACCTGTTATGCCATAACCAGGCTTACTCACTTTTGCAGGCTACAAGGCAAACTTTGTCCTTGTTCTTGGAACAAAAATTCATCAGATACAGATCACCTCTTCTTTCGGCTCGCAGAAGTTCCATTCCTGTGTCTTCACTTTGCAGAGAGCAGAAAGTTCTTTTGAATAACACATCGAATCCTGTATCACAGAGTTGACCTCCACTGAGTAGGTTGTGTTTAAGGCCATTCACATACGCAACTTTGTATACAGAGACGTTTTCCTTCTGTATGACTCCATAGCCTTTGATGTGTCCCTTCTTGTCGTCTCCAAAAGTTATAGATCCACCATCGTGTGTTTCTTTGTACATGGATAGTAAACTTCTGTCGCCAGTCATGTGCCTTGAGCATCCAGAGTCAAGATACCAAATTGGCACAAACCGCTTCTGTAAGACAATCACAGAGACTTAGGTACCCATGTCCATATGGGTCCAATATTGTTAGAATTTTTCAAGTTTGCCTTAGCATTCTTGGAATACATTTTATCTTTTGTAGAAAAATCAGATTGTTTCTCTCTTGGTTCTGACTTTGGAGTTTGAATTTTAGTGGAGAGTAAGCAATCTGGACTTGAGAAGTGATTATTCAATTTGAACATAAGATCAAAGCAATGACAGTATTTAATATGAGACGTGATTTGTTTGAACTTTTCATTGAATTTATTGAACTGAACCACAGAGGCATTACATTCTTTCTTAACATTAGATTTCCTATTACAAGAAGATCTATGAATACTAGAATGTTGTTTGCAAAAGTCTTGTTTAGGTTCTGCCTTCTATGAGTCTCTTCTGTGGTGAACATCTTTCTTCACTGTCACAGAGGAAAAATATTTGTTAGCTTCAGGCCTTTTTTCTTTTTGTTGCCAAATGGGATTCTCAGTGATTTTCTCTTTTGGAGAAATTGTTCTGTTAAGAACTTCAGAGGAGAATTTAACATCCTCTTTGTCACAGTGAACTATCCCTGATTTAGAATCAGTCTCTGAGTCATCATAGGATGAATCGTCCTCATATACAGAGGTTGAGTCATCTCTTTCCACAGAGGCTGGATTTTCTGAGTATGTATCGTACGAGATTTCTTCCTCTGTAGAATAACTTTCATAGATAGCGGAGGTTTCTGATGAGATCTCTTCAGCGAGAATTTGATCTATAGAAGATGTACAGAGATTTTCTAAAACATTTGATTTAAAAACTTCCAAAATTTCTTTTTCAATTGATTCTTTAAGTTTTTCTTCTGAAAAGATGGGTTTAAACTCAGGAGTTTTTGCCGATAATTTCTTTTCGACATTTATCATACAGACAAAAGCGACCTGTGTTTGAGTCTCTGTGTTGGTTCCCAGATTTGTTTAAAAAAGATTATCAGATCTATTAGTTCAAGTTTGAGTTTGATGCGGAAGCGTATTTGAAGAACTAACAGATATGTTTGATAGATTTAGAACACAATATAAATAAACAGTGAACAGGAAATAATATCTCAAAGTTTACTGAATATATATATTAAGAATAGATTCAAGAACAGTGAGTAAGCAAAGCTTTAAAACAGATATGACTCTCAAAGTGTTTAAGCTATGTGTTCTTGATGTTTTTCTCTCTTAATTCTTGTTTTGATTGTTCGATCGATAGGAAGAACTCAACATGAGTCTTCCTTATATACAAATCTAAGGGTTCCTTATATACTACTCTAAGGGGACCATAAAGCATAAGCTACTATTCATAATGGATGGTATAAATAGTTGGACGGATGGCATGAACAGTTTGGACGTGCTGTATTGCATTTAATGCAGCAGACGTCTATTATGTACTAAGCCCTATTGAATCCAATCAGAGTTTGACACGTTGCAGTTGGACAGGGCATGCTATCATGCAAGTTGATGAACAGGTCCTGTAACAGTAGCAAGATATTATAAATATCTTTGAAGTCTTTGAAGAGGACCACAGAGGCTCTGTAAAGTGTTACAGAGGTTATGTGGTCTGGTCCTTTGTAGAGCAGTCTTCACCGGATTCCGAGTCTTTGGTCTTCTTTGCGCGTATGATAGAGCTTCTGTAGGACGCCTCTTTAGCCTATGTAGCTTCTTGACCTTGATCTCTTGGTAAGTTCGGCAGAGCCTCTGTAAGAGGCTTTCTTCACTTAGCCTATTTTTCACTACTTCTAAATACTTCTATGATTAGGAAGATTGAAGCTAACAATCTCCCCCTAAGTAGTGAAAAAAAAAATTGAACTTGAGTTTAGTTAGGCTAAGTTAGATAAGACAGAGGTTAAACAATACCTCGAAAGATCTTTCATTCAAAAATATGCCAGAGGCATTTTACATTTGAGTACAATGAAAGATAAACTTTGACTTGATTTGCAGATATTTGAGGTTTGAGAATCAGATTTTGGCATCTTTGAAATCGTTGTAGCTTCTGTTGCCTCTTCCGATTCTTCTGATCTCTTTGTAGAAACTGATGCATAGTTCTTTTAGGCGGATTGTGGCATCAATCTCTCTGATGAAAGTATCTGCAGCATCTCTATCCATTTTCTCTGTACCTCTGTATTTCACAAGGCTTGCTCTGAACTTGCTCTGACAGTCCATGCACACAAACAGTTTGACTTCGCCTTGTGGGTTTTGAAATACTAACCCGAATCTTGGTTCTGTAATGATAGAGTTGGGGACGGCGTCGGGTGGGCAGCGATCTTCTGGTGGTCGTAAATTTAGATGTTTGAGACCAAGATCCTTTCCCAGTTGAAAATCTATCATACTGTAGATCAGAAGCTTTTCCCTCATTGCTTTTCTTAACACTTGATAGGCTCTGGTGTTTGCCTCTGTGTTGTAGTTGTCCTTTGTCCATTGCAGAAGGTCAGGTAGATCATAAGGATTGATATTTCTTAGGTCAGCATCAGCGAAGGTGGTTTCTGAATTGTGTTCTCTTCTGACTTTGTAAAGATTGTACCTGACCCTTGGATAGGTTCTTGTAAAGGAGAACCTGCAGAAGAATACCCTTTTGATCTTGTGGATTGAGAAGACATCTGCTTTGGTTCTTGGCTTTGTCCTTGTGAAGATGTTCTCAAATTCTTCTCTGATCCTTGAATCTGTCACATGATCTGTTGGATGATTGGTCTGAAAGGTTTGTTTATAGAGGTATTTGTATACCACTTCTTCCATCTCTTCATGTGTTGGACTAGGTTGTGGTATTTGTCTTCTGAGACTCTCCATCTTTTGAACAACTTCTGCAGCTCTGCCAGTTAGAGGAATCTCTGTCAGAGGCTTTAATCCATATGCCCAGTCCTCTTCTTCAGGCTTTGGAGTTTGAAAGGCATCAAAAGCGCTTTTCATCAATTTTTCTGTAGGCTTGGGCAATGATTTCTTTTTCTTGGGCTCTTCTGTCAGTATTGCTTTGCCCTTGTCTTTGGCTTTTGGAGGTGCATAACCTGTTTCTTCTGTAGGTTTGGAGGTTGGTGCTTCTGTTGGCTTGATGGTTGCCTCTGTAGGTTTTGACACTTGTGTTTTAGAGGACTTTTGTGGCGATGGTTCTGTTGGCTTGAGTTGCTCTGTAACCTCTGTTGGAGGTTCTTTGGTGACCTCTTCTGTGAGCTCTGTTTCTGTTGATGAAGATTGGACATCGAATCTTCTTGCCATTTTGAAAGCTAATGTGAACCTGTGCCTTTCTTCTTCTCTCTGCGCCATTCGTTCAGTCATTTTACTGTGCATCTTTCTCAGAATATCATAAGCAGAGGTCGTTGCTCTTTTTGGTTTGGTGGCAATCGACTTTCTTCTTGGTATAGTTTGTGGTTTTTCTGTTGATTTTGTTGAAGGATTTTCTTCCAAAATGATTACCACAGGGGTGGTTGTTGCCTCTGTGGTTTGCTGATCGGCTTCTGAAATATTGGTTTCTTCAGGAGTTGATTCCACAGAGATGGGTGTTGTCTCTGTGGTCTGTTGATTTTGTTGTTGATCTTGGGGTTGTTCTGGAGGGGCTTGACTGATTGGTTCTGCAGCGATTGGTGGAGCTTGTAATCCTCTGGTCGTAGCTTTCTCCCTTATATTCTCCCCCTCAGGATTATCTGATGGACCAGGATGGTCATCATCAGAATTATCCTGACTTTTATCAGAAGTACCCTCTGCTCTGCAGGAAGCTTTGGGTTTCTTTGATAGTTCTGCTCCTGCGGCCATCAACTTCGCACATACATCATCACAGAGGCCGAATAGAGTTGCAAGCTCTGCTTCTGTGTTGAAGCGCATTTTGCCGACACTCTTTCTGAAATCTTTGACGTAATTGGCATTTGCAGTTGTGAAGGAGACAATGACTTCTGTGACATGGTTTATGACATTTTGGCCGATCTCTGTTAGATGTGCTCTGGTCATGTAGTCTTTTGGCTGCATTATTGTAGTGTTGTGCATTGCCTCTTCTTGAACGTTTTGCAGAGCCTTCTGTAGTTCTGCAGGTGTGATGCTCTGTGATTTGTTGGATTGCTTGTTCATTTGTTCAAGGAAATGTTTGACTGATTCCTTGAACGCAGAAGTTGCAGCTATTCCAAAATCTTTAGCAGCAGAAGTGGTTGTAGTTGTGGCAGTTGTTTGAGCAGAAGACTTCATCTATGTGATTGCTGTTTTCACCTCTGTGGACAGATTGTCCATTTTGGTGTTCAGATTCAGCAAGGCCGTTGATGTTTTCTCTGAAAAAGATGTGAAAGAGCTTTGCAACTCTTTCATGGTTTGGTTCACAGAGGTGACAAGGGTTTGGAACTCATCCTTTGATACTTGTGTCCCTGGTGTAACCTCTGGAGGAACACATTCGTCTCCAGAGTGAGTCCCTGCTCCTGGGACACCTTCGTTCACCCTTGTTCGTATGTTGGGGGTGGAAGGATTTCCATCTGATCTTTGAGCAGAAGCATCTAGTGCTTCAGACTCTACAAATGTTCTGTGAATGACATTGTCTAGATCCACTTCAGAGGTGGGTACTATATTATCCTTCTGTTGACTCGGAGACTTGTCTAGAGTCTCTTCGTCGTTGTGCTCACTACTTCTCTCTGAAAGAAGGGTTGGCCCTATTTCGTGCGTGGCAGAGGAAACGAATTCCTCTGTAGGGTGTTCTAGTGTGATCTGGGGCGATTGATCACGAACTATAGGTGAGTCTATTTGAGGAGACTGCCTAGGAATGGATTCCCCGGTTTCTGTGGGCGCATAAGTCGAAAGAGTGACTTCTGGCTGGATGGGTTGGGTTTGGATCGAGCTGTGCTGCTCTTTTTCAATAACTCCTTCTGCAGCTAGATCTGCGGAGTTAGATGTGTGGGTTGCACTGGGAGTTGGTTTTCGTTGTGTGCCTCTATTAATCCAGGCATCTTTTCTTGTTTCCTCCTCTGTTAAGCATCCAAGCACTACATCATTTTCTATCATTTCAGCTTCTGTAGCTATCCGATGGCTTGGTGCTTCTTCCGTAGCTTCTGTTGAAGTTCCTTGCTCTTTGCCTAAGAAGTCATACATTTGATGAGAGCCGTATAATCTCATGACATGTGGATGATAGAGACCTTTTCGTATCCAGACAACTTCTTCTTCATCTGAATCTACCTCTGAGACCTCTACTCTTGTCTCCCATGTTTTAAATTCCTCTTCTTGTACAACTTCTGCCTCTTTTCCTTTCCCTAAAGCCTCTGTTATTTCATCTATATTCCACTCAGCTTCTATTTGTTCTATTTCTTCTGAAGCTGGGCTTGGACTCCTTCTGTGGACGTCCAATCCTTGTTGAATGAAGGGGTTTTGTAGAATAACAGGCGTCTCGGCTGATTGATCTCTGGGTGTTTGATCATCTTCTTGCAGATGTGTGTCAATGCCAGAAATAGAGAAGTATTGTTCTTCTGGGGAGTGGTGGTCGAGAGGTTGTGCCGTCCACCCTGCTGTATTTAAAGTGTTGGCAATGTCAGGGTTCTGTAGGAAATCGTTTAAGTTTCCTTGGTGAGCAAATCGATCTGGGGATTGATGGGGCGATTGATATCCCTCTTCTGTCATTTCTACTTCTGCATCTTCTTCTTCTGCAGTTCTTTCTTCTGCGATTGCTTCATCTTCTATGATAACCAATTTCTCAAGTGATTTACCATGCTTCTTTTTGGTTTTCCTCTTCTTAGGTTTTGGTGCCCCTTCCTCTATGGTTTTCGATTTTCTTTTCTTCTTTAGTTTTGGAGAGGAGGGAGGAGCAGAGGAGCCAATTTCTGTGGCATGAGGAGATGAAAGTTGATCTTCTACAGCGCTTGTAGAGGTGCCTTCTGCAGTTTTCCTCCTTTTTGATTTTGGAATAGAGGCAGAAGATTCGAATTGAGAAGTTGTGGATTCATCTGAGTTGGTTTAATTTTCCAAGTAAAGAATTCGAACCAAGTTATGTCCGAATTGAGTAAATTCGAACCAAGTTAAGTCCGAATTGGGTGAATTCGAATCCTTCTTCATCCGAATTCGAATCCTTCAGCATCCGAATTCATACAATTCGAACCCTTCAGCATCCGAATTCATTGAATTCGAACCCTTATTCATTCGAATTCATTGATTTCGAATCCTTATACATCCGAATTCTTGTGAAATAAAAAAAAAAAATTATTCCGAAATTTTTTCTATAGTGTATTTCATACACTTTAAGAGCTTTTCAAGAAAAATTTCTATATAAAATTTTTTCTGCTTGATCTTCTGAACGATCAATCTTCTAGCATTCTTCAAGACAAAATGTATCATATAGAGAAAGAGAGAAAATGGAATCTTCTTGAAGCTAAGGATGATATCAAGCGCCTTGAGTGTTTGGTTTCTAAATACATGAGATATTCTGATGAGGAGGGAATGAAAAACATAAATCTCAAGTCTGAAAAAGCTTCATTAGAAGACAAAGTCTCTTCTCTTGAATCCGAGCTGAAATATTTGATTCGCAAGATTATAGTTCTTGAAGAGAAGAACAAGACACTTGATATCTCAACTCATCAAGAAAATATGAAAGAGCTTCAAGGGAGTAAAAAGGCATTGGAAGAAGAAAATGCTGATCTGAAGAGACAAATTTTAGACATTTCTTCTTCAAATGAAAAGTCTATTTTAAAAGAACAAAATGCTATACTTACTAAAAGAATTACTGATCTTGAAGTATATATTGCAGGTCTTGAAACAAAGAAAGACAAAGACAACTCAAGTCTGCACGATCAAATCGAGAAACTTCAAGAGAAAGTTACAACTCTTCAAAAAGAAAATGCTGATATAAAGAGCATTGAAGACAAGAGAGAGAAGATTCTTAAAGAAAAGGAAGTAATTGAACGTAATTGTATAAAACTTTCAAAACAAGTTTCGGACTTTGAGAAAGTTTTATTTCTTGAAAAGGAGAAGTTGGAGAAGGAAAGGGTCGAGTATGAAAAAGAAAAGAAAAGCTTTGAAGCAAAGAATGCGAAACTGTCAAAGAAAATTTATGATCTTCATAAGGACTTAGAAAAGGAAAGACAAGAGCTAGATAAAGAAAGTTAAGAGCTAGAAAAGATGAAGAAAGCTGACTTTCAGGCTAGGTGCGTTAAAGACGAATTTTCTAAAGAAAGGAAGATATTTCGGCAGGAAATTCATAAATTGACAATGAATTTGGCTGCATTATCGACTGACATCATGAATGAGAAGAGTGTCAAGTCTAATATTCAGAAGAAGCTTGATTTGGTGACCAAGGAACGGAATGACTTATCTTACAAAGTGAAGTCATTTAACAAATCCAAATGCTACTCAGAATGTCTGATTCGTCCTTCTAATCTATTCTATGATCACTCGGTGGATAATTCTTCCAAGTATCAATATGCTGATCTTCCTTCATATAAGAAAGTTAACATGCAATGGAGAGTAAAAGGTACGTCAACTGAAAAAGGTGAGCCAAAATCCTCTGTTCCCAACAAGAACACTAATCTGAAAGCTAAATCTTTTGCTAATCCTGATTCATTCTATTCCGCAAATCATTTAATCAGGTTAGCACAAAAGAATTTTTGTTGTTCTTATTGTGGTACTAATGATTTTATTAAAAATGAGAGTGTTCAATATTGGTATGGTACTTATCATTTTCCTTCCTATAGAGCTCCGCTTAACAAGCCAGGACCCAAGACATGTTGGGTACCAAAATCTACTTAATCTGTTTTTGCAGATTTAGAAGCAAAGCGTTGAACTCTCGGAAGAAGATTACTTGTACCATTAAGGGGGAGTAAAGAGAAAAATGGCTTTTGAACATATCAGTTCAAAACCCGTGCTTCAACGACAATGGTTTCTAAACATATCAGTTTAGGACCCGCACTTAAAAGTGACTTTGGTTTCTGAATACATCAATTCAGGACCCGTGCTTCAATGTTTTTGGCTTCTGAATAATTCAGTTCAGGACCCGTACTTCAAAGACTAAGACTTCTAAACAAATCAGTTTAGAACTCACACTTGTCAAGTAATATCCTTAAATGTTATATCTTTTTACTTCAAGGAACAAGTGATGACAGGGAACATTGGATTATATTTGTTTCTACTGCTTTGAAAACTTGAATCTTTACAAATTTAATTCAATGAGATAAAATTTTCAATTTTCATTCAATGAATTAAATGTGTGCTAAAAGATGATTTTACAAGTATTTTTGTATTATCTGAGTTAGATTTGTTTCAACTATTCACCTCTGAAATAAATCGAAAGGTCAGCAAAACATGAATGAAATTATGCTGAATGCTCAAAGTTATGTGAATCTGGACTTATATAGAATATAATGCTCAAAATAACTATTTATCAGAATGATGGATGGAAACGAAAATATGGGGGAAGCACTATGTTTTAGAACCAAGTAATTGAGATATCATTCATATTTTGTGATGGAAATCTGAACTTATATAGAATATCATTTAGTTTGAAAGTTTGTACCTGTGGCCTTTCTGGTTTGGGAGAGTAAGTTCTAAGGGGTGCTCGACACCTAGTCCCTAAGATCAACTGGTCTGGGATCGGCTGACCCAAATCCTGCAATAGAACCAGATAGAAAGCCATGTTTTACTGGTACAAATGGGTTTAAGATATATCGATGTGGCCTTTCTGGTTTGGGAAATTAAGTTCTAAGGGGTGCTCGTCACCTAGCACTTAAGGTCAACTGGTCTGGGATCTGCTAACCCAAATCCTGCTATAGAACCAGATAGAAAGTCATGTTTAACGGTGTATCTTACTCTTACTAAACTTTTTGATCAAAAGATGCCAATGAGCACAAAATCAAAAGATGCCAATGTGCACAAATCAAAAGATGCCAATGAGCACAAAAGAAAAGATGCCAATGACCACACATCTCTTGAAACTTTGGAAAATACAAAGTCGCGATAAACCCGTAAATTTGTGAAAATTCTGATTTTGGACAAATAGTGTGAGTAGAGCAAAATATTCTTATATGTTTTAGAATTGCATATTCTTGAAGCTAATCATATTTCCCATGCTAGCACACCAAATAGATTTAATAAAGGGGTTGAAACTGAACATTTTTTAACTTGATATACAATGATGACTTGTTCTTGAATCCAAACACATGCATTTGATTTCATTTGATTGAAAAATCTGTTAAATTTTATTAAGTTGAATTTCTTTTGTAAAGTTTTCAAATGATCAAATGTTTGTAGTTATAAAATAAAATTCAATGAATGTTATTTTCCTTGTGTAAATTTGTTTTAAAATTTGTGCTACAATTTCAAATACTGTACGTTATTGAAATATATGCATACTTTCAGGGGGAGAAAATAAATTGCTCCAGAATTCTTATTTTGAGGGGGAGCAAGGTTATTCTGTAAGGAGGAGATTGTTAGCAATACTCAAAGACACGACTGAAATTGAAAATGGTTTTCGATGATTATGATGCTCACCATCATCGAAAAAGGGGGAGAAAAGTTTAATTTCAATTTCATGTCAAAGTGCTTTCAAATCAAAGATATTTCAAGTCCAAGATTCGTGAACAAAGATTGAAGATTAGGGGGAGAAGGATCATGTGAAGTCCAAATGTTGCTGAATTTGGTTATCTTAGTTCTGAGTGGTTCTCGGAATGCGCTTACACCTAAAAGTTCAACAATGTGGATGGTTTCACATATTTCTGATCCAAACTCTAATCGTTTCTGATTCATCTTGTTCCGAATTGATGGTTTTATACAAAGATCGGAATTTCATGTTCAAGACTTGAAGACAATCTGTTGAAGATTTTATTGAAGAAGATTGACTTTTCAAAGAAAAAGACAATGACTTTTCATGTTTGTCTGAAGATTCTTCAAAGCTGAGTTCTTAAAGAGTGTCAAAGCATATAGTTCGCCGTGAACTAGTGGAGATAAAGCTATTTGAAGATGGTTTGATAGAGTGTCTGTTTGAGAAGATTGACTTTACAAAGAGCTGAAGACTGCAGTCATATTTTTTTAAATCTTGAATCCAAAGGGGGAGATTGTTAGAGCATTGTTGTATTCAAGATTTACTGTAAAGTCAATGTACTGTATTTGTTAGCTGTGCCTTTATACCTTGTATGTTATGGGTATAAATAGGCATGTCTAGTTCTTAGTTAGAAGTGAATCTAGATCCCTTGAGAAACAACTTGTAGCATTAGTCATTTCTACTTTGAAGATCAATATATGGATGACTTGTGTACTCTAGATTTTCTCTCTACATCATTCTTGATTTCTTGCTAGATTTGGGATTTCACAAAAACTGTTTTCAAAAACCTTTTGTGCGAGAGACATACCTTTTGGTTCTTCTTTTCTCGGCAGTGATGTCTGACTTCTGTCGATATAGATTCATCGACATTCTTCTTTGGCTTTCCCTTGAAAGTTTTACCTCTTTAGATTATTTCAGGGTCCCTTTTTGCTCCCCCTTGATCTAATCACCTCTGTAGATCAAGTAATTTCCTTTTGCTCCCCCTTGACCTATGCTTTCCAGAGGTTCTGTAGGGGTCGTCAGAGGTTTTGAGTAGACCCATAGAAGCTCTGAGATTTCAAAGCAATAAGTAAAGCAAAATAGAAATATATACATATTTACAGAAGATAAGCTATACTTACAGAGGATTTTCACGTCATATTGATCATTCCTAACTTACCTACCAAGAAATTGAATCTTTTCTCGTCTAAAGCTTTGGTGAATAAGTCCGCGAGTTGGTATACTGTGGGCACGAAATGCATCTCGATTGTACCGTATTCAACATGATGTTTCAAGAAATGGTATCTTATATCGATATGCTTGGTTTTTTAGTGTTGCACAGGATTGGCAGAGATAGCAATGGCACTTTTGGAATCACAGAAGATGGGTATTTTGAATAGGATGTGGCCGTAGTCTTTTAGCTGAGTCTTCATCCATAGAACCTGAAAACAACAGCTTGCAGCAGCAACGTATTCAGCTTCTACAGTGGATGTTGAGACACAATTTTGCTTCTTGGAGGTCCAACTGACTAGTTTACCACCTAGGAATTGACAACTCCCAGAGGTACTCTTTCTGTCGAGCATGCATCCTCCATAGTCTGAATCTGTATAAGCTTTAAGACTAAAACCAGAATTCTGTGGATACCAGAGACCGAGATTTTTGGTCCCCTTTAGATATCTAAAGATTCTTTTCCCAGCATCATAGTGTGATTTCTTAGTATTAGCTTGATAACGTGCACAAAGACATGTGGCATGCATAATGTCAGGTCTGCTAGCAGTTAAGTATAACAGAGATCCAATCATGCCTCTATAGAGAGTGCATTCTACAGAGATGCCATCTGGATCTAAGGATAACTTATTTCCAGTGGCCATTGGAGTTTTCATTGCAGAGGTATCAGAGAGGCTATACTTGAAAATAATGTCAGAGACATATTTGGCCTGATTTATAAAAATTCCTTCTGATGTTTGTTTGACTTGGAGTCCGAGGAGGAATGTTAATTCTCCCATCATACTCATTTCAAACTCACTCTGCATGAGTTTTTCAAAACATTTGCACTCTTCTGTATTAGAAGACCGAAAAATTATGTCGTCCACATAGATTTGTACAAGCATTATTTCACTGTTTTTACGTTTATAGAATAAGGTAGTATCTGTTGTACCTCTGTCATAGCTATTTACTAGAAGGAAGGTAGAAAGTCGTTCGTACCATGCTCTTGGAGCCTGTTTCAGTCCGTACAGAGCCTTTTCAAGGTAGTATACATGCCTTGAGAACTTTGAGCTTTCAAACCCTGGTGGCTGATTTCGTAAACCTCTTCTTGGATTTCACCGTTGAGAAAAGCTGATTTTACGACCATCTGATAGACTTTAAAACCTCTGTGAGCTGCGAAGGCTAAGAATATTCTTATTGCTTCGAGCCGTGCAACAGGAGCAAAAGTTTCATCGTAATCTATGCCTTCTTCTTGTCTATAACCCTTGGCCACCAATCGTGCTTTGTTTCTGATGACCACTCCATCTTCATCCTTCTTATTTCTTTAGACCCACTTAGTCCCAATGGCCTGTTTCCCTCGTGGCAGAGGTACTAAGGTCCATACTCTGTTACGCTCAAACTGCAGAAGTTCTTCTTGCATGGCGTCTACCCAGTTTGGGTCGTCTAGGGCTTCATAAATCTTCTTTGGTTCTATCACACTAATAAAATTTGTAAAGAAACAAAAATTAGCAGTGGCAGACCTGGTTTTTACTGAGTCAGAAGGTTCTCCGATTATTTAGCTTGGAGGATGACTTTTTGTCCACTGAGTGGTGCGTGGAAGATGGTCATCAATGTCATCGAACCTTTCTTCAGAAGCTTCTTGTGGATCTTCTTCTTGTGTAGCCTCTGTCGTTCTTCTTGCCTTGGTAGTTGATTCTACCATTTGTGGAATGATTGGTATGAGTGGTGGTGGAGTTTGTTCCTCTGAGGACGTATAGTCTTGGTTCTCAATTTCCTCTGTAATTGGTTCTTCTGTGGATTGTGGAGTTTGTTTTTCAGCAGCTTCTGTGGTCGTTTTTCTTGATGTTTCATCTTCTGCATTTTCCTCTCCGACATTTGCATCTGTAGTATTTATAGAAGAAGATGAAGCATTATTTGGACCAGTTAGAGTCATACCTGTAGGATTTTGTTCAACAGAGGATGGTTCTTCAGAAACTCTGATGGTTCCAACAGAAGGATCAATGTCATCGTGGAACATCTCTAAAAATATAAGATTCAAGTCTTCTTTCATTTGCGAGATCCCAGAGGTTTCTCTTTTAAGTTCGAGTTCTGAACTGATTTGCTCAGAAGTCTTTTGGAATGAATCATCAAAAGAAACATTGATACTTTCAACGATTTTGCGAGATCTTGTAAGGTATACTCTGTAGGCTTTGGAAGTGGCAGAGTATCCAATGAATTTGCGTTCGTCAGCTTTTACCTCAAACTTTCCTCTTAAATCTCTGTCGTTTAAAACAAAGCATTTACATCCAAACACATGGAAAAACTTGATGTTTGGCCGCCTTTTGTTGATCAGTTCGTAAGGAGTCTTGATGTGTCTTTTCAGAATGGTTGACCGATTCTGTGTGTAACAAGCGGTAGAAATCGCTTCTGTCCAAAAGTTCATCGGTAATCCGTATGCTGATAGCATAGTTCTTGCGGCCCCCACGAGCGTTTAATTCTTCCTTTCGACTACGCCGTTCTGATGTGGAGTGCGTGCTGCAGAGAAGTTCTGTGATATTCCTTCTGTAGAAAGATAGGCTTCAATGACAGAGTTTTTAAATTCTGTGCCATTGTCACTTCTTAACTTCTGTATTCTGCATTCATAAAGAACTTGGATTCTTTTCATTAGATTAATCAAGATGATTGGAACATCCGATTTCTTTCGAATAAATTCAACCCATGTGAAACGCGAGTACTCATCAATTAAGACAAGTATATATTTCTTGCCACCTAGGCTCTGTATGGCAATGGGACCGCAGAGGTCGACATGAAGCATGTACAGAGGCCTAGTGCAAGACACATCTGTTTTGCCTCTGTGGGAATCTCTTCTGAGTTTTCCCATTTCACAGGCAGAACATAAGTGATCCTTGTTAAATTTAACATTAGGCAAACCTTTAACTAGATCAACTTTGACCAGTTTATCCAAGGTGTGAAAGTTCAAGTGACAGAACCCGTTATGCCATAACCATGCTTCTTTACTTTCGCAAGCAACAAGACAACCTTTGTCCTTGGTTTTTGAACAAAATATCATCAGATACAGATCACCTCTTCTTTCGGCTCGCAGAAGTTCCATTCTTGTGTCTTCACTTTGCAGAGAGCAGAAAGTTCTTTTGAACAAGACATCAAATCCTTTATCACAGAGTTGACTTACACTGAGTAGGTTGTGTTTAAGGCCATTCACATATGCAACTTTGTATACATAGACATTTTTCTTC
This sequence comes from Saussurea involucrata, assembly GCA_033807775.1. Lineage (NCBI taxonomy): Eukaryota > Viridiplantae > Streptophyta > Magnoliopsida > Asterales > Asteraceae > Saussurea > Saussurea involucrata. The sequence continues at coordinate 91,833,593 of CM066314.1, forward strand.
TGTATGACTCCATAGCCTTTGATGTGTCCCTTTTTGTTGTCTCCAAAAGTTACAGATCCACCATCGTGTGTTTCTTTGTACGTGGATAGTAAACTTTTGTCGCCAGTCATGTGCCTTGAGCATCCGGAGTCAAGATACCAAATTGGCACAAAACGCTTCTGTAAGACAATCACAGAGACTTAGGTACCCATATCCATATGGGTCCAATATTGTTAGAATTTTTCAAGTTTGCCTTAGCATTCTTGAAATACATTTTATTTATTGTAGAAAAATCAGATTGTTTCTCTCTAGGTTTTGACTTTGGAGTTTGAATTTTAGTGGAGAGTAAGCAATCTGGACTTGAGAAGTGATAATTCAATTTGAACATAAGATCAAAGCAATGACAGTATTTAATATGAGACGTGATTTGTTTGAAATTTTCATTGAATTCATTGAACTGAGTCACAGAGGCATTACATTCGTTCTTAACATTAGATTTCCTATTACAAGAAGATCTATGAATACTAGAATGTTGTTTGCAAAAATCTTGTTTAGGTCCTGCCTTCTGTGAGTCTCTTCTGTGGTGAACGTCTGTATTCACTGTCACAGAGGAAAGATATTTGTTAGCTTCAGGCCTTAAAGGTTTTGAAAATTTTGAGCTTTTAGGATTTTCATAGGCCTTTTTCAGATTATTAAGCTCTGTAGAGGTTTTGACTTGTATACACATTTTGAGAAAATCTGGACAGATAGGTATCTCTGTGGTTTTCTATTTTGGAGAAATTGTTCTGTTAAGAACTTCAGAGGAGAATTTAACATCCTCTGTGTCACAGTGAACTATCCCTGATTTAGAATCAGTCTCTGAGTCGTCAGAGGTTGAATCGTCCTCATATACAGAGGTTGAGTCATCTCTTTCGACAGAGGCTGGATTTTCTGAGCATGTATCGACAGAGGACTGTTGTATTCTTTGCTTTCGATTTATGGTTTCAAGTTATGGTTTCAATTTATGGATTCGATTTGTGATTTCGATTTACGGTTTAGATTTGTGGTTTCGATTTATGTGACATCCATGGCATTTACAAATTTCTATGGTTTCCATGTTAGTTTTTTATGTGTATTAGGAGTAACAGTTTCAACTCCATATCCTTTTGAATTTGCTGGCTTTAGTTGACTTGAGTGTGTTTGTTGTAGTCACCGTCAATTTATTATGGTTGAATGTTTTTTTTCACAAAATAAAAACCATGAAAAGAGTTGGAATTAGGTTTTTATGTATCTTGGTCTAATATGTTTCAATATTCTTGTTCTTGGTTCTTTTAATAACTTATTCCTCGTGCGGTATATAAACAGGAAATGGCCCGAATTAGTCTCACAACATGCAAATGTAGGATTATGCGACTATTTTTGGAAGAAGCTATGAGTGCTATTGTTTGGTTTTTCATTACAGTTTGTTGTTTAGTAGCCAAACATAGAAAAGATATACCTCGTATTCAATGTTTGTTGTCAAGTATGCATCGATCTGCAATATTGAATAGGTATGCATATGATAGTGACACCATGTGCATATCACAACATAGGATGGGTAGAAGGTGTTTCAAAAAGGTGTGTGATATGCTTGAAAGATTAGGAGGATTACAAGCAACTAGGAATATGGACATTGATGAACAGGTTGCCATTTTCCTTCACATGGTTGCTCATAATGTTAAGAATATGGTTGTCACATGTCGTTTTCATCGTTCGAGGGAAACAATTAGTAGACGTTTTACTCGAGTTTGCAAAGCGGTTAATAAATTGCATCCACATTTACTTAAGAAACCCGAACTTGTTCTTGAGGACTCTACCGATCCAAGATGGAAATGGTTCAAGGTACATATAATTAACATTTTTGTTTTGATATTCACATAGTAAAGTAAATATGTGTAATGATGTTTCAGTTCTTTTTTTGTTTTAGAATTGTATAAGTGCTTTAGATGGAACATACATAAAGTGCCTAGTATCACTTAAACACAAGCATAGGTACAGAACACGAAAGAACTATATTGCCACAAATGTGTTACGGGTGTTCACAAGATATGCAGTTATCTACGTATCAGCGGCTGATAGTAGAGTCCTTCGAGATGCTCTTCTTAGGCCCCGTCCTTTAAAGGTGCCAAGGTCGTATTATTATTTGGTAGATGGTGGGTATACAAATGGAGAGGGTTTTTTGCCACTTATAGAGGTCAAATGTATCACTTAAATGAGTGGCGTGATGGACACCAACAACTACACAAAGAGAATTTTTCAACATGAAACATTCTTCTGCAAGAACTGTTATCGAACGATGCTTTGATATTTTGAAAGCGAGTCGGGGAATTTTAAAAGATAATTCTTACTACCTTGTTGAACTGATGGTTAAGGTCATAATGGCATGTTCACTTCTTCATAATTTTATAAGACAAGAAATGCCAATTGATCCGTTTGAAAACATATCTTGTTCGAATGAAACCGAAGACGTTGAACATGAAGATGAGAATAATATCACTTCCATAGGTACTTCTACCGAGTGGACCGAATTTAGAAACAATTTGGCCAAAAGTATGTTTGATGAGTGGCAAGCTTCTATTTGATCTTTATGTATTGTAGTACAATTTAATATTTTATGTATCGTAGTACAATTTGGTCTTTTATGTATTGTAGTACAATTTGGTCTTTAATGGTGCAATTTTATCGCTATTAATTTTAGTAGTACAATTTGACCTTTAATATTTGGTATGGAAGATAAAAACAAAGGTCGTAAGTACCGAAACTGATCAGAAGATGAAGACGCCAAAATTTTGGAGGAATTAGTGAATTTGGTAAATGTTGGAGGTTATAAAGTAGATAATGGCTTCAAATGCGGGTACTTGTTGGTTCTGGAAGAAGCTTTGAAAGTCTCCCTTCCTGATAAAATTATATTAGGTAAACCACAGATCGAGTCTAGAATCAAAACCATGAAAAAAATCTTGGTAAACTGTACATGATATGCTACATGTTACAAATCAAGTGGTTTTGGGTATGATAGTGTGAAGATGTATGTGACTGCTGACGATTCTGTTTGGGATTCTTACTTACATATACATATTAGGTATGTTTAACTTATTACCATGTTAAGAATATATTTTAATGGTTTCTATTTTTTTTTTGCAAATTTAGGTACACAAAAAGGCTGCGAAATGGAGAAACAAACCATTTCCACAATATGAAGACATGTCTTACGTTTTCGGAAAGGATCGTGCTCATGGAAATCAAGCGAGAGATTATGATGAGTTAGATGAAAATGTTGTCATGGAAGATTGCCAGATGCCAAGTCAATAAAAACAATCTGATGAAAACTTGCAGTATCCGCTAGAAGATAGTCGAATGCCAAGTCAAGAGTGTACATCTCAAGGTAGTAGGAAGCGCAAGAGTCGAGGTAATCCTCTTGTTGATGAAATAAAGAATGCTGCTGTCATACATGGAGATAGACTTGAAAAAGCATCGGAAAATTTGGTGAAAGTTGAGATGGAGATACATCAAAAGAAGTCCATTGTTGGTTCTGAACTTGCCAAGATGAATCTTACTGCAATGGAAAGATTTACGACATTGAGGAAAATAACACGTGGTCCTGAAGTTGTGTTAAGTTTTTGGAACAATGAAAGAGAAGCTAGGGAAGAGTTTGTGAGGTATAAGTTGCAAGAATGACCACTTGATTATTAATGGTTTTTGCATATGTTGGAACATGAACTAGACTATGCTTTTGTATTTTGGTGGCATGTAATTAGTTCGGTGGCATGTAACTTTTTTGGAACATGTATTTAAACTACGATTGATTAGTGACGATGTCATGTAAGTATTTTTGGAACAATTTCAAAATTGATCAAGTAACGTCATTTGGTTTATTATTATGTTTGGGTTGTGTATATTATATGATTTACACATTCAAGTATTTAATAATACTTTTATTAGAGTATTTATGACAATTTTATTAAAGAGCTTTTTTGTTTACAAAAAATTAAAATCTATCTCGGGAATTACTGGACTTGGATCAGGTGAGGAAGGCGAGGAGCTCTTTGTGCTTGTGTGCTTTGGGGAATTTGGTGCGGAAGCTAAGAAAAAATCAGAGTTCAAATTACATAAAACACTCCCGTCTTGAGAATCTTGACCCTCTTGTGAACTAGAAATCTTGCCTAAGAAATCTTTGCACGAAGACGTGTCGGATGAATTTGAGGAAAGTTCGGGTGAAATATGCTTTTCAGATAGCAGTTGGTCAATTTGCTCTTGAAGCTGACCATATCTCGTGTACTCTTCCATCTTTTCTATTGCCAAGGCAGACAGTTGTGACGCGAGTCGATTGATTTCACACCGAAGGATTTCCTGTCCTTCACCAGACACAACTTCGGTTTTGATCGGCTGTAGATTCTCAAGCTTTGTAATTAAGACTTGCTTTTCCATTTGAAACATTGACCTTTCTTTCTCAATTGACTCCTCTAACTCGACTATCTTTGCTTCCAAGATGAGAGAGGGAACACAGAGTTTAAACTCATCCGTCTCAGTCTTGGTTGCAGGTGCTAGGTCCTCATCCTTTTTGGAGGAATCCTTGGGTGTAGCTACCTTGTAGGGGTCGAAGTAGCCATTGGAGAGGTACTTTTTGTCCTTTTTATACGAGTAGTTTAAAGGTTCATAACAAAATGGAATTTGAATTTCTCGTTTGTGTGTGCGATTATATTCCTCGGTTTCCTCCTCTTTTTCGGGTTCCAGAGGACCAGTCCATTGAATTCCATATTCAGGATACTTTTTATCTAACCCAAAACAAGCAGAGTCATACAGAGTGGGTACATGCCATCTTCCCTTTTTCAAATAGTGTGGGTTATCATATTCGATTCCCCACTCTTTGTTAAAGTATGTGAACTCTTTAGGTTTATTCAGAAAGATGGTTTGATTAGTTTGACCCCTTTTGTGGAGTTTGTTTTCAAGATCAAGGATTTTAGTCACAAACTCCTTGTGTTGAATTTGAAGAGAAGAACATTGATAAACAATTTCTTCTTTCTCATTCAAGCACTTATCAAACTGAGACTAAAGATCAGATAACTTGGCCCATAAGTCCTTAGGTGCTAATGAAAGATTTTTGCATTTGTCTTTTAGATTAGCATTTTCAGACTTGTATTTTCCAGTTATTCTCCCTTGAACATCTAGCTTTTCATATAGTGATCTAATCTCAAGCAGTTGTTCATTAGAGGTGGCCTTAAAGGAATCTGCCCGTTCAGCAAGAGGTTTCATTCGGTCATAAAGTTCTGAAAAGATTGGTTCACATACCTGACACGACTTTGTCATGTCTTCTTCAGCAGGAGACATCTTCAGTTGCACTGGAGTGATCGTCAGACGATTGTTCGATTCAAAGTGGAATAGTATCAAGGATACTTAAATGTCCCCCTCCTGCGACTTAGCACGGGGGTCCCGCTAGAAAATTTTGAAAAATGAGGGTTCGGAAAGCTCCCGGATTGAGGAATCCGGGTGGTTTCCGGATAAGGAATCCGGAAAACTGAGCTTACCGGGTGATGGACTTACCGGGTAGTAAGAGATTCCGGATAAAGGCTTTCCTGGAAACTTAATGTTGTCTGGATAAAAATTCTTTACCGGATACTCAGAGTTGTCCGGATAAAAGTTCTTTACCGGAAACTTTGGGTTTCCGGAAGGAAATACCCGGAAAGAGTGGAAATTAAACAACTTACCCGGAAGGAATACTTACCCGGACGACATACCCGGAAAAGTGACGAATCCGGATGGAATAATACAATTATCCGGGAACTATCAACTTGTCCGGAAACCACGACTGGGTTATCCGGAAAACACGGCTGTTTGCTCAACTCGATCGAATTTTCGATTAGGGTTGCCCAAAATCGATCCTGGAAGATTAGTAACAATGCAAAACACAAAAATAACACTAATCCAATCGATTTCAATGCAAAAATAACTAGTTTTGATGGTTAAAAATAGAATCTTTTATCAAGAACAATACCAAAAACTTTTGACCTTAATTTGCTAAATTAATCACTCAAACTATCGAATTGGAATGCAAAAATTTGCAGAATTACTCACAAGTATAATGCTAACACAACCCAATAAACAGAATTGAACAATTTAGCCAGAATCAAGATTTCAAAAATTCAAGATGAACACATACGGGAAAAGTCAAAAACTTACCAGAAATCACTAGAGAGGCTTTGAATCGAATCCGTCCGTCTACTCTTGAACTTTAAATCAACTATAAAACCTGCCCTAACACATCGGGTCAAGAATTAGGAATCGATATGGTTCTCAAGTCTTTATGAAAATCATATGATCAGTTCGTCCTGAACTATAATATGAATGGTTTGGAGAAGACTCTCACAGAGCTTCACGCAATGCTTAAAATTGCTGAGAGGAATATGAAATCCAAATTTGATTTATCGAAACTAGAGCAGATCTTGATGATCAGGCCTAAAAGTAGGATAAACAATAAGAATAAAGAGGTTACCGGGTAAAGAAAAAGTTAGAAGCTCAAACAAGAAAAATGGCAATGGAAAGATTCCTGAAGTTACACTTTGCTTCAATTGCAACAAGAAGAGGCACTAGAAGAGAAATTGCTTTGCCCTATTGGCATAAACGAGAAAGCAGAAGGCTAATGAAGTTGGACCTTCAGGTATTCTTACCATTGATTTGTTCACTTCTGACTAGTATTAAATATTGGGTATGATACTCATATTGGTACTACTTTTCCGGGAATAAGAAATGTAGAGAAGATGAAATCGGGCCATATGAAGCTAGGTTAGTAGCTTAAAGGACATATGATATGGAGCTTCCAGATGGTCTTACATTTAACACTTAGCAAGTGTGTTTATGTACCTAGAACTACTAGGGATTTAGTTTCATTTTCTCAACTACAACAAACTGATTTAGGTTTACTTACATAAATAAATTTTTGTTTTACCTTAAATGTTTTTATAAATAAATATAACAGATTAAGCGAGGATTAAATTAGACCTACTTGTGATATATATATAAACAAGAAACACATATTCAACCTCTAGGTGGACAGAGAGTTGGAATTTATGTGTCGTGTTTATAAGTCAAGATGACAAAAGAGACTTTTAAAACACAAACCCTCAGGGTTGCAAAAACTATTAGGAGTTACCCACACTGATGTATGTGAGCCTTAGGTGGCGTTTGGTTCACAGAAAGTGAAGGAATCAGATGGAATTGGAATGTTAGATTCCTTTGACCAGATTCCATTCCATTGTTTGCTTCAAGGTTTTCTATAAATGGAATCTCTAAATTCCAACCAATTCCATGAAATAGGTATTTGAACATTCCATCATAAAAACAAAGGATTTCAAAGGAATGGAATTTGTTATTTTAAAAATTCCAAAATTACCCCTTACCCTAATCTAACCTTTTAAGCCGAAAAAAATACAATTTGCTCTCCCTCTCTCTCATTTTCTTCTACATCGCACACCTTATGTTGTTCGACTTATCGGGTTCAATCGCACATCTCCATCGCAAGAAACTGGTAATGCTTTCGATTTATCTCTTCTCTGGTTTGATTTATCATATGGTTATGTTTTTGATTTCTTCATCAAAACAGGACGGTTGTCTTCTCTACTTTCGATTTATGCTTTCGATGTTTCGATTTATCTAGAAAAGGACTGTTGTATTCTTTGCTTTCGATTTATGGTTTCAAGTTATGGTTTCAATTTATGGATTCGATTTGTGATTTCCATTTACGGTTTAGATTTGTGGTTTCGATTTATGTGACATCCATGGCATTTACAAATTTCTATGGTTTCCATGTTAGTTTTTTATGTGTATTAGGAGTAACAGTTTCAACTCCATATCCTTTTGAATTTGCTGGCTTTAGTTGACTTGAGTGTGTTTGTTGTAGTCACCGTCAATTTATTATGGTTGAATGTTTTTTTTTTCACAAAATAAAAACCATGAAAAGAGTTGGAATTAGGTTTTTATGTATCTTGTTCTAATATGTTTCAATATTCTTGTTCTTGGCTCTTTTAATAACTTATTCCTCGTGCGGTATATAAACAGGAAATGACCCGAATTAGTCTCACAACACGCAAACGTAGGATTATGCGACTATTTTTGGAAGAAGCTATGAGTGCTATTGTTTGGTTTTTCATTACAGTTTGTTGTTTAGTAGCCAAACATAGAAGAGATAGACCTCGTATTCAATATTTGTTGTCAAGTATGCATCGATCTGCAATATATATGATAGTGACATCATGTGCATATCACAACATAGGATGGGTAGAAGGTGTTTCAAAAAGGTGTGTGATATGCTTGAAATATTAGGAGGATTACAAGCAACTAGGAATATGGACATTGATGAACAGGTTGCCATTTTCCTTCACATGGTTGCTCATAATGTTAAGAATATGGTTGTCACATGTCGGTTTCATCGTTCGAGGGAAACAATTAGTAGACGTTTTACTCGAGTTTGCAAAGCGGTTAATAAATTGCATCCACATTTACTTAAGAAACCTGAACTTGTTCTTGAGGACTACCGATCCAAGATGGAAATGGTTCAAGGTACATATAATTAACATTTATGTTTTGATATTCACATAGTAAAGTAAATATGTGTAATGATGTTTCTGTTCTTTTTTTTGTTTTAGAATTGTATAAGTGCTTTAGATGGAACATACATAAAGTGCCTAGTATCACTTAAAGACAAGAATAGGTATAGAACACGAAAGAACTATATTGCCACAAATGTGTTAGGGGTGTTCACAAGATATGCAGTTATCTACGTATCAGCGGCTGATAGTAGAGTCCTTCGAGATGCTCTTCTTAGGCCCCGTCCTTTAAAGGTGCCAAGGCCGTATTATTATTTGGTAGATGGTGGGTATACAAATGGAGAGGGTTTTTTGCCCCTTATAGAGGTCAAATGTATCACTTAAATGAGTGGCGTGGTGGACACCAACAACTACACCAAGTGGACCGAATTTAGAAACAATTTGGCCAAAAGCATGTTTGATGAGTGGCAAGCTTCTATTTGATCTTTATGTATTGTAGTACAATTTAATATTTTATGTATCGTTGTACAATTTGGTCTTTTATGTATTGTAGTACAATTTGGTCTTTAATGGTGCAATTTTATCACTATTAATTTTAGTAGTACAATTTGACCTTTAATATTTGGTATGGAAGATAAAAACGAAGGTCGTAAGTACCGAAACTGATCAGAAGATGAAGACGCCAAAATTTTGGAGGAATTAGTGAATTTGGTAAATGTTGGAGGTTATAAAGTTGATAATGGCTTCAAATGCGGGTACTTGTTGGTTTTGGAAGAAGCTTTGAAAGTCTCCCTTCCTGATAAAATTATATTAGGTAAACCACAGATCATGTCTAGAATCAAAACCATGAAAAAATCTTGGTAAACTGTACATGATATGCTACATGTTAAAAATCAAGTGGTTTTGGGTATGATAGTGTGAAGATGTATGTGACTGCTGACGATTTTGTTTGGGATTCTTACTTACATATACATATTAGGGATGTTTAACTTATTACCATGTTAAGAATATATTTTAATGGTTTCTATTTTTTTTTGCAAATTTAGGTACACAAAAGGCTGCGAAATGGAGAAACAAACCATTTCCACAATATGAAGACATGTCTTACGTTTTCGGAAAGGATCGTGCTCATGGAAATCAAGCGAGAGATTATGATGAGTTAGATGAAAATGTTGTCATGGAAGATTGCCAGATGCCATGTCAATAAAAACAATCTGATGAAAACTTGCAGTATCCGCTAGAAGATAGTTGAATGCCAAGTCAAGAGTGTACATCTTAAGGTAGTAGGAAGCTCAAGAGTCCAGGTAATCCTCATGTTGATGCAAGGAAGAATGCTGCTGTCATACATGGAGATAGACTTGAAAAAGCATCGGACAATTTGGTGAAAGCTGAGATGGAGATACATCAAAAGAAGTCCATTGTTAGTTCTGAACTTGCCAAGATGAATCTTACTGCAATGGAAAGATTTACGACATTGTGCAAAATAACACGTGGTCCTGAAGTTGTGTTAAGTTTTTGGAACTATGAAAGAGAAGCTAGGGAAGAGTTTGTGAGGTATAAGTTGCAAGAATGACCACTTGATTATTCATGGTTTTTGCATATGTTGGAACATGAACTAGACTATACTTTTGTATTTTGGTGGCATGTAATTAGTTCGGTGGAATGTAACTATTTTGGAACATGTATTTAAACTACGATTGATTAGTGACGATGTCATGTAAGTATTTTTGGAACAATTTCAAAATTGATCAAGTAACGTCATTTGGTTTATTATTATGTTTGGGTTGTGTATATTATATGGTTTACACATTCAAATATTTAATAATACTTTTATTAAAGTATTTATGAAAATTTTATTAAAGAGATTTTTTGTTTACAAAAAATTAAAATTATCAAAAACGTATTTTGGTCATTTACCCAAATTTCATTCCAATTCCTTTAACAAATTTCATTCCAATTCTGTCAACCAAACAGTTGGTCAAACCTCAACATTCCATTCCAATTCCTTCAAAGTCAAACTCCTTTGACATATTTCATTCCATCCAAAAACATTCTACGAACCAAACACCACCTATAATTCAGTCACAAGATATGGTCATCACTATTTCAATTACATTCTACTGATGATTTCAGTAGATGAAGGTATGTTTACCTAATAAGAAAATCTTTAAGTTTTGTGTTTTTCAAACAGTTTTAGAAGAAATAGTAAATATACTTGGCAAAAGATAAATCCGCTTATATCAGATTGAGGACATAAATATCTAAGCCAATAGACCATCCTATAGATTTTGGGATGGTATCCTAGTTGACTCCTACCTGAACATCGCATCACAATAGTGTGTCCTTGAAAATAAATAGAAGCATGTTGGACATGGTTTCCTTTATGATGACTCTCACCACTATGCCTAAAAGTTTCTAGGTTATGTCCTAGAAACAGCTACCCGAGGCTAGATTATTCACCAACCAACAAGGACCGATAAAACCCACTTTTAAAATATAGATTGAGAAGATCCGAACGCTAACATGCTTAAAACATGGGGTTATAACTCTTAAGTTAAGCATACACCTTCCGAGAAGCTTGATTTAAAGGTCAGAAAAGTATATCTTTAAGTGATATCCAGCAGGATATTGTTTGGGTAAAAAAATCACGCCTCACGACCGATGCAGGAAAACGAAGGACTTATTTCACACGACAAGTTGTATTATAATAAGGTCCCTTAAACTATGCACGACCATAACCTTAGTCATCGCCAGTAGGATATCTTCGACGTACGACCAAAGTCCCCATCGAAACGGGCGACCGTCGTATGATTATCCTCGATGTTTACTTACTAACGACCGACAAGTGTTTTTTATGGCTATTTAATGCAGGGTAAGCACAATGAATGACAACTGTCATAACTGAAGACCGCCATCAAGAGCATTCAATACCTAAGACCGTTTTCTACATTCATGAAGGCCATTAATGATGCCAAAGCCTATATATATATCAAGTTCGAAGACACGCGGAAGGACAACTTAATTCCCATAGACACAAGATTCACCAGAAGCATAGTCGAAGCTCTCAAGTAATTATTTATGCTTTCATTTGAAGAAACGCACGACGAATCATTACTTTCACACGACGCATGATACAATTTTACCATTAAGTCTATTTCTCTTGTAATTGTAATCTATTGTACTCACAACACTTGTTACTAAAGGACGTCATCCCTGTTTGACGACCATAGTGCACCGTCGACTTCTATAGTCGACCGCGGTTTTTACCCTCGACAAGGGTTTTCCTCGTCACCTAATTCTCTTGTCTCTTTGGTTTTGGTAATTTGTCATACGGCTTGTCGCGAAGATGCTTTCTTTAGTTGTTAAAGCTCCACTTCGACCTTAAGTTATCCTTTGGGTGATTTTTGGCATTAACAGTTCATCTAGAGAAAATCTCCGACAAAGCGTATGTCTTACTAACCCTTTCTTGAGCTCTCTCTGTTTTCCAAGAAAATGTCGAGTCAAGGAAACCACAACGGATCGCTTCAAAATACTAGAAACTTCTATTCCCATAACGGTTCGAACCAAAACCAGAATCAGGAGAACTTCTTTGGGTATCAGAATGGTCCAATCCCAAATCCAGGAGGATTTTACGGTTCTCAAGGTGTCCCGCTCCAGAATCAAGGAAACTTGTTTAATCCACAAGGTGGTCTCAATCTAAACGCTGGGAACACCTTCGGCCAACAAAATGGCCCAAGACCGTTCTCTGGAGTTCCTCCTCAGGGGCAATTTCTACCGCAACACCTTCGACCACCGCCGCTGTTTTGGAATCAAACGATGCCTCTATCCTCGACGGCCTTTTTTGCCCAATTCCATTCCAAAATTAGATGATGCCTATATCGTCGCAACATTTCAATCGATTGCATTTCAAAATCAGACGATACCCATGTCAACATCGACATTTCATACTATCCCGCTTCAAACTCCCTTCATTCCGGTTCCGACGATGAGCATCCCGACGATGCCCCAACCGACGTACACTTTTCCACTGCAAGGAAATGCTGCCGACTTGACGCATCACAATGGCTTCTAGACAAACACTGGTTCTATCCGGGTCTATAAAATAGAAAACTTTAAAAGGCCTTGGTCGCACGATATTTGTAAAATGCCTCAGTCACATGACTTGTGTTTTGGTTACATGTTGCTTTTATCGCACAATCTATGTTATCCTATGATGTTTTACGTGTTCTATTTCCTTATCGTGTGATTGGTGTATTATCGCAAGTTATTGTTGGACAAATAAAAAATTCATGTGATAAATAAGACACTCGAGAACGAATCATAAAACAAAAACACTTGTATTAATATTCTCAAAGTTACAAGTGGGGGGCCCGACCACCAACGGTCGTCCCAAGAAAATTACAGAAGAAAAATTAACTAATACTAAAGAAGGCTGCTCCTGCTCTCGGGCGACCTCCTCGTCGCCACCACCGGCTCCAGCCTCTGCAGGTTCGTCTTCCTCGAAAGCATCTTCTTGGTCGAGATCTTGCTCCCACCCTATTTTATCCAATAAAATAGTGACCTCCGCTTCTGCGTTCGCCATGGGGTTCTTTCCCCGGATGGGGTGACGCATGATCATCGACTTACCTCTAAAACGATTTAAGGACTCAAAACTGAGGAGCTTATCCTCCAACTCAGCGACTGTTTGGGTAAACAAATCACACCCTCAATCGACACAAGAAAACAAAGGGCTTGCTTCGCACGAAGAGTCTTGTATTAAGATAAGGTCCCTTAAATTATGTACGACCGTATCTTTTATCGTCCCCAGTAAGGTATCCCCATCGTACGACCAAAGTATCCACCGAAACGTGCGACCGTCGCATGATTTTTCTTGACACTAACTTCCCAACGGTCGATAAGTGTTTTATTTATGGCTATTTAATGCAGGTCAAGCATCATAAAGGACAACGGTCATAGCTGAAGATCATAATCAAGTGTATTCAATGCCAAAGACCGTATTTCACATTTATGAAGGCCATTAACGACGCCTATATATTCCAAGACCAAAGCCACATTCAAGATCAACGAATTCCCATCAATAGACATCTGTCTCTCGAGCACACTCAAGGATTTCCAGAAGCATTCCCAAAGCATTCAAACGATCATTTGCATCTTCATTCACATAAACGCACGATAAAGCTTTATTTCACACGATGCACTATACTCTTTTACATTTAATTTTATTTCCTATGTAATTGTATTCTATTGTACTCACGACACCTGTTCCTAAAGGAAGCCGTCTCTGTTTGACGACCATAGTGCACTAACGAATTCCATAGTCGATCGCCGTTTTTACCCTAGACAGGGGTTTTCCGCGTCACCAAATTCTCTTGTCTCTTTCTGTTTCTGTTATCTGTCGTACGATTTGTCGCGTGGGTCCTTTCTCTAGTTGTTAAAGCTCCACGTCGACCTTAAGTTATCAGACACAAAGGTGGAAGGGATGGGGAAGCCACCAGGTCCTATAGAATTTTGTTGCATGAGGTTGTATATCAGCGATTGCTGAGTATCAGTGACCGTTGTCACTTATCAAGAAGTGATGACAAAAATGGGAGGAGAGGAGGCAACTGCGGAGAAAGTAGTGATGTGAACAGGTTTGCCATTAGCGTTGCCAAGAACAGCTCCTTCAGTGCTTTCAGGCATTGAGAAGGTTGGTGAAGGTGCCAAAAAAGCTTCAGCGTCCTGGGCCGCTGAAGTGGTCGGTGTTGCGGGTTCGGTTGTGGTGGAGCGTACCACAAAGTTTTTCAGCGTCGCTTGTGAAAAGGCGATCGTTGACTCTGTACCATGAGAGGGTTGGGGCTTCTTCTTTATAATCATCTTGGACTTATGGGAGCCACGGATGGTTTCTGAAGGTTTCCTCTTCAACGAGGACTTGGTGGTGGTGGCATGGGTCTCAGTGGGGGGTTTTACTGCTGAAGTTGACGTCGAAGACGAAGAAGTATGAGTGAGAAGAGTTAAGAGATGAGAAAGACGTACCTCATCTTCCATGGGCTCGAAGTCGAGGATTCGGCCACCTAGCTGAGGAAGCTTGTAGTCTCCTTGCTTTGGAAATTTCTCCTTAAGAAACATATGAAAGAGGGTTGATACAAACTGGACATAGGGAACCTTCACATCCCTGGTAGGTTTTTCGACCTTATTCATGAGATCGTCAAAGATAATGCGGGCATAGTCGATCTTTCGCCCTGTGATCAGCGAATACCCCATTTGTACTTGGTAGTGGCTGGCTTGGTCCAGCAATCTGAACTTTCCACTCGTGCATGAAATGACATGAGCGAAAATGAAGATCAACTTAGAGGGCATTTTTGCCTTGAGTATCTTGGTGAGTTTCTTGTGAGGCTCTTCGGTTCGGGGCTTGTTGACCCAAGTATACTTCATCAGGTCGAGGAACCTGATGAGTTCTTCGTCTATAGACAAAGATTCGAATGGGTCGGTGGGAAGAGCGAGAGTGGTGCGAAAGGCATTGGCAATGACCATCGCTCTTTCTTTCCTAAACGAGTGGTTTGGGTAGTTTTATCAGTGGTGTACCAGAATTGTTGAAGTAAGTGGCGATGGGCAGGAGGAGAGATGGTTATTGGCTTGAAGATAGGAGAGTTCTTCAGGAATATGACGGCTTCAGCGAGATGTGGGCAAGGTTTCTTTTTCGTGAATTCGAGTAGGGATAAGTGGTTGTTAGAGCTAAAGGTAATCTGGTTCAACTCTCCAGACATGTTCTTTGATTTTACCATGGTGACAGGGGTTGCAGGTGTAGCAGATGCCATTTATGAGAAAGAACAACAAAAATGGAAGGTAGATGAAGATTTCTTAGTTAGGAAAGATTTCCAGAATAAGAGATTTTATGGTTTTTCTCAGTTTCATTTTAGAGGAATGAAACTTAAAAAGATGTGTTCCAGTTTTGTAAAGTCCAAAACTTGGTAGAAAACACAGCTTTCTTGTTTCCTTTTTAAGAAGGGTTCTGGGAAACACGTATGAAGAATAAGAAGAAAGTTTAAGATTAAATGTTAAACTTTAGGAAAAACTTTGTTAAAGTTTTATTCAAAAATCATGAAGAGGATGATTTCATTTGAAGAAAAAACATTTGTTTTGGTCTTTAAAAACAAAAGAGTAAGATTAAAAACATGTTTGAGAGGATTTAGAAGCTTATTCAAAAAAGGTTAAGGGAAGAATGTGAACCTGTTGTGTTGCACATCACTGATACTCATTGTTCAACATCTTGTCTAGGGACCGCAAACCACTTAATGCATGCACATCACTGATTGCCAAATAATAATGTTACTTTGTTGTTGGTTTCATTAAAATTACTTCACTGAGAATGTCAGAGGATGGAGTGATAACAGATCTACAAGAAACAAAAGACGCTCTTGTGAATGCATCGGATCTGCCACTGTCAATTCTTATTGTTGGAGTTGGTGGGGCTGACTTTAAAGAGATGGAGGTACTAAAATTACTCTCGTACCCTTCTTGTTTGGCAATCATACCAGAGCTTCAACAACTGCATTTACATATAGTGGGTATGGTTTTTTCATATTTTTATGTTTGCAGATTTTAGATGCGGATAAGGGATAGAGACTTGAAAGTACAACGGGGAGTTTTTCTTGCTTTAAAGAGATATGAGCGCGTAAAAGGTAAAAATATAAACATGAGGAGTTTATATAGTGAGAGGAGTGTAAAGGATTGATGTGCGAGAAAATAAACTCATCATGACACGTGACACGTCCCACGAAGCGTATTGGTCAAGAATTATAACGGACGAAGGTGTCAGACAAAAAGTCGTGCCAAGGGTTATCCGTTTGATGACGTCACAATATAATATTGTCTTGTCATTTTCAAAAAGACAGCCCTGCTAGTTTGAAAATTACCATGGATGATTTTGTTTAATGAAGGATCACTGATGGGAAATATCAGGATGGAATGTTATGTTATTTCAAAAGAGATCACTGATAGGGAAATGTTAGTTTTGAAATACATCTTACTAAAATAAACTTTAGTGTTCAGGGATATAGAAACATACCTTAGTATCAGTGAACATTTATTCAAATATTAGATGATGAATAAGAGAGATATTATTTATCGCTGACCCAATCTGTAACCACTGAAGAGTTAATCTTCAACGTTCAGCATTCCAAGCTTGTTGATGAGATAGTTAAATCTTGTCTCATTAAGAGGTTTGGTAAAAAGATTAGCTAACTGATAGTCAGTTGGAATAAAATGAAGTTCTATATCTCCATTCATCACATGATCTCTGATAAAATGATCTCTGATTTCGATGTGTTTTGTCTTTGAGTGTAGCACTGGATTGTTTGCTATAGCAATGGCACTAGTGCTGACACAATAGATGGGAATTTTAGATAGCCGAGGGTGATAGTCTAATAGCTGATTTCTCATCCATAAGACCTGAGCACAAAAACATCCAACAACTACATACTCAGCTTCAACGGTAGAGGTGTACATTGAATTTTGCTTTTTATTTGTCCAACTCACCAGCTTTCCACCCAGGAGTTGACAGCCATCTGTGGTGCTTTTTCTATCCAATTTGCAACCTGGAAAATCACTATCTGAATAGGCAGTTAGATCGAATCCTGAGTCTTTGGTATACCAAAGACATAGGCTGGGTGTGCCCTTTAGATATCTGAAAATTCGATTTACTGCGATCAGATGTGATTCTTTGGGTTCAGATTCATATCGTGCACAAAGACAAGTAGAATACATGATATCAGGATGACTCGCTGTAAGATATAGAAGAGATCCAATCATCCCTCTATAGGCAGTGACATTAACAGGTTTTCAGAGGGATCCTTGTTAAGTGTTAGCAGAGGTGCCATATGGGTTTTCATAGCTGAGCTTTGAGTTTGATCAAATTTCTTCAGCATATCTTTAACGTACTTACCTTGGTGGATAAAAGTACCCTTATCGCTTTACTTGATTTGAAGTCCAAGGAAGTATGTCAGCTCACCCATCATACTCATTTTATATTCATTTTCATTCGTTCAACAAAACGAGTACATGGAGATGGGTTCGTAGAACCAAATATAATATCATTGACATATATTTGAACAAGAATAATATGACCTTTAACCATTATGAAAAATAGAGTATTATCGATTTTAACACGTTCAAATTTTTCAGTGATATGAAAGGAGGATAAAGTGTCATACCATGCACGAGGTGCTTGCTTTAAGGCATAGAAGGCCTTATCCAGTTTATAGTATGACCTTTAACCTTTACGACATACTCTTGATGCTTAGGATCAGCGAATCCTGGTGGTTGTTCAACGTAGACTTCTTCATTCAGCTCTCCATTGAGAAACGCTGACTTGACATCCATTTGATGAACTTTGAAGTCTTTGTGAACTGCATATGCTAAAAAAAGTTGAATTGCTTGAGTCTTGCCATTGGGGCAAAGGTTTCATCATAGTCTATTCCTTCCTCTTATCTGTATCCTTGAGCAACTAGTCTAGCTTTGTTGCAGGTTACAGTACAAAATTCATCTAACTTGTTTCTATAAACCCATTTAGTGCCTATCATTGTTTTGTTATATGGTCTAGGAACAAGATTCCAAACTTTGTTTCTTTCAAATTCAGTCAACACTTCTTGCATGGCACTGACCCAGTTTGGATCTCTAAAGGCATCATCAGTTTTCTTTGGCTCAATCAGTGAAATAAAACTAACAAATAAACAAATGTTACCTGAACTTCGTCGAGTTTGAATACCTGCGTTTGGATCACCAAGAAATTGATCTATTGGGTTATTTAAAGTCCATCGCTGAGCATGAGCTTGAATCACTGACTCAGATAGAACTTCTGGAGGTGCTGAAGAGGAAGCTTCAACAGCTGCAGTTTCAGGTATACCAGGTAGAATTTGCTGAGGTTCAGATGAGATTTCATTTACTGATTGTTGAGAAGTGAATGGGATTTCAGAGGTCGAGGGTTCAGAAGGGGGCAAAGTGTTAATGGGGACAGCTGATTCCCATGAGGAGGATTCAGCTTCACTTTTCTGGATGTTAGGAAAAGATGATAGGATCATTATCAGCGATAGGTTTGTTGACCTGAGGGTCAGGGTTAAGATTTGCTTCTGATTCACCATAATGAGAAAACATCCACTGATTTAGTTCTTCGTTTTTAGCAGTATGTCTAGAGTTCGCTGAACGGATTCATCAAAGGTGACATGAATGGTTTCTTCTACAGTTTGACTTCTCTTGTTGAAGACTCTGAAGGCTTTGGATATAAAAGAATACCCTAGAAATATTACATCGTCATCTTTGGGGTCGAACTTTCCAAGAGAATCTCTGTTGTTTAAAATGAAACATTGACAACCAAAGATGTGAAAGAAGCTGAGAGATGGTTTTCTACCATGGAAAAGTTCATAGGCCGATTTGTTGAATCTTTTGACGATCAACGACCAATTCTGCATCAAAAAGGCAGTGTTGACAACTTCTGCCCATAATTGAGTTGGAAGATAAGAATCGTTGAGTGTAGATCTGTTAATGCCAAATATCGCACCAAAGGGACAACTTAAGGTCGATGTGGACTTTAACAACTAAAGAAAGGAATCGTTCGATAAAGGCGTGCGACAAAGAAAAAAATAGAGACGAGACAGAGGATTTGATGACGCAAGAAAAACCTCAACGAGGAAAAAACCTGCGGATGACAGTGGATGTCATCGCTGCACTATGGTCGCCAATTAGTGGCGATGTCCTTGGTGTTCCAGGTGTCGATCGTACAGAGATTACAATACAAATGAAGGGAAAGACTTCGAAATGTAATGTACAAGTGTTTGAAATGTAAAAACAGTGTGCGTCGTGTGTGAAAACAATGTGTAAACTGTTGGTCGAGAGTGAAAGTCGTGCGTCGGGAGCGATCTTCTATGAATGATATATTTTCTTTAAATGAATATTCTTCGATTGTTTGCGTTTGCTTCTGTTGTTTGATGTTCGGTGTTCGGTCCCTGGAACTGAGGTTTAACTTGTTCTTTTATAACCTTCGGGTGCTTTGATTAGCTCATCGATTGCTTCGATAACAGCCATAACAGTTGCCAGTTGTAACTCTTCATAATTGCTCTTCGTCGGTTATGACCGTTGCCCATTAATGACTTTGACTCCTGCATTTATCATTGAACAAACGTAACAGTCATATATCGAGTTAGTCAAGGTCGTATGGTCTTGTGCGACAGTCGTACGGAACGGGCGACGTCGAGGTCGAGTGTCGTGAGGAACTCTCGACTTACCTTTTAGAAGGGACGACGGAGGTTTTTTGGGTCTTTGTCGGGACCTTATCTTAATACAAGATATAGCTCATAACTTGTGTCTTACCTTTTCTGGTCGTGGTCGAGACCTGTGAAATTTTGCTCAAACAGTTTTCCCCCAAAATTTGAAAGTAGGATGGCAAATTCGAATTTTAAATTTTGCTTGTCGGTTGTTCAGGTTCTTGTGTTGAAAAATACCTTGGTTGTTTTGGAACTGAATCGGTTCAATTCAAACTAGAGAGGGAAATCGAAGAGAGGATGGAGTCGTGACGTCATGCCGACGCACGATGGTGCTTACCAGCTGTCTTTGACAGGTGTCGACGATCTGTGTGGTCATACGAAAAGGCGGGGACGCGTGGCAATCATCAAGGAATTTGATCGTTTGTATAAATAGAGACGTCAATGGGTCTATTCTGTTTTACGATTTCAATGAGTCTTGAGCGAAGATTTCCTCTCGATCTTCTTGCTGTTCTTTGCCCGATCATTACTAATCCTGTGAGAATCTGCGACTCCGTTAGGATTTTCGAGGTCTTAGAGTGCTTATATATAAGATACGATTTCTTTGATTTCTCCAATCTGTTTTTAGAGGTGTCGATGGACCCTGAGAGCAATATTCAAGAACAGTCAGATCTTGATGACTTTAGGAGATTAGCTAAAATCCCTGCGTGGGTCGAATTAATTTGCGCAGGTCAGATTCGATCGAACGAATGTCCCGAGGCTTATATCGTGATATACGAATATCCCTTTAAGATTGGCTTTGAATGGCCCTACTCACCTCTAGCTAAGGCTTTTATGCTAGAATTAGACTTAGCACCGGGTCAGCTAATGCCCCAGTTTTGGCGAGTTGTACAAGTGATCGAGCGTGTCACTAAGAATTGGGAATCTCACATGAATGTACGTGACCTCCTTTTGGCTTATCAAGCCAAGAAGGATGGGAGTCATCGCTGTAGTTTATACTCTAGACTTAAAGGTGATCGGGTTCTGGTCCTTAGGACCGCTGTGAACGATCGCGGGTGGAAGACTCGGTACGCATTTGTGTGTAAGTCGACCATTGACTCTGTGAGCGATTGGATTAGGGCCAGCTGGAATACATCGGGTGAGCTTTGTACTTTTGTTGTCTGTCATCTGTGTTTTTTGGTTTTTAACTTGTTTTTTATTTGTCGACAGCCATAAAGTTCGAGGACGTGAAGCCTTATGCTAATTCTCAAGAAAAGATCGACGTATTCTTAGAGTTCAGCACTGGGGAACGGTCGTTTGTCGTACGACAATTGGTGGAAAACGACAAGGATTTAGTATATTGAGGAGAGAATCTGGGGGGGAAACGTGAGGAAGAAGGGGAGTCGAAAAAAGAAAGAGAGATGACTGGTAAGAGTACATTCTTATTTCTCTCTGTGTTAATTCGATTCTTCTTCCCTTGATTTTCATAATTTTTATTCTTCTATGGTTTCCTGGGGAGTCTCAACCACGGATGCCGCGTGTCTCTGCTAAAAGAGCAGCTGAGCTCGAGCTTGCTCGTAAGGGCAAGGAGCAGAGGCTGAAGCTTATGTCCGCTGGTCCAGATGTTCCGAAGAAGGCGCGGACGACGATTTCGACGATTCCTGAGAAGGTGAAGGTCGCATCGCCCAATAAGTCGTCTTCTAATGCGATCGCTGCGAAAACTATTAGTTCTGCACCTCCAGCGGAAACAATGAAGTCCCCGTCAGCCACGTCGGATCCTTTGTCGGCCGGAAAGGGCAAGGATCAGCCGACGGGAGGGGCTAAGGTAACGACGGTTAATTTTACATTGTCGTCGGACTTTATGGCCAGCAGTGTCCTAGACGGGATGAACTTATTTCCTCACTTGCGGAAATATCTGCTCCCTTCTTTCAGGGAGTGTTTCGTGGGGTTTCCTATCGAGGAGACGGGAGCTCATGTCGTCGAGCTGGCTTTTATGGCAAGTCTTTCTTTCAAGACTTGGTTCATTCGTCGCTATTGTCGGTTTCGTTATCGATGTCGTATGTTTATTTACCATAGTCATTTTATGGTTTTTCAGGTGTTCCAGGCTTCCCTAGCTTTGCGGGGTGAGACAATGAAGATAAAGGATTTAATGTCTGCTGCGCATGAGAGGGAGAACGCGGCGTTGGATAGGGCGAAGGTCACCGCAGAGCGCGAAGACGCTCTGTTAAAACGTTTGGATGACGCCCGAAAACACTTAGAGGTCGTCGGTCGTGCGAAGGATGATGTCAGTCATCGCCTAGCGCATTCCTTATCCATGGTTGCCGACCAGAGGGAGGAGATAGAGAGGATTAAAGAATCTTTGGCTGCAGCTACAAAGGAAGCTGAGGATTCCAAATCCAAGGTAGAGGGTCTGGAGAAAGATGTACAAGCTGCTAAGGACGAGGGTAAGTCTATTTTTTCCATAGCCCGTCTGACTGCTAGGGCAGCGATTATTAGGCGACATCTAGCGGGGAAGGCCCCTCTTGCTTCGGCGTCGGAAGAGCTCGACATTTACTTGAAGGGCGTCGGGTCGGTGAGAGACCTTTATTCGGATGATGAGGAGGAGATCGAGGAGGAGGTGGTGGACGGAGGTCTTCAGGGCGGGACCGCATGCAAGGATGCGACTGATGCTCCTCCTCAAGTTTAGAAATTTTGTTATCTCTGCTTTTACTGATCGACCGTTGGTGGTCGAAATGTAATTGACGGTTTATTCGGTGAATGAAATTTGGGCTTCTTTTGAACTTGCGCTTTATAAAATATCACATCGACTGTTAAATTCATAAAAAATATACAAGGAATCATGCGACTTAGGCATCTATTGTAACACAATAACTGGAACGTAACCCAATAGACTTTTAAATCGTGTATATAAATATAAGCACATGCGACTAAAGCATACATTCGGAGTATGAAAATTTTTTCTAAGTCAAGAAACTTAGATCATGAGATCGCTAGACCTCGTGATCGTACGACTAAGTCGTGCGATTAATTTGAATCGTGTGCCCCTGTAGAAGGATGATCAAGTCATAGACTTGATTGTTTATGTCGTGCGACCTTGCAAAACTAGAGTCGTGCTGGTGTCATGCGACAGTCTCAGTGATTTATGACGTGCGATTCTGCGATAAAACATTGTCAGAGGTTGGTCGTTGGCTAACCAACGACCCTCCGATGCTTAAGTTAGTAATCGTCGTTGTTAAAAATCGTATGAAAAAATAGAAAAAGGTTTAGAAGACATACCTTTTCTGACGCGTCGTGCCCCAACTACGTGGGACGTCTTGATTATTGCTACCATCTTGCCCCCTTGTGGTGATTTTAAGACGATACATAGTGGAAGATAAGAATCGTTGAGTATAGATCTGTTAATGCCAAATATCGCACCAAAGGGACAACTTAAGGTCGATGTGGACTTTAACAACTAAAGAAAGGAATCGTTCGACAAAGGCGTGCGACAAAGATAAAAATAGAGACGAGACAGAGGATTTGATGACACACGAAAAACCTCAACAAAGAAAAAACCTGCGGACGACAGTGGATGTCATCGCTGCACTATGGTCGCCAATCAGGGGCGATGTCCTTTGTGTTCTAGGTGTCGATCGTACAGAGATTACAATACAAATGAAGGGAAAGACTTCGAAATGTAAAGTACAAGTGTTTGAAATGTAAAAACAGTGTGCGTCGTGTGTGAAAACAATGTGTAAATTGTTCGTCGAGAGTGAAAGTCGTGCGTCGGGAGCGATCTTCTATGAATGATCTCTTTGCTTCGAATGAATATTCTTCGATTGGTTGCGTTTGCTTCTGTTGTTCGATGTTCGGTGTTTGGTCCCTGGAACTGAGGTTTAACTTGTTCTTTTATAGCCTTCGGGTGCTTTGATTAGCTCATTGATTGCTTCGATAACAGCCATAACGGTCGCCAGTTGTAACTCTTCATAATTGCTCTTCGTCGGTTATGACCGTTGCCTATTAATGACTTTGACTCCTGCATTAATCATTGAACAAATGTAACAGTCGTATATCGAGTTAGTCAAGGTCGTACGGTCTTGTGCGACGATCGTACGTAACGGGTGACGTCGAGGTCGAGTGTCGTGAGGAACTCTCGACTTACCTTTTAGAAGGGACGTCGGAGGTTTTTTGGGTCTTTGTCGGGACCTTATCTTAATACAAGATATAGCTCATAACATGTGTCTTACCTTTTCTGGTCGTGGTCGAGACCTGTGAAATTTTGCCCAAACAAGATCTGGCAGTTTCAATGATCGTTCTGTTTCTTCTTTCAGCGACTCCATTCTGCTGAGGTGTTCTCACGGCTGAAAAGTTGTGAGAATTGCCCTATCTCTCAAAGAAGTTATCAAGAGAACTATTTTTGAATTTAGTTCCATGATCACTCCTTATTGAGTGAATAGTCATATTATTCAGGACTTCCATTTTCCTGACAAATGAGATAATTTCTCCTGAGGTGTCAATCTTTGCACGAAGGAACATAACCCAGGTATAGCGAGATAATTCATCTACTATGACCAAAGTGTATTTTTTCCAGCGATGGATTGTATGTTGACAGGGCCAAATAAATCCATATGGAGGATTTGAAGAGGATTTGTCACTGCAGACACTAGTTTTGACTTCAAACTAGCTTTTGTTTGTTTTCCTTTTTCACACGCTGAACAGAGAGATTCCTTAGCTTATGAGTGTTGAGGTAAGCCAATGACTAGTTTTTTGGAGGAGAGAGTGTTCAGTGTTTTGAAGTTTAGATGAGAAAGCCTCTTATGCCATAGCTAGTTGACATCTGATTAGCTTTAGTGTTAGCCCCAAGTATTCGAATGTAAAAGTATCGAAAATATGACAAGTCAGGAGAACTTCAGAGACTAAACGTCACAGACCAAGACTTCAAAGATAGCTGATGTTGATCCCGATATTGACTCAACAATGATATTAATCTCTAAAGTCCAAACATAAACGTATGCGGAAGTGTTTTTAACAGAGCTGAAGAGATTTACGCGGTAGAAATAACACACAGAATTAAAATAGATAAAGCTGTAATAAAAACAATGATTTAGCTCAATGATTCACTTCTATTAATTCTTCATAAGATACCAAGAACACCGAAAGTGTGTATGAAATAAACTGCTCTAAACAGGTGTGTGTGTTGTGCAAAAGTTAACTAGAAAAGCTCTACAAGAGCTTTCTATTTATACTACTTTTACAGGGGACAAGTGAGAGACAACAAGTACTAAGGTACAATACATGATCGTGGGACTGCAACATGTACAACGTTAATGTAGTGCGCCGCAATCTGCAAAAGTTGTAACCCATCAGAGGTTGACACGTGGAATGTGCAGGGCATGCCTTGTACGAATGATCTTCAGGATCTTCGTACAGCAGAGGCACGTGAAAGACACGATCTTCTTGTCTTGATCTTCAGGAAACTTAAGTCTTCTAAGTCTTCACACCACAGAGGCTCTGTGGCCTTGTCCTTTGATAAAATCTTCTATAGAAACTTCACTTGGTGTCTTGGCAGAGTCTCTGTCGATGCTTTTACACTTAACCTTTATTTCAATACTTCTTTAAATATAGAAGTTGGAGCTAACAATCTCCCCCTAAGTATTGAAAAATAAAAAATTGTAAATTTGCATGGCTTTCTAAGCTAAGAACACGACAACATGTATTTGACCTCTGTAGAAGATTTACTTTTCATATAAGGTTATGCCAGAGGCACTTACATTTGATTGCATTGCAAAGTATGAAAATTAAGCAGAGGGTGGTTGAAGATGTCAGACTCTGGCATTTGGAAAGTCGTTGATTTTGCCTTAGAGTCCTCCATATCTGAGTTCATGAAATATTCTGATGCAGAGGTTTCTGAAGTTGTTGACAGAGTCGATGAACTCTATTAATCTGTCAGAGTAAGCTTGATCCATGAACTCTGATCCTCTGTGTTCTAGGAGATTGGCGCTGAACATGAGCATAGTGCTTGTTGCATGCTTCTGGCAATCAATCTCTTGGAACAGCTTCAGTTTTCCTGAAGGAACTCGAAATACATACCCGATCTTTGGACTTTTGATGAAGGAATTTGGTCTTATGTCCGTGAAAGTCCCGTAATCATCACTGATAATCAAGATTCAATATAGAATGAACATTCAAGATCGTATTCACAGCAACTGGTCATATGATTTATTAACAATCTGTGAATTACAAGATATTACAATGAGTTTCTCTCTAAATGGATTTGTCTATCAAAATCACAGCTTACAAATGAAGCCCAACACACTTATTTATAGTGTCTAATTACATGACATGGGCCCAAGCCCATTTAACTTCCATTAAACTCCCAAAGCCCAAAAGACTAACAAAGCTAATTACAATACATTTTACTTTCATTGACTTTACATGGACTTTATAAAACTTTCTATATAATTGGGGCTTTCTAGACCCAACAATCTCCCCCTAAAGTTTTATAAAGAAAGCATCTTCAAATGATCTCCCCCTTGATTTCTTTGAAAACTTTAGTGTTTCACATCTTCACGCCTTGCAAATCTATCCAAGCTCCCCCTCAATATTTGCTCTTCTTCTTCACAAATTACAACTTTAAAATCGAATCCAATGTGCAATAAGCTCGACTGAAACCACCTCAGTTTATAATAAAGAATTCGTCTTTGAAATGCGAGTTGAATGACCATTAAGCTCAAGAGCTTAATCCATTAAGATCATAGGAGGGAGTGTCTCAATACACTTCAATAACTCAGCTTGGATCCACAAAAATAGAAGATAGAACACCTTTCTTAAAGTTGGGAGAAATTGCATGAAAAACGTTGCTTTCTGTCCAGCATCAGTCCACTGACTTTGACACAGAATCTGACCAATAAGCACATCTATTCAGAACAAACTCAAAACATGAAAAATGTTCATCTGTGTCTTAGGAATCCAGCGCATCTGAAATCGTCAAATTTGAAGCTTCGAGGAGGAAGTTCTGATCAAAATACGACAGGGGCGCAAAGCTGTCGAACAATTCTGAAATTGCACCTTTACTTCAAAATATACTAAGTAAAAGTTCTGAGAAGACCACTCAGAATTCTGAGTAAGTCAATCAGAATTCTGAACGTGAAGAACTTCTGAAAAAAAATTCTAATTCCAAAGTTCTGATTCCACACGATAAAGTTCTGACTATTGGAGTCAGAATTCTGAGTAAGCTTCGAAGACTTAGTTCTGAACCATCATTTGAGCATTGATTTCTGATTAACTTTTGACATTTCACGATCTAACTTCTGAATTCTGAATATCCTCAATAAACATGATCAGAATTCTAAACTTGAACACTTCTGAATGGTCTGAGCAAAACTCTTCTGAATAACATGATCAGAAGTTCTGAATAGTCGTTTGAACAAGTTCTGAGTTGTTTTGAACGAATTTCTGATCACAAACAATCTGATTTTAAGCAGCCGAAAGTATGTCTCAACACAACAATCCCTTAATAACTTTGACACTCTATGATCTGAACTGCTGCACATTAAATCTTACACAAACTCTGAATTGAATTCGAATTTAGCATAACTCTGATTAATCAGATCTTAAACTCGCACATCAGCAACATTTTTGAACTGAAACACCGCATCTTTCTTGAATTGTAGCACACGATTAAGAACAATCTTGAATCACCAAATCTTGAAACTAGATCTTGAAATCTTGAATTGTTGCATAAATGATCGTATCGAATTAAAATTGATTCTCATCTCCATGTGATCAAATCAAATTTCTGTCTTTTTATGACTTTCTGACTTTCTTCTCCCTTTTGAATCAATCAATCATCTTTCATAAATCAGCTTTCATAACATTTCTTTATAAGAACAACAGATCAGTTTCCTTTTCTTCTTCTCCCCCTTAAAATAACATTTCTCTCTTTTGTTGTTTCTGTACAAATCATTTTCTATTTTCTTCTCCCCCTAAAGTTTTGGAAAGCAAAATCATCTTTTGTGCAACAATATGAACAACAAATTCCCACAATATGAACAACAAAGTTTCTTTTGTGCAATTCTGACTAATTGATTTACAGAATAAATCACATCAGGTTTAACAAAAGATTTTCTTTGAAATGTATTGTTCTTCTTGACATTTGAATTACGAACTTTTGATTTTGGCACTACTTTCTTGGAAGTTGTTCCTTTAACTCTCCATTCCATTCTTATCTTTTTAAAAGAACAATTATAATATTCATCAATAGGAGAATCATAAAACAGATTAGAAGAACGAATCTGATCTTTTGAACTATGATTTGATTTGTCAACAACTTTCGTTTCAAATTCTTTAAACTTTTTAACATACAAATCAAACCTTGACTGCAAATCAGATTTGGACTTCCTCTCTATCATGATTTTAGTTGATAAATCATATAATTTCTTAATAAGTCTCCTTATCTCCAAATGAAAAACTTTCTTTTCCTTTTCAAACTCATCTTTTGAGCATTTTTCTTTAAAGCCATTTACCTTCTTCTTTTCAGTCTCTTTCCTTCCATCTTCTAACTCTTTCTCCAACTCATTGATTTTTACAGAAAATTCATTTAACATTCCTGTTTTCTTTTTCTCAAAACCATTCTTTTCTTTTTGAAAAACATTTTTCTTGCATTCAAACTCTTTTCTTTCTTTTGCAAAAATTTTCTCCAAATCAGAAATTTTCAGAGAGAATTCAACAGACTTTGTTTCAAAACCTTTCCTCTCAGTTTGAAAGTCTCTTCTCTCTTTCTCAAATTTCTCTCTTTCAAGTATAAGAACTTGTTCAAAATCAGATATCTGTTTCAAGAGTTGACCATTTTTTATTTCACATGATTTGATTCTATTTTTAGAATCTGTCAACATCTTTCTTTCAAAATTGATTTTCTCTTTCAAATCAACATTCTCTTTTTCTAACAACTTTATGTTTTCTTGAACCTTTTCAAAATCCTTTAGAAAATCAGATTTCTCTTTTTGCAAAATCTTTATAACTTTTGCATTTTCGTCTTGTTTTGCTTGAAGATTAGCAATCTTGCTTTCAAAATGAACAATCTCAGTTTTTGGTTCAGAAATTGTTTCTTTTGCATTTACAGGACTTAATTTTTGTAAATTGTCTGAACTGGTTATAGAACTTGTAGGTCTCACAAAAACTTCAACAATCTCAGGCATGATGAAATGACAAATTCAGATATCAACTATGAATTATGATAAAAAAATGAACGAGGACCAACACAGATTTAGAACATGCAAGAATAGATCAAATCTGTCACAGGCATTTCATCAAACAGTTAGAGTACATGAATTGATAAAATCTTCTTTTCAAAAAAAATTAGAACACTCATCAGAGAAATTACAAAGAATCTTCAAGAATGAATGAATGAATTAATTAATCAAGAATTAAATCATCCAATTGAAAATGATCTTGAAAACTTGAAAATCTTGAAAATTAGTGAAATGCGATCTTTTCAACAATAAAACCCAATAATCTCGATCAAATTGAATTTGAAATCAACATGCAGCGGAAAGAATCACTTTGATCAAGAAACCAATCAAGAAATTCGAAAACATACCTGTGATCTCTGTCTAATTTCGAAAATTAATCAGCAGATCGGAATGTTCTTGATTCTGTAGAGTTCTTGGAATAACTAGGGTTTTTGTTGTTCGGCTCTGATACCAATTGAAAGTCCCGTAATCATCACTGATAATCAAGATTCAATATAGAATGAACATTCAAGATCGTATTCACAGCAACTGGTCATATGATTTATTAACAATCTGTGAATTACAAGATATTACAATGAGTTTCTCTCTAAATGGATTTGTCTATCAAAATCACAGCTTACAAATGAAGCCCAACACACTTATTTATAGTGTCTAATTACATGACATGGGCCCAAGCCCATTTAACTTCCATTAAACTCCCAAAGCCCAAAAGACTAACAAAGCTAATTACAATACATTTTACTTTCATTGACTTTACATGGACTTTATAAAACTTTCTATATAATTGGGGCTTTCTAGACCCAACAGTCCGCAAAGGAAGGGCATTCGTCTTCTGGTGCGGGGTGATTTATTCTTTGGACTCCAAGGTCGAGTCGCACTTGGAAGTGTGTTAGGCTATACAGCAGAAGCTTCTCGCGCATGGTCTTCTTGGTCACACCATAAGCTCTCTGAATTTCAAGTCTGGTGTTGTAATTCTTCCTTGCCCAGCTCAGAAGTTCGGGCAAGTCATAGGGGATCATGTTCCTCAAATCTACATCTGAGAACTTGGTCTCAGTTCTGTCGGCCCTTTTGACGTGATAAATGTTGTAGTAGATCTGTGTGCCTCTGGTGTGAGACAGCTTGCAGTATATGACTTTTTCAATTCTCGAGTTTGAGAAGAGTTGGTTGATTGGTTTGGCTTTGCCCCTATATAAGTCTTCACTTAGATGTTTAAGAAGATCGGGTTTCAGAATGGATGGTGGCAGAGTATCGTTGATAGCTCTGTTGTACAGGTACTTGTACACCACCTCTTCCATTTGTCGTGGAGGTGCAGAGGGTGGAGGCATCGGCCTGCATAGAGTTTACATATTGCTGATTACTTTGGCCACTCGATCTTTTGAAGGTTTTGACTTTGGGTCCAGGATGGGTTTGGTTGACAGAGGAGTGAGTCCGAAACCCAGTCTTCTTCTTATGGCTTAGGAGTAACAAAAGCATCAAAAGAGCCCTTTAGCAGTTTTTCAGTTGGTTGATGCTTTCGCTTCTTGGGTTTCTGCTCTTCTGTCATTATACTTTTTCCCTTGTCTTTTGCTGTGGGTTTGGTTGTGGTTTCCTTTGTAGGTTTTGGTGGTTGTGCTTTTGAGGTTTTTGATGGGGGGTTTTCTGTTGTTTTTGGTGGGGTTGCCTCTGTTGGGTTGACAGGGGACTTGGTTGGTGATGTGGTTTTGGTTGGAGATGCTTCTGCGGTTTTGCTTAGATATTTCCGTTTTTGAGCTAAGTTTTTTGTTATGGGTTTGGTCTTAAGCTCCTTTGTTGTTTTGGGTGTGGGTTGTTTTTCTGTTGTCGGTGTAGGGGATGGTAGTTTGGTTTCTTCTGATGGTTTTGTTGTTGGAGAAGGGGGGTTGTCTTCTGAGGTTGATGTTAGGATTTTTACCTCTTCTATTGGTTTGGGAGTTGGTGATGGTAAGTCTTCAACTGTTATATGGGTTGTTTCCGCAGAGGTGGGTGTTTCCTCTATGGTCTTCTGTTGGGTTCCTTGGGTTTCAGATGATGGTACCTGGGATAGTGGTTCGGCGCTGAGTTGTGGTGGAGCTGGCAGACCTCTGTTAGCAGCTCTATCTCTTCTCTCCCCCTCAGGATGATCTGATGGTCATTCTGAATCATCATCAGGGTCATCCTGTCTTCTGTCTGAAGTCCCCTCTGCTCGACATGTGGAGGATGTCTTCTTCGGCTGAGTGGCCCCTGCTGCTATCATTTTAGCACAGAGGTCGTCACATATTCCGAGCAGATAGGCAACCCCTGCTTCTGAGTTGAACCTGAGTCTTCCCACACTTGCCTGAAAGTCATTCACGTAGTTTGCATTGGCGGTGGTGAAGGCCTTGATGAACTCTGTCATCTCGTTGAATATTCCATATCCAAGTGCTGTAATTTGTGCTCTGGTCATGTAGTCGGAGGGTTTCATGGCCTGAGTTTCTCTGGTAGTGTGTTCCTGGAATTGCTCTAGGGCATTCTTTAGATCTTCTGGTGTAAGGCCCGTAGAAGCAGGGGATCTTTCTTTCTTTAGTTGCTCGATAAGATCTCTGACAGAGGTCTCAAGAGCAGAAGATGAATCTTTTTCAGGTTTAGAAGCTTTTGTACTGACAAAGGTTGTTACAACGTTGGTCATCAGCTTGCTTGCATTCTTCACCTCTGTTGACAGAGTGTCAACTTTGGTGGTCAGTTCGTTCAAAGCTTTTTTTGTGGAATCTGCAAGAGAATCAAAAGAGCTTTTCAACTCTTTCAATGAATTGGTCATAGAGGTGACAAGGGTTTGGAACTCACCCCTTGCTACATATGAACCATGTATAACCTCTGGGGAACAAATTCTTCCCTAGTGTGACTCTCTGTTCTTGAGACGCCATCTTTCAGTCCTGTTTTTAGGATGAGAGTGGAAGGACTTTCCTCTAATCCTTGAACAGAGGCCTTTTGGGCCTCAGACTATATAGAGGTTCTGTCAGAGACCTTATGCTGGTCCACTCCAGAGGTGGGGACATCAGTATCTCTGAGTTGACTTGGGGACTTGTCTAGAGTCCCTTCGTCTCTGTGCACTCTAGGCTCCTCGGAAGAGCCGATTGGTCCTATGTAAGCGTGTGGCAGAGGAAACGAATTCCTCTGTGGGGATTTCTGATGTGATCTGGGGCAATTGATCACGAACTAGAGGTGAGTCCTTTGGAGAGGACTCCCTCGGAATGGTTTTTGTTTGGGCAAAAAATCACGTCGTACGACCACGACCAGGACAGGTAAGACGCACGTCATAATCCAAATCTTCTATCAAGATAAGGTCTCGACGAGAACCCATAAAACATCCGTCGTCGCCCGTAAAAGGTAAGTCGTACGTCTCCCATGACGCTCGACCATAGCATCGCCCGTCCCGTATGACCATCACGTAAGATCATTGTACCTTCGACCGAACTAACGCTAACCTTGACTGTTACGTTTGTTAGGTGTTTAATGCAGGAGTCAAAGTCATTAAAGAGCAACGGATATAACCGACGCAACCATCAACGATCGATAGTCGTAACGGACGAAGATCATCATGGATAATCACTCCGGCGACCGTTTCCAGTCGTTGTAGCCGTTGATTGATTCATTAATGGAGTTAATTAATGACGCGAAGACTATAAAAGACAAGCTAAAGATTCATTTTAAGGGACATCGGTTAACATCCAATACACTCCAGCGAACATCACCAAACATCAGAGAAAATCATCCAAACTCATAGCAAAGAACATTCAAACTCTGAAGATTAAGTACTGAAAGCCAGAATACTACAGCGCATTCAAGAATAACAGCGGTGAAGAGCTTTCTCTCGAAGAATCAGTCTCGACGCACGACAACAGCCCTCAACCAACAGTTTATACTTCGTACTCACACACGATAAACACCTGTTTTTACATTCAAACACGTGTACTTTACATTTCGAAGTATTTCCTTCATTTGTATTGTAATCATCGTACGACCGACACCAGTACCAAGGACGTCGCCCCTGTTTGGCGACCATAGTGCAGCGACGACATCCCTTGTCTTCCGCAGGTTTTTTCCTCGTTTGAGGTTTTTCCTGCGTCATCAAATACCTTGTCTCGTTTATTTTTTCCCTCGTCGCATGTCTCGTCGAAAGATCTTTTCTTTAGTTGATTAAGTCCACATCGACCTTAAGTTGTCCCTTTGGTGCGATTTTTGGCATTAACAGTTTCCCCGGATACTAAAGGCACAGAGGTGGAAAGAGGTTCCTCTGTCCGGTTTCTAGGGGTTGGGCTCGAGCTGTGCGGCTCTTTTTCAATGATTCCTTCTGCCACTAGACTGGCGGAATCAGAAACGTGGGTTGCACTGGGAGGTGGTTGGGGTTGTGTGCCTCTACTTTCTTCGGCATCTTTTCTTGCTTCTTCCTCTGTCATACACCCTAACTCTATATCTACCCGAGTGCCTTCGGCTTCTACCATTTTCTCTAGACTCTTTCGTAGTGAATCATGTCAGGGATGAGAGGGATAGAGTAGAGGGTTCATATATACTTCTGGGGTATTTTCCTGAATACCCTCAGGGGTTCTGTCAAGCTCCTCTTGATCGGAGTCAATTTCTGAGATAGTGAAGTCTGGTTTATTAGTTGTCCCTTATGGGAGGGCTTATGCGTCCACCCAGAAGTGTCTAAGGATTCAGCAATGTCGGGGCGTTCGAGGAAGGCAGAGATGTCAGTGGCCTCTGCGAATTGGATTGGAGTGGGGGATTGCAGAGGTTCTTCAGGTATGACTTCTTTATCTGCTAGAACTTCCTATGGATTGTCTGCAGAGGAGTTTTGGGCTTCTTTGACTTCTTCCTCTTTGGTTTTGGGGCTCCATCCTCAGAAGATTTAGTCTTTCTTTTCTTCTTCTTTTCCTTGGGAGGAGGGGTGCAGAGGATACAACCACTGTTTCTTGTGATGGTGATTGTTCGGATCATTGGGGAGGTTCAACACTCGTAGAGGTACCCTTTATTGTTTTCTTTGGTTTGGGAGCCTTCTTCGTTTTGGGGGGGAGTAGCCAAGGTTTTTCTCTTGAAAGCAGAAGTTGAAATTGTGCTTCTCAGAAGATGAAATCTTGCTTGTACTTGATCGTGCTTTGATAAGGCCGCTGCCCATTCCTCTCCACTACCTGAAATCCTACAGGGGCTCCTAGACGCGGGGGTGTCACTGGACTTGGTTCTGGAGTCCTGTGATCGCGTATGTAATCTAACCTAAGTTGCTTATCACTTGCGTATGACAGAAGTGTGGTTGATAGAGGTCTGCAACACTGAAATTGCAGAGCACGGAGTTCTAGAATTACTCCTATGGTCCTCTGAAATTGCAGCGCAGGGAGTTCATCTTTGCAAAAGGGTAGGTTTTGACAACTGGTCCCTCCATTGGCCATTTTTCTATAAGAAGTAGAGGTTCTAGAATTACTCCTATGGTCCTCTGAAACTACAGAGTAGGGAGTTCTTTGCTTCTGGGCCCATTTGCCTTTTGAGTGGAGATTATGTGGTCAATGGTGTTTACCAACTCCTGCATCACGAGTGTGGCGTAGTCCATAGACAAGTCATAGTACACCCCGTACATGATTTCCATAATCTGGTGAGAGTTTTGGTCAGGCTGTCTACTTTTCCAGCCAGGCATCTGTTAAGGATGGAAAAGAGTGTGTTCCACATATGGGAAACCTGTTTCTTCTGAAGTCGTTTCTCCTTTTTAAATGGGTATTGTATCCCAACATCTCTGCGAAAGCACTTAGCTCACTGTCTGAAGGGACCTCTGCGTAATCCTTGATGCCTAGAAGTCCTCTCGTGGGTAGGCCAAATTCAAGGGAGAGCATGGTTCTGTTGAACTTCAGTTTAACGTTTTCTGAGTTGTCAGGTTTGGATATGTAGCCTTTGATTTGTCTATTTTCTTGGTCGTAATAGCAGCTCTGCCAGAACTGGTTGAGGTATCTGGCAGGGATCCTTGTGACATTCTTGGTTAGCAGAGGGTTTAGGTAGTGGTTTTCCAGAATGTTAAGCAAAACAACATGTTCATCCCCAAAGGAAGTTCTCGAGGGAACAAGATAGTGGTTATTGGGTTTAAGGGGAAGAACATTCTCGAACAGGTCATGGTCCAAGAAGTTTTGTAGGTGGGTGGTCGGAGCAAAGTCCACCGAGTTACCTGAATGTTCTTGCTCATGGTTTTTGGCAATAGATTGGTGTTGTGAGTGCTCGGATTGAGCAGGGGAGTTCGCCGGAGAGTTTCTGGTGGCAGCCATTTCTTGTGAAACTTGAAGAATATGAGTAGAAATTAGGAGTTGAAGGTTTTGCAAGGTTCGCCGGAGATTATGAGGAGAAAGAGTTCGTAAAATGAGGAAGGAGAGGCAAATGGGGTTTTATATGGGTGTAAGAATGGTAGAATCTGAAGCGGTAAATAGGTAAAATTGAATAAGCTTTGGGGTCCGCACTCGAGCACTACAGCTGGGTGCACGTTTCAGAGGAACATGTGGCATACACGTCCAATGAAAATATGCCACGTCAGAGGTGTCAGAACACGATGAGACGTCGTACGGCGACAATTAATGCCTGGCACGTGGGCGTTTCTACCTCCAGATGTCTGTAACTTTCAGAAATAACCAGCATTTTACAGAACTTCTATAAAAAGCCCAAGTATCAGAATCGACAGAAGCTCTGTGGTGGAATGAGCTCTGTGATCTGAAACCTCCTTTCATCTCTTCTGAGCTTGCACCTTTACCAAAAACGTTTGAAAAATACACTAGAGATGATCGATAGAGTTCCCGTACAAAATTTTCTTTCACAGAGGCTCTGGCTTACAGAGGCTCTGTTGAGCTCAACAGAGGCTCTAGGAGTGAAAATTTCTAATAACGGAAAATTCATAAAGCTTTTTGATCATTCAAAGTTTTCATTCTTTTAGACAGTGTTTTTAGGACATATTTGGAAATTGGTGTCGTAGAAATCTGTTTTGGAAAATGGTTTTGTGCGAGATACTCACTCCTTGATTCTCCTTTGTTCGGCAAAGATCCTGACTTATGTGTATTTGGTTGATCAATATCTTCTTTGGCTCCCCCTTGAATGATCAACTTATGTGGATCAATTCAAGGTCTCCTTCTGCTCCCCTTTGACCAATGCTTGGATCAGATGAGATAAGTAATGCATAAAACATAGGTCAAACTCACCAGAGGTTCTGTGGCAATTGACAGAGCCTTTGACCAGTTCCACAGAAGCTCTGTTGGGTACAGAGATTTCAATGATAAGGAATTTACATACAAAAGAGTTAAAATATATATACATATTTACAAGAAGATTAAGTCTTACTCAGATTAGGATCAACTCATGTTTAGCATACATAACTTACCCACCAAGAAAAGAAATCTTTTCTCATCGAGTGCCTTGGTGAATAAGTCTGCAAGCTGGAATTCAGTGGACACAAAGTACATCTCGATTGTGATTTGTTCAATATAATGCTTTAGAAAGTGGTAACGGATATCGATATGCTTTGTTTTAGAGTGTTGTACTGGATTGGCAGAGATCGGAATGGCACTCTTTTAATCACAGAGGATGGGAATCTTCTGTATATCGAAACCATAGTCCTTTAGCTGAGTTTGCATCCACATAACCTGGGAGCAACAACTGGTAGCAGCAACATATTCGGCTTTTGCGGTAGATGTCGACACACAGTTCTGTTTCTTTGAAGTCCAGCTAAATAATTTACCACCTAGGAATTGGCAACTCCCAGAGGTACTCTTTCGGCCAAGCTTACATCCTCCGTAATCTGAATCTGTATAGGCCATGAGATCGAATCCAGAGTTTTTTGGATACCAGAGGCCAAGATTCTTGGTTCCCTTTAGGTATCTAATGATTCTCTTTACAGAAAGAAGGTGGGATTCCTTTGCGTTAGCTTGATATCTTGCACAGAGGCATGTGGCATACATTATATCTGGTCTATTGGCTGTTAAGTACAAAAGAGACCCAATAATGCCTCTATAGAGCTTGTACTCTACAGATTTACCACCTGGATCTGAGTGAAGCTTAGTTCCAGTGGACATGGGAGTCTTTATGACAGAGGCATCAGAGAGTTTGAACTTAGAAAGAATGTCGGAGACATATTTTGCTTGATTAATAAAAATTCCCTCTGATGATTGTTTGACTTGGAGTACTAGGAAGAAGTTTAATTCTCCCATCATACTCATTTCAAACTCACTCTGCATGAGTTTTTCGAAATCTGTGCAGTGTTGTGCATCTGTAGAACAAAAAAAAGGTCGTCCACATAAATCCGCACAAGAAGAATCTCCTCACCTTTTCTTTTATAAAACAAAGTAGTGTCGGTTGTACCTATTTCGAAATCATTTCAAAGGAGAAAGGTTGAAAGGCGTTCATACCATGCTCTTGGAGCCTTTTTCAGTCCATACAGAGCTTTATCATGGAAATAGACATGGTTTGGGTACTTGGCATTAGACATGGTTTGGGTACTTGGCATTTTCGAACCCTGGTGGCTGTTGGATGTATACTTCTTCTTGAATTTGACCATTCGGAAAGGCGGATTTGACATCCATTTGAAAGACTTTGAAACCTATGCGGGCTGCGAAGGCTAAGAAGATTCTTATTGCTTCGAGCCGTGCGACATAGGCAAAAGTCTCATAGTAATCTATACCTTCTGCTTGGCAATATCCCTTGGCTACCAATCTTGCCTTGTTTCTAATGACCACCCCATCCTCGTCCTTCTTGTTTCTAAAGACCCATTTAGTCCCTATGGCTTGTTTCCCTTTTGGCAGAGGAACTAGGGTCCATACCTTGTTTCTCTCAAACTGTAGAAGCTCTTCTTGCATTGCATTTACCCAGTTTGGGTCATTTAGGGCTTCAAAAACACGTTTGGGTTCGATCACATTGATAAAGTTTGTAAACAAACAAAAATTAGCAGTGGTTGATCTTGCCTTGACTTTTTCAGAAGGATCGCCAATTATTTGGCTCCGAGGATGACTCTTCGTCCACTTTGTCATCTTTGGGAGATGGTCATTAGCATCATATAGTTGAACTTCTGTGGTTGCAATGGTTGGTTCTGGTGCAACCTCTGTAGTAGATGGTACTTCTGTACTGGAACATGGTTCTTCAGCTTGTCGAGGTATTTCAATAAGAGTTGGAATTGATTCCTCTGAGGATATTGAGACTGAATCCTCATTTTCCTCTGGTATTACTTCCTCTGAAGTTGCTGGAGTAGGTATTTCTAGTGCCTCTGCAGTGGTGTTTTTGCTTGCATCATCTTCTGCTTGCTCCCCCGCAACACTTGCATCTGCATAATATATGGAAGAGGATGAAGTATTTAATGGACCAGTTAGAGATATACCTGAGTCAGTCTGGTCGGCAGAAGATGTTTCTCCAGAGGCTCTGGTGGCTCCGGCCGAGGGATCAATATCATCATGGAACATCTCTTCAAATAGCAGATTTAGTTCTGCTTCTCTTGTCTTGGAGATGCCAGAGGATTCCTTTTTTAGACCGAGTTCTGAACTGATTTGTTCAGAAATCTTCTGAAAAGAATCGTCAAAATAGACATTGATACTCTCCACAATTGTTTGAGACCGCAGAAGGTAAACTCTGTAGGCCTTTGAGATGACAGAGTACCCAATGAACTTGCCTTCGTCAGCTTTCACATCAAACATTCCTCTAGTTTCTCTGTCGTTTAGGACGAAGCACTTGCATCCAAATACATGGAAGAACTTGATGTTTAGTCGCCTTTTGTTGATCAAGTGGTACGGTGTTTTGATGTGCCTCCTTACTATAGTTGATCGATTTTGGGTATAGCATGCAGTTGATACAGCTTCTGCCCAGAAAGAAGTTGGTAATCCAGATGCTGTCAGCATAGTTCTTGCAGCCTCCACAAGCGTGCGGTTCTTGCGTTCAACCACGCCGTTCTGTTGTGGGGTGCGTGCAGCAGAGAAGTTCTGAGATATGCCTTCTTCTATAAGATAAGCTTCAACGACAGAGTTTTGGAATTATGTGCCATTGTCGTTTCTTAACTTTTGAATCCGGCACTCATACCGAACCTGGATCCTTTTCACTAGGTTTATCAGAATGTTTAGAACATCTGATTTCGTTCTGACAAATTCCACCCATGCATATCTTGAGTATTCATCCACCAACACAAGCAAATACTTTTTGCCACCAAGGCTCTGTGTAGCGATTCGACCGCAGAGGTCAACATGAAGCATGTACAGAGGCCTAGGGCAAGACACATCAGTCTTGCCTCTATGGAAAGCTCTTTTGAGTTTACCCATTTTGCAGGCAGAACACAAATGGTCTTTACTAAACTTTACATTTGGCAGACCTTTAACTAGATCAAGTTTAACAAGCTTATCTAGAGTATGAAAGTTAAGATGGCAGAACCTGTTATGCCATAACCAGGCTTCTTCGTTTTTATAGGCAACAAGGCAGAGCTTGTCCTTCTTGTTCTTGACACTAAAGTTCATGAGGTACAGATCTCCCTTTCGTTCGGCTCGTAGAAGTTCGACTCCTGTATATTCTCCTTGCAGAGAGCAGAAGGTTCTTTTGAACATCACATCGAAACCCGTATCGCAAAGTTGGCTAACACTTAGAAGATTGTGCTTAAGGCCATCCACATATGCAACTTTGCATATGGTTATATTTTCCTTTTTAGTTACTCCATAGCCTTTTATATACCCATTCTTGTTAACTCCAAAGGTCACCGATCCTCCTCCAAGTTTGTCTTTATAAGAGGATAGTAGACCTCTATCGCCAGGCATATGCCTTGAGCACCCGGAGTCTAGGTACCATATCGGCAAATACTGCTTCTGCAACATTCTTGAGCATATAAAACCAACATACCCGTGGTACTGTGACCATATGAACATAAGGTGGATTTCGGATATAAGTGGGGAGATCTTTATCAGTACCCTCAAAGAAATGAATCATTCGTATCTTCCATTGGGGGTACTCTTCTCTGAGAATAGTAGGTTGCTTGGTTAAAGAACCAGCAGTAAAGAAGTTGTTTGTGTTTGCTATTTCGAGCAAATTCTGAATACCAGAAAAAAATAGTATAAACGAAAAGTTTTTAAACGATGGAACAGATCACTTCGAAAAGAGTTTGAAGCTTTAAAACATTGAACAATGAACTTAAATGAAAAGATTTAACCACAGAAACAGATCATGTCAGTTTACTAGAGTCGAACAAGTCGAGAATAGCAGAAAAACAGGGGCTGTTTAGAAATAAATGAAGAATAGGTCAAAATCAGTCCAAACAGAGTCGTGATACCAATTGTTGATCCCGATATTGACTCAACAATGATATTAATCTCTAAAGTCCAAACATAAATGTATGCGAGAGCGTTTTTAACACAACTGAAGGGATTTACTCGTAGAAATAACACACAAAATTAAAATAGATAAAGCTGTAATAAAACAATGATTTAGCTCAATGATTCACTTCTATTAATTCTTCCTAAGACACCAAGAACACCGAAAGTGTGTGTGAAATAAAATGCTCTAAACAGGTTTGTGTGTTGTGCAAAAGTTAACTAGAAAAGCTCTACAAGAGCTTTCTATTTATACTACTTTTACAGGGGACAAGAGAGAGACAACAAGTACTAAGGTACAAGACTTGATCGTGGGACTGCAACATGTACAACGTTCATGTAGTACGCCGCAATCT
Organism: Saussurea involucrata; assembly: GCA_033807775.1. NCBI lineage: Eukaryota > Viridiplantae > Streptophyta > Magnoliopsida > Asterales > Asteraceae > Saussurea > Saussurea involucrata. The sequence goes on from CM066314.1 coordinate 91,874,220, forward strand.
GCAAAAGCTGTAACCCATCAGAGGTTGACACGTGGAGTGTGCAGGGCACGCCTTGTACGAATGATCTTCGGGATCTTCGTACAGCAGAGGCACGTGAGAGGCACGATCTTCTTTGTCTTGATCTTCAGAAAACTACAGTCTTCTAAGTCTTCATACCACAGAGGCTCTGTTAAAAGTGACACAGGCTCTGTGGCCTTGTCCTCTGAGAAAGTCTTCTGTAGAAACTTCACTTACTGTCTTGGCAGAGGCTCTGTCGATCCTTTTACACTTGGAGCTAACAGCTGAGAAGACTTAGCAGAAGATCAATAGAAGAACGTCAGAGACCAAACGTCAAAGACCAATCCATCAGAAGACCATCAGAGCTCTGGAAAATATTATCTGATGACCAAGAACTCTGTGAATCCGAAGTCTCGTAGAAATTCTCTAAGTGTTAGACTAGTGTTTGTACTTTCCACGTCAGCCCTAAATAGACAATAAGACATTTACACGTGTCATTCTAGGGTTAGATAGTACATTGTTCTACACTTTATCAGACTATAAATAGAGTGTAATTGGGCACATAATTGTAAGAATTACTGCAAGGGCACACTCACTCCACATTCCATTCCACTATCCGTGTACTTTTTGTAGCCTGAGATAATCCAGAAGAAACACTCACACTTAGGTATTCTTGATGTTCTTCATATCAATATACGAGCAGTTTGTTATTTAATCTTATCTTATCTACTGTTCAAATATATTTTTATTCTCTCATTGTTCTTATATTAAACAATCACTCACTATCAACCAAAATGTTTATGCTTCCGCTATCTTTGATATCTTTGTTTGAGTTAGACAAGGTGAATATGGGAACCAACATTTAAAGAGAAAACAAATGTTCTCAGTGGTTGTTATGTCCATGTTTATGACATAAACATTTTCCAAACGATAGCCGTTGAGAGCAATCTTTTCTTTCTTATCAGTGACAAAACATGCTACCTTAGTAAAGCAACTCTTCTGAAGGTGGTTGTACCATTAGAAAGTACACCAAACACTCGGTGATATCCTTTTCCATTTCCACCAAAGGTCACTGAGGGGCCTTTTTATTCCTTGTATTCAGTGAGCAGGTTTCTTTTTCCAGTCATATGTCGAGAGCATCCACTATCAAGATACCAGATAACCTTTGAGTCCGACAAATATAAGGAAGATTAATTTTGAATTGGTACCCACTTAACTATGGGTTCACAATTGTCATTGGTAGAGGACGTAGAAGGATCAGCGGTCTTCACAACATCTGATGATTCAGTGTCAGTGGTAACCTTCACTTTCGTTAATTTATTAACATTAGTGGCATTTTTCACCTTGGCTTGTTTTTTACCTGGGGTGATCTTCTTTGCCTTGGAGGCAAACATCTTCACCTTAGTTGATTTCTCAGCTTTGGTAGCTGTGGGGTACATACTTGCAATATGATCAGTAAGTTCGCAGTGATAGCATTTCCTATAGCTGAAAGTAGCTTTAGGACCATAGGCATAATCATTTGATATTTTTAAATGAGCAGGGCTTGTACCAAGAATACCTTTAGCATCAGATTTCGGAGGAACCTTAGGTTTGTCAGATTTCTTAGCTATTACATCAAGTCTTATCCTTGGAGTTGATCGCTGAACAAGTTCTGGGATCTTGTCCTTGGAAGTAGAAGGTTCATTGGCTGAAGGTATAGATTTCTTTATCTTTGGCACCTTGGTACCTCTTTGATGTTTTTGTAAAACATTTATTCCTTTATCTTTAAGTTTGGGCTTAAAGTGGATTTATCGTCAGGGATAGGATTATTAGAAGAAGAGCACTGGGATGATGAGGTGTCAGGGATATAAGAAACGAACACTCCAAACTTAAGCATGGAACGATCTTTGGTTGGTTCTCAGCGTTCGCATTATAACCAAGACCACTTCTGTCATTGACAGGAATATGAGCACCGATTATCTCAGTGATATTTGCTGAGGATTTCCACCACCCTTCAACAATAGCTTTCTCAGCTTTTAGTTCAGCGATAGCTTGCTCGCGTTCAATGCTGATGACTTGATTTACATAAACCTGATCTTTCAGATTTTCTTCAATTTTAGAAAGCTCTTGTATTTTAAAATGACAGTGTTGATCCAAACCCTCAGTGGTTTGATAATGACCCAGAGAAACACTTAGTGAAAATTGTAAGTAGAAAATATGTATTAGAGTTTCACTATCAAAGATAAATACTAAGTATGTTTAGTACCGCTGATTGGAAACTCATGTTCTTTAAATTATACATTCAGCGAACACTGTTCATCAGTGAGCCCTGAACCTGTTCAGCATCACTGATGATCGCTGATATGTTATGTTGTTTACTTTTGATTCCTGAAGACAAGATTCACGTCAACCATGTTCTACCCTGAAGTCGAATATCAAGCCAAAGAACAGCGACTAAGTCCACTAATCAATGATGCGGATATCAGTGAAGCCAAGACTTGTCCACTTAACGTGAAGTTTCAAGTAGAAGACTTCAGCGAACGCTGAACTTTATCATTCACTGATAAAGAATCATTAAGCGAGCGCTGATCATGAAACCTCCTCTACAAGCAACTTTTGTCTTATCCCCTTGCACGCCCCCGTACGATTTTGTCAGAACGGACATCCCTATTGTCCAGAATCGTACAACCAACTCTTATCATACACTGTTCATCATGCGGCCACTAGGTTGTCTACTGAAGTCAAAACATGCAACCAACAGAGGCTTCCACATGTAAAGGTATACTGACATGCATTAAATGCATGCAGTATACAAAGGAAACCCTACTTCATTTTAGAAGTGTTTGGCCATTCCTTCTCTAGCTAAACTGTTGTGTGATAGAATACTCTCCTTAGTATTCTAGATTTTCTTAATATCTATTTCTAGTGCAAGAATTCTTAATGATTCTCATAGTTTGTTTAGATTAGGTTTATCCTTAACATTGTTCTGCAACAAACTGTAAATTGTTGGTTATATCAATAAACAATTTAGAAAGAAAAAAATCGTGTGTTTGTATTCAACCCCCCCCCCCCTTCTACAAACTTGTATAACCCCTTTGGGACAACCAAGTGGTATCCGAGCAGTTTGTTTAATCTAATAAACAAGATCTTGCTTATACTATATTCTTTTATTTTCCTTGCTAATTTCTCAATATGGCAAACTCCACAAACATAAACTATATCGATAATGGTTCTCTTGCAAAACCTCCTAGATTTTCCAAAGATAACTTCAATCTCTGGAAAAATAGGATGATGCTCTTCTTGGAAGGTGTAGATCCTACTATACCTTACTACATTGAAAATGGACCATATGTTCCTTTCATGTTAGACCTTGATGTTCCAGCCACTGCTACTAGAGTCGTTATCCCTGAAAAAATCATTCCCAGGGAAATTAGCACGTGGACTGATGAAGACAAGAAGAAGGTGGCCATTGACACTAATGCCAGATCTATCATCTCTATGGCTCTTCCTGATGAAATCTATCACTCCATCATGAACCTGAAGAGTTCTAAAGCTATGTGGGACACAATAAGTGTTCAATATGAAGGTACATCTGAAGTCCAGGGTTCAAGAAAGATCAACCTGGTAAGACAATACGAAGGTTTCATCTGTGGTAAGAATGAAACCCTCTCTGAAGTTCATCAACGGTTTAACAGTTTAATCACTGACTTAAAAACTATTGGTAAGGAATATGCTAACTTTGAGATCCTTTCTAGAAAGTCTTCCTGAAAGCTGGGACATTTATTCTATGTGTCTTAAGCTCTCAAATGATCTGAAATCAATGACCCTTTCTACCTTATTTGGCACTATGCTCAATCATGCGCAGTCGTGTTATCTTAAGAAGAATCGTGTAAAAGATTCCAAAAGCACACTGTTGCTTTACTCTTAGAGTTAATTCCCACTCAGTGCTCCACTGTTACTATCACTGAGTTGGAGTCTAACTCCGATGAATCATCAGAAGCTGATCCTTCAGAAATTGATGAGTCACTGGCACTCCTGACTAATACATTCAGGAGATTCACCAGAAAGAGTAACTTCAGAAGAAATAAACCTCTTTCACTCACTGACAAGCCAAAATCTTCAACCCCTATAGATAAGGCAACTGCTACCTGCTTTAACTGTGAAAAAGTAGGACACTTTGCTAGTGAGTGCAGATCAAAGAAAGTAGTTCACAGTATTCATGATCCCATAGAGATCGTCTATGACAATGAGGGTGTAGTCATCTTGGCATATGTATGCCGCATCTCCTATTTCTTTCATGGAAAAACAATTCCCTAGCCAAGTTTTAACAGTTTACAGTGTTGGGATATCGTTTCCCATGAGTAGTATGTCATCTACATACTATACAAGAAATACTACGGTACTCCCACTAGGTCTAACATAAACGCATGGTTCATCTTCACTTCTGACAAAACCAAATTCCTTGATTTTCCCATCAAAATAAAGATTGCAGCTACGAGATGCTTGCTTGAATCCATAAATGGACTTCTGAAGCTTACACACTCTATCGGGATGCTTAGGATGTACAAAACCGTCAGGATGTCTCATAATCACATCCTCAATAAGCTTTCCATTAAGGAAGGCGGTTTTTATGTATATTTGCCATATCTCATAATCATGAAATGTTGCTATGGCAATCAGTATCCTAATAGATTTTTAACATTGCTACTGGTGAGAAAGTTTCATCATAGTCTACACCATGAGTTTGCGTGTAATCCTTTGCCACCAATCTAGCTTTGTATGTGTGTAGTTTCCCATCCATGTCGGTCTTCTTCTTGAAGACCATATACATCTAACTGTTTTAAAGCAAGGAGTTTGATCAACCAAGTCCCAAACTTCATTATCATACTTGGATTGGATATCGCTTTCCATAGCCTCCTTCCATTTAGCAGACTCTGGGCCTTTTATTGCTTCCTGATAGCTGCTAAGTTCATCAAGATCTATCAAAGACTCACCACCATTAGAAATGAGTAAACCATATCTTTCAGGTGCCTGGCGGACTCTATCAGACCTGTGAACAAGTGGTGGCTGAATGTCAGGTTCTCCATCATATTGTGGTTGTAAAACCTCTTGATGGTAACTAGTGCAAACATTGGTTTCCATGTTGGTTGATTCTTGAACTTCTTCAAGATCAATTCGGCTCCCACTGGCCTCTTTGGACATCAGCTCCCTTTCTAGGAAGGCTGCCCTTCTAGCAACAAAAACTTTGTTTTCAGAAGGTTTGTAAAACAAATATCCAAAAGATCCAGTACGATATCCAACAAAATAACACTTCTCAGATCTGGGCTCTAACTTGTCTTGAGATTCACGACGAACGTAAGCCTCGTAAACAAGATTTTTAAATATGCTAGTGAAGGAACTCTACCACTCCATATTTCAGATGGTGTTTTGGAAACCTTCTTGGTTGGAACGAGGTTAAGGATTTTTGTTGCAGTCTCTAAGGCAAAACCCAATAAACTGATTGGAAGCATTGTTCGACTCGTCATGCAACGAACCATGTCTGACAATGTTCGGTTTCTCCTCTCGGACACACTATTGTTATTGATCCAAACCCTCAGTGATTTGATAATGACCATTTAAAAACACTTAGTGAAAATTGTAAGTAGACAATATGTATTAGAGTTTCACTATCGCTGATAAGTACTATGTCTTTACAGTACCGCTGATAGGAAACTCATGCTCTTTAGATCAAATGTTCAGTGAAACTGTTCATCAATAAAGCGCTGAGTCTGTTCAGTCTTATTAATGATCGCTGATAGTTTTAGTTGTTTACTTATGATCCCTGAAGACAAGTTTCACGTCGAATATGTTCTACGCTGAAGTCGAAGATCAAGCTCAAGAACAGCGACAAGTCTACTAATGAACCGATGCGGATATCAGCGAAGCCAAGATTTGTCCACTCAACGTGAAGCTACAAGTAGAAGACTTCAACGATCGCTGAGCTTTGTCACTCGCTGATAAAGTACTGTTTAGTAATCGCTGATCATGAAGTTTCCTCTATAAGTTACTTTTGTCTTACCTCCCTTGCATGCCTCCGTACGATAATGTCAGAAAGGACATCCCTTTTGTCCAGGATCGTACTACCAACTCTGATTCTACACTGTACATCATGCGGCTACTAAGGATGTCTACAAAAGTCAAACCATGCAACCAATCAGCTGCTGCCACGTGTAAAGTTATTCCGCTTTGCATTAAATGCATGCAATATATAAGAAGAACCTACTTCAGATATGAAGTGCTCAGCCATCTTCTTCTTTCTTACTCTGTGTGTTAGAATATTTCTCTTTAATATTCTTATCTTCTTTCTGTCTTAATTCTAGTGTAAGAAACTTACTGTTTCTCATAAGTTGTTTACATTAGGTTTACTCCTTAATCTTGTTCCGCAACAAGTTGTAAATTATTTGATAAATATCAATAAACAATTTAGAAGAGTAAAATCTGTATGTTTGTATTCAACCCCCCCCCCCCCCCCCCCCCCGTCTACAAATTTGTATAACCCTCTGGGACCAACAATTGTGTTGGGGTGTCTCGGGGGGAGTTAGTTGTGAGATAATCCCACAATTTCTTAGATGATCGCTAAATTCTAGACTAAAATACTCACGGCCTCTATCAGATATGAGGATCTTAATCCTTCTATTTAGTTGATTCTCCACTTCGTTCTGGAATGTCTTGAACACCTCAAAGGTTTCATACTTAATCAAATAAACGTGTCCATATCTACTGAAATCATCAGTAAATGTGACGAAGAATCTTTCGTTGTGTCTTGTTGTTATTCTAAATGGTCCACACACATCAGTGTGTATAAGGTCCAACAGATCTTTACCCCGTTCACAGCTTCTTGTGAAATGTACTTTTGTCATCTTCCCTAGTAAACAAGATTCACATTCATCATAAGATGTTTGATCAAATGATTCCACAATCCCATCCGTTTGGAGTTTGGCGATGCATTTCTTGTTAATATGGCCAAGACGACAGTGCCGCAGATACGTCTTATCCAAACCATTTTTGGATGAAGTTGAATCAACATTAAGGATTGAACTATCATTGTTTTTTAAGCTGATGTTGGTTTCATAGATGCCATTACAAGGACAAGTCTTAAAATAAAGTAACCCATTTTTAAACACAAATATGGATCCATTATCAAATACGAAATTAAAACCATCATCATACAATGCTTTAAAAGAGATGATGTTTCTGGCCATTTCGGCCGAGTAGAAAACATTTAACAAAACAACAGACATAGCAGATTCAAAGGTAATCTCATAAATCCCAATCCTATCCACTGGAGCAACATGCTTGTTCCCCATGATTAGGTCGAGCTCTCTGCGTCTTAGCTTCCTACTTCTTTTTAGTCCCTGCATATCAGTACAAATGTGAGTACCACATTCTGTGTCCAATACCTAGGAATTAGAAGCAGAAGTGTTGTGGAGTTCAATCATATATATACCTGAAGGTTCGGCCACACCCTTGGCATTGAGATCCTTTAGCTCCTCAGGTATTTTGGACAGCTACACCTCTAGTATCCTTTCTCCCCGCAGTGGAAACCTGTTGCATCCTTAGGAGTTTTTGATTGAGGAATCGTAGAGTTCGCCTTACCCTTGCCTTTGGGTTTGCAGTTGGAGTTGGGTTGGGCAACTTTGTCCTTCCCCTTGCCCTTTGGGGGGTTTGGCTTCTTCTTCTTCATTCATACTTTCCTGATGGCCAATACGGGAGCAACAGGTTTAGCTTTGGCCATGTTAGACTCGGCGGTCTTCAGCAAGACATGGAGCTCCATGACGGTTTTTTCCATATTGTTCATATTGTAGTTCAGAATGAACTAGTCAGCGAATTTAGGATAAAATCCATGGCAAGCTCCTGACTAAAGGGAAAACCAAGACGCTCCAGCTGGTCAATGTATGATTTCATTTTGAGAACGTGTACACTGACGCTGCTTCCCGGGGCCATTTTGCAACCCACCAGAGATTTGACTGTGGAGTTCATTTTGAGAACGTGTACACTGACGCTGCTTCCAAGGATCTCCGTACCCTTCTGGAGTTCAGGTGACATGGTCGCTAGCATGAGGCAAGCGACCTCGTTTGTTTTGGTCAGACGTTGTTCGTACTCTTCCTGAATCGCCCGAGATGCTCCGGTTGGTGGCACCTTAGGGAGGGGTTCCTCTATTGCTCTCTGCTTCTTTGCCATCCTGAGTACGATTCTCATGTTGCGAGCTTGTCCTTCTCGAGGAGCCCTTTCAGACATAAGTTTGATATAGATGAATTCGTGTTGTTGTTTGACATCTATTAAAATCGAGAAAATATTTTAGTGGTCTGAATTAAATAATCCTTGTTAAAACAATTAACCAAAAGTTTAAATAAACAAATATACTTAACAAGGCTAAGATCTATATTTAACGTTTTAGGTACGACGGGTATTCCGCCGATTGCAACTAGAAGCTATTTAGGTAGGAAACCATTTTACCAATTCCATTCTCTATGAAACTCTTAGATCCTTGCGGGAATTGTTGATATCCATTATATCATTTGGCATGTTTAATCCCTTCAACGCTAATCCTTTCTCATGACGGGTATGTCGTGGATCACAAGTCTAGATTGTATAAAACATGTGACATCCGGCCCAAGACTCTCAGGTTTCGCGAATTTCACATCATCATCCCAGAGGTCTAACCGACGTGTTGGCTTTAGCACTTCCCACGCCGAAAGATGGCAAGTTCAAATGTGTGTTTTAGTCATGGGTAGCGTTTGATTTTATTGGTTCCCAGATTCACGTTGTATCACATAAACTGCATAAAACAGATCACGAAGCATTATATAAAGCCATTAAATGTGAGTGATTGTGTAAACGATTATGTAACGATGAGAGTATCAAATGGTGAACAGTAAATGATGACAAGATCAAGTAAATAAGCTGCTCGTATGTTGATAACAATGAATAACGCCAAGAACACGTTCAAGTGTGTGTATTCTGAAATCTCTCATGAAACAAATCGTACAGTGGTAGTGCTATGGAATGTTGCAGTGTGTGCTCTCACAATTGTGGAAAACAATTCTTCCAAAAGCTTACAATTGTGTACTATCTAACCCTGAGGTGACACGTGGAAAGTGTGTCTCTGTCCTTTTAGGGCTTACATGGAAAGTACGGATACGTGTCTAACACTTAGAGATTTCTACGAGACTTAAGCTTCACATAGGTCTTCATTCACCAGAGCTCTTACACCAGAGCTCTTATTGTCTTCTGGTGTGAACCGTTCTTCTTGTGGAATAGAAGAAGTCTTCTACCAGAGCTCTGTCAAGCTCTGATGGTTCTGCCAGAGCTCTGTCGAGCTCTGTTGGTCTTCTGCTTTATATTCTTCTAAGTCTTCTGTCGAATCTCTTGTGGTCTTCTGACTTGTAATATTTTCAATACTTTTACACCGTGTATACTTGGGGCTAACAATCTCCCCCTAAGTATTATAAATACAAAAAATGGAAATTACAAGAATTTTTAAACAAAAGACAGAGAAAGTTATCCTCTGCGAAACTTTGCACTATTCTTTTAAGGATGGTTACAATATGATGTAAAAGAATAAGTACACTTAAGCATAGTAATTTCCTCTTAGGATTCTGTCGAATCTTCTGATCAGTTCTCGGAAATCCAGCATAAGATTTATCTGGTTGATGTAGAGCCTCAGTTGCTATTCTGGACACTTTTCTCTTGGGAGATTCTGAATGACGTTCTTGAGATATATCAGCGACTCACTTGAGTACTTGTGGGTCTCACTAGATCTGATGGCCTTCTTATTGCCCTTCTATCGGCAGATGAAGATTGGAGGATTTCCAACCACGGTTCCAGTTCTGTGATGGCCATAACCCTCAAGCTTTTCATTTGGAGGTGCAATAGCCAATGTCTCTATTTCGAACTCTATGCCTAGCTGAAAGTCGATTTGCGTTCTGAGGTTGACATGCTCTTGCATAGCATACTGAATCTCTACCATTGTAGTTCATGTGCCTCTGTATCTGTCGAGGAAGTTTACACAGTAGGCATGAAGAGTTATTAAGTAATAAGGATTCAGAAGAACAAAGTCGTTGTCATTGAAAGTTTCGAACTTCTTGTTTTCTTTCTCCACTGTGTAGACATGGTACAGAACTTTGTCATAGGAAAACTTCTTTGCTTCTATCTTGTGGATTCTGTTAAATTTGAAGGATGAATTGATGGCTCGGTTCAGATGAGATTTGGTTGAGATGAACCTTCACCTTTCATCTGAAAGTTTAGCAGCTCTGACAGGATTGAGATATGGGTTGATAGGTACAGCATTGATGGGGATTATATCTCTGTCAGCATAGAGATAGGCAAAGATTTCTTCTAGTGCAGGTTTCTCGGTGTGTCGGGATGTGGTTTCTGGGTTCCGTTCTGGTGGTTGTTGAGTTGGGTTCTGATCATCGTGGGTTTCAACCATAAGAATATCAACATGGCGACCAGGCTCTTGTATAGTTTGGGTTTGGACTTGGGGTTGGTCTTGGTTTATTTGTTCATCAGCAGAGATTGGTTATGTTCTCTCTGGTTCAGTCCTTGGGGTTTGGGGAGGAGTGTCTAGGATGATGATCTCTGGTGGATGATCTGTCGACTCTTCTGGTGTTCTGATATTTCTGTCTTTGAACATATAGTCAAATTCTACCAGCATCATCTCTGTTGAAATTATCTCTGTTGGAGTTTTCTCTGTTGGAGTTTCCTCTGTCTCCTTCTCCCCTTGTATATCTTTTTCTTTCTGAGCCTCTTTCTCTTTCTCTTTCCCCTTCTCTTTCTCTCTTTCTTTTTCTGCCTCTTTCTCTTTTCTTCTTCTTTTTCTTTCTCTTTCTCCTTCTCTTCTCTTTCTCCCGCTTTTGTTGTTATGTGGACTCACCCATATGATTATCTGAATGTCGTTCTGCAGCGTCTTGAAAATCGTCATCATCATCTGAGGCTTCATCTGTAAGATGTGTAACAATGGGTGAGGCTGGAACAACAAACTTACCCTTCTTGCTTGAAGGCTCTCCTTCTGGGGGTCCTTCTGCAGGTCTTTTAAGTGTAGCAGTCTGTTGGATGACATCTGTGAAGGCAGTGACTGCCTTTTTCAGTGCATCTTCGACCTCTGTTGCAGCTGTTCTGACCTCATCTACTTGACTCTAAAAGTTAAATTTGTGAGAGTCAATAGATGTCTGCACATGTCGCTCTGTCGCTTGTGCCTTCATGACAAACTTAGATGATATAGACATCATCCTGCTGATAACATTCATGCTGAACTCACCGATCTGGCCGACTATCATTGGTAATTCGTTGGGGTTTGGACCAGATATATTCAGTGGAGTAGCAGAAGATGTTGTGGCTTATTTAATGGAATCCTTGACAAAAGTGTTGATCATCTCTGTCAAGGTCCTTGGCAGGGTTCTATTCATTGCAGCCGTGTGGTTCTCTGCCATGACTCTCTTCTGCTCAGATAGCTCTGTTGTCATCTTTGTAGTTTCCTCTGCTCTGGCTCTTTCAGAATCAACAACCTTTTGGGAAGTCTCTGCATATTTTCTTGTGATCTCTTGCAGCTCAGACTTCAAGGAAGAATTCTCTTGTCTGATCAGCTCCTCTTTTGTGGCATTGATAAGTTTATACTCATTCAAGGAGTTGCTAATACCGTCACAGAAGCTTGTGAACTCTGCTCTAGTGACAGTTTCATCGGGGGTAACCTTGGTTCCAACACATGAATCCAAGTCGACCTCGAGTTCAGAGGTGCCTCCGTCAAGAGTTGTTTTAATGTTGGCTCTTGGAGGATTTCCACCCGATCCTTGATGCTTTTTTTCAGGGGATACATCTACAGGTGTTCTGATCAGAGTTTCCTCTTCCAGCTCAGGTTCTGGAGAAGGAAATCTGATGTGTTGAGAGGACCTGTGATCAAGACAGGTCTTCCCTTGTGCCATTAGCTCATCCCACTGCCCCTGAGTTGGGCAGAGCCTACACGAGATACGAAAGATCTCAGGGCCAGTTTGTGTCAAATCTATGCAAGCCACAGAGGCTTCAGCGTGTATAGGTGACCTAATGATTGCCTGGGTCGATTGCCCATCATTACCAAAAATAGATTCCCCGGTTTCGTGCATACCAGAGGCGTGAAGTGTTGCCTCTGGTGGTTCAAGCTGGGTTGGGTTCGAGGTGTGCACCTCTGATTCAATATCCCTCTGGGCTTGATCACCAGGGATAGGTTGTGTGGTTGCACTGGGAGCTGGGCTTCAGAAACGCACATGTGTGTTCATTTGAACATCTTCTACTAAATTATCGTTTCCCTCGGCTCTTATGGGTTTAGAAAACTCAGAAGTCTCTCCCTCGCTCTCCTCTTCATCCCTACTACCAGAGGTGGACAAAATTACTTCCACCTCTGTAGTTTCCCTTTCTCCCTCTTGGACAACCTCCAAAGGGGATGCCCTGTCCACTACTTCCTCATCCACCACATGGGCAGAAGAAGACCCCACTTCGGGTACTCTTACCTCTGGTGTGTTAACTTCTGCCTCTGCTGTTACCTCTCCTACAGACTCTAACGAAGGCTCAGGACCTAAGTATGCTGGGGATCTCACCTCAGGTTCTTCAGGTTGAGCAGCATGATTATAGTTTTGGATAAAGATGTGGGTTGGTCTTATCAAATACTACATGGTACGGGGTACTCTTCTGATGATAGGGTATTCTCCTGTGGTTGTTGGAGAGAATCTGGACATCACCCAGACAGGGGTTGGATTGCCTTGTGGAATTAGTTCCAAGGCTTGGAATGCTTCTATGATGACCAGGCTTATGAATCGAGGAAATTTGATGTTCTTCAGGTTTCTATGGACTCCTACAACTCCTCCTCTTGCTATGGTTGAGGTTTTGGTGTTTACAGCAGAAAGAAGGTCATTGTATAGGATTTTGGCATAGTCGAACTTTCTGTTGAAGAATAGGCCATACATAATTTGAAGGATCTCTGTAATGGCTTGGTCTTGGCTACCAGATTTACAAGTTAAGGTTCTGTTCAGTGTGGAAAACATGAAATTCCACACTGGGGGTAGGTTTCCTCGTCTGAATTCTCCAATCGGCATTGTAGCCCAAGAAGCGCATAAAATCAAGAAGAATGGGGATTTTTGGGGGTTTTTCGTATGCATGGATTCCTAACTGTCTAGCGGTTTGCATTTGAAAGATTCTGTTAAGGGTTTTATCGCAGATGCGAATCATTCCTGCTCCTCCCTGTCTTCCTGAATCAACGTTTCCGATTACCCCTTTCTGTTCTGGGATAAACTGACACGTAGTCCACCATTGTTGGACATATAGTTCTGGAAGGTCATCTTTGTATTTGGTAAGGGCTTGGAAAATCTCAGAGTTTCTGAAAAACTCTACAAAGATATGGTAAGAAGGTAAATAGTTGGTTGGGTTAGCATCAAATCGATAGTTGTTGTCGACGAAGTTGTAGGGTAGGATCACAATCTGATCTATAGGCCCTATTCGGCTTGCTTATGCTTAATGAGCTTGTTCTGCCATGGTTGCAGGGTTTAGGGTTTTGAACAAAAGAGGGAAAGGTTGAAGGTTTGAATGTTCAGTAAGCGTAAGGAATGAAATGGATCATGGGAATGGGTATTTATACTCGAAACGTATAGTTGGATTAGCGTCATAGGTACTGTAGGTACTCGAGTGGGTACTCGAGTGACAGATGGTGGAGTGGTGTCTACAGTAGAACATGGAAACAGCTAACGTAGGATTTGGTTCTGACAACTTTTGGGCTATCAAACCGTCACGGTTAGAGATATATGGGTTACATGTGGTTGATGCTCAGAAATAACTCGCTCCTCTGATGACAGCACGTCTGATGACGTGGCAGAAAACTGGCAGAGCTCTGGTGGAACTCAGCACAATTTTGCCTCTGTTGAGAGACCTTTATCATTCTTTTTAAGTAACCCAAGATGTTTCACATTTACCCAAAAACATTTGTAAATCCTGTATCTGATGTGAAAGTAGTCAAAGAACAACGACAGAACAACCTCAGAGATTTCATAGAGTTCTGGTGAGATTCAGCAGAGGCTCTGGTGAAATGTCAGAGTTCTGGTAAGTTCTTTACGTTACAAAAAATGTTTTTATCAGAACAGGTTTTCCTTTCCTTTAAAAAGAATTTCCTTTTTGTTCAATGAGCAAAGTCAATTAGATTTGAAATTGTTTTGACTTGCTCCCCCTTAAACCATGCTTATTAAGCTCTTAAGCTCCCCCTAAAATAGTAAGTTTAATTGACAGAATTTTTCTTTTTAGCTTTTCTCTTTTCTTGCAACGATATTTACAAAAAGAAAACAAAAGTATGTACATATATGAAATGCACAGAGGAAAATATTGAAAAAGTATGCTTGCAGAGCTCTGGTGAAGCATCAGAGGCTCTGGTGAACAATCCTACCCAACTATTTTGGCAGAGCTCTGGTAGGAACATTAGAGGCTCTGTTGATTTTTAAACAGAGTTAGGAGGACATGTTCAGCATACCCATCTTGCTGATTAATAAGTTAAAGCTCCTTTCATCAAGGGCTTTTGTAAACAAGTCAGCAAGTTGGAAGTCGGTTTAAACAAAGTACATTTCAATCGTCCCTTTTTCAACATGATCCTTTATAAAATGGTACCTTATGTCGATATGCTTTGTCTTTGAGTGCTGGACTGGATTAGGTGTAATTGTTATGGCACTCTTAGAGTCACGGAGAATTGAAACTTTGCTGTACTCCATGCCGTAATCTTTGAGTTGTGTTTTCATCCAGATCACTTGAGAGCAACAACTAGCAGCAGCAACATACTTTGCTTCTGCTGTAGCGGTTGATACGCAGTTCTGTTTCTTGGATGTCCAACTCACCAGTTTGTCTCCAAGCAATTGGCAGCTTCCAGAAGTACTCTTTTTGTCATTCCTGCATCCTCCATAATCTGAATCTGTGTATGCAATAAGGTCGAAACCAGAATTTAGAGGATACCAGAGACCCGAAAAATGAGTCCCTTTGAGATATTTAAATATACGCTTGACAGCAGACAAATGGGATTCTTTAGGATTTGCTTGAAATCTGGCACAAAGGCATGTTGCAAACGTTATATCAGGTCTGCTTGCAGTCAAATACAGAAGTGACCCTATCATGCCCCTATAGTTCTTGATATCCACAGATTCACCTTGAGGATCATGATCAAGTTTGACTCTAGTGGCAATAGGAGTTTTCATTGGATTTGAATTATTGAGCTTTTAATTTTTCAAAATATCAAAGATGTATTTTGATTGACTTATGAAAGTCCCTCTGATGGATTGCTTAACTTGTAAACCAAGGAAGAAAGAAAGTTCTCCCATCATGCTCATTTTAAATTCACTTTTCATCAAATCCTCAAACCTATCACAGTATTCCTGCCTTGTAGACCCAAAAATAATGTCATCAACATATATTTGGACCAGAAGAATATCATTCTTATACCTAAAATTGAATAGAGTTGTATCGACAGTACCTTTCTCGAAGTGATTAGTCAACAGAAAATTTGACAGAGTTTCATACCAGGCTCTGGGAGCTTGTTTAAGGCCATATAGAGCTTTATCTAGCTTGTATACGTGGTCTGGAAACTCTAAACTTTCAAAACCTGGTGGTTGCTGAACATAGACTTCTTCATGCAGACTCCCATTCAAGAAGGCAGAATTGAAGTCAATTTGATAGACCTTGAAACCTTTATGGGCAACATAGGCTAAGAAGATTCTGATGGCTTCTAGCCTAGCCACAGGTGCAAAGGTTTCGTCATAATCAATGCCCTCTTCTTGACAATATTCCTTAACAACCAGCCGAGCTTTGTTTCTGATGATAATCCCATCTTCATCTATCTTATTTTTGAACACCCACTTGGTTCCAATAGCAACTTTGTCTTCAGGAAGTGGAACCAAGGACCAAACTTTATATCTTTCAAACTCCAGAAGCTCTTCTTGCATGGCTTCAATCCAGTGTGGGTCTTCAAGGGCTTCAGAAATCTTCTTCGGCTCAATTATACTTAGAAAGTTCACAAATAAAGCCTCATTGATTGTTGTTGATCTCGTCTTTACACCATCTTCAGCAGCACCGATAATTAGATGATGGGGGTGATCCTTTGTCCATCTGGTCATTGGAGCATGGACAACAGGTGGAGTATGTGCTTCTGATGGGAAAAGATGTATTTCAGCATCAGAGCTCTGAGGATTGGCACCAGGGCTCTGTGGCACACTGCTCTGAAGAGTTGCCTCATTGCTCTGTGATGTACTAACAGGGCTCTGAGAGGGTGAGCTTTCTAACAATGAGCTTCTTCCAATATGAGTCAGAAGGGCTGATGATTCTCTTGTTCAGGTTCTGTTATGTCTGATTGTGGTTCCTAATTTCTTTGAATTACACCTGTAGACAGAGAAGTAGATGGTGAAGAATTGGACGGACCAGTAAGAGATGTACCTGTCAGATTTTGTTCAGCAGAACTCTGAGCTTGATTGCCTCTGGTGATATCAACAGAGGATTCATCATCATCGAAGAAATCGTTGAATAACAGATTGATATCTTCTTCCCTTGACTTTGAAGAGCTTGGCTTCTCTTTAGTCTGTGTCCCCTCTGGTGATTTGCGATCAAAGGAACTTGATGTATTTTCATCAAAGGACACGTTTATGATCTCTTGAATGACTCTGGTTCTAGTGTTGTACACTCTGTATGCTTTAGAGGTTAAGGAATAACCAATAAAGATTCCTTCGTCAGCCTTCTTGTCGAACTTGCCCAGTTGATCTCTACCATTCAAGATGTAGCATTTGCAGCCAAAAACATGAAAGAATTTCACATTTGGCCTTCGATTGTTGATGAGTTCATAGGGAGTCTTCTTGAATCTTTTCACTATTACAACTCTGTTTTGGGTAAAACAAGTTGTTGAGACTGCCTCTGCCCAAAAGTTCATAGGGAGAACAGAACCTGCCATAGTTCTGGCGGCTTCTACCAGAGTTCTGTTCTTTCTCTCCACAACACCATTCTGTTGGGGAGTTCTGGCAGCTGAGAAGTTCTGGGAGATTCCTTCCTCTGATAGGTAGGCATCAATTCTTGCATTTTTAAACTATGTCCCATTATCACTTCTTAACTTTTGGATTTTAAGACCTAACAGAACCTGTATTCTCTTCAACAAACTTATCAGAATTTCTAGGACATCAGATTTTACTCGGATGAACTCAACCCAAGTATATCTAGACTATTTATCAATAAGCATAAGAATCTACATTTTACCCGACAGACTTTGCACAGAGATTAGACCACAAAGATCCACATGAAGCATATGCAAAGGTCTGGGACAACTATGATCACTCTTTGTTCTGTGTGAAGTTCTTTTCAATTTACCCAGTTCACAGGCAGAACAGAGATGGTCTTTGTCAAATTTAAGTGAAGGCAGACCTTTCACTAAGTTGAGTTTCACGAGCTTGTCAAGATTTGAAAAATTCAAATGAGTAAATCTTTTATGCTAGAGCCAAGCATCTTCCTTTTTCAAAGAAACTAAACTGAGTTTTTCTGTTATAGTACTTTGGTTTGGATTGAAATTCATTTTATATAGATTGTCTTTTCTGTCGGCTCTTAAAAGTTCTTGACCAGACTCGGAAAGCAACAAAACACAATATTTCTTTTTAAAGTTGACATCGAACCCATGATCACATAGTTGACTTATGCTGAGCAGATTATGATTTAAGCCTTCAACATAAGCAACCTTGGAAAATTAAACACCACCATTATTTAAAGTACCATAGCCTCAAATTTGTCCACCACCATCTCATCCAAAGGTTACTGCACTTCCCATTTTGTTCTTGAATGAAGTCAACACCTCCCTATTGCTTGTCATGTGCCTGGAACATCCTAAATCTAGGTACCAGGTCTGCACATGAGGCTTTTGCAAGACAGATTAGTTCCTTTTAGGTACCCATTGCATGATGGGTCCTTTCTTGGTAGGCTTGGGGTGTTAGACTTACCTGCTGGCTTTCCATAATGGGATGGTGTGCTAGAGGATTTTCTCTGTGTGTTCTGAACAGTCTTGGGATTTTTCCTATGAAATTACTGATTCAGAACACAGTGTGGATCGTTCAAATGATTTTGAAGCTTTAACAACAGTTGAATGCAATTGCAATTGATAGAACATGAAGTTGATTGATGCATATTGCTGTTTTTATTCAAAAACTGTTGATTATATGGCACTTGAGATTGAAAAACCTTAGGACCAGATGTCTTTGCATACATTCTGTCCTGGTTTGGCTTCATGAAATTTCCATTCCTCCCTGGATTAGATTCACTGGGCCAAAAAGAGTTTCTTCTTTGATTTATAGCAGAGTTGGGAACAGGTTTGTCATTCACTATCCATTTGCCCTTTTGCTTTGGAGTGAATCTGATTGGTTTATAAGCAAAGGGAACAGAGGTATTGTTCACTGGAATACTCTTGGCTTTTTCTCTTCTTTTCTATTATGTCTCATTAGAGGAGAGAATCATGATACCCTTGTTTTAAAAATCAGGGACTGGTATGAATATGGATTATTTCTTGAAAAATGAGACGGTTTTTAAATCTCCAGACCCAACTAGTACCTGCTTAGGTTTGTGCAAAACATTCTCTTGAGCAAAAAAATTTGCTCATCTACCTCAGAATCAGAGTCACTATCAGAGCCTAGAAAGTCTCTGGTGGCTCTGGTGGAGGTGTTAGACTCTTTGGGAAAATCAGCATTTGCTCTGGTGGACTTGAACTTTCTTTGTCTTGGTTTTAAAGCATCAAATGCAACATTTTCCTCAAGAACTCTTTTAATATCCTCTTCAAAAGATGTTCTTATTGATTCAGAGGTTGGGGAGAAGTCGGGGCTTCAGGGTTGAGCTCACTCTAAGTTTTAACATCAGAGGATTCAGCCCCAGAAGTGACAGACTTCTGGCCCTTGAAAGAGTTAAAGTGAAAATTTTCTTTTGGATCAAGACTTTTGACAGATTTAGGAAATGAGATTTCAACTTTTCCTTGATCAAGAATAAACTTTTCAGATGGTTTTGTAGCCTTTTCTTGATCCAAGGAGTCATAGCTTACGTTCCTGAAGTTCAGTCTTCTTGGCTTTGAGACATCTGAGGTTTTGGCTCTTTTGAAAACCGCAGTACCAGGGATCACATCTTCATGGATTTTCCCAAAATAGAAGGCAGAAGACAGAGATGTCTTCTTCCTTCCAGCGAAGGGAACAAGGTATTTGAAACCCAGACCTTGCGTATCTTTCTGAGAATTGATTTTTATGTGCACATCTTGTGCATCCTGGTACTTTTTAATCATGATTTCTTTTCTTTGTAAGGACTGGTGCAAAACCTCTCTTTCTTTTTGAAAATAGTCCTTTAGAGCAACAAAGTTTTCTTTTGCTTAAGAACTTCCTCATATTCCTTAAATTTTTCAGAAAAAGAGTTTTCTTTCAGTTTTTGCAAAACCTCTAACTCAGCTTTTTCTTTTGTAATCTCTTCCTTCTCCTGTTCCAAGAGAGTTTTCTCTCTCTTGTAGAAGGACAGATCCTTCTGAGCTAGCTTTCTTAACTCTTTCTCCTCAGAGAGCTTTTGTTTTAAAAGTTGAAATTCCTCTGTTAGTAAAGAAACATGCATCTCCAGCACGGAGTCTGATTTTGATTTAGAAGTAGAACATACCTTGGCACTGGGTCTGGTGGTCTCCAGCGCATTCAATCTGAGATATGTCTACCTCTGTTGTTCTCTCTGGCATCTCTCCAGTCATCCAATCAGCTACATCTTCTAAACTCTCGTCATCAACAGCAACCCCGTAAAAATTGGCTTGCTCTGGTTCGTCATCAGAGGACAAGTCAGAGATCTAATTCTCCATCTCAGCAACATAGATTCTTTCTCTGTAATTATACTTATATTTGTTCTTATAGTAGTCCTGGTCTTTTACCAGTCTACCCTTGCAATTAGCAGAGAAATGGCCGGGTTTGCCACATCGAAAGCATCTTCCATCATTCTTGTTGATGGGTTGGGCAACATCTGCTTGATTCTGGGGGGCTGGTGGATTGTACTTCTGTTGTGGTCTTTGCTCTTGTGGAGCTCTTTTGTTGTTACTCTGATGATGTTGAGGTGCAGCATAACCTCTCTTTTCGCCTTTCTCTTCTCTCTCATATCTACCTCTTCTATCAAATACTTTATTGCCAAATCTCTTGTTAAATTTCTGAGTTATTAGAGCAAGAGATTGAGCGACTAGACTTTTCTTTCCCTTCTTTCTCACAACCTTCTCTTTCTTCTTCTCTCTGCTAGAGCTTTCTCTGGTGGATTTCCCTTCTGTGGAATTCTTTGAATCAGATATCAAAGCTATTGGACCTGCAATGGTGGATTTGCCTTTCTGTTTGACAACATCCTTCTCTTGTGCAGCAAGAGTGCCATACACATCAGTAAGAGACCATGCATCCAAATCTTGGTTTGCTTGTAGAGACATGGATAGATTCAACCATTCATCATTTAAACTTTTCAAGAACAGAACATTGTTATCTTTCTTCGACCGAACAACCCCACACTTTTTGCATTTGTTTATTAAAACATTAAATCTGTTGTAGGTCTGTTGTAAGGTTTCCTCATTAAGTGCCTTGAAATCATTGTATTCATTAATACATTGTGTCCTTCTGTTCTTTTGGGTCTTGAAATCATTGTATTCATTAAGAAGTTGATCCCATATTTCTTTAGCAGTAACACATGAATCTAGTTCTTGGAATATATCATTGGGAATGGCCATAATCAGAAGTCTAATTGCCTTGAGGTAATTTTCCATTTTTAGCTTTTCTTCATCAGTAAACCCGATGGTTTTAACCTCGAAGTGAGCTGGAACCTCAGCAGTAGTTTCTGTAACGGGTACACGAGGAACCAAAACCATGGGTTGGAATGGTCCACTTGTGGCAGATCGCATGAGGTCTCTATCCATTCCATCAAAGAAATTAACCATCCTAATCTTCCATTGAGCATATTCATCTCTCATAAGAGTAGGAGGTTTGGTCAGAGAACCAGCTGTGTAGATGGCATTAATGTTGTTATTAGCCATCCTTTCAGAAAACAGAGTACGAGGGTTTTTTGAAAGATTTTAGAGGGATTTAAACTGGAAGAAGATGAACAGTAACCAATGAAACAATAACTGGAGTAGAGAAGATATTTAGACTATCTAGAAAGCTTAAAACAGTTGTTAAATGAACTTTTATCTTTTAAGCAGTAAAACAGAGTACACTATGAAGCTTTGAAACACACGCACAATCAATAACAATGAATCAACCTGGTTAGATTAGATCGTTTGATTTGAGCAAATCAGTCCGCTCTGAAACCAATTTTTGGTTCCCAGATTCACGTTGTATCACATAAACAACATAAAACAGATATCAGAAGCATTATATAAAGCCATTAAATGTGAGTGATAGTGTAAACGATTATGTAACAATGAGAGTATCAAATAGTGAACAGGAAATGATAACAAGATCAACTAAATAAGCTGCTCGTATATTGATAACAATGATTAACACAAAGAACACGTTTAAGTGTGTGTATTCTGAAATCTCTCATGAAACAAATCGTACAGTGGTAGTGCTATGGAATGTTGCAGTGTGTGCTCTCACAATTGGGAAAACAATTCTTCCAAAAGATTACAATTGTGTGCACCACTAACGTTCTATTTATAGCCTGATAAAGTGAAGACAATGTATTATCTAACCCTAAGGTGACATGTGGAAAGTGTGTCTCCGTCCTTTTAGGGCTTACGTGGAAAGTACGGACACGTGTCTAACACTTAGAGATTTCTACGAGACTTAAGCTTCACAGAGGTCTTCATTCACCAGAGCTCTTACGCCAGAGCTCTGATTGTCTTCTGGTGTGAACCGTTCTTCTGGTGGAACAGAAGAAGTCTTCTGCCAGAGCTCTGTCGATTTCTGATGGTTCTGCCAGAGCTCTGTCGAGCTTTGTTGGTCTTCTGCTTGATATTCTTCTAAGTCTTCTATCGAATCTCTGGTGGTCTTCTGACTTGTAATATTTTTAATACTTTTACATTTTTTATACTTGGGGCTAACAGATTTACTTGAAAAACGAGTTTTTTTTCTAGTTAAAACCTTTTAACTTTCTTTTTAGCAAAATTTTGTTTTATACCATTTTAAAACAATTTTTATATTTTTGCTAAAAATCATTTGCTTGTTTAGTTTTGTTAACGCATTAACGAATGTTAACTCATTAACGAATGTTAACTCATTAACAAAACTTTGTGATTCTTTAATTATTTTTCTAGCATGCAACGCGTAGACAAAATCATAAAATAATAAAGCAACCACAACAAGGAAACGGTAACATTGCCTCCATTCCTATGCGTTGAAATTCCTCTGTTACTAAAGACACATGCATTTCCAACTCAGAGTCAGACTTTGATTCATAAGTGGTACACACCTTGGCACTGGGTATGGTGGTCTCCAGCGCTCTTTCACCTGGCTCTGTTACAGTAAGAGCAAATGCATTCTGGTTCAAATCATCCTCTATTGTTTTTTTTGGAATCTCTCCAATCATCCAATCTGCTACCTCTTCTAGACTTTCATCGTCCACAGCAACCCCGCAAAAATTGGCCTGCTCTGGTTTGTCATCAGAGGACGAATCAGAGATCCAATTTTCCATCTCAGCAACGTTGCTTCTTTCTCTGTAATTGTACTTGTATTTGTTCTTGTAGTAATCCTGGTCTTTTACCAGTTTACCTCTACAATTAGCAGCGAAATGGCAGGGTTTGCCACATCTAAAACAGCGTCCATCATTCTGGTTGATGGGTTGGGCAGCATCGGTTTTCTGAGGTGCTGGAGGATTATACTTTTGTTGTGGTCTTTGCTCTTTTGGAGCTCTATTCTGTTGGTGAGGTGCAGCGTAACCTCTTTTCTCATCTTTCTCTTCTCTCTCATACCTTCCTCTCCTATCAAATACCTTATTGCCAAATCTCTTGTTAAATTTTTGAGTTATTAACGCAAAAGATTGAGCAAAAGCATTGATATCATCATCTTCTGATGAACTTTCTGCAGCATCACTTTCAGCAACCAGACTCTTCTTACTCTTCTTTTTCACAACCTTCTCTTTCTTCTTATCTCTGCTGGAGCTCTCTCTGTTGGACTTTCCTTCAGTGGGTTTCTTTGAATCAGATATTAAAGCTATTGGTCTTGCGATGGTGGATTTGCCCTTTTGTTTGACAACATCCTTCTCTTGTGCAGCAAGAGTGCCATACACATCAGTGAGAACCCATGCATCCAAATATTGGTTAGCTTGTAGAGACATGGATAGATTCAACCATTCATCATTCAAACTTTTCAGGAATAGAACATTGTTATTTTCCTTCGACCTAACAACCCCACACTTTTTGCATTTGTTTATCAAAACATTAAATCTGTTGTAGGTTTGTTGTATGGTTTCCTCAGGAAGTGCCTTGAAATCATTGTATTCGTTAATACATTGGCTCCTTCTGTTCTTTTGGGTTTTGATACCACCCTGAAGTTGATTAAGAAGATGATCCCAGATTTCTTTGGCAGTAACACATTGTTAGCTCCAATCTTTCTGTTTATAGAAGTATTGAAAAATAGGCTAAGTATAGAAGTCTTCGACAGAGGCTCTGCCGAGTCACCGAGAAGACTGAAGCATAGAAGTCTTCGACAGAGGCTCTGCCGAGTAACCGAGAAGTCCGAAGTAAAGATTCACCAGAAGACTCTTCAATGCGGACAAGGCCACAGAGCCTCTGTCACACTTGACAGAGACTCTGTAGTATAAAAGACTAGAGCTCTATTCAAGGACAATTGTGTTTCTCACGATTTCTGCTGTATGAGGATCATGAAGATCATTCGTACGAAGATCATTCGTACAAGGCGTGACCTGACAAGTCCACGTGTCAAATTCTGATGGGTCTTAGCCTTAGTAAAAGCCGGCGCATTTAATTAACGTTGTACCTGCAACAGTACCTGAATAGTATCTTTGTACCTTCAGTCCTTGTTGTCCATAACTTGTCCCCTTTAGAAGTAGTATAAATTGAAAACTCATGTTGAGTTCTTCTATTAAGCTTAGCACAACACACACACCATTAGAACAGAATTCTTGTTATATCATCGGTGTTCTTGGTGTTCTATTCATATCCATATACAGTGGGTTATTGAGCTATTTATCTGTGTTATTTACATTTTACGTATTTGATATTGTGTGTTCTTCTACCTTATTATATCTTTTAGTTCGTTAAAAACGCTTCCGCATTATATCTTGTTTGAACTATTATATAAAATCATCATTGTTAAGCAAAACAGGAACCAACAATTGGTATCAGAGTGGTTCTTGATTTTCTATATCAAGAGATCCTCACTTACAATGATTTTTGGTAGAACCCTGGAGTAATTTTAACCTGTTCATCACTTATTTCAAAACACCCTATATTTTTCTGCCATTCTCGACCTGTTCGATTTTGGTAAACTTACAGTCCGTTACTACGGTTAAATCTCCATTTTAGTGCATTGTTCAAAGGTTTTAAGCTTATAAACACCATTCGAAACATCCACTTCATACTCTGAAAGTCTACTGTTCATACCCTATTTTCTGGATTTCTCATCTTCTTTCAAAATGACAAACACAAACAACTTATTCACCGCTGGTTCTTTAACCAAGCCACCCATACTACTCTGAGATGAGTACCCTCACTGGAAGATATGAATGATTCACTTCTTCGAGGGTACTGACAAAGACCTTGTCTACTATATCAACAATCCTCCTTTCATACCAATGATCACAGTGCCTGATAACGCCACTCTTTGGCGTTATTTTCAGTTCTCAAACCAATGTGATTGGCTTGTATTTTTTTCTTTTCCGCTCTATCTTTCATAGCTCATTACCGCTTCTAGTTGACACACTTTCGGATAGGGTTGGCTAAGGCTTTTGGATCGGGTTTAAAGGTGGGTCTGAAATGAAAAGGTGAGTGTATGGCTACAAAGGGGGCTATGGTTACACACAAATGGGTGAAAAGGGTACGATAGCTAAAAACAGGGTTAAACAAACACACAATGCCTGGAATCATCTCTTAAGGTCCACACGATATGGTCTACTACACCCTTACCCAATATCCCGATGGCCGTCTTTGCTACTCAATGCAATAATATAGCGAGATCATTCTATATTCACGACAAGGAACTCAAAAAAGTGTATACGATTTTTGTGTGTGAATCCCTCGAAATGAAAGACCTCTTTTAGGCTCAAAACTTGCTATTGGGTGGTCTCCACTAATGTCCCTAGTCATGTCCTTTCCCGGTCCTTCCTTAATGGTCACGTCACTATCACAAGATTCTTCCTACAATGGTTGGTCTCAATCATTCAAAACAAAATTTTTAGCTAAAGTGATATAGGTACTCAGAAGTGCAGGAAATCTACGTGCATAACGTGGGCCCGATTGGGCAACCCCAAACCTTACCCACACATTGTCCCCAATGTGTGTAATAACCAGGTATTTTATCTAATTTAAATTTGAAAATTTCATAAGTTTTATGTTAGTGTTTTATGGAGTAAGAAGTTAAGGGGTAAGTTTTAATTTTTATTTGAAAGTTTAGGGGTATTTATTGCCAAGTGAGATAAGTTTAAGGTTTGTTTGGTCTTTTATCCAAACCTCTTTAGCCAAAACCGACTTCCTATTTTAGTAAGGATAGGTGTCCATTTTTCAATTAAGAGAAAATATCCTAAGTGTTAGTGTGTGTAGTGTGTTCGGTTTAGAGAGAGAGAGAAGGAAATCGAGAGAGAAATTAAGGGAAAGAAGAAGGAGGAAATCCAGAGTTTGCTGCTGTGATTTAAAGGATCAAACTGAAGTAAGCAAGGTAACAAATCCATCCTTGTATGTGTTTTAATTTCTTAAAAGTGTTCTTTAGTTTGCTAGTTAAGTTTTAGGTGGGTTTTGTTAAAAATGGATGTTTTGGGAAATCTAAGCTTAAAAGTACGATTTATGGGTAAATATTGGACTGAAAGTCGTTTTTGGTGAGCTTATTAAAAAAAGACGGTGAACAGTAATTTTTCAGGTTTTCGCAACAGTAGGTTGCGAGAAGTGGGGTTTTCGCAACAGTAGGTTGCGAGAAGTGAGGCTTTCGCAACAGTAGGTTGCGAGAAGTGAGGTTTTCGCAACAGTGTGTTGCGAGTTCTGAGGTTTTCGCAATAGTGGGTTGCGAGTTGTTTTGGTTTTCGCAACAGTGGGTTGCGAGTTCTTTGGTTTTCGCAACAGTGGGTTGCGAAAAGTAAGGAATTCGCAAGCTGTGGGTTGCGAAAAGTGTTATAATGCAGATTTATTAATGAGGTGTATTCTTGTTAGTTAACTATTTCAGATAGTAAAATTCAAAGATTAAAGTGGGACTTGTTGAAGAGATTTTTGGAGAACTATTGGAAAAGCATTCAGGTGAGTTTTATTTAAAAACGTTTTTCAACTGGAATACATATATATGTGATTTATGTCTATATGAAATGGATATGTATGGATTGAGAATGTGATACATAATGTGATTATGTGTTTTTATTGAAATGTTTATATACATGATGATATACTGTAATTATATGAGTATTCAGCGAGAATACGGGGCCGGGATCCGAGGTGCGGACCGGTGTGTTGCCGGGTTCTGGTAAGCGGACAGGCGTGTTTACTGTAGATGTTGTACAACAGAGTGAATTGACTAGTTGGCTTGCAACCACTAGTTTGGCCAATTGTGGAGGAATAAGGGGGAATGAGTGGATACGAAACGCAAGTCTTGGTTGGTATTTAATTACGTGTAATATACGTGTGTTTGTATTAAAAAGGTTTTATTTAATTGGATTCTTGGCAAGTTTCAACTGACAGAGATTTTCTCACTGGACCATTAGGTCTAACCCTCATCATTTCTGTTTTAAAAATATGTATTCCAGGTTGAGGATCGTTCGTTACCAAAGGGAAGAATTAATGTGTAAGGCGGGGTTAATAGCTGACAAGGATTAGGAACTGAATAGGTGTTATGTTGTATCGTTTCGAGACTGCTGGGACCGTACGTGATTTGTTTGGTAATTTCTTTTTATGAATGTAACGATGTGATGCAATATATGTTATTTGAAACATGTTTGGGAAACCGGGTTTTTACAGATGGTATCCGAGCCCTAGTTTAAGGGATTTAGGTATTAGTATATGTACCTAGACTTAAACTGCATGTCAAGTAGGATGTCCCTATTATTTTAGAACCTTGGGATATTAAGTATAACAAGGTAGAAGGAACATCATGTAAGGTAAATTCGAGTTACACCTGGCCAGTGTAATTGTGAACTTACAGTTACATGATTGGACTGGAATACTTTATTATATGGGGTATGTGCCTATGTGTATATTAACCTTGTTGAAATCTACAGAGTGGCAAGTCGGTCTCGACGTATGGATAGAGACGAAGACAGTATATTTATATAAACTCTACACGTGCTAAAGTGCTATTTGACTTCGGTACAAACTGATTAATTGTATTTTCAATCTTTTGTTTCTTATATGCGTTAGAAAAGAATTTGATAATTGTATTGGTAATATAGATAGGAGTGGAGTGCCTATTAAGTTATTTTTGATAATGTTGTCGGATTTTGAGGTAGTAGTAAGTATAGGATGGTGTTGGAACTTGATTTTTGTTAAAATTGTTGATTAGGAAATGATAAGTGATCCACGGTAATTCGGTATATATTGGAATAAGTAGTTATGATGAAAGAAGAGATTGTCGAGTGATTGATTTAAAGTTTCCGTTTGTTAACAAGTTTTATATTAAGGATATATGAATTAATTTCGATTAGGCTTAGTAAGAGAGTAGGTTTGGAAGCATTTGGTGTGAAAAGAGGTTGGTTCTAATTTAGTAAGAGTGTAACAAATATTTTGGATGATATCGAATTTAGTATGCTTATTCATTATGATATTGCTTGTGATAAATTTAAGTGAGAAATCAGGGATAATTGAACTAGAAAGTGAAGATTGTTTTTGGAAGTGATTAGTAAGGAAAAGCTATTAGTGATCAAGGTGATAACCCGTTATCATATGTGTTTGGATTTGAAAGATTTATCAAGGTGGTAGTAAAATTTATTGTATGAGATCGAAAGTGGATGGTAGTTTAAATTGGAATGAATGATCTAACATCTGCAATTGTTTACAAATTTTTTTTCTAATTGAAGGTGCATGTTAGAATTTTGGAAAGTTATTTCGAAAGTGTAGAATGTGGTGTTATGTATAATTCAGTATTTCAAACGCTAGGTTATGCCTCCAAATGTTAAAGTTTATGTTAGGAATAAAATTTTAAACGTGTTAAATGATTTGTGATATATAAAAATATATATGTATATATATATAACTTTGTGCTGAAAGAGGCATGGTGAAATATTGTACGTGGAAAGAGGCACGATGGCATATTTTGTGCTGAAAGAGGCACGAGGTGAAATAAAGATGTACTGATTTTGTTATAAAGATGTTTTTAATGGTTGTTATATTTTGGGGATGGGTGTATAGTGTAGATCCAATTTGTTTATTATCGTTTTGAAAGAATATGTTAACGATATTTGAAAAATGAAAAAGTGTGTGGTTGTTTCGGGCAATGGATGTGATTTCGGATTAACTCGGTTAAATTCCTGATATGAGGTGTGGTGAAATTATTGGTTAAGTATAGTAATTGTGGGAATTGGGTGTGTGCGATTGGTTTGGAGGTGAAAGAAAGCTAGCTCATAGGATCGGTCTAGAGTAAGCACCTCCTAGTGAGCTATCCTTGGGGAAACATATTTTATGTTGAGGAAAGAGTAGAAGAAAATAGTCGAATGTAATGATCGGGGTGAAGGACCATGTGATAGGACGTGGTAGTAGTATGAGAGTGATGTTGTGGCAAGTGTGGAAATCAATTGTAATCTAAGGTTCGGGGTCGGTGTAATTAATGCAAGAAGGTGTTGTCCGTCTTAGATATATTTTGGATTAGAGAAGTGACGGTAGAGTTGGGGATGACCTATAGAGAAAAGTTCAACTACGGGTTAAGGTGATACTCCAAGTTGATTTTGTAATCTATTGGGGAGTAGAATGTCGTTATTTTTTTGAGTGTTGGATTGTTGGGACATTTTAGAGACGGTGATCGAAGGCGCAGTGTGTACAGTCAGCCGAGGCCAAGGGAAAAGGTAGAGTACTTAGTGTAATTTATTGCTTTCTAGAACATAGGAGTATGTATGCTAGATTGCCTGGTGCTTATTACACTTTGTTGCATGACTATTACTTGCCAGTAGGAATTTATGCTAGTCCTGATAGGTTGTTAAGTGACTGCCTTATAAGTGGTATACAGTAGGAACTAAATAGCCTTAGAATATTTGATTTAGTTCTATTGCGCAGCTCTTGTTTGAGTCTAACCGTTGTGGGATAGAATCTTTATTTCGAATGTCTATCTGATTTCACACTGTATGCGACTGTGCATTCGCGAGGCGACTCGTCATGACTAGTGGAGATTCCGTCATAGCAAGGGTAGTAGGATGAGGTGAACCTGGAGTCTGGATTTGTGAATGATATTGGTATGATTGATCGGGGATATTATACCTTATTTGTATCACGTGGGTTTTCCTCTTGAAGTAAGAGTTGTTGTAGTTAGGAGGGTACTAAATTGTTGGTATGCGCCTTGGTATTGAAGGGTTGCGCATAGTGAGAGTTCATTCAGCCTTTCCCGTGTCGATTATGCGGAAGGGCTTAGCCGAAGCAAGTAAGGTTGTACCGTTAGAAAACACCGGATTGGATCAAAGGTGGAATGATGTGGGGGAAGCATTGGCGATAGTGGGTCGCAAAGTTAGAAAACTAGGTTGCTGATAACCTGGACTTAACTGAAAGAGAATATGCATACTATGATAATAAAGTATAAGAAATTGATGCTTGAGAGTTTGCTGGATATAGAAAAATGGTTCAATGGGTTGGATGTTTACCTAATACTTCCCATGGATTGGAGAATTTAAGTTGAAAAAGGGATTTATATTAAGTGTTATGATTAGTGGGAAGAAAGCAATGATCAATAAATATTTTGATGGTCGTGTGATGAACCTTCTTTATGGAGTTGTTTAAGATAAAGAGTTGTTTTAAACTTGGTGCTGGACTTTGCATGTTAAGTCATTAATGAGTTATATGATTAGTGACATGAAAATTTTAAAGGAGTTGTGATGAATTCTTTTCGGCTTAGTTTTGTAGTGAAATTATTATATGATGATTTGGTAATTATTTTAGTTGGGTAAGGTGAGACCGGTGTTGATAATTTCAATTGCGGAGTGGTTTAAGTGAAACAAATGTCTAAAGATTTGTGTTAGTATTTTTATACTAAGTTGGAGATGTAAGGAATTGATGTGATAGCGAGTTTGTTATTTTATTAAGGAATGAATTGGTATTGATATTTGGATGGAAGTCGGTATGAGTTATGGTGGTGAGGTTATTGAGATAATTGAAATGTTTGAAATTGAATTTTGCTGATATTCGAGAAATTAAGTTGCTATTTAGACTTTGTTTTAATTTGATGGATGAATTGGTGTCAAGTGCAATTAAGTATGGTTGTGTGATTATAGTAATTATGCTATGCTTTCATGGGAAATGGAAATGGTAGGATGAAGTTTACGGGTTTGATAAAATTAAGAAATTTTTGCGTGATATAAAGTGATTCGTGTTGAGTATATTCTATTCCATGAAAGAGTATAAGAAATAGGTAGTATTTACTAAGAAAATTTTATATTGAAAGTATATGTTTACGTTTTAGAGTTAGTATTGTAAAAGGGTAGAACACGACGTTTGTGGTAAAAGGCCGGTGAGGTTAAAAATAGTATTAGCGTGGTAAATGTCCCGAGTAAGCATATACTGTTCTGTTATTTGGATTAGATTCATATGAGTATAAGTTATTTCTTTCTAAGAGATAAGTGAATTTTCGAGTTAATTTGAACCTTCGTAGGATTTGTTTATCGAGTGTGTATCGTTGTTTTAGAGGGGCGGATTTCTTGTGAGAAATTAAAACTCTTGATGTTTTGGGTTGAAATATTGAAGTGGGAACAAATGGTAAACTAGAAGCAGTAAAGCGGTGGGTCTAGAAAAAAGTCCTTTGATGTGTTCATAGAATTTGATATATTTTCAACAGTAGTTACCCTAGTTCGTTGCTTGAGTGAATTCCGGGACGGATTTCTTTTAAGGGGGAGATGTTGTAATAACCAGGTATTTTATCTAATTTAAATTTGGAAATTTTATAAGTTTTATGTTAGTGTTTTATGGAGTAAGAAGTTAAGGGGTAAGTTTTAATTTTTATTTGAAAGTTTAGGGGTATTTATTGCCAAGTGAGATAAGTTTAAGGTTTGTTTGGTCTTTTATCCAAACCTCTTTAGCCAAAACCGACTTCCTATTTTAGTAAGGATAGGTGTCCATTTTTCAATTAAGAGAAAATATCCTAAGTGTTAGTGTGTGTAGTGTGTTCGGTTTAGAGAGAGAGAGAAGGAAATCGAGAGAGAAATTAAGGGAAAGAAGAAGGAGGAAATCCAGAGTTTGCTGCTGTGATTTAAAGGACCAAACTGAAGTAAGCAAGGTAACAAATCCATCCTTGTATGTGTTTTAATTTCTTAAAAGTGTTCTTGAGTTTGCTAGTTAAGTTTTAGGTGGGTTTTGTTAAAAATGGATGTTTTGGGAAATCTAAGCTTAAATGTACGATTTCTGGGTAAATATTGGACTGAAAGTCGTTTTTGCTGAGCTTATTAAAAAAAGACGGTGAACAGTAATTTTTCAGGTTTTCGCAACAGTAGGTTGCGAGAAGTGGGGTTTTCGCAACAGTAGGTTGCGAGAAGTCAGGTTTTCGCAACAGTGGGTTGCGAGTTCCGAGGTTTTCGCAATAGTGGGTTGCGAGTTCTTTTGGTTTTCGCAACAGTGGGTTGCGAGTTCTTTGGTTTTCGCAATAGTGGGTTGCGAAAAGTAAGGAATTCGCAAGTTGTGGGT
Organism: Saussurea involucrata; assembly: GCA_033807775.1. Taxonomy (NCBI): domain Eukaryota; kingdom Viridiplantae; phylum Streptophyta; class Magnoliopsida; order Asterales; family Asteraceae; genus Saussurea; species Saussurea involucrata. The sequence goes on from CM066314.1 coordinate 91,906,195, forward strand.
TGCGAAAAGTGTTATAATGCGGATTTATTAATGAGGTGTATTCTTGTTAATTAACTATTTCAGATAGTAAAATTCAAAGATAAAAGTGGGACTTGTTGAAGAGATTTTTGGAGAACTATTGGAAAAGCATTCAGGTGAGTTTTATTTAAAAACGTTTTTCAACTGGAATACATATATATGTGATTTATATCTATATGAAATGGATATGTATGGATTGAGAATGTGATACATAATGTGATTATGTGTTTTTATTGAAATGTTTATATACATGATGATATACTGTAATTATATGAGTATTATGCGAGAATACGGGGCCGGGATCCGAGGTGCGGACCGGTGTGTTGCCGGGTTCCGGTAAGCGGACAGGCGTGTTTACTGTAGATGTTGTACAGCACAGTGAATTGACTAGTTGGCTTGCAACCACTAGTTTGGCCAATTGTGGAGGAATAAGGGGGAATGAGTGGATACGAAACGCAAGTCTTGGTTGGTATTTAATTACGTGTAATATACGTGTGTTTGTATTAAAAAGGTTTTATTTAATTGGATTCTTGGCAAGTTTAAACTGACAGGGATTTTCTCACTGGACCATTAGGTCTAACCCTCATCATTTCTGTTTAAAAAATATGTATTCCAGGTTGAGGATCGTTCGTTAGCAAAGGGAAGAATTAATGTGTAAGGCGGGGTTAATAGCTGACAAGGATTAGGAACTGAATAGGTGTTATGTTGTATCGTTTCGAGACTGCTGGGACCGTACGTGAATTTTTTGGTAATTTCTTTTTATGAATGTAACGATGTGATGCAATATATGTTATTTGAAACATGTTTGGGAAACCGAGTTGTTACAATGTGCAAGTGTCGGCGTAGGCGATACTAAAACAAGTATCGTTGTACGGTTATTACAGGTAACTGACAGGCGGACATAACATTAAAGCACAAGCATCAAAGAAAAATCTCATACAAAAAAAACTGGCCACCCCAAACCTAGGCCATGGCCTAGGTTTGTCAAACAAAGCCAATCCCAAACCTCGATGAAACCGAGGTTTGCACAGGATTAAAAATGAGTGTGTAGATGTTGAAAAGATGAGGCACCCCAAACCTAAGTGAAACTTAGGTGTGTTGCATCTCGTTAACTAATCGGGACACAAAACATCATACATCACTTGTTACATACAAAGTTGAGAACATACCTGTTTGCCCGGACGGAGAAAATTCCCTTGAAAGATTGAAGCGACCTCGGACGAGAGATATCGGAGAAAACAGAGAAGGGGAATGCACAAACAAAAGAAACAAAGCAAACAGTGAAAGGGAAAGCAAGGCAACGAAACACACCAGAAGCATCAGGGAAACCGCGCCATTTGCCACGCGGTTTGGAAGTCGCGGGGTATACCGCGCAACTCCCTGCTTCAGAAAACAAACAGAGGACCCCGCGGTTTGGCACGCGGTTTGGAAGCCGCGGCACAAGCCGCGTAAGTCCCTGTTTCAGCTATTTTTTATTTTTTCATTTTTATTTCTTTTGCGTAACTAAAACACACTCAAAAACGAAAATTTAAAAGAAAACGAACCTCGGTGGGTTGCCTCCCACCCAGCGCCTTGGTTAAAGTCGTGGCACGACTATGTGGATCTCAACTTGTCTCGGTGTCCGCGGAATCGAATCGCCCACACTTGCGGTTCTTCGCGGATCCTTCCACATCTGGCCTTCCATGACCATCGGCCTCCTTACACCTTCTACTCTCGAACATCTTGAAAATAACCTTTTCGCCGCCAACCCTGATGGTCATCTTACCTTCTTCCATGTCTATCAGCGCTCTGCTCGTGAGAATGATCTACCTAAAATCAGTGGGACCTCTACACATTCATCGATATCTAACACCACGAAGTCCACCGGAAAATAGAACTTGCCTACTTTGATCAATACGTCCTCGACGAGTCCATATGGATTCACTATCGACCTATCCGCGGGCTGAAGGGTCATGTTTGTCGGCTTCACTTCCCCGAGGCCAAGTTTCCTGAAAGCAGATAAAGGCATTAGGTTAATACTAGCTCCTAAATCGCATAATACCTTATCAAAATTAAAACTCCCAATTTGAATAGGGATCGAAAAACTCCCTGGATCCATAAGCTTCGGGGGAAGCTTGTTCTGAATTATAGCATTGCACTCCTCAGTAAGTGCAATTGTGGCTTGATCTTCATTCTTCCTCTTCTTGGATAAGATGTCTTTCATAAATCTCGCATATGAGGGCATTTGTGCCAAAGTATGCTCGGATAGGGCACTCTTGGTACCACCGGCTTGACCGGTGATTGCTTTGGCTTCGTCGCTTCACTCTTCTTGCTCTCTTAAAACTTTAAGTTCTCTTCAATCACCACCTCTTCATCAACCTCTAGCTCATCCACATCTACAACCTCTTTTTCTTTAGACTCGGTTTCCTTTGCTGGTGGTTCTCGTGTAGGCTCCTCGATCAGCTCCTTGCCACTTCTCAGATAAATGGCATTACATTCTTCCCGGTGTTTCCTTTCGGTCTGACTTAGAAACGTTCCGGGAGGTCGGTTCTGTAGGGCTTCCAAAATCTGTCCCACTTGCCTTTCGAGGATATTGATCGATGCGGTGTTCTGATCAGTTGCCGCCTTGACTGTGCTAACCGTGCTCGCTAGCTCTCCAACCGTGCTGTCCATCTTGGTCATGAACTTCATCATCATGTCTTCCAGCCCCGGTTTCTTCTCCATAGATGGTCCCTCATTGAGATTACTTTGGTTATAACCTGGAGGACGGTAAACATTGTTAGCATTATACGAATTGGAAAAATTAGAAGAATTACTTGGCTGTTGACCGGGTTGACTCCATGAGAAGTTCGGGTGCTTCTTCCACCCCTCATTGTAAGTGTTCGAAAACGGATCATTCCTCGGCTGATGGTTGCGATTTGGTAAGAACTGAACCTGTTCAGGTTCCTGAGGACTGCCTCCCTTCAGATGGTTCGTGATAAAAGCTAGTTGAGCTTTTAGTTCTTTCAGCTCGTCCGACTCTTGAACACTCGCAATTCTTCTAACAGCTGATCGTGGAGTAGAGAAGCTACGTTTGGCCAAGTTCTCGATCAAGGTGACCGCTTCTTCATATGATTTCTCCATTAAGGCTCCACGCGCTGCAACTATGATGTCATTCTTGAACTGCGGGTGAAGGCCTCCAAAGAAAGTCTGGATGATGACCCAACCTTGCAATCCATGGTGAGGGCACTTCTTGATCATGTCCTTGTATCTCTCCCATGCTCTATATAAGGTCTCTTCATCCCATTGCGCGAAGTGAGTGATGTCAGCCATTAATTGAGCGGTTCTTCCTGGTGGAAAGAATTTCTGAAGGAAGGCCGCTTTCAGTTATGCCCATGTAGTGATCGAGTCCGATCGGATACTCTCGGTCCATGTTTCGGCTCTACCTTTGAGTGAAAAGCCGAACAGCCTCAGCTTGATGGCATCCTCTTCCATCCTATTAATCTTGAATGTATTGCAAATCCTCTCAAACGCCCGGAGGTGTGCATGCGGATCTTCTGTCGGTGTTCCTCCATACTGATTTTGTTGTACCATCATGATGGTACTCGGTGCAAGCTCGAACGAGTTTGCTGCAGTGGCAGGTGCTTGAATGCATATGCGTGCCGCTGCCACATTCGGATTGGCAAACGACTTCATAGGGCATTTCGTCAGCCATCTTTAGATTTCTCTTGGCTTTGGTCTCTTGGCTTATTCGGCGGACGGTTCTCTCGATCTCCGGATCAAGTTGTTCGATTTCCTTCCCTCGGGTCGTCCTAGGCATACACCAAGTAGTACCTGAAAAGAAAGGCAGCAAAGTTAGTAATCCAGAAACTGAAAGTGATGGAACAAAATAAATAAATAAAAGAAAAATGTTCAATCTAATAGCGCTTATAGCTGGTAGTGCTATCAGTTGCAACTAGTTCTCTGGCAGCGGAGCCAAAAACTTGATAGGCGGGTTATCCAACCCCCCCCCCCCCTAAATCTAACCGCAAATGTACGGTGTCGAAATCAAGTAATACGTACGGAAGTATGAGTATCGAATCCACAGGAACTAGGAACTAAGTATCACAATTACTATAAACTCTATTAACTGAACTATCGCAAATTGAGTGGTTTGTTTATAAACTAATTGATTGCAAACAAAGCTAATTCAAACACGGAACAATAAACAACTTAAGAACTTCTGATAGAGAAAACAGTTGAGGGTTGGAAATCCTAAGACTTTCACATACAAACACTTGACTCAAAACAGTTACCAGTTATTCCGTATAATGAACACCCAATCTTGTAAAAATCACCGTTGTTCTCTTTCGAGCAACTACGGGTTTTATATTGAAAAGCACAAATCTATCTCTCGATCTCACCTATGGAATTCAAAATACATTAAGCTCAAGATTTTAATGGGACTAAGGCTTATTCGGAATATCTCTATCTCACTTCTCACCTTAGGCATGCGATTCCTAGTTCTAGTTACAATTAATTATCTCGACTTAATTAGAAACAACAAATTAATTGTAAATTGGCCAAATTCACAAAAGCATTAAAATCCAAATCACATGCTTCATTAATATAAGAAAAACTGATAAAAGTCGCTAATCACATGTTTGTACACTTAAATCGAATTCATTCCAACCCCCAACATCTAGAATTTAGTTCATGTTGGTGGTGGATTCAAACACAAGAGAAAGAAAAGAGAAAGTGTATGTCAACATGAAAATTGTGAACGTGATAGCTATGATGATGAACTCCCTTCTCTCGTGATCGTATCTAATTTCCGTAGTGAACGTGTGTTAAATCCCAAATCTAGCACAAAGTAATGAACAAGTGTAGAGAGAATCTAGAGAGCAAATATGTCATCCATATATTGAGCTCAAAGGATTACAAAAGGTTTCTAAAAGATTACAAAAGCTTTCTAAAGTATTTTGAAGTGTAACTAACAAATGGTCTAGACAAGCCTATTTATACCCATAACATACAAGGTATAAAGGCATTCACAACTAATACAGTACATTGACTTTACAGTAAATCTTGAATACAACAATGCTCTAACAATCTCCCCCTTTGGATTCAAGATTTAAAAAAAATAACAGCAGTCTTCAGCTCTTTGTAAAGTCAATCTTCTCAAACAGACACTCTATCAAACCATCTTCAAATAGCTTTATCTCCACTAGTTCACGGTGAACTATATGCTTTGACACTCTTTAAGAACTCAGCTTTGAAGAATCTTCAGACAAACATGAAAAGTCATTGTCTTTTTCTTTGAAAAGTCAATCTTCTTCAATAAAATCTTCAATAGATTGTCTTCAAGTCTTGAACATGGATTTCATATCTTTATATAGAACCATCAATTCGGAACAAGATAAATCAGAAACGATTAGAGTTTGGATCAGAAAGATGTGAAACCATCCACATTGTTGAACTTTTAGGTGTAAGCGCATTCCGATAACCACTCAGAACTAAGATAACCAAATTCAGCAACATTTGGACTTCACATGATCCTTCTCCCCAATCTCCAGTCTTTGTTCACGAATCTTTGACTTGAAATATCTTTGATTTGAAAATTCTTTGACATGAAATTGAAATTAAACTTTTCTCCCCCTTTTTCGATGATGGTGAGCATCGTTATCATCGAAAACCATTTTCAATTTCAGTCGTGTCTTTGAGTATTGCTAACAATCTCCTCCTTACAGAATAACCTTGCTCCCCCTCAAAATAAGAATTCTGGAGCAATTTATTTTCTCCCCCTGAAAGTATGCATATATTTCAATAACGTACAGTATTTGAAATTGTAGCACAAATTTTAAAACAAATTTACACAAGGAAAATAACATTCATTGAATTTTATTTTATAACTACAAACATTTGATCATTTGAAAACTTTACAAAAGAAATTCAACTTAATGAAATTTAACAGATTTTTCAATCAAATGAAATCAAATGCATGTGTTTGGATTCAAGAACAAGTCATCATTGTATATCAAGTTAAAAAATGTTCAGTTTCAACCCCTTTATTAAATCTATTTGGTGTGCTAGCATGGGAAATATGATTAGCTTCAAGCATATGCAATTCTAAAACATATAAGAATATTTTGCTCTACTCACACTATTTGTCCAAAATCAGAATTTTCACAAATTTACGGGTTTATCACGACTTTGTATTTTCCCAAGTTTCAAGAGATGTGTGCTCATTGGCATCTTTTCTTTTGTGCTCATTGGCATCTTTTGATTTATGCACATTGGCATCTTTTGATTTTGTGCTCATTGGCATCTTTTGATCAAAAAGTTTAGTAAGAATAAGATACACCGTTAAACATGACTTTCTATCTGGTTCTATAGCAGGATTTGGGTTAGCAGATCCCAGACCAGTTGGCCTTAGGTGCTAGGTGTCGAGCACCCCTTAGAACTTAATTTCATAAACCAGAAAGGCCACATCGATATATCTTAAACCCATTTGTACCAGTAGAACATGGCTTTCTATCTGGTTCTATTGCAGGATTTGGGTCAGCCGATCCCAGACCAGTTGATCTTAGGGACTAGGTGTCGAGCACCCCTTAGGACTTACTCTCCCAAACCAGAAAGGCCACAGGCACAAACTTTCAAACTAAATGATATTCTATATAAGTTCGAATTTTCATCACAAAATATGAATGATATCTCAATCACTTGGTTCTTAATCATAGTGCTTCCCCCATATTTTCGTTTCCATTCAAGGGTAAGAAGAAACAAAATGGTTCTTCAAAAAGGGCTAAAATCAAACCCAAGAATGCTAAGGCAAACTTCAGGACCCCTAACAATGCTGGACCCATGTGGATATGGGTACCTAAAACTCTCTGATTGTCTTGCAGAAGAAGTATGTGCCAATCTGGTATCTTGACTCCGGATGCTCGAGGCACATGACTGGCGACAGAGGTCTACTATCCTCCTACAAAGATAAACTCGATGGAGGATCTGTGACCTTTGGTGACAATAAGAAGGGGTATATAAAAGGCTACGGAGTCATCAAAAAGAAAAACATAACCGTATGTAAAGTTGCATATGTGGATGGCCTTAAGCACAATCTTCTCAGTGTTATCCAACTCTGCGATACGGGTTTCGACGTAATGTTCAAAAGAACCTTCTGCTCTCTATAACGTGAGGACATAGTAGTCGAAGTTCTGCGAGCCGAACGAAGAGGCGATCTTTACCTCATGAACTTCTGTGCCAAGAACAAGAAGATAAGCTCTGCCATGTTGCCAGTAAAAGCGAAGAAGCCTGGTTATGGCATAACAGGTTCTGCCACCTAAACTTTCATACTCTAGATAAGCTTGTTAAACTTGATCTAGTGAAAGGTCTGCCAAATGTTAAATTTAATAAAGATCATTTGTGCTCTGCTTGCGAAATGGAAAAACTCAAAAGAGGTTCCCATAAAGGCAAGACTGATGTGTCTTGTCCCAGGCCTATGTACATGCTTCATGTTGACCTCTGCGGTCAAATCGCTACACAGATCCTAGGTGGCAAGAAATATATACTTGTTTTGATCGATGAATATTCAAGATTTACATGGGTTGAATTTGTCAGAAAGAAATCAGATGTTCCAAACATTCTGATAAATTTAATGAAAAGAATCCAAGTTCTGTATGAGTGCAGGATTCAGAAACTAAGAAGCGACAATGGCACAAAATTCAAAAACTCTGTCATTGAAGCCTATCTTACAGAAGAAGGCATATCACAGAACTTCTCTGCTGCACGCACCCCACAACAGAATGGCGTGGTTGAACGAATGAACCGCACGCTTGTGGAGGCTGTAAGATCTATGCTGACAACATCAGTATTACCAATGTCTTTTTGGGCAGAAGCAGTATCAACCGCTTGCTTCACCCAAAATCGATCAATCATAGTAAAGAGGCACATCAAGACACCGTATCATTTGATCAACAAAAGGCGACCAAACATCAAGTTCTTTCATGTATTTGGATGCAAGTGCTTTGTCTTAAATGATAGAGAAGCAAGAGGAAAGTTTGAGGTAAAAGCAGATGAAGGAAAGTTCATTGGGTACTTTGCCACCTCTAAGGCCTACAGAGTTTATCTTCTACGGTCACGAACCATTGTAGAAAGCATCATTGTGTCTTTTGACGATTCCTTTCAAAAGACTTCTGAACAAGTCAGTTCAGAACTCGGTCTAAAGAAGGAATCCTCTGGCATTTCAAAAACAAGAGAAGCAGACCTAAATCTGCTATTTGAAGAGATGTTCCACGACGATATTGATCCCTCTGCTAGAGCCATAAGAGTCTCTGGAGAAACATCTTCTGCCAACCAGACTGAGTTAGGTATATCTCTAACTGGTCCATTAAGTACTTCATCCTCTTATGTGAATCATACAGATGCACTTACCGAGGGGTAGCGAACAGAAGCTGAAGATAATACGACCAACGACTCAACTACAGAAGCTCCTGAAATACCTACTCCAGCGACTACAGAGGAATCAATACCAGAGGAAAACGAAGGCTCAGTTCCTACTTCCTCAGAGCTACAAATTCCAACTCTTATTCCAATCCTCCCACAAGATGAAGAACCAAGCACAAGCACAAAAGTACCATCCTCAACAGAGGTTGCACCAGAACCGCAGTGTGCAACTACAGAGGTTCATCTTGATGACTCAAATGACCATCTTCCAAGAACAACACAATGGACAAAAAGCCATCCTCCAAGCCTTATAATCGGCAATCCTTCTGAAAAGGTCAAGACAAGATCAGCCACCGCTAATTTTTGTTTCTTTACAAATTTCATAAGTGTGATCGAGCCAAAAAGAATCTCTGAAGCCCTAGATGATCCAAACTGGGTAGATGCTATGCAAGAAGAGATTCTACAGTTTGAGAGAAATAAAGTATGGACCCTAGTACCTCTGCCACGAGGAAAACAAGCAATAGGGACAAAAGGGGTCTTTAGAAACAAAAAGGACGAGGATGGGGTGGTCATTAGAAACAAAGAGAGATTGGTGGCCAAGGGATATCGCCAAGAAGAAGACATTGATTACTATGAAACTTTTGCCCCTGTCGCACGACTCGAAGCAATAAGAATCTTCTTAGCCTTCGCAGCCCACAGAGGCTTCAAAGTTTTTCAAATGGATGTAAAATCCGCTTTTCAGAATGGTGAAATCCAAGAAGAAGTATATGTCCAGTAGCCACCAGGGTTTGAAAGTTCCAAGTACCCAAAATACGTGTACTTCATCGACAAAGCTCTGTATGGACTGAAACAAGCTGCAAGAGCATGGTACGAAAGACTTTCAACCTTTTTTCTCAATAATGAATTCGACAGAGGTACAACCGATACTACTTTGTTTTACAAACAAAAAAGATGATGAGATTCTTCTTGTACAGATTTATGTGGATGAAATTATACTTGGGTCTACAAATGCACAACAGTGCAAAGATTTTGAAAAACTCATGCAGAGTGAGTTTGAAATGAGTATGATGGGAGAATTAAACTTCTTCCTCTGACTCCAAGTAAAACAATCATCAGAGAGAAATTTTTATAAATCAAGCTATATATGTCTCTGACATACTTTCAAAATTCAGTCTCTATGATGCCTCTGTAATGAAGACCCCAATGGCCACTGGAAATAAGTTATTTTCAGATCCAAATGGCAAATCTATAGAGTGCAAGCTCTACAGAGGCATGATTGGGTCTCTGTTATACCTAACCGCAAGTAGGCCTGATATAATGTATGCCACATGCCTCTGTGCAAGATATCAAGCTAACCCAAAGGAATCCCACTATATTGTTGTAAAGAGGATCTTCAGATACCTTAAAGGGACCAAAAATCTTGGGCTTTGGTATCCGAAGAACGCTGGCTTTGGTCTTAAGGCATACACAGATTCATATTATGGAGGATGCAATCTTGATGGAAAAACCACCTCTGGGAGTTGTCAATTCCTGGGAGGTAAACTAGTCAGCTGGACTTCGAAGAAGCAGAACTGTGTGTCCACATCTACAGCCGAAGCTGAATATGTTGCTGCTGCTAGCTGTTGCTCTCAAGTTCTGTGGATGAAAACTCAGCTAAAGGACTATGGCCACAACATATACAAGATACCCATCTTCTGTGATTCAAGAAGTGCCATAGCCATCTCTGCCAATCCAGTTCAGCACTAAAAAACAAAGCATATCGATATCCGTTACCACTTTCTGAAGCATCATGTTGAACATGGCACAATAGAAATGCACTTTGTGTTCACTGAATACCATCTTGCAGACTTATTCACCAAGGCACTTGATGAGAAAAGATTCCTTTTCTTGGTGGGTAAGTTGGGAATGATTAATTTGAGTTGAATCCTCTGTAAGTAAGATTTGATCTTCTTGTAAATATGTATATATTTAAACTCTTCTGTATGTATATTCTTAATCATCAAAAGTTCTGTAACCAACAGAGCTTCTGTGGGATTGCTCAGAGTATGACAATCTCCACAGTACCTCTGGTAAGCTTGACCTATATTCTATGCACTAATTATCTCATTTGATCCTAGCATAGATCAAGGGGGAGCAGAAAGAGACCTTGAACTGATCAACAGAGGTTGATCATTCAAGGGGGAGCCAAAGAAGAGATGTCATCAACCAAATTCATAAAAGTGAAGGTTTTGACCGAACAAGGGAGAACCAAAAGGTAAGTATCTCGTACAAATCCTTTCTGAAAAACAATTTTCTAGGACATCAATTTCCAAATACGTCCTAGAAACATTGTTTAAGACATTCCAAACAAGTAATGATCAAAAGGATTTTTGAGCCTTCCGTTATGAGAAATTTAAGGTCATAGAGCCTCTGCTGAGCTCAACATAGCCTATGTAAGCCGGATCCTATATGACTGCAAAATTCCATACTAGAACTCTATCGATCATCTTCCTTAAGGATTCGCACGTACAAATGCACACACATAGATACTGGAAGAAAGTCTTATGGGCAAAGAGCTCACTCCACCACAGAGTCTCTGTCACCCAACCTAGACAATCAAAGAAAGTATGTCTCGCACAAAATCTTTTTCAAAACAGTTTTCTAGGACACAAATTTCCAAATATGTTCTAAAAACAATGTTTAAAACAATTAAAACTTTGGATGATCAAAATGTTTCATGAATCTTTAGTTATGAGAAAGTTTCGCTCATAAAGCCTCTGCTGGCTTTGACAGAGCCTGAAAGCCTCTGAGAATGCAAATTTTGCACTAAAGCTCTATCGATCCTCTCCAATGACTTTTCAAATATTTTTGGTAAAGGTGCAAGCACATAGGAGACATTAAAGGTAGGTTTCAGAATCATAGAGCTCACTCCACTACAGAACCTCTGTTGATTCTAACACTTTACTATTTATGGAAATTCTGTAAAAGGGAGTTATTTACCGCGAGTGACAGACCCCACACAAAAGAAATGCCCACGTGCCAAGCATTAATGAGCCGCGCACGACGTCTAATCGTGCCCTGACACATCTAATGTGGCAGATTTTCATTGGACGTGCGTGCCACACGATCCGTCTAAAACGTTTCCCCGTGCTGTAAAACTCGAGTGCGGACCCCAAATGTTTATTGAATTCACTTTTACCACGGAATTCTATCCGTTTCCACCCTCACTATATAACCCCGTTCCCATTCTTTCTTAAACCTTTTACGAATTTATCTCCATCATCTTCTCCGGCGAACCTAGCAATAACCTGCAACTTCTATTTTCTACTCTTTCTTCAAAGATTATCGCAATGGCATCCACCTCCAACGCTCTGGTGAACTCCCCATCCTATTTTGAGCATTCTCAGAACCCAGAAATAGCCTGAAATCTACAATAGGACAACTCTGGCGACACAACAGATTTTGCTCCAACAACCCATCTTCTAAACTTCATCGCTCATGAACACTTTGAAAGTGTTCTTCCCTTAAAATCCAATAACTACTACCTTGTTCCCTCAAGAACCACAATTGGGGAAGAACATGCCATTCTTCTTCACATTCTGGAAAAAGATTACCTCAACCCCCTATTAAACAAAATTGTCGACAAAATCCCTGCCAGATATGTTGGTTCCTGTTTTGCTAAAACAATGATCTTAACTTTCAGTTAGTTCAGATTGTATGGTGCGGAAGCATATTTAAGAACTGAAAGATAATGTAAGGTAGAAGATCACACAATATCAAATAAATCAAAAAGTAAATAACATATGTTTCTCAAAGATTACTGTATTTGATATATAATAAGAACACCAAGAACTTTAAAGGATTAACAAGAAATGTGCAGTTTAATGGTGTGTGTGTTGTGAAAAGCTTAATAGAATAGTTCACATGTACCTTCTATTTATACTACTCCTAAAGGGGATAATAAGGACTGAAGGTACAAAGACACTGTTTAGGAACAGTAGCTGAAAGGTACAAGACACAGTTCTGGACAGTTGTAGATACAACGTTCATTAAATGCTCCGTATTCAGCTTTAGGCGGAGACCTCTCAGAGTTTGACACGTGGAATTGTCAGGTCACGCCTTTGTACGATTGATCTTTAGAACCTTCGAATGATAGGTATTGTAAGAGGCATGTCCGTCCTTGTTAAGATCTTTTGCGTAGATCTTCTTTTTCCCACAGAAGCTATGTCAAGTATGACAGAGTCTCTGTAGCCTTGTCCGCATAGAAGAGTCTCGTTGTTTCTTCACTTCCGTCTTCCTGATTAACCCGACAGAGCCTCTATCGAAGACTTCTGTCTTCTCGATTACTCGGCTACTTGGCAGAGCCTCGGTGGGTTACTTCTGTAATTAGACTATTTTCACTACTTTTACAAACAGAAAGATTGGAGCTAACAATCTCCCCCTAAGTAGTGAAAATTAAAAATTTGAAAGTGCAAGTATTTTCTAAGTACAAGAATATTTTCTTTTCATATTGGAGTTTGCCAGAGGCATTTACATTTGACTGTATTGAAAAGAAAATTTTACAGAGGATCTGTTTGACAGACTCAGAAGTTGGCATTCTTGAAGTCATTGAAACTTCTGCGGTCGAGTCCTTCTTGTTTGAGCTCGTGATAGAAGCTGATGCAGAGATTTTGAAAGTTGATTGTTGCATCGATAACCTCTATCAGTTTGTCGTCAAGACTTTGATTCATGAGCTTTGATCCTATGTGCTCCACTAGGATAGTTCTAAACTCTGTCAAAGTACTTGTTGCGTACTTCTGACAGTCCATCTCTACGAACAACTTTGATTTACCAGAAGGATCTAGAAATACTAACCGACCCTTGGATTTTTGATGATTGAGTTTGGTGTAGCAGAGGGAGGGAAGTAGTCTTCTGGTAGTTGAACGGTTAAGCTCTTTACTCCAAGATCTCGAGCCTATTGAAAGTCTACCGTGCTGTATAGCAGAAGCTTTTCGCGTATAGCCTTTTTTTATCACCCTGTAGGCTCTGCGAACTTCGTCGGTTGTGAAGTTCTCTTTCGTCCATTCCAGAACTTCAGGTAGATCATAAGGATTGAGATTCCTAAGATCTGCATCTGCAAATTGGTTCTCTGATCTGTCCTCTCTTTTGACCTTGTAGATGTTGTAAGAGAGTGGCCAGCTTCTGTTTTTTGAGAACTTACAATATAGGCGTTGACGATCTTGGATGTTGAGAAGACTTCGTGTTTAGGCTTGGGTGTGACAACCGTCAAATTTATACCTCAGGTTAGAACTACACTGAATATATCATTTTTTTCATGACATAGTTCACACAGTGCAAGTTTAGCAGTAAACGCGGTACGATAGGAAAATTCGAGAAATTTTGCCTAAGAAACCCTTGAATTAGGAAATTATTCATAAATCTCATAAAATGCCAACTTGACCTACATTTATACTACAAGTATTTATATAATTGATAATTTATGTATTTCAATAATAGTATATATATACTTTATTTTATATATAATTACTTTGTATTTCATTTATTAAGAAAATACTTGTATTTTAATTTTTAATCAAAAAGACAAGATTTGACAAATTATTTCTATCACTCACCCCCCCCCCCCTCACCTTGAGAGCCCCCCCCCCCCCCTCTCTCTCTACTCCATAAGAATGCAACAAGTCTTCACAGTCCATTTCATTATCTCATCTCACTCTCTCTCTAAAATAATACTTGCAATTATTTCTCTCTCCATCTTCAAATCTTCAAATTTCAAATCTTCATCTTCATCTTCACCTTCAAATCTTCATCCATCTTCATCCCAAATTCCAGCCCCTCAATCACTTTTCTTCAAAGGATAAAAATAATCCAAGGTAAATACAAATGTGTTGGGTGAAATCCACACACACTCTTTTAAGTTATTTTCACTTTCTTGCATTTCATGAATGTTCTTCATCCCTTCTACACTTTCTTTAACTTTTTAAAAATCTTCTTTACAATGTCTTAATGTTTGTAGATTTACCACCATAACATCTTCTTGTTATTAAAAAGGTGGTGAATCCAAAATCAAACATATGTTAAGACCAAAGATGAACATTTTAAACACATGCATGTAGTTTTCTTGAGAAATCCATCTTCTTTTGTTCAAGAGTTTCATGAGTGTATCTTTGTAATCCACTAAAAACATACTTAAACAAACATGCATGAGCTCAAAATACACAATTTTAAGTTGCATGTTGATGTTCTTGGCAAGAACATCAACATTCTTCAAAATGAGTCTTTTACAAAAGTTTATAAAAGATGAGTTGATAGGTAACTTGCATGTAATTTAAATGGTTCAAAAATGTGTTTTGGAACTGAAAATAAGTGTATGGAAAAGGGTAAAATCGGATTTTGCATGCAAAGGAATAAGAACTTTGGTTAAGAAGTCAATATAGGAGCACATGCACAAGGTGTAGTTTTGACAGCTTGCTGTCAGATTCCACACCTCTCTTCAAATGGTCATATCGCACTCAATAAAACTCTAAATTGAGTGATTCTTTTTCTGGAAATTATTTTTATGTGTTAGGATTCAAACCCAAGTGTTTTCACTCAAAAACGCACAGATTTCGTCTACCAAACAGTTTTCACAGAAACAGTGCGCAAGCAGCAACGTCTTCTGTCGAGTTTTACGTCAAGTATTATTTCATGTACTTAAACACTTCTAAAAATTATGAAACTTATGCCAAAGGTTTTCTAACTCATTAAACCATTTGGACATAAAATATCTTGACCTAACTATACCTGGAAGTTACCCAAAGACGGACACAAAGTAACACCAAAATCTGGACAGCAAAGGACAAATTTCTTATTATTATTAAGGACTAACTTCTAATCCCATTTCATCATTTTATGATGAAATAGTGGAATCTATATGTATATCTTATATTTATATACATTTATGTAACTTACTTACTTATGCAATTTATTTATTCTTCATCCCTTTTCATCATTTTATGATGAAATTGTGGAATATACATATATATAATATATTTATATATATTTATGCAATTTATATATTGTTGATCCCATTTCATCATTTTATGATGAGATTGTGGAATATACATATATATTATACATTTATATTTATGCACTTTAAATACTTGTCTTTACATTTAAAACCCTTAACTTTATCGTTTTTACGATAAAATTTCGGTTTATATATATGTACTATATATATATATACGTTCTTTAAACCCTTTTCGTTACTTATGGTGACGAAATTGTGGAAACTTTAATCCAACGAGAACAAAGTATATATATTTGTTACGTTTATAATATTAAAACACAACAAGGCATTTTATGACGATTTGGATAATTAGTACCGAACCCTCGAGGCAAAAACTTACTAGTAACCTTGCGTTCATAGGTTCGAAGTAGGATCATCTCGAGGTACTTGTGGGAGATTCCCGGACACTACTGCTTATCAAGTGAGTTATCACAGCCCCTTTTTCAATGTTTTACATATTTTGGGGTGAAAAGCATGTCGTTACTACAATTACTTTTACGCACCGGTTTACTTGTTTTATTGAAAACGTAAACTTTGCTATACTCATTTATGCTCTATAGTATGTATGGTTTATGCGTGTTGTAAGTTTGAGCTTTCTCTCTATCATACATAAGTCCCCGTTTAAATTACGTTACCCGTTTAACTCGCGAGTGTGAGCCGTTGGTAATTATGAATAACGTTATTTGGTTGACACCCCACTCACAAGTAGCGCTTGTTTGAGTGCATAATTATTGTTTTTCATACACATTGTTGGTGATAGAACATGCGTTGGGACTGCCGTCATATACGTCGGGTAACGGGCTCACAACTTAGACATAATACATACTATTACCATGAGAACGTTTTTCATAACCGGTTGATTTATCCACTTGTATGGATTCAACTACTTTGACTTATCCACTTGTGCGGATTTAAACTATTTTGCTATGATAAGCAATGTTGTACTCATTAAACCTGTGATCTCACCAACTAGTGCATTACTTGACCTTTTTGTTGACATGCTTTTCAGGAGAACGTCTTTAAGGTTGGGATCTAGGAAGGCTACACGTGATGAAGCTTTCTTTTCTATCCTTTATTTATGTTCATTTCCCCTTTCGTAAAAACGATTGTAAAAGACAAGGTTTTAACCTTTTGAATGTATTTTGATGGTTGATGTGATCTTGTAACTTTTGCTATGAAACTTGAGCTGCATATCCCGTGTTTCCTCTTTAGCGGGGTATGACATTGGGTTTTGTTCTGGTGAAGAGATTTTCGAGGTCAACATGGAAGTCAGGGTCTTGAATGGCTGGTTCTGATTGATCCATTATGCCCATTCTGCTGTATAAGTACCTATATACCACTTCTTCCATTTTGTGGTGGTGGTGGTTGAGGTAAGGTTCTGCGCAGAGCATCCATTTGGTTCTTGACTTGTGCCACTCGACCCTCTGACGGTTTTGTCTTTGGATCCAGAACAGGAATATATGTCATAGGTTTAGTGCCGAAAGCCCAGTCTTCTTCTTCTTCAGGCTTTGGTGTCTTATACGCATCGAAAGAGCTCTTCATCAGTTTTCCTGTTGAAGGTTGATGCTTGGGCTTTTTCTTCTGCGGTTCCTCTGTCATAATTCCTTTTCCCTTGTCTTTTTCCTTCGGCTGTTCTGCTTGTTGAGATGGGGTTGCCTCTGTAGGATTTGACTCTTGAGTCTCAGAAGGCTTTGTTGTTGATGTTTCTGTTGGTTTGGGGATTGCCTCTGTTGGTTCTGTCACTTGAGTTTCAGAGGGCTTGATTGGTGATTTGGGTTTGGGTTCTGTTGGAGAGGTTTCATGTTTTGCTTAGATATTTTCTTTTGTAAGCAATGGTTTTGGTTTTTAGGTTGGTTTTGGGTGTTGGGGAAGGTAGTTCATCTTCGGAGGATGTCAGAAGGTGGACTTCTTCTTGGTTTTGGACATCTTTTCCAAATACAGAAGGAGTTTCCACAGAGGTGGGTGTTGCCTCTGTGGTCTTCTGTTTTTGAACATGGATTGTTTCTGGTATTTGGGTTTCTTCAGAGATTATTTCCACAGAGGTGGGTGTTGCCTCTGTGGACAGTCTGCGACTATTGGTGGAGCTGGTAGACCTCTGCTCGCAGCTTCTTCCTTTTGTTTCTCCCCTTTATTCTCCCCCTCAGGATAATCTGATGGACCTTGATGGTCATCATCAGAGTCATCCTGATGTTTATCTGTCGTACCCTCTGCACTGCATGTTGAATCTTGTTTCTTTGGTAGAACAGCCCCTGCAGCAATCATCTTTGCGCACAAGTCATCAAAGAGGCCAAGCAGTGTTTCAACCTCTGCTTGTGTGTTGAAGCGCATTCTGCCGATAGTAGCTTGAAATTCTTTGACATAGTGTGCGTTGGCAACGGTGAAAGCTTTGATGAATTCAGTCATCTGATCAAGTATTCCTTGGCCGAGTTCTGTCACTTATGCTCTTGTCATGTAGTCAGAAGGCTTCATGGCTTGAGTATTTCTTGTTGTTTGCTCTTGAACTTCTTCTAAGGCCTTCTTTAGGTCTTCAGGTGTAAGGCCCTTAGATTTTGAAGATTGGTCTTTTAGTTGTAGAAGAAAGTGCTTGACAGAGTCTTTGAAGGCATTGGTGGCGGCTCTTCCAAATTCAGCTGCTGCAGAGGTGGCAGTGGTAGCAGCAGGGTGTATTGCAGAGGACTTCATCTGGGTTATGGCATTTTGCACCTCTGTGGACAAGGTGTCCATTTTGGTGTTCATATCAAGGATTGCCCTGGATGTAGTATCTGCAAAAGATTTGAAAGAGCTTTGCAACTCTTTCATGGTTTGGTCCACATAGGTGACAAGGGTTTGGAACTCATCCCTTGATACATGTGAACTCGTTGTAACCTCTAGGGGAACACATTCATCCCCAGAGTGAGTCTATGTTCCTGAGACACCTTCTTTCACCCTTGTTTGGATATTGGGGGTGGAAGGATTTCCTTCTGATCCTCGAGCAGAAGCATCTAGTACTTCAGACTCTACAGAAGTTATGTGAATGACAGTGTCTAGATCCACTCCAGAGGTGGGTACTAGATTATCCTTCTGTTGACTCGGAGACTTATCTAGAGTCTCTCCGTCTTTGTGCACTCTAATCTCCTCTGAAGAGATGTTTGGACCTAGTTGTGTGCGTGTGGCAGAGGAAACAAATTCCTCTGCAAGGATGTTGGGTGTGATCTGGGGCAATAGATAACGAACTAAGGAGGAATCCTTTAGAGGGGATTCCCCTGGAATGATGGTTTCCCCGGTAATTATTGGTACAGAGGATGAAAGAGTTTCCTCTATCTGAATGGTTTGGGTTGGGGTCGAGCCGTGCTGCTCTTTTTCAATATTGCCCTCTGCCACTAGACTGACGGCAATAGAAGTGTGGGTTGCACTAGGAGTTGGTTTTGGTTGTGTGCCTCTATTACTCCATGCATCTTTTCTTGTTTCTCCCTCTGTTAGGCATCAAAGCACTACTTCACCATCTATAGTTTCAGTCTCTGTCGCTACCCTATGGCTTGGTGCTTCTTCCCTAACTTCTGTTGTAGTTCCTGCCCCAGTAACTAAGGAGTCATACATTGGATGAGAGTCGTATAATTGCATGACATGTGGATGATAGAGACCTTTTCGTATTTGGTCAGCTTCTTCTTCATCTGAATCTATCTCTGAGACCTTTATCCTTGTCTCCCTCATTTCAATCACCTCTTCTGTTGGATTTTCTAACATGGTGACCATGTTATGGTCTTCTACAGCGATTTGTTCCTTTGGACTTGCGCTTTGTGCATCAAATCCGGGTTGGGTGAAGGGGTTTTGTAGCACCTCTGGTGTCTCAACCTGATGATCCCTAGGAGTTTGGTCATCATCTTCTAAGTCAGAAGAGATTCTGAAGTCAGGTTCTTCTGTGGACCCATGGGAGAGGGGTTCTGCAGTCCATCCAGCAGTGTTTAGAGTATGGGCGAATTCTGGGTTTTGGATGAAGTCAGAGAAATCCCCGTGATGTGCATAGTTGAGGGGATTAGGGGATTGCAGAGGGGATTCTTGGGTTTGTTCTCCTGCTACTCCTTCTGTTCCCTGTTCCTCTACTTCTTCTGCCACTTCTTCCTCTGCTATTGGTTGCATAGTAGACAAATGTTTCCCAGTTTTCTTCTTGCTATTTCTCCTCTTGGGTTTAGGTGCCCCTTCTTCTGAGGCTTTGGATTTTCTCTTCTTCTTTTGCTTTGGGGGAGAGGGAGGAGCAGAAGATCCAACTTCTGTGGCATGAGGAGGAGAGCGATGACCTTCTGCGACAGTTGTAGAAGTACCCTCTGTGGTTTTCCTCCTGAGAGTTTTCTTTTGAGGAGTGGAGGCAGATGGTTTGTGTTTCTTTGAAGCAGAGTAGATGGATTTTCTCTGAGCATGGAATCTGGCTTGATTGTCTTCATGCTTCTGAAAAGCAGTTGCCCATTCTTCATCTGTCAACCTATCTAATACTTCTGTACCTATGGGGACTCCTAGACGCGGTGGTGTCATAGGACTTGGTTCTGGAGTCCTATGATCGCGTATGTATTCTAGTTCTAGTTCTTCGTCCCTAGCATATCCTAGATGTTTCTTTGGCAGAGGTCTGCAGTGTGGGTATCCATCAGCATGTTCTGTTGAGGAGTTTTTGTTCATTTCATACATCTTTGTTATTGGTCCTTCCATTGGCCATTTTTCAAGCAAGAGTAAAGGTTCTTACAGAACACCTAGAATCCTTTGAATGCAGAGGAGGTAGAGCTCCTGATGTGGTTGACTTTTTTTGCTGGAAGTTGTTCTTTCTGTCGATGGTGTTAACCATTTCTTGCATCATGAGAGTGGCGAAGTCCAGAGGTAGTGTAGGTTCCCAGATTCACGTTGTATCACGTTAATCGTAAAGAAATAGACAGCAGAAGCATATTAAATAAAGCCATTAAAGTGATTGATTGTGTAAACGATAAATGAACTGTGAGAATCAAATATAGAACAGTAAAATGATAACAAGATCAGATATAAAAGTTGCTCGTATATTGATAATGAATCACACCAAGAACATGTTCAAGTGTGTTCGGAAATCTCACAGGACAACAATATCGTACAGAAGTAGTGCTTGGGATTGTAGCAGTGTGTGCTTAAACAATTGTGGAAAACTATTCTTCCTAAAGCTTACTATTGTTTGTTCCACTACCTCACTATATATATCCCTGAAAAAGCATAGACAGTGTACTATTGTATCCTGGAATGACACGTGGAAAGTGTGTCTCCAATCTTTAGGGCATACGTGGAAAGTATGGACACGTGTCTAACACTTCGGATTTCCTACGAGACTTAGGCTGACAGAGGTCTTCACTTCACCAGAGCTCTGTTGAAAGAGCTCTGTTGGTCTTCTGTTAAGTACTTGTTCTTCTGTTGGAAGTCTTCGACAGATCTCTGTTGAGCTCTGTTGGTCTTCTTGATGAACCTCTTCCAAGTCTTCTGTCTGATCTCTGTTGGTCTTCTGAGTTGAACTATTTTCAATACTTTTACATAACAGATACTTGGGGCTAACAATCTCCCCCTAAGTATTGAAAATACAAATTTACATTTGACAGAGATTTAAACAAAAGAACAGAGAACTTTTACCTATGTCGAAACCTTGCACTAATCTTTTAGAATGTTACAAAAAGATTAAAAGACCAGTACATTTAAGCAAAATTATCTCCCCTTAAGATTCTGTCAAATCTTCTGATGAGTTCTCGGAAGTTGATCATAAGACAGATCTGGGTGATGAAGTTTCTCTGTTGCTCTTCCAGACATTTTTCTCTTGGGAGATTCTGAATGATATCTCTGAGGTATTCCAGCGACTGTTGAGTACTTGTGGATTTCAGCAGCTCTGAGGGCCTTCTTTATCTTCCTCTGTTGGCAGATGAACACTGGAGGATCTCCAACTACTGTTCCAGTTCTGTATTGTTCGTAGCCTTCAAGGCTCTCATTTGGTGGTGCAGTCGCTAGTCTTTCTACTTTGAATTCTATGCCTAGCTGAAAGTCAATCTGAATCCTTATATTTATGTGCTCTTACATAGCGAAGCGTACCTCAGGGAGTGCAGTTCTTGCCTCTTTATATCTGTCACTGAAGTTGTAACAGTAGGCGTGAAGTTGAATCAGATCGTACGTGTTCAGAAGTACGAGATCGTTGTCGTTGAAGCTCTCAACCTTTGCGTCGTTTGATTCAACAATGAACTCATGATAGCTCATCTGTGTTCTGATGTGCTGAAAGATCCTGTGCTTGATGTCTACGATTCTGCGTATTCCAAAGTCAGAGTTAATGTTCTTGTTCAGACCAGACTTTGTTTCGATGAATTTGCGTCGCACATCAGAGATCGTATTGATCCTGCAGGGGTTATAGTATGGGTTGATTGGCACAACATTAACAGGTATTGTATCATGGTCACCATACAGATAGGCAAATATCTCTTCTAGCGGTGGTTTGCCAGAGTGTTGGTTTGAGGATTCGGGATTCTGTTCGGTTTGCATGGGATTTGGGTCTTCATGGGTTTCGGTCATAAGTCTGTCGATGTGTTGAACGGACTCTTGAGGTTGGCTTTGGCTTGTTTCTTCACCAGAGAATGGTTATGTTCTCTCTGGTTCTGTTCTTGGTGAAGTAGGAGGGGTGTCCAAGATAATGATCTCTGGTGGTTGAGATGAGGGTTCAGTTGGCTTGATGACCCTATCTTTGAACATGTAGTCGAAAATCACCATGGGTATCTCTGGTAAGTCTTTAATTGTGTTCCCTTGACCTCCTTCTTCTGTTGTTTTAGCCTCTGTTACCTCGACCTCTACTGCCTTCTCTTTTCCCTTGACAGATCCCTCTGCCTCTGTTACCTCTGTTACCTCTGCTACATCTGCCTCTGTTACCTCTGTTGTAGGTTCTTTTTCCTTTTCCTTCTCCTCTTTCTCAGCCTCTTTCTCAATCTCTTTCTCCTCTTTCTCAGCCTCTTTCTCCTTCTCCCCATTTTGTTGTTCTGACGACTCACCTAGTTGATCATCTGGCGGGCCTTCAGAACCGTCTCCATCATCAGAGAGAGCAGCACCTGTATCTGGTGAGGGCGGAATAACAAACTTCGGTCGTTTAGCAGAGGGTTCGCCTCCAGGTGCTCCTTCTGCAGGTCTTTTCCAGGAGATTATGTTCTTGAACTCTGTTGCGGCTTGTTGGAGGACGTCTTGAAGTTCTTTTGCGGCCGTGCGGACTTCATCAACTTGATTCGCAAAGTTTATGTTTTTTGAATAAAGTGATGTTTGCACATGCTTTTCTGTTGCTTGGGCTTTCATCACGAACTTCGAAGACACAGCCATCATTCGGCTTAGGACTCGTTTTCTGAATTCACCCATCTGGCCGACTGTCATGGGTAAGTCTTTAGGGCTGGGGCCAGATATGTTGATTGGTGTTGCTGAGGAGGTTGTGGCTCTTGTTATGGCAACCTTAACAGAGTTGTTAATTACCTCTGTTAAGGTTCTTATGTTTGAGTCTGACAGAAGCAAGGAAGGAATAGGCAAGGTTCTGTTCATTTGAGCAGTGTGGTTCTCTATTATAAGGGTCTTTAGGGTGGCTAGCTCTGTTGAGAATTTTGTTCTTTCCTCTGCTCTGACCCTTTCTTCCTCTGTTCTGAGTCTTTTCTGTTCTGCCAATTCTGACGTTAACTTGGCAATTTCTTCTGTTCTTGCTCTTTCTGCCTCTGCTATGAGTTGTTCAACTTCTATTCGGACTCTTTCGGCTTACGTATTTCTTTGAGTTATCTCCGTAAAATAAGTTGTTATTCTCTGTAGCTCTGCTCTGAGAGAAGCATTCTCCGATCGGATCAACTCCTCCTTCTTTGAATTGATAAGTTTATACTCGTTCAAGGAGCTGTTGATATCCTGTAACTCTGCTTTTGTGATGGTATCAACGGGGATATCCTTGTTTCCAACAAATGGATTCAAGTTGACCTCGAGTTCAGAGGTGCCTACGTTAAGAGTTGTGTTGAGATTGGCTCTTGTAGGTCTTCCACCCGATCCTTGACGTTCCTGTTCAGGGGAAACATCTACAGGTGTTCTGGTCTGTTCAGCTCTCCCATCCTCAGAATATGAGAGATTGAAGTAGACGTGGGAGTTAACATTGTGATCTAGACAAGTTAATCCTTGTGAAATTAGGCTGTCAAATTGCCTCTGAGTTAGGCAATCCCTACGGGTAAATGGAAAATTGCCCAAGGACCTAAGTTGTTCCTCCTTAGAAAGATGAGCCACAGAGGCATCATCGTGTGTGATTGTCCTATCGATGTCATGGGGCGAATTGACATCATTACCAAACAGGGATTCCCCGGTTTCGTGCATACCAGAGGCATGAAAAGTTGCCTCTGATGGTATTGGCTGGTTGGGGTTCGAGGTGTTCACCTTTGTTTCAATATCCATTTGAGCTAGATCCTCATGGATAGATGATGTACTTGCACTGGGAGTTGGGCTGGAAAAACGCACATGTGTCTTCACAGGCTGAACATCTTCTTCTAAACTCTCCTCTCTCTCGGATTCTATGGATAAAGAACGCTCGGGTGTACTCTCTATCACATGTATCTCATGGTTACCAGGCGGATGCGAACTCTCTGCCATCTCCTCTGTAACTTCCCTTTCTTCCTCATGAACAGCCTCCATAGGCGATGCTCTGTTCTGTACTTCCTCCTCCATCACTCTAGAGGAATACCTCTCTTCGGGTACTCTTCGCTCTGGTCTTTCTTCTTCTGCTATTTCCTCACTCGTGCTCTCTAACTCTGGTTCAGGACCTAAGTATGTTGGGGTTCTCACCACAGGTTCTTGTGGTTGAGCAGCACTCTGATAGTTTTGGATAGAGATATGGTCTGGTGAGATTAGAGAAAGCATAGTACCTGGAACGCGTCGAATGATGGGGTAGTCGCCTGAAGTGGTGGGATGGAATCTGGACATTACCCAGTTCTTGAAGGTATTTCCTTGTTGGGTCAACTCCAGACGATCAAATGCTCTTCTGATCACTAAGCTGATGAATCTTGGAAACTTAATGTTCTTTAGGAATTTGTGTTTCCCAACTTCACCTCCTTTGGCGATAGCAGTGGTTTTGAGGTTTACGGTTGTGAGAAGATCATCGTAGAGAATGCTTGCGTAGTCGAGGTTCCTTTGAAAGAATAATCCATACATGATTTGTAGGATTTCCGTAGTGGCTTGATCTTGACTACCATACTTTCAGGGTGGAGAACATGAAGTTCCAGAAAGGCGGTAGGTTCTGTCTTTTGAAAGCGCCGATTCTGACGATCTCTTTGTTGTAACCTAGAAATCGTATGAACTCAAGAAGAACAGCAGCATTTGGGGGCTTCTCATAGGCATCTATTTCAAGCTGTTCTGTCGTCTTCATTCCAAGGGTTCTCCGCAGGGTTTTAGCTCATATTCTGATAGTTCCTGAACCACCTTCTGTTCCAGCATCGACATTGCCAATGATTCCATCTCTTTCTTCTATAAACCGGCAGGTAGTCCACCATTGACGAATGTATAGCTCAGGAACATTATCGTCAAAGTCGGTTACGGCTTTGAAGATTTCAGAGTTCCTGAAGAACTCTAGAAGAATGTGGTATTGGGGTAAGTAAAGGATAGGGTTTGGATCTAATCGGTGATTGTTTTCTGCAAGTCCGTAAGGAAGAATATTGATGTGATCAACAAGGCCTATTCTGCTTGAATCGGCAGAATGTTGTTGTTGTTCCATTGTTGCAGGTTAGGGTTCTTGATGGTTTGAGTAAGGAGGGAAAGATTGATCAAAAATTTGAATACTCAGAAATCGTAAGAGATGAAATGGTTTAAAGGAAATGGGTATTTATATGAAGAATGAATGGCTGGATCACGATCATAGGTACTGTAGGTACTCGAGTTTTGAATAGTGGAACGACCGCTACAGTAAGAACATGCGAACAGCTGACGGTTGATCTTTCAATCAGAGATTGCCACGTGGATTTATGTCTGACAACTTTCGTGCAAGTAAACCGTCACGGATAGAGATGTGCGGGTGGCAGGTTGTTGACGTTCAACGAGTGACCCGCGTCTCTGATGACGTGTTCTGATGACGTGGCAGAACAAACTAACAGAGCTCTGATGGAGCTTTGTTAAGTTGCCTCTGTTGAGTGAACTCTTCATTTCTTATTAGCCCAAGATGTTGCATCTTTACCTTTAAAACATTTAAAATTATGTTCTAATGTGGAAGGAAAGGAACAGACAAATCTTTAGACAAACAACAGAGCTCTGATGAGAAGCAACAGAGGCTCTGGTGAGATGTTAGAGTTCTGGCAAGTGCTTGACATTATCAAAGGTTTTCATCAGAACAGATTTTCCTTCCTCCTTCAAAAATATTTGACTGCAATGATCAAGCAAAGTCTATTTTGATTTGAAAAATTAAGTTCTAACTTGCTCCCCCTAAACCATGCAAAAAAAATTTATTTTTTAATTTTTTTTAAGCTCCCCCTAGAAAATTGAGCTTAAAAAAAACTTTGTACAGACAATACTTTATATACAAACAGAATGTTCAAAGAGATGAAAAAGTATGCATGACAGAATTCTGGTGAACAACAGAGTTCTGTTGAACTAGCCTACCCAACTATTTGACAGAGCTCTGGTAGGAACATCAGAGCCTCTGTTGATTTTGAACAGAGTTAGGAGGACAAGTTCAGCATACCCAGTTTGCTGATTAAGAAGTTAAATCAAGGGCTTTTGTAAACAAGTCAGCAAGCTGGAAGTCTGTTGAAACAAAGTACATTTCAATAGTCCCTTTTTCAACATGATCCTTTATGAAGTGATACCTTATGTCGATGTGCTTAGTCTTTGAGTGCTGAACTGGATTTGCAGTTATGGCAATGGAACTCTTGGAGTCACATAGAATTGGAATTTTACCATACTCCAAACCATAATCTTTGAGTTGAGTTTTCATCCAGATCACTTGAGAGCAACAGCTAGCAGCAGCAACATATTCTGCTTCTGCTGTAGAAGTTGAGACACAGTTCTGTTTCTTGGATGTCCAACTCACCAACTTATCTCCAAGCAGTTGGCAGCTACCAGAAGTACTCTTTCTGTCATTCTTGCATCCTCCATAGTCTGAATCTGTATATGCTACAAGCTCGAAACCAGAGTTAAGAGGATACCAGAGACCCAAAAATTGAGTCCCTTTCATATATTTAAAAATACGTTTGACAGCAGTTAAATGAGTTTCTGTTGGATTAGCCTGAAATCTGTCACAGAGACAGGTTGCAAACATTATATTAGGTCTGCTGGCAGTTAAGTGTCAGGATCGATTCTTAACAAGAATTAAACTTCTTAGAGACAGAATTTAGAGAATCTTGCGGAATAGAACTCTAAATCAATTAAAGAACAATCAATAGAATTCAATACACTGTATATATCAAACTGTATTACTCACAAGTTTTACACCAAACCTCAATCTTGTTGAACAGGCTCAACAAGACGACTTCTACTTCTCTAGAAATAGGGTTCTTACACCTTGAGGTTAATTCACTCTTGAATGAATATCGAATTCTATATCACACGTATATCTTCTGTCTTCACTAATAGCTATCTATCAATACTATTTATACAAAAGTAATTACAAGATAACTATCAAAAGTAAATTGATCTTCTGAATCTTCGTTAAACATATCTTGATCAATTCCTTCTTTGTCTCCAAAAGTATCGCATACCAAACTTATCAAGTCAGCAGTATTAACAATGATTTGGCTCAGCAGCATTAACGACCTTCAGCAGTATTAACCTTCACAGTCTTCAAGCAGTAGTAACTCAGCTCAGCAGCACTAACCATGTCTAGCAGTAGTAATTTGGTCTAGCAGTACTAACAGTGTCTAGCAGTAGTAACTTCGTCTAGCAGTAGTAACCTTGACTAGCAGTAGTAACGAAGAACTGGCAGTAGTAACATTGTATTGGCAGTACTAACCATACTTAGCATATCTTCAGTTCCCAACAATCTCCCCCTAACTTGACTTTTAGGAAAAGAAGTAAAGTTCTTCAGATGATGCTTCCAAAACCTAATCATACATGCCTAGATTAGGATTCAATCCCAGACTTTGATTGAGAATCCTTTTTACCAAGAATCTACCCATTGCTGAATCCTTGTTGCAGGTCAACTTAGCATGTAGCATTCCATTCAGCCTCTTCATGCTGTGATTGTATATTTCATCCACCAGATAGTATTCTTGAGTTGCAGAGTCAAGGGAGATGACATATACTCCACAGTTTTCATAGAGCATCCAGTTGGTAATGGCTTGAAACTGTGTGTTTATCCTATGCTGAACTGCTTCAGGTTTGAACATTTGGCACAAGAATTCAAGTACCATTTTAGAGATTGACATCCCTTGCTCAGTCAGCATGTTTTCATATATCCTCATCCCAACTTTGAACATCTCTTCTAAGTCTGATCTTGAGCAAGTTCTGACAATTTTTCCCCAAGTTGAAAAGACTTCAAATTTTCCATCTGCTCTTTTTATCCTAATGAACTCCTTTCTACCATCTTTCAAAGTGTCCCAAAAGATGATTTTAGGAGCCTTAGATGATATTGGTTCAGCCTGAATTGGAATTGGGTTAGAGTCAACACTAGTAATGTACAAATCACATTGGGCATCAGTTTGTGATTGTACATTGCTTGATTGCCCTGATGGAGTTGCCACTTCTTCTTCAGCAACTTCTGAGGTTAATTTTTCTTTCACTGTTTCCTCCTGGGATTCTTCTGCAGTTGGCTCCACCCTTGGCTTCTTTTCATTTTTCTTCTGTGAAGTTATGGGCTTGGTGCTTGGTCTTTTCTTTGACATCATCTTGGTTCTTTTAAGAGTTTTAACAGCTTCAGGAGTTGGTTCAGCTGTTTTAAGTTTCTCAGCAGCAATAACCATTTCTGCTGCTATGGCTGTTACTGCTTCTCTTAGAACATGTAATGATGCTGCTTCAACACTGTTCTTCACTATCCAGTATATTTCTTCATCAATTTCAGCTTGAGATGTAGTTACTGCTTCCTGCTCAGTTTCTGCTGCTTTTTCTGTTTGGCCTTCAGCAGCATTAACTGTTTCTGCTGCTTGTTCAAACTCAGCAGTATTAACAGTTTCTGCAGCTGTGGTTTCTGCTGCTGTTGTAGTTTCTGCTTCTTTAATAATCTCTTCCACCTTTTCTGTCTCCCCCTTATTCTGTGCACTGGACTCCCCCTTAAACTGTGCATTATCCATTTCCATCTCAGTCTCCATGTGAACTGTCTCCCCCTCAACTTGTGGACCCTTCATATTTAGTTCTGCTTCTGACTCTGACTCTGACTCCCCCTTTTTGGGAGCATCATCAGCTGGAATTCTTTTTCTCAGCACAAATCTTGCCTTTTTCTTTCTGTGCAACAACTTGGTGACCATCTTTTTGAGCTTCTCAATTTGAGACTGTTGGTAGGTGACCACAGTCTTCAGTTGCTCAATCTCCTTCTTCTGTGCCATAACATCCAAGTTGACATTCCCTATGGTTTCCATCAATTCCTCATAGTTATATCTATCCTCACCCTTTTTAGAAGTTTTTACTTTCTTTAAGGGATCCTTGGAAGGTTTAGCAGAAGCCTTCTGCCTAGCAGAAGCACTAACTGCCCCCTTGGTTTCTTGGCACCTTGGTCCTCCTAATGATTTCTCATTTAGAGTTGCCATGGGGAAGGTCTTATTTATGTTACCACTGTCCTTCTCTGTGCTAGCAGAAGTAGTGGCAGCCTTAGCACCCATATGCTCATCCTTCTCCTTAGAGAGCACCTTCTTGGGGTTGGGAGACACCCCTGTGGTTTCCCTGTTGATATTCTCAATTGGAGAATGCTCCAACTGAGGGCTTAAAGGCTTAGGGCTCTGAGTAGGTACATCAAGGGAAGGAACCTTGTGTACCTTTCTTCTTTGAAACCTTTTGGTGATTGTGGGAGTGGGTTGTTCAAGAATGGACTGAGTGATGTCTTTTGAGATGGAAGGTTGGGATTGGTCATCAGTGGGTGTGTCTAATGAGGGCCTTGACCCTGATGCCATACCTTCAATTGTGTGGGACACAACCATCATTGTGGAGAACAATGGTGTGTCAACTCCTTCCGAGTCCCTAGGAAGTCTTTTCATATTTGAAAAAACCTTCCCTTTAGGGGATTTGGGTACATATACCTCAGTAAACTGAGGTAAGTCCATCAATTCCTTGTTAATAACTTCTTGCACAAACCTTGGATACATGTAAAAGCTCTTTTTGGATTCCAAGTTTGATACAAGATCATTAACGATCATAGCTGAAAAGTTGTACTTTCTGGCAGTGGATAAGCAGACCAAGGCATATGCAATGGGACTGCTGAACTCACTCCATCCAGTAGTTTTCTTGGAAATACAGTGCATTAGGGTATGAACAAGAAATCTCCATTGGTTAAAAAATTTTGACTTGTAGAATTTAAAAACACCAATGGGACCTTCATAACCCATTCTTTGTAAAGTCGAATATAAGTCATCAGAAGATAGAGAGGTTATACATGAGGCATCATTCAAGCGAAGAGAGATGCGAATAACCTCCTCTGTGACTTTCAAGGGTTTATCACAAACCCTTGTTCGAATGGTTTTCTGCCCTTCTTCGAAACTAACAGTGGCATTCTCCCAAAATTGCGTCTGATGTTCGATATAGATGGTTGGGCTCACCGTTAGGGCATAAGAGATGTGCGAGGATTTAAGAAAATCGACGATATCGTGGAATCCCGCAGCTTGTTTCGGCTTTTGAAGCATGGCTATTTCATTGTGCTCATCCACAAACTCCATGATTCCTGAGGATTCTTGAAAGAAAACACAAAGATTCTGGGGAGACTAGGTTAGAACGAGAGAGAAGAAGTAAATGTGAAGAGTCGTTATGAACTTTGGCGGGCACACAGGGGTATTTATATGCCCTAGATTATCAAAAGCAGTATTAACAACGTAAGCAGTATTAACTACTGAGCAGTATTAACTGCAAGGCAGTATTAACTACACAGCAGTAGTAACTACCAAGCAGTATTAACTACCTAGCAGTATTAACTACCGAGCAGTATTAACTGCACAAGCAGTATTAACTGCACAAGCAGTATTAACTGCTGAGCAGTATTAACTACATAAGCAGTATTAACTACTGAGCAGTATTAACTGCAAGCAGTATTAACTACACAGCAGTAGTAACTACCAAGCAGTATTAACTACCTAGCAGTATTAACTACCGAGCAGTATTAACTGCAAGCAGTATTAACTGCACAAGCAGTATTAACTGCACAAGCAGTATTAACTGCTGAGCAGTATTAACTCTGCACTTTGCATTACTAGTCAAATCCTCAAATGTCATCTTACCTTCTGACATATCACCTTTACCACTTCTCTTACCTTCTGCAGGATTGTTTCCAAAAGTAACATGTCCTCCATCAATTCATTTGAAATTCTTGAGGCAGGCCATGTTACCTGTCATGTGCCTGGAGCAACCACTATCAACATGTCAAATGCTCTTCCCCTTGAGCTGTTGGTTGCCCTGCACATCTGATAAATCTATTAGTTTTTGTTAGGGACCCAAGCCATAGTGGTCTTGGGTCTCCCTTGATCATCAAAATACTTACATTCTGTTTTGATGAGCTTGTCAAAGTGAGGAACATCAGTGCTTGAGTACTTTGTTTTTATGATAGGTCTAGAAGCAGTACTAGCTGATGCAGAAGTACTAACTTTGTTAGCATCCCTAACACTGCTTCCAGAAGTACTAGCCTTCTCAGCAGTATTAACTAACTTAGCAGTACTAACACTAGAAGCAGTAT
The DNA here is from genome assembly GCA_033807775.1 of Saussurea involucrata. Classification (NCBI taxonomy): domain Eukaryota; kingdom Viridiplantae; phylum Streptophyta; class Magnoliopsida; order Asterales; family Asteraceae; genus Saussurea; species Saussurea involucrata. The sequence goes on from CM066314.1 coordinate 91,937,421, forward strand.
TAATTGTTGAAGAGGTATTAACTGTGTTAGCAGTACTAACACTGCTAGCAACATTATTGCTTCCTGCAGTACTGACATTGTTAGCAGTACTAACTGAGTTGGTAGTATTATCATTAGTACCTTTAGGCATCCATACTCTAACACTTTCTGTTTCTGCCTTTTACATGTGGCTTTTGGGTTTATCTTGTTTCTTTGCCACATTTTTCTTTGCAAGCTTTTTATAGCCACCATTCTTTCTGTAACCACCAGGTTTTTGAAAAGATCTTTGAGCATTAAACCTTTGGTTAACAGGATTGAAATAACAGTGTTTGGCTAAATGATTTAGCTTACCACAGATGAAACAAGGTTTTGGCCTGTTAATTATGTTCAGATCAACTCCTTGTCTCATAGCCCACTGGTTATTCCAGTTCCTTTGATTTCCCCTCTGATTATCATGTTTTTGAGGCTTGTTCTCTTTAGATTTCCTGCAAGAACACTGTTTACGGATATTGGAGTTCACAACTTTGGGCTGTGTGTAATGAACTCCCTTTTTCTCTTCAGTCCTTTTGATCTCAGTGTTCTTGACACATGGACTTTCACATTCCTCATCAGAGTCTACTTTGTCAGTCTCATCCTCAACAACTATTTCTTTTTCACAAGGATCTATATTAATCTTTAATTCAGGTTCCTTCCTATCCTTGGTCTCTAACAAATCAGACTTAGGAGGTATGTAGTTGTTATTGTAGGGTGGAGGTGTGGTATTGTACCCTATCCCTACTTTCATCTTGTCATGGATTTGAGCTTTAATGATGGTGTCCATGGTTTTAGAAGCACAGGTAAACTTTTCAACATCAAGTTTAACCTTTTTAAGCTCTTCTTTTAACTTCTCATTCTCCTCCCCAGACACTTTCAGCTTAATCTCATACTCATTCTTCTCCCACTTCCAATAGTTAGTATCATAGGAGTGTTGAAGTTCATTAGCTTGAAAAGCTCTAATTTGTTCCTCAAACCTTTCTACAATCCTAACATAATCTTTCACATCTTTCTCTAGCCTCTTAAGGTTATCACACATACCCTGATTGTGATCCCTATATATTTTAACAGCATCAATGCAAGCTTGAGAACAGAGTTTAGATTGTACCTCAGTAGGAATATCAGATACTTCTGCCATAAGAGCTTGATTCTGACAGGCTTCCTCAGCTTGATCACTCCAATCAAATCCCATTCCTTGTTGAGAAACAAGGGCTTGAGAGGAGCTTCTGTTTTGGTTTCCATTTGGAGCCTGTTGATTTGATCCTCCACTTCTGCATTCTCTGGCAAAGTGTCCCATCTTGTGACACTTATAACACTCAACCTTGGACTTGTCAAAGCCTGCACCATCTTCTCTTCTCTGGGAAAAGTTGTTTCTCCCAGTCCTTTTGATGAATTTATTCACCCTCATTGATAGCATAGCCATCTGCCATTTGATGTCCATCTCTTCCAGATCATCAGCATTAATCTGCTCTAAATCATCATTGATTAGAGAAGAGTGAACATGACTAGAAAAGAATGCTTCTAGTACAGAATCTGTAGTCTTCTCTTGATTAGTTCCACCAGCAGCATTAACAGAACCTGCAGTATTAACAGAATCAGGATTAGCAGCATTATCAGAGGATGAAGATAATAAAGCAGCATTATAAACAAATCCAGATGGCCTTTTCTTGGCTTCAACTTCAGCCTCAAATACTCTCAGATCATTGTAGAGGTCATCTAGCTCTTTGTCCTCCAATTGGTCATTCTGTCTGAATGAGACTGTGTACATGGTCCATTCTTCTCCCAATGATCTAAGGAACTTTCTATTGACATCATCAGCATCCATGTGTACACCCACAGTTGCTAATTCTCCAATCAACTTGTTAAATCTGTCAAAAGTTTGAGTCATAGACTCATTCTTTGCAGACATGAAGTTCTCATATTGTTGCCTGAGAATAGCCTTTTGATTTCTCTTTGTGCTCTTTGTGCCAGTAAATCTTTTCTCCAGAGCATTCCACAACATCTATGCATCTGTGCAGTGTTGAAATTGATGTTGGTACTCATTAGGAATAGCCAAAAGCAGAGTGCTTAAGGCCTTCATCTCTGTTTGTCTGACTTTCTTTTCAGCATCTGTCTTGGGAGGAGGTCTCTTTCCATCTGCTCCAATCTTTCCTTCATTACATGGGCCATTTTCTATGATGTCCCATATTGCATAATCAGTAAGAAGAATGTACTGCTTGATTCTCAGTTTCCACATGTCAAACTCATTGGGTTTGAGCATGGGAACCTTTGAAACAAGAGTACTGTGAGAATCCATTGAATTGTCCATAGCTTCTAAGATACCAATGCTCTGATACCACTTGTCAGGATCGATTCTTAACAAGAATTAAACTTCTTAGAAACAGAATTTAGAGAATCTTGCGGAATAGAACTCTAAATCAATTAAAGAACAATCAATAGAATTCAATACACTGTATATATCAAACTGTATTACTCACAAGTTTTACACCAAACCTCAATCTTGTTGAACAGGCTCAACAAGACGACTTCTACTTCTCTAGAAATAGGGTTCTTACACCTTGAGGTTAATTCACTCTTGAATGAATATCGAATTCTATATCACACGTATATCTTCTGTCTTTACTAATAGCTATCTATCAATACTATTTATACAAAAGTAATTACAAGATAACTATCAAAAGTAAATTGATCTTCTGAATCTTCGTTAAACATATCTTGATCAATTCCTTCTTTGTCTCCAAAAGTATCGCATACCAAACTTATCAAGTCAGCAGTATTAACAATGATTTGGCTCAGCAGCATTAACGATCTTCAGCAGCATTAACCTTCACAGTCTTCAAGCAGTAGTAACTCAGCTCAGCAGCACTAACCATGTCTAGCAGTAGTAATTTGGTCTAGCAGTACTAACAGTGTCTAGCAGTAGTAACTTCGTCTAGCAGTAGTAACCTTGACTAGCAGTAGTAACGAAGAACTGGCAGTAGTAACATTGTCTTGGCAGTACTAACCATACTTAGCATATCTTCAGTTCCCAACATTAAGTACAAAAGTGACCCTATCATGCCTCTGTAGTGCTTGACATCTGTTGGTTCACCCTTAAGATCTAAGTCAAGTTTAACTCCAGTGGCAATAGGAGTTTTCATTGGTTTTGAATCATTGAGCTTATATTTCTTCAACATGTCAGAGATGTACTTGGACTGACTTATAAAAGTCCCTCTGTCAGATTGTTTAACTTGTAAACCAAGGAAGAACGAAAGTTCTCCCATCATGCTCATTTTAAATTCACTTTTCATTAAACTCTCAAACTTGACACAATACTCTTGCCGTGTAGACCCGAAAATAATATCATCAACATATATTTGTACCAGAAGTATATCATTCTTATACCTCCTAAAGAATAGAGTTTTATCGACGGTACCTTTCTCGAAGTGATTGATCAACAAAAATTTGGACAAAGTTTCATACCAGGCTCTGGGAGCTTGCTTAAGGCCGTAGAGAACTTTGTCTAACTTATAGACATGGTCTGGAAACTCAGAACATTCAAAACCAGGTGGTTGCTGGACATAAACTTCCTCTTGTAGTTTGCCATTCAGAAAGGCAGACTTGACGTCCATTTGGTAGACCTTGAAACCCTTATGAGCAGCATAGGCTAAAAAGATTCTGATGGCTTTTAGCCTAGCCACATGAGCAAAGGTTTTGTCATAATCAATGCCTTCTTCCTGTCTGTATCCCTTTGCAACCAGACGGGCTTTGTTTCTGATGATTATCCCATCTTCATTCTTTTTGTTTCTAAACACCCACTTGGTTCCAATGGCCGCTTTGCCTTTTGGGAGTGGAACCAAGGACTAGACTTTATTTCTTTCGAATTCCAGAAGCTCTTCTTGCATAGCTTCGATCCAATTTGGGTCCTCTAGGGCTTCAGAAACCTTCTTCGGCTCAATCATGCTTAAAATGTTTACAAAGAAAGCTTCATTGATTGTGGCCGATCTAGTCTTCACACCATCTTCAGCAGCACCAATAATCAGATGATGAGGGTGATCCTTTGTCCATCGCGTCATGGGAGCATGGACAATAGGTGGGGTTTGTGCTTCTGATGGGAAAAGACGAACTTCAGCGTCAGATCTCTGTAGGTTGGGACCAGGGCTCTGTGGCATACAGCTCTGAAGAGTGGCCTCATTGCTCTGAGAGTTATTAACAGGGCTTTGTGAAGATGGACATTCAAATAAGGAGTTTCTGCCAATATTAGTCAGCAGAGGTGATGATGGCTCTTGTTCAGGTTCTGTCTCGCTCTGATGTGGTTCCTCATTTCTCTGAATCACTCCTGTAGACAGAGAAGTAGATGGTGAAATATTTGAGGGGCCAGTAAGAGTTGTACCTGTCAGATTTTGTTCTGTTGAGTTCTGAGCTTGATCTCCTCTGTTGACGTTATCCGAGGAATCATCATCATTGAAAAAGTCGTTGAACATAAGATTTATATTTTCTTCCCTTGTCTTTGAAGAACTTGTCTTCTTCTGCTCTGTATGTGTCCCCTCTGTTGATTTTCGATCAGAGAATCTTGATGTACTTTCATCAAAGGACACATTTACACTTTCTTGAATGACCCGACATCTGGAGTTGTAGACTCTGTAGGCTTTAGAGGTTAAGGAATAACCAATAAAGATTCCTTCGTCTGCTTTCTTATCAAACTTTCCCAGTTGATCTCTGTCATTCAATATGTAACATTTGCAGCCAAAAACATGAAAGAATTTCACATTTGGTCTTCTGTTGTTGATGAGTTCATAAGGAGTCTTCTTAAGTCTTTTCACTATTACAGCTCTGTTTTGGGTAAAACATGCTGTTGAGACTGCTTCTGCCCAGAAGTTCATTGGAGGGACAGAGCCAGCTAACATGGTTCTGGCGGCTTCTACCAGAGGTCTGTTCTTTCTCTCCACAACTCCATTTTTGTTGTGGACTTCTTGCTGCTGAGAAGTTTTGGGAAATACCTTCCTCTGTTAGGTAGGCGTCAATTTTGGCATTCTTGAATTCTGTCCCATTATCACTTCTCAACTTCTGTACCTTCAGATCTAACAGAACATGTATCCTTTTCAACAAACTTATCAGAATCTCTGGGACATCAGATTTTAGTCTGATGAACTCAATCCAGGTATATCGAGAAAATTCATAAATTAAAACAAGAATATACTTCTTGCCCGACAGACTTTGCACAGAGATTGGACCACAGAGATCCACATGAAGCATATGCAAAGGTCTGGGACAACTATGATCACTCTTTGTTCTGTGTGAAGATCTTTTCATCTTACCCAACTCACAAGCAGAACAGAGATGGTCTTTGTCAAACTTCAGAGAAGGAAGTTCTTTTACTAACTTTAGTTTCACGAGCTTATCAAGATTTTGAAAGTTCAAATGGGCAAATCTTTTATGCCAGAGCCAGGCATCTTCATTTTTCAAAGACACTAAACAGAGTTTCTCTGTTGTAGAGTTTTGGTTTGGTTTAAAATTCATCTTATAAAGATTGCCTTTTCTGTCGGCTCTTAAAAGTTATTGACCAGACTCTGAAAGTAACAATGAACAATACTTCTTCCTGAAATTGACGTCGAACCCGTGATCACAGAGTTGACTAATACTAAGAAGATTATGGTTTAATCCTTCAACATAAGCAACCTCAGAAACTGAAACATCACCATTTACTAAAGTACCATAACCCTTAATCTGTCCGCCATTGTCTCCTCCGAAGGTTACTGCACTTCCCATCTTGTTCTTAAAAGAAGTTAACTGCTCCTTATTCCCCGTCATGTGCCTGGAGCATCCAGAATCCAAATACCAGATCTGCACATGAGGTTTCTGCAAGACAGATTAATTCCTTTTAGGTACCCACTGCATAATGGGTCCTTTCTTGTTAGGCTTTGGTGGATTAACAGACTTTCCTTGGGATTTTTCATACTGAGATGGTGTGCCAGAGGTTTTCCTCTGTGTATTCTGAACAGTCTTAAGATTTTTCTTTTGAACCGACTTATTCAGAACACAGTGGGGACCATTCAGATGGTTTTGCAATTTAAGTAACAGCTGAATGCAATTGCAGTTTATGGAGCATGACTGATGCACATTGTTTTTATTAGAAAGCTGTTTGAATGGTGCTTGATTTTGAAAGGTTTTAGGACCAGATGTCTTTGCATACAATCTGTCCTGATTTTGTTTCTTTGAAACAGACTCTGTTGACATGAAGTTCTTTGGATTTGACTCTTTTGACCAGACATAATTTCCTCTTTGATTTACACCAGAATTTGGAATAGATCTGTTGTTTGCTATCCATTTCCCTTCTGTTCTGGTGTGAACTTTACTGGTTTGAATACAAGAGGAACATTTGGGTTTACAGAAACACTTTTGTTTTTCTCTCTCTTCTCCACTTCTACTGCATTAGAAGCAAGAATCTTGAAACCTTTGTTGTTAAACTCAGTTACCGGTATAAATCTTGATTGTTTCTTAAAGAAAGAAACATCCTCTTTTAGATTAATGGATCCCATCGGTATCTTCTTTAACTTGTGTAAGATTTTCTTTTGACCACAAAATATCTGTTCATCTACTTCGGAGTCAGAGTCACAGTTAGAGGCTAGAAAGTCTTTGGCGGCTCTGTTGAAGGTATTAGGCTTGATAGGTATAACAGAGATGTTTGGCTTAACAGTTCTGAACCTTCTCAACTTGGGTTTTAAGGAATATAAAACATCATTTTCTTCGATAACTTTCAACAAATCCTCTTCGAAAGATGTTCTTATAGATTAAGAGGTAGGAGAGAAGGCTGGGGCTTCTGGATTTAGCTTGCTCTGTGGTATTTCAACAGAGGGCTCTGTCATAGAAGTAACAGACTTCTGTCCTAAGAATGAGTTGAAGTTAAAAATCTCTTTTGTATCCAAGTTCTTGACAGAGTTAGGAAGTATGATTTTAGCTCTTCCTTGATCAAGAATAAACTCTGAGGATGATTTTAAAACCTTCTTATGATCAGAGGAGTCATAGCTGACGTTCCTAAAGTTAAGATGCCTTGGTTTTGAGAAAGCATATGAGATTTTGGTTCTTTTAAAAACAGAATTACCAGATATCACGTCCTCTTGGATTTTCCCAACACAAAAGGCAGAGGACAAAGATGTCTTCTTTCTTTCGGCATAGGGAGCAAGGTCAGAGAAACCAAGACCTTGCGTATCCATCTGTGAATTTATCTTGATGTGCACATCTTGTGCATCCTGGTACTTTTTGATCTGAATTTCTTTTCTCTGTAGGGATTGATGCAGAACTTCCCTCTCTCTTTGAAAATAATCAGTTAAAGTAACAGAGTTAAGTCTCTCTGTTTCAGACTTTTTCATTTCTTCAGACTTCTTTTTCAAAGCATTTTCATTTTCTTTAATCCTATCTGAAAACAGACTCTCTTTCCTTTTTTGCAAGATTTCTAGCTCATATTTTTCTTTGAAGATTTCTTCCTTTTCTTGTTCTAAGAGAGTTTTCTCTCTCTTGTAAAAGGACAGATCCTTCTGAGCTAGCTTTCTCAGCTCCTTTTCTTCAGAAAGTTTTTGTTTCAGAAGTTGAAATTCCTCATTCAGCATAGAAACGTGCATTTCTAACTCTGAGTCAGACTTGGATTCAGATGAACATACCTTGGCACTGGGTCTGGTGGTCTCCAGCGCTCTGTCATGGTAAGAGCAAATGCATGAGCTAGATCTTATTCTTCTTCTGTTGTTCCCTTCGTTATCTCTGGTTCTCCGGTCATCCAGTCAACAGTATCTTCAAGGCTTTCATCATCTCTGGTTCTTGTAATAGTCCTGGTCTTTTACCAGTTTGCCTCTATAATTAACTGAAAAGTGGCCAGGTTTGCCACATCTGAAGCAGCGTCCATCGTTTTGATTGATGGGTTGGGCAACATCGGCCTTCTGTTGTGCTGGTGGGTTTTCTCTTCTGTTTTGTGGTTGTCTCTGCTCTGTAGTAACTCTGTTGTTACTCTGTTCTGGTGCAGCATATCCTCTTCTGTCTTCCTTTCCATCTCTCTCAAATCTACCTCTTCTGTCAAACTTTTTGCCAAATCTCTTGTTAAATTGTTGAGTTATTAGAGCAAGAGATTGAGCAAAAGCTTGAATCTCATCATCCTCTGATGAGCTTTCCTCTGTTTCACTTTCTACAACCAAACTTTTCTTTCCTTTCTTTTTAACGGATTTTTCTTTCTTTAGACCTTTCTATTGTGGTTTTCTTAGAATATGAAACTAGGGCTATTGGACCTGCAATGGTGGATTTGCCTTTATGTTTGACAACATCCTTCTCTTGTGCGGCCAAAGTGCCATACACATCTGTTAGAGACCATGCATCTAAGTCCTGGTTAGCTTGTAAAGACATGGACAGATTTAACCATTCATCATTCAAACTTTTCAAAAACAGAACATTGTTATCTTCCTTCGACCTAACAACCCCACATTTTTTGCATTTGTTGATCAACACATTAAATCTGTTGTAGGTTTGTTGTAAGGTTTCCTCAGGAAGTGCTTTGAAATCGTTGAATTCATTTATACATTGGGTCCTTCTGTTCTTTTGGGTCTTGATACCACCCTCATGTTGGTTAAGAAGTTGATCCCAGATTTCCTTAGCAGTAACACATGCATCTAGTTCTTGAAATATTTCGTTTGGAATGGCCATTATCAGTAGTCTAACTGCTTTAAGATCATTTTCCATTTTTAGATTTTCCTCATAAGTAAAACCTGTGGTTTTAATCTAATAATGAGCTGCAATCTCAGCAGTAGTTCCTGTTGCGGGTACACGAGGAACAAAAACCATGGGTTGGAATGGTCCATCCGTGACAGATCGCATTAAGTCTTTATCCATACCATCGAAAAAGTTAACCATCATGATCTTCCACTGAGCATATTCATCTCTCAGAAGAGTAGGAGGTTTTGTTAAAGAACCATCAGTATAGATAGCATTTATACCGTTGTTCGCTATTTTGAGAAAAACAGTGTACAATTGTTGCAAAAAGAGTTTCAACAAGAAGACGAGTTTAAACAGTAACCAATGGAACAGTAACTTTTTAGAGAAACGTTTAAACTACACTAGAAAGCTTTAAACACAGTTATATGAGCTATGAAAGCTTGTTTAGACTAGGATGCAGTAAAAACAGAATATATAATGAAGCTTTTAAAGGCACACAGACACAATCAACAACAGTGAGTCAACCTTGATAGATTGGATCGTTTGGTTTAAGAAAACCAAAGAAGCTCTGATACCAATTGTAGGTTCCCAGATTCACGTTGTATCACGTTAATGGTAAAGGAATAGACAGCGGAAGCATATTAAGTAAAGCCATTAAAGTGAGTGATTGTGTAAACGATAAATGAACTGTGAGAATCAAATATAGAACAGTAAAATGATAACAAGATCAGATATAAAAGCTGCTCGTATATTGATAATGAATCACACCAAGAACATGTTCAAGTGTGTTCGGAAATCTCACAGAACAACAATACCGTACGGAAGTAGTGCTTGGGATTGTAGCAGTGTGTGCTTAAACAATTGTGGAAAACTATTCTTCCTAAAGCTTACTATTGTTTGTTCCACTACCTCACTATATATAGCCCTGAAAAAGCATAGACAGTGTACTATTGTATCCTGGAATGACACGTGGAAAGTGTGTCTCCAATCTTTAGGGCATACGTGGAAAGTATGTACACGTGTCTAACACTTCGGATTTCCTACGAGACTTAGGCTGACAGAGGTCTTCACTTCACCAGAGCTCTGTTGAAAGAGCTCTGTTGGTCTTCTGTTAAGTACTTGTTCTTCTGTTGGAAGTCTTCGACGGAGCTCTGTTGAGCTCTGTTGGATCCGACAGAGCTCTGTTGAGCTATGTTGGTCTTCTTGATGAACTTCTTCCAAGTCTTCTGTCCGATCTCTGTTGGTCTTCTGACTTGAACTATTTTCAATACTTTTACATAACAAATACTTGGGGCTAACAGGTAGGTCATAGTAGACTCCGTACATGATGGCAAGTATTTGGTGTGAGGATTGATCTGGACTCCCCACTTTCCCGGTTAAGCATCTGTTGAGTATGGAAAAGAGTGTATTCCACAGAGGTGGTAATCTGCCTCTGCGGAAGTCATTTCTCTTTTTTAGTGGTACGTTGTACCCCAACATTTCGACAAACCTGCAGAGCTCTTCATCTGTAGGTTCCTGTGCAAAGGTCTTTAATCCTAGAAGACCTCTTGTGTGTAGGCTGAACTCGAGAGAGAACATCGTTCTGTTGAACTTGAGTTCAAGATGCTCGGATTTATCGGGTTTGGAGATGTAATTTATATATCTGGCAGGGATTTTGTCAACGGTTTTGGACAGAAGAGGGTAGAGAATATGTTCTTTCAAGATATGGAGAAGTATAGCATGTGCTTTCCCAAAAGCAGTTCTTGAGGGAACAAGGTAGTGATTATTGGGTTTTAATGGTAGAACATTTGCAAAATGTTCATGAGCAAGGAAGTCTTGGAGATGGGTTGTCGGAGCAAAGTCTGCTTCATCGCCTGCGTTATCTTGTTCTAGGTCTCTGGCGATTTCAGGGTTTTTTGAATGTTCAGAGTGTTCAGGGTTTTCAGGAGAGTTCGCCGGTGAATGTGCAGGGGAGATAGCTTGAGAAGACGAGGCCATTTCTTGTATAAAGATAAGAATTTTGCAGGTTTTTGCAATGGTTCGCCGAAGAAGAAGATGAGTGTGCGTAAAGGTTTTATGAGGCGTGGTAACTTGGGTTTTATAGTGAAGGGTAGAATCTGAAGAGGTAAATATATGGAAGTGAATAATTTTTGGGGTCCGTACTTGAGTGTGAACGGCGGGTTCAACTTTCCAGGAGAACGTGTGCCGTGTACGTCCAATGAAAATGTGACACGTCAGCAGTGTCAGAGCACGACTTGACGTCGTGCACAGCCCTTTAATGCTTGGCCCGTGTGTTTCTTTTCCTCCACGTATTTTTCACTCTCAGTAAAATAGCCATTACTGTTGCAGAATGTCCCCAAGTTTGAAAATGATAGAAGCTCTGTAGAGATACAGCTCTGTTGTTTGAAACTCTCTTCGAATCCTCTGTTGCTTGCACCTTTACCAAAAATGTTTGAAAAGCATTGGAGAGGATCGATAGATTTTAGAGAAGAAATTTCATTCACAGAGGTTTTGGAGCTCTGTCAGAGCTAGCAGAAGCTCTATGAGAGCAAATTTCTCATAACTAAAAATCTATTAATCTTTTTGATCATCCAGGTTTTTAATCTTTTTAAGAATTGTTTTTAGGACATATTTTGAAGTTGGTGTCCTAGAAAACTGTTTTGGATAAGGTTCTGTGCGAGTAACTCCTTTTTAAAAGCCTTTGTTGGTCAACAGAGTTTCTTTGGTGGAATGAGTTCTGTGACCAACAACCTTTTGAGAATCTCAAAGTGTGCATTTGTGCAAAAGAGGTCTTTTTGAGAAGACATGCATAGTCGATCAGAAGAGTTTAAATTTACGATCAGAGATTTTCTCTGGCAGAGCCTCTGTTGTGCTCAGCAGAGGCTCTATGACCTCAAATTTCTCATAACTCTCAATTTTTGCATCTTTTTGATCATTTGAAGTTTGAAATGTCTTTGGCAGTGTTTCTAGGAAATATTTGGAAATTTTTGTCCTAGAAAACTGTTTTCTAAAAAGATTTTGTACGTGTAAATATCAAATATCTTGATTTGTTAGCACAAGTTCTGTGGTATCTGAACCCTTTTGACTTGAGACCTTCTGTATGACATTCAAGACGATCGATCGAGTTCTTATGTAATTTGTAGTCATAGAGGATCTGTCTTACAGAAGCTCTGTTGAGTCTAGCAGAGGCTCTGGAACCTTAAATTTCTCATAAAGAGAGACTCATCAAACGTTTTGATTATTTTCTTTTTGGAATGTCATAAGCAAAGTTTCTAGGACATATTTGGAAATTTGTGTCCTAGAAAACCGTTTTCTTGAAGGATTTTTATGAGATACTCACATTTTGACTTTCCGTTGTTCGGCGAAATTCTTGACCTCTGTTGATTGTGGTTGATCACAATTCTTCTTTGGCTCCGCCTTGAATGATCAACTTCTGTAGATCATTTCAAGGTCTCCTTCTGCTCCCCCTTGATCTATGCTTGGGTCAAAATTTGATAAGTAATATGGGACATAGATCAAGTTTCTTAGAGGTTCTGTAAAGACTGTCAGAGGTTCTGAGCAATCCTACAGAAGCTCTGTTTTTGTGCAGAACACTTGGTGATTAAGAATTTACATTCAGAAATAAATTAACCAGATAATAAAAGCAAGGTATGTACATATCTACAGAAGATTAAATTATACTTACAGAGGTTTTAACTCATGTTTATCATTCCCAACTTACCCACCAAGAAAATAAATATTTTCTCATCTAGTGCCTTGGTGAATAAGTCTGCAAGCTGGTATTCTGTATATACGAAGTGCATTTCGATTGTCCCATATTCAACATGGTGTTTCAGAAAGTGGTAACGGATATCGATGTGCTTTGTTTTTTAGTGTTGTACAGGATTGGCAGAGATGGCTATGGCGCTCTTTGAGTCACAGAAGATGGGAATCTTGAATATGATGCGACCATAGTCCATAAGATGAGTTTTCATCCATAGAACCTGGGAGCAACAACTAGCAGCAACAACGTATTCGGCTTCTGCTGTAGATGTGGATACGCAGTTCTGCTTCTTAGAGGTCCAGTTGACTAGTTTACCACCTAGGAATTGACAACTCCCAGAGGTACTCTTTATGTCGAGCTTGCAGCCTCCATAATCTGAATCTGTATAAGCTTTAAGACCAAAACCAGAGTTCTTCGGATACCAGAGGCCAAGATTTTTGGTCCCTTTGAGGTATCTGAAGATCCTCTTTACAGCATTATAATGTGATTCCTTCGGGTTATCTTGATATCTTGCACAAAGTCATGTGGCATGCATTATGTCAGGTCTACTTGCAGTTAAGTATGACAGAGACCCAATCATTCCTCTGTAGAGCGTGCACTCTATAGGTATGCCCTTTGGATCTGAGTCTAACTTATTTCTTGTGGCCATTGGAGTTCTGATTACAGAGGCATCAGAGAGACTATATTTTGAAAGTATGTCAGAGACATATTTAGCTTGGTTTATGAAAATTCCCTCTGATGATTGTTTTACTTGTAGTCCGAGGAAGAAAGTTAATTCTCCCATCATACTCATTTCAAACTCACTCTGCATGAGTTTTTCAAACTTTTTGTACTCTTCTGAATTTGTAGACCCAAAAATTATGCCGTCCACATATATTTGTACAAGCATAATTTCATCACTTTTTCGTTTATAAAACAAAGTGGTATCCGTCGTACCTCTGTCGTAACCATTATAAAGAAGAAAGGTAGAAAGTCTTTCGTACCATGCTCTTGGAGCCTGTTTCAGTCCATACAGAGCTTTGTCGAGGAAGTACACGTATTTTGGGTACTTAGAGCTTTCAAACCTTGGTGGCTGTTGGACGTATACTTCTTCTTGGATTTCGCCATTTAGAAAAGCAGATTTTACGTACATTTGAAATACTTTAAAACCTCTGTGGGCTGCGAAGGCTAAGAAGATTCTTATGGCTTCGAGCCGTGCGACATGGGCAAAAGTTTCATCATAATCTACGCCTTCTTCTTGGCGATATCCCTTGGCCACCAATCTTGATTTATTTCTTATGACCACTCCATCTTCAACCTTCTTATTTCTAAAGACCGATTTAGTCCCTATGGCTTGTTTTCCTCGTGGCAGAGGAACCAAAGTCCAGACTTTGTTTCGTTCAAACTGTAGAAGCTCTTCTTCCATAGCATCTACCCAGTTTGGGTCGTCAAGGGCTTCAGAGATCCTTTTTGGCTCGATCACAGTAATAAAGTTTGTAAAGAAACAAAAGTTAGCAGTGGCAGATCTTGTTTTTACCTTTTCAGAAGGTTCGCCGATTATAAGACTTGGAGGATGGCTCTTTGTCCACTTCATTTTTCTTGGGAGATGGTCATCGATTTCATCAAGTTGCTCTTAAGAGGTTTCTAATTGTTGTTCTGGTGTAGCCTCTGTCGTATATTTTGCTTTCGTGCTTGATCCTACAGATTGTAGAATGATTGGAATGAGTGGTGGTGTTTGTTCCTCTGAGGAAGTATAGTCTGAGTCTTCTTGTTCCTCTGTTATTGGTTCCTCTGTGGTTTCTAGAGTTGGTTCTTCAGTAGCTTCTGTGGTTGTTTTCCTTGTTGTATCATCTTCTGTTGGCTCCCCCTCGGCATTTGCATCTGTAAGATTACAGAGGAAGATGAATTGTTTAAGGGACCTGTTAGAGAGATACCTATTTCATTCTGGCTGGCAGAAGGTGATTCTCCAGAGGCTCTGACGGCTCCAGCAGTGGGATCAATATCATCATGGAACATCTCTTGAAATAGAAGATTTAAGTCTTCTCTTGTTTTTGAGATGCCAGAGGATTCCCCTTTTAGACCGAGTTCTGAACTGATTTGTTCAGAAGTCTTCTGGAAGGTGTCGTCAAAAGAAACATTTATGCTTTCTACAATCGTTCGAGACCGCAGAAGATAAACTCTGTAGGCCTTGGAAGTTACAGAGTATCCTATGAACTTGCCTTCATCTGCCTTTACTTCAAACTTTCCTCTTATTTCTCTATCATTTAAGACGAAGCACTTGCATCCAAATACATGGAAGAACTTGATGTTTGGTCGTCTTTTGTTGATCAAATGATATGGTGTTTTGATGTGTCTCTTTACGATGGTTGATCGATTTTGGGTATAGCAAGCGGTTGATACTGCTTCTGCCCAAAATGTCATTGGGAATCCACATGCGGTTAGCATACTTCTGGCTGCCTCCACAAGCGTGCGATTCTTTCGTTCGACCACGCCATTCTGTTGTGGGGTGCGTGCAGCAGAGAAGTTCTGTGAAATTCCTTCTTCTGTAAGATAGGCTTCAATGACAGAGTTTTTGAATTCTGTGCCATTGTCGCTTCTCAGTTTCTGAATCCTGCCATGTAAATATTGAGAATTCATCGATTAAAACAAGCAGATATTTCTTGCCACCTAGACTCTGTGTAGATATTGGACGGCAGAGGTCAACATGTAGCATGTACAGAGGTCTAGGGCAAGATACATCAGTTTTGCCTTTATGGGAAACTATTTTGAGTTTTCCCATTTCGCAGGCAGAGCAAAGATGCTCTTTATTGAATTTAACGTTTGGTAGACCTTTGACTAGATCAAGTTTTACAAGTTTATCAAGAGTATGAAAGTTTAAATGGCAGAACTTGTTGTGCCATAACCAGGCTTCTTCACTTTTGCACGCAACAAGGCAGATTTTGTCTTTCTTGTTATTGGCATTGAAGTTCATGAGATATAGATATCCTCTTCTTTCGGCTCGCAGAAGTTCAAGTCCTGTGTCCTCGCTCTGTAGAGAGCAAAAGGTTATTTTTGAACATTACGTCGAATCCCGTATCGCAGAGTTGACTAACACTTAGAAGATTGTGTTTAAGGCCATCAACATATGCAACTTTGCATACGGTTATATTTTCCTACTTTATGACTCTGTAGCCTTTGATGTACCCCTTTTTATTGTCTCCAATGGTCTCAGATCCACCATCGTTCTTTTCTTTGTATGTGGATAGAAGACCTCTGTCGCCAGTCATGTGCCTCGAGCATCCGGAGTTTAGATACCAGATTGGCACATACTGCTTCTGCAAGACAATTAGAGAGTTTTAGGTACCCATATCCACATGGGTCCAGTTTTGTCAGGGGTCTTCAAGTTTGCCTTAGCATTCTTGGTCTTTGTTTTAACTTCTGTTGAAGAAACATTTTGTTTCTTCTTACCCTTTGATTTATCATTTTCTTTGGGTACAGTAAGATGACAGTGTGGACTTTTGAAGTGTTGGTTTAATTTAAACATAAGATCAAAGCAATGACAGTATTGAATGTGTGAGGAGATTTGCTTGAACTTTTCATTGAATACATTAAATGGGGGCACAGAGGCATTACAATTTATCCTAACATTAGACTTTCTATTACAAGAAGGTTTATGTAGGCTAGATCGTTGTTTGCAAAATCCTTTGTTGAGTGCGGCCTTCTGTGTTCCCCTTTTGTGGTGAACTTCTGTAGTCACAGAAGAAAAAGATTTGTTAATTTTTGTCCATTTACCATTTGTTGCCATGTTAGTTTATCTTTAACAGGTTTTAAGGGTTTTAAAATCTTTGAACTCGTTGGATTTTGAGTGGACATTAACTTCTGTTTGTTGAAATTCTCAAGCTCAAGAGAGGTTTTGGCTTATATGCACATATTCAAAAAGTCTGGACAGATAGGAATTCCAGTGATTTTCTCTTTGGGAGGAATAGTTCTGTTAAGAACTTCAGAGGTTTGTTTAATAACCTCTGTGTCACTATGTCCTATCTCTGACTTAGAGTCAGTCTCTGATTCATCAGAGGATGAATCGTCCTCATATACAGAGGTTGAGTCACTTAGTTCTCTTTCGATAGAGACTGGACTTTCAGAACATGTGCCATACTCACTTTCTTCCTTTTCTAAGGAACTATCTTCTAAGTTAACAGAAGTATCTGTTAATTTTTCTTCAGAAAGATCTTGATCGCTGGAAGATGTACAGAGGTTTTCCTTAGAGATAACAAGTTTTTCTTCTGTAATTTTTGGCTTGAACTCAGATGCCTCCGCTGATAATTTCTTTTCAGAATTCATCATGCAGATAAATGCAACTTGAGTTTACCAAACTTGAAGATTCCTATCTGATCTTGAGTTTTCAGAAACCTCTTAGGTTTGGATTCTCTTTTGACAGAGATTGAAGGTGACAAATCTGTGTTTTCAAACCACACATTTGTCATCTTCAGAGGTTTCCTCTTGTGAGGTTCCCCAGAGACTTTTTGCCTTTTACTTACAGAGAGAAGATTTGGAATTCCAGGTTTTCTTGTATCTCCTATGTGAAATAGAGAGGACAGAGACTTGTTTCTTTTATTTCCGGTATAAGGATCTATATCACAGAAGCCAATTTCCCGTCTCCCTATTTGTGTGTCTATTTTTTCATACACCTTCTGAGCATCTTGAATTTTTTTAATTTGAAGATCTCTTCTGAGTAAATCTTGACAGAGGACTTCTCTTTCCTTTTGAAAATAATTTTTAAGAGCAAGGATGTTCATTCTGTCGCACTCAACATCCATTAGTTCTTTAGACTTTGTTTTTAAGGAAGAATTAAGTTCAGAAATCTTTTCTTTTAAAGGATTTATCTTTTTGTTCCAGTCCATTTCAATTTCTTCTTTTTCTTTAAAGATTTTAGTTTTTTCTTGGGTGAGAAGTCTAGCTTCTCTCTCATAGAAGGTGAGCTTTTTCTGAATATCTTCACAAGTCTTTTTCATTTCAGTGTATTCAATGTTAAGTTTAATCAAGTCATCTTCTCTTTGTAGAAGTGGATACCTCACTGTCGGAGTCGGAGTCGAAGTCGGAGCTGACTTCTGCCGTGCCACAGAATAGAGCATTCTTTGTTTCGCCTTCGTCAGAGGATGTGTCAGACTCCCAAATTTCTTTGTTCACCATTAGTGACTTTTGAACATAGTATTCAACCTTCTTTTTGTAGAAAGGTGCATCCCTCTGAGGCCGATTTGACCAGCTCCTACATTCGTTGGCGAAGTGACATGGCTTTCCACAGTTGTAGCATCCTTGGTTCTGTGTGGAGTTTCCAGCTCTGTCGTCTGACCTCTGTCGGTCACCACTTCTTTCTGTTCGGCATTCGTTTGCGTAGTGGCCTGGCTTACCACATTTGTAACACTCTTGAATTTGTGGAGTGTTGCCAGCTTTGTCTTCCGACCTCTGTCGGTCATTTCCTCTGTCATTTCTGTCACTGGACCTCTGTCGGTCACCACTTCTGTCGTTTGACCCTTCTCTTTCTTGATTCTCTTTTTCATATCGTTCATTACCAGATTTCTTCTGGTATCCTCTGCTGAATTCCCTAGTCAAGAGAGCTAAAGATTTAGCTATCGAGGCCAAGGTCGTTTCTTCTTCTGCTGCTACCTCTTCTTCTTCACTTTCTACCATCATGATTTTCTTCTTCTTTTCCTTTCTTTCCTCTTTCTTTGGTTTCTCTTTAACCTCTGTAGTCTTTCCAACCAATGCAAGAGGTACAATGATCTGGGCTTTTGTTTGTGCTACCTGAGGCTCTTGTGCTGCTAATGTTCCATAGAGGGTTGATAGGGTCCAGGAATCTAAGTCTTGATTTGTTTGCAGAGACATAGATAACTTAAGCCATTCTTCATTTAGGGACTTCAGGAACATAACGTTGTTTTCTTCAGAGGTTCTGTGGATGCCGAACTTGTTGCACTTGTTTATTAGAGAGTTGAACCTATCATACATAGTTTGCAGAGATTTAGTTGGCAGAGATTTAAAGGCATAGTATTCATTTATGTATTGGCTCTGCGGTTCTTTTGGGTTTTGACTCCTCCTTCTAGTTGTTTTTCCAGTTCTTTCCATAGATCATGTGCAGATTCACATGCATCCATGGACTGGAAAAGGTCATTTGGGATGGCCATGATCAGAATTCTCTTAGTTTTCTGAGCAACTTCGTATTTAGCCCAATCAGAATCAGACCAATTTTCTTAGGTCTTTGGTTTCGTATGTTCTGGAATTTCAGGTGTGTCGTCTGTGCCAGGAACACGAGGTACACTTATCATGGGAATGAAAGGAGGGTTACGTATGACATAAACCAATTCTTTGTCAGTACCCTCAAAGAAGTGAATCATTCGAATCTTCCATTGAGGGTATTCTTCTCTAAGAAGAGTGGGAGGTTTGGTTAAGGAACCAGCAGAGAGGAAGTTGTTTGTATTTGTCATTTTTAGAGAGATAAATTATCCAGAAAAAGGGTTTTAACAGTAGATTTTTCAGAGGATGAAGTGGATGTTTCGTATGAAGTTTTTAAGCTTAAAAGCTTTAAGTTGAGCACTAAAATGGTGTTTTTAACCAGAATAACAGATTCTATAAGTTTACCAAAGTTCGAATGAATCGAAGATGGCAGAAAAACAGAAACTGTTTGAATAATAAAAATCAAGGTTTGCTCTGATACCAATTGTTGGTTCCTGTTTTGCTAAAACAATGATCTTAATTTCAGTTAGTTCAGATTGTATGGTGCGGAAGCGTATTTAAGAACTGAAAGATAATGTAAGGTAGAAGATCAAACAATATCAAATAAAGCAAAGAGTAAATAACATATGTTTCTCAAAGATTACTGTATTTGATATATAATAAGAACACCGGGAACTTTAAAGGATTAACAAGAAATCTGCAGTTTAATGGTGTGTGTTGTGAAAAGCTTAATAGAAGAGTTCACATGAACCTTCTATTTATACTACTCCTAAAGGGGACAATAAGGACTGAAGGTACAAAGACACTATTTAGGAACAGTAGGTGAAAGGTACAAGACACAGTTCTGGAACAGTTGTAGATACAACGTTCATTAAATGCTCCGTATTCAGCTTTAGGCGGAAACCTATCAGAGTTTGACACGTGGAATTCTCAGGTCACGCCTTTGTACGATTGATCTTTAGAACCTTCGAATGGTAGGTATTGTAAGAAGCATGTCCGTTCGTGTTAAGATCTTTTGCGTAGATCTTCTTTTTCCCACAGAAGCTCTGTCAAATATGACAGAGGCTCTGTGGCCTTGTCCGCATAGTAGAGTTCTGTCTTCTAGGTTACTCGGCTACTCGGCAGAGCCTCTGTGGGTTACTTTTGTACTTAGACTATTTTCACTACTTTTACAAACAGAAAGATTGGAGCTAACAAGATATCTCAATCAATTATGGCAAAGCAACAGATTTGACCCAGAAGATAGACATATAAAGGGCTACATCTCCAAACCAGACAAATCTGAGCACCTTGAACTGAAGTTCAACAGAACCATGTTTTCACTTGAGTTCAGTCTACCAACAAGAGGTCTTCTAGGGATAAAGGCATACGCATAGAAACCCACAGACACAGAGCTCTGCAGGTTTGTTTAGATGCTAGGGTACAACACAACCCTAAGAAAAAGGAATGATTTCAGAAGAAATCGACTTCCCCCTCTGTGGAATACCCTCTTCTCCATTCTCAACAGATGCCTAACGGGAAAAGTGGGTAGTCCAGACCAGACTTCTCATCAAATCTTGGCCATTATGTACGGAGTGTACTACGATCTTCCTCTGGACTACGCCACCCTCATGATGCAAGATATGGTTAACACCATTGATCGCAGAATCTCCTCCAAGAAGGCCAAAGGACGCAAGACCGATGCTCTACCTCCTCTACAGTATCAGCGTATTTATGGTGTCCTTCTAGAGCCTCTGCTCCGTCAACAAAAATGCCCAATGGAAGGACCAACGGCCAGAATGTATCCCCTGAACAAAAACACTCCAACAGAGCACGAAGACAAATATATATATATATATATTCCACAATTTCATCATAATATGATGAAATGGGATCAAGAGTATATAAAATGCATAAATATATAAATATATAGTGTACATATATATATATATATTCCACTATTTCATCGTAGAATGATGAAAGTATGAAGGGGAACTTTCTTTAATCAGGGAAAGTATGTTAAAGATATGCTGAAGAAATTTGATTTAAATCAGAGTTCACCTATGAAAACCCCTATGGCACCGCCGCTGACACTAAACAAGGATTCTTTTGGAATACCTGTTAATGTCACGACATACCGTGGGATGATCGGCTCTCTTTTTTATCTTACAGCTAGCCGACCTGATATTATGTACGCAACTTGTTTGTGTGCACGATATCAAGCTAAACCTAAGGAATCTCATATGATCGCTGTAAAGCGAATCTTTCGTTACCTTAAGGGAACTCCGAACCTAGGTCTTTGGTATCCCAAAGATTCAGGGTTTGATCTAATCGCCTATTCAGATAGTGATTTTGCAGGTTGCAAATTGGATAGGAAAAGCACCACAGGAGGGTGACAACTCCTGGGTGGAAAGCTGGTAAGTTGGACAAGTAAAAAGAAAAACTCAGTATCCACCTCCACCGCTGAAGCTGAGTATGTAGCCGCTGGAAGCTGTTGCTCTCAGGTCTTGTGGATGAGAAATCAACTACTGGACTATGACTGTTAGATCTGAAGTTTTGTCAAAAGTTACAAGTATTGGTTCTGGATAGAAGACTCAGAGTTTTGAGTAAGAAGACTCAAAAGCTCGGACTGAGAAGTCTCGAAAAGATTACAAGCATGAAAGTCTAAACAGAAGGATCAGAGTTCTGAGTAGGAGACTCAGAACTTCTGAAGAAGAAGTTAAAAAGACCAAGTGCTTTAAAGGAAGTTATGATATGCTTAGTCAGAAGATTGTTCAGAAGTTCTGAACAACATGTTCAGAATTTTTTACAGGATACTTTCTTTTGTATTTTGTTAGTTAATTAGGACACGCGTAATATTCCAATTAGACTTTCATGTATATGTACTGTAGCTTTAGCTTTTCCTTACAGTATATATAGTTGTTAGCAACTGTAAGCTAACTAATCTTTGGCATAACTTTCCGCATATCTTTGTATTCACTTTTGTAATCTTTGAGAGATTCTCTCTCTAGATTTGTAATCTGTTCTTCATTGAATACAATAATTTTGGATCCAATTCTCTATCATTTACTGCTTGATTAATCTTAATTGATTGTAAGAATGAATCCTGGTTTCTACAATTGGTATCAGAACCAATCAACAAACAAATTCGTTCAAGATCGTGTTCTTGAGGGTTTCTTGATCGCATTCTTGAAGATTTCTTGATCAATTCGTCAACTGATTCCGCTGCTACTCACAATTCTTGAATTCTTTGTAATTCTTGAATTTGTTTTACGTTTGTTCAAGAAATTCGATTTGTCTTTCTGTTGAATTATCTTACTATCATGTCTTCGAAATAATTTATCTCAATGGGATCTGAGACGAAACCCCCTGTTCTTATTCCTAACGAATATCAGCAATGGAACATTCGTATGATCTCAATACGAGAAGGTCTAATTGAAGTTTATGTCGATGTTGCTGCTACACCTGCAACTGATACAACTCCAGTGATTCCTGCTACTAGGGTGAAGAAGAATTTTTCACAGTACTCAGAAGCACAGAAAACCAGACATGCAATTGACAAAAGAGCTGTTACGCTGTTGACTTTGGCAGTTCCCAATGAGGTTTTTAATAGAATTGATAGTGGAACATAAACAAAAGAAATGTGGGATGAACTTGAAAGGCAAATGCTTGGCACTGCAAAATCAATTCAAGCAAAGTTAAACCAATGCATCAATGCTTATGAAGGATTCAAAGCAAGATAGTGTGAAAGTTTAAATCAAACTTATGAAAAGTTTTGTACTATTTTGAATGACCTCAGGAGGAATGGGTTGAAAAAGACAAAGTCTGAGATTAATTACAAATTTCTGAATTCTCTTAATTCATAATGGTCATCTTTTGCAATTAGTCTTCAAATGAATAAAGACATGTGTGAGGAAGATTTAAATGATCTATTTTGTGTTCTAAATCAACATGAGGATTCGGTTAAGCAAGCAGTGGAGGAGAAGAAAAGTGTTTCTAATCAACTAGTCTTACTTTCAGGAAGAAAATCTAAGGTGATCAAAACAGCAAGGAAATCGGTATTTTTGTCTGAAATACCAAAGTTAGAAGAAGAATCTAATGAGGAGGAAGGATCAGAGGAAGATGTTGATATCAAGCTGATTGAAGAAAAATTGGCCTTGTTGACTAACACGTTCAACAAAAGATATGGAAAGAATAAGTTTCAGGGTATGTACAGAAGGGAACAGGGGAGTTCAGAAGAGAAATATAAGAAGAAAGAAGATAGAGAAGAAAGTAAGTTTGAGAAGAAAGAAGAGAATGAAGAAAGAAAAGAGAAGGATTTGTGTTTTAAGTGTGGAAAACATGGTCACTTTGCCAGAGACTGCAGAGTGAAAGTAGTAAAAGATTATGAATACTACACAAAGAAGGCTCAGGAGGCTAAGAAAAGAGATAATGAGATTGCAATGCTGGCAGAATAGGAGAACTGACTATATTATACTTCAGATGAAGAGGATTGCATTCACTTTTCTCAAATGCAAAGTTATATGGCCAAGATGAAGAATGAGGATGATTCTGATTATGAAGATGTTGATTCTGAATCTTCTGCTGAGGTACATTCTGCACTTGAAATTGATTTAATGACTCAAATTGGCAATATGAATTCTGAATTTGTTAAACTAAGAAAACAAATAAAAGGTGAAAGAATTCTGGTTAACAAGTTCAGAACAGAAAACGAGATAATTAAAGAACAGTTTGAAGAATCTGAAGTTGAGAAACAAAAAGTCAAAAATGAGAATTCTGATCTTTTAAAGAAGATTTCTGAATTAAAAACCCAATTTTTAGAAATAAAAGATGAAAAGGTTGATTTACAAATTAAATATGGTATGTTACTTGAGGAAAGAAAGAAGTTGTACACAAAAATCAAAGAGTTGGAAGACCTTAATCTGAAAAGAGGTCAAACTCAACAAACCTTGAATCTTCTCACTAGCAATGTTAAAGACACAAGATTCTATAATCCAGAAATGGGTTTAGGTTTGGAAGAAAATGTTGTTTTGAAAAGAACTCCAACAAATCTTTATGATTTTGATAAACTACGGGTTCCTAAACCAAAAATCCCAGAGATTGTTGAAGTTTTTGTGAGAACTGCTAGTTTATAACAAGTTCAGATAATCTACAAAAATCAAGTCCTGTAAAAGCAAAGGAAACAATTTCTTGACCAAAAATTGAGAAGTCAGAAGTTTCAGATGACAAGGTTAAGAAAGAAATTTCAGAAGAGAAACCAAAATATAATGATGCTAAATTCAAATATGATTCTTTAAATGTAAGTTATAAAAATAAACAACCAAAATTTTCATATCCTGACATTGAAAGTATATTTGATACAAGTAAGGTTTCGGAAACAGTCAGTCAGAAGTCTGAATCTTCTAGTCAGGATTCTGACTCTAATAGTCAGAACTCTGAGTCTAAAGGTCAGAATTCTGAGTCAACTGAAAAAATTCTCAATTCACTTCAGAAAGTTTTTCAGAACTTTAAAAGAGATTTAAACTTGTTAGTCAAGAACTTGAGGACTTAAGAAAAACTTTTGATGATCTTGAAAATGATTATTGTGATTTAGATTTTAAACTGGACCAAGTTTTAAAAGAAAACAACACTTATGTCCAGAAAATAACAGAGCTTGAGAAGTTAAAGGTTGAATATGATCTTTTCAGGGTTAATGCATTAAAAGAAGATAAGAAATTATTTGATAAATCAAGTACATTTGAAAATGGTGAATCATCCAAATCATATGCTAATTCTGTGAAATTCAATGTTTCAGAAAAAGAGGAAAGCAAAAGGAAAGATGATCTGAAAAGAGTTTCTGAGGAGATTGGATTAAATACTACTTCTGAACCTAGAGTAAATAGTTATTGTATGAAATGCAATTGTAATATGAAATCTTGCAATAAAAGTGAAAAGATTTATGTTTCAGATCTATTGTCTCTTGCAAGAAAGAATCTCATATGTGTTCAATGTGGTAGTCATTCATTTCAATCATCTCAGAAAAGTTCAATTTTAATAACATATGTTTCTTATATAAACAAACCATATCAGAATTCAGAAAAGAAAACTGTTTTGATTCCTCAAACTCATATAAAAGGAAAGAAGATTGAAAACATTTCTCAAACTAATTCAAAAGAAAAGAAGAAATAAAATATCTTTCAAACTAAAGAAAACAAGACTGAAAATGTTTCTCGGTCTCAACCAAAATTTTCCAAAAAGAAAAGAAACAATTTTGTGAACAGGAAATGTTATGACTTCATAAAAGTAAAAGGAAAGTGGTGCTTGTTGGTCCCGAAGGGCTATACAAGTTTGTAGAAAGGGGGGGGGGGGGGGTTGAATACAAACACACAGATTTTACTTTTCTAAATTGTTTATTGATAAATCATTAACAATTTACAGCTTGTTGCGGAAACAAGATTAAGGATAAACCTAAATCTAAACAAGTTGGAACACTAAGTTTCTTGCACTAAGAAAGAGAAGGAAATTACTAATAATAACCTATCTCAAGATAAGAAGGATGAACTTGTACAGAGTTAGCAAGTTACTTCAAAATGAAGTGAGTTCTTCTTCTTATATACTGCATGCATTTAATGCATTGCAGTTTACACTTTACACGTGGCAGCAACTGATTGGTTGCATGGCATTGACCTTTGTTGACAACCTTAGTAGCCGCATGTTGAATAGTGTAATATCAGAGTGGTTGTACGATTTCAGAAAATATTTAGGTTCTTTTTCTAACATATCGTACGAAGACGTGCAAGGGTGGATAAGACAAAAAGTTCTTTGTACGGAGGACTTTGTGATCAGCTTTTCGTTGATTCAACGATCTATCATTCTTTATCAGCGAATGATAGAGTTCAGCGATAGCTAAAGTCTTGTACTTGATACTTCACGTTGAGTGGACAAATCTGAGTCTTCGCTGATCTGCATCAGTTCATTAGGAGACTTGTCGCTGGTTCTTGAGCTTGATCTTCGACTTCAGCGTAGAACCTATGTTGACGTGAAACTTGTCTTCGGGGATCATAAGTATACAGTGTTCACCATAAGAACTAACTTATCAGCGATCACCATAAGAACTGAATAGGCTCAGAGCATTATGGTGAACAGTGTTCGCTGAATGTTTAATCTAAAGAGTGAGAGTTCCTATCAGCGGTAATGTAAGATATTAGTACTTATCAGCGATAGTGAAACTCTGATACATATTGTTTACTTACAATTTTCACTAAGTATATAAGAGAGGGTCATTATCAAATCACTGAGGGTTTGGATCAACAATCTCCCCCTATTTGATTATGACATAGCAACAGAGAAAATTGCTATTTAATGAAAACATAAGGATAAAAAGAACTCATAAAAATATTTGTCCCTTTTACTGTTTTCTGGGATCTTTTCTGTACTGATGGAGTAAAGTACATTCGCTGAATTTTTTTTAAACTGTGTAAAGATTACAGAGAGAAGTGGAAAAATTACAAGTACAGCGAATAGAATTACAAGTACAAAAGATGTAGACAGATAAGGATAGAAAGAATTACAAGGCGATCCTATCCGTCAAAAGGTTCTTCCTTGATGAGAAGTTCATCGAGGGTCTTTGATGTGGGAATCATCCAGTCAGGGACATCTACTCCTTCATTCTTATTCTTCAGAGCTTCTACAAAAATCAAGGGCTTCAAGTGTCTAGCTTTAATGTCGCGTCTGACTTCACACCAGTGTATGAGATCTCTAAGTTGTTCGATGGGAGCGATGTGGACCTCAAAGATACGTTGAAAGTGATGATTTCCATTGTAGTCTAGAAAGAATATACCATAGGCATCACTTACAACTGTGCCAGGAATGAAAGTTTCTCCAGGTGGTAGGGAGGTGTCAATCGCTGAGAGATCAGCATCAGGGCCAAGAACTTCAGCACGAGAGAAACCAATACCTGTTTCATTCCGTATAAGAGGACCTGAATCTGAGACTTTCTTTTCCTTAGCAGAGACTTTTCTTTGTTGAGGAAGAAGAGTAGAAGGAGGAATATCGACAGCAGAGGAAACCAGGTCGATCTGTTTGTTTAAGATCTTCTCGACATGGCTTTTGAACTTTGAGCGCGATCCCTGAATGGCTAATTTTGTTTCTAACCATTTAGAGAGACCAAACTTTTCTAAGGTAGCAGCATAGAAGGTTTGCTTGGTCTTGTCTTCTCTATAGACATCTACTTCAACAACAGGAACGTCTGTGTACAGTCTTCCTCTGATGTTTACTTTGATGATTTTGGATGGTCTAGATCGATAGGTCAGCATTTGTTTAGCCCATTCCAAAGTCGTATCAAAGACCTTAGTCTTTTCTCTAACGATCTTTTGAGCATCATCCCATAGCTGACGTTGAACATCAATGGGAACTCTTTTTAGCTTGGGGTCTTTTATTGATCGTTGAGTAAGCTGGATGGCGTATTCTCTGTCTTTTTCTTCAACTTCCCTTCTTTCAACGATTACGCGTTCAACTCTGAGGTGTTATTTGTATTCTTTTTGGGAAACTCTGAACTTTGGAGGAACCGAAGGAAGTTGATCACGTTTCAGAATGATTCGCTGATCTTCGAGTCTCTTGATCATTTCATCTCTCTTTTCTTGTTCCTCTTCACTTAGCTTTTGAGGAGCCAAGGAAGGTCTATTTCTGTGAGAAAGCATCTGTTCTTCAGGTTCATCAGTCTCAGAGATCGAATCTAAGACCGTGATTATTTCTTCAGCGTTGGGAGCTGGGATTATTGTTGGTGAAGTCGCAACTGTAGGAACTTCAGCGATATCCTCAAACAGGGGAGAGGACTAGCTGAAACACAGCGATCTTACAGGTAAGAACATGGGTAGAACAGAGATAGAGAAAGAGTGGGATAAAGTGTATGGAGGTTTGGAGAGAGTAGAACTGATAAAGTGTATAGAGGAGGGATGTTGTGTAAGATTAATGTACCTGACAAACCGGCTTTTTAAGCAAGATCATCAGATTTTCATCTTAAGTGACACTTTTTCCTTTGCTCTTGTCAGCTTCAGATGCTGATGGCTTTGTCTTTATCCGCTCCCCTGAAGGTTCATTTATCCGAATCCGTTTAAGACCTATAGTTCTCTGAGCAGGCTTGACGATAAAATAGTCATCATCATCATCGTCATCATCATCATTCTTTGGAGAAGAAGATGGTTCATCATCAGACAAGTCGATGGCTTCTTCATCTTCAGCTTCAGACTCAGTTTCTTCAGCTTCTTCTTCGAGTTGCCCCCCCTCAGATACAGAGGTAAGCTTCTCGGTTCCCTCCGGGTGTTCATTTCCCTGAGGTCCAGCGGCTGCTTCAGTTATCTTCTCAAGATAAGAAGGTAAAGGTGAGGTCTTCAGTCTTCTCTCCCCTGATAGATTCATCATGGGAAAGGTCTTCAGCGCTTTTGGAAGGGTCTTCAGCGCTCTTCTCCCCCTCTTTTTCATGATGACTGGGGGAGGAATGTGATGATTCAGCAGCTTGTGTTGTATCCCTGTCTTCTTGGTCACGGATCCCCACACAGATTTCAATCGCTGATAATCTGTTTTCTATGCCAGAAATACCAGGATTGATCTTCACGAGTTCAGCACGATCCACCGTAGTAAAAGATGGAGGTGCAGGGGCAGGTGCAGGGGCGGTCGTGTTGGTCAGGATCTGCTACAACAAAGTATTCATAGAGGTAATGTCATTCTTCATCGTATTGACATCAGTCTTCACAGAACTCATGTCAGTCTTGACGGAGATGACATCAGTCTTTACAGCAGACATGTCACCTTCGAGTTTGCCAACCGATGTCTTCAGCGTTGTGACTTCGCTGGACATGGTGTCAACTGATTTCTTGATGTCAAGGTAGTCTGTGTAGATATCAGAGAGAACTTTGGCGAAGTCGGTGAGTGATTTATCAATCTTCTACAAATCAGCTTTGGAGGCATTCTTTTCGACGACAGTTGTCAGCTTTATAAGATTCTCTCCAGCGTTTGTTACAGCTGAAGAGTTGTCGGAAAGAGTAGTAGTAAGACCTATCAGCGTCGTCTCTATTGTCTTCAGAGAGGCGTTGATATCTCTCAAATTAGGACCTGTAACATATAAGAACTTGTGAACAGATGAAAGCTTAGAAGTTTGGGGTTCAGTTACAGTGTATATGGGTTGGTGTGTACCTGCAGGAGGATTGGTGAATTCATCAAAATCTCGGGTTCCTGAGTAAAGTTCCATGTCGTCAGCTAAAGTGCGTGGACGTATGGTCATCTCTGCAAGTCCTATGCCCATCACTCCTTGAAGAGTATTTTCTTTAGCTTATGGAGGAATGACATGTGCTTCAGTGATTACTGGAGTAGAGTCCAAATGAGTAGAGGGAGAAGCGAAGGGTAAGAATGGAGGTTGGGTACTGAGTTCAGCGTTGGATTCGCTGAGAATCACTTCATCAGTCTTTTGAGAGACTGAAGGAGGTTGGGTAGATTCCAAGTTTGTAACCTCAGCGTTTGGAGACGCTGAAGTTGGGATAGAGTGGGTGGCTTGTTCAGCTGTGGCAGAGCGTACCTCTGAACTTTCCTTCAGCCCATCAAGAGGAGCTGAGGAGTCTTTAGCAATAGATTGCTGGGGTTGCTCCTTGGTTTTCTTATTTCTTTTGTAACCAAGTTGGGTGTCAGAATGTTTCCTTTTAAGAGAAGGAATGGAGGTTGCAGCTGGGGTATCAGCGGTGGGTTTGTCCGCTGAAGGAGATGCAGAAGTAGAAGAAGTGGGGTTTAGAAGAGTTAGAAGAGTAGAAAGACGTACCTCATTTTCCATCGGCTTGAAGTCGAGAATCTTAGGGCCGACCTGAGAGAGTTTCAGGTCACCCTCTGATGGGTAGCTGTCCTTCAGGCCTTTTTGGAATACGGCGCTGATGAATCGAGGATAGGGAACCCATGGAGATCTTTCAGCGATGGAGTCCACTCTGAGTACCAGGTCATCATAGATAATCGAGGCCCAGTCTATATGTAGACCTTTCAGCAATGCATATCCCATTGCTTGCTGAGGCTTAGCGGCTTGGTCAGAGGAGCCGGTCTTGGTAGTCACGCAGCTGATCACATGGGCGAATATGAAATTCATCTCGCTGGGCATTTTCGATTTCTTGATAATGGTCAGCTTCTTCTCGGGCTTCATGTCCCTTCCAGTTTCCCATACATAGCCCATTGCATCGAAGAATGCAATGATGGCTTCCCTGTGTGAGTTTTTATTGGGGTCAGGGAGAGGAACATAAGGTTTTTCTTTGGTGGCCAAGGGAAGGTTCAGGGCTTTGCGAATGATGGCAGGTGTAATCTTCATAGTGCCATATTCGATATCGTAGAGGATGCAGTCAATTGTTTTTTAGGGGTCTTTGGCTGATGGTAGCTGAGAGTGTCACGCAGAGTACCAGAATTGGGATAGAAAAAGCTGATGTGCAGGAGGTGTTATGGTCAGGACTGTGAAGATGGAGCAGTTCTTTAGGAAGTTTACAGCATCATTTAGATGTGTAACTTGCTTTCGAGGAGGAAACTCGAGAAGCGCATAGAGGTTATTTATCTTTGTCCAATCCAGTTTGTCAAGAGAGAACTTGACCTGAGGAGCCTTGAGGATTTCCACTTCCTCAACAGTATCATCAACAACAGTGTTCTCAGCGATGGTATTCTTGGGAATGTCAGAAGATGCCATTTTCTGTATCATCAGTTCAACCAAAGATTAACAAATAAGAATAATCTTAATGTGGAAAGATTTTCCAATAAGATGGTTCGAATTTTGTCCATTTCATTCAGACAAAATGTCTTAATGAAGATTAGGGTTTTTCTTGTTTTTGAAAAACGAAATGCAAACCCAAAAAGAATTTTGTTTTCCAGTTTCCTTTGAAGATTGGTATTCTGGAAAAACGAATGAAGACCAAGTTTAAGATTTTTGCATTTAAACTTGAAGAACAACCATGAAATGGTTGTGTTCATAAAACCATGAAAGAAAATGATTTCATTTTTAAGAAGTTCTTTTGTTTGATCTTGTTAAAACAATGAGAAGATCAGAAACAAGTTATTTGCATTTGGTAAATAATAAGAACATATTAACCTTTGATGTTTGAAGAATATGGTTTTAGAAATTTCAAAGTATCGCTGATAAGGAAGAGATATTCAGCGATGTAATTTATTTTGAAATCATGCATTTTCATGCGTTTTGTCAGAGAGAGAAGACATACCTTGATATCAGCGAATCACGTTTATTCAGAGAGGATGATACAATGGGTTATACAAGTTGATTTATCCTATTGCTGATCAAATGTGAACCGCTGAAGATTTTACTCTTCAAAGTTCAGCATTCCAAGCTCGCTGATGAGAAAGTTGAACCTTGTCTCATCAAGAGGTTTGGTGAACAAATCAGCTAACTAATAATCAGTTGGGATAAAGTGAAGTTCTATAACACCATTCATCACATGATCTCTGATAAAGTGATACCTGATTTCGATGTGTTTTGTCTTTGAGTGTAGCACTGGATTGTTGGCTATAGCGATGGCACTTGTGCTGTCGCAATAGATTGGAATATTTGAGAGCTGAAGGTCATAGTCCAGTAGTTGATTTCTCATCCACAAGACCTGAGAGCAACAGCTTCCAGCGGCTACATACTCAGCTTCAGATGTGGAGGTGGACACTGAGTTTTGTTTTTTACTTGTCCAACTTACCAGCTCTACACCCAGGAGCTGACATCCTCCTGTGGTGCTTTTCCTATCCATTCTGCAACCTGCAAAATCCCTATCTGAATAGGCGATTAGATCGAATCCTGAGTCTTTGGGATACCAAAGACCTAGATTCGCTGTACCCTTATGATATCGAAAAATTCTCTTTACAGCTTTCATATGAGATATCTTAGGTTCAGTTTGATATCGTGCACACAAACATGTTGCATAGATAATATCGGGTCGGCTAGCTGTAAGATATAAAAGAGAGCCGATCATCCCACGGTACAGCGTGACATTAACAGGAATACCCTTAGTATCCTTATCAAGTGTCAGCGGTGGTGCCATAGGGGTTTTCATATCTGAACTTTCAGTTAAATCGAATTTCTTCAGCATATCTTTAACATATTTTCCCTGATTTATGAAAGTTCCATTCTCATTTTGCTTTATCTGAAGACCAAGGAAATATGTTAGTTCACCCATCATGCTAATCTTATACTCATCTTTCATTCTATCGGCAAAACGAGTACAAAGATCAGGGTTAGTAGAGCCAAATATAATGTCATCAACATATATCTGAACGAGAATGATATGACCTTTTACTTTCCTGAAAAATAGAGTTTTGTCAATTTTACCCCGCTCAAATTGTTCAATATGGAGATAAGTAGAAAGAGTGTCATACCATGCACTTGGAGCTTGCTTTAAGCCATAAAGTGCCTTATCCAGTTTATAAACATAACCTGGACGCTTAAGATCTGAGAATCCTGGAGGTTGTTCCACATAGACTTCTTCATTCAGCTTTCCATTTAGAAACGCTGACTTAACATCCATCTGATATACTTTGAAGACTTTGTGTACAGCATATACTAAGAATAGACGACTAGATTCTAGTCTTGCTACTGGAGCACATGTTTCGTCATAATCTATGCCTTCCTCTTGTTTGTATCCCTGAGCAACAAGACGAGCCTTGTTGCGGGTAACAGTTCCATGTTCGTCCAACTTTTTTCGATAGACCCATTTAGTGCCTATCACTGTTTTATTAGTTGGTCTTCGAACAAGTTTCCAAACTTTGTTTCTTTCGAATTCAGTCAGCTCTTCTTGCGTGGCGCTGACCCTGTTTGGATCTTTGAGGGCATCATCTACTTTATTTTGTTCAGTCAGAGAAATAAAGTTTACAAATAAACACATATTACCTGCACTTCGTCGAGTCTGAACACCAGCGTTTGGATCACCAATAATTTGATCAATTGGGTGATTTACAGTCCATCGTTGAGCCGGAGCGTGAGACGGTGACTCAACCTGAACTGGAGGAGCTGAAGATGAAGCTTCAGCGACGTCTGGAGTATCAGCCACGAGAGGAATGGATGCAGTTGTCATTATATGCAGTGATTGCTGAGAAGTAGATGGAATGTCTGAGACATTTGGTTCAGAAGCAGGTATAGTGTTTATAGGAACAGCTGAGACCCATGATGTTTCAGCTTCACTATTCTGCATATTCGGAATGATAGTAGGATCATCATCTTCAACTGTATGAGCACGAGGAGTGGGAATATCTTATGAATCACCAAGATGAGAAAACATCCATTGATTCAGTTCTTCGGTGTCAGCGGACGATTTAGAGTTCGCTGAACGGGATTCGTCAAACATGACGTGAATTGTTTCTTCAACAGTTTGTCTTCTTCGATTGAAGACTCTGAAGGCTTTGGAGACTAAGGAGTATCCAAGAAAGATTCCATCATCAGCCTTAGGATCAAACTTTCCAAGGGCATCTCTGTTGTTCAATAGGAAACACTGACATCCAAAGATGTGAAGAAAGCTGATTGAAGGATTTCTCCCATGAAAAAGTTCATAGGCTGTTTTATTGAATCTTTTGACTATCAGCGACCTGTTTTGCGTAAAACAAGCGGTGTTGACAGCTTCTGCCCAAAACTGAGTAGGCAGGTGAGAATCGCTGAGCATTGAACGTGCAGCTTCAACAATTGTTCTATTTCTTCTTTCAGCGACTCCATTTTGTTGCGGTGTTCTCACTGAAGAAAAGTTGTGAGAAATACCCTTACTCTCAAAGAAGGAATCAAGAGAACTGTTTTTAAATTCAGTCCCATGATCACTCCTTATTGAGCGAACGGTCAAATTGTTCAGGGTTTCCATCTTCCGAACAAAGGTGATGAGTTCTTCAGGGGTGTCACTCTTGGAACGGAGAAACATAACCCATGTATAGCGAGAGAATTCATCAACTATGACCAGTGTATATTTCTCTCCAGCGATGGATTGTTTGTTAACAGGGCCAAACAAATCCATATGGAGTAGTTGTAGAGGAGACGACACTGAGGAGACTTGCTTTGACTTAAAGCTTGCTTTGGTCTGTTTCCCTTTCTCACACGCTGAACATAAAGACTCTTTGACGTATGAGTGTTGAGGTAGACCAGTGAATAACTCTTTTGAAGAAAGAGTGTTCAGTGTCTTGATATTCAGATGAGAGAGCCTCTTATGCCATAGCCAGTTGACATCAGATGAGGCTTTTGAGAAGAAACATGAGTTCTTAGTGGTTGTTGAGTCCATGTTTATTACATAAACATTTTCCAAACGATAACCGCTGAGAGCTATCTTCTCCTTTTTGTCAGTGACAAAGCAGGATTCCTTAGTAAAGATTACATTGTTATCCTTGTCGCTAAGCTGACTGATGCTTAAAAGATTATGCTTCAGCCCTTCAACATATGCGAATCTTCTAAAGGTGGTTGTACCATTAGAGAGTACACCAAACCCTCGGGTATGTCCTTTTCCATTTCCACCGAAAGTCACAGAGGGACCCTTCTCTTCCTTGTATTCAGCGAGCAGGCTTTTCTTTCTAGTCATGTGTCTAGAGCATCCGCTATCGAGATACCACATACCCTTCTTAACCTGCATTACAAAGGAAGATTAGTTTTTCTTGGGTACCCACTTAACCATCTATACATGTTTGTCAGTGGAAGTAGTTGGAATGGAAGATTCAGCAATCTTCGCAGCATTTGAAGATTCAGCTTTGTCAGTCTTCACTTTGGTTAATTTCTTAACCTCAGTGGTCTTCTTTGCCTTGGGGGCAATCTTCACCATAGCTATCTTTTCAGCTTTGGTGGCTGTGGGGCACTTACTAGCAATATGATCAGTAAGTCCACAATGATAACATTTCCTATAACTAAAAGTAGTTATAGGACTATTTGAATGCTGAGCTTTTGATTTAGAAATAGAAGGACCAGTACCAAATAAGCTTTTGGCTTTTGAAATGGGAGGAACGCTTAGTTCTTCCAATTTTTTACCAAGGACATCCACTCTGAGTCTAGGAGTAGATCGCTGAATAGACCCACGCTGAGTAGATCCAGAGATCTGATTCCTTGATCCAGAGGAATATATCACCAAAGCTTTGGAAGCATTCAGCTTTGGTACTAAAGTACCCTTCTGAGGATTTTGATTATAAGCAATTCCTTTACCTTTATATTTAAAGACAGATGTAGGTTTTGGATAAACCATTTTCTCTTTACCTTTTGAAGAGGTAGAAATTTCCTCAGGGATAGTTGGTCTGGACGAGGAACACTGAGAGGATGAAGTGTCAGCGACTGAGGATACGAAAGTTCCAAATAAGAGCATGGAACGATCAGTGGTTGGTTCTTGAGTTTCATATTTGTAACCAAGACCACGTTTATCACTCAGGGGTATCTGAGACTTAATTATCTCAGTGATCTTTGTTGAAGAATTACACCATCCTTCAATAGTAGCTTTTTCAGCTTTCAATGCAGCTATAGCTTCAGCTCGTTCGATTTTGACTAGCTGATTTAAATGCACTTGATCTTTAAAATCTTCTTCAATTTTAGAAAGCTTTTCTATTTGAAGGTGACAGTTTTTAAGCTGTTCAGCGAGATCAAGGTTTTGGTTTTCAACTATAGTTTTGCCATTCGTGGCTTCATATAAACTTCTAGTCAAGAGATCGATTTTACGGAGACTATCAGCTTCATCAATATTTGCAATATTGGTAAAGAAGGTAGGTGATACCTGAATTGCAGAGGTTGAAGTAGAGGGAATGTCTGAACTTTCTTCCTCA
The DNA here is from genome assembly GCA_033807775.1 of Saussurea involucrata. Classification (NCBI taxonomy): domain Eukaryota; kingdom Viridiplantae; phylum Streptophyta; class Magnoliopsida; order Asterales; family Asteraceae; genus Saussurea; species Saussurea involucrata. The sequence goes on from CM066314.1 coordinate 91,972,768, forward strand.
TCTTCAATCTTTCCCATAAGACAGAGATTGGCTTCATCATCTTCATAGTCAGATGATGATTCTTCTTCTTCAGAGGCAGCCCAATCGTAAACCATCAGGCCTTTGCCTTTCTTCTTGAAGCTTTTCAGCTTCGCATATTTTTCTTTCAGCTTAGCATATTTGTCATCTTTATTCCTGGGAATAAAGGATTTCTTTGGAAACGCTGAGTTTCTCGATACTTTCTTAGACCTGCACTCGTTAGCGAAATGTCCAATCTTTTCGCAGTTAAAACAAGTAGCAGTAGCCTTATCAATAGTACCTGATGATCTTGGCTTATCAGTTATAGAAAGAGGTTTGTTCTTCCTGAACATTTTATTTTTGGCGAATCTCCTGAACTTTTTAGTTAGGAGAGGCAAAGATTCATCATCATCTGAAGAGTCAGAATCTGATGACCTTTCAGAGTTACTCTATAACTCAGTGATAGTGACCGAGGGTCACTGAGTAGAGGGTTCCTCTGAGATTAAAGCAACAGGGGTGCTTTTGGAATCTTTTACAAGATTCTTCTTAAGATGGCTTGATTGCTCATGATTCAGCATCGTGCCATATAAGGTAGCAAGAGTCATTGATCTTAGTTCCTTTGACAGCTTGAGACACATAGAATAACTTTCCCAGCTTTCAGGTAAACATTCTAGAAACTTTGTCAGCACTTCAAAGTTAGAATATTCCTTACCAACAGTTTTTAGATATATTATTAAGCAATTAAAACGTTGGTGAACTTCAAAAAGAGTCTCATTCTTACCACAAATGAAACTTTCATACTGTCTTACCAGGTTGATCTTTCGAGAGTCCTGGACTTCAGCAATACCTTCATACTGAACACATATTGTGTCCCACATGGATTTTGAGGATTTCAGGTTCATGACGGAATGGTAGACTTCGTCAGGAAGAGCCATGGATAGTATGGATTTGGCTTTTATGTCGATAGCCACTTTCTTCTTATCTTCGTCAGTCCACGTATGAACTTCTTTGGGTACCAGCCTTTCTGGAATAGCAGGTCTATTCTCAGCGGCTGGTACTGCGGCATCAATTCTTACAGGAATAAATGGACCGTTTTCAAGATAATAAGGCATAGTAGGGTCTACACCTTCTAGGAAGAGAGTCATCCTATTTTTCCATAGATTAAAATTATCTCTGGAGAATCTAGGGGGTTTTGCAAGAGAACCATTGTCCATATAATTTGTGTTTGTGTTGGTAGCCATTTTTAGAAATAGCAAGGAAGATAAATCTTAGTATAGATTAGATCTTGTTTATGAGTTTAAACAAATCCGCTCTGATACCATTTGTTGGTCCCGAAGGGCTATACAAGTTTGTAGAAGGGGGGGGGGGTGGTTGAATACAAACACACAGATTTTACTTTTCTAAATTGTTTATTGATAAATCATTAACAATTTATAGCTTGTTGCGGAAACAAGATTAAGGATAAACCTAAATCTAAACAAGTTGGAACACTAAGTTTCTTGCACTAAGAAAGAGAAGGAAATTACTAATAATAACCTATCTCAAGATAAGAAGGATGAACTTGTCCAGAGTTAGCAAGTTACTTCAAAATGAAGTGAGTTCTTCTTCTTATATACTGCATGCATTTAATGCATTGCACTTTACACTTTACACGTGGCAGCAGCTGATTGGTTGCATGTCATTGACCTTTGTTGACAACCTTAGTAGCCGCATGTTGAACAGTGTAATATCAGAGTGGTTGTACGATTTCAGACAATAAGGATGTACTTTTTCTGACATATCGTACGGAGACGTGCAAGGGTGGATAAGACAAAAAGTACTTTGTACGGAGGACTTTGTGATCAGCTTTTCGTTGATTCAGCGATCTATCATTCTTTATCAGCGAATGATAGAGTTCAGCGATAGCTAAAGTCTTGTACTTGATACTTCACATTGAGTGGACAAATCTGAGTCTTCGCTGATCCGCATCAGTTCATTAGGAGACTTGTCGCTGGTTCTTGAGCTTGATCTTCGACTTCAGCGTAGAACCTATGTTGACGTGAAACTTGTCTTCAGGGATCATAAGTATACAACTAACTTATCAGCGATCACCATAAGGACTGAACAGGCTCAGAGCATTATGGTGAACAGTGTTCGCTGAATGTTTAATCTAAAGAGTGAGAGTTCCTATCAGCGGTACTGTAAGATCTTAGTACTTATCAGCGATAGTGAAACTCTGATACATATTGTTTACTTACAATTTTCACTAAGTATATAAGAGAGGGTCATTATCAAATCACTGAGGGTTTGGATCAACAGTGCTTAAAAGAAGATTTTGAATGGAAAGTCAAAGGAACTTTTGTTAAATCAGATACCAAAACTAACAAAGATGGACCCATTCTAGAATGGGTAGCTAAATCTAACTGATTGTTTTTGTAGGGCTGTCATGTGTAGTTTTTAGACTCTGGAGCTTCAAGACACATGACAGGTCATAAGTCTTCTCTGACAAACTTCACAGAAAAGGCAGGAGGAGCAGTAAATTTTGTTAATAACAGCAAAGGACAAGTCAGAGGTTTTGGAGATTTAACAAAAGGAGATCTAACCATTCAGAAGGTTTTCTATGTTGAAGGATTACAACATAATCTATTCAGCATAAGTCAGTTTTTGGACAGTTTCTGTCATATTAAATTATGCATAACAGGTTGCATGATTTTAACTGAGAATGACATAAAAGTCTTCTGGGCCAAAAGACATATGGACCTATTTGTGGTTAATTTTTAAAAAATACAAGCTTTAACCCCTGTTTGTCTATTATCAAATGCAGTTGCTAATGAATGTTGGCTTTGGCAGAGAAGATGTTCTCACTTAAATTTCAAGGATCTGAACAATCTGGTTAGCAAACATCTGGTCAAAGGTTTACCAAAGATCAAGTATGAAAAGGAATCATTATGCTCAGCATGCGAAATGGGCAAGCTGAAGAAAAGTTCTCACAAAATAAAAATGGATTCTTCATGCAAATCACCATTAGAGATGCTACATACATATCTGTGTGGTCCTATTTCAGTTCAATCAATGGGAGGAAAGAAATATATGCTTGTTATTGTGGATGAATATTTCAGGTACACATGGGTTGAATTCTTAAGAGCAAAGTCAGAGGCTGCTACAACACTGATTAATTTCATCAAAAGAATTCAAGTATTCTTACAACTTCCAGTCCAGAAAATCAGAAGTGACAATGGGACAGAGTTCAGAAATGAGACTCTTCAGAATTTTTTGCAAAGGCTGGGGATTTCTCATAACTTTTCAGCTGTCAAAACTCCTCAACAAAATGGTGTCGTTGAAAGAAAGAACAGAACTCTAGTTGAAGTTGCAAGAACCATGTTGGCTTATTCAAATCTTCCAACCTTCCTATGGGCTGAAGCAATAACCACTGCTTGTTTTACACAGAGCAGAACTTTGATAAATAAGACACTATATACAACTGCTTATGAACTGATTAACAAGAGAAAACCACAAATTAAATTTTTTCATGTTTTTGGATGCAGATGCTATGTTCTCAAAGACAGAGAGAACCTTGGTAAATTTGATAAAAAGGCAGATGAAGGATACTTTGTTGGTTATTCACTAACTTCCAAAGCATTCAGAATCTACAACAGAAAAACCAAGTGGATAATGGAGAGCATAAATGTAACATTTGTTGAGTAAAAAATGAAGACTTCTGAACTCAAACAGGATAAGACAAAAATGACTTCTGAAACAGCTTCTAATACTAACTGTTCAGAACTCAATTTATTGTTTAAGGATGCATTTCTGGAACTAACTTCTGAATCTTATGCAGATTTTGTTAATCCTAAAATGATTCAAGAAATGAAAAAGCGAACCTCAGAAGTGGTTCAAACAACAGTAATTTCGGATACTGGCCCATCAGAGGAATGTCCAACTTTAATCAACACAAGTAATGAAACTTCTAAGCCTAGAACTCAGAATTCTGGACAAGTTAATCAGACTTCTGGTCAAGGTACACATACTTCTGGTCAGAGTACTCAGAACTCTGAACAAGTTATTCAGAATTCTGACTCCACTACTCAGAATTCAAACTTGGATGTTTTACCTCAACAAGTACCAGAACAAGGGGACAGTTCAGAATTACAAGCTATTATTGATGAGAATGATATAAACAACAACTTTTCAGAGATTGATGTACTTCCTAGTTCAAATAAATGGACTAAAGACCATCCTATTCATCAAGTGATAGGAGATCCATCAGTGGGAGTACAGACCAGATCAGCAACAGCAAATGAGGCAATGTTTGCAGGATTTTTGAGTGTGATTGAACCTAAGAAAGCCAACGAAGCCCTAGAGGATCCAGATTGGATTTTAGCAATGCAAGATGAATTGCTACAGTTTGAAAGAAATAAAGTCTGGAGACTTGTTCCAAAACCTGAAGGAAAATCTATTATTGGAACAAAATGGGTATTCAGAAACAAGAAAGATGAGTCAGGTGTTGTGGTCAGAAATAAGGCTAGATTGGTTGCAAAGGGATATTCTCAACAAGAAGGAATAGATTATGATGAGACATTTGCACCTGTGGCAAGAATAGAAGCAATCAGAATATTCTTGGCATATGTTGCACATAAGAACTTCAAAGTGTACCAAATGGATGTCAAATCAGATTTTCTAAATGGTATACTTAATGAAAAGGTTTATGTCTATCAACCAGAAGGTTTTGTTGACCCTGAATTTCCAGATCATGTTTATGTTTTAGATAAAGCCTTATATGGTCTGAAACAAGCACCAAGAGCCTGGTATGACACTCTAACTCAACACTTATTAAAATCTGGCTTCAAGAAAGGTAAAATTGACACTACTCTGTTCCTAAAGAAAAAGGGTGATGATTTGATCTTAATTCAGATATATGTAGATGATATCATATTTGGTTCTACTAGTGCAGAATTATGTACTGAATTCTCAAAAGTCATGGAATCCGAATTTGAAATGAGCATGATGGGAGAACTGAATTTTTTCCTTGGTGTTCAAGTAAATCAATTGTCAAATGGAATTTTCATAAATCAAGGAAAATATGTAAAAGATATTTTAAAGAAATATAAAATGTCTGATTGTGCTTCTATGAGAACACCAATGGCATCAAATGTCAAGTTAGATGCTCATCTCTCTAGAGTTTCAGCAGATATCAAGATTTATAGAGGCGTGATTGGGTGTCTACTTTATCTGACTGCAAGTAGACCAGATATCATGTTTGCTACATGCTTCTGTGCTAGATTTCAATCTAATCCAAAAGAATCTCATATGCTAGCTGCTAAAAGGATCTTAAGATATCTTAAAGGTTCACCTGATTTGGGCCTTTGGTATCCTAAAGAAATTGATTTCAAACTAACTGCTTTCACTGATGCAGATCATGCAGGAAGTAGATTGGACAGGAAAAGTACTTCTGGTGCTTGTCATTTTCTGGGAGACAAGATAGTGAGTTGGGCTTCAAAGAAGCAAAATTGTGTGTTCACATCCACTGCTGAAGCAGAGTATGTAGCTGCTGCTTGTTGTTCTCAAACCTTGTGGACGAGAACACAACTCATGGACTATGGATATCAACTCAACAAAATTCCCATATATTGTGATTTAGAAAGTGCTATTGCAATAACTCGGAATCCTGTCCAACACTCAAAGACCAAGCATATTGATGTAAGATATCATTTTATTAAGAACTATGTAGAAAAGGGAACAATTGAAATGCACTTTGTGCATACAAAGTATCAATTGGCTGACTTGTTCACAAAGCCTCTTGATCACAAAAGGTTCACCTTTCTCATATGTAAAATAGGAATGCTTAATTTGACTAATTGAACATATTTGTTAGTTTTCAGAAATGAAAATTTTTCTAAGTGAGATTTTATGAGTAGTGTTCCCAGAACTCTGACTCTCTTAATCAGAATTCTGACTCTTGAGTTCAGAACTTCTGAATCAATACTTCAGAAATCTAACTTCAAATTCTTTAATTCTGAATAGATTAATCAGAACTTCTGCCTACCTTTCAGAACACATTTCTGAAAATTACAAATATTTCAATATGTTGTTAAGATTTTTTCTGTTTTATTTTTATATTCCTTATAATATGTGTTTGAGTATATGCAAAAGTCAAGGGGAGCATTGAAATCATTCAGATATCGTTCTGAGGTGCTTATAAGGTTTGTATATTCTTTTCTCATCACTAATCATTCTAAGGGGAACAAGCTATCAATGATAAATCTTTTTCACTTGTTCAAACTACTTCTGAATCCTTAAAATATTTTTAGATCAGATGTTAGAATTTAAATGTTTTCAGAAATTTCAAATCATCAAAAGGACAGAACTTTGATAATAAAATAATTTTCTATCTGTTCAAACTACTTCTGGATGATTAAACGTTTTTTATATTAATCAGAAGTTGATTTTAAATGAATTTTGGTTCTAAGGGAATTTCTTCTGAACTGTGTACTCAGAACTTCTGAATATGCTTTATCAGAACTCTGAGCGTGTTATTCAGAACTTTTAACTTGTGTTAATTTCTATCCAATAACACATGTCAGCTTCTTATTCAATTGAAATTACCACGTGTCATTTAATATCTTTTGTTGTATTTTAAAGTGTTTGACTCCGTTATATAACTGACAAAAGCAACGTTTTTCCGTTAAACCCTTCGGCTTCGTGGATTTTAAATAGTTCTTATTTGAATTCCAAGAGCGAAAACGTCAGATACGCACAAATCCAGAGTTCTTTGTTCTTGTTTTCTTTCATTCTTCGATTTTAAATCATGTCGGGTTCGAGAAGAAGTAAACCTGTTTCCTTACACTCTGAAAAATCATTGATGGAATCCTCGTCCGATTCAGAGAATAATGAAGTAAAGAGACCTGAAAATAGAGCTGTAGAAGAAGGGGCAATAGGAGAAAACATTGTACTATAAAATGTTGAAGATGAAGCAGGGGATGAAACCATGGATGAATCAGAGGGAGACGCAGATGAGGGAAATGAGAATATTCAACACGAACAGAGTGCAGTTAGGTCAGTCATGTCTAGAAGATCTAATACTGGTGAGAGGATTGTTCCCGAGAGTGAATATTTGCAGTTGATTGAAAACAACTGTGTGTTAATACTTGATGAAACTAGGTTCAAGAAAGAACATAGGATAATCATAGAGTTACTGAAATACCATCCTTTTAAGAAATGGTTTACAATGAAGAAATCGGTTCCTGTTCAGTATATCCAACAATGGTGGAAGCATTTGGAGTTACATGGTTACAATTTTGTATCTGAAATAGGGGGAGTCACTCTAACTCTGAATATACAGTTTATGAGAACAATGTTGAGGCTACCGGAAAAGGATGATTTACAGGGAAGATCAGACTTTGAAGATTCTCCATTAACAGAGGAATTATTGGCTGAAATTAGAAGATTAGGGTATAATGAAGAGTTGAAAACTCTAAGCTTGTTCAGAAGGAACAAATTGCCGCCAATTTGGGCATGTTTTTTTCAATATAATCAACAAATGTCTTTTTGGGAAGAACAGCTCTCTAGATTAAGGTTCAGAGAAGATTTTGCAGTTCTTTCATGGATTAGTGAAGAATAGGCCATATGACTACACTTCTATTCTATGGGTAGATATAAAGAACACTTTTGAGAGGAATCAGAAGGCAAAAGAAAAGAGAACAAGGGATAAGGTACTCACATACATACCAATTAAGAGGTATTGGCAGTTGGTAATTTGGCATTCAATGGATCAAGACAAAAACATTCCAAAAAGATCAAATGAGGAGCATGGACCAATATTCTATATGGGTAAAATGATTTCTACTCTGAAACCTGAAATTTTTCCAAATCACATACCTCTTCCAAGGTCACTTAGGCAATACATTCCAAGGGAGATTGAGGTATTAAAAGCTTATTGCACCTCAATGGGACTTGAACAACCTCAAGCCCCTACCCATGAGGAACAACTTGAGTTGAGAGGTGACGGGTCTATTCAAAATAGAGAGGGGGAGAATGTTCAAGGGGGAGAACATTCTGAGAGAATCGAGAGGCAAAATTCAGAGAGATTGGTTAGAAGTGAGCCTGAAAAACAGAAAGAAAGTGGTGAGAATGAGAGATTGTTAACAGAATTTTAAACAGAACGAGATAATTATGATCCAACCAACTTAATCCGGGCAGCCACATCTACTGTTGGTTCACAACCCTTGGTGACTAACATTGAAGAAAACACCATGGAGCCCGTGGTGGAACTTGAACAATCCATCCCTAGCCACCCAGAAGCATTTCAACATGCTACTGTTTCAAAACAAACAGGGCAACCATCCCAAACTCATTTGGAGGGAGGTGATAAATCCCAAGATTTCATTCAACACATAGAGTCTGAATTACACAGTAAAATTCAATTTGAGCCTGAATTTTTTTTCAACACAAGCACATCACAGAAATTTTGTATTCCTGTAACAACATCCATAGACACTCCTAATATTGGTTGACAAGGATTGGATGGAAGTCCTGGTGAAGTGAACATCTCAAAAGCTTCATTACACAGTGCTTCTGTGGTACATGGTGTCTTTATGACACCTACAGGGGAAGAGTTCTCTGAACACTTGAAAACTGGACCATTTGTTGATCCAGGTTCACTATTAGAACCATCTGCATTTGAAAAGATTCAGAAACAAAATCAATTGTTGGGGGAGAAAGTTGAAAAATTGGAGAGTACTGTTGACTCCTTAAAAAATGAGGTGAAGGAGCTCAAGATTTTGTTGGAAGGGAAAGCAAATTCTGTTGAGACAAAGGTGGATAAAATGAAAGAATCCTTGGATGCTCACAAAAAAGAGATCAAGGATGAAATGTCAGAATTTAAAAAAGAGTTTTTCAACAGTATGAAGGATTTGAAATCTTCATTGTTACAAGCTGTTAGTTCATCTTTGGCTAGTGTTTCAAAGCCATTAGCTATCATGCCTGTATCTGAAGCTGAACCAACTCAGTTCAAAAGAAAGTTTGATGATAATGATCCTCATGATCATCAAAAGGGGGAGAAAAGGCAAAAGATATGTACTAGGTTAGAAAAACAAAGCACTGGTGAGTTTGAAAATATTGAAAAGTTATCAGATATTGAAGTGACAGATTCTGAGTTTGCAGATATGGAGGTTCAGAACTCAGAAAAGGTTGTTTTTGAAGAATCAACAATTGTTGAGAAATCAGCAGAGGTTCAAAAGGAAATAAGTATTCAGACAATAAGTTCAGATTCTGAAGATGATATGGAAACTGATAAAGTGGTAAAAGATAACTCTTCTGAAAGTGTCACTGATAAAACAGAGGAACTGGATTTGAATACTGAAATGGAGGTAAATTCTGATGAAACTGAAGTTCTTATGGCAGATGTTGATGTTGTCATGGAAGTCTAGAATGTCAAGTCAGCAAGTATTTTTGGATCAGATGAGGCAGTAATGACAGATCAGAATGTTATGACAGAAGAAGTAATGACAGATTTTTCTGAAGAAGGTTGTGAGATCAGTATGGCAGATATTTCTGAGGAAAGTTTGACTGAAAGTTCTGAAGTAAACATTTGTAAAGAGATAGTTCCTTATGTCTGTGGTGAACTTCTAAATTCCGAGTTAGAAGAGAGAAGACTGAATGAAATTCTGATAAGAAGAATGCATGGTGAGTTGGTCAAAGCACTCAATGTTCAGAAAATTTAGAGAATTATGAAGACAGTGAGACCTATTGATTTGTTGGGAGAAGAGGATCATTCAGTTGGATACACAAGTAGTTTTCAAGATAATTTTGAACTTCATTTTCTGGATGAGTTAAATGTTCTAAGTGGAGAATTTGAAAGAGTTGAAAACTACTTCATGCCTTTGGAGTATGTGTACAGAAGACCCATTGTGATTCCTAGGATTGAATTACCAGTATTAAAAGAGCCTTTATGTGATTTCATTATCAGTCAGAGTGATAATCCTCTGGCTAATCATTTCTTTAAAGATATCTTTCCAGAAGAAACATATGAAAATATCTACTGCGAAGAAGATGACTCAGTAATAATTGAGAACTTTATTGATGGACTTTTGGATGAAAGAGTTTAGATGGTTTATGTGGAAGCCTCTAACAGATTCAGAAAGCCTGATGAAAGACTACATGTTCAGAGAGCAATTGTGAAAGTTCTGGAGTTTCAAACTGATGAATTTGATGGGTTAAAATATGTGAGTCTAACAGTTCAGAAGGAAGGTAATCTGAAAGTAAGCATGACCAGTTTTGACTTTCATAGACTATTTCTGAATGATCAAGTATTTCTGGTGAAGTTCTTTGATAGTACTGAAGAATCTTGGATAGAACTTGAATGTGGAAGAATTCTGGGGATTTATGTCAGAAATATATACTTCTATGATTTTCAGTTGGCAATTGAAGCAGGGAAAGAGAAATGTAACTTAAGCAAACCAATCAAAAAGCCTCATCATGATATTGGAGGTCGTGAATTTGTTGATGAAGGAGTTGAAAATGAGGGCTTTACATATCTTGTCTGTGGAATAAAAATGTTCTTCAGATTGAATGATTTGGTGAAGTACAGTGATGCTACTTTAAAATGGTTGTTGGTAGAAATGGCTGTAAATGCTTAGGGTGAGAAAGTAGTTCTGAAACAAAAATGCAAAATGCATATCAAAGAGAGATTGGATCTCAGAACAAGAATCAAAGACTGCAGTGAATGGATGCTCTCAGAAGAAAACCCAAAGAAACTGTTACATAAATATTTTGTATTTTGAACTCATGTTTTTCCAGAAAACTGTTCATCTCCTTCTTCGACAACAAGGTTAATATTCTTATTATTTACCAATTTTAACTTGTTTCTGATCTTATTATTGTTTTTAAAGGATCAAACAAAAGAACCTTTTAAAATGAAATCATTTACTTTCATGATTTTATGAACACAACCTTCATGGTTGTTCTTCAAGTTTAAAACAAATATCTTAAACTTGTTCTTCATATGTTTTTCCAGAATCCTTATCTTTAAATGAAACTGGAAAATAAGACATTCACTAGTTCTTGTCTCTTTTTGTCAAAACAAGAAAACCCTAATCTTCATTAAGACATATTTGGTCTGAATGAAATGGACAAAAATCAACAACATCTTATTGGAAAATCTTTCCACATTAAGACATTGTTCTTTATCTCCTCTTCATGTTTATATATGTTAAACAGAAATGGCATCCTCTACTGCTGCTCCTACCGTTGAGAAATCGCCTGTTGCTGAGAAACTGACTCTTCCCAAAGCTCCTCAAGTCAAGTTCACGCTTGAGGAAGTAAATTTTTCAAAATCAAACAATCTCTATGCTCTTTATGATTTTCCTCCACGAAAGCAAGTCAGGCATCTGGATGATGCTGTGAATTTTCTCCAAACTTGCTGCTTATTCAAAGCCTTAACCTTCGTACCCCCTGTCCATAAATTCCTTCTATTTCAGTTCTGGTATACTGCCAGACGAGCTCAGGTTCCTTCAACCAAAGACCCTAAGAAACTCCTTGATGTCATTCTTTGTGACACCAAATTTGGCACAACCAAAATCAACCCTGCCATTATCAGGCGTGCACTCAGCCTACCCACTGCCACCAAAGAAAAACCCTTTGTCCTTCTCCCAAACCACAAAAACCATGCTGATAGGGAAGCCATCACTGCATTCTTTGATGCAATGGGTTACGCCTGGGACACAGGGATGGACAAGCAGATTGAGAAGAAACTGACACTGATCAAGAGGTCCAAAATGCCCAGCGAAATGAACTTCATCTTCGCTCACTTGATAAGCTGCATGGCAGCGAAGTCCGGCTCCTCTGATCAAGCTGCTCAACCTCAGCAAGCAATGGGCTATGCATTGCTGAAAGGTCTCCATGTTGACTGGGACTCAATCATCTATGACGACCTTGCATTCAGAGTTGATATGGCTGATAGACCGTCATGGGTTCCATATCCCCGATTCATCAGTGCCATCTTTCAACTTGGCCTTGGGGACAAATACCCAAAAGAGGGTGATCTGAGACTCTCTCAGGTTGGCCCTAAGGTGATCGACTTTAAGCCTCTGCCAAACGAGGTACGTCTTACTACTCCCTTATCTCTTCTTAATCCTCATTCTTCTACTTCTGCAGCTAATTCAGCGGAAATCCCCACCACTGATACCGAAGCTGTACCCTCCACTCTTTCTCGAAAAAGGAAACAATCATCTTCCCAACTTGATTCCAAAAGGATCAAGAAAACCAAGGAGCAACCCTCCAAGCATTCACTTGCTGAAGACTCCACAGCTCACTTTGAAGAGCTGATGGATAGTTTCGTGGTACTCTCTGCCACAGCTGATCAAGCCACCCCTTCAATTCCGACCTCAACGTCTCTAAACACTGAGGTTATAAACTTGGAACTGAACCCACCTCCTTCAGCCTCTCCACATACTGAAGTGATTGTCAGCGGATCCAACGCTGAACCTCGCACCCAACCAATCTTCTCATCCTTCACTCCTCCCACTCGTTCTTTGGACACTCCACCAATTTTCCCAACATTCTCAGGGACACCCGTCATCGTTCATGATTCAGCTGCTGATACTCTACATGTGATGATGTAGACAAACATAGGATCTGCAGGCACCTCCATGCGCCAAGGCACTATCGGCGACGACATGGAACACTTCTCAGGTTTACGAGGTTTCAAAAACCTTGCAAACCCGCCTGCAGGTATACACATAACTCAACCAACTCTTCTCTCAAAACCCCAAACTTCTGAGCTTTCCTCTGTTCATAAGTTAATAACTGTTTTAGGTCATAATTTAGGGGATATCAACACCTCCCTGAAGTCCCTGGAAACAAATGTGGAATCTTACAACACCACTCTCTCCACAAACTCTTCAGCGGTTACAGACGCTGGAGAGAACCTTAAAAAGTTGACCGAGGTCGTTGATGAGAAAGCGTCCAAAGCGGATATAGATAAGGTGGGTGGCAGCATAGGAACATTTGCTACCACTCTCGCTGAGACTTCCACAAACATCAACAATCTCAACCTCACCAACACCACCCTGGCAACAAACTTCACCACTCTGTCCAATGAATTCACATCATTGAAGACAGAGGTTGGTACTCTTAAGGGTGAGGTCACCAGGGTCAAAGATCTCCTTCAGCAGATACTCAATCGCCTGGATTCCCCAAAGTCTCACTTTACTCAGGCCGATCGAGATGATCTCCAAAAGATCAGTCCTACTATTTCTGGCCCAGAAGCAAGAATAGTTGTGATTGAAACCTTCATGGGACTTACTGGCCTGGAAGACAGTAATCCTATGACGGCTGCTACTGCTGATCAATCTATTTCCTCCCCCACTCATAATGTGGAAGAGGGGGAGAAGAAAGCTGAAGATCTTCCCCATAATTCAGAGGCGGAGAAAAATGAAAATGCTGCTGCTACTTCTACTTCACAACCTCAGGGAGTTGAAAACCCTCAGGGAGTTGAAAACCCTCAGGGAACCGAGAAACCTCCCTCTGTATCTGAGGGGGAGCAACTCGAAGAGCAACACAAGGAAGATGTTGCTGATGTGACTGAACCTTACGCTGATGAGGCCGAGTCTGAAGAAGAAGAAGCTGAAGACGAAGAACCCATCGATATAGATGATGAAGAACCATCATCATCCCCTAAAGATGATGATGATGACTATAATGATGATGACTTCTTCTTCGTTGAGCCCAAGAAGGTCCCTGTGAAAGGGATTTCAATAAATGAACCTTCAGGGGAGACGACCAAGACAAAGCCTGCAGCGTCTGATGCTGACAAAGGCAAAAACAAAGGCCTCGATGCAGAAGGCAATCTGGCTATCCTTCAGATTAAGCCATCTTGTCAGTTACAATATCTTCTCTTCCCTTATACTGCATCTCTCCTCTATCCCTTCTCAATCTCATTTATCCTCTCCATAAAACCTCTATACATTTAAACCCCATTCTTTTCTCTATCTCTTTCTTCCCATGTTCTTACTTAAACAATCGTTGTATTTCAGCTGGTCCTCTCCCCTGTTTGAGGATCCAGCTGAAGCTCCTACAACTTCACCAATAATAATCCCAGCCACAAGAGATGAAGAAATAATTCCAGTCTTGGATTTACCTACTGACACTGATGAACCTGAAGAACAGATGCTCTCTCACAAAAACAGACATTCCTTGGCTCCTCAAAAGCTAAGTGAAGAGGATCAAGAAAAGAGAGATGCAATGATCAAACAGCTTGAAGATCAGCAAATCATTCTTCATCGTGACAAAATTCTCGTTCCTACAAAGTTCAGACTTACGAAGAAAGAATTCACTGATCACCTCAGAGCTGTAAGATTACTCGCTGAAAAGAAGGAAGTTGAAGAAAAAGATAAGGCTCTTGCCATCCAGCTTGCCCAACAATCGGTGAAAGACCCATCGCTGAAAAGAACTCCCATCGAAGTCCAACGTCAATTATGGGAAGACGCCCAGAGGTTCGTTGAAGAAAAGACCAAGGTGTCTGATTCTACTTTTGAATGGTGCAACGAAAGACTGAACTATCGATCTCGACCATCCATAATCAACAAGGTAAATATCATAGGAAAACCGTTCGCAAACGTTCCTATCGTTGAAGTTGACGTATTCAGAGAAGACGAAACCAAGCAAACCTTCTATGCTTCTTCATTAAAGAAAATTGGTTTCTCTGAATGGTTAGAGATGCGAATAGCCATTCAGCGATCACGCTCAAAATTCAAGAGCCATGTCGAGAAGATTATAAACTCTCAGATCGACTTGGTTTCTTCTACTGTGGATATTCCTCCTCCCACTCCTCTTCCAACTCAACAAAGAAGGTCCTCTACAAAGAAAAATCTAAAACCTTATGGTTCAGGTCCTCCTATACGGAACAAAACAGGTATTGGTTTCTCTCGTGCTGACGTACTTGGTCCTGACGCTGACCTCTCAGCGCTTGACACCTCTCTGCCTCCTGGTGAAACTTTCATCCCTGGAAAAGTCTTAAGCCAACCCTATGGTATCTACTTTTTAGACTATGATGGAAGACAACACTTTCAACGCATCTCTGAGCTTCCCATCACTCCCATCGAACAGCTCAAAGACCTCATCTACTGGTGGGAATTTCGACGCGACATACATGCACGTTACCTAAAGCCCTTGATTTTTTAAGAAGCAAAGAACAAAAAGGATCAAGGAGTAACGGTCCCTGACTGGATGATTCCCACATCAAAGACCCTTGATGAACTTCTTGTCAAGGAAGAACCTTATGAAGGATAGGATCTCCTTTGTAATTCTTCTATCTCTATCTGTCTACATCTTTTTTACTTGTAATTTTATTTGTTGTACTTGTAATTTTTCCACTTCCCTTTGTAATACTTTACGAAGTTTAAAGAAAAAATTCAGCGAATGTACTTTACTCCGTCAGTACTGAAAAGATCCCAAAAAACAGTAAAAGGGACAAATATTTTATGAGTTCTTTTTATCCTTATGTTTTCATACTTAGCAATTTTCTTTGTTGCTATGTCATAATCAAATAGGGGGAGATTGTTGATCCAAACCCTCAGTGATTTGATAATGACCCTCTCTTTAACACTTAGTGAAAATTATAAGTAAACAATATGTATTAGAGTTTCACTATCGCTTATAAGTACTAAGACTTTACAATACCGCTAATAGGAACTCTCGCTCTTTAGATTAGACATTCAACGAACACTGTTCATCCAGTAGCTCTAAGCCTGTTCAGTCTCTATGATGATCGCTAATAGTTTAGTTGTTTACTTATGATTCCTGAAGACAAGTTTCACGTCAACAAAGGTTCTACGCTGAAGTCGAAGATTAAGCCCAAGAACCAGCGACAAGTCTACTAATGAACTGATGCGGATATCAGCAAAGTCACAGAATTGTCCATTCAACGTGAAGTATCAAGTAGAAGACTTCAGCAATCGCTGAGCTTTATCATTCGCTGATAAAGTACTGATTCAACGAAAGTTGATCATGAAGTCTCCTTACAAAGTACTATTGTCTTACCTCCCTTGCACGTCTCCGTATGAAATGTCAGAACGGACCTCCCTTCTGTCTAGAATCATACAACAAACTCTGATTCTACAATGTACACCATGCGGCTAATTAGGTTGTCTACAAAGGTCAAAACATGCAACCACTCAGCTGCTGCCACGTGTAAAGTAACACTGCTATGCATTAAATGCATGCAGTATATAAGAAGAACCCTACTTCAGAAATGAAGTGCTCGGGCCATCTTCTTCTTCCTTACTACTGTGTGTTGGGTTATTATTCGTAATTTCCTTATCTCCTTTCTATCCTTATTCTAGTGCAAGAAACTTAGTGTTCATAACTTGTTTAGATTAGGTTAATCCTTAATCTTGTTCCGCAACAAGTTGTAAATTGTTTTGATTTATCAATAAACAATTTAGAAAGTCAAAATCGTGTGTTTGTATTCAAACCCCCCCCCCCCCTTCTTCTACAAACGTGTATAACCCTTCTGGACCAACAGAATACATACGCGATCATAGGACTCCAGAACCGAGTCCTATGACACCCCCGCGTCTAGGAGCCTCTATAGGAGATCAGGTAGTTGAGCGGATGACAGATGAGGAATGGGCAGTGGCCTTGGCTAAGCATCAACAAGTACAAGATAAGTTTCATGCTCAACGAAACTCAATTCTCTCCTCTGCTTCCAAGAGCAAATCCTCTGCCACCACTCCCAAGAAGAAGAAGAAAGCCCACAAGAAATGGAAAGCTACAGAGGGCACCTCAACCAGTGCTGCTGAAGCTCAAAAATCCCCTCCTCATGCAACAGAAGTTGGATCTTCTGCACCCCCCTCCTCCAAAAGACAAAAAGAAGAGAAAACCTAAGTCTTCTGAGGAGGGTGCCCCCAAACCGAAGAAAAGGAGGAGCAAGAAGAAATCCAAGAAACCTCACACTCCTCTGCAGACTATCGTAGAGGAAACTGATATGATCGAAGAAACCCATGAGCAACCTCTGCAATCCCCTTCACCTATCAACTATGCAGAAGATCAGGGTGATTTTTCTGTCTTCCTCCAACAACATGGGATTGCACACTCTTTAGACCCTTCTGGATGGACCGCAGAAGCTCTATCTCATCATTCAACAGAAGTAGTAGATTTCAAAATCTCTTCTGACTTGGATGAAGATGACCAAAACCCCGCAGAATATTCAGTCTGCAACTCCAGAAGTACTTCATAACCCCTTCACCAAACCCAGATTTGATGTGCTTAGAGCAAGTCCAGAGGATCTAGCTAAAGCAACCACCAGAACCCCACGAGTCTTAGTCTCAGAGGTAGATTCTGATGAAGAAGAGGTAAACCAAGGAAACCAACACCCAGATCGTAGGCATTTTTCCTCCTACCATCCCCATGTACAACAATTGGTTGGTGTAATACCCCGGGTAAACCCGTTAGTTAAAAATCTAATTCCGTTAAGTTTATTTAATTTTAAAGTTTCTAATTAGGGAAAGTTTGGATAAGTTTATAAGTTAAGGGTGTTTTGGGTCATTGTTGAATAGTTTAAGGGCTAAAAGGTAAATAGGGTTAGATATTATCTCTTTAGACTTCAGATAATTTCATTATTCAGATTCAAGTGTGTGTTTGTGTGTGTGTTGAGAGAATAGGGAGAAAAAGGAAGAAAGTTAGGTTAAGGCATCATTTGGTGAGTTTGGAAGAGATTACGGGTATGTTTCCTTTACAATTTATGTTTGTAATGGTTGGTAAATGGTTTCTGTCGGATTAGAATCAATAGAATCGAACTGGTATGAATTTCAGTCGGATTTCTGGGTAAAAAGTACCAAACCGACAGAGGTGTCCGGATGATATGAATGTGTCCGGATAGTTCTGTTGGGTGGTGTCCGGGTAAGTTGTTGATAGAGTCCGGACGATTTGATTGATGGTTTCCGGATGATTTAGAGTCCGGATGGCATCCGGATTCCTCGTGTTGTCCGGATTAGTCTGCTGTCCGGATTACTGAGGTTGTCCGGAAAAGTCATGTTGTCCGGAAAAAGTGGTGTTGTCCGGGTTGTTTGGGTTGTCCGGATAACTTGGATGTTTGGGTAATTTTGAGGATAAAAGTTATGTAGATGTATCTAGAGTCCATAACCTGCTAGTAAGTCTTATACATAAGTTGGTAAGGAGATATTTGTATGTAAATGGTTTCAGATTCTGAGGTATTTGGATAAAGGAACGGATAGCTCGGAGAAAGGCTTGGAAGCGTATTTTAAGCATTCAAGGTGAGTTTTACTTTAAAAGTATTTTCAACTGGAATACATACGTATGGTTTGGGAATGTGATAATTAGTGATTAATGTGTTTATATGTATGGTGTACATGATTGATAATATATTGAGATATATGTTATGGTTATATTGCACGAAACGAGTATAAGTGAGCCGAATTATTGTTCGGCGGGGCTGTATGGAAATACAGCGGGGCTGCATGAAATGGCAGTGGAGCTGTAGGTAATTGCAGCGGGGCTGTATGTAATTACAGTGGAGTCAACTGTATTGTACGGTGACGATGATTAGTTGGCTTGCTACCGACTAATGTGGCCAGGGGAAAGAAGATGAGATGAGGAGAGATACACGGTGCACGAGTCCTAATGTGGTATTTATATACGTGTGGTATATGCGTGCTTATACGAAAGGTTTTATGTAAACTATTCTGATACAAAGTATTATGTGAAAAGAGTTTTATATTGATTTTGGAAAAGACCGGGATTAACTCACTAGACCCGTTTGGTCTAACCCTCATTTTGTTTTCAAAAATATGTTTTCCAGGTTAAGGATCGGCAGGGGAGGATGAAGTGTAGGAAGCTTTTGTTGGATGTTGATTAGGAAGCTTTTATATATTTTGTAATGTCAAGACTATTGAGACCGTGCTTGGTTTGTGATGTACCTTTTATTATGAATGTAATGAAGTTATGCAATGTATGTTATTTGTTGTATGTTTGGGAAACCGGGTCGTTACAAATGGTATCAGAGCCCTAGTTTAAGAGATTTAGGTATTTGGATTTATACCTAGACTTAAACTGCATGTGAAGTAGGATGTCCTTATTATTTTAGAACCTTGGGATGTTAAGTATAAAAAGGTAGAAGGAACATCATGTAAGGTATGTTCAAATTACACCTGGCCAGTGTAAGCGTGAACTTACAAGTACATGTTTGAACTGAAATACCTTGTTATATGGGGTATGTGCTTATGTGTATGTTAACTTTGTTTAAATCTACAGAATGGCAAGCGGAACACGAAATTCGAATCGAGGAGGAGGAAGAAATCCGAATAGAACTAATCCGCCAATAAGAACTGGGGGCAGAGTCGGAGGTAGAACTGGGGGTAGGACTGGAGGCCGAACTGGAGGCGGAACTCAGCAACAAGATACAGAGTTCGTTACGAGAGGTGATTTAATGGCAGAGATGGGGAGGCTACAAGCCAGTATTCAGGCAATGTTTGATCGGAATCGTCACGGTGAAGCTGAAACACCGGATCCTGAAACGGAAGCTGAAATGCCAATTACACCAACTGATGTACATGTGCCAAGGAGGTGCGACTACAAAATGTTCTTAAGTTGTAGACCTCCGACCTACTCTGGGGACAGGGATCCCGTGAATGCGATGAAATGGTTAAAGGAGATAGAGGCTATCTTTAAGACGAGAAAGTGCGCCGAAGAAGATAAAGTATTATATGGAGCAGCAATGTTAAAGGGGGATGCATTATACTGGTGGGAAGCTCATATTCATTCTGAAGGATCTGATATATACTCCACTTTCTCTTGGAAGGAATTCGTTATAGCATTTAAGAAGCAGTTTTGTTCCCAAGCCGCAGTTAAACAATTGGAAGGAGAGTTTATGAATTTGAGGCAAGGAAATTTATCAGTTAGGGACTATACTGCCCGTTTTCTGGAAAAGTCACGTTTCGCAGAATACTGTGTGGCCACAGAGGCAATGAAGACAGAAAGGTTTATTTTCGGGTTAAATTCGGAAGTCAGAAAGTTAGTGACTGCAACAGGACCTGATAACTTCTCAGCCGCGGTAAATGCCGCGGAAAATGTAGAACGAGATATTAAGAGAGATGCAAATGATAAGAGTGCTGGGAAAAGAAAATCGGAAGAGATGACACATGATTCAATGGAGTACGAAATTCAGAGGTTCGATAGTCGCCTACCTTTTAGACCGAATGAAAAACTATGTCCAAAATGCAATCGCGTACATCAAGGAAATTGTTATGTTGATCCTAGAAGTTGTTACAAGTGTGGAAGGGCTGGACACGTCGCTAAGAATTGTCGCGCAAATCGATTTTGTTTCGTTTGCAATTCCCCTGATCATATTCAGTCAGACTGTCCACAATGGAAGGTACGACAGGGTAGTACAACGGGGAAACCAATAAATGTCAGGACGGGAGAGATACAAGGGTCTGAAGAACCGAAGGCAAAGGGACGAGTATTCCAAATGACAACGCAGGATGAGGAGGAGATTCCAGATGAGGATACAAGTACATTTCTAATAAACTCTATACTTGCTAAGGTGTTATCTGACTTCGGTGCGAAGTGGTTCTTGGTATTTCTGTGCTTATATTGCTGATCTGTGTTAGAGACATAGGTGGGTGTGGGGTGGCTATTCATTTAGTTTCTATGGCTTTGAATAAGTTCGAGGTAGTAGTAATAGGTATTCATACCTTATTGCCTAACCGAATTCCGGGACGGAATTCTTTTAAGGGGGAGATAATGTAATACCCCGGGTAAACCCGTTAGTTAAAAATCTAATTCCGTTAAGTTTATTTAATTTTAAAGTTTCTAATTAGGGAAAGTTTGGATAAGTTTATAAGTTAAGGGTGTTTTGGGTCATTGTTGAATAGTTTAAGGACTAAAAGGTAAATAGGGTTAGATATTATCTCTTTAGACTTCAGATAATTTCATTATTCAGATTCAAGTGTGTGTTTGTGTGTGTGTTGAGAGAATAGGGAGAAAAAGGAAGAAAGCTAGGTTAAGGCATCATTTGGTGAGTTTGGAAGAGATTACAGGTATGTTTCCTTTACAATTTATATTTGTAATGGTTGGTAAATGGTTTCTGTCGGATTAGAATCAATAGAATCGAACTGGTATGAATTTCAGTCGGATTTCTGGGTAAAAAGTACCAAACCGACAGAGGTGTCCGGATGATATGAATGTGTCCGGATAGTTCTGTTGGGTGGTGTCCGGGTAAGTTGTTGATAGAGTCCGGACGATTTGATTGATGGTTTACGGATGATTTAGAGTCCGGATGGCATCCGGATTCCTCGTGTTGTCCGGATTAGTCTGCTGTCCGGATTACTGAGGTTGTCCGGAAAAGTCATGTTGTCCGGAAAAAGTGGTGTTGTCCGGGTTGTTTGGGTTGTCCGGATAACATGGATGTTTGGGTAATTTTGAGGATAAAAGTTATGTAGATGTATCTAGAGTCCATAACCTGCTAGTAAGTCTTATACATAAGCTGGTAAGGAGATATTTGTATGTAAATGGTTTCAGATTCTGAGATATTTGGATAAAGGAACGGATAGCTCGGAGAAAGGCTTGGAAGCGTATTTTAAGCATTCAAGGTGAGTTTTACTTTAAAAGTATTTTCAACTGGAATACATACGTATGGTTTGGGAATGTCATAATTAGTGATTAATGTGCTTATATGTATGGTGTACATGATTGATAATATATTGAGATATATGTTATGGTTATATTGCACGAAACGAGTATAAGTGAGCCGAATTATTGTTCGGCGGGGCTGTATGGAAATACAGCGGGGCTGCATGAAATGGCAGTGGAGCTGTAGGTAATTGCAGCGGGGCTGTATGTAATTACAGTGGAGTCGGCTGTATTGTACGGTGACGATGATTAGTTGGCTTGCTACCGACTAATGTGGCCAAGGGAAAGAAGATGAGATGAGGAGAGATACACGGTGCACGAGTCCTAATGTGGTATTTATATACGTGTGGTATATGCGTGCTTATACGAAAGGTTTTATGTAAACTATTCTGATACAAAGTATTATGTGAAAAGAGTTTTATATTGATTTTGGAAAAGACCGGGATTAACTCACTAGACCCGTTTGGTCTAACCCTCATTTTGTTTTCAAAAATATGTTTTCCAGGTTAAGGATCGGCAGGGGAGGATGAAGTGTAGGAAGCTTTTGTTGGATGTTGATTAGGAAGCTTTTATATATTTTGTAATGTCAAGACTATTGAGACCGTGCTTGGTTTGTGATGTACCTTTTATTATGAATGTAATGAAGTTATGCAATGTATGTTATTTGTTGTATGTTTGGGAAACCGGGTCGTTACAAATGGTATCAGAGCCCTAGTTTAAGAGATTTAGGTATTTGGATTTATACCTAGACTTAAACTGCATGTGAAGTAGGATGTCCTTATTATTTTAGAACCTTGGGATGTTAAGTATAAAAAGGTAGAAGGAACATCATGTAAGGTATGTTCAAATTACACCTGGCCAGTGTAAGCGTGAACTTACAAGTACATGTTTGAACTGAAATACCTTGTTATATGGGGTATGTGCTTATGTGTATGTTAACTTTGTTTAAATCTACAGAATGGCAAGCGGAACACGAAATTCGAATCGAGGAGGTGGAAGAAATCCGAATAGAACTAATCCGCCAATAAGAACTGGGGGCAGAGTCGGAGGTAGAACTGGGGGTAGGACTGGAGGCCGAACTGGAGGCGGAACTCAGCAACAAGATACAGAGTTCGTTACGAGAGGTGATTTAATGGCAGAGATGGGGAGGCTACAAGCCAGTATTCAGGCAATGTTTGATCGGAATCGTCACGGTGAAGCTGAAACACCGGATCCTGAAACGGAAGCTGAAATGCCAATTACACCAACTGATGTACAGGTGCCAAGGAGGTGCGACTACAAAATGTTCTTAAGTTGTAGACCTCCGACCTACTCTGGGGACAGGGATCCCGTGAATGCGATGAAATGGTTAAAGGAGATAGAGGCTATCTTTAAGACGAGCAAGTGCGCCGAAGAAGATAAAGTATTATATGGAGCAGCAATGTTAAAGGGGGATGCATTATACTGGTGGGAAGCTCATATTCATTCTGAAGGATCTGATATATACTCCACTTTCTCTTGGAAGGAATTCGTTATAGCATTTAAGAAGCAGTTTTGTTCCCAAGCCGCAGTTAAACAATTGGAAGGAGAGTTTATGAATTTGAGGCAAGGAAATTTATCAGTTAGGGACTATACTGCCCGTTTTCTGGAAAAGTCACGTTTCGCAGAATACTGTGTGGCCACAGAGGCAATGAAGACAGAAAGGTTTATTTTCGGGTTAAATTCGGAAGTCAGAAAGTTAGTGACTGCAACAGGACCTGATAACTTCTCAGCCGCAGTAAATGCCGCGGAAAATGTAGAACGAGATATTAAGAGAGATGCAAATGATAAGAGTGCTGGGAAAAGAAAATCGGAAGAGATGACACATGATTCAATGGAGTACGAAATTCAGAGGTTCGATAGTCGCCTACCTTTTAGACCGAATGAAAAACTATGTCCAAAATGCAATCGCGTACATCAAGGAAATTGTTATGTTGATCCTAGAAGTTGTTACAAGTGTGGAAGGGCTGGACACGTCGCTAAGAATTGTCGCGCAAATCGATTTTGTTTCGTTTGCAATTCCCCTGATCATATTCAGTCAGACTGTCCACAATGGAAGGTACGACAGGGTAGTACAACGGGGAAACCAATAAATGTCAGGACGGGAGAGATACAAGGGTCTGAAGAACCGAAGGCAAAGGGACGAGTATTCCAAATGACAACGCAGGATGAGGAGGAGATTCCGGATGAGGATACAAGTACATTTCTAATAAACTCTATACTTGCTAAGGTGTTATCTGACTTCGGTGCGAAGTGGTTCTTGGTATTTCTGTGCTTATATTGCTGATCTGTGTTAGAGACATAGGTGGGTGTGGGGTGGCTATTCATTTAGTTTCTATGGCTTTGAATAAGTTCGAGGTAGTAGTAATAGGTATTCATACCTTATTGCCTAACCGAATTCCGGGACGGAATTCTTTTAAGGGGGAGATAATGTAATACCCCGGGTAAACCCGTTAGTTAAAAATCTAATTCCGTTAAGTTTATTTAATTTTAAAGTTTCTAATTAGGGAAAGTTTGGATAAGTTTATAAGTTAAGGGTGTTTTGGGTCATTGTTGAATAGTTTAAGGGCTAAAAGGTAAATAGGGTTAGATATTATCTCTTTAGACTTCAGATAATTTCATTATTCAGATTCATATGTGTGTTTGTGTGTGTGTTGAGAGAATAGGGAGAAAAAGGAAGAAAGCTAGGTTAAGGCATCATTTGGTGAGTTTGGAAGAGATTACAGGTATGTTTCCTTTACAATTTATGTTTGTAATGGTTGGTAAATGGTTTCTGTCGGATTAGAATCAATAGAATCGAACTGGTATGAATTTCAGTCGGATTTCTGGGTAAAAAGTACCAAACCGACAGAGGTGTCCGGATGATATGAATGTGTCCGGATAGTTCTGTTGGGTGGTGTCCGGGTAAGTTGTTGATAGAGTCCGGACGATTTGATTGATGGTTTCCGGATGATTTAGAGTCCGGATGGCATCCGGATTCCTCGTGTTGTCCGGATTAGTCTGCTGTCCGGATTACTGAGGTTGTCCGGAAAAGTCATGTTGTCCGGAAAAAGTGGTGTTGTCCGGGTTGTTTGGGTTGTCCGGATAACTTGGATGTTTGGGTAATTTTGAGGATAAAAGTTATGTAGATGTATCTAGAGTCCATAACCTGCTAGTAAGTCTTATACATAAGTTGGTAAGGAGATATTTGTATGTAAATGGTTTCAGATTCTGAGGTATTTGGATAAAGGAACGGATAGCTCGGAGAAAGGCTTGGAAGCGTATTTTAAGCATTCAAGGTGAGTTTTACTTTAAAAGTATTTTCAACTGGAATACATACGTATGGTTTGGGAATGTGATAATTAGTGATTAATGTGCTTATATGTATGGTGTACATGATTGATAATATATTGAGATATATGTTATGGTTATATTGCACGAAACGAGTATAAGTGAGCCGAATTATTGTTCGGCGGGGCTGTATGGAAATACAGCGGGGCTGCATGAAATGGCAGTGGAGCTGTAGGTAATTGCAGCGGGGCTGTATGTAATTACAGTGGAGTCGACTGTATTGTACGGTGACGATGATTAGTTGGCTTGCTACCGACTAATGTGGCCAGGGGAAAGAAGATGAGATGAGGAGAGATACACGGTGCACGAGTCCTAATGTGGTATTTATATACGTGTGGTATATGCGTGCTTATACGAAAGGTTTTATGTAAACTATTCTGATACAAAGTATTATGTGAAAAGAGTTTTATATTGATTTTGGAAAAGACCGGGATTAACTCACTAGACCCGTTTGGTCTAACCCTCATTTTGTTTTCAAAAATATGTTTTCCAGGTTAAGGATCGGCAGGGGAGGATGAAGTGTAGGAAGCTTTTGTTGGATGTTGATTAGGAAGCTTTTATATATTTTGTAATGTCAAGACTATTGAGACCGTGCTTGGTTTGTGATGTACCTTTTATTATGAATGTAATGAAGTTATGCAATGTATGTTATTTGTTGTATGTTTGGGAAACCGGGTCGTTACAAATGGTATCAGAGCCCTAGTTTAAGAGATTTAGGTATTTGGATTTATACCTAGACTTAAACTGCATGTGAAGTAGGATGTCCTTATTATTTTAGAACCTTGGGATGTTAAGTATAAAAAGGTAGAAGGAACATCATGTAAGGTATGTTCAAATTACACCTGGCAAGTGTAAGCGTGAACTTACAAGTACATGTTTGAACTGAAATACCTTGTTATATGGGGTATGTGCTTATGTGTATGTTAACTTTGTTTAAATCTACAGAATGGCAAGCGGAACACGAAATTCGAATCGAGGAGGAGGAAGAAATCCGAATAGAACTAATCCGCCAATAAGAACTGGGCGCAGAGTCGGAGGTAGAACTGGGGGTAGGACTGGAGGCCGAACTGGAGGCGGAACTCAGCAACAAGATACAGAGTTCATTACGAGAGGTGATTTAATGGCAGAGATGGGGAGGCTACAAGCCAGTATTCAGGCAATGTTTGATCGGAATCGTCACGGTGAAGCTGAAACACCGGATCCTGAAACGGAAGCTGAAATGCCAATTACACCAACTGATGTACAGGTGCCAAGGAGGTGCGACTACAAAATGTTCTTAAGTTGTAGACCTCCGACCTACTCTGGGGACAGGGATCCCGTGAATGCGATGAAATGGTTAAAGGAGATAGAGGCTATCTTTAAGACGAGCAAGCGCGCCGAAGAAGATAAAGTATTATATGGAGCAGCAATGTTAAAGGGGGATGCATTATACTGGTGGGAAGCTCATATTCATTCTGAAGGATCTGATATATACTCCACTTTCTCTTGGAAGGAATTCGTTATAGCATTTAAGAAGCAGTTTTGTTCCCAAGCCGCAGTTAAACAATTGGAAGGAGAGTTTATGAATTTGAGGCAAGGAAATTTATCAGTTAGGGACTATACTGCCTGTTTTCTGGAAAAGTCACGTTTCGCAGAATACTGTGTGGCCACAGAGGCAATGAAGACAGAAAGGTTTATTTTCGGGTTAAATTCGGAAGTCAGAAAGTTAGTGACTGCAACAGGACCTGATAACTTCTCAGCCGCAGTAAATGCCGCGGATAATGTAGAACGAGATATTAAGAGAGATGCAAATGATAAGAGTGCTGGGAAAAGAAAATCGGAAGAGATGACACATGATTCAATGGAGTACGAAATTCAGAGGTTCGATAGTCGCCTACCTTTTAGACCGAATGAAAAACTATGTCCAAAATGCAATCGCGTACATCAAGGAAATTGTTATGTTGATCCTAGAAGTTGTTACAAGTGTGGAAGGGCTGGACACGTCGCTAAGAATTGTCGCGCAAATCGATTTTGTTTCGTTTGCAATTCCCCTGATCATATTCAGTCAGACTGTCCACAATGGAAGGTACGACAGGGTAGTACAACGGGGAAACCAATAAATGTCAGGACGGGAGAGATACAAGGGTCTGAAGAACCGAAGGCAAAGGGACGAGTATTCCAAATGACAACGCAGGATGAGGAGGAGATTCCGGATGAGGATACAAGTACATTTCTAATAAACTCTATACTTGCTAAGGTGTTATCTGACTTCGGTGCGAAGTGGTTCTTGGTATTTCTGTGCTTATATTGCTGATCTGTGTTAGAGACATAGGTGGGTGTGGGGTGGCTATTCATTTAGTTTCTATGGCTTTGAATAAGTTCAAGGTAGTAGTAATAGGTATTCATACCTTATTGCCTAACCGAATTCCGGGACGGAATTCTTTTAAGGGGGAGATAATGTAATACCCCGGGTAAACCCGTTAGTTAAAAATCTAATTCCGTTAAGTTTATTTAATTTTAAAGTTTCTAATTAGGGAAAGTTTGGATAAGTTTATAAGTTAAGGGTGTTTTGGGTCATTGTTGAATAGTTTAAGGGCTAAAAGGTAAATAGGGTTAGATATTATCTCTTTAGACTTCAGATAATTTCATTATTCAGATTCAAGTGTGTGTTTGTGTGTGTGTTGAGAGAATAGGGAGAAAAAGGAAGAAAGCTAGGTTAAGGCATCATTTGGTGAGTTTGGAAGAGATTACAGGTATGTTTCCTTTACAATTTATGTTTGTAATGGTTGGTAAATGGTTTCTGTCGGATTAGAATCAATAAAATCGAACTGGTATGAATTTCAGTCGGATTTCTGGGTAAAAAGTACCAAACCGACAGAGGTGTCCGGATGATATGAATGTGTCCGGATAGTTCTGTTGGGTGGTGTCCGGGTAAGTTGTTGATAGAGTCCGGACGATTTGATTGATGGTTTACGGATGATTTAGAGTCCGGATGGCATCCGGATTCCTCGTGTTGTCCGGATTAGTCTGCTGTCCGGATTACTGAGGTTGTCCGGAAAAGTCATGTTGTCCGGAAAAAGTGGTGTTGTCCGGGTTGTTTGGGTTGTCCGGATAACATGGATGTTTGGGTAATTTTGAGGATAAAAGTTATGTAGATGTATCTAGAGTCCATAACCTGCTAGTAAGTCTTATACATAAGCTGGTAAGGAGATATTTGTATGTAAATGGTTTCAGATTCTGAGATATTTGGATAAAGGAACGGATAGCTCGGAGAAAGGCTTGGAAGCGTATTTTAAGCATTCAAGGTGAGTTTTACTTTAAAAGTATTTTCAACTGGAATACATACGTATGGTTTGGGAATGTCATAATTAGTGATTAATGTGCTTATATGTATGGTGTACATGATTGATAATATATTGAGATATATGTTATGGTTATATTGCACGAAACGAGTATAAGTGAGCCGAATTATTGTTCGGCGGGGCTGTATGGAAATACAGCGGGGCTGCATGAAATGGCAGTGGAGCTGTAGGTAATTGCAGCGGGGCTGTATGTAATTACAGTGGAGTCGGCTGTATTGTACGGTGACGATGATTAGTTGGCTTGCTACCGACTAATGTGGCCAAGGGAAAGAAGATGAGATGAGGAGAGATACACGGTGCACGAGTCCTAATGTGGTATTTATATACGTGTGGTATATGCGTGCTTATACGAAAGGTTTTATGTAAACTATTCTGATACAAAGTATTATGTGAAAAGAGTTTTATATTGATTTTGGAAAAGACCGGGATTAACTCACTAGACCCGTTTGGTCTAACCCTCATTTTGTTTTCAAAAATATGTTTTCCAGGTTAAGGATCGGCAGGGGAGGATGAAGTGTAGGAAGCTTTTGTTGGATGTTGATTAGGAAGCTTTTATATATTTTGTAATGTCAAGACTATTGAGACCGTGCTTGGTTTGTGATGTACCTTTTATTATGAATGTAATGAAGTTATGCAATGTATGTTATTTGTTGTATGTTTGGGAAACCGGGTCGTTACAAATGGTATCAGAGCCCTAGTTTAAGAGATTTAGGTATTTGGATTTATACCTAGACTTAAACTGCATGTGAAGTAGGATGTCCTTATTATTTTAGAACCTTGGGATGTTAAGTATAAAAAGGTAGAAGGAACATCATGTAAGGTATGTTCAAATTACACCTGGCCAGTGTAAGCGTGAACTTACAAGTACATGTTTGAACTGAAATACCTTGTTATATGGGGTATGTGCTTATGTGTATGTTAACTTTGTTTAAATCTACAGAATGGCAAGCGGAACACGAAATTCGAATCGAGGAGGTGGAAGAAATCCGAATAGAACTAATCCGCCAATAAGAACTGGGGGCAGAGTCGGAGGTAGAACTGGGGGTAGGACTGGAGGCCGAACTGGAGGCGGAACTCAGCAACAAGATACAGAGTTCGTTACGAGAGGTGATTTAATGGCAGAGATGGGGAGGCTACAAGCCAGTATTCAGGCAATGTTTGATCGGAATCGTCACGGTGAAGCTGAAACACCGGATCCTGAAACGGAAGCTGAAATGCCAATTACACCAACTGATGTACAGGTGCCAAGGAGGTGCGACTACAAAATGTTCTTAAGTTGTAGACCTCCGACCTACTCTGGGGACAGGGATCCCGTGAATGCGATGAAATGGTTAAAGGAGATAGAGGCTATCTTTAAGACGAGCAAGTGCGCCGAAGAAGATAAAGTATTATATGGAGCAGCAATGTTAAAGGGGGATGCATTATACTGGTGGGAAGCTCATATTCATTCTGAAGGATCTGATATATACTCCACTTTCTCTTGGAAGGAATTCGTTATAGCATTTAAGAAGCAGTTTTGTTCCCAAGCCGCAGTTAAACAATTGGAAGGAGAGTTTATGAATTTGAGGCAAGGAAATTTATCAGTTAGGGACTATATTGCCCGTTTTCTGGAAAAGTCACGTTTCGCAGAATACTGTGTGGCCACAGAGGCAATGAAGACAGAAAGGTTTATTTTCGGGTTAAATTCGGAAGTCAGAAAGTTAGTGACTGCAACAGGACCTGATAACTTCTCAGCCGCAGTAAATGCCGCGGAAAATGTAGAACGATATATTAAGAGAGATGCAAATGATAAGAGTGCTGGGAAAAGAAAATCGGAAGAGATGACACATGATTCAATGGAGTACGAAATTCAGAGGTTCGATAGTCGCCTACCTTTTAGACCGAATGAAAAACTATGTCCAAAATGCAATCGCGTACATCAAGGAAATTGTTATGTTGATCCTAGAAGTTGTTACAAGTGTGGAAGGGCTGGACACGTCGCTAAGAATTGTCGCGCAAATCGATTTTGTTTCGTTTGCAATTCCCCTGATCATATTCAGTCAGACTGTCCACAATGGAAGGTACGACAGGGTAGTACAACGGGGAAACCAATAAATGTCAGGACGGGAGAGATACAAGGGTCTGAAGAACCGAAGGCAAAGGGACGAGTATTCCAAATGACAACGCAGGATGAGGAGGAGATTCCGGATGAGGATACAAGTACATTTCTAATAAACTCTATACTTGCTAAGGTGTTATCTGACTTCGGTGCGAAGTGGTTCTTGGTATTTCTGTGCTTATATTGCTGATCTGTGTTAGAGACATAGGTGGGTGTGGGGTGGCTATTCATTTAGTTTCTATGGCTTTGAATAAGTTCGAGGTAGTAGTAATAGGTATTCATACCTTATTGCCTAACCGAATTCCGGGACGGAATTCTTTTAAGGGGGAGATAATGTAATACCCCGGGTAAACCCGTTAGTTAAAAATCTAATTCCGTTAAGTTTATTTAATTTTAAAGTTTCTAATTAGGGAAAGTTTGGATAAGTTTATAAGTTAAGGGTGTTTTGGATCATTGTTGAATAGTTTAAGGGCTAAAAGGTAAATAGGGTTAGATATTATCTCTTTAGACTTCAGATAATTTCATTATTCAGATTCAAGTGTGTGTTTGTGTGTGTGTTGAGAGAATAGGGAGAAAAAGGAAGAAAGCTAGGTTAAGGCATCATTTGGTGAGTTTGGAAGAGATTACAGGTATGTTTCCTTTACAATTTATGTTTGTAATGGTTGGTAAATGGTTTCTGTCGGATTAGAATCAATAGAATCGAACTGGTATGAATTTCAGTCGGATTTTTGGGTAAAAAGTACCAAACCGACAGAGGTGTCCGGATGATATGAATGTGTCCGGATAGTTCTGTTGGGTGGTGTCCGGGTAAGTTGTTGATAGAGTCCGGACGATTTGATTGATGGTTTCCGGATGATTTAGAGTCCGGATGGCATCCGGATTCCTCGTGTTGTCCGGATTAGTCTGCTGTCCGGATTACTGAGGTTGTCCGGAAAAGTCATGTTGTCCGGAAAAAGTGGTGTTGTCCGGGTTGTTTGGGTTGTCCGGATAACTTGGATGTTTGGGTAATTTTGAGGATAAAAGTTATGTAGATGTATCTAGAGTCCATAACCTGCTAGTAAGTCTTATACATAAGTTGGTAAGGAGATATTTGTATGTAAATGGTTTCAGATTCTGAGGTATTTGGATAAAGGAACGGATAGCTCGGAGAAAGGCTTAGAAGCGTATTTTAAGCATTCAAGGTGAGTTTTACTTTAAAAGTATTTTCAACTGGAATACATACGTATGGTTTGGGAATGTGATAATTAGTGATTAATGTGCTTATATGTATGGTGTACATGATTGATAATATATTGAGATATATGTTATGGTTATATTGCACGAAACGAGTATAAGTGAGCCGAATTATTGTTCGGCGGGGCTGTATGGAAATACAGCGGGGCTGCATGAAATGGCAGTGGAGCTGTAGGTAATTGCAGCGGGGCTGTATGTAATTACAGTGGAGTCGACTGTATTGTACGGTGACGATGATTAGTTGGCTTGCTACCGACTAATGTGGCCAGGGGAAAGAAGATGAGATGAGGAGAGATACACGGTGCACGAGTCCTAATGTGGTATTTATATACGTGTGGTATATGCGTGCTTATACGAAAGGTTTTATGTAAACTATTCTGATACAATGTATTATGTGAAAAGAGTTTTATATTGATTTTGGAAAAGACCGGGATTAACTCACTAGACCCGTTTGGTCTAACCCTCATTTTGTTTTCAAAAATATGTTTTCCAGGTTAAGGATCGGCAGGGGAGGATGAAGTGTAGGAAGCTTTTGTTGGATGTTGATTAGGAAGCTTTTATATATTTTGTAATGTCAAGACTATTGAGACTGTGCTTGGTTTTTGATGTACCTTTTATTATGAATGTAATGAAGTTATGCAATGTATGTTATTTGTTGTATGTTTGGGAAACCGGGTTGTTACAGTTGGGACTTATCCTTGTGTAACATCCCGAATTTTTCGTTGTATTATTTTGTGAATTACAAGTTTTAACTTGGGGTTAAGTTTGTAATTGTTTAAAAATTGTTGGTTGAAGTAGATTTTCAATTTGAGGGTTTGTAGTGTCATTCTTTTAAAGTTGGGGGTTTATTTGGTAAAATGTCCTATGACTCATGTTAATTAAGTGAGGAGGTGTCAAACAACAAGTCATTAAAGACTAATTGTGTGAGTGTGAGTTTGTATGTGTGTTTTCAGTTTTGAGAGAAAGAGAAGCCGAGAGATAGAGATAGAGAGATCGAGAAAAGAGAAGGAGAAGAAGAATAGCAGGAAATCATCTAATCTGGTGTTTAGTAAAGAATCATAAAAGGTAAACATCTCATTGATTTCTTCATCTTTATAAGTTAAAAGTTTTTATGAAGTTTTAGGTGGGTTTTGATGATTTAAACATGATTATGAGAATCTGAATTTACAGGTATGTTATGTTTAGAGTATTAAACATATCTGCAAGTTTGCATAAACAAACATAGCTTAAAAATATAAAAATCTGGGTTTAAGGATGAACATAGTGAACTGAGACTTGGATGAACATCATAGATGTCGCAACCTTAAGCTGCGACATTCATGCTTGTCGCAATAGACCGTTGCGACTTGGAGTTGGAATCGCAACAGTTGATTGCGACGTGGCATTGGAGTCGCAACAGTTGATTGCGACTTGGGTTAGAATCGCAATGGTGGGTTGCGATTTAGAAATGGAATCGCAATAGTGCGTTGCGATTTAGAGTTGGAGTCGCAATAGTTGGTTGCGACTTGGTCCAATGCATTGCGACTTGAGATGTAATTTTAAGAGATTAAAGATCCTTAGCTGTGGAGGGTTCTGTTTTATAAATTAATATCAATATACTTGAATATTGAATATTACAGTAAGCTGTGGTAATGAAGACAGGAGTCCCTACGACTTTTAAGGATTAAAGGAAGTGACTACGCATCAGGTGAGTTTATTTAACTCTCTTTAAATGTTCAGTAATTAACATTGAAATAAATATGAAAAATGTATGTCTGAGCATGATAATTAAAGGACTGGTATTATTCAATAAAGAGTCCAGTTAGTTAACTAATAGTTATGCTATATTGATCCTTGTGCTAAATTGCAAAGAGTGAATAGTCACGAAATCGAGGTACTAGAATTATCAAGATTCTTTATATATATACGTATGTAGAAATGTATTACTTTGTGTTTTATGCATATACACTGATAAGAGTTATAATACTTTTGTATTATGTTGTTGTAATTGCTAAAAGTAGGCATCCTGTCATCGGGGGCACTTGGGTACGGTATAATGGGAACGGGATACTCGCCATTGACCAAAGGGATGTAATTTCTAGTAATTGAGTATACCTTGAATCATCGGGGGTCCCGGTTGTTTATCACGATATAATAATCCCATCGGGACCATTGATTATGAGGTGAGGATATATGTAATTTGGAATAGGTAGATGTTGATTTGTAATTCCCATTTCAAATGGAAGATCGGAGATTTCCATTGTTATAGGGAAGATCAGAGATTTCCCAATTTATAAAGAGGATTAAGAAATAGGCCGGTTTTGACTTGTAATTTCTTAGACAAGAGTATAGACTTTAAAACTGGCATGATTTAGGGTAATCTCTTGGTAGTGTTATTGTGGCTAAATCAAATTAGTCATAAGTATGGGAGTGGGGTAGATTCCCAGTATTGAAAGGAGTTGTCATACGGTAAGATGGTTGAGAACAGGTTTGATGTATCTGTTGAGATTTTAATTATTTAACTTTAATTTGATTTGAATATTCTCACTAGGCGAAAGCCTAATGTTTTAAAGTTGAATTTCTTACCAGGTACAAGTTCCGGGAAGTAGGCGGGAAGTGCGATGAGAATTTTTGGAAAGGTTCAAACTTAGAGATAACGGAGGATCTAGCTGATATTTTGATGCTTTTGGGACAAAGGATTAGATAACCATATAAATCTGATTATTGTTGTATGGTTAGATTAATAGGTCATTTGTTTTAGACACATTGTATATAAAACCTTTACAATTGATCCTCAGGTTATAGAAGTTTGAAGTTTTATGATCATAACTTGTAGCAATTTTAAGGTTTAAATTGGCCCTGTTTTTAGGGTGGTACACCCTGCTTTGACTCTCTGGGAAAAAGCCCAGAAGCTAGAACAGAAGTCGTGATCCATAGAGTAGAAAAAGAGGCTGAGACAATTGATGGTGAAGAAGTGTTAGGATGCCCAACAGAGCAAGAATCCATAACAGATGCCTGGAATAGAAGAGGCACAAAATCCCAACCAACTTCCAGTGCAACCCACATGTCTATTACCGCCAGTCTAGTGGCAGAAGGTAATATTGAACAAGAGCAGCCCAGCTCAAACCCACCCCAAACTGACCGGGCAGAGGAAATTCCTTCCACTTCTATGCCACTAATAGCCGGGGAAACCATTCTAGGGGAGTCCTCTCAAAAGGACTTACCCTTAGTTCGTGATCCATCGCACTTGATCACAACAGAAATCCCTACAGAGGAATTCGTTTCCTCTGATACGCACACACACTTAGGTCCAACAGGCTCTTCAGATGAGCTTAGAGTGCACAAAGACGGAGAGACTCTAGACAAGTCTCTGAGTCAACATAAGGATACTCTTGTACCCACCTCTGGAGTGGATCAAGACAATGTTCTTATCAGAACTTCTGTAGAGAATGACGCCTCAAAAACCTCTACTCAAGGATCAGAAGGAAATCCTTCCGGCCCCAACGTACAAACAAGGGCGAAAGAAGGTGTCCAAGGAACTGTGGAAGAATGTGTTCCCCCAGAGGTTACACAAAGTCCACATGTATCAAGGGATGAGTTCCAAACCCTTGTCACCTCTGTGGACAACACATTAAAGGAGTTGAAAAGCTCCTTTGATTATTTTGCAGATACAACTTCCAGGGCCATTACGGATCTGAACACCAAAATGGACAATCTGTCCACAGAGGTGCAAAATGCCTTAGCCCAGATGAAGTCAACTGCTACAACCTCTGCCACCTCTGCTGCTGCTGAGTTTGAGAAAGCCACAACCTATGCATTCCAAAGCTCTGTCAAAGACTTGCTGGAAAAGCTGAAAGAACAATCATTAACCCCCGCTGGCCTTACACCAGGAGAGTTGAAAAAGGCCTTAGTGCAAGTTCAAGAGCAAACGACAACGGAAACTCTGGCCATGAAGCCGTTCGACTACATGACCAGTGCTCAACTCACAGAACTTGGCCAAGGGGTGATCGACCAAGTGACAGAGTTTATCAGAGCCTTCACTGCTGCCAACGCAAACTATGTCAAAGAATTCAGGACAAGTGTGGGCAAATTGTGCTTCAACACAGAAGCAGAGGTCCATACCCTTCTCGGCCTCTATGATGACGTATGCGCAAAACTAATAGCCAAAGGTGCAACTCCACCGAAAAAGCCTGAAGCATCGTGCAACGCAGAGGGTACCAAAGACAAGGGTCAGGATGGATCTGATGATGACTTTGACGATTCATCAGATCATCCTGAGGGGGAGAAACAAAGGGAGAAAGTTGCAAACAGAGGTCTACCAGAACCACCAATAACAGCAGAACCCCAACTCAAACCCAAATACCTGAAACCAATCAAGATCAACAACAAAAGTCCACAGAGGCAACACCCACCTATGTGGAAACAACTTCTGTATTTGGAAAAGATGTGCCAATCCGTGAAGAATTCCAAATCCTAACATCCTCTGAAGAAGATCAACCATCCCAATCACCAAAACCAAAATCACCAAAAGAACTCCCTTCCCCAACACCAGAAGCCGAAAAGACAAAACCCCCATCTCTCACACCCAAAACCAGAACCAAAACCATTGCTCACAAAAGAAAACATCTGAGCAAAACCACAGAAGCCTCACCTACAAAACCCACATCACCTACCAAGCCCTCAGAAGCACAAGTGACAAAACCAACAGAGGCAGCCCCCACAAAACCCACAGAAGCAACCCCATCTCTACAAGAAGATCTACAGCCGAAGGCAAAAGACAAAGGCAAAGGGATAATGATAGAGGAACCCAAGAAGAAGAAGCCAAAGCATCAACCAGCAGCAAAATTGATGAAGATCTCTTTTGATGCATATGTGACACCAAAGCCAGAACAAGAAGACTGGGCTTTCGGTTCTACCCCTCTGTCAAACATACCAATTCTAGATCCGAAGGCAAAAGTCACAGAGGATAGAGTTGCCAAATCCAGAAACAAATGGATGCTCTGCGCAGGCCCATGCCTCCACCTGGTGCACCTCCACAACAGATGGAAGAGGTGGTGTACAGATATCTGTACAACAGAAGTGGCAGATATATTCTGCCACCAACCATTCAAGATCTCAACTTCCACGCTGACCTCGAAAACGCCTTCACAAGAACAACACCCAAACCAAAACATCAAGTCTTCTCAGAGTCCAAAATCGACAAGGTCATATACTGTAAGTTTTCTCAAACCAGAACCACTCCTAAGGTTTCCTATAACATCTATAAGGTCAAAAGGGAGGACAAAACCGTGACCCAATTCTCAGATGCTGATATGAGAAATCTAAGTCCCTATGACCTACCTGACCTTCTCAAATGGACGAAAGAGAACTTCACTACAAATGCAATTCGAAGGGCATACAGGGTGATCAGGAAAGCCATGCGAGAGAAACTTCTGCTATACAGCGTTATCGACTTCCAATTAGGACGAGACCTCGGAGTAAGAAACCTAAATCTCCGAACTACAGAAAATGTCTGCCCATCCTCTGCCATACCAAACTCGAACATTACATCTCCAAGAGTTGGGTTAGTTTATCAAGATCCTTCTGGGAAGTCTAGACTGTTCGTAGAGATGGGCTGTCAAAAGTATGCAACAAATACTTTGACAGAGTTCAGAGCAAGCCTCGTGGAGCATAGAGGAACAGAGCTCATGAATCAAGCTCTCGCAGATAGACTGATAGAGGTCATCGACCAAGTAATCAAATTCATAACCCTATGCATTAGTTTCTATCAAGAGCTTAGAGAACTAGTATTCGACAACAAAAGTTTCAACGACTTCAAAGACGCCAACGTCTGATATCCTCTACCAACCTCTGCAAATCTTTCCTTTCATAATGTAATCAAATGTAAGTGCCTCTGGCATAATTCTGTATGAAAGAAAAGTAAAATCTTTTGAGGTATTTTATTTCACCTCTTGTCATGTACTTAGCCTAGAAAACCTCGCACTTTTCGATTTTTTATTTTTCAATACTTAGGGTGAGATTGTTAGCTCCAATCTTTCTGTTTATAGAAGTATTGAAAAATAGGCTAAGTATAGAAGTCTTCGACAGAGGCTCTGCCGAGTCACCGAGAAGACTGAAGCATAGAAATCTTCGACAGAGGCTCTGCCAAGTAACCGAGAAGACCGAAGTAAAGATTCACCAGAAGACTCTTCAATGCGGACAAGGCCACAGAGCCTCTGTCACACTTGACAGGGCCTCTGTGGTATAAAAGACTAGAGCTCTATACAAGGACAATCGTGCTTCTCACGATTTTTGCTGTACGAAGAACATGAAGATCATTCATACAAGGCGTGACCTGACAACTCCACGTGTCAAACTCTGATGGGTCTTAGCCTTAGTAGAAGCCGGCACATTTAATTAACGTTGTACCTGCAACAGTACCTGAAACAGTACCTGAATAGTATCTTTGTACCTTCAGTCCTTGTTGTCCAGAACGTGTCCCCTTTAGAAGTAGTATAAATAGAAGACTCATGTTGAGTTCTTCTATTAAGCTTAGCACAACACACACACCATTAGAACATAATTCTTGTTATATCATCGGTGTTCTTGGTGTTCTATTCATATCAATATACATTGGGTTATTGAGCTATTTATCTGTGTTATTTACACTTTACGTATTTGTTATTGTGTGTTCTTCTACCTTATTATATCTTTTAGTTCGTTAAAAACGCATCCGCATTATATCTTGTTTGAACTATTAGATAGAATCATCATTGTTAAGCAAAACAGGAACCAACACACATGAATCTAGTTCTTGAAATATATCGTTTGGAATGGCCATAATCAGAAGTGTAACTGCCTTAAGGTCATTTTCCATTTTAAGCTTCTCATCTTCAGTAAACCCGGTGGTTTTAGCTTTGAAGTAAGCAAGAATCTCAGCAGTAGTTTCTGTTGCAGGTACACGTGGAACCAAAACCATGGGTTGGAGTGGTCCATCCGTGACAGAACGCATCAAATCTCTATCCAATCCATCAAAGAAATTAACCATCCTAATCTTCCACTGAGGATATCCATCTCTCAGAAGAGTTGGAGGTTTGGTCAGAGAACCAGCAGTATAGATGGCATAAATGTTGTTATTAGCCATTTTGAAGAAAATCAGAGTATGAACTTTTCAACAGATTTTGAAAGAGTTTAAACTGAAAGTTGATGAATAGTAGCCAATGGAACAATAACTTTGAGTAGAGAAGATCTTTAGACTAAACTAGAAAGCTTTAAACTTATTAAAAGAACTCTGAAAACTTGTTTTGAACTTGTAAGAACTCTGAAAACTTGTTTACAAGGAAGATTTTGAAGAATAACAACAATCAACAACTAAGAATCAACCTGGATAGATTGGATCGATTGATTTGAGCAAATCAATCCTCTCTAATACCAATTGTAGGTTCCCAGATTCACGTTGTATCACATAAATAGCATAAATCAGATAGCAGAAGCAATATATAAAGCCATTAAAATGTGAGTGATTGTGCAAACGATAATGTAACAGTGAGAGATCAATAATGAACAGTAATATGATAACAAGATCAAGTAAATAAGTTGCTCGTATATTGATAATGATGAATAACACCAAGAACACGTTCAAGTGTGTGTATTCAGAAATCTCTTAGGGAACAATATCGTACAGTGGTAGTGCTATGGAATGTAGCAGTGCGTGCTTTTACAATTGTGGAAAACTATTCTTCCAAAAGCTTACAATTGTATGTTCCACTACCATTCTATTTATAGTCCAATAAAGTGAAAAGACAGTGTACTATCTAACCCTGGAATGACACGTGGAAAGTGTGTCTCCGTCCTTTTAGGGTTTACGTGGAAAGTACGGACACGTGTCTAACACTTAGATATTTCTACGAGACTTAGGCTTCACAGAGGTCTTCATGTTACCAGAGCTCTTACGCCAGAGCTCTTTGAGCTCTGTTGGTTCCGCCAGAGCTCTGTCGAGCTCTGATGGACTTCTTCTTGGATTTCTTCTAGTTCTTCTGCTGGATCTCTGGTGGTCTTCTGACTTGTAATAATTTCAATACTTTTACATAAGAGATACTTGGGGCTAACAGGATCACACCCAAAGCTTCAAATCTTGCAAGATTATTCTTCTCCAAAACCCTTTTTGAGAGAAAAGAAAAGCTATATTTTTAAAGCCTTTTCAAGAGAGTAAGGCCATTTAATTTTTGCATTCAACACACATACACACTTGTGTGTGTTTTGGCCATAAGTTATGATAGAGAGGAGAGAGGCTTCGGCCTCTTTTCATAGAAAAGAGAGAGAGGTTGAGTGTAGGCATTAATATCATTAGTTGCTTACTTTTGTGTCCCCTTTAATTTACAAAGTTGGTCCTTCAACCTTTGCCTTATTTCTAGTTAAAACAACTTGATTTGGACTTTGTGTAATAGGAAAATGCCAATAATTATTTATTTTGTGTCAATGGGCATATCTCCAACATGAAGAAAAGTGCTACTACCCACAAATTTTCCCAACATTCTAAGATCTCATCTTATGGGTTCAAGGGAATTGCCAAGGATCTTGTCGAGGCATTGAAGGGCGTTGAGTCGACTATCTGGTGGCCTAAAATGATTGACAAATATGACGCCCAGAAAGGCAAGTCCAAGTGGTGTGACTTCCATGACGATCATGAACACACGACGTAAGACTGTCTCGCATTACGAAAAGAACTCCTATACGACGTCCCGAAGGGACACCTCAAGGGATTAACCGACAATGATGAAACTGAAGTACGGAATGCACGACCACCTTCCAGTCCATGCAAAAGTTGTAAATTGCATTACTGTAGGGTCGGGCATGTGTGGACTAACCTACTTTGTGGCCAAGCGACACGCTAGCAGAGGTTCTGACAAGCATCCTGTCTTACGATCACTAAAATCTAAACATGAGTTAGAACTAGAAGTTATGCCGTTAATGTTCGATCAAATTGATCTTCAGGAGTCGTGGCAGAAACATCACGACGGATTGATAATCCAACTAACGGTCAGAAATTACTCGACCAAAAGAGTTCTTGTCGACGGAGGAAGTTCGGAAAATATCATATTCCTCGGTACGATCAAAGCAATGGGAATCGACACGTCAGAGATCACAATACGATTTGTGGTCTTGGTGGGATTCAATGAAGACTTGACTAGCACCTTCGGAGAATTTATTCTTCCTGTGTACGCCAAAGGAGTCAACAAGCAAACCAAATTCAATGTGATCGACTGCTCCTTAACTTACAATATCATTGTGAGTCGACCGTGGATCCATGATTTGAAAGTTGTACCTTCAACATATCATCATACGATAAAATACCCTACGCCATGGGGTAGGGTATTTAATTTCGACAAGGACAAGCCTGACCAAGTCGTCTTCGTTGGATCGTCGCTTGATCCAGCCATCAAAGGCAAATTAATTTCTCTTTTGCAGGAACATGCCAATTGCTTCGCCTGTACGGACGAGGACATGG
Source organism: Saussurea involucrata (assembly GCA_033807775.1). Lineage (NCBI taxonomy): Eukaryota > Viridiplantae > Streptophyta > Magnoliopsida > Asterales > Asteraceae > Saussurea > Saussurea involucrata. The sequence continues at coordinate 92,013,875 of CM066314.1, forward strand.
TCAACATCGATTCTAATGTTATTTGCCACAAGCTATACATCGATCCATCATTCAAACCTGTAAAGTAAAAACAACGAAAGTTCACCCGGAGGGAAATAAAGTAAGCTACGAAGAGGTCAATAACTTACTAAAGACAGGGAAAATCAGATAAGTGAAGTATCCTAATTGGTTGGCCAACGTCGTGCTCATACAATAGAAAAATGCAAAGTGGAGGGTATGCATCAACTTCAAAGACCTCGATAAGGCATGTCCGAAGGATCCCTTCCCACTACCACATATTGACGCGATGGTCGACGCGACCGCTGGTCATGAACTTCTTATGTTCATGGACGCCAATTCTGGTTATAACAAGATACTGATGCATCTTGCCGACCAAGAGAAAACCGCCTTTGTGACGGACAAAGGTATCTATTGCTATAAAGTTATGCCTTTTGGTTGGAAAAATGCAGGGTCGCCATACCAGCGATTGGTCAACAAAATGTTCAAATATTATCTAGGCGACACAAAGGAACTATACATCAACGACATGATCGTCAAGTCGAAGCAAGTGGATGATCATATCGATCCCTTAAGAAAGTCTTTTGATTTACTAAGGACATATCAGATGAAGATAAACCCGACGAAACGCTCTTTTGGCGTCAGCGCTAGAAATTTCTAGGGTACATGGTGACACGACGAGGGATCGAAGCCAATCCAGATTAAATAAAGGCGATCGTCGACATTAAGTCGCCGAGAAACTCTAAAGAAGTCCAATGACTTATCGGTTGAATAGCTGCATAAAACAGGTTTATCTCTCGATCTTCCGATAAATGTCACCTGTTTTACAATGTCTTAAGAAAAAACAGGGGCTTCGAGTGGACAAACGACCACGAACGAGCATTGCAAGAGCTGAAGGAATATATGCCGTCGCTAACCCTGTTATCAAAACCTAAGGACAATGAAGTCCTACAGTTGTACTTGGCAGTCAGTTCCAACTCGGTAAATGATGTTCTAACACGAGAGGACGACAAACGCCAACTCCCGATTTATTACATCAGTAAGTCTTTACAATATGCTGAAACCAGATACTCGTCCATGGAAAAATTATTGTTAGCACCAATCACTGCTGCAAAGAAACTTCGACATTACTTCGAATCTCACACCATAACTGTCGTTACTAACTACCCTCTTAAGCGAGTCTTAAGAAAACTAGAGTTGACAGGTCGACTAGCGAAGTGGAGTATCTATCTCAGTAGCTACGTCATATACTTCCAACCAAGGACGGCGATCAAATCGCAGGTCCTGATAGATTTTGTTGTTGAATTCATACCAGAATTAGACGCAGATGTGCAGACAGATATTGTGGCGACTTTCGATGACACACCCTGGATACTCTACGTCGATGGATCGTCCAACACTAGGGGGAAGGACTGGGCATCATCTTACAGTCGCCATAGGGGGGCAAGATAGTGTACTCCATACGATGTGATTTCAAAGCCACAAACAATGAAGCTGAATACGAGGCATTACTCGTAGGAATGAACATGGCATGAGACTTGGGGGCAACTAGATTACACCTCAGAAGCGATTCCCTCCTCGTCATGAATCAGATGAAGGTGTAATTTGCCGTAAAAGAGTTTAAAATGGCGACGTACCTCAAGATGGCCAAAGCAAAATTAGACGAATTCAAACCTTTCTCGATCGAACAAATTCCGAGAGACTAGAATGCACAGGATGATGCTTTAGATAACCTTGGGTCAGCACTCTGAAGACCATTCTTCGACAACATCCCCATGATCCATCTTGCAACTCCATATGTCGAAAATGTTGAAGACATCCACGTCCTCGATGACGAAAATGACTGGTCGCGCGATATTAAGAATTATCTTATACACGACCAATTGTCGGACGATCGAATGGAAGCACGCAAGATCAGATTCAAAGTTTCCAAGTATTTTATGATCAGTGATAGAGTCCATCGACGATCATCAATAGGACTGAATTTACAATGCATTCTTAACAATGACCAAGTGCAAACCATCCTGAAGGAAATGCACGACAGAGAATGTGGCAATCAAACAGGAGGTCGTAGTCTGGCAAACCGAGTCTCATTACAAGGTTACAATTGGCCGACCTTACGACAAGACGCGATCAGGTATGTCCAAGGCTGTGGCGCCTGTCAAAGACGCTCAGGTATGTCCCATCAACCTTCGGTAAGCTACCACATGCCCCTGGGCAAAGGTATTCCTGCTAGTTCTTACAGATTATTTCTCCAAATGGATAGAAGTAGCGCCTTTCTCCCAGATACGGGATAAAAAAGTCATCTCCATTATCCAGACAAACATTATCTGCAGGTGTGAAATTCCATCTGAAATCGTATGTGATAACGGGTCACAATTCATAAGTGATCTCACTCAACAGTTCTGCAAGGATCGTAATATTAAACTTACGACTTCCATGCCACAATATCCTCAGTCGAACGGATTAGCTGAATCGAGCAACAAAGTCATAGTTAATTCGATAAAAAACGATCGAAAGTTGCAAAAGGACGATGGGTCGAAGAACTCCCATCGGTCTTATAGGTCAATCGTACGACGCCCACGTACTTCCACATGCCAAACCCAAGGAGTTATACGTCTATAAAGGAGAAATGGGGACTCGGATTTGAAAATCCACATTTTTTAGATGAGGCTAAAACGAAAGTTCCTACTTTATATGATTTTGATTTTCTACATCTTGGTAGATATGCTCCTCAATTTAAGATTAATTGGACAAATGATGAGGAAGTTTCAAAATAGAAGAAGAGAAAAGGAAACTTACTACTAAAATGCAACTTCCATTTGTTTATTCTCGTGAAAATGCGAAGCACATTTCTAAATCTAAATATTCTAACAAAGATTCTTTATCAAACGATTATTTTGACATATATGCTAATAATGCTAATAAGGAGAATAAATCCGAAGTATTGTATGATACTAAAAGATATATTCCTCCTTTAGTATTAGAAGCTAAAATCGTTAGTATTGAAAATAAAATCGTTGATCTTGAATCGAAGCTAGAGATTTTAAATAAAAGAAATGTACAAGCAGATTCTAAAGATGATAAAATGAATGTTGATCAAAAACAAAACTTTTCTTCTTCTAAGATTGAAACTGATTTTGAGACCAATAAATCTGAAAATGAGAAAGAAAATAACTTCGAGGAAAAAGAGAAGGAAACTGTTTCAAAGATTGATTTTTTAATTAAAATTCTCTCTTCTGAATCTGTAATTAAATCGGAAAAAATAGATGATACTTTTACGATAAATACCAATTTTTATAATTCAAATTGTCGTAAAAGAAGAAAGCCAAAGAAGTCAAAGAAGTCCAAGAATCAAACCCCTATTTCTGAAAATGTCTCTGATTCTTCTTATTCTACTTTTTCAGATAGGGTTGTGAACAAGCGGCGAAAGCAAATCTGGAAAATCAAAAGCATACCTCCAGAATTTTCAACAACTGACTCGAGTGACATAGATGACAATGTTTGTAATAAGAATTCATTTGCTTGTAATAATAAGAATTGTAATAATTCTTTGCGTTATTCAATAAAGCAAATGATTCAAATTGCAAATGATGGTTTGTGTTGCTCATCAAGTTGTAATTCTGGTGGTAATTCTTATAATTCCGATTCTGATTCTGTTCACGATTCGTTTTATAGTTCACATGCATATTATAATAATAAAGATTTTAAAAAGAAAAGGACTAACAAGAAAGGGCCCAAATCTATATGGGTACCTAAATCTGTTTGATGTGCTTACTTGCAGCCAAGTCGTTTGTGGTATCTTGATTCTGGATGCACCAAACATATGACTGGCAATAAGTCTTTATTATCTAACTTTAAAGAAAAGTCATGTGGACGTGTCAAGTTTGGTAATTGCACAACATCACCCATTCTTGGATATGGAGATCTCGTTCAAGGAAACATCATAGTGAAAAGAGTGAGCTATGTTTAAGGTCTAAGCCATAATTTATTCAGCATTGGACAGTTTTGTGACAAAGAATTAGAAGTCAGCTTCAAGTCCAAAAGAGTTGCGGTGAAGAATGACAATGGAAAAGAGTTGTTAGTTGGAAAAAGGAAATCCAATTTATACACCATCGATTTCTCAACTATTAACACCCCCTCGGATATCTGTCTTTTGTCAAAAGCAACAACACAACAAAGCTGGCTATGGCATAGAAGACTGGCTCATCTCAACTTTCGATACATGGATAAGTTAGCCAAAAGTGAATTGGTTCAAGGTCTTCCATCACTAAGTTTTCAAATAGATCATCTCTGTCAAGATTATGAAAAGGGCAAAATGAAGAAAGTTCCTCACAAGCCGAAACCTGGTTTTTGCACGAAGGATATTCTTGATATCTTACATGTCGATTTGTGTGGGCCAATGAAGACTAAAAGTATTAGGAAGAAAAGGTACGTGTTGGTGGTGGTTGATGATTACTCACGATATACTTGGGTGAAGTTTCTGAAGTCAAAAGATGAAACTCCAGCAATCCTTATCAATCTCATCAAGACCATTTATAATAATAAGCAAAAGGTAGTGAAAGTCGCTAGATCCGACAATGGTACCGAATTCAAGAACAGTGTTCTACAAGCGTTCTATGAAGAAAATGGTATTACTCAACAGTTTTCTGCCACAACAACCCCTGAACAGAACGGTATTGTGGAGAGACGAAACAGAACCTTGGTTGAAGCTGCTCGTACTATGCTTGCTTATTCCGGTCTTCCTTTATCTCATTGGGCTGAGGCAGTGTCTACAACATGTCACACACAAAATAGGTCTATCCTTCATCGACGATTCAACAAAACTCCTTATGAGCTTATGAATGGCATCAAACCAAATGTCACATATTTCCGAGCTTTTGGGTGCAAATGTTTTGTGTTGAATGATCGGGAAAATCTGAACAAGTTCAGTCCGAAAGCTGATGAAGGAATTTTTCTTGGTTATGCTTTTACTTCAGCCGCATACAGAGTGTATCTAACTTCAGCTAGAAAGGTGGTGGAAAGCGTAAATGTCAAATTTGATGAATCTAAAGAGATGGTTTCCGGCCAAACAGGACCAAAACCCGATTTAACAGGAATTTTAGCTTCTGGACAAATCGGTTCAGAACATATTCCACAACCAACAACTCAGGATCCGAATTTGATTTCTAATACACTTTCTGATCTTGATTTGTTATTTAAGTATTTTTATAATGATGTGCCTTCTACTAATACTGATGTTATTTCTAATGTGTCAAATCAAGAAACTGTGAATGCATCTACTTCTAATTCCACTGCAACTAACTCTGTCAATGATGTAGTTCCAGTCGTTCCTGAACACGAGGCATCTGAAGATCAAACTGTGGTTACTGAAGAACCACAAGTGATTCCTGAAGTTGTTGAGCCGGTGATAATCGATGAAATGAATTCTTCTCAGATTCAAGAAGAAACTGAAGTTGTTCAACCTAATGAGGAAGTAAACCAAAATCCGATTGTTAATCAACCATCAGTTCCAGAATCTGAATCTGAGAGTGTCGTTGAGTTATCTCCTCAAACTCCAGAAGTGATACCTGTTTCTTCAAGTGAAGCAGAAATACCTGAACCTCCTTCTCAAGTTTTGGAAAGTGTTCAAGAGACAGTTGATCCTCTCCCTCACACAGCAAAATGGACACAAGCACATCCAATTCATCAAATCATTGGTGATCCATCTTCATGTGTTTCTACAAGATCCAAGTCTGCGACTCCAAATGAATGCTTATTCACTTGTTTCTTAAGCAATGTTGAACCATCAAAGGTATCTGAAGCATTGAATGATCCGGATTTGATTATTGCCATGCAAGAAGAGTTAAATCAGTTTGAAGCATTGAAGGTGTGGAGACTTGTTCCAAGGCCTAAAGGAAAAAGCATTATCGGCACTAAGTGGATTTTCAAGAACAAAAAGGATAAAGATGGTATTGTTGTGAGAAATAAAGCTCGTTTGGTAGCGAAGGGTTATCGTCAACAAGAAGGTATAGATTACGATGAGACATACGCGCCGGTTGCAAGATTAGAAGCTATCAGAATGTTTCTTGCTTTTGCAGATTATCGAGACTTTACTGTATATCAGATGGATGTCAAGACAGCTTTTCTGTATGGGGGACATAAAGAAGAAGTTTATGTTTCTCAACCAGAGGGGTTTATTGATCAAGATAAACCTGATTTTGTATATCGTATTGATAAGGCCTTGTATGGTCTGAAACAAGCACCGCGCGCGTGGTACGACGAATTGTCAACCTTTTTGCTAGAATCTGGATTTATCAAGGGAGCTATTGACACAACTTTATTCATTTATCGTGAAAATCATGATATCTGCTTAGTACAAATTTATGTAGATGACATTATTTTTGGTGCTACTAACAAATCTTTGAGTACATGGTTTTCTGATCTCATGACTTCCAGGTTTAAAATGAGCATGATGGGGGAAATTAATTTCTTCCTTGGACTTCAAGTTAAGCAATTACCTGATGGAATCTTTATCAACCAGTCAAAGTATGTCTTTGATATTTTGAAGAAATTCAAAATGGATAAGAGCACTACAATTCGCACTCCGATGGCTCATGGTGCAAAGCTTGGTCTAGATCCAGATGGCAAAGAAGTCGATGTTCGAGAATACCGAGGGATGATTGGATCGTTAATGTACTTAACAGCTAGTAGGCCAGACATCATGTTCTCTACATGTTTGTGTGCCAGATTTCAAGAAAAACCCAAAGAATCTCATTGAATGGCAGTCAAGCGAATTTTCAGATATCTTAAAGGAACTCCATATTTAGGTTTGTGGTATCCAAAGAGTTCAGATTATAAACTAACTGCTTATTCTGATGCAGATTATAGTGGAAGTCAACTGGACCGGAAAAGTATATCGGGTCATGTACAATTTCTAGGAGATAGGCTAATTAGTTGGGCGTCAAAGAAACAGAACTGTGTGTCAATTTCAATGGTTGAAGCTGAATACGTGGCCGCCGCCAGTTGCTGTTCTCAGGTTCTATGGTTGAAAACGCAGTTACAAGATTATGGATTACTGTATAAGACCATACCGATCTATTGTGATAGCAAATCAGCAAACGCCATTTCAGTCAATCCGGTTCAGCACACAAAGACTAAACACATCGACATGCGATATCATTTCATAAAACATCATGTGGAGAACGGTACAATCGAATTATATTTCGTACCTACTGACTATCAACTTGCCGATATTTTCACCAAGGCATTGGATGAAAAGCGCTTTAATTTTCTTTTATCAAAACTCGGCATGTTGAACTTGAAAGTTTGAACCGTCACAAATTTAATTCATTGCAGTGAAAATATTTCTATTTTCATTCAATGAATAAAATGTGTGTCAAGGGTGATTTTACAAGTAGTTTTGTTATATCTGACTTTTATTTGCTTCAACTTTCGCTTCTGAAATAAATCGAAAGGTCAGCAAAACATGAATGAAACTTTTTGATATATGCGCAAAACTGTGTAAATCTAGACTTATAAAGAATACGATGCTCACAAAGCCTATTTGTCAGAATGAAGAATGAAAATGAAAATATGAGGGAAGCACAAAGTTTTATAACCAAGTGATTGAGATGCAATAAAATAAAATAAAAAAATCATTAAGTTTGAAAGTTTGTGCCTGTGGCCTATCTAGTTTGGGAGATTAAGTCCCAAGGGGTACTCGATACCTAGCCCCTAAGATCAATTGGTCTGGGATTGGCTGACCCAAATCCTGCTATAAAACCAAATAGAAAGCCATGTTCTACTGGTACAGATGGGATTAGGATATATCGATGTAGCCTTTCTGGATTGGGAGAGTAGGTTCCAAGGGGTGCTCGACACCTAGCCCCTAAGGCCATCTGGTCTGGGATTGGCTGATCCAAAATCCTGCTATAGAACCAGATCGAAAGTTACGTTTACGGTGTATCTTAGTCTTAATAAACCTCTTGAAAAAAAGATGCCAATGTGCACAAAATAAAAGATGCCAATGAGCACACATCTCTTAAATCTTGGGGAAATTACAATGTTGCGATAAACTTATAAATTTGTGGAAATTCTGATTTCGTCATATAGTGTGAGTAAGAGCAAAGTATTCTTATAGGTTTCAGAAGTGCATTTGATTGTTGCAAATCATATTTCGCATGCTAGCACACCAAATAGATTTAATAAGTGTTTGAAACTGAACAAATTGTAACTTGATATGCAAGCATGACTTGTTTCTGAATCCAAAAGCATGCATTTGATGTCATTTGTTTGAAGAACATGTCTACTTTCACTGAGTTGAATTTTATTTGTTCGGTGCTCAAACATTCTATAGTTAGTAGTTATGTTATATAATTTAATGTATTTCAGTTTCCATAACTGATGTTTTACGTGAAATGTTTCATACTGTGATGTGTGGAGTTATACTGTGAGTGATTTTGAGGGGGAGCGATTTCAAAAGACAAGCTAATTTTGAGGGGGAGAGAGTTCATGGATTATTATCTTGAAGGGAAGAAATATCATAGGTTATCTATTTGAGGGGGAGCACAATCTGCTGAATGGTACGTATATGTCAGTACAAAGATTGAGCAGGTAATCGGTTTCAGAGATTTTCTTCAGGTAAGTTCTCCAAATGCTATTTTAATCTGAGTTTATCTAATGCATTTGTGTAGGGGGGGTCAAAGAAGTCTAAAATGAGAAAACTCAATTATTAAAAAAAAATTGCAAAAATACGATTAAGTCCATATCGTTTTTCAAAGGGTTTTTAAAAAGGGTTTGACCATTTGTTGACTTTCACTTCATTCTTTCTTCTTGCGATTTCTCTCTGGCATTTCTCTCGACTCCTATTGGATTCAATTTCTGAGTGTGGGTATTGTTCATCGTTTCCAGGTATGTTTTCGATTATTTCTTCTTGTGCTCATGATCTATTTCTTTACAGTGTTTATACATTTCAATCGATTTCTGAAATAATCGATTTCTTCTTGTGCTCATGTTTGTTGATACAGTGTTCATCAATTTCATCTCTTTTGGTTGAAATTAGGGTTTAAGTTTTGCTTGTTTACGATCGTTTTATTGTTAGAATGTACCTATATATTGATTCGTTTCCTTTAATCATCTTTGTTTTGCCTATTTTTTTGTTTTGATTCGATCTGACATTTTTCGCGATTTTTGAAATCTGAGTTCAAGTGAGAATTGCGACACTGCCTTTAGCGCAATTTCCCACTTTGCGCCACTGCTGGTAGCGAAATTCTCACTTTGCGCTAGTTCTTATGGCATTTTTCTTCTATATTTTGTCTTTCTCAGAATTGGGCTACAGCCTATGGCGCATTTCATGCTTTGCGCCACAGACTATGGCGCATTTTAGACATAGGAAAAAAAAATTCTTTTCAAATTCTTATTGTTTTTTTTTATTCTCTTTCATAGTGATTCATGCTTACTAATTACATCTTGTTTGTGTATTCCTTAGGAGAGATATGGCTTCAAATGACAATCAGAATCCTCAAGTTCAGGAAGATGAGAATCAACCATCTGATCATGCTTCTGGAGATCGACCTCTTCCTTCTTTTCCTTCTTCGGGTGCTGATTTGTCTGCTAGAAGGAGTTCTCCGAAAGATGTTTTCCCACGCGATATGTATATCTTGCCTTACAAGCCAAACAATCACTTTGTCAATCTTGACAGAGTGAGAATACATCTGATCATTCTTTCCATTCTTCGAGGTCATCCAATCAGTTATGCGTTAACGGCACGTCATGTAATTTCTGAAGTTTATCTACAACAAACCTGGCACTCGATCAGAAAGATAGATGATGCTTCACTACCCCGATTCTCGATTCAGATAGATCAGTTTGAGACTTTTCTGGATTATCGTCGTCTTCGTTTGATACTCCGTCTTCCAGAAGCTGATTCAAGACCGGGACGCACAGATTTTGATGATTATCCTCCGGAAGAAGAGATTTTAGCTGGGATTCGAGATTTAGGGTATATTGGCACTTTGACTATGGTTAGTCAATTCGAGAAAGCACGTCTTCCACCAGTCTGGTATGCGTTGTGCTATGTCATCAATAGATGTTTGACTTCCAAACATTCTGGTACAGATAACGCCAGTTTTCACTTCTTACGTCTTTTTCATGCCATTATATATGATTTGCATGTGGACTATGCTCGTATCTTTTGGACCGAGTTGTGTGAACTTGTGTATTCTAAAGGCGCATTCAAGGAACGGAAGTTTATACCATTTATTCGGTTTATGGAGCTAATTGTCTGGAGCATGCTAAGGAGTAATAGAGACATTCCAAGAAGACATAACTGTGTTCAAGCTCCTGATTTTGAAATGAGTTACATCAACAAGCAGAAACGTTCATTTGATCACTTTATGCCTATTCCACCGGAGCTTATTCAGACATATGCAGATCCAAAAGATGACGCGGTTATTGATTACAGTGAAGAACATGGAATAGAACTTCAAGTTCAATATGCTCCAGCAGAATCTGAACAAGAAGAACAACAACTTCAAAGTGAAGAAGATGCTGAATCAAGTAGTACTGAAAGTGACGATGACGAAGCGGATGCTGAAGATTCTGATGATGATGATAATGGGGGAAATGGTGGAGATATGGATTTTGGTGAATCTGTGTTTTGAGAATCTACAGTTGAGGTCACACATGTTTCTAAAAGAAATTTATCGGAAGATAATACGGTTGACACTTCGGATACAGTTCCGATAGATACAAATGTGGCAAATATTGAGGTAGATGAACTTGATCTTCAAGCTACTAGAGCATCTGATAGAAATATCACAGGTCAAGAAGCAAATATGACAGTTCAAGGAACGTCGGGCACAATGAGACTTGATGAGCTTTTGAAGTCAATGAATGACCGAATGGATGCCGAAAATTGAAGGCGATGCTGAAGGGTAAAGGGAAAGTATCAGACATTCCTGGGATTCCAGTTGATATTCTGTTTAGACGGCCGACGGGTGTTGTTATTCGGGAGCCTTCAAGTCGACTAGGTTCTCAACCGCCAACTCAACCGCCAATTCAGCCATCAGTTCAAGCTCCACCTTCATCGCAATAGGGTATTCAGGATATTCCGGTTTCAGAACTTTCTGATATGCTCTACGTGCGATTATTATCTATGTCTTCTCCAGAGCATCAAGATAAAGATCTTCTTTACCTGCTTCGCAATTTTCAACCAACTCCGCCTCCGCCTTCTACTCCTACCCCGGTGCCAGTTTCTGATCCTCGCGTATCTACATTGGTGCATGAGTTCCAATCTTTCAGAACTGAGGTTAAAGATGATCTTACTGAAATTCAGAAGGGTTTAAAGTTGATGACATATGCCCTTTCTATGCTTTCTGAAAGAGTGGCTTCATATGAAGAAACTTGCCGATCTGCTACTGATTCGTCTCTTAAGCGTAGACATGATCAAGATGATCCGGGTCATCAAGCTCATGAGGGGGAGAATTCTAAGAAACGAAGAGTTGAAGAAAGTATGAATGAAGAGACAACTAAAAATGTTATTGAAGAAAGGGTGAATGAGAAAAGGGCGAATGAGGAAAGAGATGAAGAAGTTGATCCGGGAAATCTAGTTGATGAGTTATTAAATGAAGTGGATTTGATGGCTATGGCTTCAGATATTAACGATGTTGAGCCCGCGAACATAAATAATCTGCAACTAGTTGTATATGTTGATCCAGATTCTGTACCTGTATCGATTGAATGTCAGGAGACTTCAAATGTGCATGAATCTGAAGACTTTGATGATATGCGTAATTTTTTCTCCAACTATGTTGAGATTGATTCTGATGATGATGTTCAAAGGAAATTTGACAAGTTTTGGAAGATCAAAGAAGAAGATAAAAATGATATCATAGTTATATCAGATTCAGAAGTTGATGTTGAAGTTGATGAGAAAGATAATGATGTTGTCAACATGCTTTATGGAGATTTATCAGACAATGAAGATATTGGTCACCAATCTCCTTTAGCACATTCTCCAGTTCAAGTTCCAGAAGTTCCAGTTCAACCAAGTTCTCCGGTTGTTCCTGTTGTTCCAGCTCCGACCACCACTACCTCAGAAAGAACATTTATTCATGGTGAGTCATCTAGAGCTAACTCAGAAATTCATGATCAATCTCTAAATGTTCCACCTAGCATTCTTCAACCAGGTCCCGCTTTGAATAGATAGCAACGAATGCAAAGATTTGAAGAAAGATAGCAAGTAACCAGAATGAGGTCTGCTTTTCTTGAAGACACTGAACGGAATTTTTATGTAAAGAAAAGAAGAAGAGTGAATATTCATGCAATTATGGGTATTGAAAAGGAGCCTGATTGGTATCAGTACGAATATCTGATGTTCATCAAGTGTATTCGTCAAGGAAGACTCCTGGTGTTCTCGAAGCATGGAATCGTAAGGGTATTTAAGGTGGAGATAGCTAACTTTGTCAGAATTTGGTATCCAATATTTTATGTTGAACGTCAAGATTGTCAAAGATATCGGGTTTCTGAGGCAGACTTTAATGATCTATCTATTGATGACTTTGAGGTAATCTATCATCAATTTCGAGACATGACTATTCGTACGGATGATATCCTCACGGCTTTGGAAGCAGTCAAGCGATTCTTACGTCGTCAAGTCAGATTCTATAGATGCTTTGACTTCCAGCTTGCTGTTGAAAGCTTCCAGCCAGTTGTCAATGTGAGAAGACCTGATAGAGATTTGCCGAATATTGACAGCTATCCTCTATTTTCTATTGTAGAAGACCCTTATGGAATTGTGTATAGAGATCAATCAGGTGTCAGACGTTTTCTCAGGTTTGAAGAAATTGGTAAGTATTCTGATGGAACTTTGAAGATCATTCGATTACAGTTAGATCACAAACTGAAGGAAGTTATAAAGAAGTTCATGGAAACAAGAAGAAATACTTACCAGATTGATAATGCTGAGATCAGATTTTTTAGGAGAACAATAGAAACAATCGATAAAAGACTGAACTTCAGGAGAAGTCTAAGACGCTTGGAAATTTTGATTGGCAAGAATCGCCAACACAGAAGATTCGAGCTCCCTTGATTACAAAGGGGTAGATTGTTAATGCTACATTTATCTTGTAATCAAGGCTTATTATGTAATGCTTTTGTAATAAGTGTAGTTTGACTTTGTCTAGTCAAGGGGTATATAAACCCTTGTGTTAAGCTTTTGTATCTAACAGTTCATAATTTGAGAGTAATAGATGACGTACTTCTCTCTCTAGATTTCTATCTCTATTCTTGTTTGATCTTGGAATAACATCTTTAGTCTACAGGTGTGAAGCGGTCTTAGATGTCGAGACACGACTACCGACATCGACACACACCTCTGTCGATCATAACTTAGTAGACCTGAGTTATGACCTCGACGCCCTTGAGGAACTACGGGAAGCTGTTGTTGGTCCCAATGGGGTTATACAAGTTTGTAGAAGGGGGGGGGGGGGGGGTTGAATACAAACACACGGTTTTTATCTTTCGAAATTGTTTATTGATACATATCAAACAATTTATAGTTTGTTGCTGAACAAGATTAAGGAATTAACCTATTCTAAACAAACTGTAAGAACACACAGATTCTTGCACTTGAACTTTGAGATAAAGAAGATTAAGAAAAACTAAGGATAATTTTTCTTTCACACAGTAGTTCAGCAAGAGAGGAATGGCCGAGCACTTCAAAAAGAAGTAGGGTTTCCTTTATATACTGCATGTATTTAATGCAAGTTAGTATACCTTTACACGTGGTAGTCTCTGAGTGGATGCATGTATTTGACTTTTGTAGAGACATCCATTTGGCCGCATGATGAACAGTGTAGTGGCAGAGTTGGTTGTACGATTTCACACAAAGGATGTCTTTTCTGACAGATCGTACAAAAAGCGTGCAAGGGGATAAGACATAGTTCCTTGTAGAGTAGGTTTCATGATCAACGTTCATTGAATGACTCTTTATCAACGAATGATAAAGTTCAGCGTTCACTGAAGTCTTCTACTTGAAAGTTCACGTGAGATGGACAAGTCTTGGCTTCGCTGATATCCGCATCACGTCACTAGTAGACTTAGTCGTTGGTTCATTGGCTTGATCTTCGACTTCAGCGTAGAACATAGTTGACGTGAATCTTGTCTTCATGGATCATAAGTAAACAACATATATTATCAGCGATCATAAGTGAGGCTGAACAGGCTCGGGGCTTACTGATGTACAGTGTTCGCTGAAGTATAAATTTAAAGCGTATGTTTTCCATCAGCGATACTAAACAGACTTAGTATATTTTCTTTGATGACAAAACATAAATACATATTGTCTACTTACAATTTTTCACAAGTGTTTCTCAGAGTCATTATCAAATCGATGAGGGTTTGGATCAACAATCTCCCCCTATTTGATGATGACATAGAAATAAAGGAAAATTGCTATGTAAGAAAACCTAAAGATAAAGGAACTCGTAAAATGTGTGTGCCTTTTACTATTTTCAGGGATCTTTTCTAGTACTGATGGAGTAAAGTACATCCCTGATATTTTTCATTATTTTCGTAAAGATTACAAGGGGAAGTGGAAAAATTACAAGTACAGTGAATAATAATTACAAGTACAAAAAGTTACAAGCTGATAAAGAAAGAAGAATTACAAAAGGTGATCCTATCAGCTATATAGGTTATTTCTTGACAAGAAGTTTGTCAAGAGTGTCGGTTTCAGGAATCATACAGTCTGGGACTTTTACTCCCTGATCTCTTCTTTTATTTGCTTCTTTGAAGATTAGGGGCTTCAGAAAGATTGCTTGGATGTCCTTGTTGTAATCACACCAGTAAAGTAAATCTCTGAGCTGTTCGATGGGAGCATTGTGTAGCTTAGAGACTCGTTGAAAACATTGGCATCTAGTACACTCATAAAAGAAGATGCCATAAGGGTTGGTGAGAACCTTACCAGGGATGAATGGTTCAGCGGGAGGTAGATAGACGTTGAGTCCGGAGAGATCAAGATCGGGACCAAGAACTGCTTCACTAGAAAAGTCGATCCCCATTTCATTCCTTATCGGAGGGCCTGAGGTTGAGGGTTTCTTCTTCTTGGCAGTTGGTCACTTGGACTGAATTAGAGGAGGTTTTGGGAAATCAACTGTTGAGGCCACCATATCGATCAGGCTGTTTAGGACTTTTTCGACATGGGTCTTGTATGTTTAGCATGATCGTTGAATAGCTACCCTCATCTCCAACCATTCAGGGGAGCCAAGCTTGTCAATGGCTAAGTAGCGAGTTGTCTTGTATCCATTTTCTCTAAGCATTTAAACGTCGACTACCAGAACATCACTTACCATTCTCCCTTTCAGGAAAACAGTTTTAATCCTTGAACCGTGACTTCTATAATGGCACTTCCGTTTGCACCAGGCTAGAGTAGAATTACTGACCTTTCTTTTCTTTGACTAATCCTCTGTGTATCTTTGATCAGTTTTCGTTGGACAACCACATGGAATCTTTTCAGATCTGGATCTTCCACTGAACGTTGAACAAGTTCTAAGGCATAATCTTTATCTTTCTACTCAGTCTTCTTTCGTTCAGCTAGGAGTTGTTCAGCCTTGAAAGACTCAGCGATTTCCCTGTTGGATAAGAACTTCAGTTGAGGAGGGACAATGCGCTGATCTTCTAGCTTCTGGATCATCGTTGCTCTCTTTAAGCTTTCATCTTCACTTGACTTTTTAAGAGTCATGGAAGGTCTGTTGGGGTGAGAGAGCAGCTCTTCTTCTTCATCAAGATTTTCATCGGTCTCATCGAAATTCAGGACCGGGATTATTTGTTGATCTTCAGCCCTTGCAGCTATAATTATTGGTGAAGTGTGCGGAGCTTCAGCTTAACCCTCAAGCAAGGGAGAGGACTAGCTGAAACAAAATGATCACAAAGGTTAGATCATTTGGGAAAAGAGATAGAGAAAGGAGAGAGCTTAGTGTTTAGAGGTTTGAAAATGATAAGGGTTGAGATTGAGAAGGTATAGAGGAGGGATGCAGTGTAAGGGAATAAGATGTAACATACCTGACAAACTGGCTTCTTGGGTAAAATAGCCACGTTGTCCTCAGCGAGGCCTTTTTGTTTTCCTTGGTTGGCCACTTTCGCTGGAGATTTAGGTTTGATCCCCTCCCCTGATTCGTTGATGATGACCCCTTTTTCAGCAGGGGCTCTCATTTGCTTCGACTGGAACACGAAGCCTTCAACATCATCATCGTCATCATCATCATCTTTTGGGGATGAAGATGGCTCGTCATCTTTATGATCGAGGTCTTCGCCCTCCTCAGCTTCAGCGTCCTCCTCATCCTCTGAGTGTTCAAGAAGCACATGAGTTTTTACCTATTCTTCGAAATGCTCCCCCTCAGAATAAGAGGGACTTCTTTCGGTTCCCTCAAGATTTACATCATCCTGAGGTTGTTCAGTAATATCCTCCCCCTCAGAATCATGGGGAAGGTCTTCAACTTCCTTCTCCCCATCTTCCTCATGATAAATGGGGGATGTGGCAGCTTCAGTGGTAGCAGCAATAGGAGTCTTAGGGTCCCTATCTTCTTGGCCAGGGATCCCAAGTTGTGTTTCCACCATTGCCATTCAGTCTTCCAGGCCAGAGATAGCAGGGGCGCCTTGGAGTATGAAGTCCACTGCCATCTCCATCTTTTCCCGGTCATCCTGGGAGAAGTGAGACGTAGGAACAGTATGAGCTTCCAGACGCTGGAGGATCTTGGTGAGCAAGGTTTTGACGGCAGTGACTCTTTCGTAAGGCTGCTAACCTGACCTTGCGGTGTTATTGGTCTACACAGATTTTACTGGACCACTGGGAGATGAAACCTCAGTGGTTAGATCAGTGACACCAGCGGACAGTTTGTTGATGTTGGAGGTGTTGTTGGTGATGGCCGCTTTCACTGTAGTCAGGCCTCCCTCCATTTTAGTGAAGTTAGCGAATGTAGCCTTGTCAGCAACAACTATGGAGAGAGTCTTCAGAGCCTCTCCAGCGTTTGTAACTGATGAAGAGTTAATTGAATCGGTTGTGGTGAGAGTTTCCACTTTTTCAGCGATCTCCTTGAGGGAGTTGCAGACCGTGCCCAAGTTAGGACCTGTAACAGAAATAAACTTATGAACAAAGGAAAGCTCAGAAGTTGGGGGTCCAGAGAGAGGAGCAGTGTATAGGATACCTGTATGTGGGTTGGAGAAGTTGTGTATATCGGGATGACCTGAATAGTAGGCAATGTCTTCCTCCAGCCTGGAAGGACCTGCAGATCAGTGATTTTGATGTATCATTCTTTGCAGTTCAGCAGCAGCATTGTCATCTAGATGGATAACAGGCGTAGATGTCGCTGTAGGGAAGATGAAACTTGAAGAGACCAAAGAATGTGAGGGAGAAGCAAAGATAGTGAAGAGGGTCGTGGTAGCAGATTCAGCGTTGGATCCACTGAGGAAAATCTCTTCAGTACTTTGAGGTACTGAGAGTGGGGGGTCCTGATCCATGAAAGTTTCAGTGAACTGAGGCACTGAAATGGATATGGAAGTGAATGGTTCAGTGGATGTGGCAGAGTGTACCACATAACTTGTTGGTCCCGAAGGCCTATACAAGTTTGTAAAAGGGGGGGGGGGGGTTGAATACAAACACACAGATTTTACTTTTCTAAATTGTTTATTGATAAATCATTAACAATTTACAGCTTGTTGCGGAAACAAGATTAAGGATAAACCTGAATCTAAACAAGTTGGAACACTAAGGTTTCT
Source organism: Saussurea involucrata (assembly GCA_033807775.1). Classification (NCBI taxonomy): domain Eukaryota; kingdom Viridiplantae; phylum Streptophyta; class Magnoliopsida; order Asterales; family Asteraceae; genus Saussurea; species Saussurea involucrata. Next base: position 92,031,629 of record CM066314.1, read on the forward strand.
TGCACTAAGAGAGATAAGGAAATTACTAATAATAACCTATCTTGAGATAAGAGATTGAACTTGTCCAGAGTTAGCAAGTTACTTCAAATGAAGTGGGTTCATCTCTTTATATACTGCATGCATTTAATGCAAGTCAGTATACACTTTACACGTGTCATCAGCTGGTTGGTTGCATGTCATTGACCTTGGTTGACAACCTTAGTAGCCGCATGGATGAACAGTGTAGTATCAGAGTGGTTGTACGATTTCAGACAGTCGGAGGTTCTTTTCTGACATTTCGTACGGAGTCGTGCAAGGAAGGTTAAGACAAAAGTACTTTGTACGGAGGACTTCATGATCAGCTTTCGTTGATTCAGCGATTATCATTTTCTATTCAGCGAATGATAAAGTTTAGCGATAGCTGAAGTCTTGTACTTGATACTTCACATTGAGTGGACAAATCTAAGTCTTCGCTGATCCGCATCAGTTCATTAGGAGACTTGTCGCTGGTTCTTGAGCTTGATCTTCGACTTTAGCGTAGAACCTTTGTTGACGTGAAACTTGTATTCAGGGATCATAAGTAAACAACTAACTTATCAGCGATCATCATAATGACTGAACAGACTCAGTATTAATGGTGAACAGTTTCGCTGAATGTTTAATTTAAAGAGCGAGAGTTCCTATCAGCGGTACTGTAAGATCTTAGTACTTATCAGCGATAGTGAAACTCTGATACATATTGTTTACTTATAATTTTCACTAAGTATATAAGAGAGGGTCATTATCAAATCAGCGGTACTGTAAGATCAAGTCACACCAGTAGATGAGATCTCTGAGCTATTCGATTGGAGTGATTGGAAGCTTAGCGATCCGTTGAAAACGCTTTCCACCATCGTAGTCATGAAAAAATATCCCGTAGGGTTCGCTTATGACTTTGCCAGGGATGAAAGTCTCACCAGGAGGAAGAGATGTGTCAAGCATGGAAAGATCAGGATTAGGACCAAGGACTTCAGCATGTGAAAAACCAATACCTGTTTCATTTAGAATGACAGGGCCATCAATTGAAGATATATATTTCTTCTTCTTCGCTGAGGCCTTTCTTTTCTGACTTTCGAGAGGAGGAGGAGGAGAAGGAATATCCACACAGGAGTAGACTAAGTCGATTTGTTTGTTGATCAGCTTTTCAACATGTTCCTTGTATTTCGACTTGGACTTCTGGATGGCTAACCTGATCTCTAACCATTCAGAGAGACCGTACTTCGTTATGGCTTCAGCATAGAATTTTTCGGACTTCTTATCTTCTCTGAATATCTCGAATTCATCGATTGAAACAAGGGTTGTTCTTCCAGAGATGAATACCTTGTTGATTTTGGCAGGAGAGTCTCTGTAGTTGACGTTTTCTTTGCACCAGGCTAAAGTTGACTGAGACACAGTTCTCTTTTCTTCAGTTATCTTCTTGGCGTTTTCCCAGAGCTGACGTTGAACATCAATGGGAACTCTTTTCAGCTTGGGGTCTTTTATTGAACGTTTAGAAAGCTGGATGGCGTATTCTCTGTCTTTTTCTTCAGCTTCTTTTCTGTCAGCTATTAGACGTTCAGCTCTGAGATGTTCCTTGTATTCCTTTTTGGAAATTCTGAACTTTGGAGGAACTGAAGGAAGTTGATCACGCCTCATAATGATTCGCTGATCCTCGAATCGCTTTATTATCTCCTCTTTTTTTTCTGATCCTCTTCACTTAGCTTTTGAGGAGCTAAGGAAGGTCTGCCTCTGTGCGAGAGTAGTTGTTCTTCTGGTTCATCAGTCTCAGAGATTAAATCTAAAACTGGGATTATTTCTTCAGCAGCAGCTGGTATTTTTGGTGAAGTCGCAGTTGTGGAGCCTTCAGCGATATCCTCAAACAGGGGAGAGGACTAGCTGAAACACAGCGATCTTACGAGTAAGAACTTGGGTAGAATCAGATAGAGAGAATTGGTTCAAGTGTATAGGCTTGGGTAGTAGAACTGATAGGTATGATAGAGGAGGGATGGAGTGAGAGATGTTTAGCATACCTGACAAACCGACTTTTCAAGCAAGATCATTAGATTGTCATCTTCAGCGACGCTTTTGCCTTTGCCTTTCTCAGCTCCAGAGGCTGAGGGCTTTGTCTTTGTCCGCTCCCCTGAAGGTTCATTTATCGAGATTCCCTTAAGAGCTTTGATCTTTTGAGCAGGTTTGACGATAAAGAAGTCATCGTCATCTTCGTCATCATCATCATCATTCTTTGGAGAAGAAGATGGTTCATTATCAGGGATGTCGACGGCTTCATCATCTTCTGCTTCGGATTCAGTTTTCTCAGCTTCTTCTTCGAGTTGCTCCCCCTCAGATATAGAGGCGAGCTTCTCGGTTTCCTCAGGGTTTTCATCTCCCTAAGGTCCAGCGGTGGTTTCTTCAGCATCCTTCTTTTCTCCCCTGATAGATTCATAATGGGAAAGGTCTTCAGCGCTCTTGGAGAGATCTTCAACGCTCATTTTCAACAGGTTTGAAGTCCAGTACCTTAGGGCCAATCTGAGAGAGTTTTAGATCGCCCTCTTGCGGGTAGTTGTCCTTCAGGCCATATTGAAAGATAGCGCTGATGAATCGGGGGTAGGGAACCCAAGCAGGCCTGTCAGCGGCAGAGTCTACTCTTTGCAGCAAGTCATCATAGATGAGAGATGCCCAATCAATGTGTAGAACTTTCAGCAGAGCGTATCCCATAGCTTGCTGAGGTTGAGCAGCTTGATCAGAAGAGTCGGTCTTGGCAGTCATGCAGTTGATAAGGTGAGCGAAGATGAAGTTCATCTCGCTGGGTATTTTTGATTTCTTCAGCAGTGTTAGCTTCTTCTCAGGCTTCTTGTCTCTGCCCATTTCCCATACATAGCCCATTGCATCAAAAAATGCAATAAGAGCTTCTTTGTCAGCGATCTTCTTATGGTCAGTGAAAGGAACAAAAGGTTTTTCCTTTGTAGCGATGGGAAAGTTCCGAGCTTTGCGAATGATGGCAGGTGTGATCTTTATCGTGCCATATTCAGTATCGCAGAGGATACAATCAACTGTTTTGGAGGGATCTTTGGCGGATGGTAGCTGAGAGTGTCTGGCAGAGTACCAGAACTGAGATAGTAGCAGCTGACTTGCAGGGGGTGAAATGGTCAGGGCTGTTGAAATGCAGCAATTCTTTAGGAAATTCACAGCATCTGTCAGATGTGTGACTTGCTTTCGAGGAGGAAACTCGAGAAGCGCAGAGAGGTTGTTTATCTTAGTCCAGTCTAGTTGATCAAGATTGAACTTAACCTGAGGAGCCTTGATGATTTCCACTTCCTCAGTGTCAGTAGAGAAGTTCTCAGCGACAGTAGGAATGTTAGATGTTGCCATTTCCTGTATTATCAGTTCAACCAAAGATTAACAAATAAGAATAATCTTAATGTGGAAAGATTTTCCATTAAGATGGTTCGAATTTTGTCCATTTCATTCAGACAAAATGTCTTAATGAAGATTAGGGTTTTTCTTGATTTTTGAAACGAAATGTAAAACCCATTTTCTTGTTTTCCAGTTTTCTATGAAGAAATAGATTCTGGAAACGAATGAAGAACAAGTTTAAGATTTTAGAAAGAGAAAATCTTGAGCGGGAATAGATTTTCATCATGACACGGACACGTGTTTGCATTTGATTGGAAGTTTGAACGAGACGTGCAAACGTGTGTCAGGAAGAGAAAACGTGCCGGGGTTTTATCCGTTGCAATGACGTCACAACTGTCCTTTCATATTCTTGGTTGTCTCTGAGGTTTTGAAAAACTCAGAGATACTTTTGAAAACCTGAAGCACTGAATGAAAATATTCAGTGAAGGTTTTAAGAAATTTCCAAATATCGTTGTTAAGGAAAAGATATTCAGCGATCCATTTTGTTTTGAAATCTTGCATTTTCATGCGATTGTCAGAGAGGGATAGAACATACCTTGATATCAGTGAATCAAGTTTATGCAGAGAGAAGATGATAGAATGGGTTATACAAGTTGATTTTATCCTTTCGCTGATCAATGTGAACCACTGAAGATTTTATCCTTCAAAGTTCAGCATTCCAAGCTCGCTGATGAGAAAGTTGAATCTTGTCTCATCAAGAGGTTTGGTAAATAAGTCAGCTAATTGATAATCAGTTGGGATAAAATGAAGTTCTATATCACCATTCATCACATGATCTCTGATAAAATGATATCTGATTTCTATATGTTTGGTCATTGAATGTAGTACTGGATTGTTTGCTATAACGATGGCACTTGTGCTGTCGCAATAGATTGGAATTTTGGAAAGATGAAGATCATAGTCTAGTAGCTGATTTCTCATCCACAAGACTTGAGAACAACAGCTTCCAGCAGCTACATATTCAGCTTCAGCTGTGGAAGTGGACACTGAATTTTGCTTTTTACTTGTCCAACTTACCAGCTTTCCACCCAGGAGCTGAAATCCTCTTGTGGTGCTTTTCCTATCCATTTTACAGCCTGCAAAATCACTATCTGAATAGGCGGTTAGATCGAATCCTGAATCTTTGGGATACCAAAGACCTAGATTCGTTGTACCCTTAAGATATCGAAAGATTCGCTTTACAGCTTTCATATGAGATATCTTAGGTTCAGCTTGATATCGTGCACACAAGCATGTTGCAAACATAATATCGGGTCGGCTAGCTGTTAGATACAATAGAGAGCCGATCATCCCACGGTACAGCGTGACATTGACAGGAACACCCTTAGTGTCCTTATCAAGTGTCAGCGGTGGTGCCATAGGGGTTTTCATAGCTGAACTTTCAGTTAAGTCAAATTTCTTCAGCATATCTTTAACATATTTTCCCTGATTTATGAAAGTTCCTTTCTCAGTTTGCTTAATCTGAAGACCAAGGAAATATGTTAGTTCACCCATCATGCTCATTTTATACTCATCTTTCATTCTATCAGCGAAACGAGTACAAAGCTCAGGGTTAGTAGAACCAAATATAATGTCATCAACATATATTTGAACTAAAATGATATGATCTTTCACTTTTCTAAAAAATAGAGTTTTGTCAATCTTACCTCGCTCAAAATTTTCAATATGGAGATAAGTAGAAAGAGTGTCATACCATGCACGAGGAGCTTGCTTCAAACCATAAAGTGCCTTATCCAGTTTATAAACATAACCTGGACGCTTAGAATCTGAGAATCCTGGAGGTTGTTCCACATATACTTCTTCATTCATCTTTCCATTTAGAAACGCTGACTTAACATCCATCTGATGTACTTTGAAGTTTTTGTGTACAACATATGCTAAGAATAGACGAATAGATTCAAGTCTTGCTACTGGAGCATATGTTTCGTCATAATCTATACCTTCCTCTTGTCTGTATCCCTGAGCAACAAGTCGAGCTTTGTTGCGGGTTACAGTACCATGTTCGTCCAACTTATTTCGATAGACCCATTTAGTGCCTATTACTGTTTTATCAGTTGGTCTCTGAACAAGTTTCCAAACTTTGTTTCTTTCGAATTCAGTCAGCTCTTCTTGCATGGCGCTGACCCAGTTTGGATCTTTGAGGGCATCATCTACTTTCTTTGGTTCAGTTAGTGAAATAAAATTTACAAATAAACAAATATTACCTGCACTTCATCGAGTCGGAATCCCAGCATTTGGATCACCAAGAATTTGATCAATTGGATGATTTATAGTCCATCGCTGAGCCGGAGCGTGAGACGCTGACTCAACTTGAACTGGAGGAGCTGAAGATGAAGCTTCAGCGACGTCAGGAGTATAAACCAAGAGAGGAATGGATGCAGATGTCATTATATTCACTGATTGCTGAGAAGTAGATGGAATGTCTGAGACATTTGGTTCAGCGTTAGGTATAGTGTTTATAGGAACAGTTGAGACCCAAGAAGTTTCAGCTTCACTGTTCTGCATATTTGGAATGATAGGACTATCATCTTCTACTGGATGAGCATTAGTGTGAATATCTTCTGAATCACCAAGATGAGAAAACATCCATTGATTCAGTTCTTCAGTATCAGCGGACGGTTTAGAGTTCGCTGAACGGGATTCGTCAAACGTGATGTGAATAGTTTCTTCAACAGTTTGTCTTCTACGATTGAAGACTCTGAAGGCTTTGGAAACTGATGATTATCCAAGAAAGATTCCATCATCAGCCTTAGGATCAAACTTTCCAAGAGCATCTCTGTTGTTCAGTATAAAACACTGACATCCAAAGATGTGAAGAAAGCTGATTGAAGGCTTTCTCCCATGAAAAAGTTCATAGGCTGTCTTTTTGAATCTTTTGACTATCAGCGACCTGTTTTGCGTAAAACAAGCAGTGTTGACAGCTTCTGCCCAAAACTGAGTAGGCAGGTCAGAATCGCTGAGCATTGAACGTGCAGCTTCAATAATTGTTCTATTTCTTCTTTCAGCGACTCCATTTTGTTGCGGTGTTCTCACTGAAGAAAAGTTATGAGAAATACCCTTACTCTCAAGGAAGGAATCAAGAGAATTGTTTTTGAATTCAGTCCCATGATCACTCCTTATTGAGAGAACGGTCAGATTGTTCAGGGTTTCCATCTTCCGAACAAAATTGATGAGTTCTTCAGGGGTGTCACTCTTAGAACGGAGAAACATTACCTAAGTGAAGCGAGAGAATTTATCAACTATGACCAGCGTATATTTCTTTCCAGTGATGGATTGTTTGTTAACAGGGCCAAACAAATCCATATGGAGTAGTTGTAGAGGAGATGACATTGAAGAAACTTGCTTTGACTTAAAGCTTGCTTTGGTCTGCTTCCCTTTTCACACGCTGAACATAACGACTCTTTGGCGTATGAATGCTGAGGTAGACCAGTGACTAACTCTTTTGAAGAAAGAGTGTTCAGTGTCTTGAAATTTATATGAGATAGCCTCTTATGCCATAGCTAGTTGACATCAGATGAGGTTTTTGAGAAGAAACAGGAGTTCTCAGTGGTTGTTGAGTCCATGTTTATTACATAAACATTTTCCAAACGATAACCGCTGAGAGCTATCTTCTCCTTTTTGTCAGTGACAAAGCAGGATTCCTTAGTAAATATTACTTTGTTATCCATGTCACACAGCTGACTGATGCTTAGAAGATTATGCTTCAGCCCTTCAACATATGCGACTCTTCTGAAGGAGGTTGTACCATTTGAAAGTACACCATACCCTCGGGTATGTCCTTTTCCATTTCCACCAAAAGTCACAGAGGGACCCTTCTCTTCCTTGTATTCAGCGAGCCGACTTTTCTTTCCAGTCATGTGTCTAGAGCATCCGCTATCGAGATACCAGATACCCTTCTTAACCTGCAATACAATGGAAGATTATATTTTCTTGGGTACCCACTTAACCATGTATACACATTTGCCAGTGGAAGTAGTTGGAATGGAAGATTCAGCAGTCTTCGCAACATTTGAAGATTCAACTTTGTCTTTCTTCACTTTGGTTAATTTCTTAACTTCAGTGGTAGGATTCACCTTGACCTGATTTGCACCAGGGTTGGTCTTCTTTGCCTTGGGGGCAATCTTCACCTTAGCTATCTTTTCAGCTTTGGTGGCTGGGGGGCACTTACTTGCAATATGATCGGTAAGTCCACAGTGATAACATTTCCTATAATTAAAAGTAGTTCTAGGACCATTTGAATGCTGAGCTTTAAATTTCAAATTAGAAGTGCCAGCACCAAGTAAACTATTGGCTTTAGAAATGGGACGAACATTCAGTTCTTCATATTTCTTACCAAGGACATCAAATCTGAGTCTAGGAGTAGATCGCTGAATAAATCCAGATATCTGCTTCCTTGATCCAGAGGGATGAGCCACTGAAGCTTTAGAAGCATTCAGCTTTGGTACTAAGGTACCCTTCGGAGGATTCTGGTAAATAACAATTCCTTTACCTTTGTCTATATAATTTGTGTTTGTGTTGGTGGCCATTTTCAGATAATAGCAAGGAAGAGAAATATCTTAGATTAGATCTTGTTTATGAGGTTAAACAAATCCGCTCTGATACCACTTGTTGGTCCCGAAGGCCTATACAAGTTTGTAGAAGGGGGGGGGGGGGGTTGAATACAAACACACAGATTTTACTTTTCTAAATTGTTTATTGATAAATCATTAACAATTTACAACTTGTTGCGGAAACAAGATTAAGGATAAACCTGAATCTAAACAAGTTGGAATACTAAGGTTTCTTGCACTAAGAGAGATAAGGAAATTACTAATAATAACCTATCTTGAGATAAGAGATTGAACTTGTCCAGAGTTAGCAAGTTACTTCATACGAAGTGGGTTCATCTCTTTATATACTGCATGCATTTAATGCAAGTCAGTATACACTTTACACGTGTCATCAGCTGGTTGGTTGCATGTCATTGACCTTGGTTGACAACCTTAGTAGCCGCATGGGTGAACAGTGTAGTATCAGAGTGGTTGTACGATTTCAGACAGTCGGAGGTTCTTTTCTGACATTTCGTACGGACTCGTGCAAGGGAGGTTAAGACAAAAGTACTTTGTACGGAGGACTTCATGATCAGCTTTCGTTGATTCAGCGATTATCATTTTCTATTCAGCGAATGATAAAGTTTAGCGATAGCTGAAGTCTTGTACTTGATACTTCACGTTGAGTGGACAAATCTGAGTCTTCGCTGATCCGCGTCAGTTCATTAGGAGACTTGTCGCTGGTTCTTGAGCTTGATCTTCGACTTTAGCGTAGAACCTTTGTTGACGTGAAACTTCTATTCAGGGATCATAAGTAAACAACTAACTTATCAGTGATCATCATAATGACTGAACAAACTCAGTATTAATGGTGAACAGTTTTGCTGAATGTTTAATTTAAAGAGCGAGAGTTCCTATCAGCGGTACTGTAAGATCTTAGTATTTATCAGCGATAGTGAAACTCGGATACATATTGTTTACTTACAATTTTCACTAAGTATATAAGAGAGGGTCATTATCAAATCACTGAGGGTTTGGATCAACAGAACTATCCATCGTCGTCTGCAGAGGGACCGACGTGGAGTCTTCAGCCTGGGAAGGCTTGTGTTGCTCCTTTGAAATCTTCTTGGACTTATGGATGCCAAGGGGGTAGTAGAGTGTTTCATTTTTTTGGAAGAGGTGGTGGTTACACCCTGGGTATCAACGGTTGGGTCTACCGCTATCGTGGATGTAGCTGCAGAAGTAGAAGAAGGAGAGCGGAGAAGAGGAAGATGAGTAAAGAGACGTACCTCGTTGTGGACAGGCTTGAAGTCAAGTACTTTTGGGACAACCTGAGAAAGTTTTAGGTCACCAACCTTGGGGTATTCGTCCTTCATGCCATAGGCGAATATGGCGCTGAGAAAGCGAGGGTAAGGAACCATCGTCGATCGCTCAGACATCTCCACTTTCTCCATTACATCTTCAAAGATCACCTTGGCCTAATCGACGTGAAGACCCTTTAGTAAGGCGTTGGCCATGGCAGTCTGAGGTTTGGATGCCTGATCATGCGATCCCGTCTTGGCAGTAATACAGCTGATGACGTGAGTAATGATGAAATTCAGCTCTGAAGGCATCTTGTTCTTCAGAACTGTGGTGATTTTCTTCTCAGGGACTCCAACACGGTCAGGGTTCTAGATGTATCCCATGTTGTCGAGGAAATGGATGATTTCCTCCTTTCCTTGTGGAGTGTTGGGATCAAGGAAGGGAACGAAAGTATGAGCTTTCGATCCACCAGGAAGGTTCAGTGCCGAGCGTATCGCTCTAGGGGTTAGTTTCAAAGGCGATGACATCGTATTTGCGGTTAGGGTTCTTCGAGGAAGTGGCAGTGGTACGATGCGATGTGTACCAGAATTGTTGCAAGAGTCTTTTGTGGGCAGGGGGTTTTATGGTCTTGGAAGTCGATAGAGGGCAGTTCTTGATGAGGTTTACGACATCATCAAGATGGGTAACCATCTTTTTCTTGGGGAATTCCAATAGAGCGTAAGGGTTGTTGGATTGGAAAGTGATTTGGCTCATCCAGAGTTTCATGTTTATAGCCCTTTGAAAGAGAGGGACCGAGGGTGCAGTGGTTGCAGCAACATCAGTGGAAGCCATTTATGTTCAGAATAACAAAAGATGTAGAAGAAGATGAGACAAAAGCTTAAAATGGAAAAAAGTTTCCAAAATAAGGGTTTTTTGGGTTTTCTAGTTTCCATTTTTGGGAAAGATGGTAAAATGGGTTTCTAGTTTTGACAAGAAGTTTAAAAACTAGTGAAATTTATTGTTATACAATTTCCTTTTAAGGAAGGATTCTGGAAAAATGTATGAAAAGCATAAGTTTAAGATTTTTGTTTTAAACTTACAAGAACAACTTGTAAACAAGGTGTGTTCATGAAAAAGATGATTTTATGTTTTTAGAAAGTGCATTTGTTTAATCTTTTAAGAACAAGAATACAGCCAACACCACTGTCCCTCTGTATAGCCAATTAATTAATTTACACCACTGTCCTGAATACAGCCAACACCACTGTCCCTCTGTACAACCAACATACTCCGGTCCTAAGCCCGACCAACTAGCACCCATGCAGTGTAATACTCATATAAACATAGTATGCACATTATTACACTCATTCCACATATATGTATTCCAGTTGAAAACATTTTAAATAAAAACTCACCGGTTTGCTTTATCAAAACTCTTTCCAGTTCTCCACAAAGAACTCTGCTTTCACCTTCGATTCACAGTATCTGAAACAAATAGATGAAGTTATCTCATTACCAAATAAAACACATAAGTCTTACTAAAGCTAAGAACTCTAAAGAACCCAAATCCTTAAATGTTGCCCCCAAACCCAAACTTAACTCAAGTCCACAGTACATTCGGTCCTCATTCATTCACTATCCATGAATTAACAAAACACAGGCAACTGGATACTTAAAATCATCAAAACTCTCAAAGTTTGACTAATCAGCTAAAGTATCCGGACAACACAACCTTTCCGGATAGCACCCATATTCCGGACAAAATGACCAATCCGGACAGCATGACTTTCCGGATAACCTTAATAATCCGGACAACCCAACTACCCGGACATCATATCAATCCGGATACTATCCGGTAACTCTTTATCATCCGGAAAACTAAAGAAATTAGAACTTACCCGGATAAAAGAACCCGTCCGGTCACCTTAAGAACATTATCTGGACACCACCAACCAAAGCTACCCGGACACATTCAACCTGTCCGGAAACCATTGTCTATTCACTCTTTTTCTACCCAGAATTCGACTGAATCATTACCAGACCTGAGTTTGACGATTCTACTCCGATAGGAACTATCTACTAGCAATTACAAACATAATTTACAAAGGAACATACCTCAATTTCACTTCTAAGCACACCAATTTGAATCCTTAGCCACAAAACCTTCTTTCTTCTTCTTTTTGTTTCAAAACACACACACTACACACACTGATTTTCTGGATAATATCTGACTTTATGAATTATCTGATTTCATCAAGAGGTAATATCAACCCATTTTACTACTTTAGTCCTTGAACTTACACTAATGACCAAAACACTCATAACTTATAAATTAACCCAAAACATTAATTATATAATTAAATAAATTTAACGGAACTAGGATTTAACTAACGAACTTTCCCGGGGTATTACATCATCTCCCCCTTAAAAGAATTCCGTCTCGAAATTCGGTTAGGCAAAAAGGTATGGGTACTTAGTTCTCATTTATGATTCTGATTCCCAAGTACGTTTCCACTGAACTTTCACTTGTCTGATTACATTGTTTCGCAACAATTTAACTTTATGGTCAACTATGGCTTCAGGTTCCTCTACATAATTCAGCTTTTCATCAACTTGTATATCTGGTTGAGAAACTGCCTGATCCGGCGGAACCAAACATTTTCGGAAATTCGATACATGAAACGCGTTATGAATCCTGCTTAACTCTGGCGGAAGATCTAACCCGTAGGCTACTTCACCGATCCTTTCTATGATCGCAAACGGCCCAATGTACCTCGGGCTCAGTTTACCTTGTTTCTCGAATCGAATGACTCCTTTCCAAGGCGAGACTTTTAACATCACAAAATCTCCAACTTGGAACTCTAACGGTTTTCGACGTCGGTCGACGTAGCTTTTCTGTCTGTCTTGAGCTACTTTCAAACGTTCCGGAATCTGAGAAATCTTATCCATGGTCAATTGAACTATATCTGGCCCTGCTAACTGTTTCTCTCCCACTTCGTTCCAACACAGAGGCGTTCGACATTTTCTACCATACAAAACTTCAAACGGTGCCGCTTGTATGCTGGAATGGTAACTGTTGTTGTAGGAAAATTCTATCAGTGGCAAGTGCTTATCCCACGATCCCCCAAAGTCAACAATGCAAGCCCGTAGCTTGTCTTCTAAAGTCTGAATCGTCCGTTCACTCTGTCCATAAGTTTGAGGATGATACGCCGTACTTAACTTTATCTGCGTTTACATTTCCTTTTGAAAACTTCTCCAGAATCTTGAGGTAAAACGGCTGTCACGATCAGAGATAATCGAAATTGGAACTCCATGTCGTGTTACTATTTCATTGATATACAGTTTGGGTAGTCTTTCCAATGAATAGGTTTCCTTTATTGGTAGGAAGTGAGCAGACTTGGTCAATCTGTCAACGATCATCCAAATAGCATCAAACCCTTTCGGAGTCCTTGGTAACTTCGTGATGAAATCTGTAGTAATTTGATCCCATTTCCACATCAGTATTTCTAAACACTGCAACTGACCAAATGGCTTTTGATGTTCAATCATTATCTTCTTACAAGTAGTACAATCTTCCACATGTTGAGCAATGCTTCTTTTTATTCCCGGCCACCAATAAAATTGTTTCAGATCTTTGTACATCTTGTTCGTACCTAGATGAATAGAAAAACGAGATTGATGAGCTTCTCATAGTACCCGATAACGTAAACCACCCAAACGAGGCACCCGGATTCTGTTTCCTAAACACAACAACCCACGATCATCTTTTACAAGCAATGCTGATATACCCACTAACTGTTATGGTTTCAAGTGTTCTTCTTGAAAAGCTTATATTTGACACTTCTGCAATTCGTCAAATATGTTAGGTAGGAGTCCAGCTCGTAGTGAAATAGCTTTTATTGTTCCACTCCTTTCTTGACGACTTAGTGCATCAGCTACCACATTCGCCTTTCCCGGATGATAAAGGATTTCACAGTCGTAATCATTCACCAATTCTAGCCATCTTCTTTGCCTCATATTTAGTTCCTTCTGATCGAAAAGATGTTGGAGACTCTTATGATCAGTATAAATTTGACATTTAGAGCCGTAAAGGTAATGTCTCCAAATCTTCAACGCGAAAACAACTGTTGCCAGTTCCATGTCGTGTGTAGGATACTGTCTTTCATGATCTTTTAACTGACGCGAAGCATAAGCAATAACCTTTCCACGCTGCATAAGTACACATCCCAATCCCAGTTTGGAAGCATCACTTTAAACAACAAAGTCTTCGAAACCTTCCGGTAGTGACAAAATCGGCGCACTGCAAAGTTTCTCTTTCAATACCCTGAATGCTTCATCCTGTTCAGCTTTCCATTCAAACTTTAGATTCTTTCGAGTCAGCTTAGTCAAAGGTGTCGCGATACGAGAGAAGTCTTTTATAAACTTTCGATAGTAACCGGCTAAACCCAGAAAACTTTGTACTTCCGTTGGCGTCTTCGGCGGTTCCCATTTTTCAATTGCTTCTACCTTCGTCGGATAAACTTGAATACCTATCTCGGAAACTACATGCCCCAGAAACTGAAATTCCCGTAGCCAGAATTCACACTTAGAGAACTTAGCGTATAACTGCTCCTTCTTTAACAATTCCAGAATTAACCGAATATGTTGTGAGTGATCCTCTTTGGATCGGGAATAGATAAGTATATCATCGATAAATACAATAACAAATCTATCGAGATACGACTTACATACCCGATTCATTAAATCCATAAAAGCAGCTGGAGCATTCGTCAATCCAAAAGGCATCACTAAGAATTCATAGTGACCATACCTTGTTCGAAAAGCAGTTTTCAGAACGTCTTCTTCATTAACCTTCAGTTGATGGTAGCCAGATCTTAGATCAATCTTGGAGAAATAACAAGCTCCAACTAATTGATCGAAGAGGTCATCAATTCCTGGAAGAGGATATTTGTTCTTGATCGTGCGCTTATTCAGTTCCGGATAATCAATACACATCCTCATCGAACCATCTTTCTTTTTCACAAACAGAACCGGTGCTCCCCACGTCGAAGAACTGGGTCTGATGAAGCCTTTATCTGAAGGATCCTGCAGTTGAGTCGTCATCTCTTTCATCTCTGGAGGTGCCAAATGATACGGTGCACGGGCAACAGGAGCGGCTCCATGAATCAGATCTATACCAAACTCTACTCGTCGAACGGGCGGAAGGCTAGTCAAATCTTCTGGAAAAACTTCCGGAAATTCATGAACAACCGTAATATCTCCCAGCTTATTCTTTTCTAGCTTAATATCTATCACATAAGCTAAATAACTTGAGCAGCCTTTATTGATACACTTACGAGCTTTCAATAAAGAGATAAGGCAAGACTGATGATTTCTATGGTCACCATAAATCACTACTGGTCCCTTCTCAGGTAAGACAACATTTATCAACTTCTTATCACAAACTATATTAGCCTGATTCTCGGCTAACCAATCCATTCCCACTACCACATCAAACTCGATCAAGGCTATAGAAAATAACTGAATAGGCACTCCACACCCATCTATGTTTATCACACAACTATCAAATACCTCACCAACCGGTACTTGATTATCATTAGCCGTATCTACCATTAACGCATCATCTAACACTTTAGGCTTTAAATGCATATAGGCAGCAAAAGAAGGCGACACAAACGATCGGTTTACACCGGAATCAAATAACACTTTAGCACGTGTAAAATTTATTCAGAATGTACCTGTAACCACATCGGGAGTCTCATCTGCTTCTTGCTCTATCATCTGGAAGGAACGGCCCCTTGCTCTTGGTACTTCTGGCCTTGGTACTACTGGTCTAACACCCGTTGGTCTTACTGAAGTACCACCCGGTTGTATCCTCCCTAGTGGATAATCGAACTGGAGGTGATCAGGAGAATTGCACGAGTAACAAAATCTAACTACTCGACAGTCTTTAGCAATATGACCGATCTTTCCGCACTTATAACAGTTTCTAGGATCCACTTGACAACTTCCTTGATGAAAACGGTGGCACTTTGGGCAAGGTCTTTCAACTGGTCGGAAAGGTAGACGGTTATCAAATCGCTAAAACCTGGACTTCTTCGGACCATACTACGGTCCTTCCCACTTTCTTTTCCCCACATTTTTATCACTAGTATTTCTCCCTTTATCTTGTTCCACGGGTTCCGCGGCGTCTACTGCGGCGGAGAAAGTTTCTGGTCCTTTAGCAATCACAAAACTTCTGACTTCTGCATTCAATCCAAAGATAAACCTTTCAATCTTCATGGCCTCCGTAGCAACGTAGTATTCCGCAAAACGAGACTTTTCTAAGAAACGAGCGTTGTAGTCCCGAACTGACAAATTCCCTTGCAGCAAGTTCATAAACTCCCCTTCTAATTGTTTAACTGTGGCTTGAGGACAAAACTGTTTCCTAAAGGATATCACGAATTCTTCCCAAGAGTAAGTAGAATATATATCAGATCCTCCCGAGGACATATGTGCTTCCCACTAGTATAGGGCATCGCCTTTCAACATTGCAGTTCCATAGAGTACTCTATCCTCTTCAGCGCATTTACTAGTCTTGAAGATAACTTCTATTTCCTTCAGCCACTTCATAGCTTTCACTGGATCCCGATCTCCCGAGTAAGTTGGAGGCTTACAACTTAAGAACATTTTATAGTCACACTTCCTTAGTACTGGAGTGATTGTAGGTGTAATAGGCATCTTGTCTTCCTGACCAGGATCTGTTGTATCAGCTTCATTATGACGAGTTCGATCAAGCATGGCTTGTATACTGGCCTGCAGTCTTCCCATTTCGGCAGTTAAATCGTCCCTAGTAACAAATTCATTACCTCGTGGCGGAGCTCCACTCCCAGTTCTACCCCCAATTCTGCCTCCACCTCTTTATACCCTCTTCCCCTTCCTCCGGTTGGTGGGTTTGTTCTTGTTGGGAACTGAAGATTTCCCAAGTATGGTTAGTACTGCCAGAACAACAATACTACTGCCAGAGCAAGGTTAGTACTGCCAGAACAACAATACTACTGCTAGAGCAAGGTTAGTACTGCCAGAACAACAATACTACTGCCAGAGCAAGGTTAGTACTACAAGTAAAAGTTAATGCTGCTAAAACAATGTTAGTACTGCTTGTGCATAACGATGTTAATGCTGCTTGTGATCATAATTATGGAGTGCGAGAATGTTGGAGATAAAGATGGAATGATTGAAGATAAGCATGAAAGAATATTCTGAAGATCAATTTTTTTTGATAGTTATCTTGTAATTATTTAGTATCAATAGATTTTGATAGATAGCTATTCGATGTGAGATTTAGAATTCGTTTTTGTTTTAGAGAGAATTAACCTCAAGGTTTAGAACCCTCTTTCTAGAGAAGTAGAAGTCGTCTTGTTGAGCCTGTTCAACAAGATTGAGGTTTGGTTGTAAATTTGTGAGTTGAAATATTGAATACAAACAGATTGTGTTTTCTGATTAGTTGTTCATTAAGTGTGTTTGAATTAAAGTTCTATTCCACAAGATTCTTTAATTCTGATTTCTAAGTATAATTATTCTTGTTTGGAATCGATCCTGACAAGTGGTATCAGAGCTTGGTTTCGTAGAAATCTACAATCATTATGGACAACACAGTTGAGTCAAACAGTACTCTTGTTTCAAAGGTTCCCATGCTCAGGCCTAATGAGTTTGACATGTGGAAGATTAGAATCAAGCAGTATATTTTGCTTACTGAAAATTCCATCTGGGATATTATAGAGAATGGTCCATGTGCTGAAGGAAGGGTTGGACCAGATGGCAAAAGACCTCCTCCAAAGACTGATGCAGAAAGAAAGGTTAGACAAACAGAGATGAAAGCCTTAAGCACTCTGCTTTTGGCTATTCCCAATGAGTATCAGCACCAATTTCATCACTGCACTGATGCTCAGAGTTTATGGAATGCATTGGAAAAGAGATTCACTGGTACCAAGAGCACCAAGAGGAACCAGAAGGCAATTTTTAAGCAACAATATGAAAATTTTACTTCTACAAAGAATGAGTCTATGACTCAAACTTTTGATAGATTTAATAAGTTGATTGGAGAATTGGCTACAGTTGGAGTTCGTATGGAGGTTGATGATGTAAACAGGAAGTTTCTAAGATCATTAGGTGAGGAATGGACAATGTATACTGTGTCTTTCAGACAAAATGACCAGTTAGAAGATAAAGAGCTCGATGATCTTTACAATGATCTTAGGGTATTTGAAGCAGAGGTTGAAGCCAAGAAGAAGCCCTCAGGATATGTGTATAATGCTGCACTCCTATCAGCATTAACTGATTCTACTGCTAACACTGTTAGTACTTCTTCTAAAGATAATACTGCTTCTAGTGTTTGTGCTGCTAGTAGTGTTAGTGCTTCTAACACTGTTAGTACTTCTTCTAGAAGCAATACTGTTGCTAGCAGTGTTAGTACTGCTAACACTGTTAGTACTTCTTCTAAAGATAATACTGCTTCTAATGTTTGTGCTGCTAGACCAATCATCTTGACAAAGTACTCCAGTACTGAAGTTCCTCAGGTTGAAAAACTTATCCAAACTGAATGTAAGTACTTTGATGAGCAAGGGAGACCCAAGACCACTTTGGCTTGGGTTCCCAATAAAAACTAATTGATTTATCTTATGTGCAGGGCAACCAACAGCTCAAGGGGAAGAGCATCTGGCATGTTGATAGTGGTTGCTCCAGGCACATGACAGGTAACATGGCCTGCCTCAAGAATTTCAAAAGAATTGATGGAGGACATGTTGCTTTTGGAAATAATCCTGCAGGAGGTAAGATAAGTGGTAAAGGTGATGTATCAAAAGGTAAGATGACATTTGAGGATGTTTACTATGTTGAGCAATTGAGATACAACCTGTTAAGTGTATCACAGGTCTGTGACAAGAAACATAGTATATTATTTACTGATTCTGAATGCATTATTCTTGCTCCTGGATTCAAAGTAGTTGATGAAAACATGATACTATTGAG
Source organism: Saussurea involucrata (assembly GCA_033807775.1). NCBI lineage: Eukaryota > Viridiplantae > Streptophyta > Magnoliopsida > Asterales > Asteraceae > Saussurea > Saussurea involucrata. Next base: position 92,049,859 of record CM066314.1, read on the forward strand.
AACTCCTAGAAAGGACAATGTGTACTGTTTAGATTTAGAAAGTGTTTCATCTGATTCATCCCTAAACTGTTTGGTATCAAAAGCTTCAATGGATGAATCATCACTTTGGCACAGAAGGATGTGTCACATGAATTTTAAAACAATGAATAAACTTGTTAAAAATAATCTTGTTAGGGGTTTACCATCAAAAGTTTATTCATGTGATGATCATTGTGTTGCGTGTCTCAAAGGCAAACAACACAAAACTTCTCATAAGTCCAAAGAGATAAACACTATCTCAAATCCTCTTCAGTTGTTGCATATGGATCTATTTGGCCCTACAAATGTCATGAGCATTGGCAAGAAGTCATATTGTTTAGTTATTGTTGATGATTACTCTAGATTTACTTGGGTATATTTTCTGAGAACTAAAGATGAGACAAGTGGACTGATCAAATCTTTTATTCTTAGAATTGAAAACCAATCAAATCAAAAAGTGAAAGTCATTAGATCAGATAATGGGACTGAATTTAAAAACTTTGATCTAAACACCTTTTGTGAGGAAAAAGGAATTGAGAGACAATACAGTGCTCCTAGGACTCCACAACAGAATGGTGTTGCTGAGAGAAGGAATAGGACACTGATTTAGGCTGCTAGATCTCTGTTAGCTGATTCAAAACTACCCACTACTTTTTGGGCAGAAGCAGTTAATACAGCTTGTTATGTCCAAAACAGAGTTTTAGTAATAAAGCCTAAAAACAAGACACCTTATGAGCTTTTTCAGAAAAAAAAACCATTTATTGGATTTTTCAAACCATTTGGGTGTCCTTGTACAATTCTCAATACCAAATCTCACTTAGGTAAGTTAGATAGCAAAGCAGATGATGGTTTTCTTGTTGGTTACTCATCTCAGAGTAAGGCTTACATAGTGTTTAATACCTCTTCTAGAATAATTGAAGAAAGTGACAATGTCAAATGCAATGAGAACACACCAAATCCTATTGGTTCAGGTCCTGATTGGCTATTTGACATTGATTCACTCACTAATTCTTTGGGTATCAGTAGTGATGTAAATGCAGGACAAAGGGATGCACCACCATCAGATCACAGAATTCAGTCTGTGATATTTCCACTCCCTACCATTGATCCTGTTGACTTCTGTGAACAAGAAAAGGAAGCTGAACCCATTCAGAATGAAGAAGACAGAAGAATAGAGGAAAATCAGCCTTCAAGTCCAAATTCCAGAGAGTCTGAAGTGACTGAAGAAGCTGAAGAAAATCCAGACTTAAATGAGTCAAATCTGGATGTGAACTTACAAGAGGAATCTGGTCATCCATCAAGAACTCAGAAAAATCATCCTCCTGAGTTGGTAATTGGAGACATTGCTTCTCCCATGATGACTAGGAATCAAAGCAGACTTCAAGAGCTACAAGATCAGCAAAATACAGTTAATACTGTACTCACTTGCTTTCTATCCCAAATTGAGCCCAAAAAGGCTTATGATGCTATGAGAGATCCAAGTTAGATAGAAGCAATGCAAGAGGAGCTGCTACAATTCAAGCTACAGAATGTTTGGAACTTGGTGGACCTTCCAAAAGGTCATAGGGCAATTGGCACCAAGTGGATTTTCAGAAATAAGAAGGATGAGAGAGGAATTGTGATCAAGAACAAAGCCAGGCTGGTTGCACAAGGGTATACTCAGGAAGAGGGTATAGACTATGAGGAAGTCTTTGCTCCAGTTGCAAGGATTGAGGCAATTAGGTTGTTTTTAGCCTATGCCTCATATATGAAGTTCAAGGTCTACCAGATGGATGTAAAAAGTGCTTTTCTATATAGGACTATAGATGAAGAAGTGTATGTCTGTCAACCCCCTGGATTTGAGAATCCATTGTATCCTGACAGAGTGTACAAGTTAAAGAAGGCACTTTATGGTCTACATCAAGCCCCAAGAGCATGGTATGACACCCTGTCTACCTATCTCTTGGAAAATGGATTTGAAAAAGGAATCATTGATAAGACCTTATTCATTAAAAGGAAAAAGAAGGACACCCTACTTGTTCATATCTATGTGGATGACATTATCTTTGGATCCACAACTGATCACATGTGTAAAGACTTTGAGGAGTTAATGCACAAGAGCTTCAAGATGAGTTCCATGGGTGAACTTACTTTCTTCCTTGGCTTCAGGTGAAACAGAAGAAGGATGGGATTTTCATATGCCAATCCAAATATGTGAAAGACATCCTGGATAAGTTTGGATTATCAGACTCAAAGCCAGCAAGCACACCAATGGAGACACACAAACAGATCATTGCTGATCTTGAGGGGGAGGATGTGGATGTCCATCATTACAGATCAATGATTGGATCACTCATGTATCTCCCAGCCTCTAGACCAGATATTATGTTTCCAGTATGTGTATGTGCCAGATTTCAAGTTACACCAAAGCAATCACACCTTCATGCAGTCAAGAGGATATTTAGATAACTAAGAGGGCAACCTAGATTAGGTCTCTGGTATCCTTATGAGTCATCCTTTGATTTACTTGCATACTCAGATAGTGACTTGGGTGGAGCTAACATGGATAGGAAGTCTACTTCAGGTGGATGTCAGTTTTTGGGTGCAAGACTAGTATCTTGGCAGTGTAAGAAACAAACCACAGTGTCCTTATCTATAACAGAAGCTGAGTACATAGCTGCTGCAAGCTGCTGCTCTCAGGTTCTATGGATACAGAATCAGATGTTTGACTATGGGGTAACATTTCTACACACTCCAATCTTCATTGACAACAACAGTGCTATTAGCATTGTTAACAATCCAGTCAAACACTAAAAAACAAAGCACATAGAGATCAGGTATCACTTTATTCGAGATTGTAATGAAAAGAAATTAATTCAAGTTGCTAAAGTTCATACCAATGACCAGTTTGCTGATCTATTCACAAAAGCTTTTGATGTGGGTAGATTCACTTACTTGGTAACAAGTGTGGGCATGATCAACCTTGAATAAAGTCATGATTTTCAGTTTTTATACCTGTATTTCCTTCTATATTTGGTACTACTAACTCTTTTTCTCAGGATCTTCTGTATGACTCAGATTGACAAGTGCTGAAAAGTGCACGGATAGTTACTACTGCCAGTGCATAGTTACTACTGCCAGTGCATAGTTACTACTGCCAGTGCATAGTTACTACTGCCAGTGCATAGTTACTACTGCCAGTGCATAGTTACTACTGCCAGTGCATAGTTACTACTGCCAGTGGATAGTTACTACTGCCAGTGCATAGTTACTACTGCCAGTGCATAGTTACTACTGCCAGTGCATAGTTACTACTGCCAGTGCATAGTTACTACTGCTAGTTCATAGTTACTACTGCCAGTACATAGTTAATACTGCTTCGTACTTAATACTGCATGTGTCGTTAATACTGCTTTAAAAAAAAATTAGGGCTAATACTGCTATAAATACCTCTTTCAGCCCGCCAAAGTTCATAACGTCTCTTTGAATTCTATTCATCTCTCTCTCTCTTTCTAACTATTCTCTCCCAAGAATCTCTGTTTTCTGTCAAGAATCCTCAGGTACAATGGAGTTTATCGACGAACACAACGAAATTGCCATGCTCCAGAAGCAAAAACAGTCCGCAGGTTTTCACGACATTGTGGATTTCCTCAAGAACACGCATATATCCTATGCCCTAACGGTGACCCCGACAATCTACACCGAGCATCAGAAGCAGTTCCGGGAAAATGCCACCGTGGTGTCTGAAGATGGGCAGAAAATCATCAAAACAAGGGTGTGTGACAAACCCTTGAATGTTACAGAGGAGCTTATTCGCATCACTCTTCGATTGGATGATGCCTCAGGTATGACGTCTATTCCTAATGACGACCTATACTCAACTTTAACGAGAATGGGGTATGAAGGTCCCATTGGAATCTTTAAGTTTTTCAAGTCTAAATTTTCTACACAATGGCGATTCTTTGTTCACACCTTAATGCATTGCATGTCAAAGAAAACTACTGGATGGAGTGAGTTTAGCAGTACCATTACTTATGCCCTGGTCTGCCTGGCCACTGCCAGGAAGTTTAATTTTTCACAAATGATTTTCAATGATCTTGTGTCAAACCTGGAATCCAAAAAGAGTTTTCATATGTACCCAAGGTTTGTCCAAGCAGTGATTACTATGGAATTGACGGATTTGCCTCAATTTACTGAGGTATATGTACCTAAACCCCCTAAAGGAAAGGTCTTCTCAAATATGAGAAGAACTTCCAGGGACTCGGAAGGAGTTGACACTCCATTGTTCTCTACAATGATGGGTGTGTCCCACACACAAGAAGGTATGGCATCAGGGTCAAGGCCCTCATTAGACCAACCCACTGATAGCCAAACCCCACCTTCAATCACCAAAGAAATTCCTCAGTCCATTCTTCAAAGACCCACACCTCAAATAACCAAAAAGTTTACAAGAAGAATGGTACACAAGGCTCCTTCCCTTGATGTACCTCCAACAAGCCCAAAGCCGTTAAGCCCTCTATTGGAGCATTCTCAAACAGAGAATATCGAAAGGGAAACCACAGGGGTGTCTCCCAACCCCAATAAGGTGCTCACTAAGGAGAAGGTTGAGCATGTGAGTAGCAAGGCTGCCACTACTTCTGCTAGCACAGAGAAGGACAGTGGTAACATAACTAAGACCTTCCTCACGGCAACTCAGAATGAGAAATCATTCAGAGGTCCCAGGTGCCAAGAAACCACGGGGGTAGGCAGTGCTTTTGCTAGGAAAAAGACACCTACTAAAATTTCCAGTGATCCTTTAAAGGAAGTAAAAACTCCTAAACAAGGTGAGGATAGATATACATATGAGGAATTGATGGAAACCATTGCCAATATCAACACAGATGTTGTAAGTCAGCAAAAGGAGATAGATGGACTCAAGAAAGTGATCCTATATCAACAAACACAGCTTGAGAAGCATAAGAAGCTGATTACAACGTTGATGCACAGGAAGAAAAAAGGTCAGTATGTTCTTAAAAGAAGACGCCCCAACAATGATGCTCCCAAAAAGGGGGAGTCAGAAGCTGAATTCAACATGGAGAGTGCACAGGAAAAGGGGGAGAATGAGTGTGTTGAAGAAATTGCAAAAAAAGAAGAAACTGATCATGCAGCAGAAAAGGTTAATGCTGCTGAAATTCATAAAGAAGCAGAAACTGATCATGCAGCAGAAAAGGTTAATGCTGCTGAAATTCAGAAAGAAGCAGAAACTGAACCAACAGCAGAAACGGTTAATGCTGTTGAAATTCAAAAAGAAGCAGGAACTGAACCAACAGCAGAAACGGTTAATGCTGATGAAAGTCAAAAAGCAGAAGCGGCAGAAACCATTCCAGGGGCAGCAGAAACAAAAGAAGCATCAGAAACCATTCCAGAGGCAGCAGAAACCATGCAAGAAGCAGTATCTACAAAGGAAGAAGCAGCAGAAACAAAGGAAGCAACATAAACTAAAAAGCCTACTTTGGAAGAAGTTGAAGTTGCAGAGGCTTTGATTAAAGCCAAACATGACACTCCTAAGAAGCAAGAAGAAACCCTGGGTGAAAAGCTGGTGTCACTGAAAAGAACAAGAACCAAGTCTATAGCTACCAAGAGTAAATTTGTCAAGAAACCTAGGGTAGAACCAGTGGTAGAAGAAGAAAAAGAAGAGGATGTTCCAGAAAAGAAAGATGATACAAAGGTTGCTGAAGAAGAAGTAGCAACTCCATCAGGTCAACCAAGAAATGCTCAATGTGATATGTATATCACCGTGGTTAATACTGATCCAATCAAAGTTGACCCATTATCTTCCATGCCTCCTGAGATCATCTTCTGGGATACCTTGGTAGATCAGAGAAAGGAGTACATTAGAGTCAAAAGAGAAGATGGGAAGTATGAGGTCTGTTCTACATGGGGAAGACTTATCAGAATGTGCTCTAGATCTGACGTAGAGGAGATGTACAAGGTTGGAATGAAGCAGTATGGAAATATGCTGAATGAGAAAGGGATGTCTATCACCAAATTGGTTCTTGAATACCTGTGCCTAATGTTCAAACCAGAAGCAGTTCAGTATATGATAGAAAGAAATTTTCAAGCCATTACCAACTGGATGCTCATTGAAAAATGTGGAGTGTATGTCATCACACTTGACTATACATATCATGAGTATTATTTGGTGGATGTTGCATACAAGCACAGCAAGAAAAGGTTGAATGGAATGCTACATGCTAAGTTGGCTTGCAACAAGGATTCTAAAATAGGAAGATACTTGGTGAGAAGGATTATCAATCAAAGCCTGTGTTTGAATCCTGAATTATGTGTTCATGATTAGGTTTTGGAAGCATCATCTGAAGAACTTGACTTCTCAACCTAAAAAGTCAAGTTAGGGGGAGATTGTTGGGAACTGAAGATTTGCCAAGTATGGTTAGTACTGCCAGAACAACAATACTACTGCCAGAGCAAGGTTAGTACTGCCAGAACAACAATACTACTGCCAGAGCAAGGTTAGTACTGCCAGAACAACAATACTACTGCCAGAGCAAGGTTAGTACTACAAGTAAAAGTTAATGCTGCTGGAACAATGTTAGTACTGCTTGTGCATAACGATGTTAATGCTGCTTGTGATCATAATTATGGAATGCGAGAATGTTGGAGATAAAGATGGAATGATTGAAGATAAGCATGAAAGAATATTCTGAAGATCAATTTTGTTTTGATAGTTATCTTGTAATTATTTAGTATAAATAGATTTTGATAGATAGCTATTCGATGTGAGATTTAGAATTCGTTTTTGTTTTAGAGAGAATTAACCTCAAGGTTTAGAACCCTATTTCTAGAGAAGTAGAAGTCGTCTTGTTGAGCCTGTTCAACAAGATTGAGGTTTGGTTGTAAACTTGTGAGTTGAAGTATTGAATACAAACAGATTGTGTTTTCTGATTAGTTGTTCATTAAGTGTGTTTGAATTAAAGTTCTATTCCGCAAGATTCTTTAATTCTGATTTCTAAGTATAATTATTCTTGTTTGGAATCGATCCTGACAGTTCTATTCGGATTTCCTCCTCCTTCCCGATTCGTTTGTCTAGTACCACTTGCCATTCTGTTGATTCAGACAAGGTTAATATACACATAAGCACATACCCCATATAACAAGGTATTCCAGTTCAAACATGTACCTGTAAGATCACAATTACACTGTCCAGGTGTAAAATGAAATTACCTTACATGATGTTCCTTCTATCTTTTTATACTTAACACCCCAAGGTTCTACAATAATAGGGACATCCTACTTCACATGCAGTTTAAGTCTAGGTACAGATACTAATACCTAAATCCCTTAAACTAGGGCTCTGATACCATCTGTAACAACCCGGTTCCCAAACATACAACAAATAACATATATTTCATAACGTCGTTACATAACAAAGATACATTATATAACAATTACAGTCCCATAGTCTTTACAAACATTCAATACATCATTACAAACGTTTACTTAGTAACTTTACATCATTACTAATAACATGTTGTAAATACTAAACACATCATAGTCTTCAACTACATAGTCCTCCCAAAAGCTATTTGTGGTTTAACCTTCTTATATGCTCTTACTCGATCCACGACCTGGAATACATATTTTTAAAACAAAATGAGGGTTAGACCTTGAGGTCTAGTGAGAAAATCCCCGTTTAGTTAAAAACCATTTGCACAACATCATACACATAATTCACATAGGAATACCAATTAAAACTCATGCATCATGTATCTTTCCATCTCATTCTCTTGGCCATATTAATTGGTTGCGAGCCAATTAATTAATTTACACCACTGTACTGAATACAACCAACACCACTGTCCCTCTGTACAGCCAACATACACCGGTCCTAAGCCCGGACAACTAGCACCCATGCAGTGTAATACTCATATAAACATAGTATGCACATTATTACACTCATTCCACATATATGTATTCCAGTTGAAAACATTTTAAATAAAAACTCACCGGTTTGGTTTATCAAAACTCTTTCCAGTTCTTCACAGAGAACTATGCTTTCACCTTCGATTCACAGTATCTGAAACAAATAGATGCAGATATCTATTTACCAAATAAAACACATAAGTCTTACTAAAGCTAAGAACTCTAAAGAACCCAAATCCTCAAATGTTGCCCCCAAACCCGAACTTAAGTCAAGTCCACAGTACATTCGGTCCTCATTCATTCCCTATCCATGAATTAACAAAACACAGGCTACTGGATACTTAAAAGCATCAAAACTCTCAATGTTTGACTAATCAGCTAAAGTATCCGGACAACAAGACCAATCCGGACAACATGACTTTTCGGACAACCTTAATAATCCGGACAGCCCAACTACCCGGACATCATATCAATCCGGATACTATCCGGTAACTCATTATCATCCGGAAAACTAAAGAAATTAGAACTTACCCGGATAAAAGAACCCGTCCGAACACCTTAAGAACATTATCCGGACACCACCAACCAAAGATACCCAGACACATTCAACCTGTCCGGAAACCACGGTCTATTCACTCTTTTTCTACCTAGAATTCTACTGAATCATTACCAGACCTGAGTTCGACGATTCTACTCCGATAGGAACTATCTACTAGTAATTACAAACATAATTTACAAAGGAACATACCTCAATTTCACTTCTAAGCACACCAATTTGAATCCTTAGCCACAAAACCTTCTTTCTTCTTCTTTTGGTTTCAAAACACACACACTACACACACTGATTTTCTGGATAATATCTGACTTTATGAATTATCTGATTTCATCAAGAGGTAATATCAACCCATTTTACTACTTTGGTTCATATAGTCTTTTGGTTGCATCATTGTCGTGTTGCGTATTGCCTCTGCTTGGACTTGTGATAGGGCATTCTGTAAGTCTGCAGGAGTAATGCCCTCTGTTCTGTTGGATTTTTCGTATTCATTTGTTCAAGGAAATTTTTGACAGAGTCCCTGAAAGCAGAAGTTGCAGTTGTTCCGAATTCCTGAGCTGCAGAAGTGGCTGTTGCTTTGGCAGTAGTTTCGGCAGAAGACTTCATCTCTGAGATGGCGGTTTTTACCTCTGTGGACAAATTCTCCATTTTGGTGTTCAGATTCAGGATAGCCGTAGATGTTGTCTCTGTAAAGGAATTGAAAGAGCTTTGCAACTCTTTCATTGTTTGGTTCACAGAGGTGAGAAGGGTTTGGAACTCATCCCTTGATACTTGTGTTCCTTGTGTAACCTCTGGAGGAACACATTCGTCTCCAGAGTGAGTCCCTGTTTCTGGGACACCTTCGTTCATCCTTGTTTGTACGATGGGGGTGGAAGGATTTCCTTCTGATCCTCGAGAAGAAACCTGAGTTTCGATCTCTACAGAAGTTCTGTGAAGAACAGTGTCCAAATCCACTCCAGAGGTGGTTATTGGAATGTCCTTCTGTTGACTGGGAGACTTGTCTAGAGTCTCTTCGTCTCTGTGCTCACTACTTCTCTCTGAAAGAAGTTTTGGTCCTAATGTGTGCGTGGCAGAGGAAACGAATTCCTCTGTAGGGTGTTCTAGGGTGATCTGGGGCGACTGATCACGAACAATAGGTGAGTCTCTTTGAGGAGACTCCCTAGGAATGGATTCCCCGGTTTCTGTGGGCACAGAGGTTGAAAGAGTAACCTCTGGCTGGATGGGTTGGGTTAGGATCGAGCTGTGCTGCTCTTTTTCAATAACTCCTTCTGCAGCTAGTCCTGCGGAGTTAGAAATGTGGGTTGCACTGGGAGTTGGTTTTGGTTGTGTGCCTCTATTTATCCATGCATCTTTTCTTGCTTCTTCCTTTGTTAAGCATCCAAGCACTACATCATTGTCTATCATTTCATCCTCTGTAGCTATCCTACGGCTTGGTGCTTCTTCCCTAGGTTCTGTTGAAGTTCCTTGCTCTGGTCGTAAGAAGTCATACATTTGATGAGATCCGAATAATCTCATGGCATGTGGATGATAGAGACCTTTACGTATCCAAACAGCTTCTTCTTCATCTGAATCTGTCTCTAAGACCTCTATTCCTGTCTCTGTTGTTGCAAATCCCTCTGTTTGTACAACTTCGGCCCCTTTTCCTTTTTCTTCTTCCATCATTTTCTCAGAAGCCTCTGTAATTTCACCTCTATTCCACTCAGCTTCTGTTTGTTCTATTTCTTCTGAAGTTGGGTTTGGACTTCTTCTGTGGACGTCCAATCCTTGAATGAAAGGGTTTTGTAAAATAACAGGGGTGTTGGCTGGCTGATCTCTGGGTGTTGTGTCATCTTCTTGCAGATATGTGTCAATGCCATAAATGAAGAAGTCTTGTTCTTCTGGAGAGTGGTGGTCGAGAGGTTGTGTCGTCCACCCTGCTGTATTTAGGGTGTTGGCAATGTCAGGGTTCTATAAGAAGTAGTTCAGGTCTCCTTGGTGAGCAAATCTATCTGGAGATTGATAGGGTGATTGATACTTTTCTGTAGCCATTTCTTCTTCTGCAACTTATTCTTCAACAGTTTCCTCTTCTGCAATGGTAACCAACTTTTCAAGTGATTTACCATGCTTCTTTTGGGTTTACCTTCTCTTAGGATTTGGTGCCCCTTCCTCTGTTGATTTCGATCTTCTTTTCTTCTTCATTTTTGGGGAATAAGGAGGAGCAAAGGAGCCAATTTATGTGGCATGAGGAGGTGAAGGTTGATCTTCTGCAGCGCTTGTTGAGGTGCCTTCTGCAGTTTTTCTCTTCTTAGCTTTTGGAGTAGATGCAGAGGTTTTTGAGGAAGACTTCTTTCCCATAAGTTCTGCACGTTTGGTTATAAAGCTGAGTTGAATAGCCATCTGCTTTGCTAACTTCTGATCCTTTTCTTCTTGAGTGGAAAGAGGTTTTGCTATCATTGTTCCTAGGGGGACACCTAAACGCGGGGGTGTCATAGGACTCGGTTTAGGAGTTCTATGATCGCGTATATACTCTTTCTTAAGGGATTTATTCGATGCGTAGCGCAGAAGCTTCTTTGACAGAGGTCTGCAGTGTGAGTAGCCATCAGTATGATCAGTGGGGGTATTCTTGTTCATCGGGAACTGTTTGGGAGTTGGTCCTTCCATTGGCCAGTTTTGGATTAGCAGTAGAGGTTCGAACAGTACTCCCAATATTCTTTGGAATTGCAGAGGTGGTAGAAAGTTGGGATCGTTCTCTTTGACCCTTCTCGTGTTGTTCTTTCTGTCGATGGTGTTTATGATCTCTTGCATCATTATTGTCGCATAATCTAGTGGAAGATCATAGTAAACCCCATACATGATGCTCAAGATTTGATGTGAGCTCTGGTCAATACTCCCTATTTTCCCTGTTAGGCATCTGTTAAGAATAGAGAACAAAGTGTTCCACATAGGTGGTAATCTTCCTCTGCGAAAGTCATTTCTCTTCCGTAGTTGGGTGTTGTACCCAAGCATTTCTACGAAGCGACAGAGCTCTTCGTCTGTTGGTTGCTCTGCATAACTCTTCAATCCCAGAAGACCCCTTGTTGGTAGGTTGAATTCAAGTGAGAACATTGTTCTGTTGAACTTGATTTCAAGATGCTCAGATTTATCAGGTCTTGAAATGTACCATTTGATAAGAGAATCGTCTTTATCAAATCGGCAGCTTTGCCAAAATTGGTTCAGATAAAGGACTGGAATTTTGTTTGGGGTTCTTGATAGTATAGGGAAGAGGATCTGATTTTCTATTATGTTCAGAAGAATAGCATGGGCTTCGCCGAAAGCAGTGGGTGAGGGGACCAAATAGCAGTTGTTGGATTTGATGGGAAGTATGGTTTCGAAGTGATCTTTTGCTATGAAGGTTTGCAGGTGTGTCGTCGGAGCAAATTCTGCTGAGTCCCCGGAATCTTGTTGTTCAATAGCTCTTGCAATGTTGGGGTTTTCTGAATGTTCAGAATGGGCAGGGGAGTCTTCCGGTGAGTTTGCCGGAGAGAGTTCTTGGGAGATAGCTTTAGAAGATGAAGCCATTTGATTTTAAGAACAAGGTTTTTGCAAGCTTTTACAGGGTTTTGCCGGAGAAGAAGATAAGAGTTTGTAAAAGGTTTTATGAGAGGGTAAGCTTGGTTTTTATAGGAGGGTAAAACGGTAGTATTCGAAAGAGTAAAATATATGGCAATGTATTAAAATTTGGAATCCGTACTCGAGTTTGAGCGGCGGGTTCAACTTTCCAAATAAAAACGTTCCATGTACGCCCAATGAAAATGGGACACGTAGGCCTTGACAGAATATGACAGGACGTCGTGCGCGGCCCATTAATGCTAGGCGCGTGATGTTGTTTTTAGCCACATGAGTTTCACTCTCAGTAAAAGTAACCGTTATTACTTCAGAAATGCCCAGATTACAAAATGGCGGAACTTTTGTGTTTTACAGAAGCTCTGTGATTTTGAAAATCTTGAGTTTTAACCTCTTCTCATATATCTCATTGTTGTCATGACTCTGAAGGTTCTTCTTTGAACGAAAACGTTTGTAAAGACATTGGAGAGGATCAATAGGATTTTGTCAAGAAATTTTACTCACAGAGGTTTTGTAGCTCTGATGGAACTTGCAGAAGCTCTGTGAGAGCCAGCAGAAGCTCTATGAGAGAAAAAATCTTATAACTTGAATTCTATTTACTTTCTGATCATCTAATTTTTGATCTGTGTTAAGAGATGTTTTCGCACATTATTGAAAGTTGGTGTCCGAGAAAACTATTTTGATAAACGTTTTGTTCGAGAAGGTCATGGTGTGTGTTGTCGGTTTCCGAGATAACATTCCAAAAGATCGACAGAGGGTTAATTTGTGATCACAGAGCATATTTCCTGCAGAACCTCTGTTGAGCTCAGCAGAAGCTCTATGACCTTAAATTTCTCCTATTTCGAATTTTGTTAAACTTTTTGAACTTTTGATTTTTGAAATGTTATTCATAGTTTATTTAGGACATATTTGACAATTGTTGTCCTAGAAAATTGTTTTCCAAAAACCTTTTGTGCGAGAGACATACCTTTTGGTTCTTCTGTTCTCGGCAGTTTTGTCTTACTTCTGTCGATGGAGAATTATCGACATTCTTCTTTGGCTTTCCTTTGAAAGATTTACCTCTGTAGATCATTTCAGGGTCCCTTTTTCTCCCCCTTGATCTAATCACTTCTGTAGATCAAGAATTTTCCTTTTGCTCCCCCTTGATCTATGCTTGGTTCAAAAAAATGGTAATATTTGTATTGAGCATAGATCATGTTTACCAGAGGTTCTGTAAGGGTTATCAGAAGATCTGAGCGGAGGTGGTTATTGGAATGTCCTTCTGTTGACTGGGAGACTTGTCTAGAGTCTCTTCGTCTCTGTGCTCACTACTTCTCTCTGAAAGAAGTTTTGGTCCTAATGTGTGCGTGGCAGAGGAAACGAATTCCTCTGTAGGGTGTTCTAGGGTGATCTGGGGCGACTGATCACGAACAATAGGTGAGTCTCTTTGAGGAGACTCCCTAGGAATGGATTCCCCGGTTTCTGTGGGCACAGAGGTTGAATGAGTAACCTCTGGCTGGATGGGTTGGGTTAGGATCGAGCTGTGCTGCTCTTTTTCAATAACTCCTTCTGCAGCTAGACCTGCGGAGTTAGAAATGTGGGTTGCACTGGGAGTTGGTTTTGGTTGTGTGCCTCTATTTATCCATGCTTCTTTTCTTGCTTCTTCCTTTGTTAAGCATCCAAGCACTACATCATTGTCTATCATTTCATCCTCTGTAGCTATCCTACGGCTTGGTGCTTCTTCCCTAGGTTCTGTTGAAGTTCCTTGCTCTGGTCGTAAGAAGTCATACATTTGATGAGATCCGAATAATCTCATGGCATGTGGATGATAGAGACCTTTACGTATCCAAACAGCTTCTTCTTCATCTGAATCTGTCTCTAAGACCTCTATTCCTGTCTCTGTTGTTGCAAATCCCTCTGTTTGTACAACTTCGGCCCCTTTTCCTTTTTCTTCTTCCATCATTTTCTCAGAAGCCTCTGTAATTTCACCTCTATTCCACTCAGCTTCTGTTTGTTCTATTTCTTCTGAAGTTGGGTTTGGACTTCTTCTGTGGACGTCCAATCCTTGAATGAAAGGGTTTTGTAAAATAACAGGGGTGTTGGCTGGCTGATCTCTGGGTGTTGTGTCATCTTCTTGCAGATATGTGTCAATGCCATAAATGAAGAAGTCTTGTTCTTCTGGAGAGTGGTGGTCGAGAGGTTGTGTCGTCCACCCTGCTGTATTTAGGGTGTTGGCAATGTCAGGGTTCTGTAAGAAGTCGTTCAGGTCTCCTTGGTGAGCAAATCTATCTGGAGATTGATAGGGTGATTGATACTTTTCTGTAGCCATTTCTTCTTCTGCAACTTCTTCTTCAACAGTTTCCTCTTCTGCAATGGTAACCAACTTTTCAAGTGATTTACCATGCTTCTTTTTGGTTTACCTTCTCTTAGGATTTGGTGCCCCTTCCTCTGTTGATTTCGATCTTCTTTTCTTCTTCATTTTTGGGGAATAAGGAGGAGCAAAGGAGCCAATTTATGTGGCATGAGGAGGTGAAGGTTGATCTTCTGCAGCGCTTGTTGAGGTGCCTTCTGCAGTTTTTCTCTTCTTAGCTTTTGGAGTAGATGCAGAGGTTTTTGAGGAAGACTTCTTTCCCATAAGTTCTGCACGTTTGGCTATAAAGCTGAGTTGAATAGCCATCTGCTTTGCTAACTCCTGATCCTTTTCTTCTTGAGTGGAAAGAGGTTTTGCTATCATTGTTCCTAGGGGGACACCTAAACGCGGGGGTGTCATAGGACTCGGTTTAGGAGTTCTATGATCGCGTATATACTCTTTCTTAAGGGATTTATTCGATGCGTAGCGCAGAAGCTTCTTTGACAGAGGTCTGCAGTGTGAGTAGCCATCAGTATGATCAGTGGGGGTATTCTTGTTCATCGGGAACTGTTTGGGAGTTGGTCCTTCCATTGGCCAGTTTTGGATTAGCAGTAGAGGTTCGAACAGTACTCCCAATATTCTTTGGAATTGCAGAGGTGGTAGAAAGTTGGGATCGTTCTCTTTGACCCTTCTCGTGTTGTTCTTTCTGTCGATGGTGTTTATGATCTCTTGCATCATTATTGTCGCATAATCTAGTGGAAGATCATAGTAAACCCCATACATGATGCTCAAGATTTGATGTGAGCTCTGGTCAATACTCCCTATTTTCCCTGTTAGGCATCTGTTAAGAATAGAGAACAAAGTGTTCCACATAGGTGGTAATCTTCCTCTGCGAAAGTCATTTCTCTTCCGTAGTTGGGTGTTGTACCCAAGCATTTCTACGAAGCGACAGAGCTCTTCGTCTGTTGGTTGCTCTGCATAACTCTTCAATCCCAGAAGACCCCTTGTTGGTAGGTTGAATTCAAGTGAGAACATTGTTCTGTTGAACTTGATTTCAAGATGCTCAGATTTATCATGTCTTGAAATGTACCATTTGATAAGAGAATCGTCTTTATCAAATCGGCAGCTTTGCCAAAATTGGTTCAGATAAAGGACTGGAATTTTGTTTGGGGTTCTTGATAGTATAGGGAAGAGGATCTGATTTTCTATTATGTTCAGAAGAATAGCATGGGCTTCGCCGAAAGCAGTGGGTGAGGGGACCAAATAGCAGTTGTTGGATTTGATGGGAAGTATGGTTTCGAAGTGATCTTTTGCTATGAAGGTTTGCAGGTGTGTCGTCGGAGCAAATTCTGCTGAGTCCCCGGAATCTTGTTGTTCAATAGCTCTTGCAATGTTGGGGTTTTCTGAATGTTCAGAATGGGCAGGGGAGTCTTCCGGTGAGTTTGCCGGAGAGAGTTCTTGGGAGATAGCTTTAGAAGATGAAGCCATTTGATTTTAAGAACAAGGTTTTTGCAAGCTTTTACAGGGTTTTGCCGGAGAAGAAGATAAGAGTTTGTAAAAGGTTTTATGAGAGGGTAAGCTTGGTTTTTATAGGAGGGTAAAACGGTAGTATTCGAAAGAGTAAAATATATGGCAATGTATTAAAATTTGGAATCCGTACTCGAGTTTGAGCGGCGGGTTCAACTTTCCAAATAAAAACGTTCCATGTACGCCCAATGAAAATGGGACACGTAGGCCTTGACAGAATATGACAGGACGTCGTGCGCGGCCCATTAATGCTAGGCGCGTGATGTTGTTTTTAGCCACATGAGTTTCACTCTCAGTAAAAGTAACCGTTATTACTTCAGAAATGCCCAGATTACAAAATGGCGGAACTTTTGTGTTTTACAGAAGCTCTGTGATTTTGAAAATCTTGAGTTTTAACCTCTTCTCATATATCTCATTGTTGTCATGACTCTGAAGGTTCTTCTTTGAACGAAAACGTTTGTAAAGACATTGGAGAGGATCAATAGGATTTTGTCAAGAAATTTTACTCACAGAGGTTTTGTAGCTCTGATGGAACTTGCAGAAGCTCTGTGAGAGCCAGCAGAAGCTCTATGAGAGAAAAAATCTTATAACTTGAATTCTATTTACTTTCTGATCATCTAATTTTTGATCTGTGTTAAGAGATGTTTTCGCACATTATTGAAAGTTGGTGTCCGAGAAAACTATTTTGATAAACGTTTTGTTCGAGAAGGTCATGGTGTGTGTTGTCGGTTTCCGAGATAACATTCCAAAAGATCGACAGAGGGTTAATTTGTGATCACAGAGCATATTTCCTGCAGAACCTCTGTTGAGCTCAGCAGAAGCTCTATGACCTTAAATTTCTCCTATTTCGAATTTTGTTAAACTTTTTGAACTTTTGATTTTTGAAATGTTATTCATAGTTTATTTAGGACATATTTGACAATTGTTGTCCTAGAAAACTGTTTTCCAAAAACCTTTTGTGCGAGAGACATACCTTTTGGTTCTTCTGTTCTCGGCAGTTTTGTCTTACTTCTGTCGATGGAGAATTATCGACATTCTTCTTTGGCTTTCCTTTGAAAGATTTACCTCTGTAGATCATTTCAGGGTCCCTTTTTCTCCCCCTTGATCTAATCACTTCTGTAGATCAAGAATTTTCCTTTTGCTCCCCCTTGATCTATGCTTGGTTCAAAAAAATGGTAATATTTGTATTGAGCATAGATCATGTTTACCAGAGGTTCTGTAAGGGTTATCAGAAGATCTGAGCGGACCCACAGAGGCTCTGTAACCAAGAATTATTTTTGCACAAAAAAATACATACAGAAATAAATTTATCAATGCAATAACTTAAGTAATAATAGATATTTATACTTATTTACAGAAGATAAAGTTATACTTACAGAGGATTTTCACACCATGTTAATCATTCCTAACTTACCCACCAAGAAGTTGAATCTTTTCTCGTTTAGTGCTTTGGTGAATAAGTCAGCGAGTTGATATTCTGTGGGCACGAAATGCCTTTCGATTGTACCGTATTCAACATGATGTTTCAAGAAATGGTACCTTATATCAAATATGCTTGGTTTTTTAGTGTTGCACAGGGTTGGCAGAGATAGCAATGGCACTTTTGGAATCACAGAAGATGGGTATTTTGAACAGGATGTGGCCGTAGTCTTTTAGCTGAGTCTTCATCCATAGAACCTGAGAACAACAGCTTGCAGCAGCAACGTATTCAGCTTCTGCAGTGGATGTGGAGACACAATTCTTCTTCTTGGAGGTCCAACTGACTAGTTTACCACCTAGGAATTGACAACTCCCAGAAGTACTCTTTCTGTCGAGCATGCATCCTCCATAGTCTGAATCTGTATAAGCTTTAAGACTAAAACCAGAGTTCTTTGGATACCAGAGACCAAGATTGTTGGTCCCCTTCAGGTATCTAAAGATTCTCTTTACAGCATCATAATGTGATTTCTTTGGATTAGCTTGATAACATGCACAAAGGCATGTGGCATGCATAATGTCAGGTCTGCTTGCTGTTAAGTATAACAGAGATCCAATCATGCCTCTGTAGAGAGTACATTCTACAGAAATACCATTTGGATCTAAGAATAACTTATTTTCAGTGGCCATTGGAGTCTACATTGCAGAGGTATCAGAGAGATTATATTTTAAAAGTATGTCAGAGACATATTTGGCTTGATTTATAAAAATTCCCTCTGAAGATTGTTTGACTTGAAGTCCGAGGAAGAATGTTAATTCTCCCATCATACTCATTTCAAACTCACTCTGCATGAGTTTTTCAAAAATTTTGCACTCTTCTGAATTTGTAGACCCAAAAATTATGTCATCTACGTATATTTGTACAAGCATTATCTCACTACTTTTGCGTTTATAGAATAAGGTAGTATCTGTTGTACCTCTGTTGTAGCCATTGACTAGAAGGAATGTAGAAAGTCGTTCGTACCAAGCTCTTGGAGCCTGTTTTAGTCCGTATAGAGCCTTTTTGTAAAGCCGTGTCCCGGTATGTAATTTCTTTTATTAATTCTTTTCTTTTAAGTTTGATTTAAGGTGGTTTCCGTTAACGGGGTTAGTCGAGTTAGACCTAATCGAAAAAAAAAGGGTCGGAATTTTGGTTAGTTGCGAGAAAGTTAAGTTGAGGGACCATTTGTGTCAAGGGCCAAAACTTAAACTATATTTCGGCCCATGACTTTCTCAAACCAATTCCATATTTGTGGCTTGTGTGTTTGTGGCGTGAATGGCAAGGAAAACAAAGAAATCAAATAGAAACCATAAGAAAAGAACCCTACGGCCTCCCTCCCTCATGTTTCCCTCGACCGAGACCCCCCATTCGGTCTTCTTCGCCGCTGCCGTGCAACCCCACCGCCGCCGCTGGCGTTACCGACCGCCGGAGAGAGAGAGGAACAGCGAGAGAGGAAGTAGGAGCCGACCGTTTGCTGCTGCGTTTCCGTTGTAGAGGTAAGACCGTCTCTCTTTCTTCTCGTTTTTATTCGTCGCCTTCAACCGTTAAACCACCGCCGTCGACTCTGCTGCCGCCGTGCCCCGCTGCCGGAGGTGGCAGTGGGTGGTGCCCGTGGCGGAACCCTAAAACCACCTCTGACCGTAACCTTAAACCGCCGTAGCGGAACCCGAATCGTATAAACCGAACGCGTAAACCGTTTTAAAAGTTATCATTTTATGTGTTTTGTCTAAATCTGCCACTGTCTTGCGTTAACCATAACTTTTTCTCCGTAGCTCGGTTTGAGGCGAAACTGGTGCCCACGGTTCACGTTCTGGGTCGGGCACATTTTCCGTGTTTTAGCGGAAATCTGGTTCGGCCTCTAGCTAGGTGAAAAAGTGGTCGTTTTTACAGCAGTTCGTCATTTTATGTAAAAAACTGCAGTTTCTGTCCCTGTCTTGCGTTAGCCGTAACTCTTTACTCGTAACTCGGATTGGGGTGAAACCGGTGCCAAAAGTTCCCTTTCCGAGTCTAGTAACTTTTCTGTGTTTTGTGAAAAATCCAGTTCGGAACGTAGCATAGGCCAAATCGTCGTTTTATACCGGTAGCTGCTGTTTTTCACTGTTCTGCGAACCATTCTTATAAAATCCGTATTTAATTGTAGAAAAATCGTTAGGAGGTGTATAATATGTCCTTGGAACCCTATCTCAGAGTACTTTCTGGTCATGTAATTTAATTGAGGTTTTTCTGGGTTTAAATGGGTCGGATCAGGTCCCGAACAGACCTGTTCGGTTAGACCGAAAAGTCGTTTTAGTGACGGATTAGGTGTGCGTCGTATTTTAGGGTCCGGGTCTCGTGTAAATACTTTTTGACGTTCGTCTAGGTGTCGGGAAGTGATCTTGGATTTGTGGAGCTTGAATTATTAATTGTGAGCTAGGCGCGCTTACGAGGTGAGTTCTCTCACTATATCTAATAACGGTTGTTTTATCATTGCTGTAGTACATGTGTTGTAGCTTTATGTGATTGTGTTGTGGAACTAGATAGTGGGGTGTCTAGTTGATACTATGTTGTCATGTTAACTCGGTGGGACCGAGGATTCGGCGGGGCCGGAGATTTTATACGCGGGTGGCGTAGAGACTCGGTGGGACCGGGGATTCGGCGGGACCGGAGATGTTATCATGTGGTCGGTGGGACCGACTTGTGCCTTTTAGGTGGGTGGGTGTGGATATACATGTTTATGATTTGTTCGTAGACTGGTATGTTTGTTATGTGTATCTATCTGTTATAGGGGTAATGTGGAATAACTGTGTTATCTATAGTGGTTGAATTCACTAAGCTTCGTGCTTACCCCTTCCCAATAAATCATTGTTTCAGGTGCGAGTAGCTCCAAGGCGTGATGGGTACACACTGGCGCGCGTGAAGAGCTGATTTTTATATCGTTTTATGATTTTCATTTTTAAACTATTTATTCCGCTGTTTATTGTTTTTAGAGAATAATTATTCTTGGGTTGCAAATGAAACGATTTGGGTTATTTAACGAGTTTAATTAATGAAATGTCATATTTAAAAAAATTTAAATTCCTTGTAATTTTTGGGACGTTACAACTTGGTATCAGAGCACAGCTTGAGTGAATCAAATGCACCTCGGTGTGTTTGATCTCAAGTTTGCGGCTATAAAATTTTCTTTAAAATTTTTGGAAAATAAAAGAAAGGAAAACCCGTTTGAGAAACGGTGATCGATGGCGCAGTGTGTACAGTCAGCCGGAGCCAGGGGAAAAGGTACAGCACTTAGTGTTTTATTGCTTTCTAGATCATAGAGTATGCATGCTAGATTGCCTGTTGTGGACACTATGCTGTATGTTGAACTACTTGCTATTAGGAATTTATGCTAATTATGATAGGTTACTAAGTGGATGCCCTCTAGGTTGTATGCAGTAAGAGATTTATAGCCTTAGAATATTCGATTTAGTTCTATTGCGCAGCTCTTGTTTGAGTCCAACCGTTCTAGGATAGAGTCTTGTATTCGACTGTCTATTTGTTTCGCACTGCATATAATCGGGTATTCGCGAGGTCACCCGTTATAATTAGTAGGGATTCGGTAGTAGCAAGGGTAGTGGATAAGAGGAAGTTCCTAGAGAGCTGGGAAGGGTGTTTATGTATGAGTACGTGTGCTAGATTGCTTTCTAGAACATAGGAGTATGTATGCTAAATTGCTTGGTGCTTA
The DNA here is from genome assembly GCA_033807775.1 of Saussurea involucrata. Lineage (NCBI taxonomy): Eukaryota > Viridiplantae > Streptophyta > Magnoliopsida > Asterales > Asteraceae > Saussurea > Saussurea involucrata. The sequence continues at coordinate 92,070,923 of CM066314.1, forward strand.
TTACACTGTATTGCATGTCTGCTGCTTGCTATTAGGGATTTGGCAGTAGCAAGGGTAGTGGTTTGGATGGAATTCCTAGGGAGCTAGGAAGAGTGTGTACATATGCCGGTGCGGGCATATGTGTATAGTTTCGGCGAGAAACTACTTGGACCCCTTGGGATGGAACTCGGAACGGGCGATGATAGGTGTGGATGGTAGTAGTAGAGCTCCTACTACCGGAAGCACAGGATCAATGCTCGAGTCGGGGAAGTCACGAGGAATCCAAGGAGTTGAGCGTGAGTGTTGTTAGTATGAGTTATTATGTGCTAATAACGCGTTGTATTGTCTACCCAGAATAGCCATCACAAGGAGGAACAACTATAGTAAACCTACTAGTACAGGTGTGTACTCGAAGTATTTTGAGGTGATGATCGTTGGGGGTAGTGATGAAGGTCCTAAACTAGTAGTCGTTGGAATAGAAAGACGATTCTAATATTAGTCACTTGGAGTGACGATAAGGATGATATTTGTTGTAAGCAGATCATTTCGGGCCAAGATGGAAGATTGTGCTAGGGTCATAGGCTCATAGAGCCGACTTTGATTTGAGGAAAACCCGTAAGATGATTTGATGTGATTTCCCAACTTGCCTTAAGAGGTTTAAATGTCTGGATGACAATGGTAGACCGGAGAGTTTCAGAGTAGTAGGGGTCGAGACGTTGAATGCCGAATGAGTCATGCACGAAGTTATTTTGAAAATAAGATTGCATTAACAAATTCTTGTGTTTCAAATCTTTGTATGGACGGTGTTTTGGAATTTTGGGAACTGCTCAGCACACGCACAAGATTTTGAAATATGGTTTTGAAAGTGTATGAAATCGTTTTATCACGGGAGTGCAAACTTTGTTAGAATTTGTCTCATTTTCGTTATTTTTCCAACGGTTCTTTCGGGTACGATGTTATCCGTGTTTTGGTGGTGGTTAAGATGTTGGGTAAGTGACTACGGATTGAGACTCTAACATTGGAACTCCTCCACATGTGTTAGAGTTGAGACGAAAAGTTACATTCCACGATGTCTGTATAAAGGCTATTTTGGTGATTTGTTTAAAATGAGTTTGGAATTCCAGTGTCGCTTAACTTTTCGTTCGAGAGTTTGTATTACTAAGTGTTTTATTGCAAATAGTTCGGTGTGTGGATTGATTCATGCGTGACATAAGTGATGCATGGAGGAATTTTGGTAACATTTCATAAGGAGTTGTTTAGTGCGCTTTTTAGTCAGCTAAAGGTTTTATTGACATTTCCATGAAAATGCGATTTATCGACTTAGGGGTATGCATACTGGGGTAACCTTTGTTCTCGACATTTTGATGAACAAGTCGTGCATGAAAATGTTTTAGTTCCTTTTTGTTGAAATGAAAGACCATTTGATCCAATGAGTGTTTTTATGTTGTGAACATCATGCATACGATTACAATGTGTTATATTTTGGAAATATAAATGCGTAGATTTTTGACATTCGGTTAATTTAGAATTACCGATTTTTTTTTTGGGAAATTAAAAACTTTTGCTTTGGAGGAAACGAGTATTTTGAGCATTTTCGATAAATACATTTTTAAACTATAATGTTTTGACGTTATATGTCCCAAGTACGAAACTTGAGGAGGTGTTACAAGCTTGCATGCCTGCCCCCAGTTTGAGATTTTATGAGGTTTTAGTCGATATTTCCAATTAATAGAAGCGGACTGGTTTCTGTCTTCAAGTTTGAAACTTACACGAGACAGTTGTGTTTTAACAAAAATATATTTGTAAACCGTGTCATCGTTTTGTGTGATTAGCTGACGCACGAAAAATTTGTGGCGAACCCTGTGCCACGTCATTTTTATGATTAAAAAGAAGAATTTTTGAATCAAATATCGTGAAACTTATTTTGAATTAGGTGCACACCTTTGTCGCACCCTGTTTAAGGTCAAGCGGTTACTTTAAGTGCACGTCGTGAGTCAATCCATAATGGAATCGAGGCGGTTCATTTTAAAGAAATTATTTATTACGCTTGCTTTTGTGTGAGTAAACTGAACTGCAATGGAACGATTTTCAACATGATTTTCCTATGTGGGACGAGCGTGTCCAGTTTTGCGTAACTATCGATCAGGTAATAGTAGTTTTATTACATACGATATTTTGAGATGAAAATCCTGATGTTGAAAATATTTTGTAAATGATTTTGTAAACCATTTGGGGAAATGTGCTTTTAAGTGTCATGTGTCATTTCGAGAATTTTTAGGGTGTGAGTCCTTTTGGAAAACTCTTTTGTTTAACCCGTGTTGAGTCTGAGACTAAGGTTGATTTCAGAGTATTGCTTGCTTAAACTTTGTTTAAACGCATTTTCCGACCTATGGGTCTAGCAAGCGTAGAGCATTTTCCTCGATTTTGACTTGGAGTTAGTCATGGGCCAATTGCCCGGTTTTAATGGCTCGATGTGGAGTCTAGTTGATGAGTTGTTTTTGTCGCACCGTTTGGCATTCTTTGCACGTTGAGTGTTTACATGTTTGGGTGAGTGAGTCAATCCGGAATAGGCATGTTGTTGGTAGGCTGTTTGCTTTGGATCCTTAGACACGTTAGTCAGTCGTTGGTAATGGTCGGTTGGGTATCTCGGGGTGGGACCCCAGTATTCATGTGTTTTAACCTAGACTTTCCAGTAGGTACTAGGAGGATATAGTTGTGGGCACTTACCTGGGAGGTAGTTCCGGTGTACTGGGTCTTGAGGCGTTACCTGGGAGGTAGACGTCAAGGTGTATCCTCGATACGGTGTGACTTGGCTTCGTAGAGCAAGTGTGGATGATACGTCGACGGTGGAAGGTAGATATTCCACGCGCGTTAGTACTGTAGGCCGAATAGTATCGGTTAAGGGATTGATGCCCTTTGTTATTAAGAGAATAAATGCGCATCAACCATTTTGAGGTAGGTGGTATATTTAGGTGTGGACTTTTGGGCTTGAGGCCAAACACCTTTAGTATAATCGGAGAGTTGTAGCCGATTTTAAGATAATCATGGTGACGGTAGTAGTAACCCTGAAATGATCACTTGTGATGGATGGTTATGGTGGAATGACCTACGTGTGTGTTAGTTAATTTGGTTGTGGGGGATATCTATTTGTGTTAGTGTCTAGGATAATACCACGCTGATGTGAGTTATTGTAATCGGTTGGACCGATGTTCGGCGGGTGGCCGATGTTTGTTATTGTAATCGGTTGGACCGATGTTCGGCAGGGGGTCGATGTTTTGTTAATATAAGTTATTGAAAATCTTCGGAGTCTATTAGAATTCGTGGAAGTTAATCGACAGTTATGGGTAGGAATGATCGTAGTCGAGTATCCTGTAGGGTATACTGTGAGCAGCTTTAGAATGGTTAGAGCTTGAAATTTGACTCGGGATACATGAAATGTCTAAGGTTGGGGAACAACCGAAGTCGCTTGGCTAGGAATGATTCCAATTGTTGGGGTGTTCTGCCGATCATAATCCCAGTGTCCTAGAAGGAGTACGTTAGTTAGAAAAGTGTTCGAGAAGTTTTAGAAGGGATTTCAAGTGGACTTAGGAACCTGAGGTTGAGATGAGCGAGAACTATTCCGAGTATTTGCCGGTCTAGACTTCGAGGACGAAGTCTAATCCAAGTGGGGGAGAGTTGTAAAGCCGTGTCCCGGTATGTAATTTCTTTTATTAATTCTTTTCTTTTAAGTTTGATTTAAGGTGGTTTCCGTTAACGGGGTTAGTCGAGTTAGACCTAATCGAAAAAAAAAGGGTCGGAATTTTGGTTAGTTGCGAGAAAGTTAAGTTGAGGGACCATTTGTGTCAAGGGCCAAAACTTAAACTATATTTCGGCCCATGACTTTCTCAAACCAATTCCATATTTGTGGCTTGTGTGTTTGTGGCGTGAATGGCAAGGAAAACAAAGAAATCAAATAGAAACCATAAGAAAAGAACCCTACGGCCTCCCTCCCTCATGTTTCCCTCGACCGAGACCCCCCATTCGGTCTTCTTCGCCGCTGCCGTGCAACCCCACCGCCGCCGCTGGCGTTACCGACCGCCGGAGAGAGAGAGGAACAGCGAGAGAGGAAGTAGGAGCCGACCGTTTGCTGCTGCGTTTCCGTTGTAGAGGTAAGACCGTCTCTCTTTCTTCTCGTTTTTATTCGTCGCCTTCAACCGTTAAACCACCGCCGTCGGCTCTGCTGCCGCCGTGCCCCGCTGCCGGAGGTGGCAGTGGGTGGTGCCCGTGGCGGAACCCTAAAACCACCTCTGACCGTAACCTTAAACCGCCGTAGCGGAACCCGAATCGTATAAACCGAACGCGTAAACCGTTTTAAAAGTTATCATTTTATGTGTTTTGTCTAAATCTGCCACTGTCTTGCGTTAACCATAACTTTTTCTCCGTAGCTCGGTTTGAGGCGAAACTGGTGCCCACGGTTCACGTTCTGGGTCGGGCACATTTTCCGCGTTTTAGCGGAAATCTGGTTCGGCCTCTAGCTAGGTGAAAAAGTTGTCGTTTTTACAGCAGTTCGTCATTTTATGTAAAAAACTGCAGTTTCTATCCCTGTCTTGCGTTAGCCGTAACTCTTTACTCGTAACTCGGATTGGGGTGAAACCGGTGCCAAAAGTTCCCTTTCCGAGTCTAGTAACTTTTCTGTGTTTTGTGAAAAATCCAGTTCGGAACGTAGCATAGGCCAAATCGTCGTTTTATACCGGTAGCTGCTGTTTTTCACTGTTCTGCGAACCATTCTTATAAAATCCGTATTTAATTGTAGAAAAATCGTTAGGAGGTGTATAATATGTCCTTGGAACCCTATCTCAGAGTACTTTCTGGTCATGTAATTTAATTGAGGTTTTTCTGGGTTTAAATGGGTCGGATCAGGTCCCGAACAGACCTGTTCGGTTAGACCGAAAAGTCGTTTTAGTGACGGATTAGGTGTGCGTCGTATTTTAGGGTCCGGGTCTCGTGTAAATACTTTTTGACGTTCGTCTAGGTGTCGGGAAGTGATCTTGGATTTGTGGAGCTTGAATTATTAATTGTGAGCTAGGCGCGCTTACGAGGTGAGTTCTCTCACTATATCTAATAACGGTTGTTTTATCATTGCTGTAGTACATGTGTTGTAGCTTTATGTGATTGTGTTGTGGAACTAGATAGTGGGGTGTCTAGTTGATACTATGTTGTCATGTTAACTCGGTGGGACCGAGGATTCGGCGGGGCCGGAGATTTTATACGCGGGTGGCGTAGAGACTCGGTGGGACCGGGGATTCGGCGGGACCGGAGATGTTATCATGTGGTCGGTGGGACCGACTTGTGCCTTTTAGGTGGGTGGGTGTGGATATACATGTTTATGATTTGTTCGTAGACTGGTATGTTTGTTATGTGTATCTATCTGTTATAGGGGTAATGTGGAATAACTGTGTTATCTATAGTGGTTGAATTCACTAAGCTTCGTGCTTACCCCTTCCCAATAAATCATTGTTTCAGGTGCGAGTAGCTCCAAGGCGTGATGGGTACACACTGGCGCGCGTGAAGAGCTGATTTTTATATCGTTTTATGATTTTCATTTTTAAACTATTTATTCCGCTGTTTATTGTTTTTAGAGAATAATTATTCTTGGGTTGCAAATGAAACGATTTGGGTTATTTAACGAGTTTAATTAATGAAATGTCATATTTTAAAAAATTTAAATTCCTTGTAATTTTTGGGACGTTACACTTTTCAAGGTAGTATACATGCCTTGGGAACTTTGAGCTTTCAAAACCTGGTGGCTGATTTACGTAAACCTCTTCTTGGATTTCACCGTTTAGAAAAGCTGATTTTACGTCCATCTGATAGACTTTAAAACCTCTGTGGGCTGCGAAGGCTAAGAATATTCTTATTGCTTCGAGCCGTGCGACAGGGGCAAAAGTCTCATCGTAGTCTATGCCTTCTTCTTGTCTATATCCTTTTGCTACTAATCTTGCTTTGTTTCTGACGACCACTCCATCTTCATCCTTCTTGTTTCTGTAGACCCATGTAGTCCCAATGGCCTGTTTCCCTCTTGGCAGAGGTACTAAAGTCCATACTCTGTTACGCTCAAATTGCATAAGTTCTTCTTGCATGGCGTCTACCCAGTTTGGGTCATCTAGGGCTTCAGAAATCTTCTTTGGTTCTATCACACTAATAAAATTTGTAAAGAAACAAAAATTAGCAGTGGCAGACCTTGTTTTTACTGAGTCAGAAGGTTCTCCAATTATTTGGCTTGGAGGATGGCTTTTTGTCCACTGAGTTGTGCGTGGAAGATGATCATCAATGTCATCAAAACTTTCTTCAGAGGCTTCTTGTGTTTCTTCTTGTGTAGCCTCTGTCGTTCTTCGTGCCTTGGTAGTTGATTCTACCGTTTGTGGAATGATTGGTATGAGTGGTGGTGGAGTTTGTTCCTCTGAGGACGTATAGTCTTGGTCCTCGATCTCCTCTGTAATTGGTTCTTCTGTGGTTTGTGCAGTTTATGTGGTCGTTTTTCTTGATGTTTCATCTTCTGCACTTTCTTCTGCTTCGGCAATTGCATCTGTAGTATTTATAGAAGAAGATGAAGCATTATTTGGACCAGTTAGAGTCATACCTGTAGGAATTTGTCCGACAGAGGATGGTTCTTCAGAAACTCTAATGGTTCCGACAGAAGGATCAATGTCATTGTGGAACATCTCCAAAAATAGAAGATCCAAATCTTCTTTTGTTCTTGAGATGTCAGAGGATTTCCCTTTAATTCCGAGTTCTGAACTTATTTGCTCAGAAGTCATTTGGAATGAATCATCAAAAGAAACATTGATGCTTTCTACAATCTTGTGAGACTTTTTAAGGAATGTTCTGTAGGCTTTGGAAGTGGCAGAGTATCCAATGAATTTGCCTTCATCAGCTTTTACATCAAACTTTCCTCTTGAATCTCTGTCGTTTAAGACAAAGCATTTGCATCCGAATACATGGAAAAATTTGATGTTTGGCCGCCTTTTGTTAAGCAATTCGTAAGGCGTCTTGAGGTGTCTTTTCACAACGGTTGAACGATTCTGAGTATAACACGCAGTAGAAATTGCTTCTGCCCAAAAGTTCATTGATAATCCGCATGCTGACAGCATAGTTCTTGCGGCTTCCACAAGTGTTCGATTCTTTCTTTCCACAACACCGTTCTGTTGTGGAGTGCGAGCTGCAGAGAAGTCCTGTGATATTCCTTTTTTTGTAAGATAGGCTTCAATGACAGAGTTTTTAAATTCTGTGCCATTGTCACTTCTTAACTTCTGTATTCTGCAATCATAAAGAACTTGGATTCTTTTCATTAGATTTATCAATACATTTGGAACATCTGATTTCTTTCTAACAAATTCAACCCATGTGAAACGGGAATACTCATCAATTAGGACAAGTATGTATTTCTTGCCACCTAGGCTCTGTATGGCAATGGGACCGCAGAGGTCGACATGAAGCATGTACATAGGCCTAGTGCAAGATACATCAGTTTTGCCTTTGTGGGAAGCCCTTCGGTGTTTTCCCATTTCACAAGTCGAACACAAATGATCCTTATTGAATTTAACATTTGGCAAACCTTTAACTAGATTGAGTTTTACTAGTTTATCCAAGGTGTGAAAGTTTAAGTGACAGAACCTGTTGTGCCATAAGCACGCTTCTTCACTTTTGCAGGCTACTAGGCAAACTTTGTCCTTGGATTTTGAAGTAAAATTCATTAGGTATAGATCACCTCTTCTTTCAGCTCGCAGAAGTTCCATTCCTGTTTTTTCACTCTGTAGAGAGCATAAAGTTCTTTTGAATAACACATCGAATCATGTATCACAGAGTTGACTTACGCTTAGTAGGTTGTGTTTGAGGCCATTCACATATGCAACTTTGTATACAGAGACATTTTCTTTCTGTATGACTCCATAGCCTTTGATGTGTCCCTTCATGTTGTCTCCAAAAGTTACAGATCCACCATCGTGTGTTTCTTTGTATGTGGATAGTAATCTTCTATTGCTAGTCATGTGCCTTGAGCATCCGGAGTCAAGATACCAAATTGGCACATGTTGCTTCTGTAAGACAATCACAGAGATTTAGGTACCCATATCCACATGGGTCCAATATTGTTAGAATTTTTCAGGTTTGCCTTAGCATTCTTGAAATACATTTTATCTTTTGTAGAAGAATCAGATTGTTTCTCTTTTGGTTCTGACTTTCGAATTCTAGTGGTGAGAAAGCAATATGGACTTGAGAAGTGTTTATTCAATTTAAACATAAGATCAAAACAATGACAGTATTGAATGTGAGATGTGATTTGTTTGAACTTTTCATTGAATTCTTTGAACTGAGCCACAGAGACATTACACTCTTTCTTTACATTAGATTTCCTATTACAAGAAGATCTATGAATACTAGAATGTTGTTTGCAAATGTCTTGTTTAGTTCCTGCCTTCTGTGACTCTCTTCTGTTGTGAACATCTTTCTTCACTGTCACAGAGGAAAAATATTTGTTAGCTTCAGGCCATTTTCCCTTTTGTTGCCAAGTGGGATTCTCTTTGATTTTCCTTAAAGGTTTTGAAAATTTTAAGCTTTTTGGATTTTCAGAGGCCTTTTTCAGATTTTCAAGCTCTGTTGAGGTTTTGACTTGTATACACATTTTGAGAAAATCTGGATGGATAGGTATCTCTGTGATTTTCTCTTTTGGAGAAATTGTTCTGTTAAGAACTTCAGAGGAGAATTTGACATCCTCTGTGTCACAGTGAATTATCCCTGATTTGAAATCAGTCTCTGAGTCGTCAGAGGATGAATCGTCCTCATATGCAGAGGTTGAGTCATTTCTTTCGACAGGGGCTGGATTTTCTGAGCATGTATCATACGAGCTTTCTTCCTCTGTAAAAAAACTTTCGTAGATGGAAGAGGTTTCTGATGAGATATCTTCAGGGAGTTTTTGATCTATTGAAGATGTACAGAGATTTTCTAAAATATTTGATTTCAAAACTTCCAAAATTTCTTTTTCAATAGATTCTTCAAGTTTTTCTTCTGAAAAGATGGGTTTAAACTCAGGAGCTTCTGCTGACAATTTCTTTTCGACATTTATCATACAGACAAAAGCGACCTGTGTTTGAGTCTCTGGTTTACCAAACTTAAAGATACCAATCTGATCTTGTGTTTTCAGATATTTCTTTGGTTTGATTTCTCTATTGACAGAGGTTAAAGATGATGAATCTGTGTTTTCAAACCACACATTGATCATCTTTGTATGTTCCTCAAGTGAGGTTCTGCAGAGATTTTAACCCTTTTACTTACAGAGAGTAAGTTTGGAAAGTTTGGTTTGTTAGTTTTTCCCAAAACAAATAGAGAGGACAGAGGTTTTAGTCGTTTATTTTCAACTCCTAAGGTAATATCGCTGTACCCTATACCTCGTCTTGCTATTTAAGAGTTTACCTTTTCATACACCTTCTGTGCATCTTTATAGTTTTTAATTAAAACTTCTCTTCTTAAAAGATCTTGCCAAAGTACCTCTCTTTCCTTTTGAAAGTATTCTTTTAGAGCTCTTATGTCTGTAGTTTCACTTCTTGAAACTGAAAGTTCTTTTGTTTTGATTTTTAAAGCATAGGTTAAATCAGAAATTTACCTTTTTAAAGGATCTATATTTTTGCTCCAATATTTTTCGACTTTTCCTTTTTCTTCAAAGATTTTGGCTTTTTTCTCGAGTGAGAAGCCTTACTTCTCTCTCATTAAAGGTCAGCTTTTTCTGAATGCTTTCAATTATATCTTTCAGTTCAATGTTAAGTTTAAATAAATCATCATCTACAGAATTAGTACTTGAGGTAGAGTTTGAAATGGATACCTCATTGTCAGTGCCGGAGTCAACTTCTGCCATGCCACAGAACAGGGCATTTGTGGGAAATTCCTCATCAGAGGTAGAGTCTGATTCGAAGTCTTCTTTGTTTGCCTCAGAATGCCCCTTGTTCGCCATTAGAGATTTTTGTGCGTAATACTCGGCCTTCTTTTTGTAAAAAGCTGAGTCCTTCTGTGGGCGATTTGGTCTACTTCTGCATTCTTTTGCGAAATGACCTGGCTTGCCGCAGTTGAAACAACCTTGGGAGATGTTTCCAATTCGGTCGTCAGACTTCTGTAGGTCTCCACCTCTCTCTGTTCGACATTCGTTTGCGTAATGACCGGGTTTACCACATTTGTAGCATTCTTGTGTGTGGCCTACCTTGTCATCTGATCTCTGTCGATCATTTCCTCTGTAGCTTCTGTCGCTCGACCTCTGTAGGTCATGATTTCTGTAGTCTGACCTCTGTCGGTCACTTGATTCTTCTCTTCTTCCATCATCTCTTCTACCAGAATTCCTTTGGTTATTTCTAAACTCTCTTGTCAATAGAGCCATTGATTTAGCTAATTACGCAAGAGTTATCTCTTCCTCTATCAGCTCGTCTTCTTCGCTATCAACCATTACCATCTTCTTTTTTTCCTTCTTTTTCTCCTCTGTAGATCTCTCATTTCTTGGTTTGTCTGCAGCCTCTGTAGATTTACTAACCAATGCGTATGGCACAATGGTTAGTGTTTTAGCTTTAGCTATTTGAGGCTCTTGTGCAGCAAGTGTTCTGTAGAGATCAGAGAGTGTCCAGGAGTCTAGATCTTGATTTGTTTGTAAATACAGAGACAACTGAAGCCACTCATCGTTCAGGCTCTTTAGAAACATGACGTTATTTTCTTCCATGGTTCTGTGAATACCGGACTTTTTGCATTTGTTTATGAGAGAGTTGAACCGGTCGTATGTTGTTTGCAGAGATTCTGTTGCAGTGGCTCTGAAAGCATGATATTCATTTATGTATTGTGCCCTTCGGTTCTTCTGAGTTTTAGCACCCCCTACCAACTATCTTTCTAATTCTTTACAGAGATCGTGCGCTGTTTCGCATGCATCTAAGGATTGAAAAAGTTTGTTGGGGATTGCCATGATCAATATTCTCTTTGTTTTCTGTGCAACTTCATCTTCTGCCTTATCTTCATTTGACCATTCTTCTCTTGGCTTGGGTTTTTGATGTTCAGGGATTTCAGCAGATTCAGCAGTAGCTGGTACACGTGGCATAGTTATCATCGGAACTGCAGGAAGATTGTAAAGATATTGTTTGAGAGTTTTTTTAGTACCCTCAAAGAAATGAACCATTCTTATCTTCCATTGAGGATACTGATCTCTAAGAAGAGTAGGAGGTTTGGTTAGTGATCCAGCAGTGAAAATGTTATTTGTATTTGTCATTTTGAGGAAAGGATAATCTGATGGAGGATTTCTAAGTATGAAGATATGGAAGGTTTTCTGGGTACGACTAATATCTAGAAATATGGTGATGAAGAGAGAAAATAATCTATCAAATAAAAGTTGTAAAACGAGGATCACTTGATATTGAAAATCAAGCTTTGCTCTGATACCAATTGTTGGTTCCCGTTTTGCTTAAACAAGATTATCAGATCTATTAGTTCAAGTTTAAGGTTTGATGCGGAAGCGTATTTAAAGAACTAACACAAAAGTTTGATAGATTTTAGAACAAAATATAAATAAACAGTGAACAAAATATTATATCTCAAAGTTTACTGAATTTATATCAAGAACAGGTTTATGAACCGTGAGTAAGAAAAAGCTTTAAAAAACAGATATGACTTTTAAGGTGAATAATCTTTTGTGTTCTTGATGTTTGATTGAAGTTGTGTGTTTTTGTTTTTGTGTGTGTGTGTGTAAGGAAGAACTCAACATGAGTCTTCCTTATATACTACTCTAAAGGGGACCATAAAGCATATGCTACTATTCAAAAGGTACGTATGAATAGTAGAGAGGATGTCGTGAACAGTTGCAAGGATGGCATGAACAGTCAGACATGCTGTATTGCATTTAATGCAGCAGACGTCTAATATGTACTAAGCCCTACTGAGTCCAATCAGAGTTTGACACGTCGACGTTGGACAGGGCATGCTATTATGCAAGTTGATGAACGGGTCCTGTAACAGCAGCAAGATATTATAAATATCTTCAAGTCTCAGTGAGGACCACAGAGGCTCTATAATGAGTTACAGAGGTTCTGTGGTCTGGTCCTCTGTGGAGTAGTCCACCTTTGTTTCCGAGTCTTGGGTCTTCTTTGAGTACAGCAGAGGTTCTGTAGGAAGCCTCTGCTGCTTCTGTAGCTTCTTGACCTTGATTTCTCGGAAATGTCGGCAGAGCCTCTGTAAGAGGCTTTCTTCACTTAGCCTATTTTTCACTACTTCTAAATACTTCTATGATTAGGAAGATTGAAGCTAACACATTCTTCCCCTGAAGATGGCGATGCATGATCGCTGCCTTAACTCTGAATTGAGTCAAGGCCTCAAAACTCAGAAGATGTTCCTCCTCCAAGTCGGCGATCGTCTCTTCTTTCGCCTTGATGGGTGACTCAATGTCTGCAACCTGTTTTTCACGTATGGTTAAGAGAGCCTTGGTCGTCGTCATTTCCGTCTCAGACGCGGATGTCTTATTATGGGCCATCTCCAGACGCCCCTAAAGGTCGCTATGCTCCCTCTTCGAGGCCTCTAAGAGGTCATGAGCATCATCAAGCCTCGACGAGAGGGACTCGACCTTGGCCTCCGTCGCCAGTAACTACTCCGGTGCCTTTCGCTCGCCGTCCTACGCTGTACGCATCTCCTCCATGGCATGGGAGGCATCCTTTTGGGCCTCCTCCAATTGGCTGAACAGGCACAGGGACGCCTGAAACGCCTGAAAAAGAGGACAAATAAGTTAGTACATGCAAAAATCACAAGAAAAACTCAAGGAAAATGTACGGCATTTACCATGAACGAAAGTCCAGCGACGTGAGATCCGGTCTCATCGACCAAGACACCCCTGTAGCGCTCCCGGAAAGACGAGGTCAAATAATTCCCCAGATGGGGAAATATTTTCACCCTGTCCAGGATGTCGTCCGCCATAAAGTCCGAAGGTAATGTGAAGTTTACCATCGAGACTCCGACAGATTCGTCCACCTATGGACCCTTCCCCTTGTGGACCCCAGAGGAGGGAGACTTCCTCATCCGAGGACCAGCCTCCTCGGGTGTCGTTGCCGCTGGGGAAGCGACGCTGAGCGGCTCAGCGTCGATCGCTTCTAACAACGCCTTCATCTTCTCAGGAGTGACAACCCTCGACGGGTCGCCACCCTTCGACGACGGTTCCCTCCGGAAAGGAACCACCTTCGTCTTTTTTGTCCCGGACGCATGGGTCAGGGGAGCTTTTCTTTTCAGCTCCATGGCCTTTTTGGCCAAAATGAGCTGAGCCTCATTCTTCAAGAGGTCGTGGGACGGCACTGGGTCAGATCCACCAGAAAACGGAAAACAAAGGAAGGTTAGGAAGAAGGCAAAAAGGAAGTCGCACGACCGAAAAGTCGTACGACCAAAGGTATACCATGGTAAGAGTAACTTACCAGCCATATCCTTCTCCTCTCTCTCCTCTTCTTCCTCCACTCTCTCCTCTTCTTCCTCCTCTATCTCGGTAGTCAAGGCCTCAGTTGCCCCGATCACCTCGACGTCCGATTCTTTACCGACTAGGGCACAGGAAGTAAAGAAGGAGCGCTCCCCGACACTACTCCTCAGGAACCAGTCGGCCTTCTCCTGAGTATCAGGGCGAGCCTCAACTCTGTTGAAGTCGATCGTTAAAATACAAAAACAGAAAACGCTAGTAAACACGATCCTATGAATACACCCTCATTCGCCTTTGGACTAAACTTCTTATAATATTTTTTTTCCGTTTAGTACGAAACACCTGCAACAAAATGAACGATAATGTTTAATATTTGGTTTCCTATTAATGATAATCTCGTATGGAGTTTTCCCAAACCAACGATGGATGATTCATCGATTTTGCCTGTAGCATGTGGTTGACAATGCTTTATCCCACTAAAATAACGGAAGATCAGAATACGACAACATTGTTCTCGCGGCTTCAACTAACGTACGATTTTGTCTTTCAACTACACCATTTTGTTTTGGTGTTCTTGCCACGGAGAATTGACGAGTAATTCCCAACGACTCCAAAAAGTCACCAAGAATTTTATTCTTAAACCCCGTCCCATTGTCTGATCTTAACGTATGTACTGATTGTTATAGGTTAACTTGAGGCGATTTCAACAAGGAAATGATTAAATAGGGTGTTTCATCCTTTGAACGTAGAAACTTTACCCACGTGTACCTTGAGTAATCGTCAACGACAACCAAAAGATACCGTTTTGCATTGCTGCTTTGTGTTCTCATCGGTCCGCAGAGATCCATGTGTAAAATCTCTAGAACTTTCTTCGTACTTGACTCAGGTTTTGGCAGATGAGATACTCTTTTCATCTTGCCTTTCTCATAGGCACTGCAGAGATAATCTTTCTTGAACTTCAACACGGGTAGGCCTTTTACTAAATCACCGTTAACAAGTTTCTCAATATAACGGAAATTCAGGTGAGATAGACGCATGTTCCATAACCAGCTTTGCTCCAAGGAAGCTTTTGACAATAAACAAACGTCGTACTTGGGTTTGATAGAAGACATATCAATTGTGTACAGATTTGACTTTCAAGTTCCAACAAGAAGTTACTTACCATCTTCAGTTCGTACTAAGCATCTTCTTGCTTTGAAGTTTACCTCCAAATCATTATCACAAAATTGACAAATGCTAAATAAATTGTGTCTTAAACCCTCAACAAAATTTACCTTTGTAATTCTTACGTTGTCTTTCACAATATCTCCATAACCCAATATAGGCGAGTACTGAGCATTACCAAACTTAACTCGACCACCATACTTCTCATTATAATTAGTTAGCAGCTCTCGTTTCTCAATCATGTGCTTTGAGCAACCTGAATCTAGATACCAAACATGATAGGTCTGCAAACAATCAAATCAAGTGGTTTTAGGTACCCATTTGTAGATGGGTCCTTTTGGGTTAGGAGAGTGAGATGTTGGTACATGTTTGAAATTTGTACCACTTTTGCCCTTGAAAAAAAAATTGTGCATTCCATCAGAATAATAATTTCTAGCACCATGAATGTCATAACCAAACCAATTAAACAAATCATTTTTGCAAATGAAATCATCCAATCCAAAGAATGAACAACAAATTTTGTCATGAGCAACATTTATCAATTGCTTCACCAAGTAAATCTTGTAAGGAACCACAACTTTTTTGTTTATTACAAGCAGATTGACTTATTCCTGTAGGAACCAGGATTGATCTTACAATCAATATTAACAATCAAGAACACCGTCAAGCATGGAAAATATAGATAATTGATACCAAATGCTTTGTATTCAATGAAGAACAAAGTACAGATCTAGAAAGAGAAATCTCTCAAAGATTACAAGACTGAATACGAAAGTTCGTTAGCTTACAGTTTGCCAACAACTACATATACTGTATGGAAATACTAAACTACAGTACATACACAAAACAGACCATTAGAACTATGACACATGTTCTAATATATTAGCTATCAACTGAATTACAAAGATAGAAAATGTCTAAGTCATAAGTTCTGAACCACTAGTTCAGAACTTCTGAACACTATTCTGACTAAGCATACTTAGAACTTAACACTTGAGCGCAGGAACATTTTCTTCTTATTCAGAATTTCTGAGTTCTCCTTCTTAGAAGTCTGAGTCTTCTCATCAGATATGAACACTTAGCACTTTGACAAATACTTTTCATCCAGAACTTCTGAGTTCTCCTTCTCAGAAGTCTGAGTCTTCTCTTCAGACATTAACACTTAGGTTTTTTGACAAACTTCAGATCTAACAATCTCTCCCTTTTGTCAAACAACCTTGTACTTGCCCACATTGTCTTCTTTCAAAGCAGCAATGAACATCAGAAGAATTAAATTTCTCAGGGCTAGTCTTCTGTCAATCTTCTCAATAATCTCCTTTATTTCTTTGACATTAGCTCCCTTTGTCAGCTTTCTTTCCATGTTGCTCTTTATGAATCTGGGTGTTCCATAACTGTATTTGGCAACTTCACTAGCTCTGAATAACATCTTTTCACTATGATTATTTGACATAATGACTCCCAGTTCTGGCCATGTACATACATATCCTCTTTTCAATACATTTAGATGATTGTGATCAGTGTTTGGCCTTGACAGATAAACACATGGTCTTCCTACAGATAAAGCAATCTGGAAATCATTATAAGCAGCACATCTCAAGGCATGAAACATTCCTTCCTTTACAATGGCCAATTGTAATAACCAGGTATGTTATTGGTTTATTTAAAAGTGTTACTTTAAATTAATATTATGGAGTTAGAAGTTAAGGGGTGAGTTTTTAATTTTTATATAGAAGTATAAGGGTATGCTTTGCCAATTAGGATAAGTCCAGGGTTTGTTTGGTAAATGTGAAAATATCTTTTCACATCCACCGCCCTTTTTGTGTTAAGCTAGAACGAGGTGTCTCATTGAGACTGTTAGAGCATTATTGTATTCAAGATTTACTGTAAAGTCAATGTACTGTATTAGTTGCTAGTGCCTTTATACCTTGTATGTTATGGGTATAAATAGGCATGTCTAGTTCTTAGTTAGAAAGGAATCTAGATCCCTTTAGGAATCTAGATCCCTTTAGGAATCTCTTGATCATTTGTCATTTACACTTTAGAGATCAATATATGGATGACAAGTTCTCTTTAGATTCTCTCTATACATCATTCTTGATTACTTGCTAGATTTGGGATTTCACATTTGGTATCAGAGCTAAACAGAAAATTCAAGAAGATCAAAGAGCAAATTGAAGATTTTTTACAATGTTCTTGAAGATTTCGGATCACACATCATTCACTATTCATTGAAGATTTCGAATCCTTCTTCATTTACTGTTCATCTAGAATCGTCATCTTTTTCATTTATGGATCTTTTGGATTGATTCTTGACATCATTGCACTCGATTTTCATCCCTGAACATCTTTAATTCAAGGATCTATACCAAAATCTGCACATAATTTGCAGATCTGATCATTTTATATCTGTTTTTGTTCGAAAACATTTTCTTACTATTTTGGATCATAATCCGATTAAATTGATCGAATTAGGATTTGTGATTAACTAAGAAAGTGTGTGGAATCAAATTTCGAACAAATCTGTGCAAATTTCATAACAATTGATCAAGAATTGAAAAGGTTATGGCTGATTTAGTGTTTTTTAAGTTCGAAGTGCAGAATTCGGGTCATTCTTGGTGAATTCGGATCATTCATACACAATTCGGATCATTCAAGAAAATTCGGAGTGGTCTTGGTCATCACAAGTGTAGATTTCGACTCGAGAATTCGAACCTTGTTAAGTTCGAATTGGGTGAATTCGAACCCTGTCAAGTTCGAATTGAGTGATTTCGAACCCTTCTGCATAAGAATTCCTTGAATTCGAATCCTTAAGAGTCCGAATTCATTGAATTCGAATCCTTAAGAGTCCGAATTCTTTGAATTCGAATCCTTAAGAGTCCGAATTCTTTGAATTCGAATCCTTAAGAGTCCGAATTCCTTGAATTCGAATCCTTCTACATCCGAATTCATTGATTTCGGATCCATCTACATTCGAATTCTTGGGATTTCGAATCCTTCAGCATCCGAATTCAAGGGTTTCGGATCCTTTAGCATACGAATTCCGTGGTTTCGAACTCTTATACATCCGAATTCAATGTTGAGAAAAAAAAAATTCCTAAATTTTTTCCATAGTGTTTTTCATACACTTTAAGAGCTTTTCAAGAAAAAATTTTATAGTGTATTTTATACACTTTCTGATTGATTTTCTGAAAGATCATCTTCTAGCATTCTTCAAGATGTCTGACATAGAGAATTTAAGTGGGAGAATATGGTATCAGTTAGGAAAAGATAGAAAATGGACTCTTTCTGAAGCTAAAGATTCTTGAAGGTTTTCTTTCTAGATACATAAGACATTCTGTTGAAGATGCAAGAAGAAATACAAAGCTCAAGTCTGAGAAAGCTTTATTAGAAGACAAAGTCTCTTCTCTTGAGTCCGAACTGAAAGATTTGAATGACAAGATTGTAGTGCTTGAAGTTACTCAAGAGAAAAATAAGACATTTGAGATTTCAACTCATCAAGATAACATGAAGGAGCTTCAAGGGAGTATAAAAACATTGGAGGAAGAAAATGTTGATCTAAAGAGACAAATTTTAGACTTTTCTTCTTCAAATGCTAAACTTACTAAAAGAATTACTTTCTCTTGAAGTTTATATTGCAGGTCTTGAAACAAAGAAAGACAACTCAAGTCTGCACGATCAAATCAAGAAACTTCAAGAGAAAGTAACAACTCTTCAAAGTGAAAATGCTGATATGAAGAGTGGGAAAGACAAGAGTGAAAAGGGGAACTCATATTTACAAAATCAAATAAAAAGAGTTCAAGAAAAGACAACAACGTTGGAAAGTGAAAACGTTGAATTGAAGAAGAAGCTTTCTGAACGTGAAGGAGTGTCACCTTTTCAAGAAAAGGAAATAATTGAACTAAAATATATAAAACTTTTGAAACAAATCTCCGATTTTGAGAAAGTTTTATATCTTGAAAAAGAGAAGCAAGAGAAAGAAAGAAATGAATTTGAAACAGAACGCAAATTTTTTAAGATTAAAAGTTCTGAGCTTTTCGTGAAAATTTCTGAATTAGAAAATCTTTTGGAAAAGGAAAGAAAATATTTAACGGAAAAGAAAAATCTCTTTGAAAAGGAAAGTAAAACCCTTAAAAAGAAAAATATGGAAATTTTCAAAGAGATTACTGATAAAAGAAAGTTTTTGGAAAAAGATTTTGAATCGGAACGCATATATTTTGAAGATGTGATTCTTAATCTTACCAAAAGATTATCTGGTTTATCAGCGGATATTATGAAGGATCAATTGATAAAATCTGATCTCCAAAAGAAATTTGATCTAATTTCTAAAGAGAAAAATGTTTTGATAAACAAAGTTAAGGACCTTGAAGACATCATTTTTAAATTTGATGTCTCAAAGCAGGTAAGTCCTTAAAGTATCTTTCAGACTCCATTTGTTAATTCAAATGATTCTGAATACTCTTTTAAAACTGCTTCAAGTTCGAGTTTTAAAAACATTCCTTTTAAACATATTAATAGATCAACTGGTTTCTCAAAAGATCAGATCCGTTCAACAAATCTCTTCTATAATCCTCTGTTTGATAAATCAGATAACAAAACAAATGTGCCTAAAGCTAAGACTTCCATTTCTATAGAAGTTCCAGTCTTCAAGAAGGTGAAGATGGAATGGAGAGTTAAAGGCACAACAGTTCCAAAGAAAGATGTGCCAAAATCATCTACCTCCACTCCAAATGCTAAGAAGAGCAATACATTTCAAGGTAAATCTTTTGTCAAACCTGATTTGGTTTACTCTGTAAATCAATTAATCAGGTTAGCTCAAAAGAAAATTTGTTGTTCTTACTGTGGAACAAATGATTTTGTGCATAAAAATTATACTTTATTTTGGTACGGTACTTATAGTATTCTTCAAAGAGATCTACACCTAACACACTAGGACCCAAGTCCCGTTGGGTACCAAAATCTGCTTAATCTGTTTTGCAGGTTCATCATGTGTGGTGCTGATTTGGAAACATAAACCACACACATGATTGAAAACAGAAGAGAAGTGGTGAATTGTTTTTAAGAATATATGTACCATTAAGGGGGAGCAAAGACATTAATGGTTTCTAAACATATCAGTTTAGGACCCGCACTTAAAAGAGACTTTGGTTTCTGAATACATCAATTCAGGACCCGTGCTTCAATGTTTTTGTCTTTTGAACATATCAGTTCAAAACCCGTGCTTCAACGACTATGGCTTCTGAACAATTCAGTTCAGGACCCGTACTTCAAAGATTAAGATTTCTAAACAAATCAGTTTAGAACTCATACTTCTCAGGTGATATCCTTTAACAATCACATTTTTCTGTTACAAGGAACAAGTGGTAAAACGTAACATTGTATTATATTTTGTTTCTACTGCTTTGAGAACTTGAATCTTTACAAATTTAATTCAATGAGATGAAATTTTCAATTTTCATTCAATGAATTAAATGTGTGCTAAAAGATGATTTTACAAGTATTTTTGTATTATCCGAGTTATATTTGTTTCAACTTTCATTTCTGATTTAAATCGAAAGGTCAGCAAAACATGAATAAAATTATGCTGAATGCTCAAAGTTATGTGAATCTGGTCTTATATAGAATATAATGCTCAAAAAGCCTATTTTGTCAGAATGATGGATGGAAATGAAAATATGGGAGAAGCACTATGTTTTAGAACCAAGTGATTGAGATGCATTATGTTTTTAAATCAAATCATTTAGTTTGAAAGTTTGTGCCTATGGACTTTCTGGTTTGGGAGAGTAAGTCCTAAGGGGTGCTCGACACCTAGTCCCTAAGATCAACTGGTCTGGGATCGGCTGACCCAAATCCTGCAATAGAACCAGATAGAAAGCCATGTTCTACTGGTACAAATGGGTTTAAGATATCTCGATGTGGCCTTTCTGGTTTGGGAAATTAAGTTCTAAGGGGTGCTCGACACCTAGCACCTAAGGCCAACTGGTCTGGGATCTGCTAACCCAAATCCTGCTATAGAACCAGATAGAAAGTCATGTTTAACGGTGTATCTTATTCTTACTAAACTTTTTGATCAAAAGATGCCAATGAGCACAAAATCAAAGGATGCCAATGAGCACAAAATCAAAGGATGCCAATGAGCACAAAATCAAAAGATGCCAATGCGCACAAAATCAAAAGATGCCAATGAGCACACATCTCTTGAAACTTGGGAAAATACAAAGTCGCGATAAACCCGTAAATTTATGAAATTCTGATTTTGGACAAATAGTGTGAGTAGAGCAAAGTATTCTTATATGTTTTAGAATTGCATATGCTTGAAGCTAATCATATTTCGCATGCTAGCACACCAAATAGATTTAATAAAGGGGTTGAAACTGAACATTTTTAACTTGATATGCAATGATGACTTGTATTTGAATCCAAACACATGCATTTGATTTCATTTGATTGAAAAATCTGGTATACTTCATTAAGTTGAATTTCTTTTGTAAAGCTTTTCAATGATCAAATGTTAGTAGTTATAAAATGAAGTTCAATGAATTTTATTTTCCTTGTGTAAATTTTTTTAAAATTTGTATATTGTGCGTTATTGAAATATATGCATACTTTCAGGGGGAGAAAACAAATTGCTCCAGAATTCTTATTTTGAGGGGGAGCAAGGTTATTCACTAAGGAGGAGATTGTTAGTAATACTAAGAGACACGACCACAAGTAACAAAATAGCAAAAGTGTGTGTGTGTGGTTACTTTCGGCAAAGACCAAGAGAGAGAGAGAGAGAACCGTGAAGGAGAAAAAGGAGAAGTAAACAAGATTGTAAGCTGGAATTAGAGGGTTCAAGCTTGTGAAATCAAAGGTATGTTCCTAGTTAAAATTTATCTCTTTATGTGTACTAGGTTTATATGAGTTTTAGAAGTGGGTTTTGATGATTTAGGGATGTTTTGGGAAATTTGAGCATATGGTTAGGTTATGTTAATAGTCTTAGACATATCTGCATATTTACAGCAACATGCATAGCTTAAAAGATTAAATTTTTGGGTTTTAGGATGAACAGTGGACTGAGACATTCATGCATGTTGCAATAGTGGGTTGCGACATAGATGATAGTTGCGATCTTCATGAATGTCGCAACCTTGAGTTGCGACTTGGTCATTGATGTCGCAACAGTGGGTTGCGACTTGGTGCTATGTCGCAACATTTGGTTGCGACATGAGGGGGTTGTCGCAACAGTTGGTTGCGACATGAGGGAGTTGTCGAAATAGTTGGTTGCGACTTGGTATTGTGTCGCAGTAGTTGGTTGTGACATGGTACAGTGTGTTGTGACATAGGGTATCTCAGTAGTTGATTGCGACTTCAGTCGAGTATTTCAGGATTTTAGAGATTTTAGTCTTTAAAAGAAATATTTGTATTTAGAAGAGTAAAATCTTCAGTGGTTCGCATTTAATCAGTGATAATAATGAATTTGTATAACCCTATTAATCATCTACTCTCTGAACAAAATTGATTAGCTGATATCAAGGTATGTTCTCTCTTACTTGCTGACATTCGCATATGATGCAAGATTTCAAAACAAATTGCATCGCTGAATATCTCTTCCTTTCAGTGATTCTTTTGAAATTCTTAAATCACACTGATATTTTATAATCAGTGCTTCATGTTTTAAAAATGTCCCTGAGTTTTCAAAATCCTCAGAGACACCCTAAAATATGAAAGGACGTTTGTGACATCATCACAACGGATAGACCATGGCATGATTTTCTCTAACACGTTCACCCGTTTCGTTTACCTTGTCCAATCAAATTCAAGGGACGTGTTCGTGTCATGATGAAAAACTTTCCCACTCATAGTTTTTCTATATCTCTACTCTCACTATATAAACCCGTTGAGTTTATATTTTTACCTTTTACGCGAACATCATCTCTCTCTCTCAAGCAAGAATAACTGTTGCATTTGAACTAATTTCCCATAAACTGTTCATCTTCATCTTCTTCAACACAAAAGGTTAATACTCTTGTTATTTTCCTTAAATAAACTGGTGTTTGATCTTATTCTTGATTTCAATGGAACAAACAAAAGAACTTTCTAAAAAATAAAATCATTTTCATCATGGTTTTATGAATACAATCTGGAAACAGATTGTTCTTCAAGTTTAAACTAAAAATCTTAAACTTGACCATTTCATATGTTTTTCCAGAATCCCTTCTTTAAATGGAAACTAGAAAACAAGAACATTGTCTATGTTTTGTAATTTTTGCTCAAAACTAGAAAAACCCTAAAAACCCTTATTTTGGACATTTTATCCATTTGAAGAACTTCTTTTCATATTCTTCATGTTTGTACTTTATAAACAGAAATGGCATCTACTGAAGCTCCCACTGCTCAGTCCCCCACTACTGCTAAAAGTCTTGAACTCATCAAAGCCCCTCATGTCGGATTTAAACTCAAAGAAGTTACCGTTCAATGAAACAATCCATGTGCCCTCTTCACTTCCCTCCAAGGAACCAGATCACACACCTTGATGACGATGTAAACTTCCTTCAGACCTGTCCTCCGTCGACAGCTCTGACTGTCAAACCTCCTGGTCATCGGAATCTACTAGCTCAGTTATGGTATACTACTAGAAGAGCTAAGATCACCTCCACCAAAGACTCCAAAAAGGAAATCGATGTCATCAACTTTGACACTGAACATGGTTCCTCAAAGGTCACCCCTGGCGCTATCAGGTGTGCCCTAGACCTCCCTGGTAGTTCCAAAGAAAAAACGATTCGTCCCTCTGCCAAATCCCAAAAACCCCGCTGATAGGGAAGCCCTCATTGCATTCTTTGATGCAATGCAGTACGTATGGGGAACAGGGAGAGACAAACTCCCTGAGAAGAAGCTTTCCAAGATTGAGAAGTCCAAAATGCCCAACAAAATGAATTTCATCTTCGCTCATCTGATCAACTGCATGATAGCTAAGGTTGGTTCCACTGACCAAGCCTCCAAACCCCAGCGAACTATGGGGTACGCACTGGTGAAGGGCCTACACATCGATTGGGTCAAAATCATCTTTGACGACATGATGCTGAGAGTCGACGAAACAAAGAGACCAAGGATGGTTCCATATCCCAGGTTTCTCAGCGCTCTCATCTGACAAGAGGTCGGGGATAAATACACAGCGGTGGGCGACCTGAAACTCTTACAGGTTGGCACTAAGGTTCTAGACTACACGCCCATGCCAAACGAGGTACGTCTTACTACTCTCTTATCATTTCTCAATCCTCCCTCTTCTTCTACTTCTACAGCTACCTCCACGGTAATCCCAACCGATGGCACCCAGGCTGCAACATCCACTCCTTCTCGAAAGAGAAAACACTCATCAACCACTCTTGGCCCTCCTAAGGCCATGAAAACCAAGGAGCAACCCCCCAAGTCTACTCAGGCTGAAGACTCCCCGACTCTTTCTCCACAAGAGCCGTTGGAAAGTTCAGTGGTACGCTCTGCCACAGTTTCTGAATCCACCCCTTCTATTCCCGCTTCATCGTCTCTAAACGCGGAGGTTAACTTGGAACAGAACCTCCCTCCCTCAGTACCTCCAAGTACTGTGGAAGTAATTCTCAATGGATCCAACGCTGAACCTGCTTCCCAATCCCTCTTCTCAACCTTCATTCCTGCTACAACTTCTTTGGTCACTCCACCTGTCTTTCCCCCATTCTCTACAACAAACATCATCCTCAGCGATACAACTGCTGAAGCACTACAGATGATGATGGATAAAAACACAGGACCTGCATGACTTCTATGCATCAAGGATCTCTGGAAGGCGACATGGAACATTACTCAGGTTTTCAAAACTTCGATGACTTCGTCAACCATCCTACAGGTATACATAAAATCCTAAACACTCCTCTCTCTAGACCCCAAACTTCTGAGCTTTCCTTTGTTCATAAGTTTTTATCTTTTACAGGTCCTAATTTGGGAGATATCGACACCTCTCTCAAGGATTTGACAACAAAAGTGGAATCTCTCACCACCATTCTCTCTACAAACTCTTCAACAGTTATAAACGCTGGAGATGCTCTCAAGACACTCACCCCAGAGGTGAATGGAAAAGCTTTTAGTGTTGATCTGGAAAAGATGGAAGGTAGTCTCAAAAGTTGTTGAGACTCTCGCTGACAACTCTACCTCCATCAACAACCTGAACGCCACCAACAACACCCTATCCACAAACTTCACCACCCTGTCCAACGAAGTCACATCGTTGACGATAGTGGTTGGTAATCTTCAGGGAGAGGTGACTACTATAAAGTCAAAGGTGGGAACTGTGAAGACTCTTCTACAACAAATCCTCGGTCGCCTGGATGCTCCAACATGTGCACCATCACACTTTACTCAGGTTGATCGAGAGGATCTTTAAAAGATCATTCCTGCTATTTCTGGCTTGGAAGACAGAATAGCAAGGATTGAAACTTGCGTTGGGATCACTAGCCTAGAAGACAGTAACCCAAAGCATGATGATGATGCTGCTGCTGCTACTGTTGTATCCTCCCCCTTCCATCATGTGGAAGAGGGGGGGGAGAAGAATCAAGAAGATCTTCCCCATAATGTTGAGGGGGAGACAACTGATGATAAACCTCAGGGAGTTGAAAACCATGAGGGAATTGAGTTCTCCCAACACAACGATAAATCTGAGGGGGAACAACTCGAAGAGGACGCTGATGTTGAAGTCCTAGAACCGTCCATTGATGACGAAGAAGAAGAAGCTGAAGAAGAAGAAGAAGACGATGAAGACGTCGATATCGCTAATGATGAACCATCATCATCCCCTAAAGATGATGATGATGATAACAATGATGAAGATATCGATTACTCCTTCCATCCCAGAAGGATCCCTTCTCAAAAAGGGGTAGTCTTCAAAGATACTTCAGGGGAGGGGACCACCAATGTAACAACCCGGTTTCCCAAACATGTTTCAAATAACATATATTGCATCACATTGTTACATTCATAAAAAGAAATTACCAAACAATTCACGTACGGTCCCAGCAGTCTCGAAACGATACAACATAACACCTATTCAGTTCCTAATCCTTGTCAGCTATTAACCCCGCCTTACACATTAATTCTTCCCTTTGCTAACGAACGATCCTCAACCTGGAATACATATTTTTAAAACAGAAACGATGAGGGTTAGACCTAATGGTCCAGTGAGAAAATCCCTGTCAGTTGAAACTTGCCAAGAATCCAATTAAGTAAAACATTTTTAATACAAACACACATATATTACACGTAATTAAATACCAACCAAGACTTGCGTTTCGTATCCACTCAATCCCCCCTTATTCCTCCACAATTGGCCAAACTAGTGGTTGCAAGCCAACTAGTGCTTCATAGTTGTCCCAGACCTTTGCATATGCTTCATGTGGATCTCTGTGGTCCAATCTCTGTGCAAAGTCTGTCGGGCAAGAAGTATATTCTTGTTTTAATTGATGAATATTCTAGATATACCTGGATTGAGTAAAATCTGATGTCCCAGAGATTCTGATAAGTTTGTTGAAAAGGATACAGGTTCTGTTAGATCTGAATATACAGAAGTTGAGAAGTGATAATGGGACAGAATTCAAAAATGTCAAAATTGATGCCTACCTGACAGAGGAAGGTATCTCCCAAAACTTCTCAGCAGCAAGAACTCCACAACAAAATGGAGTTGAGAGAAAGAACAGAACTCTGGTAGAAGCCGCCAGAACCATGTTAGCTGGCTCTGTCCTTCCAATGAACTTCTGGGCAGAAGCAGTCTCAACAGCATGTTTTACCCAAAACAGAGCTGTAATAGTGAAAATATTCAAGAAGACTCCTTATGAACTCATCAACAAAAGAAGACCAAATGTGAAATTCTTTCATGTTTTTGGCTGTAAATGTTACATATTGAATGACAGAGATCATCTGGGAAAGTTTGATAAGAAAGCAGACGAAGGAATCTTTATTGGTTATTCCTTAACCTCTAAAGCCTACAGAGTCTACAACTCTAGATGTCAGGTCATTCAAGAAAGTGTAAATGTGTCCTTTGATGAAAGCACATCAAGATTCTCTGATCGAAAATCAACAGAGGGGACACATACAGAGCAGAAGAAGACAAGTTCTTCAAAAACAAGGGAAGAAGACATAAATCTTATGTTCAACGATTTTTTCAATGATGATGATTCCTCTGATAAGGTCAACAGAGGAGATCAAGCTCAGAACTCAACAGAACAAAATCTGACAGGTACATCTCTCACTGGTCCCTCCAATATTTCACCAACTACTTCTCTGTCTACAGGAGTGATACAGAGAAATGAGGAACCACATCAGAGCGAAAGAGAACATGAACAAGAGCCATCATCACCTCTGCTAACTAATATTGGCAAAGACTCCTTGTTTGAAAGCTCACCTTCACAGAGCCCTGTTAATGACTCTCAGAGCAATGAGGCCACTCTCCAGAGTCGTGTGCCACAGAGCTCTGATCCCAATCAACAGAGCTCTGACGCTGAAGATCGTCTTTTCACATCAGAAGCACAAACCCCACCTATTGTCCATGCTCCCATGACGCGATGGACAAAGGATCACCCTCATCATCTGATTATTGGTGTTGCTGAAGATGGTGTGAAGACTAGATCGGCCACAATCAATGAAGCTTTCTTTGTGAATTTTTTAAGCATGATTGAGCCGAAGAAGGTTTCTGAAGCCCTAGAGGACCCAAATTGGATAGAAGCTATGCAAAAAGAGCTTCTGGAATTCGAGAGAAATAAATTCTGGTCCTTGGTTCCACTCCCAAAAGGCAAAACGGCCATTGGAACCAAGTGGGTGTTTATAAACAAAAAGGATGAAGATGGGATAATCATCAGAAACAAAGCCCGTCTGGTTGCAAAGGGATACATACAGGAAGAAGGAATTGACTATGACGAAACCTTTACACCTGTGGCTAGGCTAGAAGCTATCAGAACTTTCTAGCCTATGCTGCTCATAAAGGTTTTAAGGTCTACCAAATGGATGTCAAGTCTGCCTTTCTGAATGGCAAACTGCAAGAAGAAGTTTATGTCCAGCAACCACCTGGTTTTGAATGTTCAGAGTTTCCAGACTACGTTTACAAGTTAGACAAAGCTCTCTATGGCCTTAAGCAAGCTCCCAGAGCCTGGTATGAAACTCTGTCCAAATTTCTGTTGATCAATCACTTCAAGAAAGGTACAGTCGATAAAACTCTATTCTTTAGGAGGTATAAGAATGATATACTTCTGGTACAAATATATGTTGATGATATTATTTTCGGGTCTACAAGGCAGGAGTACTGTGACAAGTTTGAGAGTTTAATGAAAAGTGGATTTTAAAATGAGCATGATGGGAGAACTTTCTTTCTTCCTTGGTTTACAAGTTAAACAATCAGACAGAGGGACTTTTATAAGTCAGTCCAAATACATCTCTGACATGTTGAAGAAATATAAGCTCAATGATTCAAAACCTAAGAAAACTCCTATTGCCACTGGAGTTAAACTTGACGTAGATTTTAATGGTGAACCAACAGATGTCAAGTACTACGGAGGCATGATATGGTCACTTCTATACTTGACTGCCAGCAGACCTGATATAATGTTTGCAACCTGTCTCTGTGCCAGATTTCAGGCTAATCCAAAAGAGACTCATTTAACTGCTGTCAAACATATTTTTAAATATCTGAAAGGGACTCAATTTTTGGGTCTCTGGTATCCTCTTAACTCTGGTTTCGAGCTTGTAGCATATACATATTCAGACTATGGAGGATGCAAGAATGACAGAAAGAGTACTTCTGGTAGGTGCCAACTACTTGGAGAAAAGTTGGTGAGTTGGACATCCAAGAAACAGAACTGTGTTTCAACCTCTACAGCAGAAGCAGAATATGTTGCTGCTGCTAGCTGTTGCTCTCAAGTGATTTGGATGAAAACGCAACTCAAAGATTATGGTCTGGAGTATGGTAAAATTCCAATTCTATGTGACTCCAAGAGTGCCATTGCCATAACTGCAAATCCAGTTCAGCACTCAAAGACTAAGCACATCGACATAAGGTATCACTTCATAAAGGATCATGTTGAAAAAGGAACTATTGAAATGTACTTTGTTTCAACAGGCTTCCAGCTTGCTGACTTGTTTACAAAAGCCCTTGATGAAAGGAGATTTAACTTCCTAATCAGCAAACTGGGAATGCTGAACTTGTCCTCCTAACTCTGTTCAAAATCAACAGAGGCTCTGATGTTCCTACCAGAGCTCTGTCAAATAGTTGGGTAGGCTAGTTCAACAGAACTCTATTGTTCACCAGAGCTCTGTCAAGCATATTCTTTCTTCAACACGCTCTGTGAACATTCTGTTTGTATATAATTTTAAATGTACAAAAAGTTTTTTTAGCTCAATTTTCAAGGGGGAGCTTTAAAAAAAATTGCATGGTTTTAGGGGGAGAAAGTCAGTACTCAAACGTTCAAATCCAAATTGATTGCTTTTTGTTCTTCATTGACAAATATCCTTGAAGAAAGGAGGAAAACCTGTTCTGATGAATATCTTTATGATAAAGAATCTGCCAGAACTCTGACTTCACAACAGAACCTCTGTTGTTTCTCATCAGAGCTCTGTTGTTTGTCAGTTCTCGGTTCCTCTTCACATCAGAACAGAATTTTAAATGTTGTAAAGATAAAGGAACAACATATTGGGTCACTCAATAGAAGCAACTTAACAAAGCTCCATCAGAGCTCTGTTAGTTTGTTCTGCCACGTCATCAGAACACGTCATCAGAGGTGCGAGTTATTTCTAAACGTCAACCACTTGTTACCCACACATCTCTAACCGCGACGGTTTACTTGCACAAAAGTGGTCAGAACAAATCCACATGGCAATCTCTAATTGAAAGCTAAACCACTAGCTGTCCCCATGATACATATTCCAGGCCATTCCACCTTCTGACACTCGAGTGCCTACAGTATCTGCGTCGATTTCCCGGCCACAAGCTCTGACTATAAATATCCAAAGCCTTGACCCATTTATTTTCTAAACTTCCCAACCCTTTCACCTTTCCCTCTTTTATTTAAATCCTCAGTATTCTTCAAGAAAACCCAAACCTGCAACAATGGCGGAACCTCAAAACTCTGCTGATTCAAGCCGAATAGAACCCACAGATGATATCATTGTTCTTCCATACGAGTTTGCTGACAACAACTACAAATTCGATCCTACTCCATGACTCTATCTACCCCTATATCACATTTTTATTGAGTTCTTTAGAAACTCTGACATCTTCAGAGCCCTAACAGAGTTCGATGACCACCTTCCAGCGATCTATGTTCAACAATGGTGGACCACATGCTAATACATCGAAGAACAAGACGGGATAATAGGGAGCGTCAATGCGATTAATGGAGTAGCGGGAACAATCCGCATTAGAGCAAGTACCTTCAGAAGAATCTTCCGAATGAAAACCAAGAGACAGCTAGGAATAGACGCCTATGAGAAACCACCAAAAACAGTTGTTCTTCTTGACTTTATGAAGTTTCTGGGTTACAAGAAGGATCTGAATAGGATTGGAGAGTTCAAGCGACAAAATCTACCCACTATGTGGAATTTCATGTTCTCCACCTTAAACAGAACCCTTACCAGCAAATCGGGTAGTCAAGACCAAGCCACAACAGAAATCCTACAAATCATGTATGGATTATTTTTCAATCGAAACTTTGACTACGCCAGCATTCTCTACAACGATCTTCTTTCAGCTGTCAACACAAAAACCTCATCCATCGCAAGAGGAGGAGTCGTTGGAACTCACAAGTTCCTGAAGATGATCAAGTTTCCACGCTTTATAAGTCTGGTGATCAGAAGAGCTTTCGACAGACTTGAACTAACTCATCAGGGTCGTTCAACACCTGTTTGGACAATGTCAAAATTCCACCCCACCACTTCTGGCGAATACCCCTTCATAAGAAGAATTCCAGGTACAATGCTTGCTCTTATCGCCCCTGACAATATCTCTATCCACAACTATCAGAGTGCTGCTAAACCTCAAGAACCTGAGGTGAGAACCCCAACATACTTAGGATCTGAGCCTTCTTTGGAGAGCTTGAGTGAGGAGATTGGTGAGGAAACTAACAGAACAGAGGCAAGAGTACCCGAAGTGGGGTCTTCCTCTAGAAGAGAGGAATTAGAGAACAGAGCATCTCCTAGAAAGGATGTTCATGAGGAAGTACAAGAAACACCAGAGGTAGAAACTATCTCCTCTGATAGTGATGAGCAGGAGGGAAACATCAGAGAGAATCCAGAGAGTTCTACAGCCATAGGAGTCGAGGATAATGAGAGAATAGAAAAAGATGCTCAACATACCACATCTGAGGTTAACCTTGACCAAAATCCCAGTGCTTCCACACAATCTAATCCTGGTGATCAAGACCAAAGGATTATTGAAACAGAGGTGCACACCTCGAACCCCAACCAGCCTATACCATCAGAGACACCTCTTGATGCCTCTGATACGCACGAAGCCGGGGAAACCATCTTTGCTAGTGATGTTCATTCGCCCCAGAACATCAATAGGTAACCTCCACACGATGGTGCCTCTGTGGCTCATTTAGAGTCCACACAAAATAGACCAGAGATCTTTGTAATCTCACGTAGTATCTGTCCGACTCAGGGACAATGGGAGACCATAGTAGAACAAGGGAAGACATTGCTTGATCCAAATGCTTCCCATCACACCAGATTTCCTTCTTCAGAACCTGAGCTGGAAGAGGAAACTTTGGTCAGAACACCTGTAGTTGTTTCCCCTCAAAGGGAACATCAAGGATCGGGTGGAAGTCCTCCAAGAGCCAACATTAACACAACTCTTGATGGAGGCGCCTCTGAACTCGAGGCAGAATTGGATCCATGTGTTGGAACCAAGGAAACCCCCGTTGACACTGTCACAAGAGCAGAGTTCGAAAGCTTCTGTGATAGTATCAACAACTCTTTGAACGAGTATAAACTTATCAATGAATAAAAGGAGGAGCTGATCCGCAAGGAAAATGCTTCTCTTAGGGAAGAACTGCTGAACATCTCAAACAAGCATGATGAAATAACTCGAAAATATGCCGAAGCTGAAGCACTCAGAACAGAGTCTGAACGGGTCAGAGGAGAAGAGATTGCGAAGCTGACAACAGAGATAGCCGATCTAAGATCAGTCAGATCAGAGGAAGTTCAAAAGACTTCATCAAATCTTGCAGACCTAAAGCGACTCATAACAGAGAACCATACAGCGCAGATGAATAGAACCTTTCCCATTCCCACGGTTATTCTTTCAGAATCAAATGTCAGAACCTTGACAGAGATAATCACCAACTCTGTTAAGGAATCCATAAAAGAAGCAACCACCTCATCTGCTACTCCACTCAACATCTCCAGCCCTAACCCAAATGACCTACCCATGACAGTTGGCCAAATGGGAGACTTCAGAAAATCAGTTCTCAGCCGAATGATGACGATCTCATCAAAATTTGTAATGAAAGCTAAGGCAACAGAACAGCATGTGAAAGTGTCTCTTGATACTCACAAGGTCAACTTTGAGGCTCAAGTAGAAGAAATTAGAGCTGCTGCAACAGAGGTAGAAGATGTAATGACAAAGGCAGCCTCAAATTTTACTAATATTATTTTACAGGCTACCTCTACATCAAAAAGACATGCAGAAGAAGCACCCACAGAGGAACCCTCAAGCAAGAGACACAAAGCCGGTCTGAAGTTTGTTGTTCCGTCCTCACCAAAATCTCGACTTGAATCCTCTGGCGATGATGATGATTTTGAAGATGCTCAAGAAGGTCAGTCAGACGATCAACTGGGTGAGTCCTCAGAACAACAAAAGGGGGAGAATAAGGAAAAGGAGAAGGAGGAGGAAAAGGAGAGAGAGAAGAAGAAAGAGGCAGAAAAGGAGAAAGAGAAGGAGAGAGAAAAGAAGAAAGAGGCAGAGAAGGAGAAAGAGGTTGAAAAAGAAAGAGAAGCCAAGGGTAAAGGGAAAATCACAGAAGCAACTGAGGCAGAGACTACAGAAGGAGAAAAGGGGATGACAGATATGACTGAAGTGGCTTTTGACTACATGTTCAAGAACAGAGTCATCAAACCGACAGAAGAGTCAACACAAGAACCACCAGAGATCATCTGCCTAGATACCCCTCCTACTTCTCCAACAAAAGAACCTGAGATGACAGACCCATCCTCTGCTGAAGGACAAATAAGTCCAGCCCAATCTGCTCACATCGACATTCTTATGGCAGAAACCCATGAAGACCCAAACCCAACGGTAACAGAACAGAACCCAGAAGCCTCTACCTCTCATACCGAAAAAACTGTCTTAGAAACGGTATTTGCATTTCTATATGCTGACAGAGACATCATCCCTGTAAATGTCATACCCATTAACCCTTACCTCAACCCTATCAGAATAAACACCATTTCTGATGCAAGGCTAAAGTTCATCCAAACCAAGTCAAATCAGAACAGAGCCATCAATATAAACTTCGGTATCCGCAAAATTCTGGACATCAAGCACAAGAAGTTTCAACACGACAGGGTCACTTACCATGCGTATACTGTGGAATCAACAGAAGGCAGAAATGAAATCTTCAATGACAATGATATTGTCCTTCTGAACCCATATGACCTGATCTTACTCCACGCATATTGCTTGAACTTCTCAGAAAGATACACACCGGCCAGAACTGCACTACCAGAAGTCAGATTCGCTATGCAAGAGCACATCAATCTCAGAATACAGATTGATTATCAACTTGGCATAGAGTTTGAAGTAGAGAAACTAGCGATTGCACCTCCAAATGAAAACCTTGAGGGCTATGGCCATCACAGAACTGGAACCGTAGTGGAAGATCCTCCAGTCTTTGTCTGCAGACAGAAGGGCATAAAGAAGGCCATCAGAGCAGCTGAAGCCCACAAGTACTCAAGTGAGTCGTTAGTATACCTCAAGAATATAATCCAAGATCTCCCAAGAAACAAGTGTCCAGAAGAACAGCAGAAACTCTTCATTGACCAGATTGATCTGATGCTGGACTTCCGTACTCTAATCAGAAGATTCGACAGAATTCTAAGGGGAGATAATTTTTCTTAAATGTACGAGTCTTTTAATCTTCTTGTAACATTCCAAAAGATTAGTGCAAGGTTTCGACAGAGGTAAAATTTCTCTGTTCTTTTGTTTAAATCTCTGTCAAATGTAAATTTTTATTTTCAATACTTAGGGGGAGATTGTTAGCCCCAAGTATCTGTTATGTAAGTATTAAAAATAGTTTAAGTCAGAAGACCAACAGAGATCAGACAGAAGACTTGGAAGAAGTTCATCAAGAAGACCAACAGAGCTCAACAGAGCTCTGTCAGATCCAACAGAGCTCAACAGAGCTCTGTCGAAGACTTCCAACAGAAGAACAAGTATTCAACAGAAGACCAACAGAGCTCTTTCAACAGAGCTCTGGTGAAGTGAAGGCCTCTGTCAGCCTAAGTCTGGAAGGATATCCCAAGTGTTAGACAAGTGTCCATACTTTCCACGTATGCCCTAAAATAGAAGACATACTTTCCACGTGTCATTCTAGGGTACGATAGTACACTGTCTATGCTTTTTCAGGGCTATATATAGTGAGGTAGTGGAACAAACAATAGTAAGCTTTGGGAAGAGTAGTTTTTCCACAATTGTTTAAGCACACACTGCAGCAATCCCGAGCACTACCTCCGTACGATATTGTTGTCCTATGAGATTTCCGAACACGCTTTAACATGTTCTTGGTGTGATTCATTATCAATATATGAGCAGCTTTTATATCTGATCTTGTTACCATTTTACTGTTCAATATTTGATTCTCATAGTTCATTTATCGATTATACAATCACTCATGTTAATGGTTTTATTCAATATGCTCCCGCTGTCTATTTTACTACCATTAATATGATACAACGTGAATCTGGGAACCTACACATATGATAACGGGTTATCACCTTGATCACTAATAGCTTTTCCTTACTAATCACTCCCAAAAACAATCTTCACTTTCTAGTTCAATTATCCCTGATTTCTCACTTAAATTTATCCTAAGCAATATCATAATGAATAAGCATACTAAATTCGATATCATCCAAAATATTTGTTACACTCTTACTAAATTAGAACCAACCTCATTTAACACCAAATGCTTCCAAACCTACACTCTTACTAAGCCTTATCGGAATTAATTCATATATCCTTAATATAAAACTTGTTAACAAACGGAAACTTTAAATCAATCACTCGACAATCTCTTCTTTCATCATAACTACTTATTCCAATATATACCGAATTACCGTGGATCACTTATCACTACCTAATCGACAATTTTAACAAAAATCAAGTTCCAAACCATCCTATACTTACTACTACCTCAAATTCCGACAACATTATCAAAAATAACATAATAGGCACTCCATTCCTATCTATATTACCAATACAATTATCAAATTCTTTTCTAACGCATATAAGAAACAAAAGATTGAAAATACAATTAATCAGTTTGTACCGTAGTCAAATAGCACTTTAGCACATGTAGAGTTTATATAAATATACCTGTCTTCGTCTCTATCCATACGTCGAGACCGACTTGCCACTCTGTAGATTTCAACAAGGTTAATATACACATAGGCACATACCCCATATAATAAGGTATTGCAGTCCAATCATGTAACTGTAAGTTCACAATTACACTGGCCAGGTGTAACTCGAATTTACCTTACATGATGTTCCTTCTACCTTGTTATACTTAATATCCCAAGGTTCTAAAATAATAGGGACATCCTACTTAACATGCAGTTTAAGTCTAGGTACATATACTAATACCTAAATCCCTTAAACTAGGGCTCTGATACCATCTGTAACAACCCGGTTTCCCAAACATGTTTCAAATAACATATATTTCATCACATTGTTACATTCATAAAAAGAAATTACCAAACAATTCACGTACGGTCCCAGCAGTCTCGAAACGATACAACATAACACCTATTCAGTTCCTAATCCTTGTCAGCTATTAACCCCGCCTTACACATTAATTCTTCCCTTTGCTAACGAACGATCCTCAACCTGGAATACATATTTTTAAAACAGAAACGATGAGGGTTAGACCTAATGGTCCAGTGAGAAAATCCCTGTCAGTTGAAACTTGCCAAGAATCCAATTAAATAAAACCTTTTTAATACAAACACACATATATTACACGTAATTAAATACCAACCAAGACTTGCGTTTCGTATCCACTCAATCCCCCCTTATTCCTCCACAATTGGCCAAACTAGTGGTTGCAAGCCAACTAGTCAATTCACTCTGCTGTACAACATCTACAGTAAACACGCCTGTCCGCTTACCGGAACCCGGCAACACACCGGTCCGCACCTCGGATCCCGGCCCCGTATTCTCGCAGAATACTCATATAATTACAGTATACCATCATGTATATAAACATTTCAATAAAAACACATAATCACATTATGTATCACATTCTCAATCCATACATATCCATTTCATATAGATATAAATCACATATATATGTATTCCAGTTGAAAAACGTTTTTAAATAAAACTCACCTGAATGCTTTTCCAATAGTTCTCCAAAAATCTCTTCAACAAGTCCCACTTTTATCTTTGAATTTTACTATCTTAAATAGTTAATTAACAAGAATACACCTCATTAAAAAAAATGTATTTTAACACTTTTCGCAACCCACAGCTTGCGAATTCCTCACTTTTCGCAACCCACTGTTGCGAAAACCAAAGAACTCGCAACCCACTGTTGCGAAAACCTCAGAACTCGCAACCCACTGTTGCGAAAACCTCATTTCTCGCAACCTACTGTTGCGAAAACCTGAAAAATTACTGTTCATCGTATTTTTTTAATAAGCTCAGCAAAAACGACTTTCAGTCCAATATTTTCCCAGAAATCGTACTTTTAAGCTTAGATTTTCCAAAACATCCATTTTTAACAAAACCCACCTAAAAACTTAACTAGCAAACTCAAGAACACTTTTAAGAAATTAAAACACATACAAGGATGGATTTGTTACCTTGCTTACTTCAGTTTGGTCCTTTAAATCATAGCATCAAACTCTGGATTTCCTCCTTCTTCTTTCCCTTAATTTCTCTCTCGATTTCCTTCTCTCTCTCTCTCTAAACCGAACACACTACACACACTAACACTTAGGATATTTTCTCTTAATTGAAAAAAATGGACACCTATCCTTACTAAAATAGGAAGTCGGTTTTGGCTAAAGAGGTTTGGATAAAAGACCAAACAAACCTTAAACTTATCTCACTTGGCAATAAATACCCCTAAACTTTCAAATAAAAATTAAAACTTACCCCTTAACTTCTTACTCCATAAAATACTAACATGAAACTTATAAAATTTTCAAATTTAAATTAGATAAAATACCTGGTTATTACAACCAAAAAGCCTGCAGCGTCTGAAGCTGACAAAGGCAAGAACAGAGGTGTTTCATCTGAAGACAACTTGGCTATTCTCTTCAGCAAGCCAGTTTTTCAGGTAACATACATTCTCTTCCCTTATATAGCATCCCTCCTCTATCCCTTCTCAACCACAGTTATCCTCTCCATAAAACCTCTATACACTTAAACCTCATTCTTTTCTCTATCTTTTTTCCCAAATGATCTTACTTAAACGATCGTTATGTTTTAGCTAGTCCTCTCCCCTGCTTGAGGATCCTGCTGAAGTTCCTCCACCTACATCAGCAATAAATCCAGCTCCTAGTGCTGAAGAAATAAACATAGTCTTAGACTTTGCTGAGACTGATGAACCTGAAGAAGAGTTGCTCTCTCCCAATAAAAGACCTTCCTTGGCTCCTCAAACGCTAAGTGAAGAAGAACCGAAAAGGAGAGAAGCAATGATCAAACAGTTTGAAGATCAACGAATCATCCCTGCCCCTCGATTCAAAATATCAAGAAAGGAAGTCGCTGAACACTTCAAAGCTGAACAACAACTCGCCGATCGAAAAAGAACTGAAGAAAAAAA
The DNA here is from genome assembly GCA_033807775.1 of Saussurea involucrata. Lineage (NCBI taxonomy): Eukaryota > Viridiplantae > Streptophyta > Magnoliopsida > Asterales > Asteraceae > Saussurea > Saussurea involucrata. Next base: position 92,108,543 of record CM066314.1, read on the forward strand.
TAAAGCCTATGCTCTTGAGCTCGCTCAACAATCGGCGAAAGACCCTGAACTGAAGAAAGCTCCCATCTCAGTTCAACGACAATTATGGAAAGACATCCAAAAGATCGTCGAGAAGAAGACCAAGGTATCTGACTCTACCCTGGAATGGTGCAAAGAACAACTAAACTATCGATTCCGGCCCTCCAGAATCAACAAGGTGAACATCAGGGGAAGGTACTCCATGAAAGTTCCAGTTGTTGAGGTCGACATAATCATAGAAAATGGTACTAAGGAAACCATCTACACTTCATCGATCAGCAGGTACGGTTTCTCTGAATACGAATAGCCATTCAGTGATCACGCTCAACCTTTAAAGACCATGTCGAGAATGTTTTAAATAAACAGATCGACTTGTTACATCTATTGTGGATATTCCTCCTCCCCCTCCTGCTCCTGCTCAACGAAGAAGGCCTGTTGTAAAGAAGAAGATAACACCTTCAGACTCAGACCCTCCTATCAGAAATGAAACCGGTATTTGCTTTTCTCGCGAAGAAGTACTTGGTCCTAAACCAGACCTCTCAGCACTCAACATCTCCCTACATCCTGGTGAATGCTTTGTCCCTGGAAACGTCTTAAGCGATCCTTATGGTATCTTCTTCAGAGACTACGATGGATGAGAATTCTTCCAACGCGTCTCTGAGCTATGCATTGCCCCTATCGAACAGCTCAGATATCTCGTCTATTGGTGTGGTTTCAGATATGATCTTCTCGAATACTTCTTCAAACCTCTGATCTTTAAAGAAGCAAAGCGAAGAAGGGATATTGGAGAAACAGTCCCTGATTGGATGATCCCTACCACAAAATCCCTTGATGAACTTCTCATTAAGGATGAACCTGTATAGCTGATAGGATTCCTTGTAATTCTTCTATCTTTATCAGTTTGTATCTTTTGTACTTGTAAATTTTATTTGCTGTACTTGTAATTTTTCCACTTCCCTCTGTAACCTTAACGAAGTTTAAACAAAAATTTCAGCGAATGTACTTTACTCCATCAGTACTCAAAAGATCCCCGAAAACAGTAAATGGGACAAATATATTATGAGTTCTTTTTATCCTTATGTTTCCATACTTAGCAATTTTCTTTTGTTGCTATGTCATAATCAAATAGGGGGAGATTGTTGATCCAAACCCTCAGTGATTTGATAATGACTCTAAGAGAAACACTTAGTCAAAATCGTAAGTAGACAATATGTATTAATGTTTTGTCATCAAAGAAAATACCAAGTCTGTTTAGTATCGCTGATGAAAACATATGCTTTAATTTACACATTCAGCGACACTATTCATCAGCAAGCCCCGAGCCTCTTCAGTCTTACTGATGATCGCTGATAATCTTAGTTGTTTACTTATGATCCCTGAAGACAAGTTTCACGTAAAAAAATGTTCTACTCTGAAGTCGAAGATCAAGCCAAATAACCAGCGACAAGTCTACTAATGAACTGATGCGGATATCAGCGAAGCCAGGACCTGTCCACTCAACGTGAAGTTTAAAGTAGAAAACTTGAGCGAACGCTGAACTTTATCACTCACTGATAAAGAACTATTTAGCGAACGCTGATCCTGAAGTTTCCTCTACAAGTAAATTTTGTCTTATCCCCTTGCACGTCTTTGTACGATATGTCAGAACGGACATCCCATTTGTCTAGAATCATACAACCATCTCTGATTCTACACTGTTCATCATACGGCTACTAGGTTGTCTACCAAGGTTAAACCATGCAACCAATCAGCTACTGCAACGAGTAAAGTGATACTGTTGTGCATTAAAGGCATGCAGTATACAAATGAAACCCTACTTCAGGAATGAAGTGCTCGGCCATTTCCTTCTTCTTACTATTATGTGTGTTAGAATATTACTCTTAGTATTCTTATCTCCTTTCTATCTTATTTCTAGTGCAAGAAATCATAGTGATTCTCTTAACTTGTTTAGATTAGGTTTATTCCTTAATCTTGTTCCGCAACAAGTTGTAAATTGTTTGATACATATCAATAAACAATTTAGAAAAGTAAAAATCGTGTGTTTGTATTCAACCCCCCCTTCTACCAACTTGTATAACCCTTTCGGGACCAACACCCCCCCTTTTGATGATCATGAGTATCATTATCATCAAACTTCCTCTTAAAAGACTGAGTTGAACATGATTCTAGCACAGCAGTAGCCACAGGCATAACCTCCAATGTCTTTGACACATCAGCCAAATGTGAACTAAAAGCTTGAAGTAGAGAAGACTTCAAATCATCCATGCTTTTTAGAATATCTAGTTGAAACTTTGAGAAATCCTCTTTGATCTCCTTTTGATGAGATTCCAAAGAGATTTTAACAACATCTACCTTTTCTTCAACATATTTTGCCTTATTCTCCAACAAAGTTCTGAGATCATTAACTTCAGTTTTCAAGGCAGTCACCTCATTCTCCAAGTTCTGAACTTTACTTTCCAAGCCATGATAATTGTTCTGAATCTTTTCAAATTCAGAAGTGAACAGTGCTAACCCTGGAGCAACAAATGATCCAGATTTCATATGTTTAGGGAACATATGGCCTGTAGGTGTCACTGAGTCACCTAGTACAACAAATGCACTTTGTAAAGAAGCTTTTAAGATGTTCACTTCCCCAGGTCTTCAATCCAATCCTTGACACCCAATATTAGGTATGTCTATGGATGTTGTGACAAGAAAACGAATTCCCTATTATGTGCTTGTGTGAAAAGATAATTCAGGCTCAAAAAGGATATTACTGTGCAATCCAGACTCAATGTGATGAAAAGAATTTGGGATTCTTTGCCAAACTCCAAATGAGAAAGCAATGGTTCCCCAAAAGAAATTGAAACAGTGGCATGTGGAGATGCTACTAAGTGCGTGGGGATGGGTATTTCAAAATCTACCATAGGCTCAGTGGTATTTTCAATATTAGTCACCAATAATTGTGAACCAATAGCAGATGTGGGTGCCCGGTTTAGATCAGCTAGAACATAGTCATCTCTTTTTTCTAACTCTAGTGACATTCTCTCATACTCACCACCCTCTATCTGTTTTTCAATCTCATCTCTATCCATGCTCTCTGAATTTTCCCTCTCAGCACTCTGAGAATGTTCCCCCCTTAGAACATCCTCCCCCTATCTATTTACATTAGACCCATCACCTCTCATCTCATGGTTTTCCTCATGGGTATGGACCTGAGGTTCTTCAAGTCCCATAGAGGTGCAATAAGCTTTTAAAATCTCACTGTCTCTTGGAATATACGACCTAAGTGTTTTTCTTAACTGTTTATGTTCTGGAAAGTTAACAAGTTTGAGAGATGAAGTCATTGTACCCATGTAAAACATTGGCCCTTGCTCCTCGTCTGCTCGCCTTGGTATTTGAGGATTCTCCCTTAGTGGAAACCACAAGAATATTTGCCAATACATCTGAAATGGAATGTAGGACAGAGGCGTGTCCCTTGTTAGTCTCTTTAGTGCTTTCTGATGTCTTTCAAAAGTATTATTCATATCCTCCCACAAGATAGAAGCATAATTATAATGTTTATTCTTCACCAATCCATGAAATATCTGCATCACTTGCCTTGACCCCTGATATGGTGAACTATGCTTTCCAGATAAGCATTTGTTAACAACTGCAAAGAAACACGCCCAAATTGGAGGTAACTTGTTTCTTCTGAACGAGCTTAAGGTTTTCAATTCATCACAATAACCAAGTCTCTTGAAATCTGCAACCATTTCCTCTGAAGTAGGCTCATCATCAAAATCAGATCTTCCCTCTAACACATCACTTTCTGGCAATCTCAACATGGTCCTTAGAATTCCAATGTTCAAAGTTAATTGAACTCCCTCTACATTCGATACAAACACATTACCCTGCATTTCTAAATGTTTCCACCATTGTTGAATGTATTGCACATGTACAGTTTTCTTCAAAGTAAACCACTTTCTAAAGGGATGATATTTCAACAATTCTATGATGATCCTATGCTCTTCCTTAAACTTTGTTACATCACGCACCAAAACACACTTACTCTCCAGAATATAATAATACTCTTCCATAGGTACTAATCTCTCCAAAGAAATAGGTCTAAAAGACATCACAGACCTTACTGCACTCTGTTGATGTTCAATATTAGCATTACCCTGTTCAGCAACACCTTCGGACTCAACCATTTAAATTTCATTCACATTCTGATTCTCCACCACATTTCCTCCAATAACCTCCTCTACTGCAACTTCTCTTTCAGGCATCATTACCTCATTCTCCGAATCCGACGAAGACTCTATTAATGTTCTAGCAGTGTGTAATGATCGAGTGATAGTTCTTCGTGAGGCAGACATGATTGAAGTACAAGAGTTTGCAAGAATACAGAATCGATGAACTCGAGAGTTTTGCGATAACAATCTGCTAACTTAGAGTTTGAAAAGGTTTGAATGAGGGATTTTAAGGTCTATTTAAAATCCGCGAAGCTGAAGGGTTTAAACAACTAACAGTAATTTTTGACAGAATGAAACAGTAACAAACGCTGTGTAATGCCACCAAAAGATTTCATTTAAGACGTGGCAATGTCAATGAATAAGAAGCTGACACGTGGTATGGGATAAATTTCAACACAAGTTAAAGTTCTAAATACCACGTTCAGAATTCTGAGATTGCATATTCAGATGTTCTGAGTATACAATTCAGAAGAGTTCCCGTGTAACAAATACTCATTTATAAAATCCAACTTTTGATGATGTAAATCTTTTAACAGTTATTAAAATTGTTTTATCATTAAAAGTCTGTTCCTCTTTAGATGATTTGAATTTTCTGAAAAATAAACTTTAAAATCAAACTTCTGACCTTGTAAATCTTTTTAAGGATTCAGAAGTAGTTTGAACAAGTGAAAAAAAAATTCATTAAAAGCTTGTCCCTCTTAAAATGATTTGAGAGGAGAATAGAATACAAACCTTGCAAACAACACAATGATTATTGAACAATATCAATGCTCCCCCTTGAATAAAGCATACACTCAAACACATTTTAGAAGTAAATGAATCATATGAAAAAGATAAAATAGAAAGAACTTAACAACTAATTGAAACACTTGGAATTTCCAGAAATGAATATGTTCTGAAAGGTATATTCAGAAGATCTGACTAACCTTAGCAAAAAAAAAATTAATTCAGAGTTCTGAAGTATTGTTTTAGAAGTTCTGAACTCAAGACTCAGAACATCTGGCTAAGAGAGTCAGAAATCTGAGAATAACAAACATAATCAATTAGTCAGATTAAGCATACCAATCTTGCAAATGAGATAGTTGAACCTTTTGTGATCAAGAGGCTTTGTGAACAAGTCTGCCAATTGATACTTTGTATGTACAAAGTGCATTTCTATGGTTCCCTTTTCCACACGATCCTTAATGAAGTGATATCTTACATCAATATGTTTTGTCTTTTAGTGCTGAACAAGATTCTGAGTTATAGCAATGGCACTTTCTGAATCACAGTAAATGGGAATCTTGTTTATCTGATAGCCATAATCCATGAGTTGTGTTTTCATCCATAAGGTTTGAGAACATCAAGCAGCAGCATCTACATATTCTGCCTCAGCAGTGGATGTGGACACACAATTTTGCTTCTTTGAAGCCCAACTTACTATCTTGTCTCCCAAAAAGTGACATGCACCTGAAGTACTTTTCCTGTCCAGTCTACTTCCAGCATGATCTGCATCAGTAAAGGCAGGTAGTTTAAAATCAGTTTCTTTTGGATACCAAATGCCCAATTCAGGTGATCCTTTAAGATATCTTAAGATTCTTTTAACAGCTAATAGATGAGATTCCTTGGGATTAGATTGAAATCTAGCACAAAAGCATGTAGCAAACATGATATCTGGCCTACTTATAGTCAGATAAAGCAGAGAACCTATCATACCCCTATATACCTTGTTATCTACTGATACTTCAGAGAGATCAGCATCTAACTTAATATTAGTAGCCATTGGGGTTCTCATAGCAGCACAATCAGACATCTTAAACCTTTTCAAAATATCTTTTACATGTTTTCCTTGATTAATAAAAATCCCATTTGATAATTGTTTCACCTAAAGACCAAGGAAGAAGTTTAATTATCCCATCATACTCATTTCAAATTTGGATTTCATGATGTCTGAAAATTCTTCACATAAATTTGTATTTGTAGAACCAAATATGATATCGTCTACATATAGCTGAATTAAGATCAAATCCTCACCTTCCTTCTTTAAGAATAAAGTTGTATCTATTTTAACTTTCTTGAAGCCAAATTGATAAAACCCATAATCTAGCAATCAAATATAGAGAGAGAATCTAGAGAGCAAAAGTCATCCATATATTTATCAATGAGTACAAATGACACAATGCTACAAGTGTTATGGAAATAACAAAGGAGACTTCTTTATATAGTAGGGCCATGACATATCCATGCCTCTACAAAGAAGAACAGTACAAGATATTAATACTGTCTTGATAGCTACAATAATGCTCTAACAATCTCCCGCTTAGCTATCAAGGCAGAAAGGGTCTTCTTCTTCTTCGAAACCCAAGATGCGTTTCAATTCTTCGCATAGCTATCCTGAAATTCAATCTTTCACCTATCTCTTCAATGGCTCTAGACAAAACTCTTCTAGGTCTTGAAGACATCCAAGTAACTTTTCGTTCAACATCTTGTCTTTTGAGCTTTTCTATCATCTGAAGTCTTACAATCTTGAGCGTACCGTCAGAATACTTTTCCAACTCATTAAACCGAATGAATATATTATTTGCACCACTTCTGAACACAACTCCAAACTCTGGTTCTCCAATTACAGCAAATAGTGCCATCTTCATTAACCCAGGCAAATCTTGATTAGGTCTTAACAAATTAACTCTTGGTTGATCACTTTCAACAACCATTTGTAAATCAGACACTGTGTGAACAAGACGTGTCTTCTCAAAAACCTTTTGATGGCATTCAAAGCAAGAGTCACGTTTTCCCTTCTGATATGAATATCTCTGAAATGATGATACATGAACTCAAAATCTTCCATCGTTAGGTGACAAAAATCAGCTTCAGATAATCTGTAATCTCTACAATCCTGCCTTTGAACAACAAACTTTGGATACCACATTTTGTAGTATAATCTGGCAGTTACCTCCTTTATAGTCACAATTAACTTCTTGCTCCTCACAACTCTTTTCTTTTGGCACTTGTCTCTTAGAAAGTACATATACTCGAACTTGTATTCGGCTGTCTGATCAGTAATTCCCAACATGGCGTAGGGATTCAAACTTCTGATTTTGTGCACACACAGTCTTCTTTCAGACTCTTCCAAGAAAGGTGTTCTCAAATACAAAGTTCTTTGACGTTGTTCAAGTTCAGACAACTTTCTGCTACGAGAGGATGATGGACCAGGTTGATCAGCTAGATTGGAAGGACCAGCTTCGTCATGAGTAGGAATGACAGGTGGTACTAAAGGTGTAGAAGATGGAGGTTCAGTTTCTTCAGGTTTTGGTTCTTTTAAGAATGGATCTTGAAAAGATTGTGGTTCAAATTGAATGGGAATGGTTTCAGAAGTTGGAAATGTTTCAGATAATGGTATAGTGGTTTGATTAGAACTGGGTTAGTTTAGGTTAAAAGATAAAGGTGTAACATCAGATTGAACAAGTATGGAGGTACTTGGGATGTGTTCAGGTGAATGTATAGGACTTACTGTTATTTCTTCAGGAGTTTGTGGCCCATAAATTTCAGTTAGTATGTCTACCTCATCTTGTGTGAACCCATCACCTTGATCCTCAGGTTCATAAGTAAGCAATATGAACGGTTCTGCTTCCTCCTTTACTTTCCAATATTGATCATATTCTCTTGCCAGATCATCACCTTCATCACCAGAACTGATTTCAACCAATTCAGCAGATTCCACAAACATGTCTACCACTTCCCTTATCTCCTCCTCATTTACCTCAGGCTTTTCAATCGTCGGTTCTGCATTCGGATCAACATATAATACGATCTGTTTTCCGCTTTCATCACCCATAGCTCCAGATTCAAACATTTCACAAATTTCAGCAACAATCGGATTCTTCTTTTGGCCTTGTGAACTTTCAGACTCAGTCCTTCTTTTCTTACTCATCTCCCCCTCATGATCATGATCATCGGGATCCTGATCATGATTTCGTTTCAAACCATGGGCTTGAGTCTTACAACTCTAATACAATAATGCTTTCAACTCATTTATGGACTGCTTCATATCATTCAAAGATTGTACAACTGTTGACTTGAAAGAAGTAAACTCCGTGGATAAGGTTTGGAACTCCGTGGGTGTAACTGTAGATGTAGGTGTAGGTGGAGGTGGTGGTGGAGGTGGTGTAGATTGGATGTTCTGTAGTAGCGATAATAGAGTTTTACGTTGTTGATCTTCAGGGCTAATGGACATCAGCTTAGCATAAAATAGATCTCTTGACTCATCAATACTTTGATCAACTGGAGGTTGTTGACCTGAAGGAGGCTGAATTACACGAGGCAGAGCCAAGTAAATTTCTGATCGTGAACGTACAACGGACTCTTCAATTGCCGGCCCTTTGCCTTTCAATAAAGTTTTCACCCCTTGTAACTCCCGTAAGAATGTTTCCTCAACAGCCTTTAGGGCGCCGTCGAGAGTTTCCCTTGTCATGAAGACGGGTAAAGTAATACCGGCACCACTTAGGTTCATCGTTGGCACAACAGTTGTTTCAACTGTGTAACCTACGCTCAGTGTTGGCATAGTGTTAGCACTGGTAGGATTTCCACTATGTCCTTGTAGTCCTGTAAGAGGATCTACTCCGAGTGTTCCGGATGGGTCACGAAGACTCGCATCAGTTGTTCTAGAAAGTGTCTTATTAAAAGAATAAAAAATATTAGCAATAGGCACTAGACGCTCAACATGTGCAGAAATGAAGGTCGAGGACTGGGGAGGAGGTCGCTCTGTTTCAATACCCGAAATCTCCAAGTGAGCTCCAGATAGATTATGTGCTAAAACCCTGTGAGAAAATTAGACAGCTTCTTGTTGAGAAGAAGCTGAATGGCCGGCTGAGGTGTGCAATTGCGTTACTGGGCGAGTAACGTCTTTTTCAACACCTGATTCCAACAAATGAGACCCAGTGGTAGATGTGGCTGCCCTTCTGGTATAGAAATGTTTGGTAGCTCTACACTCTCCATATTTTTTTCTTCATTTTCTCTCACATATATTTTCAACTAATACTCCCTCGGTTCTCCTTATACCTCCCATTCATTCACTAACTTGAGAAGACATCAATGGCATGTCATCAAAGTTGAGCTCTTCCACTTTAATATTAGCTGACAAATTCATTTGTGGAAACACCAGAATATCAGCAACATCACCAAACATATTTTCTGCATCAGCACCATCATTTCCATCATTGCCATCATTATTATCATCAGAATCTCCATCATATTGTTCCTCCGCAGGATCAGACGCGTTGTCAGACTCTGTACTATCATCAAAATACTCAACTAAAGGAGCATCCCCAATGTGTTTAGGAACTACTTCTTCAGAATCGTCTTGTACAAGGTCATCTATATGTGTGTCCTCAGACGATGACCCTGCATCTTCAAGTATAGGTGACTGACCCCCACCGGTTCCCCTCTCGGTATTTTCCCTCGACTCTCACCGTTCAGTAGCCCTTGCATCCTGAACCCTCACAGACTCCTCTCACCTAGGGGTTGAGTATTAGGTAGGTCCCTCCGGTGTTGGCCGGACAATAGACTCTCTATAATCAATGATACACTCAGCGTCCTGATCCGCGTATGAAAGGAACCCTTCCGGTAATGGCATTTCATAGTCATATTTCTTTTTTGGTAGTTAAATAAACTGCATTGGTTTCTCGGGCACAGAAGGATGATTTACTCTTCGTGGAATTTCTCGGTTAGAACGAAGCATACTCTGAATTATGATTTGAAGAAACCTCATGTACGGAATGTAAGGCTTTCCCTTGTTTTGACGACGTAGCTCGATCTTTTCGTTCAGTTCATGCCAGAAGATGGCTGCATAATCTACGTGAAGATCATACACCACCTCATGAAACAACTTTAGAAATCCGATACTGGCACTATCAGTTCCCGAATGTTTAGCAGTTAAGCATCGGTTGAGAATACAAAAGATTGTATAGTACAAAGGTGGTAGATGCGTCTTATTAAAACCCTTCACTCGTGTTAAAATCTCGGTATATCCCATTGCACGTATGCCTTCAAACACTTCTTCCTCAGACGGATAATCATCGAATTCAGTCTTTTCTTCTCTAGAATCAGGCTCAGGTAACCTCAGTACAAGTCTTAGTCTTTGAAAGTCGAGCTTCGGGATAAATTCATCGATCTGAAATAGAAAGATCGGTCTGCCATTCTCCATGGATGTGGTTATCGTCTTCCATGCTTGCTGTAAATATAGCATAGGCACATTGACTGTGTTAATCAATGCGTACGCTAGCGGGTGATTTCTGAGCACTTCTTTTACAACTGGATGAATGTTGATCTTGTCAAAATCAACATGATGGTTGTTGAATATGATCTGTACATAGTTGATCGGATGAATGATTAAGTGATCGGGATGAACTCCGACTTGTGATAGGTGTACATATCGCATTGATGGTAAAGGAACATCAGCTGTCGGATCGGGTATTCTCGGAACATGTTCACCAAAGCCCTGAATACGGCTTTGTTCTTCCTGATTTGCCATCTGAACTGTTGTTTTAGAACAAAACAGTTCTGAAAAAGGTTATCAGTTTGAAAAAAAAAATTGAAAACATTTCTGAAATTTTCTAAGTGTAGGATTCGGATCACACATACACACACTATGGATTCGGATGAACAAGGGTCCGAAACCAAGGCTTCTACACAAAGAAGGATCTGAAACCATGACTTAGTTGATTTCAATATTTTAAAAAATCTTTTAAAAAATGATTTCGTATCCAATAGGAATCGAAACCAAGGATTTTGTATCCAGAAGGATTCGAAACCAAGGATTTCGTATCCAGAAGGATTCGAAACCATGACATTGAGAGTACAAACCCCTTTTCACAAAAAGACTATCCATGATTTCGCACCACAAACGATCCGAAATCAAAACTCAATATTTTTATCACCAAGAATTATTTTAGATCACAAGAATGATTCGAAACCCTAAAAGCATTTCTAACCTAAGAAAGGTTCGAAACCCTAAAACCCTTTGACTTAAAAAGACAATTTACACAGACTCAAGAACATGATGAACATGAATAACATGAACAGTAATCGTATGAATTTCATATCAATTAGCATATCAGATGAATGAAATAGATTAAATTACATGAATAGAAAGATGCACAAATAAAAATCGAATCTAATGAGACCCAAATCAGAAGAAATGGTTACCTGATGAAGGAGAATCGAACAGATTAAGATGAAGGTTGAAGATGATGAACAGCGCACTTTTGAGAGGATTCGAATCGTTTGCCAATTTTGAAATAAGTGGGAAATGAAATTTTGAACTCTATTTATACTTAAAAAAAATTGACACTTGGCACGATTTAGAGTACCCCACTTGGCAAACAGTAAAAAGGCATGTCTGAAAAATAGACATGGCACTGATCATCTGAACATTTCGCATGAACAAAGATGCAAAAAGTTCCAAAAGAATTAGAATCAGATAAAGTTGTGATTTTTAACAGAATTGGTTTCGTACCCTCTTAGATCCGAAACCATATAGTTTCGCTTCCTTAAGGGTCCGAAACCATTGGTTTCGCATCCTTAAGGGTTCGAAGCTTTTGGTTTCGCATCCTTAAGGGTTCGAAACCATGGATTTCGTATCCTTAAGGGTTCGAAACCTTTGGTTTCGCATTCTCAAGGGTCCGAAACCTCACGAATTTAAAAAAAATTCAACTTTTTTTAGAAAAGATTTCAAACTGTTCAAAAACTCTTACATCAGATAAAATCTTTGTAGTCTTTTACTTAAACTCTCAAATTTTTTATTTTTTATTTTTATTTTTTTAATATACTATATTCTATATTCTTACAGAGTTATGTCAATCTGCTCCCCCTAAACAGATGCATAATCTGTTGTCTCTTCTTCAGAAAAATCTGCACAAACAGATGAAAACTTGGTACTCATAGAACATGAGTCCATACCAGTTAGTTGTATCACTTTGGGAAAAATTCAAACTCCCCCTCAAAAGATGAATATAATTAAATAAACAAGAACATATATTCCCCCTCAATGTTTTAAAGAAAACTAAGAAATGCCTAAGTATTCAACATTCCTAGTTTGCTGATTAGAAAAGTGAACCTTTTTTCATCTAAAGGTTTTGTAAATAAATCAGCAAGCTCTAGTTCTGTTGGTACGAAATGCATTTCTATAGTTCCCTTCTCACCATGGTCTTTGATAAAATGGTACCTGACATTTATGTGTTTCATTTTAGAGTGCTGAACAGGATTTTCAGTTATTGCAATTGCGCTTTTGAAATCACAATAAATTGGGATCTTGTTGAAGATATATCAATAATCCTTTAGCTGAGTCTTCATCCAAATTACTTGTGAACAGCAACTAGCGGCGGCCACGTACTCTGCTTCAGCCGTAGATGTTGACACACAAGTTTGCTTCTTAGATGACTAGCTTACAAGTTTATCTCCCAAAAATTGACAAGCACCAGATGTGCTTTTCCTGTCCATCATATTCCCTGCATGATCTGCATCTGTGTAAGCAGTTAGCTCAAACCCAAAATCCTTAGGATACCAAAGACCCAAATTCCTTGTGCCTTTGAGATATCTAAGGATTCGCTTTACAGCCACAAGGTGAGATTCCTTCGGGTTAGCTTGAAAACGTGCACAAAAGGATGTTGCAAACAAAATGTCCGGTCTACTTGCCGTTAGATATAGTAAATATCCAATCATGCCACGATATAACTTTTGATCGACTAATATGCCAGATGAATCAGCGTTCAAAAGCTTACCGGTAGCCATGGGAGTTTTCATGGTGGAAGAGGAATTTAAGTCAAATTTCTTAAGCATGTCATTTATATATTTTGATTGATTAATGAAAATGCCTTCATTTGGCTGTGTCACTTGGAGTCCAAGGAAATTTTGTAACTTTCCCATCATACTCATTTGAAAGCGGCTTTTCATCACCTCTTCAAAATCTTTACACATATCGGGATTCGTAGAGCCAAATATAATGTCGTCAACATATATTTGTACTAGCATTAAATCTTTACCTTTTCTTTTGAGAAAAAGAGTTGTATCTATTGTACCTTTGGTGTATCCATTTTCAAGCAGATGAATAGTCAGAGTCTCATACCATGCCCTTGGTGCTTGTTTCAAACCGTAGAGTTCTTTGACTAAAACGTAGACATGGTTTGGATATTTTGGATCTATAAAACCCTCATGTTGACTTACATAAGCCTCTTCATGAAGTATTCCGTTCAGAAACGCAGATTTGACGTCCATCTGAAATACCTTCATGCTTTTATATGCGGCGTATGCAAGAAAAATTCTGATGGCTTCAATCCTTGCTACTGGTGCATAGGTTTCATCATAATCTATTCCTTCTTGTTGATCATACCCTTTTGCAACAAGTCTTGCTTTGTTTCTAACTACAATTCCTGCTTCGTCTTTCTTGTTCCTAAAAACCCATTTAGTTCCAACAATGGTCTTGTCTTTAGGACGCTTCACCAAATGCCAAACTTCGTTATGCTTAAACTCATTTAACTCCTCTTGCATGGCGTTTATCCAATCTGGATCTTGTAAAGCTTTAGATGCTTTCTTGGGTTCTAATGTGCTTATAAAGTTGACATACAAACACTCGTTTGTAGTCGCAGATCGTGTCTTCACTCCATCATTGAGATCACCAATAATATCTGCTGGGGGTGTGCTTTTGTCCATTTATGTGTACTGGGAAGAGTTGGAATCTCTACATGAGTGTTCGATGAATCATTCTCATCCAAAACTGTAAGAATCTCTTCAGTAGATTCAGTTGAAGATACATGTGTCGGTTCTGGTACGTTAACTTCTGGTTGTTGTATTTCATGTGTAGAAACCTTTGATGATGTGTTTACTGAAACCGGAACTTCAGGCTGAATTTCAGGTTCAGAAACTGGAATAGTTGTAGGTTCACTTGGAGTCTCGTTGGTTGCCCCAGAAGTACTAGCACCGACATCGTCAGATGGACCGGAGACATTAACACTCGTCTGTTGTGGAGATGCATTTACAGATGTGATGGGTGGTTCCATATCTGCACAATAATCCATAAATGCATCATTAAATAACAAATCTAAATCTTTAGTACTATTATTATCTAATACAGAATTAGAAAACTGTTTCGCCATAGGTTCTACTCCTTTTTTAGTAGAAGCTTCAGATTTATGTCCGAGTTCTGAACTGGGTTGTCCAGAAGTCAAAGTCACACTCTCGTTAAACGTAACGTTGATGCTCTCGATGACTGATTTTGTACGATTATTGTAGATCCGATATGCTTTAGAATTCAAGGAATATCCAATAAAGATTCCCTCATCAGCCTTAACTTGGAACTTTGCAAGGTTTTCACGATCTTTCATAACAAAACTCCTGCATCCAAACACACGCACAAATTTGATGTTAGGTTTGCGATTGTTGATTAATTCATATGCAGTTTTGTTAAAGCGTTTATTAATAATTGTCCTGTTCTGAGTAAAGCACGCTGTGGAAACTGCTTCGGCCCAAAGACATGGTGGAAGACCCGAATAGGCAAGCATTGTTCGAGCCGCTTCTACAAGAGTCCGATTCTTCCTTTCAACTACTCCATTTTGTTGGGGAGTAATTGGTGCGGAAAAATTGTGAGATATTCCAACAGATTCAAGAAATCTTTGAAGAGTTGCATTCTTGAACTCAGTTCCGTTGTCACTTTGGATTTTTCGAACCGGGCGTTGTAGAAGTATTTGTATCTTCTTGATGAACTTAATAATCAGCTCGGGTGCTTCAGATTTGAGTCGTAAGAAATCCAGCCAAGTATATCGCGAATACTCATCAATTATTACTAATATATATTTCTTCCCTCCCATTGACTGAGTTTCTTATCGGGCCACATAGATCCATGTGGATTAATTCCAAGGCATTTTTGCAATTAGACAAAGTCTTTGACTTGTGAGATACGTGTTTCATCTTTCCCATCTCACAGGTCGGACAGATGGAAACTTTGTCAATCTTCAACGCAGGAAGCCCGGAAACTAATCCATCTATTCTGAGCTTGTTGATGCTTCGAAAGTTTTGATGTGAGAGTCTTTTATGCCACAACCAACATTCATCTTGAGAGGCTTTTGAAACAAGACAAACTTGATAGGAAGAAACAAGAGTCGCAAAATCTGTCATATATAGATCGCCGCATCGTTTTTCTCTGAAAATCTCTGACCAATTCTCATCCACAACATAGCAAAACTTCTTGTCAAAAATTACCTTACAGTCTTTGTCGCAAAACTGACTAATACTGAAAAGGTTATGCCCTAAACCTTCAACATACAAGATCTTTTCTATTTGCATCGAGTCATTCTTCAACGTTCCGAAGCCTCGAACGTGACCTTTGGAGTCGTTGCCAAAACCTACCGATCTGCCAGGATGTACAATAAAATCGTGCAATAAGTGCTTGTACCCCGTCATGTGTCTAGATTCTCCCGAATCAATGACCCAAACATGACGGTCCTGTAAAAAGAAAATTACTTGATCTTAGGTACCCATATCTGTATGGGTCCTTTCTTGTTAGTACGGATCAGTTTGTTTATTACAGTTGATGAACCTTGATTTTTGCCTTTAAAAGTAAGGTTATTTTGTGAATTTGGTTTGTTGAGTTGATCTTTGGGAATCCAAACCATATTCACATCAACTGTTTTTGTTTCTTTCTTCTTAGTCTGTTTGTTTGATCTGAAACCGAACATTTTAGCAAATTTGTTCGCTGAAGATTTTAAATAAAAAGATGAAGTATTAGACGTTTTGTTCTTTGGATCATTTCTATTTAGCTTGAAATAGTTATCCCAACAATGAGCACAATGTATTCTTCTTTTTGCTTGTGTCAACAAAGTAGAACCAGAAATTGCGGAATTTTTATTTTCACAAACTTTGTAAACATTACACGAATGAATACAATTTTTATTTGAAGAATTACATTTCTCAGTATCAGTATTCCTATTCTTGCTATTTGAAATATTCTCCTTCAGATCCACGCACTTTTCTTCATCCATTTCTGAGAAAGAATGAGAAACATTGTCAGAACTCTTAGAACTAGAAGAATTATTTGGAAACAAATTTGATTTCGTTTCGAATAATTTTCCTTTTTCTTTTATTTTCAGATTTTGTTCTGTTTTGACATTAGATACATTTGATGAAAACATTTTATGATATACTTCACAATATTTTCTTTCTATTTCAAACTCTGTTCTTTCCTTTTTATTTTTCTCTTTTTCAAGAAATAGAACTTTCTCAAAATCTGAAATTTGTTTTGAAAGTTCTACACATCTTAGTTCAAGAGTTTTCTTTTCTGTAAAAAATTTAACCTTTTCTAAAGAATCATTTGCAAAAGAATCAGTTGTGCTTGAAGATTTATTCTGATCTTTTAATTCAGCTTGTTTTAAACATTTTTCACAAATCTTTGAAATCTTAGAGTTTGATATTTCATATAATTTGGATTCTAAATTTTGAATCTCACTCTTAAGGTCAATATTGACTTTTCGAGTTTGATCAAGGTCTAATCCAATGTTTTCATAATCATCCTCTAATTTTTCAAAGTTTAATTGCCATTTAGAAATTTGATTTTCTAAATCAACAATTTTGAGTAAAGCTGAATTCAAATCAGGAAATTCAGAAGAGATTTTATGAACAAACCCCTTTTTGTCAGAATCTGATTTTGTATTTGACTCCATTTCAACATTAGATTCATTTTTAACAGATTCAGGTTCATTGATATTTGTATCAATTGTTTTAGCCATAGATTTGTTTGAAAATAACAAACTAAATTCAGTTACTTCAACCTTTTTGGTTTTGTAACTAGAATTTAGTTTGTCGTATTTAAAGTTTGTCGTATTGAATCTAGGCTTTTCTTCCGAACCTTTATCCGTCTTTACTTTCTCTAAATATGAAGTAGGAGTTGAAGGATTGGAAGCAACATCTTTAGCAAAAGTTTGTTTCTAACTTTCATTATTAGAGTTAACAAAAGTTTGTGTCATTGGAGGAACCTCCGTTATGATAGTTTGCTTTAAAACTTCATTACTTGATTTAACAAAAACTTGTGAAATTGGAGGAATCTCCTTTATAATTGTTTGCTTCAAAACCTTACTTTTAATTTCAGGTTCTTTAGTTTTGAGAGTATCCTTTAAACCGTCACCCAATTTTTCAATTGTGTAAAGATTTTCAGGTGCATTTTTAAGAACCTCTACATCAGATAATCCTAGACCCATTTTTGGATTATAAAATCGAGTATCTTTTGGGTTGCTAGTTAATAATTTCAGAGTTTGCTCAGTCTGACCTCTTTTATAATTTAAATCTTCTAGTTCCTTGATCTTTGCAAAAGCGTCTTTTCTTTCTTCAGAAAGAACTTTGATTTTGAACTGAAAATCTATGTTTTCATCATTTATATCTTTCATTTTCTTCTTTAACCAAGAAATTTCAGTTTCAAGCGTTTTAACTTTTGATCTAATAACTTCTTTTTCTTTTTCTTTATCTTCCGCTAAACATTTATAAATAAGTGCTTCATCGTGATATTTCAACTTTGAACTTTTCTCATCTTCATGTTTCTTTTGAACTTTATCAAGTTTCTTTTGAGCTTTTTCAAATTTCTCATTAAGTTCAAATATCACGATTTACATCTCTTCATATCTAGCATTTTCAGTTTCAGACTCATTTTCAGAATTATCATTATTATCAGAATTATTGGAAGGATATAGAGATGATACCTCGGATTCCTGGTCTTCTTCATTCATCTTTGCCATTAGACTGTACTTTACTTCTGTAAAATGGATTCTTCATCATCAGAAGAATCCATGAGCCAAATTTCTTCCTCGGCGTGGACTGGCTTTCCGCTTTCTTTGGCTTTTGCGAAGTGAGGTTTTCTCTTATAGTACTCAGAATCCTTGACTTTCTTCAGTGTACAATCTCGGGCAAAGTGACCGGGTTTTCCGCAGTTATAACAGTTTCGGTCATCTCTATCCTTCATTTCTTCCCTCTCCTTTTTCACAACTTTCTCCTCTTTCTCCTCTTTCTCTTCTTTCTCTTCCTCCTTTTTCTCATTCCTTTTTTCAAACCTTTTATATCTGTTAGCTTTGTTGTAATCAGGTCTGGTTTTTGAATAAAACTTCTTTTTGCCAAACCTGTTTTGAAATTTGTTTGTTAACAAAGCCAACTTTTCAGCAATTTCCTCCATATCATCTCCAGAGCTGCTATTGTAATCATCATCAGAACTCATCTTTTTCTTACTTAACCCAGAAATCAAAGCTTTTGTTTTCACAACTCCAATCTTCCTATGTTCACTCAGAAGGGCTAAAGACTCTTCGACCTTTTTATCCTTTTCCTTAACTGCTTTTACTTTATCTTCGTGTTGACCAAGAATACTGAAAATGTCGGTCAACTTTTCTTCATCCATATCCCTAGACATTTGGAGCTGAATGGAGTATGAGTCCCACTCTGGTAGTAGATTCTTGATAAACTTGTAGTTTATCTCCGATTCTGATTTGTCGACTCCATTTCTTCTCAAATCATTAAGGATGATGTTGTAGCGATTGTAGGTCTCTTTCAATGATTCGCCATCTTTTGCCTTAAACCCTTCATAAGCATTGATGCTTTGATTCTTTTTGGTCTTCATGGATTTTGATGATCCCTCAAACTGCCTTTCTAACTCATCCCATATTTCCTTAGCTGTATTACGACTATCTACTCGATTGTAGATATCATTTGGAATGGCCTGGGTCAGGTATGTCAAAGCTAACTCATCAATTTCAACTTTAGCTTTGTCAGCTTCATTGTAATATCTGTATTCTTTTTCAACTCTTCTTGGAGGAACATACTGACTTGTAGCAGTTTCAGCAATACAACCAATATCTATGTATGCTTTGTAGGGACCATTTTGAATAGACAGCATGAGTTCTCTGTTTTGATGATTCAGAAATGGAGTCATTCTCTTTTTCCATTGAGAATACTCTTCGGCCGTAAGACTGGAGGCTTACTCTTTGAACCCATACTCAGTAATTCTCTAGACATCTTTACAAATTGCTAGAAATGATCGTTCAGAAAATCAAGAGTGAGTGTAACACAAATTACACTTAGAATTCGAATGCAACTAAAACTCTCAAGAATTCGGATGATCTTAGATCGGAAACTAACAGATGTCGGATGCAGCAGGATACGGAACCACTGATTTCGGACGTAACTGGGTGCGGAACTACTGATTTCAGACGTAACTAGGTGCGGAACCACGGAAGTCGGATGCAACTGGATACGGAACCTCAGAATTCGAATCTAACTGGGTGCAAAACCACGGAATTCGAACCTAACTGGGTGCGAAACCACAGAATTCGAACCTCACTTGATGCGGAACCAAGGATTTCGACTCTAACTGAAATCGAAATCAACACTTGACCAAAATCCAAATCAACTCTGATTCGAAACCAACACGAAGACTGATCCGTAACCACAAAATTTGGACATAGCTGAGTTCCAAACCAAAGGTTTCGTATGATTATCGATCCGAAACCAACACTTGCTTTTATCTTTGTGATTCGAAATCAAGTAAAAATCCCTTGAATGGTCCGAAACCCGTATGAACAATCCGAAACCCTCAAGAACAATCCGAAACCATCCCTTATCGCCAAAAACAACTGATTCAGCCATAACTTTTTTAATTCTTGTTCAATTGAATCGAGATTTGCACAGATTTGTTCGAAATCAACTGTCGCACACTTTTCTAGTTGATCTCAATTATTAATTCGATCGATTTAATTGAATTTTGATCTAAAATCAGTAAACTAGGGTTTTCGAACAAAAATGATGAAAAGTGATCAATTCGATGATTTTTTAGCAGAATTTGGTAATAATCCAAGAATTAATGATGATCAGGGATTAAAATCGAGTGCTATAATGCCAAGAATGTAGAGGTTTAATAGCCAGAGGAGGTTGTAATATGGCTCTGCTCCGTTTCTCCGCCTCATGATGATCTGATGGCCCATCAGAATCATCATGTATCCCTGAATTCTTCTTACCCTCTGCTTGGCAAGAAGTTGGTGGCTTTTTCGGTTGACTTGCGCCCGTAACAATCATTTCGGCACAGAGGTCGTCACAGATACCAAGCCGATAGGCCACCTCTGCCTTTGAGTTGAATATGAGTTTGCCCACGCTAGTCTGGAAGTCCTTAACGTAGTTGGCGTTGGCAGAGGTGAAGGCTTTGATGAAATCAGTGATATCGTTAAGAACTTCCTGGCAAAGTTCTGTCAGTTGGGCCTTCATGATGTAGTCTTGTGGTTTGAGAGCCTGTATCTGCTCTGTAGTGGACTCCTGAACCTTTTCCAGAGCCTTTCGTAAGTCTTCGACAGTTAAGGCTGGAGTAGTATAAGTTTTAGTTGATAGAGCTTTTGCGATCTCTCTGGCCTCTTGAAGTTCTTGAGTCAGTTTGGTCACAGAGGCTTCTGTTGCAGAAATGGAGGGGCTCTGTGTACGAGTAGTTCTGATGGAGTGCATCCTGGCAGTGTTATCCTTCACTTCCTTGGAAAGAGTTTCAACCTTCGAGGACAGGTTGTCAAGTGCGAGCTTAGTAGATTCTGCAAGAGAGTTGACAGAGCTTTTCAACTCTACCAATGTGTTGGTCACAACGGTGACAAAGGTTTGGAACTCATCATTTGCAACATGTGGACCAGGTGTAACCTCTGGGGGAACACATTATGCCCCAGAGTTATCCTCTATTCTCGAGAGCCTACTTTCATCCCTGTTTGTATGTTTAGGATGGTAGGACTTCCTTCTAATCCTCGAGCAAAGGTTTTTAAGGCCTCATAATCTATAGAAGTTCTGTCAAGGAACCGATTTTGATCCACTCCAGAGGTGGGGACAGAGGTATCCTTGAGTTGACTAGGGGACTTATCTAGAGTCCCTTCGTCTAAGTACACTCTACGCTCCTCTGAAGAGCGGATGGTTTCTAAATGTGCTTGTGTGCCAGAGGAAAAACATTCCTCTGTGGGGATTTTAGTTATGACCTGGGGCGAATGGTCATGAATGAGAAGACTGTCCTTTGGAGAGGACACCTTCTGTGGGGATTCCCCGGTTAGTGCAGGCGCAGAGGTAGAAAAAGGTTCTTCTGGCCGGTTAGATGGGGAAGGGTTCAAGATGTGCGGCTATTTTTCAATAGTTCTATTCGCCACTGGACTGGCAGAACTAGATATTTGGGTTGCAGTGGGAGGGGGAATTGGTTGTGTGCCACTTCCATCTTCGGCATCTTTAACACTCTCTTCCTCTGTGGGGTTTCCTAAAACCTTAGGAGTCTCTATTCTAGACTCTACTTCTTCCCATTTATCTTCTGCAGGCACGAATTACTCTGTGTGCGCTCTTGATTTGGGTCATAACATGGTGGAGAAGCAAGTAGGTGTGATTTGACAGAGCCTTCTGGAGTCTCTGCATTGTTGTCCTCTAGAGTGGCATCGCCCATTTCCAAGTCAGAATCCACATCCGTGATTGTGAAGTCTAGGGCATCTGTGGTGAATTTTGTGATATTTTATGCTTCCCAAACAGAGGTATCTAGGGTGTTGGCGATATCAGGTCTCTCCAGAAAGGATGTGAAGTTGTAAGGCTCTGCGAAGCGTACAAGGGATGGTGATTGGAGGTTAGGCTCTGCAGTTTATGCCTCTTCTGCGATGGTCTGCAGAGGAGATTTTGGTTTGTGGGTTCTCTTCTTCTTCTTAGGCTTGGAGGCTCCTTCCTCAGACGAATGATGCTTATATTTTCTCTTCATCTTTTTCTCCTTCTGAGGAAGTGCAGAGGATTCGACCACTGTTTGTTCAAGTGGAGGGTTGATGGGGATTGCAGAGGTGGTTGTAGTCGTAGAATTGGCTTTTGGAGCTATCCACTCTTTTTGTGCCACTTGCTTAGGAGGTTGTTGAGGGTTTTCAGTTCTGGCAGAGGTAGACTCTATTGTAGATTTGATTTGGAGGCCCTTTTACGTTTTTCCACATGCTCAGTTTGTTGTTCAGCTTTTGTGGCTTGAGCAGGTGCAGACCTAGCTAACTTTACCCTCTCTACCTTCAACATGTGCTTCTCCAGAGCTACTTCCAACTCTCGTTACTCATCCTCACCACTACCTCTATTCTTATCGGGACACCTGAGCGTGGGGGAGTCACAGGCCTCGGTTTGGGAGTCCTGTGATCACGCATATACACACTCTTCAAGTCTTCGTCTGAGGCGTAGACGAGCATCTTCTCGCTCAGAGGTCTGCAGTGTGGGTAGCCGTCAAAGTGTAGGGTGGGGGTCATCCTCTGCAAGGGGTATGTCTTGACAATTGGACCTTCAAGTGGCCAACGTTCACTCTCTAGCAGAGGTTCAAGGATTATTCCCAGAATCCTCTAGAATTGTAGGGCTGGAAGCTGACCCTTACTCTTGGCCTTCTGGGTTGCTTGTTTATGCTCGATAGTGGTGATGAGTTCTGCCATGATCAGGGCGGCGTAGTCCAGAGGTAGGTTGTCACACCGCGCTAAAGCGGAAACACGGGATGTCACAGCTAAATGTTTCAAAAGCATAAGGTAGAAGACAACACACAATCATCATATCAAATAAAATTTCAAATTGCATATGTCTTTGAAATACAAATTGTCCAAATGTAAAAACAGTCTTGACATGATGAAAAACGAAGTTGGATGTCGCTAGTGTAGTGACTTCTAGATTTCATCCTTACTTCTTGTTTCCTGAAAAGCATGTAAAGGAGAGTGTCAACTATAAAAATAGTTGGTGAGTTCATAGGTTTTGTATGCACTAAAAGTTTTTAATGCAAGTTGGTAAGCTCCGCACTTTCAAAGAAAGTAGTACAACACTCGGTTGTAAAGTTTGTCGTTTTTAATTGCATGCTCATGGTATATAATGTGATGCCTCAGAGGTAGCAAGCTAAGCCATTACCCAAACCTCCCGACCTTGTATTAGTTTGCCCCGAGTCATCATGTTCTATCACTAACATGGCGTTGTAACAATTATGCACTTACTTTACCGTAAGTGGGTGGTCAGCCAAATAACGTTATCCATAATTATCATGGCTCACACACGTGAGTTAAATAGGTAATGTAAAAATATGTGGGGACTTTTTGTATGATAGCGTAAACTCATAAGCCTTAACATGTGCACACGTACCATAGAGAGCGTTTAAACATGCGTAGTATTTCAGTAATAAAACAGTTGATATCGAATAAAGTTTGTAACATGCTTTCCACCCCAAAATGTATAAAACAGTAAAAAGGGGCTATGAATACTCACGGTGAATAGCGTAGATGTTCCCAAGGGATGCGTAATGTGATCCGTAAAGCGATCCTATGCCGATCCTACGAATGTAAGGACACTAGTAAGATTCTAGGTTCTAGACCTTAGTACTTAATGTCGTTTAATTATCCAAATCATCATAAAATGCCTTCGATGAAATTTAGTTTGTATGTTGTTTATAGGTTCATCGATATTAATAGTCAATATCCAAACGTTACATATGATAATTCGAGATTACCGCAATTTCGTCATGACAAGTGACGAAAAGGGTTAATAATTAGGAGTCATATGTATAGTATATAAAGTTAGGAGTTACGTTATATATGTTACATATATACCGCAATTTCATCGTAAAATGATGAAAAGGGTTCAAAATGAAATATTATATGTTAGAGTATAAATAAAATGAGTAAGTAAATATATATAGGTATATTCCACAATTTAATCACAAGAATGATGAAACGGGTTCAAGAGTTAGCTTTTAGCTATAGTAAAATGCATAATCATACAGTATATATACATATTCCACAATTTCATCACAAGAATGATGAAACGGGTTCAAGAGATAGCATATAGCTATAATATGATATAGTTGTTAGCTGTCCAGAATTAGTAGTCACTTTCGGTAAATTTTCGGATGACTTCCATAGATCGTTAGGTTCTGATATTTTACGACCAAGTACTTCCATGTGTTAGGAGACTTTTGACATAAGATTCATGATTTTTAGAGTAGTTTAAGAGCATGAAATAATTCTTGACGTAAACTGCGACAGAAAAACGTTTCTGTTGCGCACTGTTTTTGTGCATACTATTTGACGGTCGAAAACTTAATGTTTTTCAAATATTCCAGTTGGGTTTGATTCTTAACTCATAAAAGAAAATTCCAGAAAAAAAATCACCCCATTTGGAGCATTTTTTACGGAGATATAGCCATGCAAAGCCAGTGGTAAAATCTGACAGATTGTTGTTGGAAAAAGCTTCTTTATATAAAGGCTTTATTTCTATTGGTTCTTCCAAAGATTTGTTCTTTTTGTTTAACCACGATTTTTGACACCCAAATCCAGTATTTTCAGATGAAAAACATTACTTTTTGTTTACACAATCCACATGCAATGAACTTAGACAAATCATCTTGTCAAAACATTTTCAAAAATTGTTGTTTTTGAGTTTTTGTGAAAACATTCAAGTAAAACATTCATAGATCACTAATATTGGTTTGATGATGGATTCATCACACTTTTAATAACATGCAAAGTGTTATGGTGATGGATCTACAAACATTAGGATTCCAAGAAATGTTTTAGCAAGAATAAGGTGTCAAACTAGAGTAGAAGTAGATGAAACTTTGAAGAAATGCAAGATTAACACAAGAAAAGTGTAAGTGTTGTTGTATAAGAAGTTTTACCTTGAAAGTACTTGTGTTCTTGGTGTTCTTGAGTGTAGAAGGGCTGGACCTTGGAGGTTTAGTTGAGAGCAAAAGAGAGAAAACTCTAGAGAGAAAATGAGAGAATGAGAAAAGAGGTGAGGAAATGAGAGAGGGAGGGGGTTTTAAGGAGAGAGGGGGGGGGGGGTTAGAGGGAGAGAGAGAGTGTGTGAAGTGTGGTTTTGTATAAAATGATTGTGTTTATATTTTTATTTTTAATTTATTTTTAATTTATTTTTATTTCTTTTAATTATTTGAATTATTAGACATTTTAAGTTAATTGCTATTAATAATAATAATACTAGTTGAATTTGCTAGTATTTATTTTTGTACGGTATATATATATAAACATATAGATATGTATATAAGATGTTTTTAGTTGGCATTTTATGAGATGTATGGATAATTTCTTAATTTGAGGGGTATTAGGCAAAAATCCTAGATTTTTACTACTGTATCGGCTTTACTGCTAAAATTCGACAGTGTGACATATAATATATGTATCTGATATGTTCAGTGCAGTTCTAACCAGAACGCGAAATTGACGGTTGTCACAGTCTCCCCCGGTTAAAGGAATTTCGTCCCGAAATTCAAGAACTTTCGCCTGTAACCGGTTGTTTAGAAAATAAGTGAGGATACTTGTGTTTCATGTAATCCTCTCGTTCCCATGTGTACTCAGGCCCACGCCTTGTGTTCCAGTGAACTTTCACTATTGGAATCTTGCTTCGCTTAAGACGTCTGACCTCTCGGTCAAGTATTTCGATTGGTTTTTCTACAATGTGCAGTTTGTCATTGATTTGGACTTCTTCCAAAGGCACGGTTATTTCCTCGTTGGCTAGACACTTTTTCAAGTTGGATACATGAAAGGTGTTGTGAATAGCACTTCGTTCCTTTGGCAATTCCAGCTTGTACGCTACTGGTCCAATTCTTTCGGTGATTTTAAATGGTCCAATGTACCGAGGGCTTAACTTTCCTCGTTTTCCGAATCGGACAATTCCCTTCCAAGGGGATACTTTTAGAAAGACTCTATCATCAATTTGAAACTCTAACGGATTCCTACGATTGTCCGCATAGCTCTTTTGACGATCTTGAGCTGCTTTAAGTCTATCCCTGATGAATGCAATTTTGTCGGTGGTTTCTTGTAAAATGTCTGGACTAGACAACTGTCTATCTCCAATCTCCAACCAACAAAGAGGTGATCGACATTTGCTCCCATAGAGTGCTTCATATGGTGCACACTTGATACTGGTGTGATAGCTATTGTTGTAGGAAAACTCGACTAACGGTAAGTGGTTATCCCAACTTCCTCCGAAATCTATTACACATGCTCGAAGCATGTCCTCCAATGTTTGAATTGTTCGCTCACTTTGGCCGTCTGTTTGGGGATGATAGGCGGTGCTCAAATTCAATTGTGTCCCCAACGCTTTTTGAAGTGACTTCCAAAACCGAGATGTGAAACGGCTATCTCTGTCTGATATGATTGAAACTGGGACTCCATGTCGCGTAACAATTTCCTTGATATATATCTGAGCCAACTCTTCCATCTTGTAGTCTTCTCGAATCGGTAGAAAATGAGCAGATTTCGTGAACCGATCTACTATAACCCAAATCGAGTCGTGCCCTCGTGCAGTTCTCGGTAGTTTGGTTATAAAATCCATGGTTATTTGTTCCCATTTCCACAGGGGAATCTCTGGTTTTTGAAGCAAACCAGATGGTTTCTGATATACAACCTTGACTTTTGAGCAAGTTACACATTTTCCTACGTATAGGGCAATATCCTTCTTCATTCCTTGCCACCAATAATATTCCCTTAAGTCCTTGTACATCTTATCCGCACCAAGATGAACTGAATATCGTGACTTGTGGGCTTAATTCAGGACTGTCTCTCGTACTTTGCCAACTTTTAGAATCCAAACTCTGTCCTTGAAATAACGTACTCCATCAACCTTAGTTTCAAATCTTCTTTCTATGCCGTGAAGGGTTTCGTCCTTCAAGTTTTCCGTTCTCATTGCTTCGGTCTGTGCTTCAAGAATTTTAGTTTTTAAACTTGTTTGTACAAGCGCTCCCATTGCTCGTATACGTGAAGGTTTTGTCCTTTCCTTCCTACTCAGGGCATCAGCCACTACATTGGCCTTACCTGGATGATAACGAATATCACAATCGTAATCACTGAGTAGTTCCACCCACCTTCTTTGCCTCATGTTTAGCATTTTCTGGTCTAAAATGTGCTGAAGACTCTTATGATCGGTGAATATGGTGCACTTAGTGCCGTACAAATAATGTCTCCAAATCTTCAAGGCAAATACCACAGCTCCGAGCTCCAAATTGTGCGTGGTATAGTTCTTTTCATGGACTTTCAGTTGTCGCGAGGCGTATGCTATAACTTTGTCCTTTTGCATCAATACACAACCTAAACCTTGATGCGATGCGTCACAATACACCACAAAATTATCTGTTCCTTCCGGTAACGCCAGAATTGGTGCATTGCACAACTTTTTCTTCAATAGCTGGAACGCCTCTTCTTGTGGTTCTCCCCAAATGAAGTTACTATCCTTTTGGGTCAGAGTTGTGAGTGGTTTAGCAATTTTTGAGAAGATCTCGATAAATCGCCTATAATAACCTGCCAAACCCAGAAATTGACGAATTTATGTCGGGGTTTTTGGAGCTTCCCATTTCTTAACAGCTTCCACCTTAGCCGGGTCTACGTGAATTCCTTTTTCTCGAATCAGGTGACCAAGAAAATGTTCTTCTCTAATCCAAAATTCGCACTTAGAGAATTTGGCTTACAGTTTCTGTTCCTTAAGAAGTTCTAGAATTACTCTTAAATGCTGCTCGTGATCTTCTTTACTTCGAGAGTATATCAAAATGTCATCTATAAACACGATCACAAACTTGTCAAGGTATGGTCTGCATACCATGTTCATTAAATCCATGAACACAACGGGTGCATTGGTTAAACCGAAAGGCATAACCAAAAACTCGTAGTGTCCATAACGTGTCCTAAAAGCTGTCTTAGGAATGTCCTCTTCACGGACTCTTAACTGGTGATAACCTGATCGAAGATCAATCTTTGAGAAATATGTTGCACCTTGCAACTGGTCGAATAAATCATCTATTCGAGGAAGAGGATATCGATTATTGATTGTCAACTTATTCAATTCCCTATAGTCGATGCATCTCCGCAACGATCCATCCTTTTTCTTGACGAACAAGACTGGAGCTCCCCAAGGTGAGGAACTTGGCCTAATAAATTCTTTGTCGAACAGTTCCTGGAGTTGACTTGACAACTTTTGCATTTCGGCAGGTGCTAAGCGGTACGGTGCTTTAGCTACAGGTGCCGCTCCAGGTATAAGGTCAATTTGGAATTCAACTTGTCTAAACGGGGGCAGTCCAGGCAAATCGTCGGGGAACACTTCCGGGTGATCTTTTACCACGGGAATATCTTGGATTCGCCTTTCCTCGGACTTCTTCTCAACTATGAGTGCCAAAAATGCAACGCACTTCTTCCTCAAATACTTTTGAACCTTAATACTTGACACCATCTCTAGGCTTCTTCCAGCCTTGTGTCCTTGTATCACGAGAGTTTCTCCATCTTGCAAAGGTATTCTAACCGACTTATCAAAACAGCAAATCTCCGCTCGAT
Source organism: Saussurea involucrata (assembly GCA_033807775.1). Taxonomy (NCBI): domain Eukaryota; kingdom Viridiplantae; phylum Streptophyta; class Magnoliopsida; order Asterales; family Asteraceae; genus Saussurea; species Saussurea involucrata. The sequence goes on from CM066314.1 coordinate 92,137,101, forward strand.
TCTTAGATAACCAATCCATGCATATAACTATGTCAAAACTCCCAAATTCGATAGGAATAAGATCAACGCTAAACAATTTATCGGCTAGATTCAAGGTACAATCTAAAATCACATCCTTAGCCTCAAATTTATGACCATTAGCAACTTCAATAATATAGGCCTCCGACGTCTTCCTAGATTCCAAGCTAATTAGTGATCTAAACTCCAATGAATCAAAACTTCTATCTGCCCAGTGTCAAATAATACTGATGCATAGTGGTTATTTAGGAGAAACGTACCTGTCACCACATTAGGGTCGCGACGCGCTTCGTCAGCTCCAATGACAAATGTCCGTCCTAGAGCCTGACCTCCTTGATTCCCTGGTTGGCTTGTCTCGCCTGATTTCCATTGTTGTTATTGTTTGGTCTCCTACCAAACCTCGGGCACGTATTCCGGTAGTGATCCGGACTTCCGCACTCAAAACATGCCCTTCTCCGTTAGTTGGACCCTCTTTCACTTTTACAGAACCTGGTGAGATGACCTGGCCGTTTACAATTGTCACAAATGACGCAGGCTCCTTCATGATGATGGCTGCACTTGTTGCATTTAGGGAGTGAACCCTTGTATTGCCCTGGTTCCTGTGTCCTTACTCCGAAGTTTCTCGCAACGCTCCTATCCTTGCTTCCACTACCAAAAGACTTCTTTCCTGACTGATGCTCTGGCTTCCTCTTGTTGCTAGCGCCTCCCGATGTCAGGGTTCCTGCTCTTACAACATCGTTTGTTAAAGTAGTTGCCATAGCTACAACCTCTTGGATGGTGTTCAGTTTTGCCGTGGTAACCATTCCTCGGATCTCCGATGCTAATCCCCATAAGTATCGGTCGATTCTCTTACTCTCAGAAGTGACCATGTGAGGTACCAGTTTTGCAAGTTCATGAAAACGAGCTGTGTAACGATCTATGTCAGCTCCAATCATAACATGGTTCCAGAATTCAACCTCCAGCTTTTGAATTTCACTTTTAGGGCAGTACTCCTCAATGAGCAACTTCTTGAACTCCTCCCATGTGAGTTTGTATGCATCTTCCCTTCCACGGGTTTGAACCTGGATATTCCACCATGTTAGCGCCCTACCTTGGAGTTGACATGTAGCATATTCCACCTTGTGGTCCTCCGAACATTTGCTAATATGGAGTACCGACTCCATGCTATCAATCCATGAAAGCAATCCCACTACGCCTTCCTTTCTATAGAATTCCTTAGGCTTACAAGACATGAAGGACTTGTAATTACATCCGGTATTGCCACTACCCGGGTTTCCGCCACTACCTCCCTCATTCCTAGGGATCGCATTGAGGCCAGCAGTTACTTGTGTGACGATGTTGGGTATGGCTTCTTGGATGCGTTGTGCGATGATTTGTGCTATGTCGGGCGTTTGGTTTTCGGGGATATCTTCCGTGTGGTTTGTCGCTCTTCTTGGAGGCATGGTTCTAAATCACATTTTCAAAAATTGCTTTGGTTAAAATTTGTACAAACTTTTGAACTCATATTTTTCCAAAGGATTAAGATTAACAATTTTTTTTCATTCAAATATTTGAACAATAAAGTAAAGTTTAAAGTAAATAGACAGGTTGACTAAAAACTTCCCAAAGGGTTTTCATTAATTGCTGAGGTTTACAAAATTTTCGGTGTTTATCATACACCGGTATCATTTTAAACGGAAGTACAACTTAGAAACACATGAATTAAAAAGAAAAGTAATAAAAGACGGTTCTTAAAAGATCCTTTCCCATGCCATGACCCTTCCGTACTACCCCAAATATGCCCCGAGCACAAGCAAGAACATCAACAGCAACAACACCATTCCTACCATCAAGCTTGCCACTTGAGTCCTTGATGCCATTTTTGCGCCATCCCGAGCTTGAGTAGATACGACAGCTAGTTGGTGCGTTAGTTCTACTAGTTGCGTTAAGACTTGAGCTTGATGGGTTACTCTAACTTGACACCCATGCAACTCGGTTGTCATGGCCCTAATGTGTTGATCCCTTGCCATGGCTAGTTCGGTCATGCGCCCAATTGGCACGCCGGGGGACCACTCTCGATGGTTCCGGTGCCTCCGGACGAGGGGTTGTTAGCGTGACTCTTCTCGGGATCGGAACATTCTTCCTTGCCGTTTGCCGGATGCGAACTCCTCCAGATTGTGGTTGTACAATTACTGGAGTGGGTCGGGGTAACACCGTGGTTGGCGACACTCTAGGTCCTTCGTAAGGATCTCGCTCGCTAGACACCTCAGGTTCTGACTCCATGCTGCTGTAATCCTCTTCTTCTTCTTGGTTGCTAGGCGGGTTGTCTTGTGGTCGTCCCGTAACGTATACCGATGCATCGGCCGAGTACGATTTAGGAGTGTAAGATGGTGACGACGATGACATAGTGAAACTGAAGCAAAAGTGTACTTAGTAACTAATCGCATAAGTGGCATGTCTACCCTATGCAATGTCTACGCACTAAGCATGCTCCTAGAGAGTGCAAGTAAAAATCGACATACTCCTACTATAACCATTTCTAGTCTCGTATTAAGCTTCCTTAATCGAACATAGGTGATCAGGCTATGTTTAATTAAAGTCTGTTAATGCCATTCTAGACTTAGTTATACTAGTAGTAGGTTTTGTTATTTTCATGTCAGTTTTGGACTTTTGGTTATAGTTGGGTTTTTCCAATGAAAGACCGGTATTCTCTATAACCTTCAGCTCTGATACCACTTCTGTCACACCCCGCTAATGCGGAAACACGGGATGTCATAGCTAAATGTTTCAAAAGCATAAGGTAGAAGACAACACACAATCATCATATCAAATAAAATTTCAAATTTCATATGTCTTTGAAATACAAATTGTCCAAATGTAAAAACAGTCTTGACATGATGAAAAACGAAGTTGGATGTCGCTAGTGTAGTGCCTTCTAGATTTCATCCTTACTTGTTGTTTCCTGAAAAGTATGTAAAGGTGAGTGTCAACTATAAAAATAGTTGGTGAGTTCATAGGTTTTGTATGCACTAAAAGTTTTTAATGCAAGTTGGTAAGCTCCGCACTTTCAAAGAAAGTAGTACAACACTCGGTAAGTAAAGTTTGTCGTTTTGAATTGCATGCTCATGGTATATAATGTGATGCCTCAGAGGTAGCAAGCTAAGCCATTACCCAAACCTCCCGACCTTGTATTAGTTTGCCCCGAGTCATCATGTTCTATCACTAACATGGCGTTGTAACAATTATGCACTTACTTTACCGTAAGTGGGTGGTCAACCAAATAACGTTATCCATAATTATCATGGCTCACACACGTGAGTTAAATAGGTAATGTAAAAATATGTGGGGACTTTTTGTATGATAGCGTAAACTCATAAGCCTTAACATGTGCACACGTACCATAGAGAGCGTTTAAACATGCGTAGTATTTCAGTAATAAAACAGTTGATATCGAATAAAGTTTGTAACATGTTTTCCACCCCAAAATGTATAAAACAGTAAAAAGGGGCTATGAAGACTCACGCTGAATAGCGTAGATGTTCCCAAGGGATGCGTAATGTGATCCGTAAAGCGATCCTATGCCGATTCTACGAATGTAAGGACACTAGTAAGATTCTAGGTTCTAGACCTTAGTCCTTAATGTCGTTTAATTATCCAAATCAACATAAAATGCCTTCGATGAAATTTAGTTTCTATGTTGTTTATAGGTTCATCGATATTTATAGTCAATATCCAAACGTTACATATGATAATTCGAGATTACCGCAATTTCGTCATGACAAGTGACGAAAAGGGTTAATAATTAGGAGTCATATGTATAGTATATAAAGTTAGGAGTTAGGTTATATATGTTACATATATACCGCAATTTCATCGTAAAATGATGAAAAGCGTTCAAAATGAAATGTTAGATGTTAGAGTATAAATAAAATGGGTAAGTAAATATATGTAGGTATATTCCACAATTTCATCACAAGAATGATGAAACGGGTTCAAGAGTTAGCTTTTAGCTATAGTAAAATGCATAATCACATAGTATATATACATATTCAACAATTTCATCACAAGAATGATGAAACGGGTTCAAGAGATAGCATATAGCTATAATATGATATAGTTGTTAGCTGTCCAGAATTAGTAGTCACTTTCGGTAAATTTTCGGATGACTTCCAGAGATCGTTAGGTTCTGATATTTTACGACCAAGTACTTACATGTGTTAGGAGACTTTTGACATAAGATTCATGATTTTTAGAGTAGTTTAAGAGCATGAAATAATTCTTGACGTAAACTGCGACAGAAAAACGTTGCTGTTGCGCACTGTTTTGTGAATACTGTTTGAAGGTCGAAAACTTAATGTTTTTCAAAGATTCCAGTTGGATTTGATTCTTAACTCATAAAAGAAAATTCCAGAAGACAAATCACCCCATTTGGAGCATTTTTGAGGGAGATATGGCCATGCAGAGTCAGTGGTAAAATCTGAGAGATTGTTGTTGGAAAAAGCTTCTTTATATAAAGGCTTTATTTCTATTGGTTCTTCCAAAGATTTGTTCTTTTTGTTTATACACGGTTTTTGAAACCCAAATCCAGTATTTTAAGATGAAAAACATTACTTTTTGTTTACAAAATCCACATGCAATGAACTTAGACAAATCATCTTGTCAAAACATTTTCAAAAATTGTTGTTTTTGAGTTTTTGTGAAAACATTCAAGTAAAATATTCTTAGATAACTAATATTGGTTTGATGATGGATTCATCACACTTTTAATAACATGCAAAGTGTTATGGTGATAGATCTACAAACATTAGGATGTCAATAAATGTTTTAGCAAGAATAAGGTGTCAAACTAGAGTAGAAGTAGATGAAACTTTGAAGAAATGCAAGATTAACACAAGAAAAGTGTAATTGTTGTTGTATAAGAAGTTTTACCTTGAAAGTACTTGTGTTCTTGGTGTTCTTGAGTGTAGAAGTGCTGGACCATGGAGGTTTAGTTGAGAGCAAAAGAGAGAAAAGTCTAGAGAGAAAATGAAAGAATGAGAAAAGAGGCGAGGAAATGAGAGAGTGAGGGGGTTTTAAGGAGAGAGGGGGGGGGGGGGGGGGGGGAGGGGGTTAGAGAGAGAGTGAGAGTGTGTGGAGTGTGGTTTTTTATAAAATGATTGTGTTTATATTTTTATTTTTAATTTATTTTTATTTCTTTTAATTATTTGAATTATTAGACATTTTAAGTTAATTGCTATTAATAATAATAATATTACTAGTTGAATTTTCTAGTATTTATTTTTGTAAGGTATATATATATAAACATATATATATATATATATATATATATATATATATATATATATATATATATATATATATATATATATATATATATATATATATGTATATAAGATGTTTTTAGTTGGCATTTTATGAGATGTATGAATAATTTCTTAATTTGAGGGGTATTAGGCAAAAATCCTAGACTTTTCCTACTGTATCGGCTTTACTGCTAAAATTCGATAGTGTGACATATAATATCTGTATCTGATATGTTCAGTGCAGTTCTAACCTGAACGCGAAATTGACGGTTGCCACATTGGTCATAGTATATTCCATACATGATGGACAGAATCTGATGTGAGCTCTGGCCAGGGCTTCCAATTTTCCATGTGAGGCATCTGTTAAGGATTGAAAAAAGTGTGTTCCACAGAAGGGGAAGCTTGTTTCTTCTGAAGTCGTTTCTTTTTGACAGAGGAGAGTTGTATCCAAGCATTGTTACAAAAGCACAGAGGTCAGAATCTGAGAGTGTAACATCTCAAATTTTATAAGTGTTACATTTGCCTTATTGTATAATTTGAGTATAATTATATGATAGATTAATTTTAAAGTTTATCCTCGAGTAAGTTACGTTATTGGTTTTTATTGGAATTATAAGTTAAGGGGTAAACTCTAATTTTAATTTATAAGTTTGAGGGTGGAAGTTGTCAAATGATGAAAGTTGAGGGGGTTGATTGGTTAAGGAATGAAATATATCATCACCACCACCTCTTTTTATATAAAAAGAGAGGTGAGGTGTCATGTTTTGGTTATTTCTTTGGTCTTGTGTGTGTGTGTTTTATACAGGAGAAAGAGAGATAGAGAGAGAGAATCGAAATAAAGAAGAAGAAGAAGAAAAGCAGATTATTCAGTTGGAATTAAGAGGCAATCTGAAGTAAACAAATGTATATTCTTCACTATAAATGTTCCTACTAAGTTTATGTAGCTTTCTATGGGTTTAGAAATTGGGTTTCGATGATTTTGTATGTTATGAGAAATCTGGGTTTATGAATATGTTTTATTAGTAGTCTAAAGCATATCTGCAAATTTATAGTTGCATGCATGGCTTAAAAGTAACAGTTTTGAGTTAAAGACGTTTACAGTTGGTTGAGACAAAGATGAATGTTAGTTAGTTGCAATAAAGATGAATGTTGCGACAAAGATGAGTGTCGCAACAGTGAGTTGCGATAAAGTGAGCATATCGCAACCAGTTGGTTGTGATAAGAATTATGTCGCAATAGTTGGTTGCGATAAGTTGTAATGTCGCAACAGTTGGTTGCGATAAGAGCGATGTCGCAAGTAGTGGGTTGCGATAAGCGATGTCGCAAGTAGTGGGTTGCGATAAGAGACGGGATTTTGAGTTATTTAGGATTTTAAGAGTTCTAATCAGTAGATTAATACAAGTGCGTCATGTATTTGGATATTTCAGACCTTGGAAGTTTGGTGGCGGAAAATCATTACAAACATAAAGAGTGACGTTATTGCTATCAGGTGAGTTCATTCTCACCTTACCCTTTTTATAACGTATTTAAATTATGGTTGTTGGTTCCCGGTTTGCTTATACAAGATTGTCAGATCTATTAGTTTGAGTTTATGTTTGATGCGAAAGCGTATTTGAAGAACTAACAGATATGTTTGATAGATTTAGAACACAATATAAATAAACATTGAACGGGAAATAATATCTCAAAGTTTACTGAATATATATATATATCAAGAACAGATTTAAGAACAGTGAGTAGGCAAAGCTTTAAAACAGATATGACTCTTAAAGTGTTTAAGCTGTGTGTTCTTGGGATGTTTTTCTCTCTTGTTTTTTTTGTTTTTATATTTCTTGATTCTTGATTAGGAAGAACTCAACATGAGTCTTCCTTTTATACTACTCAAAGGGGACCATAAAGCATGAGCTACTATTCAGAACGGGCGGTATGAATAGTTGGAAGGATGGCATGAACAGTTGGATCTGATGTATTGCATTTAATGCAGCAGACGTCTATTATGTACTAAGCCCTATTGGGTCCACTCAGATTTTGACACATTGAAGTTGGACAGGGTACAGTAGCAAGATATTATAAATATCTTTAAAGTCTTTGTTGAAGACCGCAGAGGATTTGTGAAGTGCCACAGAGGTTCTGCGGTTTGGTATTTAGAAGAGCAGTCTTCACCGGATTCCGAGTCTTTGGTCTTCTTTGCGCGTATTACAGAGCTTCTGTAGGACGCCTCTTTATCTTCTGTAGCTTCTCGACCTTGATCTCTCGGTAAGTTCGGCAGAGCCTCTGTAAGAGGCTTTCTTCACTTAGCCTATTTCTCACTACTTCTAAATACTTCTATGATTAGGAAGATTGAAGCTAACAATCTCCCCCTAAGTAGTGAAAAATAAAAAATTGAACTTGAGTTTAATTAGTCTAAGTTAGATAAGACAGAGGTTAAACAACACCTCGAAAGTTCTTTCATTCAGAAATATGCCAGAGGCAATTTACATTTGAGTACAATGAAAGATAAACTTTTGACTTGGTTTGCAGAGATTCGAGGTTTGAGAATCATATTTTGGCATCTTAGAAATCGTTGTAGCTTATGTTGTCTCTTCCGATTCTTCTGATCTCTTTGTAGAAACTGATGCAGAGTTCTCTTAGGCGGATTGTGGCATCAATCTCTCTGATGAAAGTATCTGCAGCATCTCTATCCATTTTCCCTGTACCTCTGTATTTTACAAGGCTTGCTCTGAACTTGTTCAGAATACTAGTTGCGTACTTCTGACAATCCATGCACACAAATAGTTTGATTTCGCCTTGTGGGTTTTGAAATACTAACCCGAATCTTGGTTCTGTAATGATAGAGTTGGGCACGGCGTTGGGTGGGCAGCGATCTTCTGGTGGTCGTAAATTTAGATGTTTGAGACCAAGATCCTTTCCCATTTGAAAGTCTATCATACTGAAGATCAGAAGCTTTTCCCTCATTGCTTTTCTTAACACTTGATAGGCTCTGGTGTTTGCCTCTGTGTTGTAGTTGTCCTTTGTCCATTGCAGAAGGTCAGGTAGATCATAAGGATTGATATTTCTTAGGTCAGCATCAGCGAAGGTGGTTTCTGAATTGTCTTCTCTTCTGACTTTGTAAAGATTGTACCTGACCCTTGGATAGGTTCTTGTAAAGGAGAACCTGCAGAAGATTATCTTTTTGATCTTGTGGATTGAGAAGACATCTGCTTTGGTTCTTGGCTTTGTCCTTGTGAAGATGTTCTCAAATTCTTCTCAGATCCTTGAATCTGTCACATGATTTGTTGGATGATTGGTCTGAAAGGTTTGTTTATAGAGGTATTTGTATACCACTTCTTCCATCTCTTCATGTGTTGGACCAGGTTGTGGTACTTGTCTTCTGAGACTCTCCATCTTTTGAACAATTTCTGCACCTCTGCCAGTTAGAGGAATGTCTGTCAGAGGCTTTAATCCATATGCCCAGTCCTCTTCTTCAGGCTTTGGAGTTTGAAAGTCATCAAAAGCGCTTGTCATCAATTTTTCTGTAGGCTTGGGCAATGATTTCTTTTTCCTGGGCTCTTCTGTCCGTATTGCTTTGCCCTTGTCTTTGGCTTTTGGAGGTGCAGAACCTGTTTCTTCTGTAGGTTTAGAGGTTGGTGCTTCTGTTGGCTTGATGGTTGCCTCTGTAGGTTTTGACACTTGTGTTTTAGAGGACTTTTGTGGCGATGGTTCTGTTGGCTTGAGTTGCTATGTAACCTTTGTTGGAGGTTCTTTGGTGACTTCTTCTGTGAGCTCAATTTCTGTTGATGAAGATTGGACATCGAATCTTCTTGCCATTTTGAAAGCTAATGTGAACCTGTGCCTTTCTTCTTCTCTCTGCGACATTCGATCAGACATTGTATTATGCATCTTTCTCAGAGTAGAAAAAGCAGAGGTCGTTGCTCTTTTTGGTTTGGTGGCAATCGACTTTCTTCTTGGTATGGTTTGGGGTTTTTCTGTTGATTTTGTTGAAGGACTCTTTTCCAAGTTGATTACCACAGGGGTGGTTGTTGCCTCTGTGGTATGCTGATCAACTTTTGGAATATTGGTTTCTTCAGGAGTTGATTCCACAGAGATGGGTGTTTTCTCTGTGGTCTGTTGATTTTGTTGTTGATCTTGGGTTTGTTCTGGAGGGGCTTGACTGATTGGTTCTGCTGCGATTAGTGGAGCTTGTATTCCTCTGGTCGTAGCTTTCTCCCTTATATTCTCCCCCTTAGGATTATCTGATGGACCAGGATAGTCATTATCAGAATCATCCTGACTTTTATCAGAAGTACCCTCTGCTCTGCAGGAAGCTTTGGGTTTCTTTGGTAGTTCTGCTCCTGCGGCCATCAACTTCGCACATACATAGAGTTGCAAGCTCTGCTTCTGTGTTGAAGCGCTTTCTACCGACACTTTTTCCGAACTCTTTGACGTAGTTGGCATTTGCAGTAGTGAAGGAGACAATGACTTCAGTGACATGGTTTATGACATTTTGGCCGAGCTCTGTTAGCTGTGCTCTGGTCATGTAGTCTTTTGGCTGCATTATTTAGTGTTGAGCATTGCCTCTTCTTGAACATTTTTGCAGAGCCTTCTGTAGTTCTGCAGGTGTGATGCTCTGTGATTTGTTGGATTACTTGTTCATTTGTTCAAGGAAATGTTTTACTGATTCCTTGAATGTAGAAGTTGCAGCTATTCCAAAATCTTTAGCAGCAGAAGTGGCTGTAGTTGTGGCAGTTGTTTGAGCATAAGATTTCATCTTTGTGATGGCTGTTTTCACCTCTGTGGATAGATTGTCCATTTTGGTGTTCAGATTCAGCATGGCCGTTGATGTTTTCTCTGCAAAAGATGTGAAAGAGCTTTGCAACTCTTTCATGGTTTGGTTCACAGAGGTGACAAGGGTTTGGAACTCATCCCTTGATACTTGTGTCCCTGGTGTAACCTCTGGAGGAACACATTCGTCTCCAGAGTGAGTCCCTATTCCTGGGACACCTTCGTTCACCCTTGTTTGTACGTTGGGGGTGGAAGGATTTCCATCTGATCTTCGAGCAGAAGCATCTAGTGCTTCAAACTCTACAGAAGTTCTGTGAACGACATTGTCTAGATCCACTTCAGAGGTGGGTACTAGATTATCCTTCTAATGACTCGGAGACTTGTCTAGAGTCTCTTCGTCGTTGTGCTCACTACTTCTCTCTGAAAGAATGGTTGGCCCTATTTCGTGCGTGGCAGAGGAAACGAATTCCTCTGTAGGGTGTTCTAGTGTGATATGGGGCGATTGATCACGAACTATAGGTGAGTCTCTCTGAGGAGACTCCCTAGGAATGGATTCCCCGGTTTTTGTGGGCGCAGAAGTCGAAAGAGTGACTTCTGGCTGGAAGGGTTGGGTTTGGATCGAGCTGTGATGCTCTTTTTCAATAATTCCTTCTGCAGCTAGACCTGCAGAGTTAGATGTGTGGGTTGCACTGGGAGGGGGTGAGGGATGTGTGCCTTCTTCATCTTCGGCATCTTTTTCTTTTACATTTTCTTTTCCTCCAGATGTTTCTACCCTATCCTCTGTTGAAGTTCCTTGCTCTGTGCCTAAGAAGTCATACATTTGATGAGAGCCGTATAACCTCATGACATGTGGATGATAGAGACCTTTTCGTATCCAGATAGCTTCTTCTTCGTCTGAATCTACCTCTGAGACCTCCATTCTTGTCTTTGTTACTTCATCTCTATTCCATTGAGCTTCTGTTTGTCCTATTTCTTCTGAAGCTGGGCTTGGACTCCTTCTGTGAACGTCCAATCCTTGCTGAATGAAGGGGTTATGTAGAATAATAGGTGTCTCAGCTGATTGATCTCTGGGTGTTTGATCATCTTCTTGCAGATGTGTGTCAATGCCGGAAATAGAGAAGTATTGTTCTTCTGGGGAGTAGTGGTCGAGAGGTTGTGCCGTCCACCCAGCTGTATTTAAAGTGTTGGCAATGTTAGGGTTCTGTAGGAAATCGTTTAAGTTTCCTTGGTGTGCAAATCGATCTGGGATTGATGGGGCGATTGATATCCCTCTTCTGTCATTTCTACTTCTGCATCTTCTTCTTCTACAGTTCTTTCTTCTGCGATTGCTTCCTCTTCTATGGTAACCAATTTCTCAAGTGATTTACCATGTTTCTTTTTGGTTTTCCTCTTCTTAGGTTTTGGTGCCCCTTCCTCTGTAGTTTTTGATTTTCTTTTCTTCTTTAGTTTTGGAGAGGAGGGAGGAGCAGAGGAGCCAATTTCTGTGGCATGAGGAAGTGAAGGTTGATCTTCTGCAACGCTTGTAGAGGTGCCTTCTGCAGTTTTCCTCCTTTTTGATTTTGGAGTAGAGGCAGAAGATTTTGAAGAGTACTTCTTTCCCATGAGCTCTGCACGTTTGGCTATGAAGCTAAGTTGAATAGCCATGTGTTTTGCTAATTTGTGATCTTTTTCTTCTTGAGTGGAAAGAGGTTCTGCAATCATTGTTCCTAGAGGAACACCTAAACGCGGGGGTGTCATAGGACTCGGTTTAGGAGTTCTATGATCGCGTATATACTCTTTCTTAAGGGTTTTATTCGAGGCATACTTCAGAAGTTTCTTTGACAAAGGTCTGCAGTGTGTGTAGCCATCTACATGATCAGTGGGAATATTTTTTTTCATTGGGAACTGTTTGGGAATTGGCCCTTCCATTGGCCATTTCTGTATCAGCAACAGAGGTTCGAACAAAACTCCCAGTATTCTTTGGAATTGCAGAGGTGGTAGAAACTTAGGATCGTTCTCTTTGACCCTTCTTGTGTTGTTCTTTCTGTCGATGGTGTTAATGATCTCTTGCATCATTATGGTTGCGTAATCCAGTGGGAGATCATAGTAAACCCCATACATGATGGTTAATATCTGATGTGAGCTCTGGTCAATACTGCCTATCTTCCCTGTCAGGCATCTGTTAAGAATTGAGAACAAGGTGTTCCACAGAGGTGGTAATCTGCCTCTCCAGAAGTCATTTCTCTTCCTCAGTGGTGTGTTGTACCCAAGCATTTCTAGGAAACGACAGATCTCGTCGTCTGTTGGTTGCTCTGCATACTTCTTCAATCCAAGAAGACCCCTTGTTGGTAGGTTGAATTCAAGTGAGAACATTGTTCTATTGAACTTGATTTCCAGATGCTCAGATTTGTCGGGTCTTGAAATGTATCCTTTGATAAGAGAATCATCTTTATCAAATCGGCAACTTTGCCAAAACTGGTTCAAATATCTACTGGAATTTTCTTTGGGGTTCTTGAGAGTAAAGGGAAGAGGATATGATTTTCCATTATGTTTAGAAGAATGGTATGGGCTTCGCCGAAAGCAGTGGGTGAGGGGACCAGATAGCAATTGTTGGATTTGATTGGTAGTATCTTTTCGAAATGATCCTTTGCTATGAAGTTTTGAAGATGTGTGTTCGGAGCAAAGTCTGCTGAATCGCCGGAATCTTCTAGTTCAAAATTTTGGGCAAGGTTGGGGTTTTCTGAATGTTCAGAATGAGCAGGTGAATGTTCTGGTGAGTTCGCTGGAGAGTGTGCAGGGGAGATAGCTTGAGAAGATGAAGCCATTGGTAATGAGAATAAGATACTTGCAGGTTTTTGCAGGGTTTCGCCGGAGAAGAATGAGGGTTTGTAAAAAGTTTATGAGAGGGAAAGCTTGGTTTTTATAGAAGGGTAAAATGGTAGATTTTGAAAGAGTAAAATATATGGCAATGGATTAAAATTTGGAATCCGTACTCAAGTTAGAACGGCGGGTTCAACTTTCCACAGAAAACGTTCCATGTATGCCCAATAAAAATGGGACACGTAGGCCATGTCAGAGGATGACAGGACGTCGTGCGCGGCCCATTAATGCTAGGCGCGTGGGGTTGTTCTTAGCCACATGAGATTCACTCTCAGTAAAAGTAACCGTTATTACTACAGAAATGCCCAAGTAACAGATTGACAGAACTTCTGTGATTTACAGAAGCTCTGTGATCTTGAAAATCTTTGATGTCTATCCCTTTCTCATATATCTCATTGTTATCATGACTTCTGTGGGGTTCATCTTTAACCAAAACGTTTGTAAAGGCATTGGAGAGGATCAATAGGATTTTTAGTTAAGAGTTTTTACTCGTAGAGGTTTTGTGGCTCTGTTGGAACTTGCAGAAGCTCTATGAGTGAAAAAATCTCATAACAAAAATTCTATTAAATTTTCTGATCATCCAATTTTTGATCTGTTTTAAGAGATGTTTTTCGGATATATTTGAAAGTTGGTGTCCGAGAAAACTGTTATGAAAAAAGTTTTGTTCGTGAAGGTCATGGTGTATGTATTCGGTTTCCGAGATAACTTTCCAAAAGATCGATAGAGGGTTAATTTGTGATCACAGAGCATATTTCTGGCAGAACCTCTGTTGAGCTCAGTAGAAGCTCTATGATTTTAAATTTCTCCTAATTCGAATTTTATGAAACTTTTTGAGCTTTTGATTTTTGAAATGATATTCTCATTATATTTAGGACATATCTGACAATTTGTGTCCTAGAAAACTGTTTTCAAAAACCTTTTGTGCGAGAGACATACCTTTTGGTTCTTCTTTTCTCGGCAGTGATGTCTGACTTCTGTCGATATAGATTCATTGACATTCTTCTTTGGCTTTCCATTGAAAGTTCTACCTCTGTAGATCATTTCAGGGTCCCTTTTTGCTCCCCCTTGATCTAATCACCTCTGTAGATTAAGTAATTTCCTTTTGCTCCCCCTTGACCTATGCTTGGATCAAAGAATGATAAGTTTTGCATAGAACATAGGTCATATTTTGCAGAGGTTCTGTAGGGGTTGTCAGAGGTTCTGAGTAGACTTACAGAAGCTCTGTGATTTTAAGAACTATTTAAGATTGAGAACTTACATACAGAAATAAATTAATTAAAGCAAAAATAATTAGAAATATATACATATTTACAGAAGATAAAGCTATACTTATAGAGGATTTTCACGTCATATTGATCATTCCTAACTTACCCACCAAGAAATTGAATCTTTTCTCGTCTAAAGCTTTGGTGAATAAGTCCGCGAGTTGGTATTCTGTGGGCACGAAATGAATCTCGAGTGTACCGTATTCAACATGATGTTTCAAGAAATGGTATCTTATATCGATATGCTTGGTTTTTGAGTGTTGCACAGGATTGGCAGAGATAGCAATGGCACTTTTGGAATCACAGAAGATGGGTATTTTGAATAGGATGTGGCCGTAGTCTTTCAGCTGAGTCTTCATCCATAGAACCTGAGAACAACAGCTTGTAGCAGCAACGTATTCAGCTTCTGCAGTGAATGTTGAGACACAATTTTGCTTCTTGGAGGTCCAACTGACTAGTTTACCACCTAGGAATTGACAACTCCCAGAGGTACTTTTTCTGTCGAGCATGCATCCTCCATAGTCTGAATCTGTATAAGCTTTAAGACTAAAACCAGAGTTCTGTGGATACCAGAGACCGAGATTTTTGGTCCCCTTTAGATATCTAAAGATTCTTTTCACAGCATCATAGTGTGATTTCTTTGGATTAGCTTGATAACGTGCACAAAGACATGTGGCATGCATAATGTCAGGTCTGCTTGCAGTTAAGTATAACAGAGATCCAATCATGCCTCTGTAGAGAGTGCATTCTACAGAGATGCCATCTGGATCTAAGGATAACTTATTTCCAGTGGCCATTGGAGTTTTCATTGCAGAGGTATCAGAGAGGCTATACTTGAAAAGAATGTCAGAGACATATTTGGCCTGATTTATAAAAATTCCCTCTGATGTTTGTTTGACTTGGAGTCCGAGGAAGAATGTTAGTTCTCCCATCATACTCATTTCAAACTCACTCTGCATGAGTTTTTCAAAACTTTTGCACTCTTCTGTGTTAGAAGACCCAAAAATTATGTCGTCCACATAGATTTCTACAAGCATTATTTCACTGTTTTTACGTTTATAGACTAAGGTAGTATCTGTTGTACCTCTGTCGTAGCCATTGACTAGAAGAAAGGTAGAAAGTCGTTCGTACCATGCTCTTGGAGCCTGTTTCAGTCCGTACAGAGCCTTTTCAAGGTAGTATACATGCCTTGGGAACTTTGAGCTTTCAAACCCTGGTGGCTGATTTACGTAAACCTATTCTTGGATTTCACCGTTGAGAAAAGCTGATTTTACGTCCATCTGATAGACTTTAAAACCTCTGTGGGCTGCGAAGGCTAAGAATATTCTTATTACTTCGAGTCGTGCGACAGGAGCAAAAGTCTCATCGTAATCTATGCCTTCTTCTTGTCTATAACCCTTGGCCACCAATCGTGCTTTGTTTCCGATGACCACTCCATCTTCATTCTTCTTATTTCTGTAGACCCACTTAGTCCCAATGGCCTGTTTCCCTCGTGGCAGAGGTACTAAAGTCCATACTCTGTTACGCTCAAACTGTAGAAGTTCTTCTTGCATGGCGTCTACCCAGTTTGGGTCATCTAGTGCTTCAGAAATCTTCTTTGGTTCTATCACACTAATAAAATTTGTAAAGAAACAAAAATTAGCAGTGGCAGACCTGGTTTTTACTGAGTCAGAAGGTTCTCCAATTATTTGGCTTGAAGGATGGATTTTCGTCCACTGAGTGGTGCATGGAAGATGGTCATCAATGTCATTGAACCTTTCTTCAGAAGCTTCTTGTGGATCTTCTTCTTGTATAGCCTCTGTCGTTCTTCTTACCTTGGTAGAAGATTCTGCCATTTGTGGAATGATTGGTATGAGTGGTGGTGGAGTTTGTTCCTCTGAGGACGTATAGTCTTGGTCCTCAATTTCCTCTGTAATTGGTTCTTCTATGGATTGTGGAGTTTGTTTTTCAGCAGCTTCTGTGGTCGTTTTTCTTGATGTTTCATCTTCTGTATTTTCTTCTTCGGCATTTGCATCTGTAGTATCTATAGAAGAAGATGAAGCATTATTTGGACCAGTTAGAGTCATACCTGTAGGATTTTGTCCAATAGAGGATGGTTCTTCAGAAACTCTGATGGTTCCAACAGAAGGATCAATGTCATCGTGGAACATCTCTAAAAATAGAAGATTCAAGTCTTCTTTCATTTGCGAGATGCCAGAGGTTTCCCTTTTAAGTTCGAGTTCTGAACTGATTTGCTCAGAAGTCATCTGGAATGAATCATCAAAAGAAACATTGATACTTTCTACGATTTTGCGAGATCTTGTAAGGTATACTCTGTAGGCTTTGGAAGTGGCAGAGTATCCAATGAATTTTCCTTCGTTAGCTTTTACTTCAAACTTTCCTCTGGAATCTATGTCGTTTAAAACAAAGCATTTACATCCGAACACATGGAAAAACTTGATGTTTGGCCGCCTTTTGTTGATCAGTTCGTAAGGAGTCTTGATGTGTCTTTTCACAATGGTTGACCGATTCTGTGTGTAACAAGCGGTAGAAATTGCTTCTGCCCAAAAGTTCATCGGTAATCCGTATGCTGATAGCATAATTCTTGTGGCCTCCACGAGCGTTCGATTATTCCTTTCGACTACGCCATTCTGCTGTGGAGTGCGTGCGGCAGAGAAGTTCTATGATATTCCTTCTGTAGAAAGATAGGCTTCAATGACAGAGTTTTTAAATTCTGTGCCATTGTCACTTTTTAACTTCTGTATTCTGCATTCATAAAGAACTAGGATTATTTTCATTAGATTAATCAAGATGATTGGAATATCCGATTTCTTTCGAATAAATTCAACCCATGTGAAACGCGAGTACTCATCAATTAAAACAAGTATGTATTTCTTGCCACCTAGGCTCTGTATGGCAATGGGACCGCAGAGGTCGACATGAAGCATGTACAGAGGCCTAGAGCAAGACACATTTGTTTTGCCTCTGTGGTAAGCTCTTCTGAGTTTTCCCATTTCACAGGCAGAACATAAGTGATCCTTATTAAATTTAACATTAGGCAAACCTTTAACTAGTTCAAGTTTGACCAGTTTATCCAAGGTGTGAATGTTCAAGTGACAGAACCTGTTATGCCATAACCAGGCTTCTTTACTTTCGCAAGCTACAAGGCAAACTTTGTCCTTGGTTGTTGAACAAAAGTTCATTAGATACAGATCACCTTTTCTTTTGGCTCGTAGAAGTTCCATTCCTGTGTCTTCACTTTGCAGAGAGCAGAAAGTTCTTTTGAACAAGACATCAAATCCTGTATCACAGAGTTGACTTACACTGAGTAGGTTGTGTTTAAGGCCATTCACATATGCAACTTTGTATACAGAGACGTTTTCCTTCTGTATGACTCCATAGCCTTTGATGTGTCCCTTTTTGTTGTCTCCAAAAGTTACAGATCCACCATTGTGTGTTTCTTTGTACGTGGATAGTAAACTTCTGTTGCCAGTCATGTGCCTTGAGCATCCGGAGTCAAGATACCAAATTGGCACACACCGCTTCTGTAAGACAATCACAGAGACTTAGGTACCCATATCCATATGGGTCCAATATTGTTAGAATTTTTTAAGTTTGCCTTAGCATTCTTGAAATACATTTTATCTTTTGTAGAAAGATCAGATTGTTTCTCTCTGGGTTTTGACTTTGGAGTTTGAATTTTAGTGGAGAGTAAGCAATCTGGACTTGAGAAGTGATTTTTCAATTTGAACATAAGATCAAAACAATGACAGTATTTAATATGAGACGTGATTTGTTTGAACTTTTCATTGAATTCATTGAACTGAGCCACAGAGGCATTACATTCTTTCTTAACATTTGATTTCTTATTACAAGAAGATCTATGAATACTAGAATGTTGTTTGCAAAAATCTTGTTTAGGTCCTGCCTTCTGTGAGTCTCTTCTGTGGTGAACGTCTGTCTTCACTGTCACAGAGGAAAGATATTTGTTAGCTTCAGGCCTTAAAGGTTTTGAAAATTTTGAGCTTTTAGGATTTTCAGAGGCCTTTTTCAAATTATCAAGCTCTGTAGAGGTTTTGACTTGTATACACATTTTGAGAAAATCTGGACAGATAGGTATCTTTGTGATTTTCTCTTTTGGAGAAATTGTTCTGTTAAGAACCTCAGAGGAGAATTTAACATCCTCTGTGTCACAGTGAATTATCCCTGATTTAGAATCAGTCTCTGAGTCGTCAGAAGATGAATCGTCCGCATATAAAGAGGTTGAGTCATCTCCTTCGACAGAGGCTGGATTTTCTGAGCATGTATCGTACGAGTTTTCTTCCTCTGTAGAAAAACTTTCATAGATGGCAGAGGTTTCAGATGAAATCTCTTCAGCGAGAATTTGATCTATAGAAGATGTACAGAGATTTTCTAAAACATTTGATTTCAAAACTTCCAAAATTTCTTTTTCAATTGATCTTTTAAGATTTTCTTCTGAAAAGATGGGTTTAAACTCAGGAGCTTTTGCAGATAATTTCTTTTTGACATCTATCATACAGACAAAAGCGACCTGTGTTTGAGTCTCTGGTTTACCAAAGTTAAAGATACCAATCTGATCTTGTGTTTTCAGATATTTCTTTGGTGTGATTCCTCTATTGACAGAGGTTGGAGATGATGAATCTGTGTTTTCAAACCACACATTGATCATCTTCGTATGTTTCCTCAAGTGAGGTTCTTCAGAGATTTTAACCCTTTTACTTACAGAGAGTAAGTTTGGAAAAATTGGTTTATTTGTTTTTCCTATCACAAACAGAGAAGACAGAGGTTTGAGTCTTTTGCCTTCAACACCTAGAGTAATATCATCGTACCCTATACCTCGTCTTCCTATTTGTGAGTTTACTTTCTCATACACCTTCTGTGCATCTTTATAGTTTTTAAGTAAAACTTCTCTTCTGAGTAGATCTTGCCAAAGTACTTCTCTCTCTTTTTGAAAGTATTCTTTGAGAGCTCTTATGTCAGTTGTTTCACTCCTAGAAACTGAAAGCTCTTTTGTTTTGATTTTTAAAGCAGAGGTTAATTCATAAATTTGCCTTTTTAAAGGATCTATATTATTTCTCCAATATTTTTCTACTCTTTCCTTTTCTTCAAAAATTTTGGCTTTTTCTTGAGTGAGAAACCTTACTTCTCTCTCATTAAAAGTGCGTCCTTTTTGAATGCTTTCATTTATCTCTTTTAGTTCAATCAGTTCAATGTTAAGTTTAATTGAATCATTATCTACTGATTTAGTAGAAGAGGTAGAGTTTGAAATGGATACCTCATTGTCAGTGTCGGAGTCGACTTCTACCATGCCACAGAACAGGGCATTGGTGGTGAATTCATCATCAGAGGTAGAGTCTGACTCGAAGTCCTCCTTGTTTGCTTCAGAATGCCCTTTGTTCGCCATTAGGGATTTTTGCGCATAATATTCAGCCTTCTTTTTGTAAAAAGCTGAGTCCTTCTGTGGGCGATTTTGTCTACTTCTGCATTCTTTTGCGAAATGGCCTGGCTTGCCGCAGTTGAAACAACCTTGAGAAGTGTTTCCAGATCGATCGTCGGACTTCTGTTGATCTCCACCTTTCTCTGTTCGGCATTCGTTTGCGTAATGACCAGGCTTACCACATTTGTAGCATTCTTGTGTTTGGCCTACCTTGTCATCTGACCTCTGTCGGTCATTTTCTCTCTAGTTTCTGTCGTTCGACCTCTGTTGGTCACTTCTGTAGTCTGACCTCTGTCGGTCACTTCATTCTTATCTTCTTCCATCATCTCTTCTATCTCTCTGGTTGTCTCTGCTATATCTGTCATTTTCAAAATTTATTTGGTTACCTTTGAACTCTCTTGTCAATAGAGCCAATGATTTAGCTAATGACGCGAGAGTTATTTCTTCCTCTATCAGCTCGTCTTCTTCGCTATCAACCATTACCATTTTCTTCTTCTCCTTTTTCTTCTCCTCTGTTGCTCTCTCATTTCTCGGTCTTTCTTTAGCCTCTGTCGATTTACTAATCAATGCGTATGGTGCAATGGTTAGTGTTTTAGCCTGTGCTAGTTGAGGCTCTTGTGCAGCTAGTGTTCCATAGAGATCAAAGAGTGTCCATGAGTCTAGATCTTGGTTTGTTTGTAAAGACATAGATAATTGAAGCCACTCATCATTCAAGCTCTTTAGAAACATGACGTTATTTTCTTCCGAGGTTCTGTGAATGCCAGACTTTCTGCATTTGTTTATGAGAGAGTTGAACCTGTCGTACGTCATTTGCAGAGATTATGTTGCAGAGGCTCTGAATGCATGATATTCATTTATGTACTGTGCCCTTCGGTTCTTCTGTGTTTTAGCACCCCCTTCCAATTGTATTTCTAATTCTTTCCAAAGATCGTGCGCAGTTTCACATGCATCTAAGGATTGAAAAAGTTCGTTGGGGATAGCCATTATCAAGATTCTTTTTATTTTCTGTGCAACTTCATCTTCTGCCTTATCTTCATTTGACCATTCTTCTTTTGGCTTCGGTTTTTGATGTTCAGGGATTTCAGGAGATTCAGCAGTAGCTGGTACACGTGGTACTATTATCATGGGAACAGTAGGAAGGTTGTAAAGATATTGTACTAGATTTTTTTCAGTACCCTCAAAGAAATGAACCATTCTTATTTTCCATTGAGGATACTTATCTCGCAGGAGAGTAGGAGGCTTGGTGAGTGAACCTGCAGTAAAGAAGTTGTTTGTATTTGTCATTGTTAAGGTTCTGAAAAGATAGAATGATTAAAGAGTATGAGTCTGATGATCTGGAAAGTTTTCTGGGTTTGAACAGTTCCCAGAGTACACTTTAATGGAGTTTTAATCTAGAAATGAGGAATAGGTTAAAAGAGGAATGATGTCTATCACCAATCTTGTAATAAAGAGGATCACTTGATATTGAAAATCAAGCTTTGCTCTGATACCAATTGTTGGTTCCCGGTTTGTTTATACAAGATTGTCAGATCTATTAGTTCGAGTTTATGTTTGATGCGGAAGCGTATTTGAAGAACTAACAGATATGTTTGATAGATTTAGAACACAATATAAATAAACAGTGAACAGGAAATAATATCTCAAAGTTTACTGAAAATATATATATATCAAGAACATATTTAAGAACACTGAGTAAGCAAAGCTTTAAAACAGATATGACTCTTAAAGTGTTTAAGCTGTGTGTTCTTGTGATGTTTTTCTCTCTTGTTTTTTTGTTTTTATATTTCTTGATTCTTGATTAGAACGGGCGGTATGAATAGTTGGAAGGATGGCATGAACAGTTGGATGTGCTGTATTGCATTTAATGCAGCAGACGTCTATTATGTACTAAGCCCTATTGGGTCCACTCAGATTTTGACACGTTGAAGTTGGACAGGGTACGTTGCCATGCAAGTTGTTGAACAGGTCCAGGAACAGTAGAAAGATATTATAAATATCTTTGAAGTCTTTGTTGAAGACCGCAGAGGCTCTGTGAAGTGCCACAGAGGTTCTGCGGTTTGGTCCTTAGAAGAGCAGTCTTCACCGGATTCCGAGTCTTTGGTCTTCTTTCCGCGTATTACAGAGCTTCTGTAGGACGCCTCTTTAGCTTCTGTAGCTTCTCGACCTTGATCTCTCGGTAAGTTCGGCAGAGCCTCGGTAAGAGGCTTTCTTCACTTAGCCTATTTTTCACTACTTCTAAATACTTCTATGATTAGGAAGATTGAAGCTAACAATGGTAAGGTATATTTTTATAAAGAGATGTTTCCTGAATAAATTTTGGATGGACGATTATACGTGTTTTAACTATTTGTTCTAATGAACAATTGGGTATATAAATTTATATCAAGGACCCGTGAGTGATGATATTAATTATTGGACTTATGTTATGAGGAATTGACATATTAAATATGATTTGCTCATACTGAATGATATGAGAAATCCATATAAAGCAATAACCTGCACGAGTACGAATAAGTGTAATGAATCCATAGACACTAGCATTATTTGATAACGTAGGATAGGCAAAGTAGAATTGCTATTCCTGTTTATTTTGGAATGTAATGAATAGGAAAAGTAGAATTGCTATTCATATTAATGAATAGGCAAAGTAGAATTGCTATTCATAATTGAGAAGGAGGAATAGGCAAGGTATAATTTCTATTCCCGTGTATCCTTGGAAATGATTGAATAGGCAAAGTATAATTGCTATTCATGTTGAATGATTGAATAGGCAAAGTACAATTGCTATTCATGTTGAATAATTGAATATGAAAAGTAGAATTGCTATTCATATAGAAATGATTGAATAGGCAAAGTATAATTGCTATTCATGTTGAATAATTGAATAGGCAAAGTAGAATTGCTATTCATATAGAAATGATTGAATAGGCAAAGTATAATTGCTATTCATGTGGAATGATTGAATAGGCAATGTAGAATTGCTATTCATATAGAAATGGTTGAATAGGTAAAGCATAATTGCTATTCTGGTTGAATGATTGAATAGGCAAAGGATAGTTGCTATTCGTATTAAGATGTGGAAATATGAATTAGAAGAAGTGTAAGTGTTGTTTTCCTGTGATTTTGGCGGATTAAAAATAGGCAATATAAGTGCTATTTCTGTATCCATTTCAAGAAGGAGGTATGGCGATTGAATGTAAGTCTGTAGGCTTGATCGTTAAACTAGAATCCGTGATGATTCTTAGTAGGCTATTGAATATGGTGATATGACTTTCTGAATGGTAGTCATACTCATGGGATTGAGTATGATTCTGTTATTATGAGACAAGTACGAGTATGGTAAGAATGAGGGTAAGTCAAGTTTGATAAGACTTGTTTACATTGATTTAAAAGAATTATTTTTGAAACTGAATGTTCTCACTAGGCGTTAGCCTAATCGTTTCAAATTATATTTTCTTAGCAGATATTGGCTCCGGGAAATAAAGGGATGTGGGACGAGAGCTTTTGAGATAGCGGAGAAGTTATTTTTCAATGAGGCTTTTGATGGATTGCTTAGATAACCTAGTTAATCTGATTATAGTGACATGATTAGATTAATAGGTTATTTGAAGAATTCAATATTTGTAAATATGACTCCTCCTTGTTAATTCTCCGCTTATGTATTAAGTTTGGAAGATTTTATGTTAATCTTGTTAGAATTTTGAGGTTCAAATTGACCCTGATATTTAGGGTGTTACAATATGGTATCAGAGCATTAGTTTAGGTGAACTAGGTATGATAGTGAGATACCTAGACTTAAGCTGAGATGAATTAAGTTATGATGCGAGAGATATAGGTTGAAGTACTAAGATGGGATAGTCTTAGAGTCGACGGAAATATGTGAAATTAGTACTGTAGCGATGGTAACGAGGATTTTCATGTATAATATATTCACAATTTCAATTAGCTACTGTTATTATGAATATATTACTACACAAGCATTGTAGAAACGAGGATTCAATCTTACAATCAATTATGAACAATTTGGAACAATCAAACTATGAAATGATAGAGAATTGGATCAAACAGCTTTGTATTCAATCAAGAACAGATTACAGATCTAGAGAGAGAATCTCTCAAAGATTACAAAGTGAATACAAAGTTATGCAGAAAGTTAGTTAGCTTACATATGCTAACTTCTATATATACTGTAAGGAAAAGCTAAAGCTACAGTACATATATGTGAAAGACTAATAGAACAATTACACGTGTCCTAATTAGTAATAGAATATAACTGAAAATATCCTAAGATGTAAGTTCTGAACAACATGTTCAGAACTTCTGAACATCCTTCTGATTGAGCACTTCAGAACATCCTTCAAGCACTTGGACATTTTCATCTTCATCATCAGATGTTCTGATTCTCCAAGTCAGAACTCTGAGCCTTCTATTCAGACTTCACACTTGGTAATCTATTCAAGATTCTCAGATCAGAACTTCTGAGTCTTCTTACTCAGAACTCTGAGTCTTCAGTTCAGATATCAACACTTGTGTTTTTGACAAAACTCTAGATCTAACAATCTCCCCCTTTTGTCAAACACTCCTATATTGATCTTCATTAAATTCCTTTAGAGCAGGCACAATCTTCAATAGAATCCCATTCCTCAGAGTAAGTCTTCTATCAATCTGCTCAATGAGATCTTCTGTCTTTTGAACTTGAACTCCTTTTTGTACCTTCTTTTTTCAAACTGTTCCTGATGAATCCGGGAGTTCCAGAGCAGTATTTGGCTGCTTCACTAGCTCTGAAGAAGATCTTTTGCTTTTGATTATTTTTCAGTACAACACTTCATTTTCAATTACTTCAATCACAAATCCACGAACACAATTTACATTGCAAGGCTTTTTGATTGGACAACTTAAATTGCATTTGTCTTTTCCTGATTCAATGGCCACCTGGAAGTCATAGATATGTATATTTCTAACATATATGCCCAAAATCCTTCTGCATTCAATTTCCATCCAAGTTTCTTCTGTGCTTGCAAAGAACTTCACCAGAAAGATTTGATCATCAAGGAACAATCTATGAAAGTCAAAACTAGTAAGATTTACTTTCAAATTTCCTTCCTTCAGAACTTCCATACTTACATACTTCAGACCATCAAATTCTTCAGTTTGAAATTCCAACACCTTCTCAATTCTTCTCTAAACATGTAACCTTTCATCAGGTTTTCTCAATCTGTTTGAAGCTTCTACAAATATCATCTGTACTCTTTCATCCAAAAAACCATCAATAAAGTTCTCAATATCAACAAACTCATCTTCTTTGCAGTAGAGATACTCATAGGTTTTGTAACGACCCGGTTTCCCAAACATGCGTCAAATAACATATATTGCATAACGTTGTTACATTCATAAAAGAAAATACATAATAAGTCACGTACGGTCCCATGGTCTCAAAACTATACAATACAAAACATAGGCATTTCCTAATCTCCGTCAGCTATCAACCGCATCCTACACTTTATCCTTCCCTTTGCTAAGAAAAGATCCTCGACCTGGAATACATATTTTTTTTTTAAAATGAGGGTTAGACCAAACGGTCTAGTGAGATAATCCCTGTCAGTTTAGTAATCCTTTTGTAAAAACACACATATATCACAAATATACAACACGTATTTAAATACCAAGCAAGACTCGTGCACCGTGTACCTCTCCTCATTATCCCTGGCCATATTAGTTGGTTGCAAGCCAACTAATCAATTACTCCACCGTACGACAATTACAGCCAACATCATCGTACGACAATTACAGCCAATACTCCGCCGATCCTAAACCCGGCTAACGTGCTCTCGTGTAATGTAATTTTCATATAAATAAAATATATATCTCAATATATCATATTTTCATTTTTAAATACGTCAACACATTCCAACTACATATCCATCTCAAACGTAAACACATAATCACACCATCAATCACATATCAATCTCATATATATATATATATATTTATATGTATGTATTCCAGTTTGAAAACGTTTTTAAAGTAAAACTCACCTGATTGCTTTATTACCACTCTTCCAAGCCTTTTCCAAAGATTCAGTCTTTCAATCCAAATCCACTGAGTCTAAAACAGATTAAATACAAATATCCCCTTACTAAATAAACACATAAGACATATTAGGCTAAGGACTCTAAATAACTCAAATCCTAAAAAAGTGACCAAACGGCTAAAACTATCCGGACAACCTAAACATTCCGGACCACATGACTTTCTGGATAACATCAATAATCCGGAGACCATCCGGAAACCGAAGTAACCCGGATACCACCCGGTAACATAAATCATCCGGAAAATATAGAAAAAGAGCACTTACCGGGTAATCAAATCGTCCGGACACCATCGAAAGGAATTACCGGACACTATCAACAAGACTACCGGACACTATCTTGTTTTGTCCGGAAACCTTCATCTGTTCATTAAAATCCCTACCCAGAAATCGATTTAGACCCCTTTCTTTCCAACCAAACATACCAGTGTTTTACAAGTGAGTTTTCTAACCTATTCCAAACATCAATTTTATACTAAAAACAGTTTACATAAGAAAATAGAGTAAACTCACCTTATGGAGATAAACCCCACTTTTCTTGCACAATCTGCTCTTCTTCTTCTTTTCTCAGTTCTATCTATTGATTTCTTTCTCTCAATTCTCTCCCTCTTACTTTGACGAGAAACACACACACATACACAAACACTTTGAGATAATGAAAAATATCTCATTTCTTATATTTAACAAAAAGAGGCGGTGGTGGAGCTGAATTGCTTCACCAATTGACCAAACAAACCCCCAAACTCTCATCTAATGGCAACTTTAACCCTCCAATCTCTAAATTAAAATTAAAACTTACCCCTTAACTTCTAACTCCATAAAACACTTGACTAAAACTTATAAAACTAACCCCAAACCCATCTCAAACTAAAATAATAATAATTAATAAATCAATAACGTACCCGGTTATTACAGGTTTCTTCTGGAAAGATATCACGATGAAATTTCCTGGCAAGTGGAGTATCACTCTGTTCAATGATGAAATCACATAGTAGTTCTTCCAGAACTGGCAAATCAAGTCTTGGAATCACAATTGGTCTTTTGAACACATATTCCAAAGGCATGAAGTAATTCTCAACTCTATCATATACTTCATCATTAGTTGCCAACTCATCCAGAAAATGAAGTTCAAAATCATCTTATAACTTTCTTGAATATCCAACAAAGTGATCCTCTACTCCCATCAAATCAATAGGCCTCACCAATCTGATACACCTTTGAACATTTTGAGTATTAAGAACTCTCACCAACTCACTGTGCATTCTCCTTATCAGAACATCATTCAACCTTCTTTCTTCAATATTAGATATAAGAATACCTCTGGTATAAGGAACAATTTATGAGCGTGTATTAACCTCAGAACTTACTGTTATGTATTCTTCAGAAGAATCTGTCATCATCTCCTCATCTGCCATAATCAATTCATCTGATCCAAAAATACCTGTCTCATCTTTCATAGCTACATTATCTGTCATAATATTCTCATCTGTCACAATCACATCACTTTCATCATAATTTACCTCTACTGCAGTATTTATCTCCAATTCATCAGTTTTATCAGTAACTTCTTCTGAAGAGTGTACGACATTTTCAGTTTCCATAGCATCCACAGAATCAGAACTTATTGTTTGAACATCTACTAACTTCTCAACATCTGTTAACTTCTGAACATCTGCTAACTCAGTGCTTTGTTTCTGCTTTTTCTCCCCCTTTTGATGATGATGAGGTTCATTATCATCAAATTTCCTCTTCAAAGACTGAGTAGATTAAGATTATGGTGCTGCAACAGACAAAGGCATGATAGCAAGAGGCTTTGAAACACTTGCCAGATTTGAACTAAATACTTGCATTAGAGAAGACTTCATATCCTCCATACTTTTCAGAAGCCCCTTTTGAAATTCTGATAATTTATCTTTGATCTCCTTTTTGTGAGATTCCAAAGATTCTTTCACTCCATCCACCTTTTGTTCAACAGACTTAGCTTTGCCTTCCAACATTGTTCTGAGTTCCTTGACCTCGTCTTTCAAGGAAACAACTGTATTCTCCGATTTTTTAACTTTCTCTCCAAGATCATGGTTCTGTTTCTGAATCTTTTCAAATTCAGAAGAGTCTAACTGTGAACCTGGAACAACAAATGAACCAGTTTTCATATGTTTAGAGAACATATGGCCTGTAGGTGCCACATAGTCACCATGTACAACAGATGCACTGTGTAAGGAAGCTTTTAAGATGTTCACTTCCCCAGGACATCCATCCAATCCCTGACACCCAATATTAGGTATGTCTATGGATGTTGATACATGAATACGAAATTCTTGTGATGTGCTAGTGTGAATGAAAATTCAGGCCCAAAATGGATATCACTGTGTAATCCAGACTCAATGTGTTGAAGAACATGTTGGGATTTATCACCAAGCTCCAAATGAGTATGGGATGGTTCCCCTGTATGAAATGAAACAGTAGCATGTTGGAATGCTTCTGAGTGGCTAGGATTGTGTTGTTCAAGTTCCACCATGGGCTTAGTGGTGTTTTCTTCAATATTAGTCACCAAGGGTTGTGAACCAATAGTAGATGTGGTTGCCCGGATTAGAACAGCTGGATCAGAATTATCTCTGTTTTCTAATTCTGGTGAAAATCTCTCATCCTCGCCTCTCTCTATCTGTTTTTCACTTTCCATTCTAACCAATCTCTCAGAATTTTCCCTCTCATTTCCCTCAGAATGTTCTCCCTCCTGAACATTCCCCCCCTCTCTATTTTCATTAGTCCCCTCACCTCTCATCTCAGAGTTTTCCTCATGGGTAAGGATCTGAGGTTGTTCAAATCCCATAGAGGTGCAATATGCTTTAAAAATCTCACTCTCCCCTGGAATGTATTGCCTAAGTGATCTTGGTAATGGTCTGTGATTTGGAAAATTCTCAAGTTTAAGATATGAAATCATTTTACCCATGTAGAAAATTGGCCCATGCTCCTCATTTGCTCTTCTTGGAGTGTTTTTATCTTGATCCATTGCATACCAGATTACCAACTGCCAATACCTCTGATATGGTATATATGTTAGTGGATTATCTCTTGTTTTTCCCTCTAATGCCTTCTGATTCCTCTCAAAGGTATTCTTCATATCTTCCCATAAGATAGAAGCATAATCATAGTGTCTATTTTTCACTAACCCATGAAATATTTGCAAGATTTGCCTTGATGCTTGATCAACAAAACTGTGTTTTCCTGCAAGGCATTTGTTGATAATGGTAAAGAAGCATGCCCAAATAGGTGGTAGTTTATTCCTTCTGAATGAACTAAGATTCCTTAACTCTTCATTATACCCTAATCTTCTGAATTCAGCCAACAACTCTTCTGTTAATGGTGAATCCTCAAAATCTAATCTCCCCTCTAAGTTATCTTTTTCTGGCAACCTCAGCATAGTTCTCATAAAACTCACAGTCAGAGTTACAGTAACTCCCCGTATATTAGATACAAATTTGTTGCCTTGTAATTCCAAATACTTCCACCACTGATGTATATACTGGATTGGTACAGTCTTCTTCATTGTAAACCACTTCTTGAATGGATGAAACTTCAACAACTCTATGATTATCCTATGTTCTTCTTTAAACTTGGTTTCATCAAGCACTAACACACAGTTATTTTCAACTAGGGCTAAATACTCACTTTCAGGCACAATCCTCTCCAAAGAATTAGGTCTAGAAGACATAACATACCTCACCGCACTCTGTTCGTGTTCAATATTCTCATTTCCTCGATATGAATTTCCTTCAGATTCAGCCATATTCTCATCCCCTGCATCTCCTTCAATATTTTATCCTACAATATTCTCTCCTATAGCCCCTTCTTCTACGGCTCTATTCTCAGGCATGCGAACTTCATAATTCTCTGAATCCGAAGAGGATTCCATCAAAGTTCTCGAAGAGTGTAATCATACAGGTCTACTTCTTCTTGTACCAAACATGATTACGATATGGATGATTGAAAGAAAACAGAATCGAATAACTCTGGAGTTTTGCGTATCTCACTTTTCGCTCTTGGAATTCAAATGAATTTGAAAGAGGGATTTTAAGGTCTTTTTAAAATCCGTGAGGCTGAAAGGATTCAAACGGTGAAAGTTGCTTTTTGTCAGAGTTATAACGGTTTCTAACACTGTGAAATACCACAAAATATATTAAATGAAACGTGGTATGTCAAATGAATAAGATGCTGACACGTGTTATTTGATAGAAATTAACACAAGTAAAAGTTCTGAATAACACGTTCAGAATTCTGAGAGTGCATACTCAGAAGTTCTAAGTACACAATTCAGAAGAAATTCCCTTAAAACCAAAATTCATTTAAAATCAACTTCTGATGATATAAAACATTTGATCATCCATAAGTAGTTTGAACAGATAGAAAATAGTTTTATCATCAAAATTCTGTCCCTCTTTTGATGATTGGTAATTTCTGAAAATCATTTAAAATCTAACATCTGACCTTGAAAACCTTTTTAGGATTCAGAAGTAGTTTGAACAAGTGGAAATTTTTTATCAGTGAAAGCTTGTTCCCCTTAGAATGATTTGAGATAAGAAAGAAAATACAAACCTTGTAAACACTTCAGAATGATTTCTGAATGATATTAATGTCCCCCCTTGACTTAAGCGTATACTTAAACACATATTAGACATAAAGGAATATGAAAAGAATAAAAACAGAAAGAACTTAATTACAAATTGAAACATTTGTAATTTCCAGAAATGATTTCTAAAAGGTAGTCAGAAAATCTAAGTAACCTATTTAGAAAAAAAAATGTTAAGTCAGATTTCTGAAGTATTGACTCAGAAGTTCTGAACTCAAGACTCAGAAGTTTGAGTAAAAGAGTCAGATATCTGAGTGTACTACTCAGAAAATCTTACTTAGAAAAAATTCAATTCTGAAAAAATAACAAATATACTCAATTAGTCAGATTAAGCATTCCTATCTTACATATGAGAAAAGAAAACCTTTTATGATCAAGAGGCTTTGTGAACAAGTCAGCCACTTGATACTTTGTATGCACAAAGTGCATTTCTATAGTTCCTTTTCCACATAATCCTTAATAAAATGACACCTTACATCAATATGTTTGGTCATTGAGTGCTGAACACGATTCTGAGTGATAGCAATGGCACTTTCTGAATCACAATAGATGGGAATCTTATTGAGTTGATAGCCATAATCCATGAGTTGTGTTCTCATCCACAAATGTTTGAGAACAGCAAGCAGCAGCAGCTACATATTCTGCTTCAGCAGTTGATGTGGATACACAATTTTGCTTCTTTGAATCCCAACTCGCTATTTTGTCTCCCAAAAAGTGACAAGCACCAGAAGTACTTTTCCTGTCCAACCTGCTTCCTGCATGATCAGCATCAGTAAAGGCAGTTAATTTGAAATCAGTCTCTTTTGGATACTAAAGGCCCAAATCAGATGAACCTTTGAGATATCTTAAGATTCTTTTAACAGCCAGCAAATGAGATTCTTTTGGATTAGATTGAAATCTAGCACAGAAACATGTAGCAAACATGATATCTGGCCTACTTGCAGTCAGATAAAGCAAAGAACCAATCATGCCTCTATAAACCTTGTTATCTACTGAAACTCCAGAGAGATCAGCATCTAACTTGACATTTGTAGCCATAGGTGTTCTCATAGCAGCACAATCAGATATCTTAAACTTTTTCAGAATATCTTTTACATATTTTCCTTGACTTATAAAAATTCCAGTTGGTAATTGTTTTACTTGAAGGCCAAGGAAAAAATTCAATTCTCCCATCATGCTCATCTCAAATTTAGATTTCATGATTTCTAAGAATTCATCACATAATTCTACATTAGTAGAACCAAATATGATATCATCTAGATATATCAGAATCAGAATCAGAATCAAATCATCACCTTCTTTCTTTAAAAATAAAGTAGTATCAACTTTACCTTTCTTGAAGCCATTTTCTAATAAGTATTGAGTTAGAGTGTCATACCAGGCTCTTGGTGCTTGTGTATGACCATATAATGCCTTATCTAAAACATACACATGATCTGGAAACTCAGGATCAACAAACCCTTTAGGTTGATAGACATAAACTTCTTCATTGAGTATACCATTCAAAAATGCTGATTTGACATCCATTTGGTATACTTCGAAGTTCTTGTGTGCAACATATGCCAAGAATATTCTGATTGCTTCTATTCTTGCAACTGGTGCAAATGTATCATCATTATCAATTCCTTCTTGTTGTGAATATCCCTTTAAAACCAATCTAGCCTTGTTTCTGACTACAACACCTGACTCGTCTTTCTTGTTTCTGAATACCCATTTTGTTCCAATAATTGATTTTCCTTAAGTCCTTGGAATGAGTCTCCAAACTTTGTTTCTTTTAAACTGTAGCAATTCATTTTGCATTGCTAAAATACAGTCTGGATCCTCTAGGGCTTCAGTGGCTTTCTTAGGTTCAATCACACTTAAAAATCCTGCAAACATTGCTTCATTTGCTGTTGCTGATCTAGTTTGCACTCCCACTGATGGATCTCCTATCACTTGATGAATAGGATGGTCTTTTGTCCATTTGTTTGAACTTGGAAGCACATTAATATCTTCAAAATTGTTGTTTGTATCATTCTCATCCATAACAGCTTGTAATTCTGAACTATCCCTTTTGTTCTGAAACTTGTTGAGGTGTAACATCCAAGTTTGGATTCTGAGTAGTAGAGTTAGAATTCTGAATGACTTGTTCAGAGTTATGAGTATCTTGCCCAGAAGTCTGAGTACCTTGTCCAGAATTCTGATTGACTTGTCCATAATTCTGAATACCTTGACCAGAATTCTGATTGACTTGTCCAGAATTCTGAGTACCTTGTCCAGAATTCTGAATACTAGGGTCATAAATTTCATCACTTGTATTGATCAACATTGAACATTCCTCAGATGGACCAGTGTCATAAATTACTGTTGTTTGAACCTCTGAATTTCCCTTTTTCATTTCTTGAATCATTTTAGGATTTTCAAATTCTGCATAAGATTCAGAAGTTAGTTCCAGAAATGCATCCTTAAACAATAAATTGAGTTCTGAACAGTTAGGATTAGAATCTGATTCAGAAGTCATATTTTTCTTATCCTGATTGAGTTCTGAACTGTTTTGTTCAGAAGTCCTTAATCTTGACTCATCAAATGTAACATTTATGCTTTCCATAATCCTCTTGGTTCTTCTGTTGTAGATTCTGAATGCTTTGGAAGTTAATGAATAACCAACAAAGTATCCTTCATCTGCATTTGTATCAAATTTACCAAGATTTTTTCTATCCTTGAGAACATAGCATCTGCAACCAAAAACATTAAATAATTTAATCAGTGGTTTTCTTTTGTTAATCAGTTCATAAGCAGTTTTATTCAGTATTTTATTGATCAAAGTCATGTTTTGTGTAAAACAATCAGTTGCATTTTCTTCAGCCCATAGGAAGGTTGGAAGATTTGAATAGGCCAACATGGTTCTTGCAGTTTCAACTAGGGTTCCGTTCTTTCTTTCAACAACTCCATTTTGTTGAGGAGTTCTGACAGCAGAAAAATTATGAGAAATCCCAGAGCTTTGCAAAAAGTTCTGAAGAGTCTCATTTCTAAACTCTGTTCCATTGTCACTCCTTATTTTCTGAACTAGAAGTTGTAAGAACACTTGAATTCTTTTGATGAAATTAATCAGTGTTGTAGCAGCTTCAGATTTTGCTCTTAAGAATTCAACCCATGTGTATCTTGAATACTCATCAACAATGACAAGTATATACTTCTTTCCTCCCATTGATTGAACTGAAATAGGACCACACAAATCTGTATGTAGCATCTCTAATGGTGACATGCATGAAGAGTCCTTTTTCAACTTGTGAGAACTCTTCTTCATCTTGCCCATTTTACATGCTGAACATAATGATTCCTTCTCAAACTTGATCTTTGGTAATCTTTTAACCAAATGCTTGCCAACAAGATTGTTCAGATCCTTAAAATTCAAATGAGAACACCTTATGTGCCATAGCCAACATTCATTTGCAGTTGCATTTGATAATAGACATACTGGAGTTAAAGATTGAATCTTTGAAAAGTTAACCACAAATATGTCCATATGTCTTTTGGCCCATAACACTTTTATATCTTTTTCGGTCAGAATTAAGCAGCTTGTTATGCTAAACTTGATCTGGCAGAAACAGTCCAAAAACTGACTTATGCTGAACAAATTATGTTGTAAGCCTTCCACATAGAAAACTTTCTGAATAGTTAAATCTCCCTTTGTTAAATCCCGATAACCTCTAACTTATCCTTTACTGTTATTGCCAAAGTTAACTGCTCTTCCAGCCTTTTCTGTGAAATTTATCAGAGAAGACTTATGACCTGTCATGTGTCTTGAAGCTCCAGAATCTTAAAACCACACATGACAGCCCTGCAACAACATTTAGTTAGATTTAGGTACCCATACTGGAATGAGTCCTTCTTTGTTAGCTTTACTATCAGATTTAACAAAAGTTCCTTTAACTTTCCATTTATAATCTTCTTTTAAGCACCACTTTCCTCGTACTTATATGAAATCAGAACATCTTCTGTTCACAAAATTGTTATTCTTTTCTTCTGGAAAACTTTAGGTTGAGACTAAGAAACACTTTCAGTCATCTTTTCTTTAGTTTGACACAAGTTTTCATTCTTCTTTCCTTTTGATTTAGATTGGGAAATGTTTTCAATCTTCTTTCCTTTTGTCTGAGTTTGAGAAACCATTACAGTCTTCTTTTCTGAATTCTGATTTATTTTGGTTGTATAAAAAGTTTTAAAAGATGTTTTTGAATTTGACTTTTCTGAGAGAATTGAAATGAATGACTACCACATTGAACACATTTAAAAGTCTTTTTGCTTTTATTGATAGTATTCAGATTACAATTGTATCTATTACAAGAATTACTAGCTTTAGGTTCAGAAGTAGTATTCAATCCAATCTCCTCATAAATCCTTTTCCGATCATCTTTCCTTTTGCAATCTTCTCTTTCTGAAACATTCAACTTTCCAGAATTGGTGGATGATTCAGATGATTCACCATGTTCAAATGTACTTGATTCATCAAAGAATTTCTTATTTTCTTTTAAAGCATTAATCTTAAAAAGATCATACTCAGACTTTAACTTCTCAAGCTCTGTTATTTTCAGGACATAAGTTTTGTTTTCCTTTAAAACTTCTTCATGTTTAAAATCAATATTAAAGAAATCATTTTCATGTTCATCAAAACTTTTTCTTAATTCTTCAAGTTCTTGATTAACAAGTTTAAATATGTTACGTCCCAAATATTACAAGGAATTTAAAAAATTTTAAGACATCGATTTCATTATAAAACAACCACAATTTAATAATTCACAACTCAATTGAAATTAACGTCGTTAACTCAAACAGTCAATAAAGTTTATGCAGCGGAAATTTTATAAAATAAAATCCAAAGGTATGAAAGTGAAATTTAAACAATTCTCGACACCCGCGCTTAGTGTGTGTACCGTCAGGCCCGACTGCCGCTCGCACCTGAAATCACAACATATTGGGAAAAGGTAAGCTAAACGCTTAGTGAATCCTACCACACACGCAGGTAGCCACCCCACGTATATCGCCCCTACTCGCAAGTAGGCAACATCACCATCACCACGAATATAAAGCTGCATAATGATTAATGTATAAACACGAACCTCGGTCCCACCGAGTACACAAAAATATATCGATACAAGCTCAGTCCCACCGATCCCTCGGTCCCACCGAATAAAGATAATATAATCTTACTAGCTCAGTCCCACCGAGCCCTCGGTCCCACCGAGTAAAGATAATATAATCGTACTAGCTCAGTCCCACCGAGCCCTCGGTCCCACCGAGCCCTCCAGTCCCACTGAGGTGTACACAAGCATACATAATCCACATATAAATTCAACAAATCACAACTAGTTATCACATCCCAACTAGTTCACGTAAACACATAATAACACGTAATAACACGTAGCACAAAATAACGATATGCATGAAATTCCTAACTACGCGGTGAGAGAACTCACCTCGTAAGCGCGCCTAGCTCACAAACAATAATACAAGGTCCTCGAATCCAAGATCACTTCCCGACACCTAAACGAAAGATAAAAAGTATTAATACGAGGCCCAGACCCTAAAATGTAACGCACGATTTAATGATCGCCAAACGACTTTTCGGTCTAGAATACCAGGTCTGTTCGGGACCTGTTTTGACCTCCCTAAACCCAGAAAAATAGAGATTTAATTTAATTAACAGCTAGATCCGGGTCTTAGCTTTCCAGGGACGTATTACACACGTCCTAACGATTTTCCTAGAATTTATAACGAATTATCTACGAACGGAACATAAAACTGTCGAAAATCCCGACCTGCTGTAAAAACAGCAGTTTTACGCCTAGATAGAGGCCGAACCAAACTTTCGCTAAAACATGAAAAACGTGCCCGACACCGAATGTGAACCGTGGGCACCGGATTCGTCTCAATCCGAGTTACGACGAGAAAGTTACGCGCGAAAGAAAACTGGACAGAAAGCTAAATATTACATAAAATGATAAAACGGTTTCCGCACCAACCCACTAACGGTATGAGGGTTCCGCCGCCAGGTGGTTTCGATGTCTGGTCGCGGCCACCACCCACTGCCCTTTCCGGCAGCAATGGTCGCCGGAGGCGGCGGCGGCGGCCGGCGGCGATTCTTTTCTCAAACTAACGATTAAACGACGAGGGAAACAACAAACGGGAAAACGGTTCTTACCTCGACGTGGCTTCTCCTCCACCCTTTCCGGCAGAAACGACGGCGACTCTCCCTTCTTTTTGGCGAAGTCTCTCGCTCACTCTCCGGAGACTCTCTCTCTCCCTTACTCCGGCGACTCTCTCTCCCTTACTCACGGCCGGCGCTCTCTCTCTCTTGCTCACGGTCGACGACAGCAAAAGGGGAGGGGGGAAGAGCCGTAGGTTTAGTTTTCTATTCTCCTTCTTCTTTTGCTTCCAAGTCACGATACCAAACCTCAAAATAAAACGGGTTTCGGTTATGAATAGCATGGGCCAAACCAAGACTTTTGGCCTTTGACACAAATGGTCCCTCAACTAAATCCTTCTCGCAACTAACCAAAATTCCGACATTTTAACGATTAGGTCCAATTCGTCTAACCCCGTTAACGGAAACCACATTAAATAAACTAAAACAAAAGGATTTATAAAAAGAGATTACATAACGGAATATGGGCTTTACAACTCTCCCCCACTTGGATTAGACTTCGTCCTCGAAGTCTAGACCGGCGAATAACTCGGGGTAGTTTTCGCGCATATCCGCTTCGGGATCCCACGTCCACTCTGAACCCTTCCGGTGTTGCCACTGAACCTTCACCAATCCAATGACCTTGTTGCGCAGGTTCTTTGTCTTTCTCTCCACGACAGCTATCGGCTTCTCTACGTAGTTGAGCCTTTCGTCAACCTGAATGTCCTCGAGAGGAATCACGGCAGACTCATCTACTACACACTTCCGCAATTGAGAAACGTGGAAGGTGTTGTGGATCAAACTCAGCTCAACCGGTAACTCTAAACGGTAAGCTACCTTTCCCACTCGGGCAATGATCTTGTAGGGCCCAATGTAACGGGGCCCCAACTTTCCTCGCTTGCAAAACCGGATCACCCCTTTCCAGGGTGAAACCTTTAACAGTACATAGTCACCCACCTGAAACTCTAGATTCGATCGTCTCTTGTCGGCGTAACTCTTGTGCCGACTCTGTGCAGTAACTAGCCGCTCTCGAACCATCTGAATCATCTCGGTCGTCCTCAGTACAATGTCAGTGCT
The DNA here is from genome assembly GCA_033807775.1 of Saussurea involucrata. Classification (NCBI taxonomy): domain Eukaryota; kingdom Viridiplantae; phylum Streptophyta; class Magnoliopsida; order Asterales; family Asteraceae; genus Saussurea; species Saussurea involucrata. The sequence goes on from CM066314.1 coordinate 92,174,672, forward strand.
CCCTAATACCCGCTGACCGACCTAGCCCCAACAAACGGGCGTCCTGCATTTCCTACCATATAACAACTCGTATGGCGGCATGCCAATACTAGAGTGGTAGCTGTTGTTGTAGGAAAACTCCGCCAGAGGAAGGTACTGATCCCAGCTACCTCCAAAATCGATAGCACAGGCTCGAAGCATATCTTCGAGGGTCTGAATAGTCCGCTCACTCTGCCCGTCCGTCTGTGGATGAAAGGCCGTGATAAAATGTAGCCGTGTACCCATCTCCGACTGAAACTTCTCCCAAAACCGGGAGGTAAAACGAGTATCCCTGTCGGAGACAATCGAAACTGGCACCCCGTGCCTGGCCACAATCTCTCGCACAAACAACTCTGCAAGCTTCTCCGCCGATGAACTCTCCCTGATGGCCAAGAAATGAGCGCTTTTAGTCAGACGATCCACTACTACCCAGATAGCATCGTTCCCTCGCTGAGTTTTGGGAAGCTTCGTGATGAAATCCATCGTAACCTGCTCCCACTTCCACACTAGAATCTCCAAAGGCTATAACTTCCCATGCGGTCGTTGATGCTCTGCCTTGACCTTTCGACAGGTCAAACACACTTCAACGCATTTGGCGACATCCCGCTTCATGTCGGGCCACCAATAATCTTCTCGTAAGTCTCTGTACATCTTAGTAGCTCCCGGATGAATCGAAAACTTGGACTTGTGCGCCTCATCCAATAGTATCTGTCGGTTCCCACCGATGTATGGAACCCAAACCCTACCATGTCGAGTTATCAACCCCCGACTATCACGAACAAAATTTGGGATTTCCCCCGACAGTCTTTCCCGCTTTGCATTTTCCTCCAAGACAGCCACCTCCTGAGCACTCCCTATCAACTCGAGAATAGGTGCAACCACTGTCAATCGTTGACACAATCCTCTAAGTGGTTCGCTAACCGGATGTCGACTAAGTGCGTCCGCAACCACGTTCGCTTTACTCGGGTGGTAAAGTATTTCGCAATCATAATCCTTAACCACATCGAGCCACCTTCGCTGACGCATATTGAGATTCTGCTGATCCATCAAGTACTTGAGGCTCTTATGATCAGTGTAGATCGTACACTTGACGCCATAGAGGCTTCAGCTGCCTCGAAGCGTAAGCTATGAATTTGCCGCGTTGCATAAGTGCGGCACCCAGACCCTGGTGTGAAGCGTCACAGTATACCACCAAATCCTCCATACCCTCGGGCAAAGTCAACACCGGAGCCTCGTATAAACGCGTGTGTAGCTCCTCAAAAGCCCTCTGCTGCTCTTCACCCCCAACTAAAAGCCGCAGATTTCTTCGTCAAACGGGTCATAGGTAAAGTAATCTTGGAGAAATCCTGATTAAATATCCGGTAATACCTTGCTGACCCAAGACAACTTCGTACTTCAGTGGGAGTCTTTGGAACTTCCCACCGCATCACTGCCGTAATCTTGGCCGGATCGACCATAATACCATCCTGGTTCACGACATGTCCTAGGAATTGGACCTCCCGTAACCAGAATTCACACTTGGAGAGCTTAGCATACAGTTTCTCCCGCCTCCAAACTTCCAAAACTTCTCGCAAATGCATCTCATGCTCTTCCTTCGACTTCGATTACACAAGAATATCGTCGATGATATCCCGACCTCAAATCAATTTTAGAGAACCACGAGGCTCCCTGAAGATGGTCGAACAAGTCATCGATCTTGGCAGAGGATGACGATTCTTATCCGTAAGCTTATTCAACTCACGGTAATCTATACACATCCGTTGGGACCCGTCCTTCTTTTTCACAAACAGAATCGGGGCTCCCCACGGTGGACAACTCGGCTTGATGAACTCCTTTTCGATAAGTTCCTGCAACGAGTGTACAACTCCTTCATTTCCGGTGGAGCCAGACGATAAGGTGCCTTGGCCACCAGAGCAGCATCCGGAATCAAATCAATGCGGAACTCTACCTGTCGCTCGGGAGGTATCCCCGGTAACTCCTCGAGAAATACGTCAGCAAACTCCCGTACAACTGGCACATCGTCCGCAGACTTCTTCTCTCCGTCGATGCGCGTGTCGATCACATACGCCAAAAATCCCTGACCACTGTGCTGCAAGTACCTCCGAGCCCTCGCAGCCGAACATATCGCTGAGGTCCGCCTGGGCGAGTCGCCCTGAACTAGCATTTCTCCCCCGCTACCTTGGACTTAGTTTACATTGCCTTCCAAATCGGATGACTCCTTTCCACGGCGAAACCTTTAACATTACGAAATCCCCAACTTGAAATTCCAATGGCTTTCGACGGCGGTCAGCGTAGCTCTTCTGTCTATCTTGAGCCACTTTCAATCTTTCTCGAATCTGAATAACTTTATCGGCGGTTAACGGAACTATTTCTGGCCCTGCTAACTGTTTCTCCCCCACTTCATTCCAACACAGAGGCGTTCGACATTTTCTACCATACAATACTTCAAACGGTGCCGCTTGAATGCTGGAATGATAACTGTTGTTGTAGGCAAATTCGATCAACGGTAAATGTTTATCCCACGATCCCCCAAAATCAACAATGCAAGCCCGGAGCATATCTTCTAAGGTCTGAATCGTTCGTTCACTCTGACCATCTGTTTGGGGATGATACGCCGTACTTAACTTTATTTGTGTCCCCATTTCCCTTTGAAAACTTCTCCAAAATCTTGAAGTAAAACGACTATCACGATTAGAAATGATCGAGATTGGAACTCCATGTCGAGTTACTATTTCGTCAATGTACAACTTTGCTAATCGTTCCATCAAATCGGTTTCCTTTATCGGTAGGAAGTGTGCAGACTTTGTCAATCTGTCGACGATCACCCAAATAGAATCGAATCCCCTCGGAGTTCTTGGTAGCTTTGTGATGAAGTCTGTGGTAATCTGCTCCCATTTCCACATAGGTATTTCTAGCTGCTGTAGTTGACCAAACGGCTTTTGGTGTTCGATCTTTACTTTCTTACAAGTATCACATCTTTCCATATACTGAGCAATCCCTCTTTTTATCCCTGGCCACCAATAGAATTGCTTTAGGTCTTTATACATCTTGTTGGTACCTGGGTGAATAGCGAAACGGGATTGATGAGCTTCTTGTAAAACACGATCACGTAACCCACCCAATCGAGGTACCCACACTCTGTTTTCCAGACACAATAACCCCCGATCATCTTTCACTAGCAATGCTGACATCCCCGCTAACCGTTCTGATTTCAGATGTTCATCTTGATAAGCCTCTATTTGACACTTCTGCAATTCATCAAATATATTAGGTAAATGTTCAGTTCGTAGCGAAATAACTTTTATTGTTCCACTCCTTTCTTGACGACTCAGCGCATCCGCTACTACATTCGCCTTTCCCGGGTGATAAATGATTTCACAGTCGTAATCGTTCAACAATTCTAGCCATCTCCTTTGTCTCATATTCAGTTCCTTCTGATCAAAGAGGTGTTCGAGACTCTTGTGATCAGTATAAATCTGACATTTGGAACCATACAGATAATGTCTCCAAATTTTCAACGTGAAGACAATTGCTGCAAGCTCCATGTCATGCGTAGGATACTGTCTTTCATGATCCTTTAATTGACGAGAAGCATAAGCAATAACCTTTCCCCGCTGCATAAGTACACATCCCAATCCCAGTTTTGACGCATCATTATAAACAACAAAATCTTCCGAACCTTCAGGTAGTGATAAAATCGGTGCGCTGCACAGTTTCTCTTTCAATAGCCGGAATGCCTCGTCTTGTTCTGCTTTCCACTCAAACTTTAGGTTCTTCCGGGTCAGCTTAGTCAAAGGCGTCGCTATACGAGAGAAGTCTTTTATAAATTTTCGATAGTAGCCGGCTAAACCCAGAAAACTACGTACTTCGGTTGCTGTCTTCGGCTGTTCCCACTTTTCAACTGCTTCCACTTTCATCGGATCAACTTGTATACCTTTCTCAGAAACGACAGGCCCCAGAAACTGAACTTCTCGCAACCAGAATTCACATTTAGAGAACTTAGCGTACAACTTTTCTTTCTTCAGCAACTCCAGAACCAAACGAAGATGTTGTACGTGATCCTTTTTGGATCGGGAATAGATAAGGATATCATCGATAAATACAATAACAAATTAATCGAGATACAGCTTACATACCCGATTCATTAAATCCATAAAAGCAGCTGGAGCGTTCGTCAGTCCGAACGGCATTACTAAGAATTCGTGATGTCCATACCTTGTTCGAAAGGCAGTCTTTAGAACGTCTTCTTCCTTAACTTTCAACTGGTGATAACCGGATCTTAGATCAATCTTGGAGAAATAGCAAGCTCCAACTAACTGATCAAAGAGGTCATCAATTCGGGGTAACGGATACTTGTTCTTTATCGTGCGCTTATTCAGTTCTCGGTAGTCGATACACATTCTCATCGAACCATCCTTCTTTTTCACAAATAACACTGGTGCTCCCCACGGTGAAGAACTAGGTCTGATGAAGCCTTTATCGGATAGATCTTGTAGTTGTGTCATCATTTCTTTCATCTCTGGAGGTGCTAGTCGGTATGGTGCACGAGCAATAGGAGTGGCTCCAGGAATCGGGTCTATCCCGAACTCTACTTGTCTAACGGGCGGAAGACTATTCAAGTCTTCAGGGAATACTTCAGGGAATACTTCAGAGAATTCAATAACGATAGGGATATCTTCCACCCTGTTCTTTTCCGGCTTAATATCTATCACGTAGGCCAAGTAACTCTGACAACCCTTATTAACACACCTACGTGCTTTTATCATCGATATAAGACAAGACTGATGATTCCTACGATCACCATAAATCACTACAGGTCCCCTCTCAGGTAATACAACATTTATTAACTTTTTATCACACACTATATTAGCCTGATTCTCGGCTAACCAGTCCATTCCCACTACTACGTCAAACTCTATCAAAGTTATAGGAAACAATTGTATAGGCACTCCACATCCCTCTATATTAATCACACAACCATCAAATACTTCTCTAAACGACACTTGGTTATCATTTGCAGTATCTACTAATAGAGCATGTTCTAACAATTTAGGTTTCAAACACAGGCAAGCAGCACATGTAGGTGACACAAACGATCGGTTTGCACCAGAATCAAACAACACCTTAGCACGTGTAGAGTTTATCAAAAATGTACCTGTGACCACATCCAGAGTTTCCTCCGCTTCTTTCTCAGTCATTTGAAATGCGCGACCCCTGGTTACTGGCAGTTCCAGTCTTGGTATTACTGGTTTAACAATCGCTGGCCTGCCCGACGACCCACCTTGCTGTATCCTCCCCCGCGGACAGTCCGACTGAAGGTGATCCTGAGAATTGCATAAGAAACATAACCGCGTTACCTTACAATCTTTAAGGACGTGCCCGGTCTTCCCATTTCCACATAGGTATTTCTAGCCGTTGTAGTTGACCAAACGACTTTTGGTGTTCGATCTTTACTTTCTTACAAGTATCACATCTTTCCATATACTGACCAATCCCTCTTTTTATCCCTGGCCACCAATAGAATTGCTTTAGGTCTTTATACATCTTGTTGGTACCTGGGTGAATAGCAAAACGGGATTGATGAGCTTCTTGTAAAACACGATCACGTAACCTACCCAATCGAGGTACCACACTCTGTTTTCCAGACACAATAACCCCCGATCATCTTTCACTAGCAATGCTGACATCCCCGCTAACCTTTCTGATTTCAGATGTTCATCTTGATAAGCCTCTATTTGACACTTCTGCAATTCATCAAATATATTAGGTAAAAGTTCAGTTCGTAGTGAAATAACTTTTATTGTTCCACTCCTTTCTTGACGACTCAGCGCATCCGCTACTACATTCGCCTTTCCCGGGTGATAAAGGATTTCACAGTCGTAATCGTTCAGCAATTCTAGCCATCTCCTTTGTCTCATATTCAGTTCCTTCTGATCAAAGAGGTGTTGGAGACTCTTGTGATCAGTATAAATCTGACATTTGGAACCATACAGATAATGTCTCCAAATTTTCAACGTGAAGACAACTGCTGCAAGCTCCATGTCATGCGTAGGATACTGTCTTTCATGATCCTTTAATTGACGAGAAGCATAAGCAATAACCTTTCCCCGCTGCATAAGTACACATCCCAATCCCAGTTTTGACGCATCATTATAAACAACAAAATCTTCCGAACCTTCAGGTAGTGATAAAATCGGTGCGCTGCACAGTTTCTCTTTCAATAGCCGGAATGCCTCGTCTTGTTCTGCTTTCCACTCAAACTTTAGGTTCTTCCGGGTCAGCTTAGTCAAAGGCGTCGCTATACGAGAGAAGTCTTTTATAAATTTTCGATAGTAGCCGGCTAAACCCAGAAAACTACGTACTTCGGTTGCTGTCTTCGGCTGTTCCCACTTTTCAACTGCTTCCACTTTCATCGGATCAACTCGTATACCTTTCTTAGAAACGACATGCCCCAGAAACTGAACTTCTCGCAACCAGAATTCACATTTAGAGAACTTAGCGTACAACTTTTCTTTCTTCAGCAACTCCAGAACCAAACGAAGATGTTGTACGTGATCCTCTTTGGATCGGGAATAGATAAGGATATCATCGATAAATACAATAACAAATTTATCGAGATACGGCTTACATACCCGATTCATTAAATCCATAAAAGCAGCTGGAGCATTCGTCAGTCCGAACGGCATTACTAAGAATTCGTGATGTCCATACCTGGTTCGAAAGGCAGTCTTTAGAAGGTCTTCTTCCTTAACTTTCAACTGGTGATAACCGGATCTTAGATCAATCTTGGAGAAATAGCAAGCTCCAACTAACTGATCAAAGAGGTCATCAATTCGGGGTAACGGATACTTGTTCTTTATCGTGCGCTTATTCAGTTCTCGGTAGTCGATACACATTCTCATCGAACCATCCTTATTTTTCACAAATAACACTGGTGCTCCCCACGGTGAAGAACTAGGTATGATGAAGCCTTTAACGGATAGATCTTGTAGTTGTGTCATCATTTCTTTCATCTCTGGAGGTGCTAGTCGGTATGGTGCACGAGCAATAGGAGTGGCTCCAGGAATCGGGTCTATCCCGAACTCTACTTGTCTAACGGGCGGAAGACTATTCACGTCTTCAGGGAATACTTCAGGGAATTCACTAACGATAGGGATATCTTCCACCCTGTTCTTTTCTGTCTTAATATCTATCACGTAGGCCAAGTAACTCTGACAACCCTTATTAACACACCTACGTGCTTTTATCATCGATATAAGACAAGACTGATGATTCCTACGATCACCATAAATCACTATCGGTCCCCTCTCAGGTAATACAACATTTATTAACTTTTTATCACACACTATATTAGCCTGATTCATGGCTAACCAGTCCATTCCCACTACTACGTCAAACTCTATCAAAGTTATAGGAAACAATTGTATAGGCACTCCACATCCCTCTATATTAATCACACAACCATCAAATACTTCTCTAACCGACACTTGGTTATCATTTGCAGTATCTACTAATAGAGCATGTTCTAACAATTTAGGTTTCAAACACAGGCAAGCAGCAAATGTAGGTGACACAAACTATCGGTTTGCACCGGAATCAAACAACACCTTAGCACGTGTAGAGTTTATAAAAAATGTACATGTGACCACATCCGGAGTTTCCTCCGCTTCTTTCTCAGTCATTTGAAATGCGCGACCCCTGGTTACTGGCGGTTCCAGTCTTGGTATTACTGGTTTAACAATCGCTGGCTTGCCCGACGACCCACCTTGCTGTATCCTCCCCCGCGGACAGTCCGACAGAAGGTGATCCTGAGAATTGCATAAGAAACATAATCGCGTTACCTTACAATCTTTAAGGACGTGCCCGGTCTTCCCACACTTATAACACGCTCGTAAATCACCTTGGCAATTTCCTTGATGAACACGGTTGCACTTCCGACATGGTCTTTCCGCTGGTCGAAACGGCGGACGGTTATCATACCTCTGAAATCGGGACTTCTTCGGATCGTATTGTGGTCATTCCCACTTTCTCTTTCCGATACTTTTATCGCCAGCATCTCTTCTCATATCTCGTTCAACATTCTCCGCGGCATCAACTGCAGCTGAGAAGGTATCGGGTCCTTTTGCAGTCACTAGCCTTCTAACCTCTGAGTTCAGCCCGAAGATAAACCTTTCCGTCTTCATCGCCTCCGTAGCAACGTAGTATTCTGCGAACCGGGACTTTTCCAGGAAGCTAGCGGTGTAGTCTCGAACGGATAAGTTTCCTTGTTGTAAGTTCATAAATTCCCCTTCTAGTTGTTTGACGGATGCTTGGGGACAAAATGCGTTCCTGTAGGCTATCACAAATTCTTCCAAGAGAGGGTAGAATAAATATCAGATCCTTTAGAATGAATAAATGATTCCCACCAATACAAAGCATCCCCCTTTAACATTGCGGTTCCATACAATACCCTATCTTCATCAGCGCACTTACTCATCTTAAAAATGGCTTCTATTTCCTTCATCCATTTCATTGCTTTCACTAGATCCATGTCTCCTGAGTAGGTTGGAGGTCTACAGCTTAAAAACATTTTGTAGTCGCACCTCCTTTGTACTGGTACAACAATCGATGTGATTGGCATTTCATCTTCCGGTCCGGGATCCCGTATTCCAGTTTCATTATGACGGTTCCGATCAAACATTGTTTGTATGCTAGCCTGCAATCTTCCCATTTCTGCCATTAGATCATCCCTGGTAACGAACTATGTACCCTGTGGCTGGGCTCTGCCTCCGGCTCTACCTCCAGCTCTACCCCTGGTTCTGCCCCCAGTTCTGCCTCCCCTGTCCCCCGTTCCTATCGGTGGATTCGTACTATTCGGATTTCTTCCTCCTCCTCGATTCGAATTCCGTGTACCGCTTGCCATTCTGTAGATTTAAACAAGGTTAATATACACATAAGCACATACCCCATATAACAAGGTATTCCAGTTCAAACATGTACCTGTAAGATCACAATTACACTGGCCAGGTGTAATATGAAATTACCTTACATGATGTTCCTTCTACCTTTTATACTTCATCATCCCACGGTTCTATAATAATAGGGACATCCTACTTCACATGCAGTTTAAGTCTAGGTACAGATACAAATACCTAAATCCCTTAAACTAAAGCTTTGATACCATTTGTAACACCCAAATCCCATATACACAACAAATCACATAATGTAACATAACATTGATTAATCAAACGAACCATCGTATTACAAGTACGGTCCCTTAAACTAAATTACAATCAAAAGAAGGCATTCTACTACAAACTTCTTACTAAATACATACATAACATTTAATCATTATAATACAACTGCTAAACATGCCAAAATCTTCGTCACATAATCCTTCACGTAAGCCATCCATCGATTACTCTAATTACTTGCTCTTACGCGATCCACCACCTGGAATACATATTTTTAAAACGAAAATGAGGGTTAGACACGATGGTCTAAGTGAGATAAATCCCTGTTAGTTTGAAATCATTTATATACACCTTATTCATATAAATCATTCAGCACAATCAAATATATCAATTTGAACTCACACATAGTGTACCTTCCTTTCTCATTCCTCCTGGCCATATTAGTTGGTTGCAAGCCAAGTAATAATTTACAACGTTTTACAACGTTGTACAACATCTAAAGCCAAACAACGCTATACAGATTCTATAACCAAACACACCGGTCCTAAGCCCGGCCAACGTATTATAACACATTATAATACTCATGTAAACATAATACCTCAATATATTATAATTCACATATACCATACATATAAACACATAATCACCAATTATCACATTCCCAAACCATACGTATGTATTCCAGTTGAAAATACTTTTAAAGTAAAACTCACCTGTTTGACTTATCAAAATGTCCACCAAGCTTTTCTCAAACAATTCAGCTTCACTTCAATTTCACAGAATCTGAAACAATCATATACAAGTATTGCCTTACCACTTTGATCACATAAGTCTTACCAAGACTAAGAACTCTAAAGCACTCTAGTCCCTAAATGTTACTCCCAAACCCGAACTTAAGTCGAGTCCACAGTACATTCGATCCTCATTCATTCCCTATCCATGATTTAATAAAACACAGACTATTGAATACCTAAAAGCATCTAAACTCCCAATTTTTACCAAACAGCAAAAGTATCCGGATACCTCAACTTTTCCGGACAACACAACTTTTCCGGACACAAGACTTTTCCGGACAACTTATACAATCCGGACGTCATCCGGACACCAAAGTAATCCGGATACTATCCGGAAAACATAGGAAAAAGGAACTTACCCGGAAAAAATATTCATCCGGACACCTTTAGAACACTACCCGGACACCATCAAAGAACTACTCGGACACTTCCAACAAAACCATCCGGACACATTCATGGTGTCCGGAAACTACTGTCGGTTTGGTGCTTTTTACCCAGAAAACCGACTGAATCATTATAAGATATGAAATTGACTGTTCCAATCCGATAGAACCTACTTAATAGCAATTACAAACATAAATTACAAAGGGACATGCCTTCAAATCACTTCTAAGAAGACCAAATGGAGCCCTAACCCTCCCTTTTCTTTCTTCTCCTTTTTCTCTCCAACACACACACTTGCACTCACTAATTTTTCTGTTTTTATGAAATATCTGATTTCATCCAGGGATAATATCTAATTAAATTACCACTTTAGTCCCTAAACTACTCAATAATGACCAAAATACCTTTTTAACTTATTAATCAATCCAAACACCCTTAAACTTATAAATTCACCCAAACTCACCCTAAATATCAATTATAGAATTAAATAAATTTAACGACAAGAGGGTTTAACTAACAAACTTACCCGGGGTATTACAGTTCGGGACCTGTTTCGACCTCCCTAAACCCAGAAAAACAGAGATTTAATTTAATTAACAGCTAGATCCGGTTCTTAGCTTTCCAGGGACGTATTACACACGTCCTAACGATTTTCCTAGAATTTATAACGAATTATCTACGAACGGAACATAAAACTGTCGAAAATCCAGACCTGCTGTAAAAACAGCAGTTTTACGCCTAGATAGAGGCCGAACCAAACTTTCGCTAAAACACGAAAAACGTGCCCGACACCGAATGTGAACCGTGGGCACCGGATTCGTCTCAATCCGAGTTAGGACGAGAAAGTTACGCGCTAAAGAAAACTGGACAGAAAGCTAAATATTACATAAAATGATAAAACGGTTTCCGCACCAACCCACTAACGGTATGAGGGTTCCGCCGCCAGGTGGTTTCGAGGTCTGGTCGCGGCCACCACCCACTGCCCTTTCCGGAAGCGGTGGTCGCCGGAGGCGGCGGCGGCGGCCGGCGGCGATTGTTTTCTCAAACTAACGATTAAACGACGAGGGAAACAACAAACGGGAACACAGTTCTTACCTCGACGTGGCTTCTCCTCCACCCTTTCCGGCAGAAACGACGGCGACTCTCCCTTCTTTCCTGCGAACTCTCTCTCTCTCTCTCCGGCGACTCTCTCTCTCCCTTACTCCGGCGACTCTCTCTCCCTTACTCACGGCCGGCGCTCTCTCTCTTGCTCACGGTCGACGACAGCAAAAGGGGAGGGGGGAAGAGCCGTAGGTTTAGTTTTCTATTCTCCTTCTTCTTTTGCTTCCAAGTCACGATACCAAACCTTCTCGCAACTAAAATGGGTTTCGGTTATGAATAGCATGGGCCAAACCAAGACTTTTGGCCCTTGACACAAATGGTCCCTCAACTAAATCCTTCTCGCAACTAACCAAAATTCCGACATTTTAACGATTAGGTCCAATTCGTCTAACCCCGTTAACGGAAACCACATTAAATAAACTAAAACAAAAGGATTTATAAAAAGAGATTACATAGCGGAATATGGGCTTTACAAAATATCTTTTCAAGTTCTGAGAAACTTTCTGACTTAAACTCAGAATCTTCAATTTATTCATAATTCTGACCAACAGACTCAGAATTCTGATTTGAAGCCTCAGAATTCTGACTAGCTGTCTCAGAATTTCTCTTGTGTTCAGAAACCTTGCTTGCACCAAATATACTCTAAATTTTTGTATAAGAAAAACTTGGTTGTTTATTTTTGTAACTAACATTCAGAGTCATATTCGAATTTAGCATCATTATATCTTGGTTTCTCTTCTGTTGGTTTTGAAATATTTTTCTTAACCTTGTCTTCTGAAACTTTTGACTTTTCAGTTTTTGATTCAGAAGTAATTTCTTTTGCTTTTTCAAGACTTGATTTTTGTAGATTATCAGAACTTGTTATTGAACTTGCAGGTCTCACAAAAATTTCAACAATCTCTGGGATTTCTGGTTTAGGAACTTGTAATTTATAAAAATCATAAAGATTTCTTGGAGCCCTTTTCAAAACAACATTTTCCTCCAAACCTAATCCCATTTTTGGATTATAAAATCTTGTGTCTTTAACATTGTTTGTGAGAAGACTCAAAGTTTGTTGAGTTTGACCTCTTTTTAGATTAAGGTCTTCCAACTCTTTGATTTTTGTATATAAATTATTTCTTTCATCAAGCAACATATCAAATTTAATTTGCAAATCAACCTTTCCATCTTTTACTTCTAAGAGTTCAATTTTCAATTCAGAAATATTTTTCAAAAGATTAGAATTCTCTTTTCTGACTTTTTGTTTTTCAACCTCAGATTCTTCAAATTGTTCTTTAATTATTTCTTTTTCTGTTCTGAATTTGTTAACCAGAATCCTTTCACCTTTTATCTGTTTTCTAAGTTTAACAAATTCAGAATTCAAATTACCAATTTGAGTCATTAAATCTATTTCAAGAGCAGAAGAATCAGAACCTGCATCCTCATAGTCAGAATCTTCTTCATTCCTAATCTTAGCCATATAACTTTGCATTTGTGAAAAGTGAATGCAATCCTCTTCACCAGAAGAATAATACAACCAATTCTCTTGTTCTGCCAATAATGCAATTCCACTGTCTTTGGTTTTGGCAAGTTGAGCTTTCTTTGCATAGTACTCATAGTCTTTAACCACTTTCACTCTGCAGTCCCTTGCAAAATGACCAGGTTTTCCACACTTGAAACAAAGATCCTCCTCTTTTCTTTCTTCCTTCTCTTCTTTCTTCTCATATTTGTTTTCCTCTCTATCATCTTTCTTCTTATATTTCTCATCTGAACTCCCCTGTTCTTTTCTGAACTTACCCTCAAATCTCTTCTTTCCATACCTTTTGTTAAAAGTATTAGTCAACAATGCTAATTTCTCAGCAATCAGCTTGATATCATCATCTTCCTCAGATCATTCTTCCTTCTCAGATTCCTCCTCTAACTTTGGTATTTCAGACATAAACACAGATTTCTTGGATGTTTTGGTTATTTTGGATTTTGAAAGTAAAGCTAATTGATCAGAAACACTTTACTTTTCCTCAACCACTTGCTTAACAGAATCCTCATGCTGATTCAGAACACAAAACAGACCATTCAGATCTTCCTCACACATAGCTTTGTTCATCTGGAGACTAATGGCAAAAGATGACCATTCTGAATTAAAACAATTCAGAAACTTGTTGTTGATCTCTGACTTACTTTTCTTTAGCCCATTCCTTCTAAGATCATTTAATATTGTGCAAAACTTGTTATAAGTATGATTTAAACTTTCAGATTCCTTTCCTTTGAATCTTTCATAAGCATTGATGCATTGGTTTAGTTTTGCTTGAATTGATTTGGTTGTTCCAAACATCTGCTTTTCCAGTTCATCCCACATTTCCTTTGCAGATGTTCCACTATCAATTCTATTGAAGACTTCATTAGGAATTGCCAAAGTCAACAAAGTAACAACTCTTTTATCAATTGCATGTCTCTGTTTTTGAACTTCTGTGTATTGTGAAAAACTTTTCTTCACTCTGGTAGCAGGAATCTCCGGAGTAGTATCTGTTGCAGGTGTAGCAGCAACATCAACATATACTTCTATTGGACCTTCGCGAATAGAAATCATCAAATTCTCATCAATATTATCCAAGAATTGGATAATTCGGATCTTCCATTGTTGATATTCTTCTAGAATTAGAACAGGTGGCTTCGTCTCAGACCCCATCGAGAGAAATTATTTAGAAGACATGATTTGTAAGATGATTCAACAGAAAGACAAATTCGAATTTCTTGAACAAAAATAGAACGGATTCAAGAATTACTAAGAATTCAAGAATTACTAAGAATTCAAGAATTACAAGTAGCAGCGGAATCAATCATCGAATTGATCAAGAAATCTTCAAGAACACGATCTACAAACCCTCAAGAACATGATCTTGAACAAATTTGTTTGTTGATTGACTTTGATACCAATTGTAGAAACCAGGGTTCAATCTTACAATCAATTATGAACAATTAGGAACAATCAAACTGTGAAATGATAGAGAATTGGATCAAACAGCTTTGTATTCAATCAAGAACAAATTACATATCTAGGGAGAGAATCTCTCAAAGATTACAAAGTGAATACAAAGTTATGCGGAAAGTTTGTTAGCTTACAGTTGCTAACTTCTATATATACTGTAAGGAAAAGCTAAAGATACAGTACATATATGTGAAAGACTAATAGAACAATTACACGTGTCCTAATTAGTAATAGAATATAACTGAAAATATCCTAACACATAAGTTCTGAACAACATGTTTAGAACTTCTGAACATCGTTCTGATTGAGCACTTTAGAACATCCTTCAAGCACTTGGACATTTTAATCTTCATCATCAAGAGTTCGGAGTCTCCTACTCAGAACTCTGAGCCTTCTATTCAGACTTCACACATGGTAATCTATTCAAGATTCTCATATCAGAACTGAAAGTGCAGGATCTATTCTTACAATCAATATAGAAAGAAGTAATTGAGAAATTGTATGATCAAGCCCAATTGTATTCAATGATGCACAGAATTACAGATCTAAGAGAGAGATAACCTCAAAGATTACAAGGAATGAATACAAGTAATATGGGAAAATCAATCAGTTAGCAACGTAGTGCTAACCACTCTATTTATACTGTAACGGATATATTAAAGCTACAGTACAAATAAGAAAGACTAATAAGAACAAAACACGTGTCCTAATTAGTTTACACATTACTAAGTAACGAAACTCGTCATAAGTTCTGAACAGGTAGTTCAGAACTTCTGAACATTCTTCTGATCACGCTTCTCAGAACTTCTGACTTCTCTTTCTCAGATCTCTGACTCTTCTTCTCAGAACTTCTGACTCTTCTTCTCAGAACTTCTGAACCTTCTTATCAGATCTTCAACACTTGGTTTATTGACAAAACTTCAGATCTAACAAGAACTTCTGAGTCTTCTTACTCAGAACTCTGAGTCTTCAGTTCACATCTCAACACTGGTGATTTTGACAAAACTCTAAATCTAACAAGCATACTTGTTTCTAAATTGTTATAGTGACTAATGATCGGTAAAGTACGTTTTGTATATCTGGTTATGTGTAACCATTTTCTATGGTTATTTCTTTGTGTTATATCAGAACAATGGTGAATACGCCACCAATGTCCCATATTTCTTCGAAGGATAGGGCCGTGATTGATTGGTCAGTGGAAAAGCGACCGGAGATGGTTGAAACACATGAAAGTCCGTCGAGGTTACCTTCTATGGGAGGAGCGGACAGTTGGGTACACAGAACGAGTACTAGTACCGCCAACACGAGAAACGTCGGAGTCAACAATGAAGTCTCATATGATGGAGAACATGACGCGAATGATGAATACAGCAATGGCACAACAAACATAAATGTTTATGAAAGAGCTGAATGATCGAAGTTCGGAGTTACGTCGAACGGAGACTGATACCGGTATAATAAATCAGATTCGTAATCCTGCGACAGATGTTGTTGGAACCCAGATACATCAAGTAACAATAATCATAGCAATATATTGAATGATTGAGAGGAGTTTACAAGATAGGATTGATGAACACTCTCTCTTTTGAAGCTTTCTCTCTATCAGTAAACGTATGAAAATGTAAAAGAGAGGCTTAACCTAATAAACTCTAAGTCAAGACTTTATAACCAAAAACAACAATTGGTTATTTACAATATTATCCCTTGACACTCAACAAATACAAATAAGCCCTTACACTACTTTAAAGTATTTCTTTATAAAACATTCATATAAATTTGGGGGCTAAATAAAGCTAACAATCTCCCCCTAATGTTTTATAAAGAAAGCATCATCTAGTAGTCTCCCCCTTGCTTTCTTTAGAGGCGTTGGTGTGTCAATCTTCAAGTCTTGCAAGAGTCTTCTTTTCCTGATCTTCCACGATGTCAGTTGCTTCAATTTCTTCTTTAACTCCCCCTTGATCGTTGCATACTCCCCCTTGAATGTTGCTTTGCTTTTCAATTTGTGTGGCCTATGCTCAGAGTTGGCAATGATGAAGCTCTGACAGGACTTCCAGTTATCATTGAAGTAAATTAAAAAATAAACTTCTCAAACTGTTCTTGGCAATATCACATAGATAAGCATGTGGAATCACAAAGATTCGTGATATTGTGTGGAAGAAAATAGAATATTATCTATTAAGCTCAAAAGTGTGTAAACTGTTTGGACATAACAGGTTTCCACAGACTCAATGTGCATGAGTGAAGTGTGAAGGTGGGGCAACTATCCTTCTTTTCAATATCCAACCTTCCAAAGAAAGATCAGATAGCATATGTGCTGCTTCCCCGTGGAAAAGTGAAACAGTTCCTTGTGGAGAAGGAAGTGAGTAGCTGGTGGGGTTAAGACAAGAGTTGGCATGGGCTCACTGCATGTTTCAATGACAATCACCAAAAATTTGTGATAAATCAGAAATGTGGTTTGCCCGGCTCAGAAAAGAGATGGTGCAGAGTTGTATAATTCTTTTGACTCTGTTCTCACACCCTCTTTCTTTTTATCATGTATCTCACATCTAACCAAACTCCCTTTTCAATTTTTACCTCTTAAGCACAATGAGAAAAATTCAGAGAGTTATCTCCCCCACTCTTTGATGTAGACCCTTCACCTCTCAAACACTCAGGGTTTACTTCTTTGGTAGGAAACACAGGTTTAAGTGATCCATAGAATTTCTATAAAGCTTACACATTGATCCCATGAAATTTTTTGTCCTAAAGATTGTATTGTTCCACACACTAACTATTTTTAGTCTCAGAATAGCATTTAAAATCCAACTTCTATATCAGAAAAAACATTTAGCATCAAGAATTGGTTTGACCATTTGAAAGAGGTTTTATCATTCTAAAGATGGCCATTCTCTAAAAATGATGAAAGGTTTAGACATTTTACCTTTGCATGAATATGGTCAGATTGGCATTCTCCCCCTCAAATTGAGCATTAAATCTCATTTAAGCGCAATTTGAAATCAGATATCCTGTAAAAATAAAAAGGTGTTGGTAATCATCTTTGATGATTCCTCATTTGTTAGGAATATCCAAAAGCACAGTTAATTCAAATTAAAAGGAAACATGGTGCTGGGGGTTAGAGATTAGAAATACCAGTCAAAGTCTGATCTGTTGAGGTACTGGTCCTACACTGATGTGTGTAGAAACAACATTCAGTTGAAGTCCTGGTTCTATACTGATGTGTATAGAAGCAACCTCAATCTGATCTGATTATGGCAATGGAGATAGTGAAGTGATGCTTTCTATCCAGCAAGTATCTACTGACTTTGACACAGATTCTGACAATTAAGCACACTGATTCAGACCAAACTCAAAACATGAAAAAGTTTCATCTTTGTCTTATGAGTTCAACGCAACTGGACTCATGCGAATCCGAGCATCGAGTAAAAAGTTGTGCGCTTGTTTCTGAAGCAGCGCAAAGCTGACAGCAAGTACTAAGACGTTGGTCTACGGGCTCTGAGGTTCGGCCGCAGAGGTTCAGTCCACAGAGGCTCTGTCGGGTTTCACAGAGTCTCTGTGGTGAACAGTACCATAGAAGTTGGTCAGCAGAGGTCGCGTGCGGCAGAGGTTTGTCAAGGTGTCCCACAGAGGCTGCTTCTGTGATGTGCTTTTGCTTCTGTGTACAACTGCCTCTATAGAGCCTTATGGAGGCTCTGCACCAACTCTAAATAGCTTCTGAATACTATGAACCATCTCTGTGGTTAGCCTCTGTGATCTGTTTAAGCTCTGTCCATGTGCACCTCTGTGATCTGCCTTACAGAGGCTCTGTACAACCGCAAAGCTTTTGTAGTTAACCTCTGCACAGCATAAACCACGAGATAGGCTCTGCATTGACCTTTGTGAATGATGTTTTGTATAGTTCAACTTAAGAGGCCTCTCCTGCACTTGACAAGTCTGGACAACAGCTACACTTGACACGATCACGGTTCTTAAAGACACTGAAGCAGCAGTTGCTTAATCTTCTGTATCAGCAGTAGCTTAACGAGCAGCTTAATGGCTTTCTGGGATCGCGGAGGCTCTGCACAACTTCACAGAGGCTCTGTGCAAGTTCACAGAGGCTCTGTGCAAGTTCACAGAGGTAGTGTCGATATAGGGTGGTTCTGGTGAGCAGAGGGGTGATCAGGTCTGGTGTACTGAATGTCTGCATATTAAGCCAGATGTCTGCTCATTAAGCACTTGGTTTGAGATCCGGTCACAGAGGGCTCTGGTGAACAGTGTCGCAGAGGGGTTCTGTGAATACTCCAGAGGGCTCTGGTGAGACAACAATCAGCTTTCGACCAACACTTAATATAAGACTTCATAGAGGATGTAGCCAAGGTGTGCTGCAGAGGGGTCGATGTGAACACTACCACAGAGGGGTCTGTGAACAGTACCACAGAGGCCTCTGTAGAAAAAGTAACTGATGAGTTCCCCTGTTTCAGTTTTAAAACAGCAGCACAACTTATCTGAATTTTAACAGTCTGAGTTGAAGTCTGATCAGATTATATGGACTGCATTTTTGTCAAACAGCAAACTGCACTTGATTTCTGTATTGATTTCTGGTTTTGCACATCAGGAATAGTAACAAATCAATTTCACAGAGGTCGAGCTTGATCTGTGTTGTGTTTTGAGCTACACATTTTCTTGTCAGCTTCTTCAGATTCCAAACAAAAACATGAAAACAGGTATTTTGGTCTTTGTCAATCTGGTTGAGATCTAAACACAACAGCCTGGATAAACAACTTAAAACAGCACATCAACAGAAGGATCTGAAGTTTGGTTCTTTGAACAGATTTGGAACAACAGCTAACAGGTTAAACTCATTAAGTTGTTAAGCTTTTAAGAAATCAGCACAACATGTTTCTGGTCTTAAACGTCTGAAAGTTAATGATAGCACACAGATTAGCATATTTGAGCATTCTCTGATCTGTTTGAAAGCAAAACCTGATCAGATTCACTTGAAAAAGCTAATTAGAGTTTGAAGTAGAAAATGAGGTCTGATTAAGCACTTGACAGCAGATTAAGCAAAGATGTGAGTTGTTTCTGTATTAAGCTTATTCTACACAGCAGTTGTACAAGCAATTAAAATCTGTACAGAGTCAGATTTTGATCAAATAGCTGTACACATTCTGATATGAGTTTTGATTGAGTCCAATCAGATCTTCTGATGTGTTCCTGTTTTCACACAACACATAGCAGCAGCTTAACCAGCAGATTAAGCATGAACAGCAACAGATTAAGCATCCATTTAAAATCAGATATAGCACACTTTTAAGATCGATAAGCATCAACTAGAGGCATCAAACATAGCAGTAGCAGATATTGACAAAATAAACACAGAGAACTGTTATGTATGCATAAAACTTCTTAATTACAGATACAAACTCTGAATCAGCAAAGCTTGATGTCTGCACAGCCTTGATGAAGTTCTGATGACTCAAGTCTGCACAAAAATTGACATGAATCTGTTAAGCTCTGAATTCACTTTTCTGATTTGAATGGAACAGCAGCTTGTCTGTTAAGCTCTGCACATTGTTAAGCTGTTGTTCCTTCTCAGCTTAAGCTTAGATTAGACATGAAATCTCTTTCAAAACTTAGAATTTTGCAACGAAATTTTGCAACTTGGGTTTTGTGAATTTTTTGAATTTTCAGAACTTCAAATTACCATAACTTGCTCAAAAATGAGAATTTTGCAATGAAATTTTACAGGGTTACTCAAAATGTGATTCTGAACACATTCTCTGGAAATGTTTTCTACTAAAAACACATAGAACTATGAGTTCGATCACACCACAGTAAACTGAACTTTTTCGTAAAAAATTTCTTCAAAATCAACAAATTGATTTATAAACAATTATGAACAATAAAACCCTGTCTTGATCTGAATCCAGATATGTGCAAAAGATCCAATAAGCCATTTAGGACTGAGTTCTGTACTGTTGTGCACAGAAATCAATTGCCTTTGAAGGACGAGTCTTAAACTGAGTGTTTAAGAGTCCATTTCAACTGAAGATTGAGTCCTAAACAGATGTGTTTAGGAGTCCGTGTACCTGCAAGACAGATCAAACAATTTTTGGTACCCATTTCCAATTGGGTCCTATTTTGTTAGAATTTGCATGAAATGCTTTGTTGATCTTGTCATACGCAACAAAAATGAATGGCTTTTGAACATTTTGAACAAGTTTAGAGCTTTTCACTATCCAAACCATTTTCACTCTTCTAAAAGCTTGATTAACTGAGTTGTCTAGCCTACGATCATGGAAAAAATAAGTTGTTTTAAGTGAACACTTGGAGTCTGCAAAGTCAAATTCCTTGAGCCTTTTAGCTAAATCATTTTTTTCTTTTAAATTTACCTCAAACATCTTTTGGAGATCAGATTTACATCTCTTTTCCAACATGATCTCAGTTGACAAATCAGAGAGTCTCTTTGTAAGTTTGGATATTTCGGTTTTAAAAATCCTTCTTTCTCTTTCAAAGTCATCTTTTTGACTTAATTCTTGAAATCTTTGAACCTTCAACTGTTCAGATTCTTTTCTTTCAAAATCAGACACTTTCCTCTCTTTTTCAAGAGTTTTATGTAATTCTGAGATTTTGCAAGAAAACTCCACAGACTTTGTTTCAAAAACAGATTTCTTCTTTTCAAAATTCTCTCTTTCACAGACCACAACCTTTTTAAAATCTGAAACCAGATTAGAAAATGTTAAACATTTAATTTCAAGTCTATTTTTCTCTTTTTCAAAAAACTTTTCTGAACCAGACAGTTTTCTCTCCAGCTCAATATTTTCACGGGTTAAGAGTTTACCTGATTCTTCAAGCTTTGCAATCTTTTCTGAATCGATCAAAATGTTTTTGTTCCTTTCATCCAACTCTTTCTCAAGATTAGGAATAATTTTGCGAAAGCTGGAACTAAGTTTAGAATAGTGTTTATAATCTGCATCACAACTAAATCTTAGTCTTGGCATACTTACTTCAGCAATTCTAATCTTATCCCTCTTGTCTTTTTCAAGAACAAGCTTGGTTTTTTCAAGAATAAGCTTTTCTTTCTCCTGAGTCAAAAGTCCACATTCTCTTATATAGAAATTGAGATCAAGAATATTAGAACGACCTGATGTGGAGCATTTAGAGTCTGCCATTTAAATGAAAACAGGGAATAAAAAGATAAGCACTCTTTTAAAAATGTTACTTGAGAGATCGTGAGACAATTTTAATGGTGATTCAAAGGTTTAAAACACAGATATAATGTTGATATCACAAAGGTTCAAATTTACAGTTCAAACACAGATTAATTCCTGACTTTTTAAACACAGTTAGGTCAAACTCAGCAGTTTAGGTTAACTTATTTGAACATAAGAATTCAAGAGTTAAACTCAAAAGTTCGAACCTGTGATGAATCAGCCTAGAAATCTACTGTTCGCGCTTACCAGGGCTGCTGTAGACAGATTCTGGGATGAAGTAGCAAAAATCGAATTGAGCTTCCTCTTACTTCTGCGTTTATTGAACTTATCAGGGGCTGAATTCGAAGAGGTTGTGTCTGGACTTTGAATCAATCCTATCTTCTGCCGCATGCGACCAAGCTTCTGCCGCACGCGACCAAGCTTCTGCCGCACGCGACCAAGCTTCTGCCGCACGCGACCAAGCTTCTGCCGCACGAGACCAGCTTCTGCAGAGCCGCGACCAAACTTCTGCAGAACCTTTGTCAAACGTTTGTCAAGCAACGATCACTTTTGTCGACCACTCAGACCGATTTCTGGCGACAACTCGTACTTTGGCTCGGATTTTTGGCGACCACCTTCTGTGGTACTGTTCACTACAGAACTTCTGTGAAACCCAGCAGAGCTTCTGTGGACCGAACTTCTGCAACCGAGCCTAAGAGCCCAAAGCGCAACGTTTTAGTGTTCTTGCTGTCAGATTTGCGCACCTTTCGTATTTTCAACATAACTTTTTCATCGTAGCTCCAAATTTGATGAATCCAGATGCGTTGGATTCCTAAGACATAGATGAACACTTTTCGTGTTTTGATCTTGGTCTGAATCGGTGTTATTCTTGGTCAGAATCTCTGTTAAAGACAGTATACTTCTGCTGGACAGAAAGTTGAGTTTGACAAATCATCATCAGAGCTCTATCGGCAGTACGAGCAACTTCTGCCGACCAACTTCTGCCGACTAACTTCTGTGGTACTGTTCACCACAGAACCTCTGTGAAATCCGACAGAACCTCTGTGGATTGAACCTATACGACTCAACCTAAGAGCCCGATTTGTGTTTGTTTGACAGATTTGCGCTGCTTCAGAAAAATGCGCATACTTTTGACTCGGTGCTCCAAATTACTCGATTCCAGCAGCATTGGAAAGATAATTCCCAGACGCACGACTTTGATGTTTTGAGTTTTCTCAAATTATGTGAGCTGATATGCCGAAATCTGCTTCAAAGTCTGCTGTAAAGTGCTGGACCGAAAGCAATGCAATTAATTCATGCTCTTTCCGCTTTCAAGAGCGGTGTTCTCTCAACGGTTCTTCATGGTGTCAAGCTACATTTGTCACATTTTAAATGTCACTCCATCCTCTGTTATTCACGTTTAAAGCTCGGTGGATGAGCCTACATTTGAGGGGGAGCACATGATGCTTTGAAGACTTGAAGAACGGAACATCAAAGGTTCTAAAGAAAGCAAGGGGAGACTATAAGATGATGCTTTCTTTATAAAACATTAGGGGGAGATTGTTAGCTTTAATTAGCTCCTAATTTAATGAATGTTTTATAAAGATATTTTGATGTTTTAGATATTTTCTTATAGATATTTACTTAGATATTTTATATAGATATTGTCTAGATATTAGATATCTTAAATATCTAATGTGTAAATGGCCCCATATAAGAGGTGTCCATAGTCTTATTTCAAGAGAAAAATTTTGGAGAGCACACAAAAACACACATAGACTAGATGAGAGTCGGTTTTACATGTTAAGTGTGGTGTTCTTCATGTTTTCTCCTCTCCATATTTAATCGTCAATGAATATGAGATAAGTTTCTTTATAATTGTTCTTCATGCATATCTTATCTCTATATTTAAATATGGATTCTATATTTCTTCTATTGTTGCTCATAAACGGGACCAACAGATGTAAACAGAATGGTGGAAAGAGTCTGCTCATATAAAACGTTTCTAAGCTGTAAACCGCCAGAGTTTACCGGAGCAGACAGTCCAGTGGCATGCATGAATTGGCTAAGAGAAATGGAACAAGATTTTCGGGCTTGTGAATGTGATGAGAAATCGAAGGTCAGGTTCGGATCTCAAATGTTATGGGGCAACGCGTTGACGTGGTGGAATATAGTGACGTCTACTTTGACGACTCCAGTCTTAGCGGCTATGACGTGGGAGTCTTTTAGGAAAAAGATTCTGGAGGAGTACTGTAATGAGAATGAGCTGGATATGATAGAAGAAGAGTTTCAGACTCTTAAGAAGGGTACTTCGACTGTTCGAAAGTACACTGAATCCTTTATGGAAAAACTAAATTTAGTTGGGCATGTGGCTCCAACCGAGAGAGAGAAGATCAAGCCTTACCTGGAGGGTTTGCCAGCTGATATGATGTCCCGAGTTAGAAATTCAAAAGCTTCAACACTAAGGGAAACAATTGAGGAAGCAAAGATCGTGGAAGAAGTTTATGCAAAAGATAAAGCGGAGAAAGCTCAAATGGGAGAGAAAAGAAAATTTGAAAGTCGATCAGAATCTTCGCAAGGATTGAAGTCCCTTACTAAGGACCCTCATTTTGAGACTCGAACGAAACCTGATTGGTGTCAGTAATGTAAGAATAAACATTTTGGGCCATGTCATGTGATATCCAGAGAATGTTTTAAGTGTGGAAAGACTGGTCATCAAATAGAGAACTGTCTCGTTCAAGGACCGACTTGTTATGAATGTAAGAAGCTTGGTCATTTTCGGAGGGATTGTCCAAAGTTGAAAGATAGCAGAGATCAAGGGAAGAAACCCAACACCCCAACATCAACGGGTTGAACATTTCACATGACGATTGAAGACGTAAGGAATGGATAGTGTTAGAGCATTATTGTATTCAAGATTTATTGTAAAGTCAATGTACTGTATTAGTTCATAATGCCTTTATACCTTGTATGTTATGGGTATAAATAGGCATGTCTAGTTCTTTTGTAAGTAACAATTTGTAACAATCTAGAACACTTGTAGCATTTGTCATTTTGTACTCATTGATCAATATATGGATGACAAGTTTGCACTCTAGATTCTCTCTCTATATTTGATTGCTAGATTATGGGTTTATCAATTGGTATCAGAGCTAAACAGAAGATTCAAGCAGATCAAAGACCAAATTGAAGATTTTTTACACTAAAGCTGAAGATTTTGGATCCTTCATCGATTACTATTCATCACTGTTCATGATGATTTCTAACCCTTCTTCGATTACTGTTCATCCAGAATCATCATTTTTTTTTCATTTTTTGATCTTTTGGATTGATTCTTGACATCATTGCACTCGATTTTCATCCCTGAACATCTTTAATTCAAGAATCTCATCCAAATTCTGCACAGAAATTACAAATCTGACCATTTTATAAACTTTTGTTCGAAAACTTGTGCTTACTGTTTTTGGATCAAAAGTCGTTTAATTTGATCGAATTAGGATTTGTAATCAACTAAGAAAGTGTGTGGAATCAAATTTTGAACAAATCTGTGCAAATTTCATAACAATTGATCAAGAATTGAAAAAAGTTATGGCTGAATCTGGGATTTTCGATTTTGAAGTGAAGGTTTCGGATTGTTCTTGATGGTTTCGAATCATTCATAGATGGTTTCGGATCCTTCTTCATTTACTGTAGCTTGATTTCGAATCACATAGATAAAATAATAAGTTTTGGTTTCGGATCCTTAAGGATACGAAATCGTTGGTTTCGCATCCTGTTAAGTCTGAAATCAAGTGGTTTCGCATCAAGTTGCATTCGAAACCATTGGTTTCGCCTCAAGACCAATACGAAATATGTTGGTTTTGAATCCTTCTTGGTCCGAATCCATTGGTTTCAAACCCGTCTTGGTCCGAAATCTGTTGGTTTCGAACCCTTCTTGGTCCGAATCCATTGGTTTCGAACCCTTCTTGATACGAATTCCGTGGTTTCGAATCCTTCTTGATACGAATTTGTATTGGTAAAAAAAACAAAAATTGAGAAAAAAATTTATTCCGAAATTTTTTCTATAGTGTATTTTATACACTTTAAGAGCTTTTCAAGAAATATTTTTATATATTTTTTTTTTCAATAGTGTATTTTATACACTTTCTGCTTGATTTTCTGAAAGATCAATATCTAGCAATTCCAAAGAGAGAAATGGCTTTGAAGCAAACTATTATAATAGAAATACCTCCAACTCCACAAATTGTTGTTAAACCAAATAATTAAAGTTTGCAATAAGTTCTTATAACAGAAATACCTTAAACACCACAAACTTTTGTTAAATCTAATAATGATAGTTTGAAGCAAACTATTGTTAAATCCAGTGGTGAAGGTTTGAAGCAAAATTTTGTTAAACCTAATACTTCAAATCCTTCATTTCCTGTTTTAAATAAAGCATTGGAGGAAAAAAATGTTGATCTAAAGAGACAAATTTTAGACATTTTTTCTTCAAATGCTAAACTTACTAAACGAATTACTGATCTTGAAGTATATATTGCAGGTCTTGAAACAAAGAAACACAACTCAAGTCTGCACGATCAAATCAAGAAACTTCAAGAGAAAGTAACAACTCTTCAAAGTGAAAATGCTGATATGAAGAGCAGAGAAATCGAGAGAGAAAAGGGGAACTCATATCTACAAGATCAAATAAAAAGAGTTTAAGAGAAAAGAACAACGTTGGAAGGTGAAAACGTTGAATTGAAGAAAAAACTTTCAGAACGTGAAAGAGAGTCACATTCTTCAATGAAAGTTCTTATAGAAAAGGAAGTAATTGAGCTGAATTGTATAAAACTTTCAAAACAAGTTTCTGACTTTGAGAAAGTTTTATTTTTAGAAAAAGACAAGCTCGAAAAAGAAAGAGCTGAGTTTGGAATTTAAAAGAAATCTTTTGAGATAAAAAGTAATAAACTTTCCGTGAAAATCTCTGATTTAGAAAATCTTTTGGAAAAAGAAAGAAAAGATTTTGCGGAAAAGAAAAATCTATTTGAAAAGGAAAGCAAAACCCTTAAAAAGAAAAATATGGAAATTTTCAAAGAGATTACTGATAAAAGAAAGTTTTTGGAAAAAGATTTTGAATCGGAACGCGAATATTTTGAAGATGCGATTCTTAATCTTACCAAAAAATTCTATGGTTTATCAGCTGATATTATGAATGATCAATTGATCAAATCTGATCTCCAAAAGAAATTTGATCTAATTTTTAAAGAGGAAAATGTTTTGATAAACAAAGTCAAAGAACTTGAAGACATCATTTTTAAATTTGATGTCTCAAAGCAGGCCAGACATGATACTATATTTCAGACTCCATTTGTTAATTCAAATGATTCTGAATGCACTTTTAAAACTGCTTCAAGTTCAAGCTTTAAAAACATTCCTTCTAAACAATTTTATAGATCAACTGATTTCTCAAAAGGTCAGATTCGTTCTACAAATCTCTTCTATAATCATTTGCTTGATAAATCGGATAAGGATTCAAAAGTGCCTAAAGTTAATACTTGCAAACCTGAAGTTCCAGTCTTCAAGAAAGTGAAGATGGAATGGAGAGTCAAAGGCACAACAATTCCGAAGAAAGAAGTTCCAAAATCATCTGCATCCACATCAAAAGCAAAGAAGAACAATGCGCCGAAAGGTAAATCTTCTGCTAAACCTAACTATTCATTCCGTAAATCATCTGATTAGGTTGGCACATAAGAAAATCTGTTGTTCTTACTGTGGATCAAATGATTTTGTACATAAAGATTATACTTCTTATTGGTACGGTACTTACAGTATTCGTTTTAAGAAATCTACACCTAACACACTAGGACACAAGTCCCGTTGGATACCAAAATCTGCTTAATCTGTTTTGCAGGTTCATCATGTATTGTGCTGATTTGGAAATATATATACCACACACATGACTGAAAACAGAAGAGAAGCGGTGAATTTTTTTGAAGAGTATATGTACCATTAAGGGGGAGCAAAGACCTATGGCTTCTAAACATCTCAGCTTAGAACCCGTGCTTCAACGACTATAGCTTCTGAACAATTCAGTTCTGGACCCGTACATCAAAGTCTTAGACTTCTAAACAAATCAGTTTAGAACTCATACTTCTCAGGTGATATCATTCATTGTCACATCTTTCTGTTTCAAGGAACATGTGGTGAAAGGTAACATTGCATTATATTTTATTTCTACTGTTTTGAATGTTTGAGTCTTAACAAATTTAATTCAATGAAATGAATTTTTTTTAATTTTCATTCAATGAATGAAATGTGTGTCAAAGTGATTTTACAAGTATTTTTGTATTATCTGAGTTACATTTGTTTCAACTTTCACTTCTGAAATAAATCCAAAGGTCAGCAAAACATGAATGAAATTATGCTGAATGCTCAAAATTATGTAAATCTAGACTTATATAGAATATAATGCTCAAAAAGTCTATTTGTCAAAATGATGGATGGAAACGAAAATATGGGGGAAGCGCTATGTTTTTAGAACCAAGTGATTGCGATGCATCAAATAAACAAATAAAAATCATTTAGTTTGAAAGTTTGTACCTGTGGACTTTCTGGTTTGGGAGAGTAAGTCCTAAGGGGTGCTCGACACCTAGTCCCTAAGATAAACTGGTATGGGATTGGCTGACCCAAATCCTGCTATTGAACCAGATTGAAAGCCATGTTTTACTGGTACAAATGGGTTTAAGATATATCGATGTGGCCTTTCTGGTTTGGGAAATTAAGTTCTAAGGGGTGCTCGACACCTAGCACCTAAGGCCAACTGGTCTGGGATCTGCTAACCCAAATCCTGCTATAGAACTATATAGAAAATCGTGTTTAACGGTGTGTCTTATTCTTACTAAACTTTTTGATTAAAAGATGTCAATGAGCACAAAATCAAAAGATGCCAATGTGCACAAATTAAAAGATGCCAATGTGCACAAAATAAAAGATGTCAATGGGCACAAAATTAAAAGATGCCAATGAGCACACATCTCTTGATACTTGGGGAAAATACAAAGTCGCGATAAACCGTAAATTTGTGAAAATCCTGATTTTGGACAAATAGTGTGAGTAGAGCAAAGTATTCTTATACGTTTTAGAATTGCATATGCTTGAAGCTAATCATATTTCGCATGCTAGCACACCAAATAGATTTAACAAAGGGGTTGAAACTGAACATTTTTTAACTTGATATGCAATGATGTCTTGTTTTTGAATCCAAACACATGCATTTGATTTCATTTGATTGAAAAATCTGTTAAACTTCATTAAGTTGGATTTCTTTTGTATAGATTTCAAATGATCAAATGTTAGTAGTTATAAAATGCAGTTCAATGAATTTTATATTCCTTGTATAAATGTTTTCATTAATGCACTGTATTTGAAATGAATATCTTTAATGAAATATATGCATACTTTCAGGGGGAGAAAACAAATTGCTCCAGAATTCTTATTTTGAGGGGGAGCAAGGTTATTTATAAAGGAAGATATTGTTAATAATACTCAGAGATGCGACAGAAATTGAAAAAGGTTTTCGATGATCATGATGCTCACTATCATCGAAAAAGGGGGAGAAATGTTTAATTCAATTTCATGTCGAAGATAATTGAAGATCAAAGAGATGAAGATACTAAGTTCAAGAAATCATTCAAAATACAAGAAATATTGGTTTCGGATAATGTGAAGTCTGAAATGTTGCTGAATTTGGTTATCTTAGTTCTGAGCGTTTCAGAATGTGCTTACACCTAAAAGTTCAACAATGTGGATGGTTTCGCATCTCTCTATTCCTATCTCAAATGGTTTCGGATTCCATTTTTTCAGATTTGGCATGGTTTCGCATCCTCCATGATACGAATTCTCATGGTTTCGGACCCAACTTGATTCGACTTCCGTTGGTTTCGTACTTGCCTTGATCCGGATTCCTTGATTTCGAACTCTTATTGATTCGAATCCCATGGTTTCGAACCCTTCTACATCCGGATTCCATGGTTTCGTATCCAACTTAATATGAAACGGATGGTTTCGCACCCTTCTTGGTACGGATTTCATGGTTTCGCACCCTTCTTGGTACGAATCCCCATGGTTTCGCACTCTTCATCATCCGAATTGATGGTTTTGGATCCTTAAAGTTAATTTGAGAACTAAGGTTCTTGCATCAAGAAGGATACGAGAAGTTACTGTTTGTCAAAGACTGATAAAGTTGCAAAGATATGTTTTTCATGTACAAGACTTGAAGATGGTTTGATAGAGTGTCTGTTGGAGAAGATTGACTTTACAAAGAGCTGAAGACTGCTGTCATATTTTTTAAATCTTGAATCCAAAGGGGGAGATTGTTAGAGCATTGTTGTATTCAAGATTTATTGTAAAGTCAATGTACTGTATTAGTTCATAATGCCTTTATACCTTATATGTTATGGGTATAAATAGGCTTGTCTAGTTCTTTTGAAAGTAACAATTTGTAACAATCTAGAACACTTGTAGCATTTGTCATTTTGTACTCATTGATCAATATATGGATGACAAGTTTGCACTCTAGATTCTCTCTCTATATTTGATTGCTAGATTATGGGTTTACCAGATAGATGTAGTTATGATACAGTCTTTGTTAATGCTATGCATGGGTGAATATTATGTGATTGTGGTGCTAACTTATCTTTTGTATTTTGGTCTGTATCAAAAGTTAGCTATATAAGTTGTCATTTTTGAAAGATGCTTTAATGATTGATATAATTAAAGAAGATCAAGCTATAGTTGGATAAAGATTTGATGATAACAGTTGCTCTAAGGAGGCTTGCGAATTTAAGTTGGGGAGCGGGTAATGTTGAAGGATGTAAGATCCAGAAAATGTGGAAAGTTGAGTCCTTGTTATTCCTTGACTTTTAACTGTGATTAAGTAAGTAAGACGAGAAATTGAAGGAATACATGATATATTTCATGTTTGTATGATGTGATTCAACTTACTGAAATAAGAGTAGGTGAGAAGAGTCGTTTTGTGGAGAAACCAGAGACGATTTTAGAAAGATCAATTAAGAAGTTACGACCTAAGAATATGGTTATGTAGAGAGTACAATGGTGCTTATGTGACATTAGAAGTTGAAGAGGTAATGAAGATTATATATTCTCATTGGTTTATCTGGCTTTGATTTTGAGGACGAAATCATTTTAAAGTTGGGCAGTATTGTAACATCTCAATTTTTATAAGTGTTACATTTGGCTTATTGTATAATTTGAGTATAATTATATGATAGATTAATTTTAGAGTTTATCCTCGAGTAAGGGGTAAACTCTAATTTTAATTTATAAGTTTGAGGGTGGAAGTTGTCAAATGATGACAGTTGAGGGGGCTGATTGGTTAAGGGATGAAAGATATCATCACCACCACCTCTTTTTATATAAAAGAGAGGTGAGGTATCATGTTTTGGTTATTTCTTTGGTCTTGTGTGTGTGTGTTTTATACAAGAGAAAGAGAGATAGAGAGAGATAATCGAAAGAAAGAAGAAGAAGAAGAAGAAGAAAAGCAGATTATTCAGCTGGAATTAAGAGGCAATCTGAAGTAAACAAAGGTATATTCTTCACTATATATGTTCCTACTAAGTTTATGTAGCTTTCTATGGGTTTAGAAATTGGGTTTCGATGATTTTGTATGTTATGAGTAATCTGGGTTTATGAATATGTTCTATTAGTAGTCTTAAGCATATCTGCAAAATTATAGTTGCATGCATGGCTTAAAAGTAACAGTTTTGACTTAAAGACGTTTACAGTTAGTTGAGACAAAGATGAATGTTAGTTAGTTGCGATAAAGATGAATGTTGCGACAAAGATGAGTGTCGCAACAGTGAGTTGCGATAAAGTGAGTATATTGCAACCAGTTGGTTGCGATAAGAATTATGTTGCAACAGTTGGTTGCGATAAGTTGTAATGTCGCAACAGTTGGTTGCGATAAGAGCGATGTCGCAAGTAGTGGGTTGCGACAAGCGATGTCGCAAGTAGTGGGTTGCGATAAGTGACGGGATTTTGAGTTATTTAGGATTTTAAGAGTCCTAATCAGTAGATTAATACAATTGCATCGTGTATTTGGATATTTCAGACCTTGAAAGTTTGGTGGCGGAAAATCATTACAAACATAAAGAG
The DNA here is from genome assembly GCA_033807775.1 of Saussurea involucrata. Lineage (NCBI taxonomy): Eukaryota > Viridiplantae > Streptophyta > Magnoliopsida > Asterales > Asteraceae > Saussurea > Saussurea involucrata. The sequence continues at coordinate 92,206,428 of CM066314.1, forward strand.
TGACGCTGTTGCTATCAGGTGAGTTCATTCTCACCTTACCTATTTTATAACGTATTTAAATTACGGTAAGGTATATTTTTATAAAGAGATGTTTCCTGAATAAATTTTTTATGGACGATTATACGAGTTTTAACTATTTGTTCTAATGAACAATTGGGTATATAAATTTATATCAAGGACCCGTGAGTGATGATATTAATTGTTGGACTTATGTTATGATGAATTGACATATTAAATATGATTTGCTCATACTGAATGATATGAGAAATCCATATAAAGCAACAACCTGCACGAGTACGAATAAGTGTAATAAATCCATAGACACTAACTTTATTTGATAACGTAGGATAGGCAAAGTAGAATTTCTATTCCTGTTTATTTTGGAATGTAATGAATAGGCAAAGTAGAATTGCTATTCATATTAATGAATAGGCAAAGTAGAATTTCTATTCATAATTGAGAAGGAGGAATAGACAAGGTATAATTTCTATTCCCATGTATCCTTGGAAATGATTGAATAGGCAAAGTATAATTGCTATTCCCGTGTATCCTTGGAAATGATTGAATAGGCAAAGTATAATTGCTATTCATGTTGAATAATTGAATAGGCAAAGTAGAATTGCTATTCATATAGAAATGATTGAATAGGCAAAGTGTAATTGCTATTCATGTGGAATGATTGAATAGGCAATGTAGAATTCTTATTCATATAGAAATGGTTGAATAGGTAAAGTATAGTTGCTATTCGTATTGAGATGTGGAAATATGAATTAGACGAAGTGTAAGTGTTGTTTTCCTGTGATTTCAGCGGATTAAAAATAGGCAATATAAGTTCTATTTATGTATCCATTTCAAGAAGGAGGTATGGTGATTGAATGTATGTCTGCAGGCTTGATCGATAAACTAGAATCCGTGATGATTCGTAGTAGGCTATTGAATATGGTGGTATGACTTTATGAATGGTAGTCATACTCATGGGATTGAGTATGATTCTGTTATTATGAGACGAGTACAAGTATGGTAAGAATGAGGGTAAGTCAAGTTTGATAAGACTGGTTTACATTGATTTAAAACTATTATTTTTGAAACTGAATGTTCTCACTAGGCGTTAGCGTAATCGTTTCAAATTATATTTTTTTACCAGGTACTGGCTCCGGGAAATAAAGGGATGTGGGATGAGAGCTTTTGAGATAGCGGAGAAGTTATTTTTCAATGAGTCTTTTGGTGGATTGCTTAGATAACCTAGTTAATCTGATTATAGTGACATTATTAGATTAATAGGTTATTTGAAGAATTCAATATTTGTAAATATGACTACTCCTAGTTAATTCTCCGCTTATGTATTAAGTTTGGAATATTTTATGTTAATCTTGTTAGAATTTTGAGGTTCAAATTGACCCTGATTTTTAGGGTGTTACAGAGAGTTCCTCTGTATACTGCTTAATTCCCAGCATACCTCTAGTAGGTAGCTCAAACTCAAAAGAGATCATGGTCCTATTGAAGCATATGTTTATGTTTTCGGAGTTATCAGGTTTGGACATATATCCATTTATGGTGTTTGCCTCAGAATCAAAGAAACAGCTCTGCCAGAACCGATGAAGATATCTGGCAGGGATCTTGGACGCGTTGCTAGTCAGAAGGAGTCTTAGAGGATGGTTTTCCAGAATGTTCGATTAAATGGGTTGTCCCTCCCCAAAGTTGTTTCTATTTGGGACCAAGTAGTGATTGTTAGGTTTTGAAGGTAGTTGGTTTTTAAAACAGTCGTTTTCCAGGAAGTTTTATAGGTTGGTAGTGGGTCCCTGATGAACAGAATCTACACTGTTAGCTTTTTCTTGAAGGTTTCATGGAATTGCAGGGTTGTTGGAATGCTCAGATGGAGCAGGGGAGTTAGCAGGTGAATCCATTTGAATGTTTGCTTGAGTGTTCTTGAGAAAATAGCAAAGATTTGCAGGTTGTTTTTTAGATTTGCAGGTTTTGCAAGATCGCCGGATAAGTCAGAGAGAAAGGGTTCGTAAAATTGAAGAAGAAGGGTAAAAGTGGGTTTTATAGTGGGTAAATTAGGATAGCATTCGGGCGGTAAAAAGTGAATTCTATAAAGTTTGGAGTCCTCACTCGAGTGTACAACTGGGTTCAACGCTTCAGAACTGTCGTGTGGCACACACGTCCAATAGAAACGTGCCACATCAGAAGTGGCGGTGCACGATGGAACGTCGTGCGGCGCCCATTAATGCTGAGCGCGTGGCAGTTGCTACCCCTAAGTGACTGTCACTTTTGAAAATAACCCGCACCTCAGAAGAAAACAACGTCATGTTCCTACAGAGCCTCAATGAAGAATGGCTCCAACTGTCTATGTCCCTACAAACAAATCAAGACTTAGACACCTGGAGCTTATCAGATCTTTATGGAACTTTGGCAGCCCAAGAACCCCAAATCGCCCAGGCAAAAACTCAAACTGCTGGGCCTCTGGCACTAGTTGGGAAGACTACAGAGGCAAAAGAGAAGCCTAAGAAGGAAAAAGCTGTGGAGGAGAAGAAGAAGAAGAAAGTGGTGGTTTGTGACAACTGTCAAATTTACACCTCAGGTTAGAACTGCACTGGATATTTCAATTATTCATGTCATAGTTCACACAGTGCGATTTTAGCAGTAAACTCGGTACGGTAGGAAAATTTGAGAAATTTTGCCTAGGAACCCCTTGATTTAGGAAATTATCCATAAATCGCATAAAATGCCAACTTAAGCTACAATTATACCACAAGTATTATATAATTAACATCTTGATCTATTTTCAACTAAATTATATAAATACTTTACTTTTATATAATTACTTTGCTATTTATAATTTATGAGAAAATACTTGTGTTTTAAATAAATCAAAAAGAAAAGATTAGACTTTATTATTGCATCACACCTCCCCCCCTCTCTACTCTTTATGTATTTCTTTTGGCTATCACAACACATTTCATTCTCTCTCTAAATTTTCACACAAGAATTCTCTCTTCTTTCTCTCTCTATCTTCATCCATCTTCATCAAATCTTCATCCACCTTCATCCATAAATTCATCCTCTAAACACCTCTTTCCAAAGAGATAAAAATGTTCAAGGTAAATACAAGTGTATTGGATGAAATCCATACACTCTCTTTTGTCTAAATTTTCATTTCCTGCATTCTCTTATGAATGTTCTTCACCTTCTTCTACATTTCTTTAATATTGTTAAAAATCATCTTTACACATCTTAATGTTTGTAGATTTACCACCATAACACTTGCATGTTAGTAAAAAGGTGGTGAATCCATAATCAAACCCATGCTAAGATCAAAGATGAACTTTTAAACACATGCATGTAGTTTTCTTGAAAAATCCATACCTTTTGATTCAAAGGTTTCATGAGTGGATCTTTAAATCCATTAAAAACATGTTTTAACCAACATGCATGAGCTAAAAATACACAATTTTATGATACATGATGAAGATTTTGACATAAACACCAAAAAGAACCATTTTCAAGATTTATAAAAGATGAGATGATGGGTAAACTTGCATGTAGTTTAAATGGCTCAAAAACATGTTTTGGAACTGAAAATAAATGTATGGGGATGAGTCAAATCGTATTTTGCATGCAAATGAATAAAAATTTTGGGTAAAAAGTCAATATAGGTGCACATGCACAAAGGGTGGTTTTGACAGCTTGCTGTCAGATTCCACACATCTTTTCAAAAGGTCATATCTCATTCAATACTACTCCAAATTAAGTAATTCGTTTTCTGGAAATTATTGTTATGTGTTAGGATTCAAACCCAAGTGGTTTCACCAAAAAAATCAAAGATTTCGTCTACCAAACAGTCTTCACAAAAGCAGTGCGCAAACAGCAACGTTTTCTGTCGAGTTTTACGTCAGGTATTTTTGCACGTACTTAAACACTTCTAAAAATTAGGAAACGGGTGCCAAAAGTTTTCTAACTCATTAAACCACTTGGACATAAAATATCTTGACCTAACTATACCTGGAAGTAATCCAAAAATGGACACAAAGTGACACCAAAATCTGGATAACAAAGGACAATTTTCTTGTTATGATTGAAAGTTAACTCTTGATCCCATTTCATCATTTTATGATGAAATTGTGGAATATATAAATATATGTACACTACATATTTTTATATTTATGCATTTTATATACTCTTGATGTAACAACCCAGAATTTGAACATACAAGCTAGAAGCTACCTCTTTAGTTCATAACGCCAAAAACGGCTCAACATGGTCCCACTAACAAGATTTACAATACAGGGTTCGCGGAAATAACCCTAAATACAGCTGTAACAACCCAGGCCAACCGTACCAGATATTTTCCGCTTTGTCCACACACCTGGACTCACGGTTTTAAAACGCGTCTGATAGGGGAAGTATCAAGTTCCTCTTATAAGGCAACCTTTGTTCCCCTCCCCAACCAATGTGGGATCTTACAATCCACCCCCCTTGGGAGCCCAGCGTCCTCGCTGGCACACCAGTCCGGTTCCTGGCTCTGATACCATCTGTAACAACCCAGAATTTGAACATACAAGCTAGAAGCTACCTCTTTAGTTCATAACGCCAAAAACGGCTCAACGTGGTCCCACTAAAAAGATTTACAATACAGGGTTCGCGGAAATAACCCTAAATACAGCTGAGAAAATCTAACTAAACATTTCAAAGGAGATTCTTCTAATTCCTTCAAGCGCAAGCTCCGATCCACGTCTTGCCAAAACTCTTGTAAGTACAGGATCTAATCTTACAATCAATATAGAAAGCAGTAATTGAGAAGTTGTATGATCAAGCCCAATTGTATTCAATGATGAACAGGATTACCAATCTAAGAGAGAGAGAATCTCAAAGATTACAAAGAATGAATAGAAAGATATACGGGAAAATCAATCAGTTAGCAACGTAGTGCTAACCACTCTATTTATACTGCAACGGACATGTTAAAGCTACAGTACAAATAAGAAAGACTAATAAGAACATAACACGTGTTCTAATTAGTTTACTAAATACTAAGTAAAGTATGTAGTCATAAGTTCTGAACAGGTAGTTCAGAACTTCTGAACATTCTTCTGATAACGCTTCTCAGAGCTTCTGACTCTTTCTCTCAGAACTCTGACTTCTCTTCTCAGATCTCTGACTCCTCTACTCAGAATATCTGAGTCTTCTTATCAGATCTTCAACACTTGGTTTATTGACAAAACTTCAGATCTAACAATCTCCCCCTTTTTGTCAAATAAACTTGAATTTAGCATCATCCAGGTCTTTCAGAGCAGGAACGATTTTCTAAAGTAGCACATTTCTCAGATTAAGCCTCTTATCAATTTTGACAATGATTTCTTGAATAATTTCAACTTGCTGATTGATTACTTCTTGAATTATATTTGCTTCCTTCACTTTCAGCATCTTTTTCTCCAAATTATACTTTATGATTCTTAAAGTTCCAGAACAGTATTTTACAGTTTCCTTTGCTCTGAAGAAGATCTTTCCACTTTTGTTTTTCAAAAATACTCCCAAATCTGGATATTTGTGAACACTTCCAGTCTTTAACACCTTTTTCTGTTCATGATCTGTGTTGGGATTTGCCAGATAAACACATGGCTTTTGTAAGTACAAAGCTATTTGGAAATCTGTATAACAGTGCCACCTTAAGATGTAGAACATGGCCTCAATCACCACACTTCTTGCCTTCCTTTCATTTCTGTCTTTGCTTGACTCTTTGAAGCATAGAAAGCTGTGTAATCTGTAGAAGTCAACCACTGATAGTTTCTCAAAATCTGCATCAGTAAAGTAATAAACCTTGCCATCTTCTCTCAGAACTTCAAAGGATAAGTACTCCATCTTTCTGAATTTCTTAACCTTCAATTCTCTGATTCCAGTGATTAGAAAATCTGAGTAAACAACTTGCTTTGTTTTGCCAAGACATCTTGATTTTTCAGCCAATCAGATCTGAGTCTCCTTAGGTCTATCATAATACACGTCCAAGAATTGTACTTCTTTTGGTTTGAAGAACTCAGGCAAATCAAATTCAAGAAAGTATCCATTTAGATCAATGGATATTTCATCTTCTTTGGGTTCAGACTGTTCAGCTTGATCAAAACTAGTTATCTGCACATTCTGAGGTGTTGTGTTCTGGACTTCTTCAACTTCATCTGACAGAATTTCATTCACTTCATACTCAGCAGGAAACACAAAATCATTATGTAGAATCTTTTTGGGATTCACCCCAGATAGCAACCATTCACTACAGTTTCTGATTTTTCTTCTAAGATCCAACCTCCTCTTCACAGAGTTCATACATCTCTTCTTTAAACTCTCTCTTTCAGTTTCCACACTTACTTCCATTTCAATCAATAACCAATTTAGAGTTGCATCACTGTACTTCACCAACTCTTTTAATCTGAACATTTCAAGCCTTCCGTGAACTGTATATGTGAACCCTTCTGTCTCCATTCCTTCATTCACAAATCCCTTCAAATCTAAACCAATTTCTGTTTTCTTTGTAGGAGAACTCGGATTACACTTCTCTTTTCTTTTTTCAATAGCTAATTGGAAGTCATACAAGTGTATATTTCTGACATAGATACCCAGAAGTCTTCTGCATTCAATTCCCATCAAGGCTTCTTCAGTGCTGGCAAAGAACTTGACTAGAAAGATCTGATCATCAAGAGTCAATCTGTGAAAATCAAAAGTAGACATCAAAACCTTTGTATTTCTTTCTTTCAGCACTTCCATTCTAACAAACATTAAACCATTGAATTCTTCTTGTTGAAACATCAGAACTTTCTCAATTCTTTTCTGGATATGCAGTTTTGAGTCAGGAACTCTGAATCTGTTAGAAGCTTCTGAGTAGACTATCTGAGCTCTGTCATCCATAAAACCATCAATGTTACTTTCCAAAAGCTCATACTCTCCTTCTGTGTAGTAGAGATTATCATACATTTCCTCAAGAAAAATATCATCATGAAATTGTCTGGCTAATGGCACATCACTTAACTCTAGGATGAAATCACATACAGGTTCTTCTAGTCTTTGCAAGTTAATCTTTGGGATCTCAATTGGTTTTCTGAATACATACTCAGAAGGCATAAAGTAGTCTTTCACTTTCACATACTCTTCTTCTGTATTTAACTCATCACAAAAGTTAAATCTAAAATCATCTTCAAAATCCTGAGTATAATTCACAGTTCTGTCTTCTTCTCCCATTAGATCAATAGGTCTTACCATTTTTATTCCTTTCTGAACTTTTTGAACATTTAAAGCTCTGACTAAATTATTATGCATCCTTCTGATCAACTCTTCACTTAACCTCCTTTCTTCTAATTCATAATCCGTCATATTTTCTTTGTTATACACCACAATATCTGTACACATGTTGACCACTTCACTTTCCACTGTCTTTTCTGATCTCAATACAGATTCCTCAATAGCTTCAGTTTCATCTGAGTTTCCTTCCATCTCTGTGTCTAAGTTCAATTCCTCTGTTTTATCTGAATCACCACCATCTGTACTTTCCAACTCCATTTCCTCTGTATCTGAACTATCAATCTGAACTATCTGAGTTATTGCCTTTAACTTTTCTTGTGTCTGATCTTCTGAACTTTTTGTACTGGCTAAGTGCATATCTGCTATCTCAAAATCTTCTATGCCAATGTCATCATCAGAACTTAACCTCTGTCTTTTCTCCCCCTTTTGATGATCATGAGGCTCATTATCATCAAACTTTCTTTTCAAGTTCTGATTAAAAGTAACTTCAGGTTCAGCTTCTGCAATAGGAACAGGATCAAGAGGCTTTGAAGTAGAAGCCAATGATACACTCAGTGCTTTCAGTATAGATTCCTGCATACCTTGCATTTGTTTTAACATATCCTTTTGAAAACCAGACATTATATCCATGATCTCCTTTTTGTGAGAATCCAAGGATTTCTTTACATCATCTAGTTTGGTTTCAACATAAATCAACTTTTTCTCCAACACAACTTTCAAATCTGACATCTCATCATTCAAATCCTCCACCTTCTTCTCCAAATTTTCTACTTTTCCCCCCATCTCCTTGTTTTGTTTCTGAATCTTTTCAAATTCAGAAGTTTCTAATAGTGAACCTGAACCAACAGATGGTCCAGTTTTCATGTGCCCAGAGGGCTCATGGCCTGTAGATAACACAAAGTCATCTTGTACAACAGATGCACGTTTGAATGAGGCTTTTGTAATGTTCACCTCACCAGGACTTCCATCCAATCCTCGACACCCAACATTAGGTATGTCTATGAATGTTGTTTCAGGAATACGAAATTCCTGATTTGTGCAAGTGTCAGGAGGAATTTTAGGCTCAATATGAATAGGACTGTGATATTCAGACTCAATGTGTTGAAAAATAGATTGGGATTTATCACCTCCCTCCAAATGAGTTTGGGATGGTTCCCCGGATTTGTGTGAAACAGTAGCATGTAGAAATGCTTCTGAGTGGATATGGATGGGTTGTTCAAGATCCACCACTAGGTCCATGGTGTTTGTTTCAATATTGGACACCAAGAGATGTGAACCAATAGCATTTGTGGTTACCTGGTCAAGATTAGCTGGTTCAGAGGCATCTCTTTCTGTTTAAACCTCTGTTGACAATCTCTCATCCTCACCACTCTCATTCTGTTTTTCCTCACCAAATCTAACCAAGCTCTCAGAATTTTCCCCCTCAAGTCTCTCAGAATGTTCACCCATCTGAACATCCTCCCCCTCTCTAATTCGACTAGACCCCTCACCTCTCTTCTCAGGTTGGTCCTCTTGGGTAGGGATTTGAGGTAATTCAATTCTCATAGAGGTGCAATAAGCTTTTAAAATCTCACTCTCCCTTGGAATATAATTCCTAAGTGATTTTGGCAACAATTTATGATTGGGATAGTTTTCAAGTCTTGTTACTGAGGTCATCTTACCCAAATAAAATGTGGGACCATGCTTCTCATTTGTTCTTCTTGAGATTGTGCTGTTTTCCTGCATGGCATACCAAATAACAATTTGCCAGTACCTTATATAAGGAATGTATGTCAGTGGAGCATCCTTTGTTTTCCTTTGAATTGCTTTCTGATTCTTCTCAAATGTATTCTTCATGTCTTCCCAAAGTATTAAAGTATAGTCATAATGCCTATTCTTCACTAAGCCCTGAAAGATCTGAAGAATTTGTTTAGAACCTTGATCAGCAGAACTATTCTTCCCTGACAAACATTTATTTACCACATGAAAGAAGCAAGCCCAAATAAGTGGTAATTTGTTTCTTCTGAACAAACTGAGAGTCCTCAATCCTTCATTGTATCCCAATTTCATAAATTCTGCTATTAATTCCTCTGTTAGGGGTGAGTCTTCAAAATCTGTCCTTCTTTGTACATCATCTTTCTCTGGTAGATTCAGCATTTCTCTTAGTGCAGAGATAGATAAGGCAAATGTCACTCCTCCAATTTCAGACACAAACTTATTATCTTCTAACCTCAGATGTTTCCACCATTGTTGTATGTACTGAACAGGAACATTTTTGCTTCTTGTAAACCATTTTCTATAAGGATGATGTTTGAATAACTCCATGATAATTCTGTGTTCAGGTTTAAATCGACTTTCCTCAAACAATATAACACAATTATTTTCAGACAATTTCAACCATTCACTCTCAGGAATAGCCCTTTCCACGAAAATAGGTCTATCTGACATAATTGACCCTGCAGCACTCTGTTCATGTTCAATATTAATGTTTACCTCATCTGCATTTCCTTCTGATTCATCCATTTGTTCATCTTCTTTTCATTTCTTATTGCCTCTTCCTCTACAGCTCTATTCTGTACTTCATCATTATCCGAATCAGATGAATCCATTATCGATTTTGTAGAATGTAGCGAAATTGGACCACTCCTTCGTATTCCAACCATGATTTAAGAAGAAAACAAACTCAAAGAACTCTGGATTTGATTCGTATCTCACTTTTCGCTCTGGAATTTGAAAAGATTTGGAATAGGGATTTTAAGACCTATTTAAAATCCGCGAAGTTGAAAGGTTTAACGGAAAAGCGAAATCAATGTTATAACGGAGTCACCACATTTGAAATGCCACAGAGGATTTAAATGAAATGCGTGGCATAATCAAACAAATATGAAGCTGACACGTGTTAGTGGATAGAATTTTGACTCAAGTCAAAGATCTGAATAACACGCTCAGATGTTTTGACTTTTCTTTATCAGATATCTGATTGTTCTACTCAGAGTTCTGATTCCATAACTCAGAAGAATTTTGCCTTGTAACCAAAATGTCATTTAAAATCAACTTCTGACAAATATAAAACATTTTGATTATTCAGAAGAGATTTGAACAGATAGAAACACTTTTTATCATCAAAATTCTGTTCATATTATGATGATTTTTAAAATAAATCATTTAAAATCTTATATCTGAATATGAAATTTTTTTAATTCAGATATAGTTTGAACAACAAAAAAAAAATATTTATCATTAAAAGCTTGTTCTTCTTAGAATGATCAGAGATAAGAAATGAAAACAAACCTTTTTAAGCATCACAAAATGATTTCCAAAAGAATTTTGATGCTCCCCCTTGACTTGAGCATGCATTTGACTATTAATGATACATAAAGATGAGATAAAAAGATAATAGAAGAAGCATAATCCACACAGTTGAAGTATTTGTATTTCTCAAAAATAAATTTTTGAAGTTAGATTGCTGAAGTATCGACTCAGAATTTTTGACCTTAAGACTCAGAAGTTCTGATCTCAAGACTCAGAAGTTCTGAACTTAAGACTCAGAGTTCTGAGTACGCTACTCAGACAATTTTACTTAGAAAAATTTAGCATTTTTAAGAAAAACAAATATTTTCAATTAGTCAAATTAAGCATTCCTATTTTACATATGAGAAAAGAGAATCTTTTGTGATCAAGAGGCTTTGTGAACAAGTCAGCCAATTGATACTTTGTATGCACAAAGTGCATCTCTATAGTTCCTTTTTCCACATAGTCCTTTATAAAATGATACCTCACATCTATATGCTTAGTCTTTGAATGTTGAACAGGGTTCTGAGTAATTGCAATTGCACTTTCTGAGTCACAATAGATGGGAATCTTGTTAAGCTGATATCCATAGTCCATGAGTTGTGTTCTCATCCACAATGTTTGAGAGCATGAAGCAGCAGCAGCAACATACTCTGCTTCAGCAGTTGAAGTGGACACACAATTCTGCTTCTTTGATGCCCAACTCACTATTTTATCTCCCAAAAAGTGACAAGCACCAGATGTACTCTTTCTGTCCAACCTACTTCCTGCATGATCAGCATCAGTGAAAGCAGTCAATTTGAAGTCAGTTTCTTTTGGATACCATAAACCTAGATCAGGTGTTCCTTTGAGATATCTTAAAATCCTTTTGACAGCCAACATATGTGATTCTTTTGGGTTAGATTGAAATCTAGCACAGAAACAGGTAGAAAACATGATATCTGGTCTACTTGCAGTCAAATAAAGTAATGATCCAATCATGCCTCTATAGAGTTTGATATCCGCTGAAACACCTTTGAGATCAGCATCTAACTTTATGTTAGTTGCCATAGGTGTTCTCATAGAAGCACAATCAGACATTTTGAACCTTTTCAGAATGTCTCTGACATATTTTCCTTGATTTATAAAAATACCTTTTGGTAATTGTTTGACTTGAAGACCAAGGAAAAAATTCAGCTCACCCATCATGCTCATTTCAAATTCAGATGACATGATTTTTGAAAAATTATTACATAATTCTGGACTGGTAGAACCAAATATTATGTCATCAACATAAATCTGAATCAGAATCAAATCATCACCCTGTTTCTTTAAAAACAAAGTTGTGTCAATCTTACCTTTCTTGAACCCTGAACCTAACAAGTGTTTAGTAAGAGTGTCATACCAGGCTCGTGGTGCTTGTTTTAGACCATATAAAGCTTTGTCTAAAATATAAACATGATCAGGGAATCTGGATCAACAAAACCTTCAGGTTGATGAACATACACCTCTTCATTAAGTTTGCCATTTAGAAAGGCTGATTTGACATCCATTTGATACACCTTGAAGTTTTTATGTGCAGCATAGGCCAAAAATATTCTGATTGCCTCTATTCTTGCCACTGGTGCAAATGTCTCATCATAATCAATTCCCTCTTGTTGCCAGTATCCCTTAGCAACCAATCTTGCCTTGTTTCTGATGACAACACCTGATTCATCCTTTTTGTTTCTGAACACCCATTTAGTTCCAATAATAGATTTACCTTCAGGCTTTGGAATGAGTCTCCAAACTTTATTTCTTTCAAATTGAAGCAATTCCTCTTGCATTGCTGAAATCCAGTCTGGATCCTCTAGGGCTTCATTAGCTTTCTTTGGTTCAATCACACTCAAGAAACCAGCAAACATTGCTTCATTTGCTGTAGCTGATCTGGTTTTTACTCCTGCTGATGGATCACCTATTACTTGATGAATAGATGATTTTTAGTCCATTTATTTGCACTAGGGAGTACATCAATCTCTGAATAATTGTTGTTTGCATCATTCTCATCAATGATTGCTTGTAATTCTGAACTGTCCCTTTGTTCTGATGTATGAGTAGGAGTTACATCCATGTTTGGGTTCTGATCAATGAAGTCAGAATTCTGAGTGACTTGTTCAGAGTTCTGAGTACAAGAATCAGAATTCTGATTACAAGGTTCAGAATTTTCACCACTTGTATTTATTAGATTTAGACATTCCTCTGATGGACCTTTGTCAGAAATTACAGTTGATTGAACTATTTCTGGAGTCTTATTTTTCATCTCTTTGACCATCTTTGGGTTTTCATATTCTGCATAAGAATCAGAAATTAGTTCAATAAAAGCATCCTTAAACAGTAAATTGAGTTCTGAACAAATAGAATTAGAATTTGTATCAGAAGTCATATTTGTCTTGTTCAGCATGAGTTCTGAACTGTCTTGTTCAGAAGTCCTCATTCAGGGCTTCACCAAAAGTTACATTTATGCTCTCCATCATCCTCTTGGTTCTTCTATTGTAGATTCTGAATGCTTTGGAAGTTAAAGAATAACCCACAAAGTATCCTTCATCTGCCTTTTTATTGAATTTGGCAAGACTTTCTCTGTCTCTAAGAACATAGCACCTGCAACCAAAAACATGAAAGAATTTGATTAATGGTTTTCTTTTATTTATCAGTTCATAAGCAGTCTTATTTAATCTCTTATTGATTAAAGTTCTATTCTGTGTAAAACAAGCAGTTGCAATTGCTTCAGCCCATAGGAAAGTAGGAAGATTTGCATAAGCCAGCATTGTTCTCGCAGCTTCAACTAGAGTTCTATTTTTCCTTTCAACAACACCATTTTGTTGAGGAGTTCTGACAGCAGAAAAATTGTGAGAAATCCCAGAACTTTCTAAAAAATTCTGAAGAGTCTCATTTCTGAACTCTGTTCCATTATCACTTCTGATTTTCTGAACTGGAAGTTGTAAGAGAACTTGAATCCTTTTGATAAAATTTATCAATGTAGTAGCAGCTTCTGACTTAGCTCTTAGGAACTCAACCCATGTGTATCTGGAGAATTCATCAACAATCACAAGCATATATTTCTTTCCTCCCATAGATTGAACTGAAATTGGACCACAAAGATCAGTATGAATCATTTCTAATGGTGCTTTGCAAGATGAGTCCATTTTTAATTTGTGAGAACTCTTTTTCATCTTGCCCATTTCACAAGCTGAGCATAATGATTCTTTTTCAAATTTAAGCTTTGGTAAGCCTTTAACCAGATGTTTTGCAACGAGATTATTAAGATCTTTGAAATTTAGATGAGAACATCTTCTGTGCCAAAGCCAACATTCATTTGCAGTTGATTTTGATAAAAGACAAACTGTATTTAATGTTTTTAGTTTTGAAAAATTAACTACAAATAAGTCCATATGTCTTTTGGCCCATAAGACTTTAACATCATTTTCAGTTAAAATCATGCAACCTGTTATTTGAAACTTGATTTGACAAAGACTGTCTAAAAACTGACTTATGCTGAAAAGATTATGCTGTAATCCTTCAACATAGAAAACCCTTTGGATAGTTAGATCCCCTTTAGTTAAATCCCCATAACCTTTGACTTGTCCTTTGCTGTTATTTGCAAAGTTTACTGCTCCTCCAGCCTTTTCTGTGAAGTTTGATAGAAAAGACTTCTGACCTGTCATGTGTCTTGAATCTCCTGAATCTAAAAACCACACATGACAGCCCTGCAAAAGGATCAGTTAGTTTTAGGTACCCATTTTGGAATGGGTCCATCTTTGTTAGTTTTGTCATTGGATTTAACATTAGTACCTTTTACTTTCCACTCAAAATCTTTGTTCAAACACCACTTTCCTTGAACTTTTATGAAGTCAGAACATTTTCTGCTTACAAACTTATTCACTTTCTTTTTGAAAGTTGTATCTTTTGATTTTGCAACATTTTCAACTTTCTTTTCTTTTATCTTTTCTTTCTTCTCAGTCTGAGGAACAAAAATTTTCTTCTTTTCTGTATTCTGATGAACAGAAACAATTTTCTTTTCTGAATTCTGAATATCTTTTCTTATGTATGAAACAGAAGTTATTTTGACTTGACATTTATGAGAATATTGGAATGAATCATTTTTACATCTAACACAAACAAGATTTTTCTTTGCAAGTGACAATAAATCTGAAACATAGGTCATTTCATTTTTATTGATATTGTTCAGAGTACAATTGCCCTTATTACAAGAATTTCTAGCTTTGAGTTCAGAAGTAGATTTCATTCTAAGCTTCTCAAGATCCCTTTTCAGATCATTCAACTTTGCAAGATCATCTTTCCTTTTGCTTTATTCTTTTTCTGAAAAATTCAAGTCCTTTTTGTTAGAAGAATTAGATGATTCACCTTTTTCATATGTACTTGATTCATTAAAGAATTTATCATTTTCTCTTGGTGCATTAATTTTAAAAAGATCATACTCAGTCTTCAGTTTTTCAAGCTCTGTTATTTTCTGAATAAAAATATTCTTTTCTTTCAAAGCTTCTTCAAGTTTATTATCCACCTCACAGAAATCATTTTCAAGTTCATCATAAGCTTTCCTTAAGTCCTCAAGTTCTTGACTCACAAGATTAAATCTCTTTTCAAGTTGTAAAAATTCATCTGACTTTGTTTCAGAAAATCCAGTTGAATCAGACTTCTGACTACCTGAGTCAGAGTTCTGATTTACAGACTCAGATGTCTGATCTTTAGACTCAGAGTTCTGACTACAAAGTTCAGAATCCTGACTAGAAGTTTCAGACTTCTGATTGATTGTTTCAGAATTTTTACTTGTGTCAAATATGCTCTCAATGTCATGATATGAAAAACTTGGTTGTTTATTTTTGTAGCTGACATTTAAAGAATCATACTTGAATTTAGTATCATTGTATTTTGGCTTCTCATCTATTGGTTTAGAAACTTCTTTCTTAACCTTTTCTTCTGAACCAACTGACTTTTCTGTTTTAGACTCAGAAATTTTCTCATCTGACTTTTTAGAGTTTGGTCTTTGCAAATTGTCAGAACTTGTTATAGAACTAGCATGTCTTATGAAAACTTCAACAATTTCTGGGATTTTTGGCTTAGAAACTTGAAGTTTTTCATACAAGTTGATTGGAGCTCTTTTTAAAGTGACATTTTCTTCCAATCCCAATCCCTTCTTTGGGTTGTAAAATCTTGTATCTTTAACATTGCTTAATAAAAGATTTAATGTTTGCTGAGTCTGACCCCTTTTCAAATTCAGATCTTCCAATTCTTTGATTTTGGTGTATAAATTCTTTCTTTCTTCAAATAACATATCAAATTTTATTTGTAAATCACCTTTTTCATCCTTTATTTTTTAAAACTCAACTTTTAGTTCAGAAAGCTTTTTCAACAATTCAGAATTTTCATCTTTAACTTTCTGTTTCTCAGCCTCAGATTCTTCATATTGTTCTTTTATTACTTCTTTTTCAATTCTGAATTTGTTAACCAAATTTCTTTCTCCTTTTATCTGTTTTCTTAGATTAGCAAATTCAGTTTTCATTTCACCAATCTGTGTCATTAACTCTATTTCAAGTGAAGAATGTACCTCAGCAGATGACTCAGAATCAACATCTTCAAAATCAGAATCATCCTCATTCCTCATTTTTGCCATATAGCTTTGCATCTGTGGAAAGTTGATATGATCATCTTCATCAGAAGTGTAGTACAACCAATTCTCCTGTTCAGCCAATAAAGCAATTTTATCATCTCTCTTCTTTGCAAGCTGAGCCTTCTTGGTGTAGTACTCATAGTCTTTCACAATTTTAACTCTGCAATCCTTAGCATAGTGGCCAGATTTTCCACACTTGAAACACAGATTCTTTTCTTTTCTCTCATCCTTCTCTTCTTTGTTTTCTTCACTTCTCTCTACTCTCTTTTCAAACTTATTTTCTTCTCTGTCTTCTTTCTTCTTATAATCTGAACTCCCAACTCTCTTATAATTTCCTTGAAATCTACCCTTCCCATACCTTTTGTTGAAAGTATTTGTCAACAAAGCTAGTTTCTCAGCCATTATCTTGATATCTTCATCATCTTCTGATCCTTCTTCCTTGTCAGATTCTTCCAGATTAGGTATCTCTGATAGATATGCAGTCTTTTTAGGTGCTTTGATTGCTTTGGACTTTGATAAGAACGCTAACTGATCAGCAACATTTTTCTTCTCTTCCACAACTAACTTGACAGAGTCTTCATGTTGATTAAGAACACAGAACAGATCATTTAAGTCTTCTTCACACATATCCTTGTTCATTTGCAGACTTATGGCAAATGATGACCATTCTGAATTTAGACTGTTCAGAAATTTGTAATTTATTTCTGACTTCGTTTTCTTCAGTCCATTTCTTCTCACGTCATTTAGAATAGTGCAAAATTTACTGTATGTCTGTGTCAAACTTTCTGACTCTTTTGCTTTGAACCTTTCATAAGCATTTATGCTTTGATTTAACTTTGCCTGAATAGATCTCACAGTTCCTAACATCTGCCTTTCCAATTCGTCCCACATTTCTTTAGCTGATGATCCACTGTCAATCCTGTTAAGAACCTCATTTGGGACAGCCAAAGTCATCAAAGTAATTGCTCTTTTGTCAATAGCATGCATATTCTTCTGTTCAGCTGTGTATTGGGAATAACTCTTCTTCACCCTGGTCGCTGGAATTTCTGGAGTTGTCTCTGTAGCAGGGGTTGCGGCAACATCGATATACACTTCAATTGGACCTTCTCGAATGGAGATCATAAGATTTTCATCAATGTTGTCTAGGAATTGGATCATACGAATTTTCCATTGCTGATACTCTTCAGGTATAAGAACAGGCGGTTTGGTTTCAGATCCCATGGCTAGATATTCTTTAGAAGACACGATTGTAAGAAAATTCAACAGAAAGACAAATTCGAGTTTCCTGATCGAAATGTAACAGGTAATTCAAGAATTGCCAAGAATTCAAGAACTAGCCCTAGCAGCGGAATCGATTTTTGAATGAATCAAGAAATCTTCAAGAAATTGATTAATCGATCTTCGCAATCACAATCTTGAATGAATTTGTTTGTTGATTGGCTCTGATACCAATTGTAAGTACAGGATCTAATCTTACAATCAATATAGAAAGCAGTAATTGAGAAGTTGTATGATCAAGCCCAATTGTATTCAATGATGAACAGGATTACAAATCTAAGAGAGAGAGAATCTCAAAGATTACAAAGAATGAATACAAAGATATACGGGAAAATCAATCAGTTAGCAACGTAGTGCTAACCACTCTATTTATACTGCAACGGACATGTTAAAGCTACAGTACAAATAAGAAAGACTAATAAGAACATAACACGTGTTCTAATTAGTTTACTAAATACTAAGTAAAGTATGTAGTCATAAGTTCTGAACATTCTTCTGATAACGCTTCTCAGAGCTTCTGACTCTTTCTCTCAGAACTCTGACTTCTCTTCTCAGATCTTTGACTCCTCTACTCAGAACATCTGAGTCTTCTTATCAGATCTTCAACACTTGGTTTATTGACAAAACTTCAGATCTAACAACTCTAAACGTGCCCTCGACTACTGCTTACCTGAAAAAGGTTTTAGTTTTGAAAAGCGAGGGTTAGACCATGAGGTCTAGTGAGTTCCCTCCACACCAAGTCACACCAAAATATTTCTGTTTATAAAATCAGTTATGAAAGCATTGTATAAATCATAACTAGCACACAAAGTTGATATGCACACATTGACACATGCTACTGGCACGCGCTAAAGTCACACACACCGTGACAGCGCAATCGGGCACACACCACCCATGTCACACACACCGTGACAGCGTAATCGGGCACACACCGCCCATGTCACACACACCGTGACAGCGTAATCGGGAACACACCGCCCATGTCACACACACCGTGACAGCGTAATCGGGCACACACCGCCCATGTCCCACAAAAGCCAGAGCATGGTCACACACATTTAAATCACACATATAAACCACACTTATGAATCGCACATTCATACCCTGCCTTGAAATAAAGGCAGTTGAAAAGCACACTGTTACATAATAATCTTCAAGCACACTGTTTCTTCATTTGAAACACATACTGTCACAAAATTAATCATAGCTTGAAACAGCAGCAGTTGTATAACACACCGTTAGATAAAATCCACACCACACACTTTTCATCGTTTTGCCATAAAAGTAATTGAAAAGCACACAGTTAAATAATAACCATGCCACACACTAAACCTTCAGTTTGTAATAAAAGTATTTGGAAAACCCACCATCAGACAATAATAGTCAACCACACACTTGTATAAAATTTAGGTTCACAAAGACTCACCTGATGTCCTGCTTAATCCTCTTACTAAACGGATCCTCCCTTCAACTGCACCTATAAGGATATATACTACCATGATAAGCCACTTGATGGAATTACACACTCACACAGATTGCCCCTCAGTCTATCAGTCTGCACTACCATGTCATACCATACTTTCCGGACACTGTATCCGGATAGTCGAAACTATCCGGACAACCAGAGTTATCCGGACAACCTACCCGGACACCCAAGACCATTCAGACAACTATCCGGTCAACCAAAATTATCCGGACCCACGAGGGTTTCCGGTTAACTACCGGAAACTGCTGCCAAAATTCTACCCGGACACATCTCTCATCCGGACACCACCAATCATCCGGACACTACCCTGACATGAGGGTTTCCGGACGCTACGAGAAAAACCCAAAAACGCAGAAATTGCATAATCTCAAGTCCTAATTCCCTCAACACCTCCATTTTAGCAAAATGGGTCGATAGATACCCATTTCCCAAACTACAACACCTCTTAAACAGATTTAATTAGGAATCACACTAAACCCACAAAATCCATGTTTCTTCTCCAAATACTCATAAAACACACACACTAACTTGAAGAGGGATAGGGTTGATTTACCTGAATGATTGATGATTCAAGAGTCCTTCCCAAAACTCAGCTGAAATCGTCACCTTTTTCCTCAAATGCCAAAACCCTTTCCTTGCTCCTTCTCCCGGCCACACACACAAGACCAATGCTTAATGAGCAATTAGGGTTTTCCTTATTCTTTATATACCTTCCTCAAAAACACAAAACTTTCAATTCTTCCCACTTGGACCACATAACTTTCTTAAACTTCGAATTTTATCACAATTTTATTTATCGAATCAAAATATAAATAAAAGAAACCCGGTTATTACAATATCCTCCCCTCAAAAGAATTCCGTCCCCGGAATTCCATCCTCGCCAAACGAGCCACACGGTACTCACCCTGAGCACTACGTTCGACTACTTTCTTCCACTTACTTCTCGAACATAAAACACAATTCCAAAGAACGGCTCACTAGAAAGTACACACTTTTGACCAAACACACCGGCTAGCTTTCCTCAACTCTTAAGCCGGTCACATACATACCACTCCTCTTCCTCATACTCCCACTAGAAGTCCATGCACCCAACGGTGATGTTCTGAAAAACATTGCTCCCCACTTTCTATAACACATGCCACGCTTTCTCCTTCCCATTTTCTCACTCCATCCAACCTACCATCCCAATTACATCCGGCTAGAATGGAACGTTCCCCGTCCAACATTGACCACTCTATACACGAAATTTCAACGGTTACCATGCCTAACCAACAGTTCCACCACGCTTCAAACTAGAAATTCCACTAAGTCAATCCGAAACAACACTCAATGCTCGAAACGTCCACACACTCCTCATTTCTCAATAGATAATAATCCATTCCTTTACACCCAACAATTTGCTCAACATTCTCAAAGATTTCGTATCTACTACGAAGCATCATAAACTAACCAACCCGAGAACATACAATTTCCTCCTTACCTAGTCACCCTCTGCCACTCCATTCTTTTACCCTCGGGTAACAATACCACACGTCACATAGTCATCCCTACGTCCCCACACATAATTTTATCACATCTGAACAACCTATAAGCGAATTCCGAGCAACGACTTCCACTTATGCTCATTCCATATCGACAATAATCCACCGCTTGACCTCACAGCACTGATGACCGCCAGTCCTCGCCTGCTTACTAAGTATAGTTCCCACTATCTTGTCCACACAACCCCCATACACTAGATTGCTCCAACCTTACAGTTACCACTTGACCACTAATTTGCAAAATATACCATTTCACTTCGAACCCAAATAGGTTAACCAACACTAGTAATACCAATCCATACACCTATCATTTCCCAACCACACCTGTCACTCTCCCAATACTAGAGAGCAAGCAAGCACATCTCTACCATTCTATACCTGGGTTGAAACTCTCAAGATCTTAATCCACCGACATCGGGTACTCCTAGAGTAAAGACTCATCAAAGGCTAGGGACTCACCTCCAATCACTTATTTTCTTTAAGAGTCCTCAAGATTGTACTTCACACGGACACTCACTCTGAGCATTCCAAAAATGCTTCTTCTAGGTAGCAACAACAATCACACCAATAATAATTTCACATTACACACTAAGCCGTTGTCATCATGACAAGGTTAGAACTCCACACATACCATTACTCTCCACACACTATCCACTACACGCCGCACACTACTGTTACTCTCCACACACTAACACCTCCATCGACTATCAGAACAAAAGTGGGCAAGCACACCCATGCACCTGTAAATTCAAAATGACATTGGCCAGATGTGATTTGAATTTACCTTACATGAAAGTCCTCACCACCATCAACCTAGATCCTCGATGATTACGGTCCTCACTAAACGCTTCCTATATCTCAGATGTGTCCTTCTACTCCACAGTTTAAGTTTAGGCCCATCCGGTCACCTAAATCCCTTAAACTAGGGCTCTGATACCATTTGTAACAACCCAGGCCAACCGTACCAGATATTGTCCGCTTTGTCCACACACCTGGACTCACGGTTTTAAAACGCGTCTGATAGGGGAGGTATCAAGTTCCTCTTATAAGGCAACCTTTGTTCCCCTCCCCAACCAATGTGGGATCTTACACTTGATCCCATTTCATCATATTATGATGAAATTGTGGAATATATATATATATATATATATATATATATATATATATATATATATACTATATATATTCATATAATTATGCAATTTATATACTTTAAACCCTTTTCATCATTATTCTGATGAAATTGTGGTATGTATAAATATATATATATATATGTACTATACATTTATAAAGTTATGCACTTTAAATACTTCATCTTTACATTTTGAACCCTTTTTATTGTTGTTATGATAAAATTTCGGTATACATATATATATATATATATATATATATATATACTACATATAAAGTCTTTGGACCCTTTTCGTTACTTATTGTGACGAAATTGCGGTAACTTTAATCTAACAAGAATGAAACATACTTATGTTACGATTCCAAATGTTGGTAACTCCATACGATTTATAATATTTAAATCACAATAAAGGCATTTTATGACGATTTGGATAGTTAGTACCGAACCTTCGAAGTTAAAAACTCACTAGTGACCTTACGTTCATAGGTTTGAAGTAGGATCATCTCGAAGTACTTGTGGGAGATTCCCGGATTCTATCGCTTATCAAGTAAGTTATCACAGCCCATTTTTCAATGTTTTACATATTTGGGGTGAAAAGCATGTCGTTATTACAACTACTTTATGCACCGGTTAACTCGTTTTCTTGAAAATGTAAACTTTGCTATACTCTTTTATGCTCTATGGTATGTATAGGTTACGCATGTTGTAAGTTTTTGAGCTTTTCTCTATCGTACGTAAGTCCCCATTTGACTCTACGTTACCCGTTTAACTCACGAGTGTGAGCCGTTGGTAATTATGGATAGCGCTATTTGGTTGACACCCCACTCACAAGTCGCGCTTGTTTGAGTGCATAATTATTGTTGTTCGTGCGCATTGTTGGCGATAGAACATGCGTTGGGGCGGATGTCATATAGGTCGGGTAACGGGCTCACTACTTAAACATAATACATACTATTTCTATGAGCAATTGTTTTCATAACCAGTTGCCTTATCCACTTGTGCGGATTTAAACTATTTTGCTATGATAAACAATGTTGTACTCATTAAACCTGTGATCTCACCAACTAGTGCATTAGTTGACCTTTTCATTAACATGCTTTTCAGGAGAACGTCTTTAAGGTTGGGATCTAGGAAGGCTACACGTGATGAAGCTTTCTTCATTATCTTTTAATTATGTCATTTCCCCTTATGAAAAACGATTGTAAAAGACAATGTCTTCATCTTTTGAAAGTATTTTGATGGTTGGTGTAATCCTGTAACTCTTGCTATGAAACTTGAGCTGCACATCCCGTGTTTCCGCTTTAGCGGGGTGTGACAGACTTGGTATCAGAGCCAAAGGTTATAGAGAATACCGGTTTTCCTTTAGAAAACTGCAACTATAACCAAAAACGGGGAAAGAACACTTAAATTACTAAACATGTTGCTAGTATAACTAATTCGGGTATTGCATCATCGATCTTTAATTAAACAAATCCTGATCACCTATGTTTAATTAAAGAAAGAGTAATGCGAGACCGAAAATGGATATACTAGGAATATGTGTGTTTTCGCACTTGATGCTTCACGTTGTATGCCTAGTATGAGCGTAGTTATTGCCTATAGTATGCAATAGTATAGTGCGCCTAGCCTTTACATTTGTGCGATAGTAATGTTATACACTCTTACTTCAGCACCACTATTTCGTCATCATCATCATCACAATCTCAACCCTCCTACACGCCGTCGAGCGAGCGATCATCGAAAGGCGAACAAGACCCGTATGATGGACCGAGGATACCCCCGATAGTGGTTCCACCGCAACCCACTCCTATAGTGATACAACCAAACTCTAGAGGGCCACACACGAGAGTAACCGCTAGGAAAAGCGTTCCTATACCTAGACGAGTGAGTTTGAGGTCCGATCGGCAAGAGGCGCTGGAACCCTCGCGAGTTATCGAAGGAGTACCTATTGGTCGTACGTCTGGCATGACCTGGGCCGAATAGCAGCACCTTAGGGTTGTGACAGCGGATTTTCACGGATGTCAAATGAGGGTCAGTCACCAGAGTCAAGTCCTAACGGAGCTAGCAGAGTTAAGTCACCTTTTGACCAACAAGTCGTCTGACGCCCTAAAAGGAGCGAGAATAGCTCGGAGGATAGCTTTACGGGCCGAGATAGTGTGCATAGTAGTAGTGATGCTACTGACGTTATTGGTGTTGTGGGTTTTGATTAAAGTGTATCGGGGCGGATATTGACGTGGATGGTGGAAGATTTAGAAAATGATTTTTTTTTTATTTCTAGCTGTTTCAACCTTGTATTTCAGTTTGTAATTCTGTACTGATGTACGATGCACATCAGAAATTTTGTATCAACGACTATTATTAACAACCTTAATGAAAAGGCAATTTCGCTTTTTAATTACATATGTGTCGAACATGCGACAGTTATTCTTTTTATTTATTTCCAATATTTCGAAATTACAAATGTATTTTTTTACAAAACATCCGACTTTATCTACTCAAAATTTTAACCAAATCGATATTTGCAAATGTGTTTTTAGAAAAATGCCACCAATAAGATCCACACGTCACATGGGAGAAAATCCTGATGATCAAAACCCCGATATTGCCCAGATCATAGCTCAATGTATCCAAGAGGCGATACCCGACATCGTAACCCAAGTCACGGCGGGCATCAATGAGCGTCATAGGAACGTCAATGTGGGAGGAGGAACTCCCAATAATGTTCATGACAGTAGAGGATGCAACTACAAGACATTCATGACTTGTAAGCCCAAGGAATTTCACAGAACCGAGGGTGCTACAGGATTACTTTCATGGTTTGATAGCATGGAGTCGGTACTCCATATCAGTAAGTGC
Source organism: Saussurea involucrata (assembly GCA_033807775.1). Classification (NCBI taxonomy): domain Eukaryota; kingdom Viridiplantae; phylum Streptophyta; class Magnoliopsida; order Asterales; family Asteraceae; genus Saussurea; species Saussurea involucrata. The sequence continues at coordinate 92,230,919 of CM066314.1, forward strand.
TCCGAGGATCGCATGGTGAAATATGCGGCCTGCAAGTTCCAGAAGCGAGCTTTGACTTGGTGGAACATTCAAGTCCAAACCCGTGGAAGGGAGGAAGCTTACAAGCTGTCCTGGACTGAGTTTAAGTAATTACTCATTAAGGAATACTGTCCCAAAAGCGAAGTTCAGAAATTGGAGGCTGAACTTTGGGATCTTACCATGGTTGGTTCGGGGATAGATCGATACACCGCTCGTTTTTACGAACTTGCAAAGCTAGTGCCCCACATGGTTACCCTGTAGAGCAAACGGATCGACCGATATTTGTATGGATTGGCCCCGGAGATCCGAGGGATGGTTAAGTCAGCAAGTACGACCACGATCCAAGCCGCATTGGCATTAGCAACTAGTTTGACTCATGATGCGGTCAGGGCAGGAACTCTGACTCAGAGAGGTGTCAGTAGTAAGAGAAGGCCAGAGAGTCAGTCAGGACAGGCGATTGGAAGTAGTTCAAGTAGGAACAAGAAAGTAGTGGGAAACTTTGGGATGAATGCTAAAGAAGTAGGGCATTACCATGGACCCCTCCCGAAATACAATCAGTGCAATTTGCATCATGAAGGAACCTGTCCCACCTTTGGCATTTGTAAGCAAAAGGGTCATTTCACCCGACACTGCAAGACGGGAAAAAATGTAAAGGAGGAAGGAAGGGTATGCTATGAGTGCGGAAGTCCAGATCACTTTCGGAATGCGTTCCCAAGGCTGAAAAGAGGACCAACCAATAACAATGTTGGGTATCAAGCAAGGCAAGCCAATCAGGGAAACCAAGGAGGACAAGCTCGAGGACGGGCATTTGTTTTAGGAGCAGAAGAAGCACGCCGAGACCCCAATGTAGTGACAGGTACATTCCTCCTAAACGATTATTATGCGTCAGTATTATTTGACACTGGTGCCGATAAGAGCTTTGTTTCGTTAGAATTTAGGCCTTTGATCAATCTAGAATCTAAGAAAATGCCGAATGCTTATATTGTTGAGGTTGCTAATGGATATGAGTTAGAACCCAAGGATGTAATCTTAGGCTGTACTTTGAACTTAGCTGATAAGCTATTTAGTGTTGATCTTATTCCAATTGAATTGGGGAGTTTCGATGTAGTGATAGGCATGGATTGGTTATCTAAGAATCGAGCAGAGGTTAGTTGTTTTGAAAAGACTGTCAAGTTACCATTACAAGACGGAGAAACCCTTGTTGTCCAAGGTGATAGAGCTGGAAGGAGCCTAAAGATAGTGTCCTGTATGAAGGTCCATAAGTATTTGAGGAAGAAGTTCGTTGCGTTCTTGGCGCAAGTAATCGAGAAGAAGTCTTAGGAGAGGCGAGTCCAAGATATTCCTGTGGTGAAGGATCACCCAGAAGTGTTTCCAGACGATTTGCCTGGACTTCCACCGAGTAGACAAGTCAAATTTCAGATTGACCTTATACTCGGAGCGGCGCCTGTAGCCAAGGCCCTATATCGTTTAGCACCTTCCGAAATGCAGGAGTTGTCGAATCAACTTCAGGAACTTCTGGATAAAGGATTCATTCGACCAAGTTCATCACCCTGGGGAGCCCCGATTCTCTTCGTGAAGAAGAAGGATGGATCGTTTCGAATATGCATCGATTATAGGGAACTAAATAAGATAACAATCAAGAACCGATATCCTCTCCCTCGAATAGACGATTTGTTCGACCAGTTGCTAGGTGCAACTTACTTCTCGAAGATTGATCTTCGATCGGGATATCATCAGTTAAGAGTCCGAGAGGAAGACATTCCTAAAACAACTTTTAGAACTCTCTATGGACACTGCGAGTTTTTAGTTATGCCTTTTGGATTGACGAACGTGCCAGCTTTGTTTATGGATATAATGAATAGAGTATGTAGGCCATACCTTGATAAGTTTGTTACTGTATTCATCGATGATATATTGATCTATTCTCAGAGTGAGAAAGATCACGAGCAGCATCTAAAAGTGATTCTAGAACTTCTCAAGGAGCAGAAACTCTATGCCAAATTCTAAGTGTGAATTTTGGATTCGGGAAGTACATTTCTTAGGTCACATGATTGGAGAAAAAGGGATTCACATGGACCCGACTAAAGTGGAAGCCATTAGGAAATGGGAAGCCCCAAGGACTCCAACGGAAATTCGCCAATTTCTAGGTTTGGCAGGATATTATCGGCGTTTTATCGAGAATTTCTCCAGGATTGCTAAACCCCTCACTGAGTTAACCCAAAAGGATAGGAAATCCGTTTGGGGAGTTTCCCAAGAAGAAGCGTTTCAACTTTTGAAGAAAAAGTTGTGCCATGCACCGATTTTAGCTTTACCGGAAGGGACGGAAAATTTTGTGGTGTATTGTGACGCATCACATCAGGGATTAGGTTGCGTATTGTTGCAAAATGATAAGGTGATAGCATACGCCTCGAGACAATTAAAAGTTCATGAGATGAACTATACCACGGACGATTTAGAACTCGGAGCTGTGGTATTCGCTCTAAAGATATGGAGACATTATCTATATGGTACCAAGTGCACTATTTTCACTGATCACAAGAGTCTTCAACACATCTTTGATCAAGGAAATGCTTAATATGAGGCAAAGAAGATGGGTAGAACTGCTCATCGACTACGATTGTGAGATACGTTACCACCCAGGTAAGGCCAATGTGGTAGCCGATGCCCTGAGTAGGAAAGAAAGGGTAAAACCTTCACGAGTCCGAGCATTAGGAGCGCTGGTTCAAACAAGTTTGAAAACCCGGATTTTTGAAGCTCAAGTCGAAGCAATGAAGTCTGAAAACCTGAAAAACGAGACTCTTCATGGTTTAGAGACTAGATTTGAAACTAAGATTGATGGAGTACGTTACTTTAAGGGCAGATTATAGATCCCAAAGGCTGACAACCTACGGGAAATGATTTTGGAGGAGGCTCATAAATCTAAGTACTCAATTCACCCAGGAGCAGATAAGATGTACAAGGATTTAAGGGAGTACTACTGGTGGCCATGAATTAAGAAGGATGTTGCCATATATGTAGGGAAATGCATAACTTGCTCAAAAGTCAATGCTGTTTATCAAAAGCCATCAGGATTGTTGCAACAACCAGAGATTCCACAGTGGAAATGGGAGAAAATCACTATAGAGTTCATAACCAAACTTCCAAGAACTTCTAAAGGACACGACTCGATTTGGGTTATAGTAGATCGATTTACGAAGTCTGCACATTTCTTGCCTATTCGGGAAGACTATAAGATGGAGAAGCTTGCCCAAATCTATATCAAGGAAATCGTCACGCGACATGGAGTCCCAGTTTCCATCATATCAGATAGAGATAGCCGCTTCACATCTCGATTTTGGCAGTCACTTCAAAAAGCATTAGGTACGTAATTGAATTTGAGCTCGACCTATCATCCTCAAATGGATGGTCAGAGTGAGCGAACCATTCAGACATTGGAGGACATGCTTCGGGCATGTGTGATAGACTTTGGAGGAAGTTGGGATAACCACTTTCCGTTAGTTGAGTTTTCTTACAACAATAGTTATCACACTAGTATTCAGTGTGCGCCATATGAAACTATGTATAGACGCAAGTGTCGAACACCTCTTTGTTGGTTAGAGATTGGAGATAGACAACTATCTAGTCCGGACATTGTTCAAGAAACCACCGCCAAGATTGCAATCATCAGAGATAGGCTTAAAGCAGCTCAAGATCGTCAAAAGAGCTATGCGGACAATCGTAGGAAGACTTTAGAATTTCAAGTTGATGACATAGTCTTTTTGAAAGTGTCCCCTTGGAAGGGAACAGTCCGGTTTGGGAAAAGACGAAAATTGAGTCCACGGTATGTTGGACCATTCAAGATCACAGAAAGAATTGGACCAGTAGCTTATAAGCTGGAATTGCCAATGGAGTTAAGTGCTATCCACAACACGTTTCACGTGTCAAACCTGAAGAAGTGTTTAGCTGACGAAGCAGTAACCGTGCCTTTGGAAGAAGTCCAAATCAACGATAAACTACACATCGTAGAGGAACCAATGGAAATACTCGATAGGGAAGTCAAGCGTCTTAAGCGAAGCAAAATCCCGATAGTAAAAGTCCATTGGAACACAAGGCGTGGGCCTGAGTACACTTGGGAACAGGAGGATTACATGATGCATAGGTATCCTCATCTCTTTGCTAGCAAACCTGTTAAAACTAGTAACACTTGAATTTCGGGACGAAATTCTTTTAACCGGGGGAGACTGTGACAACTGTCAAATTTACACCTCAGGTTAGAACTGCACTGGATATTTCAATTATTCATGTCATAGTTCACACAGTGCGAATTTAGCAGTAAACTCGGTACGGTAGGAAAAATTGAGAAATTTTGCCCAGGAACCCCTTGATTTAGGAAATTATCCATAAATCTCATAAGATGCCAACTTAAGCTACAATTATTCCACAAGTATTATATAATTAATAACTTGATCTATTTTCAACTAAATTATATAAATACTTTACTTTTATATAATTACTTTGCTATTTATAATTTATGAGAAAATACTTGTGTTTTAAATAAATAAAAAAGATAAGATTAGACTTTATTATTGCATCACACCACACCACCACCCCCCCCCCCCATGGAGACCCCCCCCCCCTCTCTCTACTCTTTATGTATTTCTTTTGGCTATCACAACTCATTTACAACACATTTCATTCTCTCTCTAAATTCTCACACAAGAATTCTCTCTTCTTTCTCTCTCCATCTTCATCAAATCTTCATCCACCTTCATCCACAAATTCAGCCTCTAAACACCTCTTTTCAAAGAGATAAAAGTGTTCAAGGTAAATACAAGTGTATTGGATGAAATCCACACACTCTCTTTTGTCTAAATTTTCATTTCTTGCATTTTCTTATGAATGTTCTTCACCTTCTTCTACATTTCTTTAATATTGTTAAAAATCATCTTTACACATCTTAATGTTTGTAGATTTACCACCATAACACTTGCATGTTAGTAAAAAGGTGGTGAATCCATAATCAAACCCATGCTAAGATCAAAGATGAACTTTTAAACACATGCATGTAGTTTTCTTGAAAAATCCATACCTTTTGATTCAAAGGTTTCATGAGTGGATCTTTAAATCCATTAAAAACATGTTTTAACCAACATGCATGAGCTAAAAATACACATCTTTATGATACATGATGAAGATCTTGACATAAACACCAAAAAGAACCATTTTCAAGATTTATAAAAGATGAGATGATGGGTAAACTTGCATGTAGTTTAAATGGCTCAAAAACATGTTTTGGAACTGAAAATAAATGTATGGGGATGAGTCAAGTCGTATTTTGCATGCAAAGGAATAGGAATTTTGGGTAAAAAGTCAATATTGGTGCACATGCAAAAAGAGGGTTTTGACAGCTTGCTGTAAGATTCCACACCTCTTTTCAAAAGGTCATTTCTCACTCAATACTATTCCAAATTAAGTAATTCTTTTTCTGGAAATTATTTTTATGTGTTAGGATTCAAACCCAAGTGGTTTCACTAAAAAACTCAAATATTTCGTCTACCAAACAGATGCCAAAAATGATGCCAAAAGTTTCCTAACTCATTAAACCACTTGGACATAAAATATCTTGACCTAACTATACATGGAAGTAATCCAAAAATGGACACAAAATGACACCAAAATCTGGACAACAAAGGACAATTTTCTTGTTATGATTGAAAGTTAACTCTTGATCCCATTTCATCATTTTATGATGAAATTGTGGAATATATATATATATATATATATATATATATATATATATATGTACACTATATATTTATATATTTATGCATTTTATATACTATTGATCCCATTTCATCATATTATGATGAAATTGTGGAATATATATATACTATATATATTCATATAATTATGCAATTTATATACTTTAAACCCTTTTCATCATTATTATGATGAAATAGTGGTACGTATAAATATATATATGTACTATACATTTATAAAGTTATGCACTTTAAATACTTCATCTTTACATTTTGAAACATTTTTATTATTATTATGATAAAATTTCGGTATACATATATATATATATACTACATATAAAGTCTTTGGACCCTTTTCGTTACTCATTGTGACGAAATTGCGGTAACTTTAATCTAATAAGAATGAAGCATACTTATGTTACGATTACAAATGTTGGTAACTCCATACGATTTATAATATTTAAATCACAATAAAGGCATTTTATGACGATTTGGATAGTTAGTACCAAACCTTCGAAATTAAAAACTCACTAGTGACCTTACGTTCATAGGTTTGAAGTAGGATCATCTCGAAGTACTTGTGGGAGATTCTCGGATTTTATCGCTTATCAAGTGAGTTATCACAGCCCCTTTTTCAATGTTTTACATATTTGGGGTGAAAAGCATGTCGTTATTACAACTACTTTACGCACCGGTTAACTCGTTTTCTTGAAAATGTAAACTTTGCTATACTCTTTTATGCTCTATGGTATGTATAGGTTACGCATGTTGTAAGTTTTTGAGCTTTTCTCTATCATACGTAAGTCCCCATTTAACTCTACGTTACCCGTTTAACTCACGAGTGTGAGCCGTTGGCAATTATGGATAGCGCTATTTGGTTGATACCCCACTCACAAGTCGCGCTTGTTTGAGTGCATAATTATTGTTGTTCGTGCGCATTGTTGGCGATAGAACATGCGTTGGGGCGGCTGTCATATAGGTCGGGTAACGGACTCACTTCTTAAACATAATACATACTATTTCCATGAGCAAGTGTTTTCATAACCGGCTGCCTTATCCACTTGTGCGGATTTAAACTATTTTGCTATGATAAACAATGTTGTACTCATTAAACCTGTGATCTCACCAACTAGTGATTAGTTGACCTTTTCATTAACATGCTTTTCAGGAGAACGTCTTTAAGGTTGGGATCTAGGAAGGCTACACGTGATGAAGCTTTCTTCATTATCTTTTAGTTATGTCATTTCCCCTTTTGAAAAACGATTGTAAAAGACAATGTCTTCATCTTTTGAATGTATTTTGATGGTTGGTGTAATCCTGTAACTCTTTCTATGAAACTTGAGTTGCACATCCCGTGTTTCTGCTTTAGCGGGGTGTGACATGGTTATTGATAGTTCTGAGGAGGAATTGGTAGAGGAGGAATTGGTAGAGGAGGAATTGGTAGAGGAGGAATTGGTAGAGGAGGAAGAGGCGACGATGGCCTCGATAGCTAAATCATTAGCTCTGTTGACCAAAGAGTTTGGTAGAGGAGGATACAGGAAGAAAGGTTATCAACGTGATGGAAGGGATGATAGCTGAGAGAAGTACGAGTCAAGAAAGCAGGGAAGAGAAGGTTCGAACGACCAACAGAGGTCGAATGAGAGGAATGACAGAGGTGGTGACCGACAGAGGTCGGACGACAGAGCTGGCAACGCTTCCCAGAACCAGGGATGTTTCAATTGTGGCAAGCCATGTCACTATGCTGCTGACTGCAAGAGCAAACCTAACCGCCTTCAGAGGGATTCTGCTTTCTACAAAAATAAGGCAGAATATTACGCTCAGAAGTCGCTCATGGTGGAGCAAGAGAACTGGTTGTCAGATGAATCCTCTGATGAAGGCGACAAGAAGAACGCCTTGTTATGTGGAATGGCAGAGGTCAGCTCCTCAGAATATGATAGTGAGGTATCTAATTCTGACTCTATCTCAAATGAAAACGAAGAAAATTTACTTAATCTAACTGTTGAATACACTGAACTTAAAAGGACTTGTGAGAGTGTTCAAAAGAAACTTGCATTCTTTGAGAGAGAAACCAGACTTCTAGCTCAAGAAAAGGCAAAAATATTTCAAGAAAAGGAAGAGAGTGAAACAAATTGGAACAAACATCTAAATCCTTTGAAAGAAAAGATTACAGAACTTAACTCTGCCTTAAAATCTAAATCTAAAGAACTTGTGGATGTTGAGAGCGACAGAATGAATATTCTTGCTCTTAAGCACTATTTTCAAAAGGAAAGAGAAGTCCTTCATCAAAACTTACTCAGCAGAGATCTTTTAAATAAAAAATATCAGGATGCACAGAAGGTATACGAAAAGGTGAATACACAAATAGGGAGACGGGGAATTGGCTTCTGTGATATAGATCCATACACTGGAACCAAAAGAGAAAACTATCTATCTTCTCTGTTTTGTATAGGAGATACAAGAAAACCTGGATTTCCAAACTTACTCTCTGTCAGCAAAAGGCAAAAAGTCCCTGGGGAACCTCACAAGATGAAACCGTTGAAAATGATAAATGTGTGGTTTGAAAACACAGATTTACCACAATCAGTCTCTGTCAAAAGAGAATCCAAACCTAAGAAATATCTGAAAACTCAAGATCAGATAGGAATCTTCAAGTTTGGTGACCCCGAGACTCAATCACAGGTCGCTTTTGTCTGTACTATAGATTCTGAGACGAAACTATCTGCAGAGGCACCTGAGTTTGTGCCTGCATCTACAGAATAAGAACTCACTCACATTTCTGAAAAGGAATTAATGGAAATCGGTAAAAACAACTTATATAAGAATCTCTGTACATCTTCTGAAGGACAAAATCTCTCTGAGGAAATCTTGATAAATACTTCTGATGATTTGAAAGATATTCCCAAAGAAAAGGAAGAAAGTGAGTATGACACATGCTCTGAAAGTCCAGCCTCTATCGACAAAAATCTTAGTGACTCAACCTCTGTATACGAGGACGACTCATCCTCTGATGAATCTTAGACTAACTCAAACGAGTTGGAAATAGTTCCTTGTGCTTCAGAGGGACTTAAACTTCTCTCTGGAATTTTTAACAGAACCATTCCTCATAAGGAGAAAACCACAAGTGTCCCTATTTGCCCGAACTTTTTGGACATGTGTATACAAGCCAAAACCTCTCTTGAGATTGAGAAAATCAAACAACAGAAGGAAGTGGTCTCTCAAAACCCAACGAGTTCTAAAACTTCAAAACCCTTAAGGCCTTTTAAAGAAAAATTAACTTGGCAACAAAAGGGTAAATGGGTTGAAAATAACAACTCTTTTACTTCTGTGACAGTGAAACCTGCAGAAGTTCACCACAGAAGAAGGGGACCACAGAAGGCTACTCTCCACAGAGATTTTCCAAACAAACAATCTAGTCTACATAGGTATTCTTGTAATAGGAAGTCGGATACTAGAATAGACTGTAATAAATCATCTGTACCCTATTTCAGTGTTTTTAATGAAAAGTTCAAGCAAATTTCTTCGCATATTAATTACTGTCATTGCTTTGATCTAATGTATCAATTGAATCAACACTTCTCAAGCCCACACTGTTTCCTCTCTTTGCCCAAAAAGAATGCTAAATTCAAGGGAAAGAAGAAACAAAATGGTTCTTCAACAGAAGTTAAAACCAAACCCAAGGATGCTAAGGCAACCTTGAAGACCTCTGAAAAAAAGGGACCCATTTGGTTATGGGTACCTAAAAATCTCTGATTGTTTTACAGAAGTAGTATGTGCCGATCTGGTATCTTGACTCCGGGTGCTCGCGGCACATGACTGGCGATAGAGGTCTACTATCCTTTTACAAAGATAAACTCGATGGAGGATCAGTAACCTTTGGCGACAACAAGAAGGGATATATTCAGTAACCAAACCCAACCAATGTTCCCCACAGAACCTCCGGTGCTCACCTCTGAACAAGCTCAAATGGACTCTTCTGTCCCATAAGTTGTCCCTGTCACAGAAAAACGTGGTCACCAGTTTCCCGCTCCTCCAAGCTATGATCCAGAACTACAAAACACAGAGGAGATGATCGAAACTGAAGATACCTGGGTAGGAGTTCAATCTAGGTTAGAATTTCCCATTTTAGGATGTTTGACAGAAGAGGAAGCCTCAAAAGACAAACCAACCGTCATCATCTCAGAGGTGGATTCTGATACAGAGAAATGTGACAAAACAAAAGACGGACCTCTGCACCCAGATCTACGACACTTGCCTGCTTTCCATCGCATGTACGCCTCACTTATACAAAGAACTAGGTTAGGATGTATGACAGAGGGTTAAGCTGAAAAAGGTACCGAAGTTGGAAGAGGCACACAACCACAACCCCCTCCCAGTGCAATCCACATTTCTGACACCGCCAGTCTAGTGGCAGAGGGTGTCATGGAAAAAGAGCCGCACATCTCGATCCTAACCCCAGCAAACTGGATAAAGGAACTTCTTTCCTTCTTTGTGCCACTGATAACCGGGGAAACCATTCTAAGGGAGTGCTCTCCAAAGGACTTACCATTAGTAAGTGATCCATTGCCCCAGATTACATCCAAAATCCCAACAGAGGAATTCGTTTCCTCTGACACACACAACTAGGTCCCAACAGCTCTTCGGAGGAGCTTAGAAAGCACAACGACGAAGAGACTCTAGACAAGTCCCCAAGTCAACTTAAGGATACTCCTGTACCCACCTCTGGAGTGGCTTAGGACAACGTGCTTAACAGAACCTTCGTAGAGTCTGAGGCTCAAAAGGCCTCTGCTCTAGGATCGAAGGGAAGTCCTTCCGCTCTTAACGTAAAAACAGGAGCGAAAGAAGGCGTCTCATGAATAGAGGCTCACTCTGGGGATGAATGTGTTCCCCCAAAGGTTACAACTAGTCCACATGTCTCAAGGGATGAGTTCCAAACCCTTGTCACCTCTATGGACAACACGTTAAAAGTGTTGAAAAGCTCTTTTCACTCTTTTGCAGAGACCACTTCAAGGGCGATTACAGATCTGAACACCAAATTGGACAACCTGTCCACAAAGGTGAAATCCGCCATATCCAAAATAACATCTGCTGCAACAACCTCTGCCAAAATTGAACTGACATCCACCTCTGCTCTGGAAAACTCCATAACCGACCTCTCAAAGCAACTGAAGAATCTTCCACAGACCTACGCTCCCATCATAACCACATAAGATATTCAGAAGGCTCTGGATAAAGTCCAAAAGCATAATCTCGATCAAACCAAAGCTCTGAAGCCCCTGGACTATATTACCAGAGCCCAACTCACAGAATTGGGTCAAGGAGTTCTAAATAAGATGACCGAGTTTATCAGAGCCTTCATAGCTGCCAACGCCAACTATGTCAAAGATTTTCGAGTAGGTGTGGGTAAACTTCGCTTTAACACAGAAGCACATGTCACTTACCTTCTAGGCATCTGCGATGACTTGTGTGCTAAGATGATAGCTGCAGGTGCCTCATAACCAAAAAAGCCAAAAGAAACGTGTAGAGCAGAGGGTACACAAGACAAGGGTCAGGATGACTCTTATGACGATTCTGGTGGATCATCAGGTCATCCTGAGGGGGAGAAAACAAGACAAGAAAGAGCTGCCTCCAGAGGTTTTGTTGATCCAAACCCTCAGTGATTTGATAATGACCCTCTATTAAACACTTAGTGAAAATTGTAAGTAAACAATATGTATTAGAGTTTCTCTATCGCTGATAAGTACTCAGACTTTACAGTACCACTGATAGCAACTCTCGCTCTTTATGTTTAAAGTTCAGCGAACCCTATTCATCCAGTAGCTCTGAGCCTATTCAGTCTCTGTGATAATCGCTGATAGGTTAGTTGTTTACTTATGATCCCTGAATACAAGTTTCACGTCAACATATGTTCTATGCTGAAGTCGAAGATCAAGCTCAAAGAACAGCGACAGGTCTATTAATGAACTGATGCGGATATCAGCGAAGACAAGATTTGTCCACTCAACGTGAAGTTACAAGTAGAAGACTTCAGCAATCACTGAGCTTTATCATTCACTGATAAAGTACTGATTCAACAAAAGCTGATCATGAAGTCTTCCTCTACAAGTTACTTTTGTCTTTCCCCCCTTGCACATCTCCGTACGAAATGTCAGAACGGACATCCCTTCTGTCTAGAATCGTACAACAAACTCTGATTCTACACTGTGCACCATGCGGCTACTAAGGTTGTCTACAAAGGTCAATGACATGCAACCACTGAGCTGCTGCCACGTGTAAAGCAATAATGCCATGCATTAAATGCATGCAGTATATAAGAAGAACCCTACTTCAGAAATGAAGTGTGCTCAGCCATCTTCTTATTCTTCCTTACTACTGTGTGTTAGGTTATTACTCGTAATTTCCTTATCTCCTTTCTATATTATTCTAGTGCAAGAAACTTAGTGTTCTTAATTTGTTTAGATTAGGATTAGTCCTTAATCTTATTCCGCAACAAGTTGTAAAGCGTGTGTTTGTATTCAACCCCCCTTCTACAAACTTGTATAACCCTTCGGGACCAACAGGTGGTATCAGAGCAGATTTGTTTAATCTCATAAACAAGATATTATCTATACTAATCTCTTCTTCCTTGCTATTTCTTAAAATGGCTACCAACACAAACATAAACTATATTGACAACGGTTCTCTTGCAAAACCCCCTAGATTCTCTAGAGATAACTTTAATCTGTGGAAAAATATGATGATTCTCTTCCTAGAAGGTGTAGACCCAACTATACCTTATTACATCGAAAATGGTCCATATATTCCTATAAGAATTGATCCTGAAGTTCCAGCCGTTGAGAATAGAGCTGCTATTCCAGAAAGGTTGGTTCCCAAGGAAATTCATACGTGGACTGATGAAGATAAGAAGAAAGTGGCTCTCGACACCAAAGCCAGATCCATACTTTCCATGGATCTTCCTGACGAAGTCTACCATTCCGTCATGAACCTAAAAACCTCAAAAGCCATGTGGGACACAATCTATGTTCAGTATGAACGTACTTCTGAAGTCCAAGACTCACGCAAGAACAACCTGGTAAGACAGTACGAAAGCTTCATTTGCGGTAACTGTTGGTAAGGAATATTCTAACATTGAAGTACTGACAAAGTTCTTAGAATGTTTACCTGAAAGCTGGGACAGTTATTCAATGTGTCTCAAACTATCAAAGGATCTGAAATCCATGACTCTTTCTACCTTATATGGCACAATGCTTAATCATGAGCAATCAAGTTATCTTAAAAACAATCTTGTAAAAGATTCCAAAAGCACCCCTGTTGCTTTACTCTCAGAGTTACCTTCCACTCAGCGATCTACTATCACTGTCACTGAGTTGGAGACTAACTCTAAATCTTCATCAGATTTTGACGCTTCAGATGATGATGAAACTCTGGCATTCCTGGCTAATAAGTTCAGGAGATTTGCCAAAAAGAGTAATTTCAGAAAGAACAAACCTCTTGCTATTACTGACAAGCCAACATCATCAACCCATGATGATAAGGCTACTGCTACTTGCTATAACTGTGAAAATATTGGACATTTTGCTAACGAGTGCATGTCAAAGAAAATCTCTAGATCCTCAGCTTTTCCCAACAAAAACTTTACACCCAGGACTAGAGATGAAAAATACAAAAAGCTGAAAGAAAGGTATTCAAAGCTGAAAACCTTTAAGAAGAACGGCAAAGGCCTGATGGCTGACTATGATTGGGCTGTCTCTGACGAAGAAGAATCATCTGACTCTGAAGATGATGATGAAGCCAATCTATGTCTCATGGCCAAACTTGAAGATGAGGAAGAAAATTCTGACATTCCCTCTACTTTAACCTCTGCTACTAAGGTTAAGAAGGGTATCTGGTATCTCGATAGCGGATGCTCTAGACACATGACTGGTAAGAAGAACCTGCTCACTGAATACAAGGAAGAGAATGGTCCCTCGGTACCTTTCGGTGAAAATGGAAAAGGACATACCCGAGGGTTTGGTGTACTCTCTAATGGTACAACAACCTTCAGAAGAGTCGCATATGTTGAAGGACTGAAGCATAATCTTCTAAGCATTAGTCAGCTTTGCGACATGGATAACAAAGTAATCTTTACTAAGGAATCCTGCTTTGTCGCTGACAAAAAGGAGAAGATAGCTCTCAGCGGATATCATTTGGAAAATGTTTATGTAATAAACATGGACTCAACAACCACTGAGAACTCCTGTTTCATCTAAAAAGCCTTATCTGATGTCAACTGGCTATGGCATAAGAGGCTCTCTCATCTCAACTTCAAGATACTGAACACTCTTTCTTCTAAAGAGTTAGTCACTGGTCTACCTCAACACTCATACGCCAAAGAGTCCTTATGTTCAGCATGTGAGAAAGGGAAGCAGACCAAAGCAAGCTTTAAGTCTAAGCAAGTCTCCTCAGTGTCATATCCTCTACAACTTCTCCATATGGATTTCTTTGGCCCTGTTAACAAACAATCCATCGCTAGAAAGAAATATACGCTGGTCATAGTTGATGAATTCTCTCGCTATACGTGGGAAATGTTTCTCCGTTCTAAGAGTGACACACCTGAAGAACTAATCACCTTTGTCAGGAAAATGGAAGTCCTGAACAACTTGACCGTTCGCTCCATAAGGAGTGATCATGGGACTGAATTCAAAAATAGTTCTCTTGATTCCTTCTTTGAGAGTAAGGGTATTTCTCACAACTTTTCTTCAGTGAGAACACCGCAACAAAATGGAGTCGCTGAAAGAAGAAATCGAACTATTATTGAAGCTGCACATTCAATGCTCAGCGACTCTCACCTGCCTACTCACTTTTGGGCAGAAGCTGTCAACACTGCTTGTTTTACGCAAAACAGGTCGCTGACAGTCAAAAGATTTAATAAAACAGCCTATGAACTTTTTCATGGGAGAAAGCCTTCAATTAGCTTTCTTCACATCTATGGATGTTAGTGTTTCATACTGAACAACAGAGATGCCCTTGGAAAGTTTGATCCTAAGGCTGATGATGGAATATTTCTTGGATATTCTTCAATCTCCAAAGCTTTCAGAGTCTTCAATCGAAGAAGATAAACTGTTGAAGAAACTATTAATGTCACCTTTGACAAATCCCATTCAGCGAATTATCAACCTTCTGCTGATACTGAAGAACTGAATCAATGGATGTTTTCTCATCTTGGTGATTCAGAATATATTCCCACTCCTCATACTCATACCGTTGAAGATGATGGTCCTACTATCATCCCAAACATGCAGACTAGTGAAGCTGAAACTTCATGGGTCTCAGCTGTTCCTCTAAACATTGTGCCTGCTTATGAACAAAATGTCTCAAACATTCCATCTACCTCTCAGCAATCAGTAAATATAATGACATGTGCACCTACTCCTCTCTTGGCTGACATTTCTCTAAACCTGCTGCTTATTCAAAGCCTTAACCTTCATACCCCATGCCCATAAATTCCTTCTATCTCAGTTCTGGTATACTGCCAGACATACTCAGGTTCCTTCATCCAAAGACCCTAAGAAACTCCTTGATGTCATTCTCTGTGACACCAAATTTGGCACAACCAAAATCAACCCTGCCATTATCAGGCGAGCACTCAGCCTACCCACTGCCACCAAAGAAAAACCCTTTGTCTCTCTCCCAAACCACAAAAACCATGTTGGTAGGGAAGCCATCACTTCATTCTTTGATGCAATGGGTTACGCATGGGACACAGGGAGGGACAAGGAGATTGAGAAGAAATTGACCCTGATCAAGAATTCCAAAATGCCAAGGGAGATGAACTTCAACTTTGCACACCTGATAAGCTGCATGATAGCGAAGAGTGGCTCCTCTGATCAAGCTGCTCAACCTCAGCAAGAAATGGGCTATGCATTGCTGAAAGCTCTAGTTGTTGACTGGGCCTCAATCATCTATGACGACCTTGCATTTAGAGTAGATATGGCTGATAGACCTTCATGGGTTCCATATCCCAGATTCATCAGCACCGTCTTTCAACTGGGACTTGGGGACAAGTACCCAAAAGAGGGTGATCTGAGACTCTCTCAGGTTGGCCCTAAGGTGCTCGACTTCAAGCCGCTGGCAAACGAGGTACGTCTTACTACTCTTTTATCTTTTCTTAATCCTCCTTCTTCTACTTTTGCAGCTCATTCAGTGGAAATCCCCATCGCTGATACCCAAGATGCACCCTCCACTCCTTCTCGAAAAAGGAAACAATCTACTTCCTAACTTGGTTCCAAAAGGATCAAGAAAACCAAGGAGCAACCCCCCAGCATTCACATGCTGAAGACTCCACAGCTCATCTTGAAGAGCTGATGGATAGTTCAGTGGTACCCTCTGCCACAACTGATCAAGCCACCCCTTCCATTCCAGCTTCAACGTCTCTAAACGCTGAAGTTATAAACATGGAATAGAACCCACCTCCTTCAGTCCCTCTAGTGACTGAAGTGATTGACAGCGGATCCAACGCTGAACCCCGCACCCAGCACACTTTCTCAACCATCATTCCTCCCACCTCTCCTATGGTCACTCAATCTCTTCCCCTATTCTCCTCAACAAACATCTTCCTCAGCGACACTACTGTTGAACATCTTCACAGGATGATAGAAAAAAACACAGGACATGCAGGTACTTCCAGTCGTCAAGGAACTATTAAAGGCGACTATGAAACTTTCTCAGGGTTACGAGGCTTCGACAACTGCACCAACCCGTCTGCAGGTATACACATTATCCCAAACACTTCTCTCTCTCAACCCCAAACTTCTGAGCTTTCCTCTGTTCATAAGTTAATAACTGTTTCAGGTCCTAATTTGGGGGATATCAACACCTCCCTGAAGGCCGTGGAAACAAAGGTGGAATCTTACAAAACCACTCTCTCCACAAACTCTTCAGCGGTTACAGACGTTGGAGAGAACCTCAAAAGGCTGACCGAGGTTGTTGAAACGAAAGCCTCCAAAGCTGATATGGAGAAGGTGGATGGCAGCATAGGAACTTTTGCTACCACCCTCGCTGAAACCTCCACCAACGTCAACAATCTCAACCTCACCAACACCACCATCGCAACAAACTTCACCACTCTGTCCAATGAAGTCACATCATTGAAGACAGAGGTTGGTACTCTTAAGGGTGAGGTCACCACGGTCAAAGATCTCCTTCAGCAGATACTCAATCGCCTGGACGCCCCCAAAATCTCACTTTACTCAAGCCGATAGAGAGGATCTTCGAAAACTCGCCCCTGCTATATCTGGCCTCGACGACAGATTAGCAGTGGTTGAACTTTGTATGGCACTCACTGGCCAATAAGACAGTGATTCTCATACTTCTGATGTTGCTGATGTTGCTGGTATTCCACTTGCCTCCCCTCCTATCTTGTGGAAGAGGGGGAGAAGAGAGCTGAAGACCTTCCACATAATGATGAGGGGAGAAGAAAAATGAAACTGCTGCTTCTACTTCTAAACCTCAGGGAGTTGAAAACCCTGAGGGAACTGAGAAACCTCCATCTGCATATGAGGGGGAGCAACTCGAAGAGCAACACAAAGAAGCCGTTGCTGATGTGACCGTACCTTCTGCTGATGAGGTCGAGTCTGAAGAAGAAGAAGATGAAGACGAAGAACCCATCGATGATAATGATGAAGAACCATCATCATCCCCTAAAGATGATGATGATGACGATGATGATGATGACTTCTTCTTCGTTGAGCCCAAGAAGGCCCTTGAGAAAGGGATTTCGATAAATGAACCATCAAGGGAGACGACTACGACAAAGCCTGCAGCGACTGAAACTGACAAAGGCAAAAACAAAGGCCTCGCTGCAGAAGGAAATCTGGCTATCCTTCAGATTAAGCCAGCTTGTCAGGTACAATATCTTCTCTTCCTTTATACTGCATCCCTCCTCTATCCCTTCTCAATCTCAATCCTTCTATCCATAAAACCTCTATACACTTAAACCCCATTCTTTTCTCTATCTCTGTCTTCCCATGTTCTTACTTAAACAATCGCTGTGTTTCAGCTAGTCCTCTCCCCTGTTTGATGATCCCGCTGAAGCTCCTACAACTACACCAACAATAATCCCAGTCACAAGAGCTAAAGAAATAATCCCAGTCTTGGATTTAACCACTGAGACTGATGAACCTGAAGAACAGTTGCTCTCTCACAAAAACAGACCTTCCTTGGCTCCTCAAAAGCTAAGTGAAGAGGATCAAGAAAAGAGAGATGCAATGATCAAACAGCCTGAAGATCAGCGAATCATTCTTCCTCGTTACAAAATTCCTGTTCCTACAAAGTTCAGACTTACGAAGAAAGAATTCACTGATCACCTCAGAGCTGTAAGATTACTCGCCGAAAAGAAGGAAGTTGAATAAAAAGATAAAGCTCTTGCCATCCAGCTTGCCCAACAATCGGTGAAAGACCCAGCGCTGAAAAGAACTCCCATCGAAGTCCAACGTCAGTTATGGGAAGATGCCCAGAAGATCGTTGAAAAAAAGACCAAGGTATCTGATTCTACTTTGGAATGGTGCAACGAAAGACTGAACTATCGATCTCGACCATCCAGAATCAACAAGGTAAATATCAGAGGAAAAACGTTTGTAGACGCTCCTGTTGTTGAAGTTGACGTATTCAGAGAAAGCCAGACCAAGCAAACCTTTTACGCTACTTCATTAGAGAAGTTTGGTTTCTATGAATGGTTGGAGATACGAATAGCCATTCAGCGATCTCGCTCAAATATCAAGAGCCATGTCGAGAAGATTGTAAATTCTCAGATCGACTTAGTTTCTTCTGCCGTTGATATTCCTCTTCCATCTCCTCTTCCAACTCAACAAAGAAGGGCCTCTGCAAAGAAAAATATGAAACCTTCAGTCTCAGGTCCTCCTATACGGAACGAAACAGGTATTGGTTTATCTCGTGCTGAAGTACTTGGTACTGACCCTGACCTCTCAGCGCTTGACACCTCTCTGCCTCCTGGTGAAACTTTCATCCTGGAAAAGTCTTAAGCGAACCCTATGGTATCTTCTTTTTAGACTATGATGGAAGACAACACTTTCAATACATCTCTGAGCTTCCCATCACTCCCATCGAACAGCTCAGAGATCTCATCTACTGGTGTGAATTCAGATGCGACCTTCAGGCTCGATACCTTAAGCCCTTGATTTTTGAAGAAACAAAGAACAAAAAGGATCAAGGAGTAACGGTCCCTGATTGGATGATTCCCACATCAAAGACCCTTGATGAACTTCTCATTAAGGAAGAACCCATTGACGGATAGGATCTCTCTTATAATTCTTCTATCCTTATCTGTCTATATCTTCTGTACTTGTAATTTTATTTGCTGTACTTGTAATTTTTCCACTTCCCTTTGTAATCTATACGAACTTTAAAGAAAAATTTCAGCGAATGTACTTTACTCCATCAGTACTGAAAAGATCCCAGAAAATAGTAAAAGGGACAAATATTTTATGAGTTATTTATATCCTTATGTTTTCATACTTAGCAATTTTTTTGTTGCTATGTCATAATCAAATAGGGGGAGATTGTTGATCCAAACCCTCAGTGATTTGATAATGACCCTCTATTAAACACTTAGTGGAAATTGTAAGTAAACAATATGTATCAGAGTTTCTCTATCGCTAATAAGTACTAAGACTTTACAGTACCGCTGATAGGAACTCTCGCTCTTTAAGTTTAAAGTTTAGCGAACACTATTCATCCAGTAGTTCTGAGCCTGTTCAGTCTATTTGATAATCGCTGATATGTTAGTTGTTTACTTATGATCCCTGAAGACAAGTTTCACGTCAACATATGTTCTATGCTGAAGTCGAATATCAAGATCAAAGAACAGCGACAAGTCTACTAATGAACTGATGCGGATATCAGCGAAGCCAAGATTTGTCCACTCAACGTGAAGTCACAAGTAGAAGACTTCAGCAATCGCAGAGCTTTATCATTCGCTGATAAAGTACCGATTCAACGAAAGCTGATCATGAAGTCTTCCTCTACAAGTTACTTTTGTCTTTCCCCCCTTGCACGTCTCCGTACGAAATGTCATAACGGACATCCCTTCTGTCTAGAATCGTACAAAAAACTCTGATTCTACACTGTGCACCATGCGGCTACTAAGGTTGTCTACAAAGGTCAATGACATGCAACCACTCAGCTGCTGCCACGTGTAAAGCAATACTGCCATGCATTAAATGCATGCAGTATATAAGAAGAACCCTACTTCATAAATGAAGTGTGGTCAGCCATCTTCTTATTCTTCCTTACTACTGTGTGTTAGGTTATTACTCGTAATTTCCTTATCTCCTTTCTATCTTATTCTAGTGCAAGAAACTTAGTGTTCTTAACTTGTTTAGATTATGATTAGTCCTTAATCTTGTTCCGCAACAAGTTGTAAATTGTCTTTATTTATCAATAAACAATTTAGAAAAGTAAAAAATCGTGTGTTTGTATTCAACCCCCCTTCTACAAACTTGTATAACCCTTCGGGACCAACAGGTTTACCTGCACCACCACCAATATCAGCAGAACCAATATCTCAAGCACCCCCAACTGAAACCCAAGGAGGAACCCAACAGAAGACCACAGAGGCAACACCCGCCTCTGTGGAAACAACCTCTATAACCTTAGAAGACTTACCATCACCAACTCCCAAACAAACTGAACAGTTTCAAATCCTGACATCTTCTGAAAAAGACCAACCCCCAAAACCAATAGAAGAAAAACCCCCTTCTCCTAAACCAAAAACACCAGAAGCTGAAATGACAAAACCTCCATCTCCCAAACCCAAAGCACCAGAAGAACCCAAAACCAAGCATAAAAAGGAAATATTTGAGCAAATCTGCAGAAGCCTCACCAACCAAACCCACATCACCACCCCAATTCCTCTGTAAAACCAACAGAGGCAACCCCTACAAAAACTGCAGAAGCACCTCCATCAGCAAAGACCTCAGAAGCACAAGTGCCAAAACCAAATGAGGCAACCACTACAAAACCCACAGAAGCACCTAAAACTAAGCCCTCAGACGCCCAAACGACAAAACCAACAGAGGCAACCCAAACCCAAAAGACAGAAGCACAAAAGCCTACGACCAAGGACAAAGGGAAGTCCATTGTGACAGAGGAACCGACAAAGAAGAAGCCAAAGCATCAGCCAACAGAGAAATTGATGAAAAGTGCCTTCGATGCCTACGTCACCCCGAAACCTGAAGAAGAAGAAGACTGGGCCTTTGGTTTCAATACTCTGTCAAGCAAGCCAATACTTGACCCAAACGCAAAACCCACAGAGGATCGAGTGGCCAAACTGAAAAGTGACTTGGATGCTCTGCGGAAACCCATGCCACCACCTCCTGTGTAACAAAGAAAAACGGAAGAGGTGGTGCACAAATACCTATACAGTAGAGCAGTCAATGATCCTCTGCCACCATCTAAACTGCACCCTGACCTCAATAAAGAACTACGAGATCAATTCTATCGAAGGAAAGTCAAACCCGTCAAAGAAGTCTTCTCAAACTCCAAAATCGACAAGGTCATCTACTGTAAGTTGTCCCATACTCATGGAAAAGAGGTTTACTACAACCTCTACAGAGTCAAAATGGTAGACAGATCAGAAACCACATTCTCATGATGCAGATCTGAGAAATCTAAACATCTATGATCTACCTGATCTTCTGAGTTGGGCAAGGCAGAACTACAACCACAGACTGGAAGTCCAAGGAGCTTACCGAGAAATCAGGATGGCCATGCACGAAAGACTTCTGATGTATAGCTTGACTGACTTTCAACTGGGACTGGACCTTGGAGTAAGAGGATTAAGACTCCAAACTCTATCATCACTTTTCCAAGGATCGGGTATGTCTATCAAGATCCAGCTGGAAAGTCAAAATTATTCCTAGAGGTTGATTGCCAAAAATACGCAACAAGCACTCTGGTATAGTTCAAAGCCAACCTCTTAGAGTACAGAGGAACATAGTTCATATATCAAGCTCTAGCAGACAGATTGATAGAGGTCATTGACTCTGTCATCAACTTCAGAAATCTCTGCATCAATATATACCGTGATCTCAAAGATGAAGGAATCGGAGGTCAACCTTCCTCCGCAATTTCTCTTTCATCATGTAATCAAGTGTAAGTGCCTCTGGCATAACTTTATATGAAAGAAAAGTTTCAACAGAGGTCAAATACCTCTTGTCGTGTACTTAGCTCCAATCTTTATGTCTAAATAAGTATTGAAAAATAGGCTAAGTATAGACATCGACAGAGCCTCTGCCAAGACACCGATAGAAGATCCAAGTGAAGACTCGACTGAAGACATTCACAGAAGACAAGGCCACAGAGCCTCTATAATACTTGACAGAGCCTTTGTGGTACGAAGACTGAAGACTTAGAAGATTATCTGAAGATCAATACAAAGATGATCGTGCCTCTCACGTTTTCTGCTGTACGAAGATCCTGAAGATCATTCGTACAAGGTGTGCCCTGCACATTTCATGTGTCATCCTCTGATGGGTTACAGCATTTGCAGATAGCGGAGCACTACATTAACGTTGTACCTGTAGCAGTCCCACGATCGTGTCTTATACCCTTTGTCCTTATGTCTAAAGCTTGTCCCCTGGTGAATAGTATAAATAGAAGGCTCATGTTGAGCTCTTCTATAAACTTTTGCACAACACACACACACACCCATTAGAGCAGAATTTTTGTTATACTTTCGGTGTTCTTGGTGTTCTTGGCTTATCAATATACAGTGAATCATTGAGTTAACTACTTGTGTTATTTTTAGTACACGTATTTGATATTGTGTGTTTTTCTACCATAGAATATCTTTTAGTTCGTTAAAACGCTTCCACACCCTTATTTGTTTGAACTATTAGATATAGACATCATTGTTGAGTAAAATCGGGATCAACACTTTGGTTTTGACTTTTAAGGCTAAGTCAAGATCAGAAATCTTCTCTTTCAACGGTTTTAGTTCTTTGTGCCAATTTGTTTCAAGATCTTCCTTTTCTAAAGCAATTTTTGCCTTTTCCTGAGTGAGAAGTCTGGCTTCTCTTTCATAGAAGGCAAGTTTTTTCTTAACATCTGCACAAGTGTTTTCAAGTTCATTGTAATCTTCTGTTAGTTTAAGAAGATTTACTTCTATGTTATTTGAGGGTGAGTTAGAAGTGGATACCTCACTTTTAGAGTCTGAGCTGCGGACCTCTATCATCCCACATAACAATGTGTTTTCTTTTCTTCCTCGTCAGAGGACTCATCATATATCCAGTTCTCTTGTTCTACCATAAGAGACTTCTGAGCATAGTATTCTGTCTTCCTTTTGAAAAAAGAAGAGTCTCTCCGGGGTCTGTTGGGCTTGCTTCTGCAGCCAGCTGCATAATGGCCTGGCTTGCCACAGTTGAAGCACCCTGAGTTCTGTGGTGCATGGCCAGCTCTATCATTTTGCCTCTGTTGGTGATCTCCACCTCCCTTCTGTTCATAACCTCTGTCGTGATTCCTCTATTGATCGTGGGAATCTTCTCTCCTTTGATTCCTCTGCTCATACCCTTGTGGTGGCCTATGGTTCTGATACTTGCCACCTTTGTCGTCTCTCCCATCTATGTCATATACAATTTTCTTTCCGAAACCTCTGTTCCCGAATTCTTTGGTCAGCAAAGCTAGAAATTTAGCTATTGAGGCCATCGTTGCCTCTTCCTCATCCAACAGATCCTCTTCATCACTATCAACTACCATAACCTTCTTTTTCTTCTTCTCCTTCTCCTCCAGAGCCTTTTCCTTCTTTGGCTTTTCATGCACCTCTGTAGCTTTACCTACAAGTGCCAGAGGTCCACCCATCTGGGCTTTCGTATGGGCTATTTGGCTTTCTTGTGCAGCCATGGTGCCATAGTGGTCTGAGACGGTCCAAGTATCCAAGTCTTGATTTGTTTGTAAAGACATGGATAGTTGAAGTCACTCATCATTCAGGCTCTTGAGGAACATGACATTGTTTTCCTAAGAGGTTCTGTTAGGGCAATTAATGTGTTGAATAAAAGTTTAAGGGCTTGTTTGTTATTGTTTAATTTGAGCCTTGTTAGTGAATGGGCAGTGAGCTTGTTTCCACGGGCCCAAAGTATTTAAAGTTGTAATTAACTTAGAATTAAGATAGTTGTCTATTTTGCTTTCCTGAATCGTATTGTAATTCTCTCTATAATTGAAAGCTAATTGGATGACCAGTTGAAATCATAACACCTGTTCTTATCTATTGATTTCTTCATTTTTCATTGCACGGATCTGAGACTCACAATTGGTATCAGAGCAGGCGGACAAATCGATTCAAAGTGTTCGTCTTGAATTCTGGTAAGATTTCTTGTTTTACGCTGTGTTCTTGCTTAGAAATCTATATTTTGATTCGGTTGAAATTGATCGTTTTTGTTTATTGCATTCTGTTAGCATCATTCTTATTAGTGATTCTGCACGTTTTCGCAATCTAATTCGATCATCTGAGTGTTTTTTAAGCAAATTAAAGTTCAAAAGTTTTTGGTTGTATTCTTGCTAAAAATAGAATTTTTAACATCAAAATTTGTTGTTTTTTGCTTCAAAATCGATTTGGGTTTTGTTATTTTTGTGTTTGGTCAAGTTCCTATTCTTTTAGGAACGATTTTGAGCAACCCTAGTCGATTTCCAGTCGAATTGAAAACCACAGCCGCTATTTCCGGACACCACAACAGCAGTTTCCGGAACATCCTACTAACTTTCCGGGTAAGTTGATTCTTTTCGTAACTTTCCGGGTAAATCAAAAGTATCCGGTAACTTTCTTGATACTGGTAGTCTCCGGACAAATCTTACCCGGTAACTCAAAGTTTCCGGGTGTCCTGATCATTCCGGATACATATCCGGATTCATTTGTTTCCGGTAACCTAATTCCTCCCGGACACTTCATCATCCGGAAACCCATTTCATCCGGTAAGTTTAGTGTTTACTTTTTTCATTCGGAAACTATTGTCTTCCAGTAACCCTTTGTCATCCGGAAACTTTAGCTTGTCCGGACTATCTTGCTTATCCGGATACTTCTGTGTTTTGATCGGTTTTTCACTCAATCTGATCCGGACACTTCCAGATCAGACATCACATCCGGATTCCTATCCGGTAAATTCAGTTCTGTTGAAATCTTACCCGTTTCTAGTACACTTCATTCATAGAACCTGCGTTAGGATACCACTTGTAGTGCCTTGCGTTAGGTTATCACTTTTAATCGAATCTATCGTCTGACGATCACTCCAGTGCAAATAAAGATGTCTTCACGCGACGCTCTTGCTATCGACACCGATTCCAAACTACCTTGCCTCTACCAAGGTGAGTACAGCCAGTGGCGAGAGAGGTTATTAATCTTCATTGAGTCGAAGGACAACATCGAGTATATCTGGCGAGCTCTACGCGACGGGTCAATTCCTGAACCGACGAAGTCCATACCAGCAACTGCAAATGCTGTGGCTCGTGTCGAGAAAAAGACGGTCTCCGAGATGACTGATGACGAAAGAGGCATGCTTGAGGGAGAAAACCATGCTAAAAGGTACCTTGTTCAAGCTCTGCCAAACACGATCTATACTTCCATCGACAGCTAAAAAAAGACAGCTAAGGGCATGTGGGATCAGGTGGATAAGATGATGCGCGGGAGCGAAGTCGGGAATCAGTTGAAGATCAACAGCTCCATAACCAAGTTCGATGGTTTTAAGCAGCGCACCAGTGAGTTCGTTTCTCAGACATATGAACGATTTTGTCTCCTTCTCAACGGGCTACACAAGAACCAGATCACTCGTTCCAACACGGAGAACGCACTAAAGTTCCTCAACAACCTTTTGCCTGAATGGAAAGTGTTTGCATCACATGTCAAGCATACCCACTTAATGGAGAAAGTCGGCATCCATGAGCTCTATGAGATGCTTCTTCAAGATGAAGATGAGGTGATGGAAATTCTGAACGAGAAGAAGGCTGCATCCAAGCCAGCTGTTGATCCTCTAGTACTCATGTCTTCCAAACGAGGGAAATCTTCTGGCCGTCACTCCAAACGTGCCCAAAAGCAAAGCGAGTATGAATCAGAACCTGAGGAAAAAGAAGACAGTGATTCTGACTTTGAAATAGCTGCCATCAAGAAAGCAATGGCTCTTCTCTCCAAATCCTTCCAATAGAAGTTCTACAAGCAACCGACGTCTAATAATCAACGCTACTCCACCTCCTCCGACAAGCGACATGATTATAAGGACAAATATGAAGGAAAGAAGAAAGCTGATGAGCCTGACCAGTCTGACTAGAAAGAGAAGACATAGAAAGATGACCGCAAGTCTGACTCAAAGAAGAAAGACGAACCCGTGACATGCTATAACTGCGGGAAGCTTGGTCATTTTGCCAAAGACTGTAGGAGGCCTGTTGTAAAGAATTCTCATTATTACAAGGCCAAGCTAGCTCTAATAGAACAGAAAGAAGCTGGAGCAGCTCTGTTTGTGGAAGACGACTATTGGTTGGGTCTTTCTAATGATGAAAGCGAGTCTGATGGTGTTGATGCTTTCATGGGGTATCACTCTCCTACCGATGAAGAAAAGGCAAAGACAAGTCAGGTATGTGAATCTAACCAACAGGATTTCTTTAATCAAATGCAATCACTTGCTGAATGGGTAGATTCCTTCAAGGCCACTACTGATGAACAACTGCTTGAGATCAGATCTCTATCTGAAGAGCTAGATGTTCAACAGTGAATAACTGAGAAATACAAGTCCGAAAATACTATTTTAAAAGAAAAATGAAAAAATCTTTCACTAGCACCTAAGGACTTAAGAGCCAAATTATCTAAACTTCAGTCACAGTTTGATCAGTGTATGAATGAGAACGCAGAAATTGTTTATCAATGCTCTACACTTCAAATTCAGCACAAGGAGTTTGTCGCTAAAATACTTGATCTTGAAACCAAACTCCATAAGAGAGATCAAACTGATCAAACCATCCATATGAATAAACCCAAAGAGTTCACGTATTTTAACAAGGAATGGGGAATCGGATACGATAACCCACATTATTTGAAAAATGGTATATTCAAAACACCGACACTGTATGATTTTGGATGTCTTGGAATAGATAAAAAGTACCTGGAATATGCGATAAAATGGACTTGTAATCCCAATTTACAAGTAATCTAATCAAGATCTACTCAAAGTTCTGTCCATCTCTCATTATCAATAATAGCCAAAGATTACAGTATTGAGAGAAACTCACAGAGAGTTCTAAGGATGAATATTTCAAGTGTTATGTAAATTGAGTTAATCTAGGCTATTTATACCTAGACACATATTTTCAGAATTGGCCCCTCAACTTGAATACAATATACATAATTGACACTAACAAATGGACTGGTCCTCTTGAACCTGAAAAGAAAGAGGAAACCGAGGAACACAAGCGCACAAACACGTCTAAAATGCTACTTCCGTTTTGTTATGAACCTTTGAATTATTCTTATCAAAAGAACAAAAAGTACCTCTAGAATGACTACTTTAATTGCTATACGGTTGCAACGCCCAAGGACTCCTCCAAGAAGGATGAGGTACAAGCAACCGAAACCAAGACTGAGACGGATGAGCAAAGATAGTCGAATTGGAGGAGTCACTCGAGAAAGAAAGGTCGAATTTACAAAAGGAAAAGCAAGCGCTAATCAAGGATTTTAAGAATCTAAAATCGGTCAATGGTAGAAAGGATTTTACGACTCAACAATGATTCAAACCACAAATGTTCCAAAACAGAGTATAAGTTTAGTTGTGTGCGGAAGAGATTGATTAATGGTAGACAACATACAAAATAGAAGAATGAAAGCTATAAATAACAATGATATTGTTCATTGATTCATCTCTATTTAATTGCCAAAAGTTACACCAAGAAAGCCATGGAATGTGTGTTTTACATATGCAATTGCTCTAACAGGTGTAAGTGTGTGTGTGCTTCATTCTTTTTTAAAGGGTCTGGTAGAACCTCCTGTTTATAGTAAAGACAGGGGACAAATACTACAGATGTACAGGGGACAAGGTCATGGAACGAATCCTTGTACACGTTAATGTAGTGCGTCGTTCTCTGCAAAAGCTACTACCTCTCTGATGATGACACGTTGAAAGTAAAGGATCATGCCTTGTACTATTTGATCTTCAGGATCTTCGTACAGCAGAGGCACGTGAGTGGCACACTTGTCCTTTGTCTTACGTAATCTTGATCTTCATCTTCTGCCTTTGATTCCATAGAGGCTCTGTCATGAATGGCAGAGGCTTTGTGGCCTTGAACTCTTGTCTTCAGATGATGGATCAGATGAAGGCTCCGTGTTCTTGGTGGCTGGCAGAGGGTTCTGCCAGAATTCTTCCTTAGCCTATTTTTTAATACTTCTCTATGCTAGAGGTTGGAGCTAACACTTCTTAAACCTCCATTCTAGCTTAACATTCTTTCTCAAATTATGATCTGAAAAATCATAAGAATGAAAGTCAGAAGTTTTCGAATCAGGAGTTTGAAAATATTTTGACTTGGGCAAGAGATCAGCACATAAGGGCGATGACAACCGAACTACACGGTTGTCAAGTGAGGGTGACTCACCAGGGCCAGGTCTTAACAGAACTGGTGGAGCTAACACACCAATTGTCCCTCGTTTCGACTCAAGCCCTAGAAGGTGCAAGAACGGCTAGAAGAATGGCAATGAGGGCGGAATCGGCATGCTTGGTTGTAGGGATGGCGCTGTTGTTGTTGGTGCTTTCGATCCTGATTGGGGCACACTTGGGATAGTACCGATACGACGGTGGATGGGTTGTAGCGTGTTGGGAGGAACTTTTGAAAAACATTTTCTTTACTTGTCATTTCCAATTTACACATTTTAAGTATTCAAGTTGTATTACCTTTCAAACAATATGATACTGATGTATGATAAACATCAGAAATTTTGTAATTTCGGCATTTAATATGAATATGAATGGAAACCATTGGATGAAATGTGAACTTTCGATCAACCTATCTGTTTGACTTATACTTAACTTTACTGTTTCAAAATTTCAAGTAATAGCATAACTTTTGGAAAATACCAGTTCAAGAATTTGTATAAAATTTTTAACCAAATCAATATTTTGCAAATGTGTTTTAGAATCATGCCTCCAAGGAGATCTACACGCTGCACGGGAGATACTCCTGAAGACCATACACCCGACATCGCACGGATCATAGCACAACGCATACAAGAAGCAATACCCAGCATAGTCACACAAGTAACCGCCGACATTAATATTAACCGCGGGAATGAAGGAGGTAGGGGAGGAAATCCTGGCAGTAACAATACCGGATGCAACTACAAGTCCTTCATGTCTTGTAAACCAAAGGAATTCTACGGTAAGGAAGGTGCCGTAGGATTTCTTTCTTGGCTCGACAGCATGGAGTCGGTACTCCATATTAGCAAATGCTCGGAGGACCGCAAAGTGGAGTATGCGGCCTGTCAACTCCAAGACAGGGAACTAACATGGTGGAACATCCATGTTCAAACCCGTGGAAGGGAAGATGAATACCGACTTTCATGGGAGGAGTTTAAGAAATTACTCATTGAGGAGTACTGCCCCAATAGTGAAATGCAGAAGCTATAAGTTGAATTCTGGAATCACGCCATGGTCGGAGCTGACATAGACCGATACACGGCTTGTTTCCACGAACTTACAAAACTGGTACCTCACATGGTTACTCCCGAGAGCAAGAGAATCGACCGATACTTGTGAGGATTAGCGTCGGTGATCCGAGGAATGGTCACCTCGGCAAACCTGACCACAATCCAATCTGTTGTGGCCTTGGCAACTAATTTAACGAACGATGCGGTAAGAGCAGGAACTCTGACATCGGGGAGTGCCAGTAATAAGAGGAAGCCAGAGTATCAGTCAGGAAAGAAAGTCTTTAGCAGTGCAAGCAAGGATAGGAAAGTGGTGAGAAACTTCGGAGTAAAGACTCAGGACCATGGACAATACAAGGGTCAATTCCTAAAATGCAACAAATGCAACCTTTATCATGAGGGAGCCTGCCCCGTTTGTGACAATTGTAAGCGGCCATGTCATCTTACCAAGTTCTGTAGGATGGAAAGGAGTTACAATGAAGAGAGAAGGCCATGCTTCGAGTGCGGAAGTCAGGATCACTTCCGGAATACGTGCCCAAGGTTGGGTAGGAGGCCGAGCAATAACAATAATGGGAACCAGGCAAGGCAAACCAATCAAGGAAACCAAGGAGGTCAAGCTCGGGGACAGGCATTTGTCATTGGAGATGACGAAGCACGTCGCAACTCCAATGTGGTGACAGGTACGTTTCTTCTAAACAACCACTATGAATCAGTATTATTTGACACTGGAGCGGATAGGAGTTTTGTTTCGTTAGAATTTAGGCCACTAATTAACTTGGAATCTAAGAGAATGTCGGATGCTTATATTATTGAGGTTTCTAATGGTCATAAATTTGAGGCTAAGGATGTAATTTTAGATTGTACCTTGAATCTAGCCGATGTATTGTTTAGCGTTGATCTTATTCCTATTGAATTGGGGAGTTTTAACGTAGTAATAGGCATGGATTGGTTATCCAAGAATCGAGCTGAGATTTGCTGTTTTGATAAGACGGTTAGAGTACCTTTGCAAAACGGAGAAACCCTAGTCATACAAGGAAACAAAGTTGGAAGGAGCCTAGAGATAGTGTCAAGTGTGAAGGTTCATAAGTATTTGAGGAAGAAGTGCGTTGCATTTTTGGCTCACGTAGTTGAGAATAAGTCCGAGGAAAGGCGAATCCAAGACATTTCTGTGGTGAAGGATCACCTGGAGGTGTTCCCCGATGATTTTCCTGGACTTCCCCCGTCTAGACAGGTGGAATTTCAAATTGACCTCGTACCTGGGCAGCACCTGTGGCTAAGGCGCCATATCGTTTAGCACCCGCCGAAATGCAAGAGTTGTCGAGTCAACTTCAGGAACTTCTGGACAAGGAATTTATTAGGCCAAGTTCCTCACCCTGGGGAGCCCCAGTCCTGTTTGTCAAGAAAAAGGATGGATCGTTTCGAATGTGCATCGATTATAGGGAGCTGAACAAGTTGACGATCAATAATCGATATCCTCTTCCTCAAATAGATGACTTGTTCGACCAATTGCAGGGTGCAACTTATTTCTCAGAGATTGATCTTCGATCAAGGTATCATCAGTTAAGAGTCCGTGAGGAGGACATCCCTATGACAGCCTTTAGGACTCGATATGGACACTACGAGTTTTTGGTTATGCCTTTCGGGTTAACCAATGCACCAGCTGTGTTCATGGATTTAATGAACAGGGTATGCAGACCATACCTTGACAAGTTCGTGATCGTGTTTATCGACGACATATTGATCTACTCTCGAAGTAAGGAGGATCACGAGCAGCATTTAAGGATAATTCTAGAACTTCTCAAAGAGCAGAAACTGTACGCCAAATTCTCAAAGTGCGAATTTTTGATTCGAGAAGTACACTTTCTTGGTCACGTGATTGGAGAGAAGGGACTTCACGTGGATCCGGCTAAAGTGGAAGCCGTTAAGAAGTTGGAAGCCCCAAAAACCCCAACAGAAATTCGTCAATTTCGAGGTTTGGCGGGTTATTATAGATGGTTCATCGAGAACTTCTCAAGAATTGCTAAACCACTCACAGCACTGACCCAAAAAGGATACTAAATTCATTTGGGGGGAACCGCAAGAGGAGGCCTTCCAGCTGCTGAAGAAAAAGTTGTGCAATGCACCAATTCTAGCTTTACCGGAAGGAACCGAT
The DNA here is from genome assembly GCA_033807775.1 of Saussurea involucrata. NCBI lineage: Eukaryota > Viridiplantae > Streptophyta > Magnoliopsida > Asterales > Asteraceae > Saussurea > Saussurea involucrata. The sequence goes on from CM066314.1 coordinate 92,262,483, forward strand.
GACTTTGTGGTGTATTGTGACGCATCGCATCAAGGTTTGGGATGCGTCTTGATGCAAAAGGACAAGGTTATAGCATACGCCTCAAGACAACTAAATGTTAATGAGAAGAACTATACCACACACGACTTGGAGCTCGGAGCCATGGTATTCGCTTTAAAGATTTGGAGACATTACTTGTATGGCACTAAATGCACTGTTTTCACAGATCATAAAAGTCTTCAGAATATTCTAGACCTGAAAATGCTCAATATGAGACAAAGAAGATGGGTAGAACTACTCAGCGATTACGATTGTGAAATTCGCTATCACCCAGGTAAGGCCAATGTAGTGGCCGATGCCCTGAGTAGAAAAGAAAGGGTAAAACCTTCACGTGTACGAGCAATGGGAGCGCTTGTACAAACGAGTTTAAAGACTCAAATTCTTGAAGCTCAGACTGAAGCAATGAAAACGGAAAACTTGAAGGACAAAACCCTTCACGGTATAGAAACTAGATTTGAAACTAAGGCTGATGGAGTACGTTATTTAAAGGACAGAGTTTGGATTCCGAAAGCCAACAACGTACGAGAAACGGTTCTGGATGAAGCCCACAAGTCTAGATACTCAATTCATCCAGGGGCGGATAAGATGTATAAGGACTTAATGGAATATTATTGGTGGCCAGGAATGAAGAAAGATATTGCCTTGTACGTAGGGAAATGTTTAACTTACTTAAAGGTCAAAGCTGTATATCAAAAACCATCTGGTTTACTACAACAACCAGAGATTCCCCAGTGGAAATGGGAACAAATAACCATGGATTTCATAACCAAGCTTCCGAGGACCGCCAAAGGGCACGACTCGATTTGGGTTATAGTAGATCGATTCACGAAATCTGCACATTTTCTACCGATTCGGGAAGATTATAAGATGGAGAAGCTTGCTCAGATCTACATCAAGGAAATTGTTACGCGTTAGGGAGTACCAGTTTCCATCATTTCAGATAGAGATAGCCGTTTGACGTCACGGTTTTGGCAGTCACTTCAAAAAGCATTGGGTACACAATTGAATTTGAGCACTGCCTATCATCCTCAAACGGATGGGCAAAGTCAACGAACTATTCAAACGTTGGAAGACATGCTTCGGGCATGCGTGTTAGACTTCGGAGGAAATTGGGATAATCACTTGCCTTTGGTCGAGTTTTGTTGTAACAATAGCTATCACACCACTATTCAGTGTGCGCCATTTGAATCTTTGTATGGACGCAAGTGTCGTTCACCCATTGCTTGGTTAGAAATTGGAGATAGACAGTTATCTAGACCCGATATTGTGCAAGAAACTATCGATAAGATTGCAATTATTAGAGATAGACTTAAAGCATCCCAAGATCGTCATAAATGTTACGCGGATAATCGTCGGAAGCCTTTAGAATTCCAAGTTGGTGATAATGTACTTCTAAAGGTATCTCCATGGAAAGGAATAGTACGATTTGGGAAAAGAGGAAAATTGAGCCCAAGGTACGTCAGACCATTTGAGATGTCCGAAAGGATTGGTCCAGTAGGGCTAAGTGCCATCCATGACACGTTTCACGTGTCAAACCTCAAGAAGTGCCTAGCTGACAACTCATTAATCATACCTCTAGAAGAAGTTCAAATTGACGATAAGCTACACATCATAGAAGAACCAACTGAGATTATCGATAGAGAAGTTAAACGTCTGAAACGAAAGAAAATCCCGATCGTGAAAGTTCATTGGAACACAAGACGTGGGCCTGAGTATACATCGGAACGAGAGGATTACATGAAACATAAGTATCCCAACCACTTTGCTAAGAAACCGGTTAATGCTGAAAGTTCTTGAATTTCGGGACGAAATTCTTTTAACCGGGGGAGACTGTGACAACCTTCAAATTACATTTCAAGTTAGAATTATACTAAACATTTCAGTTATCCATATTCTAGACAACACAGTCAGAATTTAGCAGTGAAAACGAAGTTGTTAGGAAAATTTGAGAATTTTGCCTAGCATTTGCCTAAATAAGTGAATTATCCACACATCTCATAAAATGGCAATCTAATATTCTATGTACCTATATTTATATATATAAACCTTACAAAAATTAATTCTAGCAAATTTAACTAGTATTATTAATACTAGCACAATTAATTAAAATGCCTAATAATTTAAATATGTTTGCAAAAAATAAATAAATAAATAAATAAAAGCTAGACAGCATGATTTTAACCAAAACCACACTCCATCCTTTCCCCCTCTCTCCACTTTGGCCAGCCCTCCCCACCCCCTATATCCCCTCATTCTTTCATTTTTCTTCCATTTCAAACTCACTCCTCACATCATCTCTCTCTCTCTAACTTCTCTCTAGAAGTCACTCTCTCTTTTTCTCTCTACTTCTCTTCCTATTCTCTCTCAAATATTGCCTTATACATCAGCCATTTAGACTCAAGAAACTTCAAGAACTCAAGAATCTCAAGGTAAACTCATATGTAGTGCAAAGCCTACACTTTTCCTTGTTTATGTTCTTTCATTCTCTCTAAATCTTCATCTACTTCTACACTAGTTTTACATGTTGTTTTTGCTAAACATATATTTGAATCTTTATGTTTGTAGATTCACCACCATAACATCTAGTATGTTATTAAAAAGGGGATGAATCCATGACCAACCCTATGCTAAGAGCAAAGAAGGAACTTTTACAAGTTTCTACAAGCATACATGTGTTCTTCATCAAAATCAATCTCTTAAACTCTTAGAAATGTTATGAAAAACTTATATTACATCAAAAACATGTTTTAATCTTCATGCATGTGCTAAAAACTTGTCATTTCATATGGCAAAAACAAGTTCTTAGTTTGACCACTCATGCAATCTTCAAAAAGAAAGCAAGAAAACTATTTTGGGGATTTTTGAAAGATATCTTCATTTCATAAACATGCATATGGTTTTAGAGGCTTTAAAAGTAAATATTTATCTGAAAATATATGCTTTGGGAAGTGTCAAATCGGATTCAAGACAAAAGGAACAAAATCATTGCAAAACTTAAAGTTATATGCATTTTCCTAGAAGCTATATCTTGATAGCAATCTGCCATATTTCTACCTCTCCCTTTAAATGGCCATAAATCTCTCAATACTTAACCAAATAAAGTGAAATTGCTTCTGGAATTAAATGTTATGTGTTAAGATTCAAACCCAACTGGAATCACTGAAAAATATTAAGATTTCGACCACCAAACAGTATTTACAAAACAAGTGTGCAAACAGCCAAACTTTCTGTCATATACCTGATTATAGACTGTTTTGATGGACTTATATACATCCAAAAATTACGATTTTTATGCCAAAAGTTTCCTAACTCAATATATTAAATCGAGTAAAATTTTCATGACTAAAGGAACATTGGAGGACATCGGATATTGGAAAGAAAATGACTATAAATTCTCGACAGCAAATGATAATTTCTTACTATAGTTAAAAACTAACTCTTAGACCCTTTTCATCACTTCTTGTGATGAAATTGCGGTGATGCTAACATATTTAAGTTAATATAACCTACATACTATATGTGTATGCATTTTATATATTTTAACTTTACATTTTGAACCCTTTTCATCATTCTTGTGATGAAATTGCGGTATATATATATATATATATATATATATATATATATATATATATATATATATATTATATGTAACTTCTAACTTTAAGACCCTTTTCGTCACTCGTCATGACGAAATTGCGGTAACTTCAAGCTAATATATGTAATGTATTATATATTGATTACTAACTTCAGTTATTTCCTTATAACTTATAAACTTAATCACAACAAAGGCATTCTATGATAATTTGGATAACTAAGCGATGTCAAGGACTAAGGCTTAAGCATAGAATCTTACTAGTGTCCTTACCTTCGTATGATCGAAGTAGGATCGTTGTGCGGGTTGCATCGTGAACCTCTTGGAAACATCTTCGCTTACCACCGTGAGTTTTCACAGCCCCTTTTTACTATTTTGTACATTTTTGGGGTGAAAAGCGTGTTACGATTTCATTACGCATCGATTGTACTATTTACTCAAAATGATTTACGTTACTACGAAATTTTATGCGCTATGGTATGTATGCTTATGTTAGTTGATTATGAGTTTCACATTCATTTTAAGTCCCCGGTAGAAACTTACCCATTAGCTCATTGTGCGAGCTGTTGGTATATTATGGATAACGTTATTTGGTTGACACCCCACTCACCTCGCGAGTGCATAGTTACCGTCTTCTTTATCATGTTTGCGAGGAACATGTGTCTTTAGGGCGTGTACAGTCAGTAGGTTTGGGAAGTGGGCTCATTACTTTAACATTTTGCATACAATATTATACTTTGCGCATGTTGACAAACGAATTCTTTAACCACTGTGCGGATTTACCATGATGCTTTTGAACTACAACCGAATACTTTATCCACTGTGCGCATTTACAAAGATGCATTAAAACTATTATGCATACCAAAAACCTGTGAACTCACCAACTATTCTATAGTTGACCCTCTCATTTACATGCTTTTCAGGAAATATCAAGTAAGGTTGAACTTTAGAAGGCACCACAAGTAGCTGCATTCAACACTCTTTTTCTTATCATGTCGAATTGTATTTTGGACAAATTTGTATTTTTGGAACAAGTTGTAAATTTTGTTAACTTTTAATCTATGATGATTGTGTGTTGTCTTCTACCTTACGCAATGAAACCTTGAATTGTAACATCTCCTACTTCCGCTTTAGCGGGGTGTGACAAATTCCAAATGGGTTCCCAAAACAGGTGCTAAACCTAACCCTCCAGGACCCATTTTCAAATGGGTACCTAAAAATTCTTAAACTCGTTTTTGCATAATGGTCATGTGTGGTACTTAGATTCAGGATACTCCAAGCACATGACCGGAAGGAGGGAGCTTCTCAAGAACTTCACCGAGAAATACTACGGCAACGTGAGATTTGGGAACGACTACAAAGCACCAATCATGGGTTACAGCCACATCATTCAAGAAAACATAACCATCAAGAAGGTTTCGTATGTCGCTAGGTTAGGACACAATTTATTCAGCATCTGGAAATTCTGCGACAATGATTTTGAGGTCAACTTCAAAGCTAAAAGGTGTAGCGTCCGCGCTAAAGACAGAAAGGAACTGCTGGTTGGAACGCGCAAAACCAACCTCTACACCATCAACCTCTGTTGGTCCCAAAGGGTTATACAAGTTTTTAAAAGGGGGGGTTGAATACAAACACACAATTTTTTTCTTTCTGAACTGTTTATTGATATAATCAAATAATTTACAGTTTGTTGAGGAATAAGACTAAGTATAAAACCTAATCTAAACAAACTATGAGAATCACACAGAAATCTTGCACTAGAATAAGAATGAAGGAAGTTTAAGAAAAGCTAAGAATAGTTTTTCTTGGCACTAAGAAGTTCAGGAGACGAGCAGAGCACTTCAAAATGAAGTTGATCTTCTATTTATACTACATGCATTAAATGCAAATCAGTATAGCTTTACACGTGGAAGCTCTTGGTTGGTTGCATGATTCTGACTTTTGCAAAAATGATGTTCGCCGCTTGGAGAACAGTGTAGTGGGAAGAGTGCTTTGTACGATGAAGGACAGAGGTATGTCCTTCTGACAAATCGTACGATTTTGTGCAAGGGGATAAGACAAATATTCCTTGTAGAGCAGGCTTCATGTTCAACGATCACGGAGTTGATCTTTATCAAGGAATGATAAAGGTCAACTCTCGCTGAAGTCTTCTACTTGAAACATCGCGTAAATTAGACAAGTCTTGGCTTCACTGATATCCGCATCAGGTCACTAGTAGACTTAGTCACTTGTTATTCACCTTGGTCTTCGATTTTAGCTTTGAACTCTGTTGTCACGAATCTTGTCTTCAGGGATCATATGCAAACAATTACATGATGAGCATTCAGCGATCATCAGCAATACTGAACATACTCAGATCTCGCTGATGTACGTTTGTCACTGAATTAATTTAAAGAGCATATGTTTCCCATCAGCGATACTAAACAAACTTAGTAAATTTTCATAGATGGTGAAACACTGATACATATTGTTTACTTACAAATTTCACTAAGTGTTTTTAAGGGTCATCATCAAAACACTGAAGGGTTTGGATCAAAACTATCCCCTATTTGGTGATGACAAAGCAATAATAGGAAATTGCTAAGTTAAAAACATAAGGATAAAGAGGACTCATAAATACGTGTCCCATTTACTGTTTTCAGGGATCTTTTCTAGTACTGTTGGAGTAAAGTACTTCATTGATTTTTTTCATTAAACTTCGTAATCAGTTTACATGGGAAGTTGAAAAAATACAAGTACAAATGAAATGAAATTACAAGTACAAAAGTTTACAGCTAATAAGCTAGAAGAATACAAAAGTGATCCTACGAGCTAAGCAGGTTCATCCTTGAAGAGAAGTTCATCAAGGGTATCAGTCTTTGGAATCATCCGGTTAGGGACATTTTCTCCCTGATCCTTTCTGAGTTTGGCTTCACAGTAGACTTGATACTTCAGGAAGACTCCTAATCTGGATTGATCACACCAATAAATCAAGTCTCTGAGTTGTTCCACTGGAGCAATGGATAACTCTGACCAGCGTTGAAAGCATTGGCGATCGGTATATTCTAAGAAGAAAATACCGAGAGGTTCACTAACCACTTTTCCAGCTTTAAATTCTTCACCCGGTGGCAGCGATTTGTCAAGCGCTAACGAATCAGGATTTGAACCGAGCACTGCTTCACGAGAAAATTCGATCCTTGTTTCATTCCGGATAGCAGGCCCAGATGATGAAGTTTCTTTCCTTTTCTTTTGAGTTCTTTGGTTTTGATGAAGTGTTGGAGGAGGAGGCAAGTCGGTCACTGAGGAAACTTGATCGATCATCTTGTTTATAAATCTTTCAACACAAGGCTTGAAGATCGATCAGGATCGCTGATTTGCTACACGAATTTCCAACCATTCATCTAACCCATAGTGTTCAATTGCAGAAAGGTAGCAAGTCTTCGTCACTTAATTTTCTCTGATTGTAGTGAACTCAATCACTGGAACACCTCTGACAATTCGACCCTTCAGTTTTACATTTATAATTTTGCTTGGTAGATTCCTGAAGTCGACTTTCTTCTTACACCAAGCCACAGTGGTGTCACTGACATCTGATTTCTTTTTCTTTTGTTCTCCAGCCTTCTTGAGAAGTTCTTGTTGGACTCTGAGGGGAAAGGGTTTCAGCTGCTGATCTTTTACTGAAGTTTAGGCAACTTTAAGGGTGAACTCTTTGTCTTTTAGCATGTTCCGTTGTTGTTCAGCAAGGAGTTTTTCAGCTTTGAGGCTTTCAGCAAGTTGATTTTCAGTGAACTTTAGTCAAGAACCCAAGACCAACTGGAGGGATGAATCATTGATTTTCTAGCTTTTGGATCATAGCTGCTCTTCTCTTTAATTCATCATCTTCTGATCGCTGAAGCAATCGAGAAGGTCTGTTGGGGTATTAGAGCAGCTCTTGTTTTTCATCTTGTTCATTAGTCTCGTTCACAGAGTCCGGGATTATTAGAGAATCATCAGCTCTGGTACTTGGGATTGTTACAGTGTTAGAGGAGCTTTAGTAGTATCCTCATGCAGGGGAGAAGACTCGTTGAGCAAAAGATCAAAGAGTTAGATCTTTTGAGGGTAGAAAGAAGATAGTAAAAGAATAGGCTAAGTGTTTAGAAGTTTTGAGTGATGGAGAATAGATGAAGAGAATGGGTGAAGGATAGAAGCAGTGTAGACGATGAGAGAGTGACATACCTGACAAGGTGGCTTTTTGAGAAGGATAGACAAGTTCTCTTCAGTAGCAATGCCTTTGTTTTTGCCCTGAGAAGTCTTCTTTGCAGGAGACTTTTGGGTCTTCTCCCCTGCTTCGTTTATCGAAACACCATTTGGTGCCGGAATCCTGATTGCAGTAGGTTGGAACCAAAAGTGGTCATCTTCACAATCGTCATCATCTTTAGACTCAGGATGGAATGATGGTTCTGTTAGCCCCAAGTATACTATATGTAAAAGTATTGAAAATATCATAAGTTAGAAGACCACCAGAGATCCGGCAGAAAACTTAGAAGAAAATCAAGAAGAAGATCATCAGAGCTTGACAGAGCTATGGCAGAAGACTTCTTCCGTTCACCATAAGAACTGTTCCCACCAGAAGACCATCAGAGCTCTGGCGTAAGAGCTCTGGTGATTGAATACCTCTGTGAAACTTAAGTCTCGTAGAAATCTCTAAGTGTTATATATGTGTTCGTACTTTCCATGTAAGCCCTAAAAGGACGGAGACACACTTTCCACGTGTCACCTCAGGGTTAGATAGTACAATGTCTTCACTTTATCAGGCTATAAATAGAAGGATAGTGGAACACACAATTGTAAGCTTTTGGAAGAATTGTTTTCCACAATTGTGAGAGCACACACTGCAACATTCCATAGCACTACCTTTGTACGATTTGTTTCCTGAGAGATTTCAGAATACACACACTTGAACGTGTTCTTGGTGTTATTCAAATATCAATATACGAGCAACTTATTTTACCTGATATTATTATCATTTTACTGTTCATTATTGATACTCTCACTGTTACATTATCGTCTTCACAATCACTCGTATTTTAATAGCTTTATATTATGCTTCCGTTATCTGTGTTTATGCTATTTATATGAGACAATTTGAATCTGGGAACCTACAATTGGTATCAGAGCGGATTGATTTGCTCAAATCAAACGATCCAATCTAACCAGGTTGATTCATTGTTGTTGATTGTGTTTGGTTTTAAAAGCTTCATAGAATACTCTGTTTTTACTGTTCATAGTTTAAAACAAGTTTTCAGAGTTCTTTTATCCATGTTTAAATCTTTCTAGTTAGTCTGAATATCTTTTCTACTCAAGTTACTGTTCATCTTCTTTCAGTTTAAAACCCTTAAAAATTCTTTCGAAAACTTCGTACTCTGTTTTCTGAAAAGATGGCTAATAACAACATCAATGCTATCTACACGGCTGGTTCACTGACCAAACCTCCTACTCTTCTAAGAGATGAATATCCTCAATGCAAGATTAGTATGGTTAACTTCTTTGATGGAATGGATAGAGACCTCGTGCATTCTGTCACAAGTGGACCATTCCAACCTATGGTTTTGGTTCCTCGTTTACCCGCTACAGAAACAACTGCTGAGGTTCCAGCTCACTTTGAGGTTAAAACCACCGGGTTTACTGATGAAGAAAAGCTAGAAATGGAAAATGACCTTGTTGATCCAAACACTCAGTGATTTGATAATGACTCTTTAAGAAACACTTAGTGAAAATTGTAAGTAGACAATATGTATTAGAGTTTCACTATCGATGATAAGTACTATGTCTCTACAGTACCGCTGATAGGAAACCATGCTCTTTAATTGAAAGATTCAGCGAAACTGTTCATCAATAAAGCACTGAGCCTGTTCAATTTTGTTGATGATCGCTGATAGTTTAGTTGTTTACTTATGATCCCTGAAGACAAGATTTGTCCACTCAACGTGAAGTTACAAGTAGAAGACTTCAGCAATCGCTGAGCTTTATCACTCGCTGATAAAATACTGTTCAACGAACGCTGATCATGAAGTCTTCCTCTACAAGTTACTTTTGTCTTACCTCCCTTGCACGCCTCCGTACGATTTGTCAGAAATCACATCCCTTTTGTCCCGGATCGTACTACCAACTCTGATTCTACACTGTACATCATGCGGCTAGTAAGGTTGTCTACAAAGGTCAAACCATGCAACCAATCAGTTGCTCCCATGTGTAAAGTTATACTGAAATGCATTAAATGCATGTAGTATATAAGAAGAACTCTACTTCAGAAATGAAGTGTTCAGCCATTCTTCTTCTCTCTACTACTCAGTGTTAGAATGTTAGTCTTTAATATTATTATCTTATTTATGTCTTAATTCTAGTGCAAGAAACTTAGTGTTCTCATAACTTGTATAGATTAGGTTTAATCCTTAATCTTCTTCCGCAACAAGTTGTAAATTGTTTGATAAATATCAATAAACAATTTAGAAAAGTAAAATCTGTGTGTTTGTATTCAACCCCCCCATAGTGGTATCAGAGCAAATTGTTTAATCTCATAAACAAGATCTTGCTTATACTAATCTTTTCTCTTCCTTGCTAGTTCTCACAAACACAAACTATATTGACAATGGTTCTCTTGCAAAACCCCCTAGATTTTCCATAGATAACTTTAATCTATGGAAAAATAGGATGATAATCTTCTTAGAAGGTGTAGACCCTACTATGCCTTACTATCTTGAAAATGGCCCATATATTCCTGTTAGAATTGATCCTGAAGTTCCAGGCAATGCTACTAGAGCTGTCATTCCTGAAAGATTGGTTCCCAAGGAAATTCATATGTGTACTGATGAAGATAAGAAGAAAGTGGCTATCGACACCAAAGTCATATCTATTCTTTCTATGGCTTTTCCTGACGAAGTCTACCTATCCGTCATGAACCTGAAAACCTCCAAAGCCATGTGGGACACAATATGGGTTCAGTATGAAGGTACGTCTGAAGTCCAGGACTCAACAAAGATCAACCTGGTAAGACAGTATGAAAGCTTCATTTGTGGTAAGAATGAATCTCTCTCTGAAGTACATCAGCGGTTTAATTGTTTAATTATAGATCTGAAAACCGTTGGTAAGGAATATTCTAACTTTGAAGTTCTGACAAAGTTCTTAGAATGTTTACCTGAATGTTGGGACAATTATTCATTGTGTCTCAAGCTATCTAAGGATCTAGAATCTAGGACTCTTTCTACTTTATATGGCACTATGCTCAATCATGAGCAGTCGAGTCATCTTAAGAAGAATATTGTAAAAGATTCCAAAAGCACCCCTGTTGCTTTAATCTCAGAGTCACCTTCCACTCAGCGATCCACTGTCACTATCACTGAGTTGGAAACTAACTCTGAATGGTCATCAAATACTGACTCTTCAGATATTGATGAATCTATGGCTCTCCTATCTAATAAGTTCAGGAGATTCGCCAAAAAGAAAAATTTCAGAAAGAACAAACCTCTTGCACTCACTGACAAGCCAAGATCATCAACCCCTGTTGATTAGGATACTACTACCTGCTTTAACTGTGAGAAAGTAGGACACTTTGCTAGTGAATGCAGGTCAAAGAAAGTCTATAAACCCTCGGATTTTCCCAAGAAATCCTCTAACCCCAAGGCTAGAGATGACAAATATCAAAAGCTGAAAGAAAGATATGCAAAGCTGAAAGCCTTTAAGAAGAAAGGCAAAGGCCTGATGGCTGACTATGATTGGGCTGCTTCTGATGAAGAAAAATCATCTGACTCTGAAGATGATGATGAGGCTAATCTCTGTCTCATGGCCAAAATTGAAGACGAGGAAGAAAATTCTGACATTCCCTCTACTTTAGCCTCTGCTACTAAGGTTCGGAAGGGTATCTGGTATCTTGATAGCGGATGCTCTAGACACATGACTGGAAATAAAAACCTTCTCACTGAATACAAGGAAGAGAAGGGTCCCTCAGTGACCTTAGGTGGAAATGGAAAAGGCTATATCCGAGGTTTTGGTGTACTCACAAATGCTACAACAACCTTTGGAAGAGTTGCATATGTTGAAGGACTGAATCATAATCTTCTAAGCATAAGTCAACTGTGTGACAAGGATAACAAAGTGATCTTCACTAAGGAATCCTCCTTTGTCACTGACAAAAAGGAGAAGATAGCACTCAGCGGTTATCGTATGGAAAATGTTTACGTAATAAACATGGACTCTACAACCACTGAGAACCCATGTTTCTTCTAAAAAACCTCATATGATGTCAACTGGCTATGGCACATAGTGAAATGATAGAGAATTGGATCAAACAGCTTCGTATTCATTCAAGAACAGATTACAGATCTAGAGAGAGAATCTCTCAAAGATTACAAAGTGAATACAAAGTTATTCGGAAAGTTAGTTAGCTTACAATTGCTAACTTCTATATATACTGTATGGAAAAACTTAAGCTACAGTACATATATGTGAATGACTAATAGAACAATTACACGTGTCGTAATTAGTAACAGAATATAAAGGAAAATATCCTAAGACATAAGTTCTGAACAACATGTTCAGAACTTCTGAACGTTCTTCTGATTGAGCACTTCAGAACATCTTTCAAGCACTTGGACATTTTCATCTTCATCATCAAAAGTTTTGAGTCTCCTACTCAGAACTCTGAACCTTCTATTCAGAATTCACACTTAGTAATCTTTTTAGTACATAACTTCTGAGTCTTCTTACTCAGAACTCTGAGTCTTCTGTTCAGATATCAACACTTGTGTTTTGACAAAACTTCAGATCTAACAATCTCCCCCTTTTTGTCAAACACTCCTATATTGATCTTCGTTAAATTCCTTTAGAGCAGGCACAATCTTCAGTAGAATCACCTTCCTCAGAGCAAGTCTTTAATCTATCTGCTCTATGAGATATTTTGTCTTTTCAACTTGAACTCCTTTTTCTATCTTTTCAATCAAACTATTCTTGATGAATCTGAGAGTTCCAAAGCAATATTTGGCAGCTTCACTAGCTCTGAAAAAGATCTTTTTCTTTTGATTGTTTTTCAGTGAAACACCCAATTATGGCCATTCATTGACATATCCAGTCTTCATATCATTAAGTTGCACATGATCATTGTTTGGTTTTGACAAGTAGACACGTGGTCTATGCACATATAGAGAAATTTGAAAATCCACATATGCATACCATCTTAGAATGTAAAACATGGCTTCTCTCACCAAAGCCAGTACTCTTCTTTTCTTTTTATACTTACTACAGTCTTTATTTTGCAACAGACTGTACAACTTGTAGAAATCCACAACTGAGATCTTATCAAAATCTGCTTCAGTAAAATATTAGACTTTTCCATCTTCTCTAAGAACTTCAAACCCATAGTACTCATTCTTCTGAAACTTCCTGACAACAATTTCTCTGATCCCAGTGATCATGAAGTCAGAGTAAACAGACTGCTTTTTCTTTCCCAGAATTCTTGTCAATTCACCACGAAACCATCTAGAATATGCAGACTTATCATGATATACACTCAGGAAATTTACTTCTCTTGGTTGAAAGAAATTTGGTAAAGTATACACCAAGAACATGGCATTCAGATCAATAGGTATTTCTTCTTCATTTGCTTCAGAATTTTCTTCTTGTTCAACTTCTTGCATCTGAACATCTTCTTGAGATAATACTTCTAGAATGGTCTCCTCAACCTCATCTGAGTAAACACCATTGACTTCGTATTCAGCAGGAAATACAAAATCAATATGTAGCAACTTCTTTGGATTTTCTTCTGAGAGCATACATTCACTACACTCCTTGATTGGTGTTCTGAGATCCAACCTTTCTTGTATGTGCCTTAAACATTTTTCCTTCAGAATAACTTTCTCTCCTTCAGCAGTTACATTTATCTCCACCAACAACAATTGTAGAGTAGCATCACTGTACTTTACAAGATCATTTAGTCTAAAAAACTTTGGTGAACCAGAAGCTATATAAAAGAATCCTTCATTCTCAACTTCTTCAATCACAAATCCACGAACACAGCTTTCATGGCTAGGCTTTCTGATTGGACAACTTATATTGCATTTATCTTTTCCTGCTTCAATAGACAATTGAAAGTCATAGATATGCATGTTTCTGACATATATACCCAAAATCCTTCTGCATTCAATTTCCATCCAGGTTTCTTCTATGCTTGCAAAGAACTTTACCAGAAAAATTTGATCATCAAGAAACAGTCTATGAAAGTCAAAACTTGTCATATTTACTTTTAGGTTCCCTTCCTTCAGAACTTCCATACTTACATATTTCAGCCCATCAAATTCTTCAGTTTGAAATTCCAAAACCTTCTCAATTATTTTCTGAACATGTAACCTATCATCAGGTTTTCGAAGTCTATTTGAAGCCTCCACATATATCATCTGAACTCTTTCATCCATAAATCCATCAATAAAATTCTCCAAATCAACATATTCATCTTCTGTGCAGTAGAGATTCTCATAGGTTTCTTCTGGAAATATATCACATATAAAATGTCTAGCAAGAGGAGTATCACTTTGTTCAATGATGAAATCACATAGTGGTTCTTCCAGTATTGGCAATTCAAGTCTTGGAATAATAATTGGTCTTCTGAACACATATTCCACAGGCATGAAATAATTTTCAACTATATCATACTCTTCATCAATAGCTCCCAACTCATCCATAAAATGTAGTTGAAAATCATCTTGAAACCTTTTTGAATAACCAACCAAGTGATCCTCTTCTCCCAACAAATCAACAGGCCTCACAATTCTGATAGTTCTTTGAACATTCTGAACATTAAGAGCTCTCACCAACTTACGGTGCATTCTCTTTATCAGAACATCATTCAGCCTTCTTTCTTCAACCTCGGAATTAAGAAGCTCACCTCTGATATAAGGAACAATTTCTAAGCATGTATTCACCTCAGAACTTTCAATTAAGCTTTCCTCAAAAGAATCTATCATATTCAACTCATAACTATATTCAGAAGAATCTGTCATAATTTCCTATTCTTCCATAACATTTTTATCAATCATAATCACTTCATCTGATCCAAACATGCTCACTGCCTTAACATTCTGATCTGCCATGACTACATCATCTGTCACAAAATTCTCATCTGCCACAATCACTTCAGTTTCATTAGATTCACCTCCAATTCATCATTTATCTCCAACTCATCAGTTTTATCAGTAACTTCTTCAAAAGACTTTTCATGCACCACTTTTTCTGATTCTATAGCATCCTCAGATTCATAACTGATTGTAACAACTGCTAACTTTTGAACATCTGACTCAGTGCTTTGCTTCTGCCGATTCTCCCCCTTTTGATGATGATGAGGTTCATTATCATCAAATTTCCTCTTCAAAGACTGAGTAGATTCAGATTCTGGCTCTGCTACTGATAAAGGGCATGATGGCAAGAGGGTTGGAAACACTAGCAAGATTGGAACTGAATGCTTTAACAAGAGAAGACTTCATATCCTCCATACTTTTCAGAAGCTCCTTTTGAAATTCTGATAATTCATCTTTGATCTCCTTTTTATGAGATTCCAAAGATCCTATGAAATTATCAACCTTTTGTTCAACAGACTTTTCTTTCTCCTCTAACTTTGTTCTGAGTTCCTTGACCTCATCCTTCAAGGAAACAACTGTTTTCTCCAATTTCTCCACCTTTTCACCCAGATCATGGTTTTGTTTCTGAAACTTTTCAAATTCAGAAGGTTCTAACGATAATCCTGGATCAACAAATGACCCAGTTTGCATGTGTTCAGAGAACTCATGGCCTGTAGGTGCCACAGAGACACCATGTACAATAGATGCACTGTATAAGGAGGCTTTTAAGATGTTCACCTCCACAATACTTCCATCCAATCCTTGACAACCAATAATAGGAATGTCTATGGATGTTGATACAGGAATACTAAATTCTTGTGATGTGCTTGTGTTCAAAGAAATTTCAGGCTCAAATTGGATATTACTGTGTAATCCAGACTCAAAGTGTTGAAGAACATGTTGGGATTTATCACCCCCTCCAAATGAGTATGGGATGGTTCCCCTGTTTGAAATGAAACAGTAGCATGTTTGAATGCTTCTGAGTGACTAGGATTGGTTTGTTCAAGTTCCACCATGGGCTCAATGGTGTTTTCTTCAATATTGGTCACCAAGGGTTGTGAACCAATAGTAGATGTGGTTGACCGGATTTGAACAGCTGGATCAGAATTATCTCTGTTTTCTAATTCTGGTGACAATCTCTCATCCTCACCTCTCTTTAACTGTTTTTCACTTTCCACTCTAACCAAGCTCTCAGAATTTTCCCTCTCATTTCTATTTGAATGTTCTCCCTCCTGAACATTCTCCCCCTCTCTATTTGCCTTAGACCCCTCACCTCTCCTCTCAGGATTTTCCTCATGGGTAGGGATCTGGGGTTATTCAAATCCCATAGAGGTGCAATATGCTTTTAAAATATCACTGTCCCCTGGAATGTATTGCCTAAGGGATCTTAGTAATGGTCTATGATTTGGAAATTCTCAAGTTTAAGAGATGAAATCAATTTACCCGTGTAGAAAATTGGCCCATGCTCCTCATTTCCTCTTCTTGGAATGTTTCTATCTTGATCCATTGCATGCCATATTATCAACTGCCAGCACCCCTGATAAGGTATATATGTAAGTGGATTATCCCTTGTTCTTCCCTATAATGCCTTCTGATTCCTCTCAAATGTAGTCTTCATATCTTCCCATCAAATAGAAGCATAATCATAGTGTCTATTTTTCACCAACCCATGAAAAATTTGCAAGATATGCCTTGATGCTTGATCTACAGAACTGTGTTTTCCTGCAAGGCATTTGTTGATAATGGTAAAGAAGCATGCCCAACTCGGTGGTAGTTTATTCCTTCTAAAAGAACTAAGATTCCTCAACTCTTCATTGTAACCTAATCTTCTGAATTCAGCCAACAATTCCTCTGTTAATGGTGAATCTTCAAAGTCTAATCTCCCCTGTAAGTCATCTTTTTCTGGCAACCTCAACATAGTTCTCAAAAAACTGACAGTCAAAGTTACAGTCACTCCCCCTATATTCGACACAAATTTGTTGCCATGTAATTCCAAATTCTTCCACCACTCTTGTATATACTGTACTGGTACAGACTTCTTCATTGTAAACCAATTCTTGAATGGATGGTACTTCAACAACTCTATGATTATCCTATGTTCTTCCATGAACTTAGTTGCATCAAGCACTAACACACATTTATTTTCAACTAAATCCAAATACTCACTCTCAGGTATAATTCTCTCCATAGAATTAAGTCTAGAAGACATCACAGACCTAACCGCACTCTGTTCTTGTTGTATATTCTCATTCCCCCCATCTGCATTTCCTTCAGATTCAACCATATTCTCATCCCCTGTACCTCCTTCAACATTTCCTCCTACAATGTTCTCTCCTATAGCCCCTTCTTCTTCTGCTCTATTCTCAGGCATACGAACTTCATCATTATCTGAATCCGAAGAGGATTCCATCAGTGTTTTCGAGGAGTGTAATGATATAGCTCTACTTCTTCTTCAACCAGACATGATTATAATATGGAAGATTGAAAGAAAACGGAAACAAAGAACTCTGGATTTATGCGTATCTCACTTTTCACTCTTGGAATTCAAATAAATTTGAAAGAGGGATTTTAAGGTCTATTTAAAATCCGCGAAGCTGAAAGGATTCAAACGGTGAAAAGTTGCTTTTTGTCAGAGTTATAACGGCTTCTAACACTGTGAAATACCACAAAAGATATTTAAATGAAACGTGGTATGTCAAATGAATAAGAAGCTAACACGTGTTATTTGATAGAAATTAATACAAGTTAAAAGTTCTGAATAACACGATCAGAGTTCTGAGAATGCATACTCAGAAGTTCTTAGTACACAGTTCAGAAAAAAAATTCCCTTGTAACCAAAATTCATTTAAATCTCAACTTCTGATAATGTAAAACATTTAATCATCCAGAAGTAGTTTGAACAGATGGAAAATTATTTTATCATCAAACTTTTGTCCTTCTTTTGATGATTTGAAATTTTTGAAAATTGTCTAAAATCTAACATCTGACCTTGAAAACCTTTTTAAGGATTCAGAAGTAGTTTGAACAAGTGAAAATATCTAAATTGAAAGCTTGTTCCCCTTAGAACGATTAGTGATAAGAAATAAAATACAAACCTTATAAGCACCTCAGAATGTTTTCTGAAAGATATCAATGCTCCCTCTTGGCTTTAGCATATACTCAAACACATATTAGATATAAGAAATATGAAACTATATCATAGAAAACATATAATCAAAAAAATTGAAACGCTTGTACTTTTCCAGAAATAAGTTTTGAAAGGTAATCAGAAGTTCTGATTAACCTATTCAGAAGAAAATAATTTGAAGTCAAATTTCTGAAGTACTGACTCAGAAGTTCTGAACTCTAGACTCAGAAGTTCTCAACATAAGATTCAGAATTCTGAACGAGAGAGTCAGAGTTCTGATTACACTACTCAGAAAATCTTACTTAGAAAAAAAATAAGTCTGAAAAAAACAAATATACCCAATTAGTCAGATTAAGCATCTTTATTTTACATATGAGAAAAGTAAACATTTTGTGATCAAGAGGCTTCGTGAACTAGTCAGCCAATTGATACTTTGTGTGCACAAAGTGCATTTCTATAGTTCCTTTTTCCACATAATCCTTAATGAAATGGTAACTTACATCAATATGCTTGGTCTTTGAGTGCTGAACAGGATTCCGAGTAATGGCAATGGCACTTTTTGAATCACAATAGATGGGAATCTTGTTGAGTTGATAGCAATAATCCATGAGTTGTATTCTCATCCACAAAGTTTGAGAGCAGCAAGCAGCAGCATCTACATACTCTGCCTCAGCAGTTGATGTGGACACACAGTTTTGCTTCTTTGAAGCCCAACTCACTATCTTATCTGACAAAAAGTGACAAGCACCAGATGTACTTTTCCTGCCCAATCTGCTTCCTGCATGATCAACATCAGTAAAGGCAGTTAATTTGAAATCAGTCTCTTTTGGATACCAAAGGCCCAAATCAGGTGAACCTTTGAGATATATTAAGATCCTTTTAACAGCCAGCAAATGAGATTCTTTTGGATTAGATTGAAATCTAGCACAGAAACATGTAGCAAACATGATATCTGGCCTACTTGCAGTCAGATAAAGCAAAGAACCAATCATGCCCCTATAAACGTTGCTATCTACTTAAACTCCAGAGAGATCAGTATCTAACTTGACATTTGTAGCCATAGGTGTTCTCATAGCAGCACAATCAGACATCTTAAACATTTTCAAAATATCTTTTACATATTTTCCTTGATTTATAAAAATTCCATTTGGTAACTGTTTTACTTGAAGACCAAGGAAAAAATTCAGTTCTCCCATCATGCTCATCTCAAATTTAGATTTCAAGATTTCTGAGAATTCATCACATAATTCTGCATTTGTAGAACCAAATATGATATCATCTGTTGTAACACCCCAATTCTAACCCTACTGGGTTAAAAGCATACAGAGCAGCTAAGTACATTTCATAAACAAAATAGTCATAGTTATAGACATCCGAAAGTTACGGTACGAATACACATTTATATACAGTCCCAAAGGTAACTACACAAAAGTGGGTCGTTCGGTAATTTAGTCACCAAAAATATCCACTCTTGGTCTCTCAATCGGGATAGTCCCCCAGTCTGTCTCTAGTACCTGCCACAGAATAACAAATGTGGCTGAGCAAAAACTCAGTGAACAGATCAACAAAGTCAACAATAAACAATATAGGGTAAGTATAAATTATCCCTATAACCATGAAACGATAAAGAAGTTCAATCGAATATCACACAGATATAACAAAGGGGTTCACGTAATCACCCGTTCCGTGTTTTGTGTAATTCAAGTTCACATAAATCACCTGAATACACTAAACTCGTTGTTCCCAAAGAATGTACGGTTCAATGGGCATAAGTGAGAACTAGCAGTGTGGGCACGACACCCACTAGCCCTCGACTACTATTTAAGCAGTCCTAGTTCTGTTCTGTTCCTAGGATATCCATTCTCCCCCATGGCCTGATCAGGGCCAGCGCACTCACCATGCATACACGAGGACGCCATAGTGATTATAGCCACCATGGAAGCATCACAAGGTCGGTGCCCCCGACGAAGTGTATGGGTAAAGGATCACAACAAATGTGATCTAACCGGATCACAATGATATAACAAGAATCAATAAACAAATATGGCTGACTCTATCTAGTCGTGCCATTCTCAATCGATAATCTTACGGTCATTGGACCGAGTCAACAAGTCATATGTATCAAATACCAAATGGAATTCAACAAGGAAATGACATGACGAAAATCCAAGAATCAACATCATTGAGGACTTTTCGTACCATAAGTGTGCTATTCGGTAAATCAAGTTTGATGGAATGACCCTCATCAATAGGTCACTCCCGTTTCAAGTGAATAAGAAATCCGTACCTTTATATAGCGGAGATAATCAAACACGATGCTCGAATGCCAATGTTCCAATCCTTGCTAATCGGAATTTCCTATCACAAGTAATGTACACTTAGAACTATATATAATTATCTATGTTTGATTGACCTATTTATCCTATTTATCCTATTTGTACCTTTCTTTTAAGTTACTTAAGCTTTATTTACATCCTAATAAACATACAACTCATTTATAGTGTTGGTTACATGATGGTTGGGTTAATCAAAGATATAGACAAAACAGTGCAGTCCCCTGCACATTTCAGCTTCTGTCCATCTTTTTGTTAGCCACTTTACTCATACTTAGGAGCTGAACTGGGTGTTATTGTCTAAATGAAAATCATACATATGCCTCTTAGGAATCCAATCGAACCAGAATCATGTTGTTTGGATCTATGACCGATTTAATACGAATTATATACCAACAGTGTTCAAATCCCGAGTTTACAGAGACCAGCTACTGTAATTCAGTATTTTGGCATACTTATGCTCCAAATTAGCTTTCGAACTCTTCATAACATAGGTTCTAGACATACTAAGATTTCCAGCCATATATTACACACCTCAATTGGAGCAATGGTTGATTTTATACACATTTTTAAAGTGACAATAACTTTCTCCTTCAATCCAACAGCACCAACTTAACTAGTTTTAGCATATCAACACTATCACTTGATTTGGTAACCTTTCTAAACCATGTATTGACAAGATTAGAGTATTTTTGTGTTTGTTTACTGATTTGAGCATCATACAAACCAAAACCCAATAGAATCTTAGGTTATCAAACATCTAATTCAAAGATTCACCAAGTTCTTACCTTAGGGATGATTACAACCACTTCAATGAGTTCATTCTTTCAATCCTTTCCAAACTCCAGCACCTATTAATCAAAATACATACACACTTAGTATGTATTCCAACCAAACACCCTAGATTTCAAGATAATAAGCTTACCCAATGGTTTACCTTCAATTCCTACCTTCAAATCTTCAATATTTCATCATCTCTTCAAGGTTTTGAGGTTCAATTTGATGGAGAAAAGTTTGGCTAGGGTTTTTAGCTTGGGTCGTGAGAATGAAGGAGATGATATCTGATTATGAGTTATTATTTTTCAGATTTTGTTTTTATATTTTTCAATTTTTCACTTTTAGTCCTTCGAGTTTCATAAATTGCATATTTACCATGATTAGTTAACTTCTTCACATTTTGAGTTTAATTCTAGTTTCACTTATCCATGTTTAATCCCTCTAATGGTTATTTTTGACAAAGTTAGTTTGGGTTGAAGTCCATATGCGATATGTATAAACATACAAAGTAAGAACTAACTCTAAACACTAACTCTTCATGTAAACTACGTTACGAAAATCTGGTTATTACATTCCTCCCCCCCCCCCCTTAAAATAAGATTTCGTCCTCGAAATCTAAGATAGGGTTAAAGGACTTAAAGTTTTTGTAGAAATCCGGATATTCGTTTTTGAACGATTCCTTTTGTTCCCACGTAGCTTCCCGGTAATCTTGATTCTTCCAAAGGACATTGATATAAGGAATCGATCGGTTTCGTAGCTTCTTTGTCATTCGTCCGATTATCTGTTCCGTTCTTCTTTGTATGAAAGATCTGACTCAATTTGATCTAGCGGGTAGTAGATAACATGTAGGGGATGATACTTATACCCGCGTAACAAAGAAACATGGAAGACATTGTGAATGTGAGACATCTGTGGAGGTAAGGCAGGACGATAAGCAACTTTGCCTACTCTTTCCAGAATTTCAAACAGACTCACATATCGCGAGCTCAATTTGCCTTTGATACCAAATCTTCGCGTACCACGGATCGGATAAACTTTGATAAAGACATGGTCACCTGGATGGAACTCTAAAGGTCGTCGGTGTAACTTTTCTGTCGAGACTGGGCCTCCCGTATTCTTTGTTTTGCCAACTCGACCTTTTCTGTAGTGATCTGAACTAATTCGGGGCCCTCAATCTTCCTTTCGCCCACTTCATTCCAACATATTGGAGCTCTACACTTTCGGCCATATAGAACTTCAAATGGGGCCGTTCTGATAGAAGATTGATAGCTGTTGTTATACGTAAATTCCACCAAAAACAAATATTCATCCCAATTTCCAGACCATTCCAAAGCACAAGCACGTAACATATCTTCCAATGTTTGAATTTTTCTTTCGGACTGGCCGTCAGTCTGTGGATGATATGCAGTGCTTATACTCAATCTGGTTCCCCAAGCATTCTGAAGTCCAATCCAAAATCGTGAAGGGAATCTTGGATCCCTGTCAGATACAATGGAATCATGAGCACCATGTAGTCGGACGATTTCACGATTAAAGATATCTGCGAGCTTACCGATAGAATCCGTTTCTTTAATAGGGAGAAAATGTGCCGATTTTGTAAGTCGATCGACAACAACCTATATTGAATTATTCTTGCGGGAAGTTCTCGATAAACCGGTTAAGAAATCCATCGTGATATTCTCCCATTTCCACACGTGAATATCCAATGAACGTAGCAATCCCCCGACTCGTTGATCTTCAATTTTGATTTTCTGACAAGTTATGCATTTAGAAATAAACTCGGTTACATCTCTTTTCATCCCATTCCACCAAAAATGTTGTTTTAAATCATGGTACATCTTTGTGGAACCTGGGTGAATAGAAAAAGGAGAATTATGAGCTTTAGCCAAGATTTCTTCCTTTAATTCCTGAACTTCTGGAACACACAATCTTTCCCGAAACCACAACACGCCTTTATCATCAACGTGAAAATTAGTTTCAGAATCACCTTGGATCTTTTGTTGTATAGCCCAAAGCTCCCCATCAGATCGTTGAGCGTCTTTAATTTTGGAAACGAGGGTCGGTTTGACAGTAAGATTAGTTATCACCCCGTCTCCAACTCGACAACATAGTTTAACTCCAATTCTTTCTAAATTTGTTGCTATATGGGGTTGAACATAAAAGCATGATACAGATCCGACACCTTTCCGACTAAGAGTTTCGGCTACAAGATTCGCTCTTCGAGGGTGATATTGTATTTGAACATCATAGTCTTTCAACAATTCAAGCCATTAACGTTGCCTAGTGTTGAGTTCTTTTTGTGTGAAAATATACTTCAGGCTTTTGTGATCGGTGAATATGTCACATGTTTCACCGTACAAGTAATGCCGCAATATTTTTAAAGCAAAGATAACTACAGCCAGCTCCAAGTCATGTGTCGGGTAGTTAACTTCATACAGCTTGAGTTGACGCGAATCATAAGCTATAACCCGTCCATTTTGCATTAATACACAACCCAATCCTGATTTGGAAGCATCGCTGTAAACTTGATAGACGCCTGATCTAGGCAAGTACCGGTGCAGTTACTAGTCGTCACTTTAACTATTTAAAACTTTTATCCTGTTCGTCACCCCATACAAACTTTACTCCTTTTTGGAGGAGTTAGAGTCATCGGAAATGCGATCCTAGAAAAGTTGCCAACGAATCGTCGATAATAAAAGCTAAACCCAGAAATGCACGTTTTGGCCAATTAGTAACGGCTTCAACCTTAGCTGGATCAACTTGAATGCCATCAGCTGAAATAACATGGCCAAAGAACACCACTCGATCTAACCAGAATTCACACTTTGATTGCTTGGCGTATAGCTTTTTCTTTCGAAGTGTATCCAATGCTAATCGGAGATGTGTTTCATGTTCAGACTTTGACTTTGAATAAACAAGGATATCATCAATGAATACAATCACAAAGTTGTCCAAATAATTCTTGAATACTCTATTCATCATATCCATGAAAATTGCTGGAGCATTTGTCAACCCGAATGGCATAACTATAAACTCATAGTGGCCGTATCGAGTTTGGAATGCAGTCTTCGGTATATCTGAATCCTTGATCCTGAGCTGATAATAACATGATCTCAAATCAATCTTTGAGAAGAAACTGGCACCTGTAACTGATCGAATAGATAATCGATCCTAGGTAAAGGGTATTTGATATTGCTCCTGAAATAAGATCAATTGAGAATTCAACCTCCCGTTCTGCCGGTAGCCTAGGAAGTTGATCATCGGTAGTTTGATCCGCTGATAGTGGTCTGCTTGCCTTTATCCTTCGACGTAACGTCCCAAAAATTACAAGCAAATTTAAATTTTTAAATAAACATTTCATTTATAACAACTCATTAAATGATCCCAACGTTTCGTTTGGAAACTCATAATTAATATCTTCATAATAAAGACCAGCGGAATTAAACGTTTAATTATTAAAAACCATAAAGCAACCAGCTCTCCTCGCGCGCCAGTGTGTACTCGTCACGCCTTGGAGCCGCCCGTACCTGAAACCACAATCTATTGGGAAAGGGTAAGCACGAAGCTTAGTGAATTCAACACCATAAGTAACACAGTTATTTCCACACCACCATAAACAGATAATTGCACATAAACAGCATACAAGTCTACGAAACAATCATAAACATGTATATCCACACCCACCCACCTAAAACGCACAAGTCGGTCCCACCGACCACATGATAACATCTCCGGCCCCGCCGAATCCCCGGTCCCACCGAGTCTCTACGCCACCCGCGTATAAAATCTCCGGCCCCGCCGGATCCTCGGTCCCACCGAGTTAACATGACAACATAGTATCAACTAGACACCCCACTATCTAGTTCCACAACACAATCACATAAGGCTACCACACACGTACTACAACAATGATAAAACAACCGTTATTAGATATCGTGCAAACGCAACCCGGCACCCCCGGGTTCATACGCCACCCGCGTATACAACCTTCGGTCCCACCGAATTACTACGCCACCCGCGTATGTGACCCTCGGCCCCGCCGAACTCCTACGCCACCCGCGTAGGCACAACAATAAAGGTCCGACTAGACACCCCACTATTTAACCCCGCATCAAAAGCAAATAGAACTACCACATACATACACAACGTAATGTAAAAATAACCGACATTAGTTATAGTGAGAGAACTCACCTCGAATGCGCGCCTAGCTTAACAACACAATTCAAGCTTCACAATTACGGTCACTTCCCAGCACCTAAACGCATGTTAAAACGTGTCAATACGAGACCCGGACCCTATGACACGACACACGATTAAACCGTCACTAAAACTATTTTCCGTTCTCGCCAAACAGGTCTGTTCGGGACCTGTTTCGACCCCTTTAAACCCAGAAAATTCCCAATATTATTTCATGATTAGAAAGTACTCTGAGATAGGGTTTCAAGGACATATTATATGCCTCCTAACGATTTTTCTACAATTTGTTATGAATTAAATACGAACGACCACAAAAACTGTCCGTTTTCGGACCAGCCTCGCAAACAACCCGAAACAGTCTAGCAACGGGCTTAATCAGACTTTCGGCAAAACACGAAAAACCTCCCCAACTCAAATTGGGAACTTTGGGCACCAATTTCACGTTAAAACGAGTTACGAGTGAAAAGTTAAGGCTTTCGCAAGATCAAGGCAGATTCCAGAAATTTTCACATGAAATGACGAATCACCGAACTTGCGACCACTTTTTCGCCCAGCTAGAGACCGAATCAGTTTTCCGCTAAAACATGGAAAACGTGCCCGACCCCGAACTTGAACCGTGGGCGCCAGTTTCGGCTCAAACGGAGTTACGACGGAAAAGTTACGATCAAACGAAAACTGGACAGCACGCTTAGAGTTTACATAAAATCACGATTTATAGAAACGGTTCAAGGCTTATTCGATTCGGGTTTACGCGACCAGGTCACGGGTTATAGTTCACAAAGGCTGGGCTCAAACGCGCACCACCCACTGCCACCTCCGGCAGTGGTGGTCGCCGGCGGCGACGGCGGCAGTTTACGAAAATCCGACGAGACAAAACGGACCCTTAAACTATCCCGACTTTCCTACACTCTCGCCCACCCTCGCAACTCTGACCACGCACGACCCACCCCTAGATCTGGTGGTTCACGCCGGTGGCCACTCCGCCGGCAGCCAAGGCTATCGGCGGCGGCGGTGGTGGTTTCGATCACGGCTGATCGACGTCGACGCGAACGAAAGAAACGAAAAGACGATGCTTACCTTTCAACAACGATGACGACTAAACGACCACAGCCCGAACTCCGGCCGGCGACGGCGCTCCGGCGGCGGTGATGTGGTTCTCGGCGGTAGCAGCGGCGGGGGGAAAAGGAAAGAGGGGAGTAGGGTTGGTTGCTTGCCGAGGAATTAAACGAGAATGAGAGAGAGGTCGGTCGTTTTTTTTTTGTGTGCATAGCAAGAAGTAAACAACAAACAAAGAAAAGTCTCGGTCCCCTTTGCATGGGCCGAAACCCATGTGGGTTTTTGAGCCTATGACACAATTAGTCCCTCCACTTATAACTCTCTTGCAACTAACCAAAAATCCGACACTTTAACGATTTGACCCAACTCGACTAACCCCGTTAACGGAAACCTCAAAAACTCAAACTTAAAAGAAAAAGGATTAATACCAATAAATTACCTACCGGGATACGGGCTTTACAACTCTCCCCCACTTGGATTAGACTTCGCCCTCGAAGTCTATGTCCGCAAACAGCTCTGGATAGTTTTACCACACCACAACCTCGTGTTCCCAAGTCCACTCGGAGCCCTTTCTGTGTTGCCACTGGACTTTCCTCAACTAGGATCTAAATTTCTCACCCCGAAAAGAATTTCTCGAATACTTTTCTTACTAGCAAAACTCCTTCAAGACACTGAAATTACGATCAAAAGAACACTCCAACAACTGGAATCATTCCTAGCCAAGCGGCTTCGGTTGTTCCCCAACCTTAGACATTCCATGTATCCCGAGTCAAATTTCAAGCTCTAACCATTCTAAAGCTGCTCACAGTATACCCTACAGGATACTCGACTACGATCATTCCTACCCTTAACTGTCGATTAACTTCCATGAATTCTAATAGACTCCAAAGATTTTCAATAAATTATATTAACAAAACATCGACCCCCTACCGAACATCGGTCCAACCGATTACAATAACAAACATCGACCACCCGCCGAACATCGGTCCAACCGATTACAATAACAAACATCGGCCACCCGCCGAACATCGGTCCAACCGATTACAATAGCAAACATCGGCCACCCGCCGAACATCGGTCCAACCGATTACAATAGCAAACATCGGCCACCCGCCGAACATCGGTCCAACCGATTACCATAACAAACGTCGGCCACCCGCCGAACATCGGTCCAACCGATTACCATAACAAACATCGGCCACCCGCCGAACATCGGTCCAACCGATTACAATAACTCACATAAGCGTGGTATTATCCTGGACACTAACACAAATAGATATCCCCCACAACCAAATCAACTAACACACACGTAGGTCATTCCACCATAACCATCCATCACAAGTGATCATTTCAGGGTTACTACTACCGTCACCATGATTATCTTAAAATCGGCTACAACTCTCCGATTATACTAAAGGTGTTTGGCCTCATGCCCAAAAGTCGACACCTAAATATACCACCTACCTCAAAATGGTTGATGCGCATTTATTCTCTTAATAACAAAGGGCATCAATCCCTTAACCGATACTATTCGGCCTACAGTACTAACGCGCGTGGAATATCTACCTTCCACCGTCGACGTATCATCCACACTTGCTCTACGAAGCCAAGTCACACCGTATCGAGGATACACCTTGACGTCTACCTCCCAGGTAACGCCTCAAGACCCAGAACACCGGAACTACCTCCCATGTAAGTGCCCACAACTATATCCTCCTAGTACCTACTGGAAAGTCTAGGTTAAAACACATGAATACCGGGGTCCCACCCCGAGATACCCAACCGACCATTACCAACGACTGACTAACGTGTCTAAGGATCCAAAGCAAACAGCCTACCAACAACATGCCTATTCCGGATTGACTCACTCACCCAAACATGTAAACACTCAACGTGCAAAGAATGCCAAACGGTGCGACAAAAACAACTCATCAACTAGACTCCACATCGAGCCATTAAAACCGGGCAATTGGCCCATGACTAACTCCAAGTCAAAACCGAGCAAAATGCTCCACGCTTGCTAGACCCATAGGTCGGAAAACGCGTTTAAACAAGGTTTAAGCAAGCAATACTCCGAAATCAACCTTAGTCTCAGACTCAACACGGGTTAAACAAAAGAGTTTTCCAAAAGGACTCACACCCTAAAAATTCTCGAAATGACACATGACACTTAAAAGCACATTTCCCCAAATGGTATACAAAATCATTTACAAAATATTTTCAACATCAGTATTTTCATCTCAAAAGATCGTATGTAATAAAACTACTATTACTTGATCGATAGTTACGCAAAACTGGACACGCTCGTCCCACATAGGAAAATCATGTTGAAAATCGTTCCATTGCAGTTCAGTTTACTCACACAAAAGCAAGCGTAATAAATAATTTCTTTAAAATGAACTGCCTCGATTCCAGTATGGATTGACTCATGACGTGCACTTAAAGTAACCGCTTGACCTTAAACAGGGTGCGACAAAGGTGTGCACATAATTCAAAATAAGTTTCACGACATTTGATTCAAAAATTCTTCTTTTGAATCATAAAAATGACGTGGCACAGGGTTCGCCACAAATTTTTCGCGCGTCAGCTAATCACACAAAACGATGACACGTTTTACAAATATATTTTTGTTAAAACACAACTGTCTCGTGTAAGTTTCAAACTTGAAGACAGAAACCAGTCCGCTTCTATTAATTGGAAATATCGACTAAAACCTCATAAAATCTCAAACTGGGGGCAGGCATGCAAGCTTGTAACACTTCCTCAAGTTTCGTACTTGGGACATATAACGTCAAAACATTATAGTTTAAAGATGTATTTATCGAAAATGCTCAAAGTACTCGTTTCCTCCAAAGCAAAAGTTTTTAATTTCCCAAAAAAAATGATCGGTAATTCTAAATTAACCGAATGTCAAAAATCTACGCATTTATATTTCCAAAATATAACAAATTGTAATCGTAGGCATGATGTTCACAACATTAAAACACTCCTTGGATCAAATGGTCTTTCATTTTGACAAAAAGGAACTAAAGCATTTTCATGCACGACTCGTTCATCAAATGTCCAGAACAAAGGTTACCCCAGTATGCATACCCCTAAGTTGATAAATCGCATTTTCATGGAAATGTCAATAAAACCTTTAGCTGACTAAAAAGCGCACTAAACAACTCCTTATGAAATGTTACCAAAATTCCTCCATGCATCACTTATGTCACGCATGAATCAATCCACACACTGAACTATTTGCAATAAAACACTTAGTAATACAAACTCTCGAACGAAAAGTTAAGCGACACTGGAATTCCAAACTCATTTTAAACAAATCACCAAAATAGCCTTTATACAGACATCGTGGAATGTAACTTTCCGTCTCAACTCTAACACATGTGGAGGAGTTCCAATGTTCGAGTCTCAATCCGTAGTCACTTACCCAACATCTTAACCACCACCAAAAACACGGATAACATCGTACCCGAAAGAACCGTTGGAAAAATAACGAAAATGAGACAAATTCTAACAAAGTTTGCACTCCCGTGATAAAACGATTTCATACACTTTCAAAACCATATTTCAAAATCTTGTGCGTGCTGAGCAGTTCCCAAAATTCCAAAACACCGTCCATACAAAGATTTGAAACACAAGAATTTGTTAATGCAATCTTATTTTCAAAATAACTTCGTGCATGACTCGTTCGGCATTCAACGTCTCGACCCCTACTACTCCGAAACTCTCCGGTCTACTATTGTCATCCAGACATTTAAACCTCTTAAGGCAAGTTGGGAAATCACATCAAATCATCTTACGGGTTTTCCTCAAATCAAAGTCGGCTCTATGAGCCTATGACTCTAGCACAATCTTCCATCTTGGCCCGAAATGATCTGCTTACAACAAATATCATCCTTATCGTCACTCCAAGTGACTAATATTAGAATCGTCTTTCTATTCCAACGACTACTAGTTTAGGACCTTCATCACTACCCCCAACGATCATCACCTCAAAACACTTCGAGTACACACCTGTACTAGTAGGTCTACTATAGTTGTTCCTCCTTGTGATGGCTATTCTGGGTAGACAATACAACGCGTTATTAGCACATAATAACTCATACTAACAACACTCACGCTCAACTCCTTGGATTCCTCGTGACTTCCCCGACTCGAGCATTGATCCTGTGCTTCCGGTAGTAGGAGCTCTACTACTACCATCCACACCTATCATCGCCCGTTCCGAGTTCCATCCCAAGGGGTCCAAGTAGTTTCTCGCCGAAACTATACACATATGCCCGCACCGGCATATGTACACACTCTTCCTAGCTCCCTAGGAATTCCATCCAAACCACTACCCTTGCTACTGCCAAATCCCTAATAGCAAGCAGCAGACATGCAATACAGTGTAATAAGCACCAAGCAATTTAGCATACATACTCCTATGTTCTAGAAAGCAATCTAGCACACGTACTCATACATAAACACCCTTCCCAGCTCTCTAGGAACTTCCTCTTATCCCACTACCCTTGCTACTACCGAATCCCTACTAATTATAACGGGTGACCTCGCGAATACCCGATTATATGCAGTGCGAAACAAATAGACAGTCGAATACAAGACTCTATCCTAGAACGGTTGGACTCAAACAAGAGCTGCAAAATAGAACTAAATCGAATATTCTAAGGCTATAAATCTCTTACTGCATACAACCTAGAGGGCATCCACTTAGTAACCTATCATAATTAGCATAAATTCCTAATAGCAAGTAGTTCAACATACAGCATAGTGTCCACAACAGGCAATCTAGCATGCATACTCTATGATCTAGAAAGCAATAAAACACTAAGTACTGTACCTTTTCCCCTGGCTCCGGCTGACTGTACACACTGCGCCTTCGATCACCGTTCCTCGAACGGGTTTTTCCCTTTTTTCTTTTATTTCAAAAAGGTTCAATAAATAATTTGAAAATTTCCCAGCCGCAACTTGAGACCAAACACACCGAGGTGCGTTTGATTCACTCAAGCTGTGCTCTGATACCAAGTTGTAACGTCCCAAAAATTACAAGCAAATTTACATTTTTAAATAAACATTTCATTTATAACAACTCATTAAATGATCCCAACGTTTCGTTTGGAAACTCATAATTAATATCTTCATAATAAAGACCAGCGGAATTAAACGTTTAATTATTAAAAACCATAAAGCAACCAGCTCTCCTCGCGCGCCAGTGTGTACTCGTCACGCCTTGGAGCCGCCCGTACCTGAAACCACAATCTATTGGGAAAGGGTAAGCACGAAGCTTAGTGAATTCAACACCATAAGTAACACAGTTATTTCCACACCACCATAAACAGATAATTGCACATAAACAGCATACAAGTCTACGAACAAATCATAAACATGTATATCCACACCCACCCACCTAAAAGGCACAAGTCGGTCCCACCAACCACATGATAACATCTCCGGCCCCGCCGAATCCCCGGTCCCACCGAGTCTCTACGCCACCCGCGTATAAAATCTCCGGCCCCGCCGGATCCTCGGTCCCATCGAGTTAACATGACAACATAGTATCAACTAGACACCCCACTATCTAGTTCCACAACACAATCACATAAGGCTACCACACACGTACTACAGCAATGATAAAACAACCGTTATTAGATATCGTGCAAACGCAACCCGGCACCCCCGGGTTCATACGCCACCCGCGTATACAACCTTCGGTCCCACCGAATTACTACGCCATCCGCGTATGTGACCCTCGGCCCCGCCGAACTCCTACGCCACCCACGTAGGCACAACAATAAAGGTCCGACTAGACACCCCACTATTTAACCCCGCATCAAAAGCAAATAGAACTACCACATACATACACAACGTAATGTAAAAATAACCGACATTAGTTATAGTGAGAGAACTCACCTCGAATGCGCTCCTAGCTTAACAACACAATTCAAGCTTCACAATTACGGTCACTTCCCAGCACCTAAACGCATGTTAAAACGTGTCAATACGAGACCCGGACCCTATGACACGACACACGCTTAAACCGTCACTAAAACTATTTTCCGTTCTCGCCAAACAGGTCTGTTCGGGACCTGTTTCGACCCCTTTAAACCCAGAAAATTCCCAATATTATTTCATGATTAGAAAGTACTCTGAGATAGGGTTTCAAGGACATATTATACGCCTCCTAACGATTTTTCTACAATTTGTTATGAATTAAATACGAACGACCACAAAAACTGTCCGTTTTCGGACCAGCCGCGCAAGGAACTTCAACAGAAGCTAGGGAAGAAGCACCAAGCCATCGGATAGCTACAGAAGCTGAAATGGTAGAAAATGATGTAGTGCTTGGATGCTTAACAGAGGAAGAAACAAGAAAAGATGCCCGGATTAATAGAGGCACACAACCAAAACCAACTCCTAGTGCAACCCACACATCTAACTCCGCAGGTCTAGCTGCAGAAGGAGTTATTGAAAAAGAGCAGCACAGCTCGATCCAAACCCAACCCATCCAGCCAGAGGTCACTCTTTCGACTTCTGCGCCCCCAGAAACCAGGGAATCCATTCCTAGGAAGTCCTCAAAGAGACTCACCTATAGTTCGTGATCAATCGCCCCAGATCAGACTAGAACACCCAACAGAGGAATTCGTTTCCTCTGCCACGCACAATATAGGGCCAACACTTCTTTCAGAGAGAAGTAGTGAGCACAACGACGAAGAGACTCTAGAAAAGTCTCCGAGTCAACAGAAGGATAATCTAGTACCCACCTCTGAAGTGGATCTAGACAATGTCATTCACATAACTTCTGTAGAGTCTGAAGCACTAGATGCTTCTGATCGAAGATCAGATGGAAATCCTTCCACCCCCATCGTACAAACAAGGGTGAATGAAGGTGTCCCAGGAGCAGGGACTAACTCTGGAGACGAATGTGTTCCTCCAGAGGTTACACCAGGGACACAAGTATCAAGGGATGAGTTCCAAACCCTTGTCACCTCTGTGAACCAAACCATGAAAGAGTTGCAAGGCTCTTTCACATCTTTTGCAGAGAAAACATCAACGGCCTTGCTAAATCTGAACACCAAAATGGACAATCTGTCCACATAGGTGAAAACGGCCATCACAGAGATGAAATCTTCTGCTCAAACAACGGCCACAACTACAGCCACTTCTGCTGCTAAAGATTTGGGAATAGCTGCAACATCTGCATTCAAGGAATCAGTCAAACATTTCCTTGAACAAATGAACAAGCAATCCAACAAATCACAGAGCATCACACCTGCAGAACTACAGAAGGCTCTGCAAAACGTTCAAGAAGAGGCAATGCGCAACACTACAATGATGCAGCCAAAAGATTACATGACCAGAGCACAGATGACAGAGCTCGGGCAGAATGTCATAAACCAGGTCACAGAAGTCATTGTCTCCTTCACTACTGCAAATGCCAACTACGTCAAAGAATTCAGAAAAAGTGTCGGCAGCATGCGCTTCAACACAGAAGTAGAGCTTGCAACTCTAATCGGCCTTTGTGATGATGTATGTGCAAAGTTGATGGCCGCAAGAGCAGAACTACCAAAGAAACCCAAAGCTTCCTGCATAGCAGAGGGTACTTCTGATAAGAGTCAGGATGACTCTGATGATGACCATCCTGGTCCATCAGATCATCCTTAGGGGGAGAATATAAGGGAGAAAGCTACGACCAGAGGACTACAAGCTCCACCAATCGCAGCAGAACCAATCAGACAAGCCCCTCCAGAACAAACCCATGATCAAAAGACCACAGAGACAACACCCATCTCTGTGGAATCAACTTCTGAAGAAACCAATATTCCAGAAGCTGATCAGCAAACCACAGAGGCAACAACCACCCCTGTGGTAATCAACTTGGAAGAAAGACCTTCAATAGAATCAACAGAAAAACCCCAAACCATACCAAGAAGAAAGTCGATTGCCACCAAACCAAAAAGAGCAACGACCTCTGCTTCTTCTATTCTGAGAAAGATGCACAATACAATGACTGAACGAATGGCGCAGAGAGAAGAAGAAAGGCACAAGTTCACATTAGCTTTCAAAATGGCAAGAAAATTCGATATCCAACCTTCACCAACAAAAACCGAGCTTACAGAAGAAGTCATCAAAGAACCTCCAACAGAGGTTACAGAGCAAAGAAAGCCAACAGAACCAACGCCACAAAAGTCCTCTCAAACACAAGTGTCAAAACCTACAGAGGCAACCCCCATCATTCCAACAGAAGCACCAACAACCAAACCTACAGAAGCAACAGGTTCTGCACCTCCAAAAGCCAAAGACAATGGAAAGGCAAAAATGACAGAAGAGCCCAAGAAAAAAAATCAGTGCCCAATCCTACAGAGAAATTGATGAAAAGCGCTTTTGATGCCTTTCAAACTCCAAAGCCTGAAGAAGAGGACTGGGCATATGGATTGAAGCCTCTATCAGACATTCCTCTATCAGGAAGAGCTGCAGAAGTTGTTCAACAGATGGAGAGTCTCAGAAGACGAGTACCACCACATGGTCCAACATACGAAGAAATGGAAGAAGTGGTGTACAAATATCTCTACAAACAACCCTTTCAGAACCTCCATCCAATAGACCAAATCACAAATCCAAACATCAGAGAAGAATTTGAGAACATCTTCAACAGAACAAAGCCAAGAACCAAAGCAGAAGTCTTCTCAATTCATAAAATCAAAAAGGTAATCTTCTGCAGATTCTCCTTCACAATAACCTATCCAAGAGTCAGGTACAATCTTTACAGAGTCAAAAGGGTAAACAATTCAGAAACCACCTTCGCTGATGCTGACATAAGGAATCTGAATCCCTATGATCTACCTTAACTTCTGTAATGGACAAAGGACAACTACAACACAGAGCCAAACACCAGAGCCTATCAAGTGTTGAGAAAAGCAATGAGGGAAAAGCTTCTGATCTACAGTATGATAGATTTTCAACTGGGAAAGGATCTTAGTCTCAAACATCTGAATTTACGACCACCAGAGGATCGGTGCCCACCCGACGCCGTGCCCAACTCAATCATTACAGAACCAAGATTCGGGTTAGTATTTCAAAACCCACAAGGCGGAGTCAAACTGTTTGTGTGCATGGACTGTCAGAAGAACGCAACTTGTACTCTGAACAAGTTCAGAGCAAGCCTTGTAAAATACAGAGATACAGAGAAAATGAATAGAGATGCTGCAGATACTTTCATCAGAGAGATTGATGCCACAATCCGCCTAAGAGAACTCTGCATCAGTTTCTACAAAGAGATCAGAAGAATCGGAAGAGACAACAGAAGCTACAACGATTTCAAAGATGCCAAAATCTGATTCTCAAACCTCAAATCTCTGCAAACCAAGTCAAAGTCTATCTTTCATTGTACTCAAATGTAAAATGCCTCTGGCATATTTCTGAATAAAAGAACTTTCGAGGTATTGTTTAACCTCTGTCTTATCTAACTTAGCCTAACTAAACTCAAGTTCAATTTTTTATTTTTCACTACTTAGGGGGAGATTGTTAGCTTCCATCTTCCTAATCATAGAAGTATTTAGAAGTAGTGAAAAATAGGCCAAGTGAAGAAAGCCTCTTACAGAGGCTCTGCCGAACTTACCGAGAGATCAAGGTCAATAAGCTACAGAAGCTAAAAGAGGCGTCCTACAGAAGCTCTGTCATACGCGCAAAGAAGACCAAAGACTCGGAATCCGGTGAAGACTGCTCTACAAAGGACCAAACCGCAGAACCTCTGTGACACTTCACAGAGCCTCTGCGGTCTTCAACAAAGACTTCAAAGATATTTATAATATCTTGCTACTGTTTCTGAACCTATTCATCAACTTGCATGGTAGCATGCCCTGTCCAAATTCAACGTGTGAAACTCTGATTGGATTCAATAGGGCTTAGTACATAATAGACGTCTGCTGCATTAAATGCAATACAGCACATCCAACTGTTCATACCATCCTTCCAACTATTCATACCGTCCGTTCTGAATAGTAGCTTATGCTTTATGGTCCCCTTAGAGTAGTATTTAAGGAAGACTCATGTTGAGTTATTCAAGATCGAGAATTAAGAGAGAAAAACATCAAGAACACATAGCTTATATACTTTGAGAGTCATATCTGTTTTAAAGCTTAGCTTACTCACTGTTCTTGAATCTGTTCTTGATATATATATATATATATATATATTCAGTAAACTTTGAGATATTATTTCCTGTTCACTGTTTATTTATATTGTGTTCTAAATCTATCAAACATATTTGTTAGTTCTTCAAATACGCTTCCGCATCATACTTAAACTTGAACTAATAGATCTGATAATCTTGTTTAAACAAAACGGGAACCAACAGAAACACTTTTCTTCTCTTCAACCACTTGCTTAACAGAATCCTCATGTTGATTCAGAACACAAAACATATCATTCAGATCTTCCTCACACATATCTTTGTTCATCTAGAGACTAGTTCCAAACGATGACCATTCTGAATTAAGATAATTCAGAAATTTGTAGTTGATCTCTGACTTAGTCTTTTTCAGCCCATTCCTTCTAAGATCATTTAATATTGTGCAAAACTTGTTGTAAGTCTGAGTTAAACTCTCACTTTCCTTTGCCTTAAATCTTTCATAAGCATTTATGCATTGATTTAGTTTTGCCTGAATTGATTTGGTAGTTCGAAGCATCTGCTTCTCCAACTCATCCCACATTTCTTTAGCAGATGTACCACTATCAATTCGATTAAAGACTTCATTAGGAATTGCCAAAGTTAACAAAGTAACATCTCTTTTATCAATTGCATGTCTCTGTTTCTGCTCTTCATTGTATTGTGAAAAACTTTTCTTCACTCTAGTAGAAGGAATCTCTGGTGTAGTATTAGTTGCAGGTGTAGCAGCAACATCAACATAAATTTCAATAGGACCTTCACGGATTGAACTAATCAGATTCTCATCTATATTATCCAAGAATTGAATCATTCTGATTTTCCATTGCTGATACTCTTCAGGAATAAGAACAGGAGGCTTCGTCTCAGATCCCATCGAGAGAAATTCTTTAGAAGACATGATTTGTAAGATTATTCAACAGAAAGACAAATTCGAATTTCTTGAACCAAAAATAGAACTAATTCAAGAATTACTAAGAATTCAAGATTTACGAGTAGCAGCGGAATCAATTATCGAATTGATCAAGAAATCTTCAAGAACACGATCTAGAAACCCTCAAGAACACGATCTTGAACAAATTTGTTTGTTGATTGGCTATGATACCAATTGTAGAAACCAGGATTCAATCTTACAATCAATTATGAACAATTAGGAACAATCAAATAGTGAAATGATAGAGAATTGGATCAAACAGCTTCGTATTCATTCAAGAACAAATTACAGATCTAGAGAGAGAATCTCTCAAAGATTACGAAGTGAATACAAAGTTATTCGGAAAGTTAGTTAGGTTACAGTTGCTAACTTCTATATATACTGTATGGAAAAGCTAAAGCTATAGTACATATAAATGAAAGAATAATAGAACAATTACACGTGTCCTAATTAGTAACAGAATATAAAGGAAAATATCCTAACACATAAGTTCTGAACAACATGTTCAGAACTTCTGAACGTTCTTCTGATTGAGCACTTCAGAACATCTTTCAAGCACTTGGACATTTTCAACTTCATCATCAGAAGTCTGAACCTTCTATTCAGACTTCACATTTAGTAATCTTTTTAGTACAGAACTTCTGAGTCTTCTTACTCAGAACTCTGAGTCTTCTGTTCAGATATCAACACTTGTGTTTTGACAAAACTTCAGATCTAACAGCACAAGAGGCTCTCTCATCTCAACTTCAAGACACTGAATACTCTTTCTTCTAAAGAGTTAGTCACTAGTCTACCTCAACACTCATACGCCAAGGAGTCCTTATGTTTAACATGTGACAAAGGGAAACAGACAAAAGCTAGTTTCAAATCTTAGCAAGTTTCCTCAGTGTCATCTCCTCTACAAATCTCCATATGGATTTGTTTGGCCCTGTTAACAAACAATCCATCGCTGGAAAGAAATACACACTGGTCATAGATGATGAATTCTCTCGCTATACATGGGTAATGTAACGTCCCAAAAATTACAAGCAAATTTAAATTTTTAAATAAGCAATTCATTTATAACAACTCATTAAATGAGCCCAATGTTTCGGTTGCAAACTCATAATTAATATCTTTATAATAAAAACCAGCGGAATAAACGTTTAATTAATAAAACCATAAAACAACCAGCTCTCCTCGCGCGCCAGTGTGTAATTGTCACGCCTTGGAGCCGCTCGGACCTGAAACCACAGTTTATTGGGAAAGGGTAAGCACGAAGCTTAGTGAATTCCAACACATGCGCAGATAGGAATTATATACACATCACCCCTATCCACACATAAGCAACAACATCACAGTTACATAAAACAAGTAAACATCTACAAGTAATTATGTATCCAACACCTCGGTCCCACCGAATTGTAATGTAACACACTCGTCACACCGAGTTCCCACAACGTTCCTTTCCACTTCCTCGGTCCCACCGAATTGTAATGTAAGACACTCGTCACACCGAGTTCCCACAACGTTTCTTTCCACTTCCTCGGTCCCACAGAATTGTAATGTAACACACTCGTCACACCGAGTTCCCACAACGTTTCTTTCCACTTCCTCGGTCTCACCGAATTGTAATATAAAACATTTACACTAAGCATTCAAACCAATCAAATATTACACACCACAAACAACTAGTTCACACCACAAAGACAGTAGTACATACAAACTATTATGACATGCATACAACCCCTAACTACACAGTGAGAGAACTCACCTCGAATGCGCGCCCAACTTAATAACACAATTCAAGCTTCACAATTACGGTCACTTCCCAGCACCTAAATGCATGTTAAAACGTGTCAATACGAGACCCGGACCTTATGACACGACACACGCTCAAACCGTCACTAAAACCATTTTTCCGCTCTCGCCAAACAGGTCTGTTCGGGACCTGTTTCGACCCCTTTAAACCCAGAAAATTCCCAATATTATTTCATGATTAAAAAGTACTCTGAGATAGGGTTTCAAGGACATATTATACGCCTCCTAACGATTTTTCTAAAATTTATTATGAATTAAATACGAACGACTACCAAAGCTGACAGTTTTCGGTCCAGCCTGCACAAACAGTCCAATACGGCCTAGCTACGGGCTTAATCGGACTTTTGGCAGAACACGAAAAACCTTCCCAACTCGATTTGGGAATTTTGGGCACCAATTTCACATTAAAACGAGTTACGAGTAAAAAGTTATGCACGAAAGAAAAACTGGACAGCACGCTGGAAATCACATAAAAAAAATTGACCGACTGCTGTCAAAACGACCCCTTTTTCACCTAGCTAGAGGACGAACCAGATTTTCGCTAAAACACGAAAAACATACCCGACCCAGAACGTGAACCGTGGGCACCAGTTTCGGCTCAATCCGAGTTACGACGGAAACGTTATGACCGACGCAAAACAGTGGCAGAACACGTTTTCACATGAAATGACGATTCTATAAACGATTTACGATACTAAACGGTTTGGGATTTACGCGACGATGATTTAGAGTTTAGGCCAGGTGTGTTTAGGGTTCCGCCACGAGTGTCACCCACTGCCACCATCGTCCACCCACAGCCACCGTAGCGGCGGCGTGCGGCGGTGGTTGTCTCGCCGGACAAACGAAAAGTAAAGGAGAAAGGCGGAGAGTTACCTTGCGACGATGCCACACGACAGCACTCGATACTCCCCCTCTTGAAAACTCCGGCGAACAGCAGCGGCACTCCGGCGAACAGCAGCAGCAACTCCGGCGGCTTCCTCTCTCTTCTTACTCCCGGTTCTTCTCTACTCCTCTCTCTCCCTCTCTCGATAAAACTCACGGCCAAACACAAGAAAATAAGAATGGGGCGCTAGGGTTTTGTGGTGATGAAGGTCGTTTCATGAAGAAGAAGGGAAAAAGAAAACGAGAACCTAAGGGGGAGGGGAAACGGCTCTTGATTGCATGGGCCGAAACCCATGTCTAGTTTACCAAAAAGCCAACTTAAGTCCCTCTAATCCCCACACTTGGCGCAAATTAAAACGATTTAACATTTATTACGTACTTGGTCAAACTTGCTAACCCCGTTAGTAAAGATTTGCTAAAAGAACGATATTAAAGCAATTAATTAAAATATATATATAAAAACATACCGGGACACGGGCTTTACAACTCTCCCCCACTTGGATTAGACTTCGCCCTCGAAGTCTCTGCCTACGAATAGCTCCGGATAGTTCTCCCTCATCTCAACCTCAGGTTCCTAAGTCCACTTGAAACCCCTACTAAACTTCTCGAATACTATTCTTACTAACGTACTCTTTCTAAGACACTGGGATTATGATCGGCAGAACACCCCGACAATTGAAATCATTCCTAGCCAAGCGACTACGGTTGTTCCCCACCCTTAGATATTCCATACATCCCGAGTCAAATCTCAAGCTCTAACCACTCTAAAGCTGCTCACCACTATACTCCACAGGATACTCGATTACGATCCCTCCTAACATTAATTGACGATTAACTTCTACGAATTCTAATAGACTCCAAAGGTTTTCAATAACTTATATTAACAAAACATCGACCCCCTGCCGAACTTCGGTCCAACCGATTACAATAACAAACATTGGCCACCCGCCGAACATCGGTCCAACCGATTACAATAACAAACATCGGCCACCCGCCGAACATCGGTCCAACCGATTACAATAACAAACATCAGCGTGGTATTATCTTAGACACTAACACAAATAGATGTCCCCCACAACCAAATCAACTAACACACACGTAGGTCATTCCACCATAACCATCCATCACAAGTGATCATTTCAGGGTTACTACTACCATCACCATGATTATCTTAAAATCGGCTACAACTCTCCGATTATACTAAAGGTGTTTGGCGTCAAGCCCAAAAGTCGACACCTAAATATACCACCTACCTCAAAATGGTTGATGCGCATTTATTCTCTTAATAACAAAGGGCATCAATCCCTTAACCGATACTATTCGGCCTACAGTACTAACGCGTGTGGAATACCTACCTTCCACCGTAGACGTATCATCCACACTTGCTCTACGAAGCCAAATCACACCGTATCGAGGATACACCTTGACGTCTACCTCCCAGGTAACGCCTCAAGACCCAGCACACCGGAACTACCTCCCAGGTAAGTGCCCGCAACTATGTCCTCCTAGTACCTACTCGAAAGTCTAGGTTAAAACACATGAATACCGGGGTCCCACCCCGAGATACCCAACCGACCATTACCAACGACTGACTAACGTGTCTAAGGATCCAAAGCAAACAGCCTACCAACAACATGCCTATTATGGATTGACTCACTCACCCAAACATGTAAACACTCAACGTGCAAAGAATGCCAAACGGTGCGACAAAAACAACTCATCAACTAGACTCCACATCGAGCCATTAAAACCGGGCAATTGGCCCATGACTAACTCCAAGTCAAAACCGAGCAAAATGCTCCACGCTTGCTAGACCCATAGGTCGGAAAATGCGTTTAAACAAAGTTTAAGCAAGCAATACTCTGAAATCAACCTTAGTCCCAGACTCAACACGGGTTAAACAAAAGAGTTTTCCAAAAGGACTCACACCCTATAAATTCTCGAAATGACACATGACACTTAAAAGCACATTTCCCCAAATGGTTTACAAAATCATTTACAAAATATTTTCAACATCAGGATTTTCATCTCAAAAAGATCGTACGTAATAAAACTACTATTACCTGATCGATAGTTACGCAAAACTGGACACGCTCGTCCCACATAGGAAAATCATGTTGAAAATCGTTCCATTGCAGTTCAGTTTACTCACACAAAAGCAAGCGTAATAAATAATTTCTTTAAAATGGACCGCCTCGATTCCAGTATGGATTGACTCATGACGTGCACTTAAAGTAACCGCTTGACCTTAAATAGGGTGCGACAAAGGTGTGCACATAATTCAAAATAAGTTTCACGACATTTGATTCAAAAATTCTTCTTTTTAATCATAAAAATGACGTGGCACAGGGTTCGCCACAAATTTTTCGCGCGTCAGCTAATCACACAAACGATGACACGGTGTACAAATATATTTTTGTTAAAACACAACTGTCTCATGTAAGTTTCAAACTTGAAGACAGAAACCAGTCCGCTTCTATTAATTGGAAATATCGACTAAAACCTCATAAAATCTCAAACTGGGGGCAGGCATGCAAGCTTGTAACACTTCCTCAAGTTTCGTACTTGGGACACATAACGTCAAAACATTATAGTTTAAAAAAATGTATTTATCGAAATTTCTCAAAATACTCGTTTCCTCCAAAGCAAAAGTTTTTAATTTCCAAAAAGAAATGACCGGTAATTCTAAATTAACCGAATGTCAAAAATCTACGCATTTATATTTCCAAAATATAACACATTGTAATTGTATGCATGATGTTCACAACATTAAAACACTCCTTGGATCGAATGGTCTTTCATTTCGACAAAAAGGGACTAAAACATTTTCATGCACGACTCGTTTATCAAAATGTCGAGAACAAAGGTTACCCCAGTATGCATACCCCTAAGTCGATAAATCGCATTTTCATCGAAATGTCAATAAAACCTTTAGCTGACTGAAAAGCGCACTAAACAACTCCTTATGAAATGTTACCAAAATTCCTCCATGCACCACTTATGTCACGCATGAATCAATCCACACACTGAACTATTTGCAATAAAATACTTAGTAACACAAACTCTCGAAAGAAGAGTTAAGCGACACAAGAATTCCAAACTCATTTTAAACAAATCACCAACAAAATTTGTAACTCTCGTTATAAAAAGGTTTCATGCACTTTCAAAACCATAATTCGACATCTTGTGTGTGTGCTAAACATTTCCCCAAAATTCCAAAGCACAATCCATATAAGGATTGGAAACACAAAAATTAGTTAATGCAATCCTATTTTCAAAATAGACTTTGTGCATGACTCAGTCGGCATTCGATGTCTCGACTCATATCCCTCCAAAACTCCCCGATCCACAATCGTCATCCGGACATTTAAATCTCTTAAGGCAAGTTGGGAAATCACATCAAATCATCTTACGGGTTTTCCTCAAATCAAAGTCGGCTCAAAAGCCTATGATTCTAGCACAATTGCCAATTTTTGACCCGAAATGGTCTATTTAAAACAAACCACATCCTTATCGTCACCCCAAGTGATTGATACTAGACACGTCCTTCTATCCCAACGACTACTAGTTTAGAACCTTCATCACTACCCCAACGATCATCACCTCAAGCAAGTCAAGTACACACTTGTACTAGCAGGTTTACTATAGTTGTTCCTCCTTGTGATGGCTATTCTGGGTAGATATTACAACGCGTTATTAGCACATAATAACTCACACTAACAACGCTCACACTCAACTCCTTGGATTCCTCGTGACTTCCCCGACTCGAGCATTGATCCTGTGCTTCCGGTAGTAGGAGCTCTACTACTACCTTCAACGCCTATCATCGCTCGTTCCGAGTCCCATCCCGAGGGGTCCAAGTAGCTTCTTGCCGCAACTACACACATATGCCCGCACCGACATATATACTCGCTCTTCCTAGCTCCCTAGGAATTCCATCCAAACCACTACCCTTGCTACTGCCAAATCTCTAATAGCAAGCAGCAGACATGCAATATAGTGTAACAAGCACCAAACAATTTAGCATACATACTCCTATG
Source organism: Saussurea involucrata (assembly GCA_033807775.1). NCBI lineage: Eukaryota > Viridiplantae > Streptophyta > Magnoliopsida > Asterales > Asteraceae > Saussurea > Saussurea involucrata. The sequence goes on from CM066314.1 coordinate 92,306,545, forward strand.
TTCTAGAAAGCAATCTAGAACACGTACTCATACATAAACACCCTTCCCAGCTCTCTAGGAACTTCCTCTTATCCCACTACCCTTGCTACTACCGAATCCCTACTAATTATAACGGGTGACCTCGCGAATACCCGATTATATGCAGTGCGAAACAAATAGACAGTCGAATACAAGACTCTATCCTAGAACGGTTGGACTCAAACAAGAGCTGCGCAATAGAACTAAATCGAATATTCTAAGGCTATAAATCTCTTACTGCATACAACCTAGAGGGCATCCACTTAGTAACCTATCATAATTAGCATAAATTCCTAATAGCAAGTAGTTCAACATACAACATAGTGTCCACAACAGACAATCTAGCATGCATACTCTATGATCTAGAAAGCAATAAAACACTAAGCATTGTACCTTTCCCTTCGGCTCCGGCTGACTGTACACACTGCGCCCTCGATCACCGTGCCTCGAACGGGTTTTTTTACTTTTTCTTTTATTCCCAAAAGGATTTAATAAAGAATTTGAAAATTCCCCAGCCGCAACTTGAGACCAAACACACCGAGGTGCGTTTGATTCACTCAAGCTGTGCTCTGATACCAAGTTGTAACGTCCCAAAAATTACAAGCAAATTTAAATTTTTAAATAAGCAATTCATTTATAACAACTCATTAAATGAGCCCAATGTTTCGGATGCAAACTCATAATTAATATCTTTATAATAAAAACCAGCGGAATAAACGTTTAATTAATAAAACCATAAAACAACCAGCTCTCCTCGCGCGCGGCAGTGTGTACTTGTCACGCCTTGGAGCCGCTCGGACCTGAAACCACAGTTTATTGGGAAAGGGTAAGCACGAAGCTTAGTGAATTCCAACACATGCGCATATAGGAATTATATACACATCACCCCTATCCGCACATAAGCAACAACATCACAGTTACATAAAACAAGTAAACATCTACAAGTAATTATGTATCCAACACCTCGGTCCCACCGAATTGTAATGTAACACACTCGTCACACCGAGTTCCCACAACGTTCCTTTCCACTTCCTCGGTCCCACCGAATTGTAATGTAACACACTCATCACACCGAGTTCCCACAACGTTTCTTTCCACTTCCTCGGTCCCACCGAATTGTAATGTAACACACTCGTCACACCGAGTTCCCACAACGTTTCTTTCCACTTCCTCGGTCTCACCGAATTGTAATATAAAACATTTACACTAAGCATTCAAACCAATCAAATATTACACACCACAAACAACTAGTTCACACCACAAAGACAGTAGTACATACAAACTATTATGACATGCATACAACCCCTAACTACACAGTGAGAGAACTCACCTCGAATGCGCGCCCAGCTTAATAACACAATTCAAGCTTCACAATTACGGTCACTTCCCAGCACCTAAATGCATGATAAAACGTGTCAATACGAGACCCGGACCTTATGACACGACACACGCTCAAACCGTCACTAAAACCATTTTTCCGCTCTCGCCAAACAGGTCTGTTCGGGACCTGTTTCGACCCCTTTAAACCCAGAAAATTCCAAATATTATTTCATGATTAGAAATTACTCTGAGATAGGGTTTCAAGGACATATTATACGCCTCCTAACGATTTTTCTACAATTTATTATGAATTAAATACGAACGACTACCAAAGCTAACAGTTTTCGGTCCAGCCTGCACAAACAGTCCAATACGGCCTAGCTACGGGCTTAATCAGACTTTTGGCAGAACACGAAAAACCTTCCCAACTCGATTTTGGAATTTTGGGCACCAATTTCACATTAAAACGAGTTACGAGTAAAAAGTTATGCACGAAAGAAAAACTGGACAGCACGCTGGAAATCACATAAAAATAATTGACCGACTGCTGTCAAAACGACCCCTTTTTCACCTAGCTAGAGGCCGAACCAGATTTTCACTAAAACATGAAAAACGTACCCGACGCAGAACGTGAACCGTGGGCACCAGTTTCGGCTCAATCCGAGTTACGACGGAAAAGTTATGACCGACGCAAAACAGTGGCAGAACACGTTTTCACATGAAATGACGATTCTATAAACGATTTACGATACTAAACGGTTTGGGATTTACGCGACGATGATTTAGAGTTTAGGCCAGGTGTGTTTAGGTTTCCGCCACGAGTGTCACCCACTGCCACCATCGTCCACCCACAGCCACCGTAGCGGCGGCGTGCGGCGGTGGTTGTCTCGCCGGACAAACGAAAAGTAAAGGAGAAGGGCGGAGAGTTACCTTGCGACGATGCCACGCGACAGCACTCGATACTCCCCCTCTTGAAAACTCCGGCGAACAGCAGCGGCACTCCGGCGAACAGCAGCAGCAACTCCGGCGGCTTCCTCTCTCTTCTTACTCCCGGTTCTTCTCTACTCCTCTCTCTCCCTCTCTCGATAAAACTCACGGCCAAACACAAGAAAATAAGAATGGGGCGCTAGGGTTTCGTGGTGATGAAGGTCGTTTCATGAAGAAGAAGGGAAAAAGAAAACGAGAACCTAAGGGGGAGGGGAAACGGCTCTTGATTGTATGGGCCGAAACCCATGTCTAGTTTACCCAAAAGCCAACTTAAGTCCCTCTAATCCCCACACTTGGCGCAAATTAAAACGATTTAACATTTATTACGTACTTGGTCAAACTTGCTAACCCCGTTAGTAAAGATTTGCTAAAAGAACGATATTAAAGCAATTAATTAAAATATATATATATAAACATACCGGGACACGGGCTTTACAGGTAATGTTTCTCCGTTCTAAGAGTGACACCCCTGAAGAACTCATCACTTTTGTCCGAAAAATGGAAGTCCTGAACAACGTGACCGTTCGCTCAATAAGAAGTGATCATGGGACTGAATTCAAAAACAGTTCTCTTGATTCTTTCTTTGAAAGTAAGGGCATTTCTCTCAATTTTTCATCAGTAAGAACATGATAGGCGGGTATCACCCCCCTAAATCTAACCGCAAGTGTACGGTGTCGAAATCAAGTAATAACGTACGGTAAGTACGAGTATCGAATCCACGGGAACTAGGAACTAAGTATCACAATTACTACAAGCTCTATTAACTGAACTGTCGAATATTGGAAGATTGGTTTGATTTAAAACTACTTAATTGCAACGAATACGAAATCACAACGAAACAGTAAACGACTTGGAAACTTCGATAAAGAGGGAAGTTGAGGGTTGGAATTACTCAGGTTCTACACATGCAAACAACTGACTCAAAATAGTTACCAGTTAATCCCCTTAATGATTCCCAAATCTTTTAAGATCACCGTCGTTCTCTTTCGAACAACAACGGGTTTTATTTTGAAAAGGATAAATTTAATCTCTCGATCTCACCTATGGATTCCAAAACACATTAAGTACACAATTTATGTTTAAACTGGCTAGATTTTATCTCTCGATATCTACCTAACGGTTTAATTGGGACTAAAGCTTACTCGATATATCTCTATCACCTTTCGGACTTTAGACATGCAATTCCTAATTCTGAATAGCAATCAATTCTCTCGAACTTAATTACTAACAACAAATCAATTGTAAATTGGCCAAATTCACAAAAGCATTAAGAACGAAATCACATGCTTCATTAATTAAGGAAAACTGATAAAAGTTCAAATCGTTTGTTTACATGCTTAATAAACCGAATTCATTCCAACCCCCAACACGAACCGGTTAGTTCATGTCGGTGGTGGATTCAAACACAAGAGAAATAGATGCGAAAGTGTATGTAAACATGATTAAGCGTAAAAGATGAAATCGTGAAAGGTAAGATGATGAACTCCCTTCTCTCGTGCTCGTCTCTACTTCGCGTGTTGAACGTCTCCTTGATCGGCTCTCGATCGTGACCTTGAAAGCTCCGAAAAGTCTCAAGAAATCGCCCTAAAATCGCCCCTGGCCGTCGTGTGAAAGTTGCCTCCCAAATGAATGACCTAAAAATCGGATTTAAAGCTGGAATTCGCGAAACAGTGGGTTACGCCACTTGCCACGCGACTTGCAAGTCGCGTGGTAAGTCGCGCGTATCATTTTTGCAGCGTGGGTCGTCGTCTGGTTCGCGGATCGGGTCCTGGTTCGGTCGTGGGTCTTGGGCTTGACTTTTGGGCTTCCGTTAGGCTTCGTTTGGACTCGTTTTGGGCTCTTTTTAGCTTCTTTTCTCGAGGATTACCGCCTTTTAGATAACCTGTATAAATCACTAGATAAACCGTAAAATACACGCCTTTTTACTTGAATACAAGCCAATCTCATTGGTTTGAGAACTGAAAATAACGCCAAAAAGTGGCGTTATCAACAACCCCAAACCGAGCGTTGCTTGTCCCCAAGCAAATTAGCGATAAGATAGAAATAAAGCACACATAAGTGAAATAATAATAATAATAACTGCACAATTCCCAATCGATACCAAGTGGTGCATCGGTGATTTCCCATACCCGTGAATATCTATCTCACTCTCGCCTCATTCTTATTTCGTTTGATCTATGACCTTCCATTGGGAGTTGAACTCGTGACAGTTCTGATTACGTTCGGGTTAGACTAGGTCCAAACATACTAGGGAAAACATTTCGCCTCGACCCTACCTCACGGGATACTCTCGTTTCGCTCGAACCTAGGTTATCGCTCGTGTTGTCATGTTTAAGGAGGTTATGTACACGAATACTCAAATTATTACATGACAACTCTAAGGAAAGACGCACAATTGTCCCAAAATTTGATCTCAGAAGGAGTCAAGTAGCAAGACAGGGAATATCGATGAGGGTGGTCGTATACCGTAATCACATCTTCCAAAAGATCATCCAGGTCTTTACAAGGGTTGTAATGGGGCTAGGGCTATGGCTGAGAAACGAAGGGTAAAATGGTTCAAAGATCCTTGGCGTGTCATTCATTGGCAGTTCCGAACTTCTCTACTTCAGCCTCTATCATTTGGCCCTCTTTGTCACTACTGGAGTCGCTTTGACTCTCTTATTCAGTTGCTATAAATACTATCTGACTAACTTTATTTATTATTATTATTTTTTTTTTAGTTGGGACTTTATTTGTTTGGGGCATCATTGGCCCTCTTTTCTATATTTTTATTTCTCGGGTTACATTGACCCGTTTTATTCTCATGACTGGCCTGTTCTATTCTTTTCTGATCTATCTTTCGTAGTTCATCACTGCCTTTGATTTACACGCTTTCGGATAAGGGTTGGCTAAGGCTTATGGCTAAAGGTGTACTAGTGGGTTTAGAAAAGAATAAGGTGCGTGTTTGGATGCAAAAGGGCTATGTATACACACAAAAGGGTGAAAGGGAACGATAGCTAAAACGGGTTAAAACAAAACACACAATGCCTGGAATCATATCTTAAGGTCCACACGATATGGTCTACTATACCCTTACCCAATATCCCGATGTTCGTCTTTGCTACTCAATGCAATAATGTAGCGAGATCATTCTACATTCACGACAAGGAATTCGAAAGAGTGTATAAGAATTAAGTGTATGAATCCCTCGAAATGAAAAACGTCTTTTATGCTCAAAACTCACTATCGGGTGGTCTCCACTAATGTCCCTAGTCATGTCCTTTCCCGGTCCTTCCCTAACGGTCACGTCACTATCACAAGATTCTTCCCACAATGGTTGGTCTCAATCATTCAAAACAAAAAAATTAGCTATTATGATCTAGACACTCAGAAGTGCAGGAAATCTACGTGCATAACTTGGGCCCGATTGGGCAACCCCAAACCTTACCCACACATTGTCCCCAATGTGCAAGTAAAGTCGTAGGTGATGCGACTCGAATCATTGTGCAGTTATTATAGGTATAAAAAGGATGGGCAAGGCATTACATAGCAAGCAAAAGAAAACCCAAAATTTCTAAAATGGGCACCCCAAACCTAGGTCGTGGCCTAGGTTTGCCAAATGAAAGCCAACCCCAAACCTCGGAAAAACCGAGGTTTGCACAGGGTTTAAATGTGAGTGTATAGATGTGAAAGATGAGGCACCCCAAACCTAAGTGAAACTTCGGTTTGGTGCATCTCGTGTAACTAAGAATAGAATAGAACATCGTACACCACTCGTTTAGCAGAAAGATTTATAACATACCTATTTTGTCCGGTCGGAGGAGATTCTTCTCAAAAGATTTGAGCACTTAGAGGAGACGGAGAGAGCATGCAAAACCAAAACACTCAAAGCAAAAGACAAAAGACAAAAAACAAGAAAAGGAAACACACAAAGCAAGAATGGAACAAAGATTGCACGAACAACGAACGAGACACAACAGGGGACTCCCGCGGTTTTGGCCGCGGGATGTAAGTCGCGGGATAACCCGCGTATGTCCCTGTTTCAGAAAACCAACAGCGTGCCCCGCGGCTTGCTGCGTGGTATGCAAACCGCGTGGCAAGTCGCGTATGTCTCTGTTCGTTTTTCGCTTTTTCGATTTTTTTCAAATATTTTTTTTTTGGCTTTTCGTAATTAAAAACACACTCAAAAGCAAAAATGATAAAAGAAAACAAACCTTGGTGGGTTGTCTCCCACCCAGCGCCGTATTTAAAGTCGTGGCACGACTGTGTGGTTTCATCTTGGTTCGGTATCCGCGGAATTAAACCGTCCACACCTACGGTTCTTTGCAGATTCTTCCATCTCTGCTTGACCTCGCACCTTCTCGAACATTTTGAAGGTGACCTTCTCGCCGCCAACTCTGAAGGTTATCTCTCCTTCTTCCATGTCTATCAACGCTCTGCTCGTGGCCAAGAATGATCTTCCCAGAATTAGTGGGACTTCTACATCTTCGTCTATATCTAGCACCACAAAGTCCACAGGGAAGTAGAACTTTCCGACCTTGATCAGTACATCCTCCACCACTTCGTACGGGTACACGATCGATCGATCTGCTAGCTTCAGCGTCATATAAATTGGGCTCACCTCACCCAATCCGAGTTTCCTGAAAAACGAAAGAGGCATCAGATTAATACTAGCTCCTAAGTCACACAACACTTTATTAAAAATAAAGCTCCCAATTTGGATAGGTATCGAAAAACTCCCTGGATCCTTAAGCTTCTGGAGAAGCTTGTTTTGGATTATCGCGCTACACTCTTCAGTAAGTGCAACGGTGGACTGGTGATCAAGTGCCCTCTTCTTTGACAGGATCTCTTTCATGAACTTCATGTAGGAGGGCATTTGTGCCAACGCATCTGCAAAAGGGATATTAATGGTTAACTTTTTAAATACATTAATAAACTTAGAGAATTTAACATCATCCTTATGCTCTTTCAGTCTATTCGGGTATGGCACTCTCGGAATTTCCGGCTTGACCGGTGGTTGCTTTAGCTTGTTCTCTTCACACTGCTTGCTCTCTTCACCCTCGGAGTTCTCTTTTATTGCACACTCTTTATCAGCTTCTAGTTCAGTCACTTTAATGCTCTCGATCTCTTTCTCTTTCGGACCGGTCTCCCTTGATGAAGACTCTCGTAATGGCTCTCCATTCAGCTCCTTGCCATTTCTCAGATAAATGGCATTGCATGTTTTCTGGTTAGTCCTTTTGGTTTGACTGGGAAAGGTTCCGAGAGGTCGGTTTTGTAGAGCTTCACTAATCTGCCCCACTTGCCTCTCGAGAATCTTAATTAAAGTCGTATTCTAATCGGTTGCAGCTTTGACTGTACTCACCGTGCTCGCTAATCCCTCAACCGTGCTTTCCATCTTCGTCATGAACTTCATCATCATGTCCTCAAGTCCCGACTTCTTCTCTCCGGATGGTCCTTCGTTCCTTTGGTTGAAACCTGGAGGACGGTAAGCATTGTTAGTATTAGAATAATTCGAAGAGTTATAAAATTACCTTGTTGTTGACCGGGTTGACTCCATGAAAAATTGGGGTGTTTCTTCCACTTTTCGTTATATGTATTGGAGAACGGATCATTCCTCGGTTGGTTGTTCCGGTTTTGTAATAATTCCACTTGTTTAGGTGCTTCCGGATTACCTCCTTTCAAGTGGTTCGTTATAAAAGCTAGTTGAGCTTTCAGTTCCTTCAGCTCATCCGATTCTTGAACACTCGTGACTCTTCTTACGGCAGATCGTGGAGTAGAGAAACTATATTCGGCCAAGTTCTCGATCAGCTCGCATGCTTCTTCATAAGTTTTATCCATCAATGCTCCACCCGATGCGACAGTTATATCGTTTTTGAACTGCGGGTGGAGTCCACTATAGAATGTCTGGATTATGACCCATCCGTGCAACCCGTGGTGAGGACATTTCTTCAACATATCCTTGTATCGCTCCCATGCCTCATATAAGGTCTCTTGTTCCCACTGAGCGAAATGGGTGATATCAGCCATCAATTGAGCAGTTCTTCCCGGTGGGAAGAATTTCTGTAGAAATGCAGCTTTCAGGACTGCCCATGTAGTGATCTGATCGGCTGGCAAACCCTCTATCCAAATTTCAGCTCTACCCTTGAGTGAGAAGCTGAATAGCCTTAGCTTGATGGCATCCTCGTTCATGCCATTATTCTTGAAGGTGCTGCAAATCCTCTCGAATGCACGGAGGTGTGCATGAGGATCTTCGGTCGGTGCTCCTCCATATTGGTTTTGTTGCACCATCACGACGGTGCTTGGCTTGATCTCTAAGTAGTTCGCCGCAGTATTGGGCGGTTGGATACCGATCCGTGCGGTTGCCACGTTTGGATTGGCAAATGACCGCATCGGAACTCTCGCCGGCGGAGGCGGAGGATTGTTGCCAGGTGGTCTATTGACGGGCATTTCGTCACCCATCTTTAACTGTCTTTGCGCTTTAGACGCTTTTCGCAGATGGCGGGCGGTTCTTTCGATCTCCGGATCAAGTGGCTCGATTTCCTTTCCTCGGGTCTTCCTTGGCATAAACCAATTAGTACCTGAAAAGAAAGTAACAAAATCAGTAGTCCAGAAATCGAAGGGAATAAAATAAAATAACGAAAATAAAAAAAAAATGTCCAATCTAATAACGCTTATAGATGGTAGTGCTATTAGCTACAACTAGTTCCCCGGCAACGGCGCCAAAAACTTGATAGGCGGGTATCACCCCCCTAAATCTAACCGCAAGTGTACGGTGTCGAAATCAAGTAATAACGTACGGTAAGTACGAGTATCGAATCCACGAGAACTAGGAACTAAGTATCACAATTACTGCAAGCTCTATTAACTGAACTGTCGAATATTGGAAGATTGGTTTGATTTAAAACTACTTAATTGCAACGAATACGAAATCACAACAAAACAGTAAACGACTTGGAAACTTTGATAAAGAGAGAAGTTGAGGGTTGGAAATCCTCAGGTTCTACACATGCAAACAACTGACTCAAAACAGTTACCAGTTAATCCCCTTAATGATTCCCAAATCTTTTAAGATCACCGTCGTTCTCTTTCGAACAACAACGGGTTTTATTTTGGAAAGGATAAGTTTAATCTCTCAATCTCACCTATGGATTCTAAAACACATTAAGTACACAATTTATGTTTAAACTGGCTAGATTTTATCTCTCGATATCAACCTAACGGTTTAATTGGGACTAAAGCTTACTCGGTATATCTCTATCACCTTTCGGACTTTAGACATGCAATTCCTAATTCTGAATAGCAATCAATTCTCTCGAACTTAATTACTAACAACAAATCAATTGTAAATTGGCCAAATTCACAAAAGCATTAAGAACGAAATCACATGCTTCATTAATTAAGGAAAACTGATAAAAGTACAAATCATTTGTTTACATGCTTAATAAACCGAATTCATTCCAACCCCCAACACGAACCGGTTAGTTCATGTCGGTGGTGGATTCAAACACAAGAGAAATAGATGCGAAAGTGTATGTAAACATGATTAAGCGTAAAAGATGAAATCGTGAAAGGTAAGATGATGAACTCCCTTCTCTCGTGCTCGTCTCTACTTCGCGTGTTGAACGTCTCCTTGATCGGCTCTCGATCGTGACCTTGAAAGCTCCGAAAAGTCTCCAGAAATCGCCCCAAAATCGCCCCTGGCCGTCGTGTGAAAGTTTCCTCCCAAATGAATGACCTAAAAATCGGATTTAAAGCTGGAATTCGCGAAACAGTGGGTTACGCCACTTACCACGCGACTTGCAAGTCGCGTGGTAAGTCGCGCGTATCATTTTTACAGCGTGGGTCGTCGTCTGGTTCGCGGATCGGGTCCTGGTTCGGTCGTGGGTCTTGGGCTTGACTTTTAGGCTTCCGTTAGGCTTTGTTTGGACTCGTTTTGGGCTCTTTTTAGCTTCTTTTTCTCGAGGATTACCGCCTTTTAGATAACCTGTATAAATCACTAGATAAACCGTAAAATACACGCCTTTTTACTTGAATACAAGCCAATCTCATTGGTTTGAGAACTGAAAATAACGCCAAAAAGTGGCGTTATCAGAACACCGCAGCAAAACGGAGTTGCTGAAAGTAGAAATCGAACTATCATCGAAGTTGCACGTTCAATGCTCAGCGATTCTCACTTGCCTACTAAGTTTTGGACAGAAGCCGTCAACACTGCTTGTTTTACTCAAAATAGGTCGCTGATTGTCAAAAGATTCAAGAAGACAGCATATGAACTCTTCCATGGGAGAAAGCCTTCAATTAGCTTTCTTCACATCTTTGGATGTCAGTGTTTCATACTGAACAACAGAGATGCCCTTGGAAAGTTTGATCCTAAGGCTGATGATGGAATCTTTCTTGGATATTCTTCAATCTCTAAAGCCTTCCGAGTCTTCAATCGAAGAAGACAAACTGTTGAAGAAACTATCCACGTTACTTTTGACGAATCCCATTCAGCGAACTCTAGACCATCTGCTGATACTGAAGAACTGAATCAATGGATGTTTTCTCATCTTGCTGATTCAGAAGACATTCCCACTCCTAAATTCAATACTCAACCCGCTGAATATGATGATCCTATCATCATCCCAAGCATGCAGACTAGTGAAGCTGAATCCTCTTGGGTCTCAGATGTTCCTCTAAACACTATGTCTGCCTTTGAACCTTCTATCTCAGATATACCATCTAATTCACAGCAATCAGTGAATGAAATGACATCTGCACCTCTTCCTCTCATAGCTGATATACCAGAAGTTGCTGAAGCCTCATCTTCAGCTCCTCAAGTTCAGGCTCCGGCTGAGCGATGGACTACATCTGCACCTCTTCCTCTCTTAGCGACTTACGCTCCGGCTCAGCGATGGACTATCAATCACCGTATTGAACAAATTCTTTGTGATCCAAACACTGGTATTCAGACTCGACGAAGTGCAGGTAATATTTGTTTATTTGTTAATTTTATTTCTCTGATTGAACCAAAGAAAACAGATGATGCCCTCCAAGATCCGAACTGGGTCAGCGCTATGCAAGAAGAGCTGACAGAATTTGAAAGAAACAAAGTTTGGAAGCTTGTTCCTCGTCCATCTGACAAGTCAGTGATAGGCACTAAATGGGTCTATCGAAACAAGTTGGATAAACATGGAACTGTAACCCGCAACAAGGCTAAACTTGTTGCTCAGTGATACAGACAAGAGGAAGGTATAGATTATGACGAAACATTCTCCCCAGTGGCAAGTAATAACGTACGGTAAGTATGAGTATCGAATCCACGGGAACTAGGAACTAAGTATCACAATTACTACAAGCTCTATTAACTGAACTGTCGAATATTGGAAGATTGGTTTGATTTAAAACTACTTAATTGCAACGAATACGAAATCACAACGAAACAGTAAACGACTTGGAAACTTTGATAAAGAGAGAAGTTGAGGGTTGGAAATCCTCAGGTTCTACACATGCAAACAACTGACTCAAAACAGTTACCAGTTAATCCCCTTAATGATTCCCAAATCTTTTAAGATCACCGTCGTTTTCTTTCGAACAACAACGGGTTTTATTTTGGAAAGGATAAGTTTAATCTCTCAATCTCACCTATGGATTCCAAAACACATTAAGTACACAATTTATGTTTAAACTGGCTAGATTTTATCTCTTGATATCAACCTAACGGTTTAATTGGGACTAAAGCTTACTCGGTATATCTCTATCACCTTTCGGACTTTAGACATGCAATTTCTAATTCCGAATAGCAATCAATTCTCTCGAACTTAATTACTAAGAACAAATCAATTGTAAATTGGCCAAATTCACAAAAGCATTAAGAACGAAATCACATGCTTCATTAATTAAGGAAAAATGATAAAAGTACAAATCGTTTGTTTACATGCTTAATAAACCGAATTCATTCCAACCCCCAACACGAACCGGTTAGTTCATGTCGGTGGTGGATTCAAACACAAGAGAAATAGATGCGAAAGTGTATGTAAACATGATTAAGCGTAAAAGATGAAATCGTGAAAGGTAAGATGATGAACTCCCTTCTCTCGTGCTCGTCTCTACTTCGCGTGTTGAACGTCTCCTTGATCGGCCCTCGATCGTGACCTTGAAAGCTCCGAAAAGTCTCCAGAAATCGCCCCAAAATCGCCCCTGGTCGTCGTGTGAAAGTTGCCTCCCAAATGAATGACCTAAAAATCGGATTTAAAGCTGGAATTCGCGAAACAGTGGGTTACGCCACTTACCACGCGACTTGCAAGTCGCGTGGTAAGTCGCGCGTATCATTTTTACAGCGTGGGTCATCGTCTGGTTCACGGATCGGGTCCTGGTTCGGTCGTGGGTCTTGGGCTTGAATTTTAGGCTTCCGTTAGGCTTTGTTCGGACTCGTTTTGGGCTCTTTTTAGCTTCTTTTTCTCGAGGATTACCGCCTTTTAGATAACCTGTATAAATCACTAGATAAACCGTAAAATACACGCCTTTTTACTTGAATACAAGCCAATCTCATTGGTTTGAGAATTGAAAATAACGCCAAAAAGTGGCGTTATCAGAACACCGCAGCAAAACGGAGTTGCTGAAAATAGAAATCGAACTATCATCGAAGTTGCACGTTCAATGCTCAGCGATTCTCACTTGCCTACTCAGTTTTGGGCAGAAGCCGTCAACACTGCTTGTTTTACTCAAAACAGGTCGCTGATTGTCAAAAGATTCAAGAAGACAGCATATGAACTCTTCCATGGGAGAAAGCCTTTAATTAGCTTTCTTCACATCTTTGGATGTCAGTGTTTCATACTGAACAACAGAGATGCCCTTGGAAAGTTTGATCCTAAGGCTGATGATGGAATCTTTCTTGGATATTCTTCAATCTCTAAAGCCTTCTGAGTCTTCAATCGAAGAAGACAAACTGTTGAAGAAACTATCCACGTTACTTTTGACGAATCCCATTCAGCGAACTCTAGACCATCTGCTGATACTGAAGAACTGAATCAATGGATGTTTTCTCATCTTGCTGATTCAGAAGACATTCCCACTCCTAAATTTAATACTCAACCCGCTGAAGATGATGATCCTATCATCATCCCAAGCATGCAGACTAGTGAAGTTGAATCCTCTTGGGTCTCAGATGTTCCTCTAAACACTATGTCTGCCTTTGAACCTTCTATCTCAGATATACCATCTAATTCTCAGCAATCAGTGAATGAAATGACATCTGCACCTCTTCCTCTCTTAGCTGATATACCAGAAGTTGCTGAAGCCTCATCTTCAGCTCCTCAAGTTCAGGCTCCGGCTGAGCGATGGACTACAACTGCACCTCTTCCTCTCTTAGCGACTTACGCTCCGGCTCAGCGATGGACTATCAATCACCCTATTGAACAAATTCTTGGTGATCCAAACACTGGTATTCAGACTCGACGAAGTGCAGGTAATATTTGTTTATTTGTTAATTTTATTTCTCTGATTGAACCAAAGAAAACAGATGATGCCCTCCAAGATCCGAACTGGGTCAGCGCTATGCAAGAAGAGCTGACAGAATTTGAAAGAAACAAAGTTTGGAAGCTTGTTCATCGTCCATCTGACAAGTCAGTGATAGGCACTAAATGGGTCTATCAAAACAAGTTGGATAAACATGGAACTGTAACCCGCAACAAGGCTCAACTTGTTGCTCAGGGATACAGACAAGAGGAAGGTATAGATTATGACGAAACATTCTCCCCAGTGGCAAGTAATAACGTACGGTAAGTACGAGTATCGAATCCACGGGAACTAGGAACTAAGTATCACAATTACTACAAGCTCTATTAACTGAACTGTCGAATATTGGAAGATTGGTTTGATTTAAAACTACTTAATTGCAACGAATACGAAATCACAACGAAACAGTAAACGACTTGGAAACTTTGATAAAGAGAGAAGTTGAGGGTTGGAAATCCTCAGGTTCTACACATGCAAACAACTGACTCAAAACAGTTACCAGTTAATCCCCTTAATGATTCCCAAATCTTTTAAGATCACGGTCGTTCTCTTTCGAACAACAACGGGTTTTATTTTGGAAAGGATAAGTTTAATCTCTCAATCTCACCTATGGATTCCAAAACACATTAAGTACACAATTTATGTTTAAACTGGCTAGATTTTATCTCTCGATATCAACCTAACGGTTTAATTGGGACTAAAGCTTACTCGGTATATCTCTATCAACTTTCGGACTTTAGACATGCAATTCCTAATTCTGAATAGCAATCAATTCTCTCGAACTTAATTACTAACAACAAATCAATTGTAAATTGGCCAAATTCACAAAAGCATTAAGAACGAAATCACATGCTTCATTAATTAAGGAAAACTGATAAAAGTACAAATCGTTTGTTTACATGCTTAATAAACCGAATTCATTCCAACCCCCAACACGAACCGGTTAGTTCATGTCGGTGGTGGATTCAAACACAAGAGAAATAGATGCGAAAGTGTATGTAAACATGATTAAGCGTAAAAGATGAAATCGTGAAAGGTAAGATGATGAACTCCCTTCTCTTGTGCTCGTCTCTACTTCGCGTGTTGAACGTCTCCTTGATCGGCTCTCGATCGTGACCTTGAAAGCTCCGAAAAGTCTCCAGAAATCGCCCCAAAATCGCCCCTGGCTGACGTGTTAAAGTTGCCTCCCAAATGAATGACCTAAAAATCGGATTTAAAGTTGGAATTCGCGAAACAGTGGGTTACGCCACTTACCACGCGACTTGCAAGTCGCGTGGTAAGTCGCGCGTATCATTTTTACAGCGTGGGTCATCGTCTGGTTCACGGATCGGGTCCTGGTTCGGTCGTGGGTCTTGGGCTTGACTTTTAGGCTTCCGTTAGGCTTTGTTCGGACTCGTTTTGGGCTCTTTTTAGCTTCTTTTTCTCGAGGATTACCGCCTTTTAGATAACCTGTATAAATCACTAGATAAACCGTAAAATACACGCCTTTTTACTTGAATACAAGCCAATCTCATTGGTTTGAGAATTGAAAATAACGCCAAAAAGTGGCGTTATCAGAACACCGCAGCAAAACGGAGTTGCTGAAAGTAGAAATCGAACTATCATCGAAGTTGCACGTTCAATGCTCAGCGATTCTCACTTGCCTACTCAGTTTTGGGCAGAAGCCGTCAACACTGCTTGTTTTACTCAAAACAGGTCGCTGATTGTCAAAAGATTCAAGAAGACAGCATATGAACTCTTCCATGGGAGAAAGCCTTCAATTAGCTTTCTTCACATCTTTGGATGTCAGTGTTTCATACTGAACAACAGAGATGCCCTTGGAAAGTTTGATCCTAAGGCTGATGATGGAATCTTTCTTGGATATTCTTCAATCTCTAAAGCCTTCTGAGTCTTCAATCGAAGAAGACAAACTGTTGAAGAAACTATCCACATTACTTTTGACGAATCCCATTCAGCGAACTCTAGACCATCTGCTGATACTGAAGAACTGAATCAATGGATGTTTTCTCATCTTGCTGATTCAGAAGACATTCCCACTCCTAAATTTAATACTCAACCCGCTGAAGATGATGATCCTATCATCATCCCAAGCATGCAGACTAGTGAAGTTGAATCCTCTTGGGTCTCAGATGTTCCTCTAAACACTATGTCTGCCTTTGAACCTTCTATCTCAGATATACCATCTAATTCTCAGCAATCAGTGAATGAAATGACATCTGCACCTCTTCCTCTCTTAGCTGATATACCAGAAGTTGCTGAAGCCTCATCTTCAGCTCCTCAAGTTCAGGCTCCGGTTGAGCGATGGACTACAACTGCACCTCTTCCCCTCTTAGCGACTTACGCTCCGGCTCAGCGATGGACTATCAATCACCCTATTGAACAAATTCTTGGTGATCCAAACACTGGTATTCAGACTCGACGAAGTGCAGGTAATATTTGTTTATTTGTTAATTTTATTTCTCTGATTGAACCAAAGAAAACAGATGATGCCCTCCAAGATCCGAACTGGGTCAGCGCTATGCAAGAAGAGCTGACAGAATTTGAAAGAAACAAAGTTTGGAAGCTTGTTCATCGTCCATCTGACAAGTCAGTGATAGGCACTAAATGGGTCTATCAAAACAAGTTGGATAAACATGGAACTGTAACCCGCAACAAGGCTCAACTTGTTGCTCAGGGATACAGACAAGAGGAAGGTATAGATTATGACGAAACATTCTCCCCAGTGGCAAGTAATAACGTACGGTAAGTACGAGTATCGAATCCACGGGAACTAGGAACTAAGTATCACAATTACTACAAGCTCTATTAACTGAACTGTCGAATATTGGAAGATTGGTTTGATTTAAAACTACTTAATTGCAACGAATACGAAATCACAACGAAACAGTAAACGACTTGGAAACTTTGATAAAGAGAGAAGTTGAGGGTTGGAAATCCTCAGGTTCTACACATGCAAACAACTGACTCAAAACAGTTACCAGTTAATCCCCTTAATGATTCCCAAATCTTTTAAGATCACGGTCGTTCTCTTTCGAACAACAACGGGTTTTATTTTGGAAAAGATAAGTTTAATCTCTCAATCTCACCTATGGATTCCAAAACACATTAAGTACACAATTTATGTTTAAACTGGCTAGATTTTATCTCTCGATATCAACCTAACGGTTTAATTGGGACTAAAGCTTACTCGGTATATCTCTATCACCTTTCGGACTTTAGACATGCAATTCCTAATTCTGAATAGCAATCAATTCTCTCGAACTTAATTACTAACAACAAATCAATTGTAAATTGGCCAAATTCACAAAAGCATTAAGAACGAAATCACATGCTTCATTAATTAAGGAAAACTGATAAAAGTACAAATCGTTTGTTTACATGCTTAATAAACCATATTCATTCCAACCCCCAACACGAACCGGTTAGTTCATGTCGGTGGTGGATTCAAACACAAGAGAAATAGATGCGAAAGTGTATGTAAACATGATTAAGCGTAAAAGATGAAATCGTGAAAGGTAAGATGATGAACTCCCTTCTCTTGTGCTCGTCTCTACTTCGCGTGTTGAACGTCTCCTTGATCGGCTCTCGATCGTGACCTTGAAAGCTCCGAAAAGTCTCCAGAAATCGCCCCAAAATCGCCCCTGGCCGACGTGTGAAAGTTGCCTCCCAAATGAATGACCTAAAAATCGGATTTAAAGCTGGAATTCGCGAAACAGTGGGTTACGCCACTTACCACGCGACTTGCAAGTCGCGTGGTAAGTCGCGCGTATCATTTTTACAGCGTGGGTCATCGTCTGGTTCACGGATCGGGTCCTGGTTCGGTCGTGGGTCTTGGGCTTGACTTTTAGGCTTCCGTTAGGCTTTGTTCGGACTCGTTTTGGGCTCTTTTTAGCTTCTTTTTCTCGAGGATTACCGCCTTTTAGATAACCTGTATAAATCACTAGATAAACCGTAAAATACACGCCTTTTTACTTGAATACAAGCCAATCTCATTGGTTTGAGAATTGAAAATAACGCCAAAAAGTGGCGTTATCAGAACACCGCAGCAAAACGGAGTTGCTGAAAGTAGAAATCGAACTATCATCGAAGTTGCACGTTCAATGCTCAGCGATTCTCACTTGCCTACTCAGTTTTGGGCAGAAGCCGTCAACACTGCTTGTTTTACTCAAAACAGGTCGCTGATTGTCAAAAGATTCAAGAAGACAGCATATGAACTCTTCCATGGAAGAAAGCCTTCAATTAGCTTTCTTCACATCTTTGGATGTCAGTGTTTCATACTGAACAACAGAGATGCCCTTGGAAAGTTTGATCCTAAGGCTGATGATGGAATCTTTCTTGGATATTCTTCAATCTCTAAAGCCTTCTGAGTCTTCAATCGAAGAAGACAAACTGTTGAAGAAACTATCCACGTTACTTTTGACGAATCCCATTCAGCGAACTCTAGACCATCTGCTGATACTGAAGAACTGAATCAATGGATGTTTTCTCATCTTGCTGATTCAGAAGACATTCCCACTCCTAAATTTAATACTCAACCCGCTGAAGATGATGATCCTATCATCATCCCAAGCATGCAGACTAGTGAAGTTGAATCCTCTTGGGTCTCAGATGTTCCTCTAAACACTATGTCTGCCTTTGAACCTTCTATCTCAGATATACCATCTAATTCTCAGCAATCAGTGAATGAAATGACATCTGCACCTCTTCCTCTCTTAGCTGATATACCAGAAGTTGCTGAAGCCTCATCTTCAGCTCCTCAAGTTCAGGCTCCGGTTGAGCGATGGACTACAACTGCACCTCTTCCTCTCTTAGCGACTTACGCTCCGGCTCAGCGATGGACTATCAATCACCCTATTGAACAAATTCTTGGTGATCCAAACACTGGTATTCAGACTCGACGAAGTGCAGGTAATATTTGTTTATTTGTTAATTTTATTTCTCTGATTGAACCAAAGAAAACAGATGATGCCCTCCAAGATCCGAACTGGGTCAGCGCTATGCAAGAAGAGCTGACAGAATTTGAAAGAAACAAAGTTTGGAAGCTTGTTCATCGTCCATCTGACAAGTCAGTGATAGGCACTAAATGGGTCTATCAAAACAAGTTGGATAAACATGGAACTGTAACCCGCAACAAGGCTCAACTTGTTGCTCAGGGATACAGACAAGAGGAAGGTATAGATTATGACGAAACATTCTCCCCAGTGGCAAGTAATAACGTACGGTAAGTACGAGTATCGAATCCACGGGAACTAGGAACTAAGTATCACAATTACTACAAGCTCTATTAACTGAACTGTCGAATATTGGAAGATTGGCTTGATTTAAAACTACTTAATTGCAACGAATACGAAATCACAACGAAACAGTAAACGACTTGGAAACTTTGATAAAGAGAGAAGTTGAGGGTTGGAAATCCTCAGGTTCTACACATGCAAACAACTGACTCAAAACAGTTACCAGTTAATCCCCTTAATGATTCCCAAATCTTTTAAGATCACGGTCGTTCTCTTTCGAACAACAACGGGTTTTATTTTGGAAAAGATAAGTTTAATCTCTCAATCTCACCTATGGATTCCAAAACACATTAAGTACACAATTTATGTTTAAACTGGCTAGATTTTATCTCTCGATATCAACCTAACGGTTTAATTGGGACTAAAGCTTACTCGGTATATCTCTATCACCTTTCGGACTTTAGACATGCAATTCCTAATTCTGAATAGCAATCAATTCTCTCGAACTTAATTACTAACAACAAATCAATTGTAAATTGGCCAAATTCATAAAAGCATTAAGAACGAAATCACATGCTTCATTAATTAAGGAAAACTGATAAAAATACAAATCGTTTGTTTACATGCTTAATAAACCGAATTCATTCCAACCCCCAACACGAACCGGTTAGTTCATGTCGGTGGTGGATTCAAACACAAGAGAAATAGATGCGAAAGTGTATGTAAACATGATTAAGCGTAAAAGATGAAATCGTGAAAGGTAAGATGATGAACTCCCTTCTCTTGTGCTCGTCTCTACTTCGCGTGTTGAACGTCTCCTTGATCGGCTCTCGATCGTGACCTTGAAAGCTCCGAAAAGTCTCCAGAAATCGCCCCAAAATCGCCCCTGGCCGACGTGTGAATGTTGCCTCCCAAATGAATGACCTAAAAATCGGATTTAAAGCTGGAATTCGCGAAACAGTGGGTTACGCCACTTACCACGCGACTTGCAAGTCGCGTGGTAAGTCGCGCGTATCATTTTTACAGCGTGGGTCATCGTCTGGTTCACGGATCGGGTCCTGGTTCGGTCGTGGGTCTTGGGCTTGACTTTTAGGCTTCCGTTAGGCTTTGTTCGGACTCGTTTTGGGCTCTTTTTAGCTTCTTTTTCTCGAGGATTACCGCCTTTTAGATAACCTGTATAAATCACTAGATAAACCGTAAAATACACGCCTTTTTACTTGAATACAAGCCAATCTCATTGGTTTGAGAATTGAAAATAACGCCAAAAAGTGGCGTTATCAGAACACCGCAGCAAAACGGAGTTGCTGAAAGTAGAAATCGAACTATCATCGAAGTTGCACGTTCAATGCTCAGCGATTCTCACTTGCCTACTCAGTTTTGGGCAGAAGCCGTCAACACTGCTTGTTTTACTCAAAACAGGTCGCTGATTGTCAAAAGATTCAAGAAGACAGCATATGAACACTTCCATGGAAGAAAGCCTTCAATTAGCTTTCTTCACATCTTTGGATGTCAGTGTTTCATACTGAACAACAGAGATGCCCTTGGAAAGTTTGATCCTAAGGCTGATGATGGAATCTTTCTTGGATATTCTTCAATCTCTAAAGCCTTCTGAGTCTTCAATCGAAGAAGACAAACTGTTGAAGAAACTATCCACGTTACTTTTGACGAATCCCATTCAGCGAACTCTAGACCATCTGCTGATACTGAAGAACTGAATCAATGGATGTTTTCTCATCTTGCTGATTCAGAAGACATTCCCACTCCTAAATTTAATACTCAACCCGCTGAAGATGATGATCCTATCATCATCCCAAGCATGCAGACTAGTGAAGTTGAATCCTCTTGGGTCTCAGATGTTCCTCTAAACACTATGTCTGCCTTTGAACCTTCTATCTCAGATATACCATCTAATTCTCAGCAATCAGTGAATGAAATGACATCTGCACCTCTTCCTCTCTTAGCTGATATACCAGAAGTTGCTGAAACCTCATCTTCAGCTCCTCAAGTTCAGGCTCCGGCTGAGCGATGGACTACAACTGCACCTCTTCCTCTCTTAGCGACTTACGCTCCGGCTCAGCGATGGACTATCAATCACCCTATTGAACAAATTCTTGGTGATCCAAACACTGGTATTCAGACTCGACGAAGTGCAGGTAATATTTGTTTATTTGTTAATTTTATTTCTCTGATTGAACCAAAGAAAACAGATGATGCCCTCCAAGATCCGAACTGGGTCAGCGCTATGCAAGAAGAGCTGACAGAATTTGAAAGAAACAAAGTTTGGAAGCTTGTTCATCGTCCATCTGACAAGTCAGTTATAGGCACTAAATGGGTCTATCAAAACAAGTTGGATAAACATGGAACTGTAACCCGCAACAAGGCTCAACTTGTTGCTCAGGGATACAGACAAGAGGAAGGTATAGATTATGACGAAACATTCTCCCCAGTGGCAAGTAATAACGTACGGTAAGTACGAGTATCGAATCCACGGGAACTAGGAACTAAGTATCACAATTACTACAAGCTCTATTAACTGAACTGTCGAATATTGGAAGATTGGTTTGATTTAAAACTACTTAATTGCAACGAATACGAAATCACAACGAAACAGTAAACGACTTGGAAACTTTGATAAAGAGAGAAGTTGAGGGTTGGAAATCCTCAGGTTCTACACATGCAAACAACTGACTCAAAACAGTTACCAGTTAATCCCCTTAATGATTCCCAAATCTTTTAAGATCACGGTCGTTCTCTTTCGAACAACAACGGGTTTTATTTTGGAAAGGATAAGTTTAATCTCTCAATCTCACCTATGGATTCCAAAACACATTAAGTACACAATTTATGTTTAAACTGGCTAGATTTTATCTCTCGATATCAACCTAACGGTTTAATTGGGACTAAAGCTTACTCGGTATATCTCTATCACCTTTCGGACTTTAGACATGCAATTCCTAATTCTGAATAGCAATCAATTCTCTCGAACTTAATTACTAACAACAAATCAATTGTAAATTGGCCAAATTCACAAAAGCATTAAGAACGAAATCACATGCTTCATTAATTAAGGAAAACTGATAAAAGTACAAATCGTTTGTTTACATGCTTAATAAACCGAATTCATTCCAACCCCCAACACGAACCGGTTAGTTCATGTCGGTGGTGGATTCAAACACAAGAGAAATAGATGCGAAAGTGTATGTAAACATGATTAAGCGTAAAAGATGAAATCGTGAAAGGTAAGATGATGAACTCCCTTCTCTTGTGCTCGTCTCTACTTCGCGTGTTGAACGTCTCCTTGATCGGCTCTCGATCGTGACCTTGAAAGCTCCGAAAAGTCTCCAGAAATCGCCCCAAAATCGCCCCTGGCCGACGTGTGAAAGTTGCCTCCCAAATGAATGACCTAAAAATCGGATTTAAAGCTGGAATTCGCGAAACAGTGGGTTACGCCACTTACCACGTGACTTGCAAGTCGCGTGGTAAGTCGCGCGTATCATTTTTACAGCGTGGGTCATCGTCTGGTTCACGGATCGGGTCCTGGTTCGGTCGTGGGTCTTGGGCTTGACTTTTAGGCTTCCGTTAGGCTTTGTTCGGACTCGTTTTGGGCTCTTTTTAGCTTCTTTTTCTCGAGGATTACCGCCTTTTAGATAACCTGTATAAATCACTAGATAAACCGTAAAATACACGCCTTTTTACTTGAATACAAGCCAATCTCATTGGTTTGAAAATTGAAAATAACGCCAAAAAGTGGCGTTATCAGAACACCGCAGCAAAACGGAGTTGCTGAAAGTAGAAATCGAACTATCATCGAAGTTGCACGTTCAATGCTCAGCGATTCTCACTTGCCTACTCAGTTTTGGGCAGAAGCCGTCAACACTGCTTGTTTTACTCAAAACAGGTCGCTGATTGTCAAAAGATTCAAGAAGACAGCATATGAACTCTTCCATGGGAGAAAGCCTTCAATTAGCTTTCTTCACATCTTTGGATGTCAGTGTTTCATACTGAACAACAGAGATGCCCTTGGAAAGTTTGATCCTAAGGCTGATGATGGAATCTTTCTTGGATATTCTTCAATCTCTAAAGCCTTCGGAGTCTTCAATCGAAGAAGACAAACTGTTGAAGAAACTATCCACGTTACTTTTGACGAATCCCATTCAGCGAACTCTAGACCATCTGCTGATACTGAAGAACTGAATCAATGGATGTTTTCTCATCTTGCTGATTCAGAAGACATTCCCACTCCTAAATTTAATACTCAACCCGCTGAAGATGATGATCCTATCATCATCCCAAGCATGCAGACTAGTGAAGTTGAATCCTCTTGGGTCTCAGATGTTCCTCTAAACACTATGTCTGCCTTTGAACCTTCTATCTCATATATACCATCTAATTCTCAGCAATCAGTGAATGAAATGACATCTGCACCTCTTCCTCTCTTAGCTGATATACCAGAAGTTGCTGAAGCCTCATCTTCAGCTCCTCAAGTTCAGGCTCCGGCTGAGCGATGGACTACAACTGCACCTCTTCCTCTCTTAGCGACTTACGCTCCGGCTCAGCGATGGACTATCAATCACCCTATTGAACAAATTCTTGGTGATCCAAACACTGGTATTCAGACTCGACGAAGTGCAGGTAATATTTGTTTATTTGTTAATTTTATTTCTCTGATTGAACCAAAGAAAACAGATGATGCCCTCCAAGATCCGAACTGGGTCAGCGCTATGCAAGAAGAGCTGACAGAATTTGAAAGAAACAAAGTTTGGAAGCTTGTTCATCGTCCATCTGACAAGTCAGTGATAGGCACTAAATGGGTCTATCAAAACAAGTTGGATAAACATGGAACTGTAACCCGCAACAAGGCTCAACTTGTTGCTCAGGGATACAGACAAGAGGAAGGTATAGATTATGACGAAACATTCTCCCCAGTGGCAAGTAATAACGTACGGTAAGTACGAGTATCGAATCCACGGGAACTAGGAACTAAGTATCACAATTACTACAAGCTCTATTAACTGAACTGTCGAATATTGGAAGATTGGTTTGATTTAAAACTACTTAATTGCAACGAATACGAAATCACAACGAAACAGTAAACGACTTGGAAACTTTGATAAAGAGAGAAGTTGAGGGTTGGAAATCCTCAGGTTCTACACATGCAAACAACTGACTCAAAACAGTTACCAGTTAATCCCCTTAATGATTCCCAAATCTTTTAAGATCACGGTCGTTCTCTTTCGAACAACAACGGGTTTTATTTTGGAAAGGATAAGTTTAATCTCTCAATCTCACCTATGGATTCCAAAACACATTAAGTACACAATTTATGTTTAAACTGGCTAGATTTTATCTCTCGATATCAACCTAACGGTTTAATTGGGACTAAAGCTTACTCGGTATATCTCTATCACCTTTCGGACTTTAGACATGCAATTCCTAATTCTGAATAGCAATCAATTCTCTCGAACTTAATTACTAACAACAAATCAATTGTAAATTGGCCAAATTCACAAAAGCATTAAGAACGAAATCACATGCTTCATTAATTAAGGAAAACTGATAAAAGTACAAATCGTTTGTTTACATGCTTAATAAACCGAATTCATTCCAACCCCCAACACGAACCGGTTAGTTCATGTCGGTGGTGGATTCAAACACAAGAGAAATAGATGTGAAAGTGTATGTAAACATGATTAAGCGTAAAAGATGAAATCGTGAAAGGTAAGATGATGAACTCCCTTCTCTTGTGCTCGTCTCTACTTCGCGTGTTGAACGTCTCCTTGATCGGCTCTCGATCGTGACCTTGAAAGCTCCGAAAAGTCTCCAGAAATCGCCCCAAAATCGCCCCTGGCCGACGTGTGAAAGTTGCCTCCCAAATGAATGACCTAAAAATCGGATTTAAAGCTGGAATTCGCGAAACAGTGGGTTACGCCACTTACCACGCGACTTGCAAGTCGCGTGTATCATTTTTACAGCGTGGGTCATCGTCTGGTTCACGGATCGGGTCCTGGTTCGGTCGTGGGTCTTGGGCTTGACTTTTAGGCTTCCGTTAGGCTTTGTTCGGACTCGTTTTGGGCTCTTTTTAGCTTCTTTTTCTCGAGGATTACCGCCTTTTAGATAACCTGTATAAATCACTAGATAAACCGTAAAATACACGCCTTTTTACTTGAATACAAGCCAATCTCATTGGTTTGAGAATTGAAAATAACGCCAAAAAGTGGCGTTATCAGAACACCGCAGCAAAACGGAGTTGCTGAAAGTAGAAATCGAACTATCATCGAAGTTGCACGTTCAATGCTCAGCGATTCTCACTTGCCTACTCAGTTTTGGGCAGAAGCCGTCAACACTGCTTGTTTTACTCAAAACAGGTCGCTGATTGTCAAAAGATTCAAGAAGACAGCATATGAACTCTTCCATGGGAGAAAGCCTTCAATTAGCTTTCTTCACATCTTTGGATGTCAGTGTTTCATACTGAACAACAGAGATGCCCTTGGAAAGTTTGATCCTAAGGCTGATGATGGAATCTTTCTTGGATATTCTTCAATCTCTAAAGCCTTCTGAGTCTTCAATCGAAGAAGACAAACTGTTGAAGAAACTATCCACGTTACTTTTGACGAATCCCATTTAGCGAACTCTAGACCATCTGCTGATACTGAAGAACTGAATCAATGGATGTTTTCTCATCTTGCTGATTCAGAAGACATTCCCACTCCTAAATTTAATACTCAACCCGCTGAAGATGATGATCCTATCATCATCCCAAGCATGCAGACTAGTGAAGTTGAATCCTCTTGGGTCTCAGATGTTCCTCTAAACACTATGTCTGCCTTTGAACCTTCTATCTCAGATATACCATCTAATTCTCAGCAATCAGTGAATGAAATGACATCTGCACCTCTTCCTCTCTTAGCTGATATACCAGAAGTTGCTGAAACCTCATCTTCAGCTCCTCAAGTTCAGGCTCCGGCTGAGCGATGGACTACAACTGCACCTCTTCCTCTCTTAGCGACTTACGCTCCGGCTCAGCGATGGACTATCAATCACCCTATTGAACAAATTCTTGGTGATCCAAACACTGGTATTCAGACTCGACGAAGTGCATGTAATATTTGTTTATTTGTTAATTTTATTTCTCTGATTGAACCAAAGAAAACAGATGATGCCCTCCAAGATCCGAACTGGGTCAGCGCTATGCAAGAAGAGCTGACAGAATTTGAAAGAAACAAAGTTTGGAAGCTTGTTCATCGTCCATCTGACAAGTCAGTGATAGGCACTAAATGGGTCTATCAAAACAAGTTGGATAAACATGGAACTGTAACCCGCAACAAGGCTCAACTTGTTGCTCAGGGATACAGACAAGAGGAAGGTATAGATTATGACGAAACATTCTCCCCAGTGGCAAGTAATAACGTACGGTAAGTACGAGTATCGAATCCACGGGAACTAGGAACTAAGTATCACAATTACTACAAGCTCTATTAACTGAACTGTCGAATATTGGAAGATTGGTTTGATTTAAAACTACTTAATTGCAACGAATACGAAATCACAACGAAACAGTAAACGACTTGGAAACTTTGATAAAGAGAGAAGTTGAGGGTTGGAAATCCTCAGGTTCTACACATGCAAACAACTGACTCAAAACAGTTACCAGTTAATCCCCTTAATGATTCCCAAATCTTTTAAGATCACGGTCGTTCTCTTTCGAACAACAACGGGTTTTATTTTGGAAAGGATAAGTTTAATCTCTCAATCTCACATATGGATTCCAAAACACATTAAGTACACAATTTATGTTTAAACTGGCTAGATTTTATCTCTCGATATCAACCTAACGGTTTAATTGGGACTAAAGCTTACTCGGTATATCTCTATCACCTTTCGGACTTTAGACATGCAATTCCTAATTCTGAATAGCAATCAATTCTCTCGAACTTAATTACTAACAACAAATCAATTGTAAATTGGCCAAATTCACAAAAGCATTAAGAACGAAATCACATGCTTCATTAATTAAGGAAAACTGATAAAAGTACAAATCGTTTGTTTACATGCTTAATAAACCGAATTC
This sequence comes from Saussurea involucrata, assembly GCA_033807775.1. Taxonomy (NCBI): domain Eukaryota; kingdom Viridiplantae; phylum Streptophyta; class Magnoliopsida; order Asterales; family Asteraceae; genus Saussurea; species Saussurea involucrata. The sequence goes on from CM066314.1 coordinate 92,333,644, forward strand.
ATTCCAACCCCCAACACGAACCGGTTAGTTCATGTCGGTGGTGGATTCAAACACAAGAGAAATAGATGCGAAAGTGTATGTAAACATGATTAAGCGTAAAAGATGAAATCGTGAAAGGTAAGATGATGAACTCCCTTCTCTTGTGCTCGTCTCTACTTCGCGTGTTGAACGTCTCCTTGATCGGCTCTCGATCGTGACCTTGAAAGCTCCGAAAAGTCTCCAGAAATCGCCCCAAAATCGCCCCTGGCCGACGTGTGAAAGTTGCCTCCCAAATGAATGACCTAAAAATCGGATTTAAAGCTGGAATTCGCGAAACAGTGGGTTACGCCACTTACCACGTGACTTGCAAGTCGCGTGGTAAGTCGCGCGTATCATTTTTACAGTGTGGGTCATCGTCTGGTTCACGGATCGGGTCCTGGTTCGGTCGTGGGTCTTGGGCTTGACTTTTAGGCTTCCGTTAGGCTTTGTTCGGACTCGTTTTGGGCTCTTTTTAGCTTCTTTTTCTCGAGGATTACCGCCTTTTAGATAACCTGTATAAATCACTAGATAAACCGTAAAATACACGCCTTTGTACTTGAATACAGGCCAATCTCATTGGTTTGAGAATTGAAAATAACGCCAAAAAGTGGCGTTATCAGAACACCGCAGCAAAACGGAGTTGCTGAAAGTAGAAATCGAACTATCATCGAAGTTGCACGTTCAATGCTCAGCGATTCTCACTTGCCTACTCAGTTTTGGGCAGAAGCCGTCAACACTGCTTGTTTTACTCAAAACAGGTCGCTGATTGTCAAAAGATTCAAGAAGACAGCATATGAACTCTTCCATGGGAGAAAGCCTTCAATTAGCTTTCTTCACATCTTTGGATGTCAGTGTTTCATACTGAACAACAGAGATGCCCTTGGAAAGTTTGATCCTAAGGCTGATGATGGAATCTTTCTTGGATATTCTTCAATCTCTAAAGCCTTCTGAGTCTTCAATCGAAGAAGACAAACTGTTGAAGAAACTATCCACGTTACTTTTGACGAATCCCATTCAGCGAACTCTAGACCATCTGCTGATACTGAAGAACTGAATCTATGGATGTTTTCTCATCTTGCTGATTCAGAAGACATTCCCACTCCTAAATTTAATACTCAACCCGCTGATGATGATGATCCTATCATCATCCCAAGCATGCAGACTAGTGAAGTTGAATCCTCTTGGGTCTCAGATGTTCCTCTAAACACTATGTCTGCCTTTGAACCTTCTATCTCAGATATACCATCTAATTCTCAGCAATCAGTGAATGAAATGACATCTGCACCTCTTCCTCTCTTAGCTGATATACCAGAAGTTGCTGAAGCCTCATCTTCAGCTCCTCAAGTTCAGGCTCCGGCTGAGCGATGGACTACAACTGCACCTCTTCCTCTCTTAGCGACTTACGCTCCGGCTCAGCGATGGACTATCAATCACCCTATTGAACAAATTCTTGGTGATCCAAACACTGGTATTCAGACTCGACGAAGTGCAGGTAATATTTGTTTATTTGTTAATTTTATTTCTCTGATTGAACCAAAGAAAACAGATGATGCCCTCCAAGATCCGAACTGGGTCAGCGCTATGCAAGAAGAGCTGACAGAATTTGAAAGAAACAAAGTTTGGAAGCTTGTTCATCGTCCATCTGACAAGTCAGTGATAGGCACTAAATGGGTCTATCAAAACAAGTTGGATAAACATGGAACTGTAACCCGCAACAAGGCTCAACTTGTTGCTCAGGGATACAGACAAGAGGAAGGTATAGATTATGACGAAACATTCTCCCCAGTGGCAAGTAATAACGTACGGTAAGTACGAGTATCGAATCCACGGGAACTAGGAACTAAGTATCACAATTACTACAAGCTCTATTAACTGAACTGTCGAATATTGGAAGATTGGTTTGATTTAAAACGAATACGAAATCACAACGAAACAGTAAACGACTTGGAAACTTTGATAAAGAGAGAAGTTGAGGGTTGGAAATCCTCAGGTTCTACACATGCAAACAACTGACTCAAAACAGTTACCAGTTAATCCCCTTAATGATTCCCAAATCTTTTAAGATCACGGTCGTTCTCTTTCGAACAACAACGGGTTTTATTTTGGAAAGGATAAGTTTAATCTCTCAATCTCACCTATGGATTCCAAAACACATTAAGTACACAATTTATGTTTAAACTGGCTAGATTTTATCTCTCGATATCAACCTAACGGTTTAATTGGGACTAAAGCTTACTCGGTATATCTCTATCACCTTTCGGACTTTAGACATGCAATTCCTAATTCTGAATAGCAATCAATTCTCTCGAACTTAATTACTAACAACAAATCAATTGTAAATTGGCCAAATTCACAAAAGCATTAAGAACGAAATCACATGCTTCATTAATTAAGGAAAACTGATAAAAGTACAAATCGTTTGTTTACATGCTTAATAAACCGAATTCATTCCAACCCCCAACACGAACCGGTTAGTTCATGTCGGTGGTGGATTCAAACACAAGAGAAATAGATGCGAAAGTGTATGTAAACATGATTAAGCGTAAAAGATGAAATCGTGAAAGGTAAGATGATGAACTCCCTTCTCTTGTGCTCGTCTCTACTTCGCGTGTTGAACGTCTCCTTGATCGGCTCTCGATCGTGACCTTGAAAGCTCCGAAAAGTCTCCAGAAATCGCCCCAAAATCGCCCCTGGCCGACGTGTGAAAGTTGCCTCCCAAATGAATGACCTAAAAATCGGATTTAAAGCTGGAATTCGCGAAACAGTGGGTTACGCCACTTACCACGCGACTTGCAAGTCGCGTGGTAAGTCGCGCGTATCATTTTTACAGCGTTGGTCATCGTCTGGTTCGCGGATCGGGTCCTGGTTCGGTCGTGGGTCTTGGGCTTGACTTTTAGGCTTCCGTTAGGCTTTGTTCGGACTCGTTTTGGGCTCTTTTTAGCTTCTTTTTCTCGAGGATTACCGCCTTTTAGATAACCTGTATAAATCACTAGATAAACCGTAAAATACACGCCTCTTTACTTGAATACAAGCCAATCTCATTGGTTTGAGAACTGAAAATAACGCCAAAAAGTGGCGTTATCAGAACACCGCAGCAAAACGGAGTTGCTGAAAGTAGAAATCGAACTATCATCGAAGTTGCACGTTCAATGCTCAGCGATTCTCACTTGCCTACTCAGTTTTGGGCAGAAGCCGACAACACTGCTTGTTTTACTCAAAACAGGTCGCTGATTGTCAAAAGATTCAAGAAGACAGCATATGAACTCTTCCATGGGAGAAAGCCTTCAATTAGCTTTCTTCACATCTTTGGATGTCAGTGTTTCATACTGAACAACAGAGATGCCCTTGGAAAGTTTGATCCTAAGGCTGATGATGGAATCTTTCTTGGATATTCTTCAATCTCTAAAGCCTTCCGAGTCTTCAATCGAAGAAGACAAACTGTTGAAGAAACTATCCACGTTACTTTTGACGAATCCCATTCAGCGAACTCTAGACCATCTGCTGATACTGAAGAACTGAATCAATGGATGTTTTCTCATCTTGTTGATCCAGAAGACATTCCCACTCCTAAATTTAATACTCACCCGCTGAAGATGATGATCCTATCATCATCCCAAGCATGCAGACTAGTGAAGCTGAATCCTCATGGGTCTCAGATGTTCCTCTAAACACTATGTCTGCCTTTGAACCTTCTATCTCAGATATACCATCTACTTCTCAGCAATCAGTGAATGAAATGACATCTGCACCTCTTCCTCTCTTAGCTGATATACCAGAAGTTGCTGAAGCCTCATCTTCAGCTCCTCAAGTTCAGACTCCGGCTGAGCGATGGACTACATCTACACCTCTTCCTCTCTTAGCGACTTACGCTCCGGCTCAGCGATGGACTATCAATCACCCTATTGAACAAATTCTTGGTGATCCAAACACTGGTATTCAGACTCGACGAAGTGCAGGTAATATTTGTTTATTTGTTAACTTTATTTCTCTGATTGAACCAAAGAAAACAGATGATGCCCTCCAAGATCCGAACTGGGTCAGCGCTATGCAAGAAGAGCTGACAGAATTTGAAAGAAACAAAGTTTGGAAGCTTATTCCTCGTCCATCTGACAAGTCAGTGATAGGCACTAAATGGGTCTGTCGAAACAAGTTGGATAAACATGGAACTGTAACCCGCAACAAGGCTCAACTTGTTGCTCAGGGATACAGACAAGAGGAAGGTATAGATTATGACGAAACATTCTCCCTAGTGGCAAGACTCAAAGCCATTTGTCTATTTTTATCTTACGATGTACACAATGACTTCAAAGTTTATCAAATGGATGTCAAGTCAGCATTCCTCAATGGAAAGCTGAATGAAGAAGTCTACGTAGAACAACCTCCAGGATTCTCAGATCCTAAGCATCCAGGTTATGTTTATAAACTGGATAAGGCACTTTATGGCTTAAAGCAGGCTCCTCGTGCATGGTATGACACACTCTCTACTTATCTCCATATTGAAAAATTTGAGCGTAGTCAAATCGATAAAACTCTATTTTTCAGGAAAGTAAAAGGTCATATTATTCTTGTTCAAATATATGTCGATGATATTATATTTGGTTCTACTAACCCTAACCTTTGTACTCGTTTCACCAAAAGAATGAAAGTCGAATATAAAATGAGTATGATGGGTGAGCTAACATACTTCCTTAGTCTTCAAATCAAACAAAATGAAAAAGGAACTTTCATTAATCAGGGAAAGTATGTTAAGGATATGCTGAAGAAATTTGATTTAACTCAGAGTTCAACTGTGAAAACCCCTATGGCACCGCCGCTGACACTAAACAAGGATCCTTCTGGAAAACCAATTAATGTCACAACATACCGTGGGATGATCGGCTCTCTCCTGTATCTTACAGCTAGCCGACCTGATATTATGTTTGCAACCTGTTTGTGTGCACGATATCAAGCTGAACCTAAGGAATCTCATTTGATCGCTGTAAAGCGAATCTTTCGTTACCTTAAAGGTACTCCTAACCTAGGTCTTTGGTATCCCAAAGACTCAGGGTTTGATCTAATCGCCTATTCAGATAGTGATTTTGCAGGTTGAAAATTGGATAGGAAAAGCACCACAGGAGGCTGTCAGCTCCTGGGTGGAAAGCTGGTGAGTTGGACAAGTAAGAAGCAAAACTCAGTGTCCACCTCAATCGCTGAAGCTGAGTACGTAGCCGCTCGAAGTTGATGTTCTCAGATCTTGTGGATGAGAAATCAACTACTGGACTATAGCCAATAATCCAGTGCTACACTCAAAGACCAAACACATCGAAATCTATTAAGACAGCACAAGTGCCATCGCTATAGCCAATAATCCAGTGCTACACTCAAAGACCAAACACATCGAAATCAGGTATCATTTTATCAGAGATCATGTGATGAATGGTGATATAGAACTTCTGTTGGTCCCGAAGGCCTATACAAGTTTGTAGAAGGGGGGGGGGGGTTGAATACAAACACACTATTTTACTTTTCTAAATTGTTTATTGATAAATCATTAACAATTTACAGCTTGTTGCGGAAACAAGATTAAGGATAAACCTAAATCTAAACAAGTTGGAACACTAAGGTTTCTTGCACTAAGAAAGATAAGGAGATTACTAATAAAATCCTATCTTGAGAGAGATTTGAACTTGTCCAGAGTTAGCAAGTTACTTCAAATGAAGTGAGTTCATCTCTTTATATACTGCATGCATTTAATGCAAGTCAGTATATACTTTACACGTGTCATCAGCTGTTTGGTTGCATGTCATTGACCTTGGTTGACAACCTTAGTAGCTGTATGGATGAATAGTGTAGTATCAGAGTGGTTGTACGATTTCAGATATTCGGAGGTTCTTTTCTGACAATTCGTACGGAGTCGTGCAAGGGTGGTTGAGACAAAAGTACTTTGTATGGAGGACTTCATGATCAGCTTTCGTTGATTCAGCGATTATCATTTACTATTCAGCAGATGATAAAGTTCAGCGACAGCTGAAGTCTTGTACTTGATACTTCATGTTGAGTGGACAAATCTGAGTCTTCGCTGATCCGCATCAGTTCATTAGGAGACTTGTCGCTGGTTCTTGAGCTTGATCTTCGACTTCAGCGTAGAACCTTTGTTGACGTGAAACTTGTCTTCAGGGATCATAAAATAAACAACTAACTTATCAGCGATCATCATAATGACTGAACAGACTCGGAGCATTAATGATGAACAGTGTTCGCTGAATGTTTAATTTAAAAGAGCGAGAGTTCCTATCAGCGGTACTGTAAGATTTTAGTACTTATCAGCGATAGTGAAACTCTGATACATATTGTTTACTTATGATTTTCACTAAGTATTTAAGAGAGGGTCATTATCAAATCACTGAGGTTTGGATCAACAATCTCCCCCTATTTGATTATGACATAGCAACAAAGAAAATTGCTATTTAATGAAAACATAAGGATAAAAAGAACTCATAAAATATTTGTCCCTTTTACTGTTTTCTGGGATCTTTTCAGTACTGATGGAGTAAAGTACGTTCGCTGAAATCTTTCTTTAAAATATTGAATCAGGTTACAATGAAGAACAGAAAGATTACAAGTACAAGCGAAATAATTTACAAGTATAGAAGGATAACTGATACAATAGAGAAAAAGGAGATTATATCAGTTTTCAAAGGGTTCTTCCTTAATGAGAAGTTCATCAAGGGTCTTTTCAGTGGGGATCATCCAGTCAGGAACCGTTACACCTCGTTTTCTTTTGTTCAGCGCTTCTTGAAAGATCAAGGGTTTTAGGTGTCGTGCCTGAATGTCTTTTCTGAAGTCGCACCAGTAGATGAGATCTCTGAGCTGTTCGATTGGAGTGATTAGAAGCTCAGCGATCCGTTGAAAACATTTACGTCCGTCGTAGTCGAGAAAGAATATTCCATAAGGATTATTGATGACTTTACCAGGGACGAAAAGTTCACATGGTGGCAAAGAAATGTCAAGGGCAGATAGATCAGGGTCAGGACCAAGCACTTCAGCGCGAGTGAAACCAATTCCAGTTTCATTTCGTATGACAGGACCTGAGTTTGAATTTTGACGTTTCTTCTTTGGAGAGGCCCTTTTTCTTTTCAGCTTAAGATCAGGAAGAGGAGGAATATCCACACAAGAAGATATCAAGTCGATCTGTCTGTTTATCAGCTTTTCGAAATGATCCTTGTACTTAGATTGTGACGATTGGATAGCTAACCTCATCTCCAGCCATTCAGAGAGACCATACCTTTTTACAGTGTCAGCGCGAAAGGTTTCAGATTTGCCATCTTCTCTGAAAAGTTTGATGTCAACAATAGGTACTCCGATAGAGGTTCTTCCAGAGATGAATACCTTGTTGATCTTCGCTGGACGATATCTGAAGTGAATTTTCTCTTTACACCAGATCAGGGTGGTCTGAGAAACTTCAGTTTTCTTTTCCACGATCTTCTGGGCTTCTTCCCAAAGCTTTCGTTGGACTTGAATGGGAACACGTTTCAGCTTGGGGTCTTTGACAGATTTTAGAGTAAGCTTGATCGAGTATTCTCTGTCTTTCCCTTCAGCTTCCTTTCTTCCAGCGATGAGGCGTTCAGCTCTGAGGTGTTCCTTGTATTCAGCTTTTGAAATTCTGAACTTAGGAGGAACTGAAGGCAGTTGATCACGCCTTAGAATGATTCGCTGATCCTCGAATCGCTTTATCATTTCCTCTCTTCTCTTTTGATCCTCTTCACTCATCTTTTGAGGAGCTGAGGAAGGTCTGTTTCTGTGCGAGAGAGGTTGTTCTTCTGGTTCATCAGTCTCAGAGATCAAATCTAAGACTGGGATTATTTCATCAGCAGCAACTGGCTTTATTGGAGAGATCGCAGTAGTTAAGCCTTCAGCGAAATCCTCAAGCAGGGGAGAGGACTAGCTGAATCACAGCGATCTTACAAATAAGAACTGGGTAGAAGAACTTGGGTAGAAAAGATAGAAAAAATAATATGTATGGTGGTTGTGGAGTAGATAACTGATTGTTTAGAGATGTTCAGGGAAGGAATATAAGTAAAACTCAGTGTACCTGACAAACCGGCTTTGCAAGCAAGATCGTCAAGTTTTCGTCTTCAGCGACTCCTTTGCCTTTGCCTTTTTCAGCGCCAGAGGCTGAGTGCTTTGTCTTTGTCTTCTCCCCTGTGGATTCAGTTATTACGATTCCTTTAAGAGCTTTGGTTCGAGGAGCAGGTTTGACAACAAAGAAGTCGTCATCTTCATCATCATCATCATCATTCCTTGGAGAGGAAGATGGTTCATTATCAGCGATGTCGATGTCTTCATCTTCTCCTGCTTCGGATTCCTCAGCATCTTCTTCGAGTTGCTCCCCCTCAGATACAGAGGCGAGCTTCTCGGTTCCCTCAGGGTTTTCATCTCCCTGAGGTCCAGCGATCAGATCTTTAATTCCCTCTCCCCTGATAGATCCATCATGGGAAAGGTCTTCAGCGCTTTTCTCCTGGTCTTCAGCGCTCTTCTCCCCGGTATGTTCAGCGCTCTTCTCCCCCTCTTTCTCATGATGGGGGGAGGAGTGAGTAGACTCAGCGTTTGTGTCATCTCTGTCTTCTGGGCCAGAGATTTTTACACAACCTTCAAGCCTTGCTATTCTGTCTTCAAGGCCAGAAATAGCAGGCGTGATTTTCTTCAGCTCGGTGCGATCCTCCGCTGTGAATGAATCCAAAACAGGGATAGGGGCAGGAGCAGGAGCTGGATTATTTTCCTTGTTTACCAGCGTCTCGATCATCGTCTTCATAGTACTAACGTCGGTCTTTACAAAGCCTAAGTCAGTCTTGACCGCTGACATATCACCCTCTAATTTTCCAACCGATGTCTTCAGCGTTGTTACCTCGCTGGACATGGTGGAAACTGATTTTTTGAGGCTGGTGTAGTCAGTGTAGATGTCGGAGAGCACTTTGGTAAAATCGGCGAGAGTCTTATCAAGTCCCTTGATGTCTTCAGTGGAAGCTTTCTTCTCCACCACCGTTGTCAGCTTTGTCAAATTCTCTCCAGCGTTTGTTACAGCTGTAGAGTTGTTGGAGAGTGTGGTGGTAAGACCGGTCAGCTTTGTTTCCACGGACTTCAGAGACTCGTTGATGACTCCCAAATTAGGACCTGTAACATATAAGTACTTGTGAACAAAGGAAAGCTCAGAAGTTTCAGGTTTAGTTACAGTGTTTAAGGTGGGATTTGTACCTGCAGGAGGATTGACGAAATCATCAAAGTTGCGGGTTCCTGCATAATGTTCCATATCTTCCTCAAAAGTTCGGTGAGGGATGGAGATCTCTGCAGGTCCTGTCTTCATCATTCGCTGAGAAGCATCAGCGGTGGCTTCTGGAATGATGGCATCTCTAGTAATTTTTGGAGGAGTGTCCAAGAGAGTGGGGTGAGAAGCGAAGGATAAGAATGGGGTTCGGGTACTGAGTTCAGCGTTGGAATCGCTGAGAATCACTTCATCAGTCTTTTGAGAGACTGATGGAGGTTGGGTAGGTTCCAAGTTTCTAACGTCAGCGTTTGGAGACGCTGAAGTCTGGATTTGAGGGATGGCTTGAACGGGTGTGGCAGAGCGTACCACAGAACTTTCCTTCATGTTAGCTTCAATCTTCCTAATCATAGAAATACTTAGAAGTAGTGAAAAATAGGCTAAGTATAGAAAAGCCTCTCACAGAGGCTCTGCCACTTCTTCTAGAAGATCAAGTCCAGAAAGCCACAGAAGCTACAGAGGTAATCACAGAACCTCTGTAGTGCGCAAGAAGAAGATCAACTCGGAAACAAGTGGACTGCTCCACAGAAGGTCAGACCATAGAACCTCTGTAATGCCTTACAGAGCCTCTGTGGTCTGCTATGAAGACTTGGAAGATATTACTGGATACGTTCATCAACTTGCATGGAAAAGTACTGTCAAAACACGTGTCAAGCTCTGAGTGGACTCAATAGGGCATGGTACAAAATAGACGTCTGCGCCATTTAATGCATTTACCAATAGTACATCTGCTCCATTAAATGCGCATGGCTCAAACAACTGCTCACACCATCCAGTCCACTGTTCACACCATCCAGTTTACTATTCATGCCGTAAAAGGAACAGTGACCAACTTCATAGTCTTCTAAGAGTAGTATAAAAGGAAGTCTCATATTGAGATCTTCCTAACGACGAAAACACAAGGAATCACTAATACTCTCAAGCTTTATTGTCAAATATCTGAGTGTTATATTCTCATACACACCAACAGTTCTTAATCTGTTCTTCGTTGTTCTTATTATATATTGAATAATAGTAACTGTTCAAGAAATCCTTTTTATTCCTTACTGTTTTCTTTATATATGTGCGTTCTAATATCTATCAAACATATCTGTTAGTTTAATACGCTTCCGCATCAAACTCTAAACTCCACTAACAGATTGTTAATCTTGATTAAGTGTATATGGGTTCCAACACTTCAGCTCGTCAAAATGAGCTGAGGAGTCTTCAGCATGGAATTGCTGGGGTTGCTCCTTGGTTTTCTTGATCCTTTTGGAATCAAGTTGGGTGTGAGAGGGTTTCCTTTTCTTAGAAGGAGAGGATTTTGTGGCCGGGGTATCAGCGATGGGTATTGTCGCTGAAGGAGCCACAGAAAGCGAAGAATTTAGAAGAGTGAGAAGAGTAGAGAGACGTACCTCGTTGGCGACAGGCTTGAAGTCGAGAACCTTCGGGCCAATCTGAGAAAGTTTCAGATCACCCTCTTCAGGATAGATGTCCTTCAGGCCATATTGAAAGATGGCGCTGATGAATCGTGGGTAAGGAACCCATGCTGGTCTGTCAGCGGCAGAATCGACACGTTGAATCAGGTCATCATAAATAATGGAGGCCCAATCAATGTTTAGACCTTTCAGCAGTGCGTATCCCATGGACTGCTGAGGTTGGGCGGCTTGATCAGAAGAGCCGGACTTCGTTGTCATGCAGCTGATCAGGTGTGCGAAGATGAAGTTCATCTCGCTAGGCATTTTGGATTTCTTTATCAGCGTTAGCTTCTTCTCAGGCTTCTTGTCCCTTCCAGTTTCCCAGATGTAACCCATTGCGTCGAGGAAAGCAATGATTTCTTCTCTGTCAGCATGCTTCTTATGGTCAGGGAATGGAACAAAGGGTTTTTCTTTGGTAGCATTTGGGAAGTTCAGGGCTTTTCGGATTATGGCGGGTGTGATCTTGATGGTGCCATACTCAGTATCGCTGAGTATGCAGTCGATGGTTTTGGATGCATCTTTGGCAGAGGGTAGCTCAGTGTGTCTGGCAGAGTACCAGAACTAGGATAAGAGCCGCTGACTGGCAGGAGGTGTTATGGTCAGGGCTGTGTAGATGGGGCCGTTCTTCAGAAAACTCACAGCATCGTCCAGATGTGATACTTGCTTCCGAGGAGGAAACTCGAGAAGAGCTGAGAGGTTGTTGGCCTTAGTCCAATCTAGTTGATCCAGCTCGAACTTAACCTGAGGGGCTTTGATGATGTCCACTTCCTCAGAGTCAGCGGAGATGGACTCAACGGTAACATTCAGCTTTGAAGTTGCCATTTCACTGTATTATCAGTTCAACCAAAGATATTAACAAATAAGAGTTATCTTAATGTGGAAAGAATTTCCATTAAGATGGTTCGAATTTTGTCCATTTCATTCAGACAGAATGTCTTAATGAAGATTAGGGTTTTTCTTGTTTTTGAAAAACGAATTTTACACCCATTAAGTCTTGTATTCCAGTTTCTTAAAAAAAACTGGATACGAATGAAGAACAAGTATAAGATTTATATTTAAAACTTGAAGAACAACCATGAAATGGTTGTGTTCATAAAACCATGAAAGAAATGATTTCATTTTAAAAAGTTCTTTTGTTTGATCTTATTTAAGCAAAGAGAAGATCAGAAACAAGTTATTTACATTTTAAAAAGAAGAACATATTAACCTTGAAGTTGATGAAGAAGATGATGAACAGTTCTTTGAAGATTGAGAGCACAAATGCAACAGTAATTCTTTTCTTGCGGAGAAAGATTGTTCGCGTAAAAGACAAATATAAACGATGAAATTGTTTATATAGGAAGAGAGTAGAGAGAGAAAAACTTGAGCGGGAAAGTTTTTCATCATGACACAGACACGTGTTTGCATTTGATTGGAAGTTGAACGAAACGTGCAAACGTGTGTCAGAAAGAAGTCGTGCCTGGTGTTATCCGTTGCAATGACGTCACAACTGTCCTTTCACATTCTTTTAGGATGTCTCTGAGGTTTTGAAAGCTCGGGGCCTCTTTTAAAAACATGAAGCACTGAATAGAAGATATCAATGAAGGTTTTAAGAACTTTCAAAATATCGCTGTTAAGGAAGAGATATTCAGCGATGCATTTGTTTTTGAAATCTTGCATTTTCATGCGTTTGTCAGAGAGAGAAAACATACCTGGATATCAGTTTAACCAAGTTTATTCAGAGAGAAGATGATTGAATAGGTTATAGGAGTTGATTTTATCCTATCGCTGATTAATGTGAACCGCTGAAGATTTTACCCTTCAAAGTTCAGCATTCCAAGCTCGCTGATGAGAAAGTTGAATCTTGTCTCATCAAGAGGTTTGGTAAACAAATCAGCTAACTGATAATCAGTTGGGATAAAATGAAGTTCTATATTACCATTCATCACTTGATCTCTGATAAAGTGATATCTGATTTCGATGTGTTTGGTCTTTGAGTGTAGCACTGGATTGTTGGCTATGGCGATGGCACTTGTGCTGTCGCAATAGATTGGAATTTTGGAGAGCTGAAGATCATAGTCTAGTAGCTGATTTCTCATCCACAAGACTTGGGAACAACAGCTTCCAGCGGCTACGTACTCAGCTTCAGCTGTGGAAGTGGACACTGAGTTTTGCTTTTTACTTGTCCAACTTACCAGCTTTCCACCCAGGAGCTGACATCCTCCTGTGGTGCTTTTCCTATCCATTTTGCAACCTGCAAAATCACTGTCTGAATAGGCGGTTAGATCGAATCCTGAGTCTTTGGGATACCAAAGGCTTAGATCCGCTGTACCCTTAAGATATCGAAAGATTCGCTTTACAGCTTTCATATGAGATATCTTAGGTTCAGCTTGATATCGTGCACACAAGCATGTTGCAAACATAATATCGGGTCGGCTAGCTGTAAGATACAATAGTGAGCCGATCATCCCACGGTACAGCATGACATTGACAGGAACACCCTTTGTGTCCTTATCAAGTGTCAGCGGTGGTGCCATAGGGGTTTTCGTAGCTGAACTTTCAGTTAAGTCGAATTTCTTCAGCATATCTTTAACATACTTTCCCTGATTTATAAAAGTTCCTTTTCAGTTTGCTTAATCTGAAGACCAAGGAAATATGTTAGTTCACCCATCATGCTCATTTTATACTCATCTTTCATTCTATCAGCGAAACGAGTACAAAGCTCAGGGTTAGTAGAACCAAATATAATGTCATCAACATATATTTGAACTAAAATGATATGACCTTTCACTTTTCTAAAAAATAGAGTTTTGTCAATCTTACCTCTTTCAAATTGTTCAATATGGAGATAAGTAGAGAGAGTGTCATACCATGCACGAGGAGCTTGCTTTAAGCCATAAAGTGCCTTGTCCAGTTTATAAACATAACATGGACGCTTAGGATCTGAGAATCCTGGAGGTTGTTCCACATAAACTTCTTCATTCAGCTTTCCATTCAGAAACGCTGACTTAACATCCATCTGATGTACAGTGAAGTTTTTGTGTACAGCATATGCTAAGAAAAGACGAATAGATTCAAGTCTTGCTACTGGAGCAAAGGTTTCGTCATAATATATGCCTTCCTCTTGTCTGTATCCCTGAGCAACAAGACGAGCTTTGTTGCGAGTTACAGTACCATGTTCGTCCAACTTGTTTCGATAGACCCACTTAGTACCTATCACTGTTTTGTCAGTTGGTCTCCGAACAAGTTTCCAAACTTTGTTTCTTTCGAATTCAGTCAGCTCTTCTTGCATAGCGCTGACCCAGTTTGGATCTCTGAGGGCATCATCTATTTTCTTTGGTTCAGTTAGTGAAATAAAATTAACAAATAAGCAAATATTACCTGCACTTCGTCGTGTCTGAATACCAGCGTTTGGATCACCAAGAATTTGATCAATTGGGTGATTTGCAGTCCATCGCTGAGCCGGAGCATACGTCGCTGATTCAGTCTGAACTGGAGAAACTGAAGATGAGGCTTCAGCTACTTCTGGATTATCAGCTAAGAGAGGAATGTTTGCATTTGTCACTTCATTCACTGATTGTTGAGAAATAGACGGAATATCTGAGACATTTGGATCAACTCAGGTATAGTGTTTATAGGAACAGCTGAGACCCAAGATGTTTCAGCTTCATTATTCTGCATATCTGGAATGATAGTAGAACCATCATTTTCTACGGTATGAGCATGAGGAGTGGGAACTTCTTCTGAATCACCAAGATGAGAAAACATCCATTGATTCAGTTGTTTAGTATCAGCGGACGGTTTAGAGTTCGCTGAACGGGATTTGTCAAACGTGACGTGAATAGTTTCTTCTACAGTTTTTCTTCTACGGTTGAAGACTCTGAAGGCTTTGGAGACTGAGGAGTATCCAAGAAAGATTCCATCATCAGCCTTAGGATCAAACTTTCCAAGGGCATCTCTGTTGTTCAGTACGAAACACTGACAACCAAAGATGTGAAGAAAGCTGATTGAAGGCTTTCTTCCATGAAAAAGTTCATAGGCAGTCTTTTTGAATCTTTTGACTATCAGCGACCTGTTTTGCGTAAAGCAAGCAGTGTTGACAGCTTCTGCCTAAAACTGAGTAGGCAAGTGAGAATCGCTGAGCATTAAACGTGCAGCTTCAATAATTGTTCTATTTCTTCTTTCAGCGACTCCATTTTGTTGCGGTGTTCTCACTGACGAAAAGTTGTGAGAAATACCCTTACTCTCAAGGAAGGAATCAAGAGAACTGTTTTTGAATTCAGTTCCATGATCACTCCTTATTGAGCGAACAGTCATATTGTTCAGAGTTTCCATCTTCCGAACAAAGGTGATGAGTTCTTCAGGGGTGTCGCTCTTAGAACGGAGAAACAGTACCCATGTGTAACGAGAGAATTCATCAACTATGACCAGCGTATATTTCTTTCCAGCGATGGATTATTTGTTAACAGGGCCAAACAAATCCATATGGAGTAGTTGAAGAGGAGATGACACTGAGGAGACTTGCTTTGACTTGAAGCTTGCCTTGGTCTGCTTCCCTTTTTCACATGCTGAACATAAAGACTCTTTGGCGTATGAATGTTGAGGTAGACCAGTGACTAACTCTTTGGAGGAAAGAGTATTCAGCGTCTTGAAGTTGAGACGTGAGAGCCTTTTGTGCCATAGCCAGTTAACATCAGAAGATGCCTTTGAGAAGAAACATGAGTTCTCAGTGGTTGTTGAATCCATGTTTATTACATAAACATTTTCCAAACGATAACCGCTGAGAGCTATCTTCTCCTTTTTTTTCAGTGACAAAGCAGGATTCCTTAGTGAAAATCACTTTGTTATCCATGTCGCAAAGCTGACTGATGCTCAAAAGATTATGCTTCAGCCCTTCAACATATGCGACTCTTCTGAAGGATGTTGTACCATTTGAAAGTACACCATACCCTCGGGTATGTCCTTTTCCATTTCCACCAAATGTCACAGAGGGACCCTTCTCTTCCTTGTATTCAGCGAGCAGGTTTTTCTTACCAGTCATGTGTCTAGAGCATCCGCTATCAAGATACCAGATACCCTTCTTAACCTGCATTTACAAAGGAAGATTAGTTTTGCTTGGGTACCCACTTTACCATGTATACGCGTTTGTCAGTGGAAGTAGTTGGAATGGGTTCAGCAGTCTTCGCAGCATTTGAAGATTCAGCTTTGTCTTTCTTCACTTTGGTCAATTTCTTGACCTCAGCGGTAGGAGTCACCTTGACCTGAATTGTAACTGGGTTGGTCTTATTGGACTTGGGTGCTATCTTCACCTTAGCTATCTTATCAGCTTTGGTGGTTGTGGGGCACTTACTTGCAATATGATCGGTAAGTCCACAGTGATAACATTTCCTATAACTAAAATTAGTTCTAGGACCACTTGAGTGCTGAGCTTTTAATTTGGAATTAGAAGTGCCAGCACCAAGTACACTATTGGTTTTTGAAATAGGACGAACATTCAGTTCTTCAGATTTCTTACCAAGGACATCTACTCTGAGTCTAGGAGTAGGTCGCTGAACTGATCCAGAGGTCTGATTTCTAGAACCAGATGAATGAATCACTAAGGCTTTGGAAGCATTCAGCTTAGGTACTAAGGTACCCTTCTGAGGATTTTGATAAATAAGAATTCCTTTACCTTTGTCTTTAGAGACAGAGGTAGGTTTTGAATAAACCATTTTCTCCTTACCTTTTGAGGAGGTAGGAGTTTCCTCAGGAATTGGTGTAACTGACGAGGAGCACTGAGATGATGAAGTGTCAGCGACTGAGGATACGAACGTTCCAAATTTAAGCATTGAACGTTCAGTGGTTGGTTTTGGAGTATCATATTTATAACCCAGACCACGTTTATCACTCAGAGGAATCTGAGCCTTAATTATCTCAGTGATCTTTGTTGAAGAATTACACCATCCTTCAACAGTAGCTTGTTCAGCTTTTAATGCAGCGATAGCTTCTGCTCGTTCGATTTTGACTAGCTGATTTAAATAGACTTGATCTTTAAAATCATCTTCAATTTTAGAAAGCTTTTCTATTTGAAGGTGGCAGTTTTTAAGCTTTTCAGCGAGATCAAGATTTTGGTTTTCAACCACAGTTTTGCCGTTCATGGCTTCGTATAAACTTCTAGTCAAGAGATCGATTTTACGGAGACTATCAGCTTCATCAATATTTGCAATATTGGTAAAGAAAGAAGGTGATACCTGAATGGCAGATGTTGAAGTGGAGGGAATGTCTGAACTTTCTTCCTCTTCTTCAATCTTGGCCATGAGACATTGATTTGTTTAATCATCTTCAGAGTCAGATGATGATGCTTCTTCATCAGAAGCAGCCCAATCATAGTCAGCCATCAGGCCTTTTCCTTTCTTCTTAAAGCTTTTCAGCTTTGCATACTTCTCCTTTAGCTTTGAGTATTTGTCATCTTTATTCCTTGGAACAAAGTTTTTCTTTGAGAAAGCTGAAGGTCTCATGACTTTCTTTGACCTGCACTCATTAGCGAAATGACCTGTCTTTTCACAGTTGAAACAAGTAGCAGTAGCCTTATCAACAAAAGCTGATGATTTAGGCTTGTCAGTTATGGAAAGAGGTTTGTTCTTTCTAAACATTTTCTTCTTGGCGAATCTCCTGAACTTTTTAGTTAGGAGAGCCAAGGATTCATCATCATCTGAAGAATCAGAGTCTGATGACCTTTCAGAGTTACTTTCTAATTCAGTGATAGTGACCGAGGGTCGCTGAGTAGAAGGTTCTTCTGAGATTAAAGCAACAGGAGTGCTTTTGGAATCTTTTACAAGATTCTTCTTAAGATGGCTATATTGCTCATGATTCAGCAATGTACCATATAAGGTTGAAAGGGTCATTGATTTAAGATCCTTTGACAGCTTGAGACACATGGAATAATTGTCCCAGCTTTCAGGTAAACATTCTAGAAACTTTGTCAGCACTTCAAAGTTAGAATATTCCTTACCAACAGTTTTTAGATCTATAATTAAACAATTAAACCGTTGGTGAACTTCAGAGAGAGTTTCATTCTTACCAGAAATGAAGCTTTCGTATTGTGTAAAGCCCGTATCCCGGTATGTAATTTCTTTTATTAATTATTTTCTTTTTAAGTTTGATTTAATGTGGTTTCCGTTAGCGGGGTAGTCGAATCGGACAAAAAAGTTAAATGAGTCAACCTTTGTGGGTTTTTTGCAAGGAAAGGAAAGTTGAGGGGCTAATTGGGGCATCTCACCAAAGTTTGGCAAGGGATCGTCCAAGAGTCAACCCCTCCCCTTCCCCTTCCCTTCGGTTTCAAGCTAGTAACCACCACAACCTTTAGTCATCCCCTCCCCCTTTCTTGTTGTGTTCGGCCAAGAAGAGAACTAGAGAGAGAGAGTGAAAGAAAGAAGCCGAGAGAGGGAGAGAGAAACCGAGAGGGTGATAGAGGTTGCTGCCGGCGACGAGGAGAGAGGAGGAAGGAGACGATCGCCGGCAAGTTTGGTCGGAAAAGAGGAGGAAGAAGGGTTCGTCGAGGTAAGTTCGTCTATTTCTCGTTTGTTGTTATCGTATGTCAAAGAAACGCCACCAACCACCACCGCCTCCGGAGGCGGTAGGGGGTGGTGCACGGCTGTTGTCCAGCCTAGGGTAACCCATATTCAGTAGTTCATATGCTTTTCGGGTCTGTTGGGATTAAGCCACGACTTAATGGGTTAATAATCAATAGTGTCATTTCATGTGAAAATTTAGTAATCTGCCACTGTTTTGCTTAAACCGTAACTTTTTCCTCGTAATTCGGATTAGGGCGAAATCGGTGCCAAAAGTTCCCATTTTGAGTCTAGTAACGTTTCTATGTTTTGTGCAAAAACCAGTTCGGAACGTAGCTTAGGTCAAATCGTCGTTTTGTACTGAAAGGTTCTGTTTTAGCTGCTCTGAGAGGTGTTTTTGTAAAATTCATATAGAGTGCTAGGAATATCGTTAGGACGCGTGCGATACGTCCCTGGAACCGTAAGACATTGAACTTCCTGAATATGGAATTAGATTTTTGGTTTGATCAGTTTAGCAGGGGTAAAATGGGTCCCGAACAGACCTGCATTTTTAGTATAAAAGCTGGAATTTTTAGTTTCGTTAAACTAGTAAAAGTGTCGTGAGTTGGGACCTTCCGTTGACGTTTTTAGTGCGTAATTAGGTGGGAAAATGTGAGGAAGGTTGACGTGCTGGTGTTGCGGCTCGGGAGCGCGTCGCTTTGCTTTGAGGTGAGTTCTCTCACTGCGTAGTTAGGAATTTCATGTATATCGTTGTTTTTGTGCTATGTGTTATTACGTGTTATTACGTGTTTACGTGGACCAATTTGGTTGGAATGATTTAGCTGTGATTGTTGAAATTATATGTCGATTATTTGTGCTTGCGTACACCTCAGTGGGACTGGGGGGCTCGGTGGGACCGAGGGCTCGGTGGGACTGAGCTAGTACAATTGTATTATCTTTACTCGGTGGGACCGAGGGCTCGGTGGGACCGAGGGCTCGGTGGGACCGAGGGCTCGGTGGGACTGAGCTGGTATCAATGTCTTTACTCGGTGGGACCGAGGGCTCGGTGGGACTGAGCTTGTGTGGATATATTTTTGGTGTACTCGGTGGGACCGAGGTTCGTATTTATGCATTTATCATTATGTGGTTTTATATTTGTGGTGATGGTGACGTTGCCTACTTGCGAGTAGGGGCGATATTCGTGGGGTTGCTACCTGCGTGTGTGGTAGGACTCACTAAGCGATTAGCTTACCTTTTCCCAATATGTTGTGATTTCAGGTGCGAGCGGCAGTCGGGCTTGACGGTACACACACTATGCGCGGGGTGCTGAGAGTGTTTAAAATTTCACTTTTAAACCTTTAGATTTTATTTTATGAAATTTCCGCTGCGTAAACTTTATTGACTGTTTGAGTTAACGACGTTAATTTAATTTGAATTGCGAATTATTAAATTGGGGTTATTTTATAATGAAATGCAAGTTTTAAAAATTTTAAATTCCTTGTAATTTTTGGGACGTTACAACTTGGTATCAGAGCACAGCTTGAGTGAATCAAACACATCTCGGTGTGTTTGGTCTCAAGTTGCGGCTATGAAGTTTTTTTTTAACTCTCTTATTAAAATCTTTGAAAATAAATGAACGGAGGAAGCCCGTTTGGGAAACGGTGATCGTGGGCGCAGTGTGTACAGTCAGCCGACGCCAATTGGGAAGGTACAGCACTTAGTGTATTTATTGCTTTCTAGGCATAGGGTATGCATGCTAAATTGCCGAGGTTGTTTACACTGTACTGTACGATGACTGCTTGCTAGTAGGAATCAATGCTAGTTATAGTAGGTTGTCAAGTGAAGGCCCTATAGGTTGCATGCAGTAAGAATCATATAGCCTTAGAATATTTGATTTAGTTCTATTGCGCAGCTCTTGTTTGAGTCCAACCGTTATAGGATAGAATCTTGTATTCGAATGTCTATTTGATTCACGATGCGTGCGACTGGGTATTCGCGAGGCAACTCGTTATGGCTAACAGGGATTCCGTTGTAGCAAGAGTAGTGGGATGAGATGAAATTCCTAGTGAGCTGGGAATAGCGTTTACATATGAGTACGTATGCTAGATTGCTTTCTAGAACATAGGAGTATGTATGCTAGATTGCTTACGTGGATTTTGTGGTATTGTATGGTTGTTACTTGCTATTAGGAACTTATGCTAACCTTGATAGGTTGTTAAGCGAATGCACTATAGGCTGTATGCGGTAGGAACCGAATAGCCTTAGAATGTTAGATTTAGTTCTATTGCGCAGCTCTTGTTTGAGTCCAACCGTTGTAGGATAGAATCTTATATTCGAATGTCTATCTGGTTTCCACTGTATACGACTGTGCGTTCACGAGGCGACTCGTCAGGGCTAGTGGGGGTTCCGTTCTAGCAAGGGTAGTGGGGTATTACGACTTTTCTAGGGAGCTAGGAAAAGTGTTTGCATATGCCGGAATGGGCATATGTGTATGTTTGTGGTAAGCAACTACTTGGACGTCCCGGGACAGGACTCGAAACGAGTAAGGATAGGTGTGAAGGGTAATAGCAGAGCTCCTACTATCTGAAGCACATGATCCGTGCTCGAGTCGGGGAAAGTCACGGAGAATCCGAAGAGTTGAGTGTGAGCGTAGTTAGCAGGTTTTAATGTGTGCTAGTAGCTCGTTAAGGAGGAACAACAATGTTGATCCAGATGCTGATGCT
This sequence comes from Saussurea involucrata, assembly GCA_033807775.1. NCBI lineage: Eukaryota > Viridiplantae > Streptophyta > Magnoliopsida > Asterales > Asteraceae > Saussurea > Saussurea involucrata. The sequence goes on from CM066314.1 coordinate 92,354,648, forward strand.
GGAATTATTGCTGATCAGATTCGTGAGATGTTTGCGGTCGAGGTGACGCATATTTTGAGGAGGCGATCCCCGAAATTATTACCGCCATTCGTGATGAGGTAATAGTGTCGATGGAGGAGCGCATCGCGGCGATTCCACCCTCTGCGGGTGGGCAGCCCCGAACAAGAGGGTCGGGATCGGTTATAAAGTGCACATTCCTTATCGGTGGTTGTCCTGCGAACTAGAAGGTTCGCTTCGCGGTGAATCTGTTACGAGACGGAGCGAAAGACTGGGTGCTATTGCTTTGACGCTTAACGGGCGCACTACTTGACCTGGGAGGAGTTCGTCGTATGTTTCGTGTAGAGCATGTGCCTCTAGTGGAGATGGAGAGGAGTGCCAAAGAGTTCTTGGAGCTCTATCAGACTGCGGAGGCCATAAAGGAGGTGAACCGAAAGTTTACGGAAATGACATTATTCTATCCTTAGCATGCTGCTTTTGAGGACATGAAGAGGACACGGTGCAAGGATATGTTACGTACCAAGATCAGGGAGTTCGTGAGTACCGCGCAGTATGCTTCACTTGCTGTAGTGATGGAGGCGGCCCGAGGTAGAGTTCGTCAACTGGGAGTGGAGGAGGCACAAGCTACGTATAAAGTGGTGACATGTACGTTCTTGGTTAACTCGGTGCTTGCTATGGTGACGATTGATAGCAGGGGCTACTCATCCTTCTGTGTCTCACATAGTCAGTGAGTGTTTGGGGCCGAGTTGTAGGACGGTTAGGCTGTCCACTTGTGGTTGCAGTTGCTGAAGACAGGACCTCGACGGTTACTGACATGTACCGGGGGTGCACTATGGAGATCTCTGGTGTGAGGTTCCTGATTGATTTGATTCTGATCGCTATGCGGGAGTTGTGCGTGACTGTGGGCATGGATTGGATGGATGCGTACGATGCGGAGATTGTTTGTCGTCGCAAACAAGTACAAGTTCGAACCCCAAGCGGGGGAGAAATGCTAGTTCAGGGAGACTCACCCAGGCGGACCCCAGCGTTATGTTCGGGTGTAAGAGCTCGGAAATACTTGCAGCGCAGTGGCTAGGGGTAATTAGCGTATGTGATAGACACGCGCGGCGTCGGAGAGAAGAAGACTGCGGAGGATGTGCCGGTTGTACGTGAGTTTGTTGACGTATTTTCCGATGAGTTATCGGGGTATCATCGGATGCGGGTGAGGAGAGAGGATACGGAGTAGACGGCCTTTCGTTCACATTAGGGCCATTTACAAGTTTGTGGTGATGCCTTTCGGGCTCACCAATGCACCCGCAGCGTTTATGGACCTCATGAACCGGATATGTAGCCCTATGTGGGATCGATCGGTGATCGTGTTCATCGACGATATTCTTGTGTAATCGAAGTCGAAGGAAGAGCATGAGATGCATTTGCGAGAAGTTTTGGAAGTTTTGAGGCGGGAGAAGCTGTATGCTAAGCTCTCCAAGTGCGAGTTCTGGTTACGAGAGGTCCACTTTCGAGGGCATGTCGTGAACCAGAATGGTATTATGGTGGATCCGGCCAAGATTACGGCTGTGATGCGGTGGGAAGTGCCGAAGACTCTCACTGAAGTACGGAGTTTTCTTGGGTTAGCAGGGTACTTCCGGAGATCCATTCAGGATTTCTCCAAGATTGCTTTACCGATGTCCCGATTGACGAAGAAATCTGCGGCTTTTAGTTGGGGTGAAGAGCAGCAGAGGGCTTTGAGGAGCTACACAGGCGTTATGCGAGGCTCCGATGTTGACTTTGCCCGAGGGTATGTAAGATTTGATGGTGTTTGCTCTCAAGATTTGGAGGCACTATTTGTATGGCGTCAAGTGTATACACTAACCATAAAAGTCTCCAGTACTTGATGACCGGCAAAACCTCAACATGCGTCAGAGGAGGTGGCTTGACGTGGTCAAGGATTATGATGGTGAGATACTTTACCACCCCGGTAAAGCGGATGTTGTTACGGACGCACTTAGTCGACATCTGGATGGTGAGCCACTGCAGGGCTTGTGTCAACGGTTAACAGTGGTTGCACCTCTTCTCGAGTCGATAGGTAGTGCTCAGGAGGTGGCAGTTTTGGAGGAAAATGCCAAACGCGAGAGAGTTTCGGGGGAAATTCCGAATTTTGTCCGTGATAGTCATGGGTCAATTGCTCGGTCTTAATGGTCGGTTGGGTATCTCGGGGTGGGACCCCGGTATTCATGTGTTATGACTTTGACTTTCCAGTAGGCACTAGGAGGATATAGTCTTGAGCACGTACCTGGGAGGTAGACGTTAAGGTGTATCTTGATACGGTGTAACTAGGCTTCGTAGAGCGAGTGTAGGAAATACGTCAACGGTGGAAGGTTGGGTATTCCACGCGTGTTAGTACTGTAGGCCGAATAGTATCGGTTAGGGAATGATGCCCTTTGTAATAAAGAGGATATATGCGTAGAATTTTTAAGGTAAATAGTATATTTAGGTGTCGACTTTTGGGCTTGAAGCCACACACCTTAGTGTAATTGGGGAATTGTAGCCGATTTTAAGGAAATTATGTTGATGGTAGTAGTAATCCTGAGGTGTTTGCTTGTGGTGAATGGTTATGGTGGAGTGACCTTCGTGAGTGATTTTAAATTTACTGGTTTGACGATTCTTGTAGGGTAATTTGTGGGAGTATAGTAGAACTCGTAGGAGTTAATCGACAGTTAATAGTAGGAATGATCGGATCCGAGTATCCAGTTGGGTATATTGGTAAGCAACTTGAGAATGTTTAGAGCTTGAGATTTGAATCGGGAGGTATGGAATATCTAAGGTTGGGATACAACTGAAGTCGCTTGGCTAGGAATGATTCCAATTGGTGAAGTGTTCTATCGATCCAAGTGGGGGAGAGTTGTAAAGCCCGTATCCCGGTATGTAATTTCTTTTATTAATTCTTTTCTTTTTAAGTTTGATTTAATGTGGTTTCCGTTAGCGGGGTAGTCGAATCGGACCAAAAAGTTAAATGAGTCAACCTTTGTGGGTTTTTTGCAAGGAAAGGAAAGTTGAGGGGCTAATTGGGGTATCTCACCAAAGTTTGGCAAGGGATCGTCCAAGAGTCACCCCCTCCCCTTCCCCTTCCCTTCGGTTTCATGCTAGTAACCACCACAACCTTTAGTCATCCCCTCCCCCTTTCTTGTTGTGTTCGGCCAAGAAGAGAACTAGAGAGAGAGAGTGAAAGAAAGAAGCCGAGAGAGGGAGAGAGAAACCGAGAGGGTGATAGAGGTTGCTGCCGGCGACGAGGAGAGAGGAGGAAGAAGACGATCGCCGGCAAGTTTGGTCGGAAAAGAGGAGGAAGAAGGGTTCGTCGAGGTAAGTTCGTCTATTTCACGTTTGTTGTTATCGTATGTCAAAGAAACGCCGCCAACCACCACCGCCTCCGGAGGCGGTAGGGGGTGGTGCACGGCTGTTGTCCAGCCTAGGGTAACCCATATTCAGTAGTTCATATGCTTTTCGGGTCTGTTGGGATTAAGCCACGACTTAATGGGTTAATAATCAATAGTGTCATTTCATGTGAAAATTTAGTAATCTGCCACTATTTTGCTTAAACCGTAACATTTTCCTCGTAACTCGGATTGGGGCGAAATCGGTGCCAAAAGTTCCCATTTTGAGTCTAGTAACGTTTCTATGTTTTGTGCAAAAACCAGTTCGGAACGTAGCTTAGGTCAAATCGTCGTTTTGTACTGAAAGGTTCTGTTTTAGCTGCTCTGAGAGGTGTTTTTGTAAAATTCATATAGAGTGCTAGGAATATCGTTAGGACGCGTGCGATACGTCCCTGGAACCGTAAGACATTGAACTTCCTGAATATAGAATTAGATTTTTGGTTTGATCAGTTTAGCAGGGGTAAAATGGGTCCCGAACAGACCTGCATTTTTAGTATAAAAGCTGGAATTTTTAGTTTCGTTAAACTAGTAAAAGTGTCGTGAGTTGGGACCTTCCGTTGACGTTTTTAGTGCGTAATTAGGTGGGAAAATGTGAGGAAGGTTGACGTGCTGGTGTTGCGGCTCGGGAGCGCGTCGCTTTGCTTTGAGGTGAGTTCTCTCACTGCGTAGTTAGGAATTTCATGTATATCGTTGTTTTTGTGCTATGTGTTATTACGTGTTATTACGTGTTTACGTGGACCAATTTGGTTGGAATGATTTAGCTGTGATTGTTGAAATTATATGTCGATTATTTGTGCTTGCGTACACCTCAGTGGGACTGGGGGGCTCGGTGGGACCGAGGGCTCGGTGGGACTGAGCTAGTACAATTGTATTATCTTTACTTGGTGGGACCGAGGGCTCGGTGGGACCGAGGGCTCGGTGGGACTGAGCTGGTATCAATGTCTTTACTCGGTGGGACCGAGGGCTCGGTGGGACTGAGCTTGTGTGGATATATTTTTGGTGTACTCGGTGGGACCGAGGTTCGTATTTATGCATTTATCATTATGTGGTTTTATATTTGTGGTGATGGTGACGTTGCCTACTTGCGAGTAGGGGCGATATTCGTGGGGTTGCTACCTGCGTGTGTGGTAGGACTCACTAAGCGGTTAGCTTACCTTTTCCCAATATGTTGTGATTTCAGGTGCGAGCGGCATTCGGGCTTGACGGTACACACACTATGCGCGGGGTGCTGAGAGTGTTTAAAATTTCACTTTTAAACCTTTAGATTTTATTTTATGAAATTTCCGCTGCGTAAACTTTATTGACTGTTTGAGTTAACGACGTTAATTTAATTTGAATTGCGAATTATTAAATTGGGGTTATTTTATAATGAAATGCATGTTTTAAAAATTTTAAATTCCTTGTAATTTTTGGGACGTTACATATTGTCTTACCAGGTTGATCTTTCTTGAGTCCCGGACTTCAGACGTTCCTTCATACTGAACACATATTGTGTCCCACATGGCTTTTGATGACTTCAGGTTCATGACGGAATGGTAGACTTCGTCAGGAAGGGCCATGGATAGTATGGATCTGGCTTTTGTATCTATAGCCACTTTCTTCTTATATGCATCGGTCCACATGTGTATTTCCTTTGGAATCATCCTTTCTGGAATAGCAGCTCTAGTTGCAGTGGCTGGAACTAAAGGATCAATTGTTACAGGGATGTGTGGGCCGTTTTCAAGACAGTAAGTCATAGTACGGTCTACACCTTCTAAGAAGAGTGTCATCCTATTTTTCCACAAGTTGAAGTTGTCTCTGGAAAATCTAGGGGGCTTAGCAAGAGAACCATTGTCTATATAGTGTGTGTTTGTGTTGGCCATTTTCAGATAATAGCAAGGAAGAGAAATATCTTAGATTAGATCTTGTTTATGAGATTAAACAAATCTGCTCTGATACCACTTGTTGGTCCCGAAGGCCTATACAAGTTTGTAGAAGGGGGGGGGGGGGGGGTTGAATACAAACACACTATTTTACTTTTCTAAATTGTTTATTGATAAATCATTAACAATTTACAGCTTGTTGCGGAAACAAGCTTAAGGATAAACCTAAATCTAAACAAGTTGGAACACTAAGGTTTCTTGCACTAAGAAAGATAAGGAGATTACTAATAAAATCTTATCTTGAGAGAGATTTGAACTTGTCCAGAGTTAGCAAGTTACTTCAAATGAAGTGAGTTCATCTCTTTATATACTGCATGCATTTAATGTAAGTCAGTATATACTTTACACGTGTCATCAGCTGGTTGGTTGCATGTCATTGACCTTGGTTGACAACCTTAGTAGCCGTATGGATGAATAGTGTAGTATCAAAGTGGTTGTACGATTTCAGATATTCGGAGGTTCTTTTCTGACAATTCGTACGGAGTCGTACAAGGGTGGTTGAGACAAAACTACTTTGTACGGAGGACTTCATGATCAGCTTTCGTTGATTCAGCGATTATCATTTACTATTCAGCAGATGATAAAGTTCAGCGATAGCTGATGTCTTGTACTTGATACTTCACGTTGAGTGGACAAATCTGAGTCTTCGCTGATCCGCATCAGTTCATTAGGAGACTTGTCGCTGGTTCTTGAGCTTGATCTTCGACTTCAGCGTAGAACCTTTGTTGACGTGAAACTTGTCTTCAGGGATCATAAAATAAACAACTAACTTATCAGCGATCATCATAATGACTGAACAGACTCAGAGCATTAATGATGAACAGTGTTCGCTGAATGTTTAATTTAAAAGAGTGAGAGTTCCTATCAGCGGTACTGTAAGATCTTAGTACTTATCAGCGATAGTGAAACTCTGATACATATTGTTTACTTATGATTTTCACTAAGTATTTAAGAGAGGGTCATTATCAAATCACTGAGGGTTTGGATCAACAACTTCATTTTATCCCAACTGACTTTTAGTTAGCTGATCTGTTCACCAAACCTCTTGATGAGACAAGATTTAACTTTCTCATCAGCGGGCTTGGAATGCTGAACTTAGAAGAGTAAAATCTTCAGCGGTTCACATTTGATCAGGGATAAAAAAAACTTGTATAAACCATAATTATCACCTACTCTCTGAAACAAAATTGATTCGCTGATATCAAGGTATGTTCTCTCTTACTCGCTGACGTTCGCCTATAACTGAAAGATTTCAAAACAAATTGCATCGCTGAATATCTCTTCCTTTCAGCGATACTTTTGAAATTTCTAAATCTAACACTGATATTTCTATTTAGTGCTTCATGTTTTCAAAAATTGTCCCTTAGTTTTTCAAAATCCTCAGAGATATCCTAAAATATGAAAGGACGTTTGTGACGTCATCACAACGGATAAGTCATGGCACGTTTTCTCTGTCACGTTCGCCTGTTTCGACTTCCTTGTCCAATCAAATTCAAGGGACGTGTCCGTGTCATCATGAAAAACATTCCCGCTCATTGTTTTTCTCTCTCTACTCTCACTATATAAACCCTTTGTGTTTATATTTTTACCTTACGTGAACATCATCTCCTTCAAGCAAGAAATCTCTGTTGTATTCAAATTTTTCAAGAACTGTTCATCTTCATCTTCAACAACTAAGGTTAATATTCTTATTATTTACCTTTTGTTAAACTTGTTTTTGATCTCATTCTTGTTTTTAACAGATCAAACAAAAGAACCTTTTAAAATAAAATCATTTTCTTTTCATGATTTTATGAACACAATCTTCATGGTTGTTCTTCAAGTTTAAAACAAAAATCTTAAATTTGTTATTCATATGTTTTTCCAGAATCCTTACTTTAAAAGGAAACTGGAAAATAAGGCATTCACTAGTTTTTGAATCATTGCCAAAACTAGAAAAATCCTAATTTCTACTATACCCTAAAACCCTTATTTTGGATATTTTATTCATTTTAAGATCTTCTGTTCCTATTCTTATATTATAAACAGAAATGGCATCTTCTACTGGAACTCCTACTGCCAAGTCCCCCACTGCTGCTAAAACTACTGAAAAAGTCCTAAGCGAACCATATGGTATCTTCTTTCACGACTATGATGGACGAGAACACTTTCAACGCATCTTTGAGCTTCCCATCACTCCTATTGAACAGCTCAGGGATCTCGTCTATTGGTGTGAATTCAGAAGAGATCTTCTCGGACAATACATGAGGCCCCTGATCTTTACTGATGCTCAGAATAGATGAAATCTTGGTGAAACAGTCCCTGACTGGATGATTCCCTCTACAAGAACCCTTGATGAACTTCTCATTAAGGAAGAACCTTTTTAGCTGATAGGATTTCCTTATAATTCCTCTATCTTTATCAGCTTGTATCTTTTGTACTTGTAAATATATTTGTTGTACTTGTAATTTTTCCACTTCCCTCTATAACCTTTACGAAGTTTAAAGAAAAATTTCAGCGAATGTACTTTACTCCATCAGTACTCAAAAGATCCCAGAAAACAGTAAAAGGGACAAATATTTTTATGAGTTCTTTTTATCCTTATATTTTCATATTTAGCAATTTTCTTTTGTTGCTAAGTCAATATCAAATAGGGGGAGATTGTTGATCCAAACCCTCAGTGATTTGATAATGACTCTTTAAGAAACACTTAGTGAAAATTGTAAGTAGACAATATGTATTAGAGTTTCACTATCGCTGATAAGTACTATGTCTCTACAGTACCGCTGCTAGGAAACTCATGCTCTTTAATTGAAAGAATCAGCAAAATTGTTCATCAATAAAGCACTGAGCCTGTTCAATCTTGTTGATGATCGCTGATAGTTTAGTTGTTTACTTATGATCCCGGAAGACAAGTTTCACGTCAACAAAGGTTCTACGCTGAAGTCGAAGATCAAGCCCAAGAACCAGCGACAAGTCTACTAACGAACTGATGTGGATATCAGCGAAGACAAGATTTATCCACTCAACGTGAAGTTACAAGTAGAAGACTATTTAAATCGCTAAGCTTTATCACTCGCTAATAAAGTACTGTTCAACGAACGTTGATCATGATGTCTTCCTCTACAAGTTACTTTTGTCTTACCTCCCTTACACTCCTCCGTACGATTTGTCAGAAAGGACATCCCTTTTGTCCAGGATCGTACTACCAACTCTGATTCTACACTGTACATCATGCGGCTACTAAGGTTGTCTACAAAGGTCAAACCATGCAACCAATCAGTTGCTATACTGAAATGCATTAAATGCATGCAGTATATAAGAAGAACTCTACTTCAGAAATGAAGTGTTCAGCCATTCTTCTTCTCTCTACTACTTAGTGTTAGAATAATAGTCTTTAATATTCTTATCTCCTTTCTGTCTTAATTCTAGTGCAAGAAACTTAGTGTTCTCATAATTTGTTTAGATTACGTTTAATCTTTAATCCTGTTCCGCAACAACTTGTAAATTGTTTGATAAATATCAATAAATAATTTAGAAAAGTAAAATTTGTGTGTTTGTATTCAACCCCCCCTTTCTACAAACCTGTATAATCCCTTCGGGATCAACAGACCTCAAGGTAGTTAGACTTCTGATTTTGGCCATTCCCAACGATATTTTCCAAGAACTAGACTCTTGTGTTACTGCAAAAGAAATATGGGATCGGCTTCTTAATCAACTTGAGGGTGGTATCAAAACCCAAAAGAACAGAAGGACCCAATGTATAAACGAATACAATGATTTCAAGGCACTTCCTGAGGAAACCTTACAACAGACCTATAACAGATTTAATATTTTAATAAACAAATGTAAAAAGTGTGGGGTTGTTCGGTCGAAGGAAGATAACAATGTTCTGTTCTAGAAAAGTCTAAATGATGAATGGTTGAATCTATCCATGTCTTTACAAGCTAACCAAGATTTGGATGCATGGTCTCTTACTGATGTGTACGGCACTCTTGCTGCACAAGAGAAGGATGTTGTCAAACAGAAAGGCAAATCCACCATTGCAGGTTCAATAGCTTTGATATATGATTCAAAAACTCCCACTGAAGGGAAGTCCAACAGAGAGAGCTCTAGCAGAGAGAAGAAGAAAGAGAAGGTTGTGAAAAAGAAGGGTAAGAAGAGTTTGGTTGCTAAAAGTGATGTAGAGGAAAGTTCATCAGAGGATGATGATATCAATGCTTTTGCCCAATCTCTTGCCCTAATAACTCAAAAGTTTAACAAGAGATTTGGTAACAAAGTATTTGATAGGAGAGGAAGATACGAGAGAGAAGAGAAAGACGATAAGAGAGGTTATGATGCACCTCACCATCAGAGTAACAACAGTGCTCCAACAGAGCAAAGACCACAACAGAAGTACAATCCTCCAGCCCCCCAGAAGCAAGCTGATGCTGCCCAACCCATCAACCAAAATGATGGACGATGTTTTAGATGTGGCAAACTCGGTCATTTTTCTGCTAATTGTAAGGGTATACTGGTAAAAGACCAAGACTACTACAAGAACAAGAACAAGTACAATTACAGAGAGAGAAGCTATGTTGCTGAGATGGAGAATTGGATCTCTGACTCGTCCTCTGATGACGAACCAGAGCAAGCCAATTTTTGCGGGGTTGCTGTAGATGATATGAGTTTGGAAGAGGTAACAGACTGGATGACTGGAGAGATGCCTAAAAGATCAACAGAGACAGACGTATCTCAGAATTCATGTGCTCTTTCTGTAACAGAGCCGAATGACAGTGCGCTGGAGACCACTAAACCCAGTGCCAAGGTATGTTCTACTTCTGAAACAAAATCACACTCCGAGCTGGAGATGCATGTTTCTTTACTTACAGAGGAATTTCAACTTATAAAACAAAAGCTCTCTGAGGATAAAGAGTTGAGAAAGCTAGCTCAGAAGGATCTGTCCTTCTACAAAAAAGAAAACTCTCTTGGAACAGGAGAAGGAAGAGATAGCCGAAGAAAAAGCAGAGCTATAATTTTTGCAAAAACATAAAGAAAACTCTTTTTCTGAAAAAGTTAAGGAATATGAGGTTGTGTTAAAGCAAAAGACTAAAGAGGTTAAGAAATCTGAATATGAAAGGCTTAACTCTGTTGCTCTAAAGGACTATTTTCAAAGAGAAAGAGAGGTTTTACACCAATCTTTACAGAGAAAAAAGATTTTAATCCAAAAGTACCAGGATGCAAAAGATGTGCATATAAAAATCAACTCTCAAAAGGATACGCAAGGTATGGGTTTTTGTGACCTTGATCCCTACACTGGAAGGAAGAAGACATCTTTGTTCTATGCCTTCTGTGTTGGGAAAATCCAAGAAAATGTGATCTCTGGTACTGCAGTTTTCAATAGAGCCAAAACCTCAGATGTTTTAAAAATAAGAAGACTGAACTTTAGGAATGTCAGCTATGACTCCTTGGATCATAAAAAGGTTACAAAACCATCTGAAAAGTTCATTCATGATCAAGGAAAAGCTGAGGCCAAATTTCCTGAGTCTGTCAAAAGTCTTGATCCAAAAGAAAATTTTCACTTTAACTCTTTCAACGGCCAGAAGTCTGTTACTTCTGTGGCTGAGTCCTCTTGTGTTAAAACACAGAGTGAGCTCAACCTTAAAGCCCCAATTTTCTCCCCTACCTCTGAGTCGATTAGAACATCTTTTGAAGAGGATCTAAGAGAGTTATTGAGGAAAATGTTGCATCTGATGGTTTAAAACCAAGACTAAGAAAGTTCAAGTCTACCAAAGCTGATATCTCTGTGATACCCAAAGAGTCTCACACTTCTACTAGAGCCACCAGAGACTTTCTAGGCTCTAACAGTGACTCTGATTCTAAGGTGGATGAGCAGATTTTCTGTGCTTAAGAGACTGTTTTGCACAAACCCAAGCAGGGATCTGTTGAATCTGGAGTTTTGAAAAATGTTTCATTCTTTAAGAACCAATCCAGATTTGTACCAGTCCCTGATTTTAAAAACAAGGGTATCAGGATTCTTTTTTCTGATGAGATAGAAGAGAAGAGAGAAAGCAAAAAGTGTTTCTGTGAACCACACTTCATTTCCCTTTGCTTATAAACCAATCAGATTTACTACAGAGCAAAAGGGCAAATGGATAGTCAATGACACACCTGTTCCCAACTCTGCAGTAAATCAAAGGAAAAACTCTTTTTGGTCTAAAGAATTTGTTCCAAGGAACAATGCTAATTTCAAGAAACCAAACCAGGACAAAATGTATGTAAAGACATCTGGTCCTAAAGTTTTTCAATCTCAAGTACCATTTAATCAACAGATGTTGAAAAGAAACAGCAATATGCATTAATCTTCATGTTCTATCAACTGCAATTGCATTCAACTATTGTTAAAATTGCAAAATCACATGAATGGTCCTCACTGTATTCTCAATCAGTCATTTGAAAGGAAAAATCCTAAGACTGCTCAGAATACATAGAGAAAATCCTCTGGCACACCATCACATAATGGAAAGCCAGTAGGTAAGTATACCACCCCCAAGCCTAACCAGAAAGGACCCATTATGGAATGGGTACCTAAAAAGAACTAATCTGTCTTGCAGAAGCCTCATGTGCAGATCTGGTATTTAGATTCAGGATGTTCCAGACACATGACAGGTAATAAGGAGCTGCTGACTTCATTCAAGAACAAAATGGGATGTGCAGTGACCTTTGGAGGCGATGGACAAGGACATATTAGAGGTTATGGTGTGTTAAATAATGGTGGTGTTTCAGTTTCTAAGGTTGTTTATGTTGAAGGTTTAAACCATAATCTGATCAGCATAAGTCAAGTATGTGATCATGGGTTCGATGTCAATTTTAAGAAGAAATATTGTTCTTTGTTGCTTTTCGAGTCTGGTCAAGAACTTTGAAGTGCCGACAGAAAAGGTAATCTGTATAGAATGAATTTTATTCCAAACCAAAGTACTACAACAGAAAAACTCTATTTAGTTTCTTTAAAAAAGGAAGATGTCCGGCTCTGCCATAAAAGATTTGCTCATTTAAAATTTTCAAATCTTGACAAACTCGTGAAACTCAACTTAGTGAAAGGTCTGCCTTCACATAAATTTGACAAAGACCTTGTTTGTTCTGCTTGTGAACTGGGCAAAATGAAAAGAACTTCACACAGAATAAAGAGTATGCTTCATGTGGATCTTTACATATGCTTCATGTGGATCTTTGTGGTCCAATTTCTGTGCAAAGTCTGTCAGGTAAAAAGTATATTCTTGTGCTTATTGATGAATATTCTAGATATACTTGGGTTGAGTTCATCAGAGTAAAATCTGATGTCCCACAAATTCTGAAAAGTTTGTTGAAGAGAATACAGGTTCTGTTTGGTCTTAAAGTCCAAAAGTTGAGAAGTGATAATGGGACAGAATTTAAGAATGCCAGAATTGATGCCTACCTATCAGAGGAAGGAATCTCCCAGAACTTCTCAGCTGCCAGAACTCCCCAACAAAATGGTGTTGTGGAGAGAAAGAACAGAACTCTGGTAGAAGCCGCCAGAACTATGTTGGCAGGTTATATTCTCCCAATCAACTTCTGGGCAACGGCAGTCCCAACAGCCTGTTTTACCCAGAACAAAGTTGTCATAGTAAAGAGATTCAAAAATACTGTGTTGGTCCCGTTTATGAGCAACAATAGAAGAAATATAGAATCCATATTTAAATATAGAGATAAGATATGCATGAAGAACAATTATAAAGAAACTTATCTCATATTCATTGACGATTAAATATGGAGAGGAGAAAACATGAAGAACACCACACTTAACATGTAAAACCGACTCTCATCTAGTCTATGTGTGTTTTTGTGTGCTCTCCAAAATTTCTCTCTTGAAATAAGACTATGGACACCTCTTATATAGGGCCATTTACACATTAGATATTTAAGATATCTAATATCTAGACAATATCTATATAAAATATCTAAGTAAATATCTATAAGAAAATATCCAAAACATCAAAATATCTTTATAAAACATTCATTAAATTAGGAGCTAATTAAAGCTAACAATCTCCCCCTAATGTTTTATAAAGAAAGCATCATCTTATAGTCTCCCCCTTGCTTTCTTTAGAACCTTTGATGTTCCGTTCTTCAAGTCTTCAAAGCATCATGTGCTCCCCCTCAAATGTAGGCTCATCCACCGAGCTTTAAACGTGAATAACAGAGGATGGAGTGACATTTAAAATGTGACAAATGTAGCTTGACACCATGAAGAACCGTTGAGAGAACACCGTTCTTGAAAGCGGAAAGAGCATGAGTGAAATGCGCATTTAATGGAGCAGATGTACTTTTGGTAAATGCATTAAATGGCGCAGACGTCTATTTTGTACCTTGCCCTATTGAGTCCACTCAGAGCTTGACACGTGTTTTGACAATACTTTTCCATGCAAGTTGATGAACAGGTCTTGGAACAGTAGCAAGATATTATAAATATCTTCCTAGTCTTTTGAAGACCATAGAGGCTCTGTAATGTGTTACAGAGATTCTGCGGTCTGGTTCCTCTGTAGAGTAGTCTTCACCGGATTCCGAGTCTTTGGTTGTTTACTTCTGCAGAGCTTCTGTCAAGGGTGGCAGAGGTTCTGAGGCTCGGTCATCTGGGAAGTCTTCTTGGTTCCTTGTCTTCTGATGTTGTCCGCAGAGGCTCTGTTATTGGTAACAGAGGTTCTGAGGTCTTGGTCTTCTGAAAGCTTCCTTCTGTAGTTTCCTCGGTCTTTGATCACTTTTGATCAAACATCCTTTGATTCTTCTGAGATGCCCGGCAGAGCTTCTGTTGCACTCAGTAGAGCTTCTGTGGAAGTTCTTCTGTACTTGGCCATTTTTCAATACTTCTAATATTTCAGAATATTGGAGCTAACATACTGCTTATGAACTCATCAACAACCGACGGCCGAATGTGAAATTTTTTCATGTTTTTGGATGCAAATGTTACATCTTGAATGGCAGAGATCAACTGGGCAAGTTTGACAAAAAGGCTGACGAAGGAATCTTTATTGGTTATTGCTTAACCTCTAAAGCCTACAGAGTCTACAATACAAGAACCATAGTCATTCAAGAGAGCATAAATGTGTCCTTTGATGAAAATACATCAAGCTCCTCTGGTCGCAAATCACCAGAGGGGACACAGACAAAAGAGAAGCCTAGTTCTTCAAAGTCAAGGGAAGAAGACATCAATTTGATATTCAACGATTTCTTCGATGATGATGATTCCTATGTCAACATCACCAGAGGAAATTAGGCTCGGAACTCTGTTGAACAGAACCTAACAGGTACAAATCTTACATGTCCATCCAATTCTTCACCATCTACTTCTCTGTCTACAGGTATTATTCAGAGAAACGAAGGACCACTATCAGACATAAGAGAACCTGAACAATAGCCATCATCACCCCTTCTGACTCATATTGGAAGAAGTTCATTGTTTGAAAGCTCACCCTCTCAGAGCCCTGTTGGTACATCACAGAGCAATGAGGCCACTCTCCAGAGCAGTGTGCCACAGAGCCCTGGTCCCAATCCTCAGAGCTCTGATGCTGACATACATCTTTTCCCATCAGAAGCACAAACTCCACCTGTTGTCCATGCTCCAATAACAAGATGGACAAAGAATCACCCCCATCATCTAATCATAGGTGCTACTGAAGATGGTGTAAAAACAAGGTCTGCAACAATCAAAAAGGATTTCTTTGTTAATTTTCTAAGTATGATTAAGCCGAAGAAGATTTCTGAAGCCCTGGAAGACCTAAACTGGATTGAAGCCATGCAAGAGGAGCTTCTGGAGTTTGAAAGAAACAAAGTTTGGTCCTTGGTTCCACTTCCTGAAAATAAAGCTGCCATTGGAACCAAGTGGGTGTTCAAAAACCAGAAAGATGAGGATGGGATTATCATCAGAAACAAAGCTCGGTTGGTTGCCAAGGGATATTGCCAAGAAGAGGGCATTGATTATGACGAAACTTTTGCACCTGTGGCTAGGCTAGAAGCCATCAGAATCTTCTTAACCTATGCTGCCCATAAAGGTTTCAAGGTCTATCAAATGCATGTGAAATCTGCCTTTTTGAATGGGAGACTGCAAGAGGAAGTCTATGTCCAGCAACCACTAGGTTTTGAAAGCTCAGAGTTTCCAGACCACGTATACAAGCTAGACAAAGCTCTGTATGGCCTTAAATAAGCTCCCAGAGCCTGGTATGAAACTCTGTCAAATTTTCTGTTGGCCACTCACTTCGAGAAAGGTATTGTCGATACAACATTATTCATTAGGAGGTACAAAAATGACATTCTTCTGGTCCAAATATATGTTGATGACATTATCTTTGGGTCTACTAGGCAGGAATACTGGGATAGGTTTGAGGATTTGATGAAAAGTGAATTTAAAATGAGCATGATGGGAACTCTTTCTTTCTTCCTTGGTTTACAAGTTAAATAATCCATCAGAGGCACTTTTATAAGTCAATCAAAATACTTCTCTGATATTTTGAAAACGTACAAGCTCAATAATTCAAATCCTATGAAAACTCTTATTGCCACTGGAGTTAAACTTGATCATGATCATCAAGGTCAATCTGTGGATATCAAGAACTACAGGGGTATGATAGGGTTACTTATGTATTTAACTGCAAGCAGACCTGATATAATGTTTACAACCTGTCTTTGTGCCAGATTTCAAGCAAATCCTAAAGAATCCCATTTGTCTGCTGTCAAACGCATATTTAAATATCTAAAAGGGACTCGATTTTTGGGTCTCTGGTATCCTCTTAACTATGGTTTCGAGCTTATTGCATACACAGATTCAGAATATGGAGGATGCAGGAATGACAGAAAGAGTACTTCTGGTAGCTGCCAATTGCTTGGAGACAAACTAGTCAGCTGGACATCCAAGAAACATAATTGCGTATCAACCTCTACAGCAGAAGCAGAGTATGTCGTTGCTGCTAGTTGTTGCTCTCATGTGATCAGGATGAAAACTCAACTCAAAGATTATGGCATGGAGTACAACAAAATCCCAATTCTATGTGACTCCAAGAGTGCCATAGCAATTACAGCTAATCCAGTCCAGCACTCAAAGACAAAGCATATAGACATAAGGTACCGTTTTATAAAGGATCATGTTGGAAAAGGGACGATTGAAATGTACTTTGTTTCAACCGACTTCCAAATTGCTGACTTGTTTACAAAAGCCCTTTATGAAAGGATATTTAACTTCTTAATCAGCAAGATGGGTATGCTGAACATGTCCTCCTAACTCAGTTCAAAATTCACCAGAGCTTCTGATGTTCATACTAGAGATCTGTCAAAATAGTTGGGTAGGAGAGTTCACCAGAGCCTCTGATGTTCACCAGAGCTCTGCAAGCATACTTTTTCAATATCTTTCTTCTGTGAAATCCAAATCTGTATATACTTTATTTTTTTGTAAATATTTTTTTTATCTTTCAAAAGCTGAAAAGAAAAATCTGTCAAGATTAAGATCACCATTTTAGCGGGACCTTAAGAGGAGCATAAGCATGGTTTAAGGGGGAGCAAGTCAAAACAATTTCAAAACTAAATAACTTGGCTCGTTGAAGATAAAAGAAAATCTTTATGAAGAAGGGAAAACCTGCTCTGATGAAAACATCTTGTGATAATGTCAAGAACTTACCAGAACTCTAACATTTCACCAGAGCCTCTGATGATTCTCATCAGAACTCTGTGAAATCTCTGAGTCACTTCTGCCTTCGTTCTTTGACTATTTTCACATCAGATTCAGGATTTTTGAATGATTTTAGGGTAAAGGTGAAACATTTTGGGTTACTTGAAAAGAATGAACATGGTCACTCAACAGAGGCAAAATTGTGCTGAGTTCCACCAGAGCTCTGCCAATTTTTTTGCCATGTCATCAGAAGTACTGTCATCAGAGATGCGGGTTATTTCTGAGCGTCAACCACATGTCACCAACACATCTCTAACCGCGACGGTTTGATAGCCCAAAAGTTGTCAGAACCAAATCTTACGTGGCATTCTCTGATTGAAAGACCAACCGTTAGCTGTTTCCACGTTCTACTGGAGATGCCATTCCACTATCTGACACTCGAGTGCCTACAGTACCTACAATGGTTATCTAGCCATACGTTTCTAGTATAAATACCCATTCCAATTGACCCATTTCATTTCTTATGCTTAATGAATATTTAAACCATCAAACCTTCCCTCTTTTGTTCAAAAACCCTTTTGAGTTCTTCAAAAACCCTAAAAACTGCAACAATGGCAGAACAAGCTCACTCTACAGAAACGGGTCGAATGGACCCAGAGATCAAATCGTAATCCTACCATACGATTTTGTAGAAAACAACTATCGGTTCAACGCCAATCCAGCCAACTATTTGCCTATGTATCATGTGTTTCTAGAGTTTTTTAGAAACTCAGAAATCTTTCGACACCTCACAATGTTCGACGATGATCTTCCAGAACTGTATGTCCAACAATGGTGGACTACATGTCAGTTTATTCTAGAACAAAAAGGGGTCATCGGAAATGTTGATTCTGGAAGACAGTGAGGAGCAGGAACAGTACGCATTCGTGACAAGACCCTCAGAAGAGTTTTTGGGATGCAGACCAAAAGACAGTTGGGGATTCCTGCGTATGAAAACCCCCCAAAAATCCCCGTTCTTCTTGACTTTATGCACTTCTTGGGCTACATTGCCACCCTGAAAAATATTGGAGAGTTCAGAAGAGGAAACCTACCCCCAATGTGGAATTTCATGTTTTCCACACTCAACAAAACCCTAACATGTAAAGGTGGTAGCCAAGACCAAGCTAGCACTGAAATTCTTCAGATTATGTATGACCTGTACTTCAATAGAAATTTCGACTATGCCAAAATCCTTTACAAAGACCTTATGTCTGTCGTGAATACAAAGACGACAACTATAGCAAGAGGAGGTGTTGTAGGAGTCCACAAGAATCTGAAGAACATCAAATATCCACGATTTATCAGTTTGGTCATCAGAGAAGCCTTCCCAACCTTGCAACTAACTCAACAAGGCAATCCAACCCCTGTTGGGTGATGTCCAGATTCTCTCCAACAACCACATGTGAATATCACAACACCATAAGGGTACCCAGAACTATGTTATCTCTGATAAGCCTAACCCATATTTCTCTACAAAACTATAGACACGTTGCTCTACCTCAAGAACCTGAGGTGAGATCCCCAGCATACTTAGGTCCTGAGCCTTCGTTAGAGTCTATGAGTGAGGTAAGAGAAGAGGCAGAAGTACTCAGACAAGAGGTAAGAGTACCCAAAGTGGGGTCTTCCTCTGCCCATGTAGTAGAAGAGGAAGTAGTGGACAGAGCATCCCCTTTGGAGGCTGTCCAAGAGGAAGAAAGGGAAACTGCAGAGGTGGAAGAGATTTCGTCCTCCTCTGGCAGTGGTGAGGAAGAGGAGAGTGAGGGAGAGACTTCTGAGTATTCTGAACCCCTAGGAGCCGAGGGAAATGTGAGTATAGAACAAGATGTTCGAATGAACACACATGTGCATTTCCCTAGCCCAACTCCCAGTGCTACCACACAACCTATCCCTGGTGATCAAGACCAGAGGGATATTAAATCAGAGGTGCACACCTCGAACCCAACCCAGCTTGAACCACCAGAGGCAACTCTTCATGCCTCTGGTATACACGAAACCGGGGAATCCATTTTCGGTAATGATGTTCCATCGCCCCAGAACATCAATAGGTCACCTACACACGCTGAAGCCTCTGTGGCTTGCATAGATCTGACACAAACTATCCTTGAGATCTTTAGAATCTCGCGTAGGCTCTGTTCAACTCAGGGACAGTGGTTCGACCTAGTATCACAAGTGTACAAACCAGGATTCGATCTTACAATCAATTAATCAATCAAGAACAATCAAACAGTAGTATAATAGAGAATTGGATCCAAAAGCTTTGTATTCGATTAAGAACATATTACAAAGTGAATACAAAGTGATACAAAAGTTAGTTAGCTTACTGTTGCTAACACCTATATATACTGTAAAGGAAAGCTAAAGCTACAGTACATATATATGACAAACCAATAGAACAATTACACGTGTTCTAATTAGTAACAGAATATAACTGAAAATGTCCTAAGACATAAGTTCTGAACAACATGTTCAGAACTTCTGAACATTCTTCTGATTAAGCACTTCAGAACATACACTTGATCATTTGGACATTTTCTTCAACTTCATCTTCAGAACTTTTGAGTCTCTTACTCAGAACTCTGAGTCTTCTGTTCAGACTTCACACTTAGTAATATTTACTTAGACTTCTTCATCAGAACTTCTGAGTCTTCAGATCAGATATCAATACTTAGCTTTTTGCCAAATTCCAGTTCTAACAATCTCCCCTTTTGTCAAACAAGCCTATATTGATCAACATTAAATTCCTTTAGAGCAGGGACAATCTTCAGAAGAATTACATTTCTTATAGCAAGTCTTCTATCAATCTTTTCGATAATCTCTTGTGTCTCTTTAACTTGAGTTCCTCTTTGCAGTTTTTTCTGCAAACTTGTCTTGATAAATCTATGAGTTCCAGAGCAGTACTTGGCAGCTTCACTAACTTTGAGAAGATCTTTTGGATTTGTTTGTTTTTCAGTATGACCCCCAACTCTGGCCATGTACAGATGTATCCAGTCTTCAGAGTACTTAGTTGCTCATGATCATTGTTTGGCTTAGAGAGATAAACACATGGTCTATGCACATACAGAGCAATTTGAAAGTCAATATATGCATACCATCTCAGAATGTAAAACATAGCCTCTCTCACTATTGCCAATGTTCCTATTTCCTTTTTGTACTTGCTACAATCTTTATTCTCCAAAAGACAATACAACCTGTAGAAATCAAATACTGAGATCTTATCAAAGTCAGCTTGAGTGAAGTAATAGACTTTTCCATCCTCTCTCAGAAACTCAAACCCATAGTATTCATGTTTCATGAACTTCTTGACACATAATTCTCTGATTCCAGGGATCATAAAATCAGAATATACAGATTGCTTTTTCTTTCCCACAACTCTTGTTAATTCAGCACGAAGCCATTTAGAGAACTCTGGCTTATCATGATACACACTAAAAAACTGAACATCTCTTGGTTGAAAGACGTTTGGCAGATCATATTCCAAAAGTAAACCATTTAAGTCAATTGGCACTTCTTCTTTATTGACACCATACTTTTCAGCTTGTTCAGCATCTTTCCTTTGTACATCTTCTTGTGCATCTGATACTTCTGGAATAGATTCTTCAACATCATCAGAGTAAACAACATTAACTTGGTATTCTGAAGGAAATACAAAGTCAATGTGAAGCAACTTCTTAGGATTTTCTTCTGATAGCATCCTTTCATAAGAGTTTCTGACTTTGTTTCTGAGCTCCATTCTTTCATTTATACATCTGATACATTTCTATTTCACAGAAGTTCTGACATTCTCAACATATGCTTTCATCTTTAATACTGTAAATTTCAAAGTAGCATCACTGTATTTCACTAAGTCCTTCAATCTGAACAAAAAGACTTTATTGAATTCTTAATGAATAAATCTTTCATTACCAACTTCTTCACTGATAAATCCATCAATGCTATTCACTGTATCCAGAAATCTGATTGGACACTCCAAGTTGCACTTCTTTTTCCTTGATTCAATTGCTAATTGAAAATCATAAAGATGCATATTTCTGACATTTATCCCCAAAATCCTTCTGCATTCCAGTTCCACCCAAGTCTCTTCAGTACTTGCAAAGAATTTCACCAAGAAAATCTGGTCATCTAAGAATAGTCTGTGAATATCAAAGCTAGTCATGCTTACTTTAAAGTTTCCTTCTTTCAGAACTTCCATCTTGACATACTTTAGACCATCAAACTCTTCTATCTGAAATTCTAGCACCTTCTCAAATCTTTTCTGAATAAGTAACTTTTCATTAGGTTTTCTCAGTTTGTTTGAAGCTTCAACATATACCATCTGTAACTTTCCATCCATATATGTAACACCCGTAATTTTCGGAGAGGTCCAATGTCGAACCAGTGTGGAAACCGATCTTTAAGAAAATTATGAAAATAAGATTTTGGGGTCAAATCTTAGATTTTATGGTCTTGTTGGATGAGGAATTCGAATACGAGTCCAACGGTCCTTTCCGGAGCGAAAACGGAGCTAAAACGAGGAAGTTATGGCCAAAACGAGTTTCGGTACACCTTGAGCTATTGTGACCTGGCGATAGTGACACTGTCACAATAGTCGTGTCACTATAGCCAAAGTTGTACCGCGAGTGGGAAGGGTTTGAGCTATTGTGCCCTGGCGATAGTGACACTGTCACAATAGCCGTGTCACTATAGCCGACGGGTTCCAAGGTGTTTTAAACCCTTTTCTTCTTCTTTTTCCCCATTTCACTCATCTCTCTTAACTCTTTCAAACTCCCTCATTTCTCTCTCTAAAAATCGTCTCTCTCTCTCTCTAGAAACCCTAAAACTCCTCCCCTCTCCTCTTCATCTCCTCTACCCAAAGTAACCCATTTCCACCATTGTTGAACACTTGGGAGTTTGAAGCTTTTTGGGAGTCTATGAGCTCTCTTTCGGAGGAATCAAGTGATTGAGGTAATTTCTAGTTAGATTGTTGTTGTCTTTTACTTTCTCTTCCTTATTGAAGTGTTTTGGGTGATATTGGTGGTATTTGGTTAAGAAAATCTCCTAATCTCATCACCTATGAAGTTAGGGTTTTGATATAAATTGGGTTTGGGTTATAAAATGTTGGAGGATGATTTCTTATGGTTAGATAAGAATATTCATGGTTGGAAACTTATGGATCTAGGTCTTGGAAGTTTTGGCTTAAGGATACAAACTTCATCAATGGAGCTTACGTTTGGAGAAACCCTAGATTTAGCTAAATCTAGCAAGGTGAGTTCAAGTTACTTTGTGAAAACGTTGTACATGCCAAAATGAATATTTTACAAATATGTGTGTGTTTTAATTGAAAATATATGTGGTTGAGTTATTTGATTGATTTAACTCTTTTGAAGTGTTTATCTTCATAAATGTGTAAAACACCCATATTTGGGGCTTTTGGATGTTTGGATGGTTAGAAACCATAAATTGTCTTTAAAAGATTATTTGCTCAAAATGAGGTTTAATCATATATGTGTAAATGATTTTGAAAACCAATTGGGAAATACACTTTTAAGTGTTATGTGTCATTTTGAGAATTATAAGGGTGTGAGTCCTTTGGGAAAACCCTTTTTGTTTAACCCGTAAAGAGTTTTGGGGTTAATGATGAATTTGTAGTATAGCTTGCCTAAACAATGTTTAAACGCGTTTTTGACCGACATTATGGGTCTAGCAAGCTTGGAGCACTTTGCTCGGTTTGACTTTGAGTTAGTCTTGGGACATTTGTCCGGTTTAAATGGCTCGATGTGGAGTCTTATTTACGGGTCGCTTTTATTGCACGTTGTTGATATTTTGCATTCTCAGGGTGGAGTCTAGGATGTGTTATATGCTTAATTGCATTTTTATTTGCATGATTTGACGTCAATAAATGATCATTAGATCTTTGAGCAGAGGGCTCGGTTTTGGGCTCAATTGAGACTTGGGGGCATTCACCCGGTTTTAATAAGCACGACGTGGGCTTGGGGTTTGCATTGCATGAGTTGCATCATATTTGAGGTTTACATGATTTGAATGCATTGGTTATTCTTTTGAGGTCATGTATAAGTTTTTAAGTTAAGTAAGCTTGTTTTGGATGGTGGGTTTGCCAAGGTAAAGACCTAGTATGGTTGAACTTGGTGGTTTAAATGGACTAAAGACCTAGTATAGTTGATGTCTAAGAGGGGCTAAAGACCTAGTATGGTTGATGCCAAAGACGGACTAAAGACCTAGTATGGTTGATGTCTAAGATGGGCTAAAGATCTAGTATGATTGATGCCGAGGATTGACTAAAGACCTAGTATGGTTGATGTCATCCGTTTTCCACATCCAAGAAGCTTACTTGTATTTATTTAATTGTGGTTTAATTTATGTGGTTGCCACATTCGATGAGATCGGGTCTCCCCCGTCACCGAAGGGTGTTGATTTCGGGTATTTTATCTATTCACATTGTTGAGGTTATATTACCTGTATAAGGATTGTTTTTCCAGGATTGATGGACGGATTTATGTTACATTCTTATTGAATGTTTTAACTGGTATTGGGATTTTAATACATTTTACGTTTGCGTGAGTTTAGCTTCGTATTATGTTTTAATAAATGTTATATTTGAATGGATGGTTTCCATGTTTTATGGGTTGAGTATGATTTGTCAACCGTATTTGAAAGTTTTGCCTTAACTAGAATTATTCACGTAATTGGGTGAATTAGGATTTGTAACTCATATTGGAAAATGCTTTACACTTTTCGGGAATGGTTTTCCATGGATTTTGAGTGTGTTGGAAAATGAGTCGTTTATGCCGTTTGAGAAATCTTTTTGGAAATGATCATCTTTGTCGCAAGCTTTCATTTAAAGATTTATTTAAATCATGACTATAACTACTAACATCCGATTTATGATTTTATATAGTCATGATAAAATGCTTGAACTCACTAGGCGTAAGCCTAACCCTTTTTATTTGTCGGCATGTGCAACAGGCTCAGGTTGGGGTAGCTCTAGCTACATTGTGAAGTGGCGAGTGCTAGTAATGTGCTCGAGAGGTGAATAGCTTAAGTTATGTCTTCCGCATTTACCCTTGGGAAGTAGCACTTGTATTTGGATTAGGTGATGTCCGAAGTGGGTTTAGTCTTGGTAATGAGACTTGTGTAGTATGTATTACTTGGAGATAACCATTGTTTGTAATTGGAGGTATTTTACCTATTGTTTCGGATGTAATATCGAAAATTTTAAATTAGTTGCTCTTTCCAAATTTGAGGGAGTTACAATATACCCATCCATGAGGTTTTCAATATCAACATACTCATCTTCTTCTTTGCAGTAAAGATTCTCATAATTGTATTCTGGAAAGATGTCAAGAAAGTAATTTCTGGCAAGTGGAGTATCATCTTGTTGTATAATGAAATCACATAATGGTTCTTCAAGAATCGGCAAATCAATTCTGGGAATGATAATTGGATTTATGTATGTGTATGAAGGTAAAAAGAAGTCTATAATTCTTGCAAGTTCTTCTTCTGATACATCCTCAAAATAATGCTCTGCAATATCCTTTTCAAACTCTCTTGAATAATTGACAATGCAATCAAACTCTCCCATCAAATCAATTGGTCTCACCATTATGAGAAATATGTAAACTCTCTGACCATTAAGAGAATTAACCAATACAATATGCATTCTCCTTATCAGAATACTATTCATCCTCCTTTCTTCAAACTCAGCAATAAGATCACCTCTAGTATAGGGAATAATGTCTGAACATGTAATAACTCTATCCATTTCAGAACTTTCCACTAACTCCACTTCAGAGATATCCATCATAGAAGTTTCTACCATAATCGTCTCTATTTCAGAAGTACTTTCCATAACCATATCATCAACTACTTCAGAAGTATTTTCAAATATCACTTCTTCTGATACCATATCCTCAGAACTAGAATCATTAACATCTATCAACTCAGCACTTTGCTTCTGTCTTTTTTCCCCTTTTTGATGATCATGAGAATCATTATCATCAAACATTATTTTCAATATCTGAGTTGATTCAGATTCTTGCACTGCTACAGACAAACGCATGATAGCTAGAGGCTTTAAAATACTAGCCAAATGTGAACTGAACACTTGTAGCATAGAAGACTTCATGGCATCCATACTTTTAAGTATATCATCTTGAAATTTTGAAAACATATCTTTGATCTCCTTTTGATGAGATTCCACAGATGCTTTAACACTGTCTACCTTCTGCTCAACAGACTTAGCATTTCCATCCACATGATTCTAAGATCCTTGACTTCATCCTTCAAGGAAATTACGGTATTCTCCAATTTCTGAACTTTCTCACCCAGATCTTGATTTTGTTTCTGAATCTTTTCAAATTCAAAAGATTCTAACGATAATCCTGGATCAACAGATGACCTAGTTTTCATATGTTCATGGAACACATGGCATGTAGGTGTCACAGAGTCACCTAGTGCAACAGATGCACTTTGTAAGGAAGCTTTTAAGATGTTAACCTCCCCAGGGCTTCCATCCAATCCTTGACTACCAGTAATAGGTATATCTATGAATGTTGAAACAGGAATATGAAATTCCTGTGATGTGCTTGTGTGAAATGAAAAATTAGGACCAAATTGGATATCACTGTGTAATCCAGACTCAATGTGTTGAATAATATGTTGGGATTTATCACCAAACTCCAAATGAGAAGGTAATGGTTCCCCTGTTTGAAATGAAACAGTAGCATGTTGAAATGCTTCTGAGTGGATGGGATTGGGTAATTCAAGTTCTACCATGGGCTGAATGGTATTTTCTTCAATATTGGTCACCAAGATTTGTGAACCAATAGCAGATGTGGATGCCCAGTTTAGATCAGCTAGATCAGAATTATCTCTATTTTCTAATTCTGGTGACATTCCCTCATCCTCACCTCTCTCTATTTGTTATTCAGGCTCACTTCTAACCAAGCTCTCATAATTTTGCCTCTCAATTCTCCTAGAATGTTCTCCCACCTGAACATTCTCCCCCTCTCTATTTGCACTAGACCCCTTACCTCTCCTCTCACGGTTTTCCTCATGGGTAGGGACCTGAGGTAGGGACCTGAGGTTGTTCACTCTCCCCTGGAATATAAGCCCTAAGTGATATTGGCAATGGTTTGTGATTAGGAAAATTTTCAAGTCTAATAGATGAAGTCATCTTACCCATGTAGAATACTGGCCCATGCTCCTCATTTTCTCTCCTTGGAATTTGTGTATCTTGTCTCATTGCATACCAAATCACCATCTGCCAGTACCTCTGATAAGGTATATATGTCAAAGAATTATCTCTTGTTTCTCCTTTCAGTGCCTTCTGATTCCTCTCAATGGTGTTCTTCATATCTTCCCACAAGATAGAAACATAATCATAATGCCTATTCTTCACTAACCCATGAAAGATCTGCATGATTTGTCTTGATCCTTGATCTAGAGAACTGTGCTTCCCAGATTAACACCTGTTAATAATGGTGAAAAAACAT
This sequence comes from Saussurea involucrata, assembly GCA_033807775.1. NCBI lineage: Eukaryota > Viridiplantae > Streptophyta > Magnoliopsida > Asterales > Asteraceae > Saussurea > Saussurea involucrata. Next base: position 92,381,136 of record CM066314.1, read on the forward strand.
GCCCAGATTGGTGGTAGTTTGTTTCTTCTGAACGAACTGAGATTCCTTAATTCATCACAATATCCCAATCTTTTAAACTCAACTGTCATCTCTTCTGTTAAAGGCGAATCCTCAACATCTAATCTCCCTTCTAAATCATCTTTCTCTGTCAACCTCAGCATTATTCTTAAGAAATTAACAGTTAAAGTCCGTGATAATCCCCCTACATTTAACATAAACTTATTCCCTTGTAGTTCTAAATTCTTCCACCACTGTTGAATATATTGAATTGGAACAATCTTCTTCAGAGTAAACCACTTCTTGAACGGATGATACTTTAATAATTCTATAACAATCCTATGTAATTCCTTGAAATTAGTTTCATCAAGAACTAATACACAGTTATTTTCTAATAACACCAAATATTCATTCACTGGTACTGACCTTTCCCTTGAAATGTGTCTAGAAGACATTACAGATCGCACAGCACTTTGTTGATGTTCAATGTTTGCATTTCCTTCATCTGCATTGCCCACAGACTCAGCCATTTGTTCATCCTTTTCATTTCCACCAACATTTCCTCCTAAAATATTTCCTTCTATAGCCTCTTCCTCTGCGACTATATTATCAGGCATTTTAACTTCATCATCATCATCCGAATATACCATTAAGGTTCTAGTTGAGTGTAATGATACAGTTCTACCCCTTCGTGCAACAGACATGATTTCAATATGGAAGATAGAAAGAAAACAGAATCAAAGAACTCAGGAATTTTGCGTATCTCACTTTTTCACTCTGGGAATTCAAATGAATTTGAAATAGGAATTCTATGGTCTATTTAAAATCTGCGAAGCTGAAAGGATTTAAACGATGAAAAACTGCTTTATGTCAGAGTTATAACGGTTTCTAACACTGTGAAATACCACAAAAGATATAAAAATAAACGTGGTATTATCAAATGAATAAGATGCTGACACATGTTACTTGATAGAAATTAACACAAGTTAAAGTTCTGTGATTTGTGATTTATGAAAATCATTTAAAATCTAACTTCTGACCTTGAAAACCTTTTTAAGAATTCAGAAGTTGTTTGAACAAGAATTTTTTTTTTGATCATTAAAAGGTTGTTCTTCTTATGATGATTTGAGATAAGAAAAGAATACAAACCTTGTAAACAACTCAGAATGATTTCTGAAAGATATGAATGCTCCCCCTTGACTTAAGCATATACTCAAACACATATTAGACATAAAAGAATATTGAAAGGATAAAACAGAAAGAAATCAACAAATTGAAATACTTGAAAAAAATTCAGAAATAAGTTCTGAAAGGCACAGTCAGAAGATCTGAGTAACCTATTCAGAAGTAAAAATATTAAGTCAGATTTCTGAAGTATTGACTCAGAAGTTCTGAACTCAAGACTCAGAACATCTGAGTAAGAGAGTCGGAATTCTGAGTACACTACTCAGAAGATCCTACTTTGACAAAAAATTCATTTCTGAAAATAACAAATATAATCAATTAGTCAGATTAAGCATTCCTATCTTACATATGAGAAAAGTAAACCTTTTGTGATCAAGAGGCTTTGTAAACATGTCAGCCAATTGATACTTTGTGTGCACAAAGTGCATTTCTATAGTTCCCTTTTCCACATAATCTATACATATAATAAATAAGTAACTACATTGACATGTGTCGTCGTCTGGTGAGCCGGCTGTATTGTTTTCCCTCCTAAACATGTATCTGGACGCCTTTACATTATAGGTTCAATTAACACACCCACATTCACTCCTCCTCAAATCTCTCCTTAATTAAATTTTTAGTATTTATATCTTACATTTACTACCCTTATAATTACCTATGTAGTTTACTTTTAATCCATTACTTTTTTTATTTTTCATTTTAGACTCTTATCATATAAACATAAATAATGTATATGAACTAAAATGCATTAAAAAAAACATTTCTATATTTTGCAAATTATACCATTGTAATCGTTTCGTAAATACATTCGAAATAAGCCCAATATTGAATATTTTTTGATACATACGTACATAATCATACTTATAATAAATTCAAAAAAATCTCCATCGTGTATAGTAATCCCAAAAATCTCCATCGTGTATAGTAATGCCACGTGTCGTATTCTGGTGAGCCTACTTCAGTATTTTCCCGCCTAAACATATATCTGGACACAATTTACATTATAAGTTCAATTAGCACACCCACATTCACTCTTCCTTCATTCAATTTTTTTTAAATTTGTACGTTACATTTACTACCCTTATAATTAGGTATGTAGTTTACTTTTAATCCCTTATTGTTTTATTTTTCATTTTAGACTCTTATCATATAAACATAAATAATGTATATGAACTAAAATGCATTAAAAAACATTTCTATTTTTTACAAATTATACCATTGTAACCGCTTTATCAATACATTCGAAATGAGCCCAATATTGGATAATATTTGATTTAATTATATTATTAAATATCATAAATATATACGAATTAATGTGTCGTGATTAGTATGAGATTTGTTGAAATTAGTATGAGATTTGATATAAATAATCACTAAATTGTCGTGATTTTTCTTTTTGCAATTTTCATATCAATTTTTACTTCAAAGTCGAATTATTTCGACGAATTACAATTCTATCAAATTCCATTCTATCAACGAAACACCCTTAGAATTATCATAAGAGATTTAATTAATTGGAAAAAAAAGATATCACTTATCAACTGACTTTTGGATTATGACTTATGATTTCGAACATTTTTCAAAAATATAAATATGCAATTATTGTGTATTCGTTTGATAAATTCATTTAGTAACGACATTTATAACAGGTATCAAACTTAATAGACATATTTTTATCTTCAAGATAATATTTCCTATTTGTGGAAGTTTCTTTCTTTTTTTATCAATTATTGTATGTGTCACAAAATTATTCAACAACTATTAAACATCAAATAATTAATTAAAACACAAATTTGATCGTCGCGCAACGGACGAACCAAAGACTAGTCCTTAATAAAATGATACCTTACATCAATATGTTTGGTCTTTGAATGTTGAACAGGATTCTGAGTGATGGCAATTGCACTTTCTGATTGACAGTAAATTGGAATCTTGTTAAGCTGATATCCATAGTCCATGAGTTGTGTTTTCATCCACAGAGTTTGAGAACAGCAAGCAGCAGCAGCTACATATTCTGCCTCAGCAGTTGATGTGGACACACAATTTTTCTTCTTTGAAGCCCAACTCACTATTTTATCTCCCAAAATGTGACAAGCACCAGAAGTACTTTTCCTGTCCAACCTGCTTCCTGCATGATCAGCATCAGTGAAGGCAGTTAACTTGAAATCAGTTTCTTTTGGATACCAAAGGCCCAAATCAGGTGAACCTTTCAGATATCTTAAGATTCTTTTAACAGCCAGCAAATGAGATTCTTTTGGATTTTATTGAAATCTAGCACAAAAACATCTAGCAAACATGATATCTGGCCTACTTTGTTATCTACTGAAACTCCAGATAGATCAGCATCTAACTTGACATTTGTAGCCATTGGAGTTCTCATAGAAGCACAATTAGACATCGTAAACTTTTTCATAATATCTTTCACATATTTTCCTTGATTTATAAAAATTCTATTTGGTAATTGTTTTACTTGAAGACCAAGGAAAAAGTTCAATTCTCCATCATGCTCATCTCAAATTTAGATTTCATGATTTCTGTGAATTCATCACATAATTCTGCATTAGTAGAACCAAATATTATATCATCTACATATATCTGAATCAAAATCAAATCATCACCTTCTTTCTTTAAAAATAAGGTAGTATCAATTTTACCTTTCTTGAAGCCATTTTCTCATAAGTATTGAGTAAGATTGTCATACCAGGCTCTTGGTGCTTGTTTCGGACCATACAATGCTTTATCTAAAATATATACATGATCTGGAAACTCAAGATCAACAAATCCTTCAGGTTGATCGACATAAATTTCTTCATTTAGTATACCATTCAAAAATGCTGATTTGACATCCATTTGATATACTTTGAAGTTCTTATGTGCAGCATATGCCAAGAATATTCTGATTCCTTCAATTCTGGCAACTGGTGCAAATGTCTCATCATAATCAATTCCTTCTTGTTATGACTATCCCTTAGCAACCAATCTAGCCTTATTTCTGACGACAACACCTGACTCATCTTTCTTGTTTCTGAATACCCATTTTGTTCCAATAATTGATTTTCCTTCAGGCCTTGGAATGAGTCTCCAGACTTTGTTTCTTTCAAACTATAGCGATTCATCTTGCATTGCTAAAATCCAGTCTGGATCCTCTAGAGCTTCAGTGGCTTTCTTAGGTTCAATTATACTTAGAAATCCTGCAAACATTGCTTCATTTGCTGTTGCTGATCTTGTCTGAACTCCCACTGATGGATCTGCTATCACTTGATGAATAGGATGGTCTTTTGTCCATTTTTTTGAACTTGGAAGCACATCAATATCTGGTAAATTGTTGTTTGTATCATTCTCATCTGTAACAGCATGTAATTCTAAACTATCCCTTTGAGCTGTGACATTCAAGTCTGGATTCTGAGTAGTAGAGTCAGAATTCTGAATAACTTGTTCAGAGTTCTGAGTACCTTGTTCAGAATTCTGAGTTTTTTGTTCAGAATTCTGAGTAGCTTGTCCAGAATTCTGAATACCTTGTTTAGAATTCTGAGTACCAGACTCAGAAAAATCACTTGTATTTACCAAAATTGGACATTCCTCAGATGGACCAGAGTCAGAAATAACAGTTGTATGAACCTCTGAACTTCCCTTCTTCATTTCTTGAACCATTTTAGGATTTTCAAAATCTGCATAAAATTCAGAAGTTAGTTCCAGAAATGCATCCTTAAACAGTATATTGAGTTCTGAACAATTAGGATTAGAATTGGATTCATAAGTCATTGTTTTTGTCTTATCCTGATTGAGTCTTGGTTCTTCTATTGTAGATTCTGAATGCTTTGGAAGTTAGTGAATAACCAACAAAGTATCCTTCATCTGCCTATTTATCAAATTTTCCAAGATTTTCTCCATCCTTGAGAACATAGCATCTGCATCCAAAAACATGAAGGAATTTAATCAGTGGTTTTCTTTTATTAATCAGTTCATAAGCAGTTTTATTTAATCTTTTATTAATCAAAGTTATATTCTGAGTAAAACAAGCAGTGTCAATTGCTTCAGCCCATAAGAAGGTTGGAAGTTTGGAATAAGCCAACATGGTTCTTGCAGCTTCAACTAAAGTTATGTTCTTTCTTTCAACAACACTATTTTGTTGAGGAGTTCTGGCAGCAGAAAAATTATGAGAAATCCCAGAGCTTTGTAAAAAGTTCTGAAGAGTCTCATTTCTGAATTCAGTTCCATTGTCACTCTTGATCTTCTGAACTTGAAGTTGTAAGAATACTTGAATTCTTTTAATGAAGTTAATCAGTGTTTCAGCAGCCTCAGATTTTGCTCTTAAGAATTCAACCCATGTATATCTTGAATACTCATCAACAATGACAAGTATATACTTCTTTCCTCCCATTGATTGAACTGCTATTGGACCACACAAGTCAGTATGTATCATCTCTAATGGTGACATGCATGAGGAGTCCATTTTCAACTTGTGAGAACTCTTCTTCATCTTGCCCATTTCACATGCTGAACATAACGAGTCCTTCTCAAACTTTATCTTTGGCAGCCCTCTAACCAGATGTTTGCCAACTAGATTGTTTAACTCCTTAAAATTCAAATGAGAACACCTTCTGTGCCATAGCCAACATTCATTTGTAGTTGCATTTGATAGTAGACATACTGGAGTTAAAGCTTGAATCTTTGAAAAGTTAACCACAAATAAATCCATATGTCTTTTGGCCCTGAACACCTTTATCTTATCCTCACTTAGAATTAAGCATCCTCTTATATTGAACTTGATCTCACAAAGGCTATCCAAAAACTAACTTATGCTGAATAGATTGTGTTGTAAACCTTCCACATAAAATACTTTCTGAATGGTTAGATCCCCCTTTGTTAAATCTCCATAACCTCTAACTTGTCCTTTACTGTTATTGCCAAAATTAACTGCTCCTCCAGCCTTTTCTCTGAAATTTGTCAGAGAAGACTTATGACCTGTCATGTGTCTTGAAGCTCCAGAATCTAAAAACCACACATGACAGCCCTGCAAAAACATTTAGTTAGATTTAGGTACCCATATTGGAATGGGTCCTTCTTTGTTAGCTTTAATATCAGATTTAACAAAACTTCCTGTTAGGGCAATATTTGGTTGATTAGAAGTTCAAGGGCTGAATGGTTATTTCTTATATTTGAGCCTTATTAGTGAACGTGCCGTGGGCTTGTTACCACAGGCCCAACATATATAATGTTGTTTAGCTTAGAAAAATAAGCTAGGTGTCATTTTACTTTCTCAAAGCTTATTGTAAACTCTCTGCACAATTGAAAGTGAATTGGATGACCAGTTGAAATCATACCAACCTGTTTCTTATCTATTGATTTCTTATTATTCGTTGCACGAATCTGGAACTCACAATTGGTATCAGAGCAGACGGACGAAACGATTCAAAGTGATTCTTGAATTCTGGTAAGTTTACTATTCAAAATTTAAGTCGACTGTGTTCTTGGTGCTTGAAATTCATTTTTGATTTACTCAAAATTGATTGTTTTCGGTTATCACATTCTGTTCGTATTATCTTTATAAACGAATCTGCACTTTTTTGCACTCTAATTCGATCATCTTAGTGGTTGTTTAAGCAAAATTAAGTTCATAGGGTTTGGTTGTGTTCTTGTGAAAAATCGAATTTTTACCATCAAAACTTGTTTTTGCTTCAAAATCGATTTCGGTACTGTTATTTTTGTGTTTGGTCGAGTTCCTAGTCTTTCAGGAACGTTTTTGAGCAACCCTAATCGATTTCCAATCGAATTACAAACCACAACCGCAGTTATCGGATACCACAACCGTGTTTACCGGGTCCATCAGTTGTTACCGGGTAAGTCCTCATTCCCTATTGTTACCGGATAATCAATAGTTACCGGACATAACTCCCGGTAAGTCCTAGATACCGGTAAGCCCTCGCATTCGGTAAACTACCATCCGGTAAGGTTATTATTTGTTATATTGTTATCGGTAACTCTTGTTTTATTTGTTTCATCCGGTAACTATCCACATCCGGTAACCTTATCTTCAAGTAACTTCAATCGTCCGGTAAGCATCTATTCCGGTAAGATCCTCCACCAGGTAAGTTCAATTTTTCGCTTAATTCTATTTCATCCGGTAAACTTGTCTCATCCGGTAACCTTCGTTATCCGGTAACTCAAGCCCATCCGGTAACCTTTTGCAAACTTATCTGCTTTTCATAATCTGATCCGGACACCTCCAGATCAAATAGCTTTCATCCGGATTCCTATCCGGTAAGCTCTGTTTGGTCATTTTCTTACCTATTTCTATTATAATCCACTGTTAGAACCTGCGTTAGGACTTCACTCTTAGTGTCTTGCGTTAGGTTATCATTTTGAGTCAAACAAATTGTCCGACGGTCAATGAAGTGCAACTAAAGATGTCTTCGTGCGACGTTCTTGCTATCGGTACTGATTCCAAACCACCTTGCCTCTATCAAGGAGAGTACAGCCAGTGGCGGGACAGATTCATAATCTTCATCGAGTCGAAGGATAACTTCGAGTATATTTGGCGAGCGTTAGAAAATGGGCCAATTCCTGATCCTGTGAAGACAGTACCAGCCACTGCAAATGCTCAAGCTCGTACCGAGAAAAAGTCACTCTCCGAGATGACTGACGACGAAGAGGTATCTTAGAAGGAGTAAAGAATGCCAAGAGGTACCTTGTTCAAGCTCTACCCAACACGATCTACACTGCCATCGACAGCTACAAAAAGACAGCAAAGGGTATGTGGGATCAAGTGGCGAAAATGATGCGTGGGAGCGATGTCGGGAATCAACTGAAAATCAACAGCGCCATAACCAAGTTCGATGGGTTCAAACAACGCACCGGCGAATCCCTCACCGAGACCTATGAACGTTTTTGTCTCCTTCTCAACGAACTTAACAAGAACCAAATCACTCGCTCCAACACGGAAAACGCGCTAAAGTTTCTCAACAACCTGTTGCCGGAATGGAAGGTGTTTGCATCTCATGTCAAGCACAACCACTTGATAGAGAAGGTTGGCATCCACGAAGTATATGAGATGCTTCTTCAAGACGAAGATGAAGTGAATGAAATTCTGAGCGAGAAGAAGACTGCATCAAAGCCATCTGCTGATCCACTGCACTTATGTCTTCCAAACGAGGTAAATCTTCTAGCCGACACTCCAAACGTACTCAAAAGCAAAGCGAATCTGAGTCAGAACCTAAGGGAAAAGAAGACAGTGATTCTGATTCTGAAGTAACTGCCATTAAGAAAGCAATGGCCCTGCTCTCCAAATCCTTCCAACAGAAGTTCTACAAGCAGTCGACGTCTAATAATCAGCGCTACTCCACCTCCTCCAACAAGTGCCATGATTATAAGGACATATATGAAGGAAAGAAGAAAGCTGATGAGCCCGACCAGTCTGAAAAGAAAGAGAAGACAGAGAAAGATGACCGCAAAAAGAAAGACGAACCCGTGACTTGTTATAACTGCGGGAAGCTTGGTCATTTTGCGAAAGATTGTCGGAGGCCTGTTGTAAAGAATTCTCACTATTACAAGGCGAAGCTCGCATTGATAGAACAGAAGGAAGCTGGAGAAGCTTTATTTGTTGAAGACGACTACTGGTTGGGTCGTTCTAATGATGAAAACGAGTCTGATGGTGCTGATGCTTTTATGGGCTTTCACTCTCCTGCTGATGAAGAAAAGGCAAAGTCAAGTCAGGCATGTGAATCTACTCCTCAAGATTTCTTTGATCAAATGCAATCTCTTGTTGAACGGATAGATTCTTTCGAGGCCACCTCTAACAAACAACTGCTTAAAATTAGATCACTATCTGAAAAGCTAGATGTTCAAAAGAGAATAACTGAGAAACACAAGTCCAAAAATGCTAATTTAAAAGAAAAATGTAAAAAACTTTCAATAGCACCTAAGGACTTAAGAGCCAAAATATCTGAACTACAGTCACAACTTGATCAGTGTGAGAATGAGAAAGCAGAAATTGTTTATCAATGCTCTGCTCTTCAAATTCAGCATAAGGATTTTGTCGCTAAAATACTTGATCTTGAAACCAAACTCCATAAAAGAGGTCAAACTGATCAGACCATCCACATGAACAAACCTAAAGAGTTCACTTACTTTAACCAGGAGTGGGGAATCGGATACGATAACCCACACTATTTGAAAAAGGGGGTTTTCAATACACCTACAATGTATGATTTTGGCTGTTTAGGATTAGACAAAAAGTATCAGGAATATGCGATAAGGTGGACTGGTCCTCTTGAACCTGAAAAGGAAGAGGAAACTGAGGAATACAAGCGTGCACACACTTCTAAAATGCAACTTCACTTTTGTTATGAGCCTTTGAATTATTACTATGAGAAAAATCAAAAGAAGTACCTCTCGAATGACTACTTCGATTGCTATAAGGTTGTAACGCCCAAGGATTCCTCCAAGAAGGATGAGGTCCAAGCAACCGAAACCAAGACTGAGACGAATGAGTTCAAGCTCTATGTTCCCCCTCTCATCTTGGAAGCAAAGATAGTCGAATTGGAGGAGTCACTCGAGAAAGAAAGGTCGAATTTTCAAAAGGAAAAGCAAGCGCTAATCAAGGAACTTGAGAATCTAAAATCGGTAAAAACCGAAGATGTGTCTGATGAAGGACAGGAAATCCTTCGGTGTGAAATCAATAAGCTCACATCAAACCTGGCTACCTTGGCAACAAATGCGATGTAGGAGCACACGAGAAATGGTCAACTCCAAGAGCAGATTGACCAACTCCAGTCTGATAAGCAGATTTCACCCGAAACTTCCTCCAATTCATCTGATACATCTTCGTGTAAAGCTTTCATTAAAAAAATCTTTCCTACACAAGACGGTCAAGAAACTCAAGATAAGATTGTTTTAAGGAATTTGAACTCTGATTTTTTCTTAGCTTCCACACCAAATTCCCTAAAGCACATTGAGACAAAGTGTTCATCGCCTTCCTCGGCCAATCCAAGTCCCACTACCCCGGATATTGATTTTTCAGAATATATGAACTCCGAAGGCCATTTTGATGAAGAGTTTGAATCGTTCCCTTTCGACAAAACTCTTCCAAATCATACTGAATTCCTTTCACCAGTGGTTAATCGACCGGTCAATTTTCTAAAAGGTGATTGCTCCACAACAAAGACCCCGCATATGATTAAGATTTCTAAAATTAAGTCAGATTCTCAAAAACAATCACAGCCGATGCAAAAGACCGGTCAATCAACTGCTAAGATTCATGGTTTCTCAAAAGTCACTAACCATGCTGTCCCTGTTGTTTCAGATAAAACCGGTCGCGCTAAACAAGACAAACCAAAGTGGCTAGCTAAGTAATCTATCGAGGATGCTGCATCAAAGTCTTTCAATATTGTTTTTTATCCTAGAATGAACAAAAACGATTGTGCTTTGAATCATAGGAATGATTTTGTTAAACATGATGTTAATTTTCCAATTAAGCTTTATTCCATTCAGCAGTTGATTCAATTATCGCATGATTGTTTGTGTTGTTCTAGTTATGGTTGGAATGACTATGATGATATAAATAATAATGATTGGTTTGGGTCATATCACATATATAATCATACACCCAAAAGCAAACCCCGTAAAAATAAAAAGAAACACCATAAACAACGGGGTCCCCAATCAGAGGTTAAACCTTCACAGGAAAGGAAACCCACTTCAAAATGGGTTCCTCCTACCGAGGTTAAACCGACACCCAAGAGGCAACCTTCTTTAAAACCAGTTCCTCCAAAAGGTGTAAAACCTACACCTAAGATTGGCTTGTGTTCTAGCAAAATGGCGGAATTTTATGGTTTATCCAGTGGAATGTACAGGTAATCTAAAAGACATCATTCATCTAGAAAAGAAGCAGAAAAAGTCCAAAAGAGAGCCAAAACAAAGCCCAACGGAAGCCCAAGATCCAAGCCCGAGACCTGTGCCCAAACCATGACCCAGAACCTGATCCGGACACATCAGGAAACCGCGCGGTTTGTCCCGCGGTTTGCAAGCCACGGGACAAGTGGCGTAAGTCCCTGTTTCATTTCTATAATTTGGTGTTTTGCGGAATTAGGTGATCACTTCTCGACGTGCGACGGTAGGCTGCTCAGGGGCGATTTTCAGAGATATTTTGCGTACTTTGGAGCCACGAGGAGAATCGGATTAGAGCCAAGAGAAGGGAGTTCACCATTACATTCATCACGTTCACGATCACTATGCTTGCATACACTATTTCTCTTCCTTTTCTTAAGTTTTTATCCACCACCAACATGAACTAATCTTTAAATGTTGGGGGTTAGAATGAATTTGGTTTAAGCTTATGAACATGTGACTTGAGACTTTATCAGTTTTCCTATTTTAATGAAGCATGTGATTTGAGTTTTAATGCTTTTGTGAGTTTGGCCAACTTTCATCTATTTTGTTTGTCATCAGTTAAGTTCGAGAGAATTAATTGATAACTAGAACTAGAATTGCATGCCTAAGGTGAGAAATTGGATAGAGATATACCAAGTATGCCTTAGTCCCGGTGAAATCTTGATTTTAATGTGTTTTGAATTCCATAGGTTGAGATCGAGAGATAAAACTTATGCTTTTAAAATAAATCTCGTTGTTGCTCGAGAGAGAACAACGGTGATTTTAGAGACTGGGTATTCATTAAAAGGAATAGCTGGTAATTGTTTTGAGTCAGGTGTTTATATGTGAAAATCATAGGATTTCCAACCCTCAACTGTTTTCTGTATCCAAAGTTTACTCAAGTTATGTATTGTCTCATGTTTGATTTAGTTACTTGCAATTAATTAGTTTCATACCAACAACTCAAAATTGCGACCGTTCAGTTAATAGATCTTATAGTCATTGTGATACTTAGTTCCTAGTTCCCTGTGTTCGATACTCGTACTTTCAGTACAATTACTTGATTCGACCCGTACACTTGCGGTTAGATTTAGGGGGTGTAAACCCGCCAATCAGGTTTTTGGCGCCGTTGCCGGGGAACTAGTTGCAACTGATAGCACTACCAGCTATAAGCGCTATTACATTGAACATTTTTATTTTTGTTATTTTATTTCATCACTTTCAGTTTTTGGATTGCTAATTTTGTTTACTTTCCGTTTCAGGTACTAATTGGTTTATGCCATGGAAAACCCGAGGGGAAGGACTCAAACCACTCGATCCTGAAATCGAAAGAACCGCTCGTCGATTACGCAAAGAATCAAAAGTTAAAAGGCAATTGAAGATGGGTGAAGAAGCTCCTCCTGAGAGACGTCCTATGCGTTCGTTTACCGATCCGAATGTGGCAGCCGCATGCATAGGTATCCAACCGCCCACTACTGGGGCGAACTCTTTTGAGCTCAAACCAAGTACCATCGTGATGGTACAACAAAATCAGTATGGATGAGCACCGACAGAAGATCCTCATGCACATCTCCGGGCATTTGAGAGGATTTGCAACACGTTTAAGATCAATGGGGTAGATGAGAATGCAATTAAGCTAAGACTATTCAGCTTTTCACTCAAAGGCAGAGCCGAAACTTGGACAGAAAGTATCCAGCCGGACTCGATCACCACTTGGGCACAACTGAAAGCGGCCTTCCTCCAGAAATTCTTCCCACCAAGCAGAACCGCCCAACTTATGGCTGAAATCACCCATTTTGCTCAATGGGATCAAGAGACATTGTATGAAGCTTGGGAGAGGTACAAAGATATGATCAAGAAATGCCCTCATCATGGGTTGCAAGGCTAAGTCATTATCCAAACGTTCTTCAGTGGACTTCACCCGCAGTTCAAAAACGACATCATAGCTACATCGGGTGGAACCCTAATGGATAAGTCTTATGAGGAAGCATGCGAGCTGATCGATAATCTGGCCGAACATAGTTTTTCTACTCCAAGATCAGCAATTAGAAGAGTTGCGAGTGTGCAAGCGAATGATGAGTTGAAGGTGATGAAAGCTCAAATAGCCGCCATCACAAACCATTTGAATGGAGGTAGTCCAGACGTGTTCCCCGCTTTACAAGAACCTGAACAGGTTCAGTTTTTACAAAACTGGAACAACCAGCCGAGGAACGACCCTTTCTCGAACACATATAATGAGGGGTGGAAGAAACACCCTAATTTCTCATGGAGTCAACCCGGCCAATAGCAACAAGGTAATTCTTCTAACTTTTCTAATCCTCCTAATTCTAACAATGTTTACCGTCCTCCAGGTTACAACCAACGATGATTTGATAAAGTACCATCCGTAGAGAAGAAACCGGGGCTAGAAGACACGATGATGAAGTTCATGACCAAGATGGATAGCACTGTAGAAGAATTAGCAAGCACGGTTAACACGGTCAAGGCAGCTACTGACCAGAATACGACATCTATTAAACTCTTTGAAAGGCAAGTGGGACAAATTTCTAAAGTCCTACAAAACCGAGCTCCCGGGACATTCCCTAGTCAGACTTAAAGGAAACCAAGAGAAGAGTGCAATGCCATTTATCTGAGAAATGGCAAGGAGGTGATTAAGGAGGCAAATGTTGAGCTAAAAAATGGTGTTGCTAGTGATATTGTTGGTCCCGAAGGGCTATACAAGTTTGTAGAAGGGGGGGGGGGGTTGAATAGAAACACACATATTTTACTTTTCTAAAATGTTTATTGTTAAATCATTGACAATTTACAGCTTGTTGCGGAAACAAGATTAAGGATAAACCTAAATCTAAACAAGTTGGAACACTAAGTTTCTTGCACTAAGAAAGAGAACGAAATTACTAATAATAACCTATCTCAAGATAAGAAAGATGAACTTGTCCAGAGTTAGCAAGTTACTTCAAAATGAAGTGAGTTCATCTTCTTATATACAGCATGCATTTAATGCATTGCAGTTTACACTTTCCACGTGGCAGCAGCTGATTGGTTGCATGTCATTGACCTTTGTTGACAACCTTAGTAGCCACATGTTTGAACAGTGTAGTATCAGATTGTTTGTACGAATTCAGACAATATGGAGGTTCTTTTTCTGACATATCGTACGGAGACGTGCAAGGGTGGATAAGACAAAAAGTACTTTGTATGGAGGACTTTATGATCAGCTTTTCGTTGATTCAGCGATCTATCATTCTTTATCAGCGAATGATAGAATTCAGCGATAGGTAAAGTCTTGTACTTGATACTTCATGTTGAGTGGAAAAATCTGAGTCTTCGCTGATCCGCATCAGTTCATTAGGAGACTTGTCGCTGGTTCTTGAGCTTGATCTTCGACTTCAGCGTAGAACCTATGTTAACGTGAAACTTGTCTTCAGGGATCATAAGTGAACAACTAACTTATCAGCGATCACCATAAGTACTGAACAAACTCAGAGTATTATGGTGAACAGTTTCGCTGCATGTTTAAATCTAAAGAGCGAGAGTTTCTATCAGCGGTACTGTAAGATCTTAGTACTTATCAGCGATAGTGAAACTCTGATACATATTGTTTACTTACAATTTTCACTAAGCATATAAGAGAGGGTCATTATCAAATCACTGAGGTTTTCATAGCTGATAAGATAAGGAAATTATGAATAATAACCTAACACACAGTAGTAAGGAAGAAGAAGATGGCCCGAGCACTTCATTTCTGAAGTAGGGTTCTTCTTATATATTGCATGCATTTAATGCATAGCAGTGTTACTTTACACGTGGTAGCAGCTGAGTGGTTGCATGTTTTGACCTTTGTAGACGACCTTAGTAGCCGCATGGTGCACATTGTAGAATAAGAGTTTGTTGTACGATTCTAGACAAAAGGGAGGTCCGTTCTGACATTTTGTACGGAGACGTGCAAGGGAGGTAAGACAATAGTACTTTGTAAGGAGATTTCATGATCAGCTTTCGTTGAATCAGTACTTTATCAGCGAATGATAAAGCTCAGCGATTGCTGAAGTCTTCTACTTGATACTTCACGTTGAATGGACAATTGTGTGACTTCGCTGATATCGGCATCAGTTCATTAGTAGACTTGTTGCTGGTTCTTGGGCTTAATCTTCGACTTCAGCGTAGAACCTTTGTTGACGTGAAACTTGTCTTCAGGAATCATAAGTAAACAACTAAACTATCAGCGATCATCACAGAGACTGAACAGGCTCAGTGCTACTGGATGAACAGTGTCCGCTGAATGTCTAATCTAAAGAACGAGAGTTCCTATCAGCGGTACTGTAAATCACCAGTGATAGTGAAACTCTAATACATATTGTTTACTTACAATTTTCACTAAGTGTTAAAGAGAGGGTCATTATCAAATCACTGAGGGTTTGGATCAACAATATCCCCCTATTTGATTATGACATAGCAACAAAGAAAATTGCTAAGTATGGATACATAAGGATAAAAAGAACTCATAAAATATTTGTCCATTTTACTGTTTTCTGGGATCTTTTCAGTACTGATGGAGTAAAGTACATTCGTTGAAATTTTTCTTTAAACTTCGTAAAGTATTACAAAGGGAAGTGGAAAAATTACAAGTACAGCAAATAAAATTAAAAGTACAAAAGATGTAGACACATAGAGATAGAAGAATTACAAAGGAGATCCTATCCATCATAAGGTTCTTCCTTGACAAGAAGTTCATCGAGGGTCTTTGATGTGGGAATCATCCAGTCAGGGACCGTTACTCCTTGATCCTTTTTGTTCTTTGCTTCTTCAAAAATCAAGGGCTTGAGGTAACGTGCCTGTATGTCGCGTCGAAATTCATACCAGTAGATGAGGTCTCTGAGCTATTTGATGGGAGTGATGGGAAGCTCAGAGATGCGTTGAAAGTGTTGTCTTCCATCATAGTCTAAAAAGAAGATACCATAGGGTTTGCTTAAGACTTTTCCAGGGATGAAAGTTTCACCAAGAGGCAAAGAGGTGTCAAGCGCTGAGAGGTCAGCGTCAGGACCAAGTACGTCAGCATGAGAGAAACCAATACCTGTTTCGTTCCATATAGGAGGACCTGAGCCTGAAGGTTTCAGATTTTTCTTTGCAGAGGCCCTTCTTTGTTGAGTTGGAAGAGGAGTGGGAGGAGGAATATACACAGCAGAAGAAACCAAGTCGATCTGAGAGTTTATAATCTTCTCGACATGGCTCTTGAATTTTGAGCGTGATCGCTGAATGGCTATTCGCATCTCCAACCATTCAGAGAAACCAAATTTCTTTAATGAAGAAGCATAGAAGGTGTGCTTGGTTTCGTCTTCTCTGAATACGTCAACTTCAACGACAGGAACGTTTGCGAACGTTTTTCCTCTGATATTTACCTTGTTGATTCTGGATGGTCGAGATCTATAGTTCAGTCTTTCGTTGCACCATTCCAAAGTAGAATCAGATACCTTGGTCTTTTCTTCAACGATCCTCTGGGCGTCTTCCCATAACTGACGTTGGACTTCGATGGGAGTTCTTTTCAGCGCTGGGTCTTTCACCGATTGTTGGGCAAGCTGGATGGCAAGAGCTTTATCTTTTTCTTCAGCTTCTTTCTTTTCAGGGAGTAATCTTACAGCTCTGAGGTGATCAGTGAATTCTTTCTTCGTAAGTCTAAACTTTGTAGGAACAGGAATTTTGTCACGAGGAAGAATGATTCGCTGATCTTCAAGCTGTTTGATCATTGCATTGTTGGGATTTTATGTTAAAAAAAACGGTTTCAAAAACCATAAGAGGTAAAATATTTTACGCAACGGAAGCAAAAACTTTTGAACAAAACATAAAACCATTTATTCCCACCAAGGATCTTGTTACATGCAAGAAAAGATAAAAAGCAACAAACCAAGAAGGTTCAAAAATACAACCTTTGAAGACTTTGATTCCTCTCTGGAGGTTGGATGTTGGTGATGAATGTAGAACCCAAAAAGAGAGCTCCTCTAGTGGTATCCACCACAAGCAAATGACACCTTCAAGAATGCTAGTTCTTCTTCTATCTTGATGCAAGAACTCTAACAATCAATACCATAGGATTTGAAAGAGAAGAACACCAAAACACACACACACACACACTTGTGTGTGTTTCGGCCATGAATGAGAAGAGAGAGGAGAGGGAGTGCTTTGTGAGTTGTGTTGTCTTAAAAATCTCTCTTGAAAATTGCCAAGTATAATAAAGCTAGGGCCATTTCTATTGGACCACAAAAATGGTCCAATAAGAGTCCATGCAATATTACACAATAAACCCTTCCCCTTTTAAGATGTTTAAAATCATAGTTTAAGTATCTTAAATTATCTCCTCAAGCCCCTCCTTTCCTTTTTAGTTATAAAATAAATCCATCATATGTATTATTTTATTTTACCAAAATTATTATTTGCATCAAATATTATAAATCATAGTTATTAATATTTTTAAGAATTAATTAATATTTATCAAGAATCAAATTCTTATAAATATCAATTCGGTGTCTACTTGTTGTTCGGTGTGACCCTATAGGATCATATATTACCGGTAATATTATTTTATAATCATTCTTGAGCATATAGAACCAACAATCTCCCAATTGCTCAAGATTGCATTATAGAATGATATAGACAGTGGTGGACGTCTAGCAACATCTCACTGCCCCCAGCAATGTATGAATGTAAGTTCCATTCAACAACATCCAATTCCCACGAGCTCATAGCTTCAATTGATGTATAAGGTGTGGTATCAGTTATCCCTTTGTTTAGACATCATGTTGAACATGAGACATGGATCACTATCATTCTCATCTATTGTTCAACTTTTGGTAAGGCGCCTTAGATGTCTCACTCTTAACATATTTAGAGAAACAAATCCCATCTTGACTACATACGCTTTTCATGCAATGCCCAATAATGGCCTTTATAGCTGCCTTTTTCAAGAACAGCGGTTAACCATATCAAAGTACAACATTCCCTACATTTGAGTCCCAAATATGCATCTCAGGTCGAAGGATACAAAGATACTACCTTTATTCAAGACTCACTTATGACGACGATCCATGAGGTGATCTTGAAACGGGTCAGGTCCAATACTTGTTCCCTAACAAGTACCTATGAACTTGGTTGCAACACTTTGCCACTTTTACTCTTAAAAGTCCACCAATCCAATTCATATTAGTCTTACTTCATAGTTGCTCCCACAACTATGATCGACTATGGACATTTTGAATAACTAATTTATTCAAGGATTTAAACATGCTAATATAGAACACAACAAGTATGAAAAAATCATATCCTATATATCTAACTAAATACTATACTTGTTGCTTAACCTGTTCCAATATCCAAGTACTAAATTCAAATAAAATACCATCACTAGAATAACGAAGTCCTATAGGTCAAACATGACACTTCAAGTTTAGCTTATGAAAGGAGCTTCGTGAATGGGTTCATCCGGAACTTTGATTTGTTTAAACTTTGTGAACACTAACGTCTCCATCTTTAACTTTATTCCAAATATAGTTAAATGTTTGGAGTAGATGCTTGGTACTCTGATGTGAGATGGGGTCCTTTAGCTTGCGTAATGGCACCCACATTCTCATAAAAGATTTCAAGGTGATCCTGAATGGGAGGCATCTACCTAGCTTTTCAATGAACTCTTTCATCCAATCATCTTTCTTTTGCAGCTTCTAAAACAGCAATGTATTCTTATTTTGTAGTGTATTTTGCAACTTTACCTTCACTTGGAACCTTTTCAAGCGAACTACTTCTTCATTCATAATGAAGGTATTTCCCTTTTATGATCGAGAATCCTCTAGATCTTTGTGGAAGCTATCATTAATGTAACATTTTACTATGATCTTCTTCCAACCCTCAGTTAAGGAACACTTCCTTTGTTTTTCGTAAGTACCTTAAAATTGTTTTATAGTCATCCAATGACCTTTCCTCGTATCTTCTTCTAATGCTCTAAAGTATTATGATACAATGGATCTAGTGCATGTCATTGCATATATGATAGATCCAATTGCCAAAGCATATGGAACACCAATCATTTTATCTAGCTCAACCTTTATGCTAGAACATTGAGATATGTTCAAAATGATGTGTTATCATACTTGCAAGAAACTACCTTTAGAGCCTTGCATCTTGAACCTTTCAAGATTATGTCAACATATGCACTTTTGACTTAAACCTATAAGTCGTCTTGATCTAACTCTAAAGATCTTTATTTCAAGAACAAAATTTGCCTTTTCTAAGTCTTTTATTAAGGAAATACTGTCCGAGCAAAAACATTATGTTTTGCTAAGTCGGAAAGTTAATTTCCAAATACTAGTATGTCTTGCACATACAAGATTAGGAATTTTACTGCGCTCCCACTAGTTTTAGTAAATGCATGAGTCATCTTATATTTTGATGAAAATTAAACTTTTAATTTTCCTGTCAATGTGAAGAATTCTGCTTTGTGATACTTGTACTGATCCATGAATGGATTGTATCTCAGTGTTCATGACTCTAAGCCACTTACCAGATTCAGAATCTGACATAGCACTTTAGTACTTGATGGGCTTGCTAGAAACCTATCATACGTCATTCTTCATTAGTCATGAGAAATCGATATTTCTCGAGTTTCTGAATGATTCTACTAGATTTGCGAACACTTTGTGTTTGTCTTGATCAATCAAATTGTTCAGTTTCAACAACCTTTGTTTGATAACTTGTGCCAACCAATAAGTGCATTAGGTTATGAGGTTCTTGATTCCCTTAAAGTTCCTTAAATCTCCCACTTGCCTTGCCCATTAAAAACTTGGTTTCTAAGAACTTGGCTTTGGGACAATAAACAATTTTATTGTTTGTGGGATTGTAGAATCGGTATATAAAACAATTTATAGTATATTCTACAATATATGCATTTGGTAGATATTGGGTTGAGTTTACTTGAAGCTTATTGTCTTACATGCGCTTCATAAACCCACACCTCCAACTAAGACTAAGGATGAAAAAACTTTCATACGAAATCTTATAAGGTGTCTTGTCTACCTTTTGGTTGGTGTCAAAAAGTACGGTTTACTTTAACTAGGGCAGAATTCCGAATTGATAAAGGAATAGTACTACTACTCATCATAGAGCGAACTTTCTATGATGATTCAAGAGTTCTTGGTTTAGATACTATCCTCCTATATCAGAAAAGACTTTAATGGTCCTGCTGAGTTGTTTTCTTAAATTTCACTTTGAAACGGTTTGAATCATATCAAATGCTTCATGCTTATGTTTCATAAACATAACTTCAACGTTTGAAATTCGTCAGTGAAGACTTTGTATTACCTATCACCATGTCTAGACTTGGTTTTGAAAGACCATATACATCAACTTGTATCAATTCTAAAAAAACTGTTTCTCCTTCTCTATGAATTAGAGAAAAGAGCTATATTCAACTTATCAAGATCGCATATTTCAAAAGAAAAACATTTTCATTTGTCTTTAAAATACCACACTTTTGAAGTTGAGATATGCGTTTAATATTTACTTGATTAAGTTGACTATTTTATGTTTAGATTTGATTCAAATCATATTTGAGTCTTATGGTGTTTATATAGAACTATGTTTTAGAAGGCTTTTGAGATTCACTTTATTATTAAATTAAGAGGACTAGTTCTCGAAATAGAATAATTCATTTTGAATATGAATACAATCGTTTCAAAAACGGTTAAGTGAATTTCATTCAATCAATAAACATGTGACTGGAAAACAACAATTTAGTCAAACTAAATTTAAACATTGTTCGAAACAAAACTTGTTTAACAATACAAGCCATATGGTTTCATAATAAAATCTCCTATAAGCTTGGTATGCAATCTTGCTTCCATGCTTATATGGACCACCATTTTGCTTCTCATTTAGTCACTTACCTTTCTTGATCTTCTGTAACATATTACAAAAGTGAGTTCTACACTTAGTATCAAATACACAAGTGTAAGATAGAAAGGTAAAAAAGATCTATTTAA
Organism: Saussurea involucrata; assembly: GCA_033807775.1. Lineage (NCBI taxonomy): Eukaryota > Viridiplantae > Streptophyta > Magnoliopsida > Asterales > Asteraceae > Saussurea > Saussurea involucrata. Next base: position 92,402,204 of record CM066314.1, read on the forward strand.
AATATAGATACCTGAAGGACTTTCCTTCGCTAGAAAAACATTCATTTCTCAGAAGGGCAATCTCCTCTTCTATGACCAATGTTGCCACATTTATCATATGTAACTGTTACCATGGGAAGATTCCTTTCAGCAGTTTCTAGCATCGTATGCAATTTTGGGACTGAAATCTTCTCGAGGTCTATATTCAGATTCTCGACAAAAACATCAAATGCTTTGGTCAGAGATTTGAGGATCACATTTGCGGCTCTCCTATTGGAATAAGGATAGCCAAGTCTATCCAAATAGTCAAGGTGCGTCCTCATTTTGTGAATATAAGAGCTTACATCTTGGCCTTCCTCCATATTTGTCCTGTGAAGTACCCTAATAGTATTGAAGCGTTCACGGACTATATATATATATGGCAACATTCCCATAATCGGTTTACCATGTCAAATGCCCTCAGTGGAAACGTTTCCATTCTTTCTAGTACGGATGGAACCATGGTTTCAAGCATAAGACGTGATACATCGATTGAATCATCATTATGTTTCAATCAAGTGTCGTTTAGTTTCTATGGAGGTAAGAGGAGGTTCTTGAGGAGTACGTATGATTTGTTTTCATGTGTGAGAACGTGTCTCAATGTTTTGAAAACAAATTGGGAAGTTCTGAGTGGTTAACTTTTCTTCCAAAAGAAAAGGTCTTAGGGGTGTGTTAATTGTAGTGTTTGCATTTTGGGTCATCTACAAAATTTAACAAAGTTAATATAGTATTTTCAATATTAATTTTTTTAGCAAATTAATTACCCTTTTGTTTTCTAAAAACATTAATTTGCATATAATCTAGGATCCAACGTTGCAAAACAAATGAAACGGTTAGGTGACCTTTATCCCGTCCATTTAATCCAACAAGGTAGATAACGTTTATCGATTACATCGAATGTAATTCCTAGCGTTATGGGATCCTTAACAACGTTTGTTAATTGGCATGTTTGATCCCATCTATGCCTTGGGCTTCTAATGCTTAGGTGACCTTTATCACAAAAGATTCCCAATCAAGTCATCCTACTTGAGACAACATGTGAATCTCACATCCATGCGGTTAGGTGACCATTATCCCACAAAGACATAAGAATCACCTCATCCATCTCAAGACAATCCAAGTGGTTAGGTGACATTTATCCCACAAGGGTGTCATAGTGACGTATTTAGTGTTTCTCAAAAGGACGGCATATGATTTGCATTTATAAAAAGGGATTTTAGATGTATTACAATTCTAGTTTTGTAAACATTTTAGTATTATGTGATTTTGCATGCATTCAATAATACATGGTATTTAAATAAAATCTTACTACTCATCAAATGGTTCCTATTTAATAAAATCTCTATTTTACCAACTAATGATCATAATAAGAACCATTTATAATCTTTTAATAAAACACTTTTATTTTTAGATTATGAATTTATATGAGTTTCAAAATCTCTATTTAAACTTCCTATTATAAAACTCAAAATCTCAATTTTTGTCTTAAAAACCATAGTACCATATTATTGCATGCATCCAACAATCAAGGTACTCTTTTTAAGAAAAAGATATTTTCATCGAAATGAATAAATTTAAAATCTCCATTTTACTCAATTAAAAATCCAATTTTATAGTCACGTCGTTTTTAAATAAACAATTTTATATAAAAACTTATTTGAACCAATTTGCTTGTCATTTTTTAAAATCTCCATTTTAAATATTGGTTGATATAAAATCTCTATTTTAAACTTGGTTCATTTAAAATATAATTTTAAAATTTGTCGCTTCAACTTTTAAACAATTTTAAATAAGCGCGTTTGAACCAATTTTATGTTCTTTACTAGAATACAATATCCTATATTTTAACGCATCAAAAGAACATAATCAACCATAAACATGCAAAAGAATGTGCATAAAACAAAGCCATTTCTAATGACATTTCTTGTGAGCCAAAACAAGAAATGCCAAGTCCATGCCTAAGGGACAAAATAAAAATAAAAAAACTTCAAGCTCCATCTTCAAGCTCCATGTTGGCTTTCTTCTTGTTACATTTTATAAAATAAAAAACTAGTTCTAACAACTAATCTAATACTTACAAAATGAACAAAAGAAACATGAAATAATAAAACATATTTACTATTACAAACCAACATGAATAATAATAAAAATTATAACAAATTTAAAGGAAACAACACAACAACCAACACATTGGTCCATGGCTTGTTTATGCACATATTACTCATCAATAACATAAAACAACACTTTGTTTTTGTTAGGCAACTTTTATGTAACAAAAATGCATGTTGAAAATTTGTTACATAAAATATATATAAAAAAAACAAATACAAACTAGTTGCCTAAAAGCCATGTATGAACTTTTCATATAAAATGAAATTTTATCCATGGCTTCCAAAAACCAAGTTTTATCCATATAAAACTTATTATCTAATCGTGCATTATAACATAGGCTATGATACCACTTGTTGGGATTTTATGTTCAACAAAAACCGGTTTCAAAAACCATAAGAGGTGAAATATTTTACGCAACGGAAGCAAAAACTTTTGAACAAAACATAAAACCATTTATTCCCACCAAGGATCTTGTTACATGCAAGAAAAGATAAAAAGCAACATACCAAGAAGGTTAAAAAATACAACCTTTGAAGACTTTGATTCCTCTCGGGAGGTTGGATGTTGGTGATGAATGTAGAACCCAAAAAGAGAGATCCTCTAGCGGTATCCACCACAAGCAAATGACACCTTCAAGAATGCTAGATCTTCTTCTATCTTGATGCAAGAACTCTAACAATCACTACCATAGGATTTGAAAGAGAAGAACACCAAAACACACACACTCACGTGTGTGTGTTTCGGCCGTGAATGAGAAGAGAGAGGAGAGGGAGTGCTTTGTGAGTTGTGTTGTCTTAAAAATCTCTCTTGAAAATTGCCAAGTATAATAAAGCTAGGGCCATTTCTATTGGACCACAAAAATGGTCCAATAAGAGTCCATGCAATATTACACAATAAACCCTTCCCCTTTTAAGATGTTTAAAATCATAGTTTAAGTATCTTAAATTATCTCCTCAAGTCCCTCCTTTCCTTTTTAGTTATAAAATAAATCCATCATATGTATTATTTTATTTTACCAAAATTATTATTTGCATCAAATATTATAAATCATATTTATTAATATTTTTAAGAATTAATTAATATTTATCAAGAATCAAATTCTTATAAATATCAATTTTTGTCTTAAAAACCATAGTACCATATTATTGCATGCATCCAACAATCAAGGTACTCTTTTTAAGAAAAAGATATTTTCATCGAAATGAATAAATTTAAAATCTCCATTTTAAATAATTTGACTCAATTAAAAATCCAATTTTATAGTCACGTCGTTTTTAAATAAACAATTTTATATAAAAACTTATTTGAACCAATTTGCTTGTCATTTTTTAAAATCTCCATTTTAAATATTGGTTGATATAAAATCTCTATTTTAAACTTGGTTCATTTAAAATATAATTTTAAAATTTGTCGCTTCAACTTTTAAACAATTTTAAATAAGCGCGTTTGAACCAATTTTATGTTCTTTACTAGAATACAATATCCTATATTTTAACGCATCAAAAGAACATAATCAACCATAAACATGCAAAAGAATGTGCATAAAACAAAGCCATTTCTAATGACATTTCTTGTGAGCCAAAACAAGAAATGCCAAGTCCATGCCTAAGGGACAAAATAAAAATAAAAAAACTTCAAGCTCCATCTTCAAGCTCCATGTTGGCTTTCTTCTTGTTACATTTTATAAAATAAAAAACTAGTTCTAACAACTAATCTAATACTTACAAAATGAACAAAAGAAACATGAAATAATAAAACATATTTACTATTACAAACCAACATGAATAATAATAAAAATTATAACAAATTTAAAGGAAACAACACAACAACCAACACATTGGTCCATGGCTTGTTTATGCACATATTACTCATCAATAACATAAAACAACACTTTGTTTTTGTTAGGCAACTTTTATGTAACAAAAATGCATGTTGAAAATTTGTTACATAAAATATATATAAAAAAAACAAATACAAACTAGTTGCCTAAAAGCCATGTATGAACTTTTCATATAAAATGAAATTTTATCCATGGCTTCCAAAAACCAAGTTTTATCCATATAAAACTTATTATCTAATCGTGCATTATAACATAGGCTATGATACCACTTGTTGGGATTTTATGTTCAACAAAAACCGGTTTCAAAAACCATAAGAGGTGAAATATTTTACGCAACGGAAGCAAAAACTTTTGAACAAAACATAAAACCATTTATTCCCACCAAGGATCTTGTTACATGCAAGAAAAGATAAAAAGCAACATACCAAGAAGGTTAAAAAATACAACCTTTGAAGACTTTGATTCCTCTCGGGAGGTTGGATGTTGGTGATGAATGTAGAACCCAAAAAGAGAGATCCTCTAGCGGTATCCACCACAAGCAAATGACACCTTCAAGAATGCTAGTTCTTCTTCTATCTTGATGCAAGAACTCTAACAATCACTACCATAGGATTTCAAAGAGAAGAACACCAAAACACACACACACACTTGTGTGTGTTTCGGCCGTGAATGAGAAAAGAGAGGAGAGGGAGTGCTTTGTGAGTTGTGTTGTCTTAAAAATCTCTCTTGAAAATTGCCAAGTATAATAAAGCTAGGGCCATTTCTATTGGACCACAAAAATGGTCCAATAAGAGTCCATGCAATATTACACAATAAACCCTTCCCCTTTTAAGATGTTTAAAATCATAGTTTAAGTATCTTAAATTATCTCCTCAAGTCCCTCCTTTCCTTTTTAGTTATAAAATAAATCCATCATATGTATTATTTTATTTTACCAAAATTATAATTTGCATCAAATATTATAAATCATATTTATTAATATTTTTAAGAATTAATTAATATTTATCAAGAATCAAATTCTTATAAATATCAATTCGGTGTCTACTTGTTGTTCGGTGTGACCCTATATGATCATATATTACCGGTAATATTATTTTATAATCATTCTTGAGCATATAGAACCAACATGCATCTCTCTTTTCTTGATCCTCTTCACTTAGCTTTTGAGGAGCCAAGGAAGGTCTGTTTTTGTGAGAGAGCTGATGTTCTTCAGGTTCATCAGTCTCAGTGGTTAAATCCAAGACTGGGATTATTTCTTCAGCTTTTGTGGCTGGGATTATTGTTGGTGAAGTTGTAGGAGCTTCAGTGGGATCCTCAAACAGGGGAGAGGACTAGCTGAAACACAACGATTGTTTAAGTAAGAACATGGGAAGAAAGAGAGAGAGAAAAGAATGGGGTTTAAGTGTATAGAGGTTTTATGGAGAGGAGAACTGAGATTGAGAAGGGATAGAGGAGAGATGCAGTATAAGGGAAGAGAAGATATTGTACCTGACAAGCTGGCTTAATCTGATGGATAGCCAGATTGCCTTCTGCAGCGAGGCCTTTGTTTTTTCCTTTGTCAGCTTCAGACGCTGCAGGCTTTGTCTTGGTCGTCTCCCCTGAAGGTTCATTTATTGAAATCCCTTTCACAGGACCCTCTTGGGCTCAACGAAGAAGAAGTCATCATCATCATCTTTAGGGGATACTGATGGTTCTTCATCATCGATATCGATGGGTTCTTCGTCTTCTTCTTCTTCTTCTTCTTCTTCAGACTCGACCTCGTCAGCGTAAGGTTCAGTCACATCAGCAACAACTTCCTTGTGTTTCTCTTCGAGTTGCTCCCCCTTAGATATAGAGGGAGGTTTCTCAGTTCTCTTAGGGTTTTCAACTCCCTGAGGTTGTGAAGTAGAAGTAGCAGCAGCATTTTCATTTTTCTCCCCCTCCGAATTATGAAGAAGATCTTCATCTTTTTTCTCCCCATCTTCCACATTATGAGTGGGGGAGGAAATAGATTGATCAGCAGCAGCAGTCATAGGATTACTGTCTTCCAGGCCAGTAAGTCCCATGAAGGTTTCAATCACAACTATTCTTGCTTCTAGGCCAGAAATAGCAGGACTGATCTTTTGGAGATCATCTAGATCGGCCTGTGTAAAGTGAGACTTTGGGGCATCCAGGCGATTGAGTATCTGCTGAAGGAGATCTTTGACCGTGGTGACCTCACCCTTAAGAGTACCAACCTCTGTCTTCAATGATGTGACTTCATTGGACAGAGTGGTGAAGTTTGTTGCCAGGGTGGTTTTGGTGAGGTTGAGATTGTTGATGTTTGTGGAAGTTTCAGCGAGAGTGGTAGCAAAAGTTCCTATGCTGCCATCCACCTTCTCCATATCAGCTTTGGAGGCTTTTTCATCAATGACCTCGGTCAACTTTTTAAGGTTCTATCCAGCGTCTGTAACCGCTGAAGAGTTTGTGGAGAGTGTGGTGTTGTAAGATTCCACCTTTGTTTCCAGGGCCTTCAGGGAGGTGTTGATATCCCCCAAATTAGGACCTGAAACAGTTATTAACTTATGAACAGAGGAAAGCTCAGAAGTTTGGGGTTTAGAGAGAAGAGTTGGTTGAGTTATGTGTATACCTGTAGGTGGGTTTGCGAAGTTGTCGAAACCTCGTAAACCTGAGAAGTGTTCCATGTCGTCGTCGAGAGTGCCTTGGCACATGGAGGTGCCTGCAGATCCTAAGTTTGTTTCCATCATCGCATGTAGAGTATCAGTAGCTGAATCATGAACGATGACGGGTGTCCCCGAGAATGTTGGGAAAATTGATGGAGAGTCGAAAGAAAGAGTCGGAGGAGTGAAGGATGAGAAGATTGGTTGGGTGCAAGGTTCAGCGTTTGATCCGCTGACAATCACTTAAGTCTGTAGAGAGGCTGAAGGAGGTGGGTTCAGTTCCAAGTTTATAACCTCGGTGTTTAGAGACGCTTAGGTCGGAATTGAAGGGGTGGCTTGATCAGATGTGGCTGAGCGTACCACGGAACTATCCATCAGCTCTTCAAGGTGAGTTGTGGAGTCTTCAGCATGTGAATGCTTGGAGGGTTGCTCCTTGGTTTTCTTGATCCTTTTGGAATCAAGTTGGGAAGATGATTGTTTCCTTTTTCGAGAAGGAGTGGAGGGTGCATCTTGGGTATCAGCGGTGGGGATTTCCGCAGAAGTAGCCGCAAAAGTAGAAGAATGAGGATTAAGAAGAGATAAGAGAGTAGTAAGACGTACCTCGTTTGGCAGAGGCTTGAAGGCCAACCTGAGAGAGTCTCAGATCACCCTCTTTTGGGTATTTGTCCCCAAGGACAAGTTGAAAGATGGCACTGATGAATCGGGGATATGGAACCCATGACGGTCTATCAGCCATATCAACTCTGAACGCAAGGTCATCATAGATGAATGAGGCCCAGTCAACATGGAGACCTTTCAGCAATGCATAGCCCATTGCTTGTTGAGGTTGAGCAGCTTGATCAGAGGAGCCGGACTTCGCTGTCATGCAACTTATCAAGTGAGCGAAGATGAAGTTCATCTCGCTGGGCATCTTGGACTTCTTGATCAGGGTCAATTTCTTCTCAATATGCTTGTCCCTCCCTGTGTTCCATGCGTAACCCATTGCATCAAAGAATGCAGTGATGGCTTCCATATCAGCATGGTTTTTATGGTTTGGGAGAGGGACAAAGGGTTTTTCTTTGGGGGCAGTGGGTAGGCTGAGTGCACGCTTGATAATGGCAGGGTTGATTTTGGTTGTGCCAAATTTGGTGTCACAGAGAATGACATCAAGGAGTTTCTTAGGGTCTTTGGTTGAAGGAACCTGAGCTCGTCTGACAGTATACCAGAACTAATATAGAAGGAAATTTATGGGCAGGGGGTACGAAGGTTAAGGCTTTGAATAAGCAGCAGGTTTGGAGAAAATTCACAGCATCATCCAGATGCCTGACTTGCTTTCGTGGAGGAAAATCAAAAAGAGCATATAGATTGTTTGATTTTGAAAAATTTACTTCCTCAAGTGTGAACTTGACTTGAGGAGCTTTGGGAAGAGTCAGTTTCTCAGCAGCAGGCGATTTCTTAGTGGTAGGAGCAGCAGTAGAGGATGCCATTTCTGTTTAACATAGATAAACATGAAGAATAGATAAAGAACAATGTCTTAATGTGGAAAGATTCTCCAATAAGATGTTGTTGTTTTTTGTCCATTTCATTCAGGCCAAAGATGTCTTAATGAAGATTAGGGTTTTCTAGTTTTGATAAAAAGGGACAAGAACTAATGAATGTCTTATTTTCCAGTTTCCTTAAAAAATCAGGATTCTGGAAAAACATATGAACAACAAGTTTAAGATTTTTGTTTTAAACTTGAAGAACAACCATGAAGGATGTGTTCATAAAATCATGAACGAAAATGATTTCATTTTAAAAGGTTCTTTTGTCTGATCTTGTAGAAACAATAAAGAGATCAAAAACAAGTTAGAAATAGGTAAATAATAAAAATATTAACCTTGTTGTCAAAGAAGGAGATGAACAGTTTTCTAGAAAAACTCGAGTTCAAAATGCAACAGTAATTTCTTGCTCGGAGAAGAAGATGTTCGCGTAAAGGAAAAATATAAACTCGAAATGGTTTATATAGTGAGAGCAGAGAGAGAAAAACTATGAGCGGGAAAGTTTTTCATCATGACACGGACACGTGTTTGCATTTGACTGGATGGTAAACGAAACCTGCAAACGTGTGTCAGAAAAAGAACGTGCCAGGGTTTATCCGTTGTGATGATGTCACAAACGTCCTTTCATATTTTAGGATGTCTCTGAGTTTTTGAAAGCTCAGGGACATTTTGAAAACATGAAACACTGAATAGAAATATCAGTGTTAGTTTTAGAAATTTCAAAGTATCACTAAAGGAAGAGATATTCAGCGATGCAATTTGTTTTGAAATCTTTTAGTTCTAGATGAACGTCAGCGAGTAAAGAGAGAACATACCTTGATATCAGCGAATCAACTTTGTTCAGAGAGAAGATAGTAGAATGGGTTATATAAGTTGGTTTTATCCGGTCGCTGATCAAATGTGAACCGCTGAAGATTTTACTCTTCAAAGTTCAGCATTCTAAGCTCGCTGATGAGAAAGTTGAATCTTGTCTCATCCAGAGGTTTGGTGAAAAGATCAGCTAACTGAAAATCAGTTGGGATAACATGAAGTTCTATATCACCATTCATCACATGATCTCTGATAAAATGATACCTGATTTCGATATGTTTGGTCTTTGAGTGTAGTACTGGATTGTTGGCTATAGCGATGGCCCTAGTGCTGTTGCAATAGATTGGAATTTTCGAGAGCTGTAGGTCATAGTCCAGTAGTTGATTTCTTATCCGCAAGACCTGAGAACAACAGCTTCCAGCGGCTACATACTCAGCTTCAGCGGTGGAAGTGGACACTGAGTTTTGTTTTTTACTTGTCCAACTCACCAGCTTTCCGCCCAGGAGCTGACATCCTCCTGTGGTGTTTTTCCTATCCAATTTGAAACCCGCAAAATCACTATATGAATAGGCGATTAGATCAAACCCTGAATCTTTGGGATACCAAAGACCTAGGTTTGGAGTTCCCTTAAGGTAACGAAAGATTCGCTTTACAACGATCATATGAGATTCCTTAGGTTAAGCTTGATATCATGCACACAAACAGGTTGCGTACATAATATCAGGTCGGCTAGGTGTAAGATACAAAAGAGAGGCGATCATCCCACGGTATGTCATGACATTAACAGGTATTCCAGAAGAATCCTTGTTTAGTGTCAGCGGCGGTGCCATAGGGGTTTTCATAGCTGAACTCTGAGTTAAATCAAATTTCTTCAGCATATCTTTAACATACTTTCCCTGAGTAATGAAAGTTTCCTTTTCATTTTGTTTTATCTGAAGACCAAGGAAATATGTTAGCTCACCCATCATACTCGTTTTATACTCTGCTTTCTTTCTATCAGTGAAACGAGTACAAAGGTCAGGGTTAGTAGAACCAAATATAATGTCATCAACATATATCTGAACAAGAATAATATGACCTTTTACTTTCCTGAAGAATAGAGTCTTATCGATTTTACCACGCTCAAATTGTTCAATATGGAGATAAGTAGAGAGAGTGTCATACCATGCACGAGGAGCTTGCTTTAAGCCAGAAAGTTCCTTATCCAGTTTATAAACATAACCTGGATGCTTAGGATCTGAGAATCCTGGAGGTTGTTCCACATAGACTCCTTCATTCAGCTTTCCATTAAGAAACGCTGACTTAACATCCATTTGATAAACTTTGAAGTCTTTGTGTACAGCGTAGGCTAAGAATAGACGAATAGATTCTAGTCTTGCTACTAGAGCAAATGTTTCGTCGTAGTATATACCTTCCTCTTGTTTGTATCTTTGAGCAACAAGACGAGCCTTGTTGCGGGTTACAGTTCCATGTTCGTCCAACTTCTTTCGATAGACCCATTTAGTGCCTATCACTATCTTGTCAATTGGTCTTCGAACAAGTTTCCAAACTTTGTTTCTTTCAAATTCTGTAAGCTCTTCTTGCATAGCGCTGACCCAGTTTGTATCTTGGAGGGCATCATCTGTTTTCTTTGGTTCAAACTAGAGAAATAAAGTTAACAAATAAACAAATGTTACCTGCACTTCGTCGAGTATGAACACCAGCGTTTGGATCACCAATAATTTGATCAATAGGGTGATTGACAGTCCATCGCTGAGACGGAGTATGAGTCGCTGACTCAACTTGAACTGGAGGAGCTGAAGATGAGGTTTCAGAAACTTCTGGAATATCAGCCAAGAGAGAAGTAGGTGCAGATGTCATTACATTCACTGATTGCTGAGAAGTAGAAGGAATGTCTGAGGTAGAAGCAGGCATAGTGTTTAAAGGAATAGCTGAGACCCATGAAGTTTCAGCTTCACTAGTCTGCATGTCTAGGATGATAGTAGGACCATCATCTTCAACGGTATGAGTATGAGGAGTGGGAATATCTTCTGAATCACCAAGATATGAAATCATCCATTGATTCAGTTCTTCAGTATCAGCAGAACGTCGAGAATTCGCTGAACGGGATTCGTCAAAGGTGACGTGAATAGTTTCTTCAACAGTCTATCTTCTTCGATTGAAGACTCTGAAGGCTTTGGAGACTGAGGAGTATCTAAGAAATATTCCGTCATCAGCCTTAGGATCAAACTTTCCAAGGGCATCTCTGTTGTTCAGTATGAAACACTGACATCTAAAGATGTGAAGAAAGCTAATTGAAGGCTTTCTCCCATGGAAATGTTCATAGGCTGTCTTGTTAAATCTTTTGACTATTAGCGACCTGTTTTGCGTAAAACAAGCAGTGTTGACAGCTTCTGCCCAACACTGAGTAGGCAGGTGAGAATCGCTGAGCATTGAACGTGCAACTTCAATAATAGTTATATTTCTTCTTTCAGCGACTCCGTTTTGTTGCGGTGTTCTCACTGAAGAAAAGTTGTGAGAAATACCCTTACTCTCAAAGAAGGAATCAAGAGAACTGTTTTTAAATTTAGTCCCATGTTCACTCCTTATTGAGCGAACGGTCAAGTTGTTCAGGACTTCCATTTTCCTGACAAAGGTGATGAGTTCTTCAGGGGTGTCACTCTTAGAACGGAGAAACATTACCCAGGTATAGCGAGAGAATTCATCAACTATGACCAGTGTATATTTCTTTCCAGCGATGGATTGTTTGTTAACAGGGCCAAAAAAATCCATATGGAGAAGTTGTAGAGGAGATGACACTGAGGAGACTTGCTTTGATTTAAAGCTTGCTTTGGTCTGCTTCCCTTCCTCACACGATGAACATAAGGACTTTTTGGCGTATGAGTGTTAAGGTAGACCAGTGACTAACTCTTTAGAAGAAAGAGTGTTCAGTGTTTTGAAGTTGAGATGGGAGAGCCTCTTATGCCATAACCAGTTGGCGTCAGATGAGGCTTTTGAGAAGAAACAGGAGTTCTCAGTGGTTGTTGAGTCCATGTTTATAACGTAAACATTTTCCAAACGATAACCGCTGAGAGCTATTTCTCCTTTTTGTCAGCGACAAAGCAGGATTCCTTAGTAAAGATTACTTTGTTATCCATGTCGCAAAGCTGACTGATGCTTAGAAGATTATGCTTCAGCCCTTCAACATATGCGACTCTTCAGTAGGTTGTTGTATCATTAGAGAGTACACCAAACCCTCGGGTATGTCCTTTTCCGTTTCCACCGAAAGTTACAGAGGGACCCTTCTCTTCCTTATACTCAGTGAGCAGGTTCTTCTTACCAGCCAGGTGTCTAGAGCATCCGCTATCGAGATACCAGATACCCTTCTTAACCAGCAAACAAAGGAAGATTAGTTTGACTTGGGTACCCATTTCATCATGTGTATACTCTTATCAGTGGAGGTAGATGGAATGGAAGGTTCAGCAGTCTTCGCAGCATTTGAAGATTCAGCTTTGTCAGTCTTCACTTTGGTTAATTTCTTAACCTCAGTGGTCTTCTTTGCCTTGGGGGCAATAATCTTCACCTTAGCTATCTTTTCAGCTTTGGTGGCGGTAGGGCACTTACTAGCAATATGATTTGTAAGTCCACAGTGATAACATTTCCTATAACTAAAAGTAGTTCTAGGACCATTTGCATGCTTAGCCGTTAGTTTTAAATGAGCTGGGCTAGCACAAAGTATACCTTTAGCATTGGAAATGAGAGAAACTTTCAGTTCTTCATATTTCCTACCAGTTATATCCACTTTAATTCTAGGAGTAGATCGCTGAATAAATCTAGGGATCTTGTTCTTCGAAGTAGAGGGATAAGTCACTGACGCTTTAGAAGCATTCAACTTAGGTACACAAGTACCCTTATGAGGTTTTTGGTTAAAAGCAATTCCTTTACCTTTGTCTTTAGAGACTGAGGTAGGTTTTGGAAAAATAATTTTCTCTTTACCTTTCAAAGTTAAGGTAGAGATTTCCTCAGGGATGGGAGTTTTTGAAGAGGAACACTGAGATGAGAAAGTGTCAGGGATTGAGGATACGAACATTCCAAACTTAAGCATGGAACGGTCAGTGGTTTGTTCTAGAGTATCAGCTTTGTAACCAATACCACGTTTATCACTCGGGGGAATCTGAGACTTAATTATCTCAATGATATTTGTTGAGGAGTTATACCATCCATCAACAGTAGCTTATTCAGCTTTTAATGCAGCGATAGCTTCTTCGCGTTCGATTTTGACTAGCTGATTTAAATGAACTTGATCTTTAAAATCTTCTTCAATTTTAGAAATCTTTTCTAATTGTTTGTGACAGTTTTTAAGCTGTTCAGCGAGGTCAAGGTTTTGATTTTCAATAACAGTTTTGCCATTCATGGCTTCAAATAAACTTCTAGTCAAGAGATCGATCTTTCGAAGACTATCAGCTTCATCAATATTTAAAATATTGGTAAAGAAGGAAGGTGATACCTTGGTAGTAGAGGTTGAAGTATAGGGAATGTCAAAATTTCTTCCTCATCTTCAAGTTTGGCCATGAGACATAGATTGGCTTCATCATCATCTTCAGAGTCAGATGATTCGTCTTCGTCAGAGGCAACCCAATCATAGTCAGCCATCAGGCCTTTGCCTTTCTTCTTAAAGGTTTTCAGCTTTGAATACCTTTCTTTCAGCTCTTTTGTATTTTTCATCTCTAGTTCTGGGAGTAAAGTTTTTCTTGGGAAAAGCTGAGGATCTAGAGACTTTCTTTGACCTGAACTCGCTAGCAAAATGTCCTATCTTTTCACAGTTATAGCAAGTAGCAGTAGCCTTATCAACAGGGGTTGATGATCTTGGCTTGTTAGTAATAGCAAGAGGTTTGTTCATTCTGAAATTACTCTTTTTAGCAAATCTCCTGAACTTATTAGCCAGGAATGCCAGAGTTTCATCATCATCAGAAGCATCAGAATCTGATGAACGTTCAGAGTTAGTTTCCAGCTCAGTGACAGTGATAGTAGATCGCTGAGTGGAAGGTAACTCTAAGAGTAAAGCAACATGGGTGCTTTTGGAATCTTTTACAAGATTCTTCTTAAGATGACTTGATTGCTCATGATTAAGCATCGTGCCATATAAGGTAGAAAGAGTCATGGATTTTAGATCCTTTTATAGCTTGAGACACATTGAATAACTGTCCCAGCTTTCAGGTAAACATTCGAAGAACTTTGTCAGTACTTCAAAGTTAGAATATTCCTTACCAACGGTTTTTAGATCTATTATTAAGCAGTTAAAATGTTGGTGTACTTCAGAGAGAGATTCATTCTTACCACAAATGAAGCTTTCGTACTGTCTTACCAGGTTGATCTTACGTGAATCCTGGACTTCAGAAGTACCTTCATACTGAACACAGATTGTGTCCGACATAGCTTTGGAGGTCTTCAGGTTCATGACGGAATGGTAGACTTCGTCAGGAAGAGCCATGGAAAGAATGGATCTGGCTTTAGTGTCGAGAGCCACTTTCTTCTTATCTTCATCAGTCCACATATGAATTTCCTTGGGAACCAACCTTTCTGGAATAGCAGTTCTATTCTCAGCGGCTGGAACTTCAGGATCAATTCTTACAGGAATATATGAACCATTTTCGATGTAACAAGGTATAGTTGGGTCTACACCTTCTAAGAAGAGAATCGTCCTATTTTTTCACATATTAAAGTTATCTCTGAAGAATCTAGGGGGTTTTGCAAGAGAACCGTTGTCAATATAGTTAGTGTTTGTGTTTGTAGCCATTTGAAAAAATAGCAAGGAAGAGAAGATTAGTATAGATAAGATCTTGTTTATGAGATTAAACAAATCTGGTCTGATACCACTTGTTGGTCCCGAAGGGTTCTACAAGTTTGTAGAAGGAGGGGGGTTGAATAGAAACACACGATTTTTACTTTCTAAATTGTTTATTGATAAATTAAAACAATTTACAACTTGTTGCGGAACAATATTAAGGATTAACCTAATCTAAACATGTTAAGAACACTAAGTTTCTTGCACTAGAATAAAGACAGAAAGGAGATAAGTAAATTACGAATAATAACCTAACACACAGTAGTAAGGAAGAAGAAGATGACCCGAGCACTTCATTTTTGAAGTAGGGTTCTTCTTATATACTGCATGCATTTAATGCATAGCAGTGTTACTTTACACGTGGCAGCAACTGAGTGGTTGCATGTTTTGACCTTTGTAGACAACCTTAGTAGCCGCATATTGCACAGTGTAGAATCAGAGTTTGGTGTACGATTCTAGACAGAAGGGAGGTCCGTTCTGACATTTCGTACGGAGACGTGCAAGGGAGGTAAGACAATAGTACTTTGTAAGGAGACTTCATGATCAGCTTTCGTTGAATTAGTACTTTATCAGCAAATGATAAAGCTCAGGGATTGCTGAAGTCTTCTACTTGATACTTCACGTTGAATGGACAATTCTGTGACTTCGCTGATATCCGCACCAGTTCATTAGTATACTTGTCGCTGGTTCTCGGGCTTAATCTTCGACTTCAGCGTAGAACTTTTGTTGACGTGAAACTTGTCTTCAGGAATCATAAGTAAACAACTAAACTATCAGCGATCATCACAGAGACTGAACAGACTTAGAGCTACTGGATGAACAGTGTCCGCATAATGTCTAATCTATAGAGCGAGAGTTCCTATCAGCGGTACTGTAAAGTCTTAGTACTTATCAGCGATAGTGAAACTCTAATACATATTGTTTACTTACAATTTTCACTAACTGTTAAAGAGAGGGTCATTATCAAATCACGGAGGGTTTGGATCAACATGATCATCAATCATTTGAAGACCATCCAACCGAACCTTCAAAGTCCAGTTCAGACTATCAGGACCGACAACGGGATGTAATTCAAGAATCAAACGGTGAACGACTACCTGACTTCTGTCGGCATTTCGCAAACCTTCTCGGCCGCACGCACTCCTCAACAAAACGGAGTGGTGGAAAGGAGCAACCGTACCCTCGTCGAAGCGGCTCGCACGATGCTTTTTTAGTCCAAAATGCCGCTATTTCTCTGGGCTGAGGCGGTGTCTACTGCTTGTTACACTCAAAACCGCTCCATCATCAATATGCGTTCAACAAGACGTCATACGAGATCATCAACAAGCGTGTTCCGAACATCAAATATTTCCACGCATTCTGATGCACGTGCTACATTCTCAACGACAGTGACGATCTCGGCAAATTCAGCCCCAAGGCGGATGAGGGAGTGTTCATAGGATACTCCATGCAGGCTAAGGCGTATCGCGTTTACAACAAACGGACTAAAACCGTTACCGAGAGTGTAAATGTTACATTCGACGAAGCCGCATAATTGGCTTCTAAACACATCAGTTCAGAACCCGGTTTAACTGGTGTGCTAGCTTCCGAACTCCCACGTTCGGGATTTGCACAAGTGACAGTAAATCCGAATCATGCATCTACGTCGAATGCTGATATTTCAGATTTAGATTTATTGTTCCAATACTTTTATGATGACATGCTTAACATTTCTACTCCTCATGTCTCAGCACAACCACGACTTGAAGCTGCTCGTACTGAGGATTCGGCGAATATATCCGGTCCGCCGCCTTCGACCAGCACGACTTCCATCACTGTGGAGACAACTCAACCGTCATCATCAACTTTGTCTGATACAACCACACCCCCGGAGGAACCAGTAATAAACCCAGAGATTGCTCCTAATGATTCGTCATCTGCTACAATCGATGATCAGCATGTGCATTCCTCGGAACCAGAAGTTGCTCAACCTTCGACAAATCCTCCTCTGTCTCCCCCGAGAAACCAACCGGCGACACTTGAAGCAGTACAACACCTTCCATCTGGTGACTACGTGGATCCGGATGCCTCTCACTCACCTCAGCAGCCGCTTCCACACACCATAAAGTGGACACGAGCTCAAACCTTGCACCAAATCATTGGTGATCCCTCCACTCCAGTCCAAATACGAGGCGCATCAGCCAATTTCTGCCTCTTCTCCGGATTCTTAAGCAAGATCGAGCCTACCAACGTCCGCGAAGCACTCGACGATCCGGACTGGATCATAGCCATGCAAGAGGAGCTCAACCAATTCGAGGCTCTCAAAGTATGGCAGCTTGTTCCACGTCCATCTCACAAGACGGTGATCGGCACTAAATGGATCTTCAAGAACAAGACGAACAAAGACGGCATCGTCGTACGCAACAAGGCGTGTGTCGTGGCTAAGGGATACCATTAACAAGAAGGGATCGACTATGATGAGACCCACGCTCCGGTGGCAAGGATAGAAGCTATACGTATGTTCCTTGCATACGCCGCGCACAAGAACTTCACGGTCTTCCAAATGGATGTGAAGACTGCATTTCTCTACGGCGATATCATGGAAGAAGTATACGCGTCGCAACTGGAAGGATTCGTGGACGATTCGAAGCCTGATCATGTCTACGTTCTAGACAAGGCGCTTTATGGTCTAATGCAAGCTCCACGAGCCTGGTATAATACTCTATCCGAGTTTTTGATAAAATCAAAATTCACACGAGGTAAGATATATTCAACTCTGTTTATCAAAAACGAAAAAGGTCATATTGTTTAGTTCAAGTGTATGTCGATGACATCCTTTTTGGTTCTACTAATCCTCAGTATGCTAAGAACTTTGCCAAACTAATGGGACAATTCTTCAAAATGAGTATGCTTTGTGAGATGAATTTTTTCCTTGGTCTTCAGGTTAAACAACTGTCGACCGGGATATTCATAAACCAGGCTAAGTACATTCGGGATATTCTTAAGAAATTCCAGATTGAACAGTCCTCACCAATGAAAACTCCCATGGCACCCGGTACAAAGTTACATGCCGATCCTAACGGAAAGGATGTGGACACTAAAATGTATCGGGAAATGATTGGTTCTTTGATGTACCTAACCGCAAGTAGACCGGACATAATGTTTTCAACTTTTCTATGCGCCCGGTTTCAGTCAAAACCGAAAGAGTCTCATTTAATAGCTGTCAAACGAATTCTTCGTTATTTAGGTGGTATTGCTGATCTTGGCTTGTGGTACCCGAGAGTGACAGGTTTTGAGCTGTCTGCATATTCTGATGCGGACCACACGGGCAGCATGATGGATCGGAAGAGAACATCGGGTCATGTGCAATTCTTGGGCGATAGCTTGGTGAGTTGGGCATCCAAGAAGCAGCAGTGCGTCTCTACGTCGACTGCCGAGGCGAAATTCGTGGCCGCTGCGAGCTGCTGTTCACAAGTGATTTGGATGCGCACACAACTCAAGGACTACAATTTCACTTACGTAAAGGTGCCTATTTACTGCGACTCGAAGAGCGCAATTGCCATATCCATCAATCCGGTTCAGCATACGAAGACAAAGCACATAGACGTTCGATACCATTTCATCAAGGATCACGTTGAAAGAGGTACAGTCGAACTCTATTTTGTAAGTACAAAACATCACTTAGCAGACCTGTTTACAAAACCCTTAGACGAAAAACGTTTTAATACTCTAGTGTCCAAGTTAGGTATGCTAAATCTGACGACTTAATCTGATTATGTGTCCGATACACGTTCCATACATCTACGAGAAATTTTCTTCTTATCATCCGTTGTTAAAACTCCTGATGATTAAGCATACACTTTCTCGTGTTTGTATTCTACTTTTATCAGTTACACAGTTAGGTTGAGTCTCTGTATTTATTAGGTAGATTTCGTTTGTTCACTTTATTTCTTCGCGTGTTTCTTTTATTTCATACTGTCGTCTAGTTTAATTGATTTTATATATGTGCTTTCACAAGTGTTCGTGTGTTCAGGGGGACCATGACGTGCTGTCAAGTAAGTTATTCTATTGTTGAGGGGGAGTGTCACACACGTTTTTCTTTAACTACCATAAAAGTTTGTGTGTGTGTGGGCTTTCCCGAGTGCACTTCGCATCACACATTGTGCACATTCTGAGGGGGAGCGCAACCATTGTGTTCATCATTTGAGGGGGAGCGTCACATTTTTTTTCTTAAAAGTTATAAAAGTTTTTTTGTTGACGTCTTCCAAAGCACTCAAATTCCTGTTCCGAGGGGGAGCAAGGGAATACCTATGCAAAGGTTAAGTGGGAGCGGGAAAATTTCCTAAGAGAGGGTCCATTTTTTTAAACTTTTGGTTTTTTTTTGGGTGCTTACCCGGTAAGTTACCGGGTAACCAATGTTACGGGGTACACTTACCGAACCGGGTAAGTTACCGAGTCTTCTACCCGGTAAGTGTCTCTCCACTATAAATATCTCCCATCCGGGAACTTCATTATTTTCATACTTAGCCGGAAACCCCAAAACCCTCGAAAAACATCTCTCGACTCTATTTCACTCGGTCACCGTTGTTTTTCGATCAGCTCACTGTTTTCGGACCACATACTCTCAGGTATTCATCTTCTACTACACACGAATGGTTTTCGTTCATCTACACACGCACACAATCACGGATCCATGCCGATTCGACCACCACAGTGACCTAACCGGGTTTTTCTTAAAACCCCATCTTCATCGATTCCATTTTGGATCGAGTTGTGGTCTACAAATCATGATGTGTGCCCTATTTTCCATGTCGAACACAATACACCGTTGTAGATTTAATTTTGGTACTTGGTTTGGCTTGATTTGATCCTCACAGAACCACGTCCGGTAACCCTAGTTTACCCGGTAACATTCATGTTACCTGGTAACTAGCTTGTTACCCGGACACCTTCGAACATACCCGGAAAGTGCTAAGATTTGTTCCATCCGGACACCTTGATCCCCGGTAACACATGTCATCCGGATACCTTTGTATCCGGAAAGTTCGACATCCGGTAAGTTCAAAATCCGGTAACCTCGTTGAATCCAGTATGCTTATCCCATTCAGTAACCTATGTCTCCTCCGGTAAGACACCCTCACCCGGTAAGTTCCATTTTATCCGGTAACCTCCATATTACCCGGTAACCCCTATCTGTCAGGTCAGGTTTTGCTTGTCTGGATACCCTGTTTATTCGGACACTGCTCGAGTCCATTTCCTTTGCATTTTTCACACATTGGCAATCCCAATGTCCTGCTTTTACAGCCAGTCCTCAATCAACCGTTGATTGAGCCATTTGAATGCGAAGGTACGCTTTAAAGGTGATGTTATCCGGTCCACAATCTAACACTATACTTTTCAGGTATTATACATGGCAGACTGACAAGAGCAACCACAGCAAAACATCCCCCTCCTGAGGATATCATAGACGATGAGGCCGACAATGCCTTGGTTCCCGTGGATCAGGAACTTGAGATCAATCCGAACAACCACCACCTTGATGCTGCCGCATTCAGACCCGATCTTCGAGTAGTAGTTGATATATTGCTCGGCCACCCGCTTCGCCGAGCACTGACCGCGACAACTGATGTGCTGCTCATATATGTACATCAAGTATGGCACACGGCGAGGGTGGTCTCTGTCAACAACGTTCAGACCATCACTGCCAACATCGATCACCATCCGTTCACTCTCACACTGGAATCCTTCCGCCGACTACTATCCCTTCCGGAACCAAATGCCGGAGGCCATGCCGCGTACGTACTTACTATTGATGACGTCACACTCTGTGCTGAGGTTCGTGCGCTTGGCTATCATCACGATCTCGACCGTCCATCCGCATTCACCCGAAAACACATCGCCCCGATCTGGTACACTCTATTTTCTAACCTAAACTGGTGTCCATCCTCCCGATGGAAGGGGATAGACCAGTGCACCGTAGACTTCCTGCGCTTATTTCATGCGGTGTGCTACAATCGGCACATAGACTACGCAACAATCATTTGGCGTGAAATGGGGCAAGCCATCAGCCAGACCGGCGGAACCAAAAATAAGTTCCTTCCATTTCCGCGGTTCTTTACTCTAGCCGTTCGACAACACATGGATGCGAACCCGCTGATCCTACGACGAATCAACCATCCAGTATGTCCTCATCACAATTTACAATATTTGTTGATTCGTAACCCACCCAATACTCAAGCCAAGCCTATACCTGAACCTTTACTGGCACACACGGACCCCACTGCACCGAGTGTAGTAGAATATAGGCGAGAGTTAGGGAATCCCATGGTCCAGCCAATGCCGGAGGGACCTCCCCCGGGACATAGAACTAAGGGACATGAGGGTCCTAGGACAAGAGGAGGAAGGGCCCGGGCAGCAGGGGCTCCCGGTCGGGGTGTGTTGAGAGTACGTGGGTGGGTAGCAGGCGTGGGAGGTGCAGTTGATACGCGAACAAGTACTTCCCATGCCGGACCAAGCCATCAACCCATTCCAATCACCCGACCAACGACCGAAGCCGGACCGTCGACTAGACTACACGAGGTCCAGGTCGTCACTGAAACCGAACGCCGAATGCTCCACTGTGACACAGAAGCATACATCTCTGACCCCCCTTCACCGTCCAGACAGGTAGAGGATGTGGGATCTGACTCCACCTAATCCGATACGGACCGTACTATCCGGGCAACACTAATCCCTACCCGTATCAGACCCAACCTAGATTTTACCGAAGGAATCCCATCTGACTCACTGACACCCCCACTTATCCCCACTACGCAACCTGATATGGGCGACATAAGGAGAGAGGAGGGAGTCTTAGTTGAACAATTATAACTTGTGAGACAGAGGGAATTAAGGTCGAAAGTGAACCAAGAAAGATTAAGCCGTAAAGATACAGAGGCTTCTGAGCGACCCCAAACCAGTGTCATCTGGGTAGCCACGTCTGTTATCCCGTCTCATCTGTTGGGACGGGGTATTGAAGAAGCCGCCGTGGACCCAGCGGCGCAATTTCTCAACCTCCCTGGCCACTCATCCGTCTCTCAAAAGACGGATGTTTCAATTATGCACGGGGATATAGCACAACTTCAATCGGTCTCTCACTCGGAGAGTTCTTTATGGGGATATAGCACAACTTCTATCGGTGTCTCACAAATAAGAGACCAGCAGCCCCTGGTCTCGACTTTTTTGGATGCACTCTTGAGTCTAGCGCCATTTCTAATATTACTTCTTCGGCTAGGACACAAGATGAGGAAACGAACATCGGTGCTCTTGGTGACCCGATCGGAACTTCCGTAGTGTCTCCGCTTTTAACCGGAACGCAAGGATCGGAGGGAAATCCTACCACGGCTACCCCTGTTCCAACCATGAACGTAGGTGGATCTACCTCTAAGCTAGATGCCTCAACAGGTGCTCTCAGTGACCCCGGAGTTATTTTGCCCGACTTTGTGTCATAGGGATATCTGGACAGCGCCCTAAAGGCTGTCCGTGAGGCAATGGAACAGTGCTTCACCAACGAGCTCAATACCGTGAAAAGCCTGATTAAAGGTAAGGAGAAAGTCGTCGAATCTGAAACCGCACCAACACCTCCACCGACTCCCATTCAACCTATCTATACGGTGGATACCTTGAAGACGATGCTCCTCGCTCAGTTGCTCCAACAATCCGAAACCGATGCCTCTACCAAAGCATACCTGATCTCCATTCTGAAATCCCAGGTCACTGCTCCTTCGTCATCCGTAACAACAAGATTGGACCAGCTTGACACGACTCTTAAGGACGTTAATCAAGCGCTCACAACGCTATCCGAGAGAGTCGCCACACTTGAAACTACTTGCAAGAGTCAAGCTGGCGGACTCAAGCGACGACACGATGACCAGGACAACCCTGATCACCGTGAGGGGGAGAACAAGAGACTACGCTTGTCCGAGTCTGCTCCAATCATCCCTGAAATAACTGTGGTTCAACCAGAACTTTCAACTGCGGCAACAGCAACCGAAACCGAACCCGAAGCCGAGTTGAGTTTAGCCGAGATGGAAATTGATATGGACATCTCCGATGATGAAGACCCGACGGATGAAAAGCCTAAGGGAACTGTTAGCTTCAATCTTCCTAATCATAGAAATACTTAGAAGTAGTGAAAAATAGGCTAAGTATAGAAAAGCCTCTCACAGAGGCTCTGCTACTTCTTCCAGAAGATCAAGTCCAGAAAGCCACAGAAGCTACAGAGGTAATCACAGAACCTCTGTAGTGCGCAAGAAGAAGATCAACTCGGAAACAAGTGGACTGCTCCACAGAAGATCAGACCATATAACCTCTGTAATGCCTTACAGAGGCTCTGTGGTCTGCTATGAAGACTTGGAAGATATTACTGGATACGTTCATCAACTTGCATGGAAAAGTACTGTCAAAACACGTGTCAAGCTCTGAGTGGACTCAATAGGGCATGGTACAAAATAGACGTCTGCGCCATTTAATGCATTTACCAATAGTACATCTGCTCCATTAAATGCGCATGGCTCAAACAACTGTTCACACCATCCAGTTCACTATTCATGCCGTAAAAGGAACAGTGACCTACTTCATAGTCTTCTAAGAGTAGTATAAAAGGAAGTCTCATGTTGAGATCTTCCTGAGAACGAATACACAAGGAATCACTAATACTCTCAAACTTTATTGTCAAATATCTGAGTGTTATATTCTCACACACACCAACAGTTCTTAATCTGTTCTTCGTGTTCTTATTATATATTGAATAACAGTAACTGTTCAAGAAATCCTTTTTATTCCTTACTGTTTTCTTTATATATGTGCGTTCTAACATCTATCAAACATATCTGTTAGTTTAAATACGCTTCCGCATTAAACTCTAAATTCAACTAATAGACTGTTAATCTTGATTAAGTGTATCTGGGTTCCAACAATTGGTATCAGAGCCTCTCTTGATTTTCAATATCAAGTGATCCACTTATCAAGATTCGTGATAGATATTATTGTGTCTGGAAACTGCTTAAACTCAGAAAATCTTCAAGTTCATAGAAGTAACTCTTTAGTCATACCTTCTTTCTAAAATCTTCAAAAATGACAAATACAAATAATTTCTTTACTACTGGTTCTCTCACTAAACCTCCTAGTCTCCTTCGAGATGAGTATCCTCAGTGGAAAATAAGAATGGTCCATTTTTTCGAGGGCACTGAAAAAAATCTAGTACAATATATGTACAATCCTCCTCCTATTCCCATGACAGTAGTACCTCGTATACCTGCTACTGCTGAATCTGCCGAAATCCCCGAACATCAAAAACCAAAGCCAAAAGGGGAGTGGTCAACCGAAGATAAAGCAGAAGATGAAGTTGCTCAGAAAACCAAGAGGACATTGATTATGGCAATACCCAACGAACTCTTTCAATCCTTGGATTCATGTGAAACAGCGCATGATCTGTGGAAAGAACTGGAAAGACAGTTGGAAGGAGGTGCTAAAACACAAAAAAACCGAAGAGCACATTACATCAATGAATATCATGCATTCAGAGCCTCTTCAACAGAATCTCTGCAAACAACATACGACAGATTCAACTCTCTAATCAACAAGTGCAAAAAATCAGGCATTGACAGAACTTCTGAAGAAAACAATGTCATGTTTTTAAAAAGTCTAAATGAAGAATTGCTCTAGCTGTCTATGTCCCTACAGACAAATCAGGATCTAGACACCTGGACTCTCTCTGATCTTTACGGAACATTAGCCACACAAGAACCTCAGATAGCACAGGCTAAAACACTAACCATTGTACCATATGCATTGGTTAGTAAAACTAAAGAAGATGCACAGAGACCAAGAAATGAAAAAGCCACAGAGGAGAAGAAGAAGGAGAAGAAGAAGATGGTGATAATAGACAGTGAAGAAGAAGAGCAAGCAGAAAAAGAAATAACTCTTGCGTCACTAGCTAAATCTTTAGCTCTATTGACAAAAGAGTTCAGAGGAAACAGAAGAGGTTCCGGAAATGAAAGATATGATAGAGAAAACAGAAGAGATGACAGAAGAGAAGAAGAATCGAGTGGCCGACAGAGGTCAAGCGAAAGACATTACAGAGGAAATGACCGACAGAGGTCAGATGACTCGGTAAGCCACACGCAGCAAGAATGCTACAAATGCGGCAAACCTGGTCACTATGCAAATGAATGTAGATCAGAGAAAGGCGGAGACCTACAGAAGTCCAATGATCGAACAGGAAACACTCCTCAAGGATGTTTTAACTGCGGCAAACCAGGCCATTTTGCGAATGAATGCAGAAGCAGATCAAATCGCCCACAGAGGGACTCTGCTTTCTACAAAAAGAAAGCCGAGTATTATGCTCAAAAATCCTTAATGGCAAAAGGACATTCTGAGGAGAACACAGAAGACTTCCAGTCAGACTCTACTTCTGACGATGAACATACCGCCAATGCCCTCTTCTGTGGCATGGCAGAAGTCGACTCCTGCACTGACTCTGAGATATCTACTTCAAATTCCAACTCTTGTATTACCTCTGTAGATGATAATACACTTAGAATTAACATTGAATTAATTGAACTGAAAGAGATAAATCAAATTATTCAGAAAAGACTCACCTTCAATGAGAGAGAAGTACGGCTTCTCACTCAAGAAAAAGCAAAGATTTTTGAGGAAAAAGAGAGAATAGAAAAGAATTGGAACAAAACTCTAGATCCTTTAAAAAAAACAAATTTCTGAATTAACCAATACTTTAAAAGATAAAACAAAAGAACTTTCAGTTTCAAGGAGCGAAACTACTGACATAAGAGCTCTTAAAGAATACTTTCAAAGAGAAAGAGAGGTATTATGGCAAGATTTACTCAGAAGAGAAGTTTTGATTAAAAACTATAAAGATGCACAGAAAGTTTATGAAAAAGTAAACTCACAAATAGGAAGACGAGGTATAGGGTATGATGATATCACCCTAGGTGTTGAAGGCAAAAGAAACAAACCTCTGTCCTCTTTATTTGTGATTGGAAAAACGAACAAACCAGATTTTCCAAATCTAATCTCTGTAAGCAAAAGGGCGAAAATCTCTGTGGATCCTTACTTGAAGAAACATAAGAAGATGATTAACGTGTGGTTTGAAAACACAGACTCATCATCTTCAACCTCTGTCAATAGAGGTATCAAACCAAAGAAATATCTGAAAACACAAGATCAGATTGGTATCTTCAAGTTTGGTAAACCAGAGACCCAAACACAGGCTGCTTTTGTCTGTTTGATAAACGTTGAAAAGAAATTATCAGCAGAAGCTCCTGAGTTTAAACCCATTTTTTCAGAAGAAAACTTTAAAAATTTAATTGAAAAAGAAATTTTGGAAATATGGAAATCAAGCGTTTTAGAAAATTTATGTACATCTTCTATAGATAAAACTCTCACTGAAGAAATCTTATTAGAAACCTCTGCAATCTATGAAAACTATTCTACAGAGGAAGAAAGCTCGTACGATACATGCTCAGAAAATCCAGCCTCTATTGAAAGAATTGACTCAACCTCTGTATACGAGGACGATTCATCCTCTGACAACTCAGAGACTGATTTCAAATCAGGGATAATTCACTGTGACACAGAGGATGTAAAATTCTCCTCTGAAGTTCCTCACAAAACTATTTCTCCAAAAGAGAAACTCACAGAGATTCCAATCTGCCAAGATTTTCTAAAATTGAATCTACATATCAAAACCTCTGCTGAGCTTAAAATGTTACAGAAGACCTCTATTGATCCTATAAGTTCTAGATTTTCAAAACCCAAGGTTAATAAATCTTTTTCTTCTGTGACAGTGATGAAAGAAGTTCACCACAGAAGCAACCCACAGAAGGCAGGTCCTAAACAGAGCTTTTGCAAACAACATTCGAGTATTCATAGATCTTCTAGTAATAGGAAATCTAATGTAAAGAAAGAATGTAATGCCTCTGTGGCTGAGTTTAAAAAGTTCAATGAAAAGTTCAAACAAATTACATCTCATATTCAATACTGTCATTGCTTTGATCTTATGTCTAAACTTAATAATCATTTTCAAGTCAAGTCTGTTTACTCTCTACGACAATTCAAAAGTCAAATCCCAAAGAGAAACAATCTGACTCTTCTACAGAGAACAAAATGTATTTCAAGAATGCCAAGGCAAACTTGAAAAACTCTAACAATATTGGACCCATATGGATATGGGTACCTAAATCTCTGTGATTGTCCTGCAGAAGAAGTATGTGCCAATCTGGTATCTAGACTCCGGATGCTCAAGGCACATGACTGGTGACAGAAGTGCACTATCCACGTACAAAGAAACACAAGATGGTGGATCTGTGACTTTTGGAGACAACAAGAAAGGACACATAAAAGGCTATGGAGTCATAAGGAAAGAAGACGTTTCTGTATACAAAGTTGCATATGTGGATGGCCTTAAGCACAACCTACTCAGTGTAAGTCAACTTTGTGATACAGGATTCAATGTGTTGTTCAAAAGAACTTTCTGCTCTCTACAAAGTGAAGAAACAAGTATGGAACTTCTGCGAGCTGAAAGAATAGGTGATCTATATCTAATGAACTTCAACTCAAAGAACAAAGACAAAGTTTGCCTTGTTGCCTGCAAAAGTGAAGAAGCCTGGTTATGGCACAACAGGTTCTGTCACTTGAATTTTCACACATTGGAAAAACTGGTCAAACTTGATCTAGTTAAAGGTTTGCCGAATGTTAAATTCAATAAGGATCATTTATGTTCTGCCTGTGAAATGGGAAAACTCAGAAGAGCTTCCCACAAAGGGAAAACAGATGTGTCTTGCACCAGGCCTCTGTACATGCTTCATGTCGACCTCTGCGGTCCCATTGCAATACAGAGCCTAGGTGGCAAGAAATACATACTTGTCCTAATTGATGAGTATTCACGTTTCACATGGGTTGAATTCGTAAGAAAGAAATCAGATGTTCCAAATGTATTGATAAATCTAATGAAAAGAATCCAAGTTCTTTATGATTGCAGAATACAGAAGTTAAGAAGTGACAATGGAACATAATTTAAAAACTCTGTCATTGAAGCCTATCTTTCACAAGAAGGAATATCACAGAACTTCTCTGCAGCTCGCACTCCACAACAGAACGGTGTTGTCGAAAGAAAGAATCGAACACTTGTGGAAGCCGCAAGAACTATGATGTCAGCATGCGGATTATCAATGAACTTTTGGGCAGAAGCAATTTCAACTGCGTGTTATACTCAAAATCGATCAACCATTGTGAAAAGACACCTCAAGACGCCTTACGAATTGCTTAACAAAAGGCGGCCAAATATCAAAAAATTTCATATATTCGGATGCAAATGCTTTGTCTTAAACGACAGAGATTCAAGAGGAAAGTTTGATGTAAAAGCAGATGAAAGTAAATTCATTGGATACTCTGCCACTTCCAAAGCTTACAGAACATTCCTTACAAAGTCTCACAAGATTGTAGAAAGCATCAATGTTTCTTTTGATGATTCATTCCAAATGACTTCTGAACAAATCAGTTCAGAACTCGGAATTAAAGGGAAATCCTCTGTCATCTCACAAGCAAAAGAAGACTTGGATCTTCTATTTTTAGAGATGCTCCACGAAAACATTGATCCTTCTGTTGGAACAATCAGGGTTTCTGAAGAACCATCCTCTGTCGGACAAAATCCTACAGGTTTGTCTCTAACTGGTCCTAATAATACTTCATCTTCTTCTGTAAATACTACAGATGCAATTGCCGAAGCAGAAGAAAGTGCAGAAGATGAAACATCAAGGAAAACGACCACAGAAGCTGCACAAACCACAGAAGAACCAATTACAGAGGAAACCGAGGACCAAGACTATACGTCCTCAGAGGAACAAACTCCACCACCACTCATACCAATCATTCCACAAACGGTAGAATCAACTACCAAGGCACGAAGAACAAAAGAGGCTACACAAGAAGAAACACAAGAAGAAAGTCTGAATGACATTGATGATCATCTTCCACGCACAACTCAATGGACAAAAAGCCATCCTCCAAGCCAAATAATCGGAGAACCTTCTGACGCAGTAAAAACAAGGTCTGCCACTGCTAACTTTTGTTTCTTTACAAATTTTATTAGTGTGATAGAACCAAAGAAGATTTCTGAAGCCCTAGATGACCCAAACTGGGTAGACGCCATGCAAGAAGAACTTTTGCAATTTGAGCGTAACAGAGTATGGACTCTAGTACCTCTGCCAAGAGGAAAACAGGCCATTGGGACTAAATGGGTCTACAGAAACAAGAAGGATGAAGATGGAGTGGTCATCAGAAACAAAGCAAGATTAGTAGCAAAGGGATATAGACAAGAAGAAGGCATAGACTACGATGAAACTTTTGCCCCTGTCGCACGGCTCGAAGCAATAAGAATATTCTTAGCCTTCGCAGCCCACAGAGGTTTTAAAGTCTATCAGATGGACGTAAAATCAGCTTTTCTCAACGGTGAAATCCAAGAAGAGGTCTACGTTAATCAGCCACCAGGATTTGAAAGCTCAAAGTTTCCAAGGCATGTATACTACCTTGAAAAAGCTCTATATGGACTGAAACAGGCTCCACGAGCATGGTATGAACGACTTTCTACCTTTCTTCTAGTAAATGGTTACAACAGAGGTACAACAGATACTACCTTATTCTATAAACGCAAAAGTAGTGAGATAATGCTTGTACAAATATACGTAGATGACATAATTTTTGGGTCTACTAATTCAGAAGAGTGTAAAAGATTTGAAAAACTCATGCAGAGTGAGTTTGAAATGAGTATGATGGGAGAATTAACTTTCTTCCTCGGACTCCAAGTCAAACAATCATCAGAGGGAATTTTTATAAATCAAGCTAAATATGTCTCTGACATTCTTTCCAAGTATAGCTTCTCTGATGCCTCTGAAATGAAAACTCCAATGGCCACAGGAAACAAGTTATTCTTAGATTCAGATGGCATCTCTGTAGAATGCACTCTCTACAGAGGCATGATTGGATCTCTGTTATACTTAACAGCAAGCAGACCTGACATTATGCATGCCACATGTCTCTGTGCACGCTATCAAGCTAATCCAAAGAAATCACATTATGATGCCGTAAAGAGAATCTTTAGATACCTAAAAGGGACCAAAAATCTTGGTCTCTGGTATCCACAGAACTCTGGTTTTGGTCTTAAAGCTTATACAGATTCAGACTATGGAGGATGCATGCTCGACAGAAAGAGTACCTCTGGGAGTTGTCAATTCCTAGGTGGTAAACTAGTCAGTTGGACCTCCAAGAAGCAGAATTGTGTTTCCACATCCACTGCAGAAGCTGAATACGTTGCTGCCTCTAGCTGTTGTTCTCAGGTTCTATGGATGAAGACTCAGCTAAAAGACTACGGCCACATTCTGTTCAAAATACCCATCTTCTGCGATTCCAAAAGTGCTATTGCTATCTCTGCCAACACTGTGCAACACTCAAAAACCAAGCATATCGATATAAGGTATCACTTCTTGAAACATCATGTTGAATACGGTACAATCGAAATGCATTTTGTGCCCACAGAATATCAACTCGCTGATTTATTCCCCAAAGCACTAGACGAGAAAAGATTCAACTTCTTGGTGGGTAAGATAGGAATGATTAACATGGTGTGAAAATCCTCAGTAAGTATAGTTTTATCTTCTGTAAATAATAAGTAAATGCATTGCTTAAATTATTGTTTTGAAAGATTCTACTTCTATATGTAAATTCTTAAAACCTTCAATAGTTCTTGAAACTACAGAACTTCTGTAAGGTCTGCTCAGAACCTCTGACAACCTTCACAGAACCTCTGATAGACTTGATCTATGTACTATGCAAAACTTATCATATTCTGATCCAAGCATAGATCAAGGGGGAGCAAAAGGAAAATTCTTGATCTACAGAAGTGATTAGATCAAGGGGGAGCAAAAGGGGCCCTCAAATGATCTACAGAGATAAATCTTTCAAAGGAAAGCCAAAGAAGAATGTCGATAATTTTCCATCGACAGAAGTAAGACAAAACTGCCGAGAACAGAAGAACCAAAAGGTATGTCTCTCGCACGAAAGGTTTTTAGAAAACAGTTTTCTAGGACAAGAATTGTCAAATATGTCCTAAATATACTGTGAATAACATTTCAAAAATCAAAAGTTCAAAAGGTTCAACAAAATTCGAAATAGTAGAAATTTAAGGTCATAGAGCTTCTGCTGAGCTCAACAGAGCTTCTGCAGGAAATATGCTCTGTGATCATAAATTAACCCTCTGTCGATCTTTTGGAATGATATCTCGAACAAAACGTTTATCAAAATAGTTTTCTCGGACACCAACCTTCAAGAATGTGCGAAAAACATCTCTTAACACAGATCAAAAATTGGGTGATCAGAAAGTTAATAGAATTCAAGTTATAAGATTTTTTTCTCTCATAGAGCTTCTGCTGGCTCTTGCAGAGCTTCTGCAAGTTCCATCAGAGCTACAAAACCTCTGTGAGTAAAATTTCTTGACAAAATCCTATTGATCTTCTCCAATATCTTTACAAACGTTTTCGTTTAAAGAAGAACCTTCAGAAATGATAACAATGAGATATATGAGAAAAGGGTTAAATTTCAAAATTTTCAACATCACAGAGCTTCTGTAAACTAACAAAGGCTCTGCTATTTTGTTAATTTGGGCATTTCTGTAACAATAACGGTTACTTTTACTGAGAGTGAAACTCATATGGCTAAGAACAACTCCACGCGCCTAGCATTAATGGGCCGCGCACGACGTCCTGTCATCTTCTGACATGGCCTACGTGTCCCATTTTCATTGGGCAAACATGAAACGTTTTTTTTTGGTAAGTTGAACCCGCCGCTCAAACTCGAGTGCGGATTCCAAACTTTAATCCATTGCCATATATTTTACCCTTTCGAAGTCTACCGTTTTACCATCCTATAAAAACAAACCTTCCCCTCTCATAAAACTTTTTACAAACTCTCATCTTCTTCTCCGACGATACCATGCAAAACACTTGCAAATGGCTTCATCTTCTCGAGCTACATCCTCTGAACTCTCTCCGGCGAACTCAACGGAAAACTCCCCTGCTCATTCAGAACATTCTGAAAACCCCAGCCTTGCAAGAGATATTGAACAACAAGATTCCGGGGACTCCGCAGACTTTGCTCCGACGACACACTTGCAAAACTTCATAGCTAAGGATCATTTCGAAGCCACTCTTCCTATCAAATCCAACAACTGCTATTTTGTCCCCTCACCCACTACTTTCGGCGAAGCCCATGCCATACTTCTGAACATCATGGAAAACCATGTCCTCTTCCCTCTACTATCAAGAACCCCTAACAAAATTCCAGTCCGTTATTTGAACCAATTTTGGCAAAGCTGCCGATTTGATAAAGACGATTCTCTTATCAAAGGGTACATTTCAAGACCTGATAAATCTGAGCATCTTGAAATCAAGTTCAACAGAACAATGTTCTCACTTGAATTCAACCTACCAACAAGGGGTCTTCTGGGATTGAAAAGTTATGCAGAGCAACCAACAGACGAAGAGCTCTGTCGATTCGTGGAAATGCTTGGGTACAACACCCAACTACGGAAGAGAAATGACTTCCGCAGAGGCCGATTACCACCTCTGTGGAACACCTTGTTCTCTATTCTTAACAGATGCCTGACAGGAAAGATAGGGAGTATTGACCAGAGCTCACATCAAATCTTGAGCATCATGTATGGGGTTTACTATGATCTTCCACTAGATTATGCGACCATAATGATGCAAGAGATCGTAAACACCATCGACAGAAAGAACAACTCGAAAAGGGTCAAAGAGAACGATCCCAACTTTCTACCACCTCTGCAATTCCAAAGAATATTGGGAGTACTGTTCGAACCTCTGCTGTTAATCCAAAATTGGCCAATGGAAGGGCCAACTCCCAAACAGTTCCCGATGAACAAAAATACCCCCACTGATCATGCTGATGGCTACTCACACTGCAGACCTCTGTCAAAGAAACTTCTGCGCTACGCATCGAACAAATCCCTTAAGAAAGAGTATATACGCGATCATAGAACTCCAAAACCGAGTCCTATGACACCCCCGCGTTTAGGTGTCCCCCTAGGAACAATGATAGCAAAACCTCTTTCCACTCAAGCAGAAAAGGATCACAAGTTAGCAAAACACATGGCTATTCAACTCAGCTTCATAGCCAAACGCGCAGAAATAATGGGAAAGAAATCTTCAGCAAAGATCTCTGCTTCTACTCCAAAAGCTAAGAAGAGAAAAACTGCAGAAGGCACATCAACTAGCACTGCAGAAGATAGACCTTCACCTCCCCATGCCACAGAGATTGGCTCCTCTGCTCCTCCCCTTTTCACAAAACAGAAAAAGAAAAGATCCAAATCTACAGAGGAAGGGGCACCAAAACCAAAAAGGAGGAAAACCAAAAAGAAGCATGGTAAATCACTTAAAAAATTGGTTACCATTGCAGAAGAGGCAATCATAGAGGGTGAAACTGCAGAAGAAGAAGATGCAGAAATAGGAATGACAGAAGAAGGATATCAATCACCCTATCAATCTCCAAATAGATTTGCTCACCAGGGAGACCTGAATGATTTCCTACAGAACCCCGAAATTGCAAACACCCTTAATACAGCAGGGTGGACGGCACAACCTCTCGACCACCACTCTCCAGAAGAACAAGATTTCTTCATTTCTGGCATTGACACACATCTACAAGAAGATGACACAACACTCAGAAATCAACCAGCCGAAACCCCTGTGATTTTACAAAACCCTTTCATTCAAGGATTGGACGTCCACAGAAGAAGTCCAAACCAAGCTTCAGAAGAAACAGAACAAACCAAAGCTGAGTGGAATACAACTGAAGTTACAGAGGCAACGGTTGTAGAAGAAACCACAGAAACAGGGATAGAAATCTCAGAGGTAGATTCAGATGAAGAAGAGGCTATCTGGATACGAAAAGGTCTCTATCATCCTCATGTCATGAGCTTATACGGATCTCATCACATGTATGACTCCTTGCGCACAGAGCAAGGAACTTCCACAGAACCAGAAGAAGAAACAAGAAAAGATGCCGAAGTTGAAGAAGGCACACAACCAAACCCAACTCCCAGTGCAACCCACATTTCTAACTCCGCAGGTCTAGCTGCAGAAGGAGTTATTGAAAAAGAGCAGCACAACTCGATCCTAACCCAACCCATCCAGCCAGAGGTTACTCTTTCAACCTTTGTGCCCACAGAAACCGGGGAATCCATTCCTAGGGAGTCTCCTCAAAGAGACTCACATAATGTTCGTGATCAATCGCCCCAGATCACACAAGAACACCCTACAGAGGAATTCGTTTCCTCTGTCACGCACACATTAAGGCCAAACCTTCTTTCAGAGAGAAGTAGTAAGCACAGAGACGAAGAGACTCTAGACAAGTCTCCTAGTCAACAGAAGGACATTCCAATACCCACCTCTGGAGTGGATTTGGACTCTGTTCTTCACAGAACTTCTGTAGAGAACGAAACTCAGGTTTCCTCTCGAGGATCAGAAGGAAATCCTTCCACCCCCATCTTACAAACAAGGGTGAACGAAGGTGTCCCAGGAACAGGGACTCACTCTGGAGACGAATGTGTTCCTCCAGAGGTTACACAAGGAACACAAGTATCAAGGGATGAGTTCCAAACCCTTGTCACCTCTGTGAACCAAACAATGAAAGAGTTGCAAAGCTCTTTCAAATCCTTGGCAGAGACAACATCTACAGCTCTCTTGAATCTGAACACCAAAATGGACGATCTGTCCACAGAGGTGAAAACCGCCATCTCATAGATGAAGTCTTCTGCAACAACCACTGCCAAAGAAACAGCCACTTCTGCCGCTCATCAATTCGAAACAACTGCAACTTCTGCGTTCAGGGACTCGGTCAAAGATTTCCTTGAACAATTGAATACGCAATCCAACAGAGCAGAGGGCATTACTCCTGCAGACTTACAGAATGCGTTATCACAAGTTCAAGCAGAGGCAATACGAACCACGACAATGATGCAGCCAAAAGACTATATGACCAGAGCACAGCTAACAGAGCTAGGACAAAACGTCATAAACCAGGTCACAGAAGTCATTGTCTCCTTCACAACTGCAAATGCCAACTATGTGAAGGACTTCAAGAAAAGTGTCGGCAAAATGCGTTTCAAGACAGAAGCAGAGCTTGCGACATTTATTGGTCTCTGCGATGATATATGTGAAAAATTGAAGGCAGCAGGAGCTGAATTGCCAAAGAAGCCCAACACTTCTTGCAGAGCAGATGGTA
Source organism: Saussurea involucrata (assembly GCA_033807775.1). Lineage (NCBI taxonomy): Eukaryota > Viridiplantae > Streptophyta > Magnoliopsida > Asterales > Asteraceae > Saussurea > Saussurea involucrata. Next base: position 92,437,301 of record CM066314.1, read on the forward strand.
CTTCGGATAAGAGTCAGGATGATTCTGATGATGACCAACCTGGTCCATCAGATAATCATGAGGGGGAGAATTTAAGGGAGAAAGCTACGAGCAGAGGAATTCAATCTCCACCAATCGCAGCAGAACCAATTAGCCAAGCCCCTCAAGAACAAACCCAACAACAAACTCAAAGAACCACAGAGAATACACCCATCTCTGTGGATTCAACCTCTGAAGAACCCAACACTACAGAAGCAGATAAGCAAACCTCAGAGGCAACTACCACCCCTGAGGTAATTACTTTGGAAGAATCCGATCAAAGAACCACAGAGAAAACACCCACCTCTGTGGAAACACCCCAAACCATACCCAGAAGAAAGTCGATTGCCACCAAACCAAAAAGAGCAACGACCTCTGCTTCTGACATTGTAAAAAGGATGCACACAACAATGAGTGATCGTATGGTGAAGAGAGAAGAAGAAAGGCACAGGTTCACTTTAGCTTTCAGAATGGCAAGAAGATTCAATGACAACACTTCATCAACAGAAACTGAGCTCACAGAAGAAGTCACCAAACAACCTCCAACAGAGGTTACAGAGAAAGTCAAGCCAACAGAACCATCGCCACAAAAGTCCTCTAAGTCACAATCGTCAAAATCCACAGAGGCAACCTCCATCAAACCTACAGAAGTGCAAACCTCAAATCCCACAGAAGCAACAGGTTCTGCCACGACAACAAAAGATAAAGGCAAAGGGATACTGACAGAAGAGCCTAAGAAGAAGAAAACATTGTCAAAGCCAACAGAGAAACTGATGAAGAGTGCGTTTGACGCCTTTCAAACCCCAAAACCCGAAGAAGTTGACTGGGCACATGGATTGAAGCCTCTGTCAGAAATTCCTTTAACTGGTAGAGCTGCAGAAGTTGTTCAACAGATGGAGAGTCTCAGAAGACAAATTCCACGACCTGGTCCAACACATGAAGAAGTGGAAGAAGTGGTATACAAATACCTCTACAAACAATCCTTTCAGACAAATCATCCAGTAGATCATGTGACAGATCCAAGGATCAGAGAAGAATTTGAGAACATCTTCACAAGAACAAAGCCAAGAACCAAAGCAGATGTCTTCTCAATTCACAAAATCAAAAAGGTGATCTTCTGTCGATTCTCCTTCACAAGAACCTATCCAAGGGTCAGGTACAATCTTTACAAAGTCAGAAGAGAGAACAATTCAGAATCTACCTTCGCTGACGCTGACTTAAGAAACATCAATCCATACGATCTACCTGACCTTCTGCAATAGACAAATGACAACTACAACACAGAGGCAAACACCAGAGCCTATAAAGTATTGAGAAAAGCGATGAGGGAAAAGCTTCTGCTCTACAGCATCATAGATTTCCAGCTGGGAAAGGATCTCGGTCTCAAACATCTGGATCTACGACCACCAGAGGATCGCTGCCCACCAGACGCCATACCAAACTCAATCATCACAGAACCACGGTTTGGGTTAGTATTTCAAAACCCTCAAGGCGAAACTAAACTATTTGTATGCATGGACTGTCAGAAGTACGCAACAAATACTCTGAACAAGTTCAGAGCAAGCCTTGTGAAATACAGAGGTTCAAAGAAAATGGAAAAAGATGCTGCAGATGCTATCATAAGAGAGATTGACGCAACAATTCGCCTAAGAGAACTCTGCATCAGATTCTACAAAGAGATCAGAAAAGTTGGAAGAGGCAACAGAAGCTACAATGATTTCAAAGATGCCAAAATCTGATTCTCAGACCTCCAATCTCTGCAAACAAAGTTAAAAGTTTATCTTTCATTGTACTCAAATGTAAAATGTCTCTGGCATATTTCTAAATGAAAGAAATTTCGAGGTATTGTTTAACCTCTGTCTTATCCAACTTAGCCTAACTAAACTCAAAGTCAAATTTTTATTTTTCACTACTTAGGGGGTGATTGTTAGCTTCAATCTTCCTAATCATAGAAATACTTAGAAGTAGTGAAAAATAGGCTAAGTATAGAAAAACCTCTCACAGAGGCTCTGCCACTTCTTCCAGATGATCAAGTCCAGAAAGCCACAGAAGCTACAGAGGTAATCACAGAACCTCTGTAGTGCGCAAGAAGAAGATCAACTCGGAAACAAGTGGACTGCTCCACAGAAGGTCAGACCATAGAACCTCTGTAATGCCTTACAGAGGCTCTGTGGTCTGCTATGAAGACTTGGAAGATATTACTGGATACGTTCATCAACTTGCATGGAAAAGTACTGTCAAAACACGTGTCAAGCTCTGAGTGGACTCAATAGGGCATGGTACAAAATAGACGTCTGCGCCATTTAATGCATTTACCAATAGTACATCTGCTCCATTAAATGCGCATGGCTCAAACAACTGTTCACACCATCCAGTTCACTATTCATGCCGTAAAAGGAACAGTGACCTACTTCATAGTCTTCTAAGAGTAGTATAAAAGGAAGTCTCATGTTGAGATCTTCCTGAGAACGAATACACAAGGAATCACTAATACTCTCAAACTTTATTGTCAAATATCTGAGTGTTATATTCTCACACACACCAACAGTTCTTAATCTGTTCTTCGTGTTCTTATTATATATTGAATAACAGTAACTGTTCAAGAAATCCTTTTTATTCCTTACTGTTTTCTTTATATATGTGCGTTCTAACATCTATCAAACATATCTGTTAGTTTAAATACGCTTCCGCATTAAACTCTAAATTCCACTAATAGACTGTTAATCTTGATTAAGTGTATCTGGGTTCCAACAGGAACAATACAAGAATTGGTCACCTTTGATACATCAGATAGGCCTGCTCTCAACCTGATTGATCTAGACACCGAGATCGACCCGGAGACCTAAAATGCATGGTACAAAAAAGCCGCTAGTGCTGCAAATCTCCAGGTAAACCTGATCTTCCCTACTGATGAAGACAACAATGTAGACTACGACCAGTTTCTGCTGCAAAACCTTTATGGTACACCCATTCACTCTGCTCAAGCCACCGAAACTTCTTCAATACCCGAAACTTCAACCGTTACATATCCGACATCTCCCCAAGTACCGACAGCTTCTGATCTTCCTCCTCCTCAACAGCAACAAATCCGATGGGAAAAGATCACGATACTTATTCCTCACCTGGAGGAAACACTGAAAAAGTTGTTCGTTCACAGGTTACGCCCTATCGAGCCTTCCTTTTGCCTTGGTAATTACAGTTCCGACCCGGAATACCAAAGTCAGTACATAAACGCAATGAAGCGGTGTCTGCCAGTTAGCCAAGTCAGAACAAAGCACAAGATCACCGAAGTGCTCAACGTCCAAACAGGTAGAATTCTTAAAGTTATGTTTCCCGTTTTCACCGTCCGACGAGAAGACGGAAATGAATGGCGATTTTTCGAAGCTGACTTCAAGAACCTCCGACCGTTCGACTTCTATGCTATACTGAAAGACCTCCGAACCAGAACCATCCAACCGCTTCAAGTAACCAAAGTGCTCGAAGCTGTTCGTCGATTCCTAGTCCGTACAATTATGATGTCCTATCTTACATACTTCCAAATGGCAATCGAGAACAGAGCAAAGAAGGTAAACCTGATAAAGCCGAATCTGAAAGCGCCCGAACTGAAGATGTATCCCGAGAACGCACTGCTTCTGGAACCAGAATTTGGATTGTCTACATCAACGATCAGAACGAAAAGAGGTTTCTCCGCTTCAGCCAAGTCGACAAATTCTGTGCTGCCACGCTCTTCAAAGTTCAAGATGCTCTTCGAAAAATCATCACTCACGAGTCCGAAAACAAAAGGTATTCGTATATTCCCAATCCGAATGAAACAACTGCTCGGGAATTAGAAGTGATTGAAGACCGCATAGACTACCGCCGAGCCATCCGAATGTTCGAGGTACACTTTGCGCTCCGAAAATGATATGTTGATAACTGGCGCGAACTCGAACTTCGATTCAAAGGGGGAGATTGTTAGGGAAATATTTGGTTGAATAGAAGTTCAAGGGCTGAATGGTTATTTCTTATATTTGAGCCTTATTAGTGAACGGGTCGTGGGCTTGTTACCACAGACCCAACATATATAATGTTGTTTAGCTTAGAAAAATAAGCTAGTTGTCATTTTACTTTCTCAAAGCTTATTGTAAACTCTCTCCACAATTGAAAGTGAATTGGATGACCAGTTGAAATCATACCAACCTGTTTCTTATCTATTGATTTCTTATTGTTCGTTGCACGAATCTCGAACTCATAGTTCCTTTAACTTTCCATTCATAATTGAATCTTTATGAAATCAGAACATTTTATGTTCACAAAATTGTTTCTTTTCTTCTTGAAAACTTTAGGTTGAGACAGTCTTCTTTTCTTTAGATTTAAACAAGTTTTCATTCATCTTTCCTTTTGATTTAGATTGAGAAATGTTTTCAATCGTCTTTCCTTTTGTCTGAGTTTGAGAAACCATTTCAGTCTTCTTATCTGAATTCTGTTTTGTTTTAGTCTTAAAAGATGATTTAAAATTTTGAATTATGTTCTTCTGAGAAAGCTGAAATGATTGACTACCACAATGAACACATTTAAGATTCTTTCTTGCAAGAGATAGCAAATCTGAATCAAAAGACTTTTTGCTTTTATTGATAGTATTCATATTACAATTGCATTCAATACAAGAACTACTAGCTTTGAGTTCAGAAGTAGTGTTCAACAAGATATCCTCAGAAATCTTTTTCAGATCATCTTTCCTTTTGCTTTCCTATTTTCCTGAAACATTCAACTTTTCAGAATTAGTAGATGATCTAGATGATTCACCATGCTCATATGTACTTGATTCGTCAAAGAATTTCTTATTTTCTTCTAATGCTTTAATCTTAAAAAGATAATACTCAGCTTTTAATTTCTCAAGCACTGTTATATTCTGGACATAAGTGTTGTTTTCCTTTAAAACTTCTTCCAGTTTAAAATCAACATCACAAAAATCATTTTCAAGTTCATCAAAACTTTTCCTTAACTCTTCAAGTTCTTGGTTAACCAGTTTAAACCTCTTTTCAAGTTCTGAGAAACTTTCTGAATTAGCAATCTCATAATTTTCAGTTGATTCAGAGTTCTGAGTAGCAGTCTCAGAATTCTGACCTATAGACTCAGAATTCTGACTAATGGATTCAGAATTCTGACTTAAAGATTCAGAATTCTAACTAACTGTTTTAGAATTCTCTTTGTTTTCAGAAACCTTGCTTGCATCAAATATACTCTCAATGTCAGTATAGGAGAAACTTGTTTGTTTATCTTTGTAACTAACATTCTGAGAATCATACTTGAATTTAGCATCATTGTATCTTGGTTTTTCTTCTGTTGGTTTTAAAAAAATATCTTAACCTTGTCTTCTGAAACTTCTGGTTTTTTAACTTTTGGTTCAGAAATGATTTCATTTGTTTTTACAGAACTCGATTTTTGTAGATTATCAGAACTAGTTATTGAACTTGCAGGTCTCACAAAAATTTCAACTAACTCTGGGATATCAGGTTTAGGAACATGTAGATTCTCAAAATCATAAAGGTTTATTGGAGCCTTTTGCAAAATAACATTTCCCTCCAAACCTAATCCCATTTTTGGAATATAAAATCTTGTGTCTTTAACATTGCTTGTGAGAAGACTCAAGGTTTGTTGAGTTTGACCTCTTTTTAAAATAATATCTTCTAACTCTTTGACTTTAGTATATAAATTCTTTCTTTCATCAAGCAACATATCAAATTTAATTTGTAAATCAACTTGTTCATCTTTTACTTCTGAAAGTTCATCTTTTAATTCAGAATTTTTTTTCTAAAGATCAGAATTTTCTTTTCTGACTGCTTGTTTCTCATTCTCAATTTCTTCAACTTTTTCTTTAAGCAATTTTTTTTCTATTCTGAATTTGTTAACCAGAATCCTTTCATCTTTGAACAGTTTTCTGAGATTAACAAATTCAGATTTCATATTTCTAATTTGAATCATTAAATCAATTTCAAGACTAGAGTGTACCTCAGCTGAAGATTCAGAACCTCCTTCTTCATAATCTGAGTCATCTTCATCACCCATTTTGCCATGTAACTTTGCATTTGTGAGAAGTGAATGCAATCCTCTTCATCAGAAGAATAATACATCCAGTTTTCTTGTTCTGCTAGGAGTGCAATCCCACTGTCTTTGGTTTTGGTCAACAGAGCTTTTTCTTTGCATAATACTCATAGTCTTTAACAACTTTTACTCTGCAATCCCTTGCAAAATGACCAGGTTTCCCACACTTGAAACATAAATCCTTCTCTCTTCTCTCATCCTTCTCTTCTTTCTTCTCATACTTATTTTCTTCTTTCTTTTCATACTTATTCTCTTCTCTATCATCGTTCTTCTAATATCTCTCATCTGAACTCCCCTGTTTCTGTACTTACCTTCAAATTTCTTTTTTCCATACCTTTTATTAAAGGTATTAGTCAACAATGCTAATTTCTCAGCAATTAACTTGATATCTGCATCCTCATCAGAACCTTCTTCCTTCTCAGATTCCTCCTCTAACTTGGGAATTTCAGACAAAAACACATATTTCTTTGTTGTTTTGTTGATTTTGGATTTTGAAAGCAAAACTAATTGATCAGAAACACTTTTCTTTTCCTCAACCACTTGCTTAACCGAATCCTTATGCTGATTCAGAACACAAAATAGATCATTCAGATCTTCTTCACACATATCTTTATTCATTTGAAGACTTATTGCAAAAGATGACCATTCTGAATTTAGATAGTTCATAAACTTGTAGTTGATCTCTGACTTGGTTTTCTTTAGCCCATTCATTCTAAGATCATTCAATATTGTGCAAAACTTGTTGTAAGTCTGAGTTAAACTCTCAGATTCCTTTGCTTTGAATCTCTCATATGCATTGATGCATTGATTCGGTTTTGCTTGAATTGATTTGGTTGTTCCAAGCATCTGCTTCTCCAGTTCATCCCACATTTCTTTAGCGGATGTTCCACTATCAATCCGATTGAAGATGTCATTGGGAATTGCTAAAGTCAACAAAGTAACAGCTCTCTTATCAATTGCTTGTCTCTGTTTCTGCGTTTCAGTATACTGAGAAAAACGTTTCTTCACCCTAGTAGCAGGAATCTCTGGTGTAGTATTTGTTGCAAGTGTGGCAGCAACATCAACATAAACTTCAATTGGACCTTCACGAATTGAGATCATCAAATTCTCATCAATATTATCCAAGAATTGTATAATTCGTATCTTCCATTGTTGATATTCTTTAGGAATAAGAACAGGTGGTTTTGTTTCAGATCCCATAGATAAAAATTCGTTAGAAGACATGATTGTAAGAATGAATTGAATTGAATCGATTCAACAGAAAGACAAATTCGAATTTCTTGAACAAAAAACATAACGAATTCAAGAATTACATAGAATTCAAGAATTATGAGTAGCAGCGGAATCAATTATCGAATTGACCAAGAAATCTTCAAGAATACGATCAAGAAACCCTCAAGAACACGATCTTGATCTAATTTGTTTGTTGATTGGCTCTGATACCAATTGTAGAAACCAGGATTCGATCTTACAATCAATTAATCAATCAAGAACAATCAAACAGTAGTATAATAGAGAATTGGATCCAAAAGCTTTGTATTCGATTAAGAACAGATTATAGATCTAAAGAGAGAATCTCTCAAACGTTACTTAGCTTACTGTTGCTAACACCTATATATACTGTAAAGGAAAGCTAAAGCTACAGTACATATATATGACAAACCAATAGAACAATTACACATGTTTTAATTAGTAACAGAATATAACTGAAAATGTCCTAAGACATAAGTTCTGAACAACATGTTCAGAACTTTTGAACATTCTTCTGTTTAAGCTCTTCAGAACATACACTTGATCATTTGGAATTTTTCTTCAACTTCATCTTCAGAACTTCTGAGTCTCTTACTCAGAACTCTGAGTCTTCTGTTCAGACTTCACACTTAGTATTCTTTGCTTAGACTTCTTCATCAGAACTTCTGAGTCTTCAGATCAGATATCAGTACTTAGCTTTTTGACAAACTCCAGTTCTAACAACAAGGGAAGACTTGTCTTGATCCCAATTCTTCCCAACACATCAGATTTCCTTCTCCAGAACCTGAGCTGGAAGAGGAAATTCAGATCAGAACACCTGTAGATGTATCCCCTGAAAAGGAACATCAAGGATCGGGTGGAAGTCCTCCAAAAGCCAACCTAAAAACAACTCCTGATGGAGGCGCCTCTGAGCTTGAGGCTGACTTGGATCCATGTGTTGGAACCAAGATTACCCCCGCTGACACTGTCACCATAGCAGAGCTCAAAAGGTTATGTGACAGTATTAGCAACTCCTTGAATGAGTATAAACTTATCAATGCAACAAAAGAGGAGCTGATTCGTCAGGAGAATGCAACTTTGAAGTCTGAGCTGCAAGAAATTACAAGAAAATATGCAGAGACTACCCAGAAATATGTTGATGCTGAAAGGGCCAGAGCGGAGGAGACAACAAAGCTAACAACAGTGCTCGATGATCTGAAAAGAACCATGGCAGAAAACCACACTGCATCAATGAACAGAACCCTGCCCATGCCTTCTATTATTTTATCAGACTCCAACGCCAGAACCTTGACAGAGTTAATCAATACCTCTGTCAAGAATGCTATTAAGGAGGCCACAGCACCAGAGGCACCTGTACCATTTCCCAACAACCAACCAATCGACAGAGCGTACATGAGTGGGTTCAGCAAATCTGTCTTAAGCCGAATGATGACCATATCTTCCAAATTCGTCATGAAAGCTCAAGCTACAGAGAAACACGTACAAGCATCTTTTGATTCTCACAAGTTTAACTTCGACAATCAAGTAGATGAAGTCAGAGCTGCGGCGACAGAGATGGAAGATGTTCTGAAAAAGGCAGTGACTGATTTCAAAGCTGATATCTTCGAGTCCATGTCAAATAAAAGAGCTGTAGATTGGACACCAGAGGGAGAACCTTCACTAAAGAAGGCTAGGTTTGTTGCCCCGGACTCTCCCAAACGAAATGTGGCAACCTCTGGCGGTGGTAATAACAACGATGATGATGATAACAATGATGACACCCACAGAGATGCCATATGGCCTTCAGATGCTCAAACAGGAGAGTCCTCAGAGCAACAAAAGGGGGAGATAGCCAAAGGGAAAGAGAAAGAGACAGAGAGAACAGATGCAGAGATAGAAAAAGAAACTCAAGGGGAGAAGGAGACAGAGGAAACTCCAACCGAGGAAACTTCTATATAGATGATGATGGTGGAATTCGACTACATGTTCAAAGACAGAACCATCAGAACACCAGAAGAGTCGACAGCTCAACCACTAGAAATCATAATCCTTGACACTCCTCCCCAATCCCCAAGGACTGAACCAGCGAGAACAGAACCATTCTCTGCTGATGAACAAATAAACCAAAACCAACCTTAAATCCAACCCCAAGTCCAAACCCAAACTGCACAAGATCCTGAACACTACGTTGACATTCTTATGGCTGAAACTCATGACGATCATAACCCAACCCAAAATCAACCAGAACAGAACCCAGAAGTCTCATCCCAACACACCGACAATCCTTCCCTGGAAGAATTGTTTGCATATCTCTATGCTGACAGAGATATAATCCCGATAAATTTCGTACCCATCAATCCTTAGCTAAACCCCATCAGAATAAACACAATTTCAGATGTTAGGCGAAGGTTCATAGAGACAAAGTCACATCTGAACAGAGCCATAAACTCGTCATTTGGGATCGGCAGAATTTTGAAGATCGAGCATAGAAAATTCTCCCATGGCAGAGTTCTGTACCATCTGTACACCGTGGAATCATCAAAAGACAGAAAGATAGAGAGCTTCAATGATAATGATCTTGTGCTTCTGAATCCCTACAACCTAATAACCCTTCATGGCTATTGGGTGAACTTCCACGACAGAATCAAACCCTCAATAACAGCTTTACCAGAGGTTCAGTTTTCTATGTAAAAGCACATCAATCTCAGAACTCAAGTATATTTTCAGCTTGGCATAGAATTCGAAGTAGAGAGACTGGCGATTGCACCTCCAAATGAAAACCTTGAGGGTTATTGCCATCACAGAACTGGAACAGTGGTTGGAAATCCTCCAATCTTTATCTGCCGACAGAAGGGCGTCAAGAAGGCCATCAGATCTTCTGAAACCCACAAGTACTTAAGTGAGTCGCTGCAGTAACTCAAGAACGTTATACTGAATCTCCTAAGAGAAAAGTGTCCAGAAGAGCAAATGAGGCTCTACATCAACCAAATAAATCTCTTGTTAGAATTCCGAGACATGATCAGAAGATTCGACAGAATTCTAAGAGGAGAGTACTATGCTTAGTATACTATTTCTTTGTTCTGCATTGTTACACTTTAAAAGAATAGTATCAAGTTTCACAGAGGATGATCTTCTCCTCTTTGTCTTTTGTTTAATTATCTCTGTAATTTGTATTTTTCGTATTTTCAATACTTAGGGGGAGATTGTTAGCCCCAAGTATACTTTATGTAAAAGTATTGAAAATATCACAAATCAGAAGACCACCAGAGATCCGGCGGAAGACTTAGAAGAAGATCATCAGATCTTGACAGAGCTCTGGCAGAAGATCATCAGAGCTCGACAGAGCTCTGGCAGAAGACTTCTTCTATTCACCAGAAGAACTGTTCCCACCAGAAGACCATCAGAGCTCTGGCGTAAGAGCTCTGGTGATTGAAGACCTCTATGAAGCTTAAGTCTCGTAGAAATCTCTAAGTGTTAGACACGTGTCCGTACTTTCGACGTAAGCCCTAAAAGGACGGAGACACACTTTCCACGTGTCACCTCAGGGTTAGATAGTACACTGTCTTCACTTTATTAGGCTATATATAGAAGGATAGTGGAACGCATAATTGTAAGCTTTTGGAAGAATTGTTTTCCACAATTGTGAGAGTACACATTGCAACATTCCATAGCACTACCTTTGTACGATTTGTTTCCTGAGAGATTTCAGAATACACACACTTGAACGTGTTCTTGGTGTTATTCAAATATCAATATACGAGCAGCTTATTTTACTTGATCTTGTTATCATTTTACTGTTCATTATTGATACTCTCACTATTACATTATCGTCTTCACAATCACTCGTATTTTAATAGCTTTATACTATTCTTCCGCTACTTGTGTTTATGCTATTTATATGAGACAACTTGAATTTGGGAACCTACATGTTCTTTGTCTTCGATCTCCACTTCTTCTTCCTCTTCTTCTTCCTCTTCTTTTTCTTTCCCATCAGAGAGGATCTCCACTATTTCTTGCACGAGGGGAGAGAAGGGTGGAGTAGGAGATTTGTTGTCTTATGTAATACCTCGGGTAAGTTCGTTAGTAAAAAAATATATTTCCGTTAAAATTAGTTAACTTTATATAATTAAGATTTAGGGTAAGTTTGGTTAATTTAGGGGTTTAAAGGTGTTTTGGTCATTAATGATAAGTTCAAGGACTAAAGTAGTAAAATAGGTTGATATTACCTCTTGATGAAATCAGATATTTCATTAGTCAAAAATTATCCAGAAAATCAGAGTGTGTGTGTGGGTTTGAGACCAGAAGAGAAAAGAATGGTTTATAGCTAAAAGGTTCAAATTGATTTACTTGGAAGTAATTTAAGGTATGTTTCTTGTATGTTTTATGTCTGTAATTACAAATAGATAGTTTCCATCGGAGTAGAATAACCGATTACACGTCCAGTAGTAATTTCTGTTGATTCTGGGTCGAAATTGATGAAACCGACAGAGGTGTCCGGACACTTTTGTTGATAGTGTCCGGATGATATTTTAAAGGTGTCCGGACAAGTCTTTTATCCGGGTAAGTATTTCTTTCAATAGTTTTCCGGATGGTTTATGTTACCGGGTGGTATCCGGGTTACTTCGGTTTCCGGATGGCGTCCGGATTATTGATGTTGTCCGGAAAGATCTGTTGTCCGGATAAATTGTGTTGTCCGGATACTTTAGCTGTTTGACCAATTTTGAGGTTTCGGATACTTTTGAATGTCCGGTTATGGTTTCCCCCGTGTTAAGTCGCCGTAGAAGAACAATTGAGGATAAGAGTTTGATAGGTTATTTAGGATTCTCAGCCTGTTAGTAAGTCTTATGAGTTCTTGTGGTAAAGAGATGTTTGTATGTAAATGGTTTCAGATTCTGAGAATTTTGGGTAAAGGATCGGATAGCTCGGAGAAAGGCTTGGAAGCGTAATTTTAAGCATTCAAAGGTGAGTTTTACTTTTAAAACATTTTCAACTGGGATGCATATATATATGAAATATATATGAGATGGATATGTATGGATTGGATACGTGATATACAATGTGATTAGGTGTTTATATTGAGACATATATGTGGTTGGAATGTGGTGACGTTTTTATAAAAGAAAATGTGATGAAAGGTTTTATAAATGACGATATGATATATTAGGTATTTATCTGTGCATTATATTACACAAGTGCAGAGTAGTCGGGTTCCGGTGTGCGGACCGACGGGTAGCCGTGTTCCGGTGTGCGGACCGGTGAGTAGCCGGGTTCCGGTGTGCGGACCGGTGAATTAGTTGGCTTGCTACCAATTAATATGGCCAGTTGTGGAGGAATAAGGTGGGATGAGATGCATGAGTCTTAATGTTGTGTTTATACGTGTGATATATGTGGTGTTGGTATACTTACGGTATATGTGTGATTTGACACGAAGGTTGTATATAAACTATTTTGAAACATGGTTTTATATAAATTGGTTTTATAACGAATTTGAAACGACAGGGATTATCTCACTAGACCATTAGGTCTAACCCTCATTTTTCCTTTCAAAAATATGTATTCCAGGTCAAGGATCTTTGGTTAACAAAGGGAAGAATAAAGCATAGGAGGCGATTGCTAGCTGATGAAGATTAGGATATGTTTATATTTCTGTATTGTATAGTTTTGAGACTTTGAGACCGAATGTCAATTATCATGTATTTTGTTATGAAAGTAACGACGTTGTGTGTGAAATGTTAATTGTTATATATTATGTATGTTATGGGATACCGGGTCGTTACATCTTCGCCTTCCTCCCCCTCAGAGAGAGCGAGGTCTTCAGCGGTTCCCTCCCCAGCGAGGGAAGGGTTTTCTTCATTCATCTCCCCCTCAACATGTTGGGGAAGATCTTCACCGTTCATCTCCCCCTCTTCATCAACATGGGGGGGAGGAGTATCATCATCAGCACCCGCAACACCAAATTTAGGAGCCTTGTCTTCTTGGCCAGGAGTACCTGAACCAGAGGCTCGATTCAGTTCAAGAGATCCAACCTTGTCTTCTAGGCCAGGTAGGAGAGAAGTAGCCTTGATCACAAAGTCCGCTGTCATCGCTAGCATATTTTGGTCATGCTGAGAGAAGAAGGAGACAAGGACAGTGGGAACCTCCATTCGCTCAAGGATCTTAGTGAGCAGAGAATTTGATTCAGAGACTTTAGAGTTTAAGTTGCTCACCTCACCTTGCAGACCTGTGAGGTCGGTCTTCAGCGTACCAACCTCGCTGCTAAGGTGGATGAAGTTGGGAAAGATCAGCGATGGTGGTGGTCAGGGTCTGGATGGTAGTGGAGTTGTTGTTCACGTCCTCCTGAAGAGTCTGCACCTCCTCTATTAACGTAGAGATATCAGCGCTGGAGGCTTTGCTGTCGAGAGAGGTGGCAATCATTTTCAGCGATTCACCAGCATCATTGATCGTCGTTGTGCTTTTGGAGATGTTGGTGGTCATCAAGACCACTTTATCACTTACACCCTTGAGGGATGTGGTGATTGTGCCTAAGTTAGGACCTGTAAAAGAATACAATTGATGAGCAGAGGAAAGCTCAAGAGAGGGAAGAGTTGTAGAAGAAGAAGTGGTATGGGTATGGATACCTGTAGGTGTTGAGAAAGCAAAGAAGTCCGTGTTTCCTCCAACATATTCAATGTCGTCTTCAAATGAACGACCAGAGGAACCTACAAATCCTGAAGAGTGTTGTTGCATGAGGTTTTGCAGCAGGGCAACGCTCGTATCCATCAGCGAGACTGATTGAACAGTTGGAGCAGAGGTAATAAGCGAAGAAGGAGTAGAAGAAGCGGGGGATGGGAAAGTTGTCATTGCAGGTTCAGCGCTGGTGTTGCTGAGGAAGATCTCTCCAGTGCTTTGAGGCACTGAAGATGTTGGGGAATTCACCAGAAACGTTTCAGACAACTGAGCCTTTGAAGTGGTTATGGGGATAGCATCAACGGTTGTGGTGGAGTGTACCATGAATGTGTCAAGCGATGCCTGTGAAGAGGCAATCGTTGAATTTAATCCTTGTGAATGATGGGGAATCTCCTTTGAGAGCTTCTTGCTCTTTTGGGTGCCAAGTGGGGTGTCAGATGGTTTCCTCTTCTTGGAGGATATGGAGGTTGCAGCGTGGGTGTCAGCGGTGGGTTGGGCCGCTGAGGGAGCCGCAGAAGATGAAGAATTTTGAGAGAGAAGGGTAGAAAGACTTACCTCGCCAGGGATCGGTTTGTAGTCTAGAGAGAAGTAAGAAAAGGGTAGAAAGAAGTTTGTAATCTCCCTTGTTAGCTCCAATCTTTCTATTAATAGAAGTATTGAAAAATAGGCTAAGTATAGAAGTCTTCGACAGAGACTCTGCTGAGTAGCCAAGTAACCGAGAAGACAGAAGTCTTCGACAGAGGCTTTGCAGAGCAACCGAGAAGATCGAAGTGAAGAATCGCCTAAAAGACTCTTCAATGCGGGCAAGGCCACAGAGCCTCTGTCATACTTGACAGAGCCTCTATGGTATAAAATACCAAAGATCTATACAAAGACAATCGTGCTTCACACGATTTCTGCTGTACGAAGATACTCAAGATCATTCGTACAAGGCATGACCTGACAACTCCACGTGTCAAACTCTGATGGGTCATAGCCTTAGTAGAAGTCGGCGCATTAAATTAACGTTGTACTATCAACAATACCTGAATAGTGTTTTTAGTACCTTCCATCCTTGTTGTCCAGATCTTGTCCCCTTTAGAAGTAGTATAAATAGAAGACTCATGTTGAGTTCTTCTATCAAGCCTTGCACGACACACACACCTTTAGAGCAGATTCTTATCAAACCTTTCGGTGTTCTTGGTGTTCTTATTTATATCAAATACAGTAAATCTTTTAGAAATCTATTTGTTATTTAAATATTGCTTATTTGATATTGTGTGTTATTCTACCTCATAAATATCTTTCAGTTCTTTAAATATGCTTCCGCATTATATCTTATCTGAACTAACTGAAACAATCATCATTGTTAAGCAAAACAGGAACCAACAATTGGTATCAGAGCGGTTCTTGATTTTCTATATCAAGAGATCCTCACTTACAATGATTTTTGGTAGAAACTTGGACTTTTAACCTATTTTCATATCTTTCAAAACAGCATCTGTTTTTCTGCCATTCTTGACCTGTTTTGACTTTGGTAAACTTACATAATCTGTTTTTTCGTAAGTGCATTGTTCAAAGGTTTTAAAGCTTATAAAAGTCATTAGAAACATCCACTTCATTCTCTGAAGGTTTACTGTTCATACCCTATTTTTCTTGATTTCAGAAACCCTTTCAAAATGACAAACACAAACAACTTCTTCACCGCTGGTTCTTTAACCAAACCACCCACACTACTCAGAGATGAGTACCCTCAATGGAAGATAAGAATGATTCACTTCTTCGAGGGTACTGACAAAGAACTCATGTACTGTATCAACAATCCTCCTTTCGTACCAATGATCACAGTACCCCGTGTACCTGCCACAGACGACACTCCTAAAATCCCTGAGCACACAAAACCAATGACCAAGGACAAGTGGTCAGATCCTGATTGGGCAAAATATGAAGTTGCTCAGAAGACTAAGAGACTTCTGATAATGGCCATACCCAATGACCTTTTCCAATCCTTAGATGCGTGTGAATCTGCATACGATCTATGGAAGGAACTGGAAAAACAACTGGAGAGTGGGGCCAACACTCAGAAAAACCGCAGAGCCCAATGCATCAACGAGTACTACGCATTCAAAGCTCTGCCGACAGAACCTCTGCAGACAACATATGATCAGTTCAACTCTCTAATCACCAAGTGCAAGAAGTTCGAATCCACAGAACTTCTGAGGAAAAAAATGTCATGTTCCTAAAGAGTCTCAATGATGAATGGCTCCAGTTTTCTATGTCTCTGCAAACAAATCAAGACTTAGACTCCTGGACTCTGTCAGATCTCTATGGAACGTTGGCAGCCCAAGAGCCTCAGATTGCACAAGCAAAAATTCAAATCAGTGCACCTCTTGCGCTGGTTGATAAGGCTACAGAAGATAAAGAGAAACCGAACAAGGAGAAAGCAGTGGAAGAAAAGAAATAGAAGAAGTTCTTGATCGTTGATAGTGAAGATGAGGAGGTGGTGGAAGAAGAAGAGACATCAATGGCCTCTATTGCTAAATCGTTAGCCCTTTTGACAAGGGAATTCAGCAGAGGTTACCAGAAGAAGTCTGGTAATGAACACTATGGAAGAGATGATCGAGGAAGAGAAGGGTCAAATGAAAGGAACGACAGAGGTAGCGACCAACAGAGGTCGACATACAGAGGTGGTGACCGACAGAGTTCAGACGATAAAGTTGGCAACACTCCACAGAACCAAGTATGTTACAACTGTAGTAAGGCAGACCACTACGCCAATGAATGTAGAACTGAAAGAGGTGGTGACCGACAGAGGTGGGACGACAGAGCTAGCAACGGTTCCCAGAACCAAGGATGTTTTAACTGTGGCAAGTCAGGTCATTATGCCGCTGACTACAAGAGCAAATCAAACCGCCCACAGAGGGACTCTGCTTACTACAAAAAGAAAGCGGAGTTTTATGCTCAGAAGTCGCTAATGGTGAATCAGGAGAACTGGCTGTCAGACGAATCATCTGATGAAGGCGACAAAAACGCCTTGTTCTGTGGAATGGCAGAGGTCAGCTTATTCGACTCCGATAGTTAGGTATCCATTTCTGACTCTAACTCTAGTCAAGCAGAAGTTGATTTGCTTAAACTAAATATTGAATACATAGAACTTAAAAAGACCTACGAAAGTGTTCAAAAGAAGCTTACCTTCTTTGAGAGAGAAGCTAGACTTCTCACTCAAGAAAAGGCTAAAATCTTTCAAGAAAAGGAAGATGTTAGGACATTTAAGTTGTCCCAATTAATTAGAAAGTTTTGTAAAGTAATGGATTTGGGCCTAATGGGCTTAGACATGTAAAAGGGCTTGGGCTTACATGTTGTAACAAGGGGGAAGGGCTATAAATAGGCCATTTCATGTATGTTTGTAATCATAAGTTCATAATTCACAATGTAGCTCTTAAACACTTTTGTGTTCTCTCTCTAGATTAGTTTACTTTTCTAATAATAAATTGTTCTCTCCTTCCTTATCTTGTTACAATTACTTGAAGTGTTGAAGAGCATGGACTCACAATTGGTATCATAGCCAAATCGACGAATTTTTTCTCGATACGATCATCGGATCTCGACATTTCAAGTGAATTTTTGCCCGATCTATATGTAAGTGTGTTCAAATCTCTTATGCTCTTGAAGATTTGCTCGTTATTCGAGTCCAGATCATCTCCAATTTTTTGAATCGAATTTCGACAAGTTTTGATGATTTTCGAAAATTTCGAGAGTTTTTAGGTGTTCTTCGCGAGTTTTTGGTGCATGATTTGATTCTACCATCACAGATCTATCTCTCTATTGATTGTGAAATGTTTGCAATGATCGGATTTGAAAGTCTCATTCGAATCAATGAGTTTAAGATTAGAAAATATCAACAGAATGTTCTTCGAAGCTTTTAAATGGATTGATGATTTATCCAATTATTTTGGGAGATTTGTTCAAACTAAGTCACACAGATCTGTATGTTTTAAAATTTATAGAAGAATTCATGTTTCAGATGTGAATATCATCCAGAATTCAGCTAGATCTTGAATTTAAATGTTGACAGTTCACTTCGCCGGATTCTGCAAATCTCGCCGGAGATTTCATCTGGACGTGAATAACCTCCTCATATCTGTTAGACTCTTGTTTTCAATCTGTTTTTAATCAATAAACATGAAATTCTAGTAAGAATTCAGATCCTTAGAGTTGTTGGAGGTTCACAGATCGGAAAATCATATCTCGACGGTTTTTTCGCCGGAAAAACGAGATGGCCGGAATATTGAGTTTTATGCCTAAGTTTTTCTGGTTTTTACCTCAGATCTTGTCGTTCTTCATGGTATGATCATACAGTAGCAATAAGTATCGAATTTCCAGCAAGAAATCGAGATTTTATGGTTGTTGGAAGATCTCGCCGGAAAAAATTGCAAGATCGCCGACGTTGATGTTGCTGCTGTTTTCACGTGTTTTGTTGATGCATGATCTTTATTCTTTGATTGCTACCTGCTTCTTCAGGGTCTCTAAGCCTAATGAATGAAATTGATAGCATATTTGAACGTGAAATATAGTAAAGAAATGGAGGTGAAAACTCAGTTCATAGGATTGATCGGAGTTGGTATTGTTGTTGATTCACAAAGCATAATATCTTGGTTTCCATTGAAAATCATTTTTAATGATTTATGATCATAATGGAACAAATAGAAGGTTGATTGGTTGTGCAATATGGAAGATATGTGGAAAAGAAAAATCAACAGTACGTGGTTTGTGAATCATGGAAGATGATGAATAGTAACTAACAGAGTCTGTTAGTGGCCAGTTAGTTTTCTAACATTTTTAGTCCAGTTTCCGTTAGTTTGGTTAAAATTCAAGATATTTGCTAACGGAACTCGTGTGGCATCACTCCTACATTTTGTTTGTCACACATTCATTTCCACGACATCGATTTGTGTTCGATTCCTCGAAATGCCTACCGAGTAGCGTGTGTTTTTACCGTTCCTCCTTCGAGCAAACTCGGACCAAGCTCTTAAGCCGAATTCTTACTCAACTCGTGGTCCAACGACGGATTCTTTGTTTTAAACTAAGAATGCATTTGGCTTGTCACTCAAAACTCACTCGTTATCATTCTTGTGGGCTTATCGGAACGAGCTCGAGTTTCTACATTTTGGAGATGTTTTTCGTGCACTTAGTCGGGGTTATGGAGTACATTGAATCTGATTTTTCAAAGTTGAAAACATGATGAATAAGAGCAACTTTCAAGGGGGAGCCGAGCCTACTTTTGAAGAATGCACCGCTAAAGTTTTTCAAGAAAATAAAGGGGGAGAGGAGTAAAGACTTTTAAGTGATTTTACTTTCCAAAACTTTAGGGGGAGAATGTTAGGACATTTAAGTTGTCCCAATTAATTAGAATGTTTTGTAAAGTAATGGATTTAGGCCTAATGGGCTTAGACATGTAAATGGGCTTGGCCTTACTTGTTGTAACAAGGGGGAAGGGCTATAAATAGGTCATTTCATGTATGTTTGTAATCATAAGTTCATAATTCACAATGTAGCTCTTAAACACTTTTGTGTTCTCTCTCTAGATTAGTTTACTTTTCTAATAATAAATTGTTCTCTCCTTCCTTATCTTGTTACAATTACTTGAAGTGTTGAAGAGCATGGACTCACAATTGGTATCATAGCCAAATCGACGAATTTTTTCTCGATACGATCATCGGATCTCGACATTTCAAGTGAATTTTTGCCCGATCTATATGTAAGTGTGTTCAAATCTCTTATGCTCTTGAAGATTTGCTCGTTAGAGATCATGGACTCACAGAAGAAATTGAAACAAATTGGAACAAACACCTAAATCCTTTGAAAGAAAAGATTTCTGAACTTAACTCTACATTAAAAACAAAATCTAAAGAACTTATGGACGTTGAGACCGACAGAATGAACATTTTAGCTCTTAAACATTATTTTCAAAAGGAAAGAGAAGTCCTCTGTCAAGATTTACTCCGAAGAGATCTGTTAATAAAGAAATATCAAGATGCACAGAAGGTGTACGAGAAAATTAATACACAAATAGGGAGACGGGGAATTGGCTTCTGTGATATAGATCCATACACTGGAAACAAAAGAAACAATTCTCTGTCTTCTCTATTTCATATTGGAAGTACAAGAAAACCCGGTTTTCCAAATTTACTCTCTGTAAGCAAAAGGCGAAAAGTCTCTGGTGAACCTCACATAAGGAAACCTCTGAAGATGGTGAATGTGTGGTTTGAAAACACAGATCTACCATCATCAGCCTCTGTCAAAAGAGCGTCCGAACCTAAGAAATATCTGAAAAAACAAGATCAGATAGGAATCTTTAAGTTTGGTAATCCCGAGACTCAATCACAGGTTGCCTTTGTCTGCACTATAGATTCTGAGAAGAAACTATCGGCAAAGGCACCTGAGTTATTGCCTGCTTCAACAGAAGAAAAACTGACTCATATTTCTAAAAAGGAATTATTGGAAATCGGTGAAAACAACTTTGAAAGTCCAGGATTCATTCTTACAATCAATATATCAATGTATGTAATAGTAATTGAGAAGTAATATGATCAAACTGATTTGTATTCAATGAAGAACAGAATTATAGATCTTAGAGAGAGAGTATCTCAAAGATTACAAAAGATGAATACAAATATATGCGGGAGGATCAGTTAGCAATGTAGTGCTAACCACTATATATACAGCAACGGAAATATTAAAGATACAGTACAAATATGAATGACTAATAGGAACAATACACGTGTCCTAATTAGTTAACTAAACACAAAGGAAAGTATCTAGTTATAAGTTATGAACAGGTTGTTCAGAACTTCTGAACGTTCTTCTGACAAGGCTTCTCAGAACTTCTGGCTCTCCTTCTGAGCCTTCTTAGTCAGAACTCTGACCCTTCATATCAGAACATCTGAGCCTTCTCATCAGATCTTTAACACTTAGTTTATTGACAAAACTCAGATCTAACAAACTTTTATGAATGTCTCAGTACTTTCAAAAATGGCCAAAATCTCTCTGAGGAAACCTCGATGAAAACTTTTGTTGACTTAGAAGATATCCCTGAAAGAAAGGAAGAAAGCGAGTATGGCACATGCTCTGAAAATCTAGCCTCTGTCGAAAGAGAACTAAGTGACTCAACCTCTGTATATGAGGACGATTCATCCTCTGACGAATCTGAGACTGACTCTAAGTCAGAGATAATACCTTGTGACTCAGAGGATTTTAAACTACCCTCTGGAGTTCCTAACAGAACTATTCCTCCCAAGGAGAAAATCACAAGAGTTCCTATCTGTCCAGATTTTTTAGACATGTGTATACAAGCCAAAACCTCTCTTGAGCTTAAAAAAATCAAACAAAAAAAGAAAACGTCCTCTCAAAATCCTACAAGTTCAAAGATTTCAAAACCCTTAAAGCCTATTAAAGAAAAACTAACATGGCAACAGAAGGGAAAATGGGTTGAAAATAACAAATCTTTTTCTTCTGTGACAGTGAAACCCGCAGAAGTTCACCACAGAAGGGGTCCACAGAAGGCTGCTCTCAACAAAGGATTTTGCAAACAACAATCTAGCCTACATAGGACTTCTTGTAATAGGAAGTCAAATGTTAGGATAGAATGTAATGCCTCTGTGCCCCCATTTAATGTTTTTAATGAAAAGTTCAAGCAAATCTCTTCGCACATTCATTACTGTCATTGCTTTGATCTCATGTATTGATTAAATCAACACTTCTCAAGTCCACACTGTTTCCTCTCTACACACAAAAAGAACACTAAATTCAAGGGTAAGAAGAAACAAAATGGTTCTTCAAAAGAAGCTAAAACCAAACCAAAGAATGCTAAGGCAAACTTGAAGAACTCTAACAAAACTGGACCCATTTGGATATGGGTACCTAAAACTCTCTGACTGTCTTGCAGAAGTAGTATGTGCCAATCTGGTATCTTGACTCCGGATGCTCGCGGCACATGACTGGCGACAGAGGTCTACTATCCTCCTACAAAGATAAACTCGATGGAGGATCTGTGACCTTTGGTAACAACAAAAAGGGGTATATATGTTAGAGCATTATTGTATTCAAGATTTACTGTAATGAGTCTATGTTGTATTATAAATGCCTTTATACCTTGTATGTTATGGGTATAAATAGGCATGTCTAGTTTATTAGCTAGTAACAATCTAGAACACTTCATGCTTAATGTCATTTTGTACCTTTATGATCAATATATGGATGACATATTTGCTCTCTAGATTCTCTCTATACTTTGTTAGATTACATTGCTAGATCTGGGGTTATCATTTGGTATCAGAGCTAAACAGAAGATTCAAGCAGATTAAGAAGCAAATTGAAGATTTTTTACACTGTTCTTGAAGATTTCCGATCCTTCTTCGATTACTGTTCATCCAGATTCATCTTTTCTTTTATTTTTTGATCTTTTGGATTGATTGTTGACATCATTGCACTCGATTTTCATACCTGAACATCTTTAATTCAAGAATCTCATCCAAATTCTGCACAGAAATTGCAAATCTGACCATTTTATAAATTTTTGTTCGAAAACTTGTTCTTACTATTTTTGGATCAAAAGTCGATTTATTTGATTGATTTGGGATTTGAAATCAACTAAGAAAGTGTGTGGAATTAAATTTCGAACAAATCTGTGCGAATTTCATAACAATTGATCAAGAATTGAAAAGGTTATGGCTGATTTAATGATTTTTGGTGTTTAAGTGAAGGTTTCGGATCATTCATGAAGATTTTGGATCATTCATAAGGATTTCGGATCATTCAAGCTTGGTTTCGGATCGCTGAGTGAACAGTGATATTTGTGTTACTTTTGAAAATTTTCAAAAGTTTTGGTTTCGGATCCTTAAGGATACGAAATGATTGGTTTCACATCCTGTTAAGTCCGAAATCAAGTGGTTTCGCATCAAGTTGCATTCGAAACCATCCGTTTCGCCTCAAGACCAATACGAAACCATTGGTTTCGCATCAAGAAGAATACGAAATCTGTTGGTTTCGGATCTAGTTAAGTACTATATCCGTGGTTTCGCACCCTTCTTGATACGAATTCATTGGTTTCGCATCCTTCTTGATACGAATTCATTGGTTTCGCATCCTTATACATACGAAATCCTTGGTTTCGCACCCTTATAGATCCGAATTCGTGTTGATTAAAAAAAAATAAGAGTATTTTGAGAAAAAAAAATTCTATAGTGTATTTTATACACTTTAAGAGTTTTTCAAGAAAAAGTTTTATATAAATTTTTTTCTATAGTGTATTTCATACACTTTCTGCTTGATTTTCTGAAAGATCCATCTAGCAATATTAAAGATGCCTACTTATACAGAAGATGGGGTAAGGTTAAAGCAAACTCTTATAACAGAAATACCTCCAACTCCACAAGTTTCTATTAAATCAAATAATGAAATTTTGCAACAAGTTCTTATAACAGAAATACCTCCAACTCCACAAATTTTAGTTAAATCAGATAGTGAAGGTTTGAAGCAAACTTTTGTTAAACCTAATAGTTCAAATCCTTCATTTCCTGTTTTAAATAAAGCATTGGGGGAAGAAAATGTTGATCTAAAGAGACAAATTTTAGACATTTCTTCTTCAAATGCTAAACTTACTAAAAGAATTACTGATCTTGAAGTATATATTGCAGGTCTTGAAACAAAGAAAGACAACTCAAGTTTGCACAATCAAATCAAGAAACTTCAAGAGAAAGTAACAACTCTTCAAAGTGAAAATGCTGATATGAAGAGTAGAGAAATCGAGAGAGAGAAGGGGAACTCATATCTACAAGATCAAATAAAAAGAGTTCAAGAGAAAAGAACAACGTTGGAAAGTGAAAACGTTGAATTGAAGAAGAAGCTTTCTGAACGTGAAATTGAGTCTTCTTCTTCAAAGAAAGTTCTTAAAGAAAAGGACGCATTTGAACTGAGAAGTATAAAACTTTCAAAACAAGTTTCTGACTTTGAGAAAGTTTTATTTTTTGAAAAAGAGAAGCTTGAGAAAGAAATAGCTGTTTTTTAAAACTGAACGCAAATCTTTTGAGATTAAAAGTTCTGAACTTTCCGTGAAAATCTCTGAATTAAAAAATCTTTTGGAAAAGGAAAGAAAATATTTCACGGAAAAGAAAAATCTCTTTGAAAAGGAAAATAAAACTCTTAAAAAGAAAAATATGGAAACTTTCAAAGAGATTACTGATAAAAGAAAGTTTTTGGAAAAAGATTTTGAATCGGAACGCAAACATTTTGAAGATGCGATTCTTAATCTTACCAAAAGATTATCTGGTTTATCAGCTGATATTATTGTTAGCTTCAATCTTCCTAATCATAGAAATACTTAGAAGTAGTGAAAAATAGGCTAAGTATAGAAAAGCCTCTCACAGAGGCTCTGCCACTTCTTCCAGAAGATCAAGTCCAGAAAGCCACAGAAGCTACAGAGGTAATCACAGAACCTCTGTAGTGCGCAAGAAGAAGATCAACTCGGAAACAAGTGGACTGCTCCACAGAAGGTCAGACCATAGAACCTCTGTAATGCCTTACAGAGCCTCTGTGGTCTGCTATGAAGACTTGGAAGATATTACTGGATACGTTCATCAACTTGCATGGAAAAGTACTGTCAAAACACGTGTCAAGCTCTGAGTGGACTCAATAGGGCATGGTACAAAATAGACGTCTGCGCCATTTAATGCATTTACCAATAGTACATCTGCTCCATTAAATGCGCATGGCTCAAACAACTGCTCACACCATCCAGTCCACTGTTCACACCATCCAGTTTACTATTCATGCCGTAAAAGGAACAGTGACCAACTTCATAGTCTTCTAAGAGTAGTATAAAAGGAAGTCTCATGTTGAGATCTTCCTAACGACGAAAACACAAGGAATCACTAATACTCTCAAGCTTTATTGTCAAATATCTGAGTGTTATATTCTCACACACACCAACAGTTCTTAATCTGTTCTTCGTGTTCTTATTATATATTGAATAACAGTAACTGTTCAAGAAATCCTTTTTATTCCTTACTGTTTTCTTTATATATGTGCGTTCTAATATCTATCAAACATATCTGTTAGTTTAATACGCTTCCGCATCAAACTCTAAACTCCACTAACAGATTGTTAATCTTGATTAAGCGTATCTGGGTTCCAACAATTGGTATCAGAGCCTTCCTTGATTTTCAATATCAAGTGATCCACTTATCAAGACTCTTGATAGATATTATTGAGATTTAAAATTGTGTCTGGAAACTGCTTAAACCCAGAAAATCTTCAAGCTCATCGAAGTAACTCTTTAGTCATACTTTCTTTCTAAAATCTTCAAATGACAAATACAAATAATTTCTTTACTACTGGTTCTCTCACTAAACCTCCTACTCTCCTTCGAGATGAGTATCCTCAGTGGAAAATAAGAATGGTCCATTTTTTCGAGGGCACTGAAAAAAATCAAGTACAATATCTGTACAATCCTCCTCCTATTCCCATGACAGTAGTACCTCGTATACCTGCTACTGCTGAATCTGTCGAAATCCCCGAACATCAAAAACCAAAGCCAAAAGGGGAGTGGTCAACCGAAGATAAAGCAGAAGATGAAGTTGCTCAGAAAACCAAGAGGACATTAATTATGGCAATACCCAACGAACTCTTTCAATCCTTGGATTCATGTGAAACAGCACATGATCTGTGGAAAGAACTGGAAAGACAGTTGGAAGGAGGTGCTAAAACACAAAAAAACCGAAGAGCACAGTACATCAATAAATATCATGCATTCAAAGCCTCTGCAACAGAATCTCTGCAAACAACATACGACAGATTCAACTCTCTAATCAACTAGTGCAGAAAATCAGGCATTGACAGAACTTCTGAATAAAACAATGTCATGTTTTTAAAAAGTCTAAATGAAGAATGGCTCCAGCTGTCTATGTCCCTACAGACAAATCAGGATCTAGACACCTGGACTCTCTCTGATCTTTACGGAACATTAGCCGCACAAGAACCTCAGATAGCACAGGCTAAAACACTAACCATTGCACCATATGCATTGGTTAGTAAAACTAAAGAGGATGCACAGAGACCAAGAAATGATAAAGCCACAGAGGAGAAGAAGAAGGAGAAGAAGAAGATGGTGATAATTGACATTGAAGAAGAAGAGCAAGCAGAAAAGGAAACAACTCTTGCGTCACTAGCTAAATCTTTAGCTCTATTGACAAAAGAGTTCAGAGGAAACAGAAGAGGTTCCGGAAATGAAAGATATGATAGAGAAAACCAAGACAACAGAAGAGATGACAGAAGAGGAGAAGAATCAAGTGGCCGACAGAGGTCAAACGATAGAAATTACAGAGGGAATGACCGACAAAGGTTAGATGACTCGGTAAGCCACACACAGCAAGAATGCTACAAATGCGGCAAACCTGGTCACTATGCAAATGAATGTAGATCAGAGAAAGGCGGAGACCTACAGAAGTCCAATGATCGAACAGGAAACACTCCTCAAGGATGTTTTAACTGCGGCAAACCAGGCCATTTTGCGAATGAATGCAGAAGCAGATCAAATCGCCCACAGAGGGACTCTGCTTTCTACAAAAATAAAGCCGAATATTATGCTCAAAAATCCTTAATGGCAAAAGGACATTCTGAGGAGAACACAGAAGACTTCCAGTCAGACTCTACTTCTGACGATGAACATACCGCTAATGCCCTCTTCTGTGGCATGGCAGAAGTCGACTCCTGCACTGACTCTGAGGTATCTACTTCAAATTCCAACTCTTGTATTACCTATGTAGATGATAATACACTTAGAATTAACATTGAATTAATTGAACTGAAAGAGATAAATCAAAGTATTCAGAAAAGACTCACTTTCATTGAGAGAGAAGTACGGCTTCTCACTCAAGAAAAAGCAATGATTTTTGAGGAAAAAGAGAGAATAGAAAAGAATTGGAACAAAACTCTAGATCCTTTAAAAAACAAATTTCTGAATTAACCAATACTTTAAAAGATAAAACAAAAGAACTTTCAGTTTCAAGGAGCGAAACTACTGACATAAGATCTCTTAAAGAATACTTTCAAAGAGAAAGAGAGGTATTATGGCAAGATTTACTCAGAAGAGAAGTTTTGCTTAAAAACTATAAAGATGCACAGAAAGTTTATGAAAAAATAAACTCACAAATAGGGAGACGAGGTATAGGGTATGATGATATCACCCTAGGTGTTGAAGGCAAAAGAAACAAACCTCTGTCCTCGTTATTTGTGATTGGAAAAACAAACAAACCAGATTTTCCAAATCTAATCTCTGTAAACAAACGGGCGAAAATCTCTGTGGATCCTTACTTGAAGAAACATAAGAAGATGATTAACGTGTGGTTTGAAAACACAGACTCATCATCTTCAACCTCTGTCAATAGAAGTATCAAACCAAAGAAATATCTGAAAACACAAGATCAGATTGGTATCTTCAAGTTTGGTAAACCAGAGACCCAAACACAGGTTGCATTTGTCTGTTTGATAAACGTTGAAAAGAAATTGTCAGCAGAAGCTCCTGAGTTTAAACCCATTTTTTCAGAAGAAAACTTTAAAAATTTAATTGAAAAAGAAATTTTGGAAATATGGAAATCAAGCGTTTTAGAAAATTTCTGTACATCTTCTATAGATAAAACTCTCACTGAAGAAATCTTATTAGAAACCTCTGCAATCTATGAAAACTATTCTACAGAGGAAGAAAGCTCGTACGATACATGCTCAGAAAATCCAGCCTCTATTGAAAGAATTGACTCAACCTCTGTATATGAGGACGATTCATCCTCTGACAACTCAGAGACTGATTTCAAATCAGGGATAATTCACTGTGACAAAGAGGATGTCAAATTCTCCTCTGAAGTTCCTCACAGAACTATTTCTCCAAAAGAGAAACTCACAGAGATTCCAATCTGCCAAGATTTTCTAAAATTGAATCTACATATCAAAACCTCTGCTGAGCTTAAAATGTTACAGAAGACCTCTATTGATCCTATAAGTTCTAGATTTTCAAAACCTAAGGTTAATAAATCTTTTTCTTCTGTGACAGTGATGAAAGAAGTTCACCACAGAAGCAACCCACAGAAGGCAGGTCCTAAATAGAGCTTTTGCAAACAACATTCGAGTATTCATTGATCTTCTAGTAATAGGAAATCTAATGTAAAGAAAGAATGTAATGCCTCTGTGGCTGAGTTCAAAAAGTTCAATGAAAAGTTCAAGCAAATTACATCTCATATTCAATACTGTCATTGCTTTGATCTTATGTCTAAACTTAATAATCATTTATCAAGTCAAGTCTGTTTACTCTCTACGACAATTCAAAAGTCAAATCCCACAAAGAAACAATCTGACTCTTCTGCAGAGAACAAAATGTATTTCAAGAATGCCAAGGCAAACTTGAAAAACTCTAACAATATTGGACCCATATGGATATGGGTACCTAAATCTCTGTGATTGTCCTGCAGAAGAAGTATGTGCCAATCTGGTATCTAGACTCCGGATGCTTAAGGCACATGACTGGTGACAGAAGTGCACTATCCACGTACAAAGAAACACAAGATGGTGGATCTGTGACTTTTGGAGACAACAAGAAAGGACACATAAAAGGCTATGGAGTCATAAGGAAAGAAGACGTTTCTGTATACAAAGTTGCATATGTGGATGGCCTTAAGCACAACCTACTCAGTGTAAGTCAACTTTGTGATACAGGATTCAATGTGTTGTTCAAAAGAACTTTCTGCTCTCTACAAAGTGAAGAAACAAGTATGGAACTTCTGCGAGCTGAAAGAATAGGTGATCTATATCAAATGAACTTCAACTCAAAGAACAAAGACAAAGTTTGCCTTGTTGCCGGCAAAAGTGAAGAAGCCTGGTTATGGCACAACAGGTTCTGTCACTTAAATTTTCACACATTGGAAAAACTGGTCAAACTTGATCTAGTTAAAGGTTTGCCAAATGTTAAGTTCAATAAGGATCATTTATGTTCTGCCTGTGAGATGGGAAAACTAAAAAGAGCTTCCCACAAAGGCAAAACAGATGTATCTTGCACTAGACCTCTGTACATGCTTCATGTCGACCTCTGCGGTCCCATTGCCATACAGAGCCTAGGTGGCAAGAAATACATACTTGTCCTAATTGATGAGTATTCGCGTTTCACATGGGTTGAATTCGTTAGAAAGAAATCAGATGTTCCAAATATATTGATAAATCTAATGAAAAGAATCCAAGTTCTTTATAATTGCAGAATACAGAAGTTAAGAAGTGACAATGGGACAGAATTTAAAAACTCTGTCATTGAAGCCTATCTTTCAACAGAAGGAATATCACAGAACTTTTCTGCAGCTCGCACTCCACAACAGAACGGTGTTGTCGAAAGAAAAAATCGAACACTTGTGGAAGCCGCAAGAACTATGATGTCAGCATGCGGATTATCAATGAACTTTTGGGCAGAAGCAATTTCTACTGCGTGTTATACTCAAAATCGATCAACCATTGTGAAAAGACACCTCAAGACGCCTTACGAATTGATTAACAAACGGCGACCAAACATCAAATTTTTCCATGTATTCGGATGCAAATGCTTCGTCTTAAACGACAGAGATTCAAGAGGAAAGTTTGATGTAAAAGCAGATGAAGGCAAATTCATTGGATACTCTGCCACTTCCAAAGCCTACAGAACATTCCTTACAAAATCTCACAAGATTGTAGAAAGCATCAATGTTTCTTTTGATGATTCATTCCAAATGACTTCTGAACAAATCAGTTCAGAACTCGGAATTAAAGGGAAATCCTCGGTCATCTCACGAGCAAAAGAAGACTTGGATCTTCTATTTTTAGAGATGCTCAACGAAAACATTGATCCTTCTGTTGGAACAATCAGAGTTTCTGAAGAATCATCCTCTGTCGGACAAAATCCTACAAGTTTGTCTCTAACTGGTCCTAAAAATGCTTCATCTTCTTCTGTACATACTACAGATGCAATTGCCGAAGCAGAAGAAAGTGCAGAAGATGAAACATCAAGGAAAACGACCACAGAAGCTGCACAAACCACAGAAGAACCAATTACAGAGGAAATCGAGGACCAAGACTATACGTCCTCAGAGGAACAAACTCCACCACCACTCATACCAATCATTCCACAAACGGTAGAATCAACTACCAAGGCACGAAGAACAACAGAGGCTACACAAGAAGAAACACAAGAAGTCTCTAAAGAAAGTCTGAATGACATTGATGATCATCTTCCACGCACAACTCAATGGACAAAAAGCCATCCTCCAAGCCAAATAATCGGAGAACTTTCTGACGCAGTAAAAACAAGGTCTGCCACTGCTAACTTTTGTTTCTTTACAAATTTTATTAGTGTGATAGAACCAAAGAAGATTTCTGAAGCCCTAAATGACCCAAACTGGGTAGACGCCATGCAAGAAGAACTTTTGCAATTTGAGCATAACAGAGTATGGACTCTAGTACCTCTGCCAAGAGGAAAACAGGCCATTGGGACTAAATGGGTCTACAGAAATAAGAAGGATGAAGATGGAGTGGTCATCAGAAACAAAGCAAGATTAGTAGCAAAGGGATATAGACAAGAAGAAGGCATAGACTACGATGAAACTTTTGCCCCTGTCGCACGGCTCGAAGCAATAAGAATATTCTTAGCCTTCGCAGCCCACAGAGGTTTTTAAGTCTATCAGATGGACGTAAAATCAGCTTTTCTCAACGGTGAAATCCAAGAAGAGGTCTACGTTAATCAGCCACCAGGATTTGAAAGCTCAAAGTTTCCAAGGCATGTATACTACCTTGAAAAAGCTTTATATGGACTGAAACAGGCTCCACGAGCATGGTATGAACGACTTTCTACCTTTCTTCTAGTCAATGGTTACAACAGAGGTACAACAGATACTACCTTATTCTATAAACGCAAAAGTAGTGAGATAATGCTTGTACAAATATACGTAGATGACATAATTTTTGGGTCTACTAATTCAGAAGAGTGTAAAAGATTTGAAAAACTCATGCAGAGTGAGTTTGAAATGAGTATGATGGGAGAATTAACTTTCTTCCTCGGACTCCAAGTCAAACAATCATCAGAGGGAATTTTTATAAATCAAGCTAAATATGTCTCTGACATTCTTTCCAAGTATAACTTCTCTGATGCCTCTGCAATGAAAACTCCAATGGCCACTGGAAACAAGTTATTCTTAGATTCAGATGGCATCTCTGTAGAATGCACTCTCTACAGAGGCATGATTGGATCTCTGTTATACTTAACAGCAAGCAGACCTGACATTATGCATGCCACATGTCTCTGTGCACGCTATCAAGCTAATCCAAAGAAATCACATTATGATGCCGTAAAGAGAATCTTTAGATACCTAAAAGGGACCAAAAATCTTGGTCTCTGGTATCCACAGAACTCTGGTTTTGGTCTTAAAGCTTATACAAATTCAGACTATGGAGGATGCATGCTCGACAGAAAGAGTACCTCTGGGAGTTGTCAATTCCTAGGTGGTAAACTAGTCAGCTGGACCTCCAAGAAGCAGAATTGTGTTTCCACATCCACTGCAGAAGCTGAATACGTTGCTGCCGCTAGCTGTTGTTCTCAGGTTCTATGGATGAAGACTCAGCTAAAAGACTACGGCCACATTCTGTTCAAAATACCCATCTTCTGCGATTCCAAGAGTGCTATTGCTATCTCTGCCAACCCTGTGCAACACTCAAAAACCAAGCATATCGATATAAGGTATCACTTCATGAAACATCATGTTGAATACGGTACAATCGAAATGCATTTTGTGCCCACAGAATATCAACTCGCTGACTTATTCACCAAAGCACTAGACGAGAAAAGATTCAACTTCTTGGTAGGTAAGATAGGAATGATTAACATGGTGTGAAAATCCTCAGTAAGTATAGTTTTATATTCTGTAAATAATAAGTAAATACATTGCTTAATTTATTGCTTTGATTAATTCTACTTCTGTATGTAAATTCTTAAAACCTTAAATAGTTCTTAAAATCACAGAGCTTCTGTAAGTCAACTCAGAACCTCTGACGACCCCTACAGAACCTCTGAAAAACCATGACCTATGTTCTATGCAAAACTTATCATTCTTTGATCCAAGCATAGGTCAAGGGGGAGCAAAAGGAAATTACTTGATCTACAGAGGTGATTAGATCAAGGGGGAGCAAAAGGAAAATTCTTGATCTACAGAAGTGATTAGATCAAGGGGGAGCAAAAGGGGCCCTGAGATGATCTACAGAGGTAAAATCTCTCAAAGGAAAGCCGAAGAAGAATGTCGATAATTCTCCATCGACAGAAGAAAGACAAAACTGCCGAGAACAGAAGAACCAAAAGGTATGTCTCTCGCACAAAAGGTTTTTGGAAAACAATTTTCTAGGACAAGAATTGTCAAATATGTCCTAAATATACTGTGAATAACATCTCAAAAATCAAAAGCTCAAAAAGTTTCACAAAATTCGAATTAGGAGATATTTAAGGTCATAGAGCTTCTGCTGAGCTCAACAGAGCTTCTGCAGGAAATATGCTCTGTGATCACAAATTAACCTTCTGTCGATCTTTTGGAATGTTATCTCGGAAACCGAAAATGCAGACCATGACCTTCTCGAACAAAACGTTTATCAATATAGTTTTATCGGACACCAACCTTCAAAAATGTGCGAAAAACATCTCTTAACACAGATCAAAAATTGGATGATCAAAAAAATTAATAGAATTCAAGTTATAAGATTTTTTTCTCTCATAGAGCTTCTGCTGGCTCTCACGGAGCTTCTGCAAGTTCCATCAGAGCTACAAAACCTCTGTGAGTAAAATTTCTTGACAAAATCCTATTAATCCTCTCCAATATTTTTAAAAACGTTTTCGTTCAAAGAGGAATCTTCAAAGTCATGATAACAATGAGATATATGAGAAGGTTAAAACTCTAAGATTTTCAAAATCACAGAGCTTCTGTAAAACACAAAAGTTCTGCCATTTTGTTATCTGTAGTATTAACGGTTATCAAATAACAAAACAAATGTGCCTACAATTAATACTTCCAAACCTAAAGAAGTTCCAGTCTTCAAAAAGGTGAAGATGGAATGGAGAGTCAAAGGCACAACAGTTCCAAAGAAAGATGTACCAAAATCATCTGCTTTCACATCAAATGCCAAGAAGAACAATGCGCCAAAAGGTAAATCTTCTGCTAAACCTAATCCTATTCATTCCGCAAATCATCTGATTAGGTTGGCACATAAGAAAATCTGTTGTTCTTACTGTGGGTCAAATGATTTTGTGCATAAGGATTATACTTCATATTGGTACGGTACTTACAGTATTCCTAATAAGAAATCTACACCTAACACACTAGGACCCAAGTCCCGTCGGGTACCAAAATCTGCTTAATCTGTTTTGTAGGTTCTTCATGTGTTGTGCTGAATGTTACATATATACCACACACATGATTGATAACAGAAGAGAAGCGGTGAATTTTTTGAAGAATGTATGTACCATTAAGGGGGAGTAAAGAGATAATGGTTTCTAAATACATCAGTTTAGAACCCGGATTTCAACGTCTATGGCTTCTAAACACATCTGTTTAGGACCCGTTCTTCAAAGAAATGATGGTTTCTGAACAATTCAGTTCAGGACCCGTACTTCAAAGACTAAGACTTCTAAACAAATTAGTTTAGAACTCATACTACTCAGGTGATATCCTTAACTGTCACATCTTTCTGTTTCAAGGAACAAGTGGTGAAAGGTAACATTGCATTATGTTTTATTTCTACTGCTTTGAATGTTTGAGTCTTAACAAATTTAATTCAATGAGATGAAATTTTTTTAATTTTCATTCAATGAATGAAATGTGTGTCAAGGTGATTTAACAAGTGTTTGTGTATTATCTGAGTTATATTTGTTTCATCTTTCACTTCTGAAATAAATCGAAAGGTCAGCAAAACATGAATGAAATTATGTTGAATGGTCAAAATTATGGAAATCTGGACTTATATAGAATATAATGCTCAAAAAGTCTATTTGTCAAAATGATGGATGGAAACGAAAATATGGGGGAAGCACTATGTTTTAGAACCAAGTGATTTAGATAAAATTATGCACTATTATTTAGTTTGAAAGTTTGTACCTGTGGCCTTTCTAGTTTGGGAGAGTAAGTCCTAAGGGGTGCTAGACACCTAGTCCCTAAGGCCAAATGGTCTGGGATCGGCTGACCCAAATCCTGCTATAGAACCAGATAGAAAGCCATGTTCTACTGGTACAAATGGGTTTAAGATATATCGATGTGGTCTTTCTGGTTAGGGAAATTAAGTTCTAAGGGGTGCTCGACACCTAGCACCTAAGGCCAACTGGTCTGGGATTTGCTAACCCAAATCCTGCTATAGAACCAGATAGAAAGTCATGTTTAACGGTGTATCTTTTTCTTACTTAACTTTTTGATTAAAAGATGCCAATGAGCACAAAATTAAAAGATGCCAATGAGCACAAAATTAAAAGATGTCAATGGGCACAAAATAAAAGATGCCAATGTGCACATCTCTTAAAACTTGGGAAAAATACAAAGTCGCGATAAACCTGTAAATTATGAAAATCCTGATTTTGGACAAATAGTGTGAGTAGAGCAAAGTATTCTTATATGTTTTAGAATTGCATATGCTTGTAGCTAATCATATTTCGCATGCTAGCACACCAAATAGATTTAATAAAGGGGTTGAAACTGAACATTTTTTAACTTGATATGCAATGATGTCTTGTTTTTGAATACAAACACATGCATTTGATTTCATTTGATTGAAAAATCTGGTATACTTCATTAAGTTGGATTTCTTTTGTAAAGATTTCAAATGATCAAATGTTAGTAGTTATAAAATGTAGTTCAATGAATTTTATTTTCTTTGTATAAATGTTTTCATTAAAGCACTGTATTTGAAATGAATAACTTTTAATGAAATATATGCATACTTTCAGGGGGAGAAAACAAATTTCTCCAGAATTCTTATTTTGAGGGGGGAGCAAGGTTATTCATTAAGGAGGAGATTGTTAGTAATACTCAGAGATGCGACTGAAATTGAAAAAGGTTTTCGATAATCATGATGCTCACTATCATCGAAAAAGGGGGAGAAATGTTTAATTCAATTTCATGTCGAAGATAATTCAAGATCAAAGAGATGAAGATACTAAGTTCAAGAAATCATTCAAAATACAAGAAGTCCAAAATTCGCATGCTGGATTCGGATTGTTCAAAATTGCATTGGTTTCGGATCATGTGAAGTCTGAAATGTTGCTGAATTTGGTTATCTTAGTTCTGAGCATTTCGGAATGTGCTTACACCTAAAAGTTCAACAATATAGATGTTTTCTCATCCTTCTGATCCAAATTCTGATGGTTTCTCATTCAACTTGATACGAATTCCTATGGTTTCGTATTCAACTTCATCCGAATCGACATGGTTTCGAATCCAACTGATCCGAATGCATATGGGTTCGCACCCTTCTTATTCCGAATTCCATGATTTCGCATCCTTCTTGGTCCGAGATCTGATGGTTTCGCATCCTACTGATCCGAATTCTCTTGGTTTCGGACCTGTCTACATCCGAATTCTATTGGTTTCTGATCTGCCTACATCCGAATTGATGGTTTTGGATCCTTAAAGTTAATATGAGAAATAAGGTTCTTGCATCAAGAAGGTTACGAGAAATTACTGTTTGTCAAAGACTGATAATGCTACAAAGATCCGTTTTTCATGTACAAGACTTGAAGATGGTTTGATAGAGTGTCTGTTGGAGAAGATTGACTTTACAAAGAGCTGAAGACTGCTGTTATATTTTTAAATCTTTAATCCAAAGGGGGAGATTGTTAGAGCATTATTGTATTCAAGATTTACTGTAAAGTCAATGTACTGTAATGAGTCTATGCTGTATTGTAAATGCCTTTATACCTTGTATGTTATGGGTATAAATAGGCATGTCTAGTTCATTATCTAGTAACAATCTAGAACACTTCATTCTTAATGTCATTTTGTACCTTTATGATCAATATATGGATGACATATTTGCTCTCTAGATTTTCTCTATACTTTGTTAGATCTGGGATTATCAATATAAAAGGCTACAGAGTCATCAAGAAGGAAAAGATAACCGTATGCAAAGTTGCATATGTGGATGGCCTTAAACACAATCTTCTCAAAGTTAGCCAACTCTGCGATACGGGTTTCGACGTAATGTTCAAAAGAACCTTCTGTTCTCTACAAGGTGAGGACATAGGAGTCGAACTTCTGCGAGCTGAACGAAGAGGCGATCTCTACCTCAAGAACTTCTGGGCCAAGAACAAGGAAGACAAGCTCTGCCTTGTAGCATGTAAAAGTGAAGAAGCCTGGTTATGGCACAACAGGTTCTGCCACCTAAACTTTCATACTCTAGATAAGCTTGTTAAACTCGATATGGTCAAAGGTCTGCCAAATGTTAAATTTAATAAAGATCATTTATGCTCTTGTTGCGAAATGGGAAAACTCAAAAGAGCTTCCTATAAAGGCAAAACTGATATATCTTACACTAGGCCTCTGTACATGCTTCATGTCGACCTAAGCGGTCCCATTGCTAAACAGAGCCTAGGTGGGAAGAAATATATATTTGTTCTGATCGATGAATATTCAATATTTACATAGGTTGATTTGTCAGAAAGAAACCAGATGTAGGTTCCCAGATTCACGTTGTATCATATTAATGGTAGTGAAATAGACAGCGGAAGCATATTAAATAAATCCATTAAAATGAGTGATTGTGTAAACGATAAATGAAATATGAGAATCAAATATTGAACAGTAAAATGATAACAGGATCAGATATAAAAGCTGCTCATATATTGATAATGAATCACACCAAGAACATGTTCAAGTGTGTTCGGAAATCTCATAGGACAACAATATCGTACGGATGTAGTGCTCGGGATTGCTGCAGTGTGTGCTTAAACATTTGTGGAAAAACTACTCTTCCCAAAGCTTACAATTGTTTGTTCCACTACCTCTCTATATATAGCCCTGAAAAAGTGAAGGCAGTGTACTATCGTACCCTATAATGACACGTGGAAAGTGTGTCTCCTATTTTTAGGGCATACGTGGAAAGTATGGACACTTGTCTAACACTTGGGATTTCCTACGAGACTTAGGCTGACAGAGGTCTTCACTTCACCAGAGCTCTGTTGAAAGAGCTCTGTTGGTCTTCTTTTAAATACTTGTTCTGTTGGAAGTCTTCGACAGAGCTCTGTTGAGCTCTGTTGGATCCGACAGAGCTCTATTGAGCTCTGTTGGTCTTCTTGATGAACTCCTTCTAAGTCTTATGTCTGATCTCTGTTGGTCTTCTGACTTGAACTATTTTCAATACTTTTACATAACAGATACTTGGGGCTAACAATCTCCCCCTAAGTATTGAAAATAAAAATTTACAATTGACAAGAGATTAAACAAAAGAACAGAGAACTTTTACCTCTGTCGAAGCCTTGCACTAATCTTTTGGGATATTACAAAAAGATTAAAAGATTAGTACATTTAAGCATAATTATCTCCCCTAAAAATTCTGTCGAATCTTCTGATTAGAGTACGGAAGTCTAGCATCAGATCAATCTGGTTGATGAAGAGTTTTCTGCTGTTCTTCTAGACACTTGTTTCTTGGGAGATCTTGGATTATGTTCTTGAGGTATACTAGCGACTCACTTGAGTACTTGTGGGCTTCAGCTGCTCTGATGGCCTTCTTTATGCCCTTCTGTCGGCAGACAAAGACTGGAGGATCTTCTACTACGGTTCCAGTTCTGTGATGGCCATAACCCTCAAGGTTTTCATTTGGTGGTGCAATCGCTAATTTCTCTACTTCAAACTCTATGCCTAGCTGATAATCAATCTGTATTCTGAGATTGATGTGCTCTTGCATAGCAAATCTGACTTCTGGTAGTGCAGTTCTGACCGGTGTGTATCTTTCTGAGAACTTCAAGCAATATGCGTGGAGTAAGATCAGGTCATATGGGTTCAGAAGGACGAGATCATTGTCATTGAAAATTTCATTTCTGCCTTTTGTTGATTCCACAGTATACTCAAGGTATGTGACCCTGCCGTGTTGAAACTTCTTGTGCTTGATGTCCAGAATTCTGCGGATACCGAAGTTTATATTGATGGCTCTGTTCTGATTTGACTTGGTTTGGATGAACTTTAGCCTTGCATCAGAAATGGTGTTTATTCCGATTGGGTTGAGGTATGGGTTAATGGGTACGACATTTACAGGGATGATGTCTCTGTCAGCATATAGAAATGCAAATACCGTTTCTAAGGCAGGTTTTTCGGTGTGAGAGGTAGAGGTTTCTGGGTTCTGTTCTGTTACCGTTGGGTTTGGGTCATCATGGGTTTCTGCCATAAGAATGTCGATGTGAGCAGATTTCTGAGTAGCTTGAGGTTAGGCTTGACTTATTTGTCCTTCAGCAGAGGATGGGTCTGTCTTCTTGGTTCTTTTGTTGGAGAAGTAGGAGGGGTATCTAGGCAGATGATCTCTGGTGGTTCTTGTGTTGACTCTTCTGTCGGTTTGATGACTCTGTTTTTGAACATGTAGTCAAATGCCACTTCAGTCATATCTGTCATGATTTCCTCTGTTATCCCCTTTTCTCCTTCTGTAGTCTCTTCCTCAGTTGCTTCTGTGATTTTCCCTTTACCCTTGGCTTCTCTTTCTTTTTCAACCTCTTTCTCCTTTTCTGCCTCTTTCTTCTTCTCTCTCTCTTTCTCCTTCTCCTTCTCCTTCTCCTTCTCCTTCTCCTTTTCCTTCTCCTTTTCCTTCTCCTTCTCCTTTTCCTTTTCCTTCTCCTTCTCCCCCTTTTGTTGTTCTGAGGACTCACCCAGTTGATCGTCTGATTGACCTTCTTGAGCATCCTCAAAATCATCATCATCGCCAGAGGAGTCAATTCGAGCTTTTGGTGAGGACTGAACAACAAACTTCAGACCAGCTTTGTGTCTCTTGCTTGATGGTTCATCTGTGGGTGCTTTTTCTGCAGGTCTTTTTGATGTAGAGGTGGCCTGTAAAATAATATCAGTAAATGTTGAGGCTGCCTTTGTCATCACATCTTCTACCTCTGTTGCAGCACCTCTGATCTCTTCTACTTGAGCCTTGAAGTTGACCTTGTGAGTATCAAGAGACGCTTTCACATGTTGTTCTGTTGCCTTAGCTTTCATTACAAATTTTGATGAGATCGTCATCATTCGGCTAAGAATTGATTTTCTGAAGTCTCCCATTTGTCCAACTGTCATGGGTAGGTCATTTGGGTTAGGGCTGGAGATGTTCAGTGGAGTAGCAGATGAGGTGGTTGCTTCCTTTATGGATTCCTTAACAGAGTTGGTAATTATCTCTGTCAAGGTTCTGATATTAGATTCTGAAATAATAACCGTGGGGATGGGAAGGGTTCTGTTCATCTGCACTCTGTGGTTCTCTGTTATGAGTCGCTTTAGGTCTGCAAGATCTGTCGAAGTCTTTTGAACTTCCTCTGATCTGACTGATCTTAGGTCGGCTATTTATGTTGTCAGCTTTCCAATCTCTTCTCCTCTGACCCGTTCAAACTCTGTTCTGAGTGCTTCAGCTTCGGCATATTTTCGAGTTAATTCAGCATGCTGGTTTGAGATATTCAGCAGTTCTTCCCTAAGAGAAGCATTTTCCTTGCGGATCAGCTCCTCCTTTTGTTGATTGATAAGTTTATACTCGTTCAAAGAGTTGTTGATACTGTCACAGAAGCTTTCGAACTCTGCTCTTGTGACAGTGTCAACGGGGTTCTCCTTGGTTCCAACATATGGATCCAATTCTGCCTCGAGTTCAGAGGCGCATCCGTCAAGAGTTGTGTTAATGTTGGCTCTTGGAGGACTTCCACCCGATCCTTGATGTTCCCTTTGAGGGGAAACAGCTACAGGTGTTCTGACCAAAGTTTCCTCTTCCAGCTCAGGTTCTAAAGAAGAAAATCTGGTGTGATGGGAAGCATTTGGATCAAGCAATGTCTTCCCTTGTTCTACTATGGTCTCCCATTGTCCCTGAGTCGGACAGATACTACGTGAGATTACAAAGATCTCTGG
The DNA here is from genome assembly GCA_033807775.1 of Saussurea involucrata. NCBI lineage: Eukaryota > Viridiplantae > Streptophyta > Magnoliopsida > Asterales > Asteraceae > Saussurea > Saussurea involucrata. The sequence continues at coordinate 92,477,431 of CM066314.1, forward strand.
TCTAATTTGTGTGGACTCTAAATGAGCCACAGAGGCATCATCGTGTGGAGGAGACCTATTGATGTTCTGGGGCGAATGAACATCACTATCAAAGATAGTTTCCCCGGCTTCGTGCGTACCAGAGGCATGAAGAGGTGCCTCTGATGGTATAGGTTGGTTGGGGTTCGAGATGTGTACCTCTGTTTCAATAATCCTTTGGTCTAGATCACCAGGATTAGATTGTGTGGAAGCACTGGGATTTTGGTTAAGGTTACCCTCAGATGTGCTCTGATGAGCATCTTTTTCTATTCTTGTAATATTCTCGGCTCCTATGGCTGTAGAACTCTCTGGATTCTCTCTGATGTTCCTCTCTTGCTCACCACTATCAGAGGAGATAGTTTCTACCTCTGGTGTTTCTTGTACTTCCTCATGGACAGCCTCTCTAGGAGATGCTATGTCCTCTACTTCCTCTCTTCTAGAGGAAGACCCTACTTCGGGTACTCTTGCCTCTGGTCCGATACCTTCCTCACCTATTTCCTCACTCAAGCTCTCAAAAGAAGGCTCAGATCCTAAGTATGACGGGGTTCTCACCTCAGGTTCTTGAGGTTGAGCAGCACTCTGATAGTTATGGATAGAAATATGGTCAGGGGCGGTAAGGGCAAGCATTGTACCTGGAATTCTCCTTATGAAAGGGTATTCGCCTGATGTAGTGGGGAGGAATTTGGACATCGTCCAGACGGGTGTTGAGCGACCCTGATGAGTTAGTTCCTGTCTGTCGAAGGCTCTTCTGATCACCAGACTGATAAAGCGTGGAAACTTGATCATCTTCAGGAACTTGTGAGATCCAACGACTCCTCCTCTTGCGATGGATGAGGTTTTTGTGTTGACAGCTGAAAGAAGATCGTTGTAGAGAATGCTGGCGTAGTCAAAGTTTCGATTGAAGAACAATCCATACATGATTTGTAGGATTTCTGTTGTGGCTTGGTCTTGACTACCAGATTTGCTGGTAAGGGTTCTGTTTAAGGTGGAGAACATGAAATTCCACATAGTGGGTAGATTCTGTCGCTTGAACTCTCCAATCCTATTCAGATCCTTGTTGTAACCCATAAACTTCATGAAGTCAAGAAGAATAGCTGTTTTTGGTGGTTTCTCATAGGCATCTATTCCTAGCTGTCTCTTGGTTTTCATTCTGAAGATTTTTCTTAAGGTGCTTGCTCTTATGCGGATTGTTCCCGCTCCTCCATTACTCGCGTTGACGCTCCCAACTATCCCGTCTTGTTCTTCGATGTATTGGCATGTGGTCCACCATTGTTGAACATAGATCGCTGGAAGGTGGTCATCGAACTCTGTTAGGGCTCTGAAGATGTCAGAGTTTCTAAAGAACTCAATGAAAACGTGATACAGGGGTAAATAGAGTCCTGGAGTGGGATCAAATCTGTAGTTGTTGTCAGCAAACTCATATGAAAGAACAACGATATCATCAGTGGGTTCTATTCGGCTTGAATCAGCAGAGTTTTGGGGTTCCGCCATTGTTGCAGGTTTTGGTTTTCTTGTAGAACACTGAGGATTTAAATAAAAGAAGGAAAGGTGAAAGGTTTAGGAAGCTTTAGAAAAGAAATGGGTCAAGGTTTTGGATATTTATAGTCAGAGCTTGTGGCTGGGTAATCGCCGTAGATACTGTAGGCACTCGAGTGTCAGAAGGTGGAGTGGCCTGAATTGTGTATCGTGGGGGACAGCTAGTGGTTTAGCTTTCAATTAGAGATTGCCACGTGGATTTGTTCTGACCACTTTTGTGCAAGTAAACCGTCGCGGTTAGAGATGTGTGGGAAACAAGTGGTTGACGCTTAGAAATAACCCGCACCTCTGATGACGTGGCAGAACAAACTAACAGAGCTCTGTTGGAGCTTTGTTAAGTTGCCTCTGTTGAGTGAACTCTTCATTTCTTATCAAGTAACCCAAGATGTTGTACCTTTACCTTAAAATCATTTAAAATTTTGTTCTGATGTGAAAAGAAAAGAACAGAGAACTTAGACAAACAACAGAGCTCTGGTGAGAAACAACAGAGGTTCTGATGAGAAGTCAGAGTTCTGGCAGATTCTTGACATTATCATAAAGATTTTCATCAGAACAAGTTTTCCTCCTTTCTTCAAAACGATTCAAAAAGCAGAGTCAATTTGGATTTGGACGTTTGAGTACTGACTTGCTCCCCCTAAAACCATGCATTATTTTTTTTAAGCTCCCCCTAGAAAATTGAGTTTTTTTTTTTTTTTTAAAACAAAAGAATGTTTACTGAGTGTTAAAAAAATGCTTAATAGAGTTCTGGTGAACAACAGAAGCTATGTTGAACTATCCTACCCAACTATTTGACAGAGCTCTGGTAGGATCATCAGAGGCTCTGTTTAATTTTGAACAGAGTTAGGAGGACAGGTTCAGCATACCCAGTTTGCTGATTAAGAAGTTAAATCTCCTTTCATCAAGGGCTTTTGTAAACAAGTCAGCAAGCTGGAAGTCTGTTGAAACAAAGTACATTTCAATAGTTCCTTTTTCAACATGATCCTTTATGAAGTGGTACCTAATGTCGACGTGCTTAGTCTTCGAGTGCTGAACTGGATTGGCTGTTATGGCAATGGCACTCTTGGAGTCACACAGAATTGGAATTTTACCATACTCCAGACCATAATCTTTGAGTTGTGTTTTCATCCATATCACTTGTGAGCAACAACTAGCAGCAGCAACGTTTTCTGCTTCTGCTGTAGAGGTTGAAACACAGTTATGTTTCTTAGATGTCCAACTCACCAACTTTTCTCCAAGCAGTTGGCAGCAACCAGAAGTACTCTTTCTGTCATTCTTGCATCCTCCATAGTCTGAATCTGTATATGCTACAAGCTCGAAACCAGAGTTAAGAGGATACCAGAGACCCAAAAATTGAGTCCCTTTCAGATATTTAAAGATACGCTTGACAGCTGTTAAATGAGTTTTTGTAGGATTTGCTTGAAATCTGGCACAAGGATAGGTTGCAAACATTATATCAGGTCTGCTGGCAGTTAAGTACAAAAGTGACCCTATCATGCCTCTGTAGTGCTTGACATCTATTGGTTCACCCTTAAGATCTGAGTCAAGTTTAACTCCAGTGGCAATAGGAGTTTTCATTGGTTTTGAATCATTGAGCTTATACTTTTTCAACATATCAGAGATGTATTTAGACTGACTTATGAAAGTCCCTCTGTCTGATTGTTTAACTTGTAAACCAAGGAAGAAAGAAAGTTCTCCCATCATGCTCATTTTGAATTCGCTTTTCATTAAACTTTCAAACTTATCACAGTACTCCTGCCTTGTAGACCTAAAGATAATATCATCAACATATATTTGTACCAGAAGTATATCATTCTTATACCTCCTAAAGAATAGAGTTTTATCGACGGTACCTTGCTCAAAGTGATTGATCAACAGAAATTTGGACAGAGTTTCATACCAAGCTCTGGGAGCTTGCTTAAGGTCGTACAGAGCTTTGTCTAACTTGTAAACGTGGTCTGGAAACTCTGAACATTCAAAACCCGGTGGTTGCTGGACATAAACTTCTTCTTGCAGTTTTCCATTCAGAAAGGCAGACTTGACATCCATTTGGTAGACCTTGAAACCCTAGCCACAGGTGAAAAGGTTTCATCATAGTCAATTCCTTCTTCCTGTCTGTATCCCTTTGCAACCAGACGGGCTTTGTTTCTGATGATAATCCCATCTTCATCCTTTTTGTTTCTAAACACCCACTTGGTTCCAATGGCCGTTTTGCCTTTTGGTAGTGGAACCAAGGACCAGACTTTATTTCTTTCGAATTCCAGAAGCTCTTCTTGCATAGCTTCGATCCAATTTGGGTCCTCTAGGGCTTCAGAAATCTTCTTCGGCTCAATCATGCTTAAAAAATTTACAAAGAAGGCTTCATTGATTGTGGCCGATCTTGTCTTCACACCATCTTCAGCAGCACCAATAATCAGATGATGAGGGTGATCCTTTGTCCATCGTGTCATGGGAGCCTGGACAACAGGCGGGGTTTGTGCTTCTGATGGGAAAAGACGAACTTCAGCGTCAGAGCTCTGTAGGTTGGGACCAGGGCTCTGTGGCATACAACTCTGAAGAGTGGCCTCATTGCTCTGAGAGTCATTAACAGGGCTCTGTGAAGGTGATCTTTCAAACAAGCAGTCTTTGCCAATATTAGTTAGAAAAGGTGATGATGGCACTTGTTCAGGTTCTCTCTCGCTCTGATGTGGTTCCTCGTTTCTCTGAATTACCCCTGTAGACAGAGAAGTAGATGGTGAAATATTAGAGGGACCAGTGAGATATGTACCTGTCAGATTCTGTTCTGTTGAGTTCTGAGCTTGTTCTCCTCCGTTGATGATATCAGAGGAGTCATCATCATTGAAGAAATCGTTGAACATGAGATTGATATCTTCTTCCCTTGTCTTTGAAGAACTTGTCTCCTTCTGCTCTGTATGTGTCCCCTCTGTTGATTTTCGATCAGAGAATCTTGAAGTACTTTCATCAAAGGACACATTCACACTTTCTTGAATAACCCGACATCTGGAGTTGTAGACTCTGTAAGCTTTAGAGGTTAAGGAATAACCAATAAAGGTTCCTTCGTCTGCTTTCTTATCAAACTTTCCCAGTTGATCTTTGTCATTCAATATGTAGCAATTGCAACCGAAAACATGAAAGAATTTCACGTTTGGTCTTCTATTGTTAATGAGTTCATAAGGAGTCTTCTTAAATCTTTTCACTATTACAGCTCTGTTTTGGGTAAAACAGGCTGTTGAGACTGCTTCTGCCCAGAAGTTCATTGGAAGGACAGAGCCAGCCAACATGGTTCTGGCGGCTTCTATCAGAGTTCTGTTCTTTCTCTCCACAACTCCATTTTGTTGTGGAGTTCTTGCTGCTGAGAAGTTTTGGGAAATACCTTCCTCTGTTAGGTAGGCATCAATTTTGGCATTCTTGAATTCTGTCCCATTATCACTTCTCAACTTCTATACCTTCAGATCTAACAGAACCTGTATCCTTTTCAACAAACTTATCAGAATCTCTGGGACATCAGATTTTACTCTAATGAACTCAATCCAGGTATATCGAGAATATTCATCAATTAAAACAAGAATATACTTCTTGCCCGACAGACCTTGCACAGAGATTGGACCACAGAGATCCACATGAAGCATATGCAAAGGTCTGGGACAACTATGATCACTCTTAGTTCTGTGTGAAGATATTTTCATCTTACCTAGCTCACAAGCAGAACAGAGATGGTCTTTGTCAAACTTCAGAGAAGGAAGTCCTTTTACTAACTTTAGTTTAACGAGCTTATCAAGATTTTGAAAGTTCAAATGGGCAAATCTTTTATGCCAGAGCCAGGCATCTTCATTTTTCAAAGACACTAAACAGAGTTTCTCTGTTGTAGAGTTTTGGTTTTGTTTAAAATTCATCTTATAAAGATTGCCTTTTCTGTCGGCTCTTAAAAGTTCTTGACCAGACTCTGAAAGTAGCAAAGAACAATATTTCTTCCTGAAATTGTCGTCGAACCCGTGATCACAGAGTTGACTTATACTGAGAATATTATGATTTAATCCTTCAACATAAGCAACTTCAGAGCCTGAAACATCACCATTTACTAAAGTACCATAACCCTTAATCTGTCCGCCATTGTCTCCTCCGAAGGTTACTGCACTTCCCATCTTGTTTTTAAAAGAAGTTAACAGCTCCTTATTCCCCGTCATGTGCCTGGAGCATCCAGAATCCAAATACCAGATCTGCACATGAGGTTTCTGCAAGACATATTAATTCCTTTTAGGTACCCACTGCATAATGGGTCCTTTCTTGTTAGGCTTTGGTGGATTAACAGACTTTCCTTGGGATTTTTCATTCTGAGATGGTGTGCCAGAGGTTTTCCTCTGTGTATTCTGAACAGTCTTAAGATTTTTCTTTTGAACCGACTTATTCAGAACACAGTGGGGGCCATTTAGATGATTTTGCAATTTTAGTAACAGTTGAATACAATTGCAGTTTATCGAGCATGACTGTTGCACATTGTTTTTATTCAAAAACTGTTTAAATGGTGCTTGATTTTGAAAGGTTTTAGGACCAGATGTCTTTGCATACAATCTGTCCTGATTTTGTTTCTTTGAAACAGACTCTGTTGACATGAAGTTCTTTGGATTTGACTCTTTTGACCAAACAGAATTTCCTCTTTGATTTACACCAGAATTTGGAATAGATCTGTTGTTTGCTATCCATTTTCCCTTCTGTTCTGGTGTGAACTTTACTGGTTTGAAAGCAAGAGGAACATTTTGGTTTACAAAAACACTTTTGTTTTTCTCTCTCTTCTCCACTTCTACTGCATTAGAAGCAAGAATCTTAAAACCTTTGTTGTTAAACTCAGTTACCGGTATAAACCTTCATTGTTTCTTGAAGAGAGAAACATCATCTTTTAGATCCGTAGATTTTATCGGTGCCAGCTTTAACTTGTGTAAGATTTTCTTTTGACCACAAAAGATCTGTTCATCTACCTCGGAGTCACAGTCAGAGGCTAGAAAGTCTCTGGTGGCTCTGTTGGAGGTATTAGGCTTGATTGGTATAACAGAGATGTTTGGCTTAACAGTTCTGAACCTTCTCAACTTGGGTTTTAAGGAATCTGAAACAGCATTTTCTTCGAAAACTTTCAACAAATCCTCCTCGAAAGATGTTCTTATAGATTCAGAGGTAGGAGAGAAGGCTGGGACTTCTGGATTTAGCTTGCTCTGTGTTATTTCGATAGAGGGCTCTGTCACATAAGTAACAGACTTCTGTCCTAAGAATGAGTTGAAGTTAAAAATCTCTTTTGTATCCATGTTCTTGACAGAGTTTGGAAGTATGATTTTAGCCCTTCCTGGATCAAGAATAAACTCTGAGGATGGTTTTAAGACCTTCTTATGATCAGAGGAGTCATAGCTGACGTTCCTAAAGTCAAGATTTCTTTGTTTTGAGAAAGCATCTAAAGTTTTGGTTCTTTTGAAAACAGCATTACCAGATATCACGTCCTCTTGGATTTTCCCAACACAAAAGGCAGAGGACAGAGATGTCTTCTTCCTTTCGTCATAGGGAGCAAGGTCAGAGAAACCAAGACCTTGCGTATCCATCTGTGAATTTATCTTGATGTGCACATCTTGTGCATCCTGGTATTTTTTAATCTGAATTTCTTTTCTCTGTAGAGATTGATGCAGAATTTCCCTTTCTCTTTGAAAATAATCAGTTAGAGCAACAGAGTTAAGTCTCTCTATTTCAGACTTTTTCAAAATTTCAAACTTCTGTTTCAAAACGTTTTCATATTCGTTAATTCTGTCAGAAAACAGGCTCTCTTTCTTCTTTTACAAGATTTCTAGCTCAGATTTTTCTTTGAAGATTTCTTCTTTTTCTTGTTCTAAGAGAGTTTTCTCTCTCTTGTAAAAGGACAGATCCTTCTGAGCTAGCTTTCTAAGTTCCTTTTCTTCAGAAAGTTTTTGTTTCAGAAGTTGAAATTCCTCATTCAGCATAGAAACATGCATTTCTAACTCCGAGTCAGATTTAGATTCAGATGAACATACCTTGGCACTGGGTCTGGTGGTCTCCAGCGCTCTGTCGTCAGACTCTGTCATGGTAAGAGCAAATGCATGATCTAGATCTTCTTCTTCTGTTGTTCCCTTCGTTATTTCTGGATCTTCTTCTCCAGTCATCCAGTCAACAGCTTCTTCTAAACTTTCATCATCCACAGCAACTCCACAGAAGTTGGCTTGCTCTGGTTCATCATCAGAGGATGAATCAGAAACCTAGTTCTCCATTTCAGCCACGTAGCTTCTTTCTTTGTAGTTGTACTTGTATTTGTTTTTGTAGTAGTCCTGGTCTTTTACCAGTTTGCCTCTACAATTAACAGAGAAGTGCCCAGGTTTGCCACATCTGAAGCAACGTCCATCATTCTGATTGATGGGTTGAGTAGCATCGGCCTTCTGTTGTGCTGGTGGATTTTCTTTTCTGTTTTGTGGAGGTTGTCTTTGTTCTGTGGTAACTCTGATGTTACTTTGTTCCGGTGCAGCGTATTCTCTTCTGTCTTCTTTTCTCTCATATCTACCTCTTCTGTCAAACTTATTTCCAAATCTCTTGTTAAATTGCTGAGTTATTAGAGCAAGAGATTGAGCAAAAGCTTGAATGTCATCATCCTCTGATGAGCTTTCCTCTGTATCACTTTCTGCAACTAAACTTTTCTTTCCTTTCTTTTTAACCGACTTATCTTTCTTTTTCTCTCTGTTTGACTTTTCTGATGTGGTTTTCTTAGAATCAGAAACTAAAGCGATTGGGCCTGCAATGGTGGATTTGCCTTTTTGCTTGACAACATCCTTCTCTTGTGCGGCCAAAGTGCCATACACATCTATTAGAGACCATGCATCTAAGTCTTGGTTAGCTTGTAAAGACATGGATAGATTTAACCACTCATCATTCAAACTTTTCAAAAACAGAACATTGTTATCTTCCTTCGACCTAACAACTCCACATTTTTTGCATTTGTTGATCAACACATTAAATCTGTTGTAGGTTTGTTGTAAGGTTTCCTCAGGAAGTGCTTTGAAATCGTTGTATTCATTTATACATTGGGTCCTTCTGTTCTTTTGGGTCTTGATACCACCCTCAAGTTGATTAAGAAGTTGATCCCAGATTTCCTTAGCAGTAACACATGAATCTAGTTCTTGAAATATTTCGTTTGGAATGGCCATTATCAGTAGTCTAACTGCTTTAAGATCATTTTCTATTTTAAGATTTTCCTCATCAGTAAAACCTGTGGTTTTAATCTCATAATGAGCTGGAATCTCAGCAGTAGTTCCTGTTGCGGGTACACGAGGAACAAAAACCAAGGGTTGGAATGGTCCGTCCGTGACAGATCGCATTAAGTCTTTATCCATGCCATCGAAAAAGTTAACCATCCTGATCTTCAACTGAGCATATTCATCTCTCAGAAGAGTAGGAGGTTTTGTTAAAGAACCAGCAATATAGATAGCATTTATACCGTTGTTCGCCATTTTGAGAAAAACAGAGTACAATTGTTGCAAAGAGAGTTTCAACAAGAAGATGAGTTTAAACAGTAACCAATGGAATAGTAACTTTTGAGAGAAACGTTTAAACTACACTAGAAAGCTTTAAACACAGATATATGAGCTATGAAAGCTTGTTTAGACTAGGAAGCAGTAAAAACAGAGTATATAATGAAGCTTTTACAAACACAATCAACAACAGTGAGTCAACCTTGGTAGATTGGATCGTTTGGTTTAAGAAACCCAAAGAAGCTCTGATACCAATTGTAGGTTCCCAGATTCACGTTGTATCATATTAATGGTAGTGAAATAGACAGCGGAAGCATATTAAATAAAGCCATTAAAATGAGTGATTGTGTAAACGATAAATGAACTATGAGAATCAAATATTGAACAGTAAAATGATAACAGGATCAGATATAAAAGTTGCTCATATATTGATAATGAATCACACCAAGAACATGTTCAAGTGTGTTCGGAAATCTCATAGGACAACAATATCGTACGGAGGTAGTGCTCGGGATTGCTGCAGTGTGTGCTTAAACAATTGTGGAAAAACTACTCTTCCCAAAGCTTACAATTGTTTGTTCCACTACCTCTCTATATATAGCCCTGAAAAAGTGAAGGCCTAGAATGACACGTGGAAAGTGTGTCTCCTATTTTTAGGGCATACGTGGAAAGTATGGACACTTGTCTAACACTTGGGATTTCCTACGAGACTTAGGATGACAGAGGTCTTCACTTCACCAGAGCTCTGTTGAAAGAGCTCTGTTGGTCTTCTTTTAAATACTTGTTCTGTTGGAAGTCTTCGACAGAGCTCTGTTGAGCTCTGTTGGATCCGACAGAGCTCTGTTGAGCTCTGTTGGTCTTCTTGATAAACTCCTTCCAAGTCTTCTGTCTGATCTCTGTTGGTCTTCTTACTTGAACTATTTTCAATACTTTTACATAACAGATACTTAGGGCTAACACCAGATGTTCCAAACGTTCTGATAAATTTAATGAAAAGAATCCAAGTTCTGTATGAGTGTAGGATTCAGAAACTAAGAAGCGACAATGGCACAGAATTCAAAAACTCTGTCATTGAAGCCTATCTTACAGAAGAAGGCATTTCACAGAACTTCTCTGCTGCACGCACCCCACAACAGAACGGCGTGGTTGAACGAAAGAACCACACGCTTGTGGAGGCTGCAAGAACTATGCTGACAGCATGTGGATTACCAATGTCTTTTTGGGCAGAAGCAGTGTCAACCGCTTGCTACACCCAAAATCGATCAACCATTGTAAAGAGGCACATCAAGACACCTTTTCATTTGATCAACAAAAGGCGACCAAACATCAAGTTCTTCCATGTATTTGGATGCAAGTGCTTCGTCTTAAACGACAGAGAAGCAAGAGGAAAGTTTGAAGTGAAAGCAGATGAAGGAAAGTTCATTGTGTACCCTGCCACTTCTAAGGCCTACAGAGTTTATCTTCTGCAGTTACGCACCATTGCAGAAAGCATCAATGTGTCTTTGACGATTCCTTTCAAAAGACTTCTGAACAAATCGGTTCAGAACTCGGCCTACAAAAAGAATCCTCTGGCATCTCAAAAACAAGAGAAGAAGACTTAAATCTTCTATTTGAAGAGATGTTCCTCGATGATGTTGATCCCTCTGCTGGAGCCGTCAGAGCCTCTGGAGAACCATCTTCTACCAACCAAACTGAGTCATGTATTTCTCTAACTAGTCCATTGAATACTTCATCCTCTTCTGTGAATCATACAGATGCGCATGCTGAGGGGGAGCGAACAGAAGATGATACAACTAAGGATTTAACCATAGTGGCACCTGAAAAACCAACTCCAGCAACTACAGAGGAATCCATACCAGAGGAAAACGAGGACGCAATCTCTACTTCCTCAGAGGAACAAATTCCAATTCTCAGTCAAATAATTCCACAAGCTGAAGAACCAATCACAGATGTACTGTCTACAACAGAGGTTGAAGAAGAACCTCAACTTGCAACGACAGAAGTTAATCTGGATGATTCAAATGATCATCTTCCAAGAACAACACAGTGGACGAAAAGCCATCCTCCAAGCCTTATAATCGGCGACCCTTCTGAAAAGGTCAAGACAAGATCAGCCATTGCTAATTTTTGTTTCTTTACAAATTTTATCAGTATGATCGAGCCAAAAAGAATCTCTGAAGCCCTAGACGATCCAAACTGGGATGATGCTATGCAAGAAGAGCTTCTACAATTTGAACGAAACAAAGTATGGACCCTAGTGCCTCTGCCACGAGGGAAACAAGCAATAGGGACAAGATGGGTCTTCAAAAACAAGAAAGACGAGGATGGGTGGGTCATTAGAAACAAAGCAAGATTGGTGGCCAAGGAATATCGTCAAGAAGAAGGCATCGATTATGATGAAACATTTGCCCCTGTCGCACGGCTCGAGGCTATAAGAATATTTTTAGCCTTTGCAGCCCACAGAGGTTTCAAAGTATTTCAAATGGATGTAAAATCGGCCTTTCTGAATGGCGAAATCCAAGAAGAAGTATATGTCGAGCAGCCACCAGGGTTTGAAAGCTCCAAGTACCCAAAATACGTGTATTACCTCGACAAAGCTCTGTATGGACTGAAACAGACTCCAAGAGCATGGTACGAAAGACTTTCAACCTTTCTTCTCGATAACAATTACGAAAGAGGTACAACCGATACTACTTTGTTTTATAAAAGAAATGGTGAGGAGATTATGCTTGTACAGATCTATGTGGATGACATCATTTTCGGGTCTACAAATGTACAAAAATGCAAAGATTTTGAAAAACTCATGAAGAGTGAGTTTGAAATGAGTATGATGGGAGAATTAACCTTCTTCCTCGGACTCCAAGTAAAGCAATCATCAGAGGGAATTTTCATAAATCAAACTAAATATGTCTCTGACATACTTTCAAAATATAGTCTCTCTGATGCCTCTGTAATGAAGACCCCAATGGCCACTGGAAATAAGTTATTTTCAGATCCAAATGGCACATCTGTAGAGTGCAAGCTCTACAGAGGTATGATTGGGTCTCTGTTATACTTAACCGCAAGTAGACCTGATATAATGTATGCCACATGCCTTTGTGCAAGATATCAAGCTAACCCAAAGGAATCCCATTATATTGCTGTGAAGAGGATCTTTAGATATCTCAAAGGGACCAAAAATCTTGGCCTCTGGTATCCAAAGAACTCTGGCTTTGGTCTTAAGGCGTACAGAAGATTCAGATTATGGAGGATGCAAGCTCGATAGAAAGAGTACCTCTGGGAGTTGTCAATTCCTAGGTGGGAAATTAGTCAGCTGGACTTCAAAGAAGCAGAACTGCGTATCCACATCTACAGCAGAAGCTGAATATGTTGTTGCTGCTAGCTGTTGGTCCCAAGTTCTGTGGATGAAAACTCAGCTAAAAGACTATGGCCACAATATATACAAGATACCCATCTTCTTTGATTCAAAAAGCGTCATTTCCATCTCTGCTAATCCAGTACAACACTAAAAAACAAAGCATATCGATATAAGGTACCACTTTCTGAAGCATCATGTTGAATATGGCACAATCGAAATGCACTTTGTGTCCACAGAATACCAGCTTGCAGACTTATTCACCAAGGCACTAGATGAGAAAAGATTCCTTTTCTTGGTGGGAAAGTTAGGAATGATTAACATGACTTGAAACCTCTGTAAATATGAATTGATCTTCTCAAAGAAATATATATACATATACTTACACTTTTAGTTTGTAATTAGTAAAATATTTACTAGTTTTCTGTCTTCCTGAACTTTCTAGAAATATTTACTTCTTTTTAATGTAAATTCTTTATCAATCAAAAGCTCAATACTCTACAGAGCTTCTGTGGGATTGCTCAGAACCTCTAACAATCTCCACAGAACCTCTGATGAACTTGACCTATGTTCCGTGCACTACTTATCTCATTTGATCTAAGCATAGGTCAAGAGGGAGCAGAAGGAGACCTTGAAATGATCTACAGAGGTTGATCATTCAAGGGGGAGCCAAAGAAGAGAAGTGCTCAATCATATCAACAGAAGTCAGGTATTATGCCGAACAAGGAAGAGCCAAAAGGTAAGTTTCTCGCACAAATCCTTTCTGAAAAACAATTTTCTAGGACACCAATTTTCAAACATGTCCTAGAAACACTGTTTAAGACATAACGAACAAGAATTGATCAAAAGCATTTACGAGCATTCCGTTATGAGAAATTTAGAGTCATAGACCTTCGGTTGAGCTCAACAAAGCTTCTATAAGCCTGATCCTCTATAACTGCAAAATCTCATGAGGGAACTCTATCGATCATCTTCAAAGTTCTCTTTAAGGATTCACACGTGCAAATACACACAAAAGGTTACTGGAAGAAAGTCTTTTGGGTCGAAGAGCTCACTCCAACAAATAGTCTCTGTCGCCCAACCTCGACAATCAAACAATAAGCATCTCGCACAGAATCTTTTCCAAAACGGTTTTCTAGGTCAAAACTTTCCAAATATGTCTTAAAACAGTTTGTAAAACAGTGAAAACCTTGGATGATCAAAAGGTTTTATAAATTTTTAGTTATGAGAAATTCCAACTCATAGAGCTTCTGATGGCTCTGACAGAGCTTCAAATCCTCTGTGAATGCAATTTCTGCACTAAAATTTATCGATCATCTCCAATGCTTCTTCAAACGTTTTTGGTAAAGGTACAAGCGAAAAGGAGACAAAAAGAGCAAGTCTCAGACCACAGAGCCCATTCCACTACAGAGCTTCTGTCATTTCTGATACTTGGCTTATTAGGGAAATTCTGTAACAGTACAGATTTTCTACTGTGAGTAACAGTTATCTGAAAGAGGAAAGACCCACGCGCGTAGCATTAATGGGCCGCACACGCCATCTAATCGTGCTCTGACACTAATGACGTGGCACTATTTGTGTAACGTCCCAAAAATTACAAGCAAATTTAAATTTTTAAAATAAACATTTCATTTATAACAACTCATTAAATGATCCCAACGTTTCGTTTGCAAACTCATAAATTATATCTTCATAATAAAAATCAGCGGAATTAAACGTTTAATTATTAAAACCATAAAGCAACCAGCTCTCCTCGCGCGCTAGTGTGTACTCGTCACGCCTTGGAGCCACTCGCACCTGAAACAATGATTTATTGGGAAAGGGTAAGCACGAAGCTTAGTGAATTCAAACGCCATAAATAATACAGTTATTCCACACTACCCCTAAAATAGATAGTGACACATAAACGATCATACAGGTCTACGAACAAATCATAAACATGTATATCCACAACCACCCGTCTAAAAGGCACAAGTCGGTCCCACCGACCACATGATAACATCTTCGGCCCCGCCGAATCCCCGGTCCCACCGAGTCTCTACGCCACCCGCGTATAAAACCTCCGGCCCCGCCGGACCTTGTCATGATGACAACGGCTTAGTGTGTATTGTGAAATTATTCTTGGTGTGATTGTTGTTGCTACCTAGAAGAAGCATTTTTGGAATGCTCAGAGTGAGTGTCCGTGTGAAGTACAATCTTGAGGACTTTTAAAGAAAATAAGTGATTGGAGGTGAGTCCCTAGCCTTTGATGAGTCTTTACTCTAGGAGTTCCCGATGTCGGTGGATTGAGATCTTGAGAGTTTCAACCCAGGTATAGAATGGTAGAGATGTGCTTGCTTGCTCTCTAGTATTGGGAGACAGACAAGTGTGGTTGGGAAAGGATAGGTGTATGGATTGGTATCACTAGTGTTGGTTAACCTATTTGGGGTCGAAGTGAAATGGTATATTTTGCAAAGTAGTGGTCAAGTGGTAACTGTAAGGTTGGAGCAATCTAGTGTATGAGGGCTGTATGGGCAAGATAGTGGAAACTTATACTTAGTGAGCAGGCGAGGCCTGGTGGTCGTGAGTGCTGTGAGGTCAAGCGGTGGATTAGTGTCGATATCGAATGAGCATAAGTGGAAGTCGTTGTTCGGAATTCGCTTATAAGTTGATCAGATGTGATAAAATTATGTGTGGGGACGTAGGGATGATTATGTGGCATGTGGTAACGTTATCCGTGGGTAAAAGAATGGAGTGGCAAGTGGTGACTAGCTAAGGAGGAAATTGTATGTTCTCGGGTTGCCTAGTTTATGACGTTCGTAGTAGATACGAAATCTTTGAGGAGGCTGAGCCAATTCGGAGGTGTAAAGGAAATGTAAAGGAGTGGATTATTGTCGGTTGAGAAGTGAGGAGTGTGTGGCCGTCTCAAGCATTGAGTGTTTTTTCGATTTGACTTAGTGGAAATTCTCGTCTGAAGCGTGGTGGAAGTGTTGGTTAGGTATAGCACCCGTTGAAATTTCGTGTTTAGAGTGGTCAATGTTGGATGGGGAACGTTCCATTCTAGCTGGATGTAATTGGGACGGTAGGTTGGATGGAGCGAGAAAATGGGAAGGAGAAAGCGTGGCATGTGTTATGGAAAATGGGGAGCAATGTTTTTCAGAACGACGCCGATGGGTGCATGAACTCCTAGTGGGAGTGTGAGAAAGAGGATTGGTGTGTATGTGTTGGTATAAGTGTCGAGGAAAGCTAGCTTGTGTGAGTGGTCACAAGTGTAAATATTCTAGTTAGCCGTTCATTGGAGACATGTTATATTGTTTGAGAAGGAAGTAGAAGAAGGTAGACGAATGTAGTGCTCGGGGTGAAGTACCGTTGGTTTGGTATGGTAGTAGTAGAGGGTGATATTATGATGAGAGCGTGTTATTGATTGTTATCCTTGGAATGTGGCCAGTATAATTAATGTGAGAAAGTGTTATCTGCCTAAGTCGTATTTTGTGTGGGGAGGTGATAGTAGAATTGTTCGAAGATGGAATTCCGGGGACGAAATTCTTTTGAGGGGTGGATGTTGTAATAACCGAGTTTTCTGTTAGTCAATAATTGGGGAATCTTGGAAGAAATTCGAAATTTAAGAGAGTTACGTGGTCCAAATGTAAAGAACTGAAAGTGTTGTGTTTTTTTGAGTAAAGTATATAAAGAAAGAGGAAAACCCTAAACCCTCTCATATTACATTAGTGTGTGTGTTTTTGTATGTGTGTTTCGGCTGGGAAGAAAGGAAGGAGAAAGAGGCATTTCCAAATTTGAAGAATTAGCAGTTGGACGTTTTGTTGATCTGTGGAAATCATTCAGGTAAAAGCCAAATCCTAATCCTCCTTAAGTTTTTGTGTTTTGGTGGATTTTGGGGAAGGATCTTAGTTTGTGGGTTTTAGTGTGTTTTTCCTAATCCAATTGCTAGAAAGGGCTTAGGAATGGGTTATTGTGTAAACATCGACCCATATTCTTAAGCTGGAGGTGTTGAGAAGATTAGGACAAGTGGTTTTGCGATTTTTCTGTGTTTTGGGTTTTCCCGTCGTGTCCGAAACCTTCAGCGCAGGGTAGTGTCCGGACGTTTTTTATGGTGTCCGGATAGCGTGGTTGTCCGGATGAGAGTAGTGTCCGGATGAGAGTAGTGTCCGGGTGAGTGTTGTCCGGGTAGAGTTGTGGTAGTAGTTTCCGGTAGTTTAACCGGAAACCCTTGAGAATCCGGATAGAATGTCCGGATAGTTTTGGTTGTCCGGGTAGAACGTCCGGATAGCTCTAGTTGTCCGGATAGTCTTGGCTGTCCGGGTAAAGTGTCCGAAAAGTTGTGGTGTGGCACTGTAGTGCAGTTTGTTAGTCCGAAGGGTTAACCGTGTGAGTGTGAAGTGCAATCAGGTGACTTATTTTGGTAGCGTGTATCCTTATAGGTGCAGTTGAAGGGAGAATCCATCTAGTAAGAGGATTAAACAGGACGACAGGTGAGTCTTTCTAAACCAAAATTTTATACATGTGTGTGGTTGACAATTATTGCCTAATGGTGGTTCTTCCAAATGCTTTTATTACAAACTGAAGGTTTAGTGTATGGCATGGATATTATTTAACTGTGTGCTTTTCAATTACTTTTATGGCAAAACGATGAAAAGTGTGTGGTGTGGATTTTTATCTAACGGTGTGTTATACAACTGCTGCTGTTTCAAGTGATGATTAATTGTGTGATAGTATGTGTTTCAAATAAAGAAACAGTGTGTTTGAAGATTATTATGTAACAGTGTGCTTTTCAACTGCTTTTATTTCAAGGCAAGGTACGAATGTGCGATTCATAAGTGTGGCCTATATGTGTGATTTAAATGTGTGTGACCATGCTCTGGCTTTTGTGTGACATGGGCGGTGTGTGCCCGACTACGCTGTCACGGTGTGTGTGACATGGGCGGTGTGTGCCCGACTACGCTGTCACGGTGTGTGTGACATGGGCGGTGTGTGCCCGACTACGATGTCACGGTGTGTGTGACATGGGAGGTGTGTGCCCGACTACGCTGTCACGGTGTGTGTGACATGGGCGGTGTGTGCCCGACTACGCTGTCACGGTGTGTGTGACATGGGCGGTGTGTGCCCGATTGCGCTATCACGGCGTCTGTGACTTTAGCGCGTGCCAGTAGCATGTATCAATGTGTGCATATCAACTTTGTGTTCTAGTTATGATTTATACAATGCTTTCATAACTGATTTTATAAACTGAAATATTTTGGTGTGACTTGGTGTGGAGGGAACTCACTAGACCTCATGGTCTAACCCTCGCTTTTCAAAATTAAAACCTTTTTCAGGTAAGGTATATTCGAGGGCACGTTTAGAGTTTTGGAAAGACGTGGATCGGAGATTGCGCTAGAAGGAATTAGAAGAATCTCCTTTGAAATGTTTAGTTAGATTTTCTCAGCTGTAATTAGGGTTATTTCCGCGAACCCTGTATTGTAAATCTTGTTAGTGGGACCATGTTGAGCCGTTTTTGGCGTTATGAACTAAAGAGGTAGCTTCTAGCTTGTATGTTCAAATTCTGGGTTGTTACATGTTCAGGGGGAGCACAATCAAAAGAAAGCGCGTAAGTAAGACCGTTCACGTTTTGAGGGGGAGTGTCACACATATTTTTTTCTTTTCAAAGTTTTTTTGTGTCATAAAACGACTATGTGCGAAAATCTTATTTGTTTAACATCTTATCCTGCACAATTCGAGGGGGGACATTCTTTTTCAATGAGCACATCTCGAGGGGGAGAATTTTTAAAATAACCAACAGGGTTTTGGGTGGAAAAAGTCAACTCATGTGTAACAAGGGTCATTTTTTAAAAGTTAACCAAAAGTTCCCGGATGAAGTATCCGGACACCCACCCGGAAAACACAACTATCCGGACACACTATCCGGACGGGGAGGTTTCTGGATGAGGCATCCGGACAACCCATCCGGAAACATCTTTGACCCTATATATATATTCGGACACACTCTTCATTTCATTTTTTCCTGGAAACTCATTCTCTCAAACCCTCTCGCTAAAACCCTCGGCGCACACTCTCAAATCTCTATCCTTATTGTATCTTGATCACATTCACACATACTCACGACTCCAATCAATCGATTAATCGATCAATTTCCCGGATTCTCTCGTTACTCGACACCCCTGTAGGTTCGTATTCCGTCGATCCCATGGATGCTCGTTTTTCGTCAATTATTCCTCCAAACTCAAATGTTGGGTGTTTGTACGAATTGATAGAACCGGATCTCGTCCGGATAGTTTCGAACTATCCGGATAGTTCATCATGTCCGGTAATCGTCGTATCCGGGAAGTTATCCGGAAACCAAGGTATCCGGTAACATTAGTATCCGGTCACCATTGCTATCCGGTAACCTTGGTATCAGGAAAGATTCTTGTATCCGGTAAGTATCTCGTAGCCGGAAACCCATCTCATCCGGAAACCTCACACTATCCGGACACCTTAGTCGATCCGGTAAGCTTTGTATCCGGACACTCTCATCTATCCGGTAACCATGTCCAATCCGGATAATATGCCTCACTGCCAATTTATTATGATTTTCTGAAATTGAGCCGATTGACGCCAAGGTACGTACTAGTGTCCCTCTTTTAGCCTTCAGCTGGCAATCCGACAGCACATGGACGCAAACCCCTCCATTCCTCGCCTACCACACCACCCGGTATGTCCCTCTTTTAGCCTTCATTATCTAGTTATCCGCAAGCCAGTAAACGCACAACCCATGTGTATATCGGATGCCCAACTGGCCTACGCAAATCCGGCAGCACTGAGTGTGATAGCGTATAGGCAAGCATTAGGATTAGGTGCTCCGCTGGTCCACCCAGAGCCGGAGGTACCTCCCCACAGAGCTAGACCCGAGAGACATGAGGGTCTGAAAACGCGAGGAGGGAGAGTTCGGGTAGCTCGGGCTCTCATACGGGGTGCGATGAGAGAAAATCTTGGGAGGGGAACCGGAGCGGGCGGTGCTGTGGATTTGCGTGCCAGGACAAGCCAACCAAACCGTGTAAAGCCCGTATCCCAGTATGTATTTTATTTTTTATTAATTCTTTTCTCTTAAGTTTTATTTAACGTGGTTTCCGTTAACGGGGTTAGACGAATTGGACCTAATAGTTAATTATGTCAAATCATTGGTTAGAGTGCGAGATGGAATTAGTTGAGGGATCAAATTGTTAAAGGGCCAAAACAATGTACATTTCGGCCCATGCACAACCCAAAACCGATTTCATGTTTCATTTTGAGGGTGTTGGTTTCGTGGCTTGGAAAGGAAGAAAAGAGGAAAGAAAGGGAGAAGGAAAAACCCTACGGCCCCTCCCTCCCCTTCCCTTGTGAGTTCGGCCGAGAGAGAGTAGCAACAAAAGAGAGAGTAGAGAGAAACAAGAAAAAGTGAGAGAGCTCCATTTTTCATGGTTTCGTGGGGTTCTGCACAGCAGTAACTTTGTGGTGATTTTTCTCCATTCTTGCTCTATTTTGGTTTCATACATCTTGATGTGCTTATTTCCAACTTTCCAAGTGTATGATGGTTTTGTATGCCTCTAGTATAATCTAGAGAAGACTTTTTATTGCTCTAATATTGGTGGTAGTGGATTTGAAGCGGCTCTAGTAGTCCCGTGGTTTTTACTCTCGATTTTGAGGGGTTTTCCACGCTAAAATTTGGGGGCCTCATTGTGGTTGTTGATTGTATGTTTTGGGGTTGTTTTTACTTGCATTTAGAATACCCTATTTGTTTGCATCCTCAAAGGTTCATTCGGGTCTGTTTGGGTTAAGCTATGGCTTAATGGGTTACTAAGCATTATTTGTCATTTCATGTGAATTACACAGTTTCTGCCACTGTTTTGGTGAAAGCCATAACGTTTTATAGGAACATTGTATTGGGGTGAAATCAAAGCCAAAATCTCCCATTCTGAGTCTAGTAAGTTTCATATGTTTTACGAAAAAACCAGTTCGCACCATAGCTAGTGTCAAATTGCTGTTTTGTACTGAAAGGTCCTGTTTTTCACTGTGCTGCAAGTCGGTTTTGTAAAATCCATAGTAAAGTGTAGAAAAATCATTAGAGCGCGTGCGATATGTCCCTAGAACCCTAAGACATGGGACTTTGTGTTTATGGAAAAATATTTCTGGTTTAATCAGTTTTTAAGGGGTTAAATAGGTCCCCAACAGACCTGCGTGTTGAGAGTAAAAACTGGAAAATTATGCGTTTAAAATTAGTAGTCGTGACTTTGGTTTGGGGTTTAATCAGTTTTTAAGGGGTTAAACAGGTCCCCAACAGACCTGCGTGTTGAGAGTAAAAACTGGAAAATTATGCGTTTAAAATTAGTAGTCGTGACTTTGGTTTGGGGCGTCGTTTTGACAATTGTTAACACGTATTTAGGTGGAAAAAGGTGAGGGAAGTTGACGGGTTGGTTTTGCGGATTGCGAGAGCTTTGCTTTGCATTCGAGGTGAGTTCTCTCACTATATAGGATGGGAATTATATTTGTGTTGCTATAGTTCGAGTGTGTTGATTATGATTGTTTGTTGATATTATTGTGGTGTGGAATATATATATTTGTGTGTATATATTGAACTGTGATTGATGTACTTCTTGATGGATGTTCCAAGAGGTATATGCGTTTGTATAATGAGTTGTGATTACATCTTCTTGAGGGTTGTTCCAAGGAGTATAAGGCCACTTCTTGATGGTTGTTCCAAGGAGTAGGTGTATTGGTATAATGTGTTGCGATTATATCTTCTTGAGGGTTGTTCCAAGAAGTATAAGGCCACTTCTTGATGGTTGTTCCAAGGAGTAGGTGTATTGGTATAAAGTGTTGTGATTATGTCTTCTTGATGGTGGTTCCAATGAGTATAAGGATTATTATTAATCGTGTTATATTTTCTTGATGGATATTCCAAGAAATTTATGTGCTGGTATGTTTAAGGGTGATGCTGATATGATTGCGATCCTATGTAATGATTGAATTCACTAAGCTTCGTGCTTACCCCTTCCCAATGTCTTATGTTTTCAGGTGCGAGTAGCAGTCGGGCATGACGGTACACACGGGCGCAAGGCGAAGACTGTTTAAGTTAAATTTTTATTAAATGGGGATTTAATTATATTACTTTTCCGCTGCTTCGTGGTGGAATTGGGTGGAATTCCTTGGGAGCTACGAATAGTGTGTACATATGCCGGCGCGGGTATATGTGTATAGTTTTTCGGCAAGGAACTACTTGGACACATCGGATGGAACTCGGAACGAGTGATGATAGGTGTGGAAGGTAGTAGTAGAGCTCCTACTATCGGAAACACATGATCAATGCTCGAGTCGGAGAAAGTCACGAGGAATCCAAGGAGTTGAGCGTGAGCGTTGTTAGTGTGAGTTATTGGGTGCTAATAACTCGTTGTAATGTCTACCCGGAATAGTCATCACAAGGAGGAACAACTATAGTAAAACTGCCAGTGCAAGTGTGTACTTTAATTGCTTGATGTGATGATCGTTGGGGGGTAGTGATGAAGGTTATAATCTAGTAGTCGTTGGAATAAAAGGGCGATTCTAGTATTAATCTCTTGGAGTGACATTAAGGACGATATTTGTTTTAGGTAGACCATTTCGGGTCAAGATGGATGTTTGTGCTAGAATCATAGGCTTATTGAGCCGACATAGATTTGAGGATTATTTGACGTAATTTTCCAACTTGCCCTAAAAGGTTTAAATGTCCGGATGACGTTAGTGGACCGGAGAGATTTGGAGGAGTAGGAGTCGAGGCGTAGAATGCCGACTAAGTCATGCACAAAGTTTGATTTTGAAATAGATTGCATTAACAATTTCTTGTATTTCAAATCCTTTTATGGATGGTGTTTTGGAATGTTGGGAAATGTTCAGCACACACACAAGATTTTGAAATATGGTTTTGAAAGTGTATGAAATCGTGTTATCACGGGAGTGCAAACTTTGTTAGAATTTGTCTCATTTCGTTATTTTTCCAACGGTTCTTTCGGGTAAGATGATATCCGTGTTTTGTGGTGTTTAAAATGTTTGGAAAGTGACTACGGCGTGTGACTTTAACATTGGAACTCCTCCACATATGTTATAGTTGAGACGGAAAGTTACATTCCACGATGTCGGTATAAAGCTATTTGAGTGATTTCGTTAAAATAAGTTTTGTTTTACGGCATGTTGAGTCGTGTGGGTTTAATTTCACGAGGTACATATCTTATTTGTTTATGTGACCATTTGGGGAAATCTTGGAAATCAATATAAAGAACCCCACCTTTTGAGATTTTATGAGATTTTTGTCGATATTTTCAAATGATGAAAACGGATTGGTTTTTTATCTTTAAGTTTGAAACTTACACGAGACAGTTGTGTTTTAACAAAAATATATTTGTAAATCGTTTCATCGTTTTGTATGACTAGCCGACGCGGGTAAGATTTGTGGGTGAACCCTGTGCCACGACATTTATGTTGAAAAAGAGAAATTTTAGGGTCAAATGTCGTGGAACTGATTTTGAAATTATGTGTACACTTTTGTCGCACCCAGTGAAAGGTCGAGCGGTTACTTTAAATACATGTCATGAGTCAATTCATACTAGAACCGTGACGGTTCGTTTTCAAAGAAATCATTTATTTCGCTTTACGTTTTGTGAGTAAACTAAGCTGCAATGAAATGATTTTCAACATGATTTTCATATGTGGGACGAGTGTGTCCATTTTTGCGTAACTACCGACCCGGTAATAGTAGTTTTATTGCTTACGATCTTTTTGAAATGAAAAATCTTGACGTTGAAAATATTTTTGTGAATGATTTTGTAAACCGTTTGGGAAGTGCGCTTATAAGTGTTATGTGTCATTTTGAGAATTTTAAGGGGTGAGTCCTTTTGGAAAACTCTTTTGTTTAACCCGTGTTGAGTTTGGGACTAAAGTTGATTTTAGAGTATTGCTTGCTTAAACTTTATTTAAACACGTTTTTGACCGACTTATGGGTCTAGCAAGCGTGGAGCATTTTGCTCGATTTTGACTTTGAGATAGTCATGGGTCGATTGCACGGTTTTTTTAATGGCTCGATGTGGAGTTTTGTTGATGGGTTGTTTTGTTGCACAGTTTTGCACTTATTGCACGTTGTGTATTTACATGTTTGAGTGAGTGAATCATTCCGGGATAGGTATGTTGTTGGTAGACTGTTTGCATTAAATCCTTGGTCACGTCAGTCAGACGTTGGTAACGGTCGGTTGGGTATCTCGGGGTGGGACCCCGGTATTCATGTGTTATGACTTTGACTTTCCAGTGGGCACTAGGAGGATATAGTCTCGAGCACGTACCTGGGAAGTAGACGTTAAGGTGCATCTTGATACGGTATAACTAGGCTTCGTAGAGCGAGTGTGGAAGATACATCGACGGTGGAAGGTTGGGTATTCCACGCGTGTGGGTACTGTAGGCCGAATAGTATCTGTTAGGGAATGATGCCCTTTGTAATAAAGAGGATAAATGCGTAGAATTTTTTAGGTAAATAGTATACTTAGGTGTCGACTTTTGGGCTTGAGGCCAAACGCCTTAGTGTAATTGGGGAATTGTAGCCGATTTTAAGGAAATTATGTTGATGGTAGTAGTAATCCTGAGATGTTTGCTTGTGGTGAATGGTTATGGTGGAGTGACCTTCGTGGGTGATTTTAAATTTACTGGTTTGACGATTCGTGTAGCGTAGATTTTGGGAGTCTAGTAGAACTCGTAGGAGTTAATCGACAGTTAATAGTAGGAATGATCGGATCCGAGTATCCAGTTGGGTATATTGGTAAGCAACTTTAGAATGTTGGAGCTTGAGATTTGAATCGGGAGGTATAAAATATCTAAGGTTGGGAGACAACCGAAGTCGCTTGGCTAGGAATGATTCCAATTGGTGAAGTGTTCTATCGATCATAATTTCAGCGTCCTAGAAGGAGTACGTTAGTAAGGAAAGTATTCGAAAAGTTTTAGAAGGGGTCTCAAGTGAACTTGGGAACCTGAGGTTGAGATGTGGGAGAACTATCTTTAGCTATATACGGGCATAGACTTCGAGGACGAAGTCTAATCCAAGTGGGGGAGAGTTGTAAAGCCCGTATCCCAGTATGTATTTTCTTTTTTATTAATTCTTTTCTCTTAAGTTTTATTTAACGTGGTTTCCGTTAACGGGGTTAGACGAATTGGACCTAATAGTTAATTATGTCAAATCGTTGGTTAGAGTGCGAGATGGAATTAGTTGAGGGGTCAAATTGTTAAAGGGCCAAAACAATGTACATTTCGGCCCATGCACAACCCAAAACCGATTTCATGTTTCATTTTGAGGGTGTTGGTTTCGTGGCTTGGCAAGGAAGAAAAGAGGAAAGAAAGGGAGAAGGAAAAACCCTACGGCCCCTCCCTCCCATTCCCTTGTGAGTTCGGCCGAGAGAGAGTAGCAACAAAAGAGAGAGTAGAGAGAAACAAGAAAAAGTGAGAGAGCTCCATTTTTCGTATTTGTAAACCTAGCTGCAGAAAACTTCTGTTTCCCGGAGATTGAACGGTCGGATCGTCGTGATTTTTGGTGAGAAGCTTCACGACATCTTCATCAACATTCTGGACGGTGGGATCGTGGTTTTGAGGTCCGGAGATCATGGTTTCGTGGGGTTCTGCACAGCAGTAACTTTGTGGTGATTTTTCTCCATTCTTGCTCTATTTTGGTTCCATACATCTTGATGTGCTTATTTCCAACTTTCCAAGTGTATGATGGTTTTGTATGCCTCTAGTATAATCTAGAGAAGACTTTTTATTGCTCTAATATTGGTGGTAGTGGATTTGAAGCGGCACTAGTAGTCCCGTGGTTTTTACTCTCGATTTTGAGGGGCTTTCCACGCTAAACTTTTGGGGCTCATTGTGGTTGTTGATTGTATGTTTTGGGGTTGTTTTTACTTCCATTTAGAATACCCTATTTGTTTGCATCCTCAAAGGTTCATTCGGGTCTGTTTGGGTTAAGCTATGGCTTAATGGGTTACTAAGCATTATTTGTCATTTCATGTGAATTACACAGTTTCTGCCACTGTTTTGGTGAAAGCCATAACCTTTTATAGGAACATCGTATTGGGGTGAAATCAGTGCAAAAATCTCCCATTCTGAGTGTAGTAAGTTTCATATGTTGTACGAAAAAACCAGTTCGGACCATAGCTAGTGTCAAATTGCTGTTTTGTACTGAAAGGTCCTGTTTTTCACTGTGCTGCAAGTCGGTTTTGTAAAATCCATAGTAAATTGTAGAAAAATCATTAGAGCGCGTGCGATATGTCCCTAGAACCCTAAGACATGGGACTTTGTGTTTATGGAAAAATATTTCTGGTTTAATCAGTTTTTAAGGGGTTAAACAGGTCCCGAACAGACCTGCGTGTTGAGAGTAAAAACTGGAAAATTATGCGTTTAAAATTAGTAGTCGTGACTTTGGTTTGGGGCGTCGTTTTGACAATTGTTAACACGTATTTAGGTGGAAAAAGGTGAGGGAAGTTGACGGGTTGGTGTTGCGGATTGCGAGAGCTTTGCTTTGCATTCGAGGTGAGTTCTCTCACTATATAGGATGGGAATTATATTTGTGTTGCTATAGTTCGAGTGTGTTGATTATGATTGTTTGTTGATATTATTGTGGTGTGGAATATATATATTTGTGTGTATATATTGAACTGTGATTGATGTACTTCTTGATGGATGTTCCAAGAGGTATATGCGTTTGTATAATGAGTTGTGATTACATCTTCTTGAGGGTTGTTCCAAGGAGTATAAGGCCACTTCTTGATGGTTGTTCCAAGGAGTAGGTGTATTGGTATAATGTGTTGCGATTATATCTTCTTGAGGGTTGTTCCAAGAAGTATAAGGCCACTTCTTGATGGTTGTTCCAAGGAGTAGGTGTATTGGTATAATGTGTTGTGATTATGTCTTCTTGATGGTGGTTCCAAAGAGTATAAGGATTATTATTAATCGTGTTATATTTTCTTGATGGATGTTCCAAGAAATTTATGTGCTGGTATGTTTAAGGGTGATGCTGATATGATTGCGATCCTATGTAAGGATTGAATTCACTAAGCTTCATGCTTACCCCTTCCCAATGTCTTATGTTTTCAGGTGCGAGTAGCAGTCGGGCATGACGGTACACACGGGCGCAAGGCGAAGACTGTTTAAGTTAAATTTTTATTAAATGGGGATTTAATTATATAACTTTTCCGCTGCTTGAACTTTGTTTGACGGTTAAACCAACGACGTTTATTTTTATTGTAATGGGATTTGTTAACTTGTGGTTTGATTATAGTGAAATGCATTATTTTTTAAAATTTAAATTCCTTGTAATTTTTGGGACGTTACAAACCGACCATCCACAAGCCATCATACCCGACCATCTACCAGCTGACAATCCCATCCTTCCCAAACTACCTCTACCACCCGAACCATACCGATCCAGACCACCGAACCATCGACTACCTTACTTGAGGTTCCCATGATCAAACGCGACCCGGACACCGACACGAATGAACCCCAATCTCTTATCATCAGACATTCCTGGTCGGATTCCGAAAGCACCGACTTCGATACGGAACGCGCCATACGCCTAACCCAAATACCACCCCGTATCGGCGGTCGTCCACCTCTAGTCGAGGATTCTCCATCTACCTCACCCACACCATCTACCACCTCCACCCTTGAGCCTAATATGAGAGACATAAGGAGAGCGGGGGGAGAAACAGTCGAAAATCTAGAACATGTGAGAAGGAGAGGATGGATATCGAAAAAGAATCATGAGAGAACTAGTTTATTAAACAGACAAGCGAATGAGCTAGCCCGAGTCCGTGTCAGCCAGGTAGCCACATCTGCTATCTCATCTCATCCGATGGGATGAGATATTGAAGAAGTCGTCGTGGACCTAGCGACGCAATTTCATGCCCCCTAAGCCACTCAAATGTCTCTCAATAGTTGCTTGTTTCAACTTCTCACGGGGATATAGCACAAAATCTACCGTTCTCTCACTCGGAGAGTTTTGGTATTGAAACAAGAGAACAACTGCCCTAGTTCTCGACTTTTTTCAGTGCACCATCGAGTCTAGAGCCTCTTGATACATTTATATATTCTTTGGCTAGGACACAGGTCATATCTTCTGCTACCATCGGTGATACAAGTAACCCGATCGGAACGTCCGTAGTAAGTCTGCCCTTAAGCGGATTACGAGGATCGGACAGAAATCCTACCACAGCTATCCCAACGCCAACTGTGAACGTAGGTGATACTACTGTTGATTCAACAGTAGTTACCTCAACGGGTAATCTATGTGATCCCGGTGTTATTTTTCCCGAATTCGTTTCAAGGAAACATCTGGACGACGCCTTAAAGGTTGTCCAAGCCGAATTGTCTAAGGAGTTCAAAGCAGAGATGGCTAACATCCGCAGTATGTTGAAAGGAAAGGAAAAAGTGGTCGAAGCTGAAACTGCTATAACCGTTCCACCACCACGTTATACACTTGCTCAAGCATCATACTCGGTGGACGAGCTCAAAACCATGCTCCTTGCCCAACTACTTCAACAGTCCAATACCGATCTATCCTCAGAAGCCGATCTGCTAACCTTGATCCGCTCACAGGTATCATCTCAACTAGCTCAAAGCCCTACGTGACTCGACCCTTCGGAACGTCCAAACAACTCTTGAAACTTTATCTGAAAGGGTCTCCTCTCTAGAAAACTCTTGTAAAAGTCAAGCTGGGGAACTCAAGCGCACGCACGATGACCAGGAGAATCCTGATCACCGTGAGGGGGAGAACAAGCGCCAACGCTTATCTGAGTTCGAGCCGATAAATGTCGACAACGTTTCAGAGCTTCAACCGGAACCGTCTACCATGGCACCAACCGAAGATCAGCCACAGAATCAGCTAATCCTAATCGACATGGTAGTTGATATGGACGTCAGAACGAAGCATAAGATCACCAAGATCACCAACATTCAGTCAGGCCGAATTCTGAAAGTCTGGTACCCAGTTTTCACTGTTGCAAGGGAAGACGGGAAAGATTCGACGTTCTACGAAAGCCAACTTCAAGAATTTACGACTGAGTGATTGTCACAACATCCTGAGAGATCTCCGAACCAGAACCATCAGACCGTTCCACGTCACAAAAGCCCTCGAAGCCGTAACACATTTTCTGAAATGCACTATCTCGTTGTCATACATTATAGATTTTCAAATGGGCATCGAGAACCGGTCAAAGAAGATCAACTTGCTCAAACCCGATCAGAAAGCTCCAGAATTGAAGATGCACCCTGTCAACACAATGTTGTTCGAACTAGACTTTGGAATTATCTACCTCAATGATCAAGTTGAAAAGAAGTTTCTCAGATTCAGTCAAGTGAACCGTTTCTACGATGGAACATTAATGAAGGTCGGACAATCACTTAGAGAAATTATCGCCAAGGAATAACTGGTCCAGAGGACGTTCTTGGTAAGTCTTAAAGAGCTAAATGTCCGAGAAGCCTTGGAAATTGTTGAAGACCGACTTGAGTTTCACAGATCTATCGGAAGCTTTGAGATTCTTTTTGCCATCAGAAAGAGATACGTTCCGAACTGGCGCGACATCGAACTTCAATTCAAAGGGGGGATTGTTAGGGTCAAATCTATGTTGAATAGAAGTTCAAGGGTGAAAGGTGTAAATACCTCAAAAGGTATAAATAGATTGCAAAACCTTAGAATTAGGTTAATCGTTCAATATTCTCAAATTATAAACTCTATGAACGGTGATTAAACTTTGAATGAAATAGATGGATGACAACTTGAAATCAACAATTGTTCTTGCTATTGTTTCTTGATTATTGTTGTTATTTCACTAATCTGGGATCCCCAAACCACGATGATGAAACTCTGAAGTCTATCAAGAGTACCGGATACATTACTTGCGCAACAAGGCAGATATTCCTAATGTAGTTCCTATGTTCCTTCCTAAAGATCTGCTAGCATACGTGAGTCCAATGGCATCGAGTGTGATACCTTAAAGGCATATTCATGCTCCGATGGTCTAGCCAGAACTGGCCAGACCTGCCTAAAAGGCTCAACTCGAGAGACAAGAGGGTTCTCTAGGTCTAGATGAGCGGGTCTAGGATGTTTGGATTGTTGAACGTAATGAGCAGAGGGAAATTCAAGGATGGGAAATGACGAGGGCAGTGTCGTTGACTCAAACGTTCATGCGAGTAACAAACTTGAGGACGACATACCTGCCTAGAAGGAGATTAAGATTCCTAACACCTCTACTACACTCATGACGTTCATCTTATAATTGAAGCCTCTATTGCGGCTACTAAGAGTGATGATGACAATGATGGCGGTGTCGAAGGTGATATTGAAGAAAGCACCGATTCTGACGATCCCAATACCGACGACCACTTTCGACTACTTCCTATCCGGATTGGTCGTAGTCCACCACACTTCGAACCAGATCTTGGTCAGTAACCCCATCGAATGTTGGTGACACCCATATCCTTTCTAGAGAATGTGAGATTGAGAGAAGGGAGAGCAAAAGAAAATGTTGAGAGTGTGACAAGGCCGCAAAATGAGATGGGCCTTACCTACACAAGACAAAGTCGGGTAGCCACATCCTCTATCCAGTCTCATCGTTGAGACAGGATATTGAAAAAGATGTCGTGGACCCAATGACGCAAGTACAAACCCCACCCAACCATTTGACCATCTCTCAACAGATGGTCGTCTTACTTACTCACGGGGATATTCAACATACTCTACTGGAGTCTCGATCAGAGACCGCCAGTATTAAAAAAGATAGGCCTCTGCCCCCCACCATCGACTTCAATTCCTTGCATGTTGAGTCTAGTGCCGAAACACACTAAGGGGCCGTTTACAAAACGCTTACCTGGGTAAGTACTTACCAAGTCACATTAGATTACCAGATGAATATGGAAAGGACCAAGAATCTTACCCGGTAAGAGCGGAAGCAAGGACCAAGAGTCGAAAGCAAGGACTGAGAGTCTTACCCGTAAGTGAGTACGACTAATCTTACCACGGTTAGCGCTTATCGGCTAAATTGTTTTCATACGATGCCATTTTGGTGGACTAAAATCTTACCCAGGAAGTAAGTGATAGTGTTGAATTTTCCAGTAAGCACTTACCCGGGTAAGTGATTAGGTAAACGACCCCTAAGACAGAGTCAGAGTCGGTCTCTGCGAGCCTTTGTGGCCCAGACGGAACAACCGTAGTGGTACTTTCGATAGATATTTCACAAGAATCGGTTGGAAATGTTGCTAGCACTACATCACTGCCAATGCTAAACACATGTCCCACAGTTTTTTAAAGTTGTGACAATAGTAAATCTACGTGATCCTGGCTTCATCCAATTCCAATGCCACAGGATCAACCGCGCCTACAATCAGTAGATGAGTTGAAGTCGCTCCTTCTGGCCCCACTCTTGTTTCAATCTGATCCATCTGACTCAGCCGATGAAGATCTGATCTCTCTTTTGCAGCAACAACAACCGATGACTCCGTCTGAAACCGTGGCACGCTCAGAATTTCAATCATTTCAGCAAGAAATTAAAGATAGCTTCCAGGAGTTACAGAGCTCATTCAGTCTTCATCCAACACTCTTCAAACCTCAAGGTCCGCACTCCAGAACTCAGTAATAGAATTGTCCAGTCAGATTCGGGTACTATATGAAACCTATAGGTCTCATGCAGGCCCTTCAAAGCATAAACATGATGATCTGGGTGATTAGGATCATCATGAGGGGGGGAATAAACTTCTAAGGAACACTGAAACTCAAGTAGTACATGTTGAGTCAACAATCGAACAATGAGCAGGTCAAGCTGAAAATGTACAAGGGTCTGAACAGGGTCAGGTACAGGACATAGAGATAAGCAACGGAGAGGAAACTACCATTCTTGCGTATATAGCCCCAATGGTTCAAAATCCCGAGCGTAAAGACAAAAGAATGACCGAGACTACTTTATCTGACAGACTGACACCGGATATAATTGACTAGATTCAGATACAGATCCAGAAAGATAAAGACGGAGGATGGAGCGGGCAATACAAGTAATAAAAGTTGAGGTCGATGAATTGTTCGAATTAGCTGACTACGAATTCCAAGAACAAGGAGAATGTGACTTGATCAATTTGCGAATGAATGGGTAGCAAAATCACCGGAAATAGAACCTGCACTTCAACATTCATCATCCAATAAAGCAGAATGTTCTACCAGAGCAGAACCCGATGAAAGACAAACTAAAACTGCTTCATCTCAACCAAATCCTCATGTACGAGGGGAAAGAGTAAGAGTTCTGGTTCCATACTTAGAAGACTCAGAGAAGAAAATCATTACGCACTGGATAAGAGAGTTGGATCTGGCAAAACTCTGGTGTTTCTAATCCAGAATCTATAGCTCGTATTTTGTATTTAGTCAAGACTAAGAAAAGAATCGTAGCTATTAAGAAGATTTCTTCCAAAAGACTCCTGAATGTTTGGTAATCGGTCTTCATTGTCACACAGCAAAACGAAAATAATTGGACTTTCACTTAAGCTAACTTCAAAATTTGGAGTTAGATGATTTTGAATATATCTTACGTGATCTAAAGATCAGAACCATTAGGCCAGTTGAAATCACCTCTGCTCTGGACACCTCAAAAGATTTATAAAGAGTGTGATCAAGTTCTCTTACCTCTTTGATCTTTAAATTGGTGCTGAGAGTAATCAGCCGGAGAATAATATGTTGAAGCCAGATCAGAAACTATCGAATATAGAAAACTTCCCCATGCACGTACTATTGGAAAAGCCTGAGTTTGGTATGGTGTAGAAGAACGGCGTTGGTGATAGATGCTTTCTAACGTTCATCTAGATCGTTTGATACTCCAACGGTACTTTGAAGATTCTCTACCTACAATTAAGTATTAAAGTCTAATTGCAGTAAAGTCGCTCTGGATGACAAGAGCTCTAAGAAGATGGATGCTGGAGAAATATATTTGGTCAATGGATCTTTGGAGCTAATCGAAGAAAGACTTGAGTACCGGGACGCAATTAGAGGTTTCGAGATCCTATTTGCTATTCGAACCAAACTGATAATCCCAAATATCTAGCAAAGTAATCACAAGGACGTAGAGAGAGAATCTAGAGAGAATTTGTCATTCATATATTGATCAAATGAGTACAAATGACATAAGCTTGTAAAGTGTTACTAAAATAACAAAGGGATCTTCTTTATATAGTAGGGCCATGACAAGTCCATGCCTCTACTCAGAAGATATAGTACAAGTATGATATTGTCTTGATAGCTACTATAATGCACTAACAATCTCCCCCTTATCTATCAAGGCAGGAAGGGTCTTCTTCTTCTCTGGACCCCAAGATAAGTTTCGATTCTTCTCATGGTTGTTCTAAAATTCAATATGTCATCAATCTCTGACATAAGTCTGACCACGAGAATTCTAGCTCTTGAAGACATCCAAGTAATCTTCCGTTCAGTATCATATCTTTTGAGCCTTTGTTCAAGTTGAAATCTAACAACTTTTAGTGTACCATCCGAATACTTCGCCAATTCATCAATCTGTATGAAGATTTTTTCTCCTCTATCATTTATGAAAACAATGCCAAACTCTGGCACTTCAATCACAACATATAGAGGCATCCTCATCAATCTAGGCATCTCTTGGTTAGGCCTTATCAGATTTTCCATTGGTTGCTCGCTTTCCACGGCCATCTGAAAGTCATGACACTGTGTACAAAATGTGTCTTCTCATAAATCTTTTAATGGCGTTCAATGCAAGAATCACGTTATCTTTCCTGATCTGAAGATCTCTGAAACAATGATACATGAAATCAAAGTCTTCGATGGTTAGATGACAAAAATCAGCTTCCATGAAAGTGTAATCTCTACAATCTTGTCTTTGAACCACGAACTCCGGATACCACATTTTGTAGAATAACCTCGCTGTCACCTCCTTTATAGACACAATCAGCTTTTTACTCTTCACATACCTTTCCTTTTGACACTTTCCCCTCAGAAAGTATATGTATTCGAACTTGTATTGTTCTGACTGATCTGTAATTCTCAACACCGTATAGGGATTCAATCTCCTGATTATGTGAACAAACAGTCTTCTTTCAGTATCTTCCAAGAGATATGTTCTCAGATATAATGTTCGTTGTCGCTGTTCAAGTTCGGATAATCTTTTGTTTCGGGAAGTCGACGGACCAGGTTGATCAGATACTGGAGGATTAGAAGGGCGGCTTCGACGTGTGAAGGAATGACAGGTGGAACAAAAGATGTAGTGAATGGTGGTTCTGATTCTTCAGGCTTTGGTTCTTTAAGGAATGGATCATGGAAAGGTTGAGATTCATGATGAACGGGAATGGTTTTAGGAATTGGTTCAGAAGATGGTATGGTGGTTTGTGTTGAACTTGGTTGGCTAAGGTTAAAGGCTAATGGTGTAGTTTCAGGTTGGATTGTCATCAAAGTACTGGAAATGGGTTTGGGTGAATGTATGGGACTTATAGATATTTCTTCAGGTGTCTTTGGCCCATATATCTCGGTCAGGAAATCAACTTCTTCTTGACTGAACCCAACACCTTGTTCAGCTGACGCATATGTAATCATTAACAACGTTTCAGTTTCTTCTTTTACTTTCCAATACTTTGCATATTCGCTTTCCGTTTCATCAGCCTCATCATCAGAGTTGATATCAATAACATCAACAACTTCCACAAAGCTGTCTACAACCTCCCGTATTTCCTCCTCATTTACCTCAGGCTTTTCAACCATCGGTTCTATATCCGGATCCACATATAACACAATCTGTTTTCCGCTTTCTTCGCCTATTGCTCTGGATTCAAATAACTGAACAACTTCTTCAGTGGATAACGTTTTGCCCATACTCAGAGTTTCTGAATCAGATTTTTGTTTCTTACTTCTCTCCCCCTCATGATCATGATCATCGGGATCTTGATCATGCTTTCGTTTCGTACCTTGGGCTTGAGACTTACAACTTTGATTCAGACTTGCCACTTGCTTTGCTAGCTCATCCATTGACTTTTTCATATCGTTCAGAGACTGTACAACCTCTGACTTGAAAGCATTGAACTCCGTGGATGTAACAGTTGGTGTAGGTGTAGGTGTAGGTGGAGGTGGAGGTGGTTGTGGATTAGATTGGAAGTTCTCGAGCAATGATAACAGAGTTTTGCTTTGCTGATCGTCAGGACTAATGGAAAGCAGTTTAGCATAGAATAAGTCTTTCAGCTCATCAACGGATTGATCAATCAGATTCGTCTGAACTGGAGTAACTGGAGGTGGAGGTTCAGGCACTTTAGGCTCTTCAATCAACGACCCTTTGCCTTTCAACAAATAATACATTAGCAACTTGCACTAGACTATGTACTTGTGCAGAAATGAAGGTCGAGGACCGGGGAGGGAGTCGCTCTGTTTCAATACCCGGACTCTCCAAGTGAGAGCTGGATAGATTATGTGCTATAGCCCTATGAGAAAGTGACACGGCTTCTTGTTGAGAAGAAGCCGAATGGATGGCTTGGGTGTGCAAATGCGTTAGTGGGCTACTAACGACTTTTTTAACACCTGATCCCAACACATGAGATCTGGTGTTGGATGTGGCTGCCCTTCTGGTATAGTAAGTCATGGTAGCACTCACACTCTCCATATTGTTTCTACATTTTCTCTCGCAGGCTCACTGACATCTTCAACTAATACTCCCTCAGTTCTCCTTATGTCTCACGTAACTGTTTCAACAACAGTTTTCACATTTTCAGTATCTAGATGTTTCATGTGTGGAAAGTTGAAGTATTGTGAAACATCACCAAAATCATTGTCATCATCATCAGCACCATCATCATCATTAGCATCATCATTTTGATCCTCTTGTTCCTCCGCAGAATCAGACGCATTGTCAGACCCTGTACCATCATTCGAAGACTCAACCAGAGGAGCACTTCCAACATGTAGAGGAATCAACTCATTGGTGTTTTGTCGTACACGGTCATCTAGTTGTGTGTCCTCAGACGACAACCATGTATCTTCAAGTATAGGTGACTGACCCCTACCGGTTCCCCTTTTGGTATTTTCCCTCGGCGCTCCCCGTTCAGTAGCCCTTGCATCCTGAACCCTCACTGACACCACTCGCCTAGGTCTAGGGGTTGAGTCCTGGGTAGGTCCCTCCGGTTCTGGCCGGACCGTAGACTCCCTATATTCTATAACACACTCGGCGTTCAGATTTGCGTATCCAAGGAAACCTTCCGGTAAAGGCATTTCATAATGGAAGTTGTGCTTTTGCCTTTGAAGATACTGCATTGACTTTTCCGGTGCAGAAGGATGGTTCAATCTCTGTGGCATATCTCTGTTGGACCTCAGCATGCTATGTACTATAATCTGGAAGAACCTCATGTAGGGCACATAAGGTTTTCCTTTCTTCTTTTCTTTGTCTTCCACTCTTTGTTGGAGCTCATTCCTGTTAGATCTGAAAGTTTGTCAAAAACCTAAGTGTTGGAAGTCTGAATAGAAGACTCAGACTTCTGAGAAGGTGAACTCAGAAGTTCTGAATTTTTAAGTATTTTTCAGGATGCCAAGTGTCATATCTGATAAGAACACTCAGAGTTCTGAGAAGGAGAACTCAGAAGTTCTGAAGAAGATGAAAGTCATGTGCTCAAGTATATGTTCTGAGTATGCTTAATCAGAAGAATGTTCAGAAGTTCTGAACTAGTGGTTCAGAACTTATTACTTAGACATTTTATCTTTGTAATTCAGTTACACATTTGAACACGTGTCTTTGTTCTATTAGACTGTTATGTATATGTACTGTAGCTTTAGCTTTTCTTTACAGTATATATAGCGGTTAGCAACTGTAAGCTAACTAACTTTTGGATTCAACTTTCGTATTCACTTTGTAATCTTTGAGAGATTTCTCTCTCTAGATCTGTTCTCTGTTCTATAATGAATACAAAGCCTTCGACATCAATTCTCTGTATTTCTATGCTTTGATTGTATTCTTGATTGTTTAATTGATTGTAAGATCATCAGTTGTTCCAGGGTTACCATTGTTACATTCTGAATTTGAAAAGATTCAGAAAAAAAATCATGATTTGGGAAACAAAGTTCAGAACTTGGAGAATGAGGTGATTTCCTTGAAAGATGAAGTCAAGGATCTCATAACTATGTTGGAAGGAAAGGCTAAATCTGTTGAACAGAAGGTGGATGATGTTAAAGTATCTTTGGAATCTTATCAAAAGGAGATCAAAGATGAATTTTCAAAGTTTCAACAGGAGATTCTAAAAAGCATGGATGCTTTGAAGTCTTCTCTGCTTCAAGCGTTTAGTTCCCAATTGGTTGTTGTATCAAAACCATTGGAAGTTATGCCTTTATCTGTAGCTATGACAGAATGTTGTTCAACTCAGTCTTTCAAAAGAAAGTTTGATGATAATGAGCCTCATGATCATCAAAAGGGGAAAAAAAGGCAGAAGGAAAGCACTGAGTTAATGATTGTTCCAACTACTAGTTCTGAGAGAGAAATGGAATCAGAAGAGGTGGTCATTGAAAATACTTATTCTGATATGGTTACTGATATGGTTCTGGAAAACACTGGTTCTGATGTGGATATGGTGAATACTTGTTCTGATATTGTTCTCTACACTGGAGACAATTCATCTTCTGAATTTGAGCAAAGGATCATGCAAAGTATATGGGCAAGGAGGATGCAAAGCATTATGATATGTATGTTGAATACTCCAAATGTTCCCAGATGTCTCAGAAGTGTGACTCCAATTGATTTGATGGGAGATTATGATTGCACAGTTGATTATTCAGAGGAATTTGAAAATAATATTGCAGAGCATTTCAGTGATGATGTGTCAGAAGAAGATCTTGTAAGAGTTGTTGACTACTTTTTGCCTCCAGATTTCATGTACAGAAGCCCAATTGTCATTCCCAGAATTGATTTTCCTATCCTAGAAGAACCTATATGTGATTTCATTGTGGAAAGGAAAAATGTTCCTTTGGAAATAAACTTTCACTTTGATATCTTTCCTGAAGACAACTATCATTCACTATATTGCCAAGATGATGAGTTTGTTGAAGTTGAGCACTTCATTCATGGGTACTTGGATCAGAAGATGCAAATGGTCTATCTTGAAGCTTCCAACAGGTTCAGAAAACCAGATGAAAGATTGTTCCTGAGGAAAAAGATTGTTAGTGTTATGGAGTTTCAAATTGAAGATTTTACTTATCTCAAGTATGTCAGTATTGAGGTTATGAAGGAAGGAAACATTAAAGTCAAGTTCACAAGCTTTGATTTTCACAAGTTATTCTTGGAGGATCAGATTTTCTTGGTAAAATTCTTTGCAAGTACAGAAGAATCATGGGTTGAGCTTGAATGTAGAAGAATCTTGGGAATATATGTCAGAAATTTGTATCTGTATGACTTTCAACTGGCAATTAAATCAAGAAAAAGAGAAGTGCAATCTGACCTGCCCAATCAGAGCTCCAAAGGATGTAGATTGCATTGTTGGGTTTGTTGAGGGAATTGGCAATGAAGGTTTTATCTTTACAAAGTCCAACAAACTTATTCTGTTCAGACTGTGTGATCTAGTAAAATACAGTGATGCCAGTTTTGAAATTTATTTTGTTAAAGATAGAAGCAAAAATCAAAGGGGCACGAGGTTCTGTAAAAGATAAGTGCATGAGATATGTGAATGAGAGAATAAAGCTCAGAAACAAAGTCAGAAACTGTCATGACTTGATGCTATAAGAAGAAAATCCTAAGAAGTTACTTCAGAATACCAAGTAAATGGTGTTTATGAAAATGCTGCTGAGGAAATCGTTCCAGAAATTGTTCCTGCTCAACAAGATATTCAAATGCAAGATGTTGAACAAGATCCTGAACAATCTGCAGCTGGTTTGGAACATGTGCCGATTGATCTAAATGCAATGTTCTTGGAATTTGATCTACCAAACTTCTTCGAATACAAAGTTGTTCAATACACTAATGTATATCATGATATGCCTCAAGACTCTCAGAAGTTTATTACAGAACGGATCAGATGCATAGGAAAGTCAAGAGATGTTGTGTATTCTGAATGTATGATCACTGGCCTCAGAGAAATCTGTGTAAAGAAGTTCATGAAAATTGACTATTATGGATTTGAAGTTCTAAGAGAAGATGGAAAAGTGTATTACTTCTCTGAAGCTGACTTTGGAAAGATTTATGTATTTGACTTCTACAGTTTCTTTGGTTTTCTGGGAAACAAAGAAGATACCAAATACAAGAAAGAACGAGGAGCAATAGCTGTTGTAAAGGAAGGGATGTTCCATGCACTAAGATGGGCTGCTTACAATGATTTCCAGATTGCTTTAGCTGTTGGAAGACCATGTGTCTATTTGTCAAGGCCAAACACTGATCATGAACAGCTGAATGTATTGAAGAAAGGGTATGTATGTACTTGGCCAGAATTGGGAGTTATTATGGCTAATGGTCGTAGTGATAAGATGTTATTCAGGGCAAGTGAAGTTGCCAAATATAGCTCTGGAACACTTAGATTCATAAAGGCCAACATGAAATGAAAGCTGTCAAAAGGAGATAAGGTTGGGGAAATCAAAGAAATTACCGAGAAGATTGAAACAAGATTAGCCCTGAGAAATTTGATTCTTTTAAAGATTGTTGGTGTTTTGAAAGAGTTCAATGTTGACAAGTACAAGGTTGTTTGACAAAAGGGGGAGATTGTTAGATCTGAAAGTTTTTCAAAAACCTAAGTGTTGGAAGTCTGAATAGAAGACTCAGACTTCTGAGAAGGTGAACTCAGAAGTTCTAAATGGAAAGTATTTTTCAAGATGCCAAGTGTCATATTTGATAAGGAGACTCAGAGTTATGAGTAGGAGAACTCAGAAGTTATGAAGAAGATGAAAGTCATGTGCTCAAGTATATGTTCTGAGTATGCTTAATCAGAAGAATGTTCAGAAGTTCTGAACTAGTGGTTCAGAACTTATTACTTAGACATTTTATCTTTGTAATTCAGTTACACATTAGAACATGTGTCTTTGTTCTATTGGACTGTTATGTATATGTATTGTAGCTTTAGCTTTTCTTTACAGTATATATAGCGGTTAGCAACTGTAAGCTAACTAACTTTTGGATTCAACTTTCGTATTCACTTTGTAATCTTTGGGAGATTTCTCTCTCTAGATCTGTTCTCTGTTCTATAATGAATACAAAGCCTTCGACATCAATTCTCTATATTTCTATGCTTTGATTGTGTTCATGATTGTTTAATTTATTGTATGATCAATCCTGGTTCCTACAATTCCAAAAGATAACTGCATAATCTACGTGTAGATCATACACTACCGCATGGAATAGCTTTAAAATACTCAGACTTGCATTGTCGATGCCCGAGTGCTTTGAAGTTAGGCACCTGTTGATTGTGGAGAAGATCGTATAATACAAATGCGGCATATTTGCTTTGTTGAAGTCTTTGATTTGATTCAGCTCACCAATGTATCCCATAGCCTTAATGCCTTCAAACACTTCAGCTTCCGGTGCATAAGAATCAAATTATGTTCTCCCAAGTCTGGAGTCAGGCCCAGGTAACTTCAGAACAAGCCGTAGTCTGTGAAAATCCAACTTTGTAATATACTCATCAATCTGTATCAGGAAGATTGGCCTTCGGTTCTCCATGGTGTGTATAATGGTCTTCCAGGCTTGTTGAAGGTACATCATAGGTACATTGACTGTTTGAGTCAATGCATATGCTAACGAGTGATTCCTTAGAATTTCTTTGATGATCGGAGATATGTTGATGTGATCAAAGTCAACATGGTGATTGTTGGCCTTGATTTCCACATAGTCGCGTGGAAGAATTATGGTGTGATCTGGATTTCCTTCGTTTACAGATGGTTGAACTGATCGTGTGGATGGAAGTGGAACTTCTGGTGTTGCGTCAGGGATAATTGGTATATTTTCACTAAACCCCTGAACCCTGCTTTGTTTCTTCTGATTTTCTGCCATGTGAACTGTTGTTTTGAAAAAAAAGTTCTGAAACAGTTAATTTTGGCAAAAATCATTTTTTCAAAAAAATTCTGAAAATCACTAAGTATAGAACTCGCAACACACTGACACTTAACAACTCGCAACCAACATGAATATAGAGAAACTCGCAACACACATGAAAACAAACCAAGGAACTCGCATGAAGAAGGATGCGAGTTCTTGACTTCTTGCATTGAGAATGATACGAGTTCTGAGGAACTCGCAACAGATGTATACGAGTTTTGAAGAACTCGCAACATGAAGGATGCGAATTTAGAGGAACTCGCAACATACGAATACGAGTTTTTAAGTATAAACATTAAGTACATGCGATTTTGAAGGACTCGTAACCTGAAGGATGCGAGTTCTTGACTCAAGAACAATACAAGTTCATGACTTATAAGAATGATGCGAGTTTTAAAACAACTCGTAACCCAAAGGATACGAGTTCTTAATTCTTAAGACCAGTGCGAGTTCATGACTTGGTTATTTTCAGATTGCATATAATTTCTCGCAACATTTAACCCACTCAGAACCAAAATTTGATTTGAAAATCACATTTGAAACACACAAAACACACACACACAGACTCGAAAATGAAAACCCATCATTGATCGACTATCAAATTCAAACCTAAAACCCTAAATTGAATATTTTTAGAAGTGAAACTCAAAACCACAGAAGATGAACAGTTTCTTAAACTGTTTTTGAGTGAAATTTATGAACTCTAGTTAAACAAAACAAAAATAAAACCGATAGAACAGTTCTATACTATTATACGAATACACAGAAACAAATTTTAAAAGGAATGATTACCTGAGAAGAGAGTTACGTTGAATTGAAGTTGAAAAACGAAATGAAGAAGATGAACAGTGGTTTCAGGGGTTTTCGTATGGAAGTGCAAATGAGAAAGTGGGAAATAAAAGTTTCAAACTTTGAATTTATACCCACACGTGAAAATGACACGTGGCACAAGATGAGTGGACCCCACATGTCAAGAAGACTGACATGGTACTGCTCATCTGAAGTACTCGCATGAACAAGAATGCGAGTTCTTCTAAGTGAGAAATCACTTCTCGTATTGAACATGTTACGAACACCTACTACTCGTATCCTTAAGAATGCGAGTAGCTCACTTCTCGTATCCTTTAGGATGCGAGTAGTGTACTTCTCGTATCCTTGAGGATGCGAGTAATGTACTTCTCGTATCCTTGAGGATGCGAGTTGTGCACTTCTCGTGTCCTTAATGATGCGAGTTGTACACTTCTCATATCCTTGAGGATGCGAGTTGTGCACTTCTCGTATCCTTGAGGATGCAAAAAGTCCACTTCTCGTATCCTTAAGGATGCGAAAAGTAAGTGTTTTTCCTAAAAAATGTTAACTTTTTCAGAAAAATCAAACTTTCGACAATCTCTCATCAGATTAAAACATTTTCAGCTCTTTTCCTTTAAAAGATATGTTCCTCCCCTCTCAAAAAAAATTAATATAAAATAGTAAAAGAAAACTGTATGATATACTATACTTACAGACTTATGCCATCTTGCTCCCCCTAAACAGATGCATATCCAGTCGTCTCAACTTCAGATAAAACTGCAAGTACAGATGAAAATCTTGGTACTCATAGAACATGAGTCCAGAACGATTAGTGTATCTCTGTTAGATATCCTTGCTCCCCCTCAAAAGTAGAATATATTTAAATAAACAAACACACACGCCCCCCCCCCCCCCCCCCCTCAATATGTTAAAGAAATCGGAGAAATGCCTAAGTGCTTAAGATCCCTAGTTTGCTGATTAAGAAATTAAACCGTTTCTCGTCTAAAGGTTTTGTGAATAAGTCAGCAAGTTCTAGTTCAGTAGGTACGAAATGCATTTCAATGGTTCATTTCTCAACATGATCTTTTATAAAATGGTACCTGACATCAATATGTTTTGTTTTAGAATGTTGAACAGGATTTGCCGTGATTGCTATTGCGCTTTTGGAATCGCAATAGATCGGGATCTTGTTGATTACGTATCCATAATCTTTTAACTGCGTCTTCATCTAAAGCAATTGAGAGCAACAGCTTGCCGCGGCCACGTATTCCGCTTCCGCAGTAGATGTTGACACGCAATTTTGCTTCTTAGAAGACCAGCTCACAAGCTTATCCTCTAGAAATTGGCATGCACCAAATGTGCTTTTCATGTCCATTCAATTTCCGTCATGATCTGCATCTGTAAATGCGATTAGCTCAAACCCTAAATCCTTTGGATACCAAAGGCCCAAATTTCTTGTGCCTTTGAGATACCGAAGGATCCGTTTAACGGCAATCAGGTGTGACTCTTTAGGATTAGCTTGAAAACGAGCACAAAATGATGTTGAGAACATTATGTCTTGTCTACTTGCCGTGAGATATAATAAGGAACCAATCATGCTACGGTATAGTTTTTGATCGACTGATTTACTAGATAAACCAACGTCCAAAAGCCGACCAGTAGCCATTGGTGTTTTCATGACGGAGGAAGAATTTAAATCAAACTTTTTAAGCATATCATTTATATATTTTGACTGATTTATGAAAATGCCTTTGTTTGATTGTGTTACTTGTAGACCAAGAAAAAATTTAATTCCCCCATCATGCTCATTTGAAAACGTGTTTTCATGACGTTTTCAAAATCAATACACATATCAGGGTTTGTAGAGCCAAATATAATGTCATCAACATATATTTGTACAAGTAATAAAACATCACCTGTCTTTTTGAGAAAAAGAGTTGTATCGATTATACCTTTGGTGTATCCAGATTCAAGCAGATGGATAGTTAGAGTTTCATACCATGCCCGTGGAGCTTGTTTAAGTCCATAAAGAGCTTTGTCCAAGACATAGACATGGTTTGGATATTTCAGATCTACAAAACATTCAAGTTGACTTACATATGCTTCTTCATGAAGAATCCCATTCAGAAAAGCAGACTTGACGTCTATCTGGAAGACCTTCATGTTTTTATGAGCGGCATATGCAAGAAAAATTCTGATGGCTTCAATCCGTGCCACTGGTGCATAGGTTTCGTCATAATCGATGTCTTCTTGCTGATTGTAACCTTTTGCAACCAATCTGGCTTTGTTTCTAACTATAATTCCCGCTTCATCCTTTTTGTTCCTAAAGACCCATTTTGTACCAATGATGGTCTTGTCCTTAGGACGCTTCACCAAATGCCAAACCTCGTTACGCTTAATCTCATTTAACTCTTCTTTCATAGCACTTATCCAGTCAGGATCTTGTAATGCTTCTGATGCCTTTTTGGGTTCTAATGAGCTCAGGAAGTTGACATATAAATACTCGTTTGTTGTCGCATGTCGTGTCTTTACACCATCCTTGATGTCACCAATGATATTTGCAGGAGGATGTGCCTTCGTCTATTTAAGAGTACTTGGGAGAGTTTGAATATCCGTGCGAGTGTTAGAAGCATCATTTTCGTCTATGACTGCAAAAATATCTTCTGTCGATTCAGCTGAAGGAACTTGTGTCGGTATTGGTAGCTCAACTTTAGGTACTATAGTATTAGGCGTAGATACATCCAATATTATTTTTTCAGAAACCGGGTCTTCAATCGGAGAAGTTGGTTCAGAAATTATGATAGGTGTAGATTCAGTCGGATGTACGTCTATAGCACTAGAGGTAGCAACACCGATTGCTTCAGAAGGACCAGAAATATTGACACTCGTCTGAGGTAGATTTGCATTTACTGATACAGAAGGTTGTTCCATATCTGCAGAGATATCCATAAATGCATCATAAAATAACA
Source organism: Saussurea involucrata (assembly GCA_033807775.1). Classification (NCBI taxonomy): domain Eukaryota; kingdom Viridiplantae; phylum Streptophyta; class Magnoliopsida; order Asterales; family Asteraceae; genus Saussurea; species Saussurea involucrata. The sequence continues at coordinate 92,521,667 of CM066314.1, forward strand.
AATCTAAATCAGTAATATTATTATTATTTAATACATAATTAGAAAACTGTTTTTGTGCAGGTTCTACTCCTTTTTTAGTATAAGCTTCAGTTTGAAGTCCGAGTCCTGAACCGTGTTGTTCGGAAGTCAAAGTGACATTTTCGTCGAAGGTCACATTGATGCTTTCAATGACTGAATTCGTGTGTTTGTTGTAGATTCTGTATGCCTTGGATTGCAAGGAATAACCAATAAACACGCCTTCATCAGCTTTGACTTGGAATTTTGTAAGATTCTATCTATCTTTAAGGAGAAAACACCTGCATCCAAATACACGCAAAAACTTTATGTTAGGATTGCGATTATTGATTATTTCATATGCAGTTTTATTAAAGCGTTTATTTATAATTGTCCTGTTTTGTGTAAAGCATGCTGTGAATACTGCTTCAGCCCACAAGCTTGGTGGAAGTCCCGAATAAGCTAGCATTGTCCGAGCTGCTTCTATAAGCGTTCGATTCTTTCTCTCAACCACTCCATTTTGCTGAGGGGTCATTGGTGCAGAGAAATTGTGCGAAATTCCAACCGAGTCAAGAAATGACAGCAAAGTAGCATTCTTGAACTCCGTTCCATTATCGCTTCTATTCTTTTGAACTGAACGTTGTAGGAGAATCTGAATTTTCTTGATGAATTTGATTATCAGCTCAGGTGCTTCAGACTTGAGATGAAGAAATTCCAACCAAGTGTAGCGTGAGTACTCATCAATCATAACTAAGATGTATTTCTTTCCTCCCATTGATTGAGTCCTCATCGGGCCACGTAGATCCATGTGAATTAGTTCCAGAACGTTATTACAGTTGGACAAAGTTTTGGACTTGTGAGAAACGTGTTTCATCTTCCCCATTTCACAAGCCGGACAAATAGAAACTTTGTCGATCTTCAACTCTGGTAGTCCCGTAACTAATCCATCAATCTTCAGTTTTTTGATGCTTCGAAAGTTTTGATGAGATAGTCTTCTATGCCACAACCAACATTCGTCTTGAGAAGCCTATGACACAAGACATGCTTGTTTTGAGGCAACTAAAGACGCAAAGTCAGTCATGTATAGATCTTCGCATCTGTTTGCCCTGAAGATTTCTGAACCGTTTTCGTCCACAACATGACAGAACTTTTTATCAAAAATGATCTTACAATCCTTGTCACAAAATTGACTTATGCTAAAGAGATTATGTCCTAATCCCTCTACATATAGAACCTTCTCCACCGAAATCGAGTTATTCTTCAATGTACCATGACCTCGAACATACCCTTTTGAATTGTTACCAAAACCAACCGACCCACCAGGATGTACATTAAAATCATGCAGTAAGTGCTTGTACCCCATCATGTTTCTTGAAGCTCCCGAATGTATGACCCACACATGACGGTCCTGTAAAATATAAATTACCTTATCTTAGGTACCCATACCAGTATGGGTCCTTTTGTGTTAGTACAGATCAGTTTATTTATTTTAGTTGAGGAACCTTGAATTTTGCCTTTAAACTTTAGTTCCTTTGGTGAACTTGGTTTGTTAACTTCATCTTTTGGAATCCATTTCCAAACCATGTTCACTTCAACTGTTTTAATATCTTTCTTTTTGCTTTTCTTTTTCAGCCCAAAACCAAACATTCTTGCTGAGTGATTTGCTGAAGATTTTGAAGAAGAATTTGAAGTTTTAGCATTTTTAAATTTATTATCCTTAGAATCGTTGCGATTTAACTTGAAATAGTTATCCCAACAATGAGTGCAATGTATTCTTTTCTTTGCTTGTGTCAACAGTTTAAAATCTGAAATCAAAGTATTTTTATTGACACTCGCATTGTAGACATTACATGAATGCGTACAATTTTTATTACAAGAAATACATATCTCAATATTGGTCTTTCTATTCTTGCTAAAATCACTTGGCCTCTTCAGATCCAAGAGCTTTTCTTCATCCATTTCTGAGAATGAAGAAGAAGAAATGTTAGAATACTTAGAATTAGGAGATTCATTAGAACAAGAATCAGATTTGTTTCCGGACGACTCTCCTTTCTCATTAGTACTGTATTCCTTTTCATTCGAATATGAGTTAGATTCAAACAATGAATTATCAAAGCATACAAATGATGATTTATTTATAGAAATAGAGTCTTTTGTCTTAAGATTGATTTATTCGAAAGGATGTTTCTCTTTTGCATTGACCGAACTTGATGATTTACTCTGATCATTTGATTCACAATGATTTGAACACTTTTTACAAGTATTTGAATCTTTAGATTTTGATAATTCAAATAATTGGGATTCAAGACTTCGAATTTGAGTCCAAGAATTGACTTTTAGACTATGATCTAAATTCATCCCAATATTTTCATTATCATCGTTTAATTTTTCAACTTCTAATTTTAACTCAGAAATTTGATTTTCTAAGTCAATAATTTTAATTAATGCTGAATCCAGATCAGGAAATTCAGAATTGCTTTCTTGAACAAACTCCTTGTTGTTAGAATCTGATTTAATATTTGACTCCTTTTCGTCACAAGATTCAGATTTGACAGATTCCGGTTCATTGATTTTAGAATCAGAAGTTTTATCCATAGATTCATTTGAAAATAATAAATTAAATTCATTTAGTTCAACCTTTTTGGTTTTATAACTACAATTTAATTCATCGTATTTAAAGTTTGTCGTATTAAATCTAGGCTTTTCTTCCGAACCTTCCTCCATCTTGTCTTCCTCTTTATCAGAAACAGGAGTTGAACAGTTAGATTTAACAAAAATTTCTGATATTGGAGGTATTTCCGTTTTAATAGATTCCTTCAAACCTTCACCCAATTTTTCAATTGTGTAAAGATTTTCAGGTGCTTTCTTTAAAACCTCAGCATCAGACAAGCCTAGTCCCATTTTTGGATTATAAAATCGAGTATCCTTTGGGTTACTAGTTAATAATTTTAGAGTTTGTTCAGTCTGACCTCTTTTAAAATTCAAATCTTCAAGTTGCTTGATCTTTGCAAAAGCTTCTATTCTTTCGTCAGAAAGAATCTTAATTTTAAACTGGAAATCTATATTTTCATCACTTATATCTCTCATTTTCTTATTCAATTCAGAAATTTTAGATTCAAGCTCTTGATTTTTAATTTTAATAACTTCTTTTTCTTTTTCTCTATCTTCGGCTAAGCATTTATAAAGAAGTGCCTCGTCTTGATATCTCAACAATGAGCTTTTCTCAATATCAAAGTTCTTTTGAACTTTGTCAAAATCCTTTTTCATTTTATTAAATTCAGATATCAAGAGTTACATTTCTTCATCTTCAAAACATTCAGTTTTAGCATCATTATCAGAATCATCAGAAGAAGTAAGAGATTGTACCTCGGATTCCTGGTCTTCCTCATTCATTTTAGCCATTAAGTTGTACTTTACTTCGGTAAAGTGAGCTTCTTCATCATCTGAGGAATCAACAAGCCAAATTTCTTCTTCGGCATTGATCGGCTTTCCAGTTTCTTTTGTCTTTGCCAAGTGCGCTTTTCTTTGATAATACTCAAAATTCTTTACTTTCTTGTGTTTGCACTCTCGGGCAAAATGACCAGGCTTACCGCAATTGAAACAATTCTTATCATCTCTATCCTTCTTCTCCTCTTTTTCCTTTTTCTCCTTTTTCTCCTCTTTCTCTTCCTCTTTGTCCTCATACCTTTTCTCAGATCTGTTGTATTTATCAGCTTTGTTATATTCAGGTTTAGTCTTTGAATAGAAGTTCTTTCTACTAAACCTCTTTTGAAATCTATTAGTTAACAAAGCTAATTTTTCAGCGAAATCAAACAATTCATCTCCAGAACCTTCACTTTCCTCATCATCAGAACTTTTCATTTTCTTACTCGTATCAGAAATTAAAGCCTTTGCCTTCAACCCCCCCCCCCCCCCCCGCTTTTCATATGCTGACTCAGAAGAGCCAGAGATTCTTCCACCTTCTTGTTCTTATCTTTTAACTCCTTCACCTTGTCTTCATGTTGACCAAGGATGCTAAAAATGTCAGTCAGCTTTTCATCATCCATATCTCTTGACATTTGAAGCTGTACAGAGTAAGAATCCCACTCAGACAAGAGGTTCTTCACAAACTTGTAATTAATTACCGATTCAGATTTATCAACACCATTCCTTCTTAGATCGTTCAGAATGATATTGTACCGATTGTAAGTTTCCTTCAATGATTCACCATCTTTTGCTTTAAAACCTTCATAGGCATTAATGCTTTGGTTTCTTTTGGTACTCAACGATTTTTGTGAACCCTCAAATTGCCTTTCAATCTCTTCCCAAATTTCCTTCGCTGAGTCATAACTATCTACACGGTTGTAGATATCGTTGGGAATAGCCATAGTCAAATACGTCAACGCTTGTTCATCAATAGCCACCCTTTCCTTATCTCTTTCACTAAAGAACCGATACTCCTTATAAACTCTTCTCGGAGCAACATATTGATTTGTGGCTGTTTCTAGAACAGGATCAGTATCCATATATGGACTGTGAGGTCCATTGATGATTGAATTCATGAGTTCTCTGTTCTGATGGTTCAAGAACTGAATCATCCTCTTTTTCCATTGAGGATATTGTTAGTACCAAAAATGTACTAATTATATGAAAGTTTTGTAAAGCTTATATAAAGCTTGCTATGCCTTGTTTTGTCTATAAATAGTGGTGGTAAGGTCTTTTGTAAAAGTGTGGCACAATGTAGAGAGCTAATCTTGTGAGAGAAAGAGAGAGTCATCTTGTACTAAAATGATATTGAATCTAATATGAGGATGACGTTTGTATCTCGATCTCTCAATTACTTGAATTGTTGATGATATTCTGGGATCACAAGTGGTATCAGAGCAGAATTGAAGATCTTTCTTCGATACGATCATTCGATCTCGACAATTCAAGTGAAAAAGTGCCTAATTTTGTAGAATTTGAAGATTTTGGTGTTCGATCTTCAAGTAAGTATGTTCTAATCACCTAATCTTGTACAGATCTGTTCGTTGTTCGATTCCAGATCAATTTTTATATTCAGAATCGATCAACGTGAACAAATCGGTGATTTAGAAGGTTTTTTGAAGTTCTTCACGAAAATCTTAAGATCTAGAAGATTTTGTTATGCATGGATTGATTTTAGACATTCAGATCGTTTTCTGCATTGATTACGAAGAGAGTGCAACAATCAGATCCAAAATTGATGAAGAATTGAGTGAGTTACAATTTTCGGAAATGAACAGTGCCTTTACACGCCGGAAAAACGATTTGGCCGGAATTTGCTGTTTCACCGGATTTTTGATGTTTAGATGCTCACAGATCTGTTCGATATTAAGTAACGGCCTGTTTGCAGTAATTTGGGGTGAAATTCAGCAAGAAATCGAGGTGTTTGGGTTGTTAGAAGTGTTCTTCGAAATTGTTCGTAACTCTCGCAAGATGATACTCATAACTGTCGGACAACAAAGGTCTTCATAAACTCATAACTGTCGTACTCTTAATTGTTCATCATATTCATAACTGTCGCACGACACTAAAACTCATAACTGTCGTACATAACTAAAACTCATAACTGTCGTACAACATTGGACCGACTTCAAATTTTTGTCGCACAAGACACATACGACAGTTACTGTTCATGCACGACTGTCGTATGACTCTTATACGACAGTTACTATTCATTGGGTCTAGTCGTACAAGAAGCATACGACTTCTACTGTTCATGTGCGCTAGTCGTACAAGTGGCATACGACTACGACTGTTCTTTCGCGCTAGTCGTACAAGAGGCAAACGACTACGACTGTTCATCAACGCTAGTCGTACAAGACCCATGCGATAGTTACTGTTCAACCGAGTTAGTCGTACAAGACTCCTACGACAATTACTGTTCATTGATCAAAGTCGTACAAGACATGTCCGATAGTTACTGTTCACTGGAAGTTTTCGCACAAAAGATGCCAGATTACAACTTCTAGTCGCACATAATATGAGTTGATTTTAGCCCATTTAAAGAGTGGGACATTTTTCTTGGAATTGTGTATAAAGCGTGGGTGCTACATGAAGCTTCCTCCTTCGAGCAAATCCGAACCAAGTTCTTAAGCCGAATTCCTACTCAACCCGCGGTTCATTGACGGATTCTTTGTTATACACTGTGATTGCACTCGGTTTGTCCCTCAAAACTCGCTCGTTATCTTTCTTGTGAGCTTATCAGAACGAGCTTGAGTTTCTACTTTTTGAAGATGTGCTCGTGCATCCAGTCGAGGTTATGGCGTACATCGGATCCGGTTTTCTTGGTTGAAAATAAGAATAGTAAGAGCTTCTTTCAAGGGGGAGCCTAGTCTTCATTCGAAGAAAAAGCATCGCTAAAGTTTTTCCAAGAAAATCAAGGGGGAGAGGAGCTAAAGCATTTGAAGATTGATATGATTTTGCTTTACAAAACTTTAGGGGGAGAATGTTAGTACCAAAAATGTACTAATTATATGAAAGTTTTGTAAAGCTTGTATAAAGCTTGCTATGCCTTGTTTTGTCTATAAATAGTGGTGGTAAGGTCTTTTGTAAAAGTGTGGCACAATGTAGAGAGCTAATCTTGTGAGAGAAAGAGAGAGTCATCTTGTACTAAAATGATATTGAATCTAATATGAGGATGACGTTTGTATCTCGATCTCTCAATTACTTGAATTGTTGATGATATTCTGGGAACACAAGTGGTATCAGAGCAGAATTGAAGATCTTTCTTCGATACGATCATTCGATCTTGACAATTCAAGTGAAAAAGTGCCTAATTTTGAAGAATTTGAAGATTTTGGTGTTCGATCTTCAAGTAAGTATGTTCTAATCACTTGATCTTGTACATATCTGTTCGTTGTTCGATTCCAGATCAATTTTATATTCAGAATCGATCAACGTGAACAAATCGGTGATTTAGAAGGTTTTTTGAAGTTCTTCACGAAAATCTTAAGATCTAGAAGATTTTGTTATGCATGGATTGATTTTAGACATTCAGATCGTTTTCTGCATTGATTACGAAGAGAGTGCAACAATCAGATCCAAAATTGATGAAGAATTGAGTGAGTTACAATTTTCGGAAATGAACAGTGCCTTTACACGCCGGAAAAACGATTTGGCCGGAATTTGCTGTTTCACCGGAGTTTTGATGTTTAGATGCTCACAGATCTATTCGATATGAAGTAACGACCTGTTTGCAGTAATTTGGGGTGAAATTCAGCAAGAAATCGAGGTGTTTGGGCTGTTAGAAGTGTTCTTCGAAATTGTTCGTAACTCTCGCAAGATGATACTCATACCTATCGGACAACAAAGGTCTTCATAAACTCATAACTGCCGTACTCTTAATTTTTCATCATATTCATAACTGTCGCACGACACTAAAACTCATAACTGTCGTACATAACTAAAACTCATAACCGTCGTACAACATTGGACCGACTTCAAATTTTAGTCGCACAAGACACATACGACAGTTACTGTTCATGCACGACTGTCGCATGACTCTTATACGACAGTTACTATTCATTGGGTCTAGTCGTACAAGAAGCATACGACTTCTACTGTTCATGTTCGTTAGTCGTACAAGTGGCATACGACTACGACTGTTCTTTCGCGCTAGTCGTACAAGAGGCATACGACTACGACTGTTCATCAACGCTAGTCGTACAAGACCCATGCGATAGATACTGTTCAATCGAGTTAGTCGTACAAGACTCCTACGACAATTACTCTTCATTGATCAAAGTCGTACAAGACATGTCCGATAGTTACTGTTCACTGGAAGTTTTCGCACAAAAGATGCCAGATTACAACTTCTAGTCGCACAGAATCTAAGTTGATTTTAGCCCATTTAAAGAGTGGGACATTTTTCTTGGAATTGTGTATAAAGCGTGGGTGCTACATGAAGCTTCCTCCTTCGAGCAAATCCGAACCAAGCTCTTAAGCCGAATTCCTACTTAACCCGCGGTTCATTGACGGATTCTTTGTTATACGCTGTGATTGCACTCGGTTTGTCACTCAAAACTCGCTCGTTATCTTTCTTGCGAGCTTATCAGAACGAGCTTGAGTTTCTACTTTTTGAAGATGTGCTCGTGCATCCAGTCGAGGTTATGGCGTACATCGGATCTGGTTTTTCTTGGTTGAAAATAAGAAGAGTAAGAGCTTCTTTCAAGGGGGAGCCTAGTCTTCATTCGAAGAAAAAGCATCGCTAAAGTTTTTCCAAGAAAATCAAGGGGGAGAGGAGCTAAAGCTTTTGAAGATTGATATGATTTTCCTTTACAAAACTTTAGGGGGAGAATGTTAGTACCAAAAATGTACTAATTATATGAAAGTTTTGTAAAGCTTGTATAAAGCTTGCTATGCCTTGTTTTGTCTATAAATAGTGGTGGTAAGGTCTTTTGTAAAAGTGTGGCACAATGTAGAGAGCTAATCTTGTGAGAGAAAGAGAGAGTCATCTTGTACTAAAATGATATTGAATCTAATATGAGGATGACATTTGTATCTCGATCTCTCAATTACTTGAATTGTTGATGATATTCTGGGATCACAGATATTCATCAGCTTGCAGAACTGGAGGCTTTGATTTCGATCACATGCTCAATAAGTCTCTAGACATCTTTAAAATTGCTAGATACTGGATCTTTCAGAAGATCAGACAGAAAGTACTAAAAATACTTGAAATTATTTTTCTTGAAAAATTCCTTGATATTTAAAACTTCTCGCAACCCACTTAGATCAGAAGAACTTCTCGCAACTGCCTAAAATGAACAATAACAACTCGCAACCGTCTGGATACGAGTTCTTAGCAACTCGCAACTTCCTGATGCAAGTTCTATCGTTCTCGCAACTTCATGATGCGAACTATCAACAACTCGCAACACTAAGGATGCGAGCTTCTCAACCTTTCGTAACAAATGGATGTGAATTCCTCAACTATTCGCAACAAATGAATGTGAGTTCTTCGATTACTCGCAACTAAAGAATGTGAGTTTTGAACTTCTCGCAACTAACTAGATGCGAGTTCTGATCAAAAAATTCAATTTTTCAACAACTCGCAACACACAACTTAGCACAATAACAAGAACAATACGAGTTCTTCGATGCGAGTTCTCTAGATCTTGCGAGTTCTTGAGTTATGAAGCTTGCGAGTTCTTCATAATTCTTGCGAGTTCTTCACAGAAATTCAATCGTTTTTGAACAAATCCTTCAATTCTTATCCAAATTTAATGAAACTTTGCAGGATTGTTCGAATATACTTTTCGAACACTTTTGTAGTTGATCACTTTCACTAATTCTTCCAAAAAAAGATGAATTCGATCATGAACACAGTAATGTCAACTTTTTCGAAAACCAGTGACAAATCCTTCAAATTCGTGTTATTTAGCCAAAATTAGGTCTTGAATCCTGAATTAATCATGTTCAGGATCAAAAACCGAGTAGAATGAACACAAATTTCGATCAAATTGATCTAAAATTGAAGAATTTAAAAAAAATCAATGGAACAGTGCTCGTATTTGGTTGTGAGTTCTTCAAGTCAATCCCCAAAAACCAAGAAATCTTCAAAAATCCATGCTAAATCTGATTGAAATCTTTTGTTTAGCTCTGATACCAAATGATAATCCCAAAGATCTAGCAAAGTAATCACAAAGATGCAGAGAGAGAATCTAGAGAGAATTTGTCATTCATATATTGATCAAATGAGTACAAATGACATAAGCTTATAAAGTGTTACTAAAATAACAAAGGGATCTTCTTTATATAGTAGGGCCATGACAAGTCCACGACCCTACTCAGAAGATACAGTACAAGTATGATACTGTCTTGATAGCTACAATAATGCACTAACACGAACGCGCATCTTTTTGAACTTTAATACAAAGGGGGAGATTGTAAGGGTCAAATAGTTGTTGTATTAAAGTTTGGTCTGAAAGTGTAAATACCTCTTCAGGTATAAATAGTTTTTGTAACTACGGTTTACCCTAGAGTTAGCTATTATTATTGATATAGAGCTTCCACGTGTAAACTATTATTTCTCAATCTTTGGGCCAGACTTCTTTTTGTTGTCAAACCTCTTCATGATTTCAACCTTATCCTTGTACTTATGGTGCTTGACATTGGTGGAGTATCTATGGCTATTTGATGATGGCAATTTGCAGAACTTTTATGTACCACTCTACTCAGAAGGGCGACGACTTTCTTTATTTCTCGAAGCTTTGAGTCAGATTCACTACCTTTCTCTTCTTCGTTTTCAGAGTCGCTCTTCACATGCTCTCTCCTGGAACTACGAGAAGACTGTCTTTCTTTCTTGTCAGCTACCAACGTTAGTGGATCTGCTACTGCTTCTCAGGCTTCTTCTTCTCTTCCTTAATTTCCAGCACCTCTTCTTCATCTTGCTTTAGAGTCTCGTATACCTCATGAACAGGAATAGTCTATAGATTATAGTTGTGTCTAAGATGAGACGTCAACCTCTTCCATTCAGGCTGAAGATTGTTTTAGAACTTGACGTTGTTCTCAATATGAGTCTTTTTTATATCGCTTTTTCTTAAGTCTTTCAGTAGAATGCAAAAATGATCATATGTCGCATCAAGAGACTTTCCTTCTCTTGCTTTGAACTCTTCATACCTGTTAATGCAGTTAGCCACCTTCAATTGATTGCCCACCTTGCTACCCATCATCACCTTCTCAATCTGATCCCACATGCCTTTGGTAGTTCCCTTGTAGCTATCTATACTTGTATAAATGTCATTGGATAGACTAATAAAAAGGTAGGTCATTACTAGTTGATCTCCTTTATCTTTATTCTTTTCTTTCTCATCCATCTTTTCAAGATTCTTAGGAACATCTTGTTCTGGACTGTCTTTTACTTGCGCCGAACAGTCACGGTGTAATGCTTTGGTCCTTCTTCCAGGGAAGCTTTAATGTCGAGATATATATCCTTACCTTCTATGAAATCTATAAACGTATCTCTCCATTGTTGATACTCACCTCTATAGAGAACTGGGGGTTTGGTCTCAGTCCCTATGGCTAACGCATCTCGTGTATTCATTGTTAATTGCACTTAAACGATCGTTAGATAGTTCAAAATAGTGATCCAAAAAGAACAGACTCTGAATAAATTGACAGTGGAATACCTCAAGAAACACAGAGTAAGTTACCGAACAGAATAGAGTGATACTACCGCAAGGGACTAAGTACCGCAGAAACAAAGTATCGCACAAAGTGAACTATCACATAACTGGATGGTAGACAAAGGGAACTCTCGCACAATGTTGTGTGCGGTAGATGAGACTCCTGCACCATATTATGTGTGGTGGGTGAGACTCCCGCAAGATATTGTGCGGTAGATGAGACTCTCACATGATATGTTGTGTGTTAAAGTGAACTCCCGCTTACAGTGTTGTGTGGTAAGGCAACAGTGTAAGTATGAGGTATGCGATAAAGTTAGAGAACTAACCTTTGAGTTGTGCAGTAAGGTTATGAACACGCGGTAAACTATGAATGTGCGGCATACTTCTGTAATCGATTTTCCATATCAAAAAATGAACCAAAGCTAATGTAGACTAGTTTCTGGGCAATGATAAGAGTACACAAACACAAAAGAAGCAAAACCTAAGAGAGATTTACTCACAAAGGTGGTTAATTTTGCAAAACACAATAAAAGCCATATAGAACAGTGAGACTGTAATTTTGCAAACTCAAGGTTCAACAATCAGAATTTTGATCAGAAAATTACACCAAACAATCTCAAAACACTAAAGGAATCGATTTGAATGAGTAGAAACAACCAATTTAATCAAAACATGATTTTCGAAACCAAACTAGTAGACTATGCAGTTTGTGCGGTACGTGGACAAATCGATAAACCTTTTGGATTAATATCTCTGAATCTTTGTTCTGATACCAATTGTAACTCCTAGATCAAGTGCCAATCACTGAATAACAATTAACAAAAAAGTATAATCCACTCAACTGGTCACATGATTGAATGTTGAGAAAGAACAGTATACATGTGAAAGCTCTAAAACAATGATAATAGCTAACTCTAGGTTAAACCCTAGTTATAAAAAGTACTTACACCTTGAGAGGTATTTAAACTTTCAGCCCAAACTTTAATACAATAATTATTTGACCCTTACAGGCAATATCTTGAAACACTTTAAGATAAAAGGTTCTAAGAGAGGAAACTAGTCAATAGTACATAATGTACATCTGAGCAAAACTCAGAGTCCTAGCACTAAAAAAGGACATCAACAATATAAAGGGTGTTCCCTATACTTCGACCATTAGTTCAATTCTGTACACCATGTTGATGTACTAAGACCGAACGTCTCGCATGCTCTGAGCATGACGAGAAAATATTAGTCAGATCTAGTGATGCTCATATATAACAGTAAAGAACTAAAGATTTGTTCGTACTCTACAACGGTTAGGAAAGATATCTGTGTGTTTTAGGATACACAAATGCTTGTTTCCAAACCGACCGTGATGACTTAAATTTTAGTAGGGATTAATGTATTGAACAGAAGTACTATAAGTTGTAAGAGCTTACATGCAGGTCACTTATAAAGCCTATGTCTTAGAACAATCATAATATTCATGCTAGTTCTACAGGCTTGAAGTTTTTCTTGATTATAAATTTTAGTAAACTTTAAATTTTGGAACATTAAACAGTTATGTTTTTATCTGATACGACATACTGGGTATGAGTTTATACATTAAACATTTATGTGTTCTTTATTATCATGTTTAAGCATCCTTAAATAAATGTAATGTTCGTATTATTTAGACCTGACTTTGATCGATTATTACTAAGGGACCGATAATAAATCAAGATCATTGTGAAGTTTGGTCATAGTATAAGTTGGAAGGGAAATGAGTTCAACCAGAGTCACATGCGCTTGTCAGTGCACAAGGAATTGGACAAGACCTACGGTCAAGATCAACCTCATAGATCGAAGTCATAAGGTGGGTCCTGAAATAGTAAACACAATCCTCAAACCTAATATGTGGATTGGGGTCTAATGCACAAGGAGTGTTATACTTTGATATAGTCTAATGTTATCCTCAATCGGGTAATCATATTGACTAAATTAGGTATAACATGAACTGTGTAGTTAGTCGTGTACATGCAGTATGAGATTTGCTCCTCTCAATACGAGAGAGATATTTTTGGGGCCCTCTATGACAAAGTTTGATTTACGTGCATGAACAAGTGGATTAATTGCACTAATGGCACTTGTATAATCAAATATGTTGGGATCGAGAAACATAATCTTTGAACTATAATGGATGAGATAGATATATGTTTTAAGTTCAAAAACAAAATATCGTGTAGCAGGATAATGAATGATTCTACTATATGATTGATTTGATCAATCAAATTGATCAAAGGTAAAAGCACATTTACATAGTGTTGGAACCCAGATACGCTTAATCAAGATTAACAATCTGTTAGTGGAGTTTAGAGTTTGATGCGGAAGCGGAAGCGTATTAAACTAACAGATATGTTTGATAGATATTAGAACGCACATATATAAAGAAAACAGTAAGGAATAAAAAGGATTTCTTGAACAGTTACTGTTATTCAATATATAATAAGAACACGAAGAACAGATTAAGAACTGTTGGTGTGTGTGAGAATATAACACTCAGATATTTGACAATAAAGCTTGAGAGTATTAGTGATTCCTTGTGTTTTCGTCGTTAGGAAGATCTCAACATGAGACTTCCTTTTATACTACTCTTAGAAGACTATGAAGTTGGTCACTGTTCCTTTTACGGCATGAATAGTAAACTGGATGGTGTGAACAGTGGACTGGATGGTGTGAGCAGTTGTTTGAGCCATGCACATTTAATGGAGCAGATGTACTATTGGTAAATGCATTAAATGGCGCAGACGTCTATTTTGTACCATGCCCTATTGAGTCCACTCAGAGCTTGACACGTGTTTTGACAGTACTTTTCCATGCAAGTTGATGAACGTATCCAGTAATATCTTCCAAGTCTTCATAGCAGACCACAGAGGCTCTGTAAGGCATTACAGAGGTTCTATGGTCTGACCTTCTGTGGAGCAGTCCACTTGTTTCCGAGTTGATCTTCTTCTTGCGCACTACAGAGGTTCTGTGATTACCTCTGTAGCTTCTGTGGCTTTCTGGACTTGATCTTCTGGAAGAAGTGGCAGAGCCTCTGTGAGAGGCTTTTCTATACTTAGCCTATTTTTCACTACTTCTAAGTATTTCTATGATTAGGAAGATTGAAGCTAACAATCTCCCCCTAAGTAGTGAAAAATAAAAATTTGACTTTGTGTTTAGTTAGGCTAAGTTAGATAAGACAAAGGTTAAACAATACCTCGAAATTTCTTTCATTTAGAAATATGCCAGAGGCATTTTACATTTGAGTACGATGAAAGATAAACTTTTGTTTGCAGAGATTGGAGGTCTGAGAATCAGATTTTGGCATCTTTGAAATCGTTGTAGCTTCTGTTGTCTCTGCCGACTTTTCTGATCTCTTTGTAGAATCTGATGCAGAGTTCTCTTAGGCGGATTGTTGAGTCTATTTCTCTGATGAAAGTATCTGCATCATCTCTATCCATTTTCTCTGTACCTCTGTATTTTACAAGGCTTGCTCTGAATTTGCTCAGAGTACTGGTTGCGTACTTCTGACAATCCATGAGTACAAAAAGTTTAACCTGGTGTTGTGGGTTTTGAAATACTAACCCAAATCTTGGTTCTCTGATGATTGAGTTGGGCACAGCGTCTGGTGGGCAGCGATCTTCTGGTGGTCGTATATCTAGATGTTTGAGACCAAGATCTTTTCCCAGCTGAAAATCTATCATGCTGTATAGCAGAAGCTTTTCCCTCATCGCTTTTCTCAATACTTGATAGGCTCTGGTGTTTGCCTCTGTGTTGTAGTTGTCCTTTGTCCATTGCAGAAGGTCAGGTAGATCGTATGGATTGATGTTTCTTAAGTCAGCATCAGCGAAGGTAGACTCTGAATTGTTCTCTCTTCTGACTTTGTAAAGATTGTACCCGACCCTTGGATAGGTTCTTGTGAAGGAGAATTTGCAGAAGATCACTTTTTTGATTTTGTGAATTGAGAAGACATCTGCTTTGGCTCTTGGCTTTGTTCTTGTGAAGATGTTCTCAAATTCTTCTCTGATCCTTGGATCTGTCACATGATCTATTGGATAGTTTGTCTGAAAGGATTGTTTGTAGAGGTATTTGTATACCACTTCTTCCATTTCTTCATGTGTTGGACCAGGTCGTGGAATTTGTCTTCTGAGACTCTCCATATGTTGAACAACTTCTGCAGCTCTACCAGTTAAAGGAGTTTCTGACAGAGGCTTCAATCCATGTGCCCAGTCAACTTCTTCGGGTTTTGGGGTTTGAAAGGCGTCAAACGCACTTTTCATTAGTTTCTCTGTTGGCTTTGACAATGTTTTCTTCTTCTTAGGTTCCTCTGTCAGTATCCCTTTGCCTTTATCTTTTGTTGTCGTGGCATAACCTGTTGCTTCTGTGGGATTTGAGGTTTGTACTTCTGTAGGTTTGATGGAGGTTGCCTCTGTGGATTTTGACGATTGTGATTTAGAGGACTTTTGTGGCGATGGTTCTGTTGGCTTGACTTGCTCTGTAACCTCTGTTGGAGGTTGTTTGGTGACTTCTTCTGTGAGCTCAGTTTCTGTTGATGAAGTGTTTTCATTGAATCTTCTTGCCATTCTGAAGGCTAAGGTGAACCTGTGCCTTTCTTCTTCTCTCTTCACCATACGATCACTTATTGTTGTGTGCATCCTTTTCAGAATGTCAGAAGCAGAGGTCGTTGCTCTTTTTGGTTTGGTGGCAATCGACTTTCTTCTGGGTATGGTTTGGGGTGTTTCCACAGAGGTGGGTGTTTTCTCTGTGGTTGGTTCATCTGTTTCTTCTAAAATGATTACCTCAGGGGCGGTTGTTGCCTCTGAGGTTTGCTTATCTGCTTCTGTAGTGTTGGGTTCTTCAGAGGTTGAATCCACAGAGATGGGTGTATTCTCTGTGGTTTGTTGAGTTTGTTGTTGTCGGGTCTGTTCTGGAGGTGCTTGACTCAGAGGTTTTGCGGCTATTGGTGGACCTGTAAGTTCTCTGCTTGCAGTTTTCTCTGTAGTTTTCTCCCCCTCAGGATGATCTGATGGACCAGGATGGTCATTATCATCAGAGTCATCCTGACCCTTGTCTGATGTACCCTCTGCTCTGCAGGAAGCATCAGGTTTCTTTGGCATTGTGGCTCCAGCAGCGATCTGTTTCGCGCAGACATCATCACAGAGGCCAAGAAGAGTTGCTAGCTCTGCCTCTGTTTTGAATCTCATCCTTCCTACACTTTCTCTGAAATCTTTGACGAAGTTAGCATTGGCAGTGGTGAAGGAAAGGATGACTTATGTCACTTGATTAATCACGTTCTGCCCAAGTTCTGTCAGCTGTGCTCTTGTCATGTAGTATTTGGGTTGCATCAGCATGGTATTTCGCATGGCTTCTTCTTGAACTTTTTGTAGGGCCTTCTGTAGATCTGCAGGAGTGATGCCCGTTGATACTGAAGTCTGTGTGTTCAATTGATCAAGGAACTTGTTGATGGAGTTCTCAATCGAAGAAGGAGTAGTTGTTGCGGCAGAAGTGGTGGATGTGGTAGCAGCAGACTTCATCTGTGAGATGGCAGTTTTCACCTCTGTGGACAGGTTGTCCATTTTGGTGTTCAGGTTTAGCAGTGCCAGTGATGTTGTCTCTGCAAAAGATTTGAAAGAGCTTTGCAACTCTTTCAAGGTTTGGTTCACAGAGGTCTCAAGGGTTTGGAACTCATCACTTGTGACTTGTGTTCCGGTGGTAACCTCTGGAGGAACACATTCGTCTCCAGAGTGAATCCCTGTTCCTGGGATACCTTCTTTCATTCCTGTTTGTATGTTGAGAATGGAAGGATTTCCTTCTGATCCTTGAGAAGAAACATGAGTTTCAATCCCTACAGAAGTTCTGAGAAGAACATTGTCCAAATCCACTCCAGAGGTGGGTATTGGAATATCCTTCTGTTGACTAGGAGACTTGTCTAGAGTCTCTTTGTCTTTGTGCTCTCTACTTCTCTCTGAAAGAAGTGTGGGTCTTAATAAGTGCGTGTCAGAGGAAACAAATTCCTCTGTAGGGTGTTCTTGTGTGATCTGGGGCGATTGATCACGAACATTAGGTGAGTCTCTTTGAGGAGACTCCCTAGGAATGGATTCCCCGGTTTCTGTGGGCATAGAGGTTGAAAGAGTAACCTCTGGCTGGATGGGTTGGGTTGGGATCGAGCTGTGCTGCTCTTTTTCAATAACTCCTTCTGCAGCTAGACCTGCGGAGTTAGAAATGTGGGTTGCACTGGGAGGGGGTGATTGATGTGTGCCTTCTTCAACTTCGGCATCTTTTCTTGTTTCTTCTTCTGGTTCTGTAGAAGTTCCTTGCTCTGTGCGCAATGAGTCATACATGTGATGAGATCCGTATAATCTTATGACATGAGGATGATAGAGACCTTTTCGTATCCAGATAGCCTCTTCTTCATCTGAATCTACCTCTGAGATTTCTATCCCTGTTTCTGTGGTTTCTTCTACAACCGTTGCCTCTGTAACTTTAGTTGTATTCCACTCAGCTTCGATTTGTTCTGTTTCTTCTGAAGCTTGGTTTGGACTTCTTCTGTGGACGTCCAATCCTTGAATGAAAGGGTTTTGTAAAATCACAGGGGTTTCGGCTGGTTGATTTCTGGGTGTTGTGTCATCTTCGTGTAGATGTGTGTCAATGCCAGAAATGAAGAAATCTTGTTCTTCTGGAGTGTGGTGGTCGAGAGGTTGTGCCGTCCACCCTGCTATATTAAGGGTGTTTGCAATTTCGGGGTTCTGTAGGAAATCATTCAGGTCTCCTTGGTGAGCAAATCTATCTGGAGATTGATATGGTGATTGATATCCTTCTTCTGTCATTCCTACTTCTGCATCTTCTTCTTCTGCAGTCTCTCCCTCTATGATTTCCTCTTCTGCAATGGTAAACAACTTTTTAAGTGTTTTACCATGCTTCTTTTTGGTTTTCCTCCTTTTTGGTTTTGGTGCCCCTTCCTCTGTTGATTTGGATCTCTTCTTTTTCTGTTTTGTGAAAAGGGGAGGTGCAGAGGAGCCAATCTTTGTGGCATGGGGAGGTGAAGGTCTATCTTCTGCAGTGCTTGTTGATGTGCCTTCTGCAGTTTTTCTCTTCTTAGCTTTTGGAGTAGAAGCAGAGATCTTTGCTGAAGATTTCTTTCCCATTATTTCTACGCGTTTGGCTATGAAGCTGAGCTGAATAGCCATGTGTTTTGCTAACTTTTTATCCTTTTCTGCTTGAGTGGAAAGAGGTTTTGCTATCATTGTTCCTAGGGGAACACCTAAACGCGGGGGTGTCATAGGACTCGGTTTTGGAGTTCTATGATCGCGTATATACTCTTTCTTAAGGGATATGTTCGATGCGTAGCGCAGAAGTTTCTTTGACAGAGGTCTGCAGTGTGAGTAGCCATCAGCATGATCAGTAGGGGTATTTTTGTTCATCGGGAACTGTTTGGGAGTTGGCCCTTCCATTGGCCAATTTTGGATTAGCAGCAGAGGTTCGAACAGTACTCCCAATATTCTTTGGAATTGCAGAGGTGGTAGAAAGTTGGGATCGTTCTCTTTGACCCCTTTCGAGTTGTTCTTTCTGTCGATGGTGTTTATGATCTCTTGCATCATTATGGTCGCATAATCTAGTGGAAGATCATAGTAAACCCCATACATGATGCTCAAGATATGATGTGAGCTCTGGTCAATACTCCCTATCTTTCCTGTCAAGCATCTGTTAAGAATAGAGAACAAAGTGTTCCACAGAGGTGGTAATCGGCCTCTGCGGAAGTCATTTCTCTTCCGTAGTTGGGTGTTGTACCCAAGCATTTCCACGAATCTACAGAGCTCTTCGTCTGTGGGTTGCTCTGCATAACTTTTCAATCCCAGAAGACCCCTTGTTGGTAGGTTGAATTCAAGTGAGAACATTGTTCTGTTGAACTTGATTTCAAGATGCTCAGTTTTATCAGGTCTTGAAATGTACCCTTTGATAAGAGAATCGTCTTTATCAAATCGGCAGCTTTGCCAAAATTGGTTCAAATAACGAACTGGTATTCTGTTAGGGGTTCTTGATAGTAGAGGGAAAAGGATATGGTTTTCCATGATGTTCAGAAGTATGGCATGGGCTTCGCCGAAAGTAGTGGGTGAGGGGACCAAATAGCAGTTGTTGGATTTAATAGGAAGAGTGGCTTCGAAATGATCCTTAGCTATGAAGTTTTGCAAGTGTGTCGTCGGAGCAAAGTCTGCGGAATCCCCGGAATCTTGTTGTTCAATATCTCTTGCAAGGCTGGGGTTTTCAGAATGTTCTGAATGAGCAGGGGAGTTTTCCGTTGAGTTCGCCGGAGAGAGTTCAGAGGATGTAGCTCGAGAAGATGAAGCCATTTGCAAGTGTTTTGCAGGGTATCGCCGGAGAAGAAGATGAGAGTTTGTAAAAGGTTTTATGAGAGGGTAAGGTTTGTTTTTATAGGATGGTAAAACGGTAGACTTCGAAAGGGTAAAATATATGGCAATGGATTAAAGTTTGGAATCCGCACTCGAGTTTGAGCGGCGGGATCAACTTACCAAAAAAAACGTTCCATGTTTGCCCAATGAAAATGGGACACGTAGGCCATGTCAGAAAATGACAGGACGTCGTGCGCGGCCCATTAATGCTAGGCGCGTGGAGTTGTTCTTTGCCATATGAGTTTCACTCGCAGAAAAAGTAACCGTTAATACTACAGATAACAAAATGGCAGAACTTTTGTGTTTTACAGAAGCTCTGTGATTTTGAAAATCTTAGAGTTTTAACCTTCTCATATATCTCATTGTTATCATGACTTTGAAGATTCCTCTTTGAACGAAAACGTTTGTAAAAATATTGGAGAGGATTAATAGGATTTTGTCAAGAAATTTTACTCACAGAGGTTTTGTAGCTCTGATGGAACTTGCAGAAGCTCTGTGAGAGCCAGCAGAAGCTCTATGAGAGAAAAAATCTTATAACTTGAATTCTATTAATTTTTTTGATCATCCAATTTTTGATCTGTGTTAAGAGATGTTTTCGCACATTTTTGAAGGTTGGTGTCCGATAAAACTATATTGATAAACGTTTTGTTCGAGAAGGTCATGGTCTGCGTTTTCGGTTTCCGAGATAACATTCCAAAAGATCGACAGAAGGTTAATTTGTGATCACAGAGCATATTTCCTGCAGAAGCTCTGTTGAGCTCAGCAGAAGCTCTATGACCTTAAATTTCTCCTAATTCGAATTTTGTGAAACTTTTTGAGCTTTTGATTTTTGAGATGTTATTCACAGTATATTTAGGACATATTTGACAATTCTTGTCCTAGAAAATTGTTTTCCAAAAACCTTTTGTGCGAGAGACATACCTTTTGGTTCTTCTGTTCTCGGTAGTTTTGTCTTTCTTCTGTCGATGGAGAATTATCGACATTCTTCTTCGGCTTTCCTTTGAGAGATTTTACCTCTGTAGATCATCTCAGGGCCCCTTTTGCTCCCCCTTGATCTAATCACTTCTGTAGATCAAGAATTTTCCTTTTGCTCCCCCTTGATCTAATCACCTCTGTAGATCAAGTAATTTCCTTTTGCTCCCCCTTGACCTATGCTTGGATCAAAGAATGATAAGTTTTGCATAGAACATAGGTCATGGTTTTTCAGAGGTTCTGTAGGGGTCGTCAGAGGTTCTGAGTTGACTTACAGAAGCTCTGTGATTTTAAGAACTATTTAAGGTTTTAAGAATTTACATACAGAAGTAGAATTAATCAAAGCAATAAATTAAGCAATGTATTTACTTATTATTTACAGAATATAAAACTATACTTACTGAGGATTTTCACACCATGTTAATCATTCCTATCTTACCTACCAGGAAGTTGAATCTTTTCTCGTCTAGTGCTTTGGTGAATAAGTCAGCGAGTTGATATTCTGTGGGCACAAAATGCATTTCGATTGTACCGTATTCAACATGATGTTTCAAGAAGTGATACCTTATATCGATATGCTTGGTTTTTGAGTGTTGCACAGGGTTGGCAGAGATAGCAATAGCACTCTTGGAATCGCAGAAGATGGGTATTTTGAACAGAATGTGGCCGTAGTCTTTTAGCAGAGTCTTCATCCATAGAACCTGAGAACAACAGCTAGCGGCAGCAACGTATTCAGCTTCTGCAGTGGATGTGGAAACACAATTCTGCTTCTTGGAGGTCCAACTGACTAGTTTACCACCTAGGAATTGACAACTCCCAGAGGTACTCTTTCTGTCGAGCATGCATCCTCCATAGTCTGAATCTGTATAAGCTTTAAGACCAAAACCAGAGTTCTGTGGATACCAGAGACCAAGATTTTTGGTCCCTTTTAGGTATCTAAAGATTCTCTTTACGGCATCATAATGTGATTTCTTTGGATTAGCTTGATAGCGTGCACAGAGACATGTGGCATGCATAATGTCAGGTCTGCTTGCTGTTAAGTATAACAGAGATCCAATCATGCCTCTGTAGAGAGTGCATTCTACAGAGATGCCATCTGAATCTAAGAATAACTTGTTTCCAGTGGCCATTGGAGTTTTCATTGCAGAGGCATCAGAGAAGTTATACTTGGAAAGAATGTCAGAGACATATTTAGCTTGATTTATAAAAATTCCCTCTGATGATTGTTTGACTTGGAGTCCGAGGAAGAAAGTTAATTCTCCCATCATACTCATTTCAAACTCACTCTGCATGAGTTTTTCAAATCTTTTACACTCTTCTGAATTAGTAGACCCAAAAATTATGTCATCTACGTATATTTGTACAAGCATTATCTCACTACTTTTGCGTTTATAGAATAAGGTAGTATCTGTTGTACCTCTGTTGTAACCATTGACTAGAAGAAAGGTAGAAAGTCGTTCATACCATGCTCGTGGAGCCTGTTTCAGTCCATATAAAGCTTTTTCAAGGTAGTATACATGACTTGGAAACTTTGAGCTTTCAAATCCTGGTGGCTGATTAACGTAGACCTCTTCTTGGATTTCACCGTTGAGAAAAGCTGATTTTACGTCCATCTGATAGACTTTAAAACCTCTGTGGGCTGCGAAGGCTAAGAATATTCTTATTGCTTCGAGCCGTGAGACAGGGGCAAAAGTTTCATCGTAGTATATGCCTTCTTCTTGTCTATATCCCTTTGCTACTAATCTTGCTTTGTTTCTGATGACCACTCCATCTTCATCCTTCTTATTTCTGTAGACCCATTTAGTCCCAATGGCCTGTTTTCCTCTTGGCAGAGGTACTAGAGTCCATACTCTGTTACGCTCAAATTGCAAAAGTTCTTCTTGCATGGCGTCTACCCAGTTTGGGTCATTTAGGGCTTCAGAAATCTTCTTTGGTTCTATCACACTAATAAAATTTGTAAAGAAACAAAAGTTAGCAATGGCAGACCTTGTTTTTACTGCGTCAGAAGGTTCTCCGATTATTTGGCTTGGAGGATGGCTTTTTGTCCATTGAGTTGTGCGTGGAAGATGATCATCAATGTCATTCAGACTTTCTTTAGAGACTTCTTGTGTTTCTTCTTGTGTAGCCTCTGTTGTTCTTCGTGCCTTGGTAGTTGATTCTACCGTTTGTGGAATGATTGGTATGAGTGGTGGTGGAGTTTGTTCCTCTGAGGACGTATAGTCTTGGTCCTCGATTTCCTCTGTAATTGGTTCTTCTGTGGTTTGTGCAGCTTCTGTGGTCGTTTTCCTTGATGTTTCATCTTCTGCACTTTCTTCTGCTTCGGCAATTGCATCTGTAGTATGTACAGAAGAAGATGAAGCATTTTTAGGACCAGTTAGAGACAAACCTGTAGGATTTTGTCCGACAGAGGATGGTTCTTCAGAAACTCTGATTGTTCCAATAGAAGGATCAATGTTTTCGTTGAGCATCTCTAAAAATAGAAGATCCAAGTCTTCTTTTGCTCGTGAGATGACCGAGGATTTCCCTTTAATTCCGAGTTCTGAACTGATTTGTTCAGAAGTCATTTGGAATGAATCATCAAAAGAAACATTGATGCTTTCTACAATCTTGTGAGATTTTGTAAGGAATGTTCTGTAGGCTTTGGAAGTGGCAGAGTATCCAATGAATTTGCCTTCATCTGCTTTTACATCAAACTTTCCTCTTGAATCTCTGTCGTTTAAGACGAAGCATTTGCATCCGAATACATGGAAAAATTTGATGTTTGGTCGCCGTTTGTTAATCAATTCGTAAGGCGTCTTGAGGTGTCTTTTCACAATGGTTGATCGATTTTGAGTATAACACGCAGTAGAAATTGCTTCTGCCCAAAAGTTCATTGATAATCCGCATGCTGACATCATAGTTCTTGCGGCTTCCACAAGTGTTCGATTTTTTCTTTCGACAACACCGTTCTGTTGTGGAGTGCGAGCTGCAGAAAAGTTCTGTGATATTCCTTCTGTTGAAAGATAGGCTTCAATGACAGAGTTTTTAAATTCTGTGCCATTGTCACTTCTTAACTTCTGTATTCTGCAATTATAAAGAACTTGGATTCTTTTCATTAGATTTATCAATATATTTGGAACATCTGATTTCTTTCTAACGAATTCAACCCATGTGAAACGCGAATACTCATCAATTAGGACAAGTATGTATTTCTTGCCACCTAGGCTCTGTATGGCAATGGGACCGCAGAGGTCGACATGAAGCATGTACAGAGGTCTAGTGCAAGATACATCTGTTTTGCCTTTGTGGGAAGCTCTTTTGAGTTTTCCCATCTCACAGGCAGAACATAAATGATCCTTATTGAACTTAACATTTGGCAAACCTTTAACTAGATCAAGTTTGACCAGTTTTTCCAATGTGTGAAAATTTAAGTGACAGAACATGTTGTGCCATAACCGGGCTTCTTCACTTTTGCAGGCAACAAGGCAAACTTTGTCTTTGTTCTTTGAGTTGAAGTTCATTTGATATAGATCACCTATTCTTTCAGCTCGCAGAAGTTCCATACTTGTTTCTTCACTTTGTAGAGAGCAGAAAGTTCTTTTGAACAACACATTGAATCATGTATCACAAAGTTGACTTACACTGAGTAGGTTGTGCTTAAGGCCATCCACATATGCAACTTTGTATACAGAAACGTCTTCTTTCCTTATGACTCCATAGCCTTTTATGTGTCCTTTCTTGTTGTCTCCAAAAGTCACAGATCCACCATCTTGTGTTTCTTTGTACGTGGATAGTGCACTTCTGTCACCAGTCATGTGCCTTGAGCATCCGGAGTCTAGATACCAGATTGGCACATACTTCTTCTGCAGGACAATCACAGAGATTTAGGTACCCATATCCATATGGGTCCAATATTGTTAGAGTTTTTCAAGTTTGCCTTGGCATTCTTGAAATACATTTTGTTCTCTGCAGAAGAGTCAGATTGTTTCTTTGTGGGATTTGACTTTTGAATTGTCGTAGAGAGTAAACAGACTTGACTTGATAAATGATTATTAAGTTTAGACATAAGATCAAAGCAATGACAGTATTGAATATGAGATGTAATTTGCTTGAACTTTTCATTGAACTTTTTGAACTCAGCCACAGAGGCATTACATTCTTTCTTTACATTAGATTTCCTATTACTAGAAGATCTATGAATACTCGAATGTTGTTTGCAAAAGCTCTGTTTAGGACCTGCCTTCTGTGGGTTGCTTTTGTGGTGAACTTCTTTCATCACTGTCACAGAAGAAAAAGATTTATTAACCTTAGGTTTTGAAAATCTAGAACTTATAGGATCAATAGAGGTCTTCTGTAACATTTTAAGCTCAGCAGAGGTTTTGATATGTAGATTCAATTTTAGAAAATCTTGGCAGATTGGAATCTCTGTGAGTTTCTCTTTTGGAGAAATAGTTCTGTGAGGAACTTCAGAGGAGAATTTGACATCCTCTGTGTCACAGTGAATTATCCCTGATTTGAAATCAGTCTCTGAGTTGTCAGAGGATGAATCGTCCTCGTATACAGAGGTTGAGTCAATTCTTTCAATAGAGGCTGGATTTTCTGAGCATGTATCGTACGAGCTTTCTTCCTCTATAGAATAGTTTTCATAGATTGCAGAGGTTTCTAATAAGATTTCTTCAGTGAGAGTTTTATCTATAGAAGATGTACAAAAATTTTCTAAAACGCTTGATTTCCATATTTCCAAAATTTCTTTTTCAATTAAATTTTTAAAGTTTTCTTCTGAAAAAATGGGTTTAAACTCAGGAGCTTCTGCTGACAATTTCTTTTCAACGTTTATCAAACAGACAAATGCAACCTGTGTTTGGGTCTCTGGTTTACCAAACTTGAAGATACCAATCTGATCTTGTGTTTTCAGATATTTCTTTGGTTTGATACTTCTATTGACAGAGGTTGAAGATGATGAGTCTGTGTTTTCAAACCACACGTTAATCATCTTCTTATGTTTCTTCAAGTAAGGATCCACAGAGATTTTCGCCCGTTTGTTTACAGAGATTAGATTTGGAAAATCTGGTTTGTTTGTTTTCCAATCACAAATAACGAGGACAGAGGTTTGTTTCTTTTGCCTTCAACGCCTAGGGTGATATCATCATACCCTATACCTCGTCTCCCTATTTGTGAGTTTATTTTTTCATAAACTTTCTGTGCATCTTTATAGTTTTTAAGCAAAACTTCTCTTCTGAGTAAATCTTGCCATAATACCTCTCTTTCTCTTTGAAAGTATTCTTTAAGAGATCTTATGTCAGTAGTTTCGCTCCTTGAAACTGAAAGTTCTTTTGTTTTATCTTTTAAAGTATTGGTTAATTCAGAAATTTGTTTTTTTAAAGGATCTAGAGTTTTGTTCCAATTCTTTTCTATTCTCTTTTTTTCCTCAAAAATCATTGCTTTTTCTTGAGTGAGAAGCCGTACTTCTCTCTCATTGAAAGTGAGTCTTTTCTGAATACTTTGATTTATCTCTTTCAGTTCAATTAATTCAATGTTAATTCTAAGTGTATTATCATCTACAGAGGTAATACAAGAGTTGGAATTTGAAGTAGATACCTCAGAGTCAGTGCAGGAGTCGACTTCTGCCATGCCACATAAGAGGGCATTATCGGTATGTTCATCGTCAGAAGTAGAGTCTGACTGGAAGTCTTCTGTGTTCTCCTCAGAATGTCCTTTTGCCATTAAGGATTTTTGAGCATAATATTCGGCTTTCTTTTTGTAGAAAGCAGAGTCCCTCTGTGGGCGATTTGATCTGCTTCTGCATTCATTCGCAAAATGGCCTGGTTTGCCGCAGTTAAAACATCCTTGAGGAGTGTTTCCTGTTCGATCATTGGACTTCTGTAGGTCTCCGCCTTTCTCTGATCTACATTCATTTGCATAGTGACCAGGTTTGCCGCATTTGTAGCATTCTTGCTGTGTGTGGCTTACCGAGTCATCTGACCTCTGTCGGTCATTCTCTCTGTAATTTCTATCGTTTGACCTCTGTCGGCCACTTGATTCTTCTCCTCTTCTGTCATCTCTTCTGTTGTCTTGGTTTTCTCTATCATATCTTTCATTTCCGGAACCTCTTCTGTTTCCTCTGAACTCTTTTGTCAATAGAGCTAAAGATTTAGCTAGTGACGCAAGAGTTGTTTCCTTTTCTGCTTGCTCTTCTTCTTCACTGTCAATTATCACCATCTTCTTCTTCTCCTTCTTCTTCTCCTCTGTGGCTTTATCATTTCTTGGTCTCTGTGCATCCTCTTTAGTTTTACTAACCAATGCATATGGTGCAATGGTTAGTGTTTTAGCCTGTGCTATCTGAGGTTCTTGTGCGGCTAATGTTCCGTAAAGATCAGAGAGAGTCCAGGTGTCTAGATCCTGATTTGTCTGTAGGGACATAGACAGCTGGAGCCATTCTTCATTTAGACTTTTTAAAAACATGACATTGTTTTCTTCAGAAGTTCTGTCAATGCCTGATTTTCTGCACTGGTTGATTAGAGAGTTGAATCTGTCGTATGTTGTTTGCAGAGATTCTGTTGCAGAGGCTTTGAATGCATGATATTCATTGATGTACTGTGCTCTTCGGTTTTTTTGTGTTTTAGCACCTCCTTCTAACTGTCTTTCCAGTTCTTTCCACAGATCATGTGCTGTTTCACATGAATCCAAGGATTGAAAGAGTTCGTTGGGTATTGCCATAATTAATGTCCTCTTGGTTTTCTGAGCAACTTCATCTTCTGCTTTATCTTCGGTTGACCACTCCCCTTTTGGCTTTGGTTTTTGATGTTCGGGGATTTCGGCAGATTCAGCAGTAGCAGGTATACGAGGTACTACTGTCATGGGAATAGGAGGAGGATTGTACAGATATTGTACTTGATTTTTTTCAGTGCCCTCGAAAAAATGGACCATTCTTATTTTCCACTGAGGATACTCATCTCGAAGGAGAGTAGGAGGTTTAGTGAGAGAACCAGTAGTAAAGAAATTATTTGTATTTGTCATTTGAAGATTTTAGAAAGAAAGTATGACTAAAGAGTTACTTCGATGAGCTTGAAGATTTTCTGGGTTTAAGCAGTTTCCAGACACAATTTTAAATCTCAATAATATCTATCAAGAGTCTTGATAAGTGGATCACTTGATATTGAAAATCAAGGAAGGCTCTGATACCAATTGTTGGAACCCAGATACGCTTAACAAGATTAACAATCTGTTAGTGGAGTTTAGAGTTTGATGCGGAAGCGTATTAAACTAACAGATATGTTTGATAGATATTAGAACGCACATATATAAAGAAAACAGTAAGGAATAAAAAGGATTTCTTGAACAGTTACTGTTATTCAATATATAATAAGAACACGAAGAACAGATTAAGAACTGTTGGTGTGTGTGAGAATATAACACTCAGATATTTGACACTAAAGCTTGAGAGTATTAGTGATTCCTTGTGTTTTCGTCGTTAGGAAGATCTCAACATGAGACTTCCTTTTATACTACTCTTAGAAGACTATGAAGTTGGTCACTGTTCCTTTTACGGCATGAATAGTAAACTGGATGGTGTGAACAGTGGACTGGATGGTGTGAGCAGTTGTTTGAGCCATGCGCATTTAATGGAGCAGATGTACTATTGGTAAATGCATTAAATGGCGCATACGTCTATTTTGTACCATGCCCTATTGAGTCCACTCAGAGCTTGACACGTGTTTTGACAGTACTTTTCCATGCAAGTTGATGAACGTATCCAGTAATATCTTCCAAGTCTTCATAGCAGACCACAGAGGCTCTGTAAGGCATTACAGAGGTTCTATGGTCTGACCTTCTGTGGAGCAGTCCACTTGTTTCCGAGTTGATCTTCTTCTTGCGCACTACAGAGGTTCTGTGATTACCTCTGTAGCTTCTGTGGCTTTCTGGACTTGATCTTCTGGAAGAAGTGGCAGAGCCTCTGTGAGAGGCTTTTCTATACTTAGCCTATTTTTCACTACTTCTAAGTATTTCTATGATTAGGAAGATTGAAGCTAACAATCTCCCCCTAAGTAGTGAAAAATAAAAATTTGACTTTGTGTTTAGTTAGGCTAAGTTAGATAAGACAAAGGTTAAACAATACCTCGAAATTTCTTTCATTTAGAAATATGCCAGAGGCATTTTACATTTGAGTACGATGAAAGATAAACTTTTGTTTGCAGAGATTGGAGGTCTGAGAATCAGATTTTGGCATCTTTGAAATCGTTGTAGCTTCTGTTGTCTCTGCCGACTTTTCTGATCTCTTTGTAGAATCTGATGCAGAGTTCTCTTAGGCGGATTGTTGAGTCTATTTCTCTGATGAAAGTATCTGCATCATCTCTATCCATTTTCTCTGTACCTCTGTATTTTACAAGGCTTGCTCTGAATTTGCTCAGAGTACTGGTTGCGTACTTCTGACAATCCATGAGTACAAAAAGTTTAACCTGGTGTTGTGGGTTTTGAAATACTAACCCAAATCTTGGTTCTCTGATGATTGAGTTGGGCACAGCGTCTGGTGGGCAGCGATCTTCTGGTGGTCGTATATCTAGATGTTTGAGACCAAGATCTTTTCCCAGCTGAAAATCTATCATGCTGTATAGCATAAGCTTTTCCCTCATCGCTTTTCTCAATACTTGATAGGCTCTGGTGTTTGCCTCTGTGTTGTAGTTGTCCTTTGTCCATTGCAGAAGGTCAGGTAGATCGTATGGATTGATGTTTCTTAAGTCAGCATCAGCGAAGGTAGACTCTGAATTGTTCTCTCTTCTGACTTTGTAAAGATTGTACCCGACCCTTGGATAGGTTCTTGTGAAGGAGAATTTGCAGAAGATCACTTTTTTGATTTTGTGAATTGAGAAGACATATGCTTTGGCTCTTGGCTTTGTTCTTGTGAAGATGTTCTCAAATTCTTCTCTGATCCTTGGATCTGTCACATGATCTATTGGATAGTTTGTCTGAAAGGATTGTTTGTAGAGGTATTTGTATACCACTTCTTCCATTTCTTCATGTGTTGGACCAGGTCGTGGAATTTGTCTTCTGAGACTCTCCATATGTTGAACAACTTCTGCAGCTCTACCAGTTAAAGGAGTTTCTGACAGAGGCTTCAATCCATGTGCCCAGTCAACTTCTTCGGGTTTTGGGGTTTGAAAGGCGTCAAACGCACTTTTCATCAGTTTCTCTGTTGGCTTTGACAATGTTTTCTTCTTCTTAGGTTCCTCTGTCAGTATCCCTTTGCCTTTATCTTTTGTTGTCGTGGCATAACCTGTTGCTTCTGTGGGATTTGAGGTTTGTACTTCTGTAGGTTTGATGGAGGTTGCCTCTGTGGATTTTGACGATTGTGATTTAGAGGACTTTTGTGGCGATGGTTCTGTTGGCTTGACTTGCTCTGTAACCTCTGTTGGAGGTTGTTTGGTGACTTCTTCTGTGAGCTCAGTTTCTGTTGATGAAGTGTTTTCATTGAATCTTCTTGCCATTCTGAAGGCTAAGGTGAACCTGTGCCTTTCTTCTTCTCTCTTCACCATACGATCACTTATTGTTGTGTGCATCCTTTTCAGAATGTCAGAAGCAGAGGTCGTTGCTCTTTTTGGTTTGGTGGCAATCGACTTTCTTCTGGGTATGGTTTGGGGTGTTTCCACAGAGGTGGGTGTTTTCTCTGTGGTTGGTTCATCTGTTTCTTCTAAAATGATTACCTCAGGGGCGGTTGTTGCCTCTTAGGTTTGCTTATCTGCTTCTGTAGTGTTGGGTTCTTCAGAGGTTGAATCCACAGAGATGGGTGTATTCTCTGTGGTTTGTTGAGTTTGTTGTTGTCGGGTCTGTTCTGGAGGTGCTTGACTCAGAGGTTCTGCGGCTATTGGTGGACCTGTAAGTTAGTTCTCTGCTTGCAGTTTTCTCTGTAGTTTTCTCCCCCTCAGGATGATCTGATGGACCAGGATGGTCATTATCATCAGAGTCATCCTGACCCTTGTCTGATGTACCCTCTGCTCTGCAGGAAGCATCAGGTTTCTTTGGCATTGTGGCTCCAGCAGCGATCAGTTTCGCGCAGACATCATCACAGAGGCCAAGAAGAGTTGCTAGCTCTGCCTCTGTTTTGAATCTCATCCTTCCTACACGTTCTCTGAAATCTTTGACGAAGTTAGCATTGGCAGTGGTGAAGGAAAGGATGACTTATGTCACTTGATTAATCACGTTCTGCCCAAGTTCTGTCAGCTGTGCTCTTGTCATGTAGTCTTTGGGTTGCATCAGCATGGTATTTCGCATGGCTTCTTCTTGAACTTTTTGTAGGGCCTTCTGTAGATCTGCAGGAGTGATGCCCGTTGATACTGAAGTCTGTTTGTTCAATTGATCAAGGAACTTGTTGATGGAGTTCTCAATCGAAGAAGGAGTAGTTGTCGCGGCAGAAGTGGTGGATGTGGTAGCAGCAGACTTCATCTGTGAGATGGCAGTTTTCACCTCTGTGGACAGGTTGTCCATTTTGGTGTTCAGGTTTAGCAGTGCCAGTGATGTTGTCTCTGCAAAAGATTTGAAAGAGCTTTGCAACTCTTTCAAGGTTTGGTTCACAGAGGTCTCAAGGGTTTGGAACTCATCACTTGTGACTTGTGTTCCGGTGGTAACCTCTGGAGGAACACATTCGTCTCCAGAGTGAATCCCTGTTCCTGGGATACCTTCTTTCATTCCTGTTTGTATGTTGAGAATGGAAGGATTTCCTTCTGATCCTTGAGAAGAAACATGAGTTTCAATCCCTACAGAAGTTCTGAGAAGAACATTGTCCAAATCCACTCCAGAGGTGGGTATTGGAATATCCTTCTGTTGACTAGGAGACTTGTCTAGAGTCTCTTTGTCTTTGTGCTCTCTACTTCTCTCTGAAAGAAGTGTGGGTCTTAATAAGTGCGTGTCAGAGGAAACAAATTCCTCTGTAGGGTGTTCTTGTGTGATCTGGGGCGATTGATCACGAACATTAGGTGAGTCTCTTTGAGGAGACTCCCTAGGAATGGATTCCCCGGTTTCTGTGGGCACAGAGGTTGAAAGAGTAACCTCTGGCTGGATGGGTTAGGTTGGGATCAAGCTGTGCTGCTCTTTTTCAATAACTCCTTTTGCAGCTAGACCTGCGGAGTTAGAAATGTGGGTTGCACTGGGAGGGGGTGATTGATGTGTGCCTTCTTCAACTTCGGCATCTTTTCTTGTTTCTTCTTCTGGTTCTGTAGAAGTTCCTTGCTCTGTGCGCAATGAGTCATACATGTGATGAGATCCGTATAATCTTATGACATGAGGATGATAGAGACCTTTTCGTATCCAGATAGCCTCTTCTTCATCTGAATCTACCTCTGAGATTTCTATCCCTGTTTCTGTGGTTTCTTCTACAACCGTTGCCTCTGTAACTTTAGTTGTATTCCACTCAGCTTCGATTTGTTCTGTTTCTTCTGAAGCTTGGTTTGGACTTCTTCTGTGGACGTCCAATCCTTGAATGAAAGGGTTTTGTAAAATCACAGGGGTTTCGGCTGGTTGATTTCTGGGTGTTGTGTCATCTTCGTGTAGATGTGTGTCAATGCCAGAAATGAAGAAATCTTGTTCTTCTGGAGTGTGGTGGTCGAGAGGTTGTGCCGTCCACCCTGCTGTATTAAGGGTGTTTGCAATTTCGGGGTTCTGTAGGAAATCATTCAGGTCTCCTTGGTGAGCAAATCTATCTGGAGATTGATATGGTGATTGATATCCTTCTTCTGTCATTCCTACTTCTGCATCTTCTTCTTCTGCAGTCTCTCCCTCTATGATTTCCTCTTCTGCAATGGTAAACAACTTTTTAAGTGTTTTACCATGCTTCTTTTTGGTTTTCCTCCTTTTTGGTTTTGGTGCCCCTTCCTCTGTTGATTTGGATCTCTTCTTTTTCTGTTTTGTGAAAAGGGGAGGTGCAGAGGAGCCAATCTTTGTGGCATGGGGAGGTGAAGGTCTATCTTCTGCAGTGCTTGTTGATGTGCCTTCTGCAGTTTTTCTCTTCTTAGCTTTTGGAGTAGAAGCAGAGATCTTTGCTGAAGATTTCTTTCCCATTATTTCTGCGTGTTTGGCTATGAAGCTGAGCTGAATAGCCATGTGTTTTGCTAACTTTTTATCCTTTTCTGCTTGAGTGGAAAGAGGTTTTGCTATCATTGTTCCTAGGGGAACACCTAAACGCGGGGGTGTCATAGGACTCGGTTTTGGAGTTCTATGATCGCGTATATACTCTTTCTTAAGGGATATGTTCGATGCGTAGCGCAGAAGTTTCTTTGACAGAGGTCTGCAGTGTGAGTAGCCATCAGCATGATCAGTGGGGGTATTTTTGTTCATCGGGAACTGTTTGGGAGTTGGCCCTTCCATTGGCCAATTTTGGATTAGCAGCAGAGGTTCGAACAGTACTCCCAATATTCTTTGGAATTGCAGAGGTGGTAGAAAGTTGGGATCGTTCTCTTTGACCCTTTTCGAGTTGTTCTTTCTGTCGATGGTGTTTATGATCTCTTGCATCATTATGGTCGCATAATCTAGTGGAAGATCATAGTAAACCCCATACATGATGCTCAAGATATGATGTGAGCTCTGGTCAATACTCCCTATCTTTCCTGTCAAGCATCTGTTAAGAATAGAGAACAAAGTGTTCCACAGAGGTGGTAATCGGCCTCTGCGGAAGTCATTTCTCTTCCGTAGTTGGGTGTTGTACCCAAGCATTTCCACGAATCTACAGAGCTCTTCGTCTGTGGGTTGCTCTGCATAACTTTTCAATCCCAGAAGACCCCTTGTTGGTAGGTTGAATTCAAGTGAGAACATTGTTCTGTTGAACTTGATTTCAAGATGCTCAGTTTTATCAGGTCTTGAAATGTACCCTTTGATAAGAGAATCGTCTTTATCAAATCGGCAGCTTTGCCAAAATTGGTTCAAATAACGAACTGGTATTCTGTTAGGGGTTCTTGATAGTAGAGGGAAAAGGATATGGTTTTCCATGATGTTCAGAAGTATGGCATGGGCTTCGCCGAAAGTAGTGGGTGAGGGGACCAAATAGCAGTTGTTGGATTTAATAGGAAGAGTGGCTTCGAAATGATCCTTAGCTATGAAGTTTTGCAAGTGTGTCGTCGGAGCAAAGTCTGCGGAATCCCCGGAATCTTGTTGTTCAATATCTCTTGCAAGGCTGGGGTTTTCAGAATGTTCTGAATGAGCAGGGGAGTTTTCCGTTGAGTTCGCCGGAGAGAGTTCAGAGGATGTAGCTCGAGAAGATGAAGCCATTTGCAAGTGTTTTGCAGGGTATCGCCGGAGAAGAAGATGAGAGTTTGTAAAAGGTTTTATGAGAGGGTAAGGTTTGTTTTTATAGGATGGTAAAACGGTAGACTTCGAAAGGGTAAAATATATGGCAATGGATTAAAGTTTGGAATCCGCACTCGAGTTTGAGCGGCGGGATCAACTTACCAAAAAAAACGTTCCATGTTTGCCCAATGAAAATGGGACACGTAGGCCATGTCAGAAAATGACAGGACGTCGTGCGCGGCCCATTAATGCTAGGCGCGTGGAGTTGTTCTTTGCCATATGAGTTTCACTCGCAGAAAAAGTAACCGTTAATACTACAGATAACAAAATGGCAGAACTTTTGTGTTTTACAGAAGCTCTGTGATTTTGAAAATCTTAGAGTTTTAACCTTCTCATATATCTCATTGTTATCATGACTTTGAAGATTCCTCTTTGAACGAAAACGTTTGTAAAAATATTGGAGAGGATTAATAGGATTTTGTCAAAAATTTTACTCACAGAGGTTTTGTAGCTCTGATGGAACTTGCAGAAGCTCTGTGAGAGCCAGCAGAAGCTCTATGAGAGAAAAAATCTTATAACTTGAATTCTATTAATTTTTTTGATCATCCAATTTTTGATCTGTGTTAAGAGATGTTTTCGCACATTTTTGAAGGTTGGTGTCCGATAAAACTATATTGATAAACGTTTTGTTCGAGAAGGTCATGGTCTGCGTTTTCGGTTTCCGAGAT
The DNA here is from genome assembly GCA_033807775.1 of Saussurea involucrata. Lineage (NCBI taxonomy): Eukaryota > Viridiplantae > Streptophyta > Magnoliopsida > Asterales > Asteraceae > Saussurea > Saussurea involucrata. Next base: position 92,556,149 of record CM066314.1, read on the forward strand.
AACATTCCAAAAGATCGACAGAAGGTTAATTTGTGATCACAGAGCATATTTCCTGCAGAAGCTCTGTTGAGCTCAGCAGAAGCTCTATGACCTTAAATTTCTCCTAATTCGAATTTTGTGAAACTTTTTGAGCTTTTGATTTTTGAGATGTTATTCACAGTATATTTAGGACATATTTGACAATTCTTGTCCTAGAAAATTGTTTTCCAAAAACCTTTTGTGCGAGAGACATACCTTTTGGTTCTTCTGTTCTCGGCAGTTTTGTCTTTCTTCTGTCGATGGAGAATTATCGACATTCTTCTTCGGCTTTCCTTTGAGAGATTTTACCTCTGTAGATCATCTCAGGGCCCCTTTTGCTCCCCCTTGATCTAATCACTTCTGTAGATCAAGAATTTTCCTTTTGCTCCCCCTTGATCTAATCACCTCTGTAGATCAAGTAATTTCCTTTTGCTCCCCCTTGACCTATGCTTGGATCAAAGAATGATAAGTTTTGCATAGAACATAGGTCATGGTTTTTCAGAGGTTCTGTAGGGGTCGTCAGAGGTTCTGAGTTGACTTACAGAAGCTCTGTGATTTTAAGAACTATTTAAGGTTTTAAGAATTTACATACAGAAGTAGAATTAATCAAAGCAATAAATTAAGCAATGTATTTACTTATTATTTACAGAATATAAAACTATACTTACTGAGGATTTTCACACCATGTTAATCATTCCTATCTTACCTACCAAGAAGTTGAATCTTTTCTCGTCTAGTGCTTTGGTGAATAAGTCAGCGAGTTGATATTCTGTGGGCACAAAATGCATTTCGATTGTACCGTATTCAACATGATGTTTCAAGAAGTGATACCTTATATCGATATGCTTGGTTTTTGAGTGTTGCACAGGGTTGGTAGAGATAGCAATAGCACTCTTGGAATCGCAGAAGATGGGTATTTTGAACAGAATGTGGCCGTAGTCTTTTAGCTGAGTCTTCATCCATAGAACCTGAGAACAACAGCTAGCGGCAGCAACGTATTCAGCTTCTGCAGTGGATGTGGAAACACAATTCTGCTTCTTGGAGGTCCAACTGACTAGTTTACCACCTAGGAATTGACAACTCCCACAGGTACTCTTTATGTCGAGCATGCATCCTCCATAGTCTGAATCTGTATAAGCTTTAAGACCAAAACCAGAGTTCTGTGGATACCAGAGACCAAGATTTTTGGTCCCTTTTAGGTATCTAAAGATTCTCTTTACGGCATCATAATGTGATTTCTTTGGATTAGCTTGATAGCGTGCACAGAGACATGTGGCATGCATAATGTCAGGTGTGCTTGCTGTTATGTATAACAGAGATCCAATCATGCCTCTGTAGAGAGTGCATTCTACAGAGATGCCATCTGAATCTAAGAATAACTTGTTTCCAGTGGCCATTGGAGTTTTCATTGCAGAGGCATCAGAGAAGTTATACTTGGAAAGAATGTCAGAGACATATTTAGCTTGATTTATAAAAATTCCCTCTGATGATTGTTTGACTTGGAGTCCGAGGAAGAAAGTTAATTCTCCCATCATACTCATTTCAAACTCACTCTGCATGAGTTTTTCAAATCTTTTACACTCTTCTGAATTAGTAGACCCAAAAATTATGTCATCTACGTATATTTGTACAAGCATTATCTCACTACTTTTGCGTTTATAGAATAAGGTAGTATCTGTTGTACCTCTGTTGTAACCATTGACTAGAAGAAAGGTAGAAAGTCGTTCATACCATGCTCGTGGAGCCTGTTTCAGTCCATATAAAGCTTTTTCAAGGTAGTATACATGACTTGGAAACTTTGAGCTTTCAAATCCTGGTGGCTGATTAACGTAGACCTCTTCTTGGATTTCACCGTTGAGAAAAGCTGATTTTACGTCCATCTGATAGACTTTAAAACCTCTGTGGGCTGCGAAGGCTAAGAATATTCTTATTGCTTCGAGCCGTGAGACAGGGGCAAAAGTTTCATCGTAGTCTATGCCTTCTTCTTGTCTATATCCCTTTGCTACTAATCTTGCTTTGTTTCTGATGACCACTCCATCTTCATCCTTCTTATTTCTGTAGACCCATTTAGTCCCAATGGCCTGTTTTCCTCTTGGCAGAGGTACTAGAGTCCATACTCTGTTACGCTCAAATTGCAAAAGTTCTTCTTGCATGGCGTCTACCCAGTTTGGGTCATTTAGGGCTTCAGAAATCTTCTTTGGTTCTATCACACTAATAAAATTTGTAAAGAAACAAAAGTTAGCAATGGCAGACCTTGTTTTTACTGCGTCAGAAGGTTCTCCGATTATTTGGCTTGGAGGATGGCTTTTTGTCCATTGAGTTGTGCGTGGAAGATGATCATCAATGTCATTCAGACTTTCTTTAGAGACTTCTTGTGTTTCTTCTTGTGTAGCCTCTGTTGTTCTTCGTGCCTTGGTAGTTGATTCTACCGTTTGTGGAATGATTGGTATGAGTGGTGGTGGAGTTTGTTCCTCTGAGGACGTATAGTCTTGGTCCTTGATTTCCTCTGTAATTGGTTCTTCTGTGGTTTGTGCAGCTTCTGTGGTCGTTTTCCTTGATGTTTCATCTTCTGCACTTTCTTCTGCTTCGGCAATTGCATCTGTAGTATGTACAGAAGAAGATGAAGCATTTTTAGGACCAGTTAGAGACAAACCTGTAGGATTTTGTCCGACAGAGGATGGTTCTTCAGAAACTCTGATTGTTCCAATAGAAGGATCAATGTTTTCGTTGAGCATCTCTAAAAATAGAAGATCCAAGTCTTCTTTTGCTCGTGAGATGACCGAGGATTTCCCTTTAATTCCGAGTTCTGAACTGATTTGTTCAGAAGTCATTTGGAATGAATCATCAAAAGAAACATTGATGCTTTCTACAATCTTGTGAGATTTTGTAAGGAATGTTCTGTAGGCTTTGGAAGTGGCAGAGTATCCAATGAATTTGCCTTCATCTGCTTTTACATCAAACTTTCCTCTTGAATCTCTGTCGTTTAAGACGAAGCATTTGCATCCGAATACATGGAAAAATTTGATGTTTGGTCGCCGTTTGTTAATCAATTCGTAAGGCATCTTGAGGTGTCTTTTCACAATGGTTGATCGATTTTGAGTATAACACGCAGTAGAAATTGCTTCTGCCCAAAAGTTCATTGATAATCCGCATGCTGACATCATAGTTCTTGCGGCTTCCACAAGTGTTCGATTTTTTCTTTCGACAACACCGTTCTGTTGTGGAGTGCGAGCTGCAGAAAAGTTCTGTGATATTCCTTCTGTTGAAAGATAGGCTTCAATGACAGAGTTTTTAAATTCTGTGCCATTGTCACTTCTTAACTTCTGTATTCTGCAATTATAAAGAACTTGGATTCTTTTCATTAGATTTATCAATATATTTGGAACATCTGATTTCTTTCTAACGAATTCAACCCATGTGAAACGCGAATACTCATCAATTAGGACAAGTATGTATTTCTTGCCACCTAGGCTCTGTATGGCAATGGGACCGCAGAGGTCGACATGAAGCATGTACAGAGGTCTAGTGCAAGATACATCTGTTTTGCCTTTGTGGGAAGCTCTTTTGAGTTTTCCCATCTCACAGGCAGAACATAAATGATCCTTATTGAACTTAACATTTGGCAAACCTTTAACTAGATCAAGTTTGACCAGTTTTTCCAATGTGTGAAAATTTAAGTGACAGAACATGTTGTGCCATAACCAGGCTTCTTCACTTTTGCAGGCAACAAGGCAAACTTTGTCTTTGTTCTTTGAGTTGAAGTTCATTTGATATAGATCACCTATTCTTTCAGCTCGCAGAAGTTCCATACTTGTTTCTTCACTTTGTAGAGAGCAGAAAGTTCTTTTGAACAACACATTGAATCCTGTATCACAAAGTTGACTTACACTGAGTAGGTTGTGCTTAAGGCCATCCACATATGCAACTTTGTATACAGAAACGTCTTCTTTCCTTATGACTCCATAGCCTTTTATGTGTCCTTTCTTGTTGTCTCCAAAAGTCACAGATCCACCATCTTGTGTTTCTTTGTACGTGGATAGTGCACTTCTGTCACCAGTCATGTGCATTGAGCATCCGGAGTCTAGATACCAGATTGGCACATACTTCTTCTGCAGGACAATCACAGAGATTTAGGTACCCATATCCATATGGGTCCAATATTGTTAGAGTTTTTCAAGTTTGCCTTGGCATTCTTGAAATACATTTTGTTCTCTGCAGAAGAGTCAGATTGTTTCTTTGTGGGATTTGACTTTTGAATTGTCGTAGAGAGTAAACAGACTTGACTTGATAAATGATTATTAAGTTTAGACATAAGATCAAAGCAATGACAGTATTGAATATGAGATGTAATTTGCTTGAACTTTTCATTGAACTTTTTGAACTCAGCCACAGAGGCATTACATTCTTTCTTTACATTAGATTTCCTATTACTAGAAGATCTATGAATACTCGAATGTTGTTTGCAAAAGCTCTGTTTAGGACCTGCCTTCTGTGGGTTGCTTCTGTGGTGAACTTCTTTCATCACTGTCACAGAAGAAAAAGATTTATTAACCTTAGGTTTTGAAAATCTAGAACTTATAGGATCAATAGTGGTCTTCTGTAACATTTTAAGCTCAGCAGAGGTTTTGATATGTAGATTCAATTTTAGAAAATCTTGGCAGATTGGAATCTCTGTGAGTTTCTCTTTTGGAGAAATAGTTCTGTGAGGAACTTCAGAGGAGAATTTGACATCCTCTGTGTCACAGTGAATTATCCCTGATTTGAAATCAGTCTCTGAGTTGTCAGAGGATGAATCGTCCTCGTATACAGAGGTTGAGTCAATTCTTTCAATAGAGGCTGGATTTTCTGAGCATGTATCGTACGAGCTTTCTTCCTCTATAGAATAGTTTTCATAGATTGCAGAGGTTTCTAATAAGATTTCTTCAGTGAGAGTTTTATCTATAGAAGATGTACAGAAATTTTCTAAAACGCTTGATTTCCATATTTCCAAAATTTCTTTTTCAATTAAATTTTTAAAGTTTTCTTCTGAAAAAATGGGTTTAAACTCAGGAGCTTCTGCTGACAATTTCTTTTCAACGTTTATCAAACAGACAAATGCAACCTGTGTTTGGGTCTCTGGTTTACCAAACTTGAAGATACCAATCTGATCTTGTGTTTTCAGATATTTCTTTGGTTTGATACTTCTATTGACAGAGGTTGAAGATGATGAGTCTGTGTTTTCAAACCACACGTTAATCATCTTCTTATGTTTCTTCAAGTAAGGATCCACAGAGATTTTCGCCCGTTTGTTTACAGAGATTAGATTTGGAAAATCTGGTTTGTTTGTTTTCCAATCACAAATAACGAGGACAGAGGTTTGTTTCTTTTGCCTTCAACGCCTAGGGTGATATCATCATACCCTATACCTCGTCTCCCTATTTGTGAGTTTATTTTTTCATAAACTTTCTGTGCATCTTTATAGTTTTTAAGCAAAACTTCTCTTCTGAGTAAATCTTGCCATAATACCTCTCTTTCTCTTTGAAAGTATTCTTTAAGAGATCTTATGTCAGTAGTTTCGCTCCTTGAAACTGAAAGTTCTTTTGTTTTATCTTTTAAAGTATTGGTTAATTCAGAAATTTGTTTTTTTAAAGGATCTAGAGTTTTGTTCCAATTCTTTTCTATTCTCTTTTTTTCCTCAAAAATCATTGCTTTTTCTTGAGTGAGAAGCCGTACTTCTCTCTCATTGAAAGTGAGTCTTTTCTGAATACTTTGATTTATCTCTTTCAGTTCAATTAATTCAATGTTAATTCTAAGTGTATTATCATCTACAGAGGTAATACAAGAGTTGGAATTTGAAGTAGATACCTCAGAGTCAGTGCAGGAGTCGACTTCTGCCATGCCACATAAGAGGGCATTATCGGTATGTTCATCGTCAGAAGTAGAGTCTGACTGGAAGTCTTCTGTGTTCTCCTCAGAATGTCCTTTTGCCATTAAGGAATTTTGAGCATAATATTCGGCTTTCTTTTTGTAGAAAGCAGAGTCCCTCTGTGGGCGATTTGATCTGCTTCTGCATTCATTCGCAAAATGGCCTGGTTTGCCGCAGTTAAAACATCCTTGAGGAGTGTTTCCTGTTCGATCATTGGACTTCTGTAGGTCTCCGCCTTTCTCTGATCTACATTCATTTGCATAGTGACCAGGTTTGCCGCATTTGTAGCATTCTTGCTGTGTGTGGCTTACCGAGTCATCTGACCTCTGTCGGTCATTCCCTCTGTAATTTCTATCGTTTGACCTCTGTCGGCCACTTGATTCTTCTCCTCTTCTGTCATCTCTTCTGTTGTCTTGGTTTTCTCTATCATATCTTTCATTTCCGGAACCTCTTCTGTTTCCTCTGAACTCTTTTGTCAATAGAGCTAAAGATTTAGCTAGTGACGCAAGAGTTGTTTCCTTTTCTGCTTGCTCTTCTTCTTCACTGTCAATTATCACCATCTTCTTCTTCTCCTTCTTCTTCTCCTCTGTGGCTTTATCATTTCTTGGTCTCTGTGCATCCTCTTTAGTTTTACTAACCAATGCATATGGTGCAATGGTTAGTGTTTTAGCCTGTGCTATCTGAGGTTCTTGTGCGGCTAATGTTCCGTAAAGATCAGAGAGAGTCCAGGTGTCTAGATCCTGATTTGTCTGTAGGGACATAGACAGCTGGAGCCATTCTTCATTTAGACTTTTTAAAAACATGACATTGTTTTCTTCAGAAGTTCTGTCAATGCCTGATTTTCTGCACTGGTTGATTAGAGAGTTGAATCTGTCGTATGTTGTTTGCAGAGATTCTGTTGCAGAGGCTTTGAATGCATGATATTCATTGATGTACTGTGCTCTTCGGTTTTTTTGTGTTTTAGCACCTCCTTCCAACTGTCTTTCCAGTTCTTTCCACAGATCATGTGCTGTTTCACATGAATCCAAGGATTGAAAGAGTTCGTTGGGTATTGCCATAATTAATGTCCTCTTGGTTTTCTGAGCAACTTCATCTTCTGCTTTATCTTCGGTTGACCACTCCCCTTTTGGCTTTGGTTTTTGATGTTCGGGGATTTCAGCAGATTCAGCAGTAGCAGGTATACGAGGTTCTACTGTCATGGGAATAGGAGGAGGATTGTACAGATATTGTACTTGATTTTTTTCAGTGCCCTCGAAAAAATGGACCATTCTTATTTTCCACTGAGGATACTCATCTCGAAGGAGAGTAGGAGGTTTAGTGAGAGAACCAGTAGTAAAGAAATTATTTGTATTTGTCATTTGAAGATTTTAGAAAGAAAGTATGACTAAAGAGTTACTTCGATGAGCTTGAAGATTTTCTGGGTTTAAGCAGTTTCCAGACACAATTTTAAATCTCAATAATATCTATCAAGAGTCTTGATAAGTGGATCACTTGATATTGAAAATCAAGGAAGGCTCTGATACCAATTGTTGGAACCCAGATACGCTTAATCAAGATTAACAATCTGTTAGTGGAGTTTAGAGTTTGATGCGGAAGCGTATTAAACTAACAGATATGTTTGATAGATATTAGAACGCACATATATAAAGAAAACAGTAAGGAATAAAAAGGATTTCTTGAACAGTTACTGTTATTCAATATATAATAAGAACACGAAGAACAGATTAAGAACTGTTGGTGTGTGTGAGAATATAACACTCAGATATTTGACAATAAAGCTTGAGAGTATTAGTGATTCCTTGTGTTTTCGTCGTTAGGAAGATCTCAACATGAGACTTCCTTTTATACTACTCTTAGAAGACTATGAAGTTGGTCACTGTTCCTTTTACGGCATGAATAGTAAACTGGATGGTGTGAACAGTGGACTGGATGGTGTGAGCAGTTGTTTGAGCCATGCGCATTTAATGGAGCAGATGTACTATTGGTAAATGCATTAAATGGCGCAGACGTCTATTTTGTACCATGCCCTATTGAGTCCACTCAGAGCTTGACACGTGTTTTGACAGTACTTTTCCATGCAAGTTGATGAACGTATCCAGTAATATCTTCCAAGTCTTCATAGCAGACCACAGAGGCTCTGTAAGGCATTACAGAGGTTCTATGGTCTGACCTTCTGTGGAGCAGTCCACTTGTTTCCGAGTTGATCTTCTTCTTGCGCACTACAGAGGTTCTGTGATTACCTCTATAGCTTCTGTGGCTTTCTGGACTTGATCTTCTGGAAGAAGTGGCAGAGCCTCTGTGAGAGGCTTTTCTATACTTAGCCTATTTTTCACTACTTCTAAGTATTTCTATGATTAGGAAGATTGAAGCTAACACATAGCATTTGGGGGCGGTGACTTGTTGCTAGACGTTTACCACCGTCTGTGTTAGTATGTATCTCGTGTGCAAGTGGGAGACTGTAGATTATTATATGTCCACGACACGTGTCACACAGAGATGCTGCCGAGGTCTATGTAAACCTATAGGGTCACACACAAAGAATGCATTTGTTTCCATTTTTAGAAACCCGAACGAAATCAAGTTGAGTTAACAAAATAGTTCTTTATGAAGAATAATTATACAATATGTGTTAAATTGTAATTATGATAATTACAAGGGTGTAAACTTAATTATGATAATCACGGGATGTTATCTATAATTATATTTAATTATATTTAAAGTTTAGATATAATTATATAAATATTACAGATAATTATCAAACTTTATTTGAATAATAGTCTATCTATACTTTCCTAGTATAAATAAGGTGCTAAACTAAACCATTTTTTAGACGACTGAAAATAGAATTAGTCTTTCAGATAAATACAGAAAAGAAAGATTTTATTTTCTGTAAAACACATATAGATCTAGGGTTCTTGGGCAAGCACCCGGTGGAGGCGGGAAACGTGTTCGTATGTGGAGTGCCGATAGAGGAAGCCTACTTTGGTTTCTTGGTGCTTCAAAAGATTCCCCTACAGTTCTACAAAAGGTACAAGTCTAAACACCCTATAGTGTGGTTTTATTTTCTAATTAAATGTGTCATGGATCCGGTTACGGGTTTTAAGTTTATTAGAAAAGTTTTCTATAATTGTAACCAAATTAATTTAATTTGCTATTGCGTTTAAACGGTTTCAAAATTCATTTAAAACCCAACAACTCGTATACTAGTATAGTTTTGCAATATGAATAAGTCATTCGAATACTCGTATAGTTTTGGGTTAGCATGTTTTATATGACATACAAATATGGAGTTATGAAGTTCATTTATTTTATTAAATGTTTAAGACAGGTTGTGCAAGGATGGAAATGTTCAATTTACAAGTGTAATGTTGCCGAAATTTAAAAAAAAATGCTAACCGATTTTTAATTCGTAATGTTTTATCGTAGGATGACTATCAATGCGAAATGGTTAAGAAGTATGAACGTAACACGAGCACCCATCCCCTTGGAAATATTAAAGTTTGGGAGCATTGTGCAGTCAGATGTTTGGCGTTGGTACGTGTGGGGACCCGAGCTACGTGGTAAGTGGTTCCTCAAGCGGGTTGAGCACCAGTTGATCATATGTCGATTCAAGTTCAAGCGAAGCTAAGTTTTTGTTCTTTTCTATTTCTTATTTAATTAAAACATGTCAATTTACTTATCATGCTTTTTTCTGTGGGTGCAAAAACTAAAAGAGAAGCTTTAGAAAATAGAATAGGAGCGAGTAGTTAAGAGAGAGGAGAACACCTTGCGTAGGGAGGAGAATATACGGATGACAAATAGACTAAAAGCTATCGAGAAGATGTTAGCTCGACAATATCCACCACCGCCTTCCGAGAACCCCATTTTCCAGTAGGATTTGATGCTGGCATGGATTTGATATATGTGTGGATTTTGTTATTTGTATGGACTTAATATATGTATGGATTTGTATGGATTTACATGGATATATAAATTTTTAGGTAAATTTTGGTTGAATTTTTGGAATATGTAAGTAGCATTTTATATATATATATATATATATATATATATATATATATATATATATATATATATATATATATATATATATATATATATATATATATATATATATATATATGACGGTAATCAAATGAGAACCAAAAATAGGTTGAGAACCATGAAAACCGATCTAAACCATTAATTGATTTAATCTATTACGGCTTGAATTGGTTCTCACGGTTCTCAATCTTTTAATTATAACCATGGGATCAAAATTTTAATTATAACCATGGGATCAAAACCAAATTATGACTTAGATCGGTTCTCACGGTTCTCAATATTTTTTTGGTTCTCACATGATTTAACCCCTATATATATAAATATATATATATATATATATATGTGTGTGTGTGTGTGTGTGTTGATTTCACTTTTATTGTTTTTAATATTTTTTTGGTTCTCACTTTTATTTTGCAAATTGTGCAAACCGTCGATTTCATTGGTTAAGTTAATGAAATTGGTTCATGAAGTTGTTTAATTTGATGAAATTGTTTCATATAATTCTTTTCTTGATGAAATTTTGTTTCATATATTTGTGTTTTTATGTAGTTTCATGCATTTTCCCATTCTAGTGAAGTTGTTTCATGTATTTTTCTCAGTCTGATGAAACTTTCTCATTTTTACATTAAAAACACAACTATATGAAACAATTTCATCAAGAAAATAATGATATAAAACAATTTCATCAAATTAAACAAATTCATGAATCAATTTCATCAACTTATCCAATGAAATTGATGGTTTGCACGGTTTGCAATATAAAAGTGGTTTGCAAATAAAACTACCCCTATATATATATATATATATATATATATATATATATATATATATATATATATATATATATAGCCTTCGGTTCATTTGAGAAGTGCTAAATATATGAGAAATAAAGAACTAATCTTGGCCATTCATTCGGTCAATATTTGCGGCTTTGACCAAGAAGCGACGGATAATTCTGCGTGGTCTGCACAAGATAGAGGGGTAGTTTCGTAAAATACGCGGGACGAGTTCGTATATGAAATCGTGTGATTCACATATGAACTATACGTTCATATATGAACCTTTGTAATTCACATATAAACTCTTTTTAACTAATTCATATATGAACCTTTGTAATTCATATATGAATCAGTTAATTAGTTCATATGAGAATTAGTTAAAAAAATTCATATATGAATCACAAAGGTTCATATATGAATCAGTTAATTGGTTCAACTAATTCATATATGAACCTACAGTTAATTAGTTCATATATGAAACCCAAAGGTTCATATATGAATTAGTTAAAAAGAGTTCATATGTGAATTACATGGGTTCACATATGAACAGATAGTTCATATGTAATCACACAAGTTCATATATGAACTCGTCCCGTGTTTTTGTAAAAGTTACGAAAGTGTCCTTCTATTTTTGGAATAGCCGCAACTTTTGACCAATTAAAGTCGATCTTGACCGAATAAATGGCCAATATTACTTCTCTATTTCTCATATATTTAGCACTTCTCAAATGAACCTAAGGCTATATATATATATATATATATATATATATATATATATATATATATATAGTGTTAGGTTCATTTGAGAAGTCTAACTATTTTGAGAAATAGAGAAGTGATCGTGACTCTTCGATTAAATGCGCTGATTTTGAACACGGAAGGGTATTTTGGTAATTAGTCATCCCGTTTACAAAAAACACGGGCTGAGTTCATATATGAATCTGTGTGATTCACATATGAACTATACATTCATATATGAACCTTTGTAATTAACATATGAACTCTTTATAACAAATTCATATATGAATCTTGTGATTCATATATAAACCTTTGTGTTTCATATATGAAACTAATTAATTGTAGGTTCATATATGAATCAGTTGAACCAATTAACTGATTCATATATGAATCTTTGTGTTCATATATGAACCTTTGTAATTTACATATAAACTTTTTTTAACTAATTCATATATGAACCTTTGTGTTCATATATGAACCTTAATGATTTATATATGAATTTTTTTTAACTAATTCTCATATGAACAAATTAACTGATTCATATATGACTCACAAAGGTTCATATATGAATTAGTTAAAAATATTTTATATGTGAATTACAAAGGTTCATATATGAACACAAATGTTCATATATGAATCACACAAATTCATATATGAACCTGTCCCGCGTATTTTTTACGAAACTACCCTAAATACCCCCGAGCGTCGTTTATTAATTAATGTGGACGCGCGCATTAATCAGGTGTAACACGAATTTCTTGACCGTGGATTATTTAATCCAATGGATATGATCACTTCTCTATTTCTCAAAATATTTAGACTTCTCAATTGAACCCTTCCCTATATATATATATATATTTAGAATTGAGATTATGTGAGACCAGACTATTTTCGTGAGACCGTGAGACCAAAAAATTAACACTAAATCTTCACAGCAAAAGACTGTGAAGGTACTGTGATGGTAAACCTTCACAGTGTTTTTGCTGTGAAGGTTAGCTGTTTTTCTTATCTTCACAATGAATTACTATGAAGGTTTAGTGTTAATTTCTTGGTCTCACGGTCTGACAAAAACAGGTTGGTCTCACGTGAACCCACCCCTGTATAGAGAAATGCTAAGTGTGTGAGAAATAGAGAAGTAATCTTAGTCGTTCATTCGGTCAACATTTACGGCTTTGACTGAGAAGCAGCGGATAATTCCTTGTGTGGTCTGCAAAAGATAGAGGGGTAGTTTCGTAAAATACACGGGACGAGTTCATATGTGAACCTGTGTGATTCATATATGAACTATACGTTCATTTGTTAATTAGTTCAATTGAGAATCAATTAATTAGTTCACATGTGAATCTGTTAATTAATTCAACCGATTCACATATGAACCTACAGCTAATTAGTTTATATGTGAATCAGTTAATTAGTTCATATAAAAATAACAAATGTTCATATTAGCCGTCGAAAACCATTGTTTATGAACAGTCAGAAAGTCGTCACTAATAAGAAGCCGTCATTACTAGAACCGTCGCAAAGCAGTCAATAAAAAATCGCTAACTATCATCGACCAACTTTTTCCCAACGGCCATTTCTCGTTGGAAACCCTCAATAAAATATGTTTCCGACGGTTTACCGACTGTTTCTGACGTCGGTAATACGATGGATTTTAGTAGTGTAAGTAACACTAAAATGTTAATAAAATTTAATAAAACACCAAAAACATTATACAAACATATTGTAACACCTTTAAATATGATGCTTTACAATTTGATTACATAAACTTACGTTCTATAAAAGACTCTAAAAAAACCATTATTTATTTTAGACATCTTATAAGTTATATTGGCCAATTTTATTATAATGTTAGATAAATTATATATTGTATATATCTTGTAACTATATTTTAGTATTTATATCGAGAAATTTGTAAGCATCCAAAAGAGTAGTCTATTCGAAGCTGAGGAAAGCAATAATCGTAGCCAAGCAATGTAGCAAGCATATTGCAGGCTGTTGGTCAGTTTTGGTTTCAACCAACATGCGTCCTTACTCACCGACATCTTCCTACACTTTAGGCCGGGTTAATTAAGTTGGATGAATATATATAGGGTTGGGTTCACGCACGGATGGACCCAATTAAGGGCACACGGTGGCGCGTGCCATCGTGGTATTTCTCCGACGAAGGGTAAAAAAAATTGGTTTCGTGATAGGTGCGACCGTATCGTTTTATGAGGTGCTCCCGTATTTTTTTGAATGTGCAAGCGTATCTCGTAATCAACCAAAAATACCGGAAAACTCTTGAAATCAACCAAAATTACCGAAAAAAATCTCCCAAAATCAACCAACAATACCGAAAAAGTCTCTCGAAATCGATAAAAAAAACTTAAAAATCCCTAAAATCAAAACAAAAACATTAAAAATCCCTCGAAATGTCGAAATTTGGCTAAAAACACATTGGTAGATATTGAACGTTGGTATAAAAGATATACATGTCGATAAAAGCCGTATGAAAAAATATGGTGCCATCGTATGAAAAAGTTTATGGGTTCGTCCCTGGGTTCACGTGAGACCAACCTGTTTTCGTGAGATCGTGAGACAAAAAAATTAACACTAAACTTTCACAGCAAAAACACTGTGAAGGTTTACCATCACAATACCTTCACAGTCTTTTGCTGTGAAGGTTTAGGGTTAACTTTTTGGTCTCATGATCTCATGGAATCAGTCTGATCTCACATGATCTCAAGTCTATATATATATATATATATATATATGTAGGGGCGGGTTCAAATGAGGAGCGCATCAAAACGTGAGAACGTGAGGAGCAATTGACAGTTATGAATCACATGTGATTGGCAGTTGTGGATCACATGTGATTCACAACTGATCTGGAGGAGCAATTGACAGTTATGAATCACATATGATTTACAACTAAAATCATTAATGATCCGCGACTTGCACGCCTCGCGAACCACCTCGCGCCACTTTTGCGCTAATTTTCGAGTTAATCCGATTTTTTAGGGTTGTAAATCATATGTGATCAGAAGCATGGGAGTGCTCCTCACGTTCTCTTAAATTGATGCGCTCCTCACGTAAACCTTCCTCTATATATGTATATATATATATATATATATATGTGTGTGTGTATATATATATATATATATGCTTCACTTCATGCTAATTCCAGAATCTTTATATTTTCTATTTGTCCTTTTTAACGTTAAAAAGTATATATTACTATATAGCGGTTTTATCTTATAAGTTACATATTCTCTATCTTAATTTTCGTCTTTGGTCAAGCTACTATAGCATTTATTATATGACCTACATTTACAAAAACAACAACTTTGAGTCATATTCAACAATTTTACAATAAATTGTTACGATAAAATTGGGTGATGTAACATGTCCTATGGATAATGTAGAAACCAGGATTCAATCTTACAATCAATTATGAACAATCAAACAGTAAATGATAGAGAATTGGATCAAACAAACTTGTATTCAATCAAGAACAGATTACAGATATTAGAGAGATAATCTCTCAAAGATTACAAAGTGAATACAAAGTTATGCGGGAAAGTTAGTTAGCCAAACAGTGCTAACAACTATATATACTGTAAAGGAAACACTAAAACTACAGTACATATATGAAAGACTAATAGAACTAATACACGTGTCCTAATTAGATAACAGAATATAAAGAAAAATATCCTGTCATAAGTTCTGAACATGTTGTTCAGAACTTCTGATAAAGCTTCTCAGAACACACACTTCAGCACTTGGACAATTTCATCTTCATCATCAGAAGTTCTGAGTCTTCTTCTCAGAACTCTGACCTTCCTATTCAGATTTTCACACTTAGTAATCTTTCGGAGATTCTTCAGTCAGAGCTTCTGAGTCTTCTTACTCAGAACTCTGAGTCTTCTATCCAGATCCAACACTTGTGTTTATTGACAAAACATCAGATCTAACAATCTCCCCCTTTTTGTCAAATAAATTGGTACTTTGCATCATCATATTCTTTTAAAGCAGGAACAATCTTCAGAAGAAGTATATTTCTCAGAGTAAGCCTTCTATCAATCTTTTCTATGATTTCTTGAATCTCTTCAACTTGTTTTCCTCTTGATATCCTTTTCTCCAGACTGTGTTTGATAAACCTCAAAGTTCCAGAACAATATTTAGCCACTTCATCTGGTCTGAAGAACATCTTTTCTTTTCTGTTGTTCCTCAGGAAAACTTCCAACTCTGGATATCTTACAATATTTCCACTCTTCAGAAGATTCAACTGTTCATGATCATTGTTTGGCTTGGAGAGATATACACATGGTCTTTGTAAATATAGAGCAATTTGAAAATCTGTATTTCCATACCATCTCAAAATGTAAAACATAACATTTCTTACTGCAGCCAATGCTCCTCTCTCCTTTTTATATTTGCTACAGTCTTTGTTTGACAAAAGATAATACAGCCTGTAGAAATCTGTTACTGAGATTTTGTCAAAATCAGCCTCAGTGAAATAGTAGACTTTTCCATCTTCTCTCAAAACCTCAAATGCATAATACTCATTCTTCCTGAATTTCTTTACCATCAATTCTCTTATTCCAGTGATTAAGAAATCTGAGTATACTGTTTCTTTTGGTTTTCCTATGCATCTTGACAATTCACCACGAAACACTTGAGAGATTTATGGCTTATCATGATACACACTCAAAAAGTTGACTTCTCTTGGTTGAAAGAAGTTTGGTAGATCATACTCCAGAAAATAACCATTAACATCAACAGGTATTACTTCTTCATTAGCCTCAGATTTTTCTGGTTGATCTGCATCTTTCATTTGAACATCTTGTGAAGACACATCTGGAATTTCTTCTTCAACTCTTTCTGAATAAACTCCATTTACTTCATATTCAGCCGGAAATACAAAGTCTTTGTGTAGCAACTTCTTTGGGTTTTCTTCTGAAAGTAACCATTCACTGCAGTTTCTGATTTTATTCCTGAGTTCCAATCTTTCATTTACACATCTGATACACTTTTCTTTTACAGCAGATCTGACATTTTCAACATAAGCCTTCATCTTTGATACTATTAACTTCAGAGTAGAATCACTGTATTTTACTAAATCATTCAATCTGAAAAGAATGACTTGGTTGAATTCTGAATGAATGAACCTTTCATTTCCTACTTCTTCACTGACAAACCCATCAAAGTTGTTTATTACCTCCAGAGTTCTGATTGGACTTATCAAGTTACACTTCTCTTTTCTTGACTCAATTGCCAACTGAAAGTCATATAAGTACATATTTCTGACATATATCCCCAGAACTCTTCTGCATTCATGTTCTATCCAAGTCTCTTCAGTGCCAGCAAAGAACTTCACCAAGAAAATTTGATTATCCAAAAACAATCTATGGAAGTCAAAACTAGTTATGTTCACCTTCAAGTTTCCTTCTTTCAAGACATTCATGTTAATATATTTCAGACCATCAAATTCTTCAGTCAGAAAATCTAACACCTTCACAATTCTTTTCTGAACAAGTAACTTTTCATCAGATTTTCTTAATCTGTTTGATGCTTCTGTATATATATCATCTTAACCTTTTCATCCAAAAACCCATCAATGAAGTTTTCAATGTCAACATGCTCATCTTCTTTGCAATAGACGGACTCATAGTTGTCTTCAGGATAAACATTAACAAATTAGTTTCTTGCTAGCGGTGTATCTTCTCTTTCAACAATAAAGTCACACAATGGTTCTTCAAGAACTGGCAAATCAATTCTGGGAATAATAATTGGACTTCTGTATGTGTAAGAAGGCATAAAGAAGTTTGCAACTTTTACAAGATCTTCTTCTGACACACCTTCAAAGAAATAATCTGCTATATCTTTTTCAAAATTTCTTGAATATCTGACTGTGTGATCCTCTTCTCCCAACAAATCAATGGTCCTCGGAATTCTGATATGTTTTTGAACATTCTGAAAGTTAAGAGCTTTGACCAACTCGTTATGCATTCTTCTTATCAGAACATCATTCAGCCTTCTTTCTTCAAACTCATAATTAAGAAGCTCACTTCTGGTATATGGAACAATTTCCAAACATGTATGCACCTCAGATCTTTCCATTGAGCTTTTCTCATAAACATCTGCCATACTTATCTCATAACCTTCTTCAGAAGAGTCAGTCATCATTTCTTCTTCTGCTATCACATTCTAATCTGTCATTATTACTTCATTTAATCCAAAAATACTCTTTTCCCTTTCCATAATAACATCATCTTTTATTACACTGTCATCTGATATGATATCATCTGCCACAATCTCTTCATCTTCCACTATTACATCAGTTTCACCAGAATTTACCTCCATTTCAGTATTCAACTCCAGTTCCTCTGTTTTATCAGTGACATTTTCAGAAGAGTTTTCTTTTCCCACATCTTCAACTTCCATAGCATTTTCAGTATCTGAACTTATTTCATGAACCTCTACTGATTTTTCCACATCTGCTGATTCATCAATCATCTTTCTAATCTCTTGTGAATTCTGAATATTCTTTGAATTCTGAACCTCTGCATCATCTAACTACATATCTGCTAACTCAAAATCTGCTAACTCAATATCTGCTGACTTTTCAACATTTTCTAACTCATCAGTGCTTTGTTTATCAACCTCAGTACTTTGCTTTTGCCTTTTCTCCCCCTTTTGATGATCATGAGGATCATTATCACCAAAAAAAAATTTAAGTGCTGAGTTGATTCTGATTCATGTTCAGCCACAGATACAGGCATAATGGCTAATGGCTTTGAAACACTAGCCAAAGTTGAACTGACAGCTTGTAACAATGAAGATTTCAAATCCTCCATATTCTTGAAAAGTTCCCTTTGAAATTCTGACATTTCATCCTTGATCTCCTTTTTGTGAGCATCCAAGGATTCTTTCATTTTATCCACTTTTGACTCAACATAATTTGCTTTCCCTTCCAACATAATCTTGAGCTCCTTCACCTCATTTTTCAAAGAGTCAACAGTATTCTCCAATTTTTCAACTTTCTCACCCAACATCTGATTTTGTTTCTGAATCTTTTCAAATTCAGAATTTTCTAACAGTGAACCTGGAACAACAGATGGTCTAGTTTTCATGTGCTCAGGGAGCTCATGGCCTGTAGATGCCACAAAGACATCATGTACAACAGATGCACTGGGTAAGGAGGCTTTTAGGATGTTCACCTCCCCAGGACTTCCATCCAATCCTTGACAACCAATATTAGGAGTGTCTATGGATGTTGTTACAGGAATACGAAATTCCTGTGATGTGCTAGTGTTGAAAGGATTTTCAGGCTCAAATTGAATTTTACTGTGCAATTCAGACTCTATGTGTTGAATAAAATCTTGGGATTTATCACCTCCCTCCAAATGAGTTTGGGATGGTTCCCCTGTTTGTTGTGAAACAGTAGCATGCTGAAATGCTTCTGAGTGGCTAGGGATGGGTTGTTCAAGTTCCACCACGGGCTCCATGGTGTTTTTTTCAATGTTGATCACCAAGGGTTGTTAACCAACAGTAGATGTGGTTGCCCGGTTTAATTTGGCTGGATCAGAATTATCTCTTTCTATTTCTAATTCTGTTAACATTCTCTTATCCTCACCTCTCTCTTTCTGTTTTTCACTTTCCATGCTAACCAATCTCTCTGAATTTTCCCTCTCAATTCTCTCAGAATGTTCTCCCACCTGAACATTCTCCCCCTCTTTATTTTGATTACACCCCTCACCTCTCATCTCAGGTTGTTCCTCATGGGTAGGGGCTTGAGGCTGATCAAGTCCCATTGAGGTGCAATATGCTTTTAATATCTCACTTTCCCTTGGAATATATTGCCTAAGAGACCTTGGAAGATGTCTGTGATTTGGAAAATTTTCATGTTTAAGAGCAGAAATCATTTTACCCATGTAGAAGATTGGCACATGCTCCTCATTTGATCTTCTTGGAATATTTATGTCTTGATCCATTGCATACCAGATCACCAACTACCAATACCTCTGATAAGGTATATAAGTGAGTATCTTATCCTTTGTTCTTCCTTCTTTTGCCTTCTGATTCCTCTCAAAAGTATTCTTCATATCTTCCCATAGAATAGAAGTATAATCATAATGCCTATTTTTCACTAACCCATGAAACATCTTTAAAATTTGCCTTGAACCTTGATCTAAAGAACTGTTCTTCCTAGATAGACACTTGTTGATTATATTGAAGAAACATGCCTAGATTGGTGGCAATTTGTTTCTTCTGAATAAGCTTAGAGTCTTCAATTCTTCATTATACCCTAATCTTCTAACTTCAGCTATTAATTCCTCTGTTAATGGAGAATCTTTAAAATATGATCTCCCCTGTAAATCATCCTTTTCTGGTAGCCTCAGAATTGTTCTCATAAACTGTATATTCAAAGTTAAAGTGAGTCCCCCTATTTCAGATACAAAATTGTTACCTTGTAACTCCAAATGCTTCCACCACTGTTGGATATACTGAACAGGAACCGATTTCTTCATTGTAAACCATTTCTTAAAAGCATGGTACTTCAGCAACTCTATTATTATCCTATGTTCTTTCTTGAACCTAGTTTCATCAAGTATTAACACACAGTTGTTTTCAATCAACTCCAAATACTCACTCTCAGGAACAATCCTCTCACCAGAATTAGATCTTCCAGACATTACTGACCTAACCGCACTTTGTTCATGTTGGATGTTTTCATTTCCCCCATCTATATCTCCTTCAGATTCAACCATATGTTCATCCCCTGCTTCTACTTCAACATTTCCTAGCACAATGTTTTCTCCTATTGCCCCTTCTTCTACGGCTCTATTCTCAGGCCTCTGTACTTCATCATTCTCTGAATCTGACGAGGATTCCATCAATGATTTTGCAGAGTGTAATGAAACTGGTTGACTTCTAGTACCAGACATGATTTTGATATAGAATATCGAAAGAAAACAAGATCAAAGAACTTTGGATTTATGCGTATCTAACTCTTCGCTCTTGGAATTCAAATAAATTCGAAAGAGGGATTTTAAGGTCTATTTAAAATCCGTGAAGCTGAAAGGTTTCAAACGGTGAAAAGTTACTTTTTGTCAGAGTTTTAACGGATTCGAACACTGTGAAGTACCACAAAAGATATTAAATGAAACGTGGCATCATCAATTGAATAAGAAGCTGACACGTGTTATTTGATAGAAATTAACACAAGTTAAAAGTTCTGAATAACACGCTCAGAAGTCTGAGAATGCATACTCAGAAGTTCTGAGTATACAGTTCAGAAGAAATTCCCTTAGAATCAAAATTCATTTAAAATCAACTTCTGATTAATATTAAACATTTAATCACCCAAAAGTAGTTTGAACAGATAGAAAATTATTTTACCATCAAAATTGTGTCCCTCTTTTGATGTTTTGAAATTTCTGAAAAATAAAATAAAATCTAACATCTGACATTGAGAAACTTTTTGAGGAATCAAAGGTAGTTTGAACAAGTGAAAAAGGTTTATCATTGAAAGCTTGTTCCCCTTAGAATGATTAGTGATAAGAAAAGAATATACAAACCTTATAAGCACCTCAGAATGATATCTGAAAGATTTCAATGCTCCCCCTTGACTTTAGCATATACTCAAACATATGTTAAACATAAGGAATAAAAAAAATAGAACAGAAAGAACTTAACAACATATTGAAACATTTGTAATTCTCAGAAATGTATTCTAAAAGGTACTCAGAAGTTCTGAACAAGAGAGTCAGAGTTCTGAGTACACTACTCAGAAAATCGTACTTAGAAAAATATTCATTTCTGAAAAATGACAAATATACTCAATTAGTTAGATTAAGCATTCCTATTTTACATATGAGAAAAGTGAACCTTTTGTGATCAAGAGGCTTTGTGAACAAGTCAGCCAATTGATACTTTGTATGCACAAAGTGCATTTCTATTGTTCCCTTTTCCACATAATCCTTAATAAAATGATACCTTACATCAATATGCTTGGTCTTTGAGTGCTGAACAGGATTCTGAGTAATTGCAATAGCACTTTCTGAATCTCAATATATGGGAATTTTGTTGAGTTGATATCCATAATCCATAAGTTGTGTTCTCATCCACAAGGTTTGAGAACAACAAGCAGCAGCAGCTACATACTCTGCTTCAGCAGTAGATGTGGATACACCGTTTTGCTTCTTTGAAGCCCAACTCACTATTTTGTCTCCCAAAAAGTGACAAGCACCAGAAGTACTCTTCCTGTCCAATCTACTTCCTGCATGATCAGCATCAGTAAAAGCAGTCAGTTTAAAATCAGTTTCTTTTGGATACCAAAGGCCCAAATCAGGTGAACCTTTAAGATATCTTAAGATCCTTTTAACAGCTAGCAAATGAGATTCTTTTGGATTAGATTGAAATCTAGCACAGAAACATGTAGCAAACATGGTATCTGGCCTACTTGCAGTCAGATAAAGCAAAGAACCAATCATGCCTCTATAAACCTTGTTATCTGCTGAAACTCCAGAGAGATCAGCTTCTAACTTGAGATTTGTTGCCATTGGTGTTCTCATAGCAGCACAATCAGATATCTTATACTTTTTCAAAATATCTTTTACATATTTTCCTTGATTTATGAAAATTCCATTTGACAATTGTTTTACTTGAAGACCAATGAAAAAGTTCAATTCTCCCATCATGCTCATTTCAAATTCTAATTCCATGACTTTTGAGAATTCATTACACAACTCTGCACTTGTAGAACCAAATATGATATCATCTACATATATCTGAATCAAAATCAAATCATCACCTTTTTTCTTTAGAAATAGAGTAGTATCAATTTTACCTTTCTTGAAGCCAGATTTTAATAAATGTTGAGTTAGAGTGTCATACCAGGCTCTTGGGGCTTGTTTTAGACCATATAATGCTTTATCTAAAACATAAACATGATCTGGGAATTCAGGATCAACAAAACCTTCTAGTTGATAGACATAAACCTCTTCATTAAGTATACCATTTAGAAAAGCTGATTTGACATCCATTTGGTATACTTTGAAGTTCTTATGTGCAGCATAGGCCAAGAATAACCTGATTGCTTCTATTCTTGCCACAGGTACAAATGTCTCATCATAGTCTATTCCTTCTTGTTGAGAATATCCCTTACCAACCAATCTAGCCTTGTTTCTGACTACAACACCTGACTCATCTTTCTTATTTCTGAATACCCATTTTGTTCCAATAATAGATTTTCCTTCTGGTTTTGGAACAAGTCTCCAGACTTTGTTTCTTTCAAACTGTAGCAATTCATCTTGCATTGCTAAAATTCAATCTGGATCCTCTAAGGCTTCATTTGCTTTCTTAGGTTCAATCACACTTAAAAATCCTGCAAACATTGCTTCATTTGCTGTTGCTGATCTAGTCTGCACTCCCACTGATGGATCTCCTATCACTTGATGAATAGGATGGTCTTTTGTCCATTTGTTTGAACTAGGAATTACATCAATGTCTAAAAAATTGTTGTTTGTATCATTCTCATCAATAATGGCTTGTAATTATGAACTATCCCTTTGTTTTGAGACTTGTTGAGGTGTAACATCTAAGTTTGGATTCTGAGTAGTAGAGTCAGAATTCTGAATGACTTGTTCAGAGTTCTGAGTACCCTGACCAGAAGTCTGAGTACCTTGTCCAGAAGTCTGAGTACCTTGTCTAGAAGTCTGATTGACTTGTCCAGAATTCTGAGTACCATGCCCAGAATTCTGATTACTAGGCTCAGAAGTTTCATCACTTGTATTGATCAACGTTGGACATTCCTCAGATGGACCAGTATCAGAAATTACAGTTGTTTGAACCACTTCTGAAGTTCCCTTTTTCATTTCTTAAATCATTTTAGGATTCTCAAAATTTGCATAAGATTCAGAAGTTAGTTCCAGAAATGCATCCTTAAACAATAAATTGATTTCTGAACAGTTAGGATTAGAATCTGATTCAGAAGTCATTTTTGGCTTATCCTGTTTGAGTTCTGAACTGTTTTGTTCAGAAGTCTTCATTCTTGACTCATCAAATGTGACATTGATGCTTTCCATTATCCTCTTGGTTCTTCTGTTGTAGAGTCTGAATGCTTTGGAAGTTAGTGAGTAACCTACAAAGTATCCTTCATCTGCCTTTTTATCAAATTTACCAAGATTTTCTCTGTCTTTGAGAACATAGCATCTGCAGCCAAAAACATGAAAAAATTTAAACAGTGGTTTTCTTTTGTTAATCCGTTCATAAGCAGTTTTATTTAATCTCTTATTGATCAAAGTTCTATTCTGTGTGAAACAAGCAGTAGCAATTGCTTCAGCCCATAAGAAGGTTGGAAGGTTTGAATAGGCCAACATAGTTCTTGCAGCTTCAACTAGAGTCCTGTTCTTTCTTTCAACAACACCATTTTGTTGAGAAGTTTTAACAGCAGAAACGTTAAGAGAAATTCCAAAACTTTGCAAAAAGTTCTGAAGAGTCTCATTTCTGAACTCTGTTCCATTGTCACTCCTTATTTTCTGAACTGGAAGTTGTAAGAACACTTGAATTCTTTTGATGAAATTAATCAGTGTTTCAGCAGCCTCAGATTTTGCTCTTAAGAATTCAACCCATGTGTATCTTGAATACTCATCAACAATGACAAGTATATACTCCTTTCCTCCCATTGATTGAACTGAAATAGGACCACACAAATCTGTATGTTGCATCTCTAATGGTGACATGCATGAAGAATCCATTTTCAACTTGTGAGAACTCTTCTTCATCTTGTACATTTCACATGTTGAACATAATGATTCCTTCTCAAATTTGATCTTTGGAAGTCCTTTGACCAATTGGTTGCCATAAAGATTGTTCAGATCCTTGAAATTCAAATGAGAACATCTTCTGTGCCATAGCCAACATTCATTTGCAGTTGCATTTGAATGTAGACAAACTGGAGTTAATGCCACAATTTTAGAAAAATTGACCACAAACAAATCCATATGTCTTTTAGCCCAGAACACTTTTATATCCTTCTCAGTCAGAATTAAGCAACCTGTTATGCTGAACTTGATCTGGCAGAAACTATCTAAAAACTGACTTATGCTGAACAAATTATGCTGTAAGCCTTCCACATAGAAAACTTTCTGAATGGTCAGATCTCCTTTTGTTAAATCCCCATAACCTCTAACTTGCCCTTTACTGTTTTTGCCAAAGTTTACTGCTCCTCCAGCCTTTTCTGTGAAATTTGTCAGAGAAGACTTATGACCTGTCATGTGTTTTGAAGCTCCAGAGTCTAAAAACCACACATGACAGCCCTGCAAAAACAGTTAGTTAGATTTAGGGACCCATTCTAGAATGGGTCCTTCTTTGTTAGCTTTAATCTCTGATTTTACATATGTTCCTTTGACTTTCCATTCAAAATCTTCTTTTAAACACCACTTTCCCTGAACTTTTATGAAGTCAGAACATTTTCTGTTCACAAAGTTGTTTTTTTTCTTCTTGAAAACTTTTGGTTGAGACTGAGAAATACTTTCAGTCTTCTTTTCATTTGATTTAAACATGTTTTCATTGTTCTTTCCTTTTGATTTAGATTGAGTATTGTTTTCAATCTTCTTTCCTTTTATCTGAGTTTGAGGAACAGAAACAATCTTCTTTTCTGAATTCTGAGTTGCTTTGTTTATATAAGAAACAGATGTTATTATAATTTGATTTTTCTGATAGGATTGAAATGAATGACTACGACATTGAACACATTTGAGATTCTTTCTTGCAAGTGACAATAGATCTGAAACATAAGTCTTTTCGCTTTTATTGATAGTATTCAGATTACAATTGCATTTAATACAAGAACTACTGTCTTTAGGTTCAGAAGTAGTATTCAACCCAATCTCCTCAAAAACTCTTTTTCAAATCATCTTTCCTTTTGCTTTCCTCTTTTTCTGAAACATTCAACTTTTCAGAATTAGCATATGATTTGGATGATTCACCATTCTCAAATGTACTTGATTCATCAAAGAATTTCTTATTTTCTTTTAAAGCATTAATCTTGAAAAGATCATACTCAACCTTTATCTTCTCAAGCTCTGTTATTTTCTGGACATAAGTGTTGTTTTCCTTTAAAACTTGGTCCAGTTTAAAATCTACATCACAGTAATCATTTTCAAGCTCATCAAAAGTTTTCCTCAAGTCCTCAAGTTCTTGATTAACCGATTTAAACCTCTTTTCAAGTTTTAAGAAACTTTCTGAATTAGATTGAGAAATTTCAGTTGACTCAGAATTTTTACCAACAGTCTCAGAGTTCTGACCTTCAGACTCAGACTTCTGACTTATGGAGTCAGAATTCTGACTAGAAGACTCAGACTTCTGACTGACTGTTTCAGAAACTTTGCTTGCATCAAATATACTTTCAATGTCAGGATAAGAAAATTTTGGTTGTTTATTTTTGTAACTGACATTCAGAGAGTCATATTTGAATTTGACATCATTATATCTTGGTTTCTCTTCTGTTGGTTTTGAAATTTCTTTTTTAACCTTGTCTTCTGAAACTTCTGACTTCTCAATTTTTGGTTCAGAAATTGTTTCCTTTGCTTTCACAGGACTTGATTTTTGCAAACCATCTGAACTTGTTATAGAACTAGCAGGCCTCACAAAAACTTCAACAATTTCTGGGATTTGTGGTTTAGGAACCTGTAGTTTATCAAAATCATAAAGATTTGTTGGTGCCCTTTTCAAAACTACATTTTCCTCCAAACCTAATCCCATTTTTGGATTATAAAATCTTGTGTCTTTAACATTGCTTGTGAGAAGATTTAAGGTTTGTTGAGTTTGACCTCTTTTCAAATTAAGGTCTTCCAACTCTTTGATTTTTGTGTACAAATTCTTTCTTTCCTCAAATAACATATCAAATTTAATTTGTAAATCACCCTTTCCATCTTTAACTTCTGAGAGTTCACTTTTCAATTCATAAATCTTTTTCAAAAGATCAGAATTCTCTTTTCTGACTTTTTGTTTCTCAACCTCAGATTCTTCAAATTGTTCTTTAATTATTTCCTTTTCTATTCTGAATTTATTAACCAGGATTCTTTCACCTTTTATCTGTTTTCTGATTTTAACAAAATCAGCATTCATATTGCCAATCTGAGTCATTAAATCAATTTCAAGGGCAGAATGTACCTCAGTTGAAGATTCAGAACCTGCATCCTCATAGTCAGAATCATCTTCATTTTTCATCTTAGCCATATAGCTTTGCATCTGAGAAAAATGAATGCAGTCATCTTCATCAGAAGTATAGTATAACCAATTTTCTTGTTCTGCAAGCATTGCAATACCACTGTCTTTGGTTTTGACTAGCTGAGCCTTCTTTGTATAGTATTCATAGTCCTTGACTACTTTAACTCTACAGTCCCTTGCATAATGACCAGATTTTCCACACTTGAAAAAAAGATCTTTCTCTTTTCTTTCTTCCTTCTCCTCTTTCTTCTCATTCTTACTTTCTTCTCTATCTTCCTTCTTCTTGTATTTCTCTTCTGAACTCCCCTGTTCTCTTCTGTACTTACCCTGAAACTTATTCTTCCCATATCTCTTATTGAAAGTATTAGTCAATAAGGCCAGTTTCTCAGCAATCAACTTGATATCAGCATCTTCATCAGATTCTTTTTCCTCAGCAGACTCTTCCTCTATCCTTGGTATTTCAGACAAATACAAAGATTTCTTGGATGTTTTGGATGATTTGGTGATTTTGGATTTTGAAAGCAAAGCTAATTGATCAGAAACACTCTTCTTTTCCTCAACCACTTGCTTAACAGAATCCGCATGTTGATTCAGAATACAAACTAGATCATTTAGATCTTCCTCACACATATCCTTGTTCATATGGAGACTAATTGCAAAAGACGACCATTCTGAATTAAGACAGTTCAGAA
Source organism: Saussurea involucrata (assembly GCA_033807775.1). Taxonomy (NCBI): domain Eukaryota; kingdom Viridiplantae; phylum Streptophyta; class Magnoliopsida; order Asterales; family Asteraceae; genus Saussurea; species Saussurea involucrata. The sequence goes on from CM066314.1 coordinate 92,583,544, forward strand.
ATTTGTAATTGATCTCTGACTTTGTCTTTTTCAATCCATTCCTTCTGAGATCATTCAATATTGTGCAAAATTTGCTGTAACTCTGAGTTAAACTTTCTGACTCCTTTGCTTTGAATATTTCATAAGCATTGATGCTTTGATTCATTTTTGCTTGAATTGATTTGAGTGTACCCAACATCTTCTTTTCCAGTTCATCCCACATTTCCTTTGCAGATGTTCCACTGTCAATTCTATTGAAAACCTCATTAGGAACTCCCAAAGTCATCAAAGTAATAGCTCTTTTGTCTATTGCATGTCTCTGTTTCTGAGCTTCTGTATATTGTGAAAAGTTATTCTTCACCCTGGTAGCAGGAATCTCCAGAGTAGTATCAGTTGCAGGTGTAGCAACAACATCTACATAGACTTCAATAGGACCTTCGCGAATAGAGATCATCAAGTTCTCATCAATATTATCTAGAAATAGAATCATACGAATCTTCCATTGCTGATATTCTTCCGAAATAAGAACATGTGGTTTTGTCTCAGACCCCATTGAGAGAAATTCTTTTAAAGACATGATTGTAAGATGATTCAACAGAAAGACAAATTCGAATTTCTTGATAAAAAAACAGAACAAATTCAAGAATTGCTAAGAATTCAAGAATTACGAGTAGCAGCGGAATCAATTGACGAATTGTTGTTTGTATCATTCTCATCAATAATGGCTTGTAATTCTGAACTATCCCTTTGTTCTGAGACTTGTTGAGATGTAACATCTAAGTTTGGATTCTGAGTAGTAGAGTCAGAATTCTGAATGACTTGTTCAGAGTTCTGAGTACCCTGACCAGAAGTCTGAGTACCTTGTCTAGAAGTCTGAGTACCTTGTCCAGAAGTCTGATTGACTTGTCCAGAATTCTGAGTACCATGCCCAGAATTCTGATTACTAGGCTCAGAAGTTTCATCACTTGTATTGATCAACGTTGGACATTCCTCAGATGGACCAGTATCAGAAATTACAGTTGTTTGAACCGCTTCTGAAGTTCCCTTTTTCATTTCTTGAATCATTTTAGGATTCTCAAAATTTGCATAAGATTCAGAAGTTAGTTCCAGAAATGCATCCTTAAACAATAAATTGATTTCTGAACAGTCAGGATTAGAATCTGATTCAGAAGTCATTTTTGGCTTATCCTGTTTGAGTTCTGAACTGTTTTGTTCGGAAGTCTTCATTCTTGACTCATCAAATGTGACATTGATGCTTTCCATTATCCTCTTGGTTCTTCTGTTGTAGAGTCTGAATGCTTTGGAAGTTAGTGAGTAACCTACAAAGTATCCTTCATCTGCCTTTTTATCAAATTTACCAAGATTTTCTCTGTCTTTGAGAACATAGCATCTGCAGCCAAAAACATGAAAAAATTTAAACAGTGGTTTTCTTTTGTTAATCCGTTCATAAGCAGTTTTATTTAATCTCTTATTGATCAAAGTTCTATTCTGTGTGAAACAAGCAGTAGCAATTGCTTCAGCCCATAAGAAGGTTGGAAGGTTTGAATAGGCCAACATAGTTCTTGCAGCTTCAACTAGAGTCCTGTTCTTTCTTTCAACAACACCATTTTGTTGAGAAGTTTTAACAGCAGAAACGTTAAGAGAAATTCCAAAACTTTGCAAAAAGTTCTGAAGAGTCTCATTTCTGAACTCTGTTCCATTGTCACTCCTTATTTTCTGAACTGGAAGTTGTAAGAACACTTGAATTCTTTTGATGAAATTAATCAGTGTTTCAGCAGCCTCAGATTTTGCTCTTAAGAATTCAACCCATGTGTATCTTGAATACTCATCAACAATGACAAGTATATACTTCTTTCCTCCCATTGATTGAACTGAAATAGGACCACACAAATCTGTATGTAGCATCTCTAATGGTGACATGCATGAAGAATCCATTTTCAACTTGTGAGAACTCTTCTTCATCTTGAACATTTCACATGTTGAACATAATGATTCCTTCTCAAATTTGATCTTTGGAAGTCCTTTGACCAATTGGTTGCCAACAAGATTGTTCAGATCCTTGAAATTCAAATGAGAACATCTTATGTGCCATAGCCAACATTCATTTGCAGTTGCATTTGAATGTAGACAAACTGGAGTTAATGCCACAATTTTAGAAAAATTGACCACAAACAAATCCATATGTCTTTTAGCCCAGAACACTTTTATATCCTTCTCAGTCAGAATTAAGCAACCTGTTATGCTGAACTTGATCTGGTAGAAACTATCTAAAAACTGACTTATGCTGAACAAATTATGCTGTAAGCCTTCCACATAGAAAACTTTCTGAATGGTCAGATCTCCTTTTGTTAAATCCCCATAACCTCTAACTTGTCCTTTACTGTTATTGCCAAAGTTTACTGCTCCTCCAGCCTTTTCTGTAAAATTTGTCAGAGAAGACTTATGACCTGTCATGTGTCTTGAAGCTCCAGAGTCTAAAAACCACACATAAGAGCCCTGCAAAAACAGTTAGTTAGATTTAGGGAGCCATTCTAGAATGGGTCCTTCTTTGTTAGCTTTAATCTCTGATTTAACATATGTTCCTTTGACTTTCCATTCAAAATCTTCTTTTAAACACCACTTTCCCTGAACTTTTATGAAATCAGAACATTTTCTGTTCACAAAGTTGTTTCTTTTCTTCTTGAAAACTTTTGGTTGAGACTGAGAAATACTTTCAGTCTTCTTTTCATTTGATTTAAACATGTTTTCATTGTTCTTTCCTTTTGATTTAGATTGAGTATTGTTTTCAATCTTCTTTCCTTTTATCTGAGTTTGAGGAACAGAAACAATCTTCTTTTCTGAATTCTGAGTTGCTTTGTTTATATAAGAAACATATGTTATTATAATTTGATTTTTCTGAGAGGATTGAAATGAATGACTACCACATTGAACACATTTGAGATTCTTTCTTGCAAGTGACAATAGATCTGAAACATAAGTCTTTTCGCTTTTATTGATATTATTCAGATTACAATTGCATTTAATACAAGAACTACTGTCTTTAGGTTCAGAAGTAGTATTCAACCCAATCTCCTCAGAAACTCTTTTCAGATCATCTTTCCTTTTGCTTTCCTCTTTTTATGAAACATTCAACTTTTCAGAATTAGCATATGATTTGGATGATTCACCATTCTCAAATGTACTTGATTCATCAAAGAATTTCTTATTTTCTTTTAAAGCATTAATCTTGAAAAGATCATACTCAACCTTTATCTTCTCAAGCTCTGTTATTTTCTGGACATAAGTGTTGTTTTCCTTTAAAACTTGGTCCAGTTTAAAATCTACATCACAGTAATCATTTTCAAGCTCATCAAAAGTTTTCCTCAAGTCCTCAACTTCTTGATTAACCAATTTAAACCTCTTTTCAAGTTCTAAGAAACTTTATGAATTAGATTGAGAAATTTCAGTTGACTCAAAATTTTTACCAACAGTCTCAGAGTTCTGACCTTCAGACTCAGACTTCTGACTTATGGAGTCAGAATTCTGACTAGAAGACTCAGACTTCTGACTGACTGTTTCAGAAACTTTGCTTGCATCAAATATACTTTCAATGTCAGGATAAGAAAATTTTGGTTGTTTATTTTTGTAACTGACATTCAGAAAGTCATATTTGAATTTGACATCATTATATCTTGGTTTCTCTTCTGTTGGTTTTGAAATTTCTTTCTTAACCTTGTCTTCTGAAACTTCTGACTTCTCAATTTTTGGTTCAGAAATTGTTTCCTTTGCTTTCACAGGACTTGATTTTTGTAAACCATCTGAACTTGTTATAGAACTAGCAGGCCTCACAAAAACTTCAACAATTTCTGGGATTTGTGGTTTAGGAACCTGTAGTTTATCAAAATCATAAAGATTTGTTGGTGCCCTTTTCAAAACTACATTTTCCTCCAAACCTAATCCCATTTTTGGATTATAAAATCTTGTGTCTTTAACATTGCTTGTGAGAAGATTTAAAGTTTATTGAGTTTGACCTCTTTTCAAATTAAGGTCTTCCAACTCTTTGATTTTTGTGTACAAATTCTTTCTTTCCTCAAATAACATATCAAATTTAATTTGTAAATCACCCTTTCCATCTTTAACTTCTGAGAGTTCACTTTTCAATTCATAAATCTTTTTCAAAAGATCAGAATTCTCTTTCTGACTTTTTGTTTCTCAACCTCAGATTCTTCAAATTGTTCTTTAATTATTTTCTTTTCTGTTCTGAATTTGTTAACCAGGATTCGTTCACCTTTTATCTGTTTTTTGATTTTAACAAAATCAGCATTCATATTGCCAGTCTGAGTCATTAAATCAATTTCAAGGGCAGAATATACCTCAGTTGAAGATTCAGAACCTGCATCCTCATAGACAGAATCATCTTCATTTTTCATCTTAGCCATATAGCTTTGCATCTGAGAAAAATGAATGCAGTCATCTTCATCATAAGTATAGTATAACCAATTTTCTTGTTCTGCAAGCATTGCAATACCACTGTCTTTGGTTTTGACTAGCTGAGCCTTCTTTGTATAATATTCATAGTCCTTGACTACTTTAACTCTACAGTCCCTTGCATAATGACCAGATTTTCCACACTTGAAACAAAGATCTTTCTCTTTTCTTTCTTCATTCTCCTCTTTCTTCTCATTCTTACTTTCTTCTCTATATTCCTTCTTCTTGTATTTCTCTTCTGAACTCCCCTGTTCTCTTCTGTACTTACCCTGAAACTTATTCTTCCCATATCTCTTATTGAAAGTATTAGTCAATTGTTGGTCCCGAAGGCCTATACAAGTTTGTAGAAGGGGGGGAGGGGGGGGGGGTTGAATACAAACACACTATTTTACTTTTCTAAATTGTTTATTGATAAATCATTAACAATTTACAGCTTGTTGCGGAAACAAGATTAAGGATAAACCTAAATCTAAACAAGTTGGAACACTAAGGTTTCTTGCACTAAGAAAGATAAGGAGATTACTAATAAAATCCTATCTTGAGAGAGATTTGAACTTGTCCAGAGTTAGCAAGTTACTTCAAATGAAGTGAGTTCATCTCTTTATATATTGCATGCATTTAATGCAAGTCAGTATATACTTTACACGTGTCATCAGCTGGTTGGTTGCATGTCATTGACCTTGGTTGACAACCTTAGTAGCCGTATGGATGAATAGTGTAGTATCAGAGTGGTTGTACGATTTCAGATATTCGGAGGTTCTTTTCTGACAATTCGTACGGAGTCGTGCAAGGGTGGTTGAGACAAAAGTACTTTGTACGGAGGACTTCATGATCAGCTTTCGTTGATTCAGCGATTATCATTTACTATTCAGCAAATGATAAAGTTCAGCGATAGCTGAAGTCTTGTACTTGATACTTCACGTTGAGTGGACAAATCTGAGTCTTCGCTGATCCGCATCAGTTCATTAGGAGACTTGTCGCTGGTTCTTGAGCTTGATCTTCGACTTCAGCGTATAACCTTTGTTGACGTGAAACTTGTCTTCAGGGATCATAAAATAAACAACTAACTTATCAGCGATCATCATAATGACTGAACAGACTCAGAGCATTAATGATGCATAGTGTTCGCTGAATGTTTAATTTAAAAGAGCGAGAGTTCCTATCAGCGGTACTGTATGATCTTAGTACTTATCAGCGATAGTGAAACTCTGATACATATTGTTTACTTATGATTTTCACTAAGTATTTAAGAGAGGGTCATTATCAAATCACTGAGGGTTTGGATCAATAATCTCCCCCTATTTGATTATGACATAGCAACAAAGAAAATTGCCATTTAATGAAAACATAAGGATAAAAAGAACTCATAAAATATTTGTCCCTTTTACTGTTTTCTGGGATCTTTTCAGTACTGATGGAGTAAAGTACGTTCGCTGAAATCTTTTTTAAAAAATATTGAATCAGTTTACAATGAAGAACAGAAAGATTACAAGTACAAGCGAAATAATTTACAAGTACAGAAGGATAACTGATACAATAGAGAAAAAGGAGATTATATCAGCTTTCAAAGGGTTCTTCCTTAATGAGAAGTTCATCAAGGGTCTTTTCAGTGGGGATCATCCAGTCAGGAACCGTTACACCTCGTTTTCTTTTGTTCAGCGCTTCTTGAAAGATCAAGGGTTTTAGGTGTCGTGCCTGAATGTCTTTTCTGAAGTCGCACCAGTAGATGAGATCTCTGAGCTGTTCGATTGGAGTGATTGGAAGCTCAGCGATCCGTTGAAAACATTTACGTCCGTCGTAGTCGAGAAAGAATATTCCATAAGGATTACTGATGACTTTACCAGGGACGAAAAGTTCACATGGTGGCAAAGAAATGTCAAGGGCAGATAGATCAGGGTCAGGACCAAGCACTTCAGTGCGAGAGAAACCAATTCCAGTTTCATTTCGTATGACAGGACCTGAGTTTGAATCTTGACGTTTCTTCTTTGGAGAGGCCCTTTTTCTTTTCAGCTTAAGATCAGGAAGAGGAGGAATGTCCACACAAGAAGATATCAAGTCGATCTGTCTTTTTTATCAGCTTTTCGAAATGATCCTTGTACTTAGATTGTGACGATTGGATAGCTAACCTCATCTCCATCCATTCAGAGAGACCATACCTTTTTACAGTGTCAGCGCGAAAGGTTTCAGATTTGCCATCTTCTCTGAAAAGTTTGATGTCAACAATAGGTTCTCCGATAGAGGTTCTTCCAGAGATGAATACCTTGTTGATCTTCGCTGGACAATATCTGAAGTGAATTTTCTCTTTACACCAGATCAGGGTGGTCTGAGAAACTTCAGTTTTCTTTTCCACGATCTTCTGGGCTTCTTCCCAAAGCTTTCGTTGGATTTGAATGGGAACACGTTTCAGCTTGGGGTCTTTGACCGATTCTTGAGTAAGCTTGATCGCGTATTCTCTGTCTTTCTCTTTAGCTTCCTTTCTTTCAGCGATGAGGCGTTCAACTCTGAGGTGTTCCTTGTATTCAGCTTTTGAAATTCTGAACTTAGGAGGAACTGAAGGCAGTTGATCACGCCTTAGAATGATTCGCTGATCCTCGAATCGCTTTATTATTTCCTCTTTTCTCTTTTGATCCTCTTCACTCAGCTTTTGATGAGCTGAGGAAGGTCTGTTTCTGTGCGAGAGAGGTTGTTCTTCTGGTTCATCAGTCTCAGAGATCAAATCTAAGACTGGGATTATTTCATCAGCAGCAGCTGGCATTATTGGAGAGATCGCAGTAGTTGAGCCTTTAGCGAAATCCTCAAGCAGGGGAGAGGACTAGCTGAATCACAGCGATCTTACAAATAAGAACTGGGTAGAAGAACTTGGGTAGAAAAGATAGAAAAATAATGTGTATGGTGGTTGTGGAGTAGATAACTGATTGTTTAGAGATGTTCAGGGAAGGAATATAAGTAAAGTTCAGTGTACCTGACAAACCGGCTTTGCAAGCAAGATCGTCAAGTTTTCGTCTTCAGCGACTCCTTTGCCTTTGCCTTTTTCAGCGCCAGAGGCTGAGTGCTCTGTCTTTGTCTTCTCCCCTGTGGATTCAGTTATTACGATTCCTTTAAGAGCTTTGGTTCGAGGAGAAGGTTTGACAACAAAGAAATCGTCATCTTCATCATCATCATCATCATTCCTTGGAGAGGAAGATGGTTCATTATCAGCGATGTCGATGTCTTCATCTTCTTCTGCTTCGGATTCCTCAGCATCTTCTTCGAGTTGCTCCCCCTCAGATACAGAGGCGAGCTTCTCGGTTCCCTCAGGGTTTTCATCTCCCTGAGGTCCAGCGATCAGATCTTTATTTCCCTCTCCCCTGATAGATCCATCATGGGAAAGGTCTTCAGCGCTTTTCTCCTGGTCTTCAGCGCTCTTCTCCCCGGTATGTTCAGCGCTCTTCTCCCCCTCTTTCTCATGATGGGGGGAGGAATGAGTAGACTCAGCGTTGGTGTCATCTCTGTCTTCTGGGCCAGAGATTTTCACACAACCTTCAAGCCTTGCTATTCTGTCTTCAAGGCCAGAAATAGCAGGCGTGATTTTTTTCAGCTCTGTGCGATCCTCCGCTGTGAATGAATCCAAAACAGGGATAGGGGCAGGAGCAGGAGCTGGATTATTTGCCTTGTTTACCAGCGTCTCGATCATCGTCTTCATAGAACTAACGTCGGTCTTTACAGAGCCTAAGTCAGTCTTGACCGCTGACATATCACCCTCTAATTTTCCAACCGATGTCTTCAGCGTTGTTACCTCGCTGGACATGGTGCAAACTGATTTTTTGAGGCTGGTGTAGTCAGTGTAGATGTCGGAGAGCACTTTGGCAAAATCGGCGAGAGTCTTATCAAGTCCCTTGATGTCTTCAGTGGAAGCTTTCTTCTCCACCACCGTTGTCAGCTTTGTCAAATTCTCTCCAGCGTTTGTTACAGCTGTCGAGTTGTTGGAGAGTGTGGTGGTGAGACCGGTCAGCTTTGTTTCCACGGACTTCAGAGACTCGTTGATGTCTCCCAAATTAGGACCTGTAACATATAAGTACTTGTGAACAAAGGAAAGCTCAGAAGTTTCAGGTTTAGTTACAGTGTTTAAGGTGGGTTTTGTACCTGCAGGAGGATTGACGAAATCATCAAAGTTGCGGGTTCCTGCATAATGTTCCATATCTTCCTCAAAAGTTCGGTGAGGGATGGAGATCTCTGCAGGTCCTGTCTTCATCATTCGCTGAGAAGCATCAGCTGTGGCTTCTGGAATGATGGCATCTCTAGTAATTTTTGGAGGAGTGTCCAAGAGAGTGGGGTGAGAAGCGAAGGATAAGAATGGGGTTCGGGTACTGAGTTCAGCGTTGGAATCGCTGAGAATCACTTCATCAGTCTTTTGAGAGACTGAAGGAGGTTGGGTAGGTTCCAAGTTTCTAACCTCAGCGTTTGGAGACGCTGAAGTCTGGATTTGAGGGATGGCTTGAACGGGTGTGGCAGAGCGTACCACAGAACTTTCCTTCAGCTCGTCAGAATGAGCTGAGGAGTCTTTAGCATGGAATTGCTGGGGTTGCTCCTTGGTTTTCTTGATCCTTTTGGAATCAAGTTGGGTGTGAGAGGGTTTCCTTTTCTTAGAAGGAGAGGATTTTGTGGCCGGGGTATCAGCGATGGGTATTGTCGCTGAAGGAGCCACAGAAAGCGGAGAATTTAGAAGAGTGAGAAGAGTAGAGAGACGTACCTCGTTGGCGACAGGCTTGAAGTCGAGAACCTTAGGGCCAATCTGAGAAAGTTTCAGATCACCCTCTTCAGGATAGCTGTCCTTCAGGCCATATTGAAAGATGGCGCTGATGAATCGTGGGTAAGGAACCCATGCTGGTCTGTCAGCGGCAGAATCGACACGTTGAATCAGGTCATCATAAATAATGGAGGCCCAGTCAATGTTTAGACCTTTCAGCAGTGCGTATCCCATGGACTGCTGAGGTTGGGCGGCTTGATCAGACGAGCCGGACTTCGCTGTCATGCAGCTGATCAGGTGTGCGAAGATGAAGTTCATCTCGCTGGGCATCTTGGATTTCTTTATCAGCGTTAGCTTCTTCTCAGGCTTCTTGTCCCTTCCAGTTTCCCAGATGTAACCCATTGCGTCGAGGAAAGCAATGATTGCTTCTCTGTCAGCATGCTTCTTATGGTCAGGGAATGGAACAAAGGGTTTTTCTTTGGTAGCATTTGGGAAGTTCAGGGCTTTTCGGATTATGGCGGGTGTGATCTTGATGGTGCCATACTCAGTATCGCTGAGTATGCAGTCGATGGTTTTGGATGCATCTTTGGCAGAGGGTAGCTCAGTGTGTCTGGCAGAGTACCAGAACTGGGATAAGAGCCGCCGACTGGCAGGAGGTGTTATGGTCAGGGCTGTGTAGATGGGGCTGTTCTTCAGAAAACTCACAGCATCGTCCAGATGTGATATTTGCTTCCGAGGAGGAAACTCGAGAAGAGCTGAGAGGTTGTTGGCCTTAGTCCAATCTAGTTGATCCAGCTCGAACTTAACCTGAGGGGCTTTGATGATGTCCACTTCCTCAGAGTCAGCGGAGATGGACTCAGCGGTAACATTCAGCTTTGAAGTTGCCATTTCACTGTATTATCAGTTCAACCAAAGATATTAACAAATAAGAGTTATCTTAATGTGGAAAGAATTTCCATTAAGATGGTTCGAATCTTGTCCATTTCATTCAGACAGAATGTCTTAATGAAGATTAGGGTTTTTCATGATTTTGAAAAAAAATGTATAACCCATAAATTCTTGTATTCCAGTTTCAAAAAAAATCTGGATACGAATGAAGAACAAGTTTAAGATTTAGATTTAAAATTTGAAGAACAACCATGAAATGGTTGTGTTCATAAAACCATGAAAGAAATGATTTCATTTTAAAAAGTTCTTTTGTTTGATCTTATTTAAGCAAAGAAAAGATCAGAAACAAGTTATTTGCATTTGAAAAAGAAGAACATATTAACCTTGAAGTTGATGAAGAAGATGATGAACAGTTCTTTGAAGATTGAGAGCACAAATGCAACAGTAATTCTTTTCTTCCGGAGAAAGATTGTTCGCGTAAAAGACAAATATAAACGATGAAATTTTTTTAAATAGGAAGAGAGTAGAGAGAGAAAAACTTGAGCGGGAACGTTTTTCATCATGACATAGACACGTGTTTGCATTTGATTGGAAGTTGAACGAAACGTGCAAACGTGTGTCAGAAAGAAGTCGTGCCTGGTGTTATCCGTTGCAATGACGTCACAACTGTCCTTTCACATTCTTTTAGGATGTCTCTGAGGTTTTGAAAGCTCAGGGACTCTTTGAAAAATATGAAGCATCGAATAGAAGATATCAGTGAAGGTTTTAAGAACTTTCAAAATATCGCTGTTAAGGAAGAGATATTCAGCGATGCATTTGCTTTTGAAATCTTGCATTTTCATGCGTTTGTCAGAGAGAGAAAACGTACCTGGATATCAGTTTAACCAAGTTTATTCAGAGAGAAGATGATTGAATAGGTTATACGAGTTGATTTTATCCTATCGCTGATTAATGTGAACCGCTGAAGATTTTACCCTTCAAAGTTCAGCATTCCAAGCTCGCTGATGAGAAAGTTGAATCTTGTCTCATCAAGAGGTTTGGTAAACAAATCAGCTAACTGATAATCAGTTGGGATAAAATGAAGTTATATATTACCATTCATCACATGATCTCTGATAAAGTGATATCTGATTTTGACGTGTTTCGTCTTTGAGTGTAGCACTGGATTGTTTGCTATGGCGATGGCACTTGTGCTGTCGCAATAGATTGGAATTTTGGAGAGCTGAAGATCATAGTCTAGTAGCTGATTTCTCATCCACAAGACTTGGGAACAACAGCTTCCAGCGGCTACGTACTCAGCTTCAGCTGTGGAAGTGGACACTGAGTTTTGCTTTTTACTTGTCCAACTTACCAGCTTTCCACCCAGGAGCTGACATCCTCCTGTGGTGCTTTTTCCTATCCATTTTGCAACCTGCAAAATCACTGTCTGAATAGGCGGTTAGATCGAATCATGAGTCTTTGGGATACCAAAGGCCTAGATTCGCTGTACCCTTAAGATATCGAAAGATTCGCTTTACAGCTTTCATATGAGATATCTTAGGTTCAGCTTGATATCGTGCACACAAGCATGTTGCAAACATAATATCGGGTCGGCTAGCTGTAAGATACAATAGTGAGCCGATCATCCCACGGTACAGCGTGACATTGACAGGAACACCCTTTGTGTCCTTATCAAGTGTCAGCGGTGGTGCCATAGGGGTTTTCATAGCTGAACTTTCAGTTAAGTCGAATTTCTTCAGCATATCTTTAACATACTTTCCCTGATTTATAAAAGTTCCTTTTTCAGTTTGCTTAATCTGAACACCAAGGAAATATGTTAGTTCACCCATCATGCTCATTTTATACTCATCTTTCATTCTATCAGCGAAACGAGTACAAAGCTCAGGGTTAGTAGAACCAAATATAATGTCATCAACATATATTTGAACTAGAATAATATGACCTTTCACTTTTCTAAAAAATAGAGTTTTGTCAATCTTACCTCTTTCAAATTGTTCAATATGGAGATAAGTAGAGAGAGTGTCATACCATGCACGAGGAGCTTGCTTCAAGCCATAAAGTGCCTTATCCAGCTTATAAACATAACCTGGACGCTTAGAGTCTGAAAACCCTGGAGGTTGTTCCACATAAACTTCTTCATTCAGCTTTCCATTCAGAAACGCTGACTTAACATCCATCTGATGTACAGTGAAGTTTTTGTGTACAACATATGCTAAGAAAAGACGAATAGATTCAAGTCTTGCTACTGGAGCAAAGGTTTAGTCATAATCTATGCCTTCCTCTTGTCTGTATCCCTGAGCAACAAGACGAGCTTTGTTGCGAGTTACAGTACCATGTTCGTCCAACTTGTTTCGATAGACCCACTTAGTGCCTATCACCGTTTTGTCAGTTGGTCTCCGAACAAGTTTCCAAACTTTGTTTCTTTCGAATTCAGTCAGCTTTTCTTGCATAGCGCTGACCCAATTTGGATCTCTGAGGGCATCATCTATTTTCTTTGGTTCAGTTAGTGAAATAAAATTAACAAATAAGCAAATATTACCTGCACTTCGTCATGTCTGAATACCAACGTTTGGATCACCAAGAATTTGATCAATTGGGTGATTTGCAGTCCATCGCTGAGCCGGAGCATACGTCGCTGACTCATCTAGAACTGGAGGGGCTGAGGATGAGGCTTCAGCTACTTCTGGATTATCAGCTAAGAGAGGAATGTTTGCATTTGTCACTCCATTCACTGATTGCTGAGAAATAGACGGAATATCTGAGACATTTGGATCAACTGCAGGTATAGTGTTTATAGGAACAGCTGAGACCCAAGATGTTTCAGCTTCATTATTCTGCATATCTGGAATGATAGTAGGACCATCATTTTCTACGGTATGAGCATGAGGAGTGGGAACTTCTTCTGAATCACCAAGATGAGAAAACATCCATTGATTCAGTTCTTCAGTATCAGCGGACGGTTTAGAGTTCGCTGAACTGGATTCGTCAAACGTGACGTGAATAGTTTCTTCTACAGTTTGTCTTCTACGGTTGAAGACTCTGAAGGCTTTGGAGACTGAGGAGTATCCAAGGAAGATTCCATCATCAGCCTTAGGATCAAACTTTCCAAGGGTATCTCTGTTGTTCAGTATGAAACACTGACATCCAAAGATGTGAAGAAAGTTGATTGAAGGCTTTCTCCCATGAAGCAGTTCATAGGTTGTCTTTTTGAATCTTTTGACTATCAGCGACCTGTTTTGCGTAAAGCAAGCAGTGTTGACAGCTTCTGCCCAAAACTGAGTAGGCAGGTGAGAATCGCTGAGCATTGAACGTGCAGCTTCAATAATTGTTCTATTTCTTCTTTCAGCGACTCCATTTGTTGTGGTGTTCTCACTGACGAAAAGTTGTGAGAAATACCCTTACTCTCAAGGAAGGAATCAAGAGAACTGTTTTTGAATTCAGTTCCATGATCACTCCTTATTGAGCTAACAGTCATATTGTTCAGAGTTTCCATCTTCCGAACAAAGGTGATGAGTTCTTCAGGGGTGTCACTCTTAGAACGGAGAAACATTACCCATGTGTAACGAGAGAATTCATCAACTATGACCAGCGTATATTTCTTTCCAGCGATGGATTGTTTGTTAACAGGGCCAAATAAATCCATATGGAGTAGTTGAAGAGGAGATGACACTGAGGAGACTTGCTTTGACTTGAAGCTTGCCTTGGTCTGCTTCCCTTTTTCACACGCTGAACATAAAGACTCTTTGGCGTATGAATGTTGAGGTAGACCAGTGACTAACTCTTTGGAGGAAAGAGTATTCAGTGTCTTGAAGTTGAGATGTGAGAGCCTTTTGTGCCATAGCCAGTTAACATCAGAAGATGCCTTTGAGAAGAAACAGGAGTTCTCAGTGGTTGTTGAATCCATGTTTATTACATAAACATTTTCCAAACGATAACCTCTGAGAGCTATCTTCTCTTTTTGTCAGTGACAAAGCAGGATTCCTTAGTGAAAATCACTTTGTTATCCATGTCGCAAACTGACTGATGCTCAGAAGATTATGCTTTAGCCCTTCAACATATGCGACTCTTCTGAAGGAGGTTGTACCATTTGAATGTACACCATACCCTCGGGTATGTCCTTTTCCATTTCCACCAAATGTCACAGAGGGACCCTTCTCTTCCTTGTATTCAGCGAGCAGGTTTTTCTTACCAGTCATGTGTCTAGAGCATCCGCTATCAAGATACCAAATACCCTTCTTAACCTGCATTTACAAAGGAATATTAGTTTTGCTTGGGTACCCACTTCACCATGTATACACGTTTGTCAGTGGAAGTAGTTGGAATGGGTTCAGCAGTTTTCGCAGCATTTGAAGATTCAGCTTTGTCTTTCTTCACTTTGGTCAATTTCTTGACCTCAGCGGTAGGAGTCACCTTGACCTGAATTGCAACTGGGTTGGTCTTCTTGGACTTGGGTGCTATCTTCACCTTAGCTATCTTATCAGCTTTGGTGGCTGTGGGGCACTTACTTGCAATATGATCGGTAAGTCCACAGTGATAACATTTCCTATAACTAAAATTAGTTCTAGGACCACTTGTATGCTGAGCTTTTAATTTGGAATTAGAAGTGCCAGCACCAAGTACACTATTGGTTTTTGAAATAGGACGAACATTCAGTTCTTCAGATTTCTTACCAAGGACATCTACTCTGAGTCTAGGAGTAGGTCGTTGAACTGATCCAGAGGTCTAATTTCTAGAACCAGATGAATGAATCACTAAGGCTTTGGAAGCATTCAGCTTAGGTAGTAAGGTACCCTTCTGAGGATTTTGATAAATAACAATTCCTTTACCTTTGTCTTTAGAGACAGAGGTAGGTTTTGAATAAACCATTTTCTCCTTACCTTTTGAGGAGGTAGGAGTTTCCTCAGGGATTGGTGTAACTGACGAGGAGCACTGAGATGATGAAGTGTCAGCGACTGAGGATACGAACGTTCCAAATTTAAGCATTGAACGTTCAGTGGTTGGTTTTGGAGTTTCATATTTATAACCCAGACCACGTTTATCACTCAGAGGAATCTGAGCCTTAATTATCTCAGTGATCTTTGTTGAAGAATTACACCATCCTTCAACAGTAGCTTCTTCAGCTTTTAATGCAGCGATAGCTTCTGCTCGTTCGATTTTGACTAGCTGATTTAAATAGACTTGATCTTTAAAATCATCTTCAATTTTAGAAAGCTTTTCTATTTGAAGGTGGCAGTTTTTAAGCTTTTCAGCGAGATCAAGATTTTGGTTTTCAACCACAGTTTTGCCGTTCATGGCTTCGTATAAACTCCTAGTCAAGAGATCGATCTTACGGAGACTATCGGCTTCATCAATATTTGCAATATTGGTAAAGAAAGAAGGTGATACCTGAATGGCAGATGTTGAAGTGGAGGGAATGTCTGAACTTTCTTCCTCTTCTTCAATCTTGGCCATGAGACATTGATTTGCTTCATCATCTTCAGAGTCAGATGATGATGCTTCTTCATCAGAAGCAGCCCAATCATAGTCAGCCATCAGGCCTTTTCCTTTCTTCTTAAAGCTTTTCAGCTTTGCATACTTCTCCTTCAGCTTTGAGTATTTGTCATCTTTATTCCTTGGAACAAAGTTTTTCTTTGAGAAAGCTGAAGGTCTCATGACTTTCTTTGACCTGAACTCATTAGCGAAATGACCTGTCTTTTCACAGTTGAAACAAGTAGCAGTAGCCTTATCAACAAAAGCTGATGACTTAGGCTTGTCAGTTATGGAAAGAGGTTTGTTCTTTCTAACCATTTTCTTCTTGGCGAATCTCCTGAACTTTTTAGTTAGGAGAGCCAAGGATTCATCATCATCTGAAGAATCAGAGTCTGACGACCTTTCAGAGTTACTTTCTAACTCAGTGATAGTGACCGAGGGTCGCTGAGTAGAAGGTTCTTCTGAGATTAAAGCAACAGGAGTGCTTTTGGAATCTTTTACAAGATTCTTCTTAAGATGGCTAGATTGCTCATGATTCAGCAATGTACGATATAAGGTTGAAAGGGTCATTGATTTAAGATCCTTTGACAGCTTGAGAGACATGGAATAATTGTCCCAGCTTTCAGGTAAACATTCTAGAAACTTTGTCAGCACTTCAAAGTTAGAATATTCCTTACCAACAGTTTTTAGATCTATAATTAAACAATTAAACCGTTGATGAACTTCAGAGAGAGTTTCATTCTTTCCATAAATGAAGCTTTCGTATTGTCTTACCAGGTTGATCTTTCTTGAGTCCTGGACTTCAGACGTTCCTTCATACTGAACACATATTGTGTCCCACATGGCTTTTGATGACTTCAGGTTCATGACGGAATGGTAGACTTCGTCAGGAAGGGCCATGGATAGTATGGATCTGGCTTTTGTATCTATATCCACTTTCTTCTTATCTTCATCGGTCCACATGTGTATTTCCTTTGGAATCAGCCTTTCTGGAATAACAGTTCTAGTTGCAGTGGCTGGAACTAAAGGATCAATTGTTACAGGGATGTGTGGGCCGTTTTCAAGATAGTAAGTCATAGTAGGGTCTACACCTTCTAAGAAGAGTGTCATCCTATTTTTCCACAAGTTGAAGTTGTCTCTGGAAAATCTAGGGGGCTTAGCAAGAGAACCATTGTCTATATAGTGTGTGTTTGTGTTGGCCATTTTCAGATAATAGCAAGGAAGAGAAATATCTTAGATTAGATCTTGTTTATGAGATTAAACAAATCTGCTCTGATACCACTTGTTGGTCACGAAGGCTTATACAAGTTTGTAGAAGGGGGGGGTTGAATACAAACACACTATTTTACTTTTCTAAATTGTTTATTGATAAATCATTAACAATTTACAGCTTGTTGCGGAAACAAGATTAAGGATAAACCTAAATCTAAACAAGTTGGAACACTAAGGTTTCTTGCACTAAGAAAGATAAGGAGATTACTAATAAAATCCTATCTTGAGAGAGATTTGAACTTGTCCAGAGTTAGCAAGTTACTTCAAATGAAGTGAGTTCATCTCTTTATATATTGCATGCATTTAATGCAAGTCAGTATATACTTTACACGTGTCATCAGCTGGTTGGTTGCATGTCATTGACCTTGGTTGACAACCTTAGTAGCCGTATGGATGAATAGTGTAGTATCAGAGTGGTTGTACGATTTCAGATATTCGGAGGTTCTTTTCTGACAATTTGTACGGAGTCGTGCAAGGGTGGTTGAGACAAAAGTACTTTGTACGGAGGACTTCATGATCAGCTTTCGTTGATTCAGCGATTATCATTTACTATTCAGCAGATGATAAAGTTCAGCGATAGCTGAAGTCTTGTACTTGATACTTCACGTTGAGTGGACAAATCTGAGTCTTCGCTGATCCGCATCAGTTCATTAGGAGACTTGTCGCTGGTTCTTGAGCTTGATCTTCGACTTCAGCGTAGAACCTTTGTTGACGTGAAACTTGTCTTCAGGGATCATAAAATAAACAACTAACTTATCAGCGATCATCATAATGACTGAACAGACTCAGAGCATTAATGATGAACAGTGTTCGCTGAAAGTTTAATTTAAAAGAGCGAGAGTTCCTATCAGCGGTATTGTAAGATCTTAGTACTTATCAGCAATAGTGAAACTCTGATACATATTGTAAGAGAGGGTGATTAAAACTTCAACAATTTCTGGGATTTGTGGTTTAGGAACCTGTAGTTTATCAAAATCATAAAGATTTGTTGGTGCCCTTTTCAAAACTACATTTTCCTCCAAACCTAATCCCATTTTTGGATTATAAAATCTTGTGTCTTTAACATTGCTTGTGAGAAGATTTAAGGTTTGTTGAGTTTGACCTCTTTTCAAATTAAGGTCTTCTAACTCTTTTATTTTCGTGTACAAATTCTTTCTTTCCTCAAATAACATATCAAATTTAATTTGTAAATCACCCTTTCCATCTTTAACTTCTGAGAGTTCACTTTTCAATTCATAAATCTTTTTCAAAAGATCAGAATTCTCTTTTCTGACTTTTTGTTTCTCAACCTCAGATTCTTCAAATTGTTCTTTAATTATTTCCTTTTCTGTTCTGAATTTGTTAACCAGGATTCTTTCACCTTTTATCTGTTTTCTGATTTTAACAAAATCAGCATTCATATTGCCAATCTGAGTCATTAAATCAATTTCAAGGGCAGAATGTACCTCAGTTGAAGATTCAGAACCTGCATCCTCATAGTCAGAATCATCTTCATTTTTCATCTTAGCCATATAGCTTTGCATCTGAGAAAAATGAATGCAGTCATCTTCATCAGAAGTATAGTATAACCAATTTTCTTGTTCTGCAAGCATTGCAATACCACTGTCTTTGGTTTTGGCTAGCTGAGCCTTCTTTGTATAGTATTCATAGTCCTTGACTACTTTAACTCTACAGTCCCTTGCATAATGACCAGATTTTCCACACTTGAAACAAAGATCTTTCTCTTTTCTTTCTTCCTTCTCCTCTTTCTTCTCATTCTTACTTTCTTCTCTATCTTCCTTCTTCTTGTATTTCTCTTCTGAACTCCCCTGTTCTCTTCTGTACTTACCCTGAAACTTATTCTTCCCATATCTCTTATTGAAAGTATTAGTCAATAAGGCCAGTTTCTCAGCAATCAACTTGATATCAGCATCTTCATCAGATTCTTCTTCCTCAGCAGACTCTTCCTCTATCTTTGGTATTTCAGACAAATACACAGATTTCTTGGATGTTTTGGATGATTTGGTGATTTTGGATTTTGAAAGCAAAGCTAATTGATCAGAAACACTCTTCTTTTCCTCAACCACTTGCTTAACAGAATCCTCATGTTGATTCAGAATACAAACTAGATCATTTAGATCTTCCTCACACATATCCTTGTTCATCTTGAGACTAATTGCAAAAGACGACCATTCTGAATTAAGACAGTTCAGAAATTTGTAATTGATCTCTGACTTTGTCTTTTTCAATCCATTCTTTCTGAGATCATTCAATATTGTGCAAAATTTGTTGTAACTCTGAGTTAAACTTTCTGACTCCTTTGCTTTGAATATTTCATAAGCATTGATGCTTTGATTCAATTTTGCTTGAATTGATTTGAGTGTACCCAACATCTGCTTTTCCAGTTCATCCCACATTTCCTTTGCAGATGTTCCACTGTCAATTCTATTGAAAACCTCATTAGGAACTGCCAAAGTCATCAAAGTAATAGCTCTTTTGTCTATTGCATGTCTCTGTTTCTGAGCTTCTATATATTGTGAAAAGTTATTCTTCACCCTGGTAGCAGGAATCTCCGGAGTAGTATCAGTTGCAGGTGTAGCAGCAACATCTACATAGACTTCAATAGGACCTTCGTGAATAGAGATCATCAAGTTCTCATCAATATTATCTAGAAATAGAATCATACGAATCTTCCATTGCTGATACTCTTCCGGAATAAGAACATGTGGTTTTGTCTCAGACCCCATTGAGATAAATTCTTTTAAAGACATGATTGTAAGATGATTCAACAGAAAGACAAATTCGAATTTCTTGATCAAAAAACAGAACAAATTCAAGAATTGCTAAGAATTCAAGAATTACGAGTAGCAGCGGAATCAATTGACGAATTGTTGTTTGTATCATTCTCATCAATAATGGCTTGTAATTCTGAACTATCCCTTTGTTCTGAGACTTGTTGAGATGTAACATCTAAGTTTGGATTCTGAGTAGTAGAGTCAGAATTCTGAATGACTTGTTCAGAGTTCTGAGTACCCTGACCAGAAGTCTGAGTACCTTGTCCAGAAGTCTGAGTACCTTGTCCAGAAGTCTGATTGACTTGTCCAGAATTCTGAGTACCATGCCCAGAATTCTGATTACTAGGCTCAGAAGTTTCATCACTTGTATTGATCAACGTTGGACATTCCTCAGAGGGACCAGTATCAGAAATTACAGTTGTTTGAACCGCTTCTGAAATTCCCTTTTTCATTTCTCGAATCATTTTAGGATTCTCAAAATCTGCATAAGATTCAGAAGTTAGTTCCAGAAATGCATCCTTAAACAATAAATTGATTTCTGAACAGTTAGGATTAGAATCTGATTCAGAAGTCATTTTTGGCTTATCCTGTTTGAGTTCTGAACTGTTTTGTTCAGAAGTCTTCTTTCTTGACTCATCAAATGTGACATTGATGCTTTCCATTATCCTCTTGGTTCTTCTATTGTAGAGTCTGAATGCTTTGGAAGTTAGTGAGTAACCTACAAAGTATCCTTCATCTGCCTTTTTATCAAATTTACCAAGATTTTCTCTGTCTTTGAGAACATAGCATCTGCAGCCAAAAACATGAAAAAAATTAAACAGTGGTTTTCTTTTGTTAATCAGTTCATAAGCAGTTTTATTTAATCTCTTATTGATCAAAGTTCTATTCTGTGTGAAACAAGCAGTAGCAATTGCTTCAGCCCATAAGAAGGTTGGAAGGTTTGAATAGGCCAACATAGTTCTTGCAGCTTCAACTAGAGTCTTGTTCTTTCTTTCAACAACACCATTTTGTTGAGAAGTTTTAACAGCAGAAACGTTAAGAGAAATTCCAAAACTTTGCAAAAAGTTCTGAAGAGTCTCATTTCTGAACTCTGTTCCATTGTCACTCCTTATTTTCTGAACTGGAAGTTGTAAGAACACTTGAATTCTTTTGATGAAATTAATCAGTGTTTCAGCAGCCTCAGATTTTGCTCTTAAGAATTCAACCCATGTGTATCTTGAATACTCATCAACAATGACAAGTATATACTTCTTTCATCCCATTGATTGAACTGAAATAGGACCACACAAATCTGTATGTAGCATCTCTAATGGTGACATGCATGAAGAATCCATTTTCAACTTGTGAGAACTCTTCTTCATCTTGAACATTTCACATGTTGAACATAATGATTCCTTCTCAAATTTGATCTTTGGAAGTCCTTTGACCAATTGGTTGCCAACAAGATTGTTCAGATCCTTGAAATTTAAATGAGAACATCTTCTGTGCCATAGCCAACATTCATTTGCAGTTGCATTTGAATGTAGACAAACTGGAGTTAATGCCACAATTTTAGAAAAATTGACCACAAACAAATCCATATGTCTTTTAGCCCAGAACACTTTTATATCCTTCTCAGTCAGAATTAAGCAACCTGTTATGCTGAAATTGATCTGGCAGAAACTATCTAAAAACTGACTTATGCTGAACAAATTATGTTGTAAGCCTTCCACATAGAAAACTTTCTGAATGGTCAGATCTCCTTTTGTTAAATCCCCATAACCTCTAACTTGTCCTTTACTGTTATTGCCAAAGTTTACTGCTCCTCCAGCCTTTTCTGTAAAATTTGTCAGAGAAGACTTATGACCTGTCATGTGTCTTGAAGCTCCAGAGTCTAAAAACCACACATAAGAGCCCTGCAAAAACAGTTAGTTAGATTTAGGGACCCATTCTAGAATGGGTCCTTCTTTGTTAGCTTTAATCTCTGATTTAACATATGTTCCTTTGACTTTCCATTCAAAATCTTCTTTTAAACACCACTTTCCCTGAACTTTTATGAAGTCAGAACATTTTCTGTTCACAAAGTTGTTTCTTTTCTTCTTGAAAACTTTTGGTTGAGACTGAGAAATACTTTCAGTCTTCTTTTCATTTGATTTAAACATGTTTTCATTGTTCTTTCCTTTTGATTTAGATTGAGTATTGTTTTCAATCTTCTTTCCTTTTATCTGAGTTTGAGGAATAGAAACAATCTTCTTTTCTGAATTCTGAGTTGCTTTGTTTATATAAGAAACAGATGTTATTATAATTTGATTTTTCTGAGAGGATTGAAATGAATGACTACCACATTGAACACATTTGAGATTCTTTCTTGCAAGTGACAATAGATCTGAAACATAAGTCTTTTCGCTTTTATTGATAGTATTCAGATTACAATTGCATTTAATACAAGAACTACTGTCTTTAGGTTCAGAAGTAGTATTCAACCCAATATCCTCAGAAACTCTTTTCAGATCATCTTTCCTTTTGCTTTCCTCTTTTTCTGAAACATTCAACTTTTCAGAATTAGCATATGATTTGGATGATTCACCATTCTCAAATGTACTTGATTCATCAAAGAATTTCTTATTTTCTTTTAAAGCATTAATCTTGAAAAGATCATACTCAACCTTTATCTTCTCAAGCTCTGTTATTTTCTGGACATAAGTGTTGTTTTCCTTTAAAACTTGGTCCAGTTTAAAATCTACATCACAGTAATCATTTTCAAGCTCATCAAAAGTTTTCCTCAAGTCCTCAACTTCTTGATTAACCAATTTAAACCTCTTTTCAAGTTCTAAGAAACTTTATGAATTAGATTGAGAAATTTCAGTTGACTCAAAATTTTTACCAACAGTCTCAGAGTTCTGACCTTCAGACTCAGACTTCTGACTTATGGAGTCAGAATTCTGACTAGAAGACTCAGACTTCTGACTGGCTGTTTCAGAAACTTTGCTTGCATCAAATATACTTTCAATGTCAGGATAAGAAAATTTTGGTTGTTTATTTTTGTAGCTGACATTCAGAGAGTCATATTTGAATTTGACATCATTATATCAAGGGTCTTTTCAGTGGGGATCATCCAGTCAGGAACTGAAAGTCCAGGATACACTCTTACAATCAAATATGAACAATTAAGATCGTATTCACAGCAACTGGTCATATGATCTATTAACAATCTGTGAATTACAAGATATTACAATGAATTTCTCTCTCAATAGATCTAACAATTTATGCGTAAAGAGTTATCCAAAAGGTTAGCCAAAGTTTCACCAAATGGATTTCTCTAAATGAATTCACCAAAGATTATATCAAAGATTTAGTTAGCTACAATTGCTAACTCCTATATATACTGTAGAGAAAAGCTAAAGCTACAGTACATATGAGAAACAGACTAATAGAATAATTACACGTGTCCTAATTAGTAACTGAATATAACAGAGAATATCCCAAGATATGAATTCTGAACATACTTCTGAATAAGCGCTTCAGAACATTTGTCTTCATAGTCAGAAGTTCTGAGTCTCCTACTCAGAACTCTGAACCTTCTAGTAAGAATCCAACACTTAGAATCTTTTTGAGATTTCTCACTCAGAACTTCTGAGTCTTCTACTCAGAACTTCTGAGTCTTCTTTAGTCTTCTTACTCAGAACTCAACACTTGTGTTTTTGACAAAACTCTAGACCTAACAATCTCCCCCTTTTTGTCAAACACACTTGTACTTTTCATCATCAAATTCGTAGAGCAGGAACAATCTTCAGAAGGATCTCTTCTGAATGCTTTGACAACTTCTGCTCAGAATTCTGAATAATCTGAGTTAACAACTTCTGGTCAGTCTTTAATCAGCAGCAGCAACGATTTCCAAATTGATTTCTGTTATATATTTGCTTTTTCTTTGCTCCCCCTTGAAATGACAATTCTCATCTTCATGTCAACTTTCATAAGATTTCTTTATAAGAAACAATAGATCAGTTTCCTTTTCCTCTTCTCCTTCTTAAAATTACATTTCTCTCTTTTGTTGTTTCTGTACAATCATTTTCTATTTTCTTCTCCCCTTAAAGTTTTGTAAAGCAGAAACATATCAATCTCCAAAATCTTTAGCTTTTCTCCCCCTAAAGTTTTGGAAAGCAAAATCATCTTCAAAATCTTTAGCTTTTCTCCCCCTTGATTTTCAAAACATTAGCGATGCTTTTTCTTCGAATGAAGTCTATGCTTTTTCTCCTCCTTAATGAATAACCTTGCTCCCCCTCAAAATAAGAATTCTGGAGCAAATTATTTTCTCCCCCTGAAAGTATGCATATATTTCATTAAAATTATTCATTTCAAATATAGTGCTTTAATGAAACATTTATGCAAGGAAAATAAGATTCACTGAACTATACTTGATAACTACTAACATTTGATCATCTGAAAATTTTACAAAAGAAATCCAACTTAATGAAATTTAACAGTTTTTTCAATCAAATGAAATCAAATGCATGTGTTTGGATTCAAATACAAGTCATCATTGCATATCAAGTTAAAAGTGTTCAGTTTCAATCCCTTTATTAAATCTATTTGGCGTGCTTAGCATGCGAAATATGATTAGCTTCAAGCATATGCAATTCAAAAACATATAAGAATACTTTGCTCTACTCACACTATTTGTCCAAAATCAGGATTTTCACAAATTTACAGGTTTATTGTGACTTTGTATTTTCCCAAAGTTTCAAGAGATGTGTGCTCATTGGCATCTTTTCTTTTGTGCTCATTGACATCTTTTAATTTTGTGCATATTGGCATCTTTTAATCAAAAAGTTTAGTAAGAATAAGATACATCGTTAAACATGACTTTCTATCTGGTTATATAGCAGGATTTGGGTCAGCATATCCCAGCCCAGTTGGTCTTAGGTGCTAGGTGACAAGCACCCCATGGAACTTAATTTCCCAAACCAGAAAGGCCACATCGATATATCTTAAACCCATTTGTACCAGTAGAACATGGCTTTCTATCTGGTTCTATTGCAGGATTTGGGTCAGCCGATCCCAGACCAGTTGATCTTAGGGACTAGGTGTCGAGCACCCCTTAGGACTTACTCTCCCAAACCAGAAAGGCCATAGGTACAAACTTTCAAACTAAATGATTTTATATATATTTATATTTCATCTCAATCACTTGGTACTAAAACGTAGTACTTCCCCCATATTTTTGTTTCCATCCAACATTCTGACATTTAGGCTTTTTGAGCATTATATTCTATATAAGTATAGATTTCATAACATTGAGCATTCGGCATAATTTCATTCATGTTTTGCTTACCTTTCGATTTAATTCAGAAGTGAAAGTTGAAACAAATATAACTCAGATAATACAAAATACTTGTAAAATCACTTTTTGACACACATTTATTCATTGAATGAAAATTAAAAAAAATCATATCATTGAATTAAATTGTTAAGATTCAAACATTCAAAGCAATAGAAATAAAACATAATACAATGTTACCTTTCACCACTTGTTCCTTGAAACAGAAAAATATGACAGTTAAGTATATCACCTGAGAAGTATGAGTTCTAAATTGATTTGTTTAGAAGTCTTAGTCTCTGAAGTACGGGTCCTGAACCGAATTATTCAGAAGCCATTGTCATTTAAGTACGGGTTTTGAACTGATATGTTCAAAAACCTAAAACGTTGAATTACGGGTTTTGAACATTATGTTGAAACAATCAGATCAAATTTTGAGTCAATACTTCCTCTGAAATCAAGATAATCCTGCAAAATCAAGAGATTTTGGTAATCATCTACGATGATTCCTCATTAGTTATCAAAAAAAATTCTGAGTAGTAGAGTCAGAATTCTGATTAGAGGAGTCAGAATTCTGAGTAACTTGCTCAAAATTCTAAGTATCAGAGTCAGAATTCTGATTAGTTGAGTCAGAATTCTGAGTAGTAGAGTCAGAAGTCTGAGTAACTTGTTCAAAATTCTAAGTATCAGAGTCAGAATTCTGAATAGTTGAGTCAGAATTCTGAGTAGTAGAGTCAGAACTTCTGAGTAAGAGAGTCAGAATTCTGATAAAACTATCCAGAGAAAATTCCTTAGAAAAATGTTTGGATTTTGTGATATTTGAACATTCTGAACTTCAAATCACCATAACTTGCTCAAAAATCAGAATTTTTCAACCAAAATTTGCAGGGTTGCTCAAAATGTGATTCTGAACACATTCTCTGGAAATGTTTTCTAGCAAAAATATCCACAACTATGAGTTCGATAACCCCATAGTAAACAGAACTTTTTCGTAAAAAATATTCTTCAAAGTCAACAAATTGATCTGTATGAATCAGAAATCAATAATCACATTCAGACCGAGTTTTGGACTAAATTATCCAAAAGTCAAAATTCTCAATTTAAGCTCAGCATTTGTTTTAAGTCATGTGTCAGTATTATCATTCAGCTCTACACATGAATAACCTGCAAAACAGATTAAGTTGACTTTGGTACCCATATGAACTTGGGTCCAGGTTTGTTAGGTGCAGTAGCATATGCAGATATTCTATAAGAACCATACCAGTGCTGAATAAAATTCTTGTTC
The DNA here is from genome assembly GCA_033807775.1 of Saussurea involucrata. Lineage (NCBI taxonomy): Eukaryota > Viridiplantae > Streptophyta > Magnoliopsida > Asterales > Asteraceae > Saussurea > Saussurea involucrata. The sequence goes on from CM066314.1 coordinate 92,609,700, forward strand.
ACAAAATCATTAGTCCCACAATATGAACAACAAAGTTTCTTTTGTGCAACTCTGACTAATTGATTTACAGAATAAATCACATCAGGTTTAACAAAAGATTTTCTTTGAAATGTATTGTTCTTCTTGACATTTGAATTAGGAACTTTTGATTTTGGCACTTCTTTCTTGGAAGTTGTTCCTTTAACTCTCCATTCCATTTTTATCTTTTTAAAAGAACAATTATAAGATTTATCAATAGCAGAATCATAAAACAGATTAGAAGAACGAATCTGATCTTTTGAACTATGATTTGATTTGTCAACAACTTTCGTTTCAAATTCCCTAAACTTTTTAACATACAAATCAAACCTTGACTGCAAATCAGATTTGGACTTCCTCTCTATCATGATTTTAGTTGATAAATCAGATAATTTCTTAATAAGCCTCCTTATCTCCAAATGAAAAACTTTCTTTTCCTTCTCAAACTCATCTTTTAAGCATTTTTCTTTAAAGCCATTTACCTTCTTCTTTTCAGTCTCTTTCCTTCCATCTTCTAACTCTTTCTCCAACTCATTTATTTTTACAGAAAACTCATTTAACATTCCTGTTTTCTTTTTCTCAAAACCATTCTTTTCTTTTTGAAAAACATTTTTCTTGCATTCAAACTCTTTTCTTTCTTTTGCAAGAATTTTCTCCAAATCAGAAATTTTCAAAGATAATTCAACAGACTTTGTTTCAAAACCTTTCCTCTCTGTTTGAAAGTCTCTTCTCTCTTTCTCAAATTTCACTCTTTCAAGTATAAGAACTTGTTCAAAATCATAGATCTGTTTCAAGAGTTGACAATTTTTCATTTCACATGATTTGATTCTATTTTCAGACTCTGTCAACATCTTTCTTCTAAAATTGCCTTTCTCTTTCAAATCAACATTCTCTTTTTCTAACAACTTTATGTTTTCTTGAACCTTTTCAAAATCCTTTAGAAAATCAGATTTCTCTTTTTGCAAAATCTTTATAACTTTTGCATATTCGTCTTGTTTTGCTTGAAGATTAGAAATCTTGCTTTCAAAATGAACAATCTCAGTTTTTGGTTCAGAAATTGTTTCTTTTGCTTTTACAGGACTTAATTTTTGTAAATTGTCTGAACTGGTTATAGAAATTGCAGGTCGCACAAAAACTTCAATAATCTCAGGCATGATGAAATGACAAATTCGAATATCAACTATGAATTATGATCAAAAATGAGAATCAACACAAATCTAGAACATGCAAGAATTAATCAAATTTGTCACATGCATTTCATCAAACAGTTAGAGTACATGAATTAATGAAATCTTCTTTTCAACAAAGAATTTGAATACTAATCAACATGCAGCAGATATAATCACTTTGATCCAGAAACCAATCAAGAATTTCGAAAACATACCTGTGATCTCTATTTAATTTCGAGAATTAATCAGCATAGAGAGAAAATCTTTGGATGACTTGATTGTAAGATATCGATTCAACAGAAAGACAAATTCAAATTTCTTGAATCAATGATAGAAACTAATTCAAGAATTGTTAGGAATTCAAGAATTGTTAGCAGCAGCGGAATCAATTGTCGAATTGATCAAGAAACTTCAAGAACGCGATCAAACACACTCTTGGACGAATTTGTTTGTTGATTGGCTCTGATACCAATTGAAAGTCCAGGATACACTCTTACAATCAAATATGAACAATTAAGATCGTATTCACAGCAACTGGTCATATGATCTATTAACAATCTGTGAATTACAAGATATTACAATGAATTTCTCTCTCAATAGATCTAACAATTTATGCGTAAAGAGTTATCCAAAAGGTTAGCCAAAGATTCACCAAATGGATTTCTCTAAATGAATTCACCAAAGATTATATCAAAGATTTAGTTAGCTACAGTTGCTAACTCCTATATATACTGTAGAGAAAAGCTAAAGCTATAGTACATATGAGAAACAGACTAATAGAACAATTACACGTGTCCTAATTAGTAACTGAATATAACAGAGAATATCCCAAGATATGAATTCTGAACATACTTCTGAATAAGCGCTTCAGAACATTTGTCTTCATAGTCAGAAGTTCTGAGTCTCCTACTCAGAACTCTGAACCTTCTAGTCAGAATCCAACACTTAGAATCTTTTTGAGATTTCTCACTCAGAACTTCTGAGTCTTCTACTCAAAACTTCAGAGTCTTCAGAGTCTTCTTTAGTCTTCTTACTCAGAACTCAACACTTGTGTTTTTGACAAAACTCTAGACCTAACAGGAACCGTTACACCTCGTTTTCTTTTGTTCAGCGCTTCTTGAAAGATCAAGGGTTTTAGGTGTCGTGCCTGAATGTCTTTTCTGAAGTCGCACCAGTAGATGAGATCTCTGAGCTGTTCGATTGGAGTGATTGGAAGCTCAGCGATCCGTTGAAAACATTTACGTCCGTCGTAGTCGAGAAAGAATATTCCATAAGGATTACTGATGACTTTACCAGGGACGAAAAGTTCACATGGTGGCAAAGAAAAGTCAAGGGCAGATAGATCAGGGTCAGGACCAAGCACTTCAGCGCGAGAGAAACCAATTCCAGTTTCATTTCGTATGACAGGACCTGAGTTTGAATCTTGACGTTTCTTCTTTGGAGAGGCCCTTTTTCTTTTCAGCTTAAGATCAGGAAGAGGAGGAATGTCCACACAAGAAGATATCAAGTCGATCTGTCTGTTTATCAGCTTTTCGAAATGATCCTTGTACTTAGATTGTGACGATTGGATAGCTAACCTCATCTCCAGCCATTCAGAGAGACCATACCTTTTTACAGTGTCAGCGCGAAAGGTTTCAGATTTGCCATCTTCTCTGAAAAGTTTGATGTCAACAATAGGTACTCCGATAGAGGTTCTTCCAGAGATGAATACCTTGTTGATCTTCGATGGACGATATCTGAAGTGAATTTTCTCTTTACACCAGATCAGGGTGGTCTGAGAAACTTCAGTTTTCTTTTCCACGATCTTATGGGCTTCTTCCCAAAGCTTTCGTTGGATTTGAATGGGAACACGTTTCAGCTTGGGGTCTTTGACAGATTCTTGAGTAAGCTTGATCGCGTATTCTCTGTCTTTCTCTTCAGCTTCCTTTCTTTCAGCGATGAGGCGTTCAGCTCTGAGGTGTTCCTTGTATTCAGCTTTTGAAATTCTGAACTTAGGAGGAACTGAAGGCAGTTGATCACGCCTTAGAATGATTCGCTGATCCTCGAATCGCTTTATTATTTCCTCTTTTCTCATTTGATCCTCTTCACCCAGCTTTTGAGGAGCTGAGGAAGGTCTGTTTCTGTGCGAGAGAGGTTGTTCTTCTGGTTCATCAGTCTCAGAGATCAAATCTAAGACTGGGATTATTTCATCAGCAGCAACTGGCTTTATTGGAGAGATCGCAGTAGTTGAGCCTTCAGCGAAATCCTCAAGCAGGGGAGAGGACTAGCTGAATCACAGCGATCTTACAAATAAGAACTGGGTAGAAGAACTTGGGTAGAAAAGATAGAAAAAATAATGTGTATGGTGGTTGTAGAGTAGATAACTGATTGTTTAGAGATGTTCAGGGAAGGAATATAAGTAAAATTCAGTGTACCTGACAAACCGGCTTTGCAAGCAAGATCGTCAAGTTTTCGTCTTCAGCGAGTCCTTTGCCTTTGCCTTTTTCAGCGCCAGAGGCTGAGTGCTTTGTCTTTGTCTTCTCCCCTGTGGATTCAGTTATTACGATTCCTTTAAGAGCTTTGGTTCGAGGAGCAGGTTTGACAACAAAGAAATCGTCATCTTCATCATCATCATCATCATTCCTTGGAGAGGAAGATGGTTCATTATCAGCGATGTCGATGTCTTCATCTTCTTCTGCTTCGGATTCCTCAGCATCTTCTTCGAGTTGCTCCCCCTCAGATACAGAGGCGAGCTTCTCGGTTCCCTCTGGGTTTTCATCTCCCTGAGGTCCAGCGATCAGATCTTTAATTCCCTCTCCCCTGATAGATCCATCATGGGAAAGGTCTTCAGCGCTTTTCTCCTGGTCTTCAGCGCTCTTTTCCCCGGTATGTTCAGCGCTCTTTTCCCCGGTATGTTCAGCGCTCTTCTCCCCCTCTTTCTCATGATGGGGGGAGGAGTGAGTAGACTCAGCGTTGGTGTCATCTCTGTCTTCTGGGCCAGAGATTTTTACACAACCTTCAAGCCTTGCTATTCTGTCTTCAAGGCCAGAAATAGCAGGCGTGATTTTCTTCAGCTCTGTGCGATCCTCCGCTGTAAATGAATCCAAAATAGGGATAGGGGCAGGAGCAGGAGCTGGATTATTTGCCTTGTTTACCAGCGTCTCGATCACCGTCTTCATAGAACTAACGTCGGTCTTTACAGAGCCTAAGTCAGTCTTGACCGCTGACATATCACCCTCTAATTTTCCAACCGATGTCTTCAGCGTTGTTACCTCGCTGGACATGGTGGAAACTGATTTTTTGAGGCTGGTGTAGTCAGTGTAGATGTCGGAGAGCACTTTGGCAAAATCGGCGAGAGTCTTATCAAGTCCCTTGATGTCTTCAGTGGAAGCTTTCTTCTCCACCACCGTTGTCAGCTTTGTCAAATTCTCTCCAGCGTTTGTTACAGCGGTAGAGTTGTTGGAGAGTGTGGTGGTGAGACCGATCAGCTTTGTTTCCACGGACTTCAGAGACTCGTTGATGTCTCCCAAATTAGGACCTGTAACATATAAGTACTTGTGAACAAAGTAAAGCTCAGAAGTTTCAGGTTTAGTTACAGTGTTTAAGGTGGGATTTGTACCTGCAGGAGGATTGACGAAATCATCAAAGTTGAGGGTTCCTGCATAATGTTCCATATCTTCCTTAAACGTTCGGTGAGGGATGGAGATCTCTGCAGGTCCTGTCTTCATCATTCGCTGAGAAGCATCAGCGGTGGCTTCTGGAATGATGGCATCTCCAGTAATTTTTGGAGGAGTGTCCAAGAGAGTGGGGTGAGAAGCGAAGGATAAGAATGGGGTTCGGGTACTGAGTTCAGCGTTGTAATCGCTGAGAATCACTTCATCAGTCTTTTGAGAGACTGAGGGAGGTTGGGTAGGTTCCAAGTTTCTAACCTCAGCGTTTGGAGACGCTGAAGTCTGGATTTGAGGGATGGATTGAACGGGTGTGGCAGAGCGTACCACAGAACTTTCCTTCAGCTCGTCAGAATGAGCTGAGGAGTCTTCAGCATGGAATTGCTGGGGTTGCTCCTTGGTTTTCTTGATCCTTTTGGAATCAAGTTGGGTGTGAGAGGGTTTCCTTTTCTTAGAAGGAGAGGATTTTGTGGCCGGGGTATCAGCGATGGGTATTGTCGCTGAAGGAGCCACAGAAAGCGGAGAATTTAGAAGAGTGAAAAGAGTAGAGAGACGTACCTCGGTGGCGACAGGTTTGAAGTCGAGAACCTTAGGGCCAATCTGAGAAAGTTTCAGATCACCCTCTTCAGGATAGCTGTCCTTTAGGCCATATTGAAAGATGGCGCTGATGAATCGTGGGTAAGGAACCCATGCTGGTCTGTCAGCGGCATAATCGACACGTTGAATCAGGTCATCATAAATAATGGAGGCCCAGTCAATGTTTAGACCTTTCAGCAGTGCGTATCCCATGGACTGCTGAGGTTGGGCGGCTTGATCAGACGAGCCGGACTTCGTTGTCATGCAGCTGATCAGGTGTGCGAAGATGAAATTCATCTCGCTAGGCATCTTGGATTTCTTTATCAGTGTCAGCTTCTTCTCAGGCTTCTTGTCCCTTCCAGTTTCCCAGATGTAACCCATTGCGTCGAGGAAAGCAATGATTGCTTCTCTGTCAGCATGCTTCTTATGGTCAGGGAATGGAACAAAGGGTTTTTCTTTGGTAGCATTTGGGAAGTTCAGGGCTTTTCGGATTATGGCGGGTGTGATCTTGATGGTGCCATACTCAGTATCGCTGAGTATGCAGTCGATGGTTTTGGATGCATCTTTGGCAGAGGGTAGCTCAGTGTGTCTGGCAGAGTACCAGAACTGGGATAAGAGCCGCTGACTGGCAGAAGGTGTTATGGTCAGGGCTGTGTAGATGGGGATGTTCTTCAGAAAACTCACAGCATCGTCCAGATGTGATACTTGCTTCCGAGGAGGAAACTCGAGAAGAGCTGAGAGGTTGTTGGCCTTAGTCCAATCTAGTTGATCCAACTCGAACTTAACCTGAGGGGCTTTGATGATGTCCACTTCCTCAGAGTCAGCGGAGATGGACTCAGCGATAACATTCAGCTTTGAAGTTGCCATTTCACTGTATTATCAGTTCAACCAAAGATATTAACAAATAAGAGTTATCTTAATGTGGAAATAATTTCCATTAAGATGGTTCGAATTTTGTCCATTACATTCAGACAGAATGTCTTAATGAAGATTAGGGTTTTTCTTGTTTTTGAAAAACGAATTTTACACCCATTAAGTCTTGTATTCCAGTTTCTTAAAAAAAACTGGATACGAATGAAGAACAAGTTTAAGATTTAGATTTAAAACTTGAAGGACAACCATGAAATGGTTGTGTTCATAAAACCATGAAAGAAATGATTTCATTTTAAAAAGTTCTTTTGTTTGATCTTATTTAAGCAAAGAGAAGATCAGAAACAAGTTATTTACATTTGAAAAAGAAGAACATATTAACCTTGAAGTTGATGAAGAAGATGATGAACAGTTCTTTGAAGATTGAGAGCACAAATGCAACAGTAATTCTTTTCTTGCGGAGAAAGATTGTTCGTGTAAAAGACAAATATAAACGATGAAATTGTTTATATAGGAAGAGAGTAGAGAGAGAAAAACTTGAGCGGGAAAGTTTTTCATCATGACACGGACACGTGTTTGCATTTGATTGGAAGTTGAACGAAACGTGCAAACGTGTGTAAGAAAGAAGTCGTGCCTGGTGTTATCCGTTGCAATGACGTCACAACTGTCCTTTCACATTCTTTTAGGATGTCTCTGAGGTTTTGAAAGCTCAGGGACTCTTTGAAAAACATGAAGCACTGAATAGAAGATATCAGTGAAGGTTTTAAGAACTTTCAAAATATCGCTGTTAAGGAAGAGATATTCAGCGATGCATTTGTTTTTGAAATCTTGCATTTTCTTGCGTTTGTCAGAGAGAGAAAACATACCTGGATATCAGTTTAACCAAGTTTATTCAGAGAGAAGATGATTGAATAGGTTATACGAGTTGATTTTATCCTATCGCTGATTAATGTGAACCGCTGAAAATTTTACCCTTCAAAGTTCAGCATTCCAAGCTCGCTGATGAGAAAGTTGAATCTTGTCTCATCAAGAGGTTTGGTAAACAAATCAGCTAACTGATAATCAGTTGGGATAAAATGAAGTTCTATATTACCATTCATCACATGATCTCTGATAAAGTGATATCTGATTTCGATGTGTTTCGTCTTTGAGTGTAGCACTGGATTGTTTGCTATGGCGATGGCACTTGTGCTGTCGCAATAGATTGGAATTTTGGAGAGCTGAAGATCATAGTGTAGTAGCTGATTTCTCATCCACAAGACTTGGGAACAACAGCTTCCAGCGGCTACGTACTCAGCTTCAGCTGTGGAAGTGGACACTGAGTTTTGCTTTTTACTTGTCCAACTTACCAGCTTTCCACCCAGGAGCTGACATCCTCCTGTGGTGCTTTTCCTATCCATTTTGAAACCTGCAAAATCACTGTCTGAATAGGCGGTTAGATCGAATCCTGAGTCTTTGGGATACCAAAGGCCTAGATTCGCTGTACCCTTAAGATATCGAAAGATTCGCTTTACAACTTTCATATGAGATATCTTAGGTTCAGCTTGATATCGTGCACACAAGCATGTTGCAAACATAATATCGGGTCGGCTAGCTGTAAGATACAATAGTGAGCCGATCATCCCACGGTACAGCGTGACGTTGACAGGAACACCCTTTGTGTCCTTATCAAGTGTCAGCGGTGGTGCCATAGGGGTTTTCATAGCTGAACTTTCAGTTAAGTCGAATTTCTTCAGCATATCTTTAACATACTTTCCCTGATTTATAAAAGTTCCTTTTTCAGTTTGCTTAATCTGAAGACCAAGGAAATATGTTAGTTCACCCATCATGCTCATTTTATACTCATCTTTCATTCTATCAGCGAAACGAGTACAAAGCTCAGGGTTAGTAGAACCAAATATAATGTCATCAACATATATTTGAACTAAAATGATATGACCTTTCACTTTTCTAAAAAATAGAGTTTTGTCAATCTTACCTCTTTCAAATTGTTCAATATGGAGATAAGTAGAGAGAGTGTCATACCATGCACGAGGAGCTTGCTTTAAGCCATAAAGTGCCTTGTCCAGTTTATAAACATAACCTGGACGCTTAGGATCTGAGAATCCTGGAGGTTGTTCCACATAAACTTCTTCATTCAGCTTTCCATTCAGAAACGCTGACTTAACATCCATCTAATGTACAGTGAAGTTTTTGTGTACAGCATATGCTAAGAAAAGAAGAATAGATTCAAGTCTTGCTACTGGAGCAAAGGTTTCGTCATAATCTATGCCTTCCTCTTGTCTGTATCCCTGAGCAACAAGACGAGCTTTGTTGTGAGTTACAGTACCATGTTCGTCCAACTTGTTTCGATAGACCCACTTAGTGCCTATCACCGTTTTGTCAGTTGGTCTCCGAACAAGTTTCCAAACTTTGTTTCTTTCGAATTCAGTCAGCTCTTCTTGCATAGCGCTGACCCAGTTTGGATCTCTGAGGGCATCATCTATTTTCTTTGGTTCAGTTAGTGAAATAAAATTAACAAATAAGCAAATATTACCTGCACTTCGTCGTGTCTGAATACCAGCGTTTGGATCACCAAGAATTTGATCAATTGGGTGATTTGCAGTCCATCGCTGAGCCGGAGCATACGTCGCTGATTCAGTCTGAACTGGAGAAACTGAAGATGAGGCTTCAGCTACTTCTGGATTATCAGCTAAGAGAGGAATGTTTGCATTTGTCACTTCATTCACTGATTGCTGAGAAATAGACGGAATATCTGAGACATTTGGATCAACTGCAGGTATAGTGTTTATAGGAACAGCTGAGACCCAAGATGTTTCGGCTTCATTATTCTGCATATCTGGAATGATAGTAGGACCATCATTTTCTACGGTATGAGCATGAGGAGTGGGAACTTCTTCTGAATCACCAAGATGAGAAAACATCCATTGATTCAGTTCTTCAGTATCAGCGGACGGTTTAGAGTTCGCTGAACGGGATTCGTCAAACGTGACGTGAATAGTTTCTTCTACAGTTTGTCTTCTACGGTTGAAGACTCTGAAGGCTTTGGAGACTGAGGAGTATCCAAGAAAGATTCCATCATCAGCCTTAGAATCAAACTTACCATGGGCATCTCTGTTGTTCAGTACGAAACACTGACAACCAAAGATGTGAAGAAAGTTGATTGAAGGCTTTCTTCCTTGAAAAAGTTCATAGGCAGTCTTTTTGAATCTTTTGACTATCAGTGACCTGTTTTGCGTAAAGCAAGCAGTGCTGACAGCTTATGCCCAAAACTGAGTAGGTAGGTGAGAATCGCTGAGCATTGAACGTGCAGCTTCAATAATTGTTCTATTTCTTCTTTCAGCGACTCCATTTTGTTGCGGTGTTCTCACTGACGAAAAGTTGTGAGAAATACCCTTACTCTCAAGGGAGGAATCAAGAGAACTGTTTTTGAATTCAGTTCCATGATCACTCCTTATTGAGCGAACAGTCATATTGTTCAGAGTTTCCATCTTCCGAACAAAGGTGATGAGTTCTTCAGGGGTGTCACTCTTAGAACGGAGAAACATTACCCATGTGTAACGAGAGAATTCATCAACTATGACCAGCGTATATTTCTTTCCAACGATGGATTGTTTGTTAACAGGGCCAAACAAATCCATATGGAGTAGTTGAAGAGGAGATGACACTGAGGAGACTTGCTTTGACTTGAAGCTTGCCTTGGTTTGCTTCCCTTTTTCACACGCTGAACATAAAGACTCTTTGGCGTATGAATGTTGAGGTAGACCAGTGACTAACTCTTTGGAGGAAAGAGTATTCAGCGTCTTGAAGTTGAGATGTGAGAGCCTTTTGTGCCATAGCCAGTTAACATCATAATATGCCTTTGAGAAGAAACAGGAGTTCTCAGTGGTTGTTGAATCCATGCTTATTACATAAACATTTTCCAAACGATAACCGCTGAGAGCTATCTTCTCCTTTTTGTCAGTGACAAAGCAGGATTCCTTAGTGAAAATCACTTTGTTATCCATCTCGCAAAGTTGACTGATGCTCAGAAGATTCTGCTTCAGCCCTTCAACATATGCGACTCTTCTGAAGGATGTTGTACCATTTGAAAGTACACCATACCCTCGGGTATGTCCTTTTCCATTTCCACCAAATGTCACAGAGGGACCCTTCTCTTCCTTGTATTCAGCGAGCAGGTTTTTCTTACCAGTCATGTGTCTAGAGCATCCGCTATCAAGATACCAGATACCCTTCTTAACCTGCATTTACAAAGGAAGATTAGTTTTGCTTGGGTACCCACTTCACCATGTATACGCGTTTGTCAGTGGAAGTAGTTGGAATGGGTTCAGCAGTCTTCGCAGCATTTGAAGATTCAGCTTTGTCTTTCTTCACTTTGGTCAATTTCTTGACCTCTGCGGTAGGAGTCACCTTGACCTGAATTGCAACTGGGTTGGTCTTCTTGGACTTGGGTGCTATCTTCACCTTAGCTATCTTATCAGCTTTGGTGGCTGTGGGGCACTTACTTGCAATTCTTGTCTCAGACCCCATTGAGAGAAATTCTTTTAAAGACATGATTGTAAGATGATTCAACAGAAAGACAAATTCGAATTTCTTGATCAAAAAACAGAACAAATTCAAGAATTGCTAAGAATTCAAGAATTACGAGTAGCAGCGGAATCAATTGACGAATTGATCAAGAAATCTTCAAGAACCCGATCAAGAACCTTCACGATCACGATCTTGAACAAATTTGTTTGTTGATTGGCTCTGATACCAATTGTAGAAACCAGGATTCAATCTTACAATCAATTATGAACAATCAAACAGTAAATGAGAGAGAATTGGATCAAAAAAACTTGTATTCAATCAAGAACATATTACAGATCTTAGAGAGAGAATCTCTCAAAGATTACAAAGTGAATACAAAGTTATGCGGGAAAGTTAGTTAGCCAAACAGTGCTAACAACTATATATACTGTAAATGAAACACTAAAGCTACAGTACATATATGAAAGACTAATAGAACTAATACACGTGTCCTAATTAGATAACAGAATATAAAGGAAAATATCCTATCATAAGTTCTGAACGTGTTGTTTAGAACTTCTGAACATTCTTCTGATAAAGCTTCTCAAAACACACACTTCAGCACTTGGACAATTTCATCTTCATCATCAGAAGTTCTGAGTCTTCTTCTCAGAACTCTGACCTTTCTATTCAGACTTTCACACTTAGTAATCTTTCGGAGATTCTTCAGTCAGAGCTTCTGAGTCTTCTTACTCAGAACTCTGAGTCTTCTATCCAGATCTAGCACTTGTGTTTATTGGCAAAACTTCAGATCTAACAGATAAAGTTGTACAATCTAATTATAGCACACATGAAATAGATCTCTGCATTAAAATTTGGGAAATTAATTAAAATATCCAAAGTTTGATTTTGACTTGCAGAAATACCCAAAATGGCAACCTAATTTGCAGAAATACCCCATTTTCTGCTATGGGGTCTGCGATCGCGGACCATACCCACGTGGCCCGCGATTTAGTTCCACGGTGGTCCTGCTATGGGGTCGAAAATTACACTTTTGGCCCCTCTAGCGATTTGGTCCCTCGGTGGTCCAAAATATACAGTTTTCGCCCCTCCCCTCGATGGGGGCCGCGATTTGGAGGTAAAATTTTCATTTTTGGTCCCTTTTTGCACGATTTTTGCATGTTTTTACTGTTTTTTTCCACAATTATTGTACTTGGAAGACCAAATTGTGGTTGAAATTCACTGGCTTGTTTCATCAATGTTGAATTATTGTACTTGGAAGACCAATTTATGGTTGCAATTCATCTTGGTTGTTTCATCAATGTTGAATTATTGTACCTCAATGAAATTTCATCCATAAATATCAGTAAAATGCAATCCATAATTCACATCCATTCCATCCTTCTTTCTTGCTTTCTTTCTTCAGTATTTTATTTTTGAGATCCTACTGAAAAAATGAGTTCTTCTGTTGCAAAAGCTAAGCTATTTTCTGTTACGATGGTGAATGAGTGCAAGACAACAATGAGTGGAGTTTTGCTTATAAATCTAAGCATGGTGTAAAATTGCCAGTAAACTTTTCTCATCAGAAGTTTGATGCATACGCCATGCAAAAATGTGGAATCGGCCCTTCTGTTGTTTGCAAGTTAGTGTTCAAGAATGGTGATGGGTCAATTGTGGAGTTATCCAACGATGGGGATATCTCTGGTTTTCTGCACTTTGCAGCCCAGTCATAAAAACCTCCATCACTTTTTGTGTATGCCGATTCATCGGTGTGCGACGAAGATGATGATGAAGGTGACGACGAAGGTGATGTCGACGGTGATGACGAAGACCTCTAAATGGAGGAGCCTGATTCTCAATTTCAGGCGTCCTACGACCCAACGTTTTATTCGGGTCATGCATATGGTCTTAATGACTGTTATCCTGATTTTGTTCCGGAGACGCAACAAGAAGAAGAAGAAGACCAAGAAGGACGCTTTGCTGGAGTAGCTGATGACGAAACCCATGTTTTCACAATGGGTAGATCTGATATAGACAGATCAGGTACCGATAGTGATAGTGATGAGGACGAATAAGGACGAAAATATACCCCTAGTAGTAAATAATTTAGTCAGTTAAATGAATTTTTTTATATGCCCTCTATTCTTCCAACCCCGGATACCCATACACAAACCTACGAACATGCACCTTATAATCCCAGTTCAAGGATACAAGTAGGTCAAATATTTGATTCGAAGGATGACTTGGACACACAGGTCGGAATTAAGTTCATACAAGAGGGTTTCGAAAGTTACACGCCGAGATCCGACAAAACCTGATACGAAGTTGTATGTGCGAGAGAAAATTGTAATTGGAGGATGTACGCGAGGTTTGTGGGCCCTAAAGGAGGGATGTTTTTTATTAGAAAGTTGCACAACGAACACTTGTTCGAGGACGCAACTGAATCCTAACCACAAACAAGCCAACAAAAGGACTTTGGGTGCATTACTGAAAGACAAATTTCTTGATGCTAGCAGGGCATTGCGTCCAAAGGACATCGTGAACGATATAAACCAGCAGTACGGGATCACAATTGGTTACTACCAAGGCTGACATGCGTGATGCAGGGCACTGCTAATGGTTAAAGGCACGTTTGAGCAGTCGTATGAACGACTCCCACCGTATTTATATAATTTGCAGTTGCAGAATCCAGGTACGGTCACCTAGATAAGGACCGATTCAAAGGGACGTTTTGAGTTGTGCTTCGTTGCCCTTGGACCCGCGGTATGTATATTAACACGTCATATGTTTACACATTATAAAGTATAACATTTACAAAGGGAAACCACCTACGTTTTTGCAGATCTGCACATTTCTGGAAAATTTGCGTTGTGTCCTGGTATTAGACGTTGCCCATTTAAAGGGGCCTTACTTGGGTATGATTTTCCTGGCGGTTGCCATGGACGGGAATAATGCCATCGTTCTCGTAGCTTTCAGAGTAGGCAAGTCCGAAATCGGGGAGGAGTAGACTTGGTTTCTGTCCATGTTGAGACAAGCTATCGGAGACCCAGAAGGGTTGGTGTTTATGTCCGACATGGATGCTTCCATAAGTGCCGCAATCTCTGCCACGTACCCAAACGCCCCTCACGCCTTATGTTGACGATATTTGGAGATGAACGCCAAATCCAAGGACAAACGTATTACCACCCACGACGCCGTCTACTGGAAGGCATGCAGAGCGTACGGCTCGGGAGTTTGACTGGTACATGAATGTTCTACGAGTTAGTGCCAAGGATGCAGCCAAAGTTATGGACGATGTTGGACCGGAGAGGTGGTCCGCGGCCCATTTTCCTACACAACGGTATGCCATTCTGACCTCCAATAGTGCAGAGTCGGTGAATGCACTCTCCCGATTTACGCGTAAATTGCCGATTGTACAACTTATAGAGTACTTCCAGGCCTTTCAACAAGAGTGGTACCAACTTCGACGCCGAAAAGGAGGTGAGATGCATAATAGACTCACACCAAAGGCGGAGGAGATAATTCTCCTCAGGGCGGGACAGGCATCGGCTTGGAGGGTAAGTGAAATTGGGTATGGGAGGTACCAGGTTCGTGATAACCTACTTGACACGATTGTAGATATGACCGACCATATTTGTTCATGTTTTCAATGGCAAAAATCTGGGTTACTGTGCGGCCATGCCATCGCTACTACAAGATATATGGGTCGTAGAGATTGCAACGACTTGGCTGTAAATTTCTTCACGTCCAAAACTTACCGAGCAACATACTATGAGGTAATAAATTCAGCTGGACCCCTTGAAGCATGGGTGTCTCTACCCGGCCCCCTTCCGCCATGCTATCCACCGTTAAACACTAAGAACAGAGCCGGGAGACCGAGAAAGAACGATTGACGTCCATCACGTGGTGAAGGTTCGATACAGCGAAAATGTACTCGGTGCCAATGCATAGGACATACTCGTGGAGAGTGTCCAACTCCCGCCCCTTCAACCGTGCTAAACAGTAGACGTTCAGTCAGCCAACGAAGTAGCACGCAGGGCCCGTCGGAGCTTGAACCACATGCAAGTATAAGATATGATAACGTTGATCTGAACATTGATTTCCCTTTATTGGTACGATAAATCTTGTATGCTTAGTGCTCTTGTTTTATATATAACATGATTTTATCTACTTTATCGTCCCGTGTAATTTATCAAACATAAGTGATCTACGTTGTAATTTAACAAACAAAAGAGACCCATGATTGAATCATATAGATAACTAGCAATAACCAAACAACTTATTTAGGAGGTTCACAAAAATATTTAACAATGGATTGGTCTTATATTACAAATCATGATTTTCATCACTTCACAAATGGTGAATATTTATACCATGCAGAGCTCAATAAAACCAAGTTACAAGGCATGTGGGTACAATCAACACAATCTCTTAAGAGGAATTCAAGCTCGATTTGGGTTGGATGTTCGAATCCTAAATTACATCGATAAAAACATCCACACGTAGAACACCGTTATTATAATTAAAAGATCGAGACATAATCATAAAGTGATTGAAACCCATATCATATCCTTAACATACACACAAAAAGAACACTAAAAGTTAACGAAACAATGTTACTTTTTTAGCAACAAAAGCTCCCAAAGGTTAACAAAAGACCAATAGTAGCAATAGACTTGCCTTCTCCAAGAGTTTAAGAGTGTTTCTTCCTATTTAATTTCTAGGCTTTATACACCTTAAATTGGTTTCTGTATTTAAAATACCCAAACCTACCTATCTTAACAACAAACTGCACAAAAACCTCACATTTACATACACATTTTCACTCTCTAATTTCTACTCTTTTTCCTTAACTTTTTTTGTTTCTTCTGCAACTCCTCCTTCAACTTGAGATTTTGCAAAAACAAAAAATCTTTCTCCTTCTCGAGTGATTTGGTATTCGTTTCCAACTCAGCGTACTTCTGCTTGGAATGTTCTTCGCGCTCGACCATTAGTTTTTCTACATGTTGGAACTTCGTCGCGAAGAAGGACGACCGGAGCTGAGAAAAGAGCTCCTTCACCAGCGAAAATGGCGTTGATGTTCTCTGATCCTGCTCCGAACCCATTTTTCTATATTAAATACATTAATTAATTTCTATATTACTTTAAAGAAATACCTGAAACAACTCAGACAATATGTGTGAAAAAAAACAATAAAAACATGCAAAACACCTTAAAACCCTAAATACATAAAATGATAGCCTAAAAACTAGAGGGACCAAAACTGCAATTTTTTGGCTCCAAATCGGCCCCCATCGAGGGGAGGGGCCAAAAGTGTAAATTAAGGACCACCGCGGGACCATCGTGGGCCAATTCGCGAACCTAGTCCGCGATCGCGGACCCCGTCGCGGGTTTTTTGGGTATTTCTGCAAAGTCGGGAGCCATTTTGGGTATTTCTGCAAGTCAAAGTCAAACTTTGGGTATTTTAATTAAATTCCCTTAAAAAATTTATGGGATGTTATATTATCTTTCTTTTTTATACAGAGAGTTTGTTTTTCTTTGACTATAATTTCTATGTGTCGATGTCACTACAAGAAAAATAGGTTTATAGGACGTCACCAACTTTTAAGTGTCCTATCCTAATACACTACTAGTGTTGTAACCGCGTGTTGCGCGGTAGTGTGAATAACTTGGGTAGCAATATGAAGATTGTTCATATGATAGATGTTAAATATGATAATCAACAAACATTATACAAATTATTTGTAGAAATCATTAGAATTTAGTTAGTGGAATTACAACATATATTTATATATACACCCACATACATGATAGGTTTTTTGTAGTTAATGATAGAATTGAACGATTGGCCTAATTTAATCTAAACTTAATTATACATTTTCTAACAAAAATATTACCCCATTAAACTTCGGGTTTAACTTTGCTTAATATATTATTATCAATAAAATAATATTTTTATTGCCATTAATGATAAGTTTCTTCAATTAATGAGAAAATAATTCAGAATATGTTTCATCAAAATACTAATAGTTTTGATTATATTGATTGTCATTGAAATAAAGTATAATAAAAGTTTTAAAAAATGATATTGATTGTTATGTAATAAAATGTGAAATTGAAAAGTTTTAGAAATTAATGTGTTGAGTTTAGATTAAAAATAAATCAAAATAAGAGGAAAAAAATATAAATATTATCATATATATTAATTTAAAGTATTAACTGTCATAAGTGTTTCATTTATGTATTGATTCATAACAAATAAAAGACGAATATGAATAGTTAGATCAATTAATGAGGTATAATTATATTATAATAATCATAACATACATGAAAATTTTAATCAATTAATCATATATATAGATTTAAAAAACTCAAAATTGGATAAAAATAAAAACAATCATCAAAACAATTCAAAAATGCCAATAAATATTCTTTTAGCTTATAATAATATATTTATGTATTGATTGTTGTGTAAATAAAATATGAATGGTAAATAAAACTAATTTTTTTTAATTACATTAATTGTTAAAATAATAAATTAAATTGTAAATAAACAGATTCATATAAAATAAAAATAGTTTTTAATTATACTGACTGTTGTAAATTAAAAATAAGGGTAAATAAACGTTACATATTAATTAATAAAAAAACAGTAAATAGTTTTATTCATATTTATTATGTAAATTAAAAATATTTGTAATCAATGTGTTGAGTTTAGAAAATGAAAAGTATATTTATTAATGATATATTTTTAATTTAAACTAATTCATAAGTTGAAGAAAATAATAAATAATATTTCAAATTCTCTCGAAATGCAATATCATCTATGAAAAAATAAAACGTAAAACTATTTTTTTAAACCTTATAAATAAACAATGCGTAAGTAAAAATGAAAATCTATAAATAAAAAACTTGTAATTTTTACAAAATAAATCTAAGAAACTTTTCAATAAAAAATATTTCGCCAATTGATAGTGAAAAGAACTTTGATGATTTTTTTGAGGATGAACTCATAAACATCATAAATTGTCAAAAAATGACAATATCAGCAGATTGTTTTTGAAGTAGTCAAAATTTAACGCAATTATCAATCACGTATAAATGGTTAATGTCAATGGAGCTTAAATTTGGAAAAAAAAATTATGTGATCATGTAATCACAAAATATCAAAATTCTATTTGAATGTATCTAATTTAAACGTAAACACAATTGTCGTAGGATAACAACAAACCCAACAATATGTAAAAGAAAAAAAAGTAATAACAAATAACATTTTTTTGGAGAATATAATTTATACATACCTAATTAAAATCTTTCATGTCTTCTTCAACTTTCATCTTCTTCACCCCCACCAAAACAATTTCTAGGATTTCATTTTATTTAGTATTGAATTCATAGACATCATAAATTATCATAACATTGACAAAAAAAATTGAGAAAATTACTACACCATTGTGCCACATGATTGGATGTGGTTGTTCCTTCAATACAGTTAAATATACACAAATATGACAGATAGATATATTATTAACAAACGCAAAAAAAAAACACAAATAACTCATCTACTAAAAAGCTTACATAAATCATACCTTAGAACATGATTGTTGTAACATGAAAACAAAAAGAAACAACATTTGAGAAACTGCAATAATATGAGCAAAACACAATCGAGGAAAAAACAATTTTTGAAGAAAACATATACACAAACATCAACAACAATATATAACTTCTACAAAACATGAAATAAAACATAAAAAGTTGTTACCTGGAAAATTTGCGGAGGAAGAACATTAGCTTCCATTTTAACGGGACAACTAATAATAGCTTACAATTGGATGAATCATGCAAATAGATCCACACACGATTGTTAACAAACTCATGTTGTTGTAACCTGAAGACAAAAAGAAACAAAATTTGAGAAACTGCAATAATTTGAGCAAAACACAATAGAGGAAAAAACAAATTTTGAAGAAAACATATACACAAACATCAACAACAATATATAACTTCTACAAAACATGAAATAAAACATAAAAAGTTGTTACCTGGTAAATTTGCGGGGGAAGAACAATAACTTCCATTTTAACGGGACATCTAATAATAGGTTACAATTGGATGAATCATGCAAATAGATCCACACACGATTGTTAACAAACTCAACAAAAAAAACCAAAATGACTCATCTACTATTTTGAATGTAACATGTATTTGATGATTTGATGGATAATAAGTTGAAAGGTTTAAAGGGTGAATGAAAAGTTGCAAAATTTATGTTTTAAATAATGACCTTAATAAATAAATTACATTATGAAATCAATTAAATAGATTAAAAAGTATTAAAAATTAGAAAAAATGAAAAATTTGAGAAAAAAGAAAGAAGAGATTCTAAGCATGAGAAGGTTTCACGTCATCACACGTGGTTTTTGTTTTAATATATATAGTAGTGTTGGGTACGTGTGTTGCACGGTGGCGATAATTTATTTTTATAGATAATGAGTTGAATTAAAATGAAACGTAATTCATCAATTAATATATGTATATATATATATATCAAAAAATAAACCAAATCTTCATCATTGATTACTATTTTATTTTGCACTATAATATTTACTATTTAGTTGGTTTTGATTCCAACCATCGTTATAGATAACCATTCATCCCTCTTTTTTATACCCATTATTTTTTCTTCCAAATAATCATATTACCGCTAACGTGGGATAACTAAACATATCCTTATTTCAAGATTGAGGAATACTCAAACCTCATTGTTTGAAGTAATCATCTTTTGTTTCTCTTTTAAATTTGTGCCACATTTTTTACTATTTGGTTGATTTTTATAAATTTCAAAACCCTTCATTCCTCTTTTTTATATTCATCATCTTCTTCCAAACTATCATATTCCCACCAGTGTGGGATTATAAAAATCAACCTTATTTCTAGATTTGAGGGATACTCAAATCCCATGTTCTGAAATCATCATCATTGGTTTTCCTCTAATCTCGCACTCTAAATTTTACCATTCAGTTGTATTTTGAAACACCTTAAAATCACAATAAATTTAAACCTTCCAAATTTAAGGTCCACAATAGTTTCTTCCAAAACTTTCATACATAAATAGGAGATTAGTAACAAGGTTTGTATTTACAGCTGATCTATTATAAACAACCGACTAATCTAATTCATACTCTAATAATCTCAGATTATACAGGTTGTCTATAATATCTCTAAAATAATTCTTGTTCTACTAAATTATCCAACATAGCTCCAAAAGCATACTTCTGGGACTTCTCGACACTCATCCCTGTTTATTCTTCCCTGAGCTAGTACCTGGTAAGAAAAATTAATTTGAAAAGATTACGCTTACGCCTAGTGAGTACACCCAGTTTTCAAATTAAACTTTATAAGCTTTGAAAACCAATTTGTAAGCAAAGCATATAATTTAACTAGTTTACAATATTTCTTATCGGAACCAGCAAATTCCGGTGGCTTGCAGCTCAAACACGTTTTATAATAGCAAACTTTCTCCATTCTCCTATTAACATTCAACACTGGGTTAACAGGCCGAGTTACAATACCAGTTCCCGTCTCCGGTCTTCGTGACTCGACACTTCTGTCATTTAACACTTTCATGAACGTTTCTTGTTGTTGTGCCAGTGCCGCATTCATCGCTCGCATCATATTTTCCATCATTCTGGACTCCATAGTGGATTCCGTCGTCACTGGGTTAGAGGTATCGGCATTCGTTTATTGCGCGTGACTTCCTTCTCCTCCCAATATAGGTGGCCTTGGTGGACTCTCATAAGTTCCAACCCTTTCGGGTTGCTTCTCCACCGCCCATTCATTTACTGCCCTTTCTTCTGAGGATTTGGGAGATCTGGTTGGTGTATTCACCATCGTATTCTGGATTACACAAAAGATAAGCATAAGAAATTGTTATACACGATTCCAACACAAGAAACGTACTTTAACGTTTATAAATCACCATTACAATATAAAACAAGTATGATCACGTAACAATACATTCATAATAACAGTAGCTAATTGAAATTATGAACATACTATACATAAGAATCCTCGTTGCCATCATCACAGTTCTTAATTCACGTATTTCCGTCACTCTAAGACTATCCCGTCTTAGTAATTCTACCCAATCTCACAAATCATATCTTAATCATCTCAGCTTAAGTGTAGGTATCTCACGATCATACAGAGTTCACTTAAACTAAAGCTCTGATACCAAACTGAAACACCCTAAAGTCACAATAAATTTAAACCTTCAAAATTTAAGGTCCACAATAGTTTCTTCCAAAACTTTCATACATAAATAGAAGATTAGTAACAAGGTTTGTATTTACAACTGATTTATTATAAACAACTGACTAACCTAATTCATACTCTAATAATCTCAGATTATACAGGTTGTCTATAATATCTCCAAAGTAATTCTTGTTCTACTAAATTCTCCAACATAGCTCCAAAAGCATACTTCTGGGACTCCTCGACACTCATCCCTGTTAATTCTTCCGTGAGATAGTACCTGGTAAGAAAATTTAATTTGAAAAGATTAGGTTTATGCCTAGTGAGAACACCCAGTTTTCAAATTAAAGTTTTATAAGCTTTGAAAACCAATTTGTAAGCAAAGCATATAATTTAACCAGTTTACAATATTTCTTACCGTACAGATAACATCTTTCGATGACGAGAATTATACCCGATTCCACGAGTATGACAAACACTGAGTAAGTCATAACATCATGTTCAAGGCCCACTACGAATCTCCACGGATTCTAGATCATTGCTCATATCCAAGAAATTACAATTAGTTCATGCCTATTTGTTGGAGAGGAAGTAGAGATTACAATTAAGCCATGCCTATCTCTTTCCTTCCTATAGAAATCGGGAATTACGATTAGTCCACGCCTATCTCACGATTTCACTTCTTGGTATGAAATGGGAATTACGATTAATCCACGCCTATTCCACATTTCCATTCAACAGGAATTACGATTAGTCCATGCTTATTCCACGTTGATCAATTACACGGGAATTACGATTAATCCACGCCTATTCCACGTGTTCACATAATACTAGTGCATATAGATCCATTACACTTCCTAGCATAAGTTTGTATCAACCAAATCATACGTCAAATCATATCATACTTAAAATCGAGTTATAAGCATATTCAAACTGCCAGGATAAAATTCCAATTAGTTATAATTGTTCCCTATCAAATATATCTAAAATACACTGGTTACCGAAAAATCAAAAGTTACCGGAACATCAAAAACTTCCCGGATACCACAAACTATCCGGACATCAAAGTTTACCGGAAAACACATACAATCTGGATACCAAAGTAATCCGAAAAATGATATCCAGAACTTCTATCTGGAAACCTCACTTACCGGATACTCACAAATTTATTCCGGATTTATCTAGAAAACACTGAGTTCCGGATACTTCCGGGAACATAACTTTTACCGGACACTGCGAGAATTAATACTTACCGGATGCTATATCTTGTCCGGACACCATCGAACACGGGTTTACATGATACTACATTTTATCCGGGAATTTCGAATTGGACATTGATTTTAGACTTAAAAACTCACCTCAATCCAATTTTCCATCGACTTCATATCCATACATATTTTCTAACACACTTAGACCATAAACAACCATATATTTCATTTAATTTCAGCTGCTATTATTTACAAAGGAGAGGAACTCACCTGACGAGACTTCGACCCAAAACCACAATCCAGTAATCGAATTCTTCTCTCCACTGATTCAATAACCTATTAACAGGTGATTCAAACTTGCAATTACCAATCTTATTAGAAAATAAAGAAGATGATTTCAAAACCCTTACCGCAAGGAATCAATTGCTTAATTTTTCTTCTCTCTTTCTCCTGCTCAGAACCGACTTCCAATTTGAGAATTGAGATACTTACCAAATTCAGTCGACCTTGGGTTTTTATACCACCACACTTTCATCAATTGTCAAAAGTCACCCCAAAGTAACATAATTTCACTAATCGCTTGACACTTTTGTCAATTACACTTTGACCCTTCAACATTAAATTTATAACACAACCTTTAAAATAATATCTTCCATTATTTTAAACATCCTCCAAAATAAAAGTACACTAATTATTTAAATTTCGAGGTGTTACAAATCTCCCCAACTTGAAAATGATTTCGTCCCCGAAATCAAAGCTAGGTAAATAAATAAGGATATCTATTCTTCATATCCTCTTCAGCCTCCCAAGTCACGTTAGCACCTCTGTGATGTTTCCACTGTACTTTTACCATGATCACTTCCTTATATCGTAGCTTCTTAGTCATCCTCTCTAAAATAGCTTCCGGTTTCTCCACGCAACGACTCTTCTCATCCACTTTTATTTCAGAAAGTGGTATAACATTTTCTTCTTCGGCTAAACATTTCCGAAGGTAACAAACATGAAAAGTATTATGGATTCCTTCCAACTTAGATGGAAGATCCAACTGATACACTTGAAGTCCAACTCTCTTAGTTATAGTAAAAGGTCCAAGAAAACGAGGACTCAACTTTCCACGCTTTCCAAATCTTATAATACCCTTCCACGGTGATACTTTTAGCATCACCCGCTCCCCAACATGGAACTCTTTTGGCCTTCTTTTCGGATCGGCGTAACTCTTTTATCGATCTTGAGTCTCCTTAATGTGTTGTCGAATTTCCTTGACTTTATCGGCGGTTTGTTGTACTATTTCAGGACCAACAAATTGCTTTTCTTCAGCTTCTAACCAACATACTGGAGTTCTACATTTCTGTCCATATAAGGCTTCGAAAGGTGCTCTTCCGATACTAGAACGATAACTATTGTTGTACGCAAACTCCACTAAGGGTAAATGCATATCCCAGTTACCTCCAAAATCAATTACACAAGACCTGAGCATGTCTTCCAAAGTCTGAATGGTTCTTTCACTTTTCCCGTCCGTTGGTGGATGATAAGCAGTGCTCAAATTCACTCTTGTGCCCAATTCTTCTTGTAGTGACTGCCAAAATCTTGAAGTAAAACGTCTGTCATGATCAGAAACTATAGACACGGGTATACCATGTCTTGACACCACTTCATCGATATATAGCTTGGCTAGCTTATCTATTGGTGAAGCTTCTTTCATTGCCAAGAAATGAGTACTCTTGGTTAAACGATCCACAATTACCCAGATAGTGTCGTTACCTTTCAACGTCCTTGGTAACTTAGTCACAAAGTCCATGGTAATTTTATCCCATTTCCATTCAGGAATCTCCAAAGATTGTAGAATCCCATAAGGTGTTGATGTTTAGCCTTTACCGAAAAACACATACAATCCGGATACCAAAGTAATCCGAAAAATGATATCTAGAGCTTCTATCTGGAAACCTCACTTACCGGATACTCACAAATTTATTCTGGATTTATATAGAAAACACTGAGTTTCGGATACTTCCGGGAACTTAACTTTTACCGGACACTGCGAGAATTAATACTTACCGGATGCTATATCTTGTTCGGACACCATCGAACACGGGTTTACAGGATACTAAATTTTATCCGGGAATTTCGAACTGGACATCGATTTTAGACTTAAAAACTCACCACAATCCAATTTTCCATCGACTTCATATCCATACATATTTTCTAAAACACCTAGACCATAAAAAACCATATATTTCATTTAATTTCAGCTGCTATTATTTAGAAAGGAGAGGAACTCACCTGACGAGACTTCGACCCAAAACCACAATCCAGTAATCGAATTCTTCTCTCCACTGATTCAATAACCTATTAAAAAGTGATTCAAACTTGCAATTACCAATCTGATTAGAAAATAAAGAAGATGATTTCAAAACCCTTACCGCAAGGAATCAAATGCTTAATTTTTCTTCTCTCTTTCTCCTGCTCAGAACCGACTTACAATTTGAGAATTGAGATACTTACCAAATTCAGTCGACCTTGGGTTTTTATACCACCACACTTTCATCAATCGTCAAAAGTCACCCCAAAGTAACATAATTTCACTAATCGCTTGACACTTTTGTCAATTACACTTTGACCCTTCAACATTAAATTTATAACACAACCTTTAAAATGTAATACCCCGGGTAAGTTCGTTAGTTAAAAGTTAGTTCCGTTAAATTTATTTAACTTTATAATTGATGTTTAGGGTAAGTTTGGGTTAAATTATAAGTTTAGGGGTATTTTGGTCATTAGTGGATAGTTAAAGGATTAAAGTGGTAAATTTGGATAGATATTATCCCTTTAGACAATCAGATATTTCACAATCAGAAAATATCAGTTTGAAGTGTATGTGTGGGTGTTCTTGGAGCTAAGAAGAAGAAAATAAAGAGTCTTGTGGTTAAGACATCATTTGGTGTGCTTTGAAGAGGTATTAAGGTATGTTCCTTTACAATTTATGTGTGTAATTGTTATTAGAAGGTTTCTATCGGATTAGAATAATCAATTACATAACTGTTAATAATTCAGTCGATTTCTGGGTGAAAAGGGGATAAACAGTCAGTGGTTTCCAGATGATATGAATGTGTCCGGTAGTTTCTTGGGTAGTGTCCGGATAATGTGTTGTTAGTGTCCAGTAGTTTTCTTGCAGGTATCCGGATGAATCGATTAACCGGGTAAGTCCTATTTTCCTTAGTTTCTGGATGAAACGATTTATCGGATAGGGTCCGGATTGTTGTGTTGTGCGGATAAGTTATGTTATCCGGATTGGTTATGTTATCCGAAAAGTTGGTGTTGTCCGGAAAGGTTGTGTTGTCCAGATACTTTAGCTGCTTAAGTCAAACTTTGAGAGTTTTGATGCTTTTAAGTATCCAGTAGCCTGTGTTTTGTTAAGTCATGGATAAGAAATCAATGAGGACTGAATGTACGGTGGACTTGACTTAAGTTCGGGTTTGGGGGCAACATTTGAGGATTTGAGTTCTTTAGAGTTCTTAGCTTTAGTAAGACTTATGTGTTTTATATGGTAAAGAAATATATGCATTTATTTGTTTCAGATACTGTGAATCGAAGGTGAAAGCAGAGTTCTTTGTGGAGAACTGGAAAGAGTTTTGATAAAGCAAACCGTGAGTTTTTACTTAAAATGTTTTCTAACTAGAATACATATATGTGAATGAGTGTAATAATGTGCATATTGTGTTTATATGAGTATTACACTGCATGGGTGCTAGTTGGCCGGGCTTAGGACCGGTGTATGTTGGTTGTACAGAGGGACAGTGGTGTTGGCTATATTTAGTACAGTGGTGTAAATTAATTAATTGGCTCGCAACCAATTAATATGGCCAAGAGAATGAGATGGAAAGATACATGATGCATGAGTCTTAATTGGTATTCTTATGTGAATTATGTGTATGATGTTGTGCAGTTGGTTTTTAACTAACGTGGATTTTCTCACTAGACCTCAAGGTCTAACCCTCATTTTTGTTTTAAAAATATGTATTCCAGGTCGTGGATCGAGTAAGAGCAAATAAGAAGGTTAAACCGCGAATAGCTTTTGGAGGACTATGTAGTTGAAGACTATGATGTGTTTTGTAGATATAGCATGTTGTTAGTAATGATGTAATTTACTATGTAAACGTTTTTAATGATGTACTGAATGTTTGTAAAAGACTAGGGGACCGTATTTGTTATATAATGTATCTCTTATTTTAACGACGTTATGCAATGTATTCTATTTGAACTATGTATGGGATTTCGGGTCGTTACAGATTGTATCAGAGCCCTAGTTTAAGAGATTTAGGTATTAGTATCTGTACCTAGACTTAAACTGCATGTGAAGTAGGATGTCCCTATTATTGTAGAACCTTGGGGTGTTAAATATAAAAAGGTAGAAGGAACATTATGTAAGGTAACTTCATTCTTACACCTGGCCAGTGTAATTGTGATCTTACAGGTACATGTTTGAACTGGAATGCCTTGTTATATGGGGTATGTGCTTATGTGTATATTAACCTTGTCTGAATCAACAGAATGGCAAGTGGTACTAGACAAATGAATCGGGAAGGAGGAGAAAATCCGAATAGAACAAACCCAACAGTCGAAGGAAGTGGAAGAGGGGGAGAAAGAGGTGGAGGCAGAATTGGAGGCAGAATTGGGGGCAGAATTGGGAGTGGAGCTCCGCCACGAGGTAATGAATTTGTTACTAGGGACGATTTAACAGCCGAAATGGGAAGACTGCAGACCAGTATACAAGCCATGTTTGATCGAACTCGTCATAATGAAGCTGATACACCAGATCCTGGTCAGCAAGATGAGATGCCTATTACACCTACAATCACACCAGTACTAAGAAAGTGTGACTATACGGGAGATCGGGATCCAGTGAAAGCTATGAAGTAGCTGAAGGAAATAGAAGTTATCTTCAAGACTAGTAAATGCGCTGAAGAGGATAGAGTACTCTATGGAACTGCAATGTTGAAAGGCGATGCCTTATACTGGTGGGAAGCACATATGACCTCGGGAGGATCTGATATATATTCTACTTACTCTTGGGAGGAATTTGTGATAGCTTTCAGGAAACAATTTTGTCCTCAAGCCGCAGTTAAACAATTGGAAGGGGAGTTTATGAACTTGCAGCAAAGGAATTTGTCAGTCCGGGACTACACCGCTTGTTTCTTGGAAAAGTCTCGTTTTGCGGAATACTATGTTGCTACGGAGGCCATGAAGATTGAAAGGTTTATCTTTGGATTGAATGCAGAAGTCAGAAGTTTTGTGATTGCTAAAGGACCAGAAACTTTCTCCGCCGCAGTAGACGCCGCGGAAACCGTGGAACAAGATAAAGGGAGAAGTACTAGTGATAAGAATGTGGGGAAAAGAAAGTGGGAAGGACCGCAGTATGATCTGAAGAAGTCCAGGGTTCAACGATTTGATAACCGTCCACCTTTCCGACCAGTTGAAAGACCTTGCCCAAAGTGCCACCGTTTTCATCAAGGAAGTTGTCAAGTGGATCCTAGAAACTGTTATAAGTGTGGAAAGATTGGTCATATGGCTAAAGACTGTCGAGTAGTTAGATTTTGTTACTCGTGCAATTCTACTGATCACCTTCACTCCAATTGTCCACTGGGGAGGATACAACCAGGTGGTACGTCAGTAAGACCAACGGGTGTTAGACCGGTAGTACTAAGGCCAGAAGTACCAAGAGCAAGGGGCCGTGCCTTCCAGATGACAGAGCAAGAAGCAGATGAGACTCCTGATGTGGTTACATGTACATTCTTAATAAATTCTACACGTGCTAAAGTGTTATTTGATTCTGGTGCAAACCGATCGTTTGTGTCGCCTTCTTTTGCTGCCTATATGCATTTAAAGCCTAAAGTGTTAGATCATACGTTAATGGTAGATACGGCTAATGATAATCAAGTACCGGTTAATGAGGTATTTGATAGTTGTGTGATAAACATAGATGGGTGTGGGGTGCCTATTCAGTTATTTCCTATAGCCTTGATCGAGTTTGATGTGGTTGTGGGAATGGATTGGTTAGCCGAGAATCAGGCTAATATAGTTTGTGATAAGAAATTGATAAATGTTGTCTTCCCTGAGAAGGGACCAGTAGTGATTTATGGTGACCGTAGAAATCATCAGTCTTGCCTTATCTCTTTGTTGAAATCTCGTAAGTGTATCAATAAAGGCTGATCAAGTTACTTAGCTTATGTAATAGATATTAAGCTAGAAAAGAATAAGTTGGGAGATATTCCGGTTGTTCGTGAATTTCCGGAAGTTTTTCCAAAAGATCTGACTAGCCTTCCGCCCGTTAGACAAGTAGAGTTTGGTATAGATCTGATTCCTGGAGCCGCTCCTGTTGCCCGTGCACCGTATCGTTTGGCACCTCCATAGATGAAAGAGATGATGACACAACTGCAGGATCTTTCAGATAAAGGCTTCATCAGACCCCGTTCTTCGCCGTGGGGAGCACCGGTTCTGTTTGTGAAAAAGAAGGATGGTTCGATGAGGATGTGTATTGATTATCGGGAACTGAATAAGCGCACGATCAAGAACAAATATCCGCTTCCCAGAATTGATGACCTCTTCGATCAATTAGTTGGAGCTTGTTATTTCTCCAAGATTGATCTAAGATCTGGCTACCATCAACTGAAGGTTAAAGAAGAAGACGTTTTGAAAACTGCTTTTCGCACACGGTATGGTCACTATGAATTCTTAGTGATGCCTTTTGGATTGACGAACGCTCCAGCTGCTTTTATGGATCTAATGAATCGGGTATGTAAGCCGTATCTCGATAGATTTGTTATTGTATTTATCGATGATATACTTGTCTATTCCCGATCCAAAGAGGATCACGCGCAACATCTTCGGTTAATTCTGGAATTGTTAAAGAAGGAACAGTTATACGCTAAGTTCTCTAAGTGTGAATTCTGGCTATGGGAAGTTCAGTTCTGGGGCATGTAGTTTCCGAGAAAGGTATTCAAGTTGATCCGACGAAGGTAGAAGCAATTGAAAAATGGGAACCGCCGAAGACGCCAACGGAAGTACGAAGTTTTCTGAGTTTAGCCGGTTACTATCGAAAGTTTATAAAAGATTTTTCTCGTATCGCTACGCCTCTCACTAAGCTAACCCGGAAAAATCTAAAGTTCGAATGGAGAGCAGAACAGGATGAAGCATTCCGAATAATGAAAGAGAAACTCTGTAGCGCACCGATACTAGCATTACCTGAAGGTTCCGATGATTTTGTTGTTTACAGTGATGCTTCCAAATTAGGATTGGGTTGTGTACTAATGCAGCGTGGAAAGGTTATTGCTTATGCTTCTCGTCAGTTAAAAGATCATGAAAGACAGTATCCTACACACGACATGGAACTGGCAGCAGTTGTTTTCGCGTTGAAGATTTTGAGACATTACCTTTACGGCTCTAAATGTCAAATTTATACTGATCATAAGAGCCTCCAACATCTTTTCGATCAGAAGGAACTAAATATGAGGCAAAGAAGATGGCTAGAATTGGTGAATGATTACGATTGTGAAATCCTTTATCATCCGGGAAAGGCGAATGTGGTAGCTGATGCACTAAGTCGTCAAGAAAGGAGTGGAACAATAAAAGCTATTTCACTACGAGCTGAACTCCTACCTAACATCTTTGACGAATTGCAGAAGTGTCAAATAGAAGCTTTTCAAGAAGAACACTTAAAACTAGAACGGTTAGTGGGTATATCAGCATTGCTTGTAAAAGATGATTGTGGGTTGTTGTGTTTAGGAAACAGAATCTGGGTGCCTCATTTTGGTGGTTTACGTGATCGTGTACTACAAGAAGCTCATCAATCTCGATTCTCTATTCATCTAGGTACGAATAAGATGTACAAAGACCTAAAACAATTCTATTGGTGGTCGGGAATAAAAAGAAGCATTGCTCAACATGTGGAAGGTTGTACTACTTGTAAGAAGGTCAAGATTGAACATCAGAAGCCGTTTGGTCAGTTACAACGATTAGAAATACCGATGTGGAAATGGGATCAAATTACTACAGATTTCATCACGAAGTTACCAAGGACTCCGAAAGGGTTTGATGCTATTTAGGTGATCGTTGACAGGTTGACCAAGTCTGCTCACTTCCTACCAATAAAGGAAACCTATTCATTGGAAAGACTAGCCAAACTGTATATCAACGAAATAGTAACACGACATGGAGTTCCAATTTCGTTTATCTCTGATCGTGACAGCCGTTTTACCTCAAGATTCTGGAGAAGTTTTCAAAAGGAAATGGGAACGCAGATAAAGTTAAGTACAGCATATCATCCTCAAACTGATGGTCAAAGTGAACGGACGATTCAGACTTTAGAAGACATGCTCCGGGCTTGCATTGTTGATTTTGGGGGATCATGGGATAAGTATTTACCATTGATTGAATTTGTTTACAATAACAGTTATCATTCCAGCATACAAGCGGCATCGTTTGAAGTTATGTATGGTAGAAAATGCTGAACGCCTCTGTGTTGGAACGAAGTGGGAGAGAAACAGTTAGCAGGGCCAGATATAGTCCAGTTGACCGCGGATAAGATTTCTCAGATTCGGGAACGTTTGAAAGTAGCTCAAGACGGACAGAAAAGCTACGCTGACCGACGTCGAAAGTCGTTAGAATTCCAAGTTGGAGATTTCGTAATGTTAAAAGTCTCTCCTTGGAAATGAGTCATTCGTTTTGGCAAACAAGGTAAGCTGAGCCTGAGGTACATTGGACCGTTTGCAATCATAGAAAGGATCGGTGAAGTAGCCTACAGGTTAGATCTTCCGCCAGAGGTAAGCAGGATCCATAATGCGTTTCATGTATCGAATTTCCGAAAGTGTTTGGTTACGCCGGATCAGGCAGTTTCTCTACCAGATATACAAGTTGATGAAAAGCTGGATTATGTGGAGGAACCTGAAGCCATAGTTGACCACAAAGTTAAAGTGTTGCGGAACAAAGTAATCAGACAAGTGAAAGTTCAGTGGAGACATCATAGGGGTCAGGATGCTACTTGGGAATCAGAATCAGAAATGAGAACTAAGTACCCTCACCTTTTTGCCTAAACCGAATTCCGGGACGGAATTCTTTTAAGGGGGAGATAATGTAATACCCCGGGTAAGTTCGTTAGTTAAAAGTTAGTTCCGTTAAATTTATTTAACTTTATAATTGATGTTTAGGGTAAGTTTGGGTTAAATTATAAGTTTAGGGATATTTTGGTCATTAGTGGATAGTTAAAGGATTAAAGTGGTAAATATGGATAGATATTATCCCTTTAGACAATCAGATATTTCACAATCAGAAAATATCAGTTTGAAGTGTATGTGTGGGTGTTTTTGGAGCTAAGAAGAAGAAAAGAAAGAGTCTTGTGGTTAAGACATCATTTGGTGTGCTTTGAAGAGGTATTAAGGTATGTTCCTTTACAATTTATGTGTGTAATTGTTATTAGAAGGTTTCTATCGGATTAGAATAGTCAATTACATAACTGTTAATGATTCAGTCGATTTCTGGGTGAAAAGGGGATAAACAGTCAGTGGTTTCCGGATGATATGAATGTGTTCGGTAGTTTCTTGGGTAGTGTCCGGATAATGTGTTGTTAGTGTCCGGTAATTTTCTTGCAGGTATCCGGATGAATCGATTAACCGGGTAAGTCCTATTTTCCATAGTTTTCGGATGAAACGATTTACCGGATAGTGTCCGGATTGTTGTGTTGTCCGGATAAGTTATGTTATCCGGAAAGTTGGTGTTGTCCGGAAAGGTTGTGTTGTCCGGAAAGGTTGTGTTGTCCGGATACTTTAGCTGCTTAAGTCAAACTTTGAGAGTTTTGATGCTTTTAAGTATCCAGTAGCCTGTGTTTTGTTAAGTCATGGATAGGAAATGAATGAGGACTGAATTTACTGTGGACTTGACTTAAGTTCGGGTTTGGGGGCAACATTTGAGGATTTAAGTTCTTTAGAGTTCTTAGCTTTAGTAAGACTTATGTGTTTTATATGGTAAAGAGATATATGCATCTATTTGTTTCAGATACTGTGAATCGAAGGTGAAAGCAGAGTTCTTTGTGGAGAACTGGAAAGAGTTTTGATAAAGCAAACCGGTGAGTTTTTACTTAAAATGTTTTCTAACTAGAATACATATAGGTGAATGAGTGTAATAATGTGCATATTGTGTTTATATGAGTATTACACTGCATGGGTGCTAGTTGGCCGGGCTTAGGACCGGTGTATGTTGGCTGTACAGAGGGACAGTGGTGTTGGCTATATTTAGTACAGTGGTGTAAATTAATTAATTGGCTCGCAACCAATTAATATGGCCAAGAGAATGAGATGGAAATATACATGATGCATGAGTCTTAATTGGTATTCTTATGTGGATTATGTGTACGATGTTGTGCAATTGGTTTTTAACTAATGGGGATTTTCTCACTAGACCTCAAGGTCTAACCCTCATTTTTGTTTTAAAAATATGTATTCCAGGTCGTGGATCGAGTAAGAGCAAATAAGAAGGTTAAACCGCGAATAGCTTTTGGAGGACTATGTAGTTGAAGACTATGATGTGTTTAGTAGATATAGCATGTTGTTAGTAATGATGTAATTTACTATGTAAACGTTTTTAATGATGTACTGAATGTTTGTAAAAGACTAGGGGACCGTATTTGTTATATAATGTATCTCTTGTTTTAACGACGTTATGCAATGTATGCTATTGGAACTATGTATGGGATTTCGAGTCGTTACATAAAATAATATCTTCCATTATTTTAAACATCCTCCAAAATAAAAGTACACTAATTATTTAAATTTTGAGGTGTTACAAATCTCCCCAACTTGAAAATGATTTCGTCCCCGAAATCAAAGCTAGGTAAATAAATGAGGATATCTATTCTTCATATCCTCTTCAGCCTCCCAAGTCACGTTAGCACCTCTGTGATGTTTCCACTGTACTTTTACCATGATCACTTCCTTATATCGTAGCTTCTTAGTCATCCTCTCTAAAATAGCTTCCGGTTTCTCCACGCAACGAATCTTCTCATCCACTCTTATTTCAGAAAGTGGTATAACATTTTCTTTTTCGGCTAAACATTTCCGAAGGTAACAAACATGAAAAGTATTATGGATTCCTTGTAACTTAGATGGAAGATCCAACGGATACACTTGAAGTCCAACTCTCTTAGTTATAGTAAAAGGTCCAAGAAAACGAGGATTCAACTTTCCACGCTTTCCAAATCTTATAATACCCTTCCACGGTGATACTTTTAGCATCACCCGCTCCCCAACATGGAACTCTTTTCGGATCGGCGTAACTCTTTTATCGATCTTGAGTCTCCTTCATGTGTTTTCGAATTTCCTTGACTTTATCGGCGGTTTGTTGTACTATTTCATGTCCAACAAATTGCTTTTCTTCAGCTTCTAACCAACATATTGTAGTTCTACATTTATGTCCATATAAGGCTTCGAAAGGTGCTCTTCCGATACTAGAATGATAACTATTGTTGTACGCAAACTCCACTAAGGGTAAATGCGTATCCCAGTTACCTCCAAAATCAATTACACAAGACCTGAGCATGTCTTCCAAAGTCTGAATGGTTCTTTCACTTTTCCCGTCCGTTTGTGGATGATAAGCAGTGCTCAAATTCACTCTTGTGGCCAATTCTTCTTGTAGTGACTGCCAAAATCTTGAAGTAAAACGTATGTCACGATCAGAAACTATAGACACGGGTATACCATGTCTTGACACCACTTCATCGATATATAGCTTGGCTAGCTTATCTATTGGTGAAGCTTCTTTCATTGCCAAGAAATGAGTACTCTTGGTTACACGATCCACAATTACCCAAATAGTGTCGTTACCTTTCAACGTCCTTGGTAACTTAGTCCCAAAGTCCATGGTAATTTTATCCCATTTCCATTCAGGAATCTCCAAAGATTGTAGACTCCCATAAGGTGTTGATGTTCAGCCTTTACCGGAAAACACATACAATCTGGATACCAAAGTAATCCGAAAAATGATATCTAGAACTTCTATCCGGAAACCTCACTAACCGGATAGTCACAAATTTATTCCGGATTTATCTAGAAAACACTGAGTTCCAGATACTTCCGGGAACTTAACTTTTACCGGACACTGCGAGAATTAATACTTACCGGATGCTATATCTTGTCCGGACACCATCGAACACGGGTTTATAGGATACTACATTTTATCCGGGAATTTCGAACTGGACATTCATTTTAGACTTAAAAACTCACCTCAATCCAATTTTCCATCGACTTCATATCCATACATATTTTCTAAAACACTTAGACCATAAACAACCATATATTTCATTTAATTTCAGCTGCTATTATTTAGAAAGGAGAGGAACTCACTTGACGAGACTTCGACCCAAAACCACAATCCAGTAATCGAATTCTTCTCTCCACTGATTCAATAACCTATTAAAAGGTGATTTAAACTTGCAATTACTAGTCTGATTAGAAAATAAAGAAGATGATTTCAAAACCCTTACCGCAAGGAATCAAATGCTTAATTTTTCTTCTCTCTTTCTCCTGCTCAGAACCGACTTCCAATTTGAGAATTGAAATACTTACTAAATTCAGTCGACCTTGGGTTTTTATACCACCACACTTTCATCAATTGTCAAAAGTCACGCCAAAGTAACATAATTTCACTAATCGCTTGACACTTTTGTCAATTACACTTTGACCCTTCAACATTAAATTTATAACACAACCTTTAAAATAATATCTTCCATTATTTTAAACATTGTCCAAAATAAAAGTACACTAATTATTTAAATTTCGAGGTGTTACAAATCTCCCCAACTTGAAAATGATTTCGTCCCCGAAATCAAAGATAGGTAAATAAATGAGGATATCTATTCTTCATATCCTCTTCAGCCTCCCAAGTCACGTTAGCACCTCTGTGATGTTTCCACTGTACTTTTACCATGATCACTTCCTTATATCGTAGCTTCTTAGTCATCCTCTCTAAAATAGCTTCCGGTTTCTCCACGCAACGACTCTTCTCATCCACTCTTATTTCAGAAAGTGGTATAACATTTTCTTCTTCGGCTAAACATTTCCGAAGGTAACAAACATGAAAAGTATTATGGATTCCTTCCAACTTAGATGGAAGATCCAACTGATACACTTGAAGTCCAACTCTCTTAGTTATAGTAAAAGGTCCAAGAAAACGAGGACTCAACTTTCCACGCTTTCCAAATCTTATAATACCCTTCCACGGTGATACTTTTAGCATCACCCGCTCCCCAACATGGAACTCTTTTGGCCTTCTTTTCGGATCGGCGTAACTCTTTTATCGATCTTGAGTCTCCTTCATGTGTTTTCGAATTTCCTTGACTTTATCCGGGGTTTGTTGTACTATTTCAGGACCAACAAATTTCTTTTCTTCAGCTTCTAACCAACATACTGGAGTTCTACATTTATGTCCATATAAGGCTTCAAAATGTGCTCTTCCGATACTAGAATGATAACTATTGCTGTACACAAACTCCACTAAGGGTAAATGCGTATCCCAGTTAACTCCAAAATCAATTACACAAGACCTGAGCATGTCTTCCAAAGTCTGAATGGTTCTTTCACTTTTCCCGTCCGTTTGTGGATGATAAGTAGTGCTCAAATTCACTCTTGTGCCCAATTCTTCTTGTAGTGACTGCCAAAATCTTGAAGTAAAACGTCTGTCACGATCAGAAACTATAGACACGGGTATACCATGTCTTGACACCACTTCATCGATATATAGCTTGGCTAGCTTATCTATTGGTGAAGCTTCTTTCATTGCCAAGAAATGAGTACTCTTGGTTAAACGATCCACAATTACCCAGATAGTGTCGTTACCTTTCAACGTCCTTGGTAACTTAGTCACAAAGTCCATGGTAATTTTAACCCATTTCCATTCAGGAATCTCCAAAGATTGTAGACTCCCATAAGGTGTTGATGTTCGGCCTTTACCAACGAACATGTCACACATTGTGCCACATCTAGCTTCATAGCTGCCCACCAATAGTGTAGTTTCTGATCTCTATATATCTTAGTACCACCAGGATGTATAGAATATTTGTACCTATGGACGCCTTCAAGAATTAACTCCCGGTTTCCTCCCACCTTTGGCACCCAAACGTGGCCTTGGAACAGTTTGACCCCGCGACTATCTTCAGTCAGTTGGAGACGTTGCTTAACCATGACTTCTTCTTTTAGATTTTCTTCTAGTAGAGCTTCTGCTTGTGCAACTTTGAATCTTTCAATCAGACTTGATGTCACATCAATTCTGGCGTTAGTCGTTTTCAAGCATCCACTGTATTCTTTTCTACTTAAGGCATCAGCCACAACATTTGCTTTATCGGGATGGTAATGTAACTCACAATCATAATCGTTAAGTAGTTCTAACCAACGCCTTTGCCTCATATTTAACTCTTTCTGATCAAAGACATGTTTAAGACTCTTATGATCAGTGAAAAGAGTGCACTTCGTTCCATATAGATAATGTCGCCACAATTTCAAAGCAAACACGACTGCTGCTAATTCCAAATCATGGGTAGGGTAATTCTTTTCATGCTCTTTGAGTTGTCTTGATGCGTAAGCAATCACTTTGCCACGTTGCATCAAAACACACCCGAAGCCCATCTTTGACGCATCACTATACACCACCAGGTCTTCTGTTCCTTCTGGTAGTGCAAGAACAGGAGCTTCACATAGCTTCTTTTATAATGTCCTGAAAGCTGACTCTTGCTTTTCAGTCCATACAAACTTCATATTCTTCCGTGTCAGGATTGTCAAGGCAGAAGCGGTCTTTGAGAAATCTTTTATAAATCTCCGATAATAGCCTGCCAAACCCAACACACTCCGTATCTCTGATGCGTTCTTTGGTGTTTCCCAGTTCGTCATTGCTTCTATCTTAGCTGGATCCACTTTGACTCCTTCCGAAGAAATGACATGACTGAGAAATTGTACTTCTTTTAACCAAATTCACATTTAGAGAATTTTGCGTACAATTTCTCCCTTCTTAGAACATTTAAGACTTCACGAACGTGATATTCTGGATCGGCTTCATTCTTCGAATAAACGAGTATGTCATCAATGAACATTATGACAGACTTGTCTAAGAATGGTCGACACACCCGGTTCATTAAATCCATGAACACAGCAGGAGCGTTTGTCAACCCAAAAGGCATCACGAGAAATTCATAATGCCCATATCTTGTTCTAAATGTCGTCTTGGGAACATCTTCATTCCTTACTTGTACTTGGTGATAGCCCGATCTCAATTCAATCTTTGAAAAGCATCCCGCGCCTTAGAGTTGACCAAATAAGTCATCAATCCTTGGGAGCGGGTACTTATCTTAATAGTCACCTTATTCAGTTCCTTGTAATCGATGCACATTCTCATAGTGTCGTCCTTCTTTTTAACAAATAACACCGGAGCTCCCCAAGGTGAAGAACTTGGCCTAACAAATCCCTTGTCGAGCAGTTCTTGTAGTTGGGACATCATCTCTTTCATTTCAGTCGGTGCTAAACGGTACGGTGCACGTGCTATCGGTGCCGCTCCAGGAACAAGATCAATTCTAAACTCTACCTGTCGTTCTGGCGGTAAGCCTGGAAGATCATCAGGGAACACGTCTGGAAATTCACGTACTGCCCTTATATCTTCCGCTCTCTTCTTTTCAACTCTAGCATCCAAAACATATGCTAGATAGGATGAACATCCTTTTACTAAACACTTACGCGCTTTGGCAATAGAAATCAACTGAACTTCCCCTTTTCTTTTTTCCCCATAGATGAATACAGCATCATTTCCGGGCATCGCAATTCGAATTAATTTCTTGGCGCAAAGAATTTCTGCCCGATTGCTCACCAACCCATCCATACCAACTACTATATCAAACCCCCAATCTCCGTCAAAATCAAATCAAATCGGGAATTCGTTCCCTTCTATCGTAAGGGTACAGCCTTCCAGTTTCTCACGAACTAAGACTTGACCCCCGTTAGCTATTTCAACTACTAAGATATCTTCCAAGATAGTGGTAAGCAAAGCTAACTTTTGATAAAAAGATTGCGACACAAAAGACATATTGGCACCACAATCAAATAATACTCGTGCAGCAATAGAATTTACAAGAAATGTACCAGAAACCACATCTTTCGATTCTTTTGCTTCATCATCCGTCATATGAAATGCCCTGCCAGTTGGCTTTGGAGTATTCGGCTTTTTATCCTGATTTCCACCTTTCTTTAACTTTGGGCAGTCCCTTCGGTAATGACCCGGCTGCTTACATTCGAAGCATGTTGGCCCTTGGATAGGACATTTACTTAAAGTATGCCCACTTTTGACACACTTGTAACATTCCGGCGTAGTCACCCGACACGGACCAAAATGTTTACTTCTACATTTTTTACACCAGTTTGATTCTCGTCGAGGCTTAAAACGAGTATTCTTGACATACGACTTGGATCTTTGAGAAGATTCTGATCGACCTTCCCATTTTTGTTTCTCCCCCACTTATGCCTTTTCCTCTTTGTCTCTGGCGTAGACTTCCTCAATGATCTTAGCTTCCTCTATCGTTTCTCTCAGTGTTAGAGCTTTTTAATTTCGAACTCGCGACATCATATCGGTCGGTAAACCTTTCAAGTATGCCTTTATCCTTTCTTTTTCAGTCGGGGCCACATGCCCCACCAAATTCAATTTCTCCAGGAATATACGAGTGTACTCTCGTACAGATAGAGTACCCTTCTTAAGAGTTCAAAACTCTTCTTCAATTTGGTCCATTTCATTTTCATTGGAGTATTCTTCTAGAATCTTTCTTTTAAACGACTCCCACGTCATGGCAGCCAAAACCGGAGCCGTTACTGTCG
This sequence comes from Saussurea involucrata, assembly GCA_033807775.1. Lineage (NCBI taxonomy): Eukaryota > Viridiplantae > Streptophyta > Magnoliopsida > Asterales > Asteraceae > Saussurea > Saussurea involucrata. The sequence continues at coordinate 92,648,840 of CM066314.1, forward strand.
ACGTCACGATATTCCACCAGGTCAGAGCATTTCCACGTAACATCTGAGATCCGAATCTAACCTTCGATTCTTCATCGCACCCACAAGCCCTAAAAGACTGTTCCATCTCTCTAATCTAATTCATGCATGCAATTGGATTATCGGAACCAGCAAATTCCAGTGGCTTGCAGCTCAAAAACGTTTTATTAGAGAAAACTATCTCCATTCTCCTGTTAACATTCAACACTGGGTTAACATGCGGAGTTACAATACCAGTTCCCGTCTCTGGTCTTCGTGACTCGGCACTTCTGTCATTTAACACTTTCATGCACATTTCTTGTTGTTGTGCCAGTGTCGCATTCATCGCTCGCATCATATTTTCCATCATTCTAGACTCCATAGTAGATTCCGTCGTCACTGGGTTAGAGGTACTGGCATTCGTTTGTTGCGCGTGACTTCCTCCTCCTCCCAATATAGGTGGCCTTGGTGGACTCTCATAAGTTCCAACCCTTGCGGGTTGCTTCTCCATCGCCCATTCATTTACTGCCCTTTCTTTTGAGGAATTAAGAGATCTGGTTGGTGTATTCACCATCGTATTCTGGATTACACAAAAGATAACCATAAGAAATGGTTATACACGATCCCAACACAAGAAACGTACTTTAACGTTTATAAATCACCATAACAATATAAAACAAGTATGCTTACGTAACAATACATTCATAATAACAGTAGCTAATTGAAATTATGAACATACTATACATAAGAATCCTCGTTGCCATCATCACAGTTCTTAATTCACGTATTTCCGTCGACTCTAAACTATCTCGTCTTAGTAATTCTACCGAATCTCACAAATCATATCTTAATCATCTCAGCTTAAGTCTAGGTATCTCACGATCATACCTAGTTCACTTAAACTAAAGCTCTGATACCAAACTGAAACACCCTAAAATCACAATAAATTTAAACCTTCAAAATTTTAGGTCCACAATAGTTTCTTCCAAAACTTTCATACATAAATAGAAGATTAGTAACAAGGTTTGTATTTACAGCTGATCTATTATAAACAACCGACTAATCTAATTCATACTCTAATAATCTTAGATTATACAAGTTGTCTATAATATCTCCAAAATAATTCTTGTTCTACTAAATTCTCCAACATAGCTCCAAAAGCATACTTCTGGGACTTCTCGACACTCATCCCTGTTTATTCTTCCCTGAGCTAGTACCTTGTAAGAAAATTTAATATGAAAAGATTAGGCTTACGCCTAGTGAGAACACTCAGTTTTCAAATTAAAATTTATAAGCTTTGAAAACCAATTTGTAAGCAAAGCATATAATTTAACCAGTTTACAATATTTCTTACCGTACAGATAACATATTTCGATGACGGGAATTATACCGATTCCACGAGTATGACAAACACTGAGTAAGTCATAACATCATGTTCAAGAGCCCACTACGAATCTCCACGGATTCTAGATCATTGCTCATATCCAAGAAATTACAATTAGTCCATGCCTATTTCTTGGAAAGGAAGTAGAGATTACAATTAAGCCATGCCTATCTCTTTCCTTCCTATAGAAATTGGGAATTACGATTAGTCCACGCCTATCCCACGATTTCACATCTCGATACGAAATGGGAATTACGATTATTGCACGCCTATTCCACGTTTCCATTCAACGGGAATTACGATTAGTCCACGCCTATTCCACGTTGATCAATTACACGGGAATTACGATTAATCCACGCCTATTCCATGTGTTCACATAATATGGTTCCATTACACTTCCTAGCATAAGCATATTCATACTGCCAGGATAAAATTCCAATTAGTTATAATTGTTCCCTGTCAAAATTATCTAAAATACACTGGTTACCGGAAACTCAAAAGTTACCGGAACATCAAAAACTTCCCGGATACCACAAACTATCCGGACATCAAAGTTTACCGGAAAACACATACAATCCGGATACCAAAGAAATCCGGAAAATGTTATCCGGAACTTCTCTCCGAAAACCTCACTTATCGGATACTCTCAAATTTATTCCGGATTTATCCGGAAAACACTGAGTTCCGGATACTTCCGGGAACTTAACTTTTACCGGACACTTCGAGAATTAATACTTACCGGATGCTATATCTTGTCCGGACACCATCGAACAGGGGTTTACCGGATACTACATTTTATCCGGTAACTTCGAACTGGACCTTGATTTTAGACTTAAAAACTCACCTCAATCCAATTTTTCATCGACTTCATATCCATACAGAATTTCTAAAACACTTAGACCATAAACAACCATATATTTCATTTAATTTCAACTGCTATTATTTAGAAAGGAGATGAACTTACTTGACAAGACTTCTACCCAAAACCACAATCCAGTAATCAAATTCTTCTCTCCACTGATTCAATAACCTATTAAAAGGTGATTCAAACTTGCAATTACCAATCTGATCAGAAAATAAAGAAGATGATTTCCAAACCCTTACCGCAAGGAATCAAATGCTTAATTCTTCTTCTCTCTTTCTCCTGCTCAGAACCGACTTCCAGTTTGAGAATTGAGATACTTACCAAATTCAGCCGACCTTGGGTTTTTATACCACCACACTTTCTGTTGGTCCCGAAGGCCTATACAAGTTTGTAGAATGGGGGGTTGAATACAAACACACTATTTTACTTTTCTAAATTGTTTATTGATAAATCATTAACAATTTACAGCTTGTTGCGGAGACAAGATTAAGGATAAACCTAAATCTAAACAAGTTGGAACACTAAGGTTTCTTGCACTAAGAAAGATAAGGAGATTACTAATAAAATCCTATCTTGAGAGAGATTTGAACTTGTCCAGAGTTAGCAAGTTACTTCAAAAGAAGTGAGTTCATCTCTTTATATACTGCATGCATTTAATGCAAGTCAGTATATACTTTACACGTGTCATCAGCTGGTTGGTTGCATGTCATTGACCTTGGTTGACAACCTTAGTAGCCGTATGGATGAATAGTGTAGTATCAGAGTGGTTGTACGATTTCAGATATTCGGAGGTTCTTTTCTGACAATTCGTACGTAGTCGTGCAAGGGTGGTTGAGACAAAAGTACTTTGTACGGAGGACTTCATGATCAGCTTTCGTTGATTCAGCGATTATCATTTACTATTCAGCAGATGATAAAGTTCAGCGATAGCTGAAGTCTTGTACTTGATACTTCACGTTGAGTGGACAAATCTGAGTCTTGAGCTTGATCTTCGACTTCAGCGTAGAACCTTTGTTGACGTGAAACTTGTCTTCAGGGATCATAAAATAAACAACTAACTTATTAGCGATCATCATAATGACTGAACAGACTCAGAGCATTAATGATGAACAGTGTTCGCTGAATGTTTAACTTAAAAGAGCGAGAGTTCCTATCAGCGGTACTGTAAGATCTTAGTACTTATCAGCGATAGTGAAACTCTGATACATATTGTTTACTTATGATTTTCACTAAGTATTTAAGAGAGGGTCATTATCAAATCACTGAGGGTTTGGATCAACAATCTCCCCCTATTTGATTATGACATAGCAACAAAGAAAATTGCTATTTAATGAAAACATAAGGATAAAAAGAACTCATAAAATATTTGTCCCTTTTACTGTTTTCTGGGATCTTTTCAGTACTGATGGAGTAAAGTACGTTCGCTGAAATCTTTCTTTAAAATATTGAATCAGGTTACAATGAAGAACAAAAAGATTACAAGTACAAGCGAAATAATTTACAAGTACAGAAGGATAACTGATACAATAGAGAAAAAGGAGATTATATCAGTTTTCAAAAGGTTCTTCCTTAATGAGAAGTTCATCAAGGGTCGTCTTTTCAGTGGGGATCATCCAGTCAGGAACCGTTACGCCTTGTTTTCTTTTGATCAGCGCTTCTAGAAAGATCAAGGGTTTTAGGATTCGTGCCTGAATGTCTTTTCTGAAGTCGCACCAGTAGATGAGATCTCTGAGTTGTTCGATTGGAGTGATTGGAAGCTCAGCGATCCGTTGAAAGCATTTACGTCCGTCGTAGTCAAAGAAGAATATTCCATAAGGATTACTGATGACTTTACCAGGGACGAAAAGTTCACATGGTGGCAAAGAAATGTCAAGGGCAGATAGATCAGGATCAGGACCAAGCACTTCAGCGCGAGAGAAACCAATTCCAGTTTCATTTCGTATGACAGGGCCTGAGTTTGAATCTTGACGTTTCTTCTTTGGAGAGCCCCTTTTTCTTTTCAGCTTTAGATCATGAACAGGAGGAATGTCCACACAAGAAGATATCAAATCGATCTGTCTGTTTATCAGCTTTTCGAAATGATCCTTGTACTTAGATTGTGACGATTGGATAGCTAACCTCATCTCCAGCCATTCAGAGAGACCATACCTTTTTACAGTGTCAGCGCGAAAGGTTTCAGTTTGGCCATCTTCTCTGAAAAGTTTGATGTCAACAATAGGTACTCCGATAGAGGTTCTTCCAGAGATGAATACCTTGTTGATCTTCGCTGGACGATATCTGAAGTGAATTTTCTCTTTACACCAGATCAGGGTGGTCTGAGAAACTTCAGTTTTCTTTTCAACGATCTTCTGAGCTTCTTCCCAAAGCTTTCGTTGGATTTGAATGGGAACACGTTTCAGCTTGGGGTCTTTGACAGATTCTTGAGTAAGCTTGATGGCATATTCTCTGTCTTTCTCTTCAGCTTCCTTCCTTTCAGCGATGAGGCGTTCAGCTCTGAGGTGTTCCTTGTATTCAGCTTTTGAAATTCTGAACTTAGGAGAAACTGAAGGCAGTTGATCACGCCTTAGAATGATTCGCTGATCCTCGAATCGCTTTATCATTTCTTCTCTTCTCTTTTGATCCTCTTCACTCAGCTTTTGAGGAGCTAAGGAAGGTTTGTTTCTGTGCGAGAGAGGTTGTTCTTCTGGTTCATCAGTCTCAGAGATCAAATCCAAGACTGGAATTATTTCATCAGCAGCAGCTGGATTTATTGGAGAGATCGCAGTAGTTGAGCCTTCAGCGAAATCCTCAAGCAGGGGAGAGGATTAGCTGAAACGCAGCGATCTTACTAATAAGAACTGGGTAGAAGAACTTGGGTAGAAAAGATAGAAAAAGAATGTGGATGTGTAGAGAGGTTGTTGAGTAGAGAACTGATTGTGTATAGAGATGATCAGGGAAGGAATATAAGTAAAGTTTAGTGTACCTGACAAACCGGCTTTTCAAGCAAGATCGCCAGATTTTCATCTTCAGCGAGGCCTTTGCCTTTGCTTTTCTCAGCGCCAGAGGCTGAGGACTTTGTCTTTGTCTTCTCCCATGTGGATTCAGTTATTACGGTTCCTTTAAGAGCTTTGGTTCGAGGAGCAGGTTTGACAACAAAGAAATCGTCATTTTCATCATCATCATCATCATTCCTTGGAGAGGAAGATGGTTCATTATCAGCGATGTCGATGTCTTCATTTTCTTCTGCTTCGGATTCCTCAGCATCTTCTTCGAGTTGCTCCCCCTCAGATACAGAGGCGAGCTTCTCGGTTCCCTCAGAGTTTTCATCTCCCTGAGGTCCAACGATAAGATCTTCATTCCTCTCTCCCCTGATAGATTCATCATGGGAAAGGTCTTCAGCGCCTTTCTCCTGGTCTTCAGCGCTCTTTTCCCCGGTATGTTCAGCGCTCTTCTCCCCCTCTTTCTCATGATGGGGGGAGGAATGAGTAGACTCAGCGTTGGTGTCATCTCTGTCTTCTGGGCCAGAGATTTTCACACAACCTTCAAGCCTTGCTATTTTGTCTTCAAGGCCAGAAATAGCAGGCGTGATTTTCTTCAGCTCTGTGCGATCCTCCGCTGTGAATGAATCCAAAATAGGGGCAGGAGCAGGAGCTGGATTATTTGCCTTGTTTACCAGCGTCTCGATCATCGTCTTCATAGAACTAACGTCGGTCTTTACAGAGCCTAAGTCAGTTTTGACTGCTGACATATCACCCTCTAATTTTCCAACCGATGTCTTCAGCGTTGTTACTTCGCTGGACACGGTGGAAACTGATGTTTTGAGGCTGGTGTAGTCAGTGTAGATGTCGGAGAGCACTTTGGCAAAGTCGGCAAGAGTCTTATCAAGTCCCTTGATGTCTTCAGTGGAAGCTTTCATCTCCACCACCGTTGTCAGCTTTGTTAAATTCTCTCCAGCGTTTGTTACAGCTGTTGAGTTGTTGGAGAGTGTGGTGGTGAGACTAGTCAGCTTTGTTTCCACGGACTTCAGAGAAGCGTTGATGTCTCCCAAATTAGGACCTGTAACATATAAGTACTTGTGAACAAAGGAAAGCTCAGAAGTTTCAGGTTTAGTTACAGTGTTTAAGGTGGGATTTGTACCTGCAGTAGGATTGATGAACTCGTCAAAGTTGAAAGTTCCTGAATAATGTTCCATATCCTCTTCGAAAGTACGGTGAGGTATGGTGATCTCTGCAGGTCCTTTCTTCATCATTTGTTGAGAAGCGTCAGCGGTGGCTTCTGGGATGATGGCATCTCCAGTGTTCTTTGGAGGAATGTCCAAGTGAGTGGAGGGAGAAGTGAAGGTTAAGATTGGGGTTCGGGTTCTAAGTTCAGCATTGGAATCGCTGACAATCACTTCATCAGTCTTTTGAGAGACTGGTGGAGGTTGGGTAGGTTCCAAGTTTCTAACCTCAGCGTTTGGAGACGCTGAAGTCTGGATTGAAGGGATGGCTTGAACGGGTGTGGCAGAGCGTACCACATAACTTTCCTTCAGCTCGTCAGAATGAGCTGAGGAGTCTTCAGCATGGAATTGCTGGGGTTGCTCCTTGGTTTTCTTGATCCTTTTGGAATCAAGTTGGGTGTGAGAGGGTTTCCTTTTCTTAGAAGGAGAGGATTTTGTGGCCGGGGTATCAACGATAGGTATTGTCGCTGAAGGAGCCACAGAAAGCGGAGAATTTAGAAGAGTGAGAAGAGTAGAGAGACGTACCTCGTTGGCGACGGGCTTGAAGTCGAGAACCTTAGGGCCAATCTGAGAAAGTTTCAGATCACCCCCTTCAGGATAGCTGTCCTTCAGGCCATATTGAAAGATGGCCCTGATGAATCGTGGGTAAGGAACCCATGCTGGTCTGTCAGCGGCAGAATCGACACGTTGAATCAGGTCATCATAAATAATGGAGGCCCAGTCAATGTTTAGACCTTTCAGCAGTGCGTATCCCATGTACTGCTGAGGTTGGGCGGCTTGATCAGACGAGCCGAACTTAGCTGTCATGCAGCTGATCAGGTGTGCGAAGATGAAGTTCATCTCGCTGGGCATCTTGGATTTCTTTATTAGCGTCAGCTTCTTCTCAGGCTTCTTGTCCCTTCCAATATCCCAGATATAACCCATTGCGTCAAGGAAGGCAATGATTTATTCTTTGTCAGCGTGCTTCTTGTGGTCAGGGAATGGAACGAAGGGTTTTTCTTTGGTAGCATTTGGGAAGTTCAGGGCTTTTCGGATTATGGCGGGTGTGATCTTGATGGTGCCATACTCAGTATCGCTGAGTATGCAGTCGGTGGTTTTGGATGCATCTTTGGCAGAGGGTAGCTCAGTGTGTCTGGCAGAGTACCAGAACTGGGATAAGAGCCGCTGACTGGCAGGAGGTGTTATGGTCAGGGCTGTGTAGATGGGGCTGTTCTTCAGAAAACTCACAGCATCGTCCAGATGTGATACTTGCTTCCGAGGAGGAAACTCGAGAAGAGCTGAGAGGTTGTTGTCCTTAGTCCAATCTAGTTGATCCAGCTCGAACTTAACCTGAGGGGCTTTGATGATATCCACTTCCTCAGAGTCAGCGGAGATGTTCTCAGCGGTAACAGTGATCTTTGAAGTTGCCATTTCACTGTATTATCAGTTTAACCAAAGATGTTAACAAATAAGAATTATCTTAATGTGGAAATAAATTTTCATTAAGATTTTTCGAATTTTGTCCATTTCATTCAGACAAAAATGTCTTAATGAAGATTAGGGTTTTTCTTGATTTGTGAAATGAAATGTAAAACCCATAAAGTCTTGTATTCCAGTTTCTAAAAGAAAACTGGATACGAATGAAGAACAAGTTTAAGATTTTAGATATAAAACTTGAAGAACAACCATGAAATGGTTGTGTTCATAAAACCATGAAAAAATGATCTTATTTTACAAAGTTCTTTTGTTTGATCTTGTTAAAACAATGAGAAGATCGAAAACAAGTTATGCGCATTTGATAATAGATAAGAACATATTAACCTTGATGTTGATGACGAAGATGATGAACAGTTCTTTGAAGATTGAGAGCACAAATGCAACAGTAATTCTTTTCTTGCGGAGAAAGATTGTTCGCGTAAAAGACAAATATAAACCAAGAGTTGTTTATATAGAGAGTTTTAGAGAGAGAAAACCTTGAGCGGGAAAAGGTTTTCATCATGACACGGACACGTGTTTGCATTTGATTGGAAGTTGAACGAAACGTGCAAACGTGTGTCAGAAAGAAATCGTGCCTAGTGTTATCCGTTGCAATGACGTCACAACTGTCCTTTCACATTCTTTTAGGATGTCTCTGAGGTTTTGAAAGCTCAGGGACTCTTTTGAAAAACATGAAGCACTGAATAGAAAATATCAGTGAAGGTTTAAAGAATTTTCAAAATATCGCTGTTTAAGGAAGAGATATTCAGCGATGTAATTTATTTTGAAATCTTGCATTTTCATGCGTTTATCAGAGAGAGAAAACATACCTGGATATCAGTTTAACCAAGTTTATTCAGAGAGAAGATGATGAAATGGATTATATGAGTTGATTTTATCCCGAAGGCTATAAAAGTTTGTATAAACGTATCGCTGATCAAATACGAACCGCTGAAGATTTTACCCTTCAAAGTTCAGCATTCCAAGCTCGCTGATGAGAAAGTTGAATCTTGTCTCATCAAGAGGTTTGGTAAATAAATCAGCTAACTGATAATCAGTTGGGATAAAATGAAGTTCTATATCACCATTCATCACATGATCTCTGATAAAATGATATCTGATTTCTATGTGTTTTGTCTTTAAGTGTAGCACTGGATTGTTTGCTATAGCGATGGCACTAGTACTGTCGCAATATATTGGAATTTTGGAGAGCTGAAGATCATAGTCTAGTAGCTGATTTCTCATCCACAAGACCTGAGAACAACAGCTTCCAGCGGCTACATATTCAGCTTCAGCTGTGGAAGTGGACACTGAGTTTTGCTTCTTACTTGTCCAACTTACCAGCTTTCCACCCAGGAGCTGACATCCTCCTGTGGTGCTTTTCCTATCCATTTTGCAACCTGCAAAATCACTATCTGAATAGGCGGTTAGATCGAATCCTGAGTCTTTGGGATACCAAAGGCCTAGATTCGCTGTACCTTTAAGATATCGAAAGATTCGCTTTACAGCTTTCATATGAGATATCTTAGGTTCAGCTTGATATCGTGCACACAAGCATGTCGCAAACATAATATCGGGTCGGCTAGCTGTAAGATACAATAGTGAGCCGATCATCCCACGGTACAGCGTGACATTGACAGTAACACCCTTTGTGTCCTTATCAAGTGTCAGCGGTGGTGCCATAGGGGTTTTCATAGCTGAACTTTCAGTTAAGTCGAATTTTTTCAGCATGTCTTTAACATACTTTCCCTGATTTATAAAAGTTCCTTTTTCAGTTTGCTTAATCTGAAGACCAAGAAAATATGTTAGTTCACCCATCATACTCATTTTATACTCATCTTTCATTCTATCAGCGAAACGAGTACAAAGCTCGGGGTTAGTAGAACCAAATATAATGTCATCAACATATATTTGAACTAAAATGATATGACCTTTCACTTTTCTAAAAAATAGAGTTTTGTCAATCTTTCCTCTCTCAAATTTTTCAATATGGAGATAAGTAGAGAGAGTATCATACCATGCACGAGGAGCTTGCTTTAAGCCATAAAGTGCCTTATCCAGCTTATAAACATAACCTGGACGCTTAGAGTCTGAAAACCCTGGAGGTTGTTCCACATAAACTTCTTCATTCAGCTTTCCATTTAGAAACGCTGACTTAACATCCATCTGATGTACAGTGAAGTTTTTGTGTACAGCATATGCTAAGAAAAGACGAATAGATTCAAGTCTTGCTACTGGAGCAAAGGTTTGGTCATAATCTATGCCTTCCTCTTGTCTGTATCCCTGAGCAACAAGACGAGCTTTGTTGCGAGTTACAGTACCATGTTCGTCCAACTTGTTTCGATAGACCCATTTAGTGCCTATCACCGTTTTGTCAGTTGGTCTACGAACAAGTTTCCAAACTTTGTTTCTTTCGAATTCAGTCAGCTCTTCTTGCATAGCGCTGACCCAGTTTGGATCTCTGAGGGCATCATCTATTTTCTTTGGTTCAGTTAGTGAAATAAAATTAACAAATAAGCAAATATTACCTGCACTTCGTCGTGTCTGAATACCAGCGTTTGGATCACCAAGAATTTGATCAATTGGGTGATTTGCAGTCCATCGCTGAGCCGGAGCATAAGTCGCTGATTCAGTCTGAACTGGAGAAACTGAAGATGAGGCTTCAGCTACTTCTGAATTATCAGCTAAGAGAGGAATATTTGCATTTGTCACTTCATTCACTGATTGCTGAGAAATAGACGGAATTTCTGAGGCATTTGGATCAACTGCAGGTATAGTGTTTATAGGAACAGCTGAGACCCATGATGTTTCAGCTTCACTATTCTACATATCTGGAATGATAGTAGGACCATCATTTTCTACGGTGTGAGCATGAGGAGTGGGAATATCTTCTGAATCACCAAGATGAGAATACATCCATTGATTCAGTTCTTCTGTATCAGCGTTCGGTTTAGAGTTCGCTGAACGGGATTCGTCAAACGTGACGTGAATAGTTTCTTCTACAGTTTGTCTTCTACGGTTGAAGACTCTGAAGGCTTTGGAGACTGAGGAGTATCCAAGAAAGATTCCATCATCAGCCTTAGGATCAAACTTTCCAAGGGCATCTCTGTTGTTCAGTATGAAACACTGACATCCAAAGATGTGAAGAAAGCTGATTGAAGGCTTTCTCCCATGAAAAAGTTCATAGGCTGTCTTTGTGAATCTTTTGACTATCAGCGATCTATTTTGCGTAAAACAAGCAGTGTTGACAGCTTCTGCCCAAAACTGAGTAGGCAGGTGAGAATCGCTGAGCATTGAACGTGCAGCTTCAATAATTGTTCTATTTCTTCTTTCAGCGACTCCATTTTGTTGCGGTGTTCTCACTGACGAAAAGTTGTGAGAAATACCCTTACTCTCAAGGGAGGAATCAAGAGAACTGTTTTTGAATTCAGTTCCATGATCACTCCTTATTGAGCGAACAGTCATATTGTTCAGAGTTTCCATCTTCCAAACAAAGGTGATGAGTTCTTCAGGGGTGTCACTCTTAGAACGGAGAAACATTACCCATGTGTAACGAGAGAATTCATCAACTATGACCAGCGTATATTTCTTTCCAGCGATGGATTGTTTGTTAACAGGACCAAACAAATCCATATGGAGTAGTTGAAGAGGAGATGACACTGAGGAAACTTGCTTTGACTTAAAGCTTGCCTTGGTCTGCTTCCCTTTTTCACACGCTGAACATAAAGACTCTTTGGCGTATGAATGTTGAGGTAGACCAGTGACTAACTCTTTGGAGGAAAGAGTATTCAGCGTCTTGAAGTTGAGATGTGAGAGCCTTTTGTGCCATAGCCAGTTAACATCAGAAGATGCCTTTGAGAAGAAACAGGAGTTCTCAGTGGTTGTTGAGTCCATGTTTATTACATAAACATTTTCCAAACGATAACCGCTGAGAGCTATCTTCTCCTTTTTGTCAGTGACAAAGCAGGATTCCTTAGTGAAAATCACTTTGTTATCCATGTCGCAAAGGTGACTGATGCTCAGAAGATTATGCTTCAGCCCTTCAACATATGCGACTCTTCTGAAGGATGTTGTACCATTTGAAAGTACACCATACCCTCGGGTATGTCCTTTTCCATTTCCACCAAATGTCACAGAGGGACCCTTCTCTTCCTTGTATTCAGCGAGCAGGTTTTTCTTACCAGTCATGTGTCTAGAGCATCCGCTATCAAGATACCAGATACCCTTCTTAACCTGCATTTACAAAGGAAGATTAGTTTTGCTTGGGTACCCACTTCACCATGTATACGCGTTTGTCAGTGGAAGTAGTTGGAATGGGTTCAGCAGTCTTCGCAGCATTTGAAGATTCAGCTTTGTCTTTCTTCACTTTGGTCAATTTCTTGACCTCAGCGGTAGGAGTCACCTTGACCTGAATTGCAACTGGGTTGGTCTTCTTGGACTTGGGTACTATCTTCACCTTAGCTATCTTATCAGCTTTGGTGGATGTGGGGCACTTACTTGCAATATGATCGGTAAGTCCACAGTGATAACATTTCCTATAACTAAAATTAGTTCTAGGACCACTTGAGTGCTGAGCTTTTAATTTGGAATTAGAAGTTCCAGCACCAAGTACACTATTGGTTTTTGAAATAGGACGAACATTCAGTTCTTCAGATTTCTTACCAAGGACATCTACTCTGAGTCTAGGAGTAGGTCGCTGAACTGATCCAGAGGTCTGATTTCTAGAACCAGATGAATGAATCACTAAGGCTTTGGAAGCATTCAGCTTAGGTACTAAGGTACCCTTCTGAGGATTTTGATAAACAACAATTCCTTTACCTTTGTCTTTAGAGACAGAGGTCGGTTTTGAATAAACCATTTTCTCCTTACCTTTTGAGGAGGTAGGAGTTTCCTCAGGGATTGGTGTAACAGACGAGGAGCACTAAGATGATGAAGTGTCAGCGACTGAGGATACGAACGTTCCAAATTTAAGCATTGAACGTTCAGTGGTTGGTTTGGGAGTATCATATTTATAACCCAGACCACGTTTATCACTCAGAGGAATCTGAGCCTTAATTATCTCAGTGATGTTTGTTGAAGAATTACACCATCCTTCAACAGTAGCTTGTTCAGCTTTTAATGCAGCGATAGCTTCTGCTCGTTCGATTTTGACTAGCTGATTTAAATAGACTTGATCTTTAAAATCATCTTCAATTTTAGAAAGCTTTTCTATTTGAAGATGGCAGTTTTTAAGCTTTTCAGCGAGATCAAGATTTTGGTTTTCAACCACAGCTTTGCCGTTCATGGCTTCGTATAAACTTCTAGTCAATAGGTCGATTTTACGGAGACTATCAGCTTCATCAATATTTGCAATATTGGTAAAGAAAGAAGGTGATACCTGAATGGCAGATGTTGAAGTGGAGGGAATGTCTGCACTTTCTTCCTCTTCTTCAATCTTGGCCATAAGACATTGATTTGCTTCATCATCTTCAGAATCAGATGATGAGGCTTCTTCATCAGAAGCAGCCCAATCATACTCAGCCATCAGGCCTTTTCCTTTCTTCTTAAAGCTTTTCAGCTTTGCATACTTCTCCTTCATCTTTGAGTATTTGTCATCTTTATTCCTTGGAAAAGAGGATTTCTTTGTAAAAGCTGAAGGTCTCATGCTTTTCTTTGACCTGCACTCATTAGCGAAATGACCTGTCTTTTCGCAGTTGAAACAAGTAGCAGTAGCCTTATCAACAAAAGCTGATGATTTAGGCTTGTCAGTTATGGAAAGAGGTTTATTCTTTCTAAACATTTTCTTCTTGGCGAATCTCCTGAACTTTTTAGTTAGGAGCGCCAAGGATTCATCATCGTCTGAAGAATCAGAGTCTGATGACCTTTCAGAGTTACTTTCTAACTCAGTGATAGTGACCGAGGGTCGCTGAGTAGAAGGTTCTTCTGAGATTAAAGCAACAGGAGTGCTTTTGGAATCTTTTACAAGATTCTTCTTAAGATGGCTAGATTGCTCATGATTCAGCAATGTACCATATAAGGTTGAAAGGGTCATTGATTTAAGATCCTTTGACAGCTTGAGACACATGGAATAATTGTCCCAGCTTTCAGGTAAACATTCTAGAAACTTTTTCAGCACTTCAAAGTTAGAATATTCCTTACCAACAATTTTTGGATCTATAATTAAGCAATTAAAACGTTGGTGAACTTCAGAGAGAGTTTCATTCTTACCAGAAATGAAGCTTTCGTATTGTCTTACCAGGTTGATCTTTCTTGAGTCCTGGACTTCAGACGTTCCTTCATACTGAACACATATTGTGTCCCACATGGCTTTTGATGACTTCAGGTTCATGACGGAATGGTAGACTTCGTCAGGAAGGGCCATGGGTAGTATGGATCTGGCTTTTGTATCTATAGCCACTTTCTTCTTATCTTCATCGGTCCACATGTGTATTTCCTTTGGAATCAGCCTTTCAGGAATAGCAGCTCTAGTTGCAGTGGCTGGAACTAAAGGATCAATTGTTACAGGGATGTGTGGGCCGTTTTCAAGATAGTAGGTCATAGTAGGGTCTACACCTTCTAAGAAGAGCATCATCCTATTTTTCCATAAGTTGAAGTTATCTCTGGAAAATCTAGGGGGTTTTGCAAGAGAACCATTGTCTATATAATGTGTGTGTGTTAGCCATTTTCAGATAATAGCAAGGAAGAGAAATATCTTAGATTAGATCTTGTTTATGAGATTAAACAAATCCGCTCTGATACCACTTGTTGGTCCCGAAGGCCTATACAAGTTTGTAGAAGGGGGGGGGGGGGGTTGAATACAAACACACTATTTTACTTTTCTAAATTGTTTATTGATAAATCATTAACAATTTACAGCTTGTTGCGGAGACAAGATTAAGGATAAACCTAAATCTAAACAAATTGGAACACTAAGGTTTCTTGCACTAAGAAAGATAAGGAGATTACTAATAAAATCCTATCTTGAGAGAGATTTGAACTTGTCCAGAGTTAGCAAGTTACTTCAAAAGAAGTGAGTTCATCTCTTTATATACTGCATGCATTTAATGCAAGTCAGTATATACTTTACACGTGTCATCAGCTGGTTGGTTGCATGTCATTGACCTTGGTTGACAACCTTAGTAGTCGTATGGATGAATAGTGTAGTATCAGAGTGGTTGTACGATTTCAGATATTCGGAGGTTCTTTTCTGACAATTCGTACGGAGTCGTGCAAGGGTGGTTGAGACAAAAGTACTTTGTACGGAGGACTTCATGATCAGCTTTCGTTGATTCAGCGATTATCATTTACTATTCAGCAAATGATAAAGTTCAGCGATAGCTGAAGTCTTGTACTTGATACTTCACGTTGAGTGGACAAATCTGAGTCTTCGCTGATCCGCATCAGTTCATTAGGAGACTTGTCGCTGGTTCTTGAGCTTGATCTTCGACTTCAGCGTAGAACCTTTGTTGACGTGAAACTTGTCTTCAGGGATCATAAAATAAACAACTAACTTATCAGCGATCATCATAATGACTGAACAGACTCAGAGCATTAATGATGAACAGTGTTCGCTGAATGTTTAACTTAAAAGAGCGAGAGTTCCTATCAGCGGTACTGTAAGATCTTAGTACTTATCAGCGATAGTGAAACTCTGATACATATTGTTTACTTTTGATTTTCACTAAGTATTTAAGAGAGGGTCATTATCAAATCCCTGAGGGTTTGGATCAACACTTTCATCAATTGTCAAAACGCACCCCAAAGTAACATAATTTCACTAATCGTTTGTCAACTACACTGTGACCCTTCAACATTAAATTTATATCACAACATTTAAAATAATATCTTCCATTATTTTAAACATCCTCCAAAATAAAAGTACACTAATTATGTAAATTTCGAGGTGTTACATATTTAATTTCAACCAAGGTTATAAATTTCACAACCTTTCATCCATCTTTTTATACCCATAATTTTTTTCCAAACTATCATATTACCACTAATTTGAGATGATAAAACTTAACCTTATTTTAAGATTTGAGGATTACTCAAACCTCATGGTTCCAAATAATCATCATTGGTTTCTCTTTAATTTTTTGCTATTATTTTTACTATTTGGTTTGTTTTGATTACAACCATGGTTATAGATTTCAAGCCATTCATCCCTCTTTTAATACCTATCATCTTTTTTCAAACTATTATATCACCACCAATGTGGGATGATGAAACTCAATCTAATTTCAAAATTTGAGTAATACTCAAACTTAATGGTCCAATGTCATCATCCTTCGTTTCTCTTTTAATTATGCCTAATAATTTTTACCATTTGGTTAGTTTTGATCCAACCATAGTTATATATATTGATGTCAATATTGAATGGTATTGATATATTGATTGATTGGATATTGTAAAATGAGTCAACTTTATTTGTTATATAAATAAAGATTCTTTTTTTTTGCAAAAACAAGGTAGGCTAAATTGAGTCAACCGTAGAAGTTGACATAAAAACATTCATCCCTCATTTCTTATACTCACTTCATACTTCAAAACTTGCATCTTCTCACCAATGTGGGATGATGCAAAAGTAAGGTAAGTTAAATTGAGCTGACCACATGAATTAACACGAAAACATATATCCTCTTTTTCTTATAGTCATTCCTACTTAAAAACTTTTATCTTTTCACCAATGTCGGATGATGAAACTCAACCACACAAAAACATTCATCCCTCCTTTTTTATACTCATCTCATACTTCAAACTTGCATCTTCTCACCAATGTGGGATGATGCAAAAATAGGATAAGCTAAATTAAGTCAGCCACATAATTGACACAAAAGCATTCATCCCTCATTTCTTATAGCCACTTCCTACTTCAAAACTTTCATGTTTTCACCAATGTTGGATGATAAAACTCAACCACATTTCAATATTTGTGGAATACTGAACTCTCATGATATCAAGTCATTCTTGGTGGTTTCTCCTTGGGTTCTCTTTAAATTTTGCTTAATTATTTTTACTATTAGGTTAGTTTTGATCCAACCATGGTTATATATATACTGATGTCAATATTGATTGATATTGATATATTGGTTGATTGGGTATTGTAAAATGAGTCAACTTTATTTTTTGTATAAATATAGATTATTTTTTGCAAAAATAAGGTACGCTAAATTGAGTCAATCGTAGGAGCTGACACAAAAGCATTCTTCCATCCTTTCTTATACTCACATCATACTGCAAAACATGCATCTTCTCACCAATGTGGGATGATGCAAAAATAAGGTAAGCTAAATTGAGTTGACCATATGAATTAACACAAAAGCATTCATCCTCTTTTTCTTATAGCCATTCCTACTTCAAAGCTTTTATCTTTTCACCAATGTGGGATGGTGAAACTCAACCACACAAAAACATTCATCCCTCCTTTTTTATACTCATCTCATACTTTAAAGTTCCATCGTCTCACCAATGTGGGATGATACAAAAATAGGGTAAGCCAAATTAAGACAACCGCATGAATTGACACAAAAGCATCCTTCCCTCCTTTCTTATAGCCACTTCCTACTTCAAAACTTTCATGTTTTCGCCAATGTGGGATGTTAAAACTCAACCACACAAAAACATTCATCCCTCCTTTTTTATACTCGTCTCATACTTCAAACTTGCATCTTCTCACCAATGTAAGATGATACAAAAATAGGGTAAGCTAAATTAAGACAACCACATGATTTGACACAAAAGCATCCATCCCTCCTTTCTTATAGCGACTTCCTACTTCAAAACTTTCATGTTTTCACTAATGTGGGATGATAAAACTCAACTACACAAAAACATTCATCCCTCCTTTTTTATACTCATGTCATAATTCAAACTTGCATCTTCTCACCAATGCGAGATGATGCAAAAATAGGGTAAGCTAAATTAAGTCAACCACATGAATTTACACAAAAGCATCCATCCCTCCTTTCTTATAAGCACTTCCTACTTCAAAACTTTCATGTTTTCACCAATGTGGGATGATAAAACTCAACCACATTTCAATGTTTGTGGAATACTCAACTCTCATGATGCCATGCCATTCTTGGTGGTTTCTCCTTGGTTTCTCTTTTAATTTTGCCTAATAATGTTTTCCATTTGGTTGGTTTTGATCCCACCATGGTTATATATATATTAATGTCGATATTCATTGATATTGATATATTGATTGATTGAGTATTGTAAAATGAGTCAACTTTATTTGTTATATATATATATAGATAGATTTTTTTGCAAAAATAAGGTAGACTAATATGAGTCAACCGTAGGAGTTGACACAAAAACATTCATCCCTCCTTTCTTATACAAACATCATACTTCAAAACTTGTATCTTCTCAATAATGTGGGACGATGCAAAAATAAGGTAACCTAAATTGGGCTGACCAAATGAATTAAAACGAAAGCATACATCCTTCTTTTCTTATAGTCATTCCTATTTCAAAACTTTTATCTTTTCACCAATGTAGGATGATAAAACTTAATCACATTTCAATGTTTGTGGAATACTCAACTCTCATCATGCCACCTCATTCACCTTGGTTGTTCCTTTAATATACAAAAACAAAAAGGGATAGTGAAAAGCCACCAACCCAAAACTTGAGATGGTTAGCCAAAATTAGCCAACCACATGAGTACATATAGAAGGTCAACTAAAATAAGCTAACCCATGAGTTTTCACAAAGACTTTCCCTCCTCCTAATAAATACCCACGTCATTCTTTCATTCTATCATCTCACACCAATGTGGGATAACCAAAATGCACCAAATTGCAAGATTTGATGAATACTCAAATGTCATTGTGCCACCTCCTTCTTGGTGGTTTTCTCTTTAATATATATATTGATATAATGATATTGATATATTAATGTCGATATTGATTGATATTGATATATTGATTGATTGAGTATTGTAAAATGAGTCAACTTTATTTGTTATATATATGTATATACAGAGAGATTTGTTTTGCAAAAATAAGGTAGGCTAAATTGAGTCAACCGTAGGAGTTGACACAAAAACATTCATCCCTCATTTCTTATACAAACATCATACTTCAAAACTTGTATCTTCTCAATAATATGGGACGATGCAAAAATAATGTAACCTAAATTGGGCTGACCAAATGAATTAACACGAAAGCGTACATCCTCTTTTTCTTATAGTCATTCCTATTTCAAAACTTTTATCTTTTCACCAATGTGGGATGATAAAACTCAATCACATTTCAATGTTTGTGGAATACTCAACTCTCATCATGCCACCTCATTTACCTTGGTTGTTCCTTTAATATATATAAATAAAAGGGACAGTGAAAAGCAACCAACCCAAAACGTGAGATGGTTAGCCAAAATTAGCCAACCACATGAGTACATATAGAGGGTCAACTAAAATAATCTAACCCATGAGTTTTCACAAAGTCTTTCCATCCTCCTAATAAATACCCTCGTCATTCTTTCATTCTATCATCTCCTCACCAATGTGGGATAACCAAAATGCACCAAATTGCAAGATTTGATGAATACTCAAATGTCATTGTGCCACCTTATTCTTTGTGGTTTTCTCTTTAATATATATATTTATATATTAATAATTAAGACAACCACATAAATTGACACAAAAGCATCCATCCCTCCTTTCTTATAGCCACTTGCTACTTCAAAACTTTCATGTTTTCACCAATGTGGGATGATAAAACTCAACCACACAAAAACATTCATCCCTCCTTTTTTATACTTATCTCATACTTCAAACTTGCATCTTCTCACCAATGTGGGATGATACAAAAATAGAGTAAGCTAAATTAAGACAACCACATGAAATGACACAAAAGCATCCATCCCTTCTTTTTTATAGCCTTTTCCTACTTCAAAACTTTCATGTTTTCTCCAATGTGGGATGATAAAACACAACCACACAAAAACATTCATCCCTCCTTTTTTATACTCATCTTATAATTCAAACTTGCATCTTCTCATCAATGTGGGATGATGGGAAAATAAGGAAAGCTAAATTAAGCCAACCACAAGAATTTACAGAAAAACATATATCCCTCATTTCTTATAACCACTTCCTACTTCAAAACTTTCATGTTTTCACCAATGTGGGATGATAAAACTCAACCACACAAAAACATTCATCCCTCCTTTTTTATACTCATCTCATACTTCAAACTTTCATCTTCTCACCAATGTGGGATGATACAAAAATAGGGTAAGCTAAATTAAGACAACCACATGTATTGACACAAAAGCATCCATGCCTCCTTTTTTATAGCCACTTCCTACTTCAAAACTTTCACGTTTTCACCAATGTGGGATGATAAAACTCTACCACACAAAAACAGTCATCCCACATTTTTATACTCATCTCATACTTCAAACTTGCATCTTCTCACCAATGTAGGATGATACAAAAATATGGTAAGCTAAATTAAGACAACCACATGAATTGACACAAAAGCATCCATCCTTCCTTTCTTATAGCGACTTCTTACTTCAAAACTTTCATGTTTTCACCAATGTGGGATGATAAAACTCAACCACACAAAAACATTCATCCCTCCTTTTTTATACTCATCTCATAATTCAAACTTGCATCTTCTCACCAATGTGGGATGATGCAAAAATAGGGTAAGCTAAATTAAGCCAAACATGAATTTACCCAAAAGCATCCATCATTCCTTTCTTATAACCACTTCCTACTTCAAAAGTTTCATGTTTTTACCAATGTGGGATGATAAAACTCAACCACATTTCAATGTTTGTGGAATACTCAACTCTCATGATGCCACCTCATTCACCTTGGTTGTTCCTTTAATATATATAAATAAAAGAGATAGTGAAAAGCAACCAACCCAAAACTTGAGATGGTTAGCCAAAATTAGCCAACCACATGAGTACATATAGAGGGTCAACTAAAATAAGCTAACCCATGAGTTTACACAAAGACTTTCCCCCCTCCTAATAAATACCCACATCATTCTTTCATTCTATCATCTCCTCACCAATGTGGGATAACCAAAATGCACCAAATTGCAAGATTTGATGAATACTCAAATGTCATTGTGCCACCTCATTCTTGTTGGTTTTCTCTTTAATATACATATTGATATTGATTTTATAAGACATCATTTATAACAAATAAAGCGTCATATCTAATGGCGTTGTAATAAATTTATTGGACCCTTTTAGGCGTATTAACAAGCTTTTAAGAACAGTTTTACTACAAAATGTTGCATTAGTTATTTATATAACACTTTTGAGAGAGTACCATATAAACTCATCATTTTTTAGGACTTTTTTCAAATAGGCCTATAAAATAGCTAATACAACATGTTTTTTATATTAAAAAAATGCCTTACCATAATTGTTACGACGTCCAAAACGTCTTATAAACTTACTATAACACCTTAGATATGACACTTTATTTTTTGATCCTATAACGCAAGTCCTATAAAAATGGTTTATTAGGACCATTTTTTCCAGTCCTACAAATTCAATTTTGTTGTAGTGTTTACTTTCTTCTTACTCCTTTAATATTTATTATCTTTGTACATCCTACTTTATCGTTTGCACATTTTTACAGGTTAGGGTTTTTATAACAATTGTTTTCATAAATCTACATTCATCTCACATATTTCATACTCTACTTTAAAGTAAGATATATTTGTCTAATTTGTATTGATTTATAATGATTTTCTTTGTAAAAACATCTTACATGTTTCTTCAAATCCGAATACTCGACTCAAAACAAATTTCAATAAGGAAATGTTTTACAATCATCAATTAGTATAGAACAATAATAAAATCATTTTAATGATACAAATTACCTAAAATATCAAGATTTGTTGTAGCACATGTCTCATGGTGAAAACCATCTCACACATGTTTGAGCTTTAGGGGTTGTGGGCCCAATAAATGTCTCAAATCCCATGAAGCTTGTCAATAATCCTTCATCCCCTTTTTTAATATTTGCTAGCCAAAATACGAACCAAATCATTCATTTTAACACCTTATATAAAGAAGACGCGTTTCAACACTATTTGCAATTATACCCCAATGTCAAAAATACTAAAATCGTCAACAGTTACTGTATAAACTTTAAACAAAAAACACTCATATACGCATATACGGTAATTTCTGACGGATCACCAACGCCTATCTGGTGGAATAAAGTGTTTCCCGACAAATAGAATATCCGTCGATAATCTGTCAGTGAAATTTGATATTTCCCACGGAATGAAAATTATTTTATTTTTGAAAATAAAACTCTACATATTTTCAACGGATCACCGACGAATTTAAACTTATTTTAATATCTATTTTTTAAACAGGAATTCACATGACCGTCGGTAATCCGTAGCAAATCACCGACGGATTTGGGCTATTCGTCGGCGATTTGCGACAGGTAACCGACGGCTCTTTAAACATTGTTATATCTTTAAGATTTTATCGTCTAACATTGTTATATGTTTGTCATATGTTGAATAATTTCGGGTAAATACACTAAAAGAGATGTCGGCGACCTATGTGGAGCGGCTAGAGGAAGAAAGACGAGTGAGGAGGACCTTGGAGAAGCAAATGACGCATCAAGTGAAGTTGATTGTGCAGTTTGACATCTTCATGGGGCAGTAGTAGGGTGGAAACCCTCCAAACCCTTCTTCTCCCCCGTATTAGAATGTTTGTATTAATTTGTGTATTGAATGAATGTGGATATTGTTGCATTTGGATATTCAATGAAAAATTGGGCATATTTTGTACAACATAATCTGTTTTTTTAATTGCTATTTTCAAATAAAAAACATTTTACCGACGGATAATCCATCGCTAAATGTTTTTATTTTTAATTTTTTAATGATTAAAAAATGTAGGTGATTCGTCAATGATGGATACCGTTGGTGATCCGTCGGTGATATGATAGAGACCTGTCAGTGATAAACACCGTCCTCATGATATGTGCCATCGGTAACTACAATCCGTCGGTGATACCTTTTTCCACAATTTTTTCTCCGACTATACCTTTCACCAACGGATTAACTCTTTTACCGATGGATTTTAAAGTTGGTGTCTTCTGTTTTGTAGTGGAACAACCTCATTCAATCGTTCATTTTCTTGAACCTTTAAATTTTTGGTATTTCGATTTTCGAGGGTAAATTAACTTAAAACTTTTTAATTATACTACATTTATATACGTAGTAGTAGATCACATATTCATACGATTACTTTGCATAGAACTTGATCAATTATTACCATATATTGTAAATTTATGTAAAAGTTATTGATCATTTTAACTTTTAAAAAGATATACTTTTCTTGCAACGAGAGTAATTATGTTCGTTTTCGTGAACCTTTAATTTTTGGATCGGTGTTGGGAGGGTAATATATATATATATATATATATATCGGGTCAGGTTCAGGGGAAAACCCTAAATAACTGGAAAACCAGAAAACCAAAAAAATACGAAGAAAAAAGTATATCAATATGGATGTCAAATTAACGAGAAAAATATGATCGTTTATTTGGTGCAATTTATTTCATTCGAATTTTGTTCATTTTTCGTATTTTTTCGAATAAAAAACAAGGGGGTGAGGTTTTTTAATTTAGATAATATTGTTGTAACCGCCCGTCTAATCACATACATCAGATCATCTAATCCAACGGTTAATAAAGTGTTTTTTAGTTTTCCATTTATTTGAGGTTTTCCCCTGAACCTCCCTATATATATATATATATAGAGGGGTGGGTTCAAATAAAAACTCAAATTCAATTGTAAACGTGAGGACAAACCACAGCCGTTGATTAATAATTCGGTGAAGAGATCAGTGGCAAAAAACGTGGTGGCAATTTTGTAAATAAGTTGAAAACTATGTCCATGTCTTAATGAATATTTAGCGCGCATATGTAAAATTGGAAAAAAAATTATTCAGTCTGAATAAAAAGTAATTATTCAAACTGAATAAAGATAATTATTTTCGTCAAATTAGAATCAGCGTCTCCATTGTTGACTTTTTATTTTCTTTTTTAATTAAAAAACTTTTACTCCCTTAAATTTTAAAATAAATTATCTAAAAAATTACTAACATTTTAATCAAACAAATTACATCAAAAAACGAGAATTTCGTGCTCTTCGATATGACATCCATCATGATATAGTTTTTTTTTCGTTTTAACCGTTTTTACGTGAAATCGTGTATAAGTGTTATATTCGGAGTGAATAATACAACATTCGGGATGAATAATATCTACATTTATTCGGACTGAGTATATAGAATTGATCAGACTGAATATATGAAATTATTCAGTCTGAATAATTTACCTATATTCAGTCTAAATAATTATATTCGTTTGAATATCTACCTTTATTCAGTCTGAATAATTCTATATATTCAGACTGAATAAAGATAGATATTCAAAACGAATAAATGTTTAAGTTTTGTTCTTTTTTCATATCTACCTTTATTCAGTCTGAATAGTTTTATATATTCAGACTGAATAAAGGTAGATATTCAAAACGAATAAATGTTTAAATTTTGTTCTTTTTTCATATCTACCTTTATTCAGTCTGAATAATTCTATATATTCAGTCTGAATAAATGTAGATATTATTCATCCAGAATGTTATATTATTCATTCTGAATATAACCCATGTACACGATTTCACTAAAAACGGTTAAAACGAAAAAAAACTATATATCAAGACATGAATAAGTTTTATTCTTTTTTAATATCTACTTTTATTCGGTCTGAATAATTTCATATATTCAGTCTGAATAATTCTATATACTCAGTCCGAATAAATGTAGATATTATTCATCCCGAATGTTGTAGTATTCACTCTGAATATAACACATATACACGATTTCACGTAAAAACGGTTAAAACGAAAAAAAAACTATATCATGATGGATGTCATATCGAAGAGCACGAAATTCTCGTTTTTTTTTATGTAATTTGTTTGATTAAAATGTTAGTAATTTTTGAGATAATTTATTTTAAACTTAAGGGGGTAAAAGTTTTTTAATTAAAAAAGAAAATAAAAAGTCAACAAAGGAGACGCTGATTCTAATCTTGACGAAAATACCCCTAAAGTTGAATTTTATGAATGACTTAAATACGGCTGCGATCAATGGACGAGATTTGTTCTCACGTTTACAACTGAATTTGAGTTTTTATATGAACTTTCCTCTCTCTCTCTCTCTATATATATATATATATATATATATATATATATATATTATGTTTAAACATATTATTCTACAATGATTTTGGCCACCCTCTTGCATGCTACCTTTCTATGAGCAATTACTACGGAATAATTTTTGAAAGAAAAAAAAGAGAGAATCTAATGCTAGTAATTATTTCAAATTTCAGCCTTTGGTTCAAGCTTGTCTTCAAAGAGAGGTAGCCAGGTAACAAAAGAAACAAAATCTATATGTACTTCACTTGAGAGGAAATTAAATAAATAACAAATATATATATATATATATATATATAAGGTGATGAATCGTATGAGTTTTAGGTTAACGTGAAAAGCATGAGAAGTGGTTATCAACCGTTGAAAGATAAACGAAAGCACATTAAAATAAGGTGCACCAAGTTAAGATACACCAGATTAAATTCCATTCTAAGCCGCAATTCATAGAAGGGTATATGACTAAAAGTGACCAACAGTTCAGATCTACTTCTCACACTTTTTACATTATATATATATATATATATATATATATATATATATATATATATATATATATATATATATATATATATATATATATATATATATAGAGAGAGAGAGAGAGAGACTTGAGATCACGTGAGACCAAACTATTTCCGTGAGACCCGTGAGACCACAAAAATAACACTAAACTTTCACAGCAAAAGACTGTGAAGGTATTGTGAAAGTAAACCTTCACAATGTTTTTGCTGTGAAGGTTCGGTGTTTTCCGTACCTTCACAATGAATCACTGTGAATTTTTAGTGTTATTTTTTGGTCTCACGAAAACAGGTTGGTCTCACGTGAACCTAACCCTATATATATATATTATGTGTATTTTCATATTTATTTTATATTTTCAGTTTTTATTTTAGGAAATTGTTTTTTTAACTTGAAAATTGATAAAGAATCATTTTTGTATCGAAAGCTGTCTAAAAAGATTTCCAATTTAGAGTTACGTATTTTTTTCTTCTTAATTTGATTCTTGAAATAAAAAATACTATAAGATGGCTTGCATAAATTCGAAATCGATTAGAAATATTTGGATAAAAGATATCTTGAATATAGAAAATTTTGAGAGAAGGTGAAAATGTGAGACCATCCACACACCTGCAAGACCATACTCGTTTTTAAAGTGTCACATCAGCTTTGCAATAACACCTTCTACACACATACAAGACCAAACTCCTTTCTAAACTAATAAATTATAATATAAATAATATAGATAATAATAATATAAATAATATAGATAATTATAATATATCTAATATATTACTTTTGTTTTCTTTTATCTATTAGTATTTGTATTTTCGTAATTTTTACATTAATGTACTCTTAATTTAGTAGTTTAAATAAAAAACATTGCATAAAAATATCATTTTTTTAAAATAAAGCTTTGGTAAGAAATTTTAATAAAAATATTAAAAAAATAATGTTCAAATAAACTAATAAATGAATTAAATTTAATAAACATATTAATAATTAATGTTTAAACAAACAAATTAATTAATTAAATTAAACAAAAATACTTTTGTTTAATATATAATAGTTGTTAAAGATCTTTCTAATTGTGAAAAACATAGGTTGTCTTGCAAGACCTTGCAAGCCACATGGCATGTCATGTCATCTTGCAAGAAATCTTGCAAGACGTGTGTTGAAGCTATGACTGTCAATTTGGATTTGACAAAGAAAACCTGGATCTCAATTTTCTACCGACGAAAAGAATATTTTTATAGGTTATGTGTTATTAAGTAAAATAAATTTTGATATTCTATTACTATTTTTTTATTATGTGGTTATTATATTATTAGATTTTGGTTGACGTTAATAACCTGCTTATTGAAACAAAATTCTCTTTTTGCCACTAAAATAGAACATAAGTAGCAAAGGGCCGTTGGCTTAGCGTATGTAAGTCTCTTTCCTCCTAAGAGTTCAGGGGTTCAAACCTCACCAAAGATGAGGAGGGTGTATGGATTTATTTGTAGCATTTATCGTATATAAATATGTAATAACCCAGTTTTTCTTTTAAAGGAAGTGAAACATGGGTGGAAGAATTATGAAAACTAAAGTCTTGAGGGGCCATAATGTAATTTGGTTGGAAGGTATAAAAACCCCAATTGGGCACAAAACCCTAGTTTTGCATTTGGAGAACGGCTGTGGTGTGTGGGAGCAGGAGAAGGAAAATCAATCCAGCATTTTGTTTCTGGAAAGAAGGCAAGAGGAGGATTTCATCAGAGTAATTCGAGCATCATTTTGGAGAGGTAATCCCCTAATCTTATGTTTATACTGTTTTGGCAAGTGAGTCTTTTGATTTGGTGAGTTTATGGAGTAATCCGAAAACTAATCGAGGTCTAGGTTGTATAAAGATACGATTCGGTTGTCGAGTAGTATATTAACATTATTCGCGACCATTTCTCCATGATTCGATCATTTCACATCGATTTGGGATGGAGGTTTAGTTGCGCTGTTTACGCAAAATCGATGTGCGTCCAGTACAGAAAATGGGACCGGATCCGGAATGGATCGGAACCGAAATCGAGACGGGATCTGGAATGGACCGGAACCTGAATGGATCGGAACCCGGAAGGGGACCGGATCCGGAGGAATATAAAAACCGGAATGGACCCGGTGTTGGCCTAGATCCGGAATGGGTCCGGTTTGGGTGCGAGATCTGGAATGCTTCCGGTATCGGGAGTTTCCGGTATTGTGGTCACGAAAATTGGGAGTCCGGATCTTAGTCCGGAATTGAGTTGGATCCGGAATCCGCTTGGGATCCGGAATCCGTGTTAGTCTCGGAGTGGGCCGAATCCAGATTAGAATCCGGTAAGAAGAAAGTGGAGTCTGGAACATTGGGTTCGGATTCCGGGGTTCGTTTGGAGACAAGTTTATATAGAAAACTGTTCAGGATGGAATAAGTTTATCTCTACTCACCATTTTTATCCTTTTAACTTCATAGGTGTATTCCCTAAAAATATGAAGTTTTCGTAAAGAGTAATAGCTAAAGCGCCAGGTGAGTTTTTCTAACTAAAATACGTGATTTTAACGTGTTTTCGGAAGTTAGTAAATGAAGAGATATGTGATGTTATTTACATGAAATATTTGTATGAAAGTTTATTTGAGATGTATGCATACATTGTGGTTAGACGTAAATTGGCTAAGTCGGGGGGTGTGGCCCGCCAGTGCTCATGCCGGGAGGAGTAACCCGTTTATGCCATGGGAGGAGTGACCCAGCAAGGCAGCGTGAGATTATGCCATGAGATTACCTGAAAGTTTTATGCAAAGTTGTTTTTGAATGTTATGAACTGTTTAAATATGTTTTGAGAGCTGTTGTTTTGAAGGAGCTCACTAGACCTTATGGTCTAACCCTCGCATTTTCCAAACTAAACCTTTTTCAGGTAAGCACTTAAGTAGAAGGCTCTAGTAAGAGCAAAGAGTAAGCGCGAGCGTGAGCTTGGGACTAGATGGATGCAGTTATATCCAGTATGTCGGATTTAGCCTTTAGAAATCTCAGTTGTGTAATAGGTTGTTTCCGCCAACCTTTTGTTGTAAAAATGGTATGAAGATGATATTATGAGGCCATTTCGGCGAATTATTTAATTATTGTTGTTTATGTTGTATTTCTTGAGTTGGGTCGTTACAATTGGTATCAGAGCCATAGTTTAAGGGATTTAGGTGACCGGATGGGCCTAAACTTAAACTGTGGAGTAGAAGGGAACACAACAGAGATATAGGATGCTTTTAGGAAAGATCACTTTAAGTGCGCTAGTAATAGAGTAGCGAGGACTGTCATGTAAGGTAAATTTGTAATTACATCTGGCCAATATAATCGCGAATTTACAGGTACATGGGCGTGCTCAATTGCTCTCGTTGGGAAGATCGACGAGTGTGGTAGTATGTAGTGGGTTTTGACCTTGCGGTGATAGCAATGAGTTGAGGTATCGTGAAAGATCATTTATGATATGATGTATATATATCTTGTAGAAGAAGTGTTGTTTGGAATATTATGAGCTGTCTAGAGGTAGATCTTCGTGGGTTCGAATAGGATAAATGATTGATTTTGGGTAAAACTCCTGATTTCTGGTGAGTCTCGGTTCTTGAAATCGTGGTGTAGATCAGTTGGGATGGTAAGGTAGGACAGTGTCAGAATCTGAAAGCGTCAATTCAAGAGCGAGTGGAGGATTGGAGCCCTGACTCTTTAGTTGAGCTTTTCAGTGGCAAGATCAAGAAAGGGAAGATATCAGAGGTGGATTGAAAACGTGTAGAGGTAGAATGTGAGGTAATTGGTCAAGACGAAAATTGTATGGGATGGTTGAGTAGGTGGGCTGTAGAACGCATATACAGCAAATTGTTGCAAGGACGAGAGGGCGACCGTTGGTCGAAGGTAGAGTGTCAATGATAAGTTGCGTTAGTACACCGGTTGACCTTGTTAGAGTGAGTAGCCTTCAATTGCATGTAGAGTTTCATGCATTGTGTCCTTATATGTGTTACATGAGTTTTTTCGTGACTAAAAGTAAATGTGTAAATAACAGTTTTTTGGTCGGAAATGAGTCAGCGTGTTCAAGCGTGTGTTTAAAGAAAAAGACAATTCCATTTACGTCGCACAATAAAATTTTGAGCTTAGCGATTTACCAAAATATCCCACTATTTTCATGATAAGTTAAGTTTGTTGCAAAAAGTCAAGAAAACGTTTGACTGCAAGCTTTTATGACCAAAATGAGTATTGATATGTTGATGTCTGTTAGCTTTATTAGCCCCTAATTTATATAAATGTTTTATAAAGAATAGTGTCAAGGACATATTTGTATTTGTTGAGTGTCAAGGGCTAAAATTGTAAATAACCAATTGTTGTATTGGTTATAAAGTCATGTTTTAGAGTAATTTTACGTTAAGCCTCTATTTTCAATATTCATACATACGCAGAAAGCAAGAGAGCTTCAAAGAGAGAATGTTCATCAATCTTATCAAGTAAACTCTTCTCTTTATCAATCAATACAAATATTATTGCTATTATTATTGTTACTTGTTATATCTGGGTTCCAACAATTGGTATCAGAGCCAAACAGATTCGAATTTGTGCTTCAATCCATTGTTTTTTTATCAATTTTCGGAGTTTTATTTTGCTGCACTCTGTTTTGCTTCGGAAAACCACTTTCTGTTGGTTTTTGGACAAAACACCAAGCATTAAAGTTTCTTAGAATAGTGTCACGAACCTGTGTACCAAATTTCAGCTTAATCCGATCATTTTTGAAAAATTTGACTCAAGAACATTTGAATCTTCATCCTTAACTTTTATTTGCTGCACACGTTTTTGCTTCGAAAAACCATTTTCTGTCGGTTTTTGGACAAAACTTGAAGAATTAAAGTTGCCCAGAATATTCTCGTGCACCTACCTACCAAATTTCAGCTCAATCCGATAAGATTTGAAAAATTGACTCAAGTGCACAAATTCTACTTCTCACAAAGTATCTGTTAACGATCATTTTTTTCAAGTAACAATATGTCAAGACTAAAATTTAGTGCTGATGCTAATTTTCATTATTATTCTAAACTCAGTACTAATTTTCGCAAAATTATTCCTAATCTTGAGAAAGAGTTGGAAGAAAGGAACAAGAGCATTCTTATTGATTCCGATAAAATTACCAAGCTAGAAGAGGCAGGTAAACTCTTAACCAATGAGAATATTGAACTGAAAAGGAAACTATTTGAGTCTGAAAAGTTTTGTGAAAAGAAGAAAGAGAAGTTTGACGAAGCTAAGACTGTTTTTGAAAAACAGAAAAAACTACTTGAACTTAAATGTTTAAGTTTTTCTAAACTGATTTCTGATTTTGAAAAACTTGTGATTTGTGAAAGAGAGAAGATTGAAAAGGAGAAAACTACTTTTGAAACAAAATCTATGGAATTTTCTTGTAAAATTTCAAAATTACAGAAAACTCTTGAAAAGGAGAGGAAAGAGCATGATTTTGAAAGAAAAGAGTCTGAAAAGTTGAAGGTTGAAGGATTTCAAACAAAGTGTTTGAAAGATGATTTTGAGAAAGAAAGAAAGGTTTTTAAAGCTGAAATGTCCAAATTGACAAAAAGACTTTCTCTTTTGTCAACTAAGATCATGTTGGAGAAGAGGTATAAATCTGATCTTCAAAAGATGTTTGATATGAATTTAAAAGAAAAGGAAGTTTTAGCAAAAAGGATTAAGGATTTTGACTTAGCAAACTCTTGTGCTGATCAATCAGTTAATCAAGTTTTTAGAAGAGTAAAAATGGTTTGGATAGTCAAAGGCTCTTCACTAGTTCAAAATGTTCGAAAGCCATATGTTTCTGTTGAACATAACAAGATCAGCAAAGCACTTCATGAAAATCCTAACAAAATAGGACCCATTTGGAAATGGGTACCAAAAATTGTTTGATCTGTCTTGCAGGTACATGGACTCCTTAATACATCTGTTAAGGACTCACACTTCACTGGACATTGGACTCTTAAACACTCAGTTTAAGACTCATCCTTCAAAGGCAATTGATTTCGGTGCACAACAATCAAGTACTATGACAGCATGCTGGCAGATTTGCGATGCCGTAGTAAATTGATCATATCTCACTGATTAAGACACCTATTGATGCAATTCAAAAGGCCCTGGATTCCTAAGACACAGATGAACAATTTTTGTGTTTTGAGAATTCAGAGATTCGAAATTTATAAGGGTCATATGCATCGTTGAAGTAGACAACAGTGTGCTGATGGAAAGCTGATGGACAGATCTGCGCGACTGTGGTAAATCAACCATATCTTTGTCGTACGAGCTCGAAAAGAGGTGATTCAAGATGATCTAAATATATAACAAACAAATAAAAAATGTTTGTCTTTTGAGTTCTTGCAAAATCCAGAGGTAAAATGGTCTAAATCAGTGTCAAAGTAAGTGTAACACTTCTGTTAAGCTTCTGCCGAGCGGCGACCAAGCCTCTGCCGCACGCGACCAAGCCTCTGCCGCACGCGACCAAGCCTCTGCCACACACGACCAAACCTCTGCCGCACGCGACCAACCTCTGCCGAGCAGTGACAACCTTTGTCGAGCCGCGACCAAACCTCTGCAGAGCCTTTGTCAAGCGTTTGTCAAACCACGATCATTTTTTTCGACCACTCAGACCAACTTCTGGCGACAACTCATACTTTGGCTCAGATTTTTGCGACCACCCTCTGTGGTACTGTTCACCACAGAGCATCTGTGAAACCCGATAGAGCCTATGTGGACTGAACCTCTGCGACCGAACCTCAGAGCCCATAGCGCAACGTCTTAGTTCTTGCTGTCAGCTTTGCGCACCTGTCGGATTTTCAACAGAACTCCCTCCTCGAAGCTCCAAATTTGATGAGTCCAGATGCGTTGGATTCCTAAGAAACAGATGAACAATTCTCGTGTTTTGAGATTGGTCTGAATCGGTGTTCTTCTTCGTCAGAACCTCTGCTAAAGTCAGTATACATCTGCTGGACAGAGGTGTTTCACTAAAATCATCATCAGAGCTCCGTCGGCACTACGATCAACCTCTGCCACCAAACCTATGCCGACCAACCTCTGTGGTACTGTTCACCACAGAGACTCTGTGAAATCCGACAGAGCCTCTGTGGACTGAACCTCTGCGACTCAACCTCAGAGCCCGATTTTTGTTTACTTGCTGTCAGCTTTGCGCTGCTTCAGAAACATGCGCATAACTTTTGACTCGGTGCTCCAAATTACTCGATTCCAGTTGCATTGGAAAGATAATTCACAGACGCACGACTTTGATGTATTGAGTTTTCTCAAATTATGTGTGCTAATATGCCGAAAACAGCTTCAAAGTCTGCTGTAAGGTGCTGGATCGAAAGCATTGCATTTAATTCATGCTCCTTCCGCTTTCAAGAACGGTGTTCTCATTGCTTCTACGTAATTCAGTGTAGGACCAATACTTCAGATATGTTCAAATCAGTGTTTTTGGCCGGTAATTTCTAAACTCTGATCCCCCGCACCTTGTATTTTTTTTAAGTGGAATTATTTGTGTTGTTGGATATTCCTAACAAATGTGGAATCATCAAAGATGATTACCAACACTTTCTGATTCTTATAGGATATCTGATTTCAAATTGAGCTTAAATGAAATTTACTGCTCAATTTGAGGGGGAGAAAACAAATCAGATCTGACCATGTTCGTGTAAAGGTAAAATTTCTAAACCTTTAAACTCATCATTTTTAGAGAAAGGCCATCTTTAGAATGATAAAACCTCTTTCAAATGGTCAAACCACTTC
Organism: Saussurea involucrata; assembly: GCA_033807775.1. Taxonomy (NCBI): domain Eukaryota; kingdom Viridiplantae; phylum Streptophyta; class Magnoliopsida; order Asterales; family Asteraceae; genus Saussurea; species Saussurea involucrata. Next base: position 92,682,230 of record CM066314.1, read on the forward strand.
TACATGCTAAAATGCTTTATCTGCTATAGAAATTTGGATTTTAAATGCTTTTCTGAGACTACAAGTAGTCAGTGTGTGGAACAATCCAACCTCTAGGACAACAATTTCATGGGATCAATGTGTGAGCTTTATAGAACTTCAATGGATCACTTAAACCTGTGTTTCCTACCCAAGAAGTAAACCTTGAGTGGTTGAGAGGTGAAGGGTCTACATCAAAGAGTGGGGGAGATAACTCATCCGAGTTTTTCTCATCGTGCTTAAGAGGTAAAATTTAAAAAAAGAGTTTGGTTAGATGTGAGCTACATGATAAAAAGAAAGAGGGTGTGAGAACAGAGTCAAAAGAAATATACAACTCTGCACTATCTTTTTCTGAGCCGGGCAAGCCACATTACTGATTTATCAAGACTCTTTGGTGATTATCATTGAAACAGGCAATTAGCCCATGCCAACTCTTGAATTAACCCCACCAGCTACTCACTTCCTTCTCCACAAGGAACTGTTTCACTTTTCCATGGGGAAGCAGCACATATGTTATCTGATCTTTCTTTGGAAGGTTAGATATTGAAAAGAAGGAAAGTTGCCCCACCTTCACACTTCACTCATGCACATTGAGTCTGTGGAAACCTGTTATGTCCAAACAGTTTACACACTTTTGAGCTTAATAGATAATATTCTATTTTCTTCCACACAATATCACGAATCTTTGTGATTCCACATGCTTATCTATGTGATATTGCCAAGAACAGTTTGAGAAGTTTATTTTTCAATTTACTTCAATGATAACTGGAAGTCCTGTCAGAGCTTCATCATTGCCAACTCTGAGCATAGGCCACACAATTTTTTTAATTGTTGTGATAATAGTTGCTATTGTGCTTCTATGTTAGATGATTACCCCTGGTTACTTATTCTTTAATGCAGATTCTCATGAGCAAAATATGCTTGCTACTCAACCATCTTATCAGTTTATCTACCAACGACTATTACTCAAACTGGTTATACAAGCTTCCGCACTTTAAATCGTTCTCTGATTGTTTGAGTTTAATCTATGGTAGATAACTGGGATCTGAAAAGCAAAGCAACATTCAAGGGGGAGTATGCAACGATCAAGGGGGAGTTAAAGAAGAAATTGAAGCAACTGACATTGTGGAAGATCAGGAAAAGAAGACTCTCACAAGACTTGAAGATTGACACTCCAACACCTCTAAAGAAAGCAAGGGGGAGACTACAAGATGATGCTTTCTTTATAAAACATTAGGGGGAGATTGTTAGCTTTATTAGCCCCTAATTTATATAAATGTTTTATAAAGAATAGTGTCAAGGACGTATTTGTATTTGTTGAGTGTCAAGGGCTAAAATTGTAAATAACCAATTGTTGTATTGGTTATAAAGTCATGTTTTAGAGTAATTTTAGGTTAAGCCTTTATTTTCAATATTCATACATACACAGAAAGCAAGAGAGCTTCAAAGAGAGAGTGTTCATCAATCTTATTAAGTAAACTCTTCTCTTTATCAATCAATACAAAGATTATTGCTATTATTATTGTTACTTGTTATATCTGGGTTCCAACAATGTCATATAAATGAGTGTGGGAGCCGACTGGTTTTGTAAAAACCAGGTATGTTATTGGTCTAATTTAATATTTATTATTTTGGTATAAGTAGTTTTATAAGTTAAGGGGTAAGTTCTAATTTTAATTTAAATGTTAGAGGGTGTGTTTTGCCAAATGGGAGAAACTTAGGGTTTGTTTGGCCATTTTAGCCAAACCTAACACCACCACCGCCCTTTTCATTGTAACTAGGGGGAGGTGTCCTCCATTTAGATATTTAGTATCCAAAAGCTAGTGTGTGTGTTTTACGTCAAGAGAGAGAGAAGAGAAAAGAGAGAGAGGTAGAACCGAAAGAGGGAGAAGAAGGCAAGATTCAGCTGGGATTTAAGGATCAAACTGGGGAATTAAAAGGTAACAATCCTATATAATCTTTCCTCTTTATATTCATAAGTGGCTAAATAAGTTTATAGATGGGTTTTGATGAAATATGGATGTTTTGGGAAATCTGAGTATTTGACTAGGTTCTATTTATAGTCTTAAACATATCTACAAAATATCATAAACATTCATGGTCTAAAACTGTAAATTTCTGGGTTTAGGATGATTTTAGTTAACTGAGATATTGATGAACATCATAGGTATCGCAACCTTGAGTTGCGACATTCATGAATATCGCAACCTTGGGTTGCGACAAGCTCTTGATATCGCAATGGTCAGTTGCGACTTGTGGTATATCGCAATAGTTGGTTGCGACATGATGTATATCGCAACAGTTGGTTGCGATATGCTACTGTGTCGCAGTAGTTAATTGCGACATGTGCAATGTGTTGCGACAAGGTTTATCATTTTAGTTGGTTGCGATATGAGTCGAGGATTTTAGAGTTTTTAGTCTTTAAAGAGTGGAGTGCTTGAGAATAGCTTGAAAGGAGTTTTGTGATACGCAATCAGATGAGTTTTACTTAAAAATAATTTTTTTTTTAAAACTGGAATACATATATGTGTGGATTGGGAATGTGATAGATGGTGTGCTTATGTGTTTATGTTTGAAATATAATATATTGAGATATTGTATTTACATAAGCATTATACTACTCGAGAGCATGTTGGCCGGGCTTAGGACCGGTGGAGTTGGCTGTACGGAGGGACAACGGTGTTGGCTGTAATTTTCGTACAACGGAGTTAATTTATTAGTTGGCTTGCAACCAACTAATATGGCCATGGAAAATGAGACAGGAAGTACTCGATGCACGAGTCGTAATTGGTATTTATCTTTGGATTATGTATATGGTATTTTGTGCAAGAAGGGTTTTTAAACTAACAGGGATTTTCTCACTTAGACCGCCAGGTCTAACCCTCATTTTGTTTTAAAATATGTATTCTAGGTCATGGAGCAAATAAGGACAAGTGATAGGAATATCTAGGAATTTCTTTTGAAGATGTATGCTTAATGAAGATCCATGAAGTATTATGTAACTATTTTGTTTAGTAATGATCATGTGATTATTAGCAAAAGTTTGTACTGAATTACTTATTGTAGTTATAAAGACTAGGGGACCGTAAATGTTAAATGGTGTATCTTTTGTAGTAAAGTTATATTATGAAATATATGTCATTTGTGTGTATTTGGAAACCAGGTTGTTACAGATGGTATCAGAGCCCTAGTTTAAGGGATTTAGGTATTCGTATCTGTACCTAGACTTAAACTGCATGTGAAGTAGGATGTCCCTATTATTGTAGAACCCTGGGATGTTAAATATAAAAAGGTAGAAGGAACATCATGTAAGGTAATTTCAGATTATACCTGGCTAGTGTAATTATGATCTTACAGGTACATGTTTGAACTGGAATACCTAGTTATATGGGGTATGTGCTTATGTGTATATTAACCTTGTTTGAATCTACAGAATGGAAAGTGGTACTCGACAAACGAATCGAGAGGGAGGAGGAAATCCTAATAGAACGAATCCAACAGTTGGGACATGGGTAGAGGGGGAGAAAGAGGTAGAGGCAGAACAGGCGGCAGAGTTCAACCGCGAGGTGCAGAATTTGTTACAAGAGACGACTTAGCGGCTAAAATGGGAAGATTACAGACAAATATCCAAGCCATGTTCAACCGAACTCATAATACTGAAACCGAAATACCAGATCCTGGTCCGGAGGATGAAATGCCCATTACACAGACTGTCGTACCAGTGACGAAGAAGTGTGATTATAAAATGTTCCCAAGTTGCAAACCTCCGACCTACTCAGGAGAAAGGGAACCAGTGAAAGCTATGAGGTGGTTGAAAGAAATAGAAGCTATTTTCAAAACTAGTAAGTGTGCCGAAGGGGATAGAGTACTATATGGGACTGCAATGCTAAAAGCCGATGCTCTATACTGGTGGGAAGCTCTTATTTCTTCTGAAGGATCTGACATATATTCTACTTTCTTTTGGGCAGAATTCGTTATAGCTTTCAGGAAACAGTTTTGTCCCCAAGAAGCAGTTAAACAATTGGATGGGGAGTTTATGAACTTGCAGCAAGGGAATTTATTAGTTCGGGACTATACCGCTCATTTTCTGGAAAAGTCTCGTTTCGCGGAATACTACGTTGCCACGGAGGCAATGAAGATTGAGAGGTTTATCTTTGGGTTGAATTCAGAAGTCAGAAGTCAGAAGTCTGGTGATTGCTAAAGGACCAGAAACCTTCTCAGCCGCAGTAGACGCCGCAGAAACCGTGGAACAGGATAAAGGGAGAAACGCTAGTGATAAAGGTATGGGAAAAAGAAAGTGGGAAGGACCACAGTATGATCCAAAGAAGTCCAGGTTTCAAAGGTTTGATAACCGTCCGCCTTTCCGACCAGCGGAAAGACCTTGTCCGAAATGCAACCGTATCCACCAAGGAAATTGTCAAGTTGATCCTCGGGTTTGTTATAGGTGTGGGAAGACCGGACATGTTGCTAAAAACGGTCGAGTAACGCGGTTTTGTTTTTCATGTAATTCTCCGGATCACATTCAGTCTGATTGTCCGAGGGGAAGAGTATAGCAAGGGGTTACATCGGGGAGACCAGCGGGTGTTAGACCGGTAGTACAAAGGCCAGAGCAACCAAGAGCCAGGGGCTGTGCATTTCAGATGACAACACAAGAAGCGGAGGAAACTCCGGATGTGGTTACAGGTACATTTTTAATAAACTCTACATGTGCTAAAGTGCTATTTGACTCCAGTGCAAACCGATCGTTTGTGTCTCCTTCATTTTCTGCTTATATGCATTTAAAGCCTAAAGTGTTAGATCATGCTTTAATGGTAGATACTGCAAATGATAATCAAGTATCCGTTAAAGAGGTTTTTGATAGTTGTGTGATAAATATATAGGGTGTGGAGTACCTATTCAATTATTTGCTATAGTCTTGATTGAGTTTGATGTAGTAGTGGGGATGGATTGGTTAGCCGAGAATTAGGCTAACATAGTTTGTGATAAGAAGTTAATCAATGTTGTCTTGCTTGAGAGGGGACCAATAGTGATTTATGGTGATCGTAGAAATCATCAGTCTTGCCTTATATCTATGTTAAAAGCTCGTAAGTGTGTCAGCAAAGGTTACCCGATTTACTTAGCTTATGTGATAGATATTAAGCCATAAAAGAATAAGTTGGAAGATATTTCTGTTGTCCGTGAATTTCCAGAAGTTTTCCCCGAAGACTTGAATAGTCTTCCTCCCCTTAGACAAGTAGAGTTTGGTATAGATCTGATTCCTGGAGCCGCTCCTGTAGCCCGTGCACCGTATCGTTTGGCACCTCCAGAAATGAAAGAAATGACGACGCAACTACAGGACCTTTCAGATAAAGGTTTCATCAGACCCAGTTCTTCGCCGTGGGGTGCACAAGTCTTGTTTGTGAAAAAGAAGGATGGTTCGATGAGAATGTGTATTGATTACCGGGAACTGAATAAGCGCACGATCAAGAACAAGTATCCGCTTCCCAGAATTGATGACCTCTTCGATCAATTAGTTGGAGCTTTTTATTTCTCCAAGATTGATCTAAGATCTGGTTATCATCAGCTGAAGGTTAAAGAAGAAGACGTTCTGAAAACTGCTTTTCGCACAAGGTACGGTCACTATGAATTCTTAGTGATGCCTTTCGGACTAACGAACGCCCCAGCTGCTTTTATGGATCTAATGAATCGAGTATGTAAGCTATATCTCGATAAATTTGTTATTATATTTATCGATGATATCCTTATCTACTCCCGATCCAAAGAAGAGCACGCACAACATCTTCGTTTAATTCTGGAATTGTTGAAGAAGGAACAGTTAAACGCTAAGTTCTCTAAATGTGAATTATGGCTACGGGAAGTTCAATTTCTTGGGCATGTAGTTTCCGAGAAAGGTATTCAGGTTGATCCGATGAAAGTGGAAGCAATTGAAAAGTGGGAACCACCGAGGACACCAACCGAAGTAAGAAGTTTTCTGGGTTTAGCCAGGTATTATCGAAAGTTTATAAAAGATTTCTCGCGCATCGCTACGCCTCTAACAAAGCTGACCCGAAAGCATATAAAGTTTGAATGGAAAGAAGAGCAAGATAAAGCCTTCAGAATTTTGAAAGAAAGACTTTGTAGCGCGCCGATTTTGTCACTACCTGAAGGTTCCGATGGTTTTGTTGTTTATAGTGATGCTTCCAAACTGGGATTGGGTTGTGTTCTAATGCAGCGTGGGAAATTTATTGCTTATGCTTCTCGTCAACTAAAGGATCATGAACGGTAGTATCCTACACACGACATGGAACTTGCAGCAGTTATTTTCGCGCTAAAGATTTGGAGACATTATCTCTACGGTTCTAAATGTCAAATTTTTACCGATCACAATAGTCTCCAACATCTTTTTGATCAGCGGGAATTGAATATGAGGCAAAGAAGATGGCTAGAACTGGTGAATGATTACGAATGTGAAATTCTTTATCATCCGGGAAAGGCGAATGTGGTAGCTGATGTACTGAGTCGTCAAGAAAGAAGTGGAACAATAAAAGCCATTGCACTACGAGCTGAACTTCTACCTAACATCTTTGACGAATTGAAGAAGTATCAAGTGGAAGCTTTTCAAGAAGAACATTTGAAATCAGAACGGTTAGTGGGGATATCAACATCACTCGTAAAAGATGATCGTGGGTTATTGTGTCTGGGAAACAGAATCTGGGTGCCTCGTTTGGGTGGTTTACGTGATCGTGTACTACAAGAAGCTCATCAATCTCGTTTCTATATTCACCCAGGTACGAATAAGATGTATAAAGATCTAAAACATATTTATTGGTGGCCGGAAATAAAAAGGAGCATTGCTCAGTATGTGGAAGGTTGTACCACTTGTAAGAAGGTAAAGATTGAACATCAAAAGCCTTTTGGTCAGTTGCAACAGTTAGAAATACCTATGTGGAAATGGGATTAGATTACTACGGATTTCATCACGAAGCTACCAAGGACTCCAAAGGGATTTGATGCAATTTGGGTGATCGTTGACAGATTGACGAAGTCTGCTCACTTCCTGCCAATAAAAGAAACTTACTCCTTGGAAAGACTAGCCAGGTTATACATCGACGAAATAGTAACTCGACATGGAGTTCCAATCTAGATTATTTCTGATCGTGATAGTCGTTTTACTTCAAGATTTTGGAGGAGTTTTCAAAAAGAAATGGGAACGCAGATAAAGCTGAGTACGGCATACCATCCTCAAACTGACGGTCAGAGCGAACGAACAATTCAGACTTTGGAAGATATGTTATGGGCCTGCATTGTTGATTTTGGGGGATCATAGGATAAGCATTTGCCGTTGATTGAATTTGCCTACAACAACAGTTATCATTCCAGCATACAAGCGACACCGTTTGAAGTTCTGTATGGTAGAAAATGCCGAACGCCTCTGTGTTGGAACGAAGTGGGAGAGAAACAGTTAGCGGGACCAGATATAGTTCAGTTAACCGCGGATAAGATTACTCAGATTAGGGAACGATTGAAAGTGGCTCAAGACAGACAGAAAAGCTATGCTGACCGACGCCGAAAGTCGTTAGAATTCCAAGTTGGAGATTTCGTAATGTTGAAAGTCTCACCTTGGAAAGGAGTCATACGATTTGGGAAACAGGGTAAGCTTAGTCCAAGGTACATCGGGCCGTTTGCAATTACGGAAAGGATTGGTGAAGTAGCCTACAGGTTGGATATTCTGCCAGAGTTAAGCAGGATTCACAACGCATTTCACATATCGAATTTTTGAAAGTGTTTGGTTACGCCAGATCAGACCGTTTCGCTACCAGATATTCAAGTTGATGAAAAGCTGAATTATGTGGAGGAACCTAAAGCCATAGTTGACCATAAAGCCAAGGTTTTGCGGACTAAAGAAATCAGACAAGTGAAAGTTCAGTGGAGACATCATAGAGGTCAGGATGCTACTTGGGAATCGGAGTCAGAAATGAGAACTAAATACCCTCATCTTTTTGCTTAACTGAATTCCCGGACGAAATTATTTTAAGGGGGAGATGTTGTAATAACCAGGTATGTTATTCGTCTAATTTAATCTTTATTATTTTGGTATAAGTAGTTTTATAAGTTAAGGGGTAAGTTCTAATTTTAATTTAAATGCTAGAGGGTGTGTTTTGCCAAATGGGAGAAACTTAGGGTTTGTTTGGTCATTTTAGCCAAACCTAACACCCCCAACGCCCTTTTCATTGTAACTAGGGGGAGGTGTCCTCCATTTAGATATTTAGTATCCAAAAGCTAGTGTGTGTGTGTGTTTTACGTCAAGAGAGAGAGAAGAGAAAAGAGAGAGAGGTAGAACCGAAAGAGGGAGAAGAAGGCAAGATTCAACTGGGATTTAAGGATCAAACTGAGGAATTAAAAGGTAACAATCCTATATAATCTTTCCTCTTTATGTTCATAAGTTGCTAAATAAGTTTATAGATGGGTTTTGATGAAATATGGATGTTTTGGGAAATCTGAGTATATGACTAGGTTCTATTTATAGTCTTAAACATATCTGCAAAATATCAGAAACATTCATGGTCTAAAACTGTAAATTTCTGGGTTTAGGATGATTTTAGTTAACTGAGATATTGATGAACATCATAGGTATCGCAACCTTGAGTTGCGACATTCATGAATATCGCAACCTTGGGTTGCGACAAGCTCTTGATATCGCAATGGTCAGTTACGACTTGTGGTATATCGCAATAGTTGGTTGCGACATGATGTATATCGCAACAGTTGGTTGCGATATGCTACTGTGTCGCAGTAGTTAATTGCGACATGTGCAATGTGTTGCGACAAGGTTTATCATTTTAGTTGGTTGCGATATGAGTCAAGGATTTTAGGATTTTAGAGTTTTTAGTCTTTAAAGAGATATATGTATTCATTTGGTTTCAGATTCTGTGAATTTGGGGTAAAAGATTGGAGTGCTTGAGAATAGCTTGAAAGGAGTTTTGTGATACGCAATCAGGTGAGTTTTACTTATAAATGTTTTTTTTAAACTGGAATACATATATGTGTGGATTGGGAATGTGATAGATGGTGTGCTTATGTGTTTATGTTTGAAATATAATATATTGAGATATTGTATTTACATAAGCATTATACTACTCGAGAGCAATTTGGCCGGGCTTAGGACCGGTGGAGTTGGCTGTACGGAGGGACAGCGGTGTTGGCTGTAATTTTCGTACATCGGAGTTAATTTATTAGTTGGCTTGAAACCAACTAATATGGCCATGGAAAATGAGACAGGAAGTACTCGATGCACGAGTCGTAATTGGTATTTATCTTTGGATTATGTATATGGTATTTTGTGCAAAAAGGGTTTTTAAACTAACAGGGATTTTCTCACTTAGACCGCCAGGTCTAACCCTCATTTTGTTTTAAAATATGTATTCCAGGTCATGGAGCAAATAAGGACAAGTGATAGGAATATCTAGGAATTTCTTTTGAAGATGTATGCTTAATGAAGATCCATGAAGTGTTATGTAACTATTTTGTTTAGTAATGATCATGTGATTATTAGCAAAAAGTTTGTACTGAATTACTTATTGTAGTTATAAAGACTAGGGGACCGTAAATGTTAAATGGTGTATCTTTTGTAGTAAAGTTATATTATGAAATATATGTCATTTGTGTGTATTTGGAAACCGGGTTGTTACAGGTTTACTTCGTGTCGGTATTTTCCTTCAGACTTTTTGCCGTATAGAAAGATTTTCATTCAATTTGTTATGTAGTAACAGCGTCGTTTTGGTTGAGTAATATTGAGTTTTACTGAAAAGTTGCATGCGAACGATTTCCGAGATCGTTGTGCAGGGCATTGGGGTTATGAGAGTGCTGGGGTCATGTATACCCAAATTGTTTCCAAGTGTTGTTTCTTTTAAATGATAAAATGTGCGAAATGATTTATTTATCGCGTTGTCATGCATGAAGGTTATGAACTCACTAGGTCGTAGAGTCTTTACATTTCAAGATAAGGAAGGATTCCGAGAGTGGAGAGGTATTGTACGAACCAGGGGTGAATGTTTGTAATTTTAGTATTCGTGTTCAAGAAGAGAGGTGAGCAGTGGAAGAGTCGGAAATGGACTTTGGTGTCGGTTGTATGGTAGTCTGTACCCTTGTTCGGTAACGGGAGATACAATGTTGGGGGACGGTTGTGTCCGGAGGAAGGACTTGAAGTCATCAAGGTGTTGGTATTAGCAACTCGTTGTGAGTAGTGTTGAGAGGCAGAAATGAAATGTCTTCGGCGTCGAACACGAGGTTTGAGGTAGTCTTTTTATATTGACATTACACAAGAAAGTCTTGGAATTTTTCCCCTTCAAATGAGGAAGACGAGATGTGAAGATGATTATGATATGTTGGAAGGATTAAGTTTTGTTAGGAACCCTTGACGGAAAAGTTAGGGAAGCATCATCAGGTCGACTATTAATGTTAAAGTCAACAGCTATTTAAAATGTCTGGAGCTGAAGGGGTTGTCAAGAGGTTGGAAGTGGAGAGAATTACCAAGGTGTGGGTAAATGTAGGAGGTCGTTCAAGAAAGATGTATACTTGACGATGGAACACCTCGTGTGGGCATTAGGAATGTGGAAAATTGCTAATTGAATGAGTGTTTTACTTACGAGGTTTGAATGGTTCGTAAAAGGATGAGGTATTTAGCACAAACGAAATGGGTGCATAGATTATATCGATCTGTAAGGGAATACGCCCTGTCTATGTAATGGTTTTGGGATCACCAAGAACCAGCAAGGAACGAATAGGTTTGAGTAAAATAGAAATCGTGAGTTGTGGTTCATCTAGATTTGGGGAAAAGACAAAGTCGTGAGATAGACTTGGTTATTTATGCGGGTGGATATGAAGGCAAGATTGTTTGTGTGTACAAATGACCGTGGGAAACCTGGTCTGCAGTGTGATGTTATGGGTGGGGGACGTATGGACGAGTTAGTGGCATCATTTTCTAAGATAAATGTGCAAGCCAGTGATATGGTAATGTGTTGTTAAAAGAGGCGAAGCATCAGATGGAAGCCTTTTCGGGGATTTCGGATGAGTTATCAATTTGTTAAGCAAGTTGTTGGGATACGTGGTGTGTAGGTTGGCGTTAGGTTATGGCTATTCTCGGAATAAAATGGCGGAGCGGTAGTGGGTGGTTACCCAAATGAGAAACCAAGTGTTTTTGGTTGTGTGAGTCGCTAAGTAAGTATATTTTTGGGATCAGTGAAAGTTTAAAAAAGAGGTTGGACGGGTTAGTCTAAGATGTGGTGTAGTAGATGCGAAATCTTTAAGGAATGTGAATTGTTTCTTATGTACGAAGGAATTATCCGAGAAAGTAACAGTTTGGAAATCAAGGAGCGTATAGTGGCTTCGAACACCGGTGTCATTTTGAGATGACTTGGTTGGATACCTCATGTTAGAATTTTGGTGCAACCGTTTGGTTATGTATAGTAATGAGAAAGTGTTATCGGCACATGTGGAAAGGTCGGAAGAGAGGGGCAAGTGATGTTTGGTGGGCGGTGCTCCACGCTAACGTGGGGAGGTCAAGATAGTATGTCGGAATAAGTGAGTAGGTTGGAAGCAGAAAGTTTGGCAGTAACACCGAGCAGGGGAAGTAGTGTGTGCAGATTGTCATCAGTAAGTGTGCGAACTCCTGGAAAGAGTATGGAGGAAGGGGATTTGTGTATGTTTTAAGTTCGGGAAAAAAGTGGAAAAGGTAATGTGGTGCTCGGAATGAAGGACCATTGGATTTGAGTTGGTGATGTTGTGAGAAATGTTCAAACGAACTGGTCGTTCAGTGATAAGCTATTGGGAATGGTTTTGTGTGAACATGGTTACTCCTATTTGTTGAGTGAGGGTAACTGAAGTTATGATTGGACGCTTGTGGAATGCAGTGAGAAATTGATGTGCCTTCAGGATAAGTTCAATTCGGATAGGTGAACACTTCAATGAGGGATTATGGAGGTTTTATGCTATCTACGTATAAGTGTGAGGTGATGAAGTGGTGAGAACGTATGAATTAGTTGACGAGCTGTAGCCGATGTGTTTTGGGAAAGGGAGTATGATCTGCATAGACGTATGCCGGTTGGGAGAAGTAGTCTAGAATTGCATGTAATCCGAGGAGAGAACTCTTGGGTATGAGTTTGTTGGGATGTTCAAGGTTGGCCTTGTTGGTAAGTGGGTGATTGTTTCCTAGTAAAAGATTCACATTATCGTAGCAGAGAATTTCGCGAAGTTTCTTATTTTAAGGAAGTGAAGTTGTAAACGAAAACCTTGTTTAGACGCGTTTTAAAACCGTGAGTCCGGGTGTGTGGACAAAGCGGACAATGTCGGGTACGGTTGAACTTGGATGTTACAGATAGTATTTAAGCGGGTATAGTGGATCGGAGAGGTTACAAGTATATAGTGCAAGATTGCTGACCTAGCAAAGCTATGACTCACCGAGGGCGGTTCCAAAGTATGGTGTACGGTTATGTTTTCCATCAGAACGGTCATTTGTAAGTTAAGGAACAAAGAGATCAGACTGGTAACGGTTCAGTGGCGGTATCATAATGGACAAGAGGTGACCTGAGAAGTAGGCGCGGACATGAGGTCCAAATATCCCCAGCTTTTCGACAATGGAATTCCGGGGACGAAATTCTTTTGAGGGGGAGATATTGTAATAACCCAGTTTTTCTTTTAAAAGAAGTGAAACATGGGTGGATAAATTATGAAAACTAAAGTCTTGAGGGGCCATAATGTAATTTGGTTGGAAGGTATAAAAACCCCCAATTGGGCACAAAACCCTAGTTTTGCATTTGGAGAACGGCTGTGGTTTGTGGGAGCAGAAGGAAAATCAATCCAGCATTTTGTTTCTTGAAAGAAGGCAAGAGGAGGATTTCATCAGAGTAATTCGAGCATCATTTTGGAGAGGTAATCCCCTAATCTTATGTTTATACTGTTTTGGCAAGTGAGTTTTTTGATTTGGTGAGTTTATGGAGTAATCAGGGAACTAATCGAGGTCTAGGTTGTATAAAGATACGATTCGGTTGTCGAGTAGTATATTAACGTTATTCGCGACCATTTCTCCATGATTCGATCATTTCACATCGATTTGGGATGGAGGTTTTTTTTGGGTAGGGTTCCCGGGCCTTCGGCCCAGTACATCCCTGGCAAACACACCGACCGCGAAGTAATGCAGCCTTGAGATAATCCCCAGTGGCCACAAGTGCTGCGTATGGGACTCGAACCCGGGCAAGCGCTATGAACTCCCAGGCCCTTACCACCACGCCACAACCCTTGTGGTTTTGGGATGGAGGTTTAGTCGCGCTGTTTACGCAAAATCGATGTGCGTCCAGTACAGAAAAAGGGACCGAATCCGGAATGGACCGGAACCGGAATCGGGACGGGATCCGGAATGGACCGGAACCCGATTGGACCGGAACCCGGAAGGGGGCCGGATCCGGAGTAATATAAGAACCGGAATGGACCCGGTGTTGGCTTAGGATCCGGAACGGACCCGGTGTTGGTCTAGATTCGGAATGCGTCCGGTTTGGGTGCGGGATCCAGAATGCTTCCGGTATCGGGAGTTTCCGGTATTGGACTCCTGTATTGTGGTCCCGGAAATTGGGAGTCCGGATCTTAGTCCGGAATTGAGTTGGATCCGGAATCCGCTTGGGATCCGGAATCCGTGTTAGTCTCGAAGTGGGCGAATCCATATTAGAATCCGGTAAGAAGAAAGTGGAGTCCGGAACATTGGGTTCGGATTCCGGGGTTCGTTTGGAGACAAGTTTATATAGAAAACTGTTCAGGATGGAATAAGGTTATCTCGACTCACCATTTTTATCCTTTTAACTTGATAGGTGTATTCCCTAAAAATCTGAAGTTTTCGTGAAGAGTAACAGCTAAAGCGCCAGGTGAGTTTTTCTAACTAAAATACGTGCTTTTAACGTGTTTTCGGAAGTTAGTAAATGAATAGATATGTGATGTTATTTACATGAAATATTTGTATGAAAGTTTATTTGAGATGTATGCATACATTGTGGTTAGACGTAAATTGGCTAAGTCGGGGGGTGTGGCCCGCCAGTGCTCATGCCGGGAGGAGTGACCCGTTTATGCAATGGGAGGAGTGACCCAGCAAGGCAGCGTGAGATTGTCTCGTTGTCACTTCCGAGTGACTTCAGGGTGCCATTTACGAGTGTGAGATTACGTGAAAGTTTTATGCAAAGTTGTTTTTGAAAGTTATGAACTGTTTAAATATGTTTTGAGAACTGTTGTTTTGAGGGAGCTCACTAGACCTTATGGTCTAACCCTTGCATTTTTCAAACTAAACCTTTTTCAGGTAAGCACTTAAGTAGAAGGCTCTAGTAAGGGCAAATAGTAAGTGCGAGCGTGAGCTTGGGACTAGATGGATGCAGTTATATCCAGTATGTCGGATTTAGCCTTTAGAAATCTTAGTTGTGTAATAGGTTGTTTCCGCCAACCTTTTGTTGTAAAAATGGTATGAAGATGATATTATGAGGCCATTTCGACGAATTATTTAATTATTGTTGTTTATGTTTTATTTCTTTAGTTGGGTCGTTACAAATATTATATACTTAAAAAAAATAGAACATAAGTGGCAAAAAAAGTTCAAAGTATAAAACTATAAATAGAGTTCTTAAATGTATGATTATAATATTATAGAAAAAACAAAATATTCATTATCATAAATACTCCGTATTACTATCATTATAAGTATGTATAATATTATTTTGCCGATAAAGTAATTTGCATAATTTAATATTATTATTTCATTTTTTCATAAATGTGTTGTTATTAGAGAATGAGAGAAAAATGATAAAAGAGATATATGCATGGAGAAAGATATTCTCGTATTAATATTTTTCTAAATTGGTACAAGTACATAAGTAATTAATAAAAATCATGTTAGGTATCGTTTGGAAAAAAAATTAGCTTATAAGCTAGCTTATTTTTTGAGTACATGTTTGAATGATCTATAAACTAACTTATAAACTAGTTTTTTGATAAGCTACCTGGAGTAGTTTTTGAGTAGTTTTTGTGAATATTTCAATTATGCCCTCATTAATATTAAATATTATTATAAATAAATATTAATTTTTAAATTTAATTAGTATTAATTAATAAATATTAATTATTACTAACTGAAAATTGTTAAATTAAATTTTTATTATACATTGATGTTAATCTATTTAGAGTTATTGTTCATCATATAAATTATTTTTATATATATTTTTAATATTAATCAATATATTTTAATTATTAATTACTATTATCTTTTAAACTATTTAGAGTTATTGTTCATCATATAAATTATTTGTATATATTTTTTTAATATTAATCAATATATTTTAATTATCAACTACTATTATTTTTTTATTTATTATTTGATTATTTCTTTCATATTATATGTAACCATTATTTAAAATCATAAGTTAATATATATTTTCTCTAAAACTTGTTTAACAACTTCAAATATGTAATAATAAATTTTAAATTTATTTAATTGGGCATATTATATTATTTAATTTTTTTTTACTACATTGGTTGTATTAATTAAATATTATATTGCTATAAATTTGTTTTAATTATATAACTAAATATTATATTACTATAAATTTGTTTTAATTATATAATAAAATAATGTAGTTGATAATTTTTTTAAATGTCATTTTGGTCATTTTACATGCTTATAAGCTAGTTTTTGCCAAACGTGACTTTTTCTTCAGCTACCAGCTAGCTTATCAATCAACAGCTAGTTTATCAGCTACCGGCTAGCTTATAAGTCATCAAGCTTATCAGCTAGTTTGCCAAACATAGCCTTATTATAGGAACACTAACTAAATAAGAAGATATGAAAACGACTGAATCACATTTGATTTTGTACTAAAATTACATGTGATTTATGCGACCTTGGTCGTGAATTTAGGTCACGGGTCAGGTCGCCCACTCTCATTTTACGTTGACCGTGTTCTGTAATCGCATGTAATTTGACCCTTTACATATATGAGGGAGGTTCACGGGAAAACCTCAAAAAATGGAAAACTAAAGAACACCTTGGTAGCTCTTCATTTAGACGGTATGCATTTGTGCATACAAGTAAAATAAGTTGTTTTGATTTTTATGCACGTGTGTATGTTATAAACTATTTGTATGCACAAGTGCATGTCGTCCAGATGAAGGGCTACCAGAGTGTTCCTCAGGTTCTGGGGAAAATCTCAAAAAAAATGGAAGACTAGGGAACACCATGGTATCCTTCATCTGGACGGTATGCACTTGTGCATACAAGTAATTTGTAACATGCACACGTGCATATGCACAAGTGCAAAATGCACACGTGCATAAAAACCAAAAAACAACTTAATTCACTTTTACGCACAAGTGCATACCATCCTGATGAAGGGTTGCGAGGGTGTTCCTTATTTTTTTTAGGTTTTCCCTTAAACTTTCCTATATATATATATTACAGTTCAAATAAGAATCAACCATTAGTTTACATTTTCTTTAAATTCTCTATTTCCAATTCTTTTGCACTAATGAAAATAACCACCGAGAAAATCAAATATTCAAATGTATCTCCAACTTTTTCTATAACATTTTTTAGATATTGATAACCATCGATTTTTATCCAAATTTTCATTTTGAAATCATTGATGATTTTACGATCTGTAGATTGAATTAAACCTTATATTTGAACAAGAACATCATTGTTCTTCATTAGTCATTTGAAATGTAACAGAACATAAAACATCCCAACAAACCATTACCAAGCATTGATAATTAAATGTATATTGGTTCGTAAGTAAATATATAAATTCTAACAGAGATTAAATGTGAATCCTAATATAGATACACATGTGAAGCTTATCATAACTTGTACGTGGATCAATTTAAAACTTGTAACCGAGATTTTGAATCGATTTATGTGAACATGTGAATCTTAACATAGATTTACATGTGAATCATAATGTAGATTCACATGTGAATATTAATTATACCTGTACACAAATCAATTTACAACTTATAATCAAGATTCTGGATCAATTGAAGATTTTGACCATTGAAAAAAATCTTATCTAATGGTTGAGATCTTATTCTCATCTTCTCAACTTTAATGAAATTCTCATTTGAACCCTCCCCCCCCTTCTCTCTCTCTCTCTCTCTCTCTCTCTCTCTCTCTCTCTCTCTCTGTGTGTGTGTGTGTGTGTATAACACCCGGAATTTTTGGTATGTAAAAGTCATCCATTATACCTTTGGTAGTTGATAATTGTTGGTTCATGTTTAAGTATGTTTTAGTTTTAGTCATTAAGCGAGTAGAGAGCGTTTTGGGTGAGAAAAATCAAATTTTGGAGTCTGCTACGTGTGGGACGACAATGTCAGGCGATTATGACAGTGTTATTATCGCCATGACATAGTCGCAGAGAGGGAACAACCCTCTCTACCCTTGGGGAGAAATTGTCATGCTACATTGCCCTGGGCATAGTAGCGTGGCATAGTCGCGAGCGGGTGCAGTGCCTTAAAAATCCGATTTTCTAGGTTTTTCTTCATTTAGTCGTATCTCTCTCATCGTAGCTCCGATTTTGATGACTTTTTTTTCTATAGTCTCATTTTCTAGATCTCTTCAAGGGTAGATCATGAGTATTGAAGTTTATTGTAATATCCAGTAGTATTTTGTAGTGGTAATCTCCTCATCTCTCACGATTTTAAGCTAGGGTTTGACATATTCTTCATTTCCTCTCCTCTACTTTTTATTTTGCTTTAGGTATTGGATATTTTGAGGTGAATGGAGCACTTTGCAAGTGTTGGATCTGCGATTTAGGAGGTGTTGCTTGTAGATTCAAGTTTTCTCTAAGAAAACTCAAGTTTGGGGTAAAACTTAGATTTAGCCTAAATATAGGATGGCGAGTTCAAGTTGGTTTGAAAAAACTATGTACATGTCAAAAATGTTCATTTTGAAGTATTAATGTGTTTTACTTGTTGTTTATGAAATGTGTGAGTTATTTGAAGAGTTTTGCATATTTGGTATATCTTATTTTTATGAATCTCGTGAGATATCCGTAGTTAGGTTTTTAGACACTTTGGTAAATAAATCTTGAGAGTGTGTCATTTTGGTGATTAATAACATAAATAAAGATTACTTGACTTTAATTCATTCTTGGTGCCATTAGTTTTATAACCATCGGAAAATATACGTTATCGTGTTATAAAGTATTTTTGGTATATAAATAGTTTGAGTTCATTTGGGAAATGTCAATTGAAGGGGGTTTTGAGTTAATCATGCCTTTAGAGCATGTGTTTGCATAATGTGGGTTAAATACATTTTATTTGCATATGTTGACTTGTGTTGAATAATCAAATGAATTGTTGAGCTTTGACTCGGGTTTGACTCAGATGAGTCTTGGGGACAATTGCAGAATTACCCGATTTTTATTTGCTCAATGTGGAGGTTTGAATGTATGGTGCATTTAATTGCACATTTGTTGGATATTACATGTTTTGATTGTGTTAGTCATTCAATTGGTGTCCTGTAATTTTAGACTATAATGCATTGGATTCACAGGCATAAGAGTCTGTTTATTGTTAAGTGTGGAGTTATGAGGTCCACAGTTAAGTCTAGTGAGTGGTCCCTAAGTCATGTGTAGCAAGCTTGCGGTGGTACTCGGTTGAGTCGTACACGAATCTAAGTCTTGCGGTGGTGGTCATTGGAGCCGGATACGGAAACTGGTGACTTTTGTGGTGAGACTCGTCTAGAGGTCGAGTAGACATTAGGGTCATTTGGGAATCTTGCGATGGTGCTCAACGGACCCGTATACGGGGATCCATGGCCCGAAGTGAAACTCCAGAACGTTGATAAAGGGCTTAACTTTGTGTTCCCGCCACATTCGATGGAAACAGGTCTCCCCAGTCACCGAAAGGTGGTGTTTTTGGTATTGAGTATTGTTAATGCCAAAAATCGTCCAAAAGGATAACTTAAGGTTGATTGTGGAATTTAACAACTAAAGAAAGGAATCTTTTGGCAAAGCATGCGACGAAGACATAAATGTAAATTAGACAAAGAATTTGGTGACGCGGGAAAAACCTCAACGAGGAAAAAACCCGCGGACGACTGTGGAAGTCGTCGCTGCACTATGGTCGCCAACCAGGGGCGATATCCTTGTGTTTCAGGTGTCGATCGTACATTGATTACAATACAAATGAAAGCAAGACTTTAAATTTAAAGTAACAAGTGTTTCGAATGTTAAAACAACGTGTGTCGTGTGTAAAAATGAAGTGTCGTGTGTTAATGTCGTGTGTCGAGAGCGATTCTTCGAGAGAGAATTCCTTGTTTCGAATGTTCTTCTCAATTCAGATGATTGTGTGATGTCCCTTGAAATGATGATTGAGCCTGGTATTTATAGTTTTCGGGTGCTTTAATTGGTTCCTTAAATGCTTCATGTAACAGATGTAACGGACGTCGACTTCAATGCTGTTAATGGCCTTCGCTGGTTATAGCCGTTGGTCATCAATGACATTGACTCCTGCATCAAACACTGAACAAACGTAACAGTCATATTGCACATTAGTCGGTCGAGGTCGCAAGGTCCTACACGACGGTCGTGTGAACTAGACGACGTCATGGTCGAGTGTCGTGAGGTGAATAACTTTCGATTTCAACTTTAATCAGGGGATAAAGTATTATGATTTTATCTTATTGTGAGGAAGTGTAATAAATGTTTTCCTTACCTCGATCATGGTCGAGACTGGTGGATTTTTACGCAAATAGTTTGCCCCCAAAATTTGAAAATAGAATGGCAAATTCAAATTTTAAATTTTGTCAATCGGACGTCTAGGGTCGTGACACATGTCGAAAGTTACCTTAGTTGTCTTGGAACTGGATCGGTTCAATTCTAACTTGAAGGGGAAGTCGAAAGAAGGATATGACCGTGACGTCACGCTGACGCACGATTATGCTTAGCAGCTGTCTTTGCCAGGTGTCGGTGATCTGTGGGGTTATACGAAAAGACAAGGACGCGTGTTGTTAGCTTCAATCTTCCTAATCATAGAAGTATTTAGAAGTAGTGAAAAATAGGCTAAGTGAAGAAAGCCTCTTACAGAGGCTCTGCCGAACTTACCGAGAGATCAAGGTCAAGAAGCTACAGAAGCTAAAGAGGCGTCCTACAGAAGCTCTGTCATACGCGCAAAGAAGACCAAAGACTTGGAATCCGGTGAAGACTGCTCTACAAAGGACCAGACCACAGAACCTCTGTAACACTTTATAGAGCCTCTGTGGTCCTCTTCAAAGACTTCAAAGATATTTATAATATCTTGCTACTGTTACAGGACCTGTTCATCAACTTGCATGATAGCATGCCCTGTCCAACTGCAATGTGTCAAACTCTGATTGGATTCAATAGGGCTTAGTACATAATAGATGTCTGCTGCATTAAATGCAATACAACACGTCCAAACTGTTCATGCCATCCGTCCAACTATTCATACCATCCATTATGAATATTAGCTTATGCTTTATGGTCCCCTTAGAGTAGTATATAAGGAAGACTCATGTTGAGTTCTTCCTATCGATCGAACAATCCAATCAAGAAATCAAGAGAGAAACAAATCACAAGAACACATAGCTTATACACTTTAAGAGTCATATCTGTTTTAAAGCTTTGCTTACTCACTGTTCTTGAATCTATTCTTAATATATATATTCAGTAAACTTTGAGATATTATTTCCTGTTCACTGTTTATTTATATTGTGTTCTAAATCTATCAAACATATCTGTTAGTTCTTCAAATACGCTTCCGCATCAAATTCAAACTTGAACTAATAGATCTGATAATCTTGTTTAAACAAAACGGGGAACCAACAATTGGTATCAGAGCAAAGCTGGATTTTCACTATCAAGTGATCCTCTTTGTTACAAGATTAGTGATAGACATCATTCCTTTTTTAACCTATTCCTCATTTCTAGGTTAAAACTCCATTAAAGTGTACTCTGGGAACTGTTCAAACCCAGAAAACTTTCCAGATCATCAGACTCATACTCTTTAATCATACTATCTTTTCAGAACCTTAACAATGACAAATACAAATAACTTCTTTACTGCTGGTTCACTCACCAAGCCTCCTACTCTCCTACGAGATGAGTATCCTCAATGGAAGATAAGAATGGTTCATTTCTTTGAGGGTACTGAAAAAAATCTAGTACAATATCTTTACAACCTTCCTCCTGTTCCCATGATAGTAGTACCACGAGTACCAGCTACTGCTGAATCTCCTGAAATCCCTGAACATCAAAAACCAAAGCCAAAAGAAGAATGGTCAAATGAAGATAAGGCAGAAGATGAAGTTGCACAGAAAACAAAAAGAATCTTGATAATGGCTATCCCCAACGAGCTTTTTCAATCCTTAGATGCATGCGAGACTGCGCACGATCTTTGGAAAGAATTAGAAAGACAGTTGGAAGGGGGTGCTAAAACACAGAAGAACCGAAGGGCACAGTACATAAATGAGTATCATGACTTCAGAGCCTCTGCAACAGAATCTCTGCAAACAACATACGACCGGTTCAACTCTCTCATAAACAAATGCAAAAAGTCCGGCATTCACAGAAGCTCTGAAGAAAATAATGTCATGTTTCTAAAGAGCCTGAATGATGAGTGGCTTCAATTGTCTATGTCTTTACAAACAAACCAAGATTTAGACTCATGGACACTCTCTGATCTCTATGGAACACTAGCTGCACAAGTGCCTCAAATAGCACAGGCAAAAACAATAGCCATTGCACCATACGCATTAGTTAGTAAATCAACAGAGGTTACAGAGAGACCGAGAAATGAGAGAGCAACAGAGGAGAAGAAGAAGGAGAAGAAGAAGATAGTGATGGTTGATAGCGAAGAAGACGAGCTGATAGAGGAAGAAATAACTCTTGCGTCATTAGCTAAATCATTGGCTCTATTGACAAGAGAGTTCAGAGGTAACCAAAGAAATTTTGGAAATGACAGATATAGCAGAGACAACCAGAGAGATAAAAGAGATGATGGAAGAAGAGAAGAATCAAGTGACCGACAGAGGTCAGACTACAGAAATGATGACCAACAGAGGTTGAGCGACCGAAACTACAGAGGAAATGACCGACAGAGGTCAGATGACAAGGTAGGCCACACACAAGAATGCTACAAATGTGGTAAGCCTGGTCATTATGCAAACGAATGCCGAACAGAGAAAGGTGGAGACCAACAGAAGTCCGACGATCGAACTGGAAACACCTCCCAAGGTTGCTTCAACTGCGGCAAGCCAGGCCATTTCGCAAAAGAATGCAGAAGTAGACAAAATCGCCCACAGAAGGACTCAGCTTTTTACAAAAAGAAGGTTGAATATTATGCGCAAAAATCCCTGATGGCGAACAAAGGGCATTCTGAAGCAAATAAGGAGGACTTCGAGTCAGACTCTACCTCTGATGATGAATTCACAACCAATGCCTTGTTCTGTGGCATGGCAGAAGTCGACTCCGACACTGACAATGAGGTATCCATTTTAAACTCTATCTCTTGTATTAAATCTGTAGATAAAGATTCAATTAAACTTAACATTGAACTGATTGAACTAAAAGAGATAAATGAAAGCATTCAAAAAAACTCACCTTTAATGAGAGAGAAGTAAGGCTTCTCACTCAAGAAAAAGACAAAATTTTTGAAGAAAAGGAAAGAGTAGAAAAATATTGGAGCAAAAATGTAGATCCTTTAAAAAGGCAAATTTCTGAATTAAACTCTGCTTTAAAAATCAAAACTAAAGAGCTTTCAGTTTCTAGGAGTGAAACAACGAACGTAAGAGCTCTCAAAGAATACTTTCAAAAAGAGAGAGAGGTACTTTGGCAAGATCTACTCAGAAGAGAAGTTTTACTTAAAAACTATAAAGATGCACAGAAGGTGTATGAGAAAGTAAACTCACAAATAGGAAGACGAGGTATAGGGTACGATGATATTACTCTAGGTGTTGAAGGCAAAAAACTTAAACCTCTGTCTTCTCTGTTTGTAATAGGAAATACAAATAAACCATCTTTTCCAAACTTACTCTCTGTAAGTAAAAGGGTTAAAATCTCTGCAGAACCTCACTTAAGGAAACATACGAAGATGATCAGTGTGTGGTTTGAAAACACAGATTCATCATCTTCAACCTCTGTCAATAGAGGAATCAAACCAAAGAAATATCTGAAAACACAAGATCAGATTGGTATCTTCGAGTTTGGTAAACCAGAGACTCAAACACAGGTTGCTTTTGTCTGTATGTTAGATGTCGAAAAGAAATTATCTGCAAAAGCTCCTGAGTTTAAACCCATCTTTTCAGAAGAAAAACTTAAAAGATCAATTGAAAAAGAAATTTTGGAAGTTTTGAAATCAAATGTTTTAGAAAATCTCTGTACATCTTCTATAGATCAAATTCTCGCTGAAGAGATCTCATCAGAAACCTCTGCCATCTATGAAAGTTATTCTACAGAGGAAGAAAGCTCGCACGATACATGCTCAGAAAATCCAGCCTCTGTCGAAAGAGATGACTCAACCTCTGTATATGAGGACGATTCAACCTCTGACGACTCAGAGACTGATTCTAAATCAGGGATAGTTCACTGTGACACAGAGGATGTTAAATTCTCCTCTGAAGTTCTTAACAGAACAATTTCTCCAAAAGAGAAAATCACAGAGATACCTATCTGTCCAGATTTTCTCAAAATGTGTATACAAGTCAAAACCTCTACAGAGCTTAATAATCTGAAAAAGGCCTATGAAAATCCTAAAAGCTCAAAATTTTCAAAACCTTTAAGGCATGAAGCTAACAAATATCTTTCCTCTGTGACAGTGAAGACAGACGTTCACCACAGAAGAGACTCACAGAAGGCAGGACCTAAACAAGATTTTTGCAAACAACATTCTAGTATTCATAGATCTTCTTGTAATAGGAAATATAATGTTAAGAACGAATGTAATGCCTCTGTGACTCAGTTCAATGAATTCAATGAAAAGTTCAAACAAATCACGTCTCATATTAAATACTGTCATTGCTTTGATCTTATGTTCAAATTGAATAATCACTTCTCAAGTCCAGATTGCTTACTCTCCACTAAAATTCAAACTCCAAAGTCAAAACCTAGAGAGAAACAATCTGATTTTTCAACAATAAAAAAAATGTATTTCAAGAATGCTAAGGCAAACTTGAAAAATTCTAACAATATTGGACCCATATGGATATGGGTACCTAAGTCTCTGTGATTGTCTTACAGAAGCGTTTTGTGCCAATTTGGTATCTTGACTCCGGATACTCAAGGCACATGACTGGCGACAGAAGTTTACTATCCACGTACAAAGAAACACACGATGGTGGATCTGTAACTTTTGGAGACAACAAAAAGGGACACATCAAAGGCTATGGAGTCATACAGAAGGAAAACGTCTCTGTATACAAAGTTGCATATGTGAATGGCCTTAAACACAATCTACTCAGTGTAAGTCAACTCTGTGATACAGGATTTGATGTCTTGTTCAAAAGAACTTTCTACTCTCTGCAAACTGAAGACACAGGAATGGAACTTCCGCGAGCCGAAAGAAGAGGTGATCTGTATCTGATGAATTTTTATTCAAAAACCAAGGACAAAGTTTGTCTTGTAGCTTGCGAAAGTAAAGAAGCCTGGTTATGGCATAACAGGTTCTGTCACTTGAACTTTCACACCTTGGATAAACTGGTCAAACTTGATCTAGTTAAAGGTTTGCCTAATGTTAAATTTAACAAGGATCACTTATGTTCTGCCTGTGAAATGGGAAAACTCAGAAGAGCTTCCCACAGAGGCAAAACAGATGTGTCTTGCACTAGGCCTCTGTACATGCTTCATGTCGACCTCTGCGGACCCATTGCCATACAGAGCCTAGGTGGCAAGAAATACATACTTGTCCTAACTGATGAGTACTCGCGTTTCACATGGGTTGAATTTATTCGAAAGAAATCGGATGTTCCAATCATCTTGATTAATCTAATGAAACGAATCCAAGTTCTTTATGAATGCAGAATACAGAAGTTAAGAAGTGACAATGGCACATAATTTAAAAACTTTGTCATTGAAGCCTATCTTTCTACAGAAGGAATATCACAGAACTTCTCTGCAGCACGCACTCCACAGCAGAACGGCGTAGTCGAAAGGAAGAATCGAACGCTCGTGGAGGCCGCAAGAACTATTCTATCAGCATACGGATTACCGATGAACTTTTGGGCAGAAGCGATTTCTACCGCTTGTTACACACAGAATCGGTCAACCATTGTGAAAAGACACATCAAGACTCCTTACGAACTGATCAACAAAAGGCGGCCAAACATTAAGTTTTTCCATGTGTTTGGATGTAAATGCTTTGTTTTAAACGACAAAGATTCAAGAGGAAAGTTTGAGGTAAAAGATGACGAAGGCAAATTCATTGGATACTCTGCCACTTCCAAAGCCTACAGAGTATACCTTACAAGATCTCGCAAAATCGTTGAAAGTATCAATGTTTCTTTTGATGATTCATTCCAAAAGACTTCTGAGCAAATCAGTTCAGAACTCGAACTTAAAAGAGAAACCTCTGGCATCTCGCAAACGAAAGAAGACTTGAATCTTCTATTTTTAGAGATGTTCCACGATGACATTGATCCTTCTGTTGGAACCATCAGAGTTTCTGAAGAACCATCATCTGTTGAACAAAATCCTACAGGTATGACTCTAACTGGTCCAAATAATGCTTCATCTTCTTCTATAAATACTACAGATGCAAATGCCGAAGAAGAAAATGCAGAAGATGAAACATCAAGAAAAACGACCACAGAAGCTGCTGAAAAACAAACTCCACAATCCACAGAAGAACCAATTACAGAGGAAATTGAGGACCAAGACTATACGTCCTTAGAGGAACAAACTCCACCACCACTCATACCAATCATTCCACAAATGGTAGAATCAACTACCAAGGCAAGAAGAACGACAGAGGCTACACAAGAAGAAGATCCACAAGAAGCTTCTGAAGAAAGGTTCGATGACATTGATGACCATCTTCCACGCACCACTCAGTGGAAAAAAGCCATCCTCCAAGCCAAGTAATCGGAGAACCTTCTGCCTAGTAAAAACCAGGTCTGCCACTGCTAATTTTTGTTTCTTTACAAATTTTATTAGTGTGATAGAACCAAAGAAGATTTCCGAAGCCCTAGACGACCCAAACTGGGTAGACGCCATGCAAGAAGAACTTCTGCAGTTTGAGCGTAACAGAGTATGGACTTTAGTACCTCTGCCACGAGGGAAACATGCTATTGGGACTAAGTGGGTCTACAGAAATAAGAAGGATGAAGATGGAGTGGTCATCAGAAATAAAGCACGATTGGTGGCCAAGGGTTATAGACAAGAAGAAGGCATAGATTACGATGAGACTTTTGCTCCTGTTGCACGGCTCGAAGCAATAAGAATATTCTTAGCCTTCGCAGCTCACAGAGGTTTTAAAGTCTATCAGATGGACGTAAAATCAGCTTTTCTCAACGGTGAAATCCAAGAAGAGGTTTACGTAAATCAGCCACCAGGGTTTGAAAGCTCAAAGTTCCCAAGGCATGTATACTACCTTGAAAAGGCTCTGTACGGACTGAAACATGCTCCAAGAGCATGGTACGAACGACTTTCTACCTTCCTTCTAGTAAATGGCTACGACAGAGGTACAACAGATACTACCTTATTCTATAAACGTAAAAACAGTGAAATAATGCTTGTACAAATCTATGTGGACGACATAATTTTTGGGTCTTCTAATACAGAAGAGTGTAAAAGTTTTGAAAAACTCATGCAGAGTGAGTTTGAAATGAGTATGATGGGAGAATTAACATTCTTCCTCGGACTCCAAGTCAAACAAACATCAGAGGGAATTTTTATAAATCAGGCCAAATACGTCTCTGACATTCTTTTCAAGTATAGCCTCTCTGATACCTCTGCAATGAAAACTCCAATGGCCACTGGAAATAAGTTATCCTTAGATCCAGATGGCATCTCTGTAGAATGCACTCTCTACAGAGGCATGATTGGATCTCTGTTATACTTAACTGCAAGCAGACCTGACATTATGCATGCCACATGTCTTTGTGCACGTTATCAAGCTAATCCTAAGAAATCACACTATGATGCTGTGAAAAGAATCTTTAGATATCTAAAGGGGACCAAAAATCTCGGTCTCTGGTATCCACAGAACTATGGTTTTAGTCTTAAAGCTTATACAGATTCAGACTATTGAGGATGCATGCTCGACAGAAAGAGTACCTCTGGGAGTTGTCAATTCCTAGGTGGTAAACTAGTCAGTTGGACCTCCAAGAAGCAAAATTGTGTCTCAACATCCACTGCAGAAGCTGAATACGTTGCTGCTGCAAGCTGTTGTTCTCAGGTTCTATGGATGAAGACTCAGCTAAAAGACTACGGCCACATCCTATTCAAAATACCCATCTTCTGTGATTCCAAAAGTGCCATTGCTATCTCTGCCAATCCTGTGCAACACTCAAAAACCAAGCATATCGATATAAGATACCATTTCTTGAAACATCATGTTGAATTCGGTACAATCGAGATGCATTTCATGCCCACAGAATACCAACTCGCGGACTTATTCACCAAAGCTTTAGACGAGAAAAGATTCAATTTCTTGGTAGGTAAGTTAGGAATGATCAATATGACGTGAAAATCCTCTGTAAGTATAGCTTATCTTCTGTAAATATGTATATATTTCTATTTTGCTTTACTTATTGCTTTGAAATCTCAGAGCTTCTGTGGGTCTACTCAGAACCTCTGACGACCCCTACAGAACCTCTGGAAAACATGACCTATGTTCTATGCAAAACTTATCATTCTTTGATCCAAGCATAGGTCAAGGGGGAGCAAAAGGAAATTACTTGATCTACAGAGTTGATTAGATCAAGGGGGAGCAAAAAGGGACCCTGAAATGATCTACAGAGGTAAAACTTTCAAGGGAAAGCTAAAGAAGAATGTCGATGAATCTATATCGACAGAAGTCAGACATCACTGCCGAGAAAAGAAGAACCAAAAGGTATGTCTCTCGCACAAAAGGTTTTTGAAAACAGTTTTCTAGGACACAAATTGTCAAATATGTCCTAAATATACTGAGAATAACATTTCAAAAATCAAAAGCTCAAAAAGTTTCATAAAATTCAAATTAGGAGAAATTTAAGATCATAGAGCTTCTGCTGAGCTCAACAGAGGTTCTGCCAGAAATATGCTCTGTGATCACAAATTAATCCTCTATCGATCTTTTGGAATGTTATCTCGGAAACCGAATACATACACCATAACCTTCACAAACAAAACTTTTTTCATAACAGTTTTCTCGGACACCAACTTTCAAATATGTCCGAAAAACATCTCTTAAAACAGATCAAAAATTGGATGATCAGAAAATTTAATAGATTTTTTGTTATGAGATTTTTTCCCTCATAGAGCTTCTGCTGGCCCTCACAGAGCTTCTGCAAGTTCCAACAGAGCCCCAAAACCTCTGCGAGTAAAAACTCTTAACTAAAAATCCTATTGATCCTCTCCAATGCCTTTACAAACGTTTTGGTTAAAGAAAAACCCCACAGAAGTCATGATAACAATGAGATATATGAGAAAGGGATAAACATCAAAGATTTTCAAGATCACAGAGCTTCTGTAAACTACAGAAGTTCTGTCAATCTGTTACTTGGGCATTTCTGTAGTAATCACGGTTACTTTTACTGAGAGTGAATCACATGTGGCTAAGAACAACCCCACGCGCCTAGCATTAATGGGCCGCACACGACATCCTGTCATCTTCTGACATGGCCTACGTGTCCCATTTTCATTGGGCGTACATGGAACGTTTTCTGTGGAAAGTTGAACCCGCCGTTCTAACTTGAGTACGGAGTCCAAATTTTAATCCATTGCCATATATTTTACTCTTTCGAATTCTACCGTTTTACCCTCCTATAAAAAACCAAGCTTACCCTCTCATAAACTTTTTACAAACTCTCACTCTTCTCCGGCGAAACCCTGCAAAAACCTGCAAGTATCTTATTCTCATTACCAAATGGCTTCATCTTCTCAAGCTATCTCCCCTGCACACTCTCCGACGAACTCACCAGAACATTCACCTGCTCATTCTGAACATTCAGAAAGCCCCAACCTTGCCCAAAACATTGAACTAGAAGATTTCGGCGATTCAGCAGACTTTGCTCCGACCACACATCTTCAAAACTTCATAGCAAAGGATCATTTCGAAAAGGTACTACCAATCAAATCCAACAATTGCTATTTGGTCCCCTCACCCACTTCTTTCGGCGAAGCCCATGCCATTCTTCTAAACATAATGGAAAATCATATCCTCTTCCCTTTACTCTCAAGAACCCCAAAGAAAATTCCAGTTAGATATTTGAACCAGTTTTGGCAAAGTTGCCGATTTGATAAAGATGATTCTCTTATCAAAGGGTACATTTCAAGACCTGACAAATCTGAACATCTGGAAATCAAGTTCAATAGAACAATGTTATCACTTGAATTCAACCTACCAACAAGGGGTCTTCTTGGATTGAAGAAGTATGTAGAGCAACCAACAGACGACGAGATCTGTCGTTTCCTAGAAATGCTTGGGTACAACACCCCACTGAGGAAGAGAAATGACTTCCGCAGAGGCAGATTACCACCTCTGTGGAACACCTTGTTCTCAATTCTTAACAGATGCCTGACAGGGAAGATAGGCAGTATTGACCAGAGCTCACATCAGATATTAACCATCATGTATGGGGTTTACTATGATCTCCCACTGGATTACGCGACCATAATGATGCAAGAAATCATCAACACCATCGACAGAAAGAACAACACAAGAAGGGTCAAAGAGAACGATCCTAAGTTTCTACCACCTCTGCAATTCCAAAGAATACTGAGAGTTTTGTTCGAACCTCTGTTGCTGATACAGAAATGGCCAATGGAAGGGCCAATTCCCAAATAGTTCCCAATGAACAAATATACCCCCACTGATCATGTAGATGGTTACACGCACTGCAGACCTTTGTCAAAGAAACTTCTGAAGTATGCCTCGAATAAAACCCTTAAGAAAGAGTATATACGCGATCATAGAACTCCTAAACTGAGTCCTATGACACCCCTGCGTTTAGGTGTCCCCCTAGGAACAATGATTGCAGAACCTCTTTCCACTCAAGAAGAAAAAGATCACAAATTAGCAAAACACATGGCTATTCAACTTAGCTTCATAGCCAAACGTGCAGAGCTCATGGGAAAGAAGTCCTCTTCGAAATCTTCTGCCTCTACTCCAAAATCAAAAAGGAGGAAAACTGCAGAAGGCACCTCTACAAGCGCTGCAGAAGATCAACTTTCATCTCCTCATGCCACATAAATTGGCTCCTCTGCTCCTCCCTCCTCTCCAAAACTGAAGAAGAAAAGAAAATCGAAAACCACAGAGGAAGGGGCACCAAAACCTAAGAAGAGGAAAACCAAAAAGAAGCATGGTAAATCACTTGAGAAATTGGTTACCATAGAAGAGGAAGCAATCGCAGAAGAAAGAACTGCAGAAGAAGAAGATGCAGAAGTAGAAATGACAGAAGAGGGATATCAATCGCCCCATCAATCCCCAGATCGATTTGCTCACCAAGGAAACTTAAACGATTTCCTACAGAACCCTGACATTGCCAACACTTTAAATACATCAGGGTGGACGGCACAACCTCACGACCACCACTCCCCAGAAGAACAATACTTCTCTGTTTCTGGCATTGACACACATCTGCAAGAAGATGATCAAACACCCAGAGATCAATCAGCCGAGACACCTGTTATTCTACAAAACCCCTTCATTCAACAAGGATTGGACGTCCACAGAAGGAGTCCAAGCCCAGTTTCAGAGGAAATAGAACAAACAGAAGCTGAGTGGAATAGAGATGAAATAACAGAGGCTTTAGGGAAAGGAAAAGAGGCAGAAGTTGTACAAGAAGAGGGATTTGTTGGTCCCGAAAGGCTTAAACAAGTTTGTAGAAGGGGGGGGGGGGTTGAATACAAACACACTATTTTACTTTTCTAAATTGTTTATTGATAAATCATTAACAATTTACAGCTTGTTGCGGAAACAAGATTAAGGATAAACCTAAATCTAAACAAGTTGGAACACTAAGGTTTTCTTGCACTAAGAAAGATAAGGAGATTACTAATAAAATCCTATCTTAAGAGATTTGAACTTGTCCAGAGTTAGCAAGTTACTTCAAAATGAAGTGAGTTCATCTCTTTATATACTGCATGCATTTAATGCAATCCAGTATATACTTTACACGTGTCATTAGCGGATTGGTTGCATGTCATTGACCTTTGATGACAACCTTAGTAGCCGCATGAATGAACAGTGTAGTGTCAGAGTGGTTGTACGATTTCAGATTTTCGGAGGTTCTTTTCTGACATTTCGTACGGTGGCGTGCAAGGGAGGTTAAGACAAAAGTACTTTGTACGGAGGACTTCATGATTAGCTTTCGTTGATTCAGCGATTATCATTTACTATTCAGCAGATGATAAAGTTCAGCGATAGCTGAAGTCTTGTACTTGATACTTCACGTTGAGTGGACAAATCTGAGTCTTCGCTGATCCGCATCAGTTCATTAGGAGACTTGTCGCTGGTTCTTGAGCTTGATCTTCGACTTCAGCGTAGAACCTTTGTTGACGTGAATCTTGTCTTCAGGGATCATAAGTAAACAACTAACTTATCAGCGATCACCATAAGGACTGAACAGACTCAGCGATATGGTGAACAGTGTTCGCTGAATGTTTAATCTAAAAGTGCGAGAGTTCCTATCAGCAGTACTGTAAGATCTTAGTACTTATCAGCGATAGTGAAACTCTGATACATATTGTTTACTTACAATTTTCACTAAGTATTTAAGATAGGGTCATTATCAAATCACTGAGGGTTTGGATCAACAATCTCCCCCTATTTGATTATGACATAGCAACAGAGAAAATTGCTATTTAATGAAAACATAAGGATAAAAAGAACTCATAAAATATTTGTCCCTTTTACTGTTTTCTGGGATCTTTTCAGTACTGATGGAGTAAAGTACATTCGCTGAAATTCTTTCTTTAAATCTTTGAATCAGGTTACAATATGAATAAGAAAGATTACAAGTACAAGCGAAATAAATTACAAGTACTGAAGGATGACTGATACAATAGAGAAAATGGTGATTGTTGTCAGCCTTCAAAGGGTTCTTCCTTAATGAGAAGTTCATCAAGGGTTGTCTTTTCAGTTGGAATCATCCAGTCAGGAACCTTTTCTCCTTTATTCTTTAGCTTCAGAGCAGCTTCAAAAATCAAGGGTTTTAGGTGTCGTGCCTGAATGTCTTTTCTGAAGTCGCACCAGTAGATGAGATCTTTGAGCTGTTCGATTGGAGTGATTGAAAGCTCAGCGATCCGTTGAAAGCATTTACGTCCGTCGTAGTCAAGAAAGAATATTCCATAAGGATTACTGATGACTTTACCAGGGACGAAAAGTTCACATGGTGGCAAAGAGACATCAAGGGCAGATAGATCAGGATCAGGACCAAGTACTTCAGCGCGAGAGAAACCAATTCCAGTTTCATTTCGTATGACAGGACCTGAGTTTGAATCTTGACGTTTCTTCCTTGGAGAGTCCTTTTTTCTTTTCGGCTTTAGATCAGGAACAGGAGGAATATCCACACAAGAAGATATCAAATCGATCTGTCTGTTTATCAGCTTTTTGAAATGATCCTTGTACTTAGATTTTGACGGTTGGATAGCTAACCTCATCTCCAGCCATTCAGAGAGACCATACCTTTTTACAGTGTCAGCACGAAAGGTTTCAGATGAGTCATCTTCTCTGAACAGTTTGATGTCAACAATAGGTACTCCGACGGAGGTTCTTCCAGAGATGAATACCTTGTTGATCTTCGCTGGACGATATCTGAAGTGGATTTTCTCTTTACACCAGATCAGGGTGGTCTGAGAAACTTCAGCTTTCTTTTCCACGATCTTCTGGGTTTGTTCCCAAAGCTTTCGTTGGATTTGAATGGGAATACGCTTCAGCTTGGGGTCTTTGACAGATTCTTGAGTGAGCTTGATGGCGTATTCTCTGTCTTTATCTTCAGCTTCCTTCCTTTCAGCGATGAGGCGTTCAGCTCTGAGATGATCTTGGTATTCAGCTTTTGAAATTCGGAACTTAGGAGGAACTGAAGGTAGTTGATCGCGCCTTAGGATGATTCGCTGATCCTCGAATCGCTTTATCATTTCTTCTCTCCTCTTTTGATCTTCTTCACTCAGCCTTTGAGCAACTGAGGAAAGTCTGTTTCTGTGCGAGAGAGGTTGTTCTTCTGGTTCATCAGTCTCAGAGATTAAATCTAAGACTGGGATTATGTCTTCAGCGTTAGCTGGAATTATTGGTGAAGTCGCAACAGATCTTTCAGCGATATCCTCAAACAGGGGAGAGGACTAGCTGACAAATCGGCTTTGCAAGTAGGATCGCCAGATTATCATCTTCAGCGATGCCTTTGTCTTTGCTTTTCTCAGCGCCAGAGGCTGAGTGCTTTGTCTTTGTCTTCTCCCCTGAAGGTTCTTTTATTGAAATACCTTTAAGAGCTTTGGTTCGAGGAGCAGGTTTGACAACAAAGAAATCATCGTCATCTTCATCATCATTATCATCGTTCCTTGGAGAGGAGGATGGTTCAGCTTCAGGGATGTCGAAGTCTTCGTCTTCTTCTGCTTCAGATTCCTCAGCATCTTCATCGAGTTGCTCCCCCTCAGATATAGAGGCGAGGTTCTCGGTTCCCTCAGGGTTTTCATCTCCCTGAGGTCCAGTAATCCGATCTTCATTACCCTCTCCCCTGATAGATTCATCATGGGAAAGGTCTTCAGCGCTCTTCTCCTGTTCAGCGCTCTTCTCCCCCTCTTTCTCATGATGGGCGGGGGAGGAATGGGTAGATTCAGCATTGGTGTTGTCTCTGTCTTCTGGGCCAGAGATTTTCACACAACCTTCAAGCTTAGCTATTCTGTCTTCTAGGCCAGAAATAGCAGGCGTGATTTTCTTCAGCTCTTGGCGATCCTCTGCGGTGAATGAGTCCAAAACAGGTGCAGGGGCCGGAGCAGGAGCTGGATTATTTGCCTTGTTCACCAGCGTCTCGATCATTGTCTTGACGGAACCAAGGTCGGTCTTCACTGAGCCCAAGTCGGTCTTGACCACTGACATATCACCTTCGAGTGTACCAACCGATTTCTTCAGCGTTGTAACTTCGCTGGAAATGGTGGAAAATGATGATTTGAGGTTGGTGTAGTCAGTGTAGATGTCGGAGAGCACTTTGGCAAAGTCGGCGAGAGTTTTATCAAGATCTTTGATGTCATCAGAGGAGGCCTTCTTTTCCACCACAGTAGTCAGCTTCGTCAGATTCTCTCCAGCGTTTGTTACAGCTGTAGAGTTATTTGATAGACCGGTGGTGAGATCCGTAAGTTTCATCTCCATAGACTTCAGAGACTGGTTGATGTCTCCCAAAAAAGGACCTGTAACATATAAGTACTTGTGAACAAAGGAAAGCTCAGAAGTTTCAGGTTTAGTTACAGTGTTTAAGGTGGGATCTGTACCTGCAGGAGCGTTGACGAACTCATCAAAGTTTCGAGTCCCTCCATAGTGTTCCATATCTCCCTCAAAAGTTCCGTGAGGAATGGAGATCTCTGCAGGTCCTTTCTTCGTCATTCGCTGAGAAGCTTCAACGGCTTCTTGAATGATGGCATCTCCAGTTTTGACTGGAGGAGTGTCCAAAGAAGTAGAGGGAGGAGCGAAGGATAAGAATTGGGGTTGGGGTTCAAGTTCAGCGTTGGATTCGCTGAGAAGTACTTCATCAGTCTTTTGAGAGACTGACGAAGGTTGGGTAGATTCCAAAGTTCTAACCTCAGCGTTTAGGGACGCTGAAGTAGGTTTAGAAGGGATGGCTTGAATTGGTGTGGCAGAGCGTACCACGGAACTTTCCTTCAGCTCTTCAGAATGAGCTGAGGAGTCTTCAGCATGCAACTGCTGGGGTTGCTCCTTGGTTTTCTTGATCCTTTTGGAATCAAGAGGGGTAAGAGATTGTTTCCTTTTCTTAGAAGGAATGGATTTTGTGGCCGGGGTATCAGCGATGGGTATTGTCGCTGAAGGAGCCACAGAAAGCGGAGAATTAAGAAGAGTGAGAAGAGTAGAGAGACGTACCTCGTTGGCGACAGGCTTGAAGTCGAGAACTTTAGGGCCAATCTGAGAGAGTTTCAGATCACCCTCTTCAGGATAGCTGTCCTTCAGGCCATATTGAAAGATGGCGCTGATGAATCGCGGGTAAGGAACCCATGCTGGTCGGTCAGCGGCAGAATCAACACGTTGAATGAGGTCTTCATAGATGATGGAGGCCCAGTCAATGTTGAGACCTTTCAGCAGTGCGTAACCCATGGTCTGCTGAGGTTGAGCGGCTTGATCAGAAGATCCGGATTTCGCTGTCATGCAGCTGATCAGGTGAGCGAAGATGAAGTTCATCTCGCTGGGCATCTTGGATTTCTTTATCAGCGTCAGCTTCTTGTGGTCAGGAAATGGAATGAAAGGATTTTCTGAGGTAGCGTTAGGGAATTTCAGAGCTCTACGGATTATTGCGGGGGTTATCTTGATGGTGCCATACTCAGTATCGCTGAGTATGCAGTCGATGGTTTTAGATGGATCTTTGGCTGAGGGTAGGTTGGTGTGTCTGGCAGAGTACCAGAATTGGGATAATAGACGCTGACTGGCAGGAGGTGTGATTGTCAGTGCTGTGTATATGGGGCTATTCTTCAAAAAAATCACAGCGTCGTCTAGATGGGATACCTGCTTCCGAGGAGGAAACTCGAGAAGCGCTGAAAGGTTGTTTGCCTTTGTCCAGTCTAGTTGATCCAGCTCAAACTTAACCTGAGGAGCTTTGGTGATTTCCAGTTCCTCAGAATCACTGGAGATGGACTCAGCGGTAACATTCAGCTTTGAAGTTGCCATTTCACTGTATTATCAGTTCAACCAAAGATGTTAACAAATAAGAAATATCTTAATGTGGAAAGAGAATTTCCATTAAGATTTTTCGAATTTTGTCCATTTCATTCAGACAAAAAAGTCTTAATGAAGATTAGGGTTTTTCTTGTTTTTTTTTTAAAAAAAAACGAATATAACACCTATAAGCCTTGTATTCCAGTTTTTTTTTTAAAAAAAATGGATACGAAAGAAGAACAAGTTTAGGATTTTAGATTTAAAACTTGAAGAACAACCATGAAATGGTTGTGTTTATAAAACCATGAAAGAAAATGATTTTATTTTTGAGTTCTTTTGTTTGATCTTGTGTAAAACAATGATAAGATCGAAAACAAGTTATTTGCATTTGATAAAAGATAAGAACATATTGACCTTGAGTTTGATGAAGAAGATGATGAACAGTTCTTGAAGATCGAGAGCACAAAATGCAACAGTGTTCTTTTCTTGCGGAGAAAGATTGATTCGCATAAAAGACAAATATAAACTTTGAGAGAGTTTATATAGGAAGAGAGTAGAGAGAGAAAAACTTGAGCGGGAAAGTTTTTCATCATGACACGGACACGTGTTTGCATTTGATTGGATAGACAACGAAACGTGCAAACGTGTGTCAGAAAAAGAAACGTGCCTGGTGTTATCCGTTGCAATGACGTCACAACTGTCCTTTCACATTCTTTCGTTGTCTCTGAGGTTTTGAAAGAAAAACTCAGGGACTCTTTGGAAAATATGAAGCACTGAATAGAAATATCAGTGAGGGTTTTAAGAAATTTCAAAATATTATTCAGCGATGAAAGAATTTGAAATCTTGCATTTTCATGCGTTTTGTCAGAGAAAACATACCTTGATATCAGTTTAACCCAATTTATTCAGAGAGAAGATGATGAAATGGATTGTACTAGTTTATTTTATCCAGAGCCTATACAAGAATGTATAAACGTATCGCTGATTAAATGTGAACCGCTGAAGATTTATCCTTCAAAGTTCAGCATTCCAAGCTCGCTGATGAGAAAGTTGAATCTTGTCTCATCAAGAGGTTTGGTAAACAAATCAGCTAACTGATAATCAGTTGGGATAAAATGAAGTTCTATATCACCATTCATCACATGATCTCTGATAAAATGATATCTGATTTCTATGTGTTTTGTCTTTGAGTGTAGCACTGGATTGTTTGCTATAGCGATGGCACTTGTGCTGTCGCAATAGATTGGAATTTTGGAGAGCTGAAGATCATAGTCTAGTAGTTGATTTCTCATCCACA
The DNA here is from genome assembly GCA_033807775.1 of Saussurea involucrata. Classification (NCBI taxonomy): domain Eukaryota; kingdom Viridiplantae; phylum Streptophyta; class Magnoliopsida; order Asterales; family Asteraceae; genus Saussurea; species Saussurea involucrata. The sequence goes on from CM066314.1 coordinate 92,719,575, forward strand.
AGACTTGAGAACAGCAGCTTCCAGCGGCTACATACTCAGCTTCAGCTGTGGAAGTGGACACCGAGTTTTGCTTCTTACTTGTCCAACTTACCAGCTTTCCACCCAGGAGCTGACATCCTCCTGTGGTGCTTTTCCTATCCATTTTGCAACCTGCAAAATCACTGTCTGAATAGGCGGTTAGATCGAATCCTGAATCTTTGGGATACCAAAGACCTAGATTCGCTGTACCCTTAAGATATCGAAAGATTCGCTTTACAGCTTTCATATGAGATATCTTAGGTTCAGCTTGATATCGTGCGCACAGACATGTTGCAAACATAATATCGGGTCGGCTAGCTGTAAGATACAGTAGTGAGCCGATCATCCCACGGTACAGCGTGACATTGACAGGAACACCCTTTGTGTCCTTATCAAGTATCAGCGGTGGTGCCATAGGGGTTTTCATAGCTGAACTTTCAGTTAAGTCGAATTTTTTCAGCATATCTTTAACATACTTTCCCTGATTTATAAAAGTTCCTTTTTCAGTTTGCTTAATCGGAAGACCAAGGAAATATGTTAGTTCACCCATCATACTCATTTTATACTCATATTTCATTCTATCAGCGAAACGAGTACAAAGCTCAGGGTTAGTAGAACCAAATATAATGTCATCAACATATATTTGAACTAAAATGATATGACCTTTTATTTTTCTAAAAAACAAAGTTTTGTCAATCTTACCTCTCTCAAATTTTTCAAGGTGGAGATACGTAGAAAGAGTGTCATACCATGCACGAGGAGCTTGCTTCAAGCCATAAAGTGCCTTATCCAGCTTATAAACATAACCTGGACGCTTAGGATCTGAGAATCCTGGAGGTTGTTCCACATAAACTTCTTCATTCAGCTTTCCATTTAGAAACGCTGACTTAACATCCATTTGATGTACAGTGAAGTTTTTGTGTACAGCATATGCTAAGAAAAGACGAATAGATTCAAGTCTTGCTACAGGAGCAAAGGTTTCGTCATAATCTATACCTTCCTCTTGTCTGTATCCCTGAGCAACAAGACGAGCTTTGTTTCGAGTTACAGTACCATGTTCGTCCAACTTGTTTTGATAGACCCACTTAGTGCCTATCACTGTTTTGTCAGTTGGTCTCCGAACAAGTTTCCAAACTTTGTTTCTTTCGAATTCAGTCAGCTCTTCTTGCATAGCGCTGACCCAGTTTGGATCTCTGAGGGCATCATCTATTTTCTTTGGTTCAGTTAGAGAAATAAAGTTAACAAATAAACAAATATTACCTGCACTTCTACGAGTCTGAATACCAGCGTTGGGATCACCAAGAATTTGATCGATTGGGTGATTTACAGTCCATCGCTGAGCCGGAGCATGCGTCGCTGACGCAGTCTGAACTGGAGAAACTGAAGATGAGGCTTCAGCTACTTCTGGATAATCAGCTAAGAGAGGAATGCTTGCATTTGTCACTTCATTCACTGATTGCTGAGAAATAGATGGAATTTCTGAGACATTTGGATCAACTGCGGGTATAGTATTTATAGGAACAGCTGAGACCCAAGATGTTTCAGCTTCACTATTCTGCATATTGGGAATGATAGTAGGACCATCATTTTCAGTTGTATGAGTATGAGTAGTGGGAACATCTTCTGAATCACCAAGATGAGAAAACATCCATTGATTCAGTTCTTCTGTATCAGCGTTCGGTTTAGAGTTCGCTGAACGGGATTCGTCAAACGTGACGTGAATAGTTTCTTCTACAGTTTGTCTTCTTCGGTTGAAGACTCTGAAGGCTTTGGAAACTGAGGAGTATCCAAGAAAGATTCCATCATCAGCCTTAGGATCAAACTTTCCAAGGGCATCTCTGTTGTTTAGTATGAAACACTGACAACCAAAGATGTGAAGAAAGCTGATTGAAGGCTTTCTCCCATGAAAGAGTTCATAGGCTGTCTTTTTGAATCTTTTGACTATCAGCGACCTGTTTTGCGTAAAACAAGCCGTGTTGACAGCTTCTGCCCAAAACTGAGTAGGCAGGTGAGAATCGCTGAGCATTGAACGTGCAGCTTCAATAATTGTTCTATTTCTTCTTTCAGCGACTCCGTTTTGTTGTGGTGTTCTCACTGACGAAAAGTTATGAGAAATACCCTTGCTCTCAAGGAAGGAATCAAGAGAACTGTTTTTGAATTCAGTTCCATGATCACTCCTTATTGAGCGAACAGTCATATTGTTCAGAGTTTCCATCTTCCGAACAAAGGTGATGAGTTCTTCAGGGGTGTCACTCTTAGAACGGAGAAACATTACCCATGTATAACGAGAGAATTCATCAACTATGACCAGCGTATATTTCTTTCCAGCGATGGATTGTTTGTTAACGGGGCCAAACAAATCCATATGGAGTAGTTGAAGAGGAGATGACACTGAGGAAACTTGCTTGGACTTAAAGCTTGCCTTGGTCTGCTTCCCTTTTTCACACGCTGAACATAAGGATTCTTTGGCGTATGAATGTTGAGGTAGACCAGTGACTAACTCTTTGGATGAAAGAGTATTCAGTGTCTTGAAGTTGAGATGTGAGAGTCTCTTGTGCCATAGCCAGTTGACATCAGAAGATGCCTTTGAGAAGAAACAGGAGTTCTCAGTGGTTGTTGAGTCCATGTTTATAACGTAAACATTTTCCAAACGATAACCGCTGAGAGCTATCTTCTCCTTTTTGTCAGAGACAAAGCAGGATTCCTTGGTGAAAATCACTTTGTTATCCATGTCGCAAAGCTGACTGATGCTCAGAAGATTATGCTTCAGCCCTTCAACATATGCGACTCTTCTGAAGGATGTTGTACCATTTGAAAGTACACCATACCCTCGGGTGTGTCCTTTTCCATTTCCACCGAAAGTTACAGAGGGACCCTTCTCTTCCTTGTATTCAGCGAGCAGGCTTTTCTTTCCAGTCATGTGTCTAGAGCATCCGCTATCGAGATACCAGATACCCTTCTTAACCTGCAATACAAAGGAAGATTAGTTTTGCTTGGGTACCCACTTCACCATGTATACACGTTTGTCAGTGGAAGTGGTTGGAATGGGTTCAGCAGTCTTCGCAGCATTTGAAGATTCAGCTTTGTCTTTCTTCACTTTGGTCAATTTCTTGACCTCAGCGGTATGAGTCACCTTGACCTGACTTGCAACTGGTTTGGTCTTCTTTGGTGCTATCTTTACCTTAGCTATCTTATCAGCTTTGGTGGCTGTGGGACACTTACTTGCAATATGATCGGTAAGTCCACAGTGATAACATTTCCTATAACTAAAATTAGTTCTAGGACCACTTGTGTGCTGAGCTTTTAATTTGGAATTAGAAGTGCCAGCACCAAGTACACTATTGGTTTTTGAAATAGGACGAACATTCAGTTCTTCAGATTTCTTACCAAGGACATCTACTCTGAGTCTAGGAGTAGGTCGCTGAACTGATCCAGAGGTCTGATTTCTAGAACCAGATGAATGAATCACTAAGGCTTTGGAAGCATTCAGCTTAGGTACTAAAGTACCCTTCTGAGGATTTTGATAAATTACAATTCCTTTACCTTTATCTTTAGAGACAGAGGTAGGTTTTGAATAAACCATTTTCTCCTTACCTTTTGAGGAGGTAGGAGTTTCCTCAGGGATTGGTGTAATCGACGAGGAGTACTGAGATGAAGAAGTGTCAGCTACTGAGGATACGAACGTTCCAAATTTAAGCATTGAACGTTCAGTGGTTGGTATTGGAGTATCATATTTATAACCCAGACCACGTTTATCACTCAGAGGAATCTGAGCCTTAATTATCTCAGTGATCTTTGTTGAAGAATTACACCATCCTTCAACAGTAGCTTGTTCAGCTTTTAATGCAGCGATAGCTTCCGCTCGTTCAATTTTGACTAGCTGATTTAAATGGACTTGATCTTTAAAATCTTCTTCAAATTTAGAAAGCTTTTCTATTTGAAGGTGGCAATTTTTAAGCTTTTCAGCGAGATCAAGATTTTGGTTTTCAACCACAGCTTTGCCGTTCATGGCTTCGTATAAGCTTCTAGTCAGTAGTTCGATTTTACGGAGACTATCAGCTTCATCAATATTTACAATATTGGTAAAGAAGGAAGGTGATACCTGAATGGCAGATGTTGAAGTGGAGGGAATGTCTGAACTTTCTTCCTCTTCTTCAATCTTGGCCAAGAGACATTGATTTGCTTCATCATCTTCAGAATCAGATGATGAGGCTTCTTCATCAGAAGCAGCCCAATCATAGTCAGCCATTAGGCCTTTTCCCTTCTTCTTAAAGCTTTTCAGCTTTGCATAATTCTCCTTCAGCTTTAAGTATTTGTCGTCTTTATTCCTTGGAACAAAGGATTTCTTTGTAAAGGCTGAAGGTCTCATGATTTTCTTTGACCTGCACTCGTTAGCGAAATGACCTGTCTTTTCGCAGTTAAAACAAGTAGCAGTAGCCTTATCAACAAAAGCTGATGACTTAGGCTTGTCAGCTATAGAAAGAGTTTTGTTCTTTCTAAACATTTTCTTCTTGGCGAATCTCCTGAACTTTTTAGTTAGGAGAGCCAAGGATTCATCATCTGAAGAATCAGAATCTGATGATCTTTCAGAGTTACTTTCTAACTCAGTGATAGTGACCACGGGTCGCTGAGTAGAAGGTTCCTCTGAGATTAAAGCAACATGGGTGCTTTTGGAATCTTTTACAAGATTCTTCTTAAGATGGCTAGATTGCTCATGATTCAGCAATGTGCCATATAAGGTAGCGAGTGTCATTGATCTTAGATCTTTTGACAGCTTGAGACACATGGAATAATTGTCCCAACTTTCAGGTAAACATTCTAAAAACTTTGTCAGAACTTCAAAGTTAGAATATTCCTTACCAACCGTTTTAAGATCTATAATTAAGCAGTTAAAACGTTGATGTACTTCAGAGAGAGTTTCATTCTTACCAGAGATGAAACTTTCGTATTGTCTTACCAGGTTGATCTTTCTTGAATCCTGGACTTCAGACGTTCCTTCATACTGAACACATATTGTGTCCCACATGGCCTTCGAGGATTTCAGGTTCATGACGGAATGGTAGACTTCGTCAGGAAGGGCCATGGATAGTATGGATCTGGCTTTTGTATCTATAGCCACTTTCTTCTTGTCTTCATCGGTCCAATGATGGATTTCCTTTGGAATCAGCCTTTCTGGAATAGCAGCTCTAGTTGCAGTGGCTGGAACGGCAGGATCAATCGTTACAGGGATGTGTGGACCGTTTTCAAGATAGTAAGGTATAGTAGGGTCTACACCTTCTAAGAAGAGTGTCATCCTATTTTTCCATAAGTTGAAGTTGTCTCTGGAAAATCTAGGGGGTTTTGCAAGAGAACCATTGTCGATATAGTGAGTGTTTGTGTTTGAGTTGGCCATTTTCAGATAATAGCAAGGAAGAGAAAATATCTTAGATTAGATCTTGTTTATGAGTTTAAACAAATCTGCTCTGATACCACTTGTTGGTCCCGAAAGGCTTAAACAAGTTTGTAGAAGGGGGGGGGGGGGGGGGGTTGAATACAAACACACTATTTTACTTTTCTAAATTGTTTATTGATAAATCATTAACAATTTACAGCTTGTTGCGGAAACAAGATTAAGGATAAACCTAAATCTAAACAAGTTGGAACACTAAGGTTTTCTTGCACTAAGAAAGATAAGGAGATTACTAATAAAATCCTATCTTAAGAGATTTGAACTTGTCCAGAGTTAGCAAGTTACTTCAAAATGAAGTGAGTTCATCTCTTTATATACTGCATGCATTTAATGCAATCCAGTATATACTTTACACGTGTCATTAGCGGATTGGTTGCATGTCATTGACCTTTGATGACAACCTTAGTAGCCGCATGAATGAACAGTGTAGTGTCAGAGTGGTTGTACGATTTCAGATTTTCGGAGGTTCTTTTCTGACATTTCGTACGGTGGCGTGCAAGGGAGGTTAAGACAAAAGTACTTTGTACGGAGGACTTCATGATTAGCTTTCGTTGATTCAGCGATTATCATTTACTATTCAGCAGATGATAAAGTTCAGCGATAGCTGAAGTCTTGTACTTGATACTTCACGTTGAGTGGACAAATCTGAGTCTTCGCTGATCCGCATCAGTTCATTAGGAGACTTGTCGCTGGTTCTTGAGCTTGATCTTCGACTTCAGCGTAGAACCTTTGTTGACGTGAATCTTGTCTTCAGGGATCATAAGTAAACAACTAACTTATCAGCGATCACCATAAGGACTGAACAGACTCAGCGATATGGTGAACAGTGTTCGCTGAATGTTTAATCTAAAAGTGCGAGAGTTCCTATCAGCAGTACTGTAAGATCTTAGTACTTATCAGCGATAGTGAAACTCTGATACATATTGTTTACTTACAATTTTCACTAAGTATTTAAGATAGGGTCATTATCAAATCACTGAGGGTTTGGATCAACAGGATTTAAAACATGGGAGACAAGAGTGGAGATCTCAGAGGTAGATTCAGATGAAGAAGAAGCTGTCTGGATACGAAAAGGTCTTTATCATCCACATGTCATGAGATTATACGGCTCTCATCAAATGTATGACTTCTTAGGCAAAGAGCAAGGAACTTCAACAGAAGCTTCGGAAGAAGCACCAAGCCATCGGATAGCTACAGAAGCTGAAATGATAGAAAATGATGTAGTGCTTGGATGCTTAACAGAGGAGGAAACAATAAAAGATGCCTGGATTAATAGAGGCACACAACCAAAACCAACTCCCAGTGCAACCCACACATCTATCTCCACAGATCTAGCTGCAGAAGGAGTTATTGAAAAAGAGCAGCACAACTCGATCCAAACCCAACCCATCCAGCCAGAAGTCACTCTTTCGTCTTCTGCGCCCACAGAAACCGGGGAATCCAATCCTAGGGAGTCTCCTCAAAGAGACTCGCCTATAGTTTGTGATCAATCGCCCCAGATCACACTAGAACACCCTACAGAGGAATTCGTTTCCTCTGCCACGCACGAAATAGGGCCAACCCTTCTTTCAGAGAGAAGTAGTGAGCACAACGATGAAGAGACTCTAGACAAGTCTTCGAGTCAACAGAAGGATAATCTAGTACCCACCTCTGAAGTGGATCTAGACAATGTCATTCACAGAACTTCTGTAGAGTCTGAAGCACTAGATGCTTCTGCTCAAAGATCAGATGGAAATCCTTCCACCCCCAACATACAAACAAGGGTGAACGAAGGTGTCCCAGGAGCAGGGACTCACTCTGGAGACGAATGTGTTCCTCCAGAGGTTACACCAGTGACACAAGTATCAAGGGATGAGTTCCAAACCCTTGTCACCTCTGTGAACCAAACCATGAAAGAGTTGCAAATCTCTTTCACATCTTTTGCAGAGAAAACATCAACGGCCTTGCTGAATCTGAACACCAAAATGGACAATCTGTCCACAGAGGTGAAAACAGCCATCACAGAGATGAAGTCTTCTGCTCAAACAACTGCCACAACTACAGCAACTTCTGCTGCTAAAGATTTTGGAATAGCTGCAACTTCTGCGTTTAAGGAATCAGTCAAACATTTCCTTGAACAAATGAACAAGCAATCCAACAAATCACAGAGCATCACACCTGCAGAACTACAGAAGGCTATGCAAAATGTTCAAGAAGAGGCAATGCGCAACAATACAATAATGCAGCCAAAAGATTACATGACCAGAGCACAGCTGACAGAGCTCGGTCAAAATGTCATAAACCAGGTCACAGAAGTCATAGTCTCCTTCACTACTGCAAATGCCAATTACGTCAAAGATTTCAGAAAGAGTGTCGGCAAAATGCGCTTCAACACAGAAGCAGAGCTTGCAACTCTATTCGGTCTCTGTGATGATGTATGTGCGAAGTTGATGGCTGCAGGAGCAGAACTACCAAAGAAACCCAAAGCTTCCTGCAGAGCAGAGGGTACTTCTGATAAATGTCAGGATGATTCTCATGATGACCATCCTGGTCCATCAGATAATCCTGAGGGGGAGAATATAAGGGAGAAAGCTACGACCAGAGGATTACAAGCTCCACCAATCGCAGCAGAATCAATCAGTCAAGCCCCTCCAGAACAAACCCAAGATCAACAACAAAATCAACAGACCACAGAGACAACACCCATCTCTGTGGAATCAACTCCTGAAGAAACCAATATTGCAGAAGCTGATCAACAAACCACAGAGGCAACAACCACCCCTGTGGTAATCATTTTGGAAGAAAATCCTTCAACAAAATCAACAGAAAAACCCCAAACTATACCAAGAAGAAAGTCGATTGCGACCAAACCAAAAAGAGCAACGACCTCTGCTTATGATATTCTGAGAAAGATGCACAATAAAATGACTGAACGAATGGCGCAGAGAGAAGAAGAAAGGCACTGGTTCACATTAGCTTTCAAAATGGCAAGAAGATTCGATGTCCAATCTTCATCAACAGAAATAGAGCTCACAGAAGAAGTCACCAAAGAACCTCCAACAGAGGTTACAGAGCAACTCAAGTCAACAGAACCATCGCCACAAAAGTCCTCTAAAACACAAGTGTCAAAACCTACAGAGGCAACCATCAAGCCAACAGAAGCACCAACCTCCAAACCTACAGAATAAACAGGTTCTGCACCTCCAAAAGCCAAAGACAAGGGCAAAGCAATACTGACAGAAGAGCCCAAGAAAAAGAAATCATTGCCCAAGCCTACAGAAAAATTGATGAAAAGCGCTTTTGATGCCTTTCAAACTCCAAAGCCTGAAGAAGAGGACTGGGCATATGGATTAAAGCCTCTGACAGACATTCCTCTAACTGGCAGAGCTGCAGAAGTTGTTCAAAAGATGGAGAGTCTCAGAAGACAAGTACCACAACCTGGTCCAACACATGAAGAGATGGAAGAAGTGGTATACAAATACCTCTATAAACAAACCTTTCAGACCAATCATCCAACAGATCATGAGACAGATTCAAGGATCAGAGAAGAATTTGAGAACATCTTCACAAGGACAAAGCCAAGAACCAAAGCAGATGTCTTCTCAATCCACAAGATCAAAAAGGTAATCTTCTGCAGGTTCTCCTTTACAAGAACCTATCCAAGGGTCAGGTACAATCTTTACAAAGTCAGAAGAGAAGACAATTCAGAAACCACCTTCGCTGATGCTGACCTAAGAAATATCAATCCTTATGATCTACCTGACCTTCTGCAATGGACAAAGGACAACTACAACACAGAGGCAAACACCAGAGCCTATCAAGTGTTAAGAAAAGAAATGAGGGAAAAGCTTCTGATCTACAGTATGATAGATTTTCAACTGGGAAAGGATCTTGGTCTCAAACATCTAAATTTACGACCACCAGAAGATCGCTGCCCACCCGACGCCGTGCCCAACTCTATCATTACAGAACCAAGATTCGGGTTAGTATTTCAAAACCCACAAGGCGAAGTCAAACTGTTTTTGTGCATGGACTGTCAGAAGTACGCAACTGGTACTCTGAACAAGTTCAGAGCAAGCCTTGTGAAATACAGAGGTACAGAGAAAATGGATACAGATGCTGCAGATACTTTCATCAGAGAGATTGATGCCACAATCCGCCTAAGAGAACTCTGCATCAGTTTCTACAAAGAGATCAGAAGAATCGGAAGAGACAGCAGAATCTACAACGATTTCAAAGATGCCAAAATCTGATTCTCAAACCTCAAATCTCTGCAAATCAAGTCAAAGTTTATATTTCATTGTACTCAAATGTAAAATGCCTCTGAAATATTTTTGAATGAAAGATCTTTCGAGGTATTGTTTAACCTCTGTCTTATCTAACTTAGCCTAACTAAACTCAAGTTCAATTTTTTATTTTTCACTACTTAGGGGGAGATTGTTAGCTTCAATCTTCCTAATCATAGAAGTATTTAGAAGTAGTGAAAAATAGGCTAAGTGAAGAAAGCCTCTTACAGAGGCTCTGCCGAACTTACTGAGAGATCAAGGTCAAGAAGCTACAGAAGCAAAAGAGGCGTCCTACAGAAGCTCTGTCATACGCGCAAAGAAGACCAAAGACTCGGAATCCGGTGAAGACTGCTCTACAAAGGACCAGACCACAGAACCTCTGTAACACTTTACAGAGCCTCTGTGGTCCTCTTCAAAGACTTCAAAGATATTTATAATATCTTGCTACTGTTACAGGACCTGTTCATCAACTTGCATGATAGCATGCCCTTTCCAACTGCAATGTGTCAAACTCTGATTGGATTCAATAGGGCTTAGTACATAATAGACGTCTGCTGCATTAAATGCAATACAGCACGCCCAAACTGTTCATGCCATCCGTCTAACTATTCATACCATCCATTATGAATAGTAGCTTATGCTTTATGGTCCCCTTAGAGTAGTATATAAGGAAGACTCATGTTGAGTTCTTCCTATCGATCGCACAATCCAATCAAGAAATCAAGAGAGAAACAAATCACAAGAACACATAGCTTATACACTTTAAGAGTCATATCTGTTTTAAAGCTTTGCTTACTCACTTTTCTTGAATCTATTCTTAATATATATATTCAGTAAACTTTGAGATATTATTTCCTGTTCACTGTTTATTTATATTGTGTTCTAAATCTATCAAACATATCTGTTAGTTATTCAAATACGCTTCCGCATCAAATTCAAACTTGAACTAATAGATCTGATAATCTTGTTTAAACAAAACTGGGAACCAACACGTGTCGATCATCGAGGGACTCGACCTGACACGATCGTTTACATAAATAGAGTCCACGATGGATCTTTTCCTTTTTACGATTTCAGAGAGTTTTAGGTAGAGATTTCTTCTTGATTCCTTGCTCGTTCTTCGTCGATACTCTTTCCAAACCTGTAAACATTTCCAAATCGGTTAGGATTTTTAAGGTTTGGAGCACCTATTTAAGGCACGATCCTTTAGTCTTTGTATGCATCGTAAATCCATTGCTAGAAAGCCTAGGAAAAACTGGGATATTTAGGGCCTTTCAGAGAGACAAACTTGGTTGACAGGGTTAGCAATGTCGACAGAGCCTAGAAGTACCATTCAAAACGAAGAGGATCTTGACGACTTCAGAAGTTTAGCGAAAATCCCTGCGGGGATTACTGTGAGCAAGGCCGGTAAGATTCGACCGGAGATGTGCCCCGAAGGGTACGTCGTGATATATGAGTACCCGTGCAAGATAGACTTCCACTGGCCATACTTGCCTCTGGCCAAGGCATTTATGTGCGAATTCGACCTAGTTTTTCCCTTCTCTCAGTCGTCTAATAATTCTTTCTTTTGCCATACAGGAGAACCTCTGGCGAAGATGACGCCTGCAGCTGCCAAGAAGGTGGTTAAAATCGAACTGGCTCGCAAGGCAAGGGAAAAGAAGAAAGAGGCCTCGAAGACTGGGCCGGGAGTCCTGAAGAGAAAAGAGACCCCGACAACTGGGCGGGAGTCTTAAAGAGGACGAGGACGTCCGTCCTGAAGGAACCGTCTTTGAAGACGGGTGACTCGTTGAGGGTCGTCATGCCTGAGAAGGCGAAGGCGTCGACCGTGTCTGTCGAGAAGACTTCTGGCACGATCAGCGTGACACCCGTCGATACTGCGCAACCGGCGAAATCGATGGTATCTCCTACTGCCACGTCAGGCCCCTCGTCGACCGACAAGGGCAAGGGTACGCAAACGGGCTTTGGAGAGGAAACGACGGTAAACTTTACGTTGCCGTCGGATTTCTTGGTGGATAACGTCTTGGACGAGACGAAACTGTTCCCTTATTTGGGAAAGTATTTTCTCCCCTCTTTCAGGGAGCGCTTTAACGGGGTCTCTGTGGGGGCTCATGTTGTCGGACTGGCGTTCCTGGTAAGTTTTTCTTTCAAAACTTGTTATGTTTTGTCGTTTTGTTAATTTTGCCGAATGTTTTCTTTAATGATATCTATCGTGTTTTCAGACATTTCAGTCTTCCTTGGCGTTGCATGCTGAAACGTCAAAGATAGAAGGTCTCATGGCTTCTGCCATCAAGAAAGAGGACGCGACATTGGAGAGGGAAAGGTCTGCTCTGGAACGCGAAGAGGCGATGTCGGTGCGACTCGACGACGCCCTGAACGATTTGGAAGCGGTCGGTCGCGCAAAGGACGAGGCGACTTCTCGTCTAAAGAAGTCCCTATCTTTGATGTACGACCAAAGGGAGGAGCTGGAGGGGATGAAGGAATCCTTGGCCATAAAGGGAAAAGAAACCGAGGAGTCCAAGTCCAAGGTGGCGATATTGGAGAAGGAGTTGAAGGAGATGAAGGACGAGTATAAGTCCGTCTTTGCCTTCGCTCGACTTACTGCACGTGCGGCGATCATGCGACGTCACCTATTGGGCAAGAATCCTCTGGCCTCGGCGTCGGACGAGCTGGACCTCTTCTACAGGGAGGTCTGGACCGAGAGAGATCTCGATTCGGACGATGAGAAGGAGGTCGAGGAGGAGGAAGGTCCCCAGGGCGAGGCGTCAGGCAAGGATGTGACCAACGCTCCTCCCCTGCCTTAGAAAATATCTTTGTTATTTCTGTTTCTTCGCTACTCGACTGTTGGTGGTCGAGTTATTTGGATGTAAATGACCGTTTATTCAAGAAATGAAACTTAGATCTCTTTTGAACTTGTGTCTTGTATATTTTGTGAATAAATACAACAACAATTGTGAAATCCACTAAGTAAAGAATGAACAAGAAATCCTGCGACTCAGGCATCCATTGCAACACAACAACTAGAATATAAGTCATAAGATTTTTAAATCGTGTTGGCAAACATAAGCACTTGCGATCACAGCATTCATTCAGAACATAAAATTCTCCTAAGTTAGAGAATTGAGACCATGGGGTCGTTAGACCTTGTGGCCATACGACTGGATCATATGATGAACTTGAATCACGCGTTTGTGACGAAATAATCGAGTTATGGACCCAATCGCTTATGTCGCGCGATCCTGCGAAAGTGTACTGATGTCATGTGACTGACTTAGTAACTTATGTCGTGCAATCCTGTGATAAAATATTGTCAGAGGTTGGTCGTTGGCTAACCAACGACCCTCCGATGCTTAAGTCAGTAATCGTTCGTGATAAAGAATCGTATGAAAGAAGGAATGGATTCAAAAAAAAAATTACCTTCTCAGATTTTTCCTGTCTAAGGGGGGATATTTGCCCCCTCGTCATTTAACACCTTATTCCCTTCAGGAGAAAATAGGTTTAAATGACGGGTTCGACACTGAGTTGTTGGGAATTGATGTCAAGGTCTATGTCGACCATGTCTTCGTCCGAAAAGACAAAAATAGTCGGTATGTTCTTGCAAGAAAGGCATTAGTTTGTCCCTAAGGTTAGGGATAGAAAGACGAACCTGTCAAGACCTTATGATTAGGCTTGCTTTGGTCCAGGATGATTTCCTCGACCCGTGACTGCTAGACGGCTTACTTCCACGGCTTCAGGGTGGTCTTATAGCATTCACGGGCGACTTTCGGCTCACTTTTGATTTCTTGGATTCCCCACGCCGTAGAGAACTTCATGGTCTGATGATACGTCGAGGGAACAACTTTCATTTCATGGATCCATGGTCGACCTAAGATGATGTTATAGGCTGACGCATAGTCGACGACGCTGAACTTGGTCTGCTTGTTGATTCCTCCTGCATAAACGGGCAAGATGATCTCTCCAAAGGTACTCGTCGCGTCTCCATTGAAACCGACCAAGGTTGTCGAGAGTCGGGTGATTTCCGATCGATCAATCCCCATAGCCTTGATGGTATCTAGGAAGATGGCATTTGTTGAACTGCCTCCATCGAGCAAGACTCGCCGGGTTAAACAATTGCCAATTGTGAGTTGAATGATCAACCCGTCATGATGCTTGCGATACGAATCTCCGAGGTCATCTTGGTCAAACGATATCTTCATGGCTTCTAACTCCAAATCTCCTTGGGTCTTGATGAACGCGGGATAGGTCGATCGTCGGGTGCTTTACTGGCATGACGTTTGGCTGCGGAATACGTCAGACCGCACACGTCGGAACCACCAGTGATGCAGTTGACGACCTTTGAATGTTCGGGGGTCGGCGGTCGATCGTCGTTAGCTGGAGTAACGACGTCATCGATGATACTCTTGAGATTACCTTTCAGGACGTGATATGCCAGCTCTTTTTTGAGAGCTATACAATCGTCCGTCAGGTGACCGTGGTCGACATGAAAGTCGCACCACTTTGACTTGTCTTTCTTGTTGCCGTCCTGATCTGACTTCCTCGGCCATCGGATGGTCGTCTGGACGGTCTTCAGGGTCGACCAAGTCCTTAGTAGTTCCTTTGAATCCATAAGAGGATATCTTAGGGTACTGAGGGAACTTGGTTGAGTTTGGGGTTTTGGATTCAACCTTCATCTTGAACCGGACGTCCGAGATTTGTCGCACAGGCTCTGACTTGGATGCTGCCTTTATTTTGAATTCTGGCTTCTTAACACCAAGCGACCACTTGTCGTCGGTGTGCTTACGACGGAAGGCATCATCATCTTCTACCCTCATATAAGCAAGGGTTCTGGCTCGGACGTCTTCAAAATTCTTCGGGGGATACTTGGTCAGATCGGTGTATAGACCCGAACTGTCGTCTAGACCACGCTTGTAGGCTTCGATCGCAGTCTTGACGTCACAGTTACGGACACTGATCATTTCTGCATTGAACCTATTGAAGTAGCTTCGAATGGATTCATTGGCCTTCTGCACGACATAATACAGGTCGCTGGTATGCTTCTCCATCTTGCGACTACTGGCGAATTGCTGGGAGAACTGGTTGACCAACTCAGCGAATGACCCGATGGATTTGGGTTTGAGGTTGATCAACCATTGGAGGGCAGGACCTGTAAGGGTCACCCCGAAACTTTTGCACATGCAGACTTCCTGATACATTTGAGGGATTGAGATCGTCCACATTAGCTGCTTATACTGTGCGATGTGCTCCGTTGGATCGGTTATCCCCAAATACTTGGGCGTGAAGGCGGGGATATTATACTTCTTCGGGACATCGACGACCGCTATCGTGTCGACGAAAGGCGACGCCTGATATCCCGATCGAGGCTCGACGTCGACGGGTACGGCTGCCCCTGGCAGCTTAGCGAGCAAGGACAGGACACGCTCGTTCTGATCTTCAAGCATCTTCAACCGCTGAGTGACGGGGTCCTTAGGATCGGGATTCGCACCTGCCAACGGATTAACTCCCGAACTGGTGCCATTGTCGTACGACAAACCGTTGGCGTCCCCGTTGAAAGGGACAAAATATGGCTGCGACCCATTCTAAAATGGCTGAGACCCATTCTGAAATGGCTGAGACCCATTCTGAAATGGCTGAGACCCATTCTACATGGGTGGTGGCCTTATATACTGAGGGGGAACCGTCCCGAACTGGGGATTTGGGTTGAACGTCCCCTGCTGCTGGTTGTGCATGAATGGACCTGACCCTGGATTACGGACGAATGGAGTCGAACCAGGCTTATGGACGAACGTAGTGGATCCTGGATTCTGACCGAACGACCCTTGACCTGGATTCTGGACGAATGGTCTTGGACCGTTCTGCGGTCCGAAGGGATTCCTCAGCCGCGCGATTTCCTCAGCTGCTCTTCGACTTTGCTCAGCCATGGCGTTGATTTGATTTCGCGCAACTTCTAATTCCGGATACATCTGGGCAATGATATGCTCTTGATTTCCAGGGGCTGCCATTTTCCTGAAATAGAAAACAGAGAAAACTACAAGAAACCGTTAGTAGGACGCACGTTTGTCGAAGATTTTCTTTAGATGGGGTCCCACGGATGGTGCCAAACTGTTAATGCCAAAAATCGTCCAAAAGGATAACTTAAGGTTGATTGTGGAATTTAACAACTAAAGAAAGGAATCTTTTGACAAAGCGTGCGACGAAGACATAAATGTAAATGAGACAAAGAATTTGGTGACGCGGGAAAAACCTCAACGAGGAAAAAACCCGCGGACGACTGTGGAAGTCGTCGCTGCACTATGGTCGCCAAACAGGGGCGATATCCTTGTGTTTCAGGTGTCGATCGTACAGTGATTACAATACAAATGAAAGAAAGACTTTAAATGTAAAGTAACAAGTGTTTTGAATGTAAAAACAACGTGCGTCGTGTGTAAAAATGAAGTGTCGTGCGTGAATATCGTGCGTCGAGAGCGATTCTTCGAGAGAGAATTCCTTGCTTCGAATGTTCTTCTCAATTCAGATGATTGTGTGATGTCCCTTGAAATGATGATTGAGCCTGGTATTTATAGTCTTCGGGTGCTTTAATTGGTTCCTTAAATGCTTCATGTAACAGATGTAACGGACATCGACTTCAATGCTGTTAATGGCATTCGCCGGTTATAGCCGTTGGTCATCAATGACATTGACTCCTGCATTAAACACTGAACAAACGTAACAGTAATATTGCACGTTAGTCGGTGAGGTCGCAAGGTCCTACATGACGGTCGTGTGAACTAGACGACGTCATGGTCGAGTGTCGTGAGGTGAATAACTTTCGATTTCAACTTTAATCAGGGGAAAAAGTATTATGATTTTATCTTATTGTGAGGAAGTGTACTAAATGTTTTCCTTACCTCGATCGTGGTCGAGACTGGTGGATTTTTACCCAAACAAGTATTATCCATGTTTCCAGAGACGTTTTGAGTATGGATTGATATCCATGATATATGGTTATTTATTATTGAACTTTATACACATATATAGATGATTTGGATAATAAAGTTTTATCTATGTTTTCAGTATTTGGATATTTAACTCTATTCATGTTTTGGAGCGAGTGTTGGGTTTTGAATCCATGTTGAATGAGTGTTTTGATTTAGTGTTTTTCATCACGAAAATAGTGGCTTTGGAAACATGTTGCTTTTACGATAAATGCATTTCATAATGAGAAGTTATGTTTTAAATAAGCAGTCTTTCGATTTCACTATTTTATAATTATGATGAAAAATGTTTGAACTTGTTAGAGCATAAATTGTATTCAAGATATAGTCAAAGTATTTGTAATCGTCAAAGACTTTAAAAGTCAATGTCAAAGCTAGCTTAGTGCTCATGCTTTTAATATGTGAGGCGGATACGGAGACTTGTGACTTTTGTGGTGAGACTCATCTAGAGGTCGGGTAGACGCGAGGGTAATTTACGTATCTTACGGTGGTTTCTCAAAGGAGACGTATACGGGGATCCATGGCCCGAAGTGAATCTCGCGAACGTTGATAAGTGGCCTAACTTTGTGTACCTGCCACATTCGATGGAATTCGATCTCCCTCGTCACCGAAAGGTGTTATTTGTGAGTATTCCCTTACCCATACTTTCGGTGTTGAAATGTACCACTTTAAATTGTACAAATGATTTTTTGCGTCATCTTGGAATTTTTTTCCGTATGCCGGGGAAAATGCCTCACCTTTTTACACCAACTGCTTTCACACCATACGAACAATATCCAGAGCAAGGACCCCAACAGATTTTAGTGAAGCACCCCGTGTGTTTGTTTTAGGGAAATTTAAATGTTGGACGTTTATTATAAACGGGTTTTTGTGATGAATTGGAATAATGTCTTGAGCACTCTTTGGGTGAGTATGAAAGGTTAATTTATTATCCAAAATAATATTATGGATTTGGGCTTCAAAACTTACTGTCATAATTCTTTTATAAGTTCTATAATTTATGGAAAAATCGTACTTGTGCTAAACCCTTGGTTTTAACCATTTTATTTTTATATGATGGAAATCTCTTTAACTCACTAGGCGTTAAGCCTAACACTTTTTCTTTTTGACATGTATATCAGGTCTTAGATGGTCTGAGTGGCGAGTGGATCTTGGTAGAAGTTCTGGTATGATGGCTTTAGATATGTCATCCGGTTTTGATAAGATGGAAGATTTGGTGGTTTTAGTAACACCCGACTGGTTTTATTCTCATTTGTGGGACTAGATAGTTCTGTTAGAACTCTGATATGTGTTGTAGTGTTCTTTTATTTGAAAACTTTAGATATTTGTTATTTTGAGTTACATATTTAAAGGATCTTTGGAAGTTTCAAATTATCTGTTATTTTCTAATTTTAGGGGTGTTACACTTAGAATGTTGTACTAGGTGTGCACTGATGATAATTTCACTTCTGGAATAAAAAATGGTTATAGTTTTGCCAAACTCAAAGCCATAGTTCTTGAGTGAGTCTTCATTCAGACTATTTGAAAGCAATAACTAACAATAGGTACATATTATGCTTCATCTAGAGAAGTTGATAAACAATTTTGCTTCTTGGATTTTGATAACACCAATGTTTGGTGTTATTTTCATATCACTTTTCAAGTTATATTGCTTATTTCCATGTAAATAAAGTGGTATTTTTATAGTTTAAATCAAGTTTTTTTAGGAATTACTATGTGCCATGAGAAAGCCAAGAAAGTGTGAAAAAAGCAAGTTTTTCCGAGAAAAAGATCGATCACGGGAATCATCAAGAATCCGACTTTGAAAAGTGGTTGGTTGAGAAGGTGTGTCAAAACTTGAAGTAAAAGTTTTGTGTTCAAAATAGTGGCGGAGGTGACTTTGAATTTAGTTGCTGAGCTGAAGTCAATTGACCAACTCACCTGAGAGTTGAATCAGAGCTAGTTTCAAGCTGGTTCACTTAACTCAAGTCACTTCACAACTCACCTGAACAGAGCTGGACGTTTTTAATGCCTAAAATTCTAGGGTTTGGGTATTCATTCATTGATATCGACTTTTCTCTCCAAGGGGGCAACCAAGGACACTTTTAGGGCAATTTTGGCAAGGGAGAAACACTAGATTGAAGCAAGGAAACGTCGTGGGAAGCAATTTCAACACCGATTTCGTGCAAATCTTCGTTGGCGTTGTACAATCAAGGGAGTTTTATGATCCTAGAACTTTTGAGAGAACTTTTTCTTAGAACTATGGATTCATCTTTTGCTTTGATTGTTGATACCCCCAACATGAACTACTATTTAGATGTTGGGGGTTGGTTTGAATATGGTTTAAGCATATGAACATGTGATTTGGGATTTTTATCAGTTTTTTCCTAATTAAAGAAGTATGTGATTTGGGTTTTAATGCTTTGAGATTCTGGCCAACTTTCATCTGATTTGTTTGTTATCAATTAAGCTCGAGAGAGTTAATTGCTAACTAGAACTAGGATTGCATGCCTAAGGTGAGAATATGGATAGAGATATACCAAGTAAGCCTTAGTCCCGTTGAAATCTTGATTTTAATGTGTTTTGAAATTCCATAGGTTGAGATAGAGAGATAAAACTTGTGCTTTCAAAATAAAATCCGTGGTTACTTGAGAAAGAACAACGGTGATTTTAGAGATTGGGTATTGATAACGCCACTTTTTGGCGTTATTCTCAGTCCTCAATCCAATGAGATTGGCTTGTGTTCTAGCAAAAAGGCGAGATTTAACGCTTTATTTAGTGAAATGTGCAGGTTATTTAAAAGGCAGTAATCATCGAGAAAAGAAGCTAAAAAGAGCCCAAAAAGAGCCAAAACGAAGCCCAACGGAAGCCCGAGATCCAAGCCCAAACCACGCGGCTCCCCTGTTTCTGTTTTCGTGCTGTGTTTTCTTTCCCTGCTTTGTGTGTTTCGTTGCTTTGCTTTCTTTCGCCTTTTGTTTTGTTTTCCTTGTGTCTACCCTCTCTCGCTCCATTTTCTCTGATGTCTCTCGTCTTAGGCGCTCCAATCGTTTAAGAGAACCTCCTACGTCCGGGCAAACTGGTACGTTCTAACTCTGTAGTTAACGAGTGGTGTATGATGTTTTGTGTCCCTATTAGTAAACGAGATGCAACAAACCTAAGTTTCACTTAGGTTTGGGGTGCCTCACTTTTAAACATCTACACACTCACTTTTACTCCTGTGCAAACCTCGGTTTCACCGAGGTTTGAGGTTGGCTTTGTTTGACAAACCTAGGCCACGGCCTAGGTTTGGGGTGGCCATATTTTAATGAGACTAGCTCTTTGATGTTTGTGCTTTAATGTATGCCTTACCTGTTTGATACCTGTAATAACCGCACAACGATACTTGTCTTTTATATCGCCTCCGCCGAAACTTGCACATTGGGGACAATGTGTGGGTAAGGTTTGGGGTTGCCCAATCGGGCCCACGTTTATGCACGTAGATTTCCCGCACCTCTGCATGCTTAGATCGCGTTAGCTAAATTTTTTGTTTTGGATGATTCAGACCGACCATTGTGGGAAGAATCTTGTGATAGTAACGTGCCCATTAGGGAAGGACCGGGAAAGGACATGACTAGGGACATTAGTGGAGACCACCCATTAGTAAGATTTAAGCCTAAAAGACGTTTTTCATTTCGAGGGATTCATACACGAAAATCGTATACACTTTTTCGAGTTCCTTGACGTGAATATAGAATGATCTCGCTATATTATTGCATTGAGTAGCAAAGACGACCATCGGGATATTGGGTAAGGGTGTAGTAGACCATATCGTGTGGACCTTAAGAGATGATTCCAAGCATTGTGTGTATGTTTAACCCTGTTTTTAGCTACCGTACCTTTTCACCCATTATGTGTGTAACCATAACCCCTTTGTAGCCAAACACTCACCTTGTTCATTCCATACCCACCATCAAACCCTAGCCAAAAGCCGTAGCCAACCCTTATCCGAAAGTGTGTCAAACAGAGGTGGTAATGAACTGCGATAGATAGAGAAGAAAAGAAAGAATACAGGTCAGTCATGAAATTTAAATAGAAAAGAGGGCCAATGCAGCCTCAATCAAATAAAGAGGACCAATGAAGTCCCAACTTAAAAAAAAGTTAGTTTAGACAGCTATCTCCAGCTGAAAAATAAGAGAGTAAATACGACTCCAATAGTGACAAAGAGGCCGAGTGATAGGAATTGAAGATATAAAGTTCAGAATTGCTAAAGTTTGACACACCAAGGATCTTTGAACCATTTTACCCTTCGTTTCTTCGCCGGTACCTTAGCCCCGTTACAACCCTTGTAAAGACCTGGATGATCTTCTGGAAAATACGATTACGGTATGCTACCACTTTTACTAATATTCCCTGTCTTGCTACTTGATTCCTTCCTGAGATCGACTTTTGAACATTTGTGCGTCTTGCATTAGAGTTGTCATGTAACTTTTGAATATTCTTGTATATAACCTCCCTTTACATGAAAACATGTGCGATAACCTAGGTTCGAGCGAAATGAGAGAATCCCGTGAGGTAGGGTCGAGGCGAAAAGTTTTCCCTAGTATGTTTGGACCTAGTACGACTTTAATGGAAACGGAGCAGTCACGAGTTCAACTCGCAATGGAAGGCTATATTTCAAACAGAATAAGGATGAGGCGAGAGTGAGATAGGCATTCACGGGTATGGGAAATCACCAGTGCATTACGTGGTACCGATTGAGAGTTGTGCAGTTATTATATTTCACTGATGTGTGCTTTTATTCTATTTTATCGCTAATTTGCTTGGGGACAAGCAACGTTCGGTTTGGGGTTGTTGATAACGCCACTTTTTGGCGTTATTCTCGGTCCTCAATCCAATGAGATTGGCTTGTGTTCTAGCAAAAAGGCGAGATTTTACGCTTTATTTAGTGAAATGTGCAGGTTATTTAAAAGGCAGTAATCATCGAGAAAAGAAGCTAAAAAGAGCCCAAAAGGAGCCAAAACGAAGCCCAACGGAAGCCCGAGATCCAAGCCCAAGACCCGCACCCGAACCAGGACCCGAAGCTGACCCAGATGACAATAGGAACACGCGCGACTTTGCCCGCGGTTTGCAAGTCGCGGCACAAACCGCGGGTGTCTCTATTCCAGCCTTTAAGTTTGGCGTTTTTCTAGATTTTAGGTCATTCTCGGCACGGCTCTCACACGACGAACGGCATCGACTTGGGGGCGATTTCCAGAGGTTTTTCGGAGCTTTTGGAGCCACGATAGAGGATCGATTGTAGTCACGTTCAACACACAAAGTAGATACGAGCATACGAGAAGGGAGTCACCATTACATTCATCGTTTCCATATTCATTATGTTTGCACACGTTTTTCCATCTTCTTTCTTTATGTTTGAATCCACCACCAACATGAACTAATCCTTAGATGTTGGGGGTTGGAATGAATTTGGTTTATAGCATATGAACATGTGATTTGAACTTTTATCACTTTTCTTATTTAATGAAGCATGTGATTTGGTTTTTAATGCTTTTGTGAGTTTAGCTAGCTTTCAATTGTTGTGTTGTTTTCAATTAAGTTCGAGAGAATTAATTGATAACTAGAACTAGAAATTGCATGCCTAAGGTGAGAAATTGGTGATAGAGATATACCAAGTAAGTCTTAGTCCCGTTAAATCTTGATTTTAATGTGTTTTGAATTCCATAGGTTGAGATCGAGAGATAAGACTTGTGCTTTTCAAAATAAAACCCGTTGTTGCTTGAGAAAGAACAACGGTGACTTTCAAAGATTGGGTATTCATTAAAGGGAACGGCTGGTAATTGTTTCGAGTTAATTGTTTATATGTGAAAGCTTGAGGATTTCCAACCCTCAACTGTTTTCTCTATCTGAAGTTTCTCAAGCTGTCTACTGTTTTGTGTTTGATTTCTTTTGTTTACAATTAATTAAGTCATACCAACCACTAAAAAATATCGATCGTTCAGTTAATAGCAATTGTAGTCACTGTGATACTTAGTTCCTAGTTCCCTGTGTTCGATACTCGTACTTTCTAGTACTATTACTTGATTTCGACCCGTACACTTGCGGTAAGATTTACGGGGGGTGGTACCCGCCTATCAGGTATTCATTAAAGGGAATAGCTGGTAATTATTTTGAGTTAAGTGTTTATACGTGAAAACCTTAGGATTTCCAACCCTCAACTGTTTTCTCCATCCAAAGTTTCCTAAGTTGTTTACTGTCGCGTTCTTGATTTATTGATAGTAGTTAATTAATTTAATTCCAACAACTCATCTTTTGAGTCATTCAGTTAATAGTGAATATACTAATTGTGATACTCAGTTCCTAGTTCCCTTGGTTCGATACTCGTACTTCCAAGTACTTATTACTTGATTTGACCCGTACACTTGCGGTTAGATTAGGGGGTGTAAACCCACCTATCAGATTTTCAACTCACCAACTTGTCACTAATTAGTTGACAACTTCCAGAGGTGCTTTCCATCAAGTTTTGATCGTGTATAATCTGCATCTGTGTATGCTATTAGTTCAAAGCCAGAGTTCTTTGGATACCAGAGACCCGTGTATTGTGTGCCTCTAAGGCATCAAAAGACTATCTTGACTGCAGAAAAATGAGATTCCTTAGGATTAGCTTGATATCTAGAACAGAGACAGGTAGAAAATATTATATCTATCCTACTAACAGTTAAGTATAAAAGTGAACCAATCATGTCTCGGTAGTTCTTGACATCTACTGATTTTCTAGAAGGATCAGAGTCAAGTTTTGATCCAGTGTCTACTGGTGTTTTCATGTTAGTTGAATCATGAAGCTTATACTTCTTTAATATGTCAAAGACATATTTGGCTTGATTTATGAAAATTCCTTCTTGAGTTTGTTTAAATTGAAGCCTTATGGAGAAGGTTAATTCTCCCATCATGTCATTTCAAACTCACTCTTTATCAACTCTTAAACTTATCACAGTATTTTGGGTTAGTAGAAACAAAGATAATATCATCCACATATATCTGTACCAGAAGCAACTCATTCTTGTACCTCTTGATGAATAAAATTGTATCAATAGTTCATTTTCCAAACTTATTGTCAATCAGAAAGTTTGAGAGAGTGTCATACCAAGATCCGGGTGCTACCAAAATGGCCCTAAAGTGAACAAGTCAAATATCAATTGCATCCCAATATTTGTAGCACGTAAATGCCTCCACAACTGAGAATTATAAAATTCCTAAGTCAGACAAAATCTAAGTGATAACTAATAAGCACCACTTCCATCTTCTCTATGCAAGTTCACATATTATCTTCGCTTTGCTAGAATTCTAACTACGATGTTTACCTGAAAATGGTTTTCGGTTTTATAAAAGAAGATTGTTAGACCGGAGGTCTAGTAGGTTCCATTTAGCAATGAAAGTTCACGTAACAATATATGATCATGAGATAGTTATAAAATTATAGTAATGATTCACACTGTAAACAAATATGCACACTTCCAACACACGTAGAAGGCAAATGCTTATGGTCACGCACACTGGTGACAATGTGTTTTGGGCTACACACTTGACCTTAGATGAATGTCATGAAATGAATTCATGCATTCTATTTGGGTTACACCTCCAATATAAATCCATCACGCATCCACCCCTAATGAATGCACACTTTAAAATAGTAATCAAATTCCAATCCATGTAAAGTTCAAATATAAGATAAGAAGTTTAGTGAACCAACATGCATAATCAATGTTCATTTATAAACATAAGAAGGTGAGGAAAACTCACTTGAAGTCCAAGCCTAGCTCACACACCTTAGGCTAATAATCTCCAAACCGAACACCTTATTGTTCAACAAAAATCCCAAAAGACACACTTATCCAATCTTGCCCAAATCGATTTTATGCCCCAAAATTAAGAGAATGAATGCCCTAAACCATTTTAACCATTATCCTACCATCATACCACCATTTAATCCATCCAAATCCATCCATGAATAAAGGTTTTATCCATAAAACTTGAAAATGGAAAACCCGAAGATATCATCAACAATGGTGATTTTTCGAAAAAAAAAATCAATTGGAAAACCAACAATAATCGATGTAAACACTACCCAACGATATTTATAAACAAAGATTCCTAGAAAGAGATAAATCTCAAACAAAACCCCGAATCATCAACCATGGAAGTATTACGCTTGGCTTGTCATGCCTTGTTTATTTTGTTTGCTATCTATGCTGCTTCGATAACATTATGCCTGTTTTGGCTTCTTGCTTTATTGTTTCGTTTGTTCTTTTCTGTGGTTTATTTAGTGGGGTTCTCCAACCTGGTTTGGGTCTGTCCATCTTTTTGGTTGGAGTTCCTTCTTGGGAGGGAGTCTCTCGCCATTTAGATGTAATTTTTGTTTTTTCATTTATATAGTTGTCAGGAGTGCCGCCTCTTTTCAAAAAAGTATTACGCTTGAAAGGAAGGGGTTACCTTAGAAGAGATGATCTTTTCTTGCAAGTTTCCTTCAATTTCTTCAACTTCCTTCTTCTCCTATCACTCCTACCTCCAAAATCGCACACACAAGGGTTTTCAGCCGATTACCAAATGAGAGGAACGGAGGCCTAACTCTCTTATGCCATTACTTACACTTCAGCCCAACTGAAATTGGGTAAAAGTTCCATATTACCTTAAATTATTTAAAAGGTTGAAATTAAAGAAGTTGGGTTATTATATATAGTGTATATAGAACTAAATCTGCATTCATGCTAGGTTTTCTTTTTGCAACAAAAGAATTAAATACTTTGTGAATTCCATCTTAATAATCACATGTGGAGCTTTTTAAGTGGTTGTTTGAACTTGGTAGTATAGATATGACTTCTTAGCTTGGGCATATTGTAAGTATAAAGTAAATTTTCATTTTTTGCAGATTACGTGCAATAGTTTACCTTATGTATTCCTTCACGTGTTATGGTAGAATGAAGTGTAACATTTATACATACTCTAACATAATTGTCCATTTTCATCAACAAGTATACTCTCATTAAGATTCATAGGTGTAAGTGATTCACCAGTAGCTAATTGAATCAAATTAAGTGTTTTTAGTATAACTGAAACTTAAAATTTTCAAACGAGATGATGCTTAAATGTACATTACACTAATACAAATATTTGAATTTGTTTACCATAGTGTATTAGTAGTAAACTTTCTCATCTGGCTATTGTAAACAAAGGTGTTGCTACAACAAAACTTGGTTTTTATTTCATACAACACTTTAAAACAAGTGTCATATAAAAAGTCAATTAATAGGATAATTTAATTCTTGAATCTTATTATAATGTAATTTAATATAGCTTTCATAAAATTGTTTCATAGGAATAGAGCTTGTTATGTTTCCAACTTCCTTCTAGCAACCTATTGTAACGGCTTTATATATAGACATAGAAGTTTCATTAAGTACTCTAGCTACTAGGACAGTTATCGACATCCTAATAGCCCGATTTTATAAGAAGACAGATGGAATTGATGACTAGTTTTTGCTTTCTTTGCCTGTACGTTGTTATGCAGACACAAAAGAAAGGATAGGAAAACTGATGAAAGCCTTTGTTGTTAATCTTCTATGACTTGTGTTTTGATATCTCTATTTTTTTGTCTACGTTTTATTTTTGCTTTGTTGTTGTTTTTTATTGTACAATAGAAAAGGAAAAGGATAAAGTGATGGTACTCAACAACTAGCTTGTTGATTGTGTGTTCGGATACCATGTTCAGAAATAACCGAAAGAGAGAAAGAACTAGAACTTGAAACGTATATGAAAAAAGAGATTCTTGTATTATTACTTTTCTTGATTCTGGCAAGTATACAGGGTGTTCACAAATTAAACATGAACTCAAATTGAATTGCAACTTCATTCCATTTTTTTGTCAATCAACACGTGTGTTGACCACTTTTCATTTTATCACAAGCTCACATCATATATGACTAGTACTATGCCCGTGCGATGCGGCGGTGTTGATTTTAATTTAAAACCGATAAGTTATAAATTAAAATGTCAATCATATTTCCATTTTTTTGTCCATTCTGAAGTTAGTTGTATACCTATACAATGTAGCTGGTTATAAATTTTGAATAAATGAAGTTAAAAAAATACCTAATCTAGATACGCATAGATTTGTATACCTGATTTTTTACTGCAATATATGTTCCAAATGTTTATACATATACTATAGATATATATAGTAAGATTGGTACATATTTATTCTATTTTATAATACTACTAAATACTAAATTATTAAAAATAAAGTTATTTTGAAAATATTAACGAAAAAATAATAATTGTGAAATTTATAATAAAAATGTATCGAGTTTTTAATGTATTTTAGTTGACTTATAATTATGTATTTTTAATAAGGGGGGGGGGGGGGGGGGTTGAATACAAACACAGATTTTTAACTTTAAAATTGTTTATTGATATAATCAAACAATTTACAGTTTGTTGCGGAATAAGATCAAGTATAAAACCTAATCTAAACAAAATATGAGAATCACAAAGATTTCTTGCACTAGAAAAGATAGAGAGGAAATAAAAAAAACCTAAGGAAAGATTTTCTTGCACTAAGTAGTTCAGCGAGGAAGAGCTTCTTCACGAATGAAGTAGGGTTTCATATTTATACTGCATGCATTAAATGCAAGTCAATACAACTTTGCACGTGGCAGCGTCTGGTTGGTTGCATGGATTTGACTTTAGCAAACATCCCTTTTGGTCGTATGATGAATAGTGTAGTTGGGAGAGTGGTTTGTACGATCCTGGACAAAGGGATGTCCTTCTGACAAATCGTACAAAAGGCGTGCAAGGAGATAAGACAAAAATTGCTTGTAAAACAGGCTTCATGATTAGCGATTGCTGAGTTGATCTTTATCAGCGAATGATAAAGTTCAGCGACCGCTGAAGTCTTCTACTTGAAACTTCGCGTGAAATGGACAAGTCTTGGATTCGTTGATATCCGCATCATGTCACTAGTAGACTTAGTCACTCGTTCGTCAGCTTGGTCTTCGATTTCAGCTTTGAACTCAGTTGTCGCGAATCTTGTCTTCAGGGATCATAAGCAAACAATTATATGATGAACTTTCAGCGATCATCGGTGAGACTGAACAGGCTCAGGGCTCACTGATGTACATGTATCGCTGAAGCATAAATTAAAGAACATAGTTTTCCATCAGCGATACTAACCAGACTTAGTATATTTTCTTTGATGGTGAAACTCTAATACATATTGTTTACTTACAAATTTCACTAAGTAATTCTCAGGGTCATTATCGAATCACTGAAGGGTTTGGATCACCAATCTCCCCCTATTTGAAGATGACAAAAGAATAAAAGGAAATTGCTAAGTTAAAAACATAAGGATAAAAATGACTCATAAAATACTTGTCCCATTTACTGTTTTCAGGGATCTTTTCTAGTACTGATGGAGTAAAGTACTTCATTGAAATTTTTCATTAACTTTGTAAATCAGATTACAAGGGAAGTGGAAAAATTATAAGTACAATGAAAATAATTACAAGCACAAAAAGTTTACAAGCTGATAAAATAGAAGAATACAAGGTGATCCTATCAGCTATTAAGGTTCTTTCTTGATGAGAAGTTCATCAAAAGTGTCAGTTTCTGGAATCATCCAATCAGGGACTTTTATTCCCTGATCCCGTCTTAGTTTTGCTTTGCGGTAGATTTGGGGTTTCATGAGTGTTCCGAGGAAGGAGAACTCACACCAGTGTAATAGGTCTCTGAGTTGTTCGATGGGAGCGATGGGTACCTCAGACCAGCGTTGGAAGCACTTACGACCAGTGTAATCAGGAATGAATATGCCATAAGGTTCACTGACCACCTTTCCAACTTCGAATTTTTCAGCAGGTGGCAGTGAGATTGTTGGTCCCGAAGGGCTATACAAGTTTGTAGAAGGGGGGGGGGGGGGGGGGTTGAATACAAACACACGTTTTTACTTTTCTAAATTGTTTATTGATAAATCAAGACAATTTACTTTTCTAACTTGTTGCGGAACAAGATTAAGGATAAACCTAATCTTAACAAGTCTTGAGAAACACTAAGTTTCTTGCACTAGAAAGAGTTAAAGAAATTATGAATAATAACTTAACAATAAGAGAGAGATAAGAAGATAGTCCGAGCACACTTCAAAACTAAAGTAAGGTTCTTCTTATATACTGCATGCATTTAATGCAAGGCAGTATGGCTTTACACGTGGCAGCCGCTGAGTGGTTGCATGTCATTGACCTTTGTAGACAACCTTAGTAGCCGCATGGTGCACAGTGTAGAATCAGAGTTGGTGTACGATTATAGACAAAAGGAATGTCCGTTCTGACAGTTCGTACGGAGACGTGCAAGGGAGGTAAGAAAATGGTGACATGCTAGGAGACTTCATGATCAGCTTTCGTTGAGTCAGGTCTTTATCAGCGAATGATAAAGTTCACCGATTGTTGAAGTCTTCTACTTGATACTTCACGTTGAATGGACAGGTCTTGCTTCGTTGATATCCGCATCAGTTCATGAGTAGACTTGTCGCTGGTTCTTGAGCTTGATCTTCGACTTCAGCGTAGAACTTTGGTTGACGTGAAACTTGTCTTCAGGGATCATAA
Organism: Saussurea involucrata; assembly: GCA_033807775.1. Lineage (NCBI taxonomy): Eukaryota > Viridiplantae > Streptophyta > Magnoliopsida > Asterales > Asteraceae > Saussurea > Saussurea involucrata. The sequence continues at coordinate 92,748,877 of CM066314.1, forward strand.
GTAAACAACTAACTTATCAGCGATCATCTCATAGACTGAACAGGCTCAGAGCTATAAGATGATGAACAGTGTTCGCTGAATATCTAATCTAAAGAGTGAGAGCTCCTATCAGCGGTACTGTAAAGTCTTAGTACTTATCAGCGATAGTGAAACTCTAATACACATTGTTTACTTACAATTTTCACTAAGTGTTTAAGAGAGGGTCATTATCAAATCACTGAGGGTTTGGATCAACAATCTCCCCCTATTTGATTATGACATAGCAACAGAGAAAATTGCTATTTAATGAAAACATAAGGATAAAAATAACTCATAAAATATTTGTCCCTTTTACTGTTTTCTGGGATCTTTTCAGTACTGATGGAGTAAAGTACATTTGCTGAAATTTTTCTTTAAACTTCATAAAGATTACATAGGGAAGTGGAAAAATTACAAGTACAGTGTAACACCCCGCTTACCACGACACAATATTGTCCGCTTTGCCCCACTGGCTCACGGCTTTGTTCTTGGCGACCTGGCAAGGACTTCGCAAGGACTTCCCAGGAGGTCACCCATCCTGGTACTACTCCCACCCAAGCACGCTTAACCATAGAGTTCCCAAGGAACCCGCATGCTTGTGGCCCCAAAACGCGTTGTGTCTGGTAAGGCCAAGGTTTACTAATATACCTTGCATCTCTTCTGTCCACGGCCGATGTGGGATATGCCTAAGGTGTTACACACACCCCCCTTAGGGACTCATCGTCCTCGATGAGGTTTGCCCCACCATCCCGAACGGCACAGGAGTGGCTCTGATACCATTTGTAACACCCCGCTTACCACGACACAATATTGTCCGCTTTGCCCCACTGGCTCACGGCTTTGTTCTTGGCGACCTGGCGAGGACTTCGCAAGGACTTCCCAGGAGGTCACCCATCCTGGTACTACTCCCACCCAAGCACGCTTAACCACAGAGTTCCCAAGGAACCCGCATGCTTGTGGCCCCAAAACGCGTTGTGTCTGGTAAGGCCAAGGTTTACTAATATACCCTGCATCTCTCCTGTCCACGGCCGATGTGGGATATGCCTAAGGTGTTACACACACCCCCCCTTAGGGACTCATCATCCTCGATGAGGTTTGCCCCACCATCCCGAACGGCACAGGAGTGGCTCTGATACCATTTGTAACATCCCCAGTCCACCGTACACGATATTGTCCGCTTTTTGGATACCCTCTGCATAACAGCATGCCGGCACCGCTCACGGTTTTGTTCTTGCCCACACAGGCATACGCGGGACGCACCCTGACCGCACCCTGTGACAAGCAAAAGGCCTCATGCAAGGAGGGTATCCATCCACCCTTATAAAGAGGACTTCGTTCCCCCTCCTAGCCGATGTGGGATCTCACAATCCATTTGTAACACCCCGCTTACCAAGACACAATATTGCCCGCTTTGCCCCACTGGCTCACGACTTTGTTCTTGGCGACCTGGCAAGGACTTCGCAAGGACTTCCCAGGAGGTCACCCATCCTGGTACTACTCCCACCCAAGCACGCTTAACCACAGAGTTCCCAAGGAACCCGCATGCTTGTGGCCACAAAACGCGTTGTGTCTGGTAAGGCCAAGGTTTACTAATATACCCAGCATCTCTCCTGTCCACGGCCGATGTGGGATATGCCTAAGGTGTTACACACACCCCCCCTTAGGGACTCATCATCCTCGATGAGGTTTGCCCCACCATCCCGAACGGCACAGGAGTGGCTCTGATACCATTTGTAACATCCCTAGTCCACCGTACACGATATTGTCCGCTTTGTGGATACCCTCTGCATAACAGCATGCCGACACCGCTCACGGTTTTCAAATATATTTTTGTTAAAACACAACTGTCTCGTGTAAGTTTCAAACTTGAAGACAGAAACCAGTCCGCTTCTATTAATTGGAAATATCGACTAAAACCTCATAAAATCTCAAACTGGGGCAGACATGCAAGCTTGTAACACTTCCTCAAGTTTCGTACTTGGGACATATAACGTCAAAACATTATAGTTTAAAAAATGTATTTATCGAAAATGCTCAAAATACTCGTTTCCTCCAAAGCAAAAGTTTTTAATTTCCCAAAAATGATCGGTAATTCTAAATTAACCGAATGTCAAAAATCTACGCATTTATATTTCCAAAATATAACACATTGTAATCGTATGCATGATGTTCACAACATTAAAACACTCTTTGGATCAAATGGTCTTTCATTTCGACAAAAAGGAACTAAAACATTTTCATGCACGACTCGTTCATCAAAATGTCGAGAACAAAGGTTACCCCAGTATGCATACCCCTAAGTCGATAAATCGCATTTTTATGGAAATGTCAATAAAACCCTTAGCTGACTAAAAAGCGCACTAAACAACTCCTTATGAAATGTTACCAAAATTCCTCCATGCATCACTTAGGTCACGCATGAATCAATCCACACACTGAACTATTTGCAATAAAACACTTAGTAATACAAACTCTCGAACGAAAAAGTTAAGCGACACTAGAATTCCAACTTCATTTTAAACAAATCACCAAATAGCCTTTATACAGACATCGTGGAATGTAACTTTTCGTCTCAACTCTAACACATGTGGAGGAGTTCCAATGTTAGAGTCTCAATCCGTAGTAACTTACCCAACATCTTAACCACCACCAAAACATGGATAACATCGTACCCGAAAGAATCGTTGGAAAAATAACGAAAATGAGACAAATTCTAACAAAGTTTGCACTCCCGTGATAAAACGATTTCATACACTTTCAAAACCACATTTCAAAATCTTGTGCGTGTGCTGAGAAGTTCCCAAAATTCCAAAACACCGCCCATACAAAGATTTGAAACACAAGAATTTGTTAATGCAATCTTATTTTCAAAATAACTTCGTGCATGACTCATTCGGCATTCAACGTCTCGACCCCTACTACTCCGAAACTCTCCGGTCTACTATTGTCATCCAGACATTTAAACCTCTTAAGGCCAGTTGGGAAATCACATCAAATCATCTTACGGGTTTTCCTCAAATCAAAGTCGGCTCTATGAGCCTATGCCCCTAGCACAATCTTCCATCTTGGCCCGAAATGATCTGCTTACAACAAATATCATCCTTATCGTCACTCCAAGTGACTAATATTAGAATCGTCTTTCTATTCCAACGACTACTAGTTTAGGACCTTCATCACTACCCCCAACGATCATCACCTCAAAACACTTCGAGTACCCACCTGTACTAGTAGGTTTACAATAGTTGTTCCTCCTTGTGATGGCTATTCTGGGTAGACAATACAACGCGTTATTAGCACATAGTAACTCATACTAACAACACTCACGCTCAACTCCTTGGATTCTTCGTGACTTCCCCGACTCGAGCATTTCCTTATAAGGGTGGATGGATACCTCCTTGCATGAGGCCTTTTGCTTGTCACAGGGTGCGGTCTGGGTGCGTCCCGCGTATGCCTGTGTGGGCAAGAACAAAACCGTGAGCGGTGCCGGCATGCTGTTATGCAGAGGGTATCCACAAAGCGGACAATATCGTGTACGGTGGACTGGGGATGTTACATACAGCAAATAAAATTACAAGTACAGAAGATGTAGACAGATAAGGATAGAAAGAATTACAAGGCGATCCTATTCGTCAAAAGGTTCTTCCTTGATGAGAAGTTCATCGAGGGTCTTTGATGTGGGAAGAGGAATATCCACAGCAGAAGAAACCAAGTCGATCTGAGTATTTAAAATTTTCTCGACATGGCTCTTGAACTTTGAGCGCGATCCCTGAATGGCTAATTTCACTTCCAACCATTCAGAGAAACCAAACTTCTCTAAAGTAGTAGCATAGAAGGTTTGCTTCGTTTTGTCTTCTCTGAATACATCAACTTCAACAACAGGAACGTCAACGAACAGTCTTCCTCTGATGTTTACTTTGATGATTTTGGATGGTCGAGATCGATAATTCAGCATTTCTTTACACCATTCCAAAGTCGTATTAGATACTTTAGTCTTTTCTTCAACGATCCTTTGGGCATCATCCCATAGCTGACGTTGGACATCAATTGGAGTTCTTTTCAACGCGGGGTCTTTCACCGATTTTTGGACAAGCTGGATGGCGAGAGCCTTATCTTTTTCTTTAGCTTCTTTCTTTTCGGCGAGTAATCTTTCAGCTCTTAGATGATCCTCGTATTCTTTCCTTGAGATCCTGAACTTTGTGGGAGCAGGGATTTTGTCACGAGGAAGAATGATTCGCTGATCTTCAAGCTGTTTGATCATTGCATCTCTCTTTTCTTGATCCTCCTCACTTAGATTTTGAGGAGCCAAGGAAGGTTTGTTTTTGTGAGAGAGCAGCTGTTCTTCAGGGTCATCAGTCTCAGTGGTTAAGTCCAAGACTGGGATTATTTCTTCAACTCTTGTGGCTGGGATTATTCCTGGTGTAGTCGAAGGAGCTTCGGCGGGATCCTCAAACAGGGGAGAGGACTAGCTGAAACACATCGATTGTTTAAGTAAGAAAAGTTGGGAAGAAAGAGATAGAGAAAGGAATGTGGTTAAGTGTATATAGGTTTTAAGGATAGAAGGATTGAGATTGAGAAGGGATAGAGGAGGGATGCAGTGTAAGGGAATAGAAGGTAGTGTACCTGACAAACTGGCTTTTGAAGCAAGATCGTCAGATTGTCTTCTTCAGCTGGGCCTTTGTTTTTGCCTTTGTCAGCTTCAGACGCTGCAGGCTTTGTCTTAGTCCGCTCCCCTGAAGGTTCTTTTATCTCGATCCCTCTTTGAGCTGGGGCTTTTGCAATAGGTTAGACGTAGAAGAAGTCGTCATCATCATCGTCATCATCATCATATTTGGGGGATGATGATGGTTCTTCATCAGAGATGTCGACAGGTTCATCATCTTCAGTTTCTTCTTCAGACTCGACCTCTTCAGCATAAGGTTCGGTCACGTCAGCAGCAGCTTCCTTAAGTTGCTCATCGAGTTCCTCCCCCTCAGATTCAGAGGAAGGTTTCTCGGTTTCCTCAGGGTTTTCAACTCCCTGAGGTCGTGAAGTAGAAGTACCAGGAGCAGTTTCAATACCCTCCCCCTCAGCATTATGGGGAAGGTCTTCTTTATTCTTCTCCCCCTCTTCCACATTATGGTTGGGGGAGGTAACAGATTGTTCAGAAGCAGTGTGTATTTGGTCTCTGTCTTCCAGGCCAGAGATCCCAATACAGTTTTCAATCTTTGCTAATCTGACTTCCAGGCCAGTTATAGCAGGATTGATCTTTTGAAGAGCTTCGCGATCGACCTGAGAGAAATTCGAAGTTGGGACGTTCAGGCGATCGAGCACTTTCTGAACAATTTCTTTGACTGCGGAGACGTCAGCCTTGATCGTGGAAACTTCACCCTTAAGAGAACCAACCTCTGTCTTTAATGATGTGACTTCATTGGACAGAGAGGTGAAGTTTGTTGAAAGAGAGGTGGTGGCGGTTGAATTGTCAGCGAGGGTGGTAGAAAATTGAGCGATGCTACCATCCACCTTCTCCAGATCAGTTTTGGAGGCTGTTGTATCGACGATCTCGGTCATCTTTTTGAGTTTCTCTCCAGCGTCTGTAACCGCTGAAGAGTTCGTGGAGAGAATGGTGTTGTAATTTTCCACCTTTGTTTCCAGGGCCTTCAGGGAGGTGTTGATATCCCCCAAATTAGGACCTGAAACAGTTATTAACTTATGAACAGAGGAAAGCCCAGAAGTTTGGGGTAGAGAAAGAGGAGTGTTTTGGATTGTGTTTATACCTGCAGGAGGGTTGGCGAAGTTGTCGAACCCTTTGTGTCCTGAATGAAATTCCATGTCGCCTTCAAGAGTACCTTAGCGCATGGAGGTGCCTGCAGATCCTAAGTTTGCATCCATCATCGTATTTAAAGTTTCTACAGCTGAGTCATGTACGATGAAGGGTGTCCCTGAGAAAGTTGGGAAAATTGATGGAGAGACCAAAGATTGAGTAGGAGAAATGAGGGATGAGAATGATGGTTGGGTGCGGGGTTCAGCGTTGGATCCGCTGTCAATCACTTCAGTCTGTAGAGAGGCTGAAGGAGGTGGGTTCAGTTCCAAGTTTATAACTTCAGCGTTTAGAGATGCTGAAGCTGGGATGTAAGGGGTGGCTTGGTCACCTGTGGCATAGCGTACCACTGAACTTTCCATCAGCTCTTCAAGATGAGCTGAGGAGTCTTCAGCATGTAAATGCTGGGGGGGGGGGGGGGGGTTGCTCCTTGGTTTTCTTGATTCTTTTGGAACCAAGTTGGGAAGTTGATTGTTTCCTTTTTCGAGAAGGAGTGGAGGGTGCGGCGTGGGTATCAGCGGTGGGGATTTCCACTGAATGAGCTGCAGAAGTAGAAGAAGGAGGATTGAGAAGAGATAAGAGAGTAGAAAGACGTACCTCGTTTTCCAGCGGCTTGAAGTCGAGTACCTTAGGGCCAACCTGAGAGAGTTTCAGATCACCCTCTTTTGGGTACCTTTCACCAAGTCCAAGTTGAAAGACGGCGCTGATGAATCTGGGATAAGGAACCCATGCAGATCTTTCAGCCATATCCACTCTGAACACAAGGTCATCGTAGATGATTGAGGCCCAGTCAACATTTAGACCTTTCAGCAATGCATAGCCCATTGCTTGCTGAGGTTGAGCAGCTTGATCAGAGGAGCCACTTTTCGCTGTCATGCAGCTTATCAGATGTGCGAAGATGAAGTTCATCTCGCTGGGCATTTTGGACTTCTTGATCATGGTCAGTTTCTTCTCAGGCTTCTTGTCCCTTCCAGTGTCCCATGCGTAACCCATTGCATCGAAGAATGCAATGATGGCTTCCATATCAGCATGGTTTTTGTGGTTTGGGAGAGGGACAAAGCGGTTTTCTTTGGTAGAGGTAGGAAGGCTCAGTGCTTTCCTAATAATAGCAGGGCTGATTTTGGTGGTGCCAAATTTTGTGTCACACAGAATAGAGTCAACGATCTTCTTTGGGTCTTTGGCATGGGGTACCTGAGCTGTTTTGGTAGTATACCAGAACTGAGAAAGTAGGAATTGATGAGCAGGGGGTGTAATGGTCAGGGCTATGGATAAGCAACATGTTTTTAGGTAGTTGACAGCATCATCCAGATGTGTGACTTGCTTTCGAGGAGGAAACTCGAAAAGCGCATGAAGGTTGTTCGATTTTGAAAAATTGATTTCCTCAAGCTTGAACTTGACCTGAGGAGCTTTGACGAGAGTCAGTTTCTTTGCAGCCGTGGATTTCTCAGCGGTAGGAGAAGGAGTAGAAGATGCCATTTCTGTTTAAAATATCAACCATGAACATAGATAAAGAATAGTCTTAATGTGAAAGATTTTCCAATAAGATGTTTTCCGATTTTTGTCCATTTCATTCAGACAGAAATGTCTTAATGAAGATTAGGGTTTTCTTGTTTTGAAAAATAGAAACAAATCCAGTAAAAGTCTTGTTTTCCATTTTCCTTTAGATAAGGATTCTGGAAAAACGAATGAAGAATAAGTTTAAGATTTTGAGTTTTAAACTTGATGAACAACCATGAAAAGGTTGTGTTCATAAAACCATGAAAGAAATGATTTCATTTTAGAAAAGGTTTCTTTTGTTTGATCTGTTAAAAGCAATAAGAAGATCAGAAACAAGTTATGCATGTAAATAATAAGAATATTAACCTGGTAATCGAAGAAGGAGATGAACAGATTTCTGGAAATAAGCAACAACAAATATTTTCTTGCTTGGAGAAGAAGTTCGCGTAAAGAAAAAAATATAAACCCGAAATAGTTTATATAGAGAGATTTTAGAGAGAGAGAAACTCGAGCGGGAAAGTTTTTCATCATGACACGGACACGTGTTTGCATTTGATTCGAAGGTAAACGAAGCGTGCAAACGTGTGTCAGAAAAAGAACGTGCCAGAGTTTATCCGTTGTGATGATGTCACAAACGTCCTTTCATATTTTAGGATGTCTCTGAGGTTTTGAAAGCTCAGGGACTATTTTGAAAAACATGAAGCACTGAATAGAAATATTAGTGTTAGTTTAAGAAATTTCAAAGTATCGTTGTTAAGGAAGAGATATTCAGCGATGCAATTTGTTTTGAAATCTTACATTCACATGCGAACGTCAGGTAGCAAGAGAGAAACATACCTTGATATCAGTGAATCAATTATGTTCAGAGAGAGAATGATAGAATGGGTTATATAATTGTTTTATCCTATCGCTGATAAAATGTGAACCACTGAAGATTTTATTCTTCAAAGTTCAGCATTCCAAGCTCGCTGATGAGAAAGTTGAATCTTGTCTCATCAAGAGGTTTGGTGAACAGATAAGCTAACTGATAGTCAGTTGGGATAAAATGAAGTTCTATATCACCATTCATCACCTGATCTCTGATAAAATGATACCTGATTTCGATATGTTTGGTCTTTGAGTGTAGCACTGGATTGTTGGCTATAGTGATGGAACTTGTGCTGTTGCAATAGATTGGAATTTTCGAGAGCTGAAGGTCATAGTCTAGTAGTTGATTTCTCATCCACAAGACCTGAGAACAACAGCTTCCAGCGGCTACATACTCAGCTTCAGCAGTTGAGGTGGACACTGAGTTTTGCTTTTTAGTTGTCCAACTCAACAGCTTTCCACCCAGGAGCTGACAGCCTCCTGTGGTGCTTTTCCTATCCAATTTGCAACCTGCAAAATCACTATCTGAATAGGTGATTAGATCAAACCCTGAGTCTTTGGGATACCAAAGACCTAGGTTCATAGTACCCTTAAGGTAACGAAAGATTTGCTTTACAACGATCATATGAGATTCCTTAGGATCAGCTTGATATCGTGCACACAAACAGGTTGCATACATAATATCGGGTCGTCTAGCTGTCAGATACAAGAGAGAGCCGATCATCCTACGGTACAGCGTGACATTAACAGGTATTCCATTTGAATCCTTATTTAGTGTCAGCGGTGGTGCCATAGGGGTTTTCATAGCTGAACTCTGAGTTAAATCGAATTTCTTCAGCATATCTTTAACATACTTTCACTGATTAATGAAAGTTCCTTTTTCATTTTGTTTTATCTGAAGACCAAGGAAAAATGTTAGCTCACCCATCATGCTCATTTTATACTCTTCTTTCATCCTTTCAGAGAAACGAGTACAAAGATCAGGGTTAGTAGAACCAAATATAATGTCATCAACATATATCTGAACAAGAATGATATGACCTTTCACTATTCTGAAAAATAGAGTTTTGTCGATTTTACCTCGCTCAAAATTTTCAATTAGGAGATAAGAGGATAGAGTGTCATACCATGCACGTGGAGCTTGCTTTAAGCCATAAAGTGCCTTATCCAGTTTATAAACATAACCTGGACGCTTAGGATCTGAGAATCCTGGAGGTTGTTCCACATAGATTTCTTCACTCAGCTTTCCATTGAGAAATGTTGACTTAACATCCATTTGATATACTTTGAAGTCTTTGTGTACAGCGTATGCTAAGAATAGACGAATAGATTCTAGTCTTGCTACTGGAGCAAATGTTTCGTCGTAATCTATGCCTTCCTTTTGTCTGTATCCCTGAGCAACAAGTCGAGCCTTGTTGCGGGTTACATTTCCATGTTCGTCCAACTTGTTTCGATAGACCCATGTAGTGCCTATCACTGTCTTGTCAGTTGGTCTTCGAACAAGTTTCCAAACTTTGTTTCTTTCGAATTCAGTCAGCTCTTCTTGCATGGCGCTGACCCAGTTTGGATCTTTAAGGGCATCATCTATTTTCTTTGGTTCAATCAGAGAAATAAAGTTAACAAATAAACAAATATTTCTTGCACTTCGTCGAGTCTGAACACCAGCGTTTGGATCACCAAGGATTTGATCAATTGGGTGATTTACAGTCCATCGCTGAGCAGGAGCATAAGTCGCTGACTCAAATTGAATTGGAGGAGCTGAAGATGAGGCTTCAGCAACTTCTGGAATATCAGCCAAGAGAGGAGTAGGTGCAGATGTTATCTCATTCACTGATTGCTGAGAAGTAGATGGAATGTCTGAGACATTTGGTTCAAAAGCAGGTATAGTGTTTAAAGGAACAGCTGAGACCCATGATGTTTCAGCTTCACTATTCTGCATGTTTGGGATGATAGTAGGACTATCATCTTCAACGGTATGAGTATGAGGAGTGGGAATATCTTCTGAATCACCAAGATGAGAAAACATCCATTGATTCAGTTCTTCAGTATCAGCAGAAGGTCGAGAATTCGCTGAACGGGATTCGTCAAAAGTGACGTGAATAGTTTCTTCAACAGTTTGTGTTCTTCGATTGAAGACTCTGAAGGCTTTGGAGACTGAGGAGTATCCTAGAAAGATCCCATCATCAGCCTTAGGATCAAACTTTCCAAGGGCATCTCTGTTGTTCAGTATGAAACACTGACATCCAAAGATGTGAAGAAAGCTAATTGAAGGCTTTCTCCCATGAAAAAGTTCATAGGCTGTTTTATTAACTCTTTTGACTATCAACGACCTATTTTGCGTAACACAAGCAGTGTTGACAGCTTCTGCCCAAAACTGAGTAGGCAGGTGAGAATCGCTGAGCATTGAACGTGCAGCTTCAATAATAGTTCTATTTCTTCTTTCAGCGACTCCGTTTTGTTGCGGTGTTCTCACTGAAGAAAAGTTGTGAGAAATACCCTTGCTCTCAAAGAAGGAATCAAGAGAACTGTTTTTGAATTTAGTCCCATGATCACTCCTTATTGAACGAACGGTCAAGTTGTTTAGGGTTTCCATCTTTCGAACAAAGGTGATGAGTTCTTCAGGGGTGTTACTCTTAGGACGGAGAAACATAACCCATGTATATCTAGAGAACTCATCAACTATGACCATCGTATATTTCTTTCCAGCGATGGATTGTTTGTTAACAGGGCCAAACAAATCCATATGGAGAAGTTGTAGAGGAGATGACACTGAGGAAACTTGCTTTGACTTAAAGATTGCTTTGGTCTGCTTTCCTTTCTCACACGCTGAACATAAGGATTCTTTGGCGTATGAGTGCTGAGGTAGACTAGTGACTAACTCTTTTGAAGAAAGAGTGTTCAGTGTCTTGAAGTTGAGATGAGAGAGCCTCTTATGCCATATCCAGTTGACATCAGATGAGGCTTTTGAGAAGAAACAGGAGTTCTCAGTGGTTGTTGAGTCCATGTTTATTACATAAACATTTTCCAAACGATAACCGCTGAGAGCTATCTTCTCCTTTTTGTCAGCGACAAAGTAGGATTCCTTAGTAAAGATTACTTTGTTATCCTTGTCGCAAAGCTGACTGATGCTTAGAAGATTATGCTTCAGCCCTTCAACATATGCGACTCTTCTAAAGGTTGTTGTACCATTAGAGAGTACACCAAACCGTCGGGTATGTCCTTTTCCATTTCCACCGAATGTTACAGAGGGACCCTTCTCTTCTTTGTACTCAGTGAGCAGGTTCTTCATACCAGTCATGTGTCTTGAGCATCCGCTATCGAGATACCAGATACCCTTCTTAACCTGCATTACAAAGGAAGATTAGTTTTTCTTGGGTACCCACTTAACCATGTATACACACTTGCCAGTGGGGGTAGAAGAGGAGGTGGAAGGTTCAGCAGTCTTTGCAGCATTTGAAGATTCAGCTTTGTCAGTCTTTACTTTGATTAATTTCTTAACCTCAGTGGTCTTCTTTGCCTTGGGGGCAATGATCTTCACCTTAGCTATCTTTTCACAGTTATAGCAAGTAGCAGTAGCCTTATCAACAGGGGTTGATGATCTTGGCTTGTCAGTAATAGCAAGAGGTTTATTTTTCTTGAAATTACTCTTTCTAGCAAATCTCCTGAACTTATTAGCCAGGAATGCCAGAGTTTCATCATTATCTGAAACGTCAGAGTCTGATGATCTTTCAGAGTTAGTTTCCAACTCAGTGACAGTGATAGTCGATCGCTGAGTGGAAGGTGACTCTGAGATTAAAGCAACAAGGGTGCTTTTGGAATCTTTTACAATATTCTTCTTAAGATGACTCGATTGCTCATGATTCAGCATCGTGCCATATAAGGTAGAAAGGGTCATTGATTTTATATCCTTTGACAGCTTGAGACACATAGAATAACTGTCCCAGCTTTCAGGTAAACATTCTAAGAACTTTGTCAGTACTTCAAAGTTAGAATATTCCTTACCAACAGTTTTCAGATCTATTATTAAGCAGTTAAAACGTTGGTGTATTTCAGAGAGAGTTTCATTCTTACCACAAATGAAGCTTTCGTACTGTCTTACCAGGTTGATCTTTCGAGAGTCCTGGACTTCAGAAGTACCTTCATACTGAACACAGATTGTGTCCCACATAGCTTTTGAGGTTTTCAGGTTCATGACGAAATGGTAGACTTCGTCAGGAAGAGCCATGGAGAGTATGGATCTGGCTTTGGTGTCGATCGCCACTTTCCTCTTATCTTCATCTGTCCACATATGAATTTCCTTGGGAATCTGCCTTTCTAGAATATCAGGTTTATTCTCAGCGGCTGGAACTGCAGCATCAATTCTTATAGGAATATATGGGCCGTTTTCAAGATAGTAAGGCATAGTAGGGTATACACCTTCTAAGAAGAGAATCATCCTATTTTTCCATAGATTAAAATTATCTCTGGAGAATCTAGGGGGTTTTGCAAGAGAACCGTTGTCAATATAGTTTGTGTTTGTGTTGGTAGCCATTTTAAGAAATAGCTAGGAAGAGAAATCTTAGTATAGATCAGATCTTGTTTATGAGATTAAACAAATCTGCTCTGATACCACTTGTTGGTCCCGAAGGGCTATACAAGTTTGTAGAAGTGGGGGGGGGGGGGGGGGGTTGAATACAAAAACACGTTTTTACTTTTCTAAATTGTTTATTGATAAATCAAGACAATTTACAACTTGTTACGGAACAAGATTAAGGATAAACCTAATCTTAACAAGTCTTGAGAAACACTAAGTTTCTTGCACTAGAAAGAGTTAAAGAAATTACGAATAATAACTTAACAATAAGAGATAGATAAGAAGATGGTCCGAGCACACTTCAAAACTGAAGTAAGGTTCTTCTTATATACTGCATGCATTTAATACAAGGCAGTATGGCTCTACACGTGGCAGCAGCTGAGTGGTTGCATGTCATTGACCTTTGTAGACAACCTTAGTAGCCGCATGGTGCACAGTATAGAATCATAGTTGGTGTACGATTACAGACAAAAGGGATGTCCGTTCTGACGGTTCGTACGGAGACGTGCAAGGGAGGTAAGACAATAGTGACATGCAGGGAGACTTCATGATCAGCTTTCGTTGAGTCAGATCTTTATCAACGAATGATAAAGTTCAGCGATTGTTGAAGTCTTCTACTTGATACTTCACGTTGAATGGACAGGTCTTGCTTCGTTGATATCCACATCAGTTCATGAGTAGACTTGTCGCTGGTTCTTGAGTTTGATCTTCGACTTCAGCGTAGAACTTTGGTTGACGTGAAACTTGTCTTCAGGGATCATAAGTAAACAACTAACTTATCAGCGATCATCTCATAGACTGAACAGGCTCAGAGCTATAAGATGATGAACAGTGTTCGATGAATATCTAATCTAAAGAGTGAGAGTTCCTATCAGCGGTACTATAAAGTCTTAGTACTTATCAGCGATAGTGAACCTCTAATACATATTGTTTACTTACAATTTTCACTAAGTGTTTAAGAGAGGGTCATTATCAAATCACTGAGGGTTTGGATCAACAGAGATGTCGAGGCCTGATAGATCAGCGTTCGGACCAAGTACAACTTAACGAGAAAAGTCAACACCAATCTCGTTCTGTATAACAGGTCCTGAAGATGGCGAAGCCTTCTTCTTTGGAGCTCTTCGTCTTTGTTGGATGGCTGGAGAAGAAGGCAAATCAACAGCTGAAGTGACTTAGTCGATTATGTTGTTGATAGTATTTTCAACACAAGATTTAAAGCTTGATTGAGATCGCTGATATGAAACCCGAATTTCCAACCATTCGTTAAGCCCAAGACTTTCCAATGCTGAGAGATAGCAGGTTCTCGCCATTCCGTTCTCCCTGATAATTGTGACATCGATCAGTGAGACGCCTCTGACAACTCTTCCCTTCAGGTTTACTTGTTTGATTCTTGCTGGTAAACTCTTGAAGTGATGTTTCTTTTTACACCAGGCAAGGGTGTTGTCGCTAACCTTCCTTTTCTCTTCTTTCTTCTTACAAGCATCTTTAAGCAGTTGTTGCTGGACTTTGAGGGAAAATTTCTTCAGCTGAGGATCCTTTACTGAACGTTGAGCGAGTTCAAGGGCATAGGATTTATCAGTGAGTTCAGCCTTTTGTTGTTCAGCGAGGATCTTCTCTGCTTTAAGACTTTCAGCTATTTTTCTTGGAGTCAGGCAACTGAGATGGGCAGGGATGAGTCGCTGCCTTTCCTACTTCTGGATCATAGCTGCTTTCCTTTGATGTTCATCTTCATCTGACCGCTGACAAGGCAGAGAAGGTCTTCTAGGATGGGAAAGCAGTTCTTGTTCTTCAGCAGCTTGTTCATCAGTATCATTCAGGATTGAGACTGGGATTATTGCAAAATCTTCAGCTCTGGTAGCTGGAATTATTTGTTGAGCAGAGGGAGCTTCAACTGCATCCTCAAGCAGGGGAGAAGACTAGCTGAAACAAAATGATCATTAGAGTTAGATCCTTTGAGGGTAAAAGAGAGATAGAGAAAGAATAGGCTAAGTGTTTAGGGTTTTAGGAGGAGTAGGGTAGAAGTTGAGAAGGGGTAGAGGAGTGAGGCAGTGTATGGGACAAGATAGTAGCATACCTGACAGGCTGGCTTCTTCATAAAGATAGCCAAATTTTCATTGGCAAGTCCCTTGTTTTTGCCTTGTTGAGTCTTCTTTGCAGGAGACTTAGCAGCGATCCCCTCCCTGGTTCATTGATGGAGACACCCTTCAGAGCAGGGGCTTTATTTGTTGCCTCAAACCAAAAATCATCATCATCTTCATCATCATCCTTAGGAAAAGGATGGGATGCAGGTTCTTCATCAGCTATCTCTAGCTCTTTTTCTTCTTCATCCTCTTCCTCATCCTCAGAGTCGATATTAAGGATTTTGTCGGCGGGAGAATGAGGAGGGTCTTCGCCTAGCTCCCCCTTAGAAAGAGAGGGTTCTTCAGCGGTTCCCTTAGGATGATCAAATTTCTGAGGGTCTTCTTTTTCATTTTTGTTTTCTTCCTCCCCCACAACAATTTGGGGGAAGTCTTCAGCGGTCTTCTCGCCCTCTTCCACCGAATGGGGGAAGGTAACAGCAGCTTCAGCATCTGCAGTAGCAGTGACCTCAGGACCCCTATCTTCTTGGCCAGGGTGCCCTGATGTGGATGCTGGATTCTTATCAACCTCTCCCATTCTGTCTTCAAGGCCAGAAACAGCAGGGTTGGGTTCATAATAAATTCCACTGCCATCTCTAACTTTTCCCGGTCATCCTGAGAAAAGTGAGATAGAGGGACAGTGGGGGCCTCCAATCGTTCGAGGATTTTGTTAAGCAGCGTATTAGAATCATCAACTTTAGAGGATAAACTTCTCACCTCACTCTTCAGCGTTCCAACTTCGCTGCTGAGGTTAGAGTAGTTGGTGGATAGTTCGGTAATGGTGGTTTGAAGACTTTGGATGGCGGCGGTGTTGTTGGTGATGTGGTTTCAAGAGTTGTCACTCCCCCTTGCAGCGATGAAATATCTGCAGAGGTGGCCTTGTCAGCAAGGGAGGAGGAGACAGTCTTCAGTGATTCTCCAGCATCAGTGATGGCGGTTGTGTTGTTGGAAATGTTTGTAGAGAGAGTGTCCACCTTGTCAGCGATGCCCTTGAGGGACGTGCTGATTGTCCCTAAGTTAGGACCTGAAAAGAAAATAACGGGTGAGAAAATGCAAAGCTCAGAAGTTGGGGTTTCAGAGAGGGGTACGGATTGTGTTTGGATACCTGTAGGATTTGGGTTGGAGAAGGCACTGAAGTCGCGAGTTCCTCCCCAATGTTCCATGTCGTCTTCGAACGAAAGAACAGGGATTGCTGTAGAGGATCCTACAGGTCCTGTGAAATTTCGCCGGATCATGCTTTGTAGAGTGGCGGTGCTTGTATCCATCAGTGGGAGTGATGGAAACGTTGGTGCAATGCTGAAGGTGGAGAAGACAAAAAGAGAAAGAGAAGCAGTGGTTGAGAAGAGTGGGGCAACAGATTCAGCGTTGGAGACGCCGATGGATACCTCTTCAGTGCATTGAGGCGCTGAATATGTTGGGGGTAGATTCCATAGAAGCTTCAGAGACTTGATTCTCTGGAGTGGTTGATGGGGTGGTTGTTGCAGTTGTGGAGGAGGTAACCACGAAATCATCAAGTGTGGCCTGTGAAGAGGCCAACGCTGATTCTTGAGCCTGTGAGGGCTGAGGTTTCTCCTTTGTGATCTTCTTGGTCTTATGGGTGCCAAGTGGGGTAGAAGATGGTTTCCTCTTTTTAGAGGAGGTGGTGGTTGCAGTCTGGGTTGCAGCGGGGGGTTGTGTCGCTGACGAGGTAGCTGCAGAAGCAGAAGAAGTGGGGCGTAGAAGAGAGAGAAGAGTAGAAAGACTTACCTCACCCTGGATGGGTTTAAAATCGAACACTTTAGGGCCAACCTTAGAGACTTTGAAATCTCCCTTCTTTGGGTAGTTGCTTCCAAGAAGCATTTGAAGAATGGCGCTGAGAAAACGTGGGTAGGGAACAGTGGCGGATCTCTTAGGCTTCTCGACCCGGTTCATTAGGTCTTCAAAGATGATGCGGGCATAGTCCACATTCATCCCTTTCAGCAATGCGTATGCCATGGCGACCTGAGTCTTGGCCGCTTGGTCTGTGTAGCCCGTTTTAGCCATCATGCAGCTTATTACGTGGGTGAAGATGAAGTTTAACTCAGTAGACATCTTCTCTTAAGGACCTTTGTGAGTTTCTTGTCGTCCTTCATGCTGCGAGTTTTGTCCACTGAGTAGTTCATGAGGTCGAGAAAGGCGATCAGTTCAGTTTCACCTTCAATGGTGTTTGGGTCAGTGAGAGGGACGAAAGGTTTTTTCTTGGTACTACCAGTAAGGTTCGGTGCTTGGCGGATGGATAAAGGAGAAATAACTCCTTTGCCCAGTTCGGTTTGAAACCCAATCACTGAGTATTGCTTTCCAGTTCGCTTGGAGATGGCAGTGGTACGATGAGCAGTGTACCAGAATTGTTGTAGGAGGTTGCGGTGTGCAGGGGGTGTGATGGTCATAGCGATGGCTAAGGGGCATGTCTTGATGAAGTTGACAGCGTTAGTGAGACGTGGGGCTAGCTTTTTCTTTGGGAATTCCAGCAGGGCATAAGAGTTATTTGTTGCTAGGACTATTTAGGTCAGCTCACACTTCAGATTATCGTCCCTTGTGAAGACGGTAGCAGTGTTGGTAGCAGCAACGTTTGAGGCCATTTCTGTTTAGAAACAAAAGGTAGAGAAGAAAAAGATGAACTTCTTAAAATGGAAATGTTTTATCCAAAATAAGGGTTTTGAAGATTTTAGGGTTTTACAGTTTCCTTTTTAGGGAAGAAACAATAAAATGAGGGTTTTCTAGTTTTAGAAGAATTTAAAACTAGTGAAAAACACTGTTTTCCAGTTTCCTTTTAAGGAAAAGGGATTCTGGAAAAATGTATGAATGTTTAAGTTTAAGATTTTTATTTTAAACTCAAAAGAAAAACTATATTGCAAGTTTTGTCCATAAGATCATGAAGAAGAGGATCTTATGTTTGAAAAACGTTTGTTTTGATCCAAAGTATCAAGAAATAAGATCAAAACAACATATAAAAGAGATTTAAGAGACGAAGAAGATATGAACCTGTTTGAGTGAAGGTTGAAGATTTGAGTAACAGGTTTCAAAATCACAAATCCAAGAACACAAATGCTTAGGAATTTCTTTCAGCTTTTAGAGAGTTTGAGAGCGTAAAAGGAAAAAATATAAACATGTAGTGTTTATATAGTGAGAGTAGAGAGACAAAGTGATGAGCGGGAAAAAGTACTCATCATGACACGGACATATCCCACGAAGCGTATTGGACAAGAATTCGAAATAGGCGAACGTGTCAGACAAAAAGTCGTGCCAGGGTTTAGCCGTTTGATGACGTCACATAGAAAACTGTCTTTTCACTTTCAAAAACGTTTCCCTGAAGGTTTTGAAAACATTAGAGAGGATTTTAAAAAAAAGAGTCACTAATAAGAAATATCAGTGAGCATTGTTATTTCAAAAGAATCACTGAAGGAAAAATATTCAGCGATCAATTTTGTTTTGAAACACAGCATACTGAAGTAAACTTCAGCGAAAAGGAATAGAAAAACATACCTTGGAATCAGCGAACCAATTTTTTCAGAGATTGGTTGATAAATAAGGAGATAGAATTTCCTTTATCACTGACCTAATGCGCAACCACTGAAGAATTAATCTTCAAGGTTCAGGATGCCAAGCTCGCTGATGAGAAAGTTGAATCTTGTCTCATCAAGAGGTTTGGTGAAAAGATTAGCTAACTAAAAGTCAATTGGGATAAAGTGAAGTTCTATATCACCATTCATTACATGATCTCTGATAAAATGATACCTGATTTCGATGGGTTTGGTCTTTGAGTGTAGTACTGGATTATTTGCTATGGCGATGGCACTGGTGCTGTCGCAATAGATTGGAATTTTGGTGAGCTGAAGGTCGTAGTCAAATATCTGATTTCTCATCCATAAGACTTGAGCACAACAGCTTCCAGCAGCTACATACTCAGCTTCAGCGGTAGAAGTGGATACTGAACTTTGCTTCTTACTTGTCCAACTTACTAGCTTTCCACCCAGGAGTTGACAGGCTCCTGTGGTACTTTTTCTATCCAGTTTGCAACCTGCAAAGTCACTATCTGAATAGGCAGTTAGATCGAACCCTGAGTCTTTGGGATACCAAAGACCTAGGTTGGGTGTACCCTTCAGATATCTGAAAATTCTCTTTTCAGCGATCAAATGGGATTCTTTGGGTTCAGATTGATATCCGGCACATAAACAAGTAGCATACATAATATCAGGACGACTAGTTGTAAGATAAAGAAGAGAGTCGATACTCCCTCTGTAGGCAGTGACATTAACAGGCTTCCCTGAAGGATCTTTGTTAAGTGTCAGTGGAGGTGCCATAGGGGTTTTCATACCTGAGCTTTGAGTTAAATCGAATTTTTTTTAGCATATCTGTAACATATTTACCTTGGTAGATAAACGTACCCTTATCATTCTACTTGATTTAGAGTCCAAGGAGTAAGTCAGTTCACAGAATAATATGTATTTGAACAAGAATACACATTTTATAAACGTACCCTTATCATACACATTTTATATTCAGATTTCATTCTTTCAGCGAAACGAGTACATAGAGAAGGGTTAGTAGAACCAAATATAATGTCTTCAACATATATTTGAACAAGAATAATATGACCTTTTACTTTTGTGAAAAATAGAGTATTGTCGATTTTACCATGCTCAAAATTTTCAATAAGGAGAAAAGAGGATAGAGTGTCATACCATGCACGTGGTGCTTGTTTCAGACCATAGAGTGCCTTATCCAGTTCATAGACATAACCTGGATGCTTAGGATCTGAGAATCCTGGTGGTTGTTCGACATATACTTCTTCATTCAGCCTTCCATTTAGAAACGCTGACAGGGCCAGTGTATATTTCTTTCCAGCGTTGGATTGAATGTTGACAAGGCCAAACAAATCCACGTGGAGAAGTTGAAGAGCATATGTCATTGAAGAAACTTGCTTTGACTTGAAGCTTGCTTTAGTTTGTTTTCCTTTCTCACACGCTGAACAAAGAGATTCCTTAGCGTATGAGTGTTGTGGAAGACCAGGGACCAACTATTTTGAAGAAAGAGTATTCAGCGTCTTGAAGTTGAGATGAGAGAGCCTCTTATGTCATAGCCAGTTGACATCAGTAGAGGCTTTGGAGAGAAAACAAGAGTGTTCAGTGGTTGTTGAGTCCATGTTTATTACATAAACATTTTCTAAGCGATATCCACTGAGAGCAACTTTCTCTTTCTTGTCAGTGACGAAACATGCTTCCTTACTGAAGCAAACCTTGAAGTCCTTGTCACATAGTTGACTGATGATAAGAAGATTGTGCTTCAGTCCTTCAACGTATGCAACTCTTCTGAAGGTGGTAGTACCATTAGACAGTACACCAAACCCTCGGGTATATCCTTTACCATTTCCACCAAAGGTCACTGAGGGACCTTTCTCTTCCTTATATTCAGTGAGAGGTTCTTCTTTCCAGTCATGTATATAGAGCATCCACTATCGAGATACCAGACACCCTTCGAGACCTGCAAACAAAGAAAGATTAGTTTGGAATGGGCATCCATTTTACGATGGGAACACACTTGTCAGTGGTAGAGGATGTAGAAGGAGCAACTATCTTCGCAACATCTGATGATTCAGCGTCATGGTTAGTCTTTACCTTGGTTAATTTCTTAACCTCAGTGGTATTTTTCATCTTAGCCTGATTTACACCAGGGATGGTTCTCTTTGCCTTGGGGACAATGATCTTCACCTTAGCTAATTTCTCAGCTTTGGTGGTTGTAGGGCACTTACTAACAATGTGATCGGTAAGTCCACTGTGATAACATTTCCTATAGTTAAAAGTAGCTTTAGGACCATAGGCAAATTTATTTGACATATTCAAATGGGCAGGGCATGTACAAAGAATACATTTGGCATCAGATATCGAAGGAACCTTAGGTTCTTCAGATTTCTTGCCAATCACATTCACTCTGATTGAAGGAGTAGATCGCTGAACATGTTCAGGGATCTTAGTTTTTGAAAATGAGGAATGATGAGCTGAAGATTTAGAAGTTTCAGTTGTGGTACTTTGGTACCCTTCTGAGGTTTTTGAACAACAATTTTTTCTTTACCTTTAGAAATTAAGGTAGGTTTATCCTCAGGGATGGAAGTTTTAGAAGAAGAAGAGCACTAAGATGACGAGGTGTCAGGGATAGAAGACACGAACATTCCAAATTTAAGCATGGAACGGTCAGTGGTTGGTTCTTCAGCGTCAGTTTTGTAACCAAGACCACTTTTGTCTTTGGCAGGGACCTGAGCACCTATGATCTCAGTGATCTTTGCTGAGGATTTATACCATCCTTCAATAGTATCCTTTTCTGCTTTCAGTTCAGCGATAACTTTTTCACGCTCAATACTTATGACTTGATTCACATAGACCTGATCTTTCAAATTTTCTTCTATGTTTGAAAGCTCTTGCATTTTTCAAATGACAGTTTTTAAGTTGTTCAGTTAAGTCTATGTTAAGTTGTTCAGCTTTGGTCTTGCCATTCATGGCATCATATAAATCAATAGTCAAAATATCGATGGCTCAAAGTTTATCGGCTTCCGTGAGAGTAGGAGAAAGAGTAGAAGAGAGAGATACCTGAGAGGTAGAGGCAGAAGTAGAAGGAATTTCATATTGTTCTTCCTCTTCTTCTTTGATTTTGGCCATTAGACAGAGGTTGGCCTCATCTTCTTTATCTGAATCTGATTCTTCATGAGAGTCAGCCCATTCATGATCTTCAGCGATCAGACCTTCAGCCAAGGGGATTGGAGAGATGAAGGTCATAGTCAAATACCAGATTTCTCATCCATAAGACCTGAGCACAACAGCTTCTAGCAGCTACATACTCAGCTTCAGCGGTAGAAGTGGATACTGAACTTTGCTTCTTACTTGTCCAACTTACCAGCTTTCCACCCAGGAGTTGACAGCCTCCTGTGGTGCTTTTTCTATCCAGTTTGCAACCTGCAAAGTCACTATCTGAATAGGCAGTTAGATCGAACCCCGAGTCTTTGGGATACCAAAGACCTAGGTTGGGTGTACCCTTCAGATATCTGAAAATTTGCTTTTCAGCGATCAAATGGGATTCTTTGGGTTCAGATTGATATCGTGCACATAAACAAGTAGCATACATAATATCAGGATGGCTAGTTGTAAGATAAAGAAGAGAGTCGATACTCCCTCTGTAGGCAGTGACATTAACAGGCTACCCTGAAGGATCTTTGTTAAGTGTCAGTGGAGGTGCCATAAGGGTTTTCATACCTGAGCTTTGAGTTAAATCGAATTTTTTCAGCATATCTATAACATATTTACCTTGGTAGATAAACGTACCCTTATCATTCTACTTGATTTGGAGTCCAAGGAGTAAGTCAGTTCACCCATCATACACATTTTATATTCAGATTTCATTCTTTCAGCGAAACGAGTACATAGAGAAGGGTTAGTAGAACCAAATATAATGTCTTCAATATATATTTGAACAAGAATAATATGACCTTTTACTTTCTTGAAAAATAGAGTATTGTCGATTTTACCATGCTCAAATTTTTCAATAAGGAGAAAAGAGGATAGAGTGTCATACCATGCACGTGGTGCTTGTTTCAGACCATAGAGTGCCTTATCCAGCTTATAGACATAACCTGGATGTTTAGGATCTGAGAATCCTGGTGTTTGTTCGACATAGACTTCTTCATTCAGCCTTCCATTTAGAAACGCTGACAGGGCCAGTGTATATTTCTTTCCAGCGTTGGATTGAATGTTGACAAGGTGTAATAACCAGGTATATTATTGGTTTATTTAAAGGTGTTATTTTAATTTAATATTATGGAGTTAGAAGTTTAGGGGTAAGTTTTGCCAAATAGGATAAGTTTGGGGTTTGTTTGGTTTTTCGTACCAAACTCCACACCACCACCGACTTGTTGTGTTAAGCAAGAAGGAGGTGTCTCATTGAGACACAATTTGCAAAACTCTAAAGTGTGTGTGTGTGTGTGTGTTTCGGTTGAGAGAAAGAAGAGAGAGAGCCGTAGAAAGGAAAAGAAGAGAAGGAAAAGTTTGTTGCTGAAATTGGAAGGTTCATCTTGTGAAGATTAAAGGTATGTAACCTCTTAATCTATCCTTTTGTTTAGATAAAGTTTTGTGTAAGTTGTTAGATGGGTTTTGTTGATTTAGGGATGTTTTGGAAAATCTGAGCATATGGTTAGGTTATGTTAATGGTCTTAAACTTATCTGCATAATTACAGCAACATGCATAGCTTAAAAGTTTAGATTTCTGGGTTTAGATGAACACAGTGGACTGAGACATTCAAGCAAGTCGCAACAGTGGGTTGCGACATGGTTGAATATGGCGATCTTCATGAATGTCGCAACCTTGAGTTGTGACTTGCTCATGAAGTCGCAATAGTGGGTTGCGATTTGGTACTATGTCGCAACAGTTGGTTGCGACTTGGGGGGGGGGGGGGGTTGTCGCAACAGTTGGTTGCGACATGAAAGGGAAGTCGCAGTAGTTAGTTGCGACTTGGTACTGTGTCGCAGTAGTTGATTGCGACTTGGTGTGGTGTATTGCGACATAGAGTAATTTCATAGTTGATTGCGACTTGAGTCGAGGATTTCAGAACTTAGAGATTTTTAGTCTTAAAAAGAAATATTTGTATTTATGTGGTACAGATTCCGTGAAACGGGACTGAAGAAATTAGAGTACTTGTTAATAGCGTGAGGAGATCTTGGAAATTAAACGAATCAAGTGAGTTTTTACATAAAATGTTTTCAAATGGAATACATATATGTGTGGAATGGATTTATGATTCAGGTGTGAATATTATGTGTTTATAATATAGTAAGATATTATATTCATATGTGTATTACACTATACAAGTGTACGTTAGTCGGGTTCCGGTGTGCGGACCGATGGGTAGCCGGTTTCCGGTGTGCGGACCGGTGTGTAGCCGGGTTCTGGTGTGCGGACCGGTAATGTTGATTATTTATTAGTTGGCTTGCTACCAATTAATATGGCCAGTTGTGGAGGAATAAGGTGGGATGAGATGTACGAGTCTTGAATGGTATTGATATACGTGTAGTATATGGATGTATATGAAATGTTTTATATAAATGGTTTTGATACAAAGGGTTTACTAAACTGACAGGGATTTTCTCACTAGACCATTAGGTCTAACCCTCATTGTTGTTTTAAAAGTATGTATTCCAGGTGGAGAATCAGGTAAGAGCCAGTGAATAGGATAATTGATGGATAACTTTGGTGAAGACTTTTGTTATAAAGATATGGATGCGTTTTTGTACTTATGACTTTGTTGTTAGTTATAATGTAAATTACTTTGCGAAAAGTTTGTACTGAATTACTTATTATGTTTAGCAAGACTTTGGGACCGAATATGAAATATGATATATCTTTTGATAAGATTATGTTATGAAATGTATGTTATTTGTATATATGGATACGGGTTGTTACAGATGGTATCAGAGCCCTAGTTTAAGAGATTTAGGTATTTGTACTTGTACCTAGACTTAAACTGCATGTGAAGTAGGATGTCCTTATTATTTTAGAACCTGGGGATGCTATGTATAAAAAGGTAGAATGAACATCATGTAAGGTAATTTCAGATTACACCTGGCCAGTGTAATTATGATCTTACAGGTACATGTTTGAACTGGAATACCTTGTTATATGGGGTATGTGCATATGTGTATATTAACCTTGTTTGAATCTACAGAATGGCAAGTGGAACTAGACAAAAGAATCGAAGGGGAGGAAGGAATTCAGGTGGAGAGAACCCACCAGTAGGAATAGGGGGAAGAGGAGGAGATCGTGGTGGAGGCAGAACCGGAGGTAGAATTGGGGGCCGAACTGGGGGTAGAATACAACCACAAGGTATAGAGTTTGTTACACGGTATGACCTGACTGCTGAAATGGGAAGACTACATGCTAGCATACAAGCCATGTTTGAACAAAGTCGTCATAATGAAGCTGATACACCAGATCCGGAACCTGAAGTCGAAATGCCAATCACCTCTGTTGTCTTACCGGTAATGAAAAAGTGTGATTACAAAATGTTTCTTAGTTGCAAGCCCCCTACGTACTCAGGAGATCGGGATCCAGAAAAAGCGAGGAGATGGCTGAAAGAAATAGAAGCTATCTTCAAGACGAGTAAATGTGTTGAAGAGGATAGAGTACTTTATGGAACTGCAATGTTAAAGAGCGATGCTTTGTACTGGTGGGAGGCTCATATTGAATCGGGAGGATCGGACATATATTCTACTTTTTCTTGGGAAGAATTCGTTTTAGCTTTCACAAAACAATTTTGTCCACAAGAAGCCGTTAGACAATTGGAGGAAGAATTTATGAGCCTACGACAAGGGAATTTGTCAGTTAGAGACTATAGTGCTCGTTTTTTAGAAAAATCTCGTTTTGCGGGATATTACGTTGCTACGGAGAAACTGAAGATGGATAGATTTATCTATGGGCTAAATTCAGAAGTCAGAAGATTAGTGACTGCAACAAGGCCAGATACCTTTACAGCCGCAGTGGCCGCTGCTGAAAATGTAGAACGAGACAACAGAAGGGATGCCGGAGATAAGAGTACGAGGAAAAGGAAATGGGAAGGGCCACCACATGATCTGAGGAAGTCCCGGTTTCAGAGGTTCGATAATCGTCCACCTTTCCGACCAATGGAAAGACCTTGTCCGAAGTGCCACCGTATACATCAAGGAAAGTGTCAGATTGAATCGCGGGTTTGTTATAGGTGTGGGAAGACCGGGCATGTTATTAAAGATTGTCGATTAACGCGGTTTTGTTTCTTGTGTAATTCTCCGGACCACCTTCAGTCAGATTGTCCGTGAGGTAGAATACAACAGGGGGGTACATCAGGGAAACCAACAATTGCTAGACCAGTAGTTCCAAGAATAGAACCGCCGAGAACAAGGGGTCGTACATTTCAAATAACAGCTAAAGAGGCGGAGGAAACTACGGATGTGGTTACAGGTACATTTTTCATAAACTCTACACGTGCTAAAGTGTTGTTTGACTCTGGTGCAAACCGATCTTTTGTGTCTCCTTCATTTGCTGCTCACATGCATTTAGAGCCTAAAATGTTAGAACATGCCTTACTGGTAGATACTTCAAATGATAATCAAGTGTCGGTTAAAGAAGTATTTGATAGTTGTGTGATAGATATAGAAGGGTGCGGAGTACCGATTCAGTTATTTCCAATAGCCCTGTTCGAGTTTGATGTGGTAGTGGGAATGGATTGGTTAGCCGAGAATCAAGCTAACATAATTTGTAAAAAGAAGTTAATAAATGTTGTGTTACCTGAGAAGGGGCCAGTAGTGATTTATGGTGATCGTAGAAATCATCAGTCTAGTCTTATATCTATGATAAAAGCCCGTAAGTGTGTTAATAAAGGTTGCCCGAGTTAGTTAGCTTATGTGATAGATACTAAGCTAGAGAAGAGCAAGTTGGAAGATATTCCGATTGTTAGTGAATTTCCGGAAGTGTTCCCTGAAGACTTGAATAGTCTTCCGCCCTTTAGACAAGTAGAGTTTGGTATAGATCTGATTCCTGGAGCCGCTCCTGTTGCCCGTGCACCATATCGTTTGGCACCTCCAGAGATGAAAGAGATGATGACTCAACTGCAGGATCTTTCAGATAAAGGCTTCATCAGACCGAGTTCTTCGCCATGGGGAGCACCAGTTTTGTTTGTGAAAAAGAAGGACGGTTCGATGAGAATGTGTATCGACTACAGAGAATTGAATAAGCGTACGATCAAGAACAAGTATCCGTTACGCAGAATTGATGACCTGTTCGATCCAGTTAGTTGGAGCTTGTTATTTCTCCAAGATTGATCTAAGATCCGGTTATCATCAGTTAAAGGTTAAAGAAGAAGACGTTCTGAAAACTGCTTTTCGCACAAGGTATGGTCATTATGAATTCTTAGTGATGCCGTTTGGTTTGACGAATGCTCCAGCTGCCTTTATGGATTTAATGAATCGGGTGTGTAAGCCATATCTTGATAAATTCGTAATAGTATTTATCAATGATATACTTATCTATTCCCGATCCAAGGAAGAGCATGCTCAACATCTTCGTTTGGTTCTGGAATTATTGAAGAAAGAAAAGTTGTATGCTAAATTTTCGAAATGTGAATTCTGGCTACGGGAAGTTCAATTTCTGGGGCATGTAATTTCCGAAAAAGGTATACAAGTTGATCCGATGAAAGTGGAAGCAGTTGAAAAGTGGGAACCGCCAAAGACAGCAACAGAAGTACGAAGTTTTCTAGGTTTAGCCGGCTACTATCGAAAGTTTATAAAAGATTTCTCTAGTATCGCAACGCCTTTGACCAAGCTGACTCGGAAGAATCTAAAGTTTGAATGGAAAGCAGAACAGGATGAGGCATTCCGAATATTGAAAGAGAAACTTTGCAGCGCGCCGATTTTGTCATTACCTGATGGTTCCGAAGACTTTGTTGTTTACATTGATGCTTCCAAATTGGGATTGGGGTGTGTACTAATGCAGCGTGGAAAAGTTATAGCTTATGCTTCTCGTCAGTTGAAAGATCATGAAAGACAGTATCCTACGCATGACATGGAGCTTGCAGCAGTTGTATTCGCGTTGAAGATTTGGAGACATTATCTTTATGGTTCCAAATGTCAAATTTATATTGATCATAAGAGTCTCCAACATCTTTTCGATCAGAAGGAGTTAAATATGTGGCAAAGAAGATGGCTAGAACTGGTGAATGATTACGATTGTGAAATTCTTTATCATCCGGGAAAAGCGAATGTGGTAGCCGATGCATTGAGTCGTCAAGAAAGAAGTGGAACAATAAAGGTTATTGCACTACGAGCTGAGTTGCTACCTAACATTTTCGATGAATTGCTGAAGTGTCAAATAGAAGCCTATAAGGAAGAACATTTGAAATCAGAACGGTTAGTGGGATTATCAGCATTGCTAGTAAAGGATGATAGTGGGTTGTTGTGTTTGGTAGACAGAATTTGGGTGCCTCGTTTGGGTGGTTTACGTGACCGAGTACTTCAAGAAGCTCATCAGTCTCGATTCTCTATACATCCAGGTACGAATAAGATGTATAAAGATCTGAAACAATTTTATTGGTGGCCGGGAATCAAAAGAAGCATTGCGCAGTATGTGGAAGATTGTACTACTTGCAAGAAGGTAAATATTGAATATTAAAAGCCGTTTGGTCAGTTACAACGATTGGAAATACCGATGTGGAAATGGGATCAGATCACTACAGATTTCATTACAAAGTTACCAAGGACTTCGAAGGGATTTGATTCGATTTGGGTGATTGTAGATAGATTAACGAAGTCTGCTCATTTATTGCCGATAAAGGAAACTGATTCGATGGAACGCTTAGCCAAATTGTACATTGACGAAATAGTAACTCGACATGGAGTTCCAATCTCGATTATTTCAGATCGGGATAGTCGTTTTACTTCAAGGTTCTGGAGAAGTTTTCAAAAGGAGATGGGAACGCAGATAAAGTTAAGTACAACTTATCATCCTCAAACTGACGGTCAGAGTGAACGAACGATTCAAACATTAGAAGATATGCTCCGGGCTTGCATTGTTGATTTTGGGGGATCGTGGGATAAGCATTTACCGTTGATCGAATTTGCCTACAACAACAGTTATCATTTCAGCATACAAGCGACACCGTTTGAAGTTTTGTATGGTAGAAAATGTGGAACGCCTCTGTGTTGGAATGAAGTGGGAGAGAAACAGTTAGCAGAACCAGATATAGTACAGTTAACAGCGGATAAGGTTACTCAGATTCAGGAAAGATTGAAGGTGGCGCAAGACAGACAGAAAAGCTACGCCGACCGACGTCGGAAACCGTTGGAATTCCAAGTTGGAGATTTCGTAATGTTAAAAGTCTCACCTTGGAAAGGAGTCATTCGATTTGGAAAGCAAGGTAAACTTAGTCCGAGATATATTGGACCATTCGCAATTACTGAGAGAATTGGGGAAGTAGCTTACCGATTAGATTTACCACTAGAGTTAAGCAGGATTCACAACGCCTTTCATGTGTCCAATTTTTGAAAGTGTTTGGTTACACCTGATCAGGCAGTGTCTCTACCAGATATTCAAGTTGATGAAAAGCTGAATTATGTGGAAGAACCTGAGGCTATTGTCGATCGAAAAGTCAAAGTTCTGCGGAATAAGGAGATAAGACAGGTGAAAGTTCAGTGGCGACATCATAGGGGCCAGGATGCTACGTGGGAATCAGTGTTAGAAATGAGAACCAAATACCCTCATATGTTCTCTTAACTGAATTCCGGGACGGAATTCTTTTAAGGGGGAGATGTTGTAATAACCAGGTATATTATTGGTTTATTTAAAGGTGTTATTTTAATTTAATATTATGGAGTTAGAAGTTTAGGGGTAAGTTTTGCCAAATAGGATAAGTTTGGGGTTTGTTTGGTTTTTCTTACCAAACTCCATACCACCACCGACTTGTTGTGTTAAGCAAGAAGGAGGTGTCTCATTGAGACACAATTAGCAAAACTCTAAAGTGTGTGTATGTGTTTCGGTTGAGAGAAAGAAGAGACAGAGCCGTAGAAAGGAAAAGAAGAGAAGGAAAAGATTGTTGCTGAAATTGGAAGGTTCATCTTGTGAAGATTAAAGGTATGTAACCTCTTAATCTATCCTTTTGTTTAGATAAAGTTTTGTGTAAGTTGTTAGATGGGTTTTGTTGATTTAGGGATGTTTTGGAAAATCTGAGCATATGGTTAGGTTATGTTAATGTTCTTAAACTTATCTGCATAATTACAGCAACATGCATAGCTTAAAAGTTTAGATTTCTGGGTTTAGATGAACACATTGGACTGAGACATTCAAGCAAGTCGCAACAGTGGGTTGCGACATGGTTGAATATGGCGATCTTAATGAATGTCGCAACCTTGAGTTGCGACTTACTCATGAAGTCGCAATAGTGGGTTGCGATTTGGTACTATGTCGCAACAGTTGGTTGCGACTTGGGGGGGTTGTCGCAACAGTTGGTTGCGACATGAAAGGGAAGTCGCAGTAGTTAGTTGCGACTTGGTACTGTGTCGCAGTAGTTGATTGCGACTTGGTGTGGTGTATTGCGACATAGAGTAATTTCATAGTTGGTTGCGACTTGAGTCGAGGATTTCAAAACTTAGAGATTTTTAGTCTTAAAAAGAAATATTTGTATTTATGTGGTACAGATTCCGTGAAACGGGACTGAAGAAATTGGAGTACTTGTTAATAGCGTGAGGAGATCTTGGAAATTAAACGAATCAAGTGAGTTTTTACTTAAAATGTTTTCAAATGGAATACATATATGTGTGGAATGGATATATGATTAAGGTGTGAATATTATGTGTTTATAATATAGTAAGATATTATATTCATATGTGTATTACACTATACAAGTGTACGTTAGTCGGGTTCCGGTGTGCGGACCGATGGGTAGCCGGGTTCCGGTGTGCGGACCGGTGAGTAGCCGGGTTCCGGTGTGCGGACCGGTAATGTTGATTATTTATTAGTTGGCTTGCTACCAATTAATATGGCCAGTTGTGGAGGAATAAGGTGGGACGAGATGTACGAGTCTTGAATGGTATTGATATACGTGTAGTATATGGATGTATATGAAATGTTTTATATAAATGGTTTTGATACAAAGGGTTTACTAAACTGACAGGGATTTTCTCACTAGACCATTAGGTCTAACCCTCATTGTTGTTTTAAAAATATGTATTCCAGGTGGAGAATCAGGTAAGAGCCAATGAATAGGATAATTGATGGATAGCTTTGGTGAAGACTTTTGTTATAAAGATATGGATGCGTTTTTGTACTTATGACTTTGTTGTTAGTTATAATGTAAATTACTTTGCGAAAAGTTTGTACTGAATTACTTATTATGTTTAGCAAGACTTTGGGACCAAATATGAAATATGATATATCTTTTGATAAAATTATGTTATGAAATGTATGTTATTTGTATATATGGATACAGGTTGTTACACAAGGCCAAATAAATCCATGTGGAGAAGTTGAAGAGCAGATGTCACTGAAGAAACTTGCTTTGACTTGAAGCTTGCTTTAGTTTGTTTTCCTTTCTCACACGCTGAACAAAGAGATTCCTTAGCGTATGAGTGTTGTGGAAGACCAGTGACTAACTCTTTTGAAGAAAGAGTATTCAGCGTCTTGAAGTTGAGATGAGAGAGCCTCTTATGTCATAGCCAGTTGACATCAGTAGAGGCTTTGGAGAGAAAACAAGAGTCTTCAGTGGTTGTTTAGTCCTTTTTTATTACATAAACATTTTCTAAGCGATATCCACTGAGAGCAACTTTCTCTTTCTTGTCAGTGACGAAACATGCTTCCTTACTGAAGCAGACCTTGAAGTCCTTGTCACATAGCTGACTGATGCTAAGAAGATCGTGCTTCAGTCCTTCAACGTATGCAACTCTTCTGAAGGTGGTAGTACAATTAGACAGTACACCAAACCCTCGGGTATATCCTTTACCATTTCCACCAAAGGTCACTGAGGGACCTTTCTCTTCCTTATATTCAGTGAGAGGTTCTTCTTTCCAGTCATGTTTATAGAGCATCCACTATCGAGATACCAGATACCCTTCTTGACCTGCAAACAAAGGAAGATTAGTTTGGAATAGGCACCCATTTTACGATGGGACCACACTTGTCAGTGGTAGAGGATGTAGAAGGAGCAACTATCTTCGCAGCATCTGATGATTCAGCGTCATGGTTAATCTTCACCTTGGTTAATTTCTTAACCTCAGTGGTATTTTTCATCTTAGCCTGATTTACACCAGGGATGGTTCTCTTTGCCTTGGGAACAATGATCTTCACCTTTGTAACACCCCGCTTACCACGACACAATATTGTCTGATTTGCCCCACTGGCTCACGGCTTTGTTCTTGGCGACCTGGCAAGGATTTTGCAAGGACTTCCCAGGAGGTCACCCATCCTGGTACTAGTCCCACCCAAGCACGCTTAACCACAGAGTTCCCAAGGAACCCGCATGCGTGTGGCCCCAAAACGCGTTGTGTCTGGTAAGGCCAAGGTTTACTAATATACCCAGCATCTCTCCTGCCCACGGCCGATGTGGGATATGCCTAAGGTGTTACACACACCCCCCCTTAGGGACTCATCGTCCTCGATGAGGTTTGCCCCACCATCCCGAATGGCACAGGAGTGGCTCTGATACCATTTGTAACACCCCGCTTACCACGACACAATATTGTCCGCTTTGCCCCACTGGCTCACGGCTTTGTTCTTGGCGACCTGGCAAGGACTTCGCAAGGACTTCCCAGGAGGTCACCCATCCTGGTACTACTCCCACCAAGCACGCTTAACCACAGAGTTCCCAAGGAACCCGCTTTCTTGTGGCCCCAAAACGCGTTGTGTCTGGTAAGGCCAAGGTTTACTAATATACCCAGCATCTCTCCTGTCTACGGCCGATGTGGGACATGCCTAAGGTGTTACAACCTTAGCTAATTTCTCAGATTTGGTGGATGTAGGGCACTTACTAACAATGTGATCGGTAAGTCCACTGTGATAACATTTCCTATAGTTAAAAGTAGCTTTAGGACCATAGGCAAATTTATTTTCGTTGATCCAAACCCTCAATGATTTGATAATGACCCTCTCTTAAATACTTAGTGAAAATTGTAAGTAAACAATATGTATCAGAGTTTCACTATCGCTGATAAGTACTAAGATCTTACAGTACCGATGATAGGAACTCTCACTCTTTTAAATTAAACATTCAGCGAACACTGTTCATCATTAATGCTCTGAGTCTGTTCAGTCATTATGATGATCGCTGATAAGTTAGTTGTTTACTTATGATCCCTGAAGACAAGTTTCACGTCAGCAAAGGTTCTACGCTGAAGTCGAAAATCAAGCTCAAGAACCAGCGACAAGTCTCCTAATGAACTGATGCGGATCAGCGAAGACTCAGATTTGTCCACTCAACGTGAAGTATCAAGTTCAAGACTTCAGCTATCGCTGAACTTTATCATCTGCTGAATAGTAAATGATAATCGCTGAATCAACGAAAGCTGATCATGAAGTCCTACGTACAAAGTACTTTTGTCTCAACCACCCTTGCACGACTCCGTACGAATTGTCAGAAAAGAACCTCCGAATATCTGAAATCGTACAACCACTCTGATACTACACTATTCATCCATACGGCTACTAAGGTTCTCAACCAAGGTCAATGACATGCAACCAACCAGCTGATGACACGTGTAAAGTATATACTGACTTGCATTAAATGAATGCAGTATATAAAGAGATGAACTCACTTCATTTGAAGTAACTTGCTAACTCTGGACAAGTTCAAATCTCTTATCTCATGATAGGTTATTATTAGTAATTTCCTTATCTTTCTTAGTGCAAGAAACCTTAGTGTTCCAACTTGTTTAGATTTAGGTTTATCCTTAATCTTGTCTCCGCAACAAGCTGTAAATTGTTAATGATTTATCAATAAACAATTTAGAAAAGTAAAATCTGTGTGTTTGTATTCAACCCCCCCCCCCCTTCTACAAACTTGTATAGGCCTTCGGGACCAACAAGTGGTATCAGAGCAGATTTGTTTAATCTCATAAACAAGATCTAATCTAAGATATTTCTCTTCCTTGCTATTATCTGAAAATGGCCAACACAAACACACATTATATAGACAATGGTTCTCTTGCGAAACCCCCTAGATTTTCCAGACACAACTTCAACTTGTGGAAAAATAGGATGACACTCTTCTTAGAAGGTGTAGACCCTACTATGACTTACTATCTTGAAAACGGCCCACACATCCCTGTAACATTTGATCCTTTAGTTCCAGCCACTGCAACTAGAGCTACTATTCCAGAAAGGCTGATTCCAAAGGAAATACACATGTGGACCGATGAAGATAAGAAGAAAGTGGCTATAGATACAAAAGCTAGATCCATACTATCCATGGCCCTTCCTGACGAAGTCTACCATTCCGTCATGAACCTGAAGTCATCAAAAGCCATGTGGGACACAATATGTGTTCAGTATGAAGGAACGTCTGAAGTCCAGGACTCAAGAAAGATCAACCTGGTAAGACAATACGAAAGCTTCATTTCTGGTAAGAATGAAACTCTCTCTGAAGTTCACCAACGTTTTAATTGTTTAACTATAGATCTAAAAACTGTTGGTAAGGAATATTCTAACTTTGAAGTGCTGACAAAGTTTCTAGAATGTTTACCTGAAAGCTGGGACAATTATTTCATGTGTCTCAAGCTGTCAAAGGATCTTAAATCAATGACCCTTTCAACCTTATATGGTACATTGCTGAATCATGAGCAATCTAGCCATCTTAAGAAGAATCTTGTAAAAGATTCCAAAAGCACTCCTGTTGCTTTAATCTCAGAAGAACCTTCTACTCAGCGACCCTCTGTCACTATCACTGAGTTAGAAAGTAACTCTGAAAGGTCATCAGACTCTGATTCTTCAGATGATGATGAATCCTTGGCTCTCCTAACTAAAAAGTTCAGGAGATTCGCCAAGAAGAAAATGTTTAGAAAGATCAAACCTCTTTCCATAACTGACAAGCCTAAATCATCAGCTTTTGTTGATAAGGCTACTGCTACTTGTTTCAACTGCGAAAAGACAGGTCATTTCGCTAATGAGTGCAGGTCAAAGAAAGCCATGAGACCTTCAGCTTTCTCATAGAAAAACTTTGTTCCAAGGAATAAAGATGACAAATACTCAAAGCTGAAGGAGAAGTTTGCAAAGCTAAAAAGCTTTAAGAAGAAAGGAAAAGGCCTGATGGCTGACTATGATTGGGCTGCTTCTGATGAAGAAGCATCATCATCTGACTCTGAAGATGATGAAGCAAATCAATGTCTCATGGCAAAGATTGAAGAAGAGGAAGAAAGTTCAGACATTCCCTCCACTTCAACATCTGCCATTCAGGTATCACCTTCTTTCTTTACCAATATTGCAAATATTGATGAAGCTGATAGTCTCCGTAAGATCGATCTCTTGACTAGAAGTTTATACGAAGCCATGAACGGCAAAACTGTGGTTGAAAACCAAAATCTTGATCTCGCTGAAAAGCTTAAAAACTGCCACCTTCAAATAGAAAAGCTTTCTAAAATTGAAGATGATTTTAAAGATCAAGTCTATTTAAATCAGCTAGTCAAAATCGAACGAGCAGAAGCTATCGCTGCATTAAAAGCTGAACAAGCTACTGTTGAAGGATGGTGTAATTCTTCAACAAAGATCACTGAGATAATTAAGGCTCAGATTCCTCTGAGTGATAAACGTGGTCTAGGTTATAAATATGATACTCCAAAACCAACCACTGAACGTTCAATGCTTAAATTTGGAACGTTCGTATCCTCAGTCGCTGACACTTCATCATCTCAGTGCTCCTCGTCCTTTACACCGATCCCTGAGGAAACTCCTACCTCCTCAAAAGGTAAGGAGAAAATGGTTTATTCAAAACCTACCTCTGTCTCTAAAGACAAAGGTAAAGGAATTGTTATTTATCAAAATCCTCAGAAGGGTACCTTAGTACCAAAGCTGAATGCTTCTAAAGCCTCAGTGACCAACCCCTCTGGATCTAGAAAGCTGATCTCTGGATCTATTCAGCGATCTACTCCTAGACTCAGAGTGGATGTCCTTGGTAAGAAATCTGAAGAACTGAATGTTCGTCCCATTTCTAAAGCCTATAGTTTACTTGGTGCTGGCACTTCTAATTCGAAATTAAAAGCTCAGCATACAAGTGGTCCTAGAACTATTTTTAGTTATAGGAAATGTTATCACTGTGGACTTACCGATCATATTGCTAGTAAGTGCCCCACAGCCACCAAAGCTGAAAAAATAGCTAAGGTGAAGATTGCCCCTAAGGCAAAGAAGACCAACACCGATGCAAATCAGGTCAAGGTGACTCCTACCACTGAAGTTAAGAAATTAACCAAAGTGAAGAAAGACAAAGCTAAATCTTTAAATGTTGCGAAGACCGCTGAACCTTCTATTCCAACTAGCTCCACTGACAAACGTGTATACATGGTTAAGTGGGTACCCAAGCAAAACTAATCTTCCTTTGTAAATGCAGGTTAAGAAGGGTATCTGGTATCTCGATAGCGGATGCTCTAGACACATGACTGGAAAGAAAAACCTGCTCGCTGAATACAAGGAAGAGAAGGGTCCCTCTGTGACTTTCGGTGGAAATGGAAAAGGACACACCCGAGGGTATGGTGTACTTTCAAATGGTACAACCTCCTTCAGAAGAGTCGCATATGTTGAAGGGCTGAAGCATAATCTTCTGAGCATCAGTCAGCTTTGCGACATGGATAACAAAGTGATTTTCACTAAGGAATCCTGCTTTGTCACTGAAAAAAAGGAGAAGATAGCTCTCAGCGGGTATCGTTTGGAAAATGTTTATGTAATAAACATGGATTCAACAACCACTTAGAACTCCTGTTTCTTCTCAAAGGCATCTTCTGATGTTAACTGGCTATGGCACAAGAGGCTCTCACATCTAAATTTCAAGACACTGAACACTCTTTCCTCCAAAGAGTTAGTCACTGGTCTACCTCAGCATTCATACGCCAAAGAGTCTTTATGTTCAGCGTGTGAAAAAGGGAAGCAGACCAAGGCAAGCTTCAAGTCAAAGCAAGTCTCCTCAGTGTCATCTCCTCTTCAACTACTCCATATGGATTTGTTTGGCCCTGTTAACAAACAATCCATCGCTGGAAAGAAATATACGCTGGTCATAGTTGATGAATTCTCTCGTTACACATGGGTAATGTTTCTCCGTTCTAAGAGTGACACCCCTGAAGAACTCATCACCTTTGTTCGGAAGATGGAAACTCTGAACAATATGACTGTTCGCTCAATAAGGAGTGATCATGGAACTGATTTCAAAAACAGTTCTCTTGATTCCTTCCTTGAGAGTAAGGGTGTTTCTCACAACTTTTCGTCAGTGAGAACACCGCAACAAAATGGAGTCGCTGAAAGAAGAAATAGAACAATTATTGAAGTTGCACGTTCAATGCTCAGCGATTCTCACCTGCCTACTCAGTTTTGGGTAGAAGCTGTCAACACTGCTTGCTTTACGCAAAACAGGTCGCTGATAGTTAAAAGATTCAAAAAGACAGCCTATGAACTCCTTCATGGGAGAAAGCCTTCAATCAGCTTTCTTCACATCTTTGGATGTCAGTGTTTCATACTGAACAACAGAGATGCCCTTGGAAAGTTTGATCCTAAGGCTGATGATGGAATCTTTCTTGGATACTCCTCAGTCTCCAAAGCCTTCATAGTCTTCAACCGTAGAAGATAAACTGTAGAAGAAACTATTCACGTCACGTTTGACGAATCCCGTCCAGCGAACTCTAAACCGTCCGCTGATACTGAAGAACTGAATCAATGGATGTTTTCTCATCTTGGTGATTCAGAAGAAGTTCCCACTCCTCATGCTCACACCGTAGAAAATGATGGTCCTACTATCATTCAAGATATGCAGAATAGTGAAGCTGAAACATCTTGGGTCTCAGCTGTGCCTATAAACACTATACCTGCAGTTGATCCAAATGTCTCAGAAATTCCGTCTATTTCTCAGCAATCAGTGAATGAAGTGACAAATGCAAACATTCCTCTCTTAGCTGATAATCCAGAAGTAGCTGAAGCCTCATCTTCAGTTTCTCCAGTTCAGACTGAATCAGCGACGTATGCTCCGGCTCAGCGATGGACTGTAAATCACCCAATCGATCAAATTCTTGGTGATCCCAACGCTGGTATTCAGACTCGTAGAAGTGCAGGTAATATTTGTTTATTTGTTAACTGAACCAAAGAAAATAGATGATGCCCTCAGAGATCCAAACTGGGTCAGCGCTATGCAAGAAGAGTGACTGAATTCGAAAGAAACAAAGTTTGGAAACTCGTTCGTAGACCAACTGACAAAACGGTGATAGGCACTAAATGGGTCTATCGAAACAAGTTGGACGAACATGGTACTGTAACTCGCAACAAAGCTCGTCTTGATGCTCAGGGATACAGACAAGAGGAAGGCATAGATTATGACGAAACTTTTGCTCCAGTAGCAAGACTCGAATCTATTCGTCTTTTCTTAGCATATGCTGTACACAAAAACTTCACTGTACATCAGATGGAGGTTAAGTCAGCGTTTCTGAATGGAAAGCTGAATGAAGAAGTTTATGTTGAACAACCTCCAGGATTCTCATATCCTAAGCGTCCAGGTTATGTTTATAAACTGGACAAGGCACTTTATGGCTTAAAGCAAGCTCCTCGTGCATGGTATGATACTCTCTCTACTTATCTCCATATTGAACAATTTGAAAGAGGTAAGATTGACAAAACTCTATTTTTTAGAAAAGTGAAAGGTCATATCATTTTAGTTCAAATATATGTTGATGACATTATATTTGGTTCTACTAACCCTGAGCTTTGTACTCGTTTCGCTGATAGAATGAAATATGAGTATAAAATGAGCATGATGGGTGAACTAACATATTTCCTTGGTCTTCAGATTAAGCAAACTGAAAAAGGAACTTTTATAAATCAGGGAAAGTATGTTAAAGATATGCTGAAGAAATTTGACTTAACTGAAAGTTCAGCTATGAAAACCCCTATGGCACCACCGCTGACACTTGATAAGGACACAAAGGGTGTTCCTGTCAATGTCACGCTGTACCGTGGGATGATCGGCTCACTATTGTATCTTACAGCTAGCCAACCCGATATTATGTTTGCAACATGCTTGTGTGCACGATATCAAGCTGAACCTAAGATATCTCATATGAAAGCTGAAAAGCGAATCTTTCGATATCTTAAGGGTACAGCGAATCTAGGCCTTTGGTATCCCAAAGACTCAGGATTCGATCTAACCGCCTATTCAGACAGTGATTTTGCAGGTTGCAAAGTGGATAGAAAAAGCACCACAGGAGGATGTCAGCTCCTGGGTGGAAAGCTGGTAAGTTGGACAAGTAAGAAGCAAAACTCAGTGTCCACTTCCACAGCTGAAGCTGAATATGTAGCCGCTGGAAGCTGCTGTTCTCAAGTCTTGTGGATGAGAAATCAGCTACTAGACTATGATCTTCAGCTCTCTAAAATTCCAATCTATTGCGACAGCACTAGTGCCATCGCTATAGCAAACAATCCAGTGCTACACTCAAAGACAAAACACATAGAAATCAGATATCATTTTATCAGAGATCATGTGATGAATGATGATATAGAACCTCAATTTATCCCAATTGATTATCAGTTAGCTGATTTATTTACCAAACCTCTTGATGAGACAAGATTCAACTTTCTCATCAGCGAGCTTGGAATGCTGAACTTTGAAGGGTAAAATCTTCAGCGGTTCACATTAATCAGCGATAGGATAAAATCAACTCGTATAACCTATTCAATCATCTTCTCTCTGAATAAACTTGATTAAACTGATATCCAGGTATGTTTTCTCTCTCTGACAAACGCATGAAAATGCAAGATTTCAAAAACAAATGCATCGCTGAATATCTCTTCCTTAACAGCGATATTTTGAAAGTTCTTAAAACCTTCACTGATATCTTCTATTCAGTGCTTCATGTTTTTCAAAAGAGTCCCTGAGCTTTCAAAACCTCAGAGACATCCTAAAAGAATGTGAAAGGACAGTTGTGACGTCATTGCAACGGATAACACCAGGCACGATTTCTTTCTGACACACGTTTGCACGTTTCGTTCAAACTTCCAATCAAATGCAAACACGTGTCCGTGTCATGATGAAAACCTTTTCCCGCTCAAGGTTTTCTCTCTCTAAAACTCCCTATATAAACAACTCTTGGTTTATATTTGTCTTTTACGCGAACAATCTTTCTCCGCAAGAAAATAATTACTGTTGCATTTGTGCTCTCCAATCTTCAAAGAACTGTTCATCATCTTCTTCATCAAAACATCAAGGTTAATATGTTCTTATTTTTTTTCAAATGCAGATAACTTGTTTCTGATCTTATCTTTGTTTTAAACAAGATCAAACAAAAGAACTCAAAAATAAAATCATTTCTTTCATGCTTTTATGAACACAACCATTTCATGGTTGTTCTTCAAGTTTTAAATCTAAATCTTAAACTTGTTCTTCATTCGTATCCAGTTTTTTTTTGAAACTGGAATACAAGAATTTATGGGTTTTACATTTTATTTCAAAATCATGAAAAACCCTAATCTTCATTAAGACATTTATGTCTGAATGAAATGGACAAAATTCAAACCATCTTAATGGAAATTCTTTCCATACTAAGACAATTCTTATTTGTTAACATCTTTGGTTGAACTGATAATATAGAGAAATGGCATCTTCAAAGATCAATGTTACCGCTGAGTCCATCTCCGCTGACTCTGAGGAAGTGGACATCATCAAAGCCCCTCAGGTTAAGTTCAAACTGGATCAACTAGATTGGACTAAGGTCAACAACCTCTCTGCGCTTCTCGAGTTTCCTCCTCGAAAGCAAGTCACACATCTGGATGATGCTGTGAATTTCCTGAAAAACTTCTGCATTTCAACAGCCCTGACCATCACACCTCCTGCTAGTCAGCTACTACTATCCCAGTTCTGGTACTCTGCCAGACACACTCAACTACCCTCCGCCAAAGATGCATCCAAAACCATCGATTGCATACTCAGCGATACTTAGTATGGTACAATTAAGATAACCCCCGCTATCATACGAAAAGCCCTGAACTTCCCCAATGCTACCAAAGAAAAACCATTTGTTCCATTCCCTGACCATAAGAAGCATGCTGACAGAGAAGCAATCGTTGCTTTCCTCGACGCAATGGGTTACATCTGGGAAACTGGAAGGGACAAGCAGCCCGAGAAGAAGCTGACGCTGATAAAGAAGTCCAAAATGCCTAGCGAGATGAATTTCATCTTCGCACACCTGATCAGCTGCATGACAGCGAAGACCGGCTCCTCTGATCAAGCCGCTCAACCTCAGCAGGCTATGGGATACGCACTGCTGAAAGGTCTACATATTGACTGGGCATCTATCATTTATGATGACCTAGTGCAAAGAGTAGATTCTGCTGCTGACAGACCTGCATGGGTTCCCTACCCCCGTTTCATCAGCGCCATCTTCCAATATGGCCTAAAGGACAGCTATCCTCAAGAGGGTGACCTGAAACTTTCTCAGGTTGGCCCTAAGGTGCTCAATTTCAAACCTGTCGACAATGAGGTACGTCTCTCTACCCTTCTCTCTCTTCTTAACCCCAATTCTTCGACTTATGTGGCTCCTTCAGCGACAATACCCATCGCTGATACCCCGGCCTCACAATCCTCTCCTTCTAAGAAAAGGAAACCCTCTCACACACAACTTGATTCCAAAAGGATCAAGAAAACCAAGGAGAAACCCCAGCAATTCCATGCTGAAGACTCCTCGGC
Source organism: Saussurea involucrata (assembly GCA_033807775.1). Lineage (NCBI taxonomy): Eukaryota > Viridiplantae > Streptophyta > Magnoliopsida > Asterales > Asteraceae > Saussurea > Saussurea involucrata. The sequence goes on from CM066314.1 coordinate 92,790,177, forward strand.
TTATTCTGACGAGCTGAAGGAAAGTTCCGTGGTACGCTCTGCCACACCCATTCAAGCCATCCCTTCAATCCAGACTTCAGCGTCTCCAAACGCTGAGGTTAGAAACTTGGAACCTACCCAACCTCCCTCAGTCTCTCAAAAGATTGATGAAGTGATTCTCAGCGATTCCAACGCTGAACTCAATACCCGAACCCCATTCTTATCCTTGGCTTCTCACCCCACTCCCTTGGTCACTCCTCCAAAGAACACTGGAGATGCCATCATTCCAGAAGCCACCGCTGACACTTCGCAACGAATGATGAAGATAGGACCTACATAGATCACCATACCTCACCGAACTTTTGAGGAAGATATGGAACATTTTTCAGGAATCCGCAACTTTGACGACTTCGTCAATCCTCCTGCAGGTACAAATCAACCCATATACACTGTAACTAAACCTGAAACTTCCGAGCTTTCCTTTGTTCACAAGTACTTATGTGTTATAGGTCCTAATTTGGGAGACATCAACGAGTCTCTGAAGTCCGTGGAAACAAAGCTGGCCGGTCTCACCACCACACTCTACAACAACTCTACAGCTGTAACAAACGCTGGAGAGAATTTGACAAAGCTGACTACGGTGGTGGAGAAGAAAGCTTCCACAGATGACTTGAAGCAAGTTGATAAGGCTCTCAGCGACTTTGCTAAGGTGCTCGCTGACATCTACACAGACTACACCTCACTCAAACAATCAGTTTCCTCCATGTCCGGCGAGGTAACAACGCTGAAGACATCGGTTGGAGCACTAGAGGGTGATATGTCTACTGTGAAGACAAATGTTCAAACTCTGACGACTGACTTAGGCTCTGTAAAGACCGACGTTGGTTCGATGAAAAAAATGATTGAAGAGCTGCTCAACAAGGCGAGAACTCCTGCTCCTGAACCTGCCCTTGCCCCTGCTTTGGAAACTTTCACAGCAGCGGATCGCAAAGAGCTGGAAAAGATCAATCCTGCTATATTTGGCCTTGAAGACAGATTAGCAGCGATTGAAAGTTGTATCAAAATCTCTGGCCAAGAAGACAGAGAAAATACAAATGCTGAGTCTACCCATTCCTCCCCTAATCATGAGAAAGAGGGGGAGAAGAGCGCGGAACATACCGCTGAGAAGAGCGCTGAGGATCTTGAAAAGAGCGCTGAAGACCTTTCCCATGATGAATCTATCAGGGGAGAGAAGAATGAAGATCTTATCGCTGGACCTCAGGGAGATGAAAACCCTGAGGGAACCGAGAAGCTCGCCTCTGTATCTGAGGGGGAGCAACTCGAAGAAGACGCTGAAGAATCCGAAGCAGAAGATGATGAAGCCATCGACATCCCTGATGATGAACCATCTTCTTCTCCAAAGAAGAATGATGATGATGATGAAGAAGATGACGATGATTTCTTTATCGTCAAACCTGCCCCAAGGATCAAAGCTCTTAAGGGAATTTCAATAAATGAACCAACAGGGGAGCGGACAAAGACAAAGCCCTCAGCCTCTGGCGCTGAGAAAGGCAAAGGCAAAAGCGTCGCTGAAGATGACAATCTGATGATCTTGCTTGAAAAGCCGGTTTGTCAGGTACACTAAACATCTCTTACTCCATCCCTCCTCCACACTATAAGTTCTACTTCCCTAGCCTTCACCTGAACATATTTATCTTTCTCTTTCTACCCAAGTTCTTCTACCCATGTTCTAATTTGTAAGATCGCTGTGTTTCAGCTAGTCCTCTCCCCTGTTTGAGGATGTCGCTGAAGGTTCTACTACTGCGACTTCACAAATAAAGCCAGCTGCTGCTGATGAAATAATCCCAGTCTTAGATTTGATCTCTGAGACTGATGAACCAGAAGAACAACCTCTCTCGCACAGAAACAGACCTTCCTCAGCTCCTCAAAATCTGAGTGAAGAGGATCAAAAGAGAAAAGAGGAAATAATAAAGCGATTCGAAGATCAGCGAATCATTCTAAGGCGTGATCAACTGCCTTCAGTTCCTCCTAAGTTCAGAATTTCAAAAGCTGAATACAAGGAACACCTCAGAGATGAACGCCTCATCGCTGAAAGAAAGGAAGCTGAAGAGAAAGACAAAGAATACGCGATCAAGCTTACTCAAGAATCTGTCAAAGACCCCAAGCTGAAACGTGTTCCCATTCAAATCCAACGAAAGCTTTGGGAAGAAGCCCAGAAGATCGTGGAAAAGAAAACTGAAGTTTCTCAGACCACGCTGATCTGGTGTAAAGAGAAAATTCACTTCAGATATCGTCCAGCGAAGATCAACAAGGTATTCATCTCTGGAAGAACCTCTATCGGAGTACCTATTGTTGACATCAAACTATTCAGAGAAGATGGCAAATCTGAAACCTTTCGCGCTGACACTGTAAAAAGGTATGGTCTCTCTGAATGGCTGGAGATGAGGTTAGCTATCCAATAGTCACAATCTAAGTACAAGGATCATTTCGAAAAGCTGATAAACAGACAGATCGACTTGATATCTTCTTGTGTGGACATTCCTCCTATTCCTGATCTTAAGCTGAAAAGAAAAAGGGCCTCTCCAAAGAAGAAACGTCAAGATTCAAACTCAGGTCCTGTCATACGAAATGAAACTGGAATTGGTTTCTCTCGCGCTGAAGTGCTTGGTCCTGACCCTGATCTATCTGCCCTTGACATTTCTTTGCCACCATGTGAACTTTTCGTCCCTGGTAAAGTCATCAGTAATCCTTATGGAATATTCTTTCTCGACTACGACGGACGTAAATGTTTTCAACGGATCGCTGAGCTTCCAATCACTCCAATCGAACAGCTCAGAGATCTCATCTACTGGTGCGACTTCAGAAAAGACATTCAGGCACGACACCTAAAACCCTTGATCTTTCAAGAAGCGCTGAACAAAAGAAAACGAGGTGTAACGGTTCCTGACTGGATGATCCCCACTGAAAAGACCCTTGATGAACTTCTCATTAAGGAAGAACCCTTTGAAAGCTGATATAATCTCCTTTTTCTCTATTGTATCAGTTATCCTTCTGTACTTGTAAATTATTTCGCTTTTACTTGTAATCTTTCTGTTCTTCATTGTAACCTGATTCTATATTTTAAAGAAAGATTTCAGCGAACGTACTTTACTCCATCAGTACTGAAAAGATCCCAGAAAACAGTAAAAGGGACAAATATTTTATGAGTTCTTTTTATCCTTATGTTTTCATTAAATAGCAATTTTCTTTGTTGCTATGTCATAATTAAATAGGGGGAGATTGTTGATCCAAACCCTCAGTGATTTGATAATGACCCTCTCTTAAATACTTAGTGAAAATTGTAAGTAAACAATATGTATCAGAGTTTCACTATCGCTGATAAGTACTAAGATCTTACAATACCGCTGATAGGAACTCTCACTCTTTTAAATTAAACATTCAGCGAACACTGTTCATCATTAATGATCTGAGTCTGTTCAGTCATTATGATGATCGCTGATAAGTTAGTTGTTTACTTATGATCCCTGAAGACAAGTTTCACGTCAACAAAGGTTCTACGCTGAAGTCGAAGATCAAGCTCAAGAACCAGCGACAAGTCTCCTAATGAACTGATGCGGATCAGCGAAGACTCAGATTTGTCCACTCAACGTGAAGTATCAAGTACAAGACTTCAGCTATCGCTGAACTTTATCATCTGCTGAATAGTAAATGATAATCGCTGAATCAACGAAAGCTGATCATGAAGTCCTCCGTACAAAGTACTTTTGTCTCAACCACCCTTGCACGACTCCGTACGAATTGTCAGAAAAGAACCTCCGAATATCTGAAATCGTACAACCACTCTGATACTACACTATTCATCCATACGGCTACTAAGGTTGTCAACCAAGGTCAATGACATGCAACCAACCAGCTGATGACACGTGTAAAGTATATACTGACTTGCATTAAATGCATGCAGTATATAAAGAGATGAACTCACTTCATTTGAAGTAACTTGCTAACTCTGGACAAGTTCAAATCTCTTATCTCAAGATAGGTTATTATTAGTAATTTCCTTATCTTTCTTAGTGCAAGAAACCTTAGTGTTCCAGCTTGTTTAGATTTAGGTTTATCCTTAATCTTGTCTCCGCAACAAGCTGTAAATTGTTAATGATTTATCAATAAACAATTTAGAAAAGTAAAATCTGTGTGTTTGTATTCAACCCCCCCCCCCCCCCCTTCTACAAACTTGTATAGGCCTTCGGGACCAACAATTTGACATATTCAAATGGACAGGGCCTGTACAAAGAATACCTTTGGCATCAGATATCGAAGGAACCTTAGGATCTTCAGATTTCTTGCCAATCACATTCACTCTGATTCAAGGAGTAGATCGCTGAACATGTTCAGGGATCTTAGTTTTTGAAAAAGAGGAATGATGAGCTGAAGATTTAGAAGTTTCAGTTGTGGTACTTTGGTACCCTTCTGAGGTTTTTGAACAATAATTTTTTCTTTACCTTTAGAAATTAAGGTAGGTTTATCCTCAAGGATGGGAGTTTTAGAAGAAGAAGAGCACTAAGATGACGAGGTGTCAGGGATAGAAGACACGAACATTCCAAATTTAAGCATGGAACGGTCAGTGGTTGGTTCTTCAGCGTCAGTTTTGTAACCAAGACCACTTTTGTCTTTGGCAGGGACCTGAGCACCTATGATCTCAGTGATCTTTGCTGAGGATTTATACCATCCTTCAATAGTATCCTTTTCTGCTTTCAGTTCAGCGATAACCTTTTCACGCTCGATACTTATGACTTGATTCACATAGACCTGATCTTTCAAATTTTCTTCTATGTTTGAAAGCTCTTGTATTTTCAAATGAAAGTTTTTAAGTTGTTCAGTTAAGTCCATGTTAAGTTGTTCAGCTTTGGTCTTGCCATTCATGGCATCCTATAAATCAATAGTCAAAATATCGATGGCTCGAAGTTTATCGGCTTCAGTGAGAGTAGGAGAAAGAGTAGAAGAGAGAGATACCGGACAGGTAGAGGCAGAAGTAGAAGGAATTTCATATTGTTCTTCCTCTTCTTCTTTGATTTTGCCCATTAGACAGAGGTTGGCCTCATCTTCTTCATCTGAATCTGATTCTTCATCAGACTCAGCCCAGTCATGATCTTCAGCGATCAGACCTTCAGCCAAGGGGATTGGAGAGCTGAAGTTCGTAGTCAAATAGCAGATTTCTCATCCATAAGACCTGAGCACAACAGCTTCCAGCAGCTACATACTCAGCTTCAGCGGTAGAAGTGGATACTGAACTTTGCTTCTTACTTGTCCAACTTACCAGCTTTCCACCCAGGAGTTGACAGCCTCCTGTGGTGCTATTTCTATCCAGTTTGCAACCTGCAAAGTCACTATCTGAATAGGCAGTTACATCGAACCCTGAGTCTTTGGGATACCAAAGACCTAGGTTGGGTGTACCCTTCAGATATCTGAAAATTTGCTTTTCAGCGATCAAATGGGATTCTTTGGGTTCAGATTGATATCGTGCACATAAACAAGTAGCATACATAATATCAGGACGGCTAGTTATAAGATAAAGAAGAGAGCCGATACTCCCTCTGTAGGCAGTGACATTAACAGGCTTCCCTGAAGGATCTTTGTTAAGTGTCAGTGGAGGTGCCATAGGGGTTTTCATACCTGAGCTTTGAGTTAAATCGAATTTTTTCAGCATATCTATAACATATTTACCTTGGTAGATAAACGTACCCTTATCATTCTACTTGATTTGGAGTCTAAGGAGTAAGTCAGTTCACCCATCATACACATTTTATATTCATATTTCATTCTTTCAGCGAAACGAGTACATAGAGAAGGGTTAGTAGAACCAAATATAATGTCTTCAACATATATTTGAACAAGAATAATATGACCTTTTACTTTCTTGAAAAATAGAGTATTGTCGATTTTACCATGCTCAAATTTTTCAATAAGGAGAAAAGAGGATAGAGTGTCATACCATGCACGTGGTGCTTGTTTCAGACCATAGAGTGCCTTATCCAGCTTATAGACATAACCTGAATGCTTAGGATCTGAGAATCCTGGTGGTTGTTCGACATAGACTTCTTCATCCAGCCTTTCATTTAGAAACGCTGACAGGGCCAGTGTATATTTCTTTCCAGCGTTGGATTGAATGTTGACAAGGCCAAACAAATCCATGTGGAGAAGTTGAAGAGGAGATGTCACTGAAGAAACTTGCTTTGACTTGAAGCTTGCTTTAGTTTGTTTTCCTTTCTCACACGCTGAACAAAGAGATTCCTTAGTGTAATAACTAGGTATTTTATTTATTTATTTTATAAGTCTTTAATTTTAATAATTTTTGGAAAAATAAATTAAGGGTTAGTCTTTTATATTATAAGAAAGTTAGAGGGTTTGTTTGGTATTTTTACCAAACTCCACACCACTACCACCGCCTTATTGCCTCACTAGGATGAGGTGTCCTCCTAATTGAGTATCTAAACAAATATCCTAAGTATTGTGTGTGTGAATTCGGTTTAGAGAGAGAGAGAGTGAAATCGAAGAAGGGTCAAGAAGAAGAAGAAAGAATCTGATCTCCATAGCTGGGATTTTAGTGTTTATGCAGTAATATGTTCAGGTGATCATCTGATTCCTTTCCCTTTTATATATTTAAGTTTTTAGAAGTTTATATTTGGGTTTTAAGTAATTTTAGAAAGGTATATGGGTCTTTGGTTATGTTTAGAATGTCAATAAGAGTCTAAAAATCATTTCTGGGTAAATATTGGACTGAAAGTCGTTTTTGCTGAGCTTATTAAAAAAGACGGTGAACAGTAATGTTTCAGGTTTTCGCAACAGTAGGTTGCGAGAAGTGAGGCTTTCGCAACAGTAGGTTGCGAGAAGTGAGGTTTTCGCAACAGTGGGTTGCGAGTTCTTTGGTTTTCGCAACAGTGGGTTGCGAAAAGTGAGGAATTCGCAAGCTGTGGGTTGCGAAAAGTGTTAAAATACAGATTTATTAATGAGGTGTATTCTTGTTAATTAACTATTTCAGATAGTAAAATTCAAAGATAAAAGTGGGACTTGTTGAAGAGATTTTTGGAGAACTATTGGAAAAGCATTCAGGTGAGTTTTATTTTAAAAACGTTTTTTCAACTGGAATACATATATATGTGATTTATATATATACATGAAATGGATATGTATGGGTTGAGAATGTGATACATAATGTGATTACGTGTTTTTATTGAAATGTTTATATACATGATGGTATACTGTAATTATATGAGTATTCTGCGAGAATACGGGGTCGGGATCCGAGGTGCGGACCGGTGTGTTGCCGGGTTCCGGTAAGCGGACAGGCGTGTTTACTGTAGATGTTGTACAGCAGAGTAAATTGACTAGTTGGCTTGCAACCACTAGTTTGGCCAATTGTGGAGGAATAAGGGGGAATGAGTGGATACGAAACGCAAGTCTTGGTTGGTATTTAATTACGTGTAATATATGTGTGTTTGTATAAAAAGGTTTTATTTAATTGGATTCTTGGCAAGTTTCAACTGACAGGGATTTTCTCACTGGACCATTAGGTCTAACCCTCATCATTTCTGTTTTAAAAATATGTATTCCAGGTTGAGGATCGTTCGTTAGCAAAGGGAAGAATTAATGTGTAAGGCGGGGTTAATAGCTGACAAGGATTAGGAACTGAATATGTGTTATGTTGTATCGTTTCGAGACTGCTGGGACCGTACGTGATTTGTTTGGTAAAATTCTTTTTATGAATATAACGATGTGATGCAATATATGTTATTTGAAACATTCATGGGAAAAAACGGGTTGTTACAGATGGTATCAGAGCCCTAGTTTAAGGGATTTAGGTATTAGTACATGTACCTAGACTTAAACTGCATGTGAAGTAGGATGTCCCTATTATTTTAGAACCTTGGGATATTAAGTATAACAAGGTAGAAGGAACATCATGTAAGGTAAATTCGAGTTACACCTGGCCAGTGTAATTGTGAACTTACAGTTACATGATTGGACTGGAATAACTTATTATATGGGGTATGTGCCTATGTGTATATTAACCTTGTTGAAATCTACAGAGTGGAAAGTCGGTCTCGACGTATGGATAGAGACGAAGACAGGTATATTTATATAAACTCTACACGTGCTAAAGTGCTATTTGACTTCGGTACAAACTGATTAATTGTGTTTTCAATCTTTTGTTGCTTATATGCGTTAGAAAAGAATTTGATAATTGTATTGGTAATATAGATAGGAGTGGAGTGCCTATTAAGTTATTTTTGATAATATTGTCGGAATTTGAGGTAGTAGTAAGTATAGGATGGTGTTGGAACTTGATTTTTGTTAAAATTGTGGATTAGGTAATGATAAGTGATCCTCGGTAATTCGGTATATATTGGAATAAGTAGTTATGATGAAAGAAGAGATTGTCGAGTGATTGATTTAAAGTTTCCGTTTGTTAACAAGTTTTATATTAAGGATATATGAATTAATTTCGATAAGGCTTAGTGAGAGTGTAGGTTTGGAAGCATTTGGTGTGAAAAGAGGTTGGTTCTAATTTAGTAAGAGTGTAACAAATATTTTGGATGATATCGAATTTAGTATGCTTATTCATTATGATATTGCTTGGGATAAATTTAAGTGAGAAATCAGGGATAATTGAACTAGAAAGTGAAGATTGTTTTTGGGAGTGATTAGTAAGGAAAAGCTATTAGTGAACAAGGTGATAACCCGTTATCATACGTGTTTGGATTTGAAAGATTTATCACGGTGGTAGTAAAATTATTGTATGAGAACGAAAGTGGATGGTAGTTTAAATTGGAATGAATGATCTAACACTTGCAACTGTTTGCAATTTTTCAAATTGAAGGTGCATGTTAGAATTTTGGAAAGTTATTGCGAAAGTGTAGAATGTGGCGTTATGTATAATTCAGTATTTCAAACGCTAGGTTATGCCTCCAAATGTTAAAGTTTATGTTATGAATAAAATTTTAAACGTGTTAAATGATTTGTGATATATAAAAATATATATGTATATATATATATATATAATTTAGTGCTGAAAGAGGCATGATGAGATACTTTGTGCTGAAAGAGGCACGGTGAAATATTGTACGTGGAAAGAGGCACGATGACATATTTTGTGCTGAAAGAGGCACGAGGTGAAATAAAGATGTACTGATTTTGTTATAAAGATGTTTTTATGGTTGTTATATTTTGGGGATGGGTGTATAGTGTAGATCCAATTTGTTTATTATCGTTTTGAAAGAATATGTTAACGATATTTGAAAAATGAAAAAAAAAGTGTGTGGTTGTTTCGGGCAATGGATGTGATTTCGGATTAACTCGGTTAAATTCCTGATATGAGGTGTGGTGAAATTATTGGTTAAGTATAGTAATTGTGGGAATTGGGTGTGTGCGATTGGTTTGGAGGTGAAAGAAAGCTAGCTCATAGGATCGGTCTAGAGTAAGCACCTCCTAGTGAGCTATCCTTGGGGAAGCGTATTTTATGTTGAGGAAAGAGTAGAAGAAAATAGTCGAATGTAATGATCGGGGTGAAGGACCATGGGATAGGACGTGGTAGTAGTATGAGAGTGATGTTGTGGCAAAGTGTGGAAATCAATTGTAATCTAAGGTTCGGGGTCGGTGTAATTAATGCAAGAAAGTGTTGTCTGTCTTAGATATATTTTGGATTAGAGAAGTGACGGTAGAGTTGGGGATGACCTATGGAGAAAAGTTCAACTAGGGTTAAGGTGATACTCCAAGTTGATTTTGTAATCTATTGGGGAGTAGAATGTCGTTATTTTTTTTTTAGTGTTGAATTGTTGGGACATTTTAGAGACGGTGATCGAAGGAGCAGTGTGTACAGTCAGCCGAGGCCAAGGGAAAAGGTAGAGTACTTAGTGTAATTTATTGCTTTCTAGAACATAGGAGTATGTATGCTACATTGCCTGGTGCTTATTACACTTTGCTGCATGACTATTACTTGCCAGTAGGAATTTAAGCTAGTCCTGATAGGTTGTTAAGTGACTGCCTTATAAGTGGTATACAGTAGGAACTAAATAGCCTTAGAATATTTGATTTAGTTCTATTGCGCAGCTCTTGTTTGAGTCTAACCGTTGTGGGATAGAATCTTTATTTCGAATGTCTATCTGATTTCACACTGTATGCGATTGTGCATTCGCGAGGCGACTCGTCATGACTAGTGGAGATTCCGTCATAGCAAGGGTAGTAGGATGAGGTGAACCTGGAGTCTGGATTTGTGAATGATATTGGTATGATTGATCTGGGATATTATACCTTGTTTTTATCACGCGGGTTTTCTTCTTGGAGTAAGAGTTGTTGTAGTTAGGAGGGTACTAAATTGTTGGTATGCGCCTTGGTATTGAAGGGTTACGCATAGTGAGAGTTCATTCAACCTTTCCCGTGTCGATTCTGCGGAAGGGCTTAGCCGAAGCAAGTAAGGTTGTACCGTTAGAAAACACCGGATTGGATCAAAGGTGGAATGATGTGGGGGAAGCGTTGGCGATAGTGGGTCGCAAGGTTAGAAAACTAGGTTGCTGATAACCTGGACTTAACTGAAAGAGAATTGCATACTATGATAATAAAGTATAAGAAATTGATGCTTGAGAGTTTGCTGGATATAGAAAAATGGTTCAATGGGTTGGATGTTTACCTAATACTTCCCATGGATTGGAGAATTTAAGTTGAAAAAGGGATTTATATTAAGTGTTATGATTAGTGGGAAGAAAGCAATGATCAATAAATATTTTGATGGTCGTGTGATGAACCTTCTTTATGTAGTTGTTTAAGATAAAGAGTTGTTTTAAACTTGGTGCGGGACTTTGCATGTTAAGTCGTTAATGAGTTATATGATTAGTGACATGAAATTTTTTAACAGCGTTGTGATGAATTCTTTTCGGCTTAGTTTTGTAGTGAAATTTTTATATGATGATTTGGTAATTATTTTAGTTGGGTAAGGTGAGACCGGTGTTGATAAATTTCAAATTGCGGAGTGGTTTAAGTGAAACAAATGTCTAAAGATTTGTGTTAGTATTTTTGTGCTAAGTTGGAGATGTAAGGAATTGATGTGATAGCGAGTTTGTTATTTTATTAAGGAATGAATTGGTATTGATATTTGGATGGAAGTCGGTATGAGTTATGGTGGTGAGGTTATTGAGATAATTGAAATGTTTGAAATTGTGTTTTGCTGATATTCGAGAAATTAAGTTGCTATTTAGACTTTGTTTAATTTGATGGATGAATTGGTGTCAAGTGCAATTAAGTATGGTTGTGTGATTATAGTAATTATGCTATGCTTTCATGGGAAATGGAAATGGTAGGATGAAGTTTACGGGTTTGATAAAATTAAGAATTTTTTTTCCGTGATATAAAGTGATTCGTGTTGAGTATATTCTATTCCATGAAAGAGTATAAGAAATAGGTAGTATTTACTAAGCAAATTTTATATTGAAAGTATATGTTTACGTTTTAGAGTTAGTATTGTAAAAGTGTAGAACACGACGTGTGTAGTAAAAGGCCGGTGAGGTTAAAAATAGTATTAGCGTGGTAAATGTCCCGAGTAAGCATATAATGTTCTGTTATTTGGATTAGATTCATATGAGTATAAGTTATTTCTTTCTAAGAGATAAGTGAATTTTCGAGTTAATTTGAACCTTCGTAGGATTTGATTATTGAGTGTGTATCGTTGTTTTAGAGGGGCGGATTTCTTGTGAGAAATTAAAACTCTTGATGTTTTGGGTTGAAATATTGAAGTGGGAACAAATGGTAAACTAGAAGCAGTAAAGCGGTGGGTCTAGTAAAAAGTCCTTTGAGGGTTCCGTAAACACTTTGATGTGTTCATAGAATTTGATATCTTTTCAACAGTAGTTACCCTAGTTCGTTGCTTGAGTGAATTCCGGGACGGAATTCTTTTAAGTGGGAGATGTTGTAATAACTAAGTATTTTATTTATTTATTTTATAAGTCTTTAATTTTAATAATTTTTGGAAAAATAAGTTAAGGGTTAGTCTTTTATATTATAAGAAAGTTAGAGGGTTTGTTTGGTATTTTTACCAAACTCCACACCACCACCACCGCCTTATTGCCTCACTAGGATGAGGTGTCCTCCTAATTGAGTATCTAAACAAATATCCTAAGTATTTTGTGTGTGAATTCGGTTTAGAGAGAGAGTGATATCGAAGAAGGGTCAAGAAGAAGAAGAAAGAATCTGATCTCCATAGCTGGGATTTTAGTGTTTATGCAGTAAACTGTTCAGGTGATCATCTGATTCCTTTCCCTTTTATATATTTAAGTTTTTAGAAGTTTATATTTGGGTTTTAAGTAATTTTAGAAAGGTATATGGGTCTTTGGTTATGTTTAGAATGTCAATAAGAGTCTAAAAATCATTTCTGGGTAAATATTGGACTGAAAGTCGTTTTTGCTGAGCTTATTAAAAAAGACGGTGAACAGTAATGTTTCAGGTTTTCGCAACAGTAGGTTGCGAGAAGTGAGGCTTTCGCAACAGTAGGTTGCGAGAAGTGAGGTTTTCGCAACAGTGGGTTGCGAGTTCTTTGGTTTTCGCAACAGTGGGTTGCGAAAAGTGAGGAATTCGCAAGCTGTGGGTTGCGAAAAGTGTTAAAATACAGATTTATTAATGAGGTGTATTCTTGTTAATTAACTATTTCAGATAGTAAAATTCAAAGATAAAAGTGGGACTTGTTGAAGAGATTTTTGGAGAACTATTGGAAAAGCATTCAGGTGAGTTTTATTTTAAAAACGTTTTTTCAACTGGAATACATATATATGTGATTTATATATATACATGAAATGGATATGTATGGGTTGAGAATGTGATACATAATGTGATTACGTGTTTTTATTGAAATGTTTATATACATGATGGTATACTGTAATTATATGAGTATTCTGCGAGAATACGGGGTCGGGATCCGAGGTGCGGACCGGTGTGTTGCCGGGTTCCGGTAAGCGGACAGGCGTGTTTACTGTAGATGTTGTACAGCAGAGTAAATTGACTAGTTGGCTTGCAACCACTAGTTTGGCCAATTGTGGAGGAATAAGGGGGAATGAGTGGATACGAAACGCAAGTCTTGGTTGGTATTTAATTACGTGTAATATATGTGTGTTTGTATAAAAAGGTTTTATTTAATTGGATTCTTGGCAAGTTTCAACTGACAGGGATTTTCTCACTGGACCATTAGGTCTAACCCTCATCATTTCTGTTTTAAAAATATGTATTCCAGGTTGAGGATCGTTCGTTAGCAAAGGGAAGAATTAATGTGTAAGGCGGGGTTAATAGCTGACAAGGATTAGGAACTGAATATGTGTTATGTTGTATCGTTTCGAGACTGCTGGGACCGTACGTGATTTGTTTGGTAAAATTCTTTTTATGAATATAACGATGTGATGCAATATATGTTATTTGAAACATTCATGGGAAAAAACGGGTTGTTACAGATGGTATCAGAGCCCTAGTTTAAGGGATTTAGGTATTAGTACATGTACCTAGACTTAAACTGCATGTGAAGTAGGATGTCCCTATTATTTTAGAACCTTGGGATATTAAGTATAACAAGGTAGAAGGAACATCATGTAAGGTAAATTCGAGTTACACCTGGCCAGTGTAATTGTGAACTTACAGTTACATGATTGGACTGGAATACCTTATTATATGGGGTATGTGCCTATGTGTATATTAACCTTGTTGAAATCTACAGAGTGGAAAGTCGGTCTCGACGTATGGATAGAGACGAAGACAGGTATATTTATATAAACTCTACACGTGCTAAAGTGCTATTTGACTTCGGTACAAACTGATTAATTGTGTTTTCAATCTTTTGTTGCTTATATGCGTTAGAAAAGAATTTGATAATTGTATTGGTAATATAGATAGGAGTGGAGTGCCTATTAAGTTATTTTTGATAATATTGTCGGAATTTGAGGTAGTAGTAAGTATAGGATGGTGTTGGAACTTGATTTTTGTTAAAATTGTGGATTAGGTAATGATAAGTGATCCTCGGTAATTCGGTATATATTGGAATAAGTAGTTATGATGAAAGAAGAGATTGTCGAGTGATTGATTTAAAGTTTCCGTTTGTTAACAAGTTTTATATTAAGGATATATGAATTAATTTCGATAAGGCTTAGTGAGAGTGTAGGTTTGGAAGCATTTGGTGTGAAAAGAGGTTGGTTCTAATTTAGTAAGAGTGTAACAAATATTTTGGATGATATCGAATTTAGTATGCTTATTCATTATGATATTGCTTGGGATAAATTTAAGTGAGAAATCAGGGATAATTGAACTAGAAAGTGAAGATTGTTTTTGGGAGTGATTAGTAAGGAAAAGCTATTAGTGAACAAGGTGATAACCCGTTATCATACGTGTTTGGATTTGAAAGATTTATCACGGTGGTAGTAAAATTATTGTATGAGAACGAAAGTGGATGGTAGTTTAAATTGGAATGAATGATCTAACACTTGCAACTGTTTGCAATTTTTCAAATTGAAGGTGCATGTTAGAATTTTGGAAAGTTATTGCGAAAGTGTAGAATGTGGCGTTATGTATAATTCAGTATTTCAAACGCTAGGTTATGCCTCCAAATGTTAAAGTTTATGTTATGAATAAAATTTTAAACGTGTTAAATGATTTGTGATATATAAAAATATATATGTATATATATATATATATATAATTTAGTGCTGAAAGAGGCATGATGAGATACTTTGTGCTGAAAGAGGCACGGTGAAATATTGTACGTGGAAAGAGGCACGATGACATATTTTGTGCTGAAAGAGGCACGAGGTGAAATAAAGATGTACTGATTTTGTTATAAAGATGTTTTTATGGTTGTTATATTTTGGGGATGGGTGTATAGTGTAGATCCAATTTGTTTATTATCGTTTTGAAAGAATATGTTAACGATATTTGAAAAATGAAAAAAAAAGTGTGTGGTTGTTTCGGGCAATGGATGTGATTTCGGATTAACTCGGTTAAATTCCTGATATGAGGTGTGGTGAAATTATTGGTTAAGTATAGTAATTGTGGGAATTGGGTGTGTGCGATTGGTTTGGAGGTGAAAGAAAGCTAGCTCATAGGATCGGTCTAGAGTAAGCACCTCCTAGTGAGCTATCCTTGGGGAAGCGTATTTTATGTTGAGGAAAGAGTAGAAGAAAATAGTCGAATGTAATGATCGGGGTGAAGGACCATGGGATAGGACGTGGTAGTAGTATGAGAGTGATGTTGTGGCAAAGTGTGGAAATCAATTGTAATCTAAGGTTCGGGGTCGGTGTAATTAATGCAAGAAAGTGTTGTCTGTCTTAGATATATTTTGGATTAGAGAAGTGACGGTAGAGTTGGGGATGACCTATGGAGAAAAGTTCAACTAGGGTTAAGGTGATACTCCAAGTTGATTTTGTAATCTATTGGGGAGTAGAATGTCGTTATTTTTTTTTTAGTGTTGGATTGTTGGGACATTTTAGAGACGGTGATCGAAGGCGCAGTGTGTACAGTCAGCCGAGGCCAAGGGAAAAGGTAGAGTACTTAGTGTAATTTATTGCTTTCTAGAACATAGGAGTATGTATGCTACATTGCCTGGTGCTTATTACACTTTGCTGCATGACTATTACTTGCCAGTAGGAATTTAAGCTAGTCCTGATAGGTTGTTAAGTGACTGCCTTATAAGTGGTATACAGTAGGAACTAAATAGCCTTAGAATATTTGATTTAGTTCTATTGCGCAGCTCTTGTTTGAGTCTAACCGTTGTGGGATAGAATCTTTATTTCGAATGTCTATCTGATTTCACACTGTATGCGACTGTGCATTCGCGAGGCGACTCGTCATGACTAGTGGAGATTCCGTCATAGCAAGGGTAGTAGGATGAGGTGAACCTGGAGTCTGGATTTGTGAATGATATTGGTATGATTGATCTGGGATATTATACCTTGTTTTTATCACGCGGGTTTTCTTCTTGGAGTAAGAGTTGTTGTAGTTAGGAGGGTACTAAATTGTTGGTATGCGCCTTGGTATTGAAGGGTTACGCATAGTGAGAGTTCATTCAACCTTTCCCGTGTCGATTCTGCGGAAGGGCTTAGCCGAAGCAAGTAAGGTTGTACCGTTAGAAAACACCGGATTGGATCAAAGGTGGAATGATGTGGGGGAAGCGTTGGCGATAGTGGGTCGCAAGGTTAGAAAACTAGGTTGCTGATAACCTGGACTTAACTGAAAGAGAATTGCATACTATGATAATAAAGTATAAGAAATTGATGCTTGAGAGTTTGCTGGATATAGAAAAATGGTTCAATGGGTTGGATGTTTACCTAATACTTCCCATGGATTGGAGAATTTAAGTTGAAAAAGGGATTTATATTAAGTGTTATGATTAGTGGGAAGAAAGCAATGATCAATAAATATTTTGATGGTCGTGTGATGAACCTTCTTTATGTAGTTGTTTAAGATAAAGAGTTGTTTTAAACTTGGTGCGGGACTTTGCATGTTAAGTCGTTAATGAGTTATATGATTAGTGACATGAAATTTTTTAACAGCGTTGTGATGAATTCTTTTCGGCTTAGTTTTGTAGTGAAATTTTTATATGATGATTTGGTAATTATTTTAGTTGGGTAAGGTGAGACCGGTGTTGATAAATTTCAAATTGCGGAGTGGTTTAAGTGAAACAAATGTCTACAGATTTGTGTTAGTATTTTTGTGCTAAGTTGGAGATGTAAGGAATTGATGTGATAGCGAGTTTGTTATTTTATTAAGGAATGAATTGGTATTGATATTTGGATGGAAGTCGGTATGAGTTATGGTGGTGAGGTTATTGAGATAATTGAAATGTTTGAAATTGTGTTTTGCTGATATTCGAGAAATTAAGTTGCTATTTAGACTTTGTTTAATTTGATGGATGAATTGGTGTCAAGTGCAATTAAGTATGGTTGTGTGATTATAGTAATTATGCTATGCTTTCATGGGAAATGGAAATGGTAGGATGAAGTTTACGGGTTTGATAAAATTAAGAATTTTTTTTCCGTGATATAAAGTGATTCGTGTTGAGTATATTCTATTCCATGAAAGAGTATAAGAAATAGGTAGTATTTACTAAGCAAATTTTATATTGAAAGTATATGTTTACGTTTTAGAGTTAGTATTGTAAAAGTGTAGAACACGACGTGTGTAGTAAAAGGCCGGTGAGGTTAAAAATAGTATTAGCGTGGTAAATGTCCCGAGTAAGCATATAATGTTCTGTTATTTGGATTAGATTCATATGAGTATAAGTTATTTCTTTCTAAGAGATAAGTGAATTTTCGAGTTAATTTGAACCTTCGTAGGATTTGATTATTGAGTGTGTATCGTTGTTTTAGAGGGGCGGATTTCTTGTGAGAAATTAAAACTCTTGATGTTTTGGGTTGAAATATTGAAGTGGGAACAAATGGTAAACTAGAAGCAGTAAAGCGGTGGGTCTAGTAAAAAGTCCTTTGAGGGTTCCGTAAACACTTTGATGTGTTCATAGAATTTGATATCTTTTCAACAGTAGTTACCCTAGTTCGTTGCTTGAGTGAATTCCGGGACGGAATTCTTTTAAGTGGGAGATGTTGTAATAACTAAGTATTTTATTTATTTATTTTATAAGTCTTTAATTTTAATAATTTTTGGAAAAATAAGTTAAGGGTTAGTCTTTTATATTATAAGAAAGTTAGAGGGTTTGTTTGGTATTTTTACCAAACTCCACACCACCACCACCGCCTTATTGCCTCACTAGGATGAGGTGTCCTCCTAATTGAGTATCTAAACAAATATCCTAAGTATTTTTTGTGTGAATTCGGTTTAGAGAGAGAGTGATATCGAAGAAGGGTCAAGAAGAAGAAGAAAGAATCTGATCTCCATAGCTGGGATTTTAGTGTTTATGCAGTAAACTGTTCAGGTGATCATCTGATTCCTTTCCCTTTTATATATTTAAGTTTTTAGAAGTTTATATTTGGGTTTTAAGTAATTTTAGAAAGGTATATGGGTCTTTGGTTATGTTTAGAATGTCAATAAGAGTCTAAAAATCATTTCTGGGTAAATATTGGACTGAAAGTCGTTTTTGCTGAGCTTATTAAAAAAGACGGTGAACAGTAATTTTTCAGGTTTTCGCAACAGTAGGTTGCGAGAAGTGAGGCTTTCGCAACAGTAGGTTGCGAGAAGTGAGGCTTTCGCAACAGTAGGTTGCGAGAAGTGAGGTTTTCGCAACAGTGGGTTGCGAGTTCTTTGGTTTTCGCAACAGTGGGTTGCGAAAAGTGAGGAATTCGCAAGCTGTGGGTTGCGAAAAGTGTTAAAATACAGATTTATTAATGAGGTGTATTCTTGTTAATTAACTATTTCAGATAGTAAAATTCAAAGATAAAAGTGGGACTTGTTGAAGAGATTTTTGGAGAACTATTGGAAAAGCATTCTGGTGGGTTTTATTTTAAAAACGTTTTTTCAACTGGAATACATATATATGTGATTTATATATATACATGAAATGGATATGTATGGGTTGAGAATGTGATACATAATGTGATTATGTGTTTTTATTGAAATGTTTATATACATGATGGTATACTGTAATTATATGAGTATTCTGCGAGAATACGGGGCCGGGATCCGAGGTGCGGACCGGTGTGTTGCCGGGTTCCGGTAAGCGGACATGCGTGTTTACTGTAGATGTTGTACAGCAGAGTAAATTGACTAGTTGGCTTGCAACCACTAGTTTGGCCAATTGTGGAGGAATAAGGGGGAATGAGTGGATACGAAACGCAAGTCTTGGTTGGTATTTAATGACGTGTAATATATGTGTGTTTGTATAAAAAGGTTTTATTTAATTGGATTCTTGGCAAGTTTCAACTGACAGGGATTTTCTCACTGGACCATTAGGTCTAACCCTCATCATTTCTGTTTTAAAAATATGTATTCCAGGTTGAGGATCGTTCGTTAGCAAAGGGAAGAATTAATGTGTAAGGTGGGGTTAATAGCTGACAAGGATTAGGAACTGAATATGTGTTATGTTGTATCGTTTCGAGACTGCTGGGACCGTACGTGATTTGTTTGGTAAAATTCTTTTTATGAATATAACGATGTGATGCAATATATGTTATTTGAAACATTCATGGGAAAAACGGGTTGTTACACTTAGCGTATGAGTGTTGTGGAAGACCAGTGACCAACTCTTTTGAAGAAAGAGTATTCAGCGTCTTGAAGTTGAGATGAGAGAGCCTCTTATGTCATAGCCAGTTGACATCAGTAGAGGATTTGGAGAGAAAACAAGAGTGTTCAGTGGTTGTTGAGTCCATGTTTATTACATAAACATTTTCTAAGCGATATCCACTGAGAGCAACTTTCTCTTTCTTGTCAGTGACGAAACATGCTTCCTTACTGAAGCAGACCTTGAAGTCCTTGTCACATAGCTGACTGATGCTAAGAAGAGTGTGCTTTAGTCCTTCAACGTATGCAACTCTTCTGAAGGTGGTAGTACCATTAGACAGTACACCAAACCCTTGGGTATATCCTTTACCATTTCCACCAAAGGTCACTGAGGGACCTTTCTCTTCCTTATATTCAGTGAGAGGTTCTTCTTTCCACTCATGTGTATAGAGCATCCACTATCGAGATACCAGATACCCTTCGAGACCTGCAAACAAAGGAAGATTAGTTTGGAATGGGCACCCATTTTACGATGGGACCACACTTGTCAGTGGTAGAGGATGTAGAAGGAGCAGCTATCTTTTGGAATGGGCACCCATTCACTTGCAAAGTGTCCTACTTTTTCACAGTTAAAGCAGGTAGCAGTAGCTGTTAGTCCCAGATGGCTTAACAAGTATTGTAGAAGGGGGGGTTGAATACAATACACAAAAATTTCACAATTTTAATTCTTATATTTGAAAAACTTTCAAAAGAATTACACACAGAAAACTTAAGACTGTTGCGGAAAAGAACAGATAAACTATTCTAACAATCTTACACAAAGTATACAACAAAACAACTAAGAACACTGAGAGCAAAGCTATTGAGTTTTAAGGCTTAAAAGAAGGTTTCTTGCACTGAGAGAATTTCTTGAAAGCGTGAGAATTGCATGAAGAGCACTTCTCCTTTTATAGTGCCAAGGAGTGCCCAAGCATTAAATGCTTGGGACACTTGTCATCTTCACATATGCTGATAATGTTGACTTCAGGAGAACTGTGAAGTCCTTGTCACTTTTCACTAGGTGCAGACAGAGTAGCTTGAGCAGATAAAAGGGACCTTAACTGAAAGTGGATAAAGAGACAAACTGTCACTTTTCTCTGCTGGAGGATATTGTCCCATAATAAATGATCTTCTGTCTTGAGCTTTTAGCACCGAAGTGGTTTCCACCGAGATTGAGAAATCTTCGGTGGAAAGAAGACTAGTCCACCGAAATTGCAAGCATGTTTCGGTGGTGAGAGGACCACCGAAATTACAAGTATATTTCGGTGGTGAGAGGAGCACCGAAAGAGTCATCGGTGGTGGATGGGGCCACCGAATTTGTCCATGCACTTCGGTGGAAGAAGGCCACCGAAATTGTCCTATAAATTCGGTGGAGAGAAGGCCACCGAAATGTCAAGGAATTTCGGTGGTGATGACTTGTTTGAATGTTGCCGAGAGTCTTCTATTTTCCACAAGTAGAGAGTCTTCAAGCTTGGTTTCGGTTGATCTTCGACTTCACCGAACATTTGATATCTTGTACAAGTCATTCAAAGAACTGAACTAAAATATTCTAAGTAGGAGTTTTAGGGAAAACATCGGTGAGTCAATTTCAAATCCTTGGTGACCCAACAATCTCCCCCTATTTGAATTTGAGCTCCTTATCTTAGAATATTCAAGAGTAAATAAAAGTAAGTGCGTTTTTGACCCTTTTTACTCTGTTGGGTTCTTTTCACATAGACCATTCTTTTTGTTCTTTTTGATCTTTTTCTTTTGTATGCGTATGTATACTGTGTACAGTATTTACAGGTAACGAAAGATAAAGTAGGTACAGAAATAAAATTCAAATAGAGATACTTGTATTAAGATAAGTTCTCGTACAATTTACAAAATGAGAAACTAACTTTTACAAGTACCAAATGGAGAGAACTTACTTCTTTGAGGTTTTGCGGCGCTTAATTTCATCCAGTAAGTTTCTATAGAACGGTTGAGCTTCGGGGATGTTCGGAAAGAGGTTGTGAATGCCTTCCAGAAATATAGTATCGGCGATGGATATCTGGGCAAATCTGAAGAATGCCCGACGACCGAGACCGTCGTTAAAGAACAATCCTGGTATTGGTGAGAGGCTTAAGGTTGTGGTAGGATAGGGAACAGAAGTGGGAATGGTAAGGTTAAGATTGTTTACATTCGGGATCTTACCTTCTCTTGCCATTTCCTTGAAGACTGAGTCAGGAGGATTTTTGACTTTGGGGAGGATGATCTTGTCTTTCAGAGACTGCAGTTTGGCTCTTTCTTCGGTGGAGAGGGTGATGTTATGTTTTCTTTTGATCTCCTTCATCTTATTCATTAGACCATCAATGTATTTGACAAAGATGTCTTTCTTTGGAGTTGGACTCCTGACAAGGTGTTGAGTGATTTCATACCATTCCGAGAGACCGAAGAGTTGGAGATGGCTTTCTTTCACACTCTTCATAGAACCATCTTCCCAGTTAATAATCAATCTGATGTCTTGAGGGTTTGCCTTGGAGGTGGCAATCTTTACTGAAGAAATTTGTGACCTATAGCTTCGGTGGTGCATGGTCTTTTTGTACCAACTAATTTCTTCATTCTTTTCTTGTTCCAAGGCACTGAGCACCGATTTCTGTGTTTGGATGGCATCGGTGGACTTGACTTTTGTAGCTTCTTCTGCGGCAGCTTTGAGAGACAGATGTCTGGATTTGTCTAAGTCGATTTGAGTTATTCTTTCTTCTTCAATTTCTTGAGCAGAGAGGCCAAGTTCGGTGGTGATAGGTTGAGAAGCAGGCTTGAGTTTGAGAGTTTCAGCGTCCTTCGGTCGAGCCCCATATCTTGCCAGATCCTTTTTCTTCTTTGCTTCTCTGGCCAATTCTTCGGCCGAAAGAGTTCTTTTTCCTTTGTCTTCGGGAGCTTTGCTGGACTGCTCCCCCTCAAATGATGCATTAAGGCCAAGAGCTTCGGTGGAGCCAGTATGGGTCGGTGAGAGTGAGACATTTTTCGGTGGAGAAGAGGGTTTCGGTGAAGAGGTAGAGAGTTTCGGTGGTGAGGAGGATTTCGGTGAAGAGGAGGATTTTGGTGAAGAGGGTTTCGGTGGAGGCTGGTTACTGGAAAGTTTCTTGATGGATGGAAGTTTCGGTGGAGCCGCGGTTTTCTCCCCCTCAGGAACAGCCGGTAACTTGAAACCCAACTCATAGAAGGCCTTATCAAACTTGGAGTGTAGGAAGGCCAGACTCGTTTCGGTGGTATGGGGAACCAAGGCAAAGTCACCGAGATCCATTTCCCACTGGGAACGTTCAGGATTGGGTGAGTCGGTGGAAGGTTTGGAGAGGGACTCCACTGTGGTAGAAAGGGTAGATAATTTTTCTTGAATGGGGCGTAGGGCTTCGGTGATGGCATCAAGAAGAAGATGCGGTAGCTGAGACTCGAGGTTAGAGATGCGTGAATTGGCTTGGGAGATTAAGGTGATGGTAGATTTAAGAAAGGTAGAGGTGCGGTCGATGTGCGAGGAAGTTTGGCCACCGATTTCGGGGAACGAACAGTGCCATCGAAGGGGATCCGCTTCGGGAAGAGGATGTCGTAAGTGAGGCGCGAGTGCGTCGGTGTAGAGGGTTCGGGGAGGTCGGGGAGGTGAGGGTGTACGTTGTGGAGAGTGTTGCCTCGGCGAGGGAGGCTCGATGGGATGTTCTTCGGGGGACGGGATGGTTCGGGGAGAACCAGCGTCCGCTAAAAGAAATGCAAAGAAATCATGTGGGGGTGAAGTCTGTGGGGGGGAACCCTGATTGGGTTGTGCAATCTCATCGATCAGAAACTGATCGGGTGAAAAGCTGTGAAGTGAAAAATCAGAACCCTCGAGAGGAGAGACCTCGAGGTCATCTCCACCACCCAAAGAATCGAGTGGGGAGGTTTATTGAGGGTTCTCCAAGTGTACAACTGAGGCCTTTTGAGAGGCAACAGAGGAGTTGGTGGGGTCTGAAACGGATACCCTTGGCCCGGAGGGATGAAGTTCAATAACTGGCGATTTTTGAGAATCGACAGTTGGATTTGTTGGAGGGGCCGATGGTTTTCGGGACCTCTTTGGAAGAGATCCCGAAGGGGAAGATGAGTGCCTCCGCTTATGAGAAGGGGTTTGAACCGGGGAAGCCTCCGAGGGAACTCTCGGTGACGTAGTTCGAGAAGCGGGTGCAGAGGTGTCGGTGGCCTTTCGTCGTTTCTTTTGAGTGCCACCCGACGTAACTCGGTAACGGGGAGTAGGGGCCACTACAGTTGGAGGGACCTCGGGAATTTCTAGGTGTTGAAACCCGGGAATTTCCGCATCACCCCAATGTAGTTCGGGAGAAAGAGCAAAAGAGATCATACCTGGTCGTAATGGGCGATCGGTGGCGAGAGGCTTAACGTTGAGAGTTTTGGTGCCTACACACGGAAAAGACCAGTCATAAGAGAAGCACGGTAAAGGGGATTTGCGATCTGACTCCAATGCCTTAGAAAGTTTGTGCTGTATGATCATTGAGATGAAGCGTGGAAAGGCAACATAGCATTTCTTGGGAGTCTTGATGACCTCGACAAGCTCTGAGAAGAAATATTGGGCGAAGTCGACTTTTCTTTGGAAGATGAGGGCATGAGCGAGTTTGTTGACGTGTGAAGGCGATTGATCATGCCCACTTGTTTTGCGTGAGAGGCAATGGATAACGTGGGCAAAGAAGAAATTCCATATGCCTCCCATTTTGCTGCGAAGAAGAGTACCGGGGCCTTTGGAGCTTTTGGAGGAGTCGTCGAGCACATAACCGGTGGTAAGAACAATGTCTTCATGTATGGTGTCCAAATACATGTCTTCATAGTCGGAAAAGGCGTCGATCTTGAGAGCGAGACGAACATCATCGACTCCAAAAGTGAGGTCGTGATCACCGGCGTCGTCGGAAAGAATGGAGGCGTGAATGGCTTCGTTGGAGGGATCGTACACACATGTTAACCAAAATCTACCAATGAGAATTTTACTCATCTTGGGGTTGCATGAAAAGGCATGAAGAAGAGGAGAGCGAGTGAGGAACTTTGCGACTATGGAGAACTCGGGATGAGCTGGATCCGGGTCGAAGCGGGCAACGTGATTGCATTGATTAAACTTAAGCTCTTCAAATCGTGTGGGAATAGGGTATCGAGAAGATGCCATGAGAGAAATGTGTTTGAGAGAGAAGAGAGAGTGCAGGTTTGAAACTTGAGGAAGAAGTGGAAAAGATGTAGGGGACGGTATGTATATATAGTGAAAGGATAAGGTACCGTGATGATGATTTTGCATTGGGAAATGGGACATGCGACTCATGAGATGAAAGGTTTCTTGGGGAATCGGGACACGGAATGACGGATAGGCGAAAGGTCTGACACAAATGCAATTGAGTGGTCACAAGTGGGCGTTGGGAATCGTAAGGATCGGTGTAGACTCGGTGATGGTTCGGTGGACATTTCGGTGGACATTTCGGTGATTATTCGGTGGACAATCGGTGAGAGATCGGTGGAGGATCGGTGGAAAAAGTCGTAGGGTTTCACCGATTGAGGAGATTACCACCGAAATGGAACTTCGGTGGTAGAGTGGATTCACCGAATTTGGATTTCAGTGGTGGAATGGTATCACCGAATGGAGATGACCACCGAAATGAGACTTCGGTGGTGGACAAGTTTCACCGATTTTGAAGATTATCACCGAAATGAGGCTTCGGTGGTAGAAAGGTTTCACCGAATTTGTAGAATTTCGGGGAGGGTTTAGATAACTTCTACCAAAATGTGGACCGAGAAGATGCCACCGAATTTTGATTCGGTGGTTGGAAAGAAAGAAGAAAAGAAAAGATTTAACACATAGATTTGTCCACCGATGAGAGATCGGTGGTGAGAGAGAGGTAGATAAAAAAGAGTCCACCGATGTGAGATCGGTGGAGTATGAACACTTGTTTATTCTTGTAGATTGCACATCCCAAGTTCACTGATGAGAAAGTTGAACCTGGTTTCATCAAGAGGTTTGGTGAAAAGATCAGCAAGCTGCAAATCGGTGGGAATGAAGTGCAGTTCAATGTCACCGTTGGAAATGTGGTCCCTGATGAAATGATACCTGATATCGATGTGTTTAGATCTAGAGTGAAGAACAGGATTATTTGCTATAGCTATAGCACTGGAATTATCACACAGAATTGGGACTTTAGAAAAGAATTGATTATAGTCCCGTAGTTGGTTTCTCATCCATAGAATCTGAGCACAACAGCTCCCAGCAGCTACATATTCAGCCTCAGCAGTAGAGGTTGATACAGAGTTTTGTTTCTTGCTGGACCAACTTACCAATTTTCCACCAAGGAGCTGACAGCTTCCTGTAGTACTCTTTCTATCAATCTGGGAACCTGCATAGTCTGAATCTGAGTAACCAATTAGTTCAAAACCCGAGTCTTTGGGATACCAAAGACCCAAGTGCAGTGTGCCCTTAAGGTACCGAAAAATTCGTTTTACAGCCTTTAAATGTGATTCTTTAGGATTGGCCTGATAACGAGCACATAGACAGGTAGCAAACATAATATCCGGTCTGCTAGCAGTTAGGTAAAGCAGAGAGCCTATCATACCTCGGTAAAGAGTGACATCCACAGATTCACCTTTTAGATCAGCACACAGTTTCAAGGGAGGTGCCATGGGAGTTTTCATAGGAGAGCTATCTAGAAAGTTAAATTTCTTCAGAAGGTCACAAATATATTTGCTTTGATTTATAAAAATCCCTTCTGAAGATTGTTTGACTTGAAGGCCCAAGAAAAATGTAAGCTCTCCCATCATGCTCATCTCATATTCACTCATCATGAGAGAAGCAAACTCATCACATAGGCATTCATCAGTGGCACCAAAGATGATGTCATCAACATAGATTTGAACAAGAATGATATTACCTAAGGTTTCTTTGATGAAGAGAGTATTGTCAATTTTACCTCTGGAATATCCATGCTTGAGAAGAAAGTTGGCAATAGTGTCATACCAAGCACGTGGAGCTTGCTTGAGACCATACAATGCTTTGTCAAGTCTGTACACATAGTCTGGATGAGCTGGGTCTTCAAAGCCAGGAGGTTGTTTCACATAGACTTCCTCTGCAAGTTCCCCATTGAGAAAGGCACTTTTAACATCCATTTGAAAGACCCTAAAATTTCGGTAGGCAGCATGAGCCAGAAAGATCCTTATAGCTTCAAGTCTTGCAACAGGGGCAAATGTTTCATCATAGTCAATGCCTTCTTCCTGTCTGTATCCTTGAGCTACTAATCGGGCCTTGTTCCTGATAACAGTACCATCTTCATCCATTTTGTTCCTGAATACCCACTTGGTTCCAATGATTGTCTTGTTTCTGGGTTTGGGAACCAATCTCGAAACTTTATTTCTCTGGAACTGAGAAAGTTCTTCTTGCATGGCAGTGATCCAACAAGGATCTGATAGAGCTTCATCCACTTTCTTGGGTTCAGAGAGAGAGAGTAAATTCACATAGAGACAAATATTTCCAACTCCTCTGCGAGTTTGGACACCTGCTTGTTGGTCACCAATAATTTGATCTATGGGGTGATCTTTGGTCCATTTTAGAGCAGGGGGTAAAGGTGATGGGGTATGAGAGGTAGAGTGAACTGGAGTAGTGGGATCAGAGGTTTGGTGTAAGATGGGATTTTCGGTAGTGGATGCCATGTGATTTTCGGTGGGATTAAGGATGGAAGAAGGGCTTCGGTGTGGAGTTTCGGTGGGAATAGGAAAATCGGTGTGAGAGATGGGTTGATCAATTTCGGTGGGAGAGAGTGATCCAGCTGGGTTTTTTGAGGTAGATGGATTTGAGGGAATTGAGGAGATATCGGTGGAAGTGACTAAGGGGATATCACCAATACATGATGAGATCCATCTGTGTAAATCATCCTCATCACTTGAAAGTGATGAACATCTGAGATCATCAAACTTGACATGAATGGACTCATCAATGCATTTTCTTCTGAGATTGTACACCCTATAAGCTTTGGAGGATAAGGAGTACCCAACAAATATTCCCTCATCTGCCTTGGGATCAAACTTCCCAAGATTTTCACGATCATTGAGAATAAAGCAGATACACCCAAAGACATGAAGAAAGCCAATATTTGGTTTTCTGCCATGAAAAACTTCATACGGGGTTTTATCATGTCTTTTGGATATTACTGACCTGTTTTGAGTGAAGCAGGCAGTATTCACAGCTTCGGCCCAAAAATAGGTGGGGAGATTTGATTCACTCAGCATGGATCTAGCGGCCTCACACAGTGTTCTGTTTTTCCTTTCCACCACTCCATTTTGCTGAGGAGTACGAACAACAGAGAAGTTCTGAGAGATCCCTTTCTCGGTGAAGAAGTCTTCAAGAGCACTATTTCTGAATTCAGTGCCATTGTCACTCCTTACCGAGCGGACAAGCTGGCCATTGAGAACTTCATTTTTCTTGACAAAGTTGATGATTTCTTCAGTGGCATCACTTTTGTACCTGAGAAAGAACACCCAAGTATATCTGGTAAATTCATCAACAATAACAAGAATATACCTTTTGCCTCCAAGACTTGGAGTGCTGACTGGTCCACATAGATCCATGTGCAGCAATTGAAGAGGAAGAGTGATGGAAGAGCATTGCTTCGTCTTGAAGGATGTTTTGGTGAGCTTTCCCTTTTCACATGCATCACACAGCTTCTCTTTGACAAAGTTCAACTTTGGCATGCCCGTCACCAGCTCTTTGTTGGAGATTTTATGCAAGGTCTTGAAGTTTAGATGAGAGAGACGTTTGTGCCACAACCAGTTCCTTTTGGATGCATCATTTGACACAAAGCAGACATTTGATGAAGAATTGGATTGTCCCATATCTATGACGTAGACATTTTCCATCCGTCTTCCCGATAACACCACATTGAATTGTTTGTCTACCACGGAGCAGACACAAAGTTCAAAGATAACTTTGTATCCAAGATCACACAGTTGGCTAATGCTGAGGAGGTTATGCATGAGGTCGTCCACAAAAGCCACTTTATTGAAGGTTACAGATCCATTAGAGAGAGTTCCGTATCCTTTGGTGTAACCCTTAGAATTATCACCAAAAGTTACAGATGGACCTTTTCCCGGCACATAGTTGATGAGAAGAGACTTGTTTCCCGTCATGTGGCGTGAGCACCCGCTGTCTAGATACCAAATTTGATGGTGCTCAAAAGCCTGCATGCAAACACATATTAGTTCTTTGGTACCCATTTTGTAATGGGTCCTTTGGGGTTAGAAGAGCATGATTCCTTAAGCTTGGATCTATCAATTCTATCCTTGGGACAGTCCTTAGCCATATGAAAAGTGTCACCACAGTTATAGCATTTTCTATAGATAAACACCTTTTTAACATTTTTAGCATTTTTCATGTTTTGGTTTTTATCATTTGTTCTTATAACCTTGTTAGAGGAGAACAGAGCAGAAGGCTTGTACCCAAGGATTCCTTTGGATAAATCTTTGGAGATTGATTTTCTTAAAAGCACAGATCTAGGAATTTGATGAATATAAGTGTTGTTAGAGGGAATGTTTGGGGTAAAACTTTTAGGATGGGAGCTTGCCATGCAGTTGACCACCGATTTTCCTTTGTCGGCACAGGAGATCCTTTTTGAGTGAACAGGAGTTTCTCTTTTGGGGATCTTTGAGGGCTTAGGTTCGGTGTAGGTATCTATGTGAATAGATTTTAACACTTCATGAAGAGGAATTGGAGGATCATTGATTGAGGGATCGGTGGGCACAAAGGGGATAAGATTGGTGGGTTTAGATCTTTTGGAAGGATTAGCTTTTGAAGAGTTTGAGGAGGAGGCTTCATCCATGGCCGAAAATTTGAGCTGATCATGGATGGGTTTAGAAACGTCATTTGAATCTTGCTTCTCAATGATTTGCAATGAGGAGTCTTTGGCCTTTAAGGATATACCATACTTTAAGGCTTCACACAGATCTAACGAGTTCAAAGAGATGGAATCACAAGAGCTAGAATCAGAGAAATCATCACATGCATTGGTGGGGGGAACAAGAGCAAGAGTGGACTCACAAACATCAGTTTTTCCAAATCCTAGACCGAACTTGTTTGAACTACAGATTTGACTTTGAAAGATTTGTTCAAGATTTTTGGAAGAGCTTGACCATTTTTTGATGACTTCTTGTTCCCTTTTTAGTTTCTTAAACAGGGAGTTCTTTTCTTTTGAGATCACATGATTTATTGTTTTCAAGTCCTCAAGCTCATTTTTGATTTCCTCAAACCTTTTAAGCTTAGACATGCAAATTTCAAGTTCAGCTTTGAGCTCTTTCACTTGAGCAGATTTTCTATTCTTACTGTCTTTAACAGAATAAAAATCTTGAGTTAAAGACTCATAGGCATTGATCTTTTCAATATCAGACATATTATTGAAGGGATGTACCTGAGCGTAGGCTGTGGAGCACCCAGTTGCCACAAGAGCCATAGGAGAAGTGGCCTTTTCGGAAACTTCCATTTCTTCTGAGATGGCCACGAAGCATCTATTCTGAGAATCACTGTCGGAGGTGTCTTCGTCGTCCCAATCGTGGGTTTCTGCCATGAGACCCTTCCCTTTTCTCTCTAGACCCTCACTCCTTTCCTTCTCTTTCTTGTACTTGGCCTTGTATTTCTCAGCACGCTCCTGATGATTTAAGAAGGATGGTGGGGACTCCTTTTTGGGAAAGGTTGATTTGAAAGGCATGTGTTTGGATTTTTCCCTTTTTGAAGAGGGATTGTCAGAAGAAGTAAATCTGGACTTGGAGATACGCTTGCTTCTACACTCAGATGCAAAATGTCCTTTCTTGCCACAGTTGTAGCATTCCTCATTAGACTTGTCAGAAGAAGTTTTGAAAGATGAAGTTTTTCTAAGACTTCGAGATTTGTTGAAGGGACGAAACTTGTGTTTAGAACCGGCCATCATTGCCATCTCATCCGACAACTGTTCAACCATGATATCCTCACCTTCATCATCAGCATCACTAAGATATGCTTCCGTTTGGTGGGTTACATTTGTTTGGCTGTCATTGTCAGAGTCAGATGAAGGATAGGTGATTCTAGGAAGATTTTGAGAATTCTTGGAACTTTCACTAACAAGAGCTATAGAGGAGCTCTTTATTTCTTTGATGAAAGATTTCCGTTGAAGCTTGGTTTGCTCAAAATTGAAAAGAGTACCATATAAAACAGTTAAGGGCATGAACTCAAGGTCCTTGGTAGTTTTAATACAAGTACATATGTTTTCCCAAAATTCTGGGAGACAGTCCATGAACTTGCATAAAACTTCCTCATTATCATAGACTCTGCCCAATAACTTGAGATCATTAATAAGAGAGTTGAAGCGATTGTAGAAGCTAGGAAGAGATTCTCCTTTTTCAAAAGAAAATAGTTCATACTTTCTGATAAGACCAATCTTTTTACATTTCTTGACTTCCTCTGTACCTTCGTACAGAACACATAGAGTGGTCCACATTTCTTTGGCAGTTTCAAAGTTCACCAAAGAGTGGTAGACCTCATCAGGAAGAGAGAGAGCAATAATAGCTCTTACCTTGGAGTCAAGAGTAACTAAACGTTTTTCCTCATCAGTATACTTTTTAGGATTTTTGAGAATATACCGACCAGTAGCACTGGATTTTTCCTCATCAGAATCACTAGAGATTTCCTTTTCAAATGTCTCTTTACCTGGCCTCTGCGTGTCATAGCGAGCCCAAACTCTGGGGATAATGGGTCCCTCTTTGAGAATGGTTGGATATCTAGTATCCACTCCTTCCATGAATAGCATCATGCGGCTTTTCCACAAGGAGAAGTTGTTGGCATTAAACTTAGGAGGTTTTGAAATAGACCCATTTTCTGAAAAGTTGTTTTGAAGAGAGTTTTCAACAGTAGAAGAAGAAGAGGCAGCCATCGCAGATCAAGTTTATGGGATTAAACTTTCTGCTCTGATACCACATGTTAGGATCCAAGCGCTTACCACTACGCCAAAAGCAATTGCTGGTGGAGAAGGCGCAACTTATTTCCATATAGCGTAGCAGCCAGCACCACGTTTTGATTTAGGGAGATGCTGGTCAATGACCCAACAATCCCCCCCCCCCCAGCATCTGCCAGCACTCTTGGCTGCACAGCATGCCTTTGGCATTATAATGCACTCCATGGGATTCGAACCCGTGACCTGCTCTGATACCACTTGTTAGTCCCAGATGGCTTAACAAGTATTGTAGAAGGGGGGGTTGAATACAATACACAAAAATTTCACAATTTTAATTCTTATATTTGAAAAACTTTCAAAAGAATTACACACAGAAAACTTAAGACTGTTGCGGAAAAGAACAGATAAACTATTCTAACAATCTTACACAAAGTATACAACAAAACAACTAAGAACACTGAGAGCAAAGCTATTGAGTTTTAAGGCTTAAAAGAAGGTTTCTTGCACTGAGAGAATTTCTTGAAAGCGTGAGAATTGCATGAAGAGCACTTCTCCTTTTATAGTGCCAAGGAGTGCCCAAGCATTAAATGCTTGGGACACTTGTCATCTTCACATATGCTGATAATGTTGACTTCAGGAGAACTGTGAAGTCCTTGTCACTTTTCACTAGGTGCAGACAGAGTAACTTGAGCAGATAAAAGGGACCTTAACTGAAAGTGGATAAAGAGACAAACTGTCACTTTTCTCTGCTGGAGGATATTGTCCCATAATAAATGATCTTCTGTCTTGAGCTTTTAGCACCGAAGTGGTTTCCACCGAGATTGAGAAATCTTCGGTGGAAAGAAGACTAGTCCACCGAAATTGCAAGCATGTTTCGGTGGTGAGAGGACCACCGAAATTACAAGTATATTTCGGTGGTGAGAGGAGCACCGAAAGAGTCATCGGTGGTGGATGGGGCCACCGAATTTGTCCATGCACTTCGGTGGAAGAAGGCCACCGAAATTGTCCTATAAATTCGGTGGAGAGAAGGCCACCGAAATGTCAAGGAATTTCGGTGGTGATGACTTGTTTGAATGTTGCCGAGAGTCTTCTATTTTCCACAAGTAGAGAGTCTTCAAGCTTGGTTTCGGTTGATCTTCGACTTCACCGAACATTTGATATCTTATACAAGTCATTCAAAGAACTAAACTAAAATATTCTAAGTAGGAGTTTTAGGGAAAACATCGGTGAGTCAATTTCAAATCCTTGGTGACCCAACAGTAGCCTTATCAACAGGAGTAGATTTTGGCTTGTCAGCGAGGGAAAGAGGTTTAGTTCTTCTGAAGTTACTCTTTCTAGCAAATCTCCTGAAAGAATTTGTCAGGAGTGCTAGATATTCATCAAGTTCTGAAGGATCAGCTTCTAATGAATCATCAGAGTTAGATTCTATTTCATTGATCGTGAGAGGTGATCGCTGAGTAGGCACTGACTCTGAGGAGAGTAAAGCAACATGTGTGCTTTTGGAATCTTTGACAAGATTCTTCTTAAGTTGACACGACTGCTCATGATTGAGCATAGTGCCAAATAAGGTAGAGAGGGTCATGAATTTAAGATCCTTATATAGTTTAAGACACATGGTGTAATTGTCCCAACTTTCAGGAAGACATTCTAAGAATTTTGTCATGATCTCAGAGTTACCATAGGTCTTACCAACAGTCTTTAAATCAATAATTAAACAATTAAAGCGTTGGTGAACTTCAGAATGAGTTTCATTCTTACCACAAATGAAACTTTCATACTGCCTTACCAGGTTTATTCTTCTAGAGTCCTGGACTTCAGCGGTACCATCATATTGAACACATATAGTGTCCCGCATGGCCTTTTAGCCTTTTAGATTCATGATGGAATGGCAGACTTCATCAAGAAGAGCCATGGAGATGATGGATCTGGCCTTGGTGTCGATGGCCACTTTCTTCTTGTCCTATTCACTCCACTGAGAGATTTCTCTGATGATTGTTCGTTCAGGAACAGCAGGAGTAGTCACAGTGGCTGGAACAACACCATGAATCACATGATGAATATATGGTCCATTTTCAACGTAGTAAGGTATAGTGGGATCTATACCTTCCAAGAAAAGCATCATTCGATTTTTCCTAAGATTGAAGTTATCTTTGCTAAATCGAGGTGGTTTGGCAAGAGAGCCATTATCTATGTAGTTAGTGTTTGTGTTATTTGGCATATTGAAGAAATAGCAAGTAAGAGAGTATAAGCAAGATCTTGTTTATAGGATTAACCAATCTGCTCGGATACCACTTGTTGGTCCCGAAGTGTTATACAAGTTTGTAGAAGGGGGGGGGGGGTTGAATACAAACACATATTTTTATCTTTAAAATTGTTTATTGATATAATCAAACAATTTACAGTTTGTTGCGGAATAAGATCAAGTATAAAACCTAATCTAAACAAACTATGAGGATCACACAGATTTCTTGCACTAGAAAAGATAGAGAGAAAATAAGAAAACCTAAGGAAAGATTTTCTTGCACTAAGTAGTTCAGCGAGGAAGAGTTTCTTCACGAATGAAGTAGGGTTTCGTATTTATACTAAATGCATTAAATGCAAGTCAATACAACTTTACACGTGGTAGCGTCTGGTTGGTTGCATGGATTTGACTTTAGCAAACATCCCTTTTGGTCGTATGATGAATAGTGTAGTTGGCATAGTGGTTTGTACGATCCTGGACAAAGGGATGTCCTTTTGACAAATCGTATAAAAGGCGTGCAAGGAGATAAGACAAACGTTTCTTGTAGAACAGGCTTCATGATCAGCGATTGCTGAGTTGATCTTTATCAGCGAATGATAAAGTTCAGCGACCGCTGAAGTCTTCTACTTGAAACTTCGCGTGAAATGGACAAGTCTTGGCTTCGCTGATATCCGCATCAGGTCAGTGGTAGACTTAGTCACTCGTTCGTCAGCTTGGTCTTCGATTTCATCTGTGAACTCAGTTGTCGCGAATCTTGTCTTCAGGGATCATAAGCAAACAATTATATGATGAACTTTCAGCGATCATCAGTGAGACTGAACAGGCTCAGGGCTCACTGATGTACATGTATCGCTGAAGCATAAATTAAATAACAAAGTTTTCCATCAACGATAATAAACAGACTTAGTATATTTTCTTTGATGGTGAAACTCTAATACATATTGTTTACTTACAATTTTCACTAAGTAATTCTCAGGGTCATTATCAAATCACTGAAGTGTTTGGATCAACTAATTACATAAATGTTTTTAAATTTAAAAACAAAATATTTAAGAAAAATTAGTTAATGTCTTATATAAAATTAGGGGATATTAATTTAAAGTTTATCATATTAGAGCATCTCCAACATCATTGTTAAAATAAAAATGAGTTTTTGTTTGCTATTCTTTTCTAACAATATTGCTATTTGTAAAAAAATGCATTGATTAATATATTTTAGTTAAACTATGATTATGTTTTTAATATTATGAGGGTGTAAAATGAAAATAAATAATGAAAGGGATATAAAACAAATTAATTCGTACATGTTCATGATATTTAATAACATGATTAAATCCAAAAATATTCAATATTGAGCTTATTTCGAAGGTATTGACGAGACGATTACAATGGTATAATTTGTAAAAAAGAAATGTATTTTTTTTAATTGCATTCTAGTTCATATAAGATTATTTATGTTAATACGATAAGGGTATAAAATAAAAAAATAAAAAAATAAGAGATTAAAAGTAAATTGAATAAGTAATTTTAAGAGTATTAAGTGTAACTTAAAAATTGAAAATTATTTGATTTTTGAAAGACGTGCGCTTTTAAGGTTGTACGTCATGTACGTGTTAAAAATAAACGTATGTTAAAAATAACCGTTATATTTTTTTTTAATAAAGTAGTATAAATTAGGGGCGGACGAACGCGTTCTTGACGGGGCTCAAATGGCTTCATAATTTTTAAAGAAAGTTATGTTTTTATATTATAATTTAGTTTTTTTTTAAATTAAAATTATATCGTGTTTTGGATGTTTAGACCCTAAAAAATGGTTTAACCGCGTAATTTTTTTATTCCAGATCATTTCATACTTGTTTTCTTTATTCTTTTAGGATAATGGTTTATATATGTTTATGGGAAATTAATTAAAATACCCC
This sequence comes from Saussurea involucrata, assembly GCA_033807775.1. NCBI lineage: Eukaryota > Viridiplantae > Streptophyta > Magnoliopsida > Asterales > Asteraceae > Saussurea > Saussurea involucrata. The sequence continues at coordinate 92,825,474 of CM066314.1, forward strand.
AAGTTTGACCATCTCTTACCAAAATACTCAAAATCTCTCCCAGTTTACAAAATACCCAAAAAGCCCGCGATGGGCCCCGTGATCGCGGGCCCAGGCCCACGTGGCAAACTGTTTCGGCCAAAAGCTCCGCAAAGCCCCCCAACTTTGCCCGCGTTGGCAAGTTTCGTCCCTGCCCGCGATCGCAGCCCGCGATAGGGCAAAAAAATTACATTTTTGGTCCCTGTTTTTTGTGTCTTTGTTCAGTAAAAAAAAAATACAAATTGTTCAAAAGAAATTTTAGCAAAACCGAGCTGCGTGAGCACAAGATTTTGGAGCTGCATTCGTGTCCGCAGGTCGCACACAAGTTCGACGATTTTAGCTTACGAAATCGTCAATCGGCACCCCCCCTGCGCGCGGGTAGGTGTTGGAGTAAAACCATGCAAGGAGCTTGTCAACTCCTCACACTTCTTTCCTTATAAACCAAATAAAGTTCCTTCCTCCTTCCTATGTGGGACAACTTCCCACACCCAAATTGGTTTTTGCTAATTTAATGGTTTTTACTCAACTTTGAGCATCGATATCTCATTCACACATACTCCGTTTTCGACGCATTATATATCGTTTCGAAGCTCTCATATAGGAGAACATAAACCCATTAAAAGTTAATTATATATACCACATATATATATATATATTTAAATGTGTCCAAAGTTTCCTAAAAACCATATATATACCATATATATATAGATATGCATTGTATACTTCATTACTTAAGTAAGCACACAAACATACATGTGATGCACATCTATATATATATGGTATATATATGGTTTTTAGGAAACTTTGGACACATTTAAATATATATATATATGTGGTATATATAATTAACTTTTGGTGGGTTTATGTTCTCCTATATGAGAGCTTCGAAACGATATATAATGCGTCGAAAACGGAGTATGTGTGAATGAGATATCGATGCTCAAAGTTGAGTAAAAACCATGAAATTAGCAAAAACCAATTTGGGTGTGGGAAGTTGTCCCACTGATAACTCTATTTTTAGAGTTATTATTTCCTTTTATTTTACATTTTATTTTGTCAATTTTAGCCATTTCACTTCTTAAAACCTCCATTCTTGGCACATTTTTATAAAAAGGGCAAACGAGGTGAGTTTTAGTGTCAAACAAATTATTTGGTGGATTTTGGGTGGTTTTCACATTTTATTCGCAGTGAGATGAACAGTGCCCACTCCAAACTGCCCACTGCCGATACTGGATAAAGACAAAAAGAAGGATTTTGATGAAAAGCATGGTTGCAAAAGCATGGAAGCTTCAGGGGCAGGTTAAAAGAATGGGAATATTTTAATATAGGCATGCAAACGAAAAGCATGACAAAAAGAATAAACAAATCAAACCTACATGCCTAGAGACCAACTTTTTGGAAGAACTATTGGGTAAAGATGGAGGTCAAGGGTTAAGGAGCTAAGCATAGGATTTTATGTTCCCTTAACCTCCAGATTTGCAAAGAAGAAGTCAATACCAAAGTTGCCAAATTTCAGCTATAAAAGAAGACCATGGGCATTCATTGAAAGGATCATCTTCATCTCTTGGATCTAGCATCTTAGAGCTTGTCATTACCATTTTCTTAGTGTAACACTCTTAATTTCGTAGTCTAGCTTTGTGATAGTTAACTTTTCTTTCTCTGCAGTAATTTAGATTTAAATTCACGTATTGCTTTCAGTTGTAGTTTCGAGCAGTGGGCAACTGTTGGAACCCAGATACACTTAATCAAGATTAACAGTCTATTAGTTGAGTTTAGAGTTTGATGCGGAAGCGTATTAAACTAACAGATATGTTTGATAGATATTAGAACGCACATATATAAAGAAAACAGTAAGGAATAAAAAGGATTTCTTGAACAGTTACTGTTTATTCAATATATAATAAGAACACGAAGAACAGATTAAGAACTGTTGGTGTGTGTGAGAATATAACACTCAGATATTTGACAATAACGTTTGAGAGTATTAGTGATTCCTTGTGTATTCGTTCTTAGGAAGATCTCAACACGAGATTTCCTTTTATACTATTCTTAGAAGACTATGAAGTAGGTCACTGTTCCTTTTACGGCATGAATAGTGAACTGAATGGTGTGAACAGTGGACTGGATGGTGTGAGCAGTTGTTTGAGCCATGCGCATTTAATGGAGCAGATGTACTATTGGTAAATGCATTAAATGGCACAGACGTCTATTTTGTACCATGCCCTATTGAGTCCACTCAGAGCTTGACACGTGTTTTGACAGTACTTTTCCATGCAAGTTGATGAACGTATCCAGTAATATCTTCCAAGTCTTCATAGCAGACCACAGAGGCTCTGTAAGGCATTACAGAGGTTCTATGGTCTGACCTTCTGTGGAGCAGTCCACTTGTTTCCGAGTTGATCTTCTTCTTGCGCACTACAGAGGTTCTGTGATTACCTCTGTAGCTTCTGTGGCTTTCTGGACTTGATCTTCTGGAAGAAGTGGCAGAGCCTCTGTGAGAGGCTTTTCTATACTTAGCCTATTTTTCACTACTTCTAAGTATTTCTATGATTAGGAAGATTGAAGCTAACAATCTCCCCTTAAGTAGTGAAAAATAAAAAATTTGACTTTGAGTTTAGTTAGGCTAAGTTGGATAAGACAGAGGTTAAACAATACCTCGAAATTTCTTTCATTTAGAAATATGCCAGAGACATTTTACATTTGAGTACAATGAAAGATAAACTTTTAACTTTGTTTGCAGAGATTGGAGGTCTGAGAATCAGATTTTGGCATCTTTGAAATCATTGTAGCTTCTGTTGTCTCTTCCAACTTTTCTGATCTCTTTGTAGAATCTGATGCAGAGTTCTCTTAGGCGAATTGTTGCGTCAATCTCTCTTATGATAGTATCTGCAGCATCTTTATCCATTTTCTTTGAACCTCTGTATTTCATAAGGCTTGCTCTGAACTTGTTCAGAGTATTTGTTGCGTACTTTTGACAGTCCATGCATACAAATAGTTTATTTTCGCCTTGAGGGTTTTGAAATACTAACCCAAACTGTGGTTCTGTGATGATTGAGTTTGGTATGGCGTCTGGTGGGCAGCGATCCTCTGGTGGTCGTAGATCCAGATGTTTGAGACCGATATCCTTTCCCAGCTGGAAATCTATCATGCTGTAGACCAGAAGCTTTTCCCTCATCGCTTTTCTCAATACTTGATAGGCTCTGGTGTTTGCCTCTGTGTTGTAGTTGTCCTTTGTCCATTGCAGAAGGTCAGGTAGATCGTATGGATTGATGTTTCTTAAGTCAGCATCAGCGAAGGTAGATTCTGAATTGTTCTCTCTTCTGACTCTGTAAAGATTGTACCTGACCCTTGGATAGGTTCTTGTGAAGGAGAATCTGCAGAAGATCACCTTTTTGATTTTGTGAATTGAGAAGACATCTGCTTTGGCTCTTGGCTTTGTTCTTGTGAAGATGTTCTCAAATTCTTCTCTGATCCTTGGATCTGTCACATGATCTATTGGATAGTTTGTCTGAAAGGATTGTTTGTAGAGGTATTTGTATACCACTTCTTCCATTTCTCCATGTGTTCGACCAGGTCGTGGAATTTGTCTTCTGAGACTCTCCATTTGTTGAACAACTTCTGCAGCTCTACCAGTTAAAGGAGTTTCTGACAGAGGCTTCAATCCATGTGTCCAGTCAACTTCTTCGGGTTTTGGGGTTTGAAAGGCGTCAAACGCACTCTTCATCAGTTTCTCTGTTGGCTTTGACAATGTTTTCTTCTTCTTAGGCTCTTCTGTCAGTATCCCTTTGCCTTTATCTTTTGTTGTCGTGGCAGAACCTGTTGCTTCTGTGGGATTTGAGGTTTGCACTTCTGTAGGTTTGATGGAGGTTGCCTCTGTGGATTTTGACGATTGTGACTTAGAGGACTTTTGTGGCGATGGTTCTGTTGGCTTGACTTTCTCTGTAACCTCTGTTGGAGGTTGTTTGGTGACTTCTTCTGTGAGCTCAGTTTCTGTTGATGAAGTGTTGTCATTGAATCTTCTTGCCATTCTGAAAGCTAAAGTGAACCTGTGCCTTTCTTCTTCTCTCTTCACCATACGATCATTAATTGTTGTGTGCATCCTTTTCAGAATGTCAGAAGCAGAGGTCGTTGCTCTTTTTGGTTTGGTGGCAATCGACTTTCTTCTGGGTATGGTTTGGGGTGTTTCCACAGAGGTGGGTGTTTTCTCTGTGGTTGGTTCATCTGTTTCTTTCAAAATGATTACCTCAGGGGCGGTTGTTGCCTCTGAGGTTTGCTTATCTGCTTCTGTAGTGTTGGGTTCTTCAGAGGTTGAATCCACAGAGATGGGTGTATTCTCTGTGGTTCTTTGAGTTTGTTGTTGGGTTTGTTCTGGAGGTGCTTGACTCAGAGGTTCTGCGGCTATTGGTGGACCTGTAAGTCCTCTGCTTGCAGTTTTCTCTGTAGTTTTCTCCCCCTCAGGATGATCTGATGGACCAGGATGGTCATCAACATCAGAGTCATCCTGACCCTTGTCTGATGTACCCTCTGCTCTGCAGGAAGCATCGGGTTTCTTTGGCATTGTGGCTCCAGCAGCGATCAGTTTCGTGCAGACATCATCACAGAGGCCAAGAAGAGTTGCTAGCTCTGCCTCTGTTTTGAATCTCATCCTTCCTACACTTTCTCTGAAATCTTTGACGAAGTTAGCATTGGCAGTGGTGAAGGAAAGGATGACTTCTGTCACTTGATTAATCACGTTCTGCCCAAGCTCTGTCAGCTGTGCTCTTGTCATGTAGTCTTTGGGTTGCATCAGCATGGTATTTCGTATGGCTTCTTCTTGAACTTTTTGTAGGGCCTTCTGTAGATCTGCAGGAGTGATGCCCGTTGACACTGAAGTCTGTTTGTTCAATTGATCAAGGAATTCTTTGACCGAGTCCCTGAACGCAGAAGTTGCAGTTGTTTTGAATTGATGAGCGGCAGAAGTGGCTGTTTCTTTGGCAGTGGTTGTTGCAGAAGACTTCATCTCTGAGATGGCGTTTTTCACCTCTGTGGACAGATCGTCCATTTTGGTGTTCAGATTCAAGAGAGCTGTAGATGTTGTCTCTGCAAAAGATTTGAAAGAGCTTTGCAACTCTTTCATTGTTTGGTTCACAGAGGTGACAAGGGTTTGGAACTCATCCCTTGATACTTGTGTTCCTTGTGTAACCTCTGGAGGAACACATTCGTCTCCAGAGTGAATCCCTGTTCCTGGGACACCTTCGTTCACCCTTGTTTGTACGATGGGGGTGGAAGGATTTCCTTCTGATCCTCGAGAGGAAACCTGAGTTTCGTTCTCTACAGAAGTTCTGTGAAGAACAGAGTCCAAATCCACTCCAGAGGTGGGTATTGGAATGTCCTTCTGTTGACTAGGAGACTTGTCTAGAGTCTCTTCGTCTCTGTGCCCACTACTTCTCTCTGAAAGAAGGTTTGGCCTTAATGTGTGCGTGACAGAGGAAACGAATTCCTCTGTAGGGTGTTCTTGTGTGATCTGGGGCGATTGATCACGAACATTAGGTGAGTCTCTTTGAGGAGACTCCCTAGGAATGGATTCCCCGGTTTCTGTGGGCACAGAGGTTGAAAGAGTAACCTCTGGCTGGATGGGTTGGGTGAGGTTCGAGCTGTGCTGCTCTTTTTCAATGACACCTTCTGCAGCTAGACCTGCGGTGTCAGAAATGTGGGTTGCACTGGGAGGGGGTGATTGATGTGTGCCTTCTTCAACTTCGGCATCTTTTCTTGTTTCTTCTTCTGGTTCTGTGGAAGTTCCTTTCTCTGTGCTCAAGGAGTCATACATGTGATGAGATCCGTATAATCTCATGACATGAGGATGATAGAGACCTTTTCGTATCCAGATAGCCTCTTCTTCATCTGAATCTACCTCTGAGATTTCTATCCCTGTTTCTGTGGTTTCTTCTACAGCCGTTGCCTCTGTAACTTCAGTTGTATTCCACTCAGCTTCGGTTTGTTCTGTATCTTCTGAAGCTTGGTTTGGACTTCTTTTGTGGACGTCCAATCCTTGAATGAAAGGGTTTTGTAAAATCACAGGGGTTTCGGCTGGTTGATTTCTGGGTGTTGTGTCATCTTCTTGTAGATGAGTGTCAATACCAGAAATGAAGAAATCATGTTCTTCTGGAGAGTGGTGGTCGAGAGGTTGTGCCGTCCACCCTGCTGTATTAAGGGTGTTTGCAATTTCGGGGTTCTGTAGGAAATCATTCAGGTCTCCCTGGTGAGAAAATCTATCTGGAGATTGATAGGGTGATTGATATCCTTCTTCTGTCATTCCTATTTCTGCATCTTCGTCTTCTGCAGTTTCACCCTCTATGATTGCCTCTTCTGCAATGGTAACCAATTTTTTAAATGATTTACCGTGCTTCTTTTTGGTTTTCCTCCTTTTTGGTTTTGGTGCCCCTTCCTCTGTTGATTTGGATCTTTTCTTTTTCTGTTTTGTGAAAAGGGGAGGAGCAGAGGAGCCAATCTCTGTGGCATGGGGAGGTGAAGGTCTATCTTCTGCAGTGCTAGTTGATGTGCCTTCTGCAGTTTTTCTCTTCTTAGCTTTTGGAGTAGAAGCAGAGATCTTTGCTGAAGATTTCTTTCCCATTATTTTTGCGCGTTTGGCTATGAAGCTGAGTTGAATAGCCATGTGTTTTGCTAACTTTTGATCCTTTTCTGCTTGATTGGAAAGAGGTTTTGCTATCATTGTTCCTAGGGGGACACCTAAACGCGGGGGTGTCATAGGACTCGGTTTTGGAGTTCTATGATCGCGTATATACTCTTTCTTAAGGGATATGTTCGATGCGTAGCGCAGAAGTTTCTTTGACAGAGGTCTGCAGTGTGAGTAGCCATCAGCATGATCAGTGGGGGTATTTTTGTTCATCGGGAACTGTTTGGGAGTTGGCCCTTCCATTGGCCAATTTTGGATTAGCAGCAGAGGTTCGAACAGTACTCCCAATATTCTTTGGAATTGCAGAGGTGGTAGAAAGTTGGGATCGTTCTCTTTGACCCTTTTCGAGTTGTTCTTTCTGTCGATGGTGTTTATGATCTCTTGCATCATTATGGTCGCATAATCTAGTGGAAGATCATAGTAAACCCCATACATGATGCTCAAGATTTGATGTGAGCTCTAGTCAATACTCCCTATCTTTCCTGTCAGGCATCTGTTAAGAATAGAGAACAAGGTGTTCCACAGAGGTGGTAATCGGCCTCTGCGGAAGTCATTTCTCTTCCGTAGTTGGGTGTTGTACCCAAGCATTTCCACGAATCGACAGAGCTATTCGTCTGTTGGTTGCTCTGCATAACTTTTCAAACCCAGAAGACCCCTTGTTGGTAGGTTGAATTCAAGTGAGAACATTGTTCTGTTGAACTTGATTTCAAGATGCTCAGATTTATCAGGTCTTGAAATGTACCCTTTGATAAGAGAATCGTCTTTATCAAATCTGCAGCTTTGCCAAAATTGGTTCAAATAACGGACTGGAATTTTGTTAGGGGTTCTTGATAGTAGAGGGAAGAGGACATGGTTTTCCATGATGTTCAGAAGTATGGCATGGGCTTCGCCGAAAGTAGTGGGTGAGGGGACCAAATAGCAGTTGTTGGATTTGATGGGAAGATTGGCTTCGAAATGATCCTTAGCTATGAAGTTTTGCAGGTGAGTCGTCGGAGCAAAGTCTGCGGAGTCCCCGGAATCTTGTTGTTCAATATCTCTTGCAAGGCTGGGGTTTTCAGAATGTTCTGAATGAGCAGGGGAGTTTTCCGTTGAGTTCGCCGGAGAGAGTTCAGAGGATGTAGCTCGAGAAGATGAAGCCATTTGCAAGTGTTTTGCAGGGTTTCGCCGGAGAAGAAGATGAGAGTTTGTAAAAGGTTTTATGTGAGGGTAAGCTTTGTTTTTATAGGATGGTAAAACGGTAGAATTCGAAAGAGTAAAATATATGGAAATGGATTAAAGTTTGGAATCCGCACTCGAGTTTGAGCGGCGGGTTCAACTTTCCAAATAAAAACGTTCCATGTACGCCCAATGAAAATGGGACACGTAGGCCTTGTCAGAATATGACAGGACGTCGTGCGCGGCCCATTAATGCTAGGCGCGTGAGGTTGATTTTAGCCATATGAGTTTCACTCGCAGTAAAAGTAACCGTTATTACTACAGAGATGCCCAAGTAATCAGATTGGCAGAGCTTCTGTAGTTTACAGAGGCTCTGTGATCTTGAAAATCTTTGATGTTTATCCCTTTTTCATATATCTCATTGTTATCATGACTTCTGTGAGGTTCTTCTTTAACCAAAACATTTGTAAAGGCATTGGAGAGGATAAAATCGGATTTTTGTGAAGAAATTTGCTTCGCAGAGGTTTTGTGGCTCTGTTGGAACTTGCGGAAGTTCTGTGAGGGCCAGCAGAAGCTCTATGAGAGAAAAAATCTCATAACAAAAATTTTATTAGTATTTTTGATCATCCAATTTTTGATTTGGTTTAAGAGATGTTTTTCGGACATATTTGAAAGTTTGTGTCCGAGAAAACTGTTTTAAAAAAACGGTTTGTTCGAGAAGGTCATGGTCTGCGTTTTCGGTTTTCGAGATAACATTCCAAAAGATCGACAGAAGGTTAATTTGTGATCACAGAGCATATTTCCTGCAGAAGCTCTGTTGAGCTCAGCAGAAGCTCTATGACCTTAAATTTCTCCTAATTCGAATCTTGTGAAACTTTTTGAGCTTTTGATTTTTGAAATGTTATTCACAGTATATTTAGGACATATTTGACAATTCTTGTCCTAGAAAATTGTTTTCCAAAAACCTTTTGTGCGAGAGACATACCTTTTGGTTCTTCTTTTCTCGGCAGTGATATCTGACTTCTGTCGATATGGAGTCATCAACATTTTTCTTTGGCTTTCCCTTGAAAGTTTTATCTCTTTAGATCATTTCAGGGTTCCCTTCTGCTCCCCCTTGATCTAATCACCTCTGTAGATCAAGTAATTTCCTTTTGCTCCCCCTTGATCTGATCACTTCTGTAGATCAAGAATTTTCCTTTTGCCCCCCCTTGATCTATGCTTGGATCAGAATATGATAAGTTTTGCATAGTACATAGGTCAAGTCTATCAGAGGTTCTGTGAAGGTTGTCAGAGGTTCTGAGCAGACCTTACAGAAGTTCTGTAGTTTCAAGAACTATTGAATATTTTAAGAATTTACATATAGAAGTAGAATCTTTCAAGACAATAATTTAAGCAATGTATTTACTTATTATTTACAGAAGATAAAACTATACTTACTGAGGATTTTCACACCATGTTAATCATTCCTATCTTACCCACCAAGAAGTTGAATCTTTTCTCGTCTAGTGCTTTGGTGAATAAGTCAGCGAGTTGATATTCTGTGGGCACAAAATGCATTTCGATTGTACCGTATTCAACATGATGTTTCAAGAAGTGATAACTTATATCGATATGCTTGGTTTTTGAGTGTTGCACAGGGTTGGCAGAGATAGCAATAGCACTTTTGGAATCGCAGAAGATGGGTATTTTGAACAGGATGTGGCCGTAGTCTTTTAGATGAGTATTCATCCATAGAACCTGAGAACAACAGCTAGCGGCAGCAACGTATTCAGCTTCTGCAGTGGATGTGGAAACACAATTCTGCTTCTTGGAGGTCCAACTGACTAGTTTACCACCTAGGAATTGACAACTCCCAGAGGTACTTTTTCTGTCGAGCATGCATCCTCCATAGTCTGAATCTGTATAAGCTTTAAGACCAAAACCAGAGTTCTGTGGATACCAGAGACCAAGATTTTTGGTCCCTTTTAGGTATCTAAAGATTCTCTTTACGGCATCATAATGTGATTTCTTTGGATTAGCTTGATAGCGTGCACAGAGACATGTGGCATGCATAATGTCAGGTCTGCTTGCTGTTAAGTATAACAGAGATCCAATCATGCCTCTGTAGAGAGTGCATTCTACAGAGATGCCATTTGAATCTAAGAATAACTTGTTTCCAGTGGCCATTGGAGTTTTCATTGCAGAGGCATCAGAGAAGCTATACTTGGAAAGAATGTCAGAGACATATTTAGCTTGATTTATAAAAATTCCCTCTGATGATTGTTTGAATTGGAGTCCGAGGAAGAAAGTTAATTCTCCCATCATACTCATTTCAAACTCACTCTGCATGAGTTTTTCAAATCTTTTACACTCTTCTGAATTAGTAGACCCAAAAATTATGTCATCTACGTATATTTGTACAAGCATTATCTCACTACTTTTGCGTTTATAGAATAAGGTAGTATCTGTTGTACCTCTGTTGTAACCATTGACTAGAAGAAAGGTAGAAAGTCGTTCATACCATGCTCGTGGAGCCTGTTTCAGTCCATATAGAGCTTTTTCAAGGTAGTATACATGCCTTGGAAACTTTGAGCTTTCAAATCCTGGTGGCTGATTAACGTAGACCTCTTCTTGGATTTCACCGTTGAGAAAGGCTGATTTTACGTCCATCTGATAGACTTTAAAACCTCTGTGGGCTGCGAAGGCTAAGAATATTCTTATTGCTTCGAGCCGTGCGACAGGGGCAAAAGTTTCATCGTAGTCTATGCCTTCTTCTTGTCTATATCCCTTTGCTACTAATCTTGCTTTGTTTCTGATGACCACTCCATCTTCATCCTTCTTGTTTCTGTAGACCCATTTAGTCCCAATGGCCTGTTTTCCTCTTGGCAGAGGTACTAGAGTCCATACTCTGTTACGCTCAAATTGCAAAAGTTCTTCTTGCATGGCGTCTACCCAGTTTGGGTCATCTAGGGCTTCAGAAATCTTCTTTGGTTCTATCACACTAATAAAATTTGTAAAGAAACAAAAGTTAGCAGTGGCAGACCTTGTTTTTACTGCGTCAGAAGGTTCTCCGATTATTTGGCTTGGAGGATGGCTTTTTGTCCATTGAGTTGTGCGTGGAAGATGATCATCAATGTCATTCAGACTTTCTTCTTGTGTTTCTTCTTGTGTAGCCTCTGTTGTTCTTCGTGCCTTGGTAGTTGATTCTACCGTTTGTGGAATGATTGGTATGAGTGGTGGTGGAGTTTGTTCCTCTGAGGACGTATAGTCTTGGTCCTCGATTTCCTCTGTAATTGGTTCTTCTGTGGTTTGTGCAGCTTCTGTGGTCGTTTTCCTTGATGTTTCATCTTCTGCACTTTCTTCTGCTTCGGCAATTGCATATGTAGTATTTACAGAAGAAGATGAAGCATTGTTAGGACCAGTTAGAGACAAACCTGTAGGATTTTGTCCGACAGAGGATGGTTCTTCAGAAACCCTGATTGTTCCAACAGAAGGATCAATGTTTTCGTGGAGCATCTCTAAAAATAGAAGATCCAAGTCTTCTTTTGCTTGTGAGATTACAGAGGATTTCCCTTTAATTCCAAGTTCTGAACTGATTTGTTCAGAAGTCATTTGGAATGAATCATCAAAAGAAACATTGATGCTTTCTACAATCTTGTGAGACTTTGTAAGGAATGTTCTGTAGGCTTTGGAAGTGGCAGAGTATCCAATGAATTTGCCTTCATCTGCTTTTACATCAAACTTTCCTCTTGCATCTCTGTCGTTTAAGACGAAGCATTTGCATCCGAATACATGGAAAAATTTGATGTTTGGCCGCCGTTTGTTAAGCAATTCGTAAGGCGTCTTGAGGTGTCTTTTCACAATGGTTGATCGATTTTGAGTATAACACGCAGTAGAAATTGCTTCTGCCCAAAAGTTCATTGATAATCCGCATGCTGACATCATAGTTCTTGCGGCTTCCACAAGTGTTCGATTTTTTCTTTCGACAACACCGTTCTGTTGTGGAGTGCGAGCTGCAGAGAAGTTCTGTGATATTCCTTCTGTTGAAAGATAGGCTTCAATGACAGAGTTTTTAAATTCTGTGCCATTGTCACTTCTTAACTTCTGTATTCTGCAATTATAAAGAACTTGGATTCTTTTCATTAGATTTATCAATATATTTGGAACATCTGATTTCTTTCTTACGAATTCAACCCATGTGAAACGCGAATACTCATCAATTAGGACAAGTATGTATTTCTTGCCACCTAGGCTCTGTATGGCAATGGGACCGCAGAGGTCGACATGAAGCATGTACAGAGGTCTAGTACAAGATACATCTGTTTTGCCTTTGTGGGAAGCTCTTTTGAGTTTTCCCATCTCACAGGCAGAACATAAATGATCCTTATTGAATTTAACATTTGGCAAACCTTTAACTAGATCAAGTTTGACCAGTTTTTCCAATGTGTGAAAATTCAAGTGACAGAACCTGTTGTGCCATAACCAGGCTTCTTCACTTTTGCAGGCAACAAGGCAAACTTTGTCTTTGTTCTTTGAGTTGAAGTTCATTAGATATAGATCACCTATTCTTTCAGCTCGCAGAAGTTCCATACTTGTTTCTTCACTTTGTAGAGAGCAGAAAGTTCTTTTGAACAACACATTGAATCCTGTATCACATAGTTGACTTACACTGAGTAGGTTGTGCTTAAGGCCATCCACATATGCAACTTTGTATACAGAAACGTCTTCTTTCCTTATGACTCCATAGCCTTTTATGTGTCCTTTCTTGTTGTCTCCAAAAGTCACAGATCCACCATCTTGTGTTTCTTTGTACGTGGATAGTGCACTTCTGTCACCAGTCATGTGCCTTGAGCATCCGGAGTCTAGATACCAGATTGGCACATACTTCTTCTGCAGGACAATCACAGAGATTTAGGTACCCATATCCATATGGGTCCAATATTGTTAGAGTTTTTCAAGTTTGCCTTGGCATTCTTGAAATACATTTTGTTCTCTGCAGAAGAGTCAGATTGTTTCTTTGTGGGATTTGACTTTTGAATTGTCGTAGAGAGTAAACAGACTTGACTTGAAAAATGATTATTAAGTTTAGACATAAGATCAAAGCAATGACAGTATTGAATATGAGATGTAATTTGCTTGAACTTTTCATTGAATTTTTTAAACTCAGCCACAGAGGCATTACATTCTTTCTTTACATTAGATTTCCTATTACTAGAATATCTATGAATACTCGAATGTTGTTTGCAAAAGCTCTGTTTAGGACCTGCCTTCTGTGGGTTGCTTCTGTGGTGAACTTCTTTCATCACTGTCACAGAAGAAAAAGATTTATTAACCTTGGGTTTTGAAAATCTAGAATTTATAGGATCAATAGAGGTCTTCTGTAACATTTTAAGCTCAGCAGAGGTTTTGATATGTAGATTCATTTTTAGAAAATCTTGGCAGATTGGAATCTCTGTGAGTTTCTCTTTTGGAGAAATAGTTCTGTGAGGAACTTCAGAGGAGAATTTGACATCCTCTGTGTCACAGTGAATTATCCCTGATTTGAAATCAGTCTCTGAGTTGTCAGAGGATGAATCGTCCTCGTATACAGAGGTTGAGTCAATTCTTTCAATAGAGGCTGGATTTTCTGAGCATGTATCGTACGAGCTTTCTTCCTCTGTAGAATAGTTTTCATAGATTGCAGAGGTTTCTAATAAGATTTCTTCAGTGAGAGTTTTATCTATAGAAGATGTACAGAAATTTTCTAAAACGCTTGATTTCCATATTTCCAAAATTTCTTTTTCAATTAAATTTTTAAAGTTTTCTTCTGAAAAAATGGGTTTAAATTCAGGAGCTTCTGCTGATAATTTCTTTTCAATGTTTATCAAACAGATAAAAGCAACCTGTGTTTGGGTCTCTGGTTTACCAAACTTGAAGACACCAATCTGATCTTGTGTTTTCAGATATTTCTTTGGTTTGATACCTCTATTGACATAGGTTGAAGATGATGAGTCTGTGTTTTCAAACCACACGTTAATCATCTTCTTATGTTTCTTCAAGTAAGGATCCACAGAGATTTTCTCCCTTTTGCTTACAGAGATTAGATTTGGAAAATCTGGTTTGTTCGTTTTTTCAATCACAAATAAAGAGGACAGAGGTTTGTTTCTTTTGCCTTCAACACCTAGGGTGATATCATCATACCCTATACCTCGTCTTCCTATTTGTGAGTTTACTTTTTCATAAACTTTCTGTGCATCTTTATAGTTTTTAATCAAAACTTCTCTTCTGAGTAAATCTTGCCATAATACCTCTCTTTCTCTTTGAAAGTATTCTTTAAGAGCTCTTATGTCAGTAGTTTCGCTCCTTGAAACTGAAAGTTCTTTTGCTTTATCTTTTAACGTATTGGTTAATTCAGAAATTTGTTTTTTTAAAGGATCTAGAGTTTTGTTCCAATTCTTTTCTATTCTCTCTTTTTCCTCAAAAATCTTTGCTTTTTCTTGAGTGAGAAGCCGTACTTCTCTCTCATTGAAGGTGAGTCTTTTCTGAATACTTTGATTTATCTCTTTCAGTTCAATTAATTCAATGTTAATTCTAAGTGTATTATCATCTACAGAGGTAATACAAGAGTTGGAATTTGAAGTAGATACCTCAGAGTCAGTGCAGGAGTCGACTTCTGCCATGCCACAGAAGAGGGCATTGGCGGTATGTTCATCGTCAGAAGTAGAGTCTGACTGGAAGTCTTCTGTGTTCTCCTCAGAATGTCCTTTTGCCATTAAGGATTTTTGAGCATAATACTCGGCTTTCTTTTTGTAGAAAGCAGAGTCCCTCTGTGGGCGATTTGATCTGCTTCTGCATTCATTCGCAAAATGGCCGGGTTTGCCGCAGTTAAAACACCCTTGAGGAGTGTTTCCTGTTCGATCATTGGACTTCTGTAGGTCTCCACCTTTCTCTGATCTACATTCATTTGCATAGTGACCAGGTTTGCCGCATTTGTAGCATTCTTGCTGTATGTAGCTTACCGAGTCATCTGACCTCTGTCGGTCATTTCCTCTGTAATGTCTTTCGCTTGACCTCTGTCGGCCACTCGATTCTTCTTCTCTTCGGTCATCTCTTCTGTTTTCTCCATCATATCTTTCATTTCCGGAACCTCTTATGTTTCCTCTGAACTCTTTTGTCAATAGAGCTAAAGATTTAGCTAGTGACGCAAGAGTTATTTCTTTTTCTGCTTGTTCTTCTTCTTCACTGTCTATTCTCACCATCTTCTTCTTCTCCTTCTTCTTCTCCTCTGTGGCTTTTTCATTTCTTGGTCTCTGTGCATCTTCTTTAGTTTTACTAACCAATGCATATGGTACAATGGTTAGTGTTTTAGCCTGTGCTATCTGAGGTTC
Source organism: Saussurea involucrata (assembly GCA_033807775.1). Lineage (NCBI taxonomy): Eukaryota > Viridiplantae > Streptophyta > Magnoliopsida > Asterales > Asteraceae > Saussurea > Saussurea involucrata. The sequence goes on from CM066314.1 coordinate 92,840,666, forward strand.
TTGTGCGGCTAATGTTCCGTAAAGATCAGAGAGAGTCCAGGTGTCTAGATCCTGATTTGTCTGTAGGGACATAGACAGCTGGAGCCATTCTTCATTTAGACTTTTTAAAAACATGACATTGTTTTCTTCAGAAGTTCTGTCAATGCCTGATTTTCTGCACTTGTTGATTAGAGAGTTGAATCTATCGTATGTTGTTTGCAGAGATTCTGTTGAAGAGGCTCTGAATGCATGATATTCATTGACGTACTGTGCTCTTCGGTTTTTTTGTGTTTTAGCACCTCCTTCCAACTGTCTTTCCAGTTCTTTCCACAGATCATGCGCTGTTTCACATGAATCCAAGGATTGAAAGAGTTCGTTGGGTATTGCCATAATCAATGTCCTCTTGGTTTTCTGAGCAACTTCATCTTCTGCTTTATCTTCGGTTGACCACTCCCCTTTTGGCTTTGGTTTTTGATGTTCGGGGATTTCGGCAGATTCAGCAGTAGCAGGTATACGAGGTACTACTGTCATGGGAATAGGAGGAGGATTGTACAGATATTGTACTTGATTTTTTTTCAGTGCCCTCGAAAAAATGGACCATTCTTATTTTCCACTGAGGATACTCATCTCGAAGGAGACTAGGAGGTTTAGTGAGAGAACCAGTAGTAAAGAAATTATTTGTATTTGTCATTTTTGAAGATTTTAAAAAGAAGGTATGACTAAAGAGTTACTTCGATGAACTTGAAGATTTTCTGAGTTTAAGCCGTTTCCAGACACAATAATATCTATCACGAATCTTGATAAGTGGATCACTTGATATTGAAAATCAAGGATGGCTCTGATACCAATTGTTGGAACCCAGATACACTTAATCAAGATTAACAGTCTATTAGTTGAGTTTAGAGTTTGATGCGGAAGCGTATTAAACTAACAGATATGTTTGATAGATATTAGAACGCACATATATAAAGAAAACAGTAAGGAATAAAAAGGATTTCTTGAACAGTTACTGTTTATTCAATATATAATAAGAACACGAAGAACAGATTAAGAATTGTTGGTGTGTGTGAGAATATAACACTCAGATATTTGACAATAACGTTTGAGAGTATTAGTGATTCCTTGTGTATTCGTTCTTAGGAAGATCTCAACACGAGACTCCCTTTTATACTATTCTTAGAAGACTATGAAGTAGGTCACTGTTCCTTTTACGGCATGAATAGTGAACTGAATGGTGTGAACAGTGGACTGGATGGTGTGAGCAGTTGTTTGAGCCATGCGCATTTAATGGAGCAGATGTACTATTGGTAAATGCATTAAATGGCGCAGACGTCTATTTTGTACCATGCCCTATTGAGTCCACTCAGAGCTTGACACGTGTTTTGACAGTACTTTTCCATGCAAGTTGATGAACGTATCCAGTAATATCTTCCAAGTCTTCATAGCAGACCACAGAGGCTCTGTAAGGCATTACAGAGGTTCTATGGTCTGACCTTCTGTGGAGCAGTCCACTTGTTTCCGAGTTGATCTTCTTCTTGCGCACTACAGAGGTTCTGTGATTACCTCTGTAGCTTCTGTGGCTTTCTGGACTTGATCTTCTGGAAGAAGTGGCAGAGCCTCTGTGAGAGGCTTTTCTATACTTAGCCTATTTTTCACTACTTCTAAGTATTTCTATGATTAGGAAGATTGAAGCTAACAGCAACTTACGTTCCCCACTGTGAGGATAATTTCAATCCACGCCTAGTTATCTTATGAAAACTTTTTCATCTTTCGTTCTTATATTTTCAGTAATGGTAGGCTAAACACCCTTCGGGATGTAGGAACGAGAAGTACCTGGATTTTAGAAAAAATGCTTGAGTAATCTTTATTTTTGAAGTAGTTATCGTTTTGGTCATTCATTCTCGATTTTGCCCAAGGATGCGAACAAGCTGATCACTTGCAAGGATTTAAAGTCTAGTTCTTAACTTAGAAATAAGTAGAACGCAGTGACACGAGCTTGGATGATGCTAGGGAGTTCGAAAGAATTCTTACGACACTTACGAAAGTGAGGTCAGCACAGTGAGCTCTTCTCTCCCCACTGGAGTAGTTGGCAAGCTAGTTGGTGTATTAAAAACACTTAGAGTATTTGTCTCTACACATTCCATCGAGGCTCGAAAGAGTCCATTTGAGAAGACTCATTGACAAAATGATAATTACCAATAAAATGGGTTTTTAGTCTAAGATTGTGAGTATTTTGTAACCGAGCTTTTCCAAAGACCGGTCTCAATTACAAGGATCATCTTAGGATCAAGTATTTAGCATAAAATCTAGGGAAAATCCGACTTGCATCCCTCTTTTTAAATCATTGTAATTTCAAATTAGCTTTTCGCAAACCAACTCAAAATATTGTTTCCTCTCTAATTGAAACTCGTGAAAGAAACTCACAAAAACCGTATTGTCTTGATAGCCCAGACTCTGTGGATACGATTCCGGTATTTTACCGATTATTACCTGCCGTGACGATCATAGTGGACAGTGTACACTTGCGCTGCCCACTGTGGACAAATTACACCCCGCTGTGGTTTATTTCGCATGTACCATTCACACGTGTCAAGTTTTTGGCGCCGTTGCCGGGGACTGGCGTGATTTTTAAATCTCAAGACATTAGTTTTTGTTCGAGCCCGAGTAACTCGTTTTTCTAGCACCGTTCGTGTTGTATGCCAAGGCAACAACACGGACCTTTGGAACCAATCGATCTTGAAATAGAAAGGACTTTTCGAAAAAGACGTAAAAAGAAGAAGAAAAATCAACAACTCCCTGTGAACCCCACCGCAAATATGGCAGGAGTGGGCGGTCAACCACCACCACCTCCATTAGTGGAAACCACAGTGACGATTGCTGATAGCAAAGATCGAGGGATAAGGGACTATGCAACTACTGGAGTTAGTGATTTAAGCTCCGTGATTCTAAGACCCAACCTTCAAACACCACACTTTGAACTCAAACCGGTGATGTTTCAAATGATCCAAGCCATGGGTCAGTTTGGAGGATCACCATCTGAGGATCCGCATTCGCACTTAAAATCATTTTTGGAAATGACCGACTCTTTTCAGCTACAAGGTGTGAGTGAGGAAGCTTTAAGGCTAAGACTTTTTCCTTTTACTTTAAGGGACAAGGCTAAGTCATGGCTAAATGCGCATGCACCTCATTCAATAACCATGTGGCAAGAGCTTGCGGATAAATTTTTACAAAAGTATTTTCCTCCAACCAAAAACATGAGGCTGAGAAATGATATTGTTTTGTTTAGACAAGACGAAGATGAGGCTGTTTCGGATGCATGGGAGCGGTTTAAAGATTTACTCTGAAAGTGCCCACACCATGGCATCCCACATTGCATTCAGTTGGAGACCTTTTACAATGGTCTGTCCAACGCAGCCAAAATCATCTTAGATGCAACAGCATGAGGAACTTTCACAAGTAAAACCTATAATGAAGGATATCAGATTTTAGAGAAAGTGTCCAATAACAACACCGACTGGTCCAACCCGAGAACGCCTGCACCAAAGTCCACCTACATTGATAATGAGGCACTTAAAACCATGAATGCACAGTTAGTGGCCTTAACAAAAATAGTGTTGAACCAAAATCGAGGACAACTTAATCCCATAGTGGGTATTGCACATCTCACTGAGAACTGCTCTTACTGTGGGGACGAGCATGTTTTTGATTTTTGTCCAGCAAATCCAGAGGCTGTTAATGTCATAGAAACCAACCCACGAAACAACCCATACTCACAGACCTATAATCCAGGTTGGAGGAATCATCCAAATTTCTCGTGGTCTGGAAACCAAGGACTCCAACCCCACGGGGCGAGTCATGCTCAAAGACCACGTAACCCCCCTGGATTTCAGCATCATCACAGTGGGCACTCCCCACAAAACTTTCACCAAGGTCAATCCTCCCAACAATTCCAACCACGACCATCTCATAATGCTGAGGCTCAACCATCACTCGAATCAATGCTCAAAGGATTCATGAACCAAACTCAAGCGGCCATTAGGAACATAGAAACTCAAGTAGGACAACTAGCCGTCGAAGTCAAGAATAGACCACCGGGGACATTACCTAGTGATACCGAAAATGCTAGGTTAATAGGAAAGGGACCAGAACAAATCAAAGCCTTAACACTTAGGAGTGGAAAGGATCTGAAAGATATCGTTTTCGATTCTGAAGAATCGCCTCAAATCACCACTGTACCTCATCCCACAGTGGGCACTCCTCAAGTCACTGTGATCCCCACAGTGGGGACGGAAGTCCCTGAACTCCCCACTTTTGGTCCCTTGCCTAAACCTACCATTCCAAAGTTAACTCCGCTTCAGACTCACATCGACCCAAAAAGTGTACCTTTTCCTGAAAGAATGAAGCCTAAAAATGTTGATGTTCAATTTAAAAAGTTTTTAGACATTTTTAAACAGCTTCACATTACCATACCCTTGGTAGAAGCTCTTGAGCAAATGCCAAGCTATGTTAAGTTTTTAAAAGATATTTTGAACAAAAAACGAAAGTTGGGTGAGTTTGAAACTGTGGCGTTGACCGAAGAATGTAGTGCCCTTCTCACAAGCAAGATTCCCCCTAAGTTGAAAGACCCGGGTAGTTTCACAATTCCATGCACGATAGGAGGACAAGAAGTAGGTCAAGCACTTTGTGATTTAGGCGCTAGTATAAATTTGATGCCTTTGTCAATTTTTAAGAGATTAGGTATTGGAGAGGCTAGACCCACCACCGTGACCTTACAATTAGCCGATCGATCCATTGCCTACCCAAGAGGGAAGATTGAAGATGTTTTGGTCCAAGTGGATAAATTCATCTTCCCTGCCGACTTTCTGATTTTAGACTATGAGGCCGACAAAGACATCCCAATCATTCTAGGACGTCCTTTCCTTGCGACAGGACGAACTTTGATTGATGTGCACAAAGGAGAACTCACCATGAGAGTCAACGACCAGGAGGTAAAGTTTAATGTTTTCAAATCCCTTAAATACATAGACACCGAGGACTGCCTTGCTGTGAGTACGATTTATGGATCCCACTGTTTCGACTCACTGTCCACAGTGGGCAGTGAGAGTGAACACTCTGACTCAGAAGATACTTTTGAGGATGAGTGTAACGAAATGGTGGCATCTATTGAACCTTTGGACTTTAAGGATAGGACGATCCAACCACCATCCATCGAACAACCTCCCGAGTTAGAGCTTAAACCATTGCCTCCTCATTTGAAATATGCTTATCTCGCCGAGAATAACAAACTTCCTGTTATCATCTCGTCCAAACTTAGCGAAAATCAAGAACAACTTTTAATCGAATTGTTGATGAAGCATAAGAAGGCAATTGGTTGGACCATAGCAGACATTAGAGGAATTAGCCCCTCTTTATGTCAACATAAGATCAACTTAGAAAGTGACCACCCAGGAAAAGTCCAACCTCAAAGAAGGTTGAACCCCATCATGAAGGAAGTAGTTAAGAAAGAGATTTTGAAGTGGTTAGATGCTGGTATTATCTATCCCATTGCCAGTAGTAGTTGGGTGAGCCCCGTTCAATGTGTCCCTAAAAAGGGAGGAACAACAGTAGTCACAAATGAAAAGAACGAACTCATTCCAACTAGGACTGTTACGGGATGGAGAATATGCATGGACTATAGGCAACTGAATCTAGCAACAAAGAAAGACCATTTCCCGTTACCTTTTATTGATCAAATGCTTGACAGATTAGCGGGAAAGGAATTTTATTGTTTTCTAGATGGATACTCCGGATATAACCAAATCCATATCGCACCTGAGGACCAAGAAAAGACCACCTTTACTTGTCCATATGGTACTTTTGCATTCCGGAGAATGCCTTTTGGTTTATGTAATGCTCCCGCTACTTTTCAACGCTGTATGATGGCCATTTTTACTGATATGATAGAAGATACCATAGAAGTTTTTATGGACGATTTTTCTGTGATCGGCACATCATTTGATAACTGTTTGAGGAATCTAGAAAAAAGTTTGGTGAGATGTGAAACCCACGACCTTATTCTAAATTGGGAAAAATGTCATTTCATGGTCGAAGAGGGCATTGTTTTGGGTCATCTTGTGTCGAAAAAGGGTTTGGAAGTTGATAGGGAAAAACTAGAAGTAATCTCCCAACTTCCCGAGCCCACAACGGTAAAAGGCATTCGCAGTTTTTTAGGTCACGCAGGTTTCTATAGGAGGTTCATAAAAGATTTTTCCAAAATAACTAAACCCCTATGTAACCTGCTGCAACATGAAAGAGAGTTTGTTTTTACCAAAGAATGTAGAGACGCGTTTGAAATAATCAAAAATGCCTTAGTTCCTGCACCCATAGTGACCACTCCTGACTGGTCACTCCCATTTGAAGTCATGTGTGACGCCAGCGATTGGGCTATAGGTGCAGTACTAGGCCAACGAAAAGATAAGATTTTTCATCCGATATACTATGCAAGCAAGACTTTGATCGAGGCTCAAATCAACTACACTGTAACCGAAAAAGAATTACTTGCAGTAGTTTTTGCTTTTGATCGTTTCAGGTCTTACTTAATTGGAGCAAAGGTCATAGTACACACCGATCACGCAGCCATCAAATATTTGATCAACAAGGCTGACTCTAAACCGAGGTTGATCAGATGGGTGCTGTTGCTGCAGGAATTCGACCTTGAGATCATCGATAGAAAAGGAACAAGTAACCAGGTCGCTGATCATCTTTCCAGAATTGAGCCCACAGTGGGCACTATAGATCCCACTCCGGTAAAAGAAAATTTTCCTGATGAACAATTGTTAGTCGACCAACATCATGATATTCCTTGGTATGCTGACATAGCTAACTTTTTAGCAAGTGGATTACGACCCCATGGAATGAGTGGACAGCCTTTTAAAAAATTCTTGCATGATACTCGTCAATACATTTGGGACGATCCTTTCTTATATAAGATAGGAACGGACCAAGTGTTGAGGCGATGTGTTCATGGGAGTGATCAACAACATTTACTCCAAGGCTGTCACACATCCCACTATGGAGGTCATTTCGGAGGAACACGCACTGCTGCGAAAATTTTGCAGAGTGGGTTCTTTTGGCCCACTGTGTTCAAAGACTCTCACGAGTTTGTTCGTCACTGTGAGCAGTGTCAGCGCACTGGGAATATATCGAAACGAAATGAAATGCCCCTCAACAATATCCTTGAGGTGGAAATTTTTGATGTGTGGGGAATAGATTTTATGGGACCCTTTCCAAATTCCAACAACAATTTTTACATCTTAGTGGCGGTAGATTATGTTTCAAAATGGGTAGAAGCTGCTGCTTGTCACACTAATGACGCTAACACTGTGGTGAAGTTTTTGCAAAAAAATATTTTCACTCGTTTTGGAACACCACGAGCAATAATTAGTGATGAAGGATCCCATTTTGTTAACAAAGTCATGAGCGCGGTCCTTGCTAAATATGATATTCATCATAGGGTAGAAACCGCCTACCACCCCCAAACTAATGGTTTGGCGGAGCTTTCAAACCGAGAAATCAAGGGAATTTTGGAAAAGGTGGTGAAACCCCATCGAAAGGATTGGTCCATCAAGCTTGATGACGCTCTTTGGGCGTATCGCACGGCGTATAAGACCCCTTTGGGAATGTCTCCATTTAAGTTGGTATTTGGCAAAGCTTGCCATTTACCAATCGAATTGGAACATAAAGCCTTTTGGGCTTTAAAAGAACTCAACATGAGTGAAGATGCCGCGGGAATTAAAAGAACCTTGCAATTGCATGAACTTGAGGAAATGCGCTTTCACGCATATGAAAATGCAAAGTTATACAAGGAAAAGACCAAGATGTGGCATGACCGAAGGATCAATCATCGGGAATTTTTTGAAGGACAACAGGTATTATTGTTCAACTCTCGTCTAAAACTTTTTCCGGGTAAACTCAAGTCAAGATGGACTGGACCATACACCATTGTGAGTGTGAGCCCATTCGGAACAGTGGAGTTGCGATCCCCGCAATCGGGACAAACTTTTAAGGTTAATGGGCAAAGGGTGAAACACTTTCTGCATGAGAGTGCCCACATCCCTGTCCACTCCTCATCTCACTCTGGTTAGGAAAGTCCGAGATCTTTTGTAAATAATTTTATTTTAACTTTTTGATAATTTTTAGTTATTTTAGTGCTTTTTAATTCTGCATGGTTGTTAGTTTTGATATGTGTAGGACGCGTGGCAGCCCTTTTAGCAGGAAAAACCAAGAAAAAGGCGCAGTGGGGAAGCCACTCGTCACTCCGTTCCCCACTCCTTTGCCTAACGAATGAAGTGACTCGGGTGGGGCCCAATGACTGCCAAGCCATCACTTTCTCTTACACATAGCCGCCTACTTTTCTGCCACATGTCATTCACCCCCAATTTTCAAGGCTTAACCATCATTTCTTCCTTTTTCCCTCAATAACCGTTCCCTCTCTCTCTCCTTAATTCAAATTACATCAAATTAAACCCTTGGATTTCCTCTTTATCCAATTGCTTCCAAAATCTTTTAGCCAAGTCTTTACTCTCATAGCTCTCTCTCTCTCGGTTGTCTTTCACCCAAGAACTTCCCAAACCCAAATGGCACGAAGCAAACGACCGATAACCTTTCCGGAGAGACCCCAACGCCCACAAATCCGTCGTCGGACTGCCGAAGATCCACCACCGGAGGTTGTCACCGGCGATCTTAACGAGCCCCCACCACTTTCCGGCAAACCACTGCTTGCCACCAACACTACCGATTCTGCCTCGTCAAAGCAACCCAGCCCGAAGGCCGTCTCCTCCTCGAAAGGTGTCGACTCTAGTACGAACCTTTTTGAGGAGGAAGCAATGCAAGCCGACGAGGAGGAGCGTCGTTTGGCTGAAGAATATCAGATGAAACTTTCGGCCATAAAGAAGAAAAAGGAGGAAGCCGAACGTCGCCGAAAAGAGGAAGAAGAAAGGGTACGACGGGAGGAAGAGGAACGATTGAAACAAGAGGAGGAGGAGAGAATCCGAAAAGAGCAAGAGGAACAGGAAAGGTTAAGGAAAGAAAAGGAGGAAATCAAAAAACAAGAAAGGGAGAGGAAAGAAATCGAGGAAAAGAGGAAAGCCGAAGAAGAGGTCAGGGCTGTGGAGGAAGAAATGGGAAAGAAGCAAGAGGAAGACAAGGCAGAGGAGCAGGTTCAGACTGTAGGAAAATCAACCCAGGTTAGTATCGATCCCACGCAGACTTCTGCCCACAGTGGGGAGGAGCCCAGACTAAGGACTCTCCGGAGTCAAGGGGCAACTACTCGGTCTGGAATAACGCGAAAAACACCCACCAAGAAGCCTGCCAAGAAACTCTCGGGAAAAGGTAAAGTTATTGTACCCTCTTCTAGTGATTCATCTTTTGAATTGGAAAGTGAGCAGCCTGCAGCTGAGCACCCCCATCAGTCCACTATGGGGACAGATCATGCCCCCAGTGGGGTGCCTCGGCAGTTCACCACTCCTGGTGCTGCCGAACATTTCACTTTTATTGCTGGTCACAAGCTGAACCTAGAGAGAGGGTTTGATCCAGAATTTGTTGAAGCTAACCCTTTTGTGCGGTCAAGGATTGATGCGCAAGATTGGTCGACAATAGCCGCGGCCAATCGGCGTGCCAATGCCTCCCTTGTTAAGGAATTTTACGCTGAAGCATCCCAAACTAAGGATCCCGTTGTGCGAGTAAGGGGCAAGATTGTGAGGTATACCCCGAGTGAAATAAACAGGGTTTTGGGACGGCCAACCACGGGGGTTTGTGCGTTTGCTAAATTTTTAGAAAAGATGACGGAGGGAGATGAGGAGGTAATATTAAAGGAGATTGCTGCAGTAGGTAAACCATGGGGAAAAGATGGTATTAGGAGATGTTTGCCGGCTGGCTCCCTCACAACAGAAGTTGCGGTTTGGTTCCAGTTCATAAGGGCATCAGTGTCCCCAACTACCCATGACACCACTCTCTCAATGCACAAGTGTGCTCTGCTCTACTGTTTGCTCACGGGTATAAAAATCAACTTGGGGATAGTTATGCATGCTACCATCCATACGGCCCGGACTCGAAAGAAGGTAATTCTTCCACTCCCTTGTACTATTACCACATTACTAATAGATGCGGGAGTGCCCACAGCTGCAGATGACCAATGGTTGACCTCCACACGCAACATCAGCGTGCAAACGATTAAGAAAATGGGGAGGGCCATCCGAGGCCCGTCTGAAGAACCAGAGGAGCAGCAACCCAATGTGTTTATTGCTGAAGAGCACGTAGTGGGCAATGTCACGCCCACTGCGGGGAAGAAGGAGACACCATCCCGCCAGCCCACTGCAGGACCAAGTTCAACCCCAACCAACCGACTATCAGAAATACTGAAGGCCATCAAAAAACTTACATACAAGGTGGATCTGTTAACTGCTCAGCAACAACATTCCACACGTGATCAGGAGAGAGTATGGATGTACATGCGCGATCGAGATGAAGTAATCAATCAGATGTACTTGGCGGCTGATCCATTGCTAGCAGCGCAGATCCCAAATTTCCCCGAAGGTGTTTGTCCAACTTTGGGCAGTGAAGACGAGATGGAAGATGATGATGAGGGTGGTTCATCCCCTGCAACCCCAACTCATTGAATGGTTTGTGAAACATTAATCTCACTCTTTGGTTTGCCGCAAAAACATTTTTTTTGTGTATGGTGATGCCTTTGGCTAGGCTTTTGACACTTTGCTGAATTCTTATTTTGGTTCGTAATGCATGAAATCCTACCACTGGGTAGGTACTTTTGGGTACTAACGTAATTGTTGTTTGAATGCTTGTTTGATCTCGTTTCCATTTCAAGGTACAACTTTCGGCTTCCGACTTAAAAAGGTCCCTTTTGTAAGTACAAATCTCAACTTGTCCCATAAAATGATATAGGCCATTTTTCGCATCCAAACACGACCCTTTTTGTACCCACCACCACCTCCTTCGGTCCATTTTTCTATGTCACAGTGGGGACACTGTGAGATCTTAAGTTTGAGGTGGGGATTTCCAGAGTGACTACCAGTCTGCCCACAGTGGGGACACTGTGAAGTCCAAGTTTGAGGTGGGTAAGCCATACCCCCTCCCAAAAAAAGAACAAAGAGAACAACACAAAAATACAAAAACAAGAAGAAAATCGGAGTGTCACTGTCAAAATTGATGGTGTGCCTTTTCTGGACTATCAAAGTGCCCACTCCTAGAAAACGATGGTGTGCCCATTCTGGACCATCAGAAGAAAAAATAGCCATACCCAAATAAAGCCTGAAAGTGTACGTACTTATCAATGCAAAATACTAAACACCCACTTCTTGAAATAAAAATCTCAAAGCGAGATCTTCGATCCATGTTTGGAAATTCTTGCCAAAACCCTTGGGAAAATTCAAAGCCATAAACCATTCAAACCCAAGAAAGCCCTATTGATCAAATGGTAAACAAGGGAAAGATTTCGGCAAGTATAAAAGTGAAGTTTTTAAGTTGGGACCGAAGGAAGTATCGAAGGAAGGAGACCAACGCCCATTCAAGTCAAGAAGTATGTAAGTCCCTCAAGGTTCATATGCATTGTTTCTCATTTTATTTTTTATTTTTTATTACTTGGGGACAAGTAATGGTTTAAGTTTGAGGTTGTGATAACTCTTTTTTTAGAGTTATTATTTCCTTTTATTTTACATTTTATTTTGTCAATTTTAGCCATTTCACTTCTTAAAACCCCCATTCTTGGCACATTTTTATAAAAAGGGCAAACGAGGTGAGTTTTAGTGTCAAACAAATTATTTGGTGGATTTTGGGTGGTTTTCACATTTTATTCGCAGTGAGATGAACAGTGCCCACTCCAAACTGCCCACTGCCAATACTGGATAAAGACAAAAAGAAGGATTTTGATGAAAAGCATGGTTGCAAAAGCATGGAAGCTTCAGGGGCAGGTTAAAAGAATGGGAATATTTTAATATAGGCATGCAAAGGAAAAGCATGACAAAAAGAATAAACAAATCAAACCTACATGCCTAGAGACCAACTTTTTGGAAGAACTATTGGGTAAAGATGGAGGTCAAGGGTTAAGGAGCAAAGCATAGGATTTTATGTTCCCTTAACCTCCAGATTTGCAAAGAAGAAGTCAATACCCAAGTTGCCAAATTTCAGCTATAAAAGAAGACCATGGGCATTCATTGAAAGGATCATCTTCATCTCTTGGATCTAGCATCTTAGAGCTTGTCATTACCATTTTCTTAGTGTAACACTCTTAATTTCGTAGTCTAGCTTTGTGATAGTTAACTTTTCTTTCTCTGCAGTAATTTAGATTTAAATTCACGTATTGCTTTCAGTTGTAGTTTCGAGCAGTGGGCAACTTACGTTCCCCACTGTGAGGATAATTTCAATCCACGCCTAGTTATCTTATGAAAACTTTTTCATCTTTCGTTCTTATATTTTCAGTAATGGTAGGCTAAACACCCTTCGGGATGTAGGAACGAGAAGTACCTGGATTTTAGAAAAAATGCTTGAGTAATCTTTATTTTTGAAGTAGTTATCGTTTTGGTCATTCATTCTCGATTTTGCCCAAGGATGCGAACAAGCTGATCACTTGCAAGGATTTAAAGTCTAGTTCTTAACTTAGAAATAAGTAGAACGCAGTGACACGAGCTTGGATGATGCTAGGGAGTTCGAAAGAATTCTTACGACACTTACGAAAGTGAGGTCAGCACAGTGAGCTCTTCTCTCCCCACTGGAGTAGTTGGCAAGCTAGTTGGTGTATTAAAAACACTTAGAGTATTTGTCTCTACACATTCCATCGAGGCTCGAAAGAGTCCATTTGAGAAGACTCATTGACAAAATGATAATTACCAATAAAATGGGTTTTTAGTCTAAGATTGTGAGTATTTTGTAACCGAGCTTTTCCAAAGACCGGTCTCAATTACAAGGATCATCTTAGGATCAAGTATTTAGCATAAAATCTAGGGAAAATCCGACTTGCATCCCTCTTTTTAAATCATTGTAATTTCAAATTAGCTTTTCGCAAACCAACTCAAAATATTGTTTCCTCTCTAATTGAAACTCGTGAAAGAAACTCACAAAAACCGTATTGTCTTGATAGCCCAGTCTCTGTGGATACGATTCCGGTATTTTACCGATTATTACTTGCCGTGACGATCATAGTGGACAGTGTACACTTGCGCTGCCCACTGTGGACAGATTACACCCCGATGTGGTTTATTTCGCATGTACCATTCACACGTGTCACCCACATAGGAAGGAGGAAGGAACTTTATTTGGTTTATAAGGAAAGAAGTGTGAGGAGTTGACAAGCTCCTTGCATGGTTTTACTCCAACACCTACCCGCGCGCAGGGGGGGGGGGGTGCCGATTGACGATTTCGTAAGCTAAAATCGTCGAACTTGTGTGCGACATGCGGACACGAATGCAGCTCCAAAATCTTGTGCTCACGCAGCTCGGTTTTGTTAAAATTTCTTTTGAACAGTTTGTATTTTTTTTTACTGAACAAAGACACAAAAAACAGGGACCAAAAATGTAATTTTTTTTGCCCTATCGCAGGCTGCGATTGCGGACAGGGACGAAACTTGCCAACGCGGGCAAAGTTGGGGGGTTTCGCGGGGCTTTTGGCCGAAACAGTTTGCCACGTGGGCCTGGGCCCGCGATCGCGGGGCCCATCGCGGGCTTTTTGGGTATTTTTGTAAACTGTGAGACATTTTGGGTATTTTGGTGACACGAAGTTGGACTTAGGGTATTTTAATTAATTTCCCTATGTTTATTGTTATATTTTAACTTTTAGGATAATGGTCTATGTTTAGTTATTCATTGTTTATGAATTATTAATGTTAGTGGTAACTCTTAAATTTTTTTAAATTGTTAATGGGTAAGTTTTAGGATCAAGGTTTGTTGATGAAATTGTTAATTTTTTGTTATTTAATTGTTAAATTGTTTTTATTGGGTGTTAATTATAATTGGTAGTTAATTGTTATTTGTTTTATTATTTGGCTAGAAAAATAGGAAAAAATCGAACGAAAAGAGAAAAACATGCACACCGATAATGGTAGATTGGTAGTAATGATTCTAGTAATATTTCGAACGTATTCCACATCTAGGTATGTTGATTGGATTAAGCCTCCTTCGGATCTATCTCAAAGTATTCTAATTAAATTACCTAATTCCGGCCCTCATAATCCAAATTTCTCGGTCCACCAATGTAAATGATCGTACTTTTTCGACAATGATAAATCAAACTTGTGCTTTTTATAACTTTTTTGAAGTTTGAAGTTTTCTTCATGCATGAGATGTAAGTAACACTACTAAACTTTACTTCTTGTCATGTACAAAGTCTTATGCAAATTTAGGATTAAAAATATATGTTAAATTCAAATCATATTATTGTATGATTCATTACACTATCATAAACAACAAAAAGTCCATCATGCATTAAAATGAAGCTAGTCTCAAGTTTGTCCCTAGCTTACATGGTAATTTGTACATTAGATAGAACTTTTGGTACAAATTACAAAGGTCATTATTGTAAATTGAAGTATAGACGATTTGTACGACTTTGACCAGAAAAGTTGTAGTCATTAAGGTTAAAAGCTACACCCTTCCTTGGGTCACTATTTTTTCGGTCCAGCCTTTACCACATGGCAGTTACTATTGCAACCAATTATCTTTTACCTTTTTGTGTTTCATTACATTATAATATTATATATATATATATATATATATATATATATATATATATATATATATATATATATATAGGGGTGGGTTCAAATGAAAACTCATTTTCAATTGTGAACATGAGGATAAGTCACAACCATTGATCAAGATTTGAAAACTAATCAATGGTTAAAACTTAATTAAACCAATTGAGAAGTGATTAGGGGCAAATCTGGAAATTTGAATCAACGCCTACCATGTTTGACTTTTTATTTTCTTTTTTAATTAAAAAACTTTTACCCCCTTAAAGTTAAAATAATTTATCTAAAAAATTACTAATATTTTAATCAAACAAATTACATCAAAAAAACGAGAATTTCGTGCTCTTCGATATGGCATCCATCTCGATATAGTTTTTTCTTCATTTTAACCGTTTTTACGTGAAATGTCATATATTATGCACGTTTCCTGACGAATGAATATGTATGCACGTTTCCTGACGAACAACACAGTATTCAAAATGAATAATACACCATTCAGGATGAATAATACACGAATTCCTGATTCATGTATTATTAAACATGAATCGTGTATTATTCATCCTGAATAACACATTATTCACCCTGAATAACACATTATTCATGTTGAATAATATATGAATGACCCGTGAAGGTTGAACACATGACACACTCTCTTTGTTTTCTGATTCACAATCGAAACTTGGTTTTATTCTTTATGAATATGTATGCACTTCTTCAGGTGTCCCATTCAATATGAATAACAAAGGTGAACGTTCATTCACTATTCATGATGAATAATACAATATTCAGGATGAATAATACAGTATTCAGGATGAATAATACATGAATTCATGAATCGTGTATTATTCACCCTGAATGATGTATTATTCATACTGAATGATACATTATTCATGAAGAATAATACATGAGTGACTCGTGAAGGTGTGGAGACGTGACACACTCTCTTTTGTTCTTCGGTTCACAACCGAAACTCGATAGGTTCCCGATTCATCTCGATAGGTGTTGGGTTATGGTAATGAAGAACACGATACCTTAGGACGCTGAAGAAAGTGTTGTAGAAGGTAATGTCGAGTTACGGACTTATGGTATCGAGATGTTGTACGCACTTGAACATACATAAATATTCATACAGAATATAACACGTATATGACATTCCACGTCAAAACGGATAAAACAACAAAAAAACTATATCGAGATGGATGTCATATCGAATAGTACGAAATTCTCGTTTTTTTATGTAATTTGTTTGATTAAAATGTTAGTAATTTTTAAGTTATGTTATTTTAAACTTTAAGGGGGTAAAAAAATTTAATTAAAAAAGAAAATAAAAAGTCAAACATGGTAGGCGTGAGTTTTAATTAAGTTCCCTTTTTACCCCTAATCACCTTAATTAATAATTTCAATTAAAAACTCTATTTAATATGAGTCATTGGATCAATATAGATGGAAGGGCCAAGATCCGTCCTCATGTTTACAATTGAAAATGAGTTTTTATTTGAACTTTCCTCTCTCTCTCTCTCTCTCTATATATATATATACATTATTTATGAAAAAGATTTACGAGAACCCTCAAATATAAAAGAACCTAAAAAAATATCGATGAAAAATATCGCATAACTGATGTCAAATTAAAGATAACAAAATGACTACTTTTCAATGTAATTTGTTTTGTTTCAGTATTTGTTGTTTTCGCTGATTTTCAATTTTGAAAATTAGAAGGAAATGTTTTTACCTTGTATGAAAAGTGCTTATAACCACCTTTTTAATCTCATTCACTAAATCATCTTAATTTAACAGTTTGGATGGTTCTTCGATTCTTTTTATATAGGATTAGGTTCAGAGAAAAAGCTAAAAAAAACCCGAAAAATCGAGGAAAACTCTGGTAGCTTTCATCTGGACACTTGTGCATACAAGTAATTTGTAACATGCACAAGTACATATCGTCCAGATGAAGAGCTACTAGTGAGTTCCTCGGTTTTTAACATATTTCTAAGGTTCTCCCCTGACCTCCATTCTCTCTCTCTCTCTCTATATATATATATATATATATATATAGTCGTCTAATACTAATAAACCATAATTAATGCTTATATAATATAGATATTTATGAACAATTATTATGATTCTTTAATGGGAAATTAATTAAAATACCCCAAGTTTGACCAAGTGTTACCAAAATGCCCTAAATCTCTCCCAGTTTGCCAAAATGACCTTTTTCCGCGATGGAGCCCGCGATCGCGGGCTCAGGGACCATTTCTGACATTTTTTTAAACTTGCAGGGACCATTTTTGAAAAATTCAATACCGCGATCGCGAAGGAATCCCGCGATGGTTTAATTTTTGTGACTTTTCAATTGCAAGGGATTATTTTTGAAAAATTCCAGGGACCATTTTTGAAAATTTGACCCGCGTAGACCACTGTTCACCCCGCGTTTCGTCCAATTTGATGAATTTAAAATGAAATGTTACACTTTCAACCCCTATACCTTTTACTTTCATTATTATTCAATTTTAAAATAATGAAAGTAAAAGGTATAAAGTAAAGTAAGTAAATAAGTATAGGGGTTGAAAGTGTAAATTTCAATTCCAAATTGTGATTTTGATTTCATATTTACACTTTCAACCCCTATACTTATTTACTAAGTTTACTTTATACCTTTTACTTTCATAATTTAATTTTACATTTAACACATATAATCGTTTATTGACTAAAATACGTTAAAAAAATACGTTTTAATTTTAACAAATTACACCATTATAATCGTCTCTTCGATACGTTCGAAATGAGCCCAATCTTGAATTTTTTTGGATTTATATATTTTAATATATACCATATACAGTTGTACTTTTAGGTAGCGTTTGATACACATATTAGATGGGACGGGACGTAACTGGACGAGACTGAACTGGATGGGACGGGACGAGACTGAACTGGAGGAGATAATTTTAATCTAAGTTACGTTGGAAAAAAGGGTATTTTAGTAATCTGGTGTTTTAGTCCCATGTTGTTCCACCTATTTTGGTGGAACAAAAAATCTTATGTTTTGTCCTATTAAAACTTGTTTTTGTTCCATGTTGTCCCATCTGATTTTTGTCCCATGGCATACCAAACATGAAACTGTTTTTTTTTTTTTTGTCCCGTCCCATCCCATCCAGTCTGCGTACCAAACACACCCTTATAGTTAAAATACGTTTTATTTATTTTATTATCGATCCTTTTATGCATACTCTGTAACTGCAAATACTTCAGCTCCAAACACACATGAATCATCATTCGTCAAATACCCATTTTCACAATTCTTAAATGAGTCCAGTGATACCAACTTGTCAAAACCTCATTTCATATTCTTCTCGTAAAACCTTCTCCTATTGCCATTCACGATATCTATAAACACATTCAAATAATAATAATTTAAAACGATTTAATGAATTAGTTAATATATGATTATTATGTTAATGCGATAGGAGTGTAAAAAAAAATTGAAAAAAAAAATAAGAGATGTACCATAAATTAAATAATTAACTATAAATGTATGAATTTTAAATATAAAAAATATTTTTTATGTAGTGTATAACTGTATATGATATATATTAAAATATATAAATCCAAAAAATTCAAGATTGGGCTCATTTCGAACGTATCGAAGAGACGATTATAATGGTGTAATTTGTTAAAATTAAAACGTATTTTTTTAACGTATTTTAGTTAATAAACGATTATATGTGTTAAATGTAAAATTAAAATAATGAAAGTAAAAGGTATAAAGTAAATTTAGTAAATAAGTATAGGGGTTGAAAGTGTAACATTTCATTTTAAATTCATCAAATTGGACGAAACGCGGGGTGAACAGTGGTCTACGCGGGTCAAATTTTCGAAAATGGTCCCTGGAATTTTTCAAAAATGATCCCTTGCAATTGAAAAGTCACAAAAATTAAACCATCGCGGGATTCCTTCGCGATCGTGAGATTGAATTTTTCAAAAATGGTCCCTGCAAGTTTAAAAAAGTGTCAGAAATGGTCCCTGAGCCCGCGATCGCGGGCTCCATCGCGGAAAAAAGGGCATTTTGACAAACTGGGAGGGATTTAGGGCATTTTGGTAACACTTGGTTTGACTTAGGGTATTTTAATTAATTTCCCTTCTTTAATTATGCTTGAGATATACATTAAAGTTGATAAGATTCATTAATATGATAAAGACTTTAGATTAGAAAACTAGACAAAATCAATTATTTATTAGACTAGATGAATGACTAAGATTGAGTTGCATAGTTAGTTAGAATTTGATGGGTTGTAAATAAGCGTCCCCTTGTATGTGTGTGTGTCTAAATAAATAAATATATATATATATATATATAGAGAAAAGTTCAAATAAAAACTCAATTTCAATTGTGAACATGAGGACGGATCTTGGCCCTTCCATCTATATTGATCCAATGACTCATATTAAATAAAGTTTTTAATTGAAATTATTAATTAAGGCGATTAGGGGTAAAAAGGGAAGATAATTAAAACCCACGCCTACCATGTTTGACTTTTTATTTTCTTTTTTAATTAATTTTTTTACCCCCTTAAAGTTTAAAATAAATTAACTTAAAAATTACTAACATTTTAATCAAACAAATTACATCAAAAAAATGAGAATTTCGTGTTCTTCGCTATGACATCCATCTCGATATAGTTTTTTTTTGTTGTTTTAACCGTTTTTACGTGAAATGTCATATATGTGTTATATTCGGTATGAATATTTATGTATGTTCAAGTGCGTACAACATCTCGACACCGTAAGTCCGTAACTCGACATCACCTTCTACAACACTTTCTTCAGCGTCCTAAGGTATCGTGTTCTTCATTACCATAACCCAACACCTATCGAGATGAATCGGGAACCTATCGAGTTTCGATTGTGAACCGATGAACAAAAGAGAGTGTGTCACGTCTCCACACCTTCACGACTCACTCATGTATTATTCTTCATTAATAATGTATCATTCAGTATGAATAATACATCATTCAGGGTGAATAATACACGATTCATGAATTCATGTATTATTCATCCTGAATACTATATTATTCATCCTGAATATTGTATTATTCATCATGAATAGTGAATGAACGTTCACCTCTGTTATTCATACTGAATGTGAACACCTGAAGAAGTGCATACATATTCATAAAGAATAAAACCAAGTTTCGGTTGTGAATCGGAAAACAAAGAGAGTGCATCCTGTGTTCATCCTTCACGGGTCATTCATATATTATTCAACATGAATAATGTGTTATTCAGGGTGAATAATGTGTTATTTAGGGTGAATAATGTGTTATTCAGGATGAATAATACACGATTCATGTTTTATAATACATGAATCAGGAATTCGTGTATTATTCATCCTGAATGTTGTATTATTCATTTTGAATACTGTGTTATTCGTCATGAATAGTGAATGAACGTTCCTCTTTGTTATTCATACTGAATATGCACACCAGGAAACGTGCATACATATTCATACCGAATATAACACATACATAGCATTTCACGTAAAAACGGTTAAAATGAAGAAAAAACTATATCGAGATGGATGTCATATCGAAGAGCACGAAATTCTCGTTTTTTTGATGTAATTTGTTTGATTAAAATATTAGTAATTTTTAAGATAAATTATTTGAAACTTTAAGGGGGTAAAAGTTTTTTAATTAAAAAAGAAAATAAAAAGTCAAACATGGTAGGCGTTTATTCAAATTTTCAGATTTGCCCCTAATCACTTGTCAATTGGTTTAATTAAGTTTTAACCATTGATTAGTTTTCCAAATCTTGATCAATGGTTGTGACTTGTCCTCATGTTCACAATTGAAAATGGGTTTTCATTTGAAACCACCCCTATATATATATATATATATATATATATATATATATATATATAGGGGCTTAATCAAATGAGAACTGATTATTTTGTGGTAACCGTAAGAACCAATTTCAGCCACACATTTAAAATAACTAATATAAATTTTAAATAAATACAAAAGGGTGTTTTAGTAAATTTGTTTCCTAAATCTAATTAAATCCTAAAATATCTCCCTATATTCAGCATACGTCTCTCTCATCTCCCTCACTTTTTCTATCTACCAAATACCAAAAACCTAAGAGCCTCCATACCTCCTTTCATCACAGCCGCCGCACACCCCCACCCCCCTCACCGGTGTACTTCTCTCTCCTTCATCACAACCGCCACACCCCCCGGCGTACGTCTCTCTCCTCTCCCTCACTTTTTCTCTGCTTCATATTCTTCGTTTCTCAGATCTGGACCAGGAAAAGGGCTCTGATTCCAGCCAGTGCCATATTAATCGTTAGGCCTAACGACAAAGCGATTGAAGTTCTTCGTTTGATCATCACACAAGCTTCGAGATGGAGATGAACCCACCACTGTGTTCCATCTAGAAAGGATTAATGCAGGTTACACTCTGACAATGATCATCACACACGATTTGAGAATGAAGAGAGGATTAATGCCAGGTTGAACACATGATCAAGGGCATTGGTGATGATGATCGAATATGTTATTCCTCTTGTGGCGGTGAAAAATAGTGATGTGATATGCAGGTTTACAAGGAGTTAAAATCAACGATGATGAGGAAATATCTGATTCCTCCGACGACGATGAAGAGTGGTATATGTTAGTCCCAGATAGCTATAACAAGTATTGTAGAAGGGGGGTTGAATACAATACTAAAAAAATTTCACAATTTTAATTCTATTATTGAAAAACTTCAACAAGAATTACACATAGAAACTAAAGACTGTTGCGGAAAAGAACAGATAAACTATTCTAACAATCTTTCACAAAGTAAACAAAACAAAACAACTAAGAACACTTAGAACAAAGCTATGAAGTTTTTAATCAATATGGAGATTTCTTGCACTGAGAGAGATGTCCAAAAAGCGTGGTTTGCATGGGAGCCTTCTACTTCCTTTTATAGTTTGAAGAACTGTACTAAGCATTAAATGATTGGGACACCTGTCTTCAGGGGACTTGCTTCGTACCAGTAGACTTCTGAAAAGTTGATATGTCATGATCACCTTTTCCTTGGTACAAGGAATAGAACCCATGCTGAAAGGGACCTTATCTAAAAATAGATAAGATGACAAAAAGTCACTTTTACCAGCAATAGATATTGTCCTAAAATAAATGATCTTCTTGATGTGTATTCCAAGACAATTGCACCGAAGGGGGGGTCCACCGAAATAATTGTCATAGGTCTTTAAAAACATCTGCAAAGAAAACCATTCACACGAAGATCCCACCGATTTGACCATCCTTATCGGTGGGAACAATCTGGTCGATGTGTGAGCACACAATCGGTGGGAAGGACGTCCAATGATGTGTGAAGACACCATCGGTGGGGAGGATGTCCACCGATGTGTGAAGACACAATCGTTGGATGTTGACTTGTATGTTTCTTGAGAAGAGTCTTCTTATTCTTCAATGAGAATTTCTTCAAGCTTGGTTTCGGTTGATCATCGACTTCACCGAACAATTGCTATCTTGTACAAGTCATTTAAAGAACCATGCTAAAATATTCTAAGTAAGAGTATAGGAAAGAACATTGGTGAGTCAATTTCAAATCTTGATGACCCAACAATCTCCCCCTATTTGAATTTGAGCTCTATCCTTAGAATATTTAAGAGTAATAAAAAGTAAAATGCATTTCGACCCTTTTTACTCTTTTTGGGTTCTTTTCACATAGACCATTCTTTTTGATCTATTTTTCTTTTGTATGAGCATGTATACTATATACAATATTTACAAGTAAAATAACTATGTTCAACAATGGAATTCAAAGTAGAAGAGTACTTGCATTACCGAAATGTTCATTACATTTGGAAATGAAGAAAAATCTTACAAGTACTTCGAAGAATGAAAATGAAAACACACGGATCATTTTCTCATTTTCTGTCGGCGCTTGATCTCAGCAAGGATGTTCTGATAGAGAGGATGTGCTTCGGGGATGTTAGGCATCAGATTGGATATGCCTTCAAGAAGTATGATGTCGGCCAAGGGGATTTGAGGGAACCTGAAGAACCGTCAGTGGCAGAATCCATCATTGAAATATAATCCAGGAATCGGTGAGAAGCTTATCGTGGTTGATGGATAAGTGGTTGAAGTGGGAAGAGACAAATTTAAATTGTCCACATAGGGAATCCTTCCTTTCTTTGCCAAGTCTTTGAAGATGTTATCGGGGACTTTTTGGTTCTTTGTATTCGGGAGGCGGATGTCTTCCTTGAGGGATTGAAGCTTGGCTCTATCATCGGTGGAGAGGACGATGTTATGTTTCTTGTTTACGTCATTCATTTTATTCATCAAGCCTTCAATGTAATCGACGAATACATCTTTCTTTGGATTAATGCTCTTCACTAGAAGTTTAGAGAGTTCAAACTATTCGGAGAGGCCGAATTGTTTCAAGTGGTAATCTCTAATACTTCTTGGCACACCTTCTTCTCTTTCGATGATCAGTCTAATGTCGGCCGGATTGGCTTTAGAAGTGGCAATCTTGATACTAGTGATTGGAGACCTGTTGGTTCGTTAGTGCATCGTCTTTTTGTACCAAGAAATTTCCTCATCCTTTTCTTCCTGAAGAGCACTCAGTGCCGATTTCTGAGTTTTGATGGCATCGGTAGATTTTACTTTTGCTACTTCCTCCTTGGCAGCTTTCAGAGAAAGAGCTTGAGATTCATCCAAAGCTTTTTGAGCAAGTCTAGCCTCCGCAATTTCATGAGGAGATAGACCGAGATCGGTGGTAAATGCTTGAGATGGAGGCTTGAGTTTTAGTGTTTGGGCATCCTCAGGTCGGGCCCCATACTTAGCTAGCTCCTTCTTTTTCTTTTCTTCTTTTGCCACTGCTTCGGCCGAGATAACTTTCTTTCCTTTGTCTTTGGGAGCCTTGCTAGCTTGCTCCCCCTCAGAAGATGCATGGATTTTCTCCCCTCAACTGTTGCAAGAGTTGTCTCCACCGATGGAGTTTTGATTTGTGAAGCAATGTCCACCGATGGTTCATGTTGAATCGGTGGTGGTGAAGACTTCGGTAGAGACTTTGGTGAGGATGTTTTCGGTGGAGACTTTTGTGGAGTAACCTTCGGCGACGATCTCTCCACCGATTGTTGAGGAGAGGAGGAAATGCCAAAAGGTTTGGAAAGAGTTGAAGTGGTACCTGGAAGATCGGTGGCTTTCTTTGAAATGTGGATGTGTGCTTGATCGGTGGGATGAGAAGGCTGATTACTGTTTGTTCGTTTGACCGAAGGCAATTTCGGCGGTGGTTCAGATTTCTCCCCCTCAGCAGCAGCCGACTCAGTCTTAACCTTCAAACCCAAGAGAGTAAATACCTTATCAAGCTTTAAGTGTAGAAGTTCGATACTTGCAGGATTAACACTCGTCAAGGTAAAATCACCCAGATCTAAATCCTAATCCAGGCTTTGTTCAAGAAGATCAACCTTTTGATGTAGACGTTCAAGAGATTGAGATAAAGAAGTCCGAAGGGCTTGATGATGAGTTGCCCGATCAATCAGACGAAAAAGCTCGGGATCTTTGACATCAATAGAAGCTTTGATTGAGGCAAGAGACATGGCTAAGTTGTTGTGGGATTCAGACAAATTTTCCACCTTTGAAGATACGGTAGCCACATTGTCAGTGAGAGGCCGAAGAAGGTCTTGAAGAGACGAATCCAAGAACTGAAGCTGTTGAGATTCCAATGCCGAAATACGCTCATTAGCTTGAGCAATCATAGACAGAGTGGAGCGTTTGAATGATTCGAATTGAGTACCCACCATCCTACATTGACGGGCACCTTCTTGGACTTCAGATATTAGGTCACTCGGTAGCCGAATACCTATAATGGGAGGATCACGAACCTCCGATAGATCGAAAGGTGGATATGTTGGTGACAACCGGGAATGAGGTAGAGGTAGGATTATGTCGTCAACAGATGGGGAGGAGGATGGATGGGTGCATGATGGATCGGGGTAAAGGACCCTTTGTCGGGGTATCGGCGGGGGAGATGGCGGATGTTGGGGAGGGGATTGTGAAGAGGAAGAGCTATCCTCAGATTGGTGAGTGATCGGGGATCGGTGTGGGGTTGGTGATCGGTGTGGGGTTGGAGATCGGTGAGGGGTTGGGGATCGGTGAGGGGAGGTGATCGGTGGCGGGGATTGGTGAGGTGAAGCGATCGGGGTTGTTATTTTCGGTGATGGAGAAGTGTGTTTTGGTGGAGAAGCTGGATCGGTGGTGAGATCATCGGTGATCATGGCAACAATCGACTCGTTGGAAATGTTTCTAGGAGAGCCAATGTCCTCCAATAAAAAATCAAAGAAGTTTCTTGGGGGGGGGGGGGGGGGGGGACATTTCTGTGGGGGAACCCTCAGCGAGTTGTGCATCATCGATCTCATAACGATCGGGTGTAAGGTTGTGCAGTGCAAATTCGGTGCCTTCGAGGGGAGAGACCCCGAAGTCATCTCCACCACCCAAAGAAGCGAGTGGGGAGGTACGTTGTGGTTCCTCCAAATGTACAACTGAAGCCTGTGGAAAGGCAACAGAGGAGTCGGTGGGGTTGATAGCGGATTCCCTTGGCCCGGAGGGGTGAAGTTCAACAACTGGCGATTTTTTAGAATCGTCAGTTGGCTTAGTCGGTTAGGCCGAAGGCTTTCGAGACCTCTTTAAAGGAGACCTCGAAGGGGATGTTGAGTGCCTCCGCTTACGAGATGGCTTTTGAACTGGGGAAGCCTCCGAGGGATCTCTCGGTGGCGTGGTTCGAGAAGCGGGTGCGGAGGTGTCGGTGGCCTTTTGTCGTTTCTTTTAAGCGCCACCCAACGTCACTCGGGGACGAGAATAAGGGGCCACTACAACTTGGGGTTCCTCGGGAACTTCCAGGTGTTGAAACCCAGGAGCTTCCGCCTCACCGCAGTGCAGATCGGGAGATAAAGCAAAAGAAAGCATACCTTGGCGTAGAGGGCGATCAGTAGCGAGGCGGCCAACATTGAGAGTCTTTTGGCCAACAATGGGAAATGACCAGTCATAAGAGAAACGAGGAGATTGAGACTTGCGATCCGAGTCCAACGCCGAGCTGTAACATCCCGCAAAACAAACATACATATAACATATAATTCATAACATGGTTTCAACAAAATAATTCACATTACACATTTGGTCCCCAAAGTCAGACTAATATAAAATTAAGTACAAACTTTTTCAAATAAAATTACAAAAACAACTGATCATCTATTTTATAATCACAAAACGCATCCCTAACTTCATAATGATAATCTTCACAAAAGCTAGCCAACAAGTACTCAATCTACTTGTTCTTACTGGAACCATCACCTGGAATACAAAATTTTGAAAACAGAAATGAGGGTTAGACTTAAGGGTCTAGTGAGTAAATCCCTGATATTTGAAAATCATTAAAATTCGTTTATATAAATACACACCTTCATATAAATACATATACTTCACACGTAAATTAATATCAACTAAAATTTACACAACATACCTGTCCCATTCCACCTTATCCCTCCACCAATGGCCAATAACAATTGGTTGCGAGCCAATTTAACACACCGGTCCAAGGCCCGGCCACGTATTATATTTTCATATAATACTCACGTAATTATAATATCTCAATATATTATAATTACTCACGTATGACATATTCATACTCATTATCAAACATTTGTTAATCACAAAAGGTATTCCAGTAAAATATTTTTTTAAAGTAAAACTCACCTGATTAGTTTATCAGCAAAAGCCTTCTCAAGTTTATATCACGTATTTCCACCCTTCACAGAATCTCAGATTAAACCTTATATTACTGCTGCAAATCTGCTTGCTCTTCCTTCTTCTTCTTCTTTTGGATTCTCTCTCTAGTCTCTCTTTCTTTCACGTAACACACACACACACACTTTTAATCCTAAGTATAGTTAAATGAGGACACCTCTTCTACATGAGGTGGAAGTGGCGGTGGGGTGATAGGTTTGGACAAATAGACCAAACAAACCCTAGGTTTATCTCACTTGACACTAAATACCCCTTACTTTCAAACTAAAACTTATCCCTAAATTTCTAATTCCGTAAAATACTAACATAAAGACTTATAAAATTTCAAATTTTAAAATAGATAAAATACCTGGTTATTACAACATCTCCCCCTTAAAAGAATTCCGTCCCGGAATTCAGTTAAGAGAATAGATGAGGGTATTTGGTTCTCATCTCTGATTCTGATTCCCATGTCGCATCCTGACCTCGATGATGTTTCCACTGAACCTTTACCTGCCTGATTTCTTTATTCCTTAATACTTTCACTTTATGATCAACTATAGCTTCTGGTTCCTCCACATAGTTTAGCTTTTCATCAACCTGAATATCCGGTAGAGAGACTGCCTGATCTGATGTCACCAAACACTTTCGAAAATTTGATACATGGAACGCGTTGTGAATTCTGCTTAATTCTGGCGGAAGATTCAATCTGTAAGCTACTTCACCAATTCTTTCCGTAATTTCAAATGGCCCAATATAACGCGGACTGAGTTTACCTTGCTTCCCAAAACGTATGACTCCTTTCCAAGGCGAAACTTTTAACATCACAAAATCCCCAACCTGAAATTCTAAAGGTTTCCGGCGTCGATCTGCATAACTTTTCTGTCTGTCTTGTGCCGTTTTCAATCTATCCCGAATCCGAGTAATCTTATCTGCCGTCAACTGTACTATTTCTGGCCCTGCCAATTGCTTCTCTCCCACTTCATTCCAACACAAAGGCGTTCGGCATTTTCTACCATACAGTACTTCAAACGGTGCCGCCTGAATGCTAGAATGATAACTGTTGTTGTAGGCGAATTCTATCAAAGGTAGATGTTTATCCCATGATCCCCTAAAATCCACTATACAAGCCCGGAGCATATCTTCTAAAGTCTGAATGGTTCTTTCACTCTGCCCGTCAGTCTGTGGATGATATGCTGTGCTCAACTTTATCTGCGTTCCCATCTCCTTTTGAAAACTCCTCCAAAATCTAGAAGTAAAACGACTATCTCGATCCGAAATATTCGAGATTGGAACCCCATGTCGAGTTACTATTTCATTGATATACAATTTAGCTAAACGTTCCAAGGAATCAGTTTCTTTTATTGGCAAGAAATGAGCAGACTTTGTCAACCTATCCACAATCACCCAAATAGAATCGAATCCTTTTGAAGTTCTAGGCAACTTGGTAATGAAATCAGTAGTGATCTGATCCCATTTCCACATTGGTATATCTAGTCGTTGTAACTGGCCAAACGGTTTCTGATGCTCAATCTTTACTTTCTTGCAGGTAGTGCAATCTTCCACATACTTAGCAACACTTCTCTTCATTCCCGGCCACCAATAGAATTGTTTCAAATCTCTATACATTTTATTCGTACCTGGATGAATAGAAAATCGAGATTGATGAGCTTCTTGTAGTACACGATCCCGTAATCCACCCAAACGAGGTACCCAAATTCTGTTTCCTATACACAACAACCCACGGTCATCTTTCCCAAGCAATGCTGATATCCCGACCAACCGTTCTGACTTCAAACTTTCCTCTTGATAAGCATCTATTTGGCATTTCAACAATTCATCAAAGATATTAGGAAGGAGCTCAGCTCGTAACGATATAGCTTTTATTGTTCCGCTTCTTTCTTGACGACTTAACGCATCTGCCACCACGTTCGCTTTCCCTGGGTGATATAGAATTTCACAATCATAATCATTTACCAATTCCAACCATCTTCTTTGTCTCATATTCAGTTCCTTTTGATCGAAAAGATGTTGAAGACTTTTATGGTCCGTAAAAATTTGACATTTAGAACCATAAAGATAATGCCTCCAAATCTTTAATGCGAAGACAACTGCTGCAAGCTCCATATCATGGGTAGGATATTGTCTTTCGTGATCCTTTAATTGACGCGAAGCATAGGCAATCACCTTCCCACGTTGCATGAGTACACATCCCAATCCCAACTTAGAAGCATCACTGTAGACCACAAAATCATCAGAACCTTCTAGCAACGCTAATATCGGCGCGCTGCAGAGTTTCTCTTTCAATATTCTGAATGCCTCATCTTGTTCTGCTTTCCATTCAAACTTTAAATTCTTCCGAGTTAACTTAGTCAATGGCGTCGCGATTCGAGAAAGGTCTTTTATGAACTTCCGATAGTATCCAGCTAGACCCAGAAAACTGCGTACTTCGGTTGCCGTCTTCGGCGGTTCCCATCTTTCAATTGCTTCCACTTTCGCTGGATCAACTTGTATACCCTTCTCTGAAACTACATGACCCAAAAACTGAACTTCCCGCAACCAGAATTCACATTTAGAGAACTTAGCGTACAACTTTTCTTTCTTCAGTAATTCCAAAATCAAACGAAGATGTTGCGCATGATCCTCTTTGTATCGGGAATAAATAAGTATATCATCAATAAACACAATGACAAATTTATCGAGATATGGCTTACATACCCGATTCATCAGATCCATAAAAGCGGCTGGAGCGTTCGTCAATCCAAAAGGCATTACCAAAAATTCGTAGTGGCCGTATCTTGTGCGAAATGCAGTCTTTAAAACATCCTCTTCCTTAACCTTCAACTGATGGTAGCCAGATCTAAGATCAATCTTGGAGAAATAACAAGCTCCAACTAATTGATCAAAAAGGTCATCAATTCTTGGGAGTGGATACTTGTTCTTGATTGTGCGCTTGTTTAGCTCCCGGTAATCGATACACATTCTCATTGAACCGTCTTTCTTCTTCACAAATAAAACTGGTGCACCCCATGGCGATGAGCTGGGTCTGATGAAGCCCTTATCAGATAAATCTTGAAGCTGTGACATCATTTCTTTCATTTCTGGTGGTGCTAATCTGTACGGCGCGCGAGCAATAGGATTGGCTCCAGGTACCAGGTCTATTCCAAATTCTACTTGCCTAACAGGAGGAAGACTATTCAAGTCTTCAGGAAAAACTTTTGGGTATTCACTAACAATGGAAATATCTTCCAGCTTACACTTTTCAGGCCTACTATCTATCACATAGGCTAGATAACTAGAGAAACCCTTATTAACACATTTACGGGCCTTTATCATAGATATAAGACTGGACTGATGATTCTTACGATCTCCATAAATCACTACTGACCTTTTATCAGGTAAAACGACATTGATTATTTTCTTATCACAAACTATATTAGCCTGATTCTCAGCTAGCCAATCCATTCCTACTACCACATCAAATTCACTCAAAGCTATTGGGAACAGTTGTATCGGTACTCCACATCCCTCTATATTTATCATGCAACGATCAAAAACCTCTTTAACTGCCACTTGGTTATCATTTGCAGTGTCTACTAATAAAGCATGTTTTAACATTTTAGGCTCTAAATGCATGTGAGCAGCAAAGGAGGGAGACACAAAAGATCGGTTTGCACCGGAATCAAATAACACTTTAGCACGCGTGGAGTTTATGAAAAATGTACCTGTGACCACATCCGGAGTTTCTTCCGCCTCTTTAGCTGTCATTTGGAATGTACGACCCCTCGTTCTCGGCGGTTCTATTCTTGGGACCACTGGTCTAGTAATGGCTGGCTTCCCCGATGTACCCCCGGATTGTATTCTACCCCGCGGACAATCTGATTGGAGGTGATCCGGAGAATTGCACAAAAAACAAAATCGTGTTACTCGACAATCCTTTACAACATGCCCAGTTTTCCCACATTTAAAACAAACCCGTGACTCTACTTGGCAATTTCCCTGATGGTAGCGATTACACCTTGGACATGGTCTTTCTGTTGGTCGAAATGACGGACGGTTGTCAAACCTCTGAAATCTAGGTTTCCTCGAATCCTGTGGTGGTCCTTCCCATTTTCTTTTCCCTAAGCTCTTATCACCAGTATCTCTTTTATTATCTCTTTCCACATTCTCGGCAGCATCCACCGCAGCTGTAAAAGTATTTGGCCCTGTGGCAGTCACCAACCTTCGAACCTCGGAATTCAACCCATAAATAAACCTCTCCATTTTCATCTTTTCTGTAGCAACATAATATCCTGCAAAACGAGACTTCTCCAAAAATCGTGCAGTATAATCTCTAACCGATAGATTCCCCTGTTGTAGATTCATAAATTCTTCTTCTAACTGTCTGACAGCAGCTTGTGGACAGAAGTGCGTCGTGAAAGCTAATACAAATTCCTCCCATGCAAAAGTAGTATAAACGTCCGTTCCTCTTGATTCTATATGAGCCTCCCACCAATACAGAGCATCCCCTTTCAGCATCGCAGCTCCATAAAGCACTTTGTCTTCTTCAGCACATTTACACGTCTTGAAGATGGCCTCTATTTCTTTCAGCCATCTCATCGCCTTTACGGGATCCCGATCTCCTGAATATGTAGGGGGCTTAAAACTAAGAAACATTTTATAGTCGCACCTTTTCATCGCTGGTAGAACAGTAGAGGTAAGTGGTATCTCCACTTCATGTTCCGGATCTGGTCTTTCAGTTTCATTAAGACGATTACGTTCGAAAGACCAGATCCGGAACATGAGGTGGAAGTGGCGGTGGGGTGATAGGTTTGGACAAATAGACCAAACAAACCCTAGGTTTATCTCACTTGACACTAAATACCCCTTACTTTCAAACTAAAACTTATCCCTAAATTTCTAATTCCGTAAAATACTAACATAAAGACTTATAAAATTTCAAATTTTAAAATAGATAAAATACCTGGTTATTACACGAGCCAAGCTTGTGCTGAAGTATCATGGAGATGAATCGCGGATATGCTACATGGCATCGTTTCGGGTGTTTGATTACTTCAGTCAGCTCAGTAAAGAAATACCGAGCAAAATCCACCTTTCTTTGAAAAATTAGAGCATGGGCTAGTTTGGTAATATAATAAGGGGACTGGTCTTGACCACTCGTCTTTCTAGAGAGACAATGGATTACATGTGCAAAGAAGAAATTCCAAACACCACCCATTTTGTTGCGAGTGAGAGTACCTGGGCCTTTTGAAGACTTGGATGCTTTGTCATCAGATTGATGGATATATCCAAGAGTGTTGACAACAGCTTCATGGAAGTTGTTTACGTGCATGTCTTCATAAGTGGATAAGGCTTCGATTTTGAGGGCACGACGAACATCATCAACGCCAAAAGTGACGTCGTGATCACCCTCCTCATCAGAAAAGATAGAAGCATGAATAGCTTCATTTGAGATATCATACACACAGGAAAGCCAAAATTTTCCAATGAGCATTTTGCACATCTTTGGGTTGCAAGAGAATGCATGGAGGAGAGGTGAGCGGGTTAAGAACTTTGTGATTACGTGGAACTCGGGATGTGCAGGATCGGATTCGAACCTTGCGACGTGATTGCAAGGGTTGAATATTAGGTCTTCAAAACACGTTGGTATCTTGGTGGGTGCCATTGTTACAGGTGAGAAGAGAGAAGAGAGAAGAGAGAAGAGAGAAATCTTGCGAGGATTGCAGGTTTCGAATGAAGAAGAGGAGGGAATAAAGACGAAGGGTTGTATTTATAGGAGAAGTTAGAGGGGTTTAAGGATTTGAAAATAGAGAGGGAACGGTTATGTGGGTGAGAGAGGAGAGGATTAATTAAAATAAATTAATTTGAAAAAGGTAATGATGAGGGTTATTGGGATGTGTGGTTAAAAAGGATTTTCATGGAAAATTAAGGGTCAAAGACGGCTGACACTTAGAGGTGATGTGATCGTAGGCGCATGGGGAATCGTATACGATAAGGTTCGACTCGATGGTAGAAATCGGTGGGAAGCACTGATGAAAGAGTATCGGTGTGGATTTCGGTGGAACAAGAGAGGTCGGTGGATACGGTGTACTGATAGTAGTGAGATGTCGGTGTAGAGGGAGACATCGGTGGAGAAGATCGAAATGAATCTCGGTGAAAGACAAGCCCACCGATGAGGAAAGACCAAGAGGGTCGGTAGGGAAAAACATACCGAAGGTAGATGGAGTGTCGGTGGAGGATTTATACCACCAAGAGATGTCGGCACCGACATTGGCACTAACGGCCACCGATACATTGAGAGATCGGTGAGCTAGATTATTTAAATCACATTTTTTTTTTTGTTTTCTAAGTACAACATTCCAAGTTCACTTATTAGAAAATTGAACCTGGATTCATCTAAGGGCTTGGTGAACAAATCGGCGAGCTGAAGGTCGGTAGGAATGAAATGCAGCTCAATATCAACTTTTGAGATGTGGTCCCTGATAAAATGATATCTGATGTCTATGTGCTTTGATCTGGAATGTAGAACTGGATTATTTGCAATGGCTATTGCACTTGAATTATCACACAGAATTGGGACTTTGGAATAGACTTGAGCATAGTCCTGCAGTTGATTTTTCAACCACAGTATTTGAGCATAGCAGCTTCCTGCAGCAACATATTCAGCTTCAGCAGTTGAAGTTGAAACTGAGTTTTGTTTCTTGCTGGACCAGCTGACTAATTTTCCACCAAGAAGTTGGCAGCTACCTGTGGTACTTTTCCTGTCAATTTTGGAACATGCATAATCTGAATATGAATACCCGATTAGTTCAAACCCTGAGTCTTTGGGATACCAAAGACCCAGGTGTAAGGTACCTTTCAGATACCGGAAAATCCGTTTTACAGCAGTCAAATGAGATTCTTTTGGGTTAGCCTGATAACGGGCACATAGACAGGTAGCAAACATAATATCCGGTCTGCTGGCAATTAAATAAAGAAGAGAGCCAATCATTCCTCGATAATTGGTAACATCCACAGATTCACCTTTTAGATCAGCATCAAGTTTCAAAGGTGGTGCCATGGGAGTTTTCATAGGAGAGCTATCTAAAAAGTTGAATTTCTTCAGAAGGTCACGAATGTATTTACTTTGATTTATAAAAATCCCTTCTGAAGATTGTTTGACCTGAAGGCCCAAAAAGAATGTAAGCTCTCCCATCATGCTCATCTCGTATTCACTCATCATGAGAGAAGCAAACTCATCACATAGTGATTCATCAGTGGCACCAAAGATGATGTCATCAACATAGATTTGGACAAGAATGAGATTACCTGAGGTCTTCTTGATAAAGAGAATGTTGTCAGTTTTACCTCTAGAGTATCCATTCTTTAGAAGAAAGTCAGCAAGGGTGTCATACCAAGCACGTGGAGCTTGCTTGAGACCATAGAGAGCCTTGTCAAGTCTGTACACATAACCGAGATTTCTTCACCTTCATCATCGGCATCACATAGATATGCCTCCAATTGGTGAGAAGAGTTGCTTTGGCTTTCATTGTCAGAATCTGATGAAGGATAGGTGATGCGTGGGGCACTTTGAGATTTCTTGGAATTTTCACTGACAAGAGCTGTTGATCCAAACCCTCAGTGATTTGATAATGACCCTCTCTTAAACACTTAGTGAAAATTGTAAGTAAACAATATCTATTAGAGTTTCTCTATCGCTGATAAGTACTAAGACTTTACAGTACCGCTGATAGGAACTCTTGCTCTTTAAGTTTAAAGATCAGCGAACACTATTCATCCAGTAGCTCTGAGCCTGTTCAGTCTCCGTGATAATCGCTGATAAGTTAGTTGTTCACTTATGATCCCTGAAGACAAGTTTCACGTCAACATATGTTCTACACTGAAGTCGAAGATCAAGCTCAAGAACAGCGACAAGTCTACTAATGAACTGATGCGGATATCAGCGAAGCCAAGATTTGTCCACTCAACGTGAAGTTACAAGTAGAAGACTTCAGCAATCGCTAAGCTTTATCATTCGCTGATAAAGTATTGATTCAACGAAGGCTGATCATGAAGTCTTCCTCTACAAGTTCCTTTTGTCTTTCCCCCCTTGCACGGCTCCGTACGAAATGTCAGAACGGACATCCCTTCTGTCTAGAATCGTACAACAAACTCTGATTCTACACTGTGCACCATGCGGCTACTAAGGTTGTCTATAAAGGTCAATGACCTGCAACCACTCAGTTGCTGCCACGTGTAAACCAATACTGCAATGCATTAAATGCATGCAGTATATAAGAAGAACCCTACTTCAGAAATGAAGTGTGCTCAGCCATCTTCTTATTCTTCCTTACTACTGTGTGTTAGGTTATTACTCGTAATTTCCTTATCTCCTTTCTATCTTATTCTAGTGCAAGAAACTTAGTGTTCTTAACTTGTTTAGATTAGGATTAGTCCTTAATCTTGTTCCGCAACAAGTTGTAAATTGTCTTGATTTATCAATAAACAATTTAGAAAAGTAAAAATCGTGTGTTTGTATTCAACCCCCCCTTCTACAAACTTGTATAACCATTCGGGACCAACAAGTGGTATCGGAGCAGATTTGTTTAATCTCATAAACAAGATCTTATCTATACTAATGTTTTCTCTTCCTTGCTATTTCTTAAAATGGCTACCAACACAAACACAAACTATATTGACAACGATTCTCTTGCAAAACCCCCTAGATTCTCCAGAGATAACTTTAATCTGTGGAAAAATAGGACGATTCTCTTGTTAGAAGGTGTAGACCCAACTATACCTTATTACATCGAAAATGGTCCATATATTCCTATAAGAATTGATCCTGAATTCCAGCTGCTGAGAAAAGAGCTGCTATTCCAGAAAGGTTGGTTCCAAGGAAATTCATATGTGGACTGATGAAGATAAGAAGAAAGTGGCTCTCGACACCAAAGCCATATCCCTACTTTCCATGGCTCTTCCTGACGAAGTCTACCATTCTGTCAGGAACCTGAAAACCTCAAAAGCCATGTGGGACACAATCTGTGTTCAGTATGAAGGTACTTCTGAAGTCCAGGACTCACGCAAGATCAACCTGGTAAGACAGTACGAAAGCTTCATTTGTGGTAAGAATGAAACTCTCTCTGAAGTACACCAACGTTTTAACTGCTTAATAATAGATCTGAAAACTGTTGGTAAGGAATATTCTAACTTTGAAGTACTGACAAAGTTCTTAGAATGTTTACCTGAAAGCTGGGACAATTATTCAATGTGTCTCAAGCTATCAAAGGATCTAAAATCCATGACTCTTTCTACCTTATATGGCACGATGCTTAATCATGAGCAATCAAGTCATCTTAAGAAGAATCTTGTAAAAGATTCCAAAAGCACCCCTGTTGCTTTACTCTCAGAGTTACCTTCCACTCAGCGATCTACTATCACTGTCACTGAGTTGGAAACTAACTCTGAACGCTCATTAGATTATGACGATTCAGATGATGATGAAACTCTGGCATTCCTGGCTAATAAGTTCAGGAGATTTGCTAGAAAGAGTAATTTCAGAAAGAACAAACCTCTTGCTATTACTGACAAGCCAAGATCATCAACCCCTGTTGATAAGGCTACTGCTACTTGCGAGTGTAGGTCAAAGAAAGTCTCTAAATCCTCAGCTTTTCCCAAGAAAAACTTTACTCCCAGGACTAGAGATGAAAAATACAAAAAGCTGAAAGAAAGGTATTCAAAGCTGAAAACCTTTAAGAAGAAAGGCAAAGGCCTGATGACTGACTATGATTGGGCTGCCTCTGACGAAGAAGAATCATCTGACTCTGAAGATGATGATGAGGCCAATCTATGTCTCATGGCCAAACTTGAAGATGAGGAAGAAAATTATGACATTCCCTATTCTTCAACCTCTGCTACAAAGGTATCACCTTCCTTCTTTACCAATATTTTAAATATTGATGACGCTGATAGTTTTCGAAAGATCGATCTCTTGACCTTGACCTCGCTGAACATCAAAACCTTGACCTCGCTGAACAGCTTAAAAACTGTCACCTTCAAATAGAAAAGCTTTCTAAAATTGAAGAAGATTTTAAAGATCAAGTTCATTTAAATCAGCTAGTCAAAATCGAGCGCGAAAAAGCTATCGCTGCATTAAAAGCTGAAAAAGCTATTGTTGATGGATGGTATAACTCCTCAACAAAGATCACTGAGATAATAAAGTCTCAGATTCCCCTGAGTGATAAACGTGGTCTTGGTTACAAAGCTGATACTCTAGAACCAACCACTGACCGTTCCATGCTTAAGTTTGGAATGTCCGTATCCTCTATCCCTGACACTTTCTCATCTCAGTGTTCCTCTTCAAAACCTCCTATCCCTGAGGAAATCTCTACCTTAACTTCAAAAGGTAAAGAGAAAATCATTTATCCAAAACCTACCTCAGTCTCTAAAGACAAAGGTAAATGAATTGCTTTTAACCAAAATCCTCATAAGGGTACCTTTGTACCTATGCTGAATGCTTCTAAAGCTTCAGTGACTTATCCCTCTGATTCAAAGAATAAGATTCCTGGATTTATTCAGCGTGGATCTATTCAGCGATCTACTCCTAGAATCAAAGTGGATACCATTGGTAAGAAATCCGAAAAACTGAATGTTCCTCCTATTTCAAATACCAAAAGTTTACTTGGTGCTGGTCCTTCTAATTCAAAATCAAAAGCTCAGCATGCAAATGGTCCTAGAACTACTTTTAGTTATAGGAAATGTTATCACTGTGGACTTACCAATCATATTGCTAGTAAGTGCCATACAGCCACCCAAGCTGAAAAGATAGCTAAGGTGAATATCATTGCCCCCAAGGCAAAGAAGACCACTGAGGTTAAGAAATTAACCAAAGTGAAGACTGACAAAGCTGAATCTTCAAATGCTGCGAAGACTGCTGAACCTTCCACCTCCTCTTCTAAACCCACTAACAAGTGTGTACACATGGTTAAGTGGGTACCCAAGACAAACTAATCTTCCTTTATAATGCAGGTTAAGAACGGTATCTGGTATCTCGATAGGGGATGCTCTAGACACATGACTGGTAAGAAGAACCTACTCACTGAGTACAAGAAAGAGAAGGGTCCCTCTGTAACTTTCGGTGGAAACGGAAAAGGACATACCCGAGGGTTTGGTGTACTCTCTAATGGTACAACAACCTTCAGAAGAGTCGCATATGTTGAAGGGCTGAAGCATAATCTTCTAAGCATCAGTCAGCTTTGAGACATGGATAACAAAGTAATCTTTACTACGGAATCCTGCTTTGTCGCTGACAAAAAGGAGAAGACAGCTCTCAGCGGTTATCGTTTGGAAAATGTTTATGTAATAAACATGGACTCAACAACCACTGAGAACTCCTGTTTCTTCTCAAAAGCCCCATTTGATGTCAACTGGCTATGGCATAAGAGGCTCTCTCATCTAAACTTCAAGACACTGAACACTCTTTCTTCTAAAGAGTTAGTTACTGGTCTACCTCAACACTCATACGGCAAAGAGTCCTTATGTTCAACGTGTGAGAAATGGAAGCAGACCAAAGCAAGCTTTAAGTCTAAGCAAGTTTCCTCAGTGTCATCTCCTCTACAACTTCTCCATATGGATTTGTTTGGCCCTGTTAACAAACAATCCATCGCTGGAAAGAAATATACGTTGGTCATAGTTGATGAATTTTCTCGCTATACCTGGGTAATGTTTCTCCGTTCTAAGAGTGACACACCTGAAGAACTCATCACATTTGTCAGGAAAATGGAAGTCCTGAACAACTTGACCGTTCGCTCAATAAGGAGTGATCAAGGGACTGAATTTAAAAACAGTTCTCTTGATTCCTTCTTTGAGAGTAAGGGTATTTCTCACAACTTTTCTTCAGTGAGAACACCGCAACAAAATGGAGTCGCTGAAAGAAGAAATCGAACTATTATTGAAGTTGCACGTTCAATGCTCAACGATTCTCACCTGCCTACTCAGTTTTGGGCAGAAGCTGTCAACACTGCTTGTTTTACGCAAAACAAGTCGCTGGTAGTCATAAGATTTAATAAAATAGCCTATGAACCTTTTCATGGGAGAAAGCCTTTAATTAGCTTTCTTCACATCTTTGGATGTCAGTGTTTCATACTGAACAACAGAGATGCCCTTGGAAAGTTTGATCCTAAGGCTGATGATGGAATCTTTCTTGGATATTCTCCAATCTCCAAAGCTTTCAGAGTCTTCAATTGAAGAAGACGGACTGTTGAAGAAACTATTCACGTCACTTTTGACGAATCCCGTTCAGCAAATTCTCGACCCTCTGCTGATACTGAAGAACTGAATCAATGGATGTTTTCTCATCTTGGTGATTCAGAAGATATTCCCACTCCTCATACTCACACCGTTGAAGATGATGGTCCTACTATCATCCCAAACATGCAGACTAGTGAAGCTGAAACTTCATGGGTCTCAGCTGTTCCTCTAAACACTATGCCTGCTTCTGAACAAAATGTCTCAGACATTCCATCTACTTCTCAGCAATCAGTAAATATAATGACATCTGCACCTACTCCTCTTTTGGCTGATATTCCAGAAGTTGCTGAAGCCTCATCTTCAGCCCCTCCAGTTCAGGTTGAGTCAGCGATTCATGCTCCGGCTCAGCGATGGACTATCAATCACCCTATTGATCAAATTCTTGGTGATCCAAACGCTGGTTTTCAGACTCGACGAAGTGCATGTAATATTTGTTTATTTGTTAACTTTATTTCTCTGATTGAACCAAAGAAAATAGATGATGCCCTTAGAGATCCAAACTGGGTCAGCGCTATGCAAGAAGAGCTGACAGAATTTGAAAGAAACAAAGTTTGGAATCTTGTTCGAAGACCAACTGACAAGACAGTGATAGGCACTAAATGGGTCTATCGAAACAAGTTGGACGAACATGGAACTGTAACCCGCAACAAGGTTCGTCTTGTTGCTCAGGGATACAAACAAGAGGAAGGTATAGACTACGACGAAACATTTGCTCTAGTAGCAAGACTAGAATCTGTTCGTCTATTCTTTAGCCTACGCTGTACACAAAGACTTCAAAGTTTATCAAATGGATGTTAAGTCAGCATTTCTTAATGGAAAGCTGAATGAAGAAGTCTACGTGGAACAACCTCCAGGATTCTCAGATCCTAAGCATCCAGGTTATGTTTATAAACTGGATAAGGCACTTTATGGCTTAAAGCAAGCTCCTCGTGCATGGTATGACACTCTCTCTACTTATCTCCATATTGAAAAGTTTGAGCATGGTAAAATTGATAAGACTCTATTCTTCAGGAAAGTAAAAGGTTATATTATTCTCGTTCACATATATGTTGATGCCATTATATTTGGTTCTACTAACCCTGACCTTTGTACTCGTTTCGCTGATAGAATGAAAGCAGAGTATAAAATGAGTATGATGGGTGAGCTAACATATTTCCTTGGTCTTCAGATAAAGTAAACTGAAAAGGGAACTTTCATAAATCAAGGAAAATATGTTAAAGATATGTTGAAGAAATTTGATTTAACTAATTCATGCTATGAAAACCCCTATGGCACCACCGCTGACACTAAACAAGGATTCTTCTGGAATACCTGTTAATGTCACGACATACCGTGGGATGATCGGCTCTCTTTTGTATCTTACAGCTAGCCGACCTGATATTATGTACGCAACCTGTTTGTGTGCACGATATCAAGCTGAACCTAAGGAATCTCATATGATCGCTGTAAAGAAAATCTTTCGTTACCTTAAGGGTACTCCGAACCTAGGTCTTTGATATCCTAAAGATTCAGTGTAATACCCCGGGTAAGTTCGTTAGTTAAATTCTAGTTCCGTTAAATTTAATTAACTTTATAATTAATGTTTAGGGTAAATTTGGGTTAATTTATAAGTTTAGGGTGTGTTGGTCATTAGTGATTAGCTCAAGGACCAAAATGGTAAATAATGGTTTGATAATATCCATTAAACTATCCAGATATTTTCAGTAGCAAAAACATAGCAGATTAGTGTGTGTGTGTTTTGAGAAGAAGAAAGAAGGTCTTGTGGCTAGGGATTCAAATTGGTTAACTTTGGAAGTGATTTAAGGTATGTTCCCTGTGTATTTTATGTCTATAATTCCTAGTAGGAAGTTCCTATCGGATTAGAATAGTCGAATTCATGTCTGGTAATAATTCAGTCGATTTCTGGGTTAAAAATGGGTAAACAGTCAGAGGTTTCCGGATAGAATGAATGTGTCCGGGTAGTTTTGTTGGTGGTGCCGGGTGATGTTCTAAAGCTGTCCGGACGAGTCTTTTATCCAGGTAAGTCTCTCTTTTCAATGGTTTTCGGATGTTATAAGATACTGGATGGTATCCGGGTTACCTTGGTTCCCGGGTGTTGTCCGGAATGTTTTTGCCGTCCGAAAAGTGATGCTGTCCAGATTGTGTGAGTTGTCCGGATAGTCTTGTGGTGTACGGAAACTTTGAGCTGTTTGGTCATTTTTGAGAATTCAGATACTTTTGAGTATCCAGTAACCTGTGTTTTGTTAACTCTTAGATAGGGAATGAATGAGGACTGACTATTCAGTGGACTATACTTAAGTTCGGGCTTGGGGGTAACATTGGAGGAATTGAGTTATCTAGAGTTCTTAGCTCTAGTAAGTCTTATGTGTTCTATTTGGTAAAGAGATACTTGTACCTATTTGTTTCAGATTCTGTGGATTTGGGGT
The DNA here is from genome assembly GCA_033807775.1 of Saussurea involucrata. NCBI lineage: Eukaryota > Viridiplantae > Streptophyta > Magnoliopsida > Asterales > Asteraceae > Saussurea > Saussurea involucrata. The sequence continues at coordinate 92,881,887 of CM066314.1, forward strand.
GAAAGCTGAACTGTTTTTGAGAAAGGATTGGAAGCGTTTTGATAAGCAAACATGTGAGTTTTATTTTAAAACGTTTTTAAACTGGAATACATATATGTGTGGATTGGGAATGTGATAGATGGTGTGATTATGTGTTTATGTTTGAAATATAATATATTGAGATATTGTATTTACATGAGCATTAGGATCGGTGGTGTTGGCTGTAATATTCGTACAGCGGTGTTGGCTGTAATTGTCGTACAACGGAGTTAATTTATTAGTTGGCTTGCAACCAATTAATATGGCCAAGAGAATGAGATAGGAAAGTATATGATGCATGAGTCATAACTGGTATTTGTATTTGTGTTATGTATATGATGGTTGTGCAAATGGTTTTAAAACTAACAGGGATTTTCTCACTTAGACCGCTAGGTCTAACCCTAATTTTGTTTTAAAATATGTATTCCAGGTCGTGGATCGGGTAAGAGCAAGTGAATAGAGTAAACGGTGGCTAGCTTTTGGGATGACTTATATTTTGAAGACTATGACATGTTTTGTAGTTTTAACTTAGTTATCATATATCATGTATTTAGTTAGCAAAAAGTTTGTAAATGAATTATGTATTATGGGTATAAAGACTAAGGGACCGAATGTGTATTTTGATATATCTTTTGGAATGAACGACGTTATGCAATATATGTTACTTGATTCTTGTTTGGGAATCCGGGTCGTTACAGATGGTATCAGAGCCCTAGTTTAAGGGATTTAGGTATTCGTATCCGTACCTAGACTTAAACTGCATGTGAAGTAGGATGTCCCTAATAATTTTAGAAACCTTGGGATGTTAAATATAAAAAGGTAGAAGGAACATCATGTAAGGTAATTTCAGATTACACCTGGCTAGTGTAATTGTGATCTTACAGGTACATGTTTGAACTAGAATACCTTGTTATATGGGGTATGTGCTTATGTGTATATTAACCTTGTTTGAATCAACAGAATGGCAAGTGGTACTCGACAAACGAATCGAGAGGGAGGAGGAAATCCTAATAGAACGAATCCAACAGTTGGGACAAGGGGAAGAGGGGGAGAAAGAGGTAGAGGCAGAACAGGCGGCAGAGTTCAACCGCGAGGTGCAGAATTTGTTACGATAGACGACTTAGCTGCTGAAATGGGAAGATTACAGCCAAATATCCAAGCTATGTTCAACCGAACTCATAATAGTGAAACAGAAATACCAGATCCTAGTCTGGAAGACGAAATGCCCATTACACCGACTGTTATACCGGTACCAAGAAAGTGTGATTACAAAATGTTTTTAAGTTGTAAGCCTCCAACTTACTCAGGAGATAGAGACCCAGTGAAAGCTATGAGGTGGCTGAAGGAGATAGAAGCTATCTTCAAGACCAATAAGTGTGCTGATGAAGATAGAGTGCTATACGAAACAACAATGTTGAAGGCAGATGCTCTATACTGGTGGGAAGCTCTTATTTCTTATGGAGGATCTGACATATATTATACTTTCTCTTGGGAAGAATTCTATATAGCTTTCAGGAAACAGTTTTGTCCCCAAGCAGCAGTTAAACAATTGGAAGGGGAGTTTATGAACTTGCAGCAATGGAATTTATCAGTTCGGGACTATACCGCTCGTTTTCTGGAAAAGTATCGTTTCGCGGAATACTACGTTGCCACAGAGGCAATGAAGATTGAAAGGTTTATCTTTGGGTTGAATTCAGAATTCAGAAGTCTGGTGATTGCTAAAGGACCAGAAACTTTCTCAGCTGTAGTAGACGCCATGGAAACCGTGGAACAGGATAAAGGGAGAAACGCTAGTGATAAAGGTATGGGAAAAAGAACGTGGGAAGGACCACAGTATGATCCAAAGAAATCCAGATTTCAGAGGTTTGATAAACGTCCGCCTTTCCGACCAGCGGAAAGACCTTGTCCGAAATGCAACCGTATCCACCAAGGAAATTGTCAAGTTGATTCTCGGGTTTGTTATAGGTGTGGGAACACCAGACATGTTGCTAAAGACTATCGAGTAACGCGATTTTGTTTCTTATGTAATTCTCCGGATCACATTCAGTCTGATTGTCCGAGGGGAAGAGTATAGCAAGGGGGTACGTCGGGGAGACCAGCGGGTGATAGACCAGTACTACAAAAGCCAAAGCAACCAAGAGCAAGGGGCCGTGCATTTCAGATGACAGCACAAGAAGCGGAGGAAACTCCGGATGTGGTTACAGGTACATTTTTAATAAACTCTACACGTGCTAAAGTGTTATTTGACTCCGGTGCAAACCGATCGTTCGTATCTCATTCATTTGCTGCTTATATGCATTTAAAGCCTAAAGTGTTAGATCATGCTTTAATGGTAGATACTGCAAATGATAATCAAGTATCCGTTAAAGAGGTTTTTGATAGTTGTGTGATAAATATAGAGGGGTGTGGCGTACCTATTAAATTATTTCTTATAGCCTTGATTGAGTTTGATGTAGTAGTGGGGATGGATTGGTTAGCCGAGAATCAGGCTAACATAGTTTGTGATAAGAAGTTGATCAATGTTATCTTACCTGAGAGGGGACCGGTAGTGATTTATGGTGACCTTAGAAATCATCAGTCTTGCCTTATATCTATGTTAAAAGCACGTAAGTGTGTCAGCAAAGGTTGCCCGAGATACTTAGCTTATGTGATAGATATTAAGCCAGAAAAGAATAAGTTGGAAGATATTCCTGTTGTCTGTGAATTTCCAGAAGTTTTTCCCGAAGACTTGAATAGTCTTCCTCCCGTTAGACAAGTAGAGTTTGGTATAAATCTGATTCCTGGAGCCGCTCCGGTAGCCCGTGCACCGTATCGTCTGGCACCTCCAGAGATGAAATAAATGATGGCACAACTACAAGACCTATCCGATAAGGGCTTCATCAGACACATTTCTTCGCCGTGGGGTGCACCAGTCCTGTTTGTGAAAAAGAAGGATGGTTCGATGAGAATGTGTATTGATTACCGGGAACCGAATAAGCGCACGATCAAGAACAAGTATCCGCTTCCCAGAATGGATGACCTCTTCGATCAATTAGTTGGAGATTGTTATTTCTCCAAGATTGATCTAAGATCTGGTTATCATCAGCTGAAGGTTAAAGAAGAAGACATTCTGAAAACTGCTTTTCGCACAAGGTACGGTCACTATGAATTTCTGGTGATGCCATTTGGACTGACGAACGCTCCAGCTTCTTTTATGGATCTAATGAACCGAGTATGTAAGCCATATCTCGATAAATTTGTTATTGTGTTTATCGATGATATCCTTATCTACTCCCGATCCAAAGAAGAGCGCGCATAACTGTAAAACCCTAAAGATCAATCAAGATAGAGAAGATATGAATTCGTCATCCAATTATCAAGAACACTGTTACAAGCTCTCTAAGGATATGAGTTATGAGTTATGAGAGTGTTTCCAAGAGTCTTCTAAACTAACACACAACAAAACCTATTTATACTAAACACAATACAAGGTGTAAACAACACAATACAACTCAATACATTGACTTTGACTTTGACCTTTCTATATTTAAACCTTGAAGACATATTTCACTAACAATCTCCCCCTTGGATTCAAGGTTTAAACAAATGCGATCAGCAAGCTTTAGCTTTCTTGAATCTTCGGTCTTCATCAAATCTTGTCAAAGTCAAAACGTCATCCAATCTTCAAACGGCAAATAACGAACTTCTTTCTTTGAGCAGGAGAATATGAATCTTCACACAAAGCTTTTGAATACAAATAAGCACAAGTTTAAGAAAAAGAGATCACAAAATGATCAATCGATTTTCCTCAAACTCTTGAAGAATTCTCCCCATTTCCATTGACTTGAGAATTTCATTCTTCAGTGTCGATCTTCATAAACGCGCGAGTTCAAAAGAAAGAGATCACTGAAATGATCAATCGATTTCTTAAAAACTCTTGAAGAATAAAACTCCCCCTATCATTTATTGAAACGACGTCTTCTTTCTACAAATCTCCCGGTTGACATTAAAACGAATCTTTGATTTTAAACTTTCTTTGACATGAAATTGATGTAGACATTCTCCCCCTTTTTAGATGAAAGTGAGCATCACGAGCATCGAAAATCTTTTCAATTTCAGTCACGGACAATCTCCCTCTTCAAAAACATTTCTTCCCCTTGAAAAACTCGAACAATCTCCCCATAAGCGAAAGATCTTGCTCCCCCTAAAAATAAGAATTGTAGAGCAAGTTGATTTTCTCCCCCTGAAAATTTGCATAAAAATCATATAAGCGCACATTTTAACAAACTTATATAAAGAAAATAGAATTCATTAAACAACATTTTATAACTATTAACATTTAATCATTTGAACACCAAACAAAAGAAATTCAACTTAATGAAATGTAATAGATATTTCCATCAAGTGAAATCAAATGCATGCGTTTGGATTAAAAAACAAGACATCATCGCATATCGAGTTACAAAAGTTCAATTTCAACTCCTTTATAAAATCTATTTGGTGGACTAGCATGCGAAATATGATTAGAAACAAGCAAATGCACCTCTAAAACCTATAAGAATACTTTGCTCTTACTCACACTATTTGTCCAAAAACAAAATTTTCACAAATTTACAGGTTTATCGCGACTTTGTATTTTCCCCAAGTTTCAAGAGATGTGTGCTCTTAGGCATATTTTCATATTGTGCACATTGACAACTTTTATTATGTGCTCATTGGCATCTTTTATAATCAAACAGTTTATTAAGACTAAGAAACACCGTAAACGTAACTTTCTAACTGGTCCTATAGCAGGATTTGGGTCAGCCGATCCCAGACCAGTTGGCCTTAGGGGCTAAGTGACAAGCACCCCTTGGAACTTACTCTCCCGAACCAGAAAGGCTACATCGATATACCTTAATCCCATCTGTACCAGTAGAACATGGCTTTCTACCTGGTTCTATAGCAGGATTTGGGTCAGCCAATCCCAGATCAGTTGATCTTAGGGGCTAGGTAACGAGTACCCCTTGGGACTTAATCTCCCAAACCAGATAGGCCACAGGCACAGACTATCAAACTGAATGATTTTATTATATATAATATATTTATAATTTTTTTATTATTATAGCATCTCAATCACTTGGTTCAAAAACGTAGTGCTTCCCCTATATTTTCGTTTCCATTCATGATTAAGACGGATAGGCTTTGTGAGCATTGTATTCTGTATAAGTCTAGATTTACACAATTTTGCGCTTATATCAAAATCTCAAACATGTTTCGCTGACCTTTCGACTTATTTTAGAAGCGAAAGTAGAAACAAATATAACTCTGACGATACAAAAATGCTCGTAAAATCATCCTTAACACACATTTTATTCATTGAATGAAAAATTGAAGAAATTCACTTCATTGAATTAAATTTGTGAAGGTTCAAACTTTCAACGTTAGTAGACATAAAATATAACACAATGTTACCTTTAAGCACATGTCCTAAAAATAGAAAGATATGACAGTGAAAGGATATCACCTGATAAGTACGAGTTCTAAACTGATATGTTTAGAAGTCATAGCCTTTGAAGTACGTGTTCTAAACTGATTTGTTTAGAAGCCTTTACCGTTGAAGTGCGGGTTTTGAACTGATGTGTTCAAAAACCATAGTCGTTGAAGCACGGGTTTTGAACTGATATGTTCAAAAGCCATTACCGTTGAAGTGCGGGTTTTGAACTGATTTGTTCAAAAGCCATTATCGTTGAAGTGCGGGTTTTGAACTGATGTGTTCAAAAGCCATTACCGTTGAAGTGCGGGTTTTGAACTGATTTGTTCAAAAGCCATTATCTTTTATCTCACTCTCTCTCCCCCTACAAAATACCAAAAGATTTATCAAATCGCACATGTATATATAAAAAAATAGAAAACTCCCTGAAAATATGTGATGTTCAATGTCTTCTTGAATGCACAAGTACTTCATCTTCCGAGAGTTCAACGCTTACCTCTAAATCTGCAAAACAGATTAAGTAGATTTTGGTACCCAACGAGTCTTGGGTACTGACACGTTAAGCGGAGCTCTATAAGAAGGAAAATGGTAAGTACCATACCAATATTAAACATAATTATTATTAACAAAATCATTATTTCCGCAATAAGAATTAACAAAAGAATTAACTTTCGTTGTAAAATTCTTATTTGGAAATGATGATTTTGGTACATCTTTTCCAGGAAATTTACCTTTTACCTTCCATTGCATGTTGACTCTTTTGTAGGAAGGAAGATCAGCATAGTATTTGGAAGACATATCAACAGAATGCTCGTAGAAAATGTTAGAAGGACGCATCGGACATTCTGAAAAACACTCGGAGTTGTTGAACGACCTCACTTTGTCTTTTAAGGCATTTCGTTCCTTTGTCATCAACTCGAGTTTCTTCCTAATATCACAATTCACCCTCTTTTCCTTCATGATATATGTAGATAAACCCGCCAAATTCTTCATGAGTTTCTGAATTTCTTGCTGAAATATCTTCCGTTCTACAGAAAAATCATCCTTTACGCTCTTTGCTTGAAACTCAGCTTTCTTTCTCTTTTCTAACTCACTTCTTTCCAAATCCAACTCCTCTTGTAGTTCAGATATTTTCTCTGAAAGCTTCCCATTCTTCACTTCAAACTCTTTCCTTTTAACCTCAAACTCGGCTCTTTCCTTCTCCACCTTTTGCTTCTCTAAAAATAATACTTTCTGAAAATCTGAGTTCTGCTTGGAAAGTCTTTGGAATTGGAGTTCAAAAGCTTTGTTATCTTCACAAGCTTTAGTCTTCATCTTCAATTCCTTTTCAAGATCCGAAATTCTTAGAGCTAGACCCTCTCTTTCTTTCTTATGTTCTTCTCTTTCATCTTTTTATTAATTTTTCTAAATCTGATAGTCTCTTTGTAAGCTCAGTAATCTTCTCAGAATCTTCTATCACATCCTTCATGTCTTCCTTTTTCTCTAAATCAACTTTCTTTTCTTCCGCTTTTGACGATTCCTCTTTGTGAATTTCTGATGTTGTCTGATTTGTATCCTCCTTATCAGCATTCTTCACTTTCTTTACCCTGAAATCAACATACGATCCATGTATTAGCTTCGTTAATTCCTTCCAACACAACATAGGATTATTTTTGAAAGCATTTAATCGAGCACAAGTATATTGTGGAAGTTTGGAAATAACAATGATCAAATATGATGTTGCATCTTTATCAGCTCTCTTCCGATATATCTCTTCTTTAGTAAAATCTTCTTCCCGTTTATAAAGGATCAACGAGCCTTCGGTGAAAGATTTTATCATTAAATCTCCATTTTCTCTTCTCGAAATGAAATCCATGAACTCGACCGTCCATTTCACAAAATCCGAATCCTTGTTAAGCATCGGAGGACGATTAACTGAAACTTGATAAGCCATGATAAACAGTAAGAAAGAGCTTAATTTGAACCGATAGTAAGGACAAAAATGAACAGTAAAGTTTGACCGAACAGTACAAAAAAAATTTAAATAAAACTTTTTCTTGAAAAACTCTTAAAATGTATGAAATACACTATAGAAAAAATTTCATTATAAATTTTTTTCTCAAGTGTCAGTTTTCGCAAGTGTCAGTTGCGAAAACCACCAGTATGCGTAAGCTGAAGAAACGAACAACCAAAGTTTTCGCAAGCAACAATTGCGAAAAGTTAGACTTAGAAAATCTTGAAGAGATCTGAGGTATGCGTGACAGAGGGATACGCAAAGTTACTGTTTGCGTTTCTTTGGCTTGCGAATAGTTACTGTTTTCGTGACTTTGAGTTGCGAAAAGTTACCGTTCTCTTGACTTTGAGTTGCGAAAAGCTACACTTAGATTCTGATGATCTTCAACAGATGATGAATCTTGCGAAAAGTCCAGATCTTGCGAAAAGTTCACAAAAATCTCAAAAACGTCTGAAATCTGAAAAATCTCTGCAAGAAACTTCACAGATAAGCTCGAAATCGATGTCTGAACACTTTATCTTTGAACAACAACCTCTGAAAAACACTAAATCTGAGTCTGAACTGATCGATCAGAGAACAGAATCGCACAAACCAAAATTCTTGAAAAACACAAAATTGATCTCCAAATCTTTGAAATTAGCCCACGAACCTTGAACAATAAATGTTCCTCTATCAAAAACGAACCCAATGAGCTAAGATTTGAACAAATTCGATAAAAAATCACCAAAATTTGATAAAACTTCAAGAAAACGAGATTTTCTTGAAAAAAATCAAGAAATCGATCAAAGTTTCTTGAAAATCTTCACAAAAAAATTGTGTATGATCACAGAAACACTCTCTGAATCTAAGATCCTGCTCTGATACCAATTGTTAAACCAAGATCTAATCAAGATAGAGAAGATATGAATTCGTCATCCATTGATCAAGAACACATTGTATACAAGATATGAGTTTAGCACTTTCTCTCTCTAAGATATGAGTTATGAATAATGAGAGTGTTTTCAAGAGTCTTCTAAACTAACACACAACAAAACCTATTTATACTAAACCCAATACAAGGTGTAAACAACACAATACAACTCAATACATTGACTTTGACCTTTCTATATTTAAAACCTTGAAGACATATTGCACTAACAATAACATCTTCGTTTAATTCTAGAATTGTTGAAGAAGGAACAATTATACGCTAAGTTCTCTAAATGTGAATTCTGGCTACGGGAAGTTCAGTTTCTCGGACATGTAGTTTCCGAGAAAGGTATTCAAGTTGATCCGATGAAAGTGGAGGCAATTGAAAAGTGGGAACCTCCGAAAACGCCAACCGAAGTACAAAGTTTTCTGGGTTTAGCCGGTTACTATCGAAAGTTTATAAAAGATTTTTCTCATATCGCTACACCTCTCACTAAGCTGACTCGAAAGAATCTAAAGTTAGAATGGAAAGCAGAACAGGATGAAGCATTCCGAATATTGAAAGAGAAACTCTGTAGCGCGCCGATTCTAGCATTACCTGAATGTTCCAATGATTTTGTTGTTTACAGTGATGCTTCTAAACTAGGATTGGGTTGTGTACTAATGCAGTGTGGGAGGGTTATCGCTTATGCTTCTCGTCAACTAAAGGATCATGAACGGCAGTATCCTACACACGACATGGAACTTGCAGCAGTTGTGTTCGCGCTAAAGATTTGGAGACACTATCTCTATGGTTCTAAATGTCAAATTTTCACTGATCATAAGAGTCTTCAACATCTTTTCGATCATCGAGAATTAAATATGAGGCAAAGAAGATGGCTAGAACTGGTGAATGATTACGACTCTGAAATTCTTTATCATCCGGGAAAGGCGAATGTGGTAGCTGATGCACTGAGTCGTCAAGAAAGAAGTGGAACAATAAAAGCCATTGCACTACGAACTGAACTTCTACCTAACATCTTTGACGAATTGAAGAAGTGTCAAGTGGAAGCTTTTCAAGAAGAACATTTGAAATCATAACGGTTAGTAGGGATATCAACATTGCTTGTAAAAGATGATTGTGGGTTATTGTGTCTGGGAAACAGAATTTGGGTGCCTCGTTTGGGTGGTTTACGTGACCGGGTACTACAAGAAGCTCATCAATCTCGTTTCTCTATTCATCCAGGTACGAATAAGATGTATAAAGATTTAAAACAATTTTATTGGTGGCCGGGAATAAAAAGAAGCATTGCTCAGCATGTGGAAGGTTGTACTACTTGTAAGAAGGTAAAGATTGAACATCAAAAGCCGTTTGGTCAGTTGCAACGGTTAGAAATACCTATGTGGAAATGGGACCAGATTACTACGGATTTCATCACGAAGCTACCAAGGACTCCGAAGGGATTTGATGCAATTTGGGTGATCGTTGACAGATTGACGAAGTCTGCTCACTTCTTGCCAATAAAAGAAACCTACTCGTTGGAAAAATTAGCCAAGTTGTACATCGACGAAATAGTAACTCGACATGGAGTTCCAATCTCAATTATTTCTGATCGGGATAGTCGTTTTACTTCAAGGTTTTGGAGGAGTTTTCAAAAAAGAAATGGGAACGCAAATAAAGCTAAGTACAACGTATCATCCTCAAACCGATGGTCAGAGTGAACGAACGATTCAGACTTTAGAAGATATGCTACGGGCCTGCATTGTGGATTTTGGGGGATCGTGGGATAAGCATTTACCGTTGATCGAGTTTGCCTACAACAGCAGTTATCATTCCAGCATACAAGCGGCACCGTTTGAAGTTCTGTATGGTAGAAAATGCCGAACGCCTCTGTGTTGGAATGAAGTGGGAGAGAAACAGTTAGCGGGACCAGATATAGTTCAGTTAACCGCGGATAAGATTACTTAGATTCGGGAATGATTGAAAGTGGCTCAAGACAGACAGAAAAGTTACGCTGACCGACGCCAAAAACCGCTAGAGTTTCAAGTTGGAGATTTTGTAATGCTGGAAGTCTCACCTAGGAAAAGAGTCATTCGATTTGGAAAGGAAGGTAAACTTAGTCCGAGGTACATTGGACCGTTTGCAATTACAGAAAGAATCGGTGAAGTAGCTTACCGGTTAGATCTCCCGCCAGAATTAAGCCGTATACACAACGCCTTTCATGTATCAAATTTTCGAAAGTGTTTGGTTACACCAGATCAGGTAGTTTCTCTACCAGATATTCAGGTTGATGAAAGACTGAATTTTGTGGAGGAACCTGAAGCCATAGTTGACAGTAAAGTTAAAGTGCTACATAATGGGAAGGAGATCAAGCAAGTAAAAGTACAGTGGAGACACCATAGAGGTCAGGATGCTACTTGGGAATCATAATCCGAAATGAAAACTAAGTACCCGCACCTTTTTTCCTAACCGAATTCCGGGACGGAATTCTTTTAAGGTGGAGATGATGTAATACCCCGGGTAAGTTCGTTAGTTAAATTCTAGTTCCGTTAAATTTAATTAACTTTATAATTAATGTTTAGGGTAAATTTGGGTTAATTTATAAGTTTAGGGTGTGTTGGTCATTAGTGATTAGCTCAAGGACTAAAATGGTAAATAATGGTTTGATAATATCCATTTGACTATCCAGATATTTTCAGTAGCAAAAACATAGCAGATAAGTGTGTGTGTGTGTGTTTTGAGAAGAAGAAAGAAGGTCTTGTGGCTAGGGATCCAAATTGGTTAAATTTGGAAGTGATTTAAGGTATGTTCCCTGTGTATTTTATGTCTATAATTGCTAGTAGGAAGTTCCTATCGGATTAGAATAGTTGAATTCATGTATGGTAGTAATTCAGTCGATTTCTGGGTTAAAAATGGGTAAACAGTCAGAGGTTTCCGGATAGAACGAATGTGTCTGGGTAGTTTTGTTGGTGGTGTCCGGGTGATGTTCTAAAGTTGTCCGGACGAGTCTTTTATCCGGTTAAATCTCTCTTTTCAATGGTTTCCGGATGTTATAAGATACCGGACGGTATCCGGGTTACCTTGGTTCCCGGGTGTTGTCCGGATTGTTTATGCCGTCCGGAAAGTTATGCTGTCCGGATTGTGTGAGTTGTCCGGATAGTTTTGTGGTGTCCGTAAACTTTGAGCTGTTTGGTCATTTTTGAGAATTCAGATACTTTTGAGTATCCAGTAACTTGTGTTTTGTTAACTCTTAGATAGGGAATGAATGAGGACTGACTATTCAGTGGACTAGACTTAAGTTCGGGCTTGGGGGTAACATTGGAGGAATTGAGTTATCTAAAGTTCTTAGCTCTAGTAAGTCTTATGTGTTTTATTTGGTAAAGAGATACTTGTACCTATTTGTTTCAGATTCTGTGGATTTGGGGTGAAAGTTGAACTGTTTTTGAGAAAGGATTGGAAGCGTTTTGATAAGCAAACAAGTGAGTTTTATTTTAAAACGTTTTTAAACTGGAATACATATATGTGTGGATTGGGAATGTGATAGATGGTGTGATTATGTGTTTATGTTTGAAATATAATATATTGAGATATTGTATTTACATGAGCATTACACTATACGAGAATACGTTGGCCGGGCTTAGGACCGATGGTGTTGGCTGTAATATTCGTACAACAGTGTTGGCTATAATTGTCGTACAGCGGAGTTAATTTATTAGTTGGCTTGCAACCAATTAATATGGCCAAGAGAATGAGACAGGAAAGTATATGATGCATGAGTCATAACTGGTATTTGTATTTGTGTTATGTATATGATGGTTGTGCAAATGGTTTTAAAACTATCCGGGATTTTCTCACTTAGACCGCTAGGTCTAACCCTCATTTTGTTTTAAAATATGTATTCCAGGTCGTAGATCGAGTAAGAGCAAGTGAATAGAGTAAACGGTTGCTAGCTTTTGGGAAGACTTATATTTTGAACACTATGACATGTTTTGTAGTTTTAACTTAGTTATCATATATCATGTATTTAGTTAGCAAAAAGTTTGTAAACGAATTATGTATTATGGGTATAAAGACTAAGGGACCGAATGTGTATTTTGATATATCTTTTGGAATGAACGACGTTATGCAATATATGTTACTTGATGCTTGTTTGGGAATCCGGGTCGTTACATTCAGGGTTTGATCTAATCGCCTATTGAGATAGTGATTTTACAGGTTGCAAATTGGATAGAAAAAGCACCACAGGAGGCTGTCAGCTCCTGGGTGGAAAGCTGGTGAGTTGGACAAGTAAAAAACAAAACTCAGTGTCCACCTCCACCGCTGAAGCTGAGTATGTAGCTGCTGGAAGCTGTTGTTCTCAGGTCTTGTGGATGAGAAATCAACTACTGGACTATGACCTTCAGCTCTAAAAAATTCCAATCTATTGCGACAGCACAAGTGCCATCGCTATAGCCAACAACCCAGTGCTACACTCAAAGACCAAACATATCGAAATCAGGTATCATTTTATCAGAGATCATGTGATAAATGGTGATATAGAACTTCATTTTATCCCAACTGATTTTCAGTTAGCTGATCTTTTCACCAAACCTCTTGATGAGACAAGATTCAACTTTCTCATCAGCGAGTTTGGAATGCTGAACTTTGAAGAGTAAAATCTTCAGTGGTTCACATTTGATCAGCGACCAGATAAAACCAACTTATATAAACCATTCAATCATCTTCTCTCTGAACAAAGTTGATTCGTTGATATCAATGTATGTCTCTCTTTACTCGCTGACGTTCGCAAATGAATGCAAGATTTGAAAACAAATCACATCGCTGAATATCTCTTCCTTAACAGCGATACTTTGAAATTTCTAAAACTAACACTGATATTTCTATTCAGTGCTTCATATTTTCAAAATATCCCAGAGCTTTCAAAACCTCAGAGACATCCTAAAATATGAAAGGACGTTTGTGACATCATCACAACGGATAAACCCTGGCACGTTCTTTTTCTGACACACGTTTGCACGTTTCGTTTACCATCCATTCAAATGCAAACACGTGTCCGTGTCATCATGAAAATCTTTTCCCGCTCAAGATTTTCTCTTTCTATACTCTCTATATAAACTATTTCGAGTTTATATTTTTCTTTTACGCGAACTTCTTCTCCAAGCAAGAAAAACTACTGTTGCATTTTGAACTAAAGTTTTCCAGAAAACTGTTCATCTTCTTCAACGTTTGTAACGTTAATATTCTTATTATTTACCTACTTTACCTTGTTTATGATCTTATTATTGCTTTTAACGGATCAAACAAATGAACTTCTTAAAATGAAATCATTTCTTTCATGGTTTTATGGACACAATCTTCGAGATTGTTCTTCAAGTTTTAAACTCAAAATCTTAAACTTGTTCTTCATATGTTTTTCCAGAATCCTTCTCTATAAAGGAAACTGGGAAACAAGGCATTTACTGTTTTGTATTTCTTATTCAAAACAAAGAAAAACCCTAATATTCATTAAGACATATTTGTCTGAATGAAATGGAAAAAATTCGACAACATCTTATTGGAAATTCTTTCCACATTAAGACATTGTTCTTTATCTCTTCTTCATGTTTATATATGTTAAACAGAAATGGCATCTTCAACTGCTGCTCCTACCGCTGAGAAATCTCCTGCAACGGAGAAACTGACTCTACCAAAGGCTCCTCAGGAAAAGTTTACGCTTGAGAAAGTAGACTTTTCGAAATCAAACAACCTCTATGCGCTTTTCGATTTTCCTCCTCGAAAGCAAGTCACACATCTGAATGAAGCTGTGAATTTTATCCAAACCTGCTGCTTATTCAAAGACTTAACCTTCGTGTAATAACCAGGTATTTTTATCTAAGTTAAATTTAGAATTTTATAAGTCCTTATGTTAGTATTTTGAAGAAATTAAAAGTTAAGAGATAAGATCTAAATTTAATAGAAAGTTGGGGATAAGTTTTAATTATTATTTAGAAGTTTGGGGGTATGTTTTGCCAAGTGAGACAAGTATAGGGTTTGTTTGGTCTCTTTGCCAAAACCGACTTATGAGTCATAGGATAGGTGTCATGTCTCAATTCAAAGATATCTCAAAGGTGTATGTGTGTGTAAGTGTATACGGTTGAGAGAGTGAGTTCGAGAGAAAGGCAAAAGGAAGAAGAAGGAAGAATTAAGAAGTTGCTGCTGTTATTCTAGGAACAATCTGAAGTAATCAAGGTAAACAATCAATCCTTTATTTGTGTTTTAATTCCTCATAGTGTTCTTGAACATGCTAGTAAAGTTCCAAGTGGGTTTTGGTTAGAAATGAATGTTTTGGGAATTTTAAGCTTATGGTTAGGTTGTGTTAATGGTCTTAAACATATCTGCAAAGTTACATAATCATACATAGTATAAAACTGCAAAAATCTGGGTTTTAGGATGAAACAGTAGACTGAGACATTCATCGAAGTCGCAGTAGGCTAACATTCATCTAAGTCGCAGTAGGTTAATATTCATCGAAGTCGCAATGGACGACTGCGACATTCATCGGAGTCGCAATGGTTGGTTGCGACTTGGGTATGAAGTCGCAGTGGTGGATTGCGACTTGGCATGAAATCGCAGTAGTAGATTGCGACTCCAAGGTGGAATCGCAATAGTGGGTTGCGACTCCAAGGTGGAATCGCAATAGTGGGTTGCGACTCCAAGGTGGAATCGCAATAGTGGGTTGCGACTCCAAAGTGGAATCGCAATAGTGGGTTGCGACTCCAAGGTGGAATCGCAATAAGGGGTTGCGACTTCGGGGTGAAATCGCAATAAGGGGATTGCGACTTCAGGATGGAATCGCAATAGGAGATTGCGATTTGGTACTGTTCATTGCGATTTCAGTTGGGAATTTTGTAAGTTTAAGTAGTAAAGGAAATATTTGGTATTTTATTTGATTTCAGATTCTGTGAGGGATCGACACACGTGAATTATCTTGGAAGAGTTTTTGTGATAAACACACGAGGTGAGTTTTTATTTGAAATGTTTTCAAATGGAATACATATATATGATTAAATGTAATATGGTGCATATAATGTTTATATGAATATTGCATTGTATGAGTACTAGTTGGCTGGGCTTAGGACCGGTGAAAGTTGGCTGTACAAAGGGACAGTGGCGTTGGCTGTATTTAGTACAGCGGTGTAAATTAATTAATTGGCTTGCTACCAATTAATATGGCCAAGGAAAAGAAAGGAGAAAGAGATGGAAAGATTACGTGAGTCATAATTGGTATTCTTATGTGAAGTATATGTATGACTTTGTGCAAAAGTTTTCTTTAACTAACGAGGATTTTTCTCACTAGACCTCAAGGTCTAACCCTCATTTTTGTTTTAAAATATGTATTCCAGGTCATGGAGCAAACAAGAGACAATGATAGGATTTATCATGTTAGCTTTTGTGGATGTTGAATGATTATGAAGATTTCAGTTATAATTAGTAGTTGTTATGTATTTTACTTTATTCGAAAAAGTTTGTACTGAAAGACCTAATTGTAGAATTTAAGGGACCATATTTGGGTTATGATATGTTATTTTGTGGTGAATTATATGGAACTTGTATGTTGGGATTAAGGGACGTTACAAATGGTATCAGAGCCTTAGTTTAAGAACCTTGGGATAATAAATATTATTAGTATCTGTACCTAGACTTAAACTGCATGCGAAGTAGGATGTCCTTGTTATTTTAGAACCTTGGGATAATAAATATAAAAAGGTAGAAGGAACATCATGTAAGGTAATTTCAGATTACACCTGGCCAGTGTAATTATGATCTTACAAGTACATGTTTGAACCAGAATACTTTATTATATGGGGTATGTGCTTATGTGTATATTAACCTTGTTTGAATCAACAGAATGGCAAGTAGAACGAGACAAACAGCCGGAGGAAGGGGAAGAGGGGGAGAAAGAGGCAGAGGTAGGACAGGGAGTAGTGTGCAGGGGCGAGGCACAAAGTTTGTTACAAGAGACGATCTAGCGGTTGAAATGGGAAGACTTCAGGCAAATATTCAAGCCATGTTTAACCAGACTCATCATTCGGAAACAGAAATACCAGACCCTACCCTTGGAAACGAAGTACCTATCGCGCCTATTGTCACATCAGTACCAAGAAAGTGTGATTATAAAATGTTTTTAAGCTGTAAACCACCCACGTATGGAAGGGACAGAGATCCAGTAAAAGCAATGAGATGGCTGAAGGAAGTTGAAGCTGTATTTAAGACCAGTAAATGCGCGGAAGAAGATAAAGTGTTATATGGAACAGCAATGTTGAAAGCGGACGCCTTGTATTGGTGGGAGGCCCTTATTGACTCTGAAGGACCTGAGGTATATTCAACTTTTACTTGGGGCGAATTCTCGAGAGCATTTAAGGAACAGTTTTGCCCGCAAACCGCAGTTAGACAGTTGGAAGAGGAATTCCTGAGCCTACAACAAGGAAATTTATCGGTAAGAGACTACACTGCTCGTTTCTTGGAAAAGTCGCGTTTCGGAGAATATTATGTTGCCACCGAAAAGATGAAGATGGAAAGGTATGTATTCGGATTGAATTCGGAGATCAGAAAGTTGGTAACTGCAGCGAGACCTAATACGTTTTCAGAAGCAGTCAATGCTGCGGAAAATGTGGAGCGAGACAATAAGAGGGATGTTGGGGATAAAAGTGCGGGAAAGAGAAAATGGGAAGGACCGCCACATGATATGAAGAAGTCTGGGTTTCAGAGATCTGATAATCGTCCACCTTTTCGAGCAGCTGAAAGACCTTGCCCAAAGTGCCACCGTTTCCACCATGGAAGCTGTCAAGTAGATCCTAGAAACTGTTATAAGTGCGGGAAGTTTGGTCACATTGCTAAAGATTGTCGGGTGGTTAGATTTTGTTATTCATGCAATTCTCCAGATCATCTTCAATCGGATTGTCCACTGGGAAGAATACCATCGGGAGGCACGTCGACAAGAGCAACGGGTGTTAGACCAACAGTACCGAGGTCAGAGCCAACAAGAGCAAGAGGCCGTTCATTTCAGATGACAGCAAAAGAAGCGGAGGAAACTCCGGACGTGGTTACAGGTACATTCTTAATAAATTCTACACGTGCTAAGGTGTTATTTGATTCCGGTGCAAACCGATCGTTTGTGTCTCCTTCATTTGCTGCTCATATGCATTTAAAGCCGAAAGTGTTAGATCATGCTTTATTGGTAGATACGGCAAACGAAAATCAAGTATCAGTTAAAGAAGTATTTGATAGTTGCGTGATAGATATAGAAGGGTGCGGGGTACCGATCCAGTTATTTCCAATAGCCCTGATAGAGTTTGATGTGGTAGTGGGAATGGACTGGTTAGCCGAAAACCAAGCTAATATAAATTGTGATAAGAAGTTAATAAACGTTGTGTTACCTGAAAAGGGGCCGGTAGTGATTTATGGAGATCGTAGGAATTATCAGTATAATCTTATTAACATGATAAAAGCCCGTAAGTATGTTAGTAAAGGTTGTCAGAGTTACATAGCTTATGTAATAGATACTAAGCTAGAGAAGAGTAAGTTGGAAGACATTCCAATTGTTAGTAATTTCCCAGAAGTATTTCCTGAAGACTTGCACAGTCTTCCGCCCGTTAGACAGGTAGAGTTCGGTATAGATTTAATTCCTGGAGCCAACCCTGTAGCCCGTGCACCGTATCGTTTGGCGCCTCCGGAAATGAAAGAAATGATGGCACAACTGCAAGATCTATCCGATAAGGGTTTCATCAGACCAAGTACTTCGCCATGGGGAGCACCAGTTTTGTTTGTGAAGAAGAAAGATGGTTCGATGAGAATGTGTATCGACTACAGAGAATTGAATAAGCGCACGATAAAAAATAAGTATCCCCTACCTAGAATTGATGACCTCTTCGATCAACTAGTCGGAGCTTGTTGTTTCTCCAAGATTGATTTAAGATCCGGTTATCATCAGTTGAAGGTCAAGGAAGAAGACGTTTTGAAAACTGCTTTTCGCACCAGGTACGGTCACTATGAGTTTCTAGTAATGCCATTTGGATTGACAAACGCTCCAGCCGCTTTTATGGATTTAATGAATCGGGTATGTAAGCCGTATCTTGATAAATTCGTTATTGTGTTTATTGATGATATACTTATCTATTCCCGATCCAAGGAAGAGCACGCGCAACACCTAAGTTTGATTTTAGAACTCTTGAAGAAAGAAAAGTTATACGCGAAATTTTCAAAGTGTGAATTCTGGTTACGGGAAGTTCAGTTTCTGGGGCATATAGTTTCTGAAAAGGGTATACAAGTCGATCCAATAAAAGTGGAAGCAGTTGAAAAGTGGGAACCACCGAAGACAGCAACAGAGGTACGGAGTTTTTTGGGTTTGGCCGACTACTATCGAAAGTTCATAAAAGATTTCTCTCGTATTGCCACACCTTTGACGAAGCTGACTCGGAAGTATCTGAAGTTCGAATGGAAGGCAGAACAAGATGAGGCATTCAGAATATTAAAGGAGAAACTCTGCAGCACGCCGATATTAGCATTGCCAGAAGGTTCGGATGATTTTGTGGTCTACAGTGATGCTTCTAAGTTAGGTTTGGGATGTGTACTCATGCAACGTGGAAAAGTAATTGCCTATGCTTCTCGTCAATTAAAGGATCATGAAAGGCAATATCCTACCCATGATATGGAACTTGCAGCAGTTGTCTTTGCATTGAAGATTTGGAGACATTATCTGTATGGTTCCAAATGTCAAATTTTTACTGATCATAAGAGTCTTCAACATCTTTTTGATCAAAAGGAACTGAATATGAGGCAAAGAAGGTGGCTAGAGTTAGTGAATGATTATGACTGTGAAATCCTTTATCACCCAGGGAAGGCGAACGTGGTGGCAGATGCGCTAAGTCGACAAGAAAGAAGTGGAACGATAAAATCGATATCTCTACGAGCTGAACTGCTTCCAAATATCTTTGACGAATTGCTGAAGTGCCAAATAGATGCTTATCAAGAAGAAGGTTTGAAATCCGAAAGGTTGGTTGGGGTATCAGCATTGCTTGGGAAAGATGACCGTGGGTTATTGTGTTTGGGGAATAGGATTTGGGTACCTCGTTTGGGTGGATTGCGTGATCGTGTACTGCAAGAAGCTCATCAATCTCGATTCTCCATTCATCCAGGTACAAATAAAATGTATAGAGATTTGAAACAATTCTATTGGTGGCCGGGGATGAAAAGAAGTATTGCTAAGTATGTGGAAGACTGCATTACTTGCAAAAAGGTAAAGATTGAGCATCAAAAACCATTTGGTCAACTACAACGATTAGAAATACCAATGTGGAAATGGGATCAGGTTACTACTGATTTCATCACAAAGTTACCAAAAACTCCAAAAGGATTTGACTCTATTTGGGTGATAGTCGACAGGTTGACAAAGTCTGCACACTTCTTACCGATAAAGGAAACTGATTCAATGGAACGATTAGCCAAGTTATACATAGAAGAAATAGTAACTCGACACGGGGTTCCAATTTCGATAATTTCTGATCGAGATAGTCGTTTTACTTCAAGATTTTGGAGAAGTTTTCAGAATGAAATGGGGACGCAGATAAAGTTAAGTACAGCATATCATCCGCAAACTGATGGCCAGAGTGAAAGAACGATTCAGACTTTAGAAGATATGCTTCGGGCTTGTATAGTTGATTTTGGAGGATCATGGGATAAACATTTGCCTTTGATAGAGTTCGCTTACAACAACAGTTATCATTCTAGTATTCAGGCGGCACCGTTTGAGGTATTGTATGGTAGGAAATGCCGAACGCCTTTGTGTTGGAATGAAGTGGGGGAAAAGCAGTTAGCAGGGCCAGAAATAGTACAGCTAACATCAGATAAGATTACTCAAATCCGGGATAGATTGAAAACGGCACAAGACAGACAGAAAAGTTATGCAGATCGACGCCGGAAACAGTTAGAATTTCAGGTTGGGGAATTTGTGATGTTAAAAGTTTCGCCTTGGAAAGGAGTGATACGTTTTGGGAAGCAAGGTAAACTCAGTCCGCGGTATATTGGGCCATTTGAAATTACAGAAAGAATTGGTGAAGTAGCATACAGATTGGATCTTCCGCTGGAGTTGGGCAGGATCCACAATGCGTTTCATGTGTCGAATTTTCGGAAATGCTTAGTCACACCCGACCAGGCAGTTTCTCTACCGGATATACAAGTGGATGAAAAATTGAACTATGTGGAAGAACCGGAAGCTATTGTTGACCGGAAAGTCAAAGTTTTGCGGAACAAAGAAATCAGACAAGTAAAAGTACAGTGGAAACACCACAGGGGTCAGGATGCTACGTGGGAATCAGAGTCCGAAATGAGAGCCAAATACCCTCATCTGTTCGCTTAATCGAATTCCGGGACAGAATTCTTTTAAGGGGGAGATGTTGTAATAACCAGGTATTTTTATCTAAGTTAAATTTAGAATTTTATAAGTCCTTATGTTAGTATTTTGAAGAAATTAAAAGTTAAGAGATAAGATCTAAATTTAATAGAAAGTTGGGGATAAGTTTTAATTATTATTTAGAAGTTTGGGGGTATGTTTTGCCAAGTGAGACAAGTATAGGGTTTGTTTGGTCTCTTTGCCAAAACCGACTTATGAGTCATAGGATAGGTGTCATGTCTCAATTCAAAGATATCTCAAAGGTGTATGTGTGTGTAAGTGTATACGGTTGAGAGAGTGAGTTCGAGAGAAAGGCAAAAGGAAGAAGAAGGAAGAATTAAGAAGTTGCTGCTGTTATTCTAGGAACAACCTGAAGTAATCAAGGTAAACAATCAATCCTTTATTTGTGTTTTAATTCCTCATAGTGTTCTTGAACATGCTAGTAAAGTTCCAAGTGGGTTTTGGTTAGAAATGAATGTTTTGGGAATTTTAAGCTTATGGTTAGGTTGTGTTAATGGTCTTAAACATATCTGCAAAGTTACATAATCATACATAGTATAAAACTGCAAAAATCTGGGTTTTAGGATGAAACAGTAGACTGAGACATTCATCGAAGTCGCAGTAGGCTAACATTCATCTAAGTCGCAGTAGGTTAATATTCATCGAAGTCGCAATGGACGACTGCGACATTCATCGGAGTCGCAATGGTTGGTTGCGACTTGGGTATGAAGTCGCAGTGGTGGATTGCGACTTGGCTTGAAATCGCAGTAGTAGATTGCGACTCCAAGGTGGAATCGCAATAGTGGGTTGCGACTCCAAGGTGGCTTCGCAACAGTGGGTTGCGACTCCAAGGTGGAATCGCAATAGTGGGTTGCGACTCCAAAGTGGAATCGCAATAGTGGGTTGCGACTCCAAGGTGGAATCGCAATAAGGGGTTGCGACTTCGGGGTGAAATCGCAATAAGGGGATTGCGACTTCAGGATGGAATCGCAATAGGAGATTGCGATTTGGTACTGTTCATTGCGATTTCAGTTGGGAATTTTGTAAGTTTAAGTAGTAAAGGAAATATTTGGTATTTTATTTGATTTCAGATTCTGTGAGGGATCGACACACGTGAATTATCTTGGAAGAGTTTTTGTGATAAACACACGAGGTGAGTTTTTATTTGAAATGTTTTCAAATGGAATACATATATATGATTAAATGTAATATGGTGCATATAATGTTTATATGAATATTGCATTGTATGAGTACTAGTTGGCCGGGCTTAGGACCGTTGAAAGTTGGCTGTACAAAGGGACAGTGGCGTTGGCTGTATTTAGTACAGCGGTGTAAATTAATTAATTGGCTTGCTACCAATTAATATGGCCAAGGAAAAGAAAGGAGAAAGAGATGGAAAGATTACGTGAGTCATAATTGGTATTCTTATGTGAAGTATATGTATGACTTTGTGCAAAAGTTTTCTTTAACTAACGAGGATTTTTCTCACTAGACCTCAAGGTCTAACCCTCATTTTTGTTTTAAAATATGTATTCCAGGTCATGGAGCAAACAAGAGACAATGATAGGATTTATCATGTTAGCTTTTGTGGATGTTGAATGATTATGAAGATTTCAGTTATAATTAGTAGTTGTTATGTATTTTACTTTATTCGAAAAAGTTTGTACTGAAAGACCTAATTGTAGAATTTAAGGGACCATATTTGGGTTATGATATGTTATTTTGTGGTGAATTATATGGAACTTGTATGTTGGGATTAAGGGACGTTACACTTCGTACCCCCTGCCCATAAATTTCTTCTATCTAAGTTCTTGTATACTGCCAGACACACTCAGGTTCCTTCGTCCAAAGACCCTAAGAAACTCCTTGATGTCATTCTCTGTGACACCAAATTTGGCACAACCAAAATCAACCCTGCCATTATCAGGCGAGCACTCAGCCTACCCACTACCACCAAAGAAAAACCCTTTGTCTATCTCCCAAACCACAAAAACCATGCTGATAGGGAAGCCATCACTGCATTCTTTGATGCAATGGGTTACGCATGGGACACAGGGAGGGACAAGAAGATTGAGAAGAAACTGACCCTGATCAAGAAGTCCAAAATGCCAAGCGAGATGAATTTCATCTTCGCACACCTGATAAGCTGCATGACAGCGAAGAGTGGCTCCTCTGATCAAGCTGCTCAACCTCAACAAACAATGGGCTATGCATTGCTGAAAGGTCTACATGTTGACTGGGCCTCGATCATTTATGACGACCTTGCATTCAGAGTAGATATGGCTGATAGACCTTCATGGGTTCCATATCCCAGATTCATCAGCGCCGTCTTTCAACAGGGACTTTGGGACAAGTACCCAAAAGAGGGTGATCTGAGACTCTCTCAGGTTGACCCTATGGTGCTCGACTTCAAGCCGCTGGCAAATGAGGTACGTCTTACTACTCTTTTATCTCTTCTTAATCCTCCTTCTTCTACTTTTGTGGCTCATTCAGTGGAAATCCCCACCACTGATACCCAACCTGCACCCTCCACTCCTTCTCGAGAAAGGAAACAATCTACTTCCCAACTTGGTTCCAAAAGGATCAAGAAAACCAAGGAGCAACCCCCCAGCATTCACATACTGAAGACTCCATAACTCATCTTGAAGAGCTGATGGATAGTTCAGTGGTACGCTCTGCCATAGCTTATCAAGCCACCCCTTCCATCCCAGCTTCAGCGTCTCTAATCGCTGAAGTTATAAACTTGGAACAGAACCCACCTCCTTCAGTCCCTCTAGTGACTGAAGTGATTGACAGCGGATCCAACCCTGAACCCCGCACCCAACCCACTTTCTCAACCATCATTCCTCCCACCTCTCGTTTGGTCATTCAAACTCTTCCCCTATTCTCCTCAACAAACATCTTCCTCGGCGACACTACTGCTGAACATCTTCAGAGGATGATAGAACAAAACACAGGACCTGCAGGTACTTCCAGTCGTCAGGGAACTATTGAAGACGACTATGAAACTTTCTTAGGGTTACGAGGCTTCGACAACTTCGCCAACCCGCCTGCAGGTATACACATTATCCCAAACACTTCTCTCTCTCAACCATAAACTTCTGAGCTTTCCTCTGTTCATAAGTTAATAACTGTTTCAGGTCCTAATTTGCGGGATATCAACACCTCCCCGAAGGCCCTGTAAACAAAGGTGGAATCTTACAACACCACTCTCTCCACAAACTCTTCAGCGGTTACAGACGCTGGAGAGAACCTCAAAAAGATGACCGAGGTTGTTGAAAATAAAGCCTCCAAAGCTAACATGGAGAAGGTGGATGGCAGCATAGGAACTTTTGATACCACCCTCGCTGAAACCTCGACCAACGTCAACAATCTCAACCTCACCAACACCACCCTCGCAACAAACTTCACCACTCTGTCCAATGAAGTCACATCATTGAAGACAGAGGTTGGTACTCTTAAGGGTGAGGTCACCACGGTCAAAGATCTTCTTCAGCAGATACTCAATTGCCTGGACGCCCCAAAGTCTCACTTTACTCAGACCGATAAAGAGGATCTTCGAAAACTCACCCCTGCTATATCTGGCCTCGACGACAGATTAGCAGTGGTTGAACTTTGTATGGGACTCACTGGCCAAGAAGACAGTGATTCTCATACTCCCGATGCTGCTGATGTTGCTGATATTCCTCTTGCCTCCCCTCTCATCATGTGGAAGAGGGGGAGAAGAGAGCTGAAGACCTTCCACATAATGATGAGGGGGAGAAGAAAAATGAAACTGCTGCTTCTACACCTCAGGGAGATGAAAACCCTGAGGGAACCGAGAAACCTCCCTCTGTATCTGAGGGGGAGCAACTCGAAGAGCAACACAAAGAAGCCTTTGCTGATATGACCGTACCTTACGCTGATGAGGTCGAATCTGAAGAAGAAGAAGCTGAAGACGAAGAACCCATCGATATCGATGATGAAGAACCATCATCATCCCCTAAAGATTATGATGATGACGATGATGATGATGATGACTTCTTCTTCGTTGAGCCCAAGAAGGCCCCTGAGAAAGGGATTTCGATAAATGAACCTTCTGGGGAGACGACTAAGACAAAGCCTGCAGCGTCTGAAGCTGACAAAGGCAAAAACAAAGGCCTCGCTGCAGAAGGCAATCTGGCTATCCTTCAGATTAAGCCAGCTTGTCAGGTACAATATCTTCTCTTCCCTTATACTACATCCCTTCTCAATCTCAATCCTTCTATCCATAAAACCTCTATACACTTAAACCCTATTCTTTTCTCTATCTCTTTATTCCCATGTTCTTACTTAAACAATCGCTGTGTTTCAGCTAGCTCTTCCCCTGTTTAAGGATCCCGCTGAAGCTCCTACAACTACACCAAAAATAATCCCAGCCACAAGAGCTGAAGAAATAATCCCAGTCTTGGATTTAACCACTGAGACTGATGAACCTAAAGAACAACTGCTCTCTCACAAAAAACATACCTTCCTTTGCTCCTCAAAAGCTAAGTGAAGAGGATCAAGAAAAGAGAGATGCAATGATCAAACAACTTGAAGATCAGCGAATCATTCTTCCTCTTGACAAAATTCCTGTTCCTACAAAGTTCAGACTGACGAAGAAAGAATTCAATGATCACCTCAGAGTTGTAAGATTACTCGCCGAAAAGAAGGAAGCTAAAGAAAAAGATAAGGCTCTTGCCATCCAGCTTGCCCAACAATCGGTGAAAGACCCAGCGCTGAAAAGAACTCCCATCGAAGTCCAACGTCAGTTATGGGAAGACGCCCAGAAGATTGTTGAAGAAAAGACCAAGGTATCTGATTCTACTTTGGAATGGTGCAACAAAAGACTAAACTATCGATCTCGACCATCCAGAATCAACAAGGTAAATATCAGAGGAAAAACGTTCGTAGACGTTCCTGTTGTTGAAGTTGACGTATTCAGAGAAGACGAGACCAAGCAAACCTTTTATGCTACTTCATTAGAGAAGTTTGGTTTCTCTGAATGGTTGGAGATACGAATAGCCATTCAGCGATCTCGCTTAAAATTCAAGAGCCATGTCGAGAAGATTGTAAATTCTCAGATCGACTTGGTTTCTTCTGCTGTGGATATTCCTCCTCCATCTCCTCTTCCAACTCAACAAATAAGGGCCTCTGCAAAGAAAAATCTGAAACCTTCAGGCTCAAGTCCTCCTATACGGAACAAAACAGGTATTGGTTTCTCTCGTGCTGAAGTACTTGGTCCTGACCCTGACCTCTCAGCGCTTGACACCTCTCTGCCTCCTGGTGAAACTTTCATCCCTGGAAGAGTCTTAAGCGAACCCTATGGTATCGTCTTTTTAGACTATGATGGAAGACAACACTTTCAACACATCTCTAAGCTTCCCATCACTCCCATCGAACAACTTAGAGACCTCATCTACTGGTGTGAATTCAGATGCGACCTTCAGGCTCGATACCTTAAGCCCTTGATTTTTGAAGAAGCAAAGAACAAAAAGGATCAAGGAGTAACGGTCCCTGACTGGATGATTCCCACATCAAAGACCCTTGATGAACTTCTCATTAAGGAAGAACCCATTGACGGATAGGATCTCTCTTATAATTCTTCTATCCTTATCTGTCTATATCTTCTGTACTTGTAATTTTATTTGTTGTACTTGTAATTTTTCCACTTCCCTTTGTAATCTGTACGAAGTTTAAAGAAAAATTTCAGCGAATGTACTTTACTCCAACAGTACTGAAAAGATCCCAGAAAACAGTAAAAGGGACAAATATTTTATGAGTTCTTTTTATCCTTATGTTTTCATACTTAGCAATTTTCTTTGTTGCTATGTCATAATCAAATGGGGGGAGATTGTTGATCCAAACCCTCAGTGATTTGATAATGACCCTCTCTTAAACACATAGTGAAAATTGTAAGTAAACAATATGTATTAGAGTTTCTCTATCGTTGATAAGTACTAAGACTTTACAGTACCGCTGATAGGAACTCTCGCTCTTTAAGTTTAAAGATCAGCGAACACTATTCATCCAGTAGCTCTGAGCCTGTTCAGTCTCTGTGATAATCGCTGATAAGTTAGTTGTTCACTTATGATCCCTGAAGACAAGTTTCACGTCAACATATGTTCTATGCTGAAGTCGAAGATCAAGCTCAAGAACATCGACAAGTCTACTAATGAACTGATGCGGATATCAGTGAAACCAAGATTTGTCCACTCAACATGAAGTTACAAGTAGAAGACTTCAGCAATCGCTGAGCTTTATCATTCGCTGATAAAGTACTGATTCAACGAAAGCTGATCATGAAGTCTTCCTCAACAAGTTACTTTTGTCTTTCCCCCTTGCACGTCTCCGTACGAAATGTCAGAACGGACATCCCTTCTGTCTAGAATCGTACAACAAACTCTGATTCTACACTGTGCACCATGCGGCTACTAAGGTTTTATACAAAGGTCAATGACATGCAACCACTCAGTTGTTGCCACATGTAAAGCAATACTGCCATGCATTAAATGCATGCAATATATAAGAAGAACCCTACTTCAGAAATGAAGTGTGCTCAGCCATCTTCTTATTCTTCCTTACTACTGTGTGTTAGGTTATTACTCGTAATTTCCTTATCTCCTTTCTATCTTATTCTAGTGCAAGAAACTTAGTGTTCTTAACTTGTTTAGATTAGGATTAGTTCTTAATCTTGTTCCACAACAAGTTGTAAATTGTCTTGATTTATTAATAAACAATTTAGAAAAGTAAAAATCGTGTGTTTGTATTCAACCCCCCCCCCCCCCCCCCCCTTCTACAAACTTGTATATCCCTTCGGGACCAACAAGAGCAATAAAAGTGCCCTTTATCTCTTTGATGAAAGATTTCCTTTGTAACTTGGTTTGTTCAAAGTTGAAGAGAGTTCCATATAAAACAGTTAAAGGCATGTACTCAAGGTCCTTGGAGGTTTTGATAGAAGTGCACATGTTCTCCCAAAAATCATGGAGACAATCCATGAACTTATTTAGAACTTCCTCATTATCATAGACTTTGCCTAGTAACTTCAGATCATTCAGAAGGGAGTTAAAACGATTATAGTAGCTAGGAAGAGATTCACCTTTTTCATGAGTGAAGAGTTCATACTTTCTTATGAGAGAAATCTTTTTGCATTTCTTCACTTCCTATGTACCTTCGTACAGAACACATAGTGTGGTCCACATCTCTTTAGCAGTTTCAAAGTTAACTAGAGAATGATAGACTTCATCAGGAAGTGAGATGGCAATGATTGCTCCAAGCTTTGAATCAAGAGTAACAAGACGTTTTTCCTCATCAGTATATTTCTTTGGATTTTTTAGAATATAACGTCCAGTACCTTTTGTTTTCTCTTTGTTGGAAGGCTCAGAATCATCGGAGTCACTAGAGTCCTCTGTTGGTTCCCGTTTTGCTTAGACAGGGATTATCTAATCTATCAGTTCTAATAAGATGTGTTGCGGAAGCGTATTTGAAGAACTAACAGATATGTTTGTATAGAAACAATACAGAATAAATAAACAGTATATGAAGAACAGTTGAATATCTCAAAGTTTTCCTGTATTTGATGAAGAACACTTAATAATAGATTTAACGTTAATTGTGTGTGTGTTTTTCTTGTATATATTCTGGTAAGGAAGAACTCAACATGAGTGTTCCTTTTATACTACAATAAAAGAACTGTTCTAGACAAAAGGACTAATGCTACAGCAAAGAAGGGATGGCATGAACAGTTGGAAATCTGCATGCATTAAATGCACTAATATCAACTTGCAAGGATTCCTATCAGAGTTTGACACGTGTTTGTTTGTCGGACCATGCCTTGTACAAGTTGATGAACGGACCCTGGAACAGTAGCAAGATATTTCTGTAAAAGTGGTAAGATATTTCTTCAACAGTGGCAAGATATTATAAATATCTTCCAAGTCTTCAGTCTGAACCGCAGAGGCTCTGTCAAGGGTGACAGAGATTCTGCGGCTCGGTCCTTGGTGAGCATTCTTCTGTAGATCCTTCTTTGGTCCTTTGTGAGTAGTCTTCTGTAGATTCTTCTTGGGACTTGGTGTTCTTTGAATGATCGTTTGCTTTGGCAGAGCTTCTGTGGAACACCGCAGAGCTTCTGTGGAACTCTTTCATACTCAGCCTATTTTTCAATACTTCTAATATTATGAATATTTGGAGCTAACAATCTCCCCCTAAGTATTGAAAAATGAAATTTTTACTTTATGCATAATTAGGCTATGTAAAGTAGACAGAGGTTAAACAAAATACCTCAAAAGTTTCATTTCATTTCTTTTTTACTATTACAGAGATATGTAAAAGAGATTTAGACATTTGCATCTTTGAAGTCATTGAAACTACTGTTGTCGAATCCTACTTCTCTGAGCTCGTGATAGAAATTGATGCAGAGTTCTCTCAAGCCGATTGTAGCATCTATTTCTCTGATCATTCTTTCTGTTGATTCTTGATCCATAAGCTCAGTACCTCTGTTCTCTTGCAAGATTGATCTGAACTTGTTTAGAGTACTAGTTGCATACTTCTGACAGTCCATTTCCACAAAAAGTCTCACTTGTCCAGCTGGATCCTTATACACTAACCCGTACCTTGGTGTTGTTATGATTGAGTTGGGTATTGCAGAAGGTGGGCAGTGATCCTCTGGTGGTCTCAGACTCAGGTTTCTGACTCCAAGATCTCTTCCCAGTTGAAAGTCTACCATGCTATACAACAGAAGCTTTTCTCTCATTGCTTTCCTGAACACTTGATAGGCCCTTCTGTTAGCATCGTTGTCGAAGTTTTCTTTCGTCCAAAGTAGAAGATCTGGCAGATCGTAGGGGTTCAAGTTCCTTATATCGGCATCTGCAAATTGATTTTCAGACTTGTTCTCCCTTTTGACTTTGTAAATGTTGTACCTGATCTTTGGAAAGGTTCTCGTTTGAGAGAATTTGCAGTATATTACCTTTTCTATTTTGGACTCTGAGAAGACTTCTGCCCTTGATTTTGGCTTTGTTCTGCTGAAGGTGTTGTCAAGATCAGCTCTGAGTTGAGGATCTTCGATGTGTGGTATAGGATTGTTCTGATATTGCTGTTTGTAAAGGTACCTATACACCACCTCTTCCATTTCTACATGTCGTGTATCTGGTGGTGGTATTGGTCTTCGTAGAGCATCCATTTGTCGTTATATCTCTGCAACCCTACCCTTTGTTACCCAGTCGTCTTCAGGTTTAGGAGTGACAAAGGCATCGAATGAGCTCTTCATCAACTTCTCTGTTGTCTGTGGCTTTTGCTTTTTCTTCTGTGGTTCTTCTGTCATGATTCCTTTACCTTTATCTTTGGTTTGGGAAGGCTTAGAACCTATTGTCTGCTTTGGACTCTGTGGGATTGCTTCTGTTGGTTTGGGTGTTGAGGTTTCTGTGGGTATGATGGGGATTGCCTCTGTAGTTTTTGACACTTCAGTTTCTGAGGACTTTGGTGGGGATGGTTCTGTTGGTTTGATTGGGGATTTGGGTTCTGTTGATGTTTCTTCTGAGGATGAAGATGTCAGGATTTGAACTTCAGGGACATCTTTTTCAAGGACAGAGGTGGTTTCCACAGAGGCTGGTGTTTCCTCTGTGGGTCTTTGTTGTGTTTCCTAAGTTTGGGTTTGGGTTGGTGGTGCAGAGGAAATTGGTTCTGCAGATATTGGAGGATTGCTTGCAGTTGTTTCTCTTTGATTCTCCCCTTGTTTCTCCCCCTCAGGATGATCTGATGAATCATCATCATCAGAATCATCCTGACCCTTATCTTCGTTTCCTTCTGCTCTGCAAGTAGTGTAAGGTTTCTTTGCCCCAGCTGCCATCATTTTGGCACATAGATCATCACAAAGACCAAGAAGAGTTTGAACTTCGGCCTCTGTGTTGAACCGCATCTTTCACACACTAGCCTTGAAGTCTTTTACGTAAGAAGCGTTGGCTATGGTAAAGGCTCTGATAAATTCTGTCATTTGATTCAATATGCTTTGCCCAAGTTCTGTCAACTGTGCTCTGGTCATGTAGTCGGTAGGCTTCATGGCTAGAGTAGCTTCTGTAGTTTGTTCCTGAACTTGTCGTAGAGCCTTCTGCAGTTCTTCTGGAGTAATAACTTTTGATGACACTTGTTCTTTCATCTTTTCCAGATATATGTTGATTGAGTTGTTGAAGGCAGAAGTTGCAGCTTTTTCAAAATCAGCAGCAGCAGAGGTAGGTGTGGTGGCAGAAGTTGTGGCAACAGTCTTTATAGATTGCACCTCTGTGGCAAGTTGTCCATTTTGGTGTTTAGTTCTGAGAGGGCCTTGGATGTAACTTCTGCAAAAGATTTGAAACAGCTTTTCAACTCTTCCAATGTTTCGTTCACAGAGGTGACAAGGGTTTGGAACTCACCCCTTCATACGTGTGAACTCGTGGTGACCTCTGGAGGAACACATTCGTCTCTAGAGTTTGTCCTTGTGCCTTGGACACCTTCTGTCACCCCTGTTTGTACGTTGAGGGTGGAAGGATTTCCTTCTGATCCTCGAGGAGAAATATGAGTTTCAACCTCTACAGAAGTTTTGTGAAGAACATTGTCCAAATCCACTCCAGAGGTGGGTATTGGAATATCCTTCTGTTGACTCGGAGACTTGTCTAGAGTCTCTTCGTCTCTGTTCTCTCTACTTCTCTCTGAAAGAAGTTTTGGCCCTATATTGTGTGTGGCAGAGGAAACGAATTCCTCTATAAGGTGTTCTAGTGTGATCTGGGGCGATGGATCACGAACTATAGGTGAGTCTCTTTGAGGAGACTCCCTAGGAATGGATTCCCCTGTTTCTGTGGGCGCAGAAGTCGAAAGAGTGACCTCTGGCTGCTTGGTTTGGGTAGGGATCGAGTTGTGCGACTCTTTTTCAATAACTCCTTCTGCAGCTAGACCTGCGGAGTTAGATGTGTGGGTTGCACTAGGAGGGGGTTTGGGATGTGTGCCATCTTCTTCTTCGACATCTTTTTCTGCAGAACCCTCTGTTGTCTCTATCCTAACCTCTTCCTCTATTTCTATGTTTATCTCTTCTTCTGAGGTTTCCTCTGTAGGCGCTACAGTTTCTGCCGCTTCTCTTAAGGAATCATAAATGAAGTGAGATCCTATAAGTTGTCGTACGTGAGGGTGCATGGTTTGTGTACCTTGAGCAGCAGAAATGACTTCTGTTGTGTGCATAGCTTCTGTATACTGATCCAATGGTTCTGCGACCCATCCTGATGGATCCAAGGTTTGAGCAATGTCTGGATTGTTGAGGAAGGCATTGAAATCTCCCTGTTGGTCTGCATAAGCTATTGGGGAGGGAGATTGCAGATGTATAGCCTGGTCTTCCTCTTCTTGTTCGACATCCTCTGTGATGTCCTGCAGAGGTGACAAGGGTTTCTTTTTCTTTGAGTTTCTCTTCTTTGGCTTAGGAGCTCCCTCTCCTGTGGATTTGGATTTCCTTTTCTTTTGATTTGGATTTCCTTTTCTTTTGTTTTGGATGTGAGGGAGGTGCAGAAGTTCTTGTCTCTGTAGCAAGTGGTGAAATGGTTTGAACTGCAGAGGTTGTAGTTTCCTCTGTGGGTTTTCTTTTCTTTGTCTTCTTCTTGGGTGTTGCTGCAGAGGTTTTTCTTTTCGGAGAAGAGGGGTGAATGCTTTCTCTTTGGGTTTTGAATCGGTCTTGTACTGAATAGTGTTTCTCCAAAGCTTTAGCCCATTCCTCTTCTGTCATCCTCTCAACTATGTCTACACCTATGGGGGATCCTAGACACGGGTGTGTCACAGGACTTGGTTCTGGAGTCCTGTGGACGCGTATATACTCTAATTTCCTATCCTCATCAGTTGCATATGCCAGAAGGTTTTTCGACAGAGGTCTGCAGTGGGGGTAACTGTCTTCATCGGGTAAAGCTTTATAGATGGCCCTTCCATTGGCCACTTCTGCATTTGAAGTTGTTAGCTTCAATCTTCCTAATCATAGAAGTATTTAGAAGTAGTGAAAAATAGGCTAAGTGAAGAAAGCCTCTTACAGAGGCTCTGCCGACATTACCGAGAAATCAAGGTCAAGAAGCTACAGAAGCAGCAGAGGCTTCCTACAGAAGCTCTGTCATACGAACAAAGAAGACCAAAGACTCGGAATCCGGCGAAGACTGCTCCAGAGGACCAGACCGCAGAACCTCTGTAACTCATTACAGAGCCACTGTGGTCCTTACTGAGACTTGAAGATATTTATAATATCTTGCTACTGTTAAAGGACTCGTACATCAACTTGCATGGTAGCATGCCCTGTCCAACATCGACGTGTCAAACTCTGATTGGACTCAGTAGGGCTTAGTACATATTAGACGTCTGCTGCATTAAATGCAATATAGCACGTCTGACTGTTCATGCCATCCTTGCAACTGTTCACGACATCCTCTCAACTATTCATACGTACCTTTTGAATAGTAGCATATGCTTTATGGTCCCCTTTAGAGTAGTATATAAGGAAGACTCATGTTGAGTTCTTCCTTACACACATATACACAACACAACAACATTAAGAACACAAAAGCTTATTCACCTTAAGAGTCATATCTGTTTTAAAGCTTTTTCTTACTCACGGTTCATAAACCTGTTCTTGATATATATTCAGTAAACTTTGAGATATAATATTTTGTTCACTGTTTATTTATAGTTTGTTCTAAATCTATCAAACTTATCTGTTAGTTCTTTAAATACGCTTCCGCATCAAACCTTAAACCTGAACTAATAGATCTGATAATCTTGTTTAAAGCAAAACGGGAACCAACAATTGGTATCAGAGCCTAGCTTGATTTTTCAATATCAAGTGATCCTCGTTTTACAACTTTTATTTGATAGATTATTTTCTCTTTTCATCACAATATTTCTAAATATTAGTCGTACCCAGAAAACCTTCCAGATCTTTATCCTTAGAAATCCTCCATCAGATTATCCTCTCCTCAAAATGACAAATACAAATAACTTTTTCACTGCTGGATCACTAACCAAACCTCCTACTCTTCTTAGAGATGAGTATCCTCAATGGAAGATAAGAATGGTTCATTTCTTTGAGGGTACTGAAAAAACTCTCAAACAATATCTTTACAATCCTCCTCCAGTTCCGATGATAACTATGCCACGTGTACCAGCTACTGCTGAATCTGCTGAAATCCCTGAACATCAAAAACCTAAGCCAAGAGAAGAATGGTCAAATGAAGATAAGGCAGAAGATGAAGTTGCACAGAAAACAAAGAGAATATTGATCATGGCAATCCCCAACGAACTTTTTCAATCCTTAGATGCATGCGAAACAGCGCACGATCTCTGGAAAGAATTTGAAAGACAGTTGGAAGGGGTGCTAAAACTCAGAAGAACGGAAGGGCACAATACATAAATGAATATCATGCTTTCAGAGCCTCTGCAACAGAATCTCTGCAAACAACATACGACCGGTTCAACTCTCTCATAAACAAATGCAAAAAGACTGGTATTCACAGAACCACGGAAGAAAATAACGTCATGTTTCTAAAGAGCCTGAACGATGAGTGGCTTCAGTTGTCTATGTCTTTACAAACAAACCAAGATCTAGACTCCTGGACACTCTCTGATCTCTATGGAACACTTGCTGCACAAGAGCCTCAAATAGCTCAAGCTAAAACACTAACCACTGTGCCATACGCATTGGTTAGTAAATCTACAGAAGCTGCAGACAGACCAAGAAATGAGAGATCTACAGAGGAGAAAAAGAAGGAGAAAAAGAAGATGGTAATGGTTGATAGCGAAGAAGACGAGCTGATAGAGGAAGAGATAACTCTTGCGTCATTAGCTAAATCAATGGCTCTATTGACAAGAGAGTTTAGAAATAACCAAAGGATTTCTGGTAGAAGAGATGATGGAAGAAGAGAAGAATCAAGTGACCGACAGAGGTCAGACTACAGAAATGATGACCTACAGAGGTCGAGCGACAGAAGCTACAGAGGAAATGATCGACAGAGATCAGATGACAAGATAGGCCACACACAAGAATGCTACAAATGTGGTAAACCCGGTCATTACGCAAACGAATGCCGAACAGAGAAAGGTGGAGACCTACAGAAGTCCGACGACCGAACTGGAAACATCTCCCAAGGTTGTTTCAACTGTGGCAAGCCAGGTCATTCCGCAAAAGAATGCAGAAGTAGACCAAATCCCCACAGGTTGTTTCAACTGCGGCCGAGTATTACGCACAAAAATCCCTAATGGCGAACAAAGGGCATTCTGAGGCAAACAAAGAAGACTTCGAGTCAGACTCTACCTCTGACGATGAATTTTTCACAAATGCCCTGTTCTGTGGCATGGCAGAAGTTGACTCCGGCACTGACAATGAGGTATCCATTTCAAACTCTATCTCAAGTACTAATTCTGTAGATGGTGATTTATTTAAACTTAACATTGAACTGAAAGATATAATTGAAAGCATTCAGAAAAAGCTGACCTTTAATGAGAGAGAAGTAAGGCTTCTCACTCAAGAAAAAGCCAAAATCTTTGAAGAAAAAGGAAAAGTCGAAAAATATTGGAGCAAAAATATAGATCCTTTAAAAAGGCAAATTTCTGATTTAACCTATGCTTTAAAAATCAAAACAAAAGAACTTTCAGTTTCAAGAAGTGAAACTACAGACATAAGAGCTCTCAAAGTATACTTTCAAAAGGAAAGAGAGGTACTTTGGCAAGATCTTTTAAGAAGAGAAGTTTTAATTAAAAACTATAAAGATGCACAGAAGGTGTATGAAAAGGTAAACACTGAAATAGCAAGACGAGGTATAGGGTACAGTGACATTACCTTAGGAGTTGAAAATAAACGACTAAAACCTCTGTCCTCTCTATTTGTTTTGGGAAAAACTAACAAACCAAACTTTCCAAACTTACTCTCTGTAAGTAAAAGGGTTAAAATCTCTGCAGCACCTCACTTGAGGAAACATACAAAAATGATCAATGTGTGGTTTGAAAACACAGATTCATCATCTTCAACCTCTGTCAAAAGAGAAATCAAACCAAAGAAATATCTGAAAACACAAGATCAGATTGGTATCTTTAAGTTTGGTAAACCAGAGACTCAAACACAGGTCGCTTTTGTCTGTATGATAAATGTTAAAAAGAAATTGTCAGCAGAAGCTCCTGAGTTTAAACCCATCTTTTCAGAAGAAAAACTTGAAGAATCTATTGAAAAAGAAATTTTGGAAGTTTTGAAATCAAATATTTTAGAAAATCTCTATACATCTTCTATAAATCAAAAACTCGCTGAAGAGATCTCATTAGAAACCTCTGCCAACTACGAAAGTTTTTCTACAGAGGGAAAAAGCTCGTATGATACATGCTCAGAAAATCCAGCCTCTGTCGAAAGAAATGACTCAACCTCTGCATATGAGGACGATTCATCCTCTGACGACTCAGAGACTGATTTCAAATCAGGGATAATTCACTGTGACACAGAGGATGTCAAATTCTCCTCTGAAGTTCTTAACAGAACAATTTCTCCAAAAGAGAAAATCACAGAGATACCTATCCATCCAGATTTTCTCAAAATGTGTATACAAGTCAAAACCTCTACAGAGCTTGAAAATCTGAAAAGGGCCTCTGAAAATCCAAAAAGCTTAAAATTTTCAAAACCTTTAAGGAAAATCAAAGAGAATCCCACTTGGCAACAAAAGGGAAAATGGCCTGAAGCTAACAAATATTTTTCCTCTGTGACAGTGAAGAAAGATGTTCACCACAGAAGAGAGTCACAGAAGGCAGGAACTAAACAAGACTTTTGCAAACAACATTCTAGTATTCATAGATCTTCTTGTAATAGGAAATCTAATGTAAAGAAAGAGTGTAATGTCTCTGTGGCTCAGTTCAGAAAATTCAATGAAAAGTTCAAACAAATCACATCTCATATTCAATACTGTCATTGTTTTGATCTTATGTTTAAATTGAATAAACACTTCTCAAGTCCAGATTGCTTTCTCACCACTGAAATTCGAAAGTCAGAACCAAAAGAGAAACAATCTGATTCTTCTACAAAAGATAAAATGTATTTCAAGAATGCTAAGGCAAACTTGAAAAATTCTAACAATATTGGACCCATATGGATATGGGTACCTAAATCTCTATGATTGTCTTACAGAAGCAACATGTGCCAATTTGGTATCTTGACTCCGGATGCTCAAGGCACATGACTGGCAACAGAAGATTACTATCCACATACAAAGAAACACACGATGGTGGATCTGTAACCTTTGGAGACAACATGAAGGGACACATCAAAGGCTATGGAGTCATACAGAAAGAAAATGTCTCTGTATACAAAGTTGCATATGTGAATGGCCTCAAACACAACCTACTAAGCGTAAGTCAACTCTGTGATACATGATTCGATGTGTTATTCAAAAGAACTTTCTGCTCTCTACAGAGTGAAAACACAGGAATGGAACTTCTGCGAGATGAAAGAAGAGGTGATCTATACCTAATGAATTTTACTTCAAAATCCAAGGACAAAGTTTGTCTAGTAGCCTGCAAAAGTGAAGAAGCGTGGTTATGGCACAACAGGTTCTGTCACTTAAACTTTCACACCTTGGATAAACTAGTAAAACTCAATCTAGTTAAAGGTTTGCCAAATGTTAAATTCAATAAGGATCATTTGTGTTCGGCCTGTGAAATGGGAAAACACAGAAGGGCTTCCCACAAAGGCAAAACTGACGTATCTTGCACTAGACCTCTGTACATGCTTCATGTCGACCTCTGCGGTCCCATTGCCATACAGAGCCTAGGTGGCAAGAAATACATACTTGTCCTAATTGATGAGTATTCACGTTTCACATGGGTTGAATTCGTTAGAAAGAAATCAGATGTTCCAAATATATTGATAAATCTAATGAAAAGAATCCAAGTTCTTTATGATTGCAGAATACAGAAGTTAAGAAGTGACAATGGCACAAAATTTAAAAACTCTGTCATTGAAGCCTATCTTTCAACAGAAGGAATATCACAGAACTTCTCTGCAGCTCGCACTCCACAACAGAACGGTGTTGTCAAAAGAAAGAATCGAACACTTGTGGAAGCCGCAAGAACTATGATGTCAGCATGCGGATTATCAATGAACTTTTGGGCAGAAGCAATTTCTACTGCGTGTTATACTCAAAATCGATCAACCGTTGTGAAAAGACACCTCAAGACGCCTTACGATTTGCTTAACAAAAGGCGGCCAAACATCAAAGTTTTCCATGTATTCGGATGCAAATGCTTTGTCTTAAACGACAGAGATTCAAGAGGAAAGTTTGATGTAAAAGCAGATGAAGGCAAATTCATTGGATACTCTGCCAATTCCAAAGCCTACAGAACATTCCTTACAAAGTCTCACAAGATTGTAGAAAGCATCAATGTTTCTTTTGATGATTCATTCCAAATGACTTCTGAGCAAATAAGTTCAGAACTCGGAATTAAAGGGAAATCCTCTGACATCTCAAGAACAAAAGAGGATTTGGATCTTCTATTTTTGGAGATGTTCCACAATGACATTGATCCTTCTGTCGGAACCATCAGAGTTTCTGAAGAACCATCCTCTGTCGGACAAAATCCTACAGGTATGACTCTAACTGGTCCAAATAATGCTTCATCTTCTTCTGTAAATACTACAGATGCAATTGCCGAAGCAGAAGAAAGTGCAGAAGATGAAACATCAAGAAAAACGACCACAGAAGCTGCACAAACCACAGAAGAGATCGAGGACCAAGACTATACGTCCTCAGAGAAACAAACTCCACCACCATTCATACCAATCATTCCACAAACAGTAGAATCAACTACCAAGGCACGAATAACAACAGAGGCTACACAAGAAGAAACACAAGAAGCCTCTGAAGAAAGTTTTGATGACATTGATGATCATCTTCCACGCACAACTCAGTGGACGAAAAGCCATCCTCCAAGCCAAATAATTGGAGAACCTTCTGACTCAGTAAAAACAAGGTCTGCCACTGCTAATTTTTGTTTCTTTACAAATTTTATTAGTGTTATAGAACCAAAGAAGATTTCTGAAGCCCTAGATGACCCAAACTGGGTAGACGCCATGCAAGAAGAACTTCTGCAATTTGAGCGTAACAGAGTATGGACTTTAGTACCTCTGCCAAGAGGGAAACAGGCCATTGGGACTAAATGGGTCTACAGAAACAAGAAGGATGAAGATGGAGTGGTCGTCAGAAACAAAGCAAGATTAGTAGCAAAAGGATATAGACAAGAAGAAGGCATAGACTACGATGAGACTTTTGCCCCTGTCGCACGTCTCGAAGCAATAAGAATATTCTTAGCCTTCGCAGCCCACAAAGGTTTTAACGTCTATCAGATGGACGTAAAATCAGCTTTTCTAAACGGTGAAATCCAAGAAGAGGTTTACGTAAATCAGCCACCAGGTTTTGAAAGCTCAAAGTTTCCAAGGCATGTATATTACCTTGAAAAGGCTCTATACGGACTGAAACAGGCTCCAAGAGCATGGTACGAACGACTTTCTACCTTCCTTCTAGTCAATGGCTACAACAGAGGTACAACAGATACTACCTTATTCTATAAACGCAAAAATAGTGAGATAATGCTTGTACAAATATACGTAGATGACATAATTTTTGGGTCTACAAATTCAGAAGAGTGCAAAATTTTTGAAAAACTCATGCAGAGTGAGTTTGAAATGAGTATGATAGGAGAATTAACATTCTTCCTCGGACTTCAAGTCAAACAATCTTCAGAGGGAATTTTTATAAATCAAGCCAAATATGTCTCTGACATACTTTTAAAATATAATCTCTCTGATACCTCTGCAATGAAGACTCCAATGGCCACTGGAAATAAGTTATTCTTAGATCCAAATGGTATTTCTGTAGAATGTACTCTCTACAGAGGCATGATTGGATCTCTGTTATACTTAACAACAAGCAGACCTGACATTATGCATGCCACATGTCTTTGTGCACGTTATCAAGCTAATCCAAAGAAATCACATTATGATGCTGTAAAGAGAATCTTTAGATACCTGAAGGGGACCAACAATCTTGGTCTCTGGTATCCACAGAACTCTGGTTTTAGTCTTAAAGCTTATACAGATTCAGACTATGGAGGATGCATGCTCGACAGAAAGAGTACCTCTGGGAGTTGTCAATTCCTAGGTGGTAAACTAGTCAGTTAGACCTCCAAGAAGCAGAATTGTGTCTCCACATCCACTGCAGAAGCTGAATACGTTGCTGCCGCTAGCTGTTGTTCTCAGGTTCTATGGATGAAGACTCAGCTAAAAGACTACGGCCACATTCTGTTCAAAATACCCATCTTCTGTGATTCCAAAAGTGCTATTGCTATCTCTGCCAACCCTGTGCAACACTCAAAAACCAAGCATATCGATATAAGGTATCATTTCTTGAAACATCATGTTGAATACGGTACAATCGAAATGCATTTCGTGCCCACAGAATATCAACTCGCTGACTTATTCACCAAAGCATTAGACGAGAAAAGATTAAACTTCTTGGTGGGTAAGTTAGGAATGATTAACATGGTGTGAAAATCCTCTGTAAGTATAGCTTTATCTTATGTAAATATGTATAAATATCTATTATTACTAAGTTATTGCGTTGATAAATTTATTTCAGTATGTATTTTTTATGCAAAAATAATTGTTTACAGAGCCTCTGTGGGTCCGCTCAAATCTTCTGATAACCCTTACAGAACCTCTGGTAAACATAATCTATGCTCAATACAAATCTTACCGTTCTTTGAACCAAGCATAGATCAAGGGGGAGAAAAAGGAAAATTCTTGATCTACAGAAGTGATTAGATCAAGGGGGAGCAAAAGGGACCCTGAAATGATCTACAGAGGTAAATCTTTCAAAGGAAAGCCAAAGAAGAATGTCGATAATTCTCCATCGACAGAAGTAAGACAAAACTGCCAAGAACAGAAGAACCAAAAGGTATGTCTCTCGCACAAAAGGTTTTTGGAAAACAGTTTTCTAGGACAAGAATTGTCAAATATGTCCTAAATATACTATGAATAACATTTCAAAAATCAAAAGTTCAAAAGGTTTAACAAAATTCAAAATAGGAGAAATTTAAGGTCATAGAGCTTCTGCTGAGCTCAACAGAGGTTCTGCAGGAAATATGCTCTGTGATCACAAATTAACCCTCTGTCGATCTTTTGGAATGTTATATCGGAAACCGACAACACACACCATGACCTTCTCGAACAAAACGTTTATCAAAATAGTTTTCTCGGACACCAACTTTAAAAAATGTGCGAAAAACATCTCTTAACACAGATCAAAAATTGGATGATCAGAAAGTTAATAGAATTCAAGTTATAAGATTTTTTTCTCTCATAGAGCTTCTGCTGGCTCTCGCAGAGCTTCTGCAAGTTCCATCAGAGCTACAAAACCTCTGTGAGTAAAATTTCTTGACAAAATCCTATTGATCCTCTCCAATGTGTTTACAAACGTTTTCGTTCAAAGAAGAACCTTCAGAGTCATGACAACAATGAGATATGAGAAGAGGTTAAAACTCAAGATTTTCAAAATCACAGAGCTTCTGTAAAACACAAAAGTTCTGCCATTTTGTTATCTGTGGTAATAACGGTTACTGTTACTGCGAGTGAAACTCATATGGCTAAAAACAACCTCACGCGCCTAGCATTAATGGGCCGCGCACGACGTCCTGTCATATTCTGACAAGGCCTATGTGTCCCATTTTCATTGGGCGTACATGGAACGTTTTTATTTGGAAAGTTGAACCCGCCGCTCAAACTCGAGTGCGGATTCCAAACTTTAATCCATTGCCATATATTTTACTCTTTCGAATTCTACCGTTTTACCATCCTATAAAAACCAAGCTTACCCTCTCATAAAACTTTTTACAAACTCTCATCTTCTTCTCCGGCGAAACCCTGCAAAAAGCTTGCAAAAATCTTATTCTTAAAATCAAATGGCTTCATCTTCTCGAGCTACATCCTCTGAACTCTCTCCGGCGA
The DNA here is from genome assembly GCA_033807775.1 of Saussurea involucrata. Taxonomy (NCBI): domain Eukaryota; kingdom Viridiplantae; phylum Streptophyta; class Magnoliopsida; order Asterales; family Asteraceae; genus Saussurea; species Saussurea involucrata. The sequence continues at coordinate 92,923,688 of CM066314.1, forward strand.
ACTCACCAGAACACTCCCCTGCACATTCAGAACATTATGAAAACCCCAGCCTTGCAAGAAATATTGAACAACAAGATTCCGGGGACTCAGCAGACTTTGCTCCGACGACACACTTGCAAAACTTCATAGCAAAGGATCATTTCGAAGCCATTCTTCCAATCAAATCCAACAACTGCTATTTGGTCCCCTCACCCACTGCTTTCGGCGAAGCCCATTCCATACTTCTGAACATCATGGAGAATCATGTCCTCTTCCCTCTACTATCAAGAACCCCGAACAAAATTCCAGTCCGTTATTTGAACCAATTTTGGCAAAGCTGCCGATTTGATAAAGACGATTCTCTTATCAAAGGGTACATTTCAAGACCTGATAAATCTGAGCATCTTGAAATCAAGTTCAACAGAACAATGTTCTCACTTGAATTCAACCTACCAACAAGGGGTCTTCTGGGATTGAAAAGTTATGCAGAGCAACCAACAGACGAAGAGATCTGTCGATTCGTAGAAATGCTTGGGTACAACACCCAACTACGAAAGAGGAATGACTTCCGCAGAGGCCGATTACCACCTCTGTGGAACACTTTGTTCTCTATTCTTAACAGATGCCTGACAGGAAAGATAGGCAGTATTGACCAGAGCTCACATCAAATCTTGAGCATCATGTATGGGGTTTACTATGATCTTCCACTAGATTATGCGACCATAATGATGCAAGAGATCATAAACACCATCGACAGAAATAACAACTCGAAAAGGGTCAAAGAGAACGATCCCAACTTTCTACCACCTCTGCAATTCCAAAGAATATTGGGAGTACTGTTCGAACCTCTACTGCTAATCCAAAACTGGCTAATGGAAGGACCAACTCCCAAACAGTTCCCGATGAACAAGAATACCCCCACTGATCATACTGATGGCTACTCACACTGCAGACCTCTGTCAAAGAAGCTTCTGCAATATGCATCGAATAAATCCCTTAAGAAAGAGTATATACGCGATCATAGAACTCCTAAACCGAGTCCTATGACACCCCCGCGTTTAGGTGTCCCCCTAGGAACAATGATAGCAAAACCTCTTTCCACTCAAGAAGAAAAGGATCAGAAGTTAGCAAAGCACATGGCTATTCAACTCAGCTTTATAGCCAAACGTGCAGAACTTATGGGAAAGAAGTCTTCATCAAGAACCTCTGCTTCTACTCCAAAAGCTAAGAAGAGAAAAACTGCAGAAGGCACCTCAACAAGCGCTGCAGAAGATCAACCTTCACCTCCTCATGCCACAGAAATTGGCTCCTCTGCTCCTCCCTCTTCCCCAAAAATGAAGAAGAAAAGAAGATCGAAATCAACAGAGGAAGGGGCACCAAATCCTAAGAGGAGGAAAACCAAAAAGAAGCAAGGTAAATCACTTGCAAAGTTGGTTACCATTGCAGAAGAGGAAACTGCTGAAGAAGAAGTTGCAGAAGAAGAAATGGCTACAGAAAAGTATCAATCACCCTATCAATCTCCAGATAGATTTGCTCACCAAGGAGACCTGAACGACTTCTTACAGAACCCTGAAATTGCCAACACCCTAAATACAGCAGGGTGGACGGCACAACCTCTCGACCACCACTCTCCAGAAGAACAAGATTTCTTCATTTCTGGCATTGACACACATCTACAAGAAGATGACACAACACCCAAAAATCAACCAACCGACACCCCTGTTATTTTACAAAACCCTTTCATTCAAGGATTGGACGTCCACAGAAGAAGTCCAAACCCAGCTTCAGAAGAAATAGAACAAACAGAAGCTGAATGGAACAGAGGTGAAATTACAGAGCCTTCTGAGAATATGATGGAAGAAGAAAAAGAAAAAGGGGCCGAAGTTATACAAAAAGAGGGATTAGCAACAACAGAGACAGAAATAGAGATCTTAGAGACAGATTCAGATGAAGAAGAAGCTGTCTGGATACGTAAGGGTCTTTATCATCCACATGTCATGAGATTATTCGGATCTCATCAAATGTATGACTTCTTACGACCAGAGCAATGAACTTCAACAGAACTTAGGGAAGAAGCACCAAGCCATAGGGTAGTTACAGAGGATGAAATGATAGACAATGAAGTAGTGCTTGGATGCTTAACAGAGGAAGAAGCAAGAAAAGATGCCTGGATAAATAGAGGCACACAACCAACACCAACTCCCAGTGCAACCCACATTTCTAACTCCGCATGTCTAGCTGTAGAAGCAATTATTGAAAAAGAGCAGCACAGCTCGATCCTAACCCAACCCATCCAGCCAGAGGTTACTCTTTCAACCTCTGTGCCCACAGAAACCGGGGAATCCATTCCTAGGGAGTCTCCTCAAAGAGACTCACCTATTGTTCATGATCAGTCGCCCCAAATCACCCTAGAACACCCTACAGAGGAATTTGTTTCCTCTGCCACGCACACATTAGGACCAAAACTTCTTTCAGAGAGAAGTAGTGAGCACAGAGACGAAGAGACTCTAGACAAGTCTCCCAGTCAACAGAAGAACATTCCAATAACCACCTCTGGAGTGGATTTGGACACTGTTCTTCACAGAACTTCTGTAGAGATCGAAACTCAGGTTTCTTCTCGAGGATCAGAAGGAAATCCTTCCACCCCCATCGTACAAACAAGGGTGAACGAAGGTGTCCCAGGAACAGGGACTCACTCTGGAGACGAATGTGTTCCTCCAGAGGTTACACAAGGAACACAAGTATCAAGGGATGAGTTCCAAACCCTTGTCACCTCTGTGAACCAAACAATGAAAGAGTTGCAAAGCTCTTTCAAATCCTTTACAGAGACAACATCTACGGCTATCCTGAATCTGAACACCAAAATGGACAATCTGTCCACAGAGGTAAAAACTGCCATCTCAGAGATGAAGTCTTCTGCCGAAACTACTGCCAAAGCAACAGCCACTTCTGCAGCTCAGGAATTCGGAACAACTGCAACTTCTGCTTTCAGGGACTCTGTCAAAGATTTCCTTGAACAAATGAATACGCAATCCAACAGAGCAGAGGGAATCACTCCTGCAGACTTACAGAATGCCCTATCACAAGTACAAGCAGAGGCAATACGCAACACGACAATGATGCAACCAAAAGACTATATGACCATAGCACAGCTTACAGAGCTCGGACAGAACGTCATTAACCAGGTCACAGAAGTCATTGTCTCCTTCACTACTACAAATGCCAACTATGTCAAGGATTTCAGAAAGAGTGTCGGCGGAATGCGTTTCAAAACAGAAGCAGAGCTTGCGACATTGATTGGCCTCTGCGATGATGTCTGTGAAAAGTTGATGGCAGCAGGAGCTGAATTACCAAAGAAGCCCAAAACTTCTTGCAGTGCAGAGGGTACTTCTGATAAAAGTCAGGATGATTCTGATGATGACCAACCTGGTCCATCAGATAATCCTGAGGGGGAGAATCTAAGAGAGAAACCTACGAGCAGAGGAATACAAAGTCCACCAATCGCAGCAGAACCAATCAACCAAGCCCCTCCAGAAGAAACCCAACAATAAACCCAAAAGACCACAAAGACAACACCCATCTCTGTGGAATCATCCCCTAACGAAACCAAAACTCCAGAAGCAGATCAGCAAACCACAGAGGCAACAACCGCCCCTGAGGTAATCATTTTGGAAGAAATAGATGAACAAACCACAGAGAAAACACCCACCTCTGTGGAAACACCCCAAACCATACCCAGTAGAAAGTCGATTGCCACCAAACCAAAAAGAGCAACGACCTCTGCTTCTGACGTTCTGAAAAGGATGCACACAACAATGAGTGATCGTATGACGCAGAGAGAAGAAGAAAGGCACAGGTTCACTTTAGCTTTCAAAATGGCAAGAAGATTCGATGCCAATACTTCATCAACAGAAACTGAGCTCACAGAAGAAGTCAACAAACAACCTCCAACAGAGGTTACAGAGCAACTCAAGCCAACAGAACCATCGCCACAAAAGTCCTCTAAATCACAAATGTCAAAACCCACAGAGGCAACCCCCATCAAGACAACAGAAGTGCCAACCTCCAAACTTAAAGAAGCAACGGTTTCTGCCCCGCCAAAAACCAAAGATAAGGGCAAAGGTATACTGACAGAAGAGCCTAAGAAGAAAACATTGCCAAAGCCAACAGAGAAACTAATGAAGAGCGCGTTTGATGCCTTTCAAACCCCAAAGCCTGAAGAAGTTGACTGGGCACATGGATTGAAGCCTCTGTCAGACATTCCTCTAACTGGTAGAGCCGCAGAAGTTGTTCAACAGATGGAGAGTCTCAGAAGACAAGTACCACAACCAGGTCCAACATATGAAGAAATGGAAGAAGTGGTATACAAATAGCTCTATAAACAATCCTTTCAGACCAATTATCCAACAGATCATGTGACAGATCCAAGGATCAGAGAAGAATTTGAGAACATCTTCACAAGGACAAAGCCAAGAACCAAAGCAGATGTCTTCTCAATCCACAAGATCAAAAAGGTAATCTTCTGCAAATTCTCCTTTACAAGAACCTATCCAAGGGTCAGGTACAATCTTTACAAAGTCAGAAGAGAAAACAATTCAGAAACTACCTTCGCTGATGCTGATTTAAGAAATATCAATCCATATGATCTACCTGACCTTCTGCAATGGACAAAGGACAACTACAACACAGAGGCAAACACCAGAGCCTATCAAGTGTTGAGAAAAGCGATGAGAGAAAAGCTTCTGCTCTACAGCATGATAGATTTCCAGCTGGGAAAGGATCTTGGTCTCAAACATCTGGATTTACGACCACCAGAGGATCGCTGCCCACCGGACGCCGTACCTAACTCAATCATCACAGAACCACGGTTTGGGTTAGTATTTCAAAACCCTCAAGGCGAAACTAAACTATTTGTATGCATGGACTGTCAGAAGTATGCAACAAGTACTCTGAACAAGTTCAGAGCAAGCCTTGTGAAATACATAGGTTCAAAGAAAATGGATAAAGATGCTGCAGATACTATCATAAGAGAGATTGACGCAACAATTCGCCTAAGAGAACTCTGCATCAGATTCTACAAAGAGATCAGAAAAGTCGGAAGAGACAACAGAAGCTACAACGATTTCAAAGATGCCAAAATCTGATTCTCAGACCTCCAATCTCTGCAAACAAAGTTAAAGTTTATCTTTCATTGTACTCAAATGTAAAATGCATCTGGCATATTTCTAAATGAAAGAAACTTCGAGGTATTGTTTAACCTCTGTCTTATCTAACTTAGCCAAACTTAACTCAAGTTCAATTTTTTTATTTTTCACTACTTAGGGGGAGATTGTTAGCTTCAATCTTCCTAATCATAGAAGTATTTAGAAGTAGTGAAAATAGGCTAAGTGAAGAAAGCCTCTTACAGAGGCTCTGCCGACATTACCGAGAAATCAAGGTCAAGAGGCTATAGAAGCAGCAGAGGCTTCCTACAGAAGCTCTGTCATACGAACAAAGAAGACCAAAGACTCGGAATTCGGCGAAGACTGCTCCAGAGGACCAGACCGCAGAACCTCTGTAACTCATTACAGAGCCTCTATGGTCCTTACTGAGACTTGAAGATATTTATAATATCTTGCTACTGTTAAAGGACTCGTACATCAACTTGCATGGTAGCATGCCCTGTCCAACATCGACGTGTCAAACTCTGATTGGACTCAATAGGGCTTAGTACATATTAGACGTCTGCTGCATTAAATGCAATATAGCACGTCTGACTGTTCATGCCATCCTTGCAACTGTTCACGACATCCTCTCAACTATTCATACGTACCTTTTGAATAGTAGCATATGCTTTATGGTCCCCTTTAGAGTAGTATATAAGGAAGACTAATGTTGAGTTCTTCCTTACACACATATACACAACACAACAACATTAAGAACACAAAAGCTTATTCACCTTAAGAGTCATATCTGTTTTAAAGCTTTTTCTTACTCACGGTTCATAAACCTGTTCTTGATATATATTCAGTAAACTTTGAGATATAATATTTTGTTCACTGTTTATTTATAGTTTGTTCTAAATCTATCAAACTTATCTGTTAGTTCTTTAAATACGCTTCCGCACCAAACCTTAAACCTGAACTAATAGATCTGATAATCTTGTTTAAAGCAAAACGGGAACCAACAGAAGTAGAGGCTCGAAAATGACTACTAGAATTCTTTGGTATTGCAGAGGAGGTAGATACCCTGGTGTGTTCCTCTTGGCCTTTTGAGTTGCGAGCTTTCTGTCGATTGTGTTCACTAATTCCTGCATCATGATGGTCACATAGTCAAGTGGAATGTCGTAATAGATTCCATACATGATGGTCAGGATCTGGAATGAGCTTTGGTCAGGACTACCAGTTTTTCCTGTGAGGCAACGATTCAAAATGGAGAATAGGGTATTCCACAGAGGTGGTAGTCTGCCTCTGCGGAAATCATTGTGTTTCCTCAGGGTTGTGTTATATCCTAACATTTCGACAAATCGACAGAGCTCCTCGTCCGTAGGAACCTCAGCATATTTCTTGATTCCAAGTAGACCTCTGGTTGGTAGGTTGAACTCCAGTGAGAACATGGTTCTGTTAAACATGAGTTCTAGGTAGTCAGACTTGTCTGGTTTGGAAATGTAGCCCTTTATCAAAGAATCATCTGAATCAAAACGGCAACTTTGCCAAAATTGATTCAGATGTCGTGCAGGGATTTTGGTTGGGGTTTTGGAAAGGAGAGGGTATAGGAAATGATTTTCTAGGATATTTAGGAGAAGAGCATGGGCTTCGCCGAAAGCTGTTGGTGAGGGTACCAGGTAGCAGTTGTTGGATTTTAAAGGTAGAACATCCTCAAAATGTTCTTTGTTCAGAAAGTGTTGAAGGTTGGTGGTTGGTGCAAAGTTTGCAGAGTCGCCGGAGTTTTCTTTTTCAGCATTTGCAGCGATGTTAGGGTTTTGGGAGTGCTCTGAATGCACTGGAGAGTGTTGAGGAGAGTTCACCGGAGAGTTTTGAGTAGCGTGGGAACTGGAAGCCACTTTGCACAGTAAAATGAAGATTTTGAATATAGTTGCAGGTTCGTCGGAGAAGAGAGTGAGTAAAGTTTTTGTGAGGGACGGTAACTTGGGTTTTATACCGAGTTTGTGGCCGTAGAATCTGAAAGGGTTAATATTTTGAGGTTAATATTATTTGGGGTCCGCACTTGAGTCGTTACGGCGGGTTCAACTTTCCATAGGAACGTGTTGCATGTAGGTCCAATGAAAAGATGACACGTCCTCTGTGTCAGTTATGACGAGACGTCGTGGGCAGCCTTATTAAATGCTAGGCGCGTGGGCCTCTTTACCTCCACATGATTCTCACTCGCAGAAAAGTTACCGTTACTGTTACAGAAATGCCTAATGTAAAAACTGACAGAGGCTCTGTGATTTGAGAATCTTATTTTTCTTGCCTCTATAGTTTGTACCTTCAACAAGAATGTTTGAAAAAATCCATGGAGAGGATCGATAAATTATGTAAAGAAATTCCTTTGCAGAGGTTTTTGGACCTCTGTCAGAGCCAGCAGAGGTTCTGAGACAAGAAATTTCGTGTATCTAATAATTTATAAACATTTTTGATCATCCAAGTTTTTGATTGTTTTTAACAATGTTTTTAGGACCTTTTTGAAAGCTGGTGTCCTAGAAAATTGTTTTTGAAAAAGGTTTTGTGCAGCAAAAAGTCCTTTTAAAACAAGTGTTGGTCTACAGAAGTTCTTTCTTGTGGAGAGAACTCTGTAACCGATGACTTCTTCTCCAGTGTTTGTATGCTATGATTCTTTTTGATTTTGATACCTAAAAATATTTACAGAGTTTCCAAGAATTATTGATTTAAGATCAGAGCTTTTGCCTGCAGAACCTCTGTTGGACTCAGCAGAGGCTCTGTGACCTTAAATTTCTAATAATGGAAAACTCAACATTCTTTTTGATCAAATTTTATTTGGAATGTGTTTAATAATGTTTCTAGAACATATTTAGAAATTTGTGTCCTAGAAAATTATTTTCAAAAAGAATTTGTTCGAGATACTAACCTTTTTGTTCTTCTTTGTTCGGCAATGATCTTTTCTTCTGTTTTTGTCATCTCTTCCTCTGCTCCCCTTGACTTATAAATCTCTGTAGATTAAGCAAGGTTTCCTTTTGCTCCCCCTTGATCTAATCATCCTCTGTAGATCAAGTTCGTTTTCCTCCGCTCCCCCTTGACCTATGCTTGGTTCAAATAATTAGAAGTGAATGTATACAACATAGGTCGTGTATCAGAGGCTCTGTAAGGATCGTCAGAGGTTCTGAGGAGATTTACAGAATCTATGTTTCTTTTCAGAAAGGTGTTTAGTAGAATTTACATACAAAGTAATAAATAAAACAGAAATATACATACTTTATAATATAAAGATAAAGATACTTACAGGGGTTAATCCATATTTATCATTCCTAATTTACCCACCAAGTAAAGGAATCTTTTCTCATCAAGTGTTTTGGTGAATAAATCATCAAGCTGAAATTATGTTGGTATAAAATGCATCTCGATGGTTTGATTTTCCACATGATACTTCAGAAAGTGATACCTGATATCTATGTGCTTTGTCTTTGAATGCTGTACTGGATTTGCAGAGATGGCAATCGCACTTTTGGAATCACAGAAGATAGGGATCTTGCAGATTATGTGACCAAAGTCTTTCAGCTGAGTTTTCATCCACAGAACTTGAGAGCAACAGCTAGCAGCAGCAACGTATTCAGCTTCTGTCGTAGATGTTGAAACACAATTCTGTTTCTTTGAAGTCCAGCTTACTAATTTCCCACCTAGGAATTGACAACTCCCAGAGGTACTATTTCTGTCGAGTTTGCATCCTCCATAATCTGAATATGTGTATGCCTTTAGTCCAAAACCAGAGTTCTGCGGATACCAGAGGCCAAGATTTTTGGTCCCTCTGAGATATCTGAAGATTCTCTTTACAGCAATATAATGTGTCTTTTTAGGATTAGCTTGATATCTTGCACAAAGACATGTGGCATGCATTATGTCAGGTCTACTTGCTGTTAAGTATAATAAAGACCCAATCATTCATCTGTAAAGTGTGCACTCGACAGAGATGCCATTTGGATCTGAAAAAGGTTTATTTCCAGTGGCCATTGGGGTTTTTCATGACAGAGGCATCAGAGAGGCTGTATTTTTCAAGTATGTCAGAGACATATTTTGATTGATTTATGAAAATTCCTTCTGATGTTTGTTTGACTTGAAGTCCGAGGAAAAAGGTTAATTCTCCCATCATACTCATTTCAAATTCACTCTGCATGAGTTTTTCAAAATCTTTACATTTTTGTGTATTTGTAGACCCAAAAATAATATCATCTACATATATTTGTACAAGAATAAGCTCATTTCCTTCACCTTTAAAGAATAGAGTTGTATCAGTGGTACCTCTGTTGTAGCCATTATTGAGAAGAAAAGTGGAAAGTCTTTCGTACCATGCTCTTGGAGCCTGTTTCAGTCCATATAGAGCTTTGTCGAGGTGATAGACATACCTTGGGTATTTTGAGCTTTCAAATCCTGGTGGTTGTTGGACGTATACTTCTTCTTGAATTTCACCATTGAGAAAGGCAGATTTTACATCCATTTGATATACTTTAAAACCTCTGTGGGCTGCGAAGGCTAAGAAAATTCTTATTGCTTCGAGCCGTGCGACAGAGGCAAAAGTTTCATCGTAATCGATACCCTCCTCTTGGCGATATCCCTTGGCCACCAGTCTTGCTTATTTCGAATGATCACTCCATCTTCATCCTTTTTGTTTTTGAAGACCCATTTAGTCCCTATGGCCTGTTTCCCTCATGGCAGAGGTACTAGAGTCCAGACTTTGTTTCGTTCAAACTGCAGAAGCTCTTCTTGCATAGCATCCACCCAGTTTTGGTCGTCCAGGGCCTCAGAAATCTTTTTCGGTTCGATCACACTAATAAAGTTGGTAAAGAAACAAAAATTTGCAGAAGCTGATCTTGTTTTTACCTTATCAGAGGGATTACCGATGATTTGTGTTTGAGGATGGCTTTTTGTCCATTGAGTTGTTCGTGGAAGATGATCATTTGAGTCATCAAGTTGAACTTCTGTAGTTGAAGTGGTTGATGGTTCAGCTTCTGTAGGAATGGGTATTATGGTTGGGATTTCCTTCTCTGTAGGTATTGTGGTTTCATCTTTACTTCCCTCTGGCGTTCCTTCTGTTGTTGCTTCCTCTGTTGGATTTAGAATTTGGATAACCTCTGTTGTAGAATCTTTTGTCGTCGTATCTTCTGTTAGATTTTCAGTACCTGTAGAATTTGTAGTAGAGGATGAGGGATTAAATGGATCAAACAGAGAGATACTTACTTCGTTTACAGGTGATTCTGCAGAGGTGCCTTTTGTTCCAGCAGAGGGATCAACGTCGTTGTTGAACATTTCTTGAAATAGAAGGCTTAAATCTTCATTTGTTTTTGAGATGCCAGAGGTTTCCATGTTTAGCCCGAGTTCTGAACTGAGTTGTTCAGAAGTCTTTTGGAAAGAGTCATCAAATGACACATTGATGCTTTCTACTATCGTGCGTGACTTTAGAAGGTAAACTCTGTAGGCTTTTGAAGCGGCAGAGTACCAGATGAACTTGCCTTTGTCAGCCTTTTCTCCAAACTTTCCTCTTGAGTCTTTGTCGTTTAAGACAAAGCATTTGCATCCAAACACATGGAGAAACTTGATGTTTGGTCGTCGTTTGTTGATCAGTTCATAAGGAGTTTTGATGTGTCTTTTCACGATTGTTGAACGATTTTGGGTATAGCAAGCTGTTGAAATTGCTTCTGCCCAAAAGGTCATTGCTAATCCACATGCAGAAAGCATGGTTCTTGCATCCTCCACTAGCGTGCGGTTCTTTCGTTCGACAACGCCATTCTGTTGTGGGGTGCGAGCGGCAGAGAAGTTCTGGGATATTCCTTCTTCTGTGAGATAGGCTTCAATGACAGAGTTTTAGAATTCTGTGCCATTGTCACTTCGTAACTTCAGAATTCTGCACTCATAAAGAACTTGGATTCTTTGCATGGAACATCTGATTTCTTTTTGACAAATTCAACCCATGTAAATCGTGAAAACTCATCAATTAATACAAGTATATATTTCTTTCCACCTAGGCTCTATATAGCGATTGGACCACAGAGGTCAACGTGAAGCATGTACAGAGGTCTAGGACAAGACACATCAGTTTTGCCTTTGTGGGAAGCTCTTTTGAGTTTTCCCATTTCACAGGCAGAGCATAAATGATCCTTATTGAACTTAACATTTGGTAAGCCTTTGACCAGATCAAGTTTTACCAATTTATCTAGAGTGTGAAAGTTTAAGTGACAGAACATGTTGTGCCATAGCCAGGCTTCTTCACTTTTGCTTGCAACAAGACAAATGTTGTCCTTGTTTTTGGCATTGAAGTTCATTAGATACATATCACCTTTTCTTTTGGCTCGCAGAAGTTCAATTCCTGTGTCTTCACTTAGTAGAGAGCAGAATGTTCTTTTGAACAGTACATCGAATCCTGTGTCACAAAGTTGGCTTACACTGAGTAGGTTATGTTTTAGGCCATCCACATATGCAACTTTGTGTACTGTGATATTCTCTTTCTTTATGACTACATAGCCTTTGATATGCCCCTTTTTGTTATCTCCAAAAGTCACTGATCCACCATCTTGTTTTTCTTGGAATGTGGATAGAAGACTTCTGTTGCCAGTCATGTGCCTTGAGCATCCGGAGTCTAGATACCATATTGGCACAAACTGCTTCTGCAAAACAATCACAGAGATTTAGGTACCCATATCCACATGGGTCCAGTTTCGTCAGAATTTTTCAAGTTTGCCTTGGCATTCTTGAAATACATTTTATTTTTTGTTGAAGAATTAGTTTGTTTCTCTTTCATGTTTGATTTAGCTGCAGAGAGAAAACAATTTGAACTACAGAAATGATTATTTAACCTGAACATTAGATCAAAGCAATGACAATATTGAACATCAGAGGTGATTTGCTTGAAATTTTTATTGAAAGCTTTAAACTGGGCCACAGAGGCATTACATTCTATTCTAGCATATGGCTTCCTACTACAATAAGATTTATGTAGATTAGATTGTTGGCAAAAATCTTTGTTTGTAGCAGCCTTCTGTGAGTCCCTTCTGTGGTGAACTTCTGTTGATTTCACTGTCACAGATGAAAAAGATTTGTTAGGTTTTGTCCATTTACCCTTTTGTTGCCATGTTGGTTTTTCTTTTGTTTTTAAGGGTTTTAAAAATGTTGAATCTTTTAAATTTTGAGAGGACATTAACTTCTTTTGTTTCAACTTTTCAAGCTCAATAGAGGTTTTGGCTTGTATGCACATATTCATAAAGTCAGGACAGATAGAAACTCCAGTGATTTTCTCTTTTGGAGAAATAGTTCCGTTAAGAACTTCAGGGGTTTGTTTAACAACCTCTGTGTCACAAGGAAACTCTTCTATTCTGTCAGCCTCTGATTCGTCAGATGATGAATCGTCCTCATATACAGAGGTTGAGTCATCAATATTTCTTTCGACAGAGACTGGACTTTCCGAGCATGTGTCATACTTGCTTTCTTCCTCTGAAAGATTAATTTCTAAGTCAACAGAGGTGTCTGACAAGATCTCTTCAGAGAGTTTTTGATCTACAGAAGGTGTATATGAATTTTTTAATGTATCTATTTTCCCAATTTCCATAATTTCCTTTTCAATTATATTTCTTAGTTTTTCTTCTGAAAGGTTTGGTTTAAACTCAAGTGCTTCTGCAGATAATTTCTTTTCAGAATCTATTGTGCAGACAAAGGCAACTTGAGTTTGAGTCTCTGGTTTACCAAACTTAAAGATTCCTATCTGATCTTGAGTTTTCAGATATCTCTTTGGTTTGGATCCTCTTTTGACAGAGGTTGAAGGTGATAAGTCTGTGTTTTCATACCACACATTTATCATCTTCATGGGTTTCCTTAAGTGAGGTTCCCCAGAGATTTTTACTCTCATACTTACAGAGATTAAGTTTGGAAAATTTGGTTTGTTGACTTTTCCTACTGTAAATAGAGATGACAGAGGTTTATTTTTCTTGTTTTCTGTACCCTGATTAATATCACTGTACCCAATACCTCGCCTTCCTATTTGAGTATTTATTTTCTCATACACCTTTTGAGCATCACGATAATTTTTAATTAAAACATCTCTTCTAAGTAGATCTTGCCAAAGGACTTCTCTTTCCTTTTGAAAATATTCTTTAAGAGCTAAAATGTTAAGTCTGTCGCTCTCAGGATCTGAAAGTTCTTTTGTTTTGGATTTTAACGATGTATTTAATTCAGAAATTTTCTCTTTTAAAGGAAAAAAGATTCTTGTTCCAGTGTGCTTCTAAGTCTTCCTTTTCTTTGAAAATCTTTGCTTTTTCTTCAGTGAGAAGTCTAGCTTCTCTTTCATAAAAAGTGAGCTTTTTCTGAATATCATCACAAGTCTTTTTCAGTTTAACATTTTCAGTTTTAAATATAAGCAAATCAACTTTTGTAGTACTAGAGATGGAGTTTGAAGTAGATACCTCAGTGTCAGAGTCGGAGCTGATGTCTGCCATGCCACAGAACAAGACATTTTTGGTGAATTATTCATCAGAGGTTGTATCTGACTCCCAATCTTCCTTGTTCACCACTTTGTTCGCCATGAGTGATTTTTGAGCATAATACTCGGCTTTCTTTTTGTAAAAAGCTGAGTCCTTCTGTGGGCGATTTGATCTGCTTCTACATTCATTGGCAAAGTGGCCTGGCTTCCCACAGTTTGTTAGAGCATTATTGTATTCAAGATTTACTGTAAAAGTCAATGTACTGTATGAGTCTATACAGTATTGTGAATGCCTTTATACCTTGTATGTTATGGGTATAAATAGGCTTGTCTAGACCATTTGTTAGTAACACTTCGAAACACTTTAGAAAGCTTTTGTAATCTTTTAGAAACCTTTTGTAATCCTTTGAGCTCAATACATGGATGACATATTTGCTCTCTAGATTTTCTCTCACTACATTCATATCTTATTGCTAGAGATTTGGGATTTATCAATTGGTATCAGAGCTAAACAGAAGATTCAAGCAGATCGAAGACCAAATTGAAGATTTTTTACACTAAAGCTGAAGAATTCGGATTGGGTGTTCATCACTATTCATCACTGTTCATCAAGAATTCTGACCTTTCTTCATTTACTATTCATCCAGATTTCATCTTTTCTTTAATTTTTGATCTTTTGGATTGATTCTTGACATCATTGCACTCGGATTTGATTCCTGAACATCTTTAATTCTTGGATCAACACCAAAATCTGCACAGAATTTGCAGATCTGATCATTTTATATCATTTTTGTTCGAAAACTTTTTCTACTATTTTTGGATCAAAATTCGATTAAATTGATCGAATTAGGATTTGTGATTAACTAAGAAAGTGCGTGGAATCAAATTTCGAACAAATCTGTGCAAATTTCATAACAATTGATCAAGAATTGAAAAAGTTATGGCTGATTTAGTGATTTTCGTGTTCGAAGTGCAGAATTCGGATCATTCTTGGTGAATTCGGATCATTCTTGGTGAATTCGGATCATTCAAAGAAGAATTCGGAGTGTTCTTGGAAATACAAGTGTAGAATTCGACTCAAGAAGGATTCGAATTGATTGAATTCGAACCCAGCTAGATTCGAATTGAGGAGAATTCGAACTGTGTTAGATTCGAATTGAGTTGATTAAATTTTCCAAGTGTTGAATTCGAACCCTTAAGCATCCGAATTCATAGAATTCGAACCCTTAAGCATCCGAATTCATAGAATTCGAACCCTTAAGCATCCGAATTCATTGAATTCGAACCCTTAAGCATCCGAATTCATTGAATTCGAACCCTTAAGCATCCGAATTCATTGAATTCGAACCAAGTTAAGTCCGAATTGAGTGAATTCGAACCCTTCAGCATCCGAATTCATTGAATTCGAACCCTTCTTCATCCGAATTCATTGAATTCGAACCCTTATTCATCCGAATTCATTGAATTCGAATCCTTCTTCATCCGAATTCGTTGAATTCGAACCCTTACTCATCCGAATTCTTTTGAGAAAATTTTTTATCCCGAAATTTTTTCTATAGTGTATTTCATACACTGTAAGAGCTTTTCAAGAAAAAATTTTATATATTTTTTTTGTGTATTTTCATACACTGTCTGCTTGATCTTCTGAACGATCAATTTCTAGCAATATTCAAAATGGTTTTACAACAAGTTATTGTTAAAAGCAGTGGTGAAGATTTGAAGCAAACTTTGAAAAAGGAGATTCCTCCAATTGCAAAAGTTTTTGTTAAACCAAATAATAAAATGTTGCAACAAGTTATTATAACAGAAACACCTTCTAAACCACATGTTTCTGTTAAACCAAATAATGTAGTGTTGCAACAAGTCATTTTAACAGAATCATCCTTAAAATAAAAAACACCTTCTAAAGACAATGCTTCAAATTCTTCAACTCCTATTTTAAATAAAGCATTGGAAGAAGAAAATGTTAATCTGAAAAGACAAATTTTAGACATTTCTTCTTCAAATGCTAAATTTACTAAAAGAATAACTGATCTTGAAGCTTATATTGCAGATCTTGAAGCAAAGAAAGACAACTCATGTCTGCACGATCAATTAAAAGAAGTTCAAGAGAAAAGAACAACGTTGGAAGGTGAAAACGTTGAATTGAAGAAGAAGCTTACAGAACGTGAAAGAGAGTCACTTTCTTCAATGAAAGTTCTTAAAGAAAAGGAAGTAATTGAGCTTAAATATATAAATCTTTCAAAACAAATTTCTAATCTTGAGAAAGTTTTATTTTTAGAAAAAGACAAGCTCGAAAAAGAAAGAGCTAAATTTGAAACTGAACGAAAATCTTTTGAGATTAAAAGTTCTGAACTTTCCGTGAAAATCTCTGAATTAGAAAATCTTTTGGAAAAGGAAAGAAAAGATTTCACGGAAAAGAAAAATCTCTTTGAAAAGGAAAGTAAAACTCTTAAAAAGAAAAATATGGAAATTTTCAAAGAGATTACTGATAAAAGAAAGTTTTTGGAAAAAGATTTTGAATCGGAACGTGAATATTTTGAAGATGTGATTCTTAATCTTACCAAAAGATTATCTGGTTTATCAGCTGATATTATGAAGGATCAGTTGATCAAATCTGATCTCCAAAAGAAATTTGATCTAATTTCTAAAGAGAAAAATGTTTTAATAAACAAAGTCAAAGAACTTGAAGACGTCATTTTTAAATTTGATGTCTCAAAGCAAACCGGTCATAATTCTATCTTTCAGACTCCATTTGTTGATTCAAATGATTCTGAATGCTCTTTTAAAACTGCTTCAAGTTCAAGTTTTAAAAACATTTCTTCTAAACAATTTAATAGATCAACAGATTTCTCAAAAGGTCGGATTCGTTCAACAAATCTCTTCTATAATCCTCTGTATGATAAATCAGATAACAAAACAAAAGTGCCTAAAGTTAATACTTCCAAACCTGAAGAAGTTCCAGTCTTCAAGAGGGTGAAGATGGAATGGAGAGTAAAAGGCACAACAGTTCCAAAGAAAAATGTGCCAAAATCATATGTATCCACATCAAATGCAAAGAAGAACAATGCGCCGAAAGGTAAATCTTCTGTTCAACCTAATCCTATTCATTCTGTAAATCATCTGATTAGGTTGGCTCAAAAGAAAATTTGTTGTTCTTACTGTGGAACAAATAATTTTGTGTATAAAAATTATACTTCTTTTTGGTACGGTACTTATAGTATTCCTTGTAAGAAATCTACACCTAACCCACTAGGACCCAAGTGCCATTGGGTACCAAAATCTGCTTAAACTGTTTTGTAGGTACATCATGTGTTGTACTGATTTGTAGATACATACCACACACATGACTGAAAACAGAAGAGAAGCGGCGTATTTCTTTGAAGAATATTTGTACCATTAAGGGGGAGACAAATCATGAATGGTTTCTGAATACATCAATTCAGGACCCGTGCTTAAATGTAATTGGCTTTTGGACAAATCAGTTCAAAACCCGTTCTTCAAAGACTATGGCTTCTGAACAACTCAGTTCAGGACCCGTACTTTAAAGACTAAGACTTCTAAACAAATCAGTTTAGAACTCACACTTCTCAGGTAATATCCTTAACTGCTATATATTTTTGTTTCAAGGAACAAGTGGCAAAAGGTAACATTGGATTATATTTGTTTCTACTGATTTGAAAACTTGAAACTTTACAAATTTAATTCAATAAGATGAAATTTTCAATTTTCATTCAATGAATTAAATGTGTGCTAAAAGATGATTTTACAAGAAACTTTGTACTATCTGAGTTAGATTTGCTTCATCTTTCACCTCTGAAATAAATCGAAAGGTAAGCAAAACATGAATGAAATTATGCTGAATGCTCAAAGATATGTGAATCTGGACTTATATAGAATATAATGCTCAAAAAGCCTATTTATCAGAATGATGAATGGAAACGAAAATATGGGGGAAGCACTATGATTAAGAACCAAGTGATTGAGATATCATTCATATTTTGTGATGGAAATTCGAACTTATATAGAATATCATTTAGTTTGAAAGTTTGTGCCTGTGGCCTTTCTGGTTTGGGAGAGTAAGTCCTAAGGGGTGCTCGACACCTAGTCCCTAAGATCAACTGGTCTGGGATCGGCTGACCCAAATCCTGCAATAGAACCAGATAGAAAGCCATGTTTTACTGGTACAAATGGGTTTAAGATATATCGAAGTGGCCTTTCTGGTTTGGGAAATTAAGTTCTAAGGGGTGCTTGATACCTAGCACCTAAGGCCAACTGGTCTGGGATCTGCTGACCCAAATCCTGCTATAGAACCAGATAGAAAGTCATGTTTAACGGTGTATCTTATTCTTACTAAACTTTTTGATCAAAAGATGCCAATGAGCACAAAATCAAAAGATGCCAATGTGCACAAATCAAAAGATGCCAATGAGCACAAAAGAAAAGATGCCAATGAGCACACATCTCTTGAAACTTGGGAAAATACAAAGTCGTGATAAACCCGTAAATTTTGTGAAAATTCTGATTTTGGACAAATAGTGTGAGTAGAGCAAAATATTCTTATATGTTTTAGAATTGCATATGCTTGAAGCTAATCATATTTCCCATGCTAGCACACCAAATAGATTTAATAAAGGGGTTGAAACTGAATTTGGTTATCTTAGTTCTGAGTGGTTATCGGAATGTGCTTACACCTAAAAGTTCAACAATGTGGATGGTTTCACATCTTTCTGATCCAAACACTAATCGTTTCTGATTTATCTTGTTCCGAATTGATGGTTCTATATAAAGATATGAAATCCATGTTCAAGACTTGAAGACAATCTGTTGAAGATTGTATTGAAGAAGGTTGATTTTTCAAAGAAAAAGACAATGACTTTTCATGTTTGTCTGAAGATTCTTCAAAGCTGAGTTCTTAAAGAGTGTCAAAGCATATAGTTCACCGTGAACTAGTGGAGATAAAGCTATTTGAAGATGGTTTGATAGAGTGTCTGTTTGAGAAGATTGACTTTACAAAGAGCTGAAGACTGCTGTCAAATTTTTTAAATCTTGAATCCAAAGGGGGAGATTGTTAGAGCATTATTGTATTCAAGATTTACTGTAAAAGTCAATGTACTGTATGAGTCTATACAGTATTGTGAATGCCTTTATACCTTGTATGTTATGGGTATAAATAGGCTTGTCTAGACCATTTGTTAGTAACACTTCGAAACACTTTAGAAAGCTTTTGTAATCTTTTAGAAACCTTTTGTAATCCTTTGAGCTCAATACATGGATGACATATTTGCTCTCTAGATTTTCTCTCACTACATTCATATCTTATTGCTAGAGATTTGGGATTTATCACAGTTGTAGCAACCTTGGTTCTGGGAGTTATTACCCGCACGATCGTCAGTCTTCTGTCGGTCACCACCTTTTTCCGATCTGCATTCATTTGCATAATGACCAGGCTTGCCACACTTGTAGCATTCTTGTGGTGTGTAGCTTGTCTTGTCATCTGACCTCTGTCGGTCATTTCCTCTCTTGTATCTTTCACTCGACCTTTGTTGGTCGTTACTTCTGTCGTCTGACCTCTGTCGGTCAGTTGATTCTTCTCTTTTTCCTTGATCCCTTCTATTCCAATCTTCTCTTCTCTCTCTGCCATATCTATCATTTCCAGAATTCTTTTGGTTTCCTCTGAATTCTCTTGTCAATAGAGCTAAGGATGTAGCTATTGATGCCAGAGTAATTTCCCCTTCTTCCACAATCTCTTCATCTTCGCTGTCAACCACTACCATCTTTTTCTTTTTCTCCTTTTTCTTTTTTCTGTAGTTCTTTCTTTCCCCGGCCTCTCTGTATCTTATGTAGTTTTGCCAACCAAAGCAAGAGGTGCAGTGGTCAGTGTCTTTATTTGTGCGATTTGAGGCTCTTGACCAGCTAATATTCCGTAGAGGTCTGAAAGAGTCCAGGAGTCTAAATCTTGATTGGTTTGTAAAGACATAGATAGCTGGAGCCATTCTTCGTTCAGACTTTTGAGAAACATGACATTATTCTCTTCAGAAGTTCTGTGGATGCCGAACATTTTGCCGTTATTGATCAAAGAGTTGAACCTGTCGTATGTTGTTTGCAGAGATTCATTTGTCAGGGCTTTAAAAGCGTAATACTCGTTTATGTATTGAGCCCTTTGGTTTTTCTGAGTTTTAGCTCCCACTTCAAGTTGTTTTTCCAGTTCTTTCTAAAGATCATACGAGGATTCACATGCATCTAAAGACTGGAAGAGTTCGTTGGGGATTGCCATAATCAGAATTCTTTTTGTTTTCTGTGCGACTTCATCTTTTATTTTGTCTTGATCTGACCAACCATCCCTGGTTTTAGGTTTTTGATGCTCAGGGATTTCAGGAGTGTCAGCTGTCGCTGGTACACGAGGTACTATTAACATAGGAACATGAGGAGGATTATAAAGGTATTGTACGAGCTCTTTATCAGTACCCTCAAAGAAGTGGATCATTCTTATTTTCCACTGAGGATACTGATTTCTTAGAAGAGAAGGTGGTTTGGTTAATGAACCAGCTGTGAAGAAGTTTTGTGTGCTTGTCATTTTAAGAGTGAAAAGATTCAGAATGAAGATATGACACGAAAAGTACGAGAGAATAAACTGGAAGTATTTTCTGGGTTTGGAAGTTCTTAACAATCCAGTTTTATGGAGTTTTAACTAAAGAAACAGTTTCTCTTGATTTACCAGATATCGAATAAATCGATAATGGCTGAAAAGTAGAATCTGTTTGACGAAATGAATAGCAGGTTAAAATCAGACCATGTTTCTATCAATAATCTTGTTAAACGAGGATCACTTGATATTGAAAAACCAAGCTTTGCTCTGATACCAATTGTTGGTTCCCGTTTTGCTTAGACAAGTATTATCTTATCTATTAGTTCTAATAAGACGTGTTGCGGAAGCGTATTTGAAGAACTAACAGATATGTTTGTATAGAAACAATACAGAATAAATAAACAGTATATGAAGAACAGTTGAATATCTCAAAGTTTTCCTGTATTTGATGAAGAACACTTAATAATAGATTTGACGTTAATTGTGTGTGTGTTTTTCTTGTATATATTCTGGTAAGGAAGAACTCAACATGAGTCTTCCTTTTATACTACAATAAAAGAACTATTCTAGACAAAAGGACTAATGCTACAGCAAAGAAGGGATGGCATGAACAGTTGGAAATCTGCATGCATTAAATGCACTAATATCAACTTGCAAGGATTCCTATCACAGTTTGACACGTGTTTGTTTGTCGGACCATGCCTTGTACAAGTTGATGAACGGACCCTGGAACAGTAGCAAGATATTTATGTAACAGTGGTAAGATATTTCTTCAACAGTGGCAAGATATTATAAATATCTTCCAAGTCTTCAGTCTGAACCGCAGAGGCTCTATCAAGGGTGACAGAGATTCTGCGGCTCGGTCCTTGGTGAGCATTCTTCTGTAGATCCTTCTTTGGTCCTTTGTGAGTAGTCTTCTGTAGATTCTTCTTGGGACTTGGTGTTCTTTGAATGATCGTTTGCTTTGGCAGAGCTTCTGTGGAACACCGCAGAGCTTCTGTGGAACTCTTTCATACTTAGCCTATTTTTCAATACTTCTAATATTATGAATATTTGGATCTAACATCCTCCTTATCAGCGGTTTCCTTACCAGGCCTGTGCGTTTCATAGCGAACCCATACTCTAGGGATAATAGGTCCCTCTTTGAGAATGGTTGGATATCTAGTATCCCCTCCTTCCATGAATAGCATCATACGGCTTTTCCAAAGAGAAAAGTTGTTAGGGTTAAACTTAGGAGGTTTGGTAATTGAACCATTTTCAGAAAAGTTGTTTTGAAAAGCATTTTCAATAGTTGAAGATGAAGAGGCAGCCATCGCATATCAAGTTTATGAGATAAACTTTCTGCTCTGATACCACTTGTTAGTCCCAGATGGCTATAACAAGTATTGTAGAAGGGGGTATTGAATACAATACTCAAAAAATATCACAATTTAAATTCTATTATTGAAAAACTTCAACAAGAATAACACATAGAAACTAAAGATTGTTGCGGAAAAGAACATATAAACTATTCTAACAATCTTTCACAAAGTAAACAAAACAAAACAACTAAGAACACTTAGAACAAAGCTATGAAGTTTTTAAGTAATATGGAGATTTCTTGCACTGAGAGATATGTCCAGAAAGCGTGGTTTGGATGGGAGCCTTCTACTTCATTTTATAGTGTGAAGAAATGTACTAAGCATTAATTGCTTGGGACACCTGTCTTCAGGGGACTTGCTTCGTACAAGTAGACTTCTGAAAAGTTGATATGTGTTAATCCAAGATCTATCAAGATTAGAGAGAAATTCTAGAGAGAGAGTAGAGCGAGAAAGTAGATCTTATTATGTCGGCTCTCTGTGTTTACAAGATATGAGTTATGACCAAAAGCTTACAAAGAAAGTCTAAACAAAGCCTTATATACCCTAAGACTTATTAAGGAAATAAGCTAGCTTTGACTTTCTACACATGACAAAATACATTGACTTTGACTCTATAAATCAAGATTAAATCTTGAAGACATATTTGTCCTAACAATCTCCCCCTTGGATTAAAGATTTAAACATTTGAGAACAGCAGTCTTCGGCTTCTTGAATCTTCAAAATCTTCGGTCTTTATCAGGCTTGTCAAAGTCAAATTGTCACAAAATCTTCAGATAGGGAACTGACGGAGATTTTCTTTCTTTGATCTGGAGAATTTCAATCTTCAGTAAGGATATTCACCATATAGCACAAGTTTTAAGAAAAAGAGATCACAAGATGATCAATCGATTTCTCTTAAACTCTTGAAGAAGAAATCTCCCCCTTTCCTTTCTTGAGACGAAGTCTTCTTTAAACATTTCTCCCCTGTCATGAAATCGAATCTTTGACTTGAAAGCTTTTACATGAAATTGAACTAAACATTTCTCCCCCTTTTTCGATGAAAGTGTGCATCATGATCATCGAAAACCTTCTTCAATTTCAGTCGCGTCTCTGATACTCACTAACAATCTCCTCCTTAATGAATAACCTTGCTCCCCTCAAAATAAGAATTCTGGAGCAATTTGTTTTCTCCCCCTGAAAGTATGCATATATTTCATTTAGGCACAGTAGTTGAAAAATTTATTCAAAGAAAATAAAATTCATTGAACTACATTTTATAACTACTATCATTTGATCATTTGAAAACTTTACAAAAGAAATTCAACTTAATGAAATTTAACAGATTTATCAATCAAATGAAATCAAATGCATGTGTTTGGATTCAAATACCAGACATCATTGCATATCAAGTTAAAAATGTTCAGTTTCAACCCCTTTATTAAATCTATTTGGTATGCTAGCATGCGAAATATGATTAGCAACAAGCATATGCAATTCTAAAACATATCTGAATACTCTGCTCTACTCACACTATTTGTCCAAAATCAGAATTTTCACAAATTTACAGGTTTATCGCGACTTCGTATTTTCCCCAAGTTTCAAGAGATGTGTGCTCATTGGCAACTTTTGATTTTGTGCACATTGGCATCTTTTGATTTTGTGCACATTGGTATCTTTTGATTTTGTGCTTATTTGCATCTTTTGATTTTGTGCTCATTGGCATCTTTTGATTTTGTGCTCATTGGCATCTTTTAATTTTGTGCATATTGGCATCTTTTAATCACAAAGTTTATTAAGAATAAGATACACCGTTAAACATGGCTTTCTATATGGTTCTATAGCAGGATTTGGGTCAGCGGATCCCAGACCAGTTGGCCTTAGGTGCTAGGTGACGAGCACCCCTTAGAACTTACTTTCCCAAACTAGAAAGGCCACATCGATATATCTTAAACCCATTTGTACCAGTAGAACATGGCTTTCTATCTGGTTCTATAGCAGGATTTGGGTCAGCTGATCCCAGACCAGCTGGTCTTAGGGACTAGGTGTCGAGAACCCCTTTGGACTTAATCTCCCAAACCAGAAAGGCCACAGGCACAAACTTTCAAACTAAATGATTAGAATTAAAAACATAGAGCATCTCAATCACTTGGTTCTAAAACATAGTGCTTTCCCCATATTTTCGTTTCCATCCATCATTCTAACAAAAAGGCTTTTTGAGCATTATATTCTATATAAATCTAGAATCACATAATTTTGAGCATTCAGCATAGTTTCATTCATGTTTTGCTGACCTTTCGATTTATTTCAGAAGTGAAAGATAAAACAGATGTAACTCAGATAGTACAAAAACGCTTGTAAAATCACCCTTGACACACATTTCATTCATTGAATGAAAGTTGAAAAAATTTCACTTCATTGAATTAAATTTGTAAAGATTCAAACATTCAAAGCAGTAGAAATAAAACATAATGCAATGTTACCTTTTACCACTTGTTCCTTGAAATAGAAAGATGTGACAGATAAGGATATCACCTAATAAGTATGAGTTCTAAACTGATTTGTTTAGAAGTCCTAGTCTTTGAAGTATGGGTCCTGAACTGAATTGTTCAGAAGCCATAGTCGTTGAAGCACGGGTCCTGAACTGATTTGTCCAGAAACCATTAATTGTGAAATCCGGGTTCTAAACTGATGTGTTTAGAAACCATATCTCTTTACTCCCCCTTAATGGCACAAATAATCTTCTTCCTAGAGTTCAACGCTTTGCTTCTAAATATGCAAAAACAGATTAAGTAGATTTTGGTACCCAACGAGTCTTGGGTCCTGACTTGTTAAGCGGAGCTCTATAAGAAGGAAAATGATAAGTACCATACCAATAGAGAACATTATCATTTTTAACAAAATCGTTAGTTCCACAATAAGAACAACAAATTTTCTTTTATGCAAACCTGATTAAATTATTTGCGGAATATATTGAATCAGGTTTAACAAAAGATTTACCTTTCAGTTTAGTGTTCTTGTTGGAAACCGATTATTTTGGTACATCTTTTTCAGGAATTGTACCTTTGACTCTCCATTGCATGTTGACTTTCTTGTATGAAGGAAGATCAGCAAATTGATACTTGGAAGAATTATCCACTGAATGATCATAGAAGAGATTAGACGGTCGAATCAGACTTTCTGAATAGCTTTTGGATTTGTTGAGTGACTTCACTTTGTTTGATAAGTCATTCCGTTCCTTGGTCACGAAATCAAGCTTCTTCTGAATGTCACAATTAACTCTCTTCTCTTTCATGATATCAGTAGATAACACGGCCAAATTCTTTGTGAGCTTTTGTATTTCTTGCTGAAAAATTTTCCTTTCAACAAAAAATTCATCTTTGACGCTCTTGGCCTGAAAGTCAGCTTTCTTCCTCTTTTCTAACTCATGTCTTTCTATATCCAATTCCTTTTGAAGCTCAGATATTTTCTTTGACAATTTCCCATTCTTTGCTTCAAACTCTTTCCTTTTATCTGCAAATTCAACCCTTTCCTTCTCCAATTTTTCTTTTTCAAGAAATAAAACTTTCTAAAAATCTAAGTTTTGTTTAGAAAGTTTTCTGCATTTGAGTTCAAGAGCTTTCTTTACTTCATCTTCTTTCTTCTCATTCCTCTCATTCTTTTCAAGCTCAGAAACTTTCTGAGAAAGAGACAAAATTTGCTTTTCATAGCTCTTTTTGTCATTTGTACGATTCGCTCTTTCCTCTTTTAGCAACTTTTTTGTGTCAGAAAGTCTCTTTGTAAGCTCAACAACCTTTTCCTTGAGCTCCTCATCTGATAATTTCTGTTTCGCATCCTCTTTTTCAGCTTTCTTTTCTTCTTCCTTTCTCTTAAAAGCAACTTCAGATCCAAGCATTTGCTTTGTTAACTCGTTCCACATAAGCATTGGATTGTTTTTGAAACATTCAACGCGTTTGAAGATGTGTTGCGGAAGTTTGTAAAGTGCGAAGATCAAGTTGGATGAAGCTTCCCTGTCGGCTTTCATTCTGTTAATCTCTTCTTCTGTATAATCTTTGCCAGTTGTGATCATTGGGACTTCAGTGAAAGATTTTATCATGTTTTCACCATTTTCTCTACTTTCAATAAAATCGATGAACGAAACTCTCCATAGTTCAAAATCAGATTCTTTGAACAGCACTGGAAGCAGCTTCATGTTTGAAGAATTAATCTGAAAAAAAATTTCAAACAATTAACAATTAGCAAATCTCGAAAAATATTCTAAGTCAGAATTTCGCAACAGGAAGAAGCGAGAAGTAAGAAACTCGCAAGCAAAGGTTGCGAGAAGTAGACTTTGGGCAAGAAGTGGGAAACTGAAGGATTACTTTTCGCAAACTAAGGTTGCGAAAAGTTTGGTTTTTTGGGTGAGAAGGTTGCGAAAAGTATGGGTTTTCGGGTGAGAATGTTGCGAAAAGTTACAAATCTCGCGATAGAGGGTTGCGAAATACTTCACAACTCGCGACAGTTGGTTGCGAAAAGCTTGGCGCAAAGTTCACTTAAAAAAAATTAAACTCTGAAACTTTTCTGAAAGAAGTGCAATTCGGTAGAAAGCAAGCAAGCAAGTAGCTTAAACTAATTAAGCAAGCAAACAAGTAGCTTAAACTAATTCAAAGCAAGCAAGCTAGTAGCTGAAATTAATTCGAAGCAAGCAAGCTAGTAGCTGAAATTAATTCGAAGCAAGCAAACATGTAGGTAAAATTAATTGCAGGCAAGCTAGTAGCTGAAAAAAATACAAGTGAGAATCTCGCAAGAGGCAATTGCGCAAAGCTGGTTTGTTGGTTGCGCAAAGCAGTTTTTTCAGGTTACGAGACATACACAACAAGTACACATACACACATACATCACAAACATACACACACAGCTGAATTTCTTGCGAGGCTTAGCTGCTTGCAAATTATTTTTCTGCAATATCACAACCTCAACAACCAAATTAAATTTCTTGAATTATGGATCAAAAACTCAGATTTAAAATTTTTATCCAAGAACACCTCAAGAACACCTTCAACCCAAAAATTTCAAAAATGAATTTTATGCATTAAAACTTGAAATCTTTGATTGAAACATGTCTAAAACTTGTTTTTGGAAACAATTTTGCCCAAAAATGAAGCAAATCGACACAAAATAGTAAAATTAAGTTTCAAAAAATTTGATAGACAAGTTTTTCTCAAGAACACCAAATTTCACAAAAACTTCAAATTCCTCAAATCTTGATGTGTTTTTGAAAATCTTTTGATGCAAAACTTGATTAATATGATGGAGAAACACTTTGCAATCAAAATCAAATCAAAAAACAAACAAGAATTGTATAACCCATTTGTGTTCTTCAAATCTTCAAAAATGGTGGATTTCTCCAAAAATCTTCAAATCTTCATCAAATCTTCGAATTAATCAACCAAACTTTGCAGATATGTTAGAAAACAAGTTTCTAACACGATGATGTGAACCAATTTTGCTGAAAATCACTGAATCAAAATCTAAAAAACTGATCAGACAGTTACGATCGATATGAACAAAATATGAAAAATCTTCAAATTGAACTCCAAATCTTTGAAATTAGCTCTCGATCCTTGAACAAGAATTGTTCTTCTATCAAAAACGAATCCAACGAACTAAGATTTGAACAAATTCGATCAAAAATCACCAAAATTTGATAAAATCTCAAGAAAACGAGATTTTCTTGAAAAATCAAGAAAATCAATCAAATTTGCTTGTGAAATCACCAAATTCGTATTTTTGATCAGTAGAATTCCATCTCTAAATCTTGTTCCAGCTCTGATACCAATTGTTAATCCAAGATCTATCAAGATTAGAGAGAAATTCTAGAGAGAGAGTAGAGAGAGAAAGTAGATCTTATTATGTCGGCTCTCTGTGTTTACAAGATATGAGTTATAACCAAAAGCTTACAAAGAAAGTCTAAACAGAGCCTTATATACCCTAAGACTTATTAAGGAAATAAGCTAGCTTTGACTTTCTACACATGACAAAATACATTGACTTTGACTCTATAAATCAAGATTAAATCTTGAAGACATATTTGTCCTAACAATATGTCATAATCACCTTTTCCTTGGTACAAGGAATAGAACCCATGATGAAAGGGACTTTATCTAAAAATAGATAAGATGACAAAAAGTCACTTTTACCTGGCAATAGATATTGTCCCAAAATAAATGATCTTCTTGATGTGTATTCCAAGACAATTGCACCGAAGGGGGGTCCACCGATATAATTGTCATAGGTCTTTAAAAACATCTGCAAAGAAAACCATTCACACGAATATCCCACCGATTTGACCATCCTTATCGGTGGGAACAATCCGGCCGACGTGTGAGCACACAATCGGTGGGAAAGACGTCCACCGATGTGTGAAGACACCATCGGTGGGGAGGATGTCCACCGATTTATGAAGACACAATCGGTGGATATTGACTTGTATGTTTCTTGAGAAGAGTCTTCTTATTTCCACAATGAGAATCTCTTCAAGCTTGGTTTCGTTTGATCTTCGACTTCACCGGACAATTGCTATCTTGTACAAGTCATTTAAAGAACCATGCTAAAATATTCTAAGTAAGAGTATAGGAAAGAACATTGGTGAGTCAATTTCAAATCTTGATGACCCAACAGTATCACAATGGTATTATAGTGGGTATCACAATCTCCAGTTTGTGTTTTACTTTTCGGAAGTTCTTGGGTATCACAGTGATTACATTGGATTTGTGTCTAACTGTTCAAAAATTCTTGTGTATCACGTTGGTATTACACTGGATTTGTGTATCACGGTATGATTCATGGTTATCACATTATGATTCTTGGTTGGTTTGTGTCTATCAGTTAGAATTTATTTTGGTATCATATTGTCTCAACCCTTATTCAAAACAGTATCACAATGGTATCACAGGGGATTTGTATCTTACTGTGTAGAAGTCAGAGGGTATCACAGTGCATTTTCAAAGGGTATCACAGGCAAAGGGTATCACAATGCATTTTCAAAGGGTATCACAGGCAAAGGGTATCACAATGCATTTTCAAAGGCATCTTCGTGTCACCGGAGGCCGGAGGCAAGAGGCCGGAGAGAGGAGAGAGGAGATTTTAAAAATACCTAAAATGCCCTTTTATTTAAATTTCAAACAAAATTACCAAAATTAATAATTTTCTAATTTATAGCTTAATATGGGCTCACATTGGTTCTTACGGTTACCATAAAATAACCAGTTCTCCCTTGAATGCCCCCTATATATATATATATATATATATATATATATATAGAGAGAGAGAGAGAGAGAGAGAGATAATAAATTGTAAACCTCTAAATGTGTGTAACCTTTGGATTTCATAGGTTTTCTTGATGAAATTGTTTCATGAAATTGTTTATTTTGATGAAAGTGTTTCATATCATTCATTTCTTGATGGAATTGTTTCATATATTTGTTTCATATATTTGTGTTTTTTATGTAAAAACAATAAAGTTTCATCAAACTGAGAAAATATATGAAACAGTTTAATAGGAATGAGAAAAAATATATGAAACTACATAAAAAACACAAATATATGAAACAATTTCATCATGAAATGAATGATATGAAACAGTTTCATCAAAATAAACAATTTCATGAAACAATTACATCAAGAAAGCCTATGAAATCCTAAGTTTACACGAAAAAATGTTTACAAAATAGTGAGCCTCTCTCTCTCTCTCTCTCTCTCTCTCTCTCTCTATATATATATATATATATATATATATATATATATATATATATATATATAGAGAGAGAGAGAGAGTTGGGTTTCGGTAAAAAGTTGAGTTAACGTGAAAATTAGTTATTAATCGTTGGATGCACATTAGGATGAGATGCACCGAGATGGAACAAATCAGTCTCTTTATCAAGCACGATTCATGGTTGGGCTTGAGATCAAAAGTGATGAAGGGTTCACCCATTTATGACGTTTCTCATGTTAACTCAACTTCTCACGCGATCCTTCGCATATATATTATATTCTCACACAATTCTTCGTCTATATATGTGGGCTAAATCATGTGAGAACTAAAAAGGTTAAAAACTGTGAGAACCAATCTAAGTCCTAATTTAGTTTTGATATTAAGGTTTTAATTTAAAGTTGATTTTTGAATAGAAAAGACATAATCG
The DNA here is from genome assembly GCA_033807775.1 of Saussurea involucrata. Lineage (NCBI taxonomy): Eukaryota > Viridiplantae > Streptophyta > Magnoliopsida > Asterales > Asteraceae > Saussurea > Saussurea involucrata. The sequence goes on from CM066314.1 coordinate 92,953,390, forward strand.
TTGTTTTGGTAACAGAGATTCACCAAATGAAACAAATACTCACCATGCTACTTCACCTCATGAAATAAAACATGATTTTCATAAATATATTATCTTTTCACCTCATGAAATCTAAAAATAATGTTCACATATATATATATATATATATATATATATATAGAGAGAGAGAGAGAGAGGTTCAAATTAGAAATGTTAAGTGTGTGAGAAATGATTATAGCTCTTCATCTTGTCAACATTTGCGGCTTTAACTGTGAAGCACCAGTAATTCATCACGTGGTCTGTAGAAGATAGATGGGTAGTTTCGTAATTTTGACAAATACGCAGGAAAAGTTCATATGTGAACCTGTATGATTCACATATGAACTATAAGTTCATATTAGGGATGGTGATTTGCCCCACCAAGTGGGGAACCCGGTTCACCCGACCCGGACGGGTCCGAGGAATCCCCGCCAAAACGGGTCCGGGGATACCCGTTAGTCTCAAACTATGGTCGTAGCTAGGGTCGGGTGACATACCCCCGACCCGTCTAGTACCCGTTATATATATATATATATTGTTAGCTTCAATCTTCCTAATCATAGAAGTATTTAGAAGTAGTGAAAAATAGGCTAAGTATAGAAAAGCCTCTCACAGAGGCTCTGCCACTTCTTCCAGAAGATCAAGTCCAGAAAGCCACAGAAGCTACAGAGGTAATCACAGAACCTCTGTTGTGCGCAAGATGAAGATCAACTCGGAAACAAGTGGACTGCTCCACAGAAGGTCAGACCATAGAACCTCTGTAATACCTTACAGAGCCTCTGTGGTCTGCTATGAAGACTTGGAAGATATTACTGGATACGTTCATCAACATGCATGGAAAAGTACTGTCAAAACACGTGTCAAGCTCTGAGTGGACTCAATAGGGCATGGTACAAAATAGACGTCTGCGCCATTTAATGCATTTACCAATAGTACATCTGCTCCATTAAATGCGCATGGCTCAGACAACTGCTCACACCATCCAGTCAACTGCTCACACCATCCAGTTCAATATTCATGCCGTAAAAGGAACAGTGACCTACTTCATAGTCTTCTAAGAGTAGTATAAAAGGAAGTCGCATGTTGAGATCTTCCTAAGAACGAAAAAACAAGGAATCACTAATACTCTCAAGCTTTATTGTCAAATATCTGAGTGTTATATTCTCACACACACCAAGTTCTTAATCTGTTCTTCGTGTTGTTATCATATATTGAATAACAGTAACTGTTCAAGAAATCCTTTTCATTCTTTACTGTTTTCTTTATATATGTGCGTTCTAATATCTATCAAACATATCTGTTAGTTTAATACGCTTCCGCATCAAACTCTAAACTCAACTAATAGACTGTTAATCTTGATTAAGTGTATCTGGCAACCAACAATTGGTATCAGAGCCTTCCTTGATTTTCAATATCAAGTGATCCACTTATCAAGATTCGTGATAGATATTATTGAGACTTAAAAATTGTGTCTGGAAACTGCTTAAACCCAGAAAATCTTCAAGTTCATCGAAGTAACTCTTTAGTCATACTTTCTTTCTAAAATCTTCAAAAATGACAAATACAAATAATTTCTTTACTACTGGTTCTCTCACTAAACCTCCTACTCTCCTTCGAGATGAGTATCCTCAGTGGAAAATAAGAATGGTCCATTTTTTTGAGGGCACTGAAAAAAATCATGTACAATATCTGTACAATCCTCCTCCTATTCCCATGACAGTAGTACCTCGTGTACCTGCTACTGCTGAACCTGCCGAAATCCCCGAACATCAAAAACCAAAGCCAAAAGGGGAGTGGTCAACCGAAGATAAAGCAGAAGATGAAGTTGCTCAGAAAACTAAGAGGACATTAATTATGGCAATACCCAACGAACTCTTTCAATCCTTGGATTCATGTGAAACAGCGCATGATCTGTGGAAAGAACTGGAAAGACAGTTGGAAGGAGGTGCTAAAACACAAAAAAAAACCGAAGAGCACAGTACATCAATGAATATCATGCATTCAGAGCCTCTGCAACAGAATCTCTGCAAACAACATACGACAGATTCAACTCTCTAATTAACAAGTGCAGAAAATCAGGCATTGACAGAACTTCTGAAGAAAACAATGTCATGTTTTTAAAAAGTCTAAATGAAGAATGGCTCCAGCTGTCTATGTCCCTACAGACAAATCAGGATCTAGACACCTGGACTCTCTCTGATCTTTACGGAACATTAGCCGCACAAGAACCTCAGATAGCACAGGCTAAAACACTAACCATTGCACCATATGCATTGGTTAGTAAAACTAAAGAGGATGCACAGAGACCAAGAAATGATAAAGCCACAGAGGAGAAGAAGAAGGAGAAGAAGAAGATGGTGATAATTGACAGTGAAGAAGAAGAGCAAGCAGAAAAGGAAATAACTCTTGCGTCACTAGCTAAATCTTTAGCTCTATTGAGAAAAGAGTTCAGAGGAAACAGAAGAGGTTCCGGAAATGAAAGATATGATAGAGACAACCAGGATGACAGAAGAGACAACAGAAGAGATGACAGAAGAGGAGAAGAATCAAGTGGCCGACAGAGGTCAAGCGATAGAAATTACAGAGGGAATGACCGACAGAGGTCAGATGACTCGGTAAGCCACACGCAGCAAGAATGCTACAAGTGCGGCAAACCTGGTCACTATGCAAATGAATGTAGATCAGAGAAAGGCGGAGACCTACAGAAGTCCAATGATCGAACGGGAAACACTCCTCAAGGGTGTTTTAACTGCGGAAAACCAGGCCATTTTGCGAATGAATGCAGAAGCAGATCAAATCGCCCACAGAGGGACTCTGCTTTCTACAAAAAGAAAGCCGAATATTATGCTCAAAAATCCTTAATGGCAAAAGGACATTCTGGGGAGAACACAGAAGACTTCCAGTCAGACTCTACTTCTGACGATGAACATACCACCAATGCCCTCTTCTGTGGCATGGCAGAAGTCGACTCCTGCACTGACTCTGAGGTATCTACTTCAAATTCCAACTCTTGTATTACCTCTGTAGATGATAATACACTTAGAATTAACATTGAATTAATTGAACTGAAAGAGATAAATCAAAGTATTCAGAAAAGACTCACTTTCAATGAGAGAGAAGTACGGCTTCTCACTCAAGAAAAAGCAAAGATTTTTGAGGAAAAAGAGAGAATAGAAAAGAAATGGAACATAACTCTAGATCCTTTAAAAAAACAAATTTCTGAATTAACCAATACTTTAAAAGATAAAACAAAAGAACTTTCAGTTTCAAGGAGCGAAACTACTGACATAAGAGCTCTTAAAGAATACTTTCAAAGAGAAAGAGAGGTATTATGGCAAGATTTACTCAGAAGAGAAGTTTTGCTTAAAAACTATAAAGATGCACAGAAAGTTTATGAAAAAAAAACTCACAAATAGGGAGACGAGGTATAGGGTATGATGATATCACCCTAGGTGTTGAAGGCAAAAGAAACAAACCTCTGTCCTCGTTATTTGTGATTGGAAAAACAAACAAACCAGATTTTCCAAATCTAATCTCTGTAAGCAAACGGGCGAAAATCTCTATGGATCCTTACTTGAAGAAACATAAGAAGATGATTAACGTGTGGTTTGAAAACACAGACTCATCATCTTCAGCCTCTGTCAATAGAGGTATCAAACCAAAGAAATATCTGAAAACACAAGATCAGATTGGTATCTTCAAGTTTGGTAAACCAGAGACCCAAACACAGGTTGCTTTTGTCTGTTTGATAAACGTTGAAAAGAAGTTATCAGCAGAAGCTCCTGAGTTTAAACCCATTTTTCCAGAAGAAAACTTTAAAAATTTAATTGAAAAAGAAATTTTGGAAATATGGAAATCAAGCGTTTTAGAAAAATTCTGTACATCTTCTATAGATAAAACTCTCACTGAAGAAATCTTATTAGAAACCTCTGCAATTTATGAAAACTATTCTATAGAGGAAGAAAGCTCGTACGATACATGCTCAGAAAATCCAGCCTCTATTGAAAGAATTGACTCAACCTCTGTATACGAGGACGATTCATCCTCTGACGACTCAGAGACTGATTTCAAATCAGGGATAATTCACTGTGACACAGAGGATGTCAAATTCTCCTCTGAAGTTCCTCACAGAACTATTTCTCCAAAAGAGAAACTCACAGAGATTCCAATCTGCCAAGATTTTCTAAATTTGAATCTACATATCAAAACCTCTGCTGAGCTTAAAATGTTACAGAAGACCTCTATTGATCCTATAAGTTCTAGATTTTCAAAACCCAAGGTTAATAAATCTTTTTCTTCTGTGACAGTGATGAAAGAAGTTCACCACAGAAGGCAGGTCCTAAACAGAGCTTTTGCAAACAACATTCGAGTATTCATAGATCTTCTAGTAATAGGAAATCTAATGTAAAGAAAGAATGTAATGCCTATGTGGCTGAGTTTAAAAAGTTCAATGAAAAGTTCAAGCAAATTACATCTCATATTCAATACTGTCATTGCTTTGATCTTATGTCTAAACTTAATAATCATTTTTCAAGTCAAGTCTGTTTACTCTCTACGACAATTCAAAAGTCAAATCCCACAAAGAAACAATCTGACTCTTCTGCAGAGAACAAAATGTATTTCAAGAATGCCAAGGCAAACTTGAAAAACTCTAACAATATTGGACCCATATGGATATGGGTACCTAAAACTCTGTGATTGTCCTGCAAAAGAAGTATGTGCCAATCTGGTATCTAGACTCCGGATGCTCAAGGCACATGAATGGTGATAGAAGTGCACTATCCACGTACAAAGAAACACAAGATGGTGGATCTGTGACTTTTGGAGACAACAAGAAAGGACACATAAAAGGATATGGAGTCATAAGGAAAGAAGACGTTTCTGTATACAAAGTTGCATATGTGGATGGCCTTAAGCACAACCTACTCAGTGTAAGTCAACTTTGTGATACAGGATTCAATGTGTTGTTCAAAAGAACTTTCTGCTCTCTACAAAGTGAATAAACAGGTATGGAACTTCTGCGAGCTGAAAGAATAGGTGATCTATATCTAATGAACTTCAACTCAAAGAACAAGGAAAAAGTTTGCCTTGTTGCCTGTAAAAGTGAAGAAGCCTGGTTATGGCACAACAGGTTCTGTCACTTGAATTTTCACACATTGGAAAAACTGGTCAAACTTGATCTAGTTAAAGGTTTGCCAAATGTTAAATTCAACAAGGATCATTTATGTTCTGCCTGTGAGATGGGAAAACTCAAAAGAGCTTCCCACAAAGGCAAAACAGATGTGTCTTGCACCAGGCCTCTGTACATGCTTCATGTCGACCTCTGCGGTCCCATTGCAATACAGAGCCTAGGTGGCAAGAAATATATACTTGTCTTAGTTGATGAGTATTCACGTTTCACATGGGTTGAATTTATCAGAAAGAAATCAGATGTTCCAATTATATTGATAAATCTAATGAAAAGAATCCAAGTTCTTTATGACTGCAAAATCTAGAAGTTAAGAAGTGACAACGGCACAGAATTCAAAAACCGTGTCATTGAAACTTATCTTTCAACAGAAGGAATTTCACAGAACTTCTCTGCAGCTCGCACTCCACAACAGAACGGTGTTGTCGAAAGAAAGAATCGAACACTTGTGGAAGCCGCAAGAACTATGATGTCAGCATGCGGATTATCAATGAACTTTTGGGCAGAAGCAATTTCTACTGCGTGTTATACTCAAAATCGATCAACCATTGTGAAAAGACACCTCAAGACGCCTTACGAATTGCTTAACAAACGGCGGCCAAACATCAAATTTTTCCATGTATTCGGATGCAAATGCTTCGTCTTAAACGACATAGATTCAAGAGGAAAGTTTGATGTAAAAGCAGATGAAGGCAAATTCATTGGATACTCTGCCACTTCCAAAGCCTACAGAACATTCCTTACAAAGTCTCACAAGATTGTAGAAAGCATCAATGTTTCTTTTGATGATTCATTCCAAATGACTTCTGAGCAAATAAGTTCAGAACTCGGAATTAAAGGGAAATTCTCTGACATCTCAAGAACAAAAGAAGATTTGAATCTTCTATTTTTGGAGATGTTCCACAATGACATTGATCCTTCTGTCGGAACCATCAGAGTTTCTGAAGAACCATCCTCTGTCGGACAAAATCCTACAGGTATGACTCTAACTGGTCCAAATAATGCTTCATCTTCTTCTATAAATACTACAGATGCAATTGCCGAAGCAGAAGAAAGTGCAGAAGATGAAACATCAAGAAAAACGACCACAGAAGCTGCACAAACCACAGAAGAACCAATTACAGAGGAGATCGAGGACCAAGACTATACATCCTCAGAGGAACAAACTCCACCACCACTCGTACCAATCATTCCACAAACGGTAGAATCAACTACCAAGGCACGAAGAACATCAGAGGCTGCACAAGAAGAAACACAAGAAGCCTCTGAAGAAAGTTTTGATGACATTGATGATCATCTTCCACGCACAACTCAGTGGACAAAAAGCCATCCTCCAAGCCAAATAATTGGAGAACCTTCTGACTCAATAAAAACAAGGTCTGCCACTGCTAATTTTTGTTTCTTTACAAATTTTATTAGTGTTATAGAACCAAAGAAGATTTCTGAAGCCCTAGATGACCCAAACTGGGTAGACGCCATGCAAGAAGAACTTCTGCAATTTGAGCGTAACAGAGTATGGACTTTAGTACCTCTGCCAAGAGGGAAACAGGCCATTGGGACTAAATGGGTCTACAGAAACAAGAAGGATGAAGATGGAGTGGTCGTCAGAAACAAAGCAAGATTAGTAGCAAAAGGATATAGACAAGAAGAAGGCATAGACTACGATGAGACTTTTGCCCCTGTCGCACGTCTCGAAGCAATAAGAATATTCTTAGCCTTCGCACCCCACAGAGGTTTTAAAGTCTATCAGATGGACGTAAAATCAGCTTTTCTAAACGGTGAAATCCAAGAAGAGGTTTACGTAAATCAGCCACCAGGTTTTGAAAGCTCAAAGTTTCCAAGGCATGTATACTACCTTGAAAAGGCTCTATACGGACTGAAACAGGCTCCAAGAGCATGGTACGAACGACTTTCTACCTTCCTTCTAGTCAATGGCTACAACAGAGGTACAACAGATACTACCTTATTCTATAAACGCAAAAATAGTGAGATAATGCTTGTACAAGTATACGTAGATGACATAATTTTTGGGTCTACAAATTCAGAAGAGTGCAAAATTTTTGAAAAACTCATGCAGAATGAGTTTGAAATGAGTATGATGGGAGAATTAACATTCTTCCTCGGACTTCAAGTCAAACAATCTTCAGAGGGGATTTTTATAAATCAAGCCAAATATGTCTCTGACATACTTTTAAAATATAATCTCTCTGATACCTCTGCAATGAAGACTCCAATGGCCACTGGAAATAAGTTATTCTTAGATCCAAATGGTATTTCTGTAGAAAGTACTCTCTACAGAGGCATGATTGGATCTCTGTTATACTTAACAGCAAGCAGACCTGACATTATGCATGCCACATGTATTTGTGCACGTTATCAAGCTAATCCAACGAAATCACATTATGATGCTGTAAAAAGAATCTTTAGATACCTGAAGGGGACCAACAATCTTGGTCTCTGGTATCCACAAAACTCTGGTTTTAGTCTTAAAGCTTATACAGATTCAGACTATGGAGGATGCATGCTCGACAGAAAGAGTACCTCTGGGAGTTGTCAATTCCTATGTGGTAAACTAGTCAGTTGGACCTCCAAGAAGCAGAATTGTGTCTCCACATCCACTGCAGAAGCTGAATACGTTGATGCCGCTAGCTGTTGTTCTCAGGTTCTATGGATGAAGACTCAGCTAAAAGACTACGGCCACATTCTGTTCAAAATACCCATCTTCTGTGATTCCAAAAGTGCTATTGCTATCTCTGCCAACCCTGTGCAACACTCAAAAACCAAGCATATCGATATAAGGTATCATTTCTTGAAACATCATGTTGAATACGGTACAATCGAAATGCATTTCGTGCCCACAGAATATCAACTCGCTGACTTATTCACCAAAGCATTAGACGAGAAAAGATTCAACTTCTTGGTGGGTAAGTTAGGAATGATTAACATGGTGTGAAAATCCTCTGTAAGTATAGCTTTATCTTCTGTAAATAATAAGTAAATATATTGCTTAATTTATTGCTTTGATTGATTCTACTTCGGTATGTAAATTCTTAAAACCTTAAATAGTTCTTAAAATCACAGAGCTTCTGTAAGTCAACTCAGAACCTCTGAGGACCCCTACAGAACCTCTGAAAAACATGACCTATGTTCTATGCAAAACTTATCATTCTTTAATCCCAGCATAGGTCAAGGGGGAGCAAAAGGAAATTACTTGATCTACAGAGGTGATTAGATCAAGGGGGAGCAGAAGGGAACCCTGAAATAATCTAAAGATATCACTGCCGAGAAAAGAAGAACCAAAAGGTATGTCTCTCGCACAAAAGGTTTTTGGAAAACAATTTTCTAGGACAAGAATTGTCAAATATGTCCTAAATATACTGTGGATAACATTTCAAAAATCAAAAGCTCAAAAAGTTTCACAAAATTCGAAATAGGAGAAATTTAAGGTCATAGAGCTTCTGTTGAGCTCAACAGAGGTTCTGCAGGAAATATGCTCTGTGATCACAAATTAACCCTCTGTCGATCTTTTGGAATGTTATCTCGGAAACCGAAAACACACACAATGACCTTCTCGAACAAAACGTTTTTCAAAATAATTTTCTCGGACACAAACTTTCAATAATGTGCGAAAAACATCTCTTATCAAAGATCAAAAATTGGATGATCAGAAAATTAATAGAATTCAAGTTATAAGATTTTTTTCTCTTATAGAGCTTCTGCTGGCTCTCACAGAGCTTCTGCAAGTTCCATCAGAGCCACAAAACCTCTGTGAGTAAAATTTCTTGACAATCCTATTGATCCTCTCCAATGACTTTTCAAACGTTTTCGTTCAAAGAAGAACCTACAGAGTCATGATAACAATGAGATATATGAAAAAGGGATAAACATCAAAGATTTTCAAGATCACAGAGCCTTTGTAAACTACAGAAGCTCTGTCAATCTGATTACTTGGGCATCTCTGTAGTAATAACGGTTACTTTTACTGCGAGTGAAACTCATATGGCTAAAATCAACCTCACGCGCCTAGCATTAATGGGCCGCGCACGACGTCCTGTCATATTCTGACAAGGCCTACGTGTCCCATTTTCATTGGGTGTACATGGAACGTTTTTATTTGGAAAGTTGAACCCGCCGCTCAAACTCGAGTGCGGATTCCAAACTTTAATCCATTGCCATATATTTTACTCTTTCGAATTCTACCGTTTTACCATCCTATAAAAACAAAGCTTACCCTCTCATAAAACATTTTACAAACTCTCATCTTCTTCTCCGGCGAAACCCTGCAAAAAGCTTGCAAAAATCTTATTTTTAAAATCAAATGGCTTCATCTTCTCGAGCTACATCCTCTGAACTCTCTCCGGCGAACTCACCGAAACACTCCCCTGCACATTCAGAACATTCTGAAAACCCCAGCCTTGCATGAAATATTGAACAACAAGATTCCGGGGACTCAGCAGACTTTGCTCCGACGACTCACTTGCAAAACTTTATAGCAAAGGATCATTTCGAAGCCATTCTTCCTATCAAATCCAACAACTGCTATTTGGTCCCCTCACCCACTACTTTCGGCGAAGCCCATGCCATACTTTTGAACATCATGGAGAATCATGTCCTCTTCCCTCTACTATCAAGAACCCCGAACAAAATTCTAGTCCGTTATTTGAACCAATTTTGGCAAAGCTGCCGATTTGATAAAGACGATTCTCTTATCAAAGGGTACATTTCAAGACCTGATAAATCTGAGCATCTTGAAATCAAGTTCAACAGAACAATGTTCTCACTTGAATTCAACCTACCAACAAGGGGTCTTCTGGGATTGAAGAGTTATGCAGAGCAACCAACAGACGAAGAGCTCTGTCGATTCGTGGAAATGCTTGGGTACAACACCCAACTACGGAAGAGAAATGACTTCCGCAGAGGCCGATTACCACCTCTGTGGAACACTTTGTTCTCTATTCTTAACAGATGCCTGACAGGAAAGATAGGCAGTATTGACCAGAGCTCACATCAAATCTTGAGCATCATGTATGGGGTTTACTATGATCTTCCACTAGATTATGCAACCATAATGATGCAAGAGATCATAAACACCATCGACAGAAAGAACAACTCGAAAAGGGTCAAAGAGAACGATCCCAACTTTCTACCACCTCTGCAATTCCAAAGAATATTAGGAGTGCTGTTCGAACCTCTGCTGCTAATCCAAAATTGGCCAATGGAAGGGCCAACTCCCAAACAGTTCCCGATGAACAAGAATACCCCCACTGATCATGTTGATGGCTACTCACACTGCAGACCTCTGTCAAAGAAGCTTCTGCAATACGCATCGAATAAATCCCTTAAAAAAGAGTATATACGCGATCATAGAACTCCTAAACCGAGTCCTATGACACCCCCGCGTTTAGGTGTCCCCCTAGGAACAATGATAGAAAAACCTCTTTCCACTCAAGAAGAAAAGGATCAGAAGTTAGCAAAGCACATGGCTATTCAACTCAGCTTTATAGCCAAACGTGCAGAACTAATGGGAAAGAAGTCTTCATCAAGAACCTCTGCATCTACTCCAAAAGCTAAGAAGAGGAAAACTGCAGAAGGCACCTCAACAAGCGCTGCAGAAGATCAACCCTCACCTCCTCATGCCACAGAAATTGGCTCCTCTGCTCCTCCCTCCTCTCCAAAAATAAAGAAGAAAAGATCAAAATCAACAGAAGAAGGGGCACCAAATCCTAAGAGGAGGAAAACCAAAAAAAGGCATGGTAAATCACTTGCAAAGTTGGTAACCATTGCAGAAGAGGAAACTGCTGAAGAAGAAGTTGCAGAAGCAGAAATAGCTACAGAAAGGTATCAATCACCCTATCAATCTCCAGATAGATTTGCTCACCAAGGAGACCTGAACGACTTCTTACAGAACCCTGAAATTGCCAACACCCTAAATACAGCAGGGTGGACGGAACAACCTCTCGACCACCACTCTCCAGAAGAACAAGTTTTCTTCATTTCTGGCATTGACACACATCTGCAAGAAGATGACACAACACCCAGAAATAAACCAGCCGAAACCCCTGTTATTTTACAAAACCCTTTCATTCAAGGATTGGATGTCCACAGAAGAAGTCCAAACCCAGCTTCAGAAGAACAAACTAAAGCTGAATGGAACAGAGGTGAAATTACAGAGGCTTCTGAGAATATGATGGAAGAAGAGAGAGAAAAAGGGGCCGAAGTTGTACAACAAGAGGGATTAACAACAACGGAAAAAGAAATAGAGATCTTAGAGACAGATTCAGATGAAGAAGAAGCTATCTGGATACGTAAGGGTCTTTATCATCCTCATGTCATGAGATTATTTGGATCTCATCAAGTGTATGACCAATTACGACCAGAGCAAGGAACTTCCACAGAACTTAGGGAAGAAGCAAGAAAAGATGCCTGGATAAATAGAGGCACACAACCAAAACCAACTCCCAGTGCAACCCACATTTCTGACACTGCAGGTCTAGCTGCAAAAGGTGTCATTGAAAAAGAGCAGCACAGCTCGAACCTAGCCCAACCCATCCAGCCAGAGGTTACTCTTTCAACCTTTGTGCCCACAGAAACCGGGGAATCCATTCCTAGGGAGTCTCCTCAAAGAGACTCACCTATAGTTCGTGATCAATTGCCCCAGATCACAGAAGAACGCCCAACAGAGGAATTTGTTTCCTCTGCCACGCACTTATTAAGACCCACACATCTTTCAGAGAGAAGTAGAGAGCACAAAGACAAAGAGACTCTAGACAAGTCTCCTAGTCAACAGAAGGATATTCCAATACCCACCTCTGGAGTGGATTTGGACAATGTTCTTCTCAGAACTTCTGTAGGGATTGAAACTCGTGTTTCTTCTCAAGGATCAGAAGGAAATCCTTCCATTCTCAACGTACAAACAGGAATGAAAGAAGGTATCCCAGGAACAGGGATTCACTCTGGAGACGAATGTGTTCCTCCAGAGGTTACCACCGGAACACAAGTTACAAGGGATGAGTTCCAAACCCTTGAGACCTCTGTGAACCAAACCTTGAAAGAGTTGCAAAGCTCTTTCAAATCTTTTGCAGAGACAACATCACTGGCACTGCTAAACCTGAACACCAAAATGGACAACCTGTCCACAGAGGTGAAAACTGCCATCTCACAGATGAAGTCTGCTGCAACCGCATCCACCACTTCTGCCGCAACAACTACTCCTTCGATTGAGAACTCCATCAACAAGTTCCTTGATCAATTGAACAAACAGACTTCAGTGTCAACGGGCATCACTCCTGCAGATCTACAGAAGGCCCTACAAAAAGTTCAAGAAGAAGCCATGCGAAATAACATGCTGATGCAACCCAAAGAATACATGACAAGAGCACAGCTGACAAAGCTTGGGCAGAACGTGATTAATCAAGTGACAGAAGTCATACTTTCCTTCACCACTGCCAATGCTAACTTCGTCAAAGATTTCAGAGAAAGTGTAGGAAGGATGAGATTCAAAACAGAGGCAGAGCTAGCAACTCTTCTTGGCCTCTGTGATGATGTCTGCGCGAAACTGATCGCTGTTGGAGCCACAATGCCAAAGAAACCCGATGCTTCCTGCAGAGCAGAGGGTACATCAGACAAGGGTCAGGATGACTCTGATGATGATGACCATCCTGGTCCATCAGATCATCCTGAGGGGGAGAAAACTACAGAGAAAGCTGCAAGCAGAGGACTTACAGGTCCACCAATAGCCGCAGAACCTCTGAGTCAAGCACCTCCAGAACAGACCCGACAACAACAAACCCAAAAGACCACAGAGACAACACCCATCTCTGTGGAATCATCTCCTGACGAAACCAAAACCCCAGAAGCAGAACAGCAAGCCATAGAGGCAACAACCGCCCCTGAGGTAATCATTTTGGAAGAAACAGATGAACAAACCACAGAGAAAACACCCACCTCTGTGGAAACACCCCAAACCATACCCAGAAGAAAGTCGATTGCCACCAAACCAAAAAGAGCAACGACCTCTGCTTCTGACATTCTGAAAAGGATGCACACAACAATGAGTGATCGTATGGTGAAGAGAGAAGAAGAAAGGCACAGGTTCACTTTAGCTTTCAGAATGGCAAGAAGATTCAATGTCAATATTTCATCAATAGAAACTGAGCTCGCAGAAGAAGTCATCAAACAACCTCCAACAGAGGTTACAGAGCAAGTCAAGCCAACAGAACCATCGCCACAAAAGTCCTCTAAATCACAATCGTCAAAATCCACAGAGGCAACCTCCATCAAACCAACAGAAGTGCCAACCTCAAAACCCACAGAAGCAACAGGTTCTGCCACAACAATAGCAAAAGATAAGGGCAAAGGGATACTGACAGAAGAGCCAAAGAAGAAGAAAACATTGCCAAAGCCAACAGAAAAACTAATGAAGAGTGCGTTTGACGCCTTTCAAACCCCAAAACCCGAAGAAGTTGACTAGGCACATGGATTGAAGCCTCTGTCAGAAATTCCTCTAACTGGTAGAGCTGCAGAAGTTGTTCAACAGATGGAGAGTCTCAGAAGACAAATTCCATGACCTGGTCCAACACATGAAGAGATGGAAGAAGTGGTATACAAATACCTCTACAAACAATCCTATCAGACAAATCATCCAGTAGATCATGTGACAGATCCAAGGATCAGAGAAGAATTTGAGAACATCTTCACAAGAACAAAGCCAAGAACCAAAGCAGATGTCTTCTTAATTCACAAAATCAAAAAAGTGATCTCCTGCAGATTCTCCTTCACAAGAACCTATCCAAGGGTCAGGTACAATCTTTACAAAGTCAGAAGAGAGAACAATTCAGAATCTACCTTCGCTGATGTTGACTTAAGAAACATCAATCCTTACGATCTACCTGACCTTCTGCAATGGACAAAAGACAACTACAACACAGAGCCTAATACCAGAGCCTATCAAGTGTTGAGAAAAGCGATGAGGGAAAAGCTTCTGCTATACAGCATGATAGATTTTCAGCTGGGAAAGGATCTTGGTCTCAAACATCTAGATCTACGACCACCAGAAGATCGCTGCCCACCAGACGCTGTGCCCAACTCAATCATCAGAGAACCAAGATTTGGGTTAGTATTTCAAAACCCACAACACCAGGTTAAACTTTTTGTACTCATGGATTGTCAGAAGTACGCAACCAGTACTCTGAGCAAATTCAGAGCAAGCCTTGTAAAATACAGAGGTACAGAGAAAATGGATAGAGATGATGCAGATACTTTCATCAGAGAAATAGACTCAACAATCCGCCTAAGAGAACTCTGCATCAGATTCTACAAAGAGATCAGAAAAGTCGGAAGAGACAACAGAAGCTACAACGATTTCAAAGATGCCAAAATCTGATTCTCAGACCTCAAATCTCTGCAAACAAAGTTAAAGTTTATCTTTCATTGTACTCAAAATATAAAATGCCTCTGGCATATTTCTAAATGAAAGAAATTTCGAGGTATTGTTTAACCTCTGTCTTATCTAACTTAGCCAAACTTAACTCAAGGTCAAATTTTTTATTTTTCACTACTTAGGGGGAGATTGTTAGCTTCAATCGTCCTAATCATAGAAGTATTTAGAAGTAGTGAAAAATAGGCTAAGTATAGAAAAGCCTCTCACAGAGGCTCTGCCACTTCTTCCAGAAGATCAAGTCCAGAAAGCCACAGAAGCTATAGAGGTAATCACAGAACCTCTGTTGTGCGCAAGATGAAGATCAACTCGGAAACAAGTGGACTGCTCCACAGAAGGTCAGACCATAGAACCTCTGTAATACCTTACAGAGCCTCTGTGGTCTGCTATGAAGACTTGGAAGATATTACTGGATACGTTCATCAACTTGCATGGAAAAGTACTGTCAAAACACGTGTCAAGCTCTGAGTGGACTCAATAGGGCATGGTACAAAATAGACGTCTGCGCCATTTAATGCATTTACCAATAGTACATCTGCTCCATTAAATGCGCATGGCTCAGACAACTGCTCACACCATCCAGTCAACTGCTCACACCATCCAGTTCACTATTCATGGCGTAAAAGGAACAGTGACCTACTTCATAGTCTTCTAAGAGTAGTATAAAAGGAAGTCTCATGTTGAGATCTTCCTAAGAACGAAAAAACAAGGAATCACTAATACTCTCAAGCTTTATTGTCAAATATCTGAGTGTTATATTCTCACACACACCAAGTTCTTAATCTGTTCTTCGTGTTGTTATCATATATTGAATAACAGTAACAGTTCAAGAAATCCTTTTCATTCTTTACAGTTTTCTTTATATATGTGCGTTCTAATATCTATCAAACATATCTGTTAGTTTAATACGATTCCGCATCAAACTCTAAACTCAACTAATAGACTGTTAATCTTGATTAAGTGTATCTGGCAACCAACATATATATATATATATATATATATATAGAGAGAGAGAGAGAGAAAGGTTCAAACGAGAACGCTAAGTATTTACGAGAACACGAGAACGGTCGCCCAAGTACAAAATCACTGGTGATTCGCGATCTGGTAGCGGGCGACCTGGGACGCGACTTGCAAGTCGCGGGGCAAGTCGCGCGAATCACCAGTGATTTTATACGTGAATCACCAGTGATTTTGTACATGGGCGGCCGTTCTCGTATTCTCGTAAATAGTTAGCGTTCTCGTTTGAACCCATCTCTCTCTCTATATATATATATATCTATATAGATTTAATATATTTTGTTTATATTAGTATATACTTTCCCAAAATCCAAATATCATTCCCAAATTCCCTTTTGAGTTATTTTATATTTTAATTTTTTGAGAAAAATGGCAGCAAACAGTAGCAAAACATAACTCAAAACAGTAGAAAAACACTAAAACATGGGTTGAGACCGAGTCAAGTAACCGGGTACAAACCGGGGACGGGGGGCAGGGGTGGACCGGGTAAGGGTAAACCTGCTCCAAACCCTCCTCGTTACCATCTCTAGTTCATATGTGAATCAATTAATTAGTTCAGATGAGAATCACAAATGCTCACATGTGAATCTGTTAATTAGTTCAACTGATTCACATATGAACCTACAGTTAATTAGTTCATATATGAATCACAAAGGTTCGTATGTGAATTAGTTAAAAAAAAGTTGTAGATAACCGAAACCGAATAACCCACCCGAACCGAATGAAAATTGGGTTAAACGGTTTCGGGTTATTCGGTTTTCGGGTTAAGCGGTTCGGTTAACCGAATAAGAATTCTTATTTGGTTCAGTTTTCGGTTAATTTTTTCCTAATTCAGTTAAACCGAATAACACGTTCTACTACTATTTTATATATTTCAGGTTTATAAAAAATAATCCAAATACATGTTATACTATTATCATTTTTACATATTTTATTGCTATATAATATTTTTTGTTGATAGTAGATAAGGTTTTTATTAGATTATGCTTTTTTCTTTGATTTACATCGTCGCATTGAAAATATATATATATATATATATATATATATATATATATATATATATATATATATATATATATATGTATATATATATATATATCATTCGGTAGATATTGGTTGATAAATGGTCTTTTTGTTTGATAAGTCAATTATTGAGTAATATGATACAATAATATATTAAAAGCAACGGACAATAAGTTGAGAAAGTGTCCAACGAAAAAAATGTAAATCCTTATTCGGTTTAACCGGTTACCGAATCGAATAACCCGAAACCGAATAAACCAAAACCGATTAAACCGAACCTTATTTGGTTTGGTTATCGGTTAGTTTTATAAAAACATAAAAACTGATTAACCCGAACCGAATAAACCGAAAACCGATTTAACCGACCGAATAACACCCCTAGGTTCACATACGAACATATAGTTCATATGTGAATCACACAGGTTCACATATGAACTCGTCCCGCGTATTTGCAAAAGTTACGAAACTGACCTTTTATTTTTGGAAAAGCCGCAATTCATGACCAGTCAAAGCTGCAATTCTTGACCAGTCAAATCCGATCTAGACCGTATAAATGGCTAGGATTACTTCTCTATTTCCCACACACTTATCATTTCTCATTTAAACCCATGGCTATATATATATATATATACATATACATATATATATATATATATATATAGAAAGAGAGAGGAAGGTTCAAACGAGAACGCTAACTATTTACGAGAACACGAGAACGGCCGCCCATGTATAAAATCACTGGTGATTCACGTACAAAATCACTGGTGATTCGCGATCTGGTAGCGGGCGACCTGGGACGCGACTTGCAAGTCGCGTGGTAAGTCGCGCGAATCACCAGTGATTTTGTACGTGAATCACCAGTGATTTTGTGCATGGGCGACGTTCTCGTATTCTCGTAAATAATTAGCGTTCTCGTTTGAACCCACCTCTATATATATATATATATATATACATATATATATAGAGGCTCATTCATATGTAAACCCAATACTACATGTAAACTATGAAATCTGATCAGGACCGTACATCTAAAAAATGAGTGGTGTAGATGGACACGGTGGCATAGTTGTAAATAACTATGAAAGCGGTGGCAATGCAGGAATTCGGGGGATTAAGTAGGGGGTATGTTCGGGCTTTAGTAAAAAGTATGAAAAAAGGAAAGAGTCGATTGAATCAAATCATCCGCATATCTCGCTTCTGAAAACTTCCGATTTCAAATCGATTGGGTTTAGGGTTCCAGCTCCATTATTGACGGAATCCGGTGAAAATTTTGAAAATATACAATGGATGATGAAAATATGGCGCGAATGATTAGAGGTATGAACCGATTTCCTAATTTTTCCGATAGTATAAGAACCAGTAATGTGCATAACTTGTGATTCAATTTCATAGCTCGACAAAAGAGTGAGAAGATTCGATTACTCAACTCTTCCTCAACCTTCAAACCTAGTAAGAACACTCTGGGGGACCTGGAGATGGAATGGGTTTCTGGCCAGGGAGGTTTCATATATTGGTTTCATATATTGGTTTCATCTATTGTTTCATATGTATATTCATATGGTGATGTGGGTTTCTGGCCAGGGAGGTTTCATATATTGGTTTCATATATTGGTTCGTATATATTGGTTTCATATATTGGTTTCATATATTGTTTCATATGTATATTCATATGATGATGCATGAAAAGTAATAGGGAGGTTTCATATATTGGTTCGTATATGAAATAATTTCAAATGTGAAAATTGTTGAAAAAATACTATGGTTTCATATGAGGTTTTTCACATATGAAACTAATGTGGTTTTGCACATGTGAAAGTTTATATGAGCTTTAATGTGTATTTTTTTCAATTTTGAAACACACAGGAATGAATATGAAGCCAGAAAAAAATTAAGAATGATGAACTTCAAAAGCATATAACTGTTAACATTCAAATCGAAATGGATTGGATATTCATTAAAATCAAATAATTAATTAATTAGTTTCCTAAAACTTTGCTAAAAAGATTCTTTCCATAATAATGCTCCGGCTGGATATTATTGTATGGACAATTTTGCCCCTGTAGAGTGTTACCATAATTGAGAGTCTACATTGTTTACATAAAAAAATGTTTACATTTGAAGCTCCCTCTATATATATATATGTTTCACCATATGAAATCAAACACAATTTTCATCTATAATCTATTTCACTTCATGAAATTAACAACAGTTTTCGTCTATATATCATTTCAACTCATGAAATCAAACACAATTTTCTTGTTGGACTTAAAAGTTGTATTCAAGTTAAAGGGTTTAACTTTAAATATCTTGAGGAGGCAACTTTTGACTAACTTTGATATAAATAGCTTTTGTTAGTCAATTTTCTTATAGCACTTACTGTAACACCCCAAAATTTCGCAATTCGCAATATGCTGGTTTTAGTCAAGCGGACGTCCGCATAGGGCTCGGGCAGGACATCTGCATCTTTCCACGGAAGCAGCAGAAACTTGGGAGACATTCGATCAGAGCAGGGTCGGACGTCCGCATGGCCCTAGTCGGACGTTCGCGCGATGTCTGATGGGTTTTTGCCCTTCTTGCTTAAAAGAAAACCGTCTTCTCTCTCTCCCACTTTATTTTTCAAACTTTAAATCAGATCTCTCTCTCTCTCTCAAATCAATTTCTTCCCCAAGAAACTTCAAACCCTCCCTTTATCTTCTTCATCTTCTCCACTCAAACCAAACCCATTTCCACCATTTTTGAAGATATGGAAGCTTCAAGCTATTGTGGGAAACTAGGAGCTTTTGTGTTAGTGCCATATTTCTTATATTGTATCAAGTTGAGGGACCATTATTGTAATTGTAGTACTTAGGTATAAATAGCCTAAATGTAGTTCATTTCTTCATATGTGCTTTAACAAGAACACTTGTATCCAATCTACTTGTAACTATCACCTTCAAGATTCATTAATGAGAGATGACTTGTGATTCAGTTGTCTGTGTTTGATTACTTGTCTCTAGGATCACAATTGGTATCAGAGCAAGCAATCGAGATCAGATCATTCAATCTTTCACAGATTTTTTGACCATTTTTGCTGCTGGTCATGCATCTGTATCACTATTCTCTGATGAAGAATCTGTTGCCGATGATGATGATACGTCTCTGGATTCTTGGTATGATATAGATAAAGTTATCTTTGCGGCTTCTTCTGATGACGATGTTCCAAAAACTGGTGGTAACAATAATGACTCTGACGATGGTTCTGACTCTGATCACGACCCAGATGTTTCCAAAATTCCACAACATGTTGGCCCGAGACCTCATGTTGAAAGCTCCGATGCTGATTCTACTTGGAATATTGAGAACGTTGTTTCTCTTGGAGATATAAGGATGGATGAGGGTGTAACAGTCGAAACAGAAATAAATGTGAGCTTAGAGATGGAAAGAAAAGAAAATTGTTGAGCGTGTGACATGATCTGAAAAACAAGAAATGATAGATCTTTCCCAAACCAGGTCTAGCCGGGTAGCTACATCTACTACCGACGTGCATCTGTGTCCGTCATGTATTGAAAAAGACATAGTGGACCCAGCTACGCATTGCACAACCCCTCTTAGCCACTCATAAACTTCTCAACAAGTTGATGTTTCAGTTTCACAGGGGGATAAAGCAGAAACACAATCGATAACACATGCGGTGTTTGCTGGTATTTAAAAAGATAGGCAGTTGCCCCCGCCATCAACTTCATTTCAGAGAACTTTTAGTCTAGAGCCATTTGGTTACACTACCTTTCCTAGGACACGTCCGACGGTCACTTTACCGATAGTGACACAATCTATTGGTAGCTTTCGTGCACCAATCAGAACACCCCGAGTGTTGTCGCCATTCGTTGGTGCTTCACGAGGATCGGGTGGAAGACCTGTCAACGTCAACACTATGCCAGCATTGAGCACAGGCTATGTGGTTGCTTCAACCGTCATGACAACCGGTAATCTACGTGGTCAGGGTTCAAATGTTAGTCTCGTTCGCACAAAAACAACTGAGACCTATGATTGGTCTGCCACCTCATTATGTGACGCTTGATTTTCTACATGTGGCATTAGATTCATTGAACGTGTCTTATCAAAAGCAGACGGCGGAGATGCAAAAGATCGTTAGTAAGTTGTTAGAAGAGGTACAAAAAGCAGTAAAAGGAAAATTTGTGTTGGAGACACCTGTCACTCAGCCTGAAACACCTGTTAGCCAACCACTCTCAAACACTCAACATATACCTCATATTGCCACATCTACCCCTGGTACATCATCCCATCCTGAAAAACCCATTCCTACTCATGAACTAAAATCACAACTCTTGGCCCGGTTACTTGAACAATGAGAAAATGTTGATGCTGACGAAGTGGAACTTGTTGGTCTGTTAAGGAAGGAAATGAGATTCAAACACAAATGGCTACCAAATATGACATCTAGGCTATTCAATAGTCAATTCAACAACTTACTCGGGCAGTAAGTTCTGGTTTCAATGAAATTTCAGAAACAAAGTTGTTGTTCTGGAGCAATCATGCAAATCCCAAGCTCAGCCAACCAAAGAAAACATGATGATCAGGATGATCCTGATCACCATGAGGGGGAAAAGAGAACTGTTAGCTCCAATCTTTCTGTTTATAGAAGTATCGAAAAATAGTCTAAGTATAGAATTCTTCGACAGAGGCTCTGCCGAGTCACCGAGTAGACCGAAGCATAGAAGTCTTCGACAGAGGCTCTGCCGAGTAACCGAGAAGACCGAAGTAAAGAATCACCAGAAGACTCTTCAATGCGGACAAGGCCACAGAGCCTCTGTCACACTTGACAAAGCCTCTGTGGTATAAAAGACTAGAGCTCTATACAAGGACAATCGTGCTTCTCGCAATTTCTGCTGTACGAAGATCCTGAAGATCATTCGTACAAGGCGTGACCTGACAACTCCATGTGTCAAACTCTGATGGGTCTTAGCCTTAGTAGGAGCTGGCGCATTTAATTAACGTTGTACCTGCAATAGTACCTGAATAGTGTCTATGTACCTTCAGTCCTTGTTGTCCAGAACTTGTCCCCTTTAGAAGTAGTATAAATAGAAGACTGATGTTGAGTTCTTCTATTAAGCTTTGCACAACACACGCACCATTAGAACAGAATTCTTGTTATATCATCGGTGTTCTTGGTGTTCTATTCATATCAATATACAGTGGGTTATTGAGCTATTTATCCGTGTTATTTACAATATACGTATTTGATATTGTGTGTTCTTCTACCTTATTATATCTTTTAGTTCGTTAAAAACGCTTCCGCATTATATCTTGTTTGAACTATTAGATAGAATCATCATTGTTAAGCAAAACAGGAACCAACAATTGGTATCAGAGTAGTTCTTGATTTTCTATATCAACAGATCCTCACTTACAATGATTTTTGGTAGAAACCTGGAGTAATTTTAACCTGTTCTTCACTTATTTCAAAACAGCCTATGTTTTTCTTCCATTCTCGACCTGTTCGACTTTGGTAAACTTACAATATGCTACTACGGTTAAATCTCCATTTTAGTGCATTGTTCAAAGGTTTTAAGCTTAGAAACACCATTCGAAACATCCACTTCATACTCTGAAAGTTTACAGTTCATACCCTATTTTCTGGATTTCTCATCTTCTTTCAAAATGACAAACACAAACAACTTCTTCACCGCTGGTTCTTTAACCAAGCCACCCACACTACTCAGAGATGAGTACCCTCGGTGGAAGATACGAATGATTCACTTCATCGAGGGTACTGACAAAGACCTTCTCTACTATATCAACAATCCACCTTTCGTACCAATGACCACAGTACCCCGTGTACCTTCCACATACAACACTCCAGAAATCCCTGAGCACGAGAAACCAAAGACCAAGGACAAGTGGTCAGACCATGATTGGGCAAAATATGAAGTTGCTCAAAAGACTAAGAGACTTCGGATCATGGCCATACCTAATGACCTTTTCCAATCCCTAGATGCGTGTGAATCTGCATACGATCTATGGAAGGAACTGGAAAAACAACTGGAGGTTGGGGCCAAAACTCAGAAGAACCGCAGAGCCCAATGCATCAACGAGTACTACGCATTCAAAGCTCTGTCGACAGAATCTCTACAGTCAACATATGATCGGTTCAACTCTCTAATCAACAAGTGCAAGAAGTTCGGAATCCACAGAACATCTGAGGAGAACAATGTCATGTTCCGAAAGAGTCTCAATGAAGAATGTCTCCAGCTGTCTATGTCTCTGCAAACAAATCAGGACTTAGACTCCTGGACTCTGTCAGATCTCTATGGAGCGTTGGCAGCCCAAGAGCCTCGGATTGCACAAGCAAAAGCTCAAATCAGTGCACCTCTTGCAATGGTTGGTAAGACTACAGAAGCTAAAGAGAAGCCGAAGAAGGAGAAAGCTGTGGAAGAGAAGAAGGAGAAGAAGAAGAAGATCTTGATCGTTGATAGTGAAGAGGAGGAGGCGGTGGAAGAAGAGGAGGCAACTATGGCCTCTATAGCTAAATCGTTAGCTCTTTTGATAAGGGAATTCAGGAGAGGATATCAGAAGAAATCTGGTAATGAACGCTACGGAAGAGAAGGGTCAAATGACAAGAACAACAGAGGTGGTGACCGACAGAGGTCAGACGACAAAGCTGGCAACGCTCCACAGAATCAAGGATGTTACAATTGTGGTAAGCCAGGCCACTACGCCAATGAATGCAGGAGCAAATCAAACCGCCCTCAGAGGGATTCGGCTTTCTACAAAAAGAAAGCAGAATATTTTGCTCAGAAGTTACTCATGGTGAATCAAGAAAACTGGCAGTCAGATACATCCTCTGACGAAGGAGAAAAGAAGAACGCCCTGTTCTATGGCATGACAGAGGTCAGCTCCGACTCCGATAGTGAGGTATCCACCTCTGACTCTTACACTAATCAAGCAGAAGATGATTTGCTCAAACTAAACATTGAACACACAGAACTTAAAAAGTCCTGCAAAAGTGTTCAAAAGAAGCTTACCTTCTTTGAGAGAGAAGCTAGACTTCTCACTCAAGAAAAGGCTAAAATCTTTCAAGAAAAGGAAGAAATTGAAACAAACTGGAACAAATACCTAAATCCTTTGAAACAAAAGATTTCTGAACTTAACTCAGTCTTAAAAGCAAAAACTAAAGAACTTATGGATGTTGAGTGCGACAGAATGAATATCCTAGCTCTTAAACATTATTTTCAAAAGGAAAGAGAAGTCCTCTGTCAAGATTTACTCAGAAGAGATCTTTTAATCAAGAAATATCAAGATGCACAGAAGGTGTACGAGAAAATTAATACACAAATAGGAAGACGGCAAATTGGCTTCTGTGATATAGATCCATACACTGGAAATAAAAGAAACAAGTCTCTGTTCTCTCTATTTCATATTGGAAATACAAGAAAACCTGGATTTCCAAACTTACTCTCTGTAAGCAAAAGGCGAAAAGTCTCTGGGGAACCTCACCAGAGGAAACCTCTGAAGATGATAAATGTGTGGTTTGAAAACACAGATTTGTCACCTTCAATATCTGTCAAAAGAGAATCCAAACCTAAGAAATATATGAAAACTCAAGATCAGATAGGTATCTTCAAGTTTGGTGACCCCGAGACTCAAACACAGGTTGCCTTTGTCTGCATGATAAACTCTGAAAAGAAATTATCGGCAGAGGCACCTGAGTTCAAACCTAACATTTCAGAAGAAAAACTTAAAGATATCTCTGAAAAGGAGTTGATGGAAATCGGGAAAAATAACTTTTACGAAAACCTCTGTACACCCTCTATCGATCACAATCTCTCTGATGAAACCTTAAAAGATACTTCTGTTGACATGGAAAATAATCTCACTGAAAAGAACGAAAGCGAGTATGGCATATGCTCTGAAAATCTAGCCTCTATCGAAAGAAAACTAAGTGACTCAACCTCTGTATATGAGGACGATTCATCTTCTGACAAATCTGAGACTGTCTCTAAGTCAGAGATAGTACCTTGTGACTCAGAGGATTTTAAACTACCCTCTGGAGTTCTTAACAGAACTATTCCTCCCAAGGAGAAAATCACAAGAGTTCCTATCTGTCCAGATTTTTTGGACATGTGTATACAAGCCAAAACTTCTCTTGAGCTTGAGAAAATCAAACAACAAAAGAAAACATCGTCTCAAAATTCAACAAGTTCAAAGACTTCAAAACCCTTAAGGCCTATTAAAGAAAAACTAACATGGCAACAGAAGGGTAAATGGGCTGAAAATAACAAATCTTTTTCTTCTGTGACAGTGAAACCTGCAGAAGTTCACCACAGAAGGGGTCTACAGAAGGCTACTCTCAACAACGGAATTTGCAAACAAGAATCTAGCCTACATAGGTCTTCTTGTAATAGGAAGTCAAATGTTAGGATAGAATGTAATGCATTTGTGCCCCCATTTAATGTTTTCAATGAAAAGTTCAAGCAAATCTCTTCGCACATTCATTATTGTCATTGTTTTGATCTCATGTATCGATTAAATCAACACTTCTCAAGTCCACAATGTTTCATCTCTATACCCAAAAAGAATACTAAATTCAAGGGTAAGAAGAAACAAAATGGCTCTTCAAAAGAAGCTAAAACCAAACCCAAGAATGCTAAGGCAAACTTGAAGACCCCTAACAAAGCTGGACCCATTTGGATATGGGTACCTAAAACTTTCTGATTGTCTTGCAGAAGCAGTATGTGCCAATCTAGTATCTTGACTCCGGATGCTCGCGACACATGACTGGCGACAGAGGTCTACTATCCTCCTACAAAGATAAATTCGATGGAGGATCTGTTACCTTCGGTGACAACAAGAAGGGTATATAAAGGCTACGGAGTCATCAAGCAGGAAAACATAACCGTATGCAAAGTTGCATATGTGGATGGCCTAAAGCCCAATCTTCTCAGTGTTAGCCAACTCTGCGATACGGGTTTCGACGTAATGTTCAAAAGAACCTTCTGCTCTCTACAAGGTGAGGACACATGAGTCGAACTTCTGCGAGCCGAACGAAGAGGCGATCTTTACCTCATGAACTTCTGTGCCAAGGACAAGGAAGACAAGCTCTGCCTTGTTGCTTGTAAAAGCGAAGAAGCCTGGTTATGGCATAACAGGTTCTGCCACCTAAACTTTCATACTCTAGATAAGCTTGTTAAACTTGATCTAGTCAAAGGTCTGCCAAATGTTAAATTTAATAAAGATCAATTGTGCCCTGCTTGCGAAATGGGAAAACTCAAAAGAGTTTCCCATAAAGGCAAGACTGATGTATCTTGCCCTAGGCCTCTGTACATGCTTCATGTTGACCTCTGCGGTCCAATCGCTACACAGAGCCTAGGTGGCAAGAAATATATACTTGTTTTGATCGATGAATATTCAAGATTTACATGGGTTGAATTTGTTAGAAATAAATCAGATGTTCCAAACATTCTGATAAATTTAATGAAAAGAATCCAAGTTCTGTATGAGTGCAGGATTCAGAAACTAAGAAGCGACAATGGCACAGAATTCAAAAACTCTGTCATTGAAGCCTATCTTACAGAAGAAGGCATATAACAGAACTTTTCTGCTGCACGCACCCCACAACAGAATGGCGTGGTTGAACGAAAGAACCGCACGCTTGTGGAGGCTGCAAGAACGATGCTGACAGCATCGGGATTACCAATGTCTTTTTGGGAAGAAGCAGTATCAACCGCTTGCTACACCCAAAATCGATCAACCATAGTAAGGAGGCACATCAAGACACCGTATCATTTGATCATCAAAAGGCGACCAAACACCAAGTTCTTTCATGTATTTGGATGCAAGTGCTTTGTCTTAAATGATAGAGAAACAAGTGGAAAGTTTGAGGTGAAAGCAGATGAAGGCAAGTTCAATGGGTACTCTGCCACATCTAAGGCCTACAGAGTTTATCTTCTGCGATCACGAACCATTGTAGAAAGCATCAATGTGTCTTTTGACGATTCCTTTCAAAAGACTTCTGAATAAATCAGTTCAAAACTCGGTCAAAATAAGGAATCCTCTAGCATCTCAAAGACAAGAGAAGAAGACTTAAATCTTCTATTTGAAGAGATGTTCCATGATGATATTGATCCCTCTGCTGGAGCCGTCAGAGCCTCTGGAGAAACATCTTCTGCAAACCAGACTGAGTCAGGTATATCTCTAACTGGTCCATTAAATACTTCATTCGCTTCTGTGAATCATACAGATGCACATGCTGAGGGGGAGCGAACAGAAGCTGAAGATAATACAACCAGGGACTCAACCACAGAGGCTCCTGAAATATCTACTCCAGCTACTACAGAGGAATCAATAACAGAGGAAAACGAAGACTCTGTCTCCACTTCCTCAGAGGATCAAATTCCAACTTCAATCCCTATAATCCCACAAGCTGAAATACCAAGCACAAGCACATAAGTGCCATCTACAACAGAGGTTGCACCAGAACCACAATGTGCAACTACATAGGTTCATCTTTATGACTCAAATGACCATCTTCCAAGAACAACACAGTGGATGAAAAGCCATCCTCCAAGCCTTATAATCGGTGACCCTTCTGAAAAGGTCAAGACAAGATCAGCCACTGCTAATTTTTGTTTCTTTACAAATTTCATCAGTGTGATCCAGCCAAAAAGAATCTCTGAAGCCCTAGATGATCCAAACTGGGTAGATGCTATGCAAGAAGAGCTTCTACAGTTTGACAGAAACAAGGTATGGACCCTAGTACCTCTGCCACGAGGAAAACAAGCAACAGGGACAAAATGGGTCTTCAGAAACAAGAAGGACGAGGATGGGGTGGTCATTAGAAACAAAGTGAGATTAGTGGCCAAGGGATATCGCCAAGAAGAAGGCATTGATTACGATGAAACTTTTGCCCCTGTCGCACGGCTCGAAGCAATAAGAATCTTCTTAGCCTTCGCAGCCCACATAGGTTTCAAAGTTTTTCAAATGGATGTAAAATCTGCTTTTCTGAATGGTGAAATCCAAGAAGAAGTATATGTCTAGCAGCCACCATGGTTTGAAAGTTCCAAGTACCCAAAATACGTGTACTACCTCGACAAAGCTCTGTATGGACTGAAACAAGCTCCAAGAGCATGGTACGAAAGACTTTCAACCTTTATTCTCAATAATGAATTCGATAGAGGTACAACCGATACTACTTTGTTTTACAAACGAAAAGGTGATGAGATTCTGCTTGTACAGATTTATGTGGATGACCTTATTTTTGGGTCTACAAATGCACAACAATGCAAAGATTTTGAAAAACTCATGCAAAGTGAGTTTGAAATGAGTATGATGGGAGAATTAAACTTCTTCCTCGGACTCCAAGTAAAACAATCATCAGAGGGAATTTTTATAAATCAAGCTAAATATGTCTCCGACATACTTTCAAAATTCAGTCTCTCTGATGCCTCTGTAATGAAGACGCCAATGGCCACTGGAAATAAATTATTCTCAGATCCAAATGGCACATCTGTAGAGTGCAAGCTTTACAGAGGTATGATTGGGTCTCTGTTATACTTAACAACAAGTAGGACTGATATAATGTATGCCACATGCCCCTGTGCAAGATATCAAGCTAACCCAAAGGAATCCCAATATATTGCTTTAAAGAGGATCTTCAGATACCTGAAAGGGACCAAAACTTTTGGGCTCTAGTATCCGAAGAACTCTGGCTTTGGTCTTAAGGAATACACAGATTCAGATTATGGAGGATGCAAGCTTGATCGAAAAAGCACCTCTGGGAGCTGTCAATTCCTGGGAGGTAAACTCGTCAGCTGGACTTCGAAGAAGCAAAAATGTGTGTCCACATCTACAGCAGAAGCTGAATATGTTGCTGCTGCTAGCTGTTGCTCCCAAGTTCTGTGGATGAAAACTCGGCTAAATGACTATGGCCACAACATATACAAAATACCCATCTTCTGTGATTCAAAAAGTGCCATAGCCATCTCTGCCAATCCACTTCAGCACTAAAAACAAAGCATATCGATATCCGTTACCACTTTCTGAAGCATCATGTTGAACATGGCACAATAGAAATGCACTTTGTGACCACTGAATACCAGCTTGTAGACTTATTCACCAACGCACTTGATGAGAAAATATTCCTTTTCTTGGTGGGTAAGCTGGGAATGATTAACATGAGTTGAATCCTCTGTAAGTAAGATCTGAACTTCTTGTAAATATGTATATATATTTAAAACTCTTCTGTATGTAAATTCTTAATCATCAAAAGTTCTGTAACCAACAGAGCTTCTGTGGAATTGCTCAGAGCCTCTGACAATCTCCACAGAACCTCTGATGAGATTGACCTATGTCCTGTGCACTACTTATCTCATTTGATCCAAGCATAAGTCAAGGGGGAGCAGAAGGAGACCTTGAACTGATCTACAGAGGTTGATCATTCAAGGGGGAGCCAAAGAAGAGATGTCATCAATCAAATTCACAGAAGTGAAGGTTTTTGTCGAACAAGGGAGAGCCAAAAGATAAGTATGTCGTACAAATCCTTTTTGAAAACAATTTTCTAGGACATCAATTTCCAAATACGTCCTAGAAACACTGTTTAAAACATTCCAAACAAGTAATGATCAAAAAGATTTTCAAACCTTCCGTTAGGAGAAATTTAAGGTCATAGAGCCTCTACTGAGCTCAACAGAGCTTCTGTAAGCCGGATCCTCCATAACTACACATTTCATACGGGAACTCTATCGATCAACTTCAATGTCTTAAAGAAGGTTTCTAGTCATAAACTTCACTCCACCACAGAACCTATGTTGACTAATCTAGGTATTCAAAGGCTACTCGTACAAAACCTTTTTCCCAAACAGTTTTCTCAGACACTAATTTCCAAATATGTCCTAAAAACAATCCTTAAAACAATTAAAACTTTGGATGATCAAAAAGTTTTATGAATCTTTAGTTATTAGAAGTTATCACTCATAGAGCCTCTGCTGGCTTTGATAGAGCCCCAAAACCTATGTGGATGAAAATTTTATGCTAAAGACTATCGATCCTCTCCAATGAATTTTCAAACATTTTTGGTAAAGGTGCAAGCACAGAGGAGACATTAAAGGTAGGTTTCAGAATCACAGAACTCACTCCACTACAGAGCCTCTATTGATTCTGACACTTAACTCTTTATGGAAACTCTGTAAAAAGGGAGTTATTTACCGCGAGTGACAGACCCCCGACAGAAGAAATACCCACGCGCCAAGCATTAATGGGCCGCGCATGACATCTAATCGTGCTCTGACACATGTGACGTGGTAGATTTTCATTGGACGTGCGCACCACACGTTTCTTCTGAAACTTGTGCCCCGCTGTAAAACTCAAGTGCGGACCCCAAATGTTTATTGAATTCACTTTTACCACGGAATTCTATCCGTTTCTACCCTCACTATAAAACCCCGTTCCCATTCTCTCTTAAACCTTTTACGAACTTACTCTCTTCATCTTCTCCGGCGAACCTTGCAATAACCTTCAACTTCTATTTTCTACTCTCTTTCTTGAAGATAATCTCAAATGGCTTCTACTTCCAACGCCCCGGTGAACTCCCCATCTCATTCTGAGCACTCCCAGAATCCTGAAATAGCGAGAAACCTAGAACAGGATAACTCCGGCGACATAGCAGATTTTGCTCCGACAACCCATTTTCAAAACTTCATCGCACATGAACACTTTGAACGTTTCTCCCCTTAAAACCCAACAACCAATAGTTGGTTCCCTCCAAAACCGCTTTTGGGGAAGAACATGCCATTCTTCTTCACATTCTGGAAAAACATTACCTCAACCCCCTACTAACCAAAACTGTCAACAAAATCCCCGCCAGATACCTCAATCAATTATGGCAAAGCAGCAGATTTGACCCAGAAGATAGACAGATAAAGGGCTACATCTCAAAATCAGACAAATCCGAACACCTTGAACTCAAGTTCAACAGAACCATGTTCTCACTTGAGTTCAGCGTACCCACAAGAGGTATCCTAGGGATAAAGGCATACGCAGAAGAACCCACAGACACAGAGCTCTGCAGGTTTGTTGAGATGTTAGGGTACAACACAACCCTAAGAAAAAGGAATAATTTCAGAAGAAATCGACTCCCCCCTCTGTGGAATACCCTCTTCTCCATTCTCAACAGATGCCTAACGGGAAAAGTGGGCAGTCCAAACCAGACTTCTCATCAAATCTTGGCCATTATGTATGGAGTGTACTACGACCTTCCTCTGGACTACGCCACCCTCATGATGCAAGAAATGGTTAACACCACCGACCGCAAAATATCCTCCCAAAAGACCAAAGGACGCTCTGCAGAAGCTCTACCTCCTCTGCAATATCAGCGTATTTTGGGTGTACTTCTAGAACCTCTGCTCCTTCTACAAAAATGGCCAATGGAGGGACCAACGGCCAGAATGTATGCCATGACAAAGAACTCCCCAACAGAGCACGAAGACAAATGCCCATTCTACAGACCTCTGCCAACCAAGCTTCTGGGATATGCTACAGACGAGACCCTTAGGTTAGAATACATACGCGATCATAGGACTCCAGAACCGAGTCCTGTGACACCCCCGCGTCTAGGAGCCTCTATAGGAGATCAGGTAGTTGAGCGGATGACAGATGAAGAATGGCCAGTGGCCTTGGCTAAGCATCAAAAAGTACAAAAGAACTTTCATGCTCTGAGAAATACAATTCTCTCCCCTACTTCCAAGAGCAAAACCTCTGCCAAGAAGAAGAAGAAAGCTCACAAGAGAAGGAAAACGACAGAGGGAACCACTACCAGTGCTGTTCAAACCCAACAGTCCCCTCCTCATGCAACAGAAGTTGGATCCTCTGCACCTCCCCTCCTCCAAAAGACAAAAAGAAGAGAAAACATAAGTCTTCTGAGGAGGGTGCCCCCAAACCAAAGAAAAGGAGGAACAAGAAGAAATCCAAGAAACCTCACACTCCTCTGCAGACTATCGCAGAGGAAACTGATATGCTCGAAGAAACCCATGAGCAACCTCTGCAATCCCCTTCACCTATCAACTATGCAGAAGATCAGGGTGATTTTTCTGTCTTCCTCCAACAACCCGGGATCGCACACTCTTTAGACCCTTCTGGATGGACCGCAGAAGCTCTATCTCATCATTCAACAGAAGCTCCAGACTTCAGAATCTCTTCTGACTTAGATGATGATGACCAAACCCCATAGAATATTCAGTCTGTGACTCTAGAAGTACTACAGAACCCCTTCACACAACCTGGTTTTGATGTGCTAAGAGCAAGCCCAGAGCATCTGGTTAAAACTACCACCAAAACCCCACCAGTCTTAGTCTCAGATGTAGATTCTGATGAAGAAGAACATAACCATGTAACCAAAGGACCTCTGCATCCCCATGTACGGCAATTAATTGGCTCTTATCCAATGTACGACTCTTTAGTCACTGGGACAGAAGCCGCAACAGAGGTTAGGGTAGAAGCAGCGGGCCGTAGGATAGAAAGAGAGGCTGAAACAATAGATGGGGAAGAAGTGATAGGATGCCCAACAGAGAAAGAATCCAGAACTGATGCCTGCACCCAGATCTTAGACATTTACTTTCTTTCCATCCGATGTACGCCACACTTGTACAAGAAGCCGAAGGCGCTAGGGTAGAAGTAACAACAAAGGTAGATGTTGCGGGCACTTAGGGCGAAGTAGTGCTAGGGTGCTTGACAGAGGGTGAAACAGACAAAGATGCCGTAGTTTAAGAAGGCACACAACCCCAACCAACTCCCAGTGCAACCCACACTTCTATTACCGCTAGTCTAGTGGCAGAAGGTAATATTGAACAAGAGCAGCACAGCTCGAACCCACCCCAAACTGATCGGGCAGAGAAAATTCCTTCCACCTCTGTGCCACTAATAGCCAGGGAAACCATTCCAAGGGAGTCCTCTCAAAAGGACTTACCCTTAGTTTGTGATCCATCGCCCCTGATCACAATAGAAATCCCTACAGAGGAATTCGTTTCCTCTGACACGCACACACATATAGGTCCAACAGGCTCTTTAGAGGAGCTTAGAGTGCACAAGGACGGAGAGACTCTAGACAAGTCTCTGAGTCAACATAAGGATACTCTTGTACCCACCTCTGGAGTGGATCAAGACAATGTCCTTAACAGAACCTCTATAGAGTCTGAGGCTGAAAAAGCCTCTGCTCGAGGATTAGAGGGAAATCCTTCCATCCTCAACATCAAAACAGGGACGAAAGAAGGTGTCCAAGGAGCAGGGACTCACTCTGGGGACGAATGTGTTCCCCAAGAGGTTACACCAAGTCCACATGTATCAAGGGATGAGTTCCAAACCCTTGTCACCTCTATGGACACCACATTGAAAGAGTTGAAAAGCTCTTTTGATTCTTTTACAGATACAACTTCCAGGGCCATTACTGATCTAAACACCAAAATGGACAATCTGTCCACAGAGGTGCAAAATGCCCTAGCCCAGATGAAGTCAACTGCTACAACCTCTACCACCTCTGTTGCTGCTAACTTCGAGAAAGCTACTACCTCGGCTTTCCAAAGCTCTGTGAAAGCCCTACTTGAACAACTGAAGACAGCTCAAACGCCAACTTCTGTGGGCCTTACACCAGAAGATCTGAAGAAGGCCCTCGAGTAAGTTCAGGAGCAAACTACAAGGGAAACTCTGGCCATGAAACCATCTGACTACATGACCAGAGCTCAGCTCACAGAACTCGGCCAAGGGGTAATCAACCAGGTCACAGAGCTCATCACAGCCTTCACTGCTGCCAGCGCAAATTATGTAAAAGACTTCAGAAAAAGGGTCGACAAAATGCGTTTCAACACAGAGGCAGAGCTCACAACTCTCTTTGGCCTCTGTTATGATCTGTGCGCAAAGATGATAGCTGCAGGTGCAGTACCGCCCAAAAAGCCAGAAGCTTCATGCAGAGCAGAGGGCACGAAAGATAAGGGTCAGGATGACTCTAATGGTGACTCTGATAATTCATCAGATCATCCTGAGGGGGAGAAACAAAGGGAGAAACCTGCAAGCAGAGGTCTACCAGCTCCACCGGTATCAGCAGAACCCCTAAACCAAATTTCCCCAACTCAAACCCAAGGAGGAAACCAACAACAGACCACAGAGGCAACAACCACCTCTGTAGAAATACCCTCTGAAGAAACCCCAATTCAAACCCAAATACCCGAAACAACTACAGATCAACAACAGATCAACAACAGAAGTCCACAGAGGAAACACCCACATCTGTGGAAACAACTTCTGTATTCGGAAAAGATGTGCCAATCCGTGAAGAATTCCAAATCCTAACATCCTCCGAAGAAGATCAACCATCCCAATCACCAAAACCAAAATCACCAGAAGAACTCCCTTCCCCAACACCAGAAGCCGAAAAGACAAAGCCCACATCTGCCACACCCAAAACCAGAACCAAAACCATTGCTCACAAAAGAAAACATCTGAGCAAAACCACAGAAGCCTCACCTACAAAACCCACATCACCAACCAAGCCCTCAGAAGCACATGTGACAAAACCAACAGAGGAAACCCCCACAAAACCTACAGAAGTACCTCTGTCAAAGCCCTCAGAACCCCAAAGGACAAAACCCACAGAGGCAACCCCATCTCTACAAGAAGATCTATAGCCGAAGGTAAAAGACAAAGGCAAAGGGATAATGAAAGAGGAACCCAAGAAGAAGAAGCCAAAGCATCAACCAGCAGAAAATTTGATGAAGAGCTCTTTTGATGCATATGTGACACCAAAGCCAGAACAAGAAGACTGGGCTTTCGGAGCTACCCCTCTGTCAAACATAGCAAATATAGATCCGAAGGCAAAGTCACAGAGGATCGAGTGGCCCAAATCCAGAAACAAATGGATGCTCTACGCAGGCCCATGCCTCCACCTAGTGCACCTCCATAACAGATGGAAGAGGTGGTATACAGATATCTGTACAACAGAAGTGCCAGAGATCTTCTGCCACCAACCATTCAGGATCCCAACTTCCATGCTGACCTCGAAAATACCTTCACAAGAACAACACCCAAGCCAAAACACCAAGTCTTCTCAGAGTCCAAAATCGACAAGGTCATATACTGTAAGTTTTCTCAAACCAGAACCACTCCTAAGGTTCCTATAACATCTATAAGGTCAAAAGGGAGGACAGAATCGTGACCCAATTCTCAGATGCTGATCTGAGAAATCTAAGTCCCTACGACCTACCCGACCTTCTTAAATGGACGAAAGAGAACTTCACTACAGATGCAATTCGAAGGGCATACAGGGTGATCAGGAAAGCCATGCGAGAGAAACTTCTGCTATACAGCCTTGTCGACTTCCAATTAGGACGAGATCTCAGAGTAAGAAACCTAAATCTCCGACCACCAGAAAATGACTGCCCATCCTCTGCCATACCAAACACGATCATTACATCTCCAAGAGCTGGGTTAGTTTATCAAGATCCTTCTGGGAATTCTAGATTGTTCGTAGAGATGGACTGTAAGAAGTATGCAACAAATACTTTGACAGAGTTCAGAGCAAGCCTCGTGGAACATAGAGGAACGGAGCTCATGAATCAAGCTCTCGCAGATAGACTGATAGAGGTCAACGACCAAGTAATCAACTTCAGAACCCTCTGCATCAGTTTCTATCAAGAGCTTAGAGAATTAGGATTCGACAACAGAAGTTTCAACGACTTCAAAGACGCCAACGTCTGATATCCTCCGCCAACCTCTGCAAATCTTTCCTTTCATAATGTAATCAAATGTAAGTACCTCTGGCATAATTCTGTATGAAAGAAAAGTAAAATCTTTTGAGGTATTTTATTTCACCTCTTGTTATGTACTTAGCCTAGAAAACCTTGCACTTTTCAATTTTATATTTTTCAATACTTAGGGGGGGATTGTTAGCTCCAATCTTTCTGTTTTTAGAAGTATGAAAAATAGGCTAAGTATAGAAGTCTTCGACAGAGACTCTGCCGAGTCACCGAGAAGACCGAAGCATAGAAGTCTTCGACAGAGGCTCTGCCGAGTAACCGAGAAGACCGAAGTAAAGAATCACCAGAAGACTCTTCAATGCGGACAAGGCCACAGAGCCTCTGTCACACTTGACAAAGCCTCTGTGGTATAAAAGACTAGAGCTCTATACAAGGACAATCGTGCTTCTCGCAATTTCTGCTGTACGAAGATCCTGAAGATCATTCGTACAAGGCGTGACCTGACAACTCCATGTGTCAAACTCTGATGGGTCTTAGCCTTAGTAGGAGCTGGCGCATTTAATTAACGTTGTACCTGCAATAGTACCTGAATAGTGTCTTTGTACCTTCAGTCCTTGTTGTCCAGAACTTGTCCCCTTTAGAAGTAGTATAAATAGAAGACTGATGTTGAGTTCTTCTATTAAGCTTTGCACAACACACACACCATTAGAACAGAATTCTTGTTATATCATCGGTGTTCTTGGTGTTCTATTCATATCAATATACAGTGGGTTATTGAGATATTTATCTGTGTTATTTACACTATACGTAATTGATATTGTGTGTTCTTCTACCTTATTATATGTTTTAGTTCGTTAAAAACGCTTCCGCATTATATCTTGTTTGAACTATTAGATAGAATCATCATTATTAAGCAAAACAGGAACCAACAAGAACTATAGTTGAAATTGATGGTGAGTCAGAACATGTGGAGCTTGGTGGTACAAGTCAAAATGTGAGTCATGTTCCGGAAAGACAGGATGATGAGACAGTCAATGAAGTTCTAGATGATGTCACACCTAGGGTTAAGGTGGTGATAATAGAACGAAAGAGGAAAGAATGGTGGATGCTATGATTCAGGGCATAGTATATATTTATTCGGAGGATGAGCCCTATAGAACAGTTTCCAAGATTAAAGAGAAAATTGATGATGTCTTTGAAGCTGTTGGGGATGTTTAGACTGTAGATTCAGATTCAGATGATTATGATCAGGTGCTTCAACAACGAGATGATCCGGTAATAGACATTCCTGAACTTAATATTCTTGTTATTCGTGATGGCACTATAAAAGATCCGGTTTCAAAAGCAGAAATTAGAATTTATCAACAGTTGATTGATAGAGAACCAAACATTGATAGAAGAGGGCACAAAATAAGGATTCTAACTCCATATCAAGAGGATGTTAGAAGAGATTTGTTTGTAAAGAATGTTCAAAGGATAGATCTGGTGAAGCTGTATTCAATCGAGAAGATGTCGTCACTTCATCGAATAAAGTTTCTACATGTCATGAAAGAAAGGGATCAGAACATTGACTGCGTGAGAACTGATAAAGAGATAGTGAAAATAGTGAAGATTGAATCCAAGAAACTGCTCAATGTGTGGTATCTGGAGTTCACTATGTATAGAACGGATGGAAAGGAGTGGTTCTTTACAGAGGCTGACTTCAAACGTTTAAAGTGTGAAGACCTTCTCAATTTGTATGACATACTTGCCCGAACCCCGAACAAGAACAAAGAATGGTCTGAAGCCTATCAGTCTGCAAAGAGATTCATGAAGAATATGGTAAAAAATTTCTATCTCACTGACTTTCAGATAGGATTAGAAGCAGGTCAAAACAGAGTCAACATCCTAAAACCCAATAAGAGGCTATCTGATATTCAAGGTATTCCTGTTTACATAATTCTTGAGAAACCAAAATTTGGTATTGTTTACTTCAATGGTAAGAAGAAGAAGAAGAAGTTCTTACGGTTTGCCGAAGTGAACAAATACAGTGATGGGACATTTAAGTTCATTCAGATTCAGCTTGAGAGCAAAATCAGATTGGATGAAAAGGGTCATGTAAAACTGGTGGCAAAGGACAAGAAGCTGATTGACCGTGCCTTAGAAGCCATCAAGAAAAGAAAGAATTACCGGAATGCTCTAAGACGTTTTGAGATCATCTTCGGGATTAGAAAGAAGTACATTGCAGCTGATCAAGCCCAGTAGCTGCCTCAACTTTTGATACAAAGGGGGAGAATGTTAGTGCCATATTTCTTATATTGTATCAAGTTGAGAGACCATTATTGTAATTGTAGTACTTAGGTATAAATAGCCTAAGTGTAGTTCATTTCTTCATATGTGCTTTAACAAGAACACTTGTATCCTCTCTACTTGTAACTATCACCTTTGAGATTCATTAATGAGAGATGACTTGTGATTCAGTTGTGTGTGTTTGATTACTTGTCTCTGGGATCATATTTTGCTTTGGGGTTTTCTTCAAATACCCATTTGTGAGTTCATCTTCACTTCCCAAACCTTTATTTTGGTAATCCCAGAGATGTTTTGTTGGTGGATTCCAGTTGTGGTAAAGG
Organism: Saussurea involucrata; assembly: GCA_033807775.1. Taxonomy (NCBI): domain Eukaryota; kingdom Viridiplantae; phylum Streptophyta; class Magnoliopsida; order Asterales; family Asteraceae; genus Saussurea; species Saussurea involucrata. Next base: position 92,991,415 of record CM066314.1, read on the forward strand.
TAACCTTCTCTTTTCTTCATCTAAGAACTAGGGTTAAGTTTTGGTACTTTGGTGGGTTTGATGTTTTATGTTGGGGGAAACGATTCTAAGTGTTTGGGGATGATTATTTATGGTTGGAAGCTTGTGGATCTAGGTTTTTGGAAGATTTGGCTTGAAGATTCATGCTTCTTTAAAGGAGCTCAAGTTTGGGGAAAATCTAGATTTAGCCTAAATCTAGCAAGGTGAGTTCAAGTTGTTTTGTGAAAACGGTATACATGCCAAAAATGTCCATTTTCAAGTGTTTATATGGTTTACATGAAAATTATCCATGGTTGAGTCATTTGTTGGGTTTGTCTATTTGAAGTGTTTAATCTTGAAAACATTATAAAACACCCACATTGGGATTTTTGAGTAATTTGATAAATGTATCTCAAAAAAGGTGGTTTGGAAGGTTTTTGTGTATATGGGGGTCTTTGGTGAAAGGACACTTTGGATGGGTTGTTGAGTCAGTCACATGCTTTCGGGAACGTGTTATATGTATTTGGATTGTTTTTCCATGTTCTTATGGGTGTTGTATTAATTCTCCCCCTTGTTGGAATGTTTCGAATAATAGAGTTTTACTCAAGTTTACTTCATTTAGAAATTTAATAATCATCCATGTTTTAAGCGAGTTTTTCGATCTACATCCATTATTTCGAAACGTTTCATTGTGGAGCTTTTGGCACGACTTTTGTGTTGCGTTGGAAAATGGGTCGTTCACATACTTAAATATAATCCTTTTTAGAAAATCATGATTTTGAGTTGTACTCATTTGGTTTAACGAACTATTTTAATCATGATGAAAACTCTTGAACTCACTAGGCATTAGCCTAACCCTTTTTATTTGCCGGCATGTGCAATAGGTTCCGGTTGGGAATAGTTCTAGTGACATTGTGAAGAGTGGGGAGCTAGTTGTGTGCTCAAGAAGTAAGTGACTTGGTGAAGTCTTCCAGATTTTGGGGTTAGCAACTTGGGTTTGAGTTAAGTAACACCCGACTTTTGTAGTCTTGGTGTAGGACTTAGGATATTGAATTGTTGAAATTGTTATGTTGTATATTTTGAGGTATTTCCATGAATGGTTTGTAGAAGGAATTTTATCCTTATTTGATTATTTTACCGAAGTTTTGTTTAGTTGCTCTTTCCAATTTTGAGGGTGTTACATTTGCAACGACTTTAGAGCTTAATTGTGTGTGTTCATGGTGTAATATTTCTCTCTCTGATGAAATACATATGAAGCTTGAAGCCATAGATTTGTTTTTAATCTTTCTACTCTAAATTTCTAGGATATTGCTTGAATCTGGAACTCGCATTTCGTCTATATGTTATTTTACCCTATAAAATCAAACACAGTTTTGGGAAACAAAAAAACCTCAAATATGTTAACAGAATTCTACTGGAAATTTGAGTCCATAAACGGTGAAAGACGGTTGATCCATGGTTGAGGGGATAGGGAACGATGGACGCGTTGGGGATGATGAAGAAGGGGCTGAGCTGATGAAGCCTTGTTGATTGGATTTAAAAACCCAATAATGTTCTTCCAGTTTCAATGTTAGTCCAGAATAAACTATAAATTTTTATGTTATTTCAAAAATGTAATTGTCTTTCACGTCCATAGATTAAAATCAATAAATGGCTTAGATCGGTTTTCACGTTTCTCAACCTTTTTATAGTTCTAATTTGATTATCGTCCTATACACACACCTACATATATATATATATATATATGGGTGGGTTCAAATGAAAACTCAAATTCAATTGTGAACATGAGGACAAACCACAATCGTTGATTAAAAAAATGCTGAATAGATCAATATATCAAAAATGCGGTGGCAATTTTGTAAATAAGTTGAAAACTTTGTCCATGGCTTACTGAATATTTAGCGTGTAGGGGTAAAATTGGAAAACATTAAAGACGGTTCAAAATCAAATATAGCCATAATCATAATGGAGACAGGCTATTCATCATTTTTCGCCGATTTTCTCTCTCACTAAAACTTCCATTGTTGAATACTGAGGAAGAAGAAGAAGACGATTTACAGAGAAAACTTAAAATCATCAACAAAAATGACCGATACATCTGAAGATACTAGAGATAACGTTCCAATAGGTCAACTTATGAAAAAAAGTTAAGTTTAAATGTTTGAAATTCGTCGATACTGAATACTTAGGGTTTTTATTTAACTTTTACAGGTTAAGAAACAAAAATCTGATTCGAAAAACCCTAAAACGGAAAAAATGAAGAAAACAATATATCTGATGAATAAATGCTTCAAATGACGAGTAGAACGAAGATATATTGTTATATTTTATTTTATTTTTGTGAGTAGTTATATTCATATTGAATATTCTTTATGAGAGGTTATTTTTGTAACTAGTTATGTTCATACTGATTATATTTGTTAGTAGTTATATTGAATACTTCGGGTTTTTATTTAACTTTTACAGATTGAGAAACAAAAATCTGATTCGAAAACCCTAAAACGGAAAAATGAAGAAAACAATAGATCTCATGAATAAATGCTTCAAATGACGAGTAAAACGAAGATATATTGTTAGATTTTATTTTATTTTTGTGAGTAGTTATATTCATATTGAATATTCTTTGTCAGAGGTTATTTTTGTAACTAGTTATTTTCATAGTGATTATATTTGTTAGTAGTTAATTCATACTGAATATTTACCTTCATTCAGACTGAATAAAACCTTTTAATTAAAAACTTTTAGTTATATTCAGACTGAATATTTTTTGTGAGGTTATTTTTGTAACTAGTTATCTTCATACTTATTATATTTGTTAGTAGTTAATTCATACTGAATATTTACCTTCATTCGGACTGAATAAAACCTTTTAACTAAAAACTTTTAGTTATATTCATACTGAATAATATAAAATAAAATTTGTGATTGATTATAATTGCTGAAACGTTGTTAAGATGTTTATGAGCAGTGATAATCATACTAAATATATAGTTTTATTCAGTCTGAATATACGCACATAAAATGAGGTTCATTACTAAACCTACAACGTTGTTAACATTTTTTTGTGAGTAGTTATATTCTTTTTGAATATATATTCTTTATTCAGATTGAATAAACATTTTAGCTAAAACCTTTTAGTTATATTCGTTTTGAATATATGCTTTTATTCAGCCTGGATAAAATTAGATATCCAAGATGAATATAACTTAAACATTTATTCTAAACTTTTTATTCAATCTGAATAAATCATATATTTACTAATCGTTTGAATATAAATAAATTAGGTACAAAAAGAAAAGCTGAAGATGAGATATCTTCATCAAAAAAAAAGAGTTCAAGAAGAAAAGAAAGGTATTATCATCATTCATTTTTTCAAATATTTATATAAATTTAACAAAATGCATATTTTAATCATTTTGTTGTGAATATCAAATATGTTTATAGGTAAGAAGAACAAAGATGTTAAGGAAAAGAATAAAGAAGAAGCAAGTGGTAGTAAAAAAATAGAGAAAGATCTTACAAAGGAAAACAAAAAAAGAAAACACGAAGAAGGCAAGCAAAAGAAGCTGAAGAATATACAACACAAATCTCTATCAATACGGTCAACTCCCAAAAAGTTAATGCTAGTGACTAGAAATATGAGAACACCCCAAATCAACTGCATAAAGCAGATGGGATTTGGAACCATTCTAGATATGAACATCGACTCCATACCATCTAAGCTAGCACACTACATTGTCGACAACTTTGATCCTGTTGATATGGTTATAAGAACAAGAAAATGACCTATTCATGTTACAACTCAGACTGTTAGTGATATGATAGGAATAAAAGATGAAGGGATTGATATTAATAAAATTCAGACAGATGTGGAATGGGATGGGATCGTTGAAGACTGGAGAGCACATTTTGATAAAAGTTTGATTAGACCAAAGGATGTTGTGAAGATGTTAAACGAATCAAACAGTACAGATTGGAATTTCATTATAGGTTTCGTTGTTTTATTTGTGAATATAATGGTTGTTTCGATGAAGATGGGTACATGCAATTTATCAATTCTTTCACATTTGGGAAAGAATTTAGAGTTCAAAAATGTGAACTGGTGTAAATATATAATAGATTGTGTGAAGGAAAGCAAGAGAGGATGGAACAGGAAATCGGATGCCAACTTCTACACCGGCCCAATAACTTTTCTGACGGTGTGTAATCAACTTTAATATCTCTTTTTATTCAAGACTAATATGCTAGTTAGATATGTATTAAGTAAGCAATACATTCATAATTCATCACGAATAAATATGATAAACATGCTAATTAAATAAATAATGGATTGGCTTAAGCAAGAAATACATATCATTATTCATTATGGATTACTATAATATGAATTGGATTAAGCATGGATATCTACATTATCTAAACTATATGTTAAGGCATCATTATAGGTTTTATTCATTTTGAATATTTGTCTTCATTCAGACTTAATAAAGGAAGGTATTCAAAATGAATATTTAAAGTATTCAGTCTGCATACTTTATTCAGTCTGAATAATGTACTGAATATGGAATAGTTTAATAATTAATAACCAAATTAATCAGTTAAACATTCACAAATGATAATATAAGTTTTATGTAATTAACATATTTGCATTATACAAAAATATAGCTTCTTTATCTGGATTCAACAAAATGCGATGGATTTGAACACAAGAAGACAATGCCTGCTATACAGGGATGGAATACAGAGAAGATGAAGACAAAATAGAAGTTGGAGTTAAAGATTGGAGGATTTGGCAAAGGAGAATTCGGCGAGAAGTATGTTAAACTAGAATAAAAAGAAAAAGCTTCAACTAAAAAAAGACAGCAAAGGTACAAACATATATTTACATTTGCATTATAGTACTTACTTTGATAACTAAAATGTATATATCAAATAAAAAACAGGAATAGATGAAGATGGTTGATGATAGTTTGGAGGAACTATTTGCAAACAACGCAGAAATTGAATACAACTTGAATAAAACTATCATGTTGTATCCAGAAGATAGTTCTTTCACTGAATGGAAAGCAAGTTACGAGAGATCATTTTTCATCAAATCAGAAGTTATTGTTGAGGAGGAGCAGAGAATTGAAAAGAATGTGGTATCGATGGAAGAAGGGACAAAAGAAGCAACTGCTTCTGAAGATAAAGAAAAAGAAGATAACAAGATTTGTGAAGAAGGAGAGAAAAAAGATGAGACAGAAAGAGAGAAGAAAGATGATGATGTTTCAAAGGAAACATCAAAAAATGATGATAAAGAAATGAAGCAAATAGTATGGCCTGATGATATACAGTATTGGGATGGCTTGGCAGATTTAGAAGATATTAATAATGCTTTCAAGGATGCTATTGAAAAAACCCAAGAAGCAATTGAAGAACAAATTCAGGTTGAAGCTACAGTATTGATAGACGATGTTCTTGCAGACATTGATATGGAAATGAAGGATAAGGGGATAAAGAAGACAGAAGAGGAAGAGAAGAAAGATGAAGATAACAAAGATGAACAGAACGAATGAGAGAAGAATGACGAAGAGAGGGAAGGAGAGAAGAATGAAGACAAAAATGAAGATGAGATGCAGGTAGGAGACGAGAAGAAGGAAGAGAAAAGAGAAGATCACACGGAGGCAGGAGTTGAGAAGAGTAAAGAGGAGAAAAATGAAGAAGGGAAGACTGAAGAGGAAAATAATGAAGAAGAGAAGCAGAAGGAAGAGAAGAAGAATGAGGAAGAAGAGAAGAAAGCAGAAGAGAAGAAGGATGAGGAGGAGAATATAGAAAAAGTGAGACCCAAGTTTCAAATCCAACCTATTCTCTGGGTATGTCACAATTACATACCCCAAAAAAGGTTGTTGTGGATGAAGAGGTTGTCAGCAAGAAAGGGCCACTTGTTATCATAATAAAACAAACAGAAGTGAATGACCCTGAGAAGAAGTTAAAAAGAATAGAAAAAGAGGTGAACAACTAAAATCACCTTACCTTCAAAGGAGAGTGGATCCAACCAAGAATCTAACAACAACAGAAAACAATGTTGGCAGTTGGATATTTTCGTTACAAGGAGATAAACTGTAAGTTTTAAAATTAATACATATTGTACATTATTAATTTTTATTAATTTAGAATTATCACTTTATATTCACTTTGAATATAGATTCTATTCAGTCTGAATAAAACTATATATTCAAAGTGAAAATCACTTTGTATTTATCTTGAATATAACTTCTATTCAGCCTGAATAAAACTAAATATTCAAACTGAATAAATAGTAAATATTCAAATTCAAAAACACTTTATATTCACTCTGAATATAAGGTGATATTCACTTTGAATATAACTTCTATTCAGTTTGAATAAAGTAAAATATTCAAAATGAAATTCATATCATAATAAATATTGATATTTATTATGAAAATCATATAAATTCATATCATATCATATTCGACAAAACATTTAAATATTTAATTAAATTTTAAACAGGGATGTTGTCTTCGCTACAAGTGATGGACAATCCAGTTTCAGAGTGATGTTTGAGAGCATGATTCCAGAATCAGAACCACTTGCCAACATCATTGACAGCTGGTCGGTGATATTGAATCAAGAGGAGAGATTACGAAGCAATGATTCTCCCAAGAGATTATTCTGCAGTACAGAGATTTTTGTAAGTTTACTAGACTTTTAAACCAAATTACAAATAAATATTAATATTAAATTATCATATTCTTCATTTCAACAGCCACATGAAATGTTCGAGGGGAGAATTATTCTAGAAAAAATTTTAAAGCTCTTCACCAAAAACTTTTCTGAGAACATGAAGAGGAATGCATAATTGGAGGTTCTGAAGAAAGTTGAACTGGTACAAAACAATTAGATTAAAAATATTATTTGAATTAATTTTATTTCATATATAATATAATACATTACCTAAAATATTCATGCAGGTCTTTTTCCCAATTATCAAGCATTCACATTTTTATCTATTATGTTTTGATCTGAAAAATGGTGCATCCCACATTCTGGACAACAGTACAATTGATGTTCCAGATTCAGCAAAATATAGGAACGCTCCAAAAATAGTTGTAAGTAGAATATTGTATTATCTAATATACCTTAATAATAATTATTTTATTTAGTATTATGAATAATAAGTATGATATGTATATAATGCAGCAAAAAGTGTTCATGAAGTTCCTGGAAAAGCTTGGGGATGCTCGATCAAATAAATTCAATCGAATAGTCCCAAAACGAGAAGCCATGAAGTGGAGGACAAAAGAAAATACAATAGACTGTGCTATATTCATGATGAGACACATGGAGACTTTCATGGGAGGGAATGTAATGAAATGGGATTGTGGTTTGCAGGATGAGTCACCCGGTGAAAAATCGCAGTTAAAAAAACTGCGTTACAAATATGTCACAAAAATGCTTTTATCAGACATTAATGAGAGAAAGGAGTGGGTGATGAGGGAAGTACATGCATTTGGGGAGTTGCCAAAAGAAAAGAGGAAGGAGATTGAAGAAAATGCAGAGAGAATAAGGGATGAACGCCTAAGCAACATTGTTTAGGCGTTAAGAAGTTGAATGAAAACTGGTAAGTTCTCTTGAACATTTGGTTTTGGTTGTTTGGTGCTTTGGAACAATTATTCGGTCGGTTGGTTTGGTTGTTGAATGTCTTTGGTGCTTTGGAACAATTCAGTGGTTTGGTTTGGCGGATGAATGTAAGAACATTTATGTTGGTTTATTTAGTTGAACAATAGGGGTTGTTTTTATTTGGTTTGAATGGGTTGAAACAATTAGTTGGTGGGTTGATGGGTTACGATGATATTTGGTTTAGTTGGTGAATGATGATGTAAAAACACTTATGTCGGGTTTTTTTCGTTGAACAATATATGTAGTTTTTGGTTGGTTTAATGGTTTTTTTAAATGAATTGGAACAAATTAAAAAATTGTTGTTTTGATGGCTTGTACAAATTAACAATGTTGATGTTGGTTTTGTATGATTTATTTCTTAAATAATAATATATATTGCTTTCATTCATAATAATACATATTGCCTTTTATTCATGGTGAATATATCCATTACTTTAACAGTGAAAAAACATGTAATTTTATTCACTATGAATAATAGTTAATATCCAAAGTGAATATGACTAAAATTTTATTTACTAAAATTTTATTCAGACTGAATAAACCTTTTAGCTAAAAACCTTTAGTTATATTCAGACTGAATACTAAAAAATAAAAATTGTAATTGATTATTATTGTTAAAACTTTGTTAAGATGGTTGTGAGGGGTGATATTCATACTGAATATATACCTTTATTCAGTCTGAATATTGCCTTTTGTAAAAACATGTAATTTTATTCACTTTGAATAAATGCTTAATATCCAAACTGAATATAATTTGTACTGCATATTGCATTTTATTAATGGTTTATAAATATATTTCATACATAGTGAATAAAAAAAGGTATATCAAAAATATTATTGAAATTCAAAATAAATCATCATATGAATTGTTTTATTGATCAATATTCAAAATGAATAAAAAATGGAAACTACCACTATTACAAACTAAAAAAGCTCAACATACTAACATCATTTCTCGATAGGCAATTGCGTGAGTCATGGTTAGACAAATTATTACACAACCTACACAATCTCTTTGTCTTTTTACTCTTTTCAATTGCTTTTTCTTTAGTACTCTTCAACCTCTTACCCGTACCACAACCTTTGTTTCTTATCGGTTTACGATTATGAATATCAACAACTTCTGGTTTTGACACGCCAAGCAACGACTCCATCACTTCTTCGGTACTACAATGAGGAACACTACATCCACTGGCCTCCAAATTATTCTTCAACTCTTGAGTTTTCAAAACAAAGTCTTCAAGCTTGTCCATATCATCAACTACTAGACCAATGCAGTAATCAAAGGCAGATTGAGTATCTCTCACGACGCTCGTTTCTTTCTCCAGCCCAATGACGTTTCTTTAACAATTCAGAAGAAATGAGGTCTTTTCTCCAACGCTTCACTATATATTGCAAAGGTATCTCTTCAATGCACATATTCTTTAATACACAAAAAATATGACGACATAGCAAACCATAATGATGGTAAAACAAGCAGCTAGAATCCAAAGAACCATTGGTCTTATTATGCACAACCTACAAATAAATTCAAATAACTTTATTATTCACAATGAATAATAAGTTAAAATTAACATACAATTAACTCCAACTTTATTTAGTCTGAATAAAGGGTACCTATTCAATATGAATATAACTTCACCTTTTAATCTATACCTATTCTTCAGGCTGAATAATACATAAGAAAATTTGACTGATTATCATTATGAATATCTAAACGAAATGAACCTTGTGATCATACTCTTTTACATATGCTTCAAGATTTGAACTGGATTCACCATCTTTCTTTTTATGTTTAACCTTCTTCTTCTCAACAACAACAATAACATCAGAACCATCTACGACACTCACAGATGATTGAAAACAGGACCAAACCGATTCATTTATCTCATTCTGAACATCTTTAAATACAGCACGAGTATATATCTTAGAAGCATGAACCTCAATTGGAAGTGGTATACTAAACTTTGTTACGGTTGTTCTTGTCTGATGATTGAGCAACCTATGGTTATTCCGTTGTTTGTCCATAGCAGAATCAAATGAGTCAATAAAAGCCATAAGGTTTGCACCGTGATGAAAAAATAGTGAAAAGAATGAATTTTCACTCTCATATCTTGAAGTCGTTCTCATTAGCCGTTCGTCCGGGCCCGGGTCAACCCACCCTCAACTGAGAATCATGAGAAGCAATACTGGTTGAAGAATCGGCTTTGGCTGTCGCAGATTACATGATCCATCTATACATACACAAAGGTAGGTATCGAAGGGGCGAGTTTAGGAGCGCAAGACTTCACATTCATGGTTTGAGTTGGTCAACTATAAAGAGCAGAAAATGGAATGCCCAAGAGGATAGAATCAAAGACAGTATCGATGCGATTTCCAGCTTTTCTTTAGCGGGAAAATCTCTTTGGGAGCTGTAGTAGTAGTTAACGGTAAGCGATAGGGGAGGTGAGGCTAGAGAAAAGGAGCAAACCCTACGTCTAATCACCGATACTTGGACCTGCTTGGGGACTAAATGGTTCCCCTTAGGTGGATTGGTCCCAGCAAGGCTATCTGTGTACTTGGCTCTGGTTGTAGGCCTTTCGCTTTGGGCTATCTTCTTTCTCCTCGTTCTTGGGACTTGCTTTAAGAATGTGTTATTAATCCTCTATTCCCTCTGTTTGGATCCCACCTTGTTCGAATCCTCATCCATTCTCCTTGTGTTGAGGTCGTCTTTTGAGCACTTCCGGTTCGCTGTTCCCTTGTTAATTAATCTTTCCTTCCACTGTTATCAATCAAACCTTTTCACCTTCCATAGGAATATCTCTATAAAATGATGGAATCCACCTATTCCTATTATCATACATATAAGACAACCACTTGTGGCCAACAAGATCAAAGTCACCAATTAAAGATTTCCAACTCTCTTCAAATTGAGTAGCATCAATGTGTTCATCCCATATAAGAGCATGAAACCTTTTCTTGAAATCAGTATTTGAAATAATATTGGAAGAAATATGAAAACAAAGAAGATATAATGCAATCAACAAGAATACTTTCACTATTCATTCTGAATAGTTTAACTATTCAGTCTGAATACTTTAACTATTCAGTCTGAATAAAGATGATAGAAAATGAAAATTTGAAGATGCGAACAATTATTCAGTATGAATACATATAAATATTCAAAATGAATAATAAAATTATTCAGTATGAATAAAGAAATACCTTCAAAGGCAATTTTGTGCTAATGTGCCACATACAAAACCGGTGCCTTGAATCTAGAAAGACTTCAGAAACAGCTTGCTTAATAGCAGGACACTGATCTGTAACAATCAACTTTGGTTGCTTGCCAAAAGATTTCAAGAAAGAATGAAGCAACCATTTGTAAGCTTCAATATTTTCACCATCGAGAAGACCAGCACCAAGAGTTACACAATTCTTGTGATTGTCAATTCCTGTGAATGGGACGAATACCATACAGTACCTAAAACACATATATAATTAATATAAGTTATAAAACAAAGACATACTAAAAGAAAGTATAAAATAAAAAAACAAATATTTACTTATTCATCCGGAAGGTTGCATCAAATGAAACAATGTCACCAAACTCTTCAAAGTGGCGTTTAGCTGTTTGGTCGGCCCAAAAAACATAATTCAACAGACCTTCATCGCATTTATATTCAAACGAATAGTTTGGCACATACAATTTTCTATTATTCATTTTCCTAATAAATAAATATGCATCGGTATCTCCAATGAAACAATTACGATCCCGTTGAAAATTTTTATACTCAACCTTAGTTCCACCAACCATTTCATACCCACCCTTCAATTGACAAATAATATTATGTGCTTGTGTAGCACCAATATTTTCATTTGACATCTTAAGAATCCACCTTTGCTGAGAATAGTCTAATTTCCGACTACTTTTCAACAAGTGCTTCGAATCTTCATCAAACAAACAATGGTTATGTTTCTCTTCAAATGCATATAATAAAAATGACCTCCCACCAGGAACGACCTTGAACTACACACATGCATCACAACCAGTTCTATGAATGTTATTGTTTCTTTTCTTTTTCGAATCCAATGTATCCGCCTAGACAGAATCTGGGAAACCAGCCCTATTGCATACAACATACCTCAAAACAATCATAGAATATGCATTTTTTTCAAAGAAGATAGTCTGACATCAAATCCAGCTTTTGCGACATACTTCTTATAAATCTCAACACCTTTTTCCAATGATTCAAAAACTTTACCAACAACAGGCTTCAAATCTTCTTCTACAACAGGAATCCAAAACTTCATTCCATCACTACCATCAACTTCAATAACAGAAGGCATGTTAGCTTCAATCTTCCTAATCATAGAAGTATTTAGAAGTAGTGAAAAATAGGCCAAGTGAAGAAAGCCTCTTACAGAGGCTCTGCCGAACTTACCGAGAGATCAAGGTCAAGAAGCTACAAAAGCTAAAAGAGGCGTCCTACAAAAGCTCTGTCATACGCGCAAAGAAGACCAAAGACTCGGAATCCGGTGAAGACTGCTCTACAAAGGACCAAACCGCAGAACCTCTGTGACACTTCACAGAGCCTCTGCGGTCTTCAACAAAGACTTCAAAGATATTTATAATATTTTGCTACTGTTTCTGAACCTATTCATCAACTTGCATGGTAGCATGCCCTGTCCAAATTCAACGTGTCAAACTCTGATTGGATTCAATAGGGCTTAGTACATAATAGACGTCTGCTGCATTAAATGCAATACAGCACATCCAACTGTTCATGCCATCCTTCCAACTATTCATACCGTCCGTTCTGAATAGTAGCTTATGCTTTATGGTCCCCTTAGAGTAGTATATAAGGAAGACTCATGTTGAGTTATTCCAGATCGAGAATTGAGAGAGAAAAACATCAAGAACACATAGCTTATATACTTTGAGAGTCATATCTGTTTTAAAGCTTTGCTTACTCACTGTTCTTGAATCTGTTCTTGATATATATATATTCAGTAAACTTTGAGATATTATTTCCTGTTCACTGTTTATTTATATTGTGTTCTAAATCTATCAAACATATCTGTTAGTTCTTCAAATACGCTTCCGCATCATACTTAAACTTGAACTAATAGATCCGATAATCTTGTTTAAACAAAACGGGAACCAACAATTGGTATCAGAGCAAAGCTTGATTTTCAATATCAAGTGATCCTCGTTTGACAACATTATTGATAGATTTCATTCTGTTAAAAAGGTTTCTGTTTTCCTATTACTCTTCGACTCATTCTGATAGAAACCATTTTACCAGGTTAGAACACCATTAAACAATTCTGGATATCAGTTTTTTTACCCAGAAATCCTTCCAGATCTTCATATATACTTTCTGAAACCCCTGAAAAGCTCTTAAAATGACAAATACCAATAACTTTTTCACTGCTGGCTCATTAACCAAACCTCCTACTCTCCTTCGAGGTGAGTATCCTCAATGGAAGATAAGAATGGTTCATTTCTTTGAGGGTACTGAAAAAAATCTAGTACAATATCTTTACAACCTTCCTCCTGTTCCCATGATAGTAGTACCATGAGTACCAGCTACTACTGAATCTCCTTAAATCCCTGAACATCAAAAACCGAAGCCAAAAGAAGAATGGTCAAATGAAGATAAGGCAGAAGATGAAGTTGCACAGAAAACAAAAAGAATCTTGATAATGGCTATCCCCAACGAACTTTTTTAATCCTTAGATGCATGCGAAACTGCGCACGATCTTTGGAAAGAATTAGAATGACAGTTGGAAGGGGGTGCTAAAACACAGAAGAACCGAAGGGCACATTACATAAATGAATATCATGCATTCAGAGCCTCTGCAACAGAATCTCTGCAAACGACGTACGACAGGTTCAACTCTCTCATAAACAAATGCAAAAAGTATGGCATTCACAGAACCTCGGAAGAAAATAACGTCATGTTTCTAAAGAGCCTGAATGATGAGTGGCTTCAATTGTCTATGTCTTTACAAACAAACCAAGATCTAGACTCATGGACACTCTCTGATCTATATGGAACACTAGTTGCACAAGAGCCTCAAATAGCACAGGCTAAAACAATAACCATTGCACCATATGCATTGGTTAGTAAATCAACAGAGGCTACAGAAAGACCGAGAAATGAGAGAGCAACAGAGGAGAAGAAGAAGGAGAAGAAGAAAATGGTAATGGTTGATAGCGAAGAAGACGAGCTGATAGAGGAAGAAATAACTCTTGCGTCATTAGCTAAATCATTGGCTCTATTGACAAGAGAGTTCAAAGGTAACCAAAGAAATTTTGGAAATGACAGATATAGCAGAGACAACCAGAGAGATAGAAGAGATGATGGAAGAAGAGAAGAATCAAGTGACCGACAGAGGTCAGATTACATAAATGATGACCAACAGAGGTCGAGCGACAGAAACTACAGAGGAAATGACCAACAGAGGTCAGATGACAAGGTAGGCCACACACAAGAATGCTACAAATGTGGTAAGCCTGGTCATTTGGCAAACGAATGCCGAACAGAGAAAGGTGGAGATCAACAGAAGTCCGACGATCGAACTGGAAACACCTCTCAAGGTTGTTTCAACTGCGGCAAGCCAGGCCATTTCGCAAAAGAATGCAGAAGTAGACAAAATCGCCCACAGAAAGACTCAGCTTTTTACAAAAAGAAGGCTGAATATTATGCGCAAAAATCCCTAATGGAGAACAAAGGGCATTCTGAAGCAAACAAGGAGGACTTCGAGTCAGACTCTACCGCTGATGATGAATTCACCACCAATGCCCTGTTCTGTGGCATGGCAGAAGTCGACTCCGGCACTGACAATGAGGTATCCATTTCAAACTCTACCTCTTGTACTAAATCTGTAGATAATGATTCAATTAAACTTAACATTGAACAGATTGAACTAAAAGAGATAAATGAAAGCATTCAGAAAAGACTCACCTTTAATGAGAGAGAAGTAAGGCTTCTCACTCAAGAAAAAGCCAAAAATTTTTAAGAAAAAGAAAGAGTAGAAAAATATTGGAGCAATAATATAGAACATTTAAAAAGGGAAATTTCTGAATTAACCTCTGCTTTAAAAATCAAAACAAAAGAGCTTTCAGTTTCTAGGAGTGAAACAACTGACATAAGAGCTCTCAAAGAATACTTTCAAAAAGAGAGAGAGGTACTTTGGCAAGATCTACTCAAAAGAGAAGGTTTACTTAAAAACTATAAAGATGCACAGAAGGTGTATGAGAAAGTAAACTCACAAATAGGAAGATGAGGTATAGGGTACGATGATATTACTCTAGGTGTTGATGGCAAAAGACTTAAACCTCTGTCTTCTCTGTTTGTGATAGGAAAAACAAATAAACCAATTTTTCCAAACTTACTCTCTGTAAGTAAAAGGGTTAAAATCTCTGCAGAACCTCACTTGAGGAAACATACGAAGATGATCAATGTGTGGTTTGAAAACACAGATTCATCATCTTCAACCTCTGTCAATAGAGGAATCAAACCAAAGAAATATCTGAAAACACAAGATCAGATTGGTATCTTTAAGTTTGGTAAACCAGAGACTCAAACACAGGTCGCTTTTGTCTGTATGATAAATGTCGAAAAGAAATTATCTACAAAAGCTCCTGAGTTTAAACCCATCTTTTCAGAAGAAAAACTTAAAGAATCAATTGAAAAAGAAATTTTGGAAGTTTTGAAATCAAATGTTTTAGAAAATCTCTGTACATCTTCTATATATCAAAATCTCGCTGAAGAGATCTCATCAGAAACCTCTGCTATCTATGAAAGTTATTTTACAGAGGAAGAAATCTCGTACGATACATGCTCAGAAAATCCAGCCTCTGTCGAAATAGATGACTCAACCTCTGTATATGACGACTCAGAGACTGATTCTAAATCAGGGATAATTCACTGTGACACAGAGGATGTTAAATTCTCCTCTGAGGTTCTTAACAGGACAATTTCTCCAAAAGAGAAAATCACAGAGATACCTATCTGTCCAGATTTTCTCAAAATGTGTATACAAGTCAAAACCTCTACAGAGCTTGATAATCTGAAAAAGGCCTCTAAAAATCCTAAAAGCTCAAAATTTTCAAAACCTTTAAAGCAAATTAAAGAGAATCCTACTTGGCAACAAAAGGGAAAAAGGCATGAAGCTAACAAATATTTTTCCTCTGTGACAGTGAAGAAAGATGTTCACCACAGAAGAGACTCACAGAAGGCACGACCTAAACAAGACTTTTGCAAACAACATTCTAGTATTCATAGATCTTCTTGTAATAGGAAATCTAATGTTAAGAAAGAATGTAATGTCTCTGTGGTTCAGTTCAATAAATTCAATGAAAAGTTCAAACAAATCACGTCTCATATTAAATACTGTCATTGCTTTGATCTTATGTTCAAATTGAATAATCACTTCTCAAGTCCAGATTGCTTACTCTCCACTAAAATTCAAACTCCAAAGTCAGAACCTAGAGAGAAACAATCTGATTTTTCTACAAAAGATAAAATGTATTTCAAGAATGCTAAGGCAAACTTGAAAAATTCTAACAATATTGGACCCATATGGATATGGGTACCTAAGTCTCTGTGATTGTCTTACAGAAGCGGTTTGTGCCAATTTGGTATCTTGACTCCGGATGCTCAAGGCACATGACTGGCGACAGAAGTTTACTATCCACGTAAAAAGAAACACACGATGGTGGATCTGTAACTTTTGTAGACGACAAGAAGGGACACATCAAAGGCTATGGAGTCATACAGAAGGAAAACGTCTCTGTATACAAAGTTGCATATGTGAATGGCCTTAAACACAATCTACTCAGTGTAAGTCAACTCTGTGATACAGGATTCGATGTGTTATTTAAAAGAACTTTCTGCTCTCTGCAAAGTGAAGACGCAGGAATGGAACTTCTGCGAGCCGAAAGAAAAGGTGATCTGTATCTGATGAATTTTTGTTCAACAACCAAGGACAAAGTTTGCCTTGTAGCTAGCGAAAGTAAAGAAGCCTGGTTATGGCATAACAGGTTCTGTCACTTGAACTTTCACACATTAGATAATCTGGTAAAACTTGATCTAGTTAAAGGTTTTCCTAATGTTAAATTTAATAAGGATCACTTGTGTTCTGCCTGTGAAATGGGAAAACTCATAAGAGCTTCCCACAGAGGCAAAACAGATGTGTCTTGCACTAGACCTCTGTACATGCTTCATGTTGACCTCTGCGGTCCCATTGCCATACAGAGCCTAGGTGGCAAGAAATACATACTTGTCTTAATTGATGAGTATTCGCGTTTCACATGGGTTGAATTTATTCGAAAGAAATCGGATGTTCCAATCATCTTGATTAATCTAATGAAAAGAATCCAAGTTCTTTATGAATGCAGAATACAGAAGTTAAGAAGTGACAATGGCACAGAATTTAAAAACTCTGTCATTGAAGCCTATCTTTCTACAGAAGGAATATCACATAACTTCTCTGCAGCACGCACTCCACAGCAGAACGGCGTAGTCGAAAGGAAGAATCGAACGCTCGTAGAGGCAGCAAGAGCTATGCTATCAGCATGCGGATTACCGATGAACTATTGGGCAGAAGCGATTTCTACCGCATGTTATACACAAAATCGTTCAACTATTGTGAAAAGACACCTCAAGACTCCTTACGAATTGATCAACAAAAGGCGGCCAAACATCAAATTTTTTCATGTGTTCGGATGTAAATGCTTTGTTTTAAACGACAGAGATTCAAGTGGAAAGTTTGAGGTAAAAGCTGACGAAGGCAAATTCATTGGATACTCTGCCACTTCCAAAGCCTACAGAGCATTCCTTACAAGATCTCGCAAAATCGTAGAAAGTATCAATGTTTCTTTTGATGATGCATTCCAAAAGACTTCTGAACAAATCAGTTCAGAACTCGGACTTAAAGGGGAATCCTCTGGCATCTCACAAGCAAACGAAGACTTAAATCGTCTATTTTTTGAGATGTTCCACGATGACATTGATCCCTCGGGTGGAACCATCAGAGCTTCTGAAGAACCATCTTCCATCGGTCAAAATCCAACAGGTATGACTCTAACTGGACCAAATAATGCTTCATCTTCTTCTGTAAATACTACATATGCAAATGCCGAGGTAGAAATCACAGAATATGAAACAACAAGGAAAACGACCACAGAAGCTGCTGAAAATCAAACTTCACAATCCATAGAGGAACCAATTACAGAGGATATAGAGGACCAAGTCTATACGTCCTCAGAGGAACAAACTCCACCACCACTCATACCAATCATTCCACAAATGGTAGAATCAACTACCAAGGCAAGAAGAACGACAGAGGCTACACAAGAAGAAGATCCACAAGAAGCTTCTGAAGAAAGGTTCGATGACATTGATGACCATCTTCCACGCACCACTCAGTGGACAAAAAGCCATCCTCCAAGCCAAATAATTGGAGAACCTTCTGACTCAGTAAAAACCAGGTCTGCCACTGCTAATTTTTGTTTCTTTACAAATTTTATTAGTGTGATAGAACCAAAGAAGATTTCTGAAGCCCTAGATGACCCAAACAGGGTAGACGCCATGCAAGAAGAACTTCTGCAGTTTGAGCGTAACAGAGTATGGACTTTAGTACCTCTGCCACGAGGGAAACAGGCCATTGGGAATAAGTGGGTCTACAGAAATAAGAAGGATGAAGATGGAGTGGTCATCAGAAACAAAGCACGATTGGTGGCCAAGGGTTATAGTCAAGAAGAAGGCATAGATTACGATGAGACTTTTGCTCCTGTTGCACGGCTCGAAGCAATAAGAATATTCTTAGCCTTCGCAGCTCACAGAGGTTTTAAAGTCTATCAGATGGACGTAAAATCAGCTTTTCTCAACGGTGAAATCCAAGAAGAGGTTTACGTAAATCAGCCCCCAGGGTTTGAAAGCTCAAAATTCCCAAGGCATGTATACTATCTCTGTACGGACTGAAACAGGCTCCAAGAGCATGGTACGAACGACTTTCTACCTTTCTTCTAGTAAATGGCTACAACAGAGGTACAACAGATACTACCCTATTCTATAAACGTAAAAACAGTGAAATAATGCTTGTACAAATCTATGTGGACGACATAATTTTTGGGTCTACTAATACAGAAGAGTGCAAAAGTTTTGAAAAACTCATGCAGAGTGAGTTTGAAATGAGTATGATGGGAGAATTAACATTCTTCCTCGGACTCTAAGTCAAAGAAATATCAGAGGGAATTTTTATAAATCAGGCCAAATATGTCTCTGACATTCTTTTCAAGTATAGCCTCTCCGATACCTATGCAATGAAAACTCCAATGGCCACTGGAAATAAGTTATCCTTAGATCCAGATGGCATCTCTGTAGAATGCACTCTCTACAGAGGCATGATTGGATCTCTGTTATACTTAACTGCAAGCAGACCTGACATTATGCATTCCACATGTCTTTGTGCACGTTATCAAGCTAATCCTAAGAAATCACATTATGATGTTGTTAAAAGAATCTTTAGATACCTAAAGGGGACCAAAAATCTTGGTCTCTGGTATCCACAGAACTCTGGCTTTTGTCTTAAAGCTTATACAGATTCAGACTATGGAGGATGCATGCTCGACAGAAAGAGTACCTCTGGGAGTTGTCAATTCCTAGGCGGTAAACTAGTCAGTTGGACCTCCAAAAAGCAGAACCGTGTATCAACATCTACGGCAGAAGCTGAATACGTTGCTGCTGCTAGCTGTTGTTCTCAGGTTCTATGGATGAAGACTTAGCTAAAAGACTACGGCCACATTCTATTCAAAATACCCATCTTCTGTGATTCCAAAAGTGCCATTGCCATCTCTGCCAATCCTGTGCAATATTCCCAAACCAAGCATATCGATATAAGGTACCACTTCTTGAAACATCATGTTGAACACGGTACAATCGAGATGCATTTCGTGCCAACAGAATATCAACTTGCAGACTTATTCACCAAAGCCTTAGACGAGAAAAGATTTAATTTCTTGGTGGGTAAGTTAGGAATGATTAATATGATGTGAAAATCCTCTGTAAGTATAGCTTTATCTTCTGTAAATAAGTATATATTTCTATTTTACTTAACTTATTGCTTTGATTGATTTATTTCTGTATGAAAATTCTCAATCTTAAATAGTTCTTGATATCACAGAGCTTCTGTAAGTCTGCTCAGAACCTCTGACGACCTCCACAGAACCTCTGGAAAAACAAGACCTATGCTCAATACAAATCTTATCATTCTTTGATCCAAGCATAGATCAAGGGGGAGCAAAAGGAAAATTCATGATCTACAGAGGTGATTAGATCAAGGGGGAGCAAAAAGGGATCCTGAAATGATCTACAGAGGTAAAACTTTCAAGGGGAAGCCAAAGAAGAATGTCGATGAATCTATATCGCCAGAAGTCAGACATCACTGCCGAGAAAAGAAGAACCAAAAAGGTATGTCTCTCGTACAAAGGGTTGTTGAAAATAGTTTTCTGGGACACAAATTGTCAAATATGTCCTAAATATACTGTGGATAACATTTCAAAAATCAAAAGATCAAAAAGTTTCATAAAATTTGAGTTATGAGAAATTTGAGGTCATAGAGCCTCTGCTGAGCTCAACAGAGGCTCTGCCAGAAATATGCTCTGAGATCACAAATTAACCCTCTATCGATCTTTTGGAATGTTATCTCGGAAACCGAATACATACACCATGACCTTCACGAACAAAACTTTTTCCATAACAGTTTTCTCGGACACCAACTTTCAAATATGTCCGAAAAACATCTCTTAAAACAGATCAAAAATTGGATGATCAGAAAATTTAATAGAATTTTTGTTATGAGATTTTTTCCCTCATAGAGCTTCTGCTGGCCCTCACAGAGCTTCTGCAAGTTCCCACAGAGCCACAAAACCTCTGCGAGTAAAAATTCTTAACTAAAAATCCTATTGATCCTCTCCAGTGCCTTTGCAAACGTTTTGGTTAAGGAAGAACCCACAGAAGTCATGATAACAATAAGATATATGAGAAAGGGATAAACATCAAGATTTTCAAAATCACAGAGCTTCTGTAAACCACAGAAGTTCTGTCAATCTGTTACTTGGGCATTTCTGTAGTAATAACGGTTACTTTTACTGAGAGTGAATCTCATGTGGCTAAGAACAACCCCACGCGCCTAGCATTAATGGGCCGCGCACGACGTCCTGTCATCCTCTTACATGGCCTACGTGTCCCATTTTTATTAGGCATACATGGAACGTTTTCTGTGGAAAGTTGAACCCGCCGTTCTAACTTGTGTACGGATTCCAAATTTTAATCCATTGCCATATATTTTACTCTTTCGAATTCTAACGTTTTACCCTTCTATAAAAACCAAGTTTACCCTCTCATAAACTTTTTACAAACCCTCATTCTTCTCCGGCGAAACCCTGCAAAAACCTGCAAGTATCTTATTCTCATTACCAATGGCTTCATCTTCTCAAGCTATCTCCCCTGCACACTCTCCGGCGAACTCACCAGAACATTCACCTGCTCATTCTGAACATTCAGAAAACCCCCACCTTGCCAAAAGTATTGAACTAGAAGATTCCGGCGATTCAGCAGAATTTGCTCCGACCACACATCTTCAAAACTTCATAGCAAAGGATCATTTCGAAAAGGTACTACCAATCAAATCCAAAAATTGCTATTTGGTCCCCTCACCCACTGCTTTCGGCGAAGCCCATGCCATTCTTCTAAACATAATGGAAAATCATATCCTCTTCCCTCTACTCTCAAGAACCCCAAACAAAATTCCAGTTAGATATTTGAACCAGTTTTGGCAAAGTTGCCGATTTGATAAAGATGATTCTCTTATCAAAGGGTACATTTCAAGACCTGACAAATCTGAACATCTGGAAATCAAGTTCAATAGAACAATGTTCTCACTTGAATTCAACCTACCAACAAGGGGTCTTCTTGGATTGAAGAAATATGCAGAGCAACCAATAGACGACGAGATCTGTCGTTTCGTAGAAATGCTTGGGTACAACACCCAACTGAGGAAGAGAAATAACTTCCGCAGAGGCAGATTACCACCTCTGTGGAACACCTTGTTCTCAATTCTTAACAGATACCTGACAGGGAAGATAGGCAGTATTGACAAGAGCTCACATCAGATATTAACCATCATGTATGGGGTTTACTATGATCTCCCACTGGATTACGCGACCATAATGATGCAAGAGATCATCAACACCATCGACAGAAAGAACAACGCAAGAAGGGTCAAAGAGAACGATCCTAACTTTCTACCACCTCTGCAATTCCAAAGAATACTGGGAGTTTTGTTCGAACCTCTGTTGCTGATACAGAACTGGCCAATGGAAGGGCCAATTCCCAAACAGTTCCCAATGAACAAAAATACCCCCACTGATCATGTAGATGGCTACACACACTGCAGACCTTTGTCAAAGAACCTTCTGAGGTATGCCACGAATAAAACCCTTAAGAAAGAGTACATATGCGATCATAGAACTCCAAAACTGAGTCCTATGACACCCCCGCATTTAGGTGTCCCCCTAGGAACAATGATTGCAGAACCTCTTTCCACTCAAGAAGAAAAAGATCACAAACTAGCAAAACACATTGCTATTCAACTTAGCTTCTTAGCCAAACGTGCAGAGCTCATGGGAAAGAAGTCCTCTTCGAAATCTTCTACCTCTACTCCAAAATCAAAGAAGAGGAAAACTGAAGAAGGCACCTCCACAAGCGCTGCAGAAGATCAACCTTCACCTCCTCATGCAACAGAAATTGGCTCCACTGCTCCTCCCTCTTCTCCAAAACAGAAGAAGAAAAGAAAATTGAAAACCACAGAGGAAGGGGCACCAAAACCTAAGAGGAGGAAAACCAAAAAGAAGCATGGGAAATCACTTGAAAAATTGGTTACCATAGAAGAAGAAGAAGCAATCGCAGAAGAAAGAACTGCAGAAGAAGAAGATGCAGAAGTAGAAATGACAGAAGAGGGATATCAATCACCCTACCAATCCCCAGATCGATTTGCTCACCAAGGAAACTTAAACGATTTCCTACAGAACCCTGACATTGCCCACACTCTAAATACAACAGGGTGGACGGCACAACCACTCGACCACCACTCCTAGAAGAACAATACTTCTCTATTTCTGGCATTGACACACATCTGTAAGAAGATGATCAAACACCCAGAGATCAATCAGCTGAGACACCTGTTATTCTACAGAACCCCTTCATTCAACAAGGATTGGACGTCCACAGAAGGAGTCCAAGCCCAGCTTCAGAAGAAATAGAACAAACAGAAGTTGAGTGGAATAGAGATGAAGTAACAGAGGCTTTAGAGAAAATAATAGAAAAAGGAAAAGAGGCCGAAGTTGTACAAGAAGAGGGATTTGAAACAAGGGAGACAAGAATGGAGGTCTCAGAGGTAGATTCAGATGAAGAAGAAGCTGTCTGGATACGAAAAGGTCTATATCATCCACATGTCATGAGATTATGCGACTCTCATCCAATGTACGACTTCTTAGGCACAGAGCAAGGAACTTCAACAGAAGCTAGGGAAGAAGCACCAAGCCATCGGATAGCTACAGAAGCTGAAATGGTAGAAAATGATGTAGTGCTTGGTTGCTTAACAGAGGAAGAAACAAGAAAATATGCCTGGATTAATAGAGGCACACAACCAAAACCAACTCCCAGTGCAACCCACACATCTAACTCCGCAGGTCTAGCTGCAGAAAGAGTTATTGAAAAAGAGCAGCACAGCTCAATCCAAACCCAACCCATCCAGCCAGAGGTCACTCTTTCGACTTCTGCGCCCACAGAAACCGGGGAATCCATTCCTAGGGAGTCTCCTCAAAGAGACTCACCTATAGTTCATGATCAATCGCCCCATATCACACTAGAACACCCAACAGAGGAATTTGTTTCCTCTGCCACGCACAATATAGGGCCAACACTTCTTTCAGAGAGAAGTAGTGAGCACAACGACGAAGAGACTCTAGACAAGTCTCTGAGTCAACAGAAGGATAATCTAGTACCCACCTCTGAAGTGGATCTAGACAATGTCATTCACAGAACTTCTGTAGAGTCTGAAGCACTAGATGCTTCTGCTCGAAGATCAGATGGAAATCCTTCCACCCCCATCGTACAAACAAGGGTGAACGAAGGTGTCCCAGGAGTAGAGGTGGCCAAAAGTCGGGTTCGGGCCGGGCCGGGTCGGGTCGGGGGACAACCCGGTTCTGCACAGTAACCGTGCGAACCGGGTCAGGTGAGAACCGGGTCGGGTCGGGCCGGGTTTAAACCGAAATCCCCTGACCCGTTTACTTGTATGTAGAACCGGTTTCGGAAAAACCGGGCCGGGCCGGGCCAAGAACCGGGTCGGAGTAGGGCCGGGGATTTTTTTTTGTTTTTTAACTGCTTTCTTTGTATAATAATTAATTACTAAACTTTAACAAAGAAAAATTGGATTGGAATCATTGGATAAGTAAAATACACTTTAAAAATATGTTTTATTTATAATATATATCACTAAAATACACTTTTACGTTTTATAATTTATATATAATTTTAAGTTACAAACTTACAAGTTAAAAGTTACAATACATAAATTCTAAACATTCGAAGGTCCCGCTCCCGAACTTCCACTCCCATCACCCGGTCCCGGATAGTAATTGAATGGATTATAGTTGAATGGATTGTATGGAGCGTAGTATGGATTCTGATCTGGATTGTAGTCTTCAAGAGTATTGTACTGCATCAGTCGTGTAGAGACTAGAGAATTGTATGCGTTTTTTGCGAGAAACGAATATAACGAGAGCCGAGAAATGAGAATTGTAAGCGTTTTTTGCGTTTTGTAAGCAATTGTAAGGTGGTGATCACTCCATAACACCCCTAGTATTTATATGGGGTTGGAGGGGAGTTTTTTGGGGTGAAAAACGGTCAAAAGAGGCTTCCCAACGGTCATAAACGGTCACATAACGGCTATAATTTTTTTGAAAAAAATCGGGTCGGGTCGGGTCGGGCCGGGTCACGGACCGGGTCACGAACCGGTCCCGGGTCGGGCCGAGGAAAATCCTATATACGCGAACCGGTCCCGGCTCTCGGGCTTGAAACCGGTTCTTGACCGGGTCGGGCCAGAACCGGTTCTTGGCCGGTTTCGGTTCGGGTCAGCCCGTCGGGTCGGGTCGATTTGGCCACCTCTACCCAGGAGCAGGGACTCACTCTGGAGACGAATGTGTTCCTCCAGAGGTTACACCAGGGACACAAGTATCAAGGGATGAGTTCCAAACCCTTGTCACCTCTGTGAACCAAACCATGAAAGAGTTGCAAAGCTCTTTCACATCTTTTGCAGAGAAAACATCAACGGCCATCTCAGAGATGAAATCTTCTGCTCAAACAACTGCCACAACTACAGCCACTTCTGCTGCTAAAGATTTTGGAATAGCTGCAACATCTGCATTCAAGGAATCAGTCAAACATTTCCTTGAACAAATGAACAAGCAATCCAACAAATCACATAGCATCACACCTGCAGAACTACAGAAGGCTCTGCAAAACATTCAAGAAGAGGCAATGCGCAACACTACAATGATGCAGCCAAAAGATTACATGACCAGAGCACAGCTGACAGAGCTCGGGCAGAATGTCATAAACCAGGTCACAGAAGTCATTGTCTCCTTCACTACTGCGAATGCCAACTACGTCAAAGAATTCAGAAAAAGTGTCGGCAGAATGCGCTTCAACACAGAAGCAGAGCTTGCAACTCTAATCGGCCTCTATGATGATGTATGTGCAAAGTTGGTGGCTGCAGGAGCAGAACTACCAAAGAAACCCAAAGCTTCTTGCAGAGCAGAGGGTACTTCTGATAAGAGTCAGGATGACTCTGATGATGACCATCCTTGTCCATCAGATCATCCTGAGGGGGAGAATATAAGGGAGAAAGCTACGACCAGAGGACTACAAGCTCCACCAATTGCAGCAGAACCAATCAGCCAAGCCCCTCCAGAACAAACCCAAGATCAAAAGACCACAGAGACAACACCCATCTCTGTGGAATCAACTTCTGAAGAAACCAATATTCCAGAAGCTGATCAGCAAACCACAGAGGCAACAACCACCCCTTTGGTAATCAACTTGGAAGAAAGACCTTCAACAGAATCAACAGAAAAACCCCAAACCATACCAAGAAGAAAGTCGATTGCCACCAAACCAAAAAGAGCAACGACCTCTGCTTCTTCTATTCTGAGAAAGATGCACAATACAATGACTGAACGAATGGCGCAGAGAGAAGAAGAAAGGCACAAGTTCACATTAGCTTTCAAAATGGCAAGAAAATTCGATATCCAACCTTCACCAACAAAAACCGAGCTTACAGAAGAAGTCACCAAAGAACCTCCAACAGAGGTTACAGAGCAAAGAAAGCCAACAGAACCAACGCCACAAAAGTCCTCTCAAACACATGTGTCAAAACCTACAGAGGCAACCCCCATCATTCCAACAGAAGCACCAACAACCAAACCTACAGAAGCAACAGGTTCTGTACCTCCAAAAGCCAAAGACAAGGGAAAGGCAAAAATGACAGAAAAACCCAAGAAAAAGAAATCAGTGCCCAATCCTATAGAGAAATTGATGAAAAGCGCTTTTAATGCCTTTCAAACTCCAAAGCCTGAAGAAGAGGACTGGGCATATGGATTGAAGCCTCTTTCAGACATTCCTCTATCAGGAAGAGCTGCAGAATTTGTTCAACAGATGGAGAGTCTCAGAAAACGAGTACCACCACATGGTCCAACATACGAAGAAATGGAAGAAGTGGTGTACAAATATCTCTACAAACAACCCTTTCAGAACCTCCATCCAACATACCAAATCACAAATCCGAACATCAGAGAAGAATTTGAGAACATCTTCAGCAGAACAAAGCCAAGAACCAAAGCAGAAGTCTTCTCAATTCATAAAATCAAAAAGGTAATCTTCTGCAGATTCTCCTTCACAAGAACCTATCCAAGAGTCAGGTACAATCTTTACAGAGTCAAAAGGGTAAACAATTCAGAAACCACCTTCACTGATGCTGACATAAGGAATCTGAATCCCTATGATCTACCTGAACTTCTGCAATGGACAAAGGACAACTACAACACAGAGCCAAACACCAGAGCCTATCAAGTGTTGAGAAAAGCAATGAGGGAAAAGCTTCTGATCTACAGTATGATAGATTTTCAACTGGGAAAGGATCTTGGTCTCAAACATCTGAATTTACGACCACCAGAGGATCGCTGCCCACCCGACGCCGTGCCCAACTCAATCATTACAGAACCAAGATTCGGGTTAGTATTTCAAAACCCACAAGGCGAAGTCAAACTGTTTGTGTGCATGGACTGTCAGAAGTACGCAACTAGTACTCTGAACAAGTTCAT
Source organism: Saussurea involucrata (assembly GCA_033807775.1). Lineage (NCBI taxonomy): Eukaryota > Viridiplantae > Streptophyta > Magnoliopsida > Asterales > Asteraceae > Saussurea > Saussurea involucrata. The sequence continues at coordinate 93,018,524 of CM066314.1, forward strand.
AGCAAGCCTTGTAAAATACAGAGATACAGAGAAAATGAATAGAGATGCTGCAGATACTTTCATCAGAGAGATTGATGCCACAATCCGCCTAAGAGAACTCTGCATCAGTTTCTACAAAGAGATCAGAAGAATCGGAAGAGACAACAGAAGCTACAACGATTTCAAAGATGCCAAAATCTGATTCTCAAACCTCAAATCTCTGCAAACCAAGTCAAAGTCTATCTTTCATTGTACTCAAATGTAAAATGCCTCTGGCATATTTCTGAATGAAAGAACTTTCGAGGTATTGTTTAACCTCTGTCTTATCTAACTTAGCCTAACTAAACTCAAGTTCAATTTTTTATTTTTCACTACTTAGGGGGAGATTGTTAGCTTCAATCTTCCTAATCATAGAAGTATTTAGAAGTAGTGAAAAATAGGCCAAGTGAAGAAAGCCTCTTACAGAGGCTCTGCCGAACTTACCGAGAGATCAAGGTCAAGAAGCTACAGAAGCTAAAAGAGGCGTCCTACAGAAGCTCTGTCATACGCGCAAAGAAGACCAAAGACTCGGAATCCGGTAAAGACTGCTCTACAAAGGACCAAACCGCAGAACCTCTGTGACACTTCACAGAGCCTCTGCGGTCTTCAACAAAGACTTCAAAGATATTTATAATATCTTGCTACTGTTTCTGAACCTATTCATCAACTTGCATGGTAGCATGCCCTGTCCAAATTCAACGTGTCAAACTCTGATTGGATTCAATAGGGCTTTGTACATAATAGACGTCTGCTGCATTAAATGCAATACAGCACATCCAACTGTTCATGCCATCCTTCCAACTATTCATACCGTCCGTTCTGAATAGTAGCTTATGCTTTATGGTCCCTTAGAGTAGTATATAAGGAAGACTCATGTTGAGTTATTCCAGATCGAGAATTGGGAGAGAAAAACATCAAGAACACATAACTTATATACTTTGAGAGTCATATCTGTTTTAAAGCTTTGCTTACTCACTGTTCTTGAATCTGTTCTTGATATATATATATATATATATATATATATATATATATATATATTCAGTAAACTTTGAGATATTCTTTCCTGTTCACTGTTTATTTATATTGTGTTCTAAATCTATCAAACATATCTATTAGTTCTTCAAATACGCTTCCGCATCATACTTAAACTTGAACTAATAGATCTGATAATCTTGTTTAAACAAAACGGGAACCAACAAGGCCCATCTTCACTTCCACTATGAATTTAATCTATAAAGTATATTAAAAACTATATTCAGAATGTATACAAAATAACATAATGCATTCAACATAAATACTTTAAATATTCAGACTGAATAAAGTATTTTTTTAATATCTAACTTTATTCAGTCTAAATATATACCTTATTCAGTCTGAATAAAGGCAGATATTCAAAACGAATATAACTTAAACGTTTATTTTAAACGTTAAATTCAGAATGACTATACGCACATAAAATGAGGTTGATTACTTTATATTCACTTTGAATAAGTGATTATAGATAACACTTTGATTACAATAAAACAGAAAAAAAACATATTCACACTGCATAAATAACAAAAACAACATGAAGAAAATTCCTACGAATAAAAAACAGAAAAAAATAACTAATTTAATAACAGATAAAGAAATAATAAAAAACAACATTAGATTTAAAACAATTAATCAATTTGTATTACAGAAACAAATATCAATTAAACAAAACAAAACATACATATCGATGATTCTTCCACATTCGATAAACTGGAAAACATAGAAAAGGAATCAATTTCACCGTTTCTTGCATCAAGAGGATCATAATCATCAACAAAATTGAATGCTTGATCAACAAAAAGTGTAGAATTCTCAACAGCAACAGAATCCATAGAAACAGAGTAAAATCGAATAAAATGAATGATTTGAGGAAGGAAGCAATCGTGAAAGATGAAAAACAATCGAAAAATCAGAGATATTTAAGGAACGAAGCAATCGTGATGAGAGAAATTAGGAAAAATCAAGAAGAATACCGAGATATAAGGAAAGGAAATGAAATACTAAAACAGAAAAATGAACAATCTGACAAAAATACCCCCGAAGCCGGATTTCAGGAACGGCTTGAATTTGGCTACGATCAACGGATAGGATCTGTCCTAACTGTTAATGCCAAAAATCGCCCAAAAGAACAACTTAAGGTTGATGTGGACTTTTAACAACTAAAGAAACGTATCTCAAGACCAACCAACACAATCGCAAGGAAAAAGCAAATAAGACAAGAGATTTGGTGACGCGGAAAACCCCAAAACGAGGGAAAAATCGCAGTCGACTTGTGAGAGTCGACGGTGCACTATAGTCGCCAAACAGGGGCGAAAGTCCTTTTGTAACAGGTGTTTTGTGTACAACAGATTACAAATAAATGTAGAAATAGACTTAGTCGTGTGTAAATGTCGTGTGTCGTGTTTTAATCGTGCGAAATAAACTGCTGTCGTGCGGTTCGAACTGTTGTCGTGCGAAGGTTGCTTTAGCGATATTCGTTCGAATGCTCTATAGATTGCTGTGTTTTCGGTGTGAAATAGCTCAGAAAATAGATGGAGCAGATGTAGATTTCGTTAGGTCGGATAGCTTTTTCGGTTGCAGAACAGGCCTTTATATAGCTTCAGGTGGTCATTAAATGTGTCTTTATGGCTTGCTTCGTAACCGCTGTCGGGCTTTAAATACCATTGATGACTTGTCCGTTACTGGCCGTTTACACCATGAATGCTCGTGGACCTGCATTAATGAACAAAAGAAACGGGTGTTGACTGTTAACGGTTAGTATAATCGTACGACCGTCTTAAGTCTCATACGTCGGTCGTACGGAACGTACGACCAGCATAAAACATACGACCGAGTACTCGTCTGTAAACAACTTGTAAGACCGTATCTTAAGACAAGGGCGGTCTTATGAAAATGTTATCTGAGTTTTATAGCGTCGGTCGTGAGGTGTGATTTTTTACCCAAACAATGTTCACAATTGAATTCGAGTTTTTATTTGAACTTTCCTCTCTCTCTCTCTCTCTCTCTATATATATATATATATATATATATATATATATATATATAGAGAGAGAGAGAGAGAGAGAGAGAGGAAAGTTCAAATGAAAACTCAATTTTCATTGTAAACATAAGGACAAATCTTGGCCCTCCATCTATATTGATCCAACAACTCACATTAAATAGAGTTTTTAATTAAAATTATTAATTAAGGTGATTATGGGTAAAAAGAGAAGTTAATTTCAATCTCACGTCTACCATATTTGACTTTTTATTTTCTTTTTTAATTTAAAAGTTTTTACCCCCTTAAAGTTTAAAATAAATCATCTTATAAATTTCTAATATTTTATCCAAACAAATTACATCAAAAAATGATAATTTCGTGCTCTTCGCTTTTATATCCATCTCGATACAGTTTTTTTTCGTTTTAACAGTTTTTACGTGAAATGATATATAAATGTGTTATATTCATTATGAATAATTATGTACGTTCATGTGTGTACAGCACCTCAACACCGTAAGTCAGTAACTCGACATCACCTTCTTCAACAGTGTTGATCCTACTTTTGAGCAACAATAGAAGAAATATAAAGTCCATATTTAAATATAGAGAAAAGATATACATGAAGAACAATCATAAAGAAACTTATCTCATATTCATTGATGATTAAATATGGAGAGGAGAAATGTTGAAGAACACCACACTAAACATGAAACGACTCTCATAAGAAACTAGTCTATATGTGTTTTTGTGTAGCCTCTGTCGTTCTTCTTGCCTTGGTAGAAGATTCTACCATTTGTGGAATGATTGGTATGAGTGGTGGTGGAGTTTGTTCCTCTGAGGACGTATAGTCTTGGTCCTCAAATTCCTCTGTAATTGGTTCTTCTGTGGATTGTGGAGTTTGTTTTTCAGCAGCTTTTGTGGTCGTTTTTCTTGATGTTTCATCTTCTGCATTTTCTCCTTCGGCATTTGCATCTGTAGTATTTACAGAAGAAGATGAAGCATTATTTGGACCAGTTAGAGTCATACATGTATGATTTTGTCCGACAGAGGATGGTTCTTCAGAAACTCTGATGGTTCCAACAGAAGGATCAATGTCATTGTGGAACATCTCTAAAAATAGAAGATTTAAGTCTTCTTTCATTTGCGAGATGTCAGAGGTTTCCTTTTTAAGTTCAAGTTCTGAACTGATTTGCTCAAAAGTCATTTGGAATGAATCATCAAAAGAAACATTGATACTTTCTACGATTTTGCAAGATCTTGTAAGGAATGCTCTGTAGGCTTTGGAAGTGGCAGAGTATCCAATGAATTTGCCTTCGTCAGCTTTTACCTCAAACTTTCCTCTTGAATCTCTGTCGTTTAAAACAAAGCATTTACATCCGAACACATGAAAAAATTTGATGTTTGGCCGCCTTTTGTTGATCAATTCGTAAGAAGTCTTGAGGTGTCTTTTCACAATGGTTGAACGATTTTGGGTATAACATGCAATAGAAATCGCTTCTGCCCAAAAGTTCATCGGTAATCCGCATGATGATAGCATAGCTCTTGCTGCCTCCACGAGCGTTCGATTCTTCCTTTCGACTACCCTGTTCTGCTGTGGAGTGCGTGCTGCAGAGAAGTTCTGTGATATTCCTTATGTAGAAAGATAGGCTTAATGACAGAGTTTTTAAATTCTGTGCCATTGTCACTTCTTAACTTCTGTATTCTGCAATCATAAAGAACTTGGATTCTTTTCATTAGATTAATCAAGATGATTGGAACATCCGATTTCTTTCGAATAAATTCAACCCATGTGAAACGCGAATACTCATCAATTAATACAAGTATGTATTTCTTGCCACCTAGGCTCTGTATGGCAATGGGACCGCAGAGGTCAACATGAAGCATGTACAGAGGTCTAGTGCAAGACACATCTGTTTTGCCTCTTTGGGAAGCTCTTCTGAGTTTTCCCATTTCACAAGCAGAACACAAGTGATCCTTGTTAAATCTAACATTAGGCAAACCTTTGACTAGATCAAGTTTTACCAGTTTATCTAATGTGTGAAAGTTCAAGTGACAGAACCTGTTATGCCATAACCAGGCTTCTTTACTTTCGCAAGCTACAAGGAAAACTTTGTCCTTGGTTGTTGAACAAAAAATCATAAGATACAGATCACCTTTTCTTTTGGCTCGCAGAAGTTCCATTCCTGTGTCCTCACTTTGCAGAGAGCAGAAAGTTATTTTGAATAACACATCGAATCCTGTATCACAGTGTTGACTTACACTGAGTAGGTTGTGTTTAAGGCCATTCACATATGCAACTTTGTATACAGAGACGTTTTCCTTCTGTATGACTCCATAGCCTTTGATGTGTCCCTTCTTGTCGTCTCCAAAAGTTACAGATCCACCATCGTGTGTTTCTTTGTATGTGGATAGTAAACTTCTGTCGCCAGTCATGTGCCTTGAGCATCCGGAGTCAAGATACCAAATTGGCACAAACCGCTTCTGTAAGACAATCACAGAGACTTAGGTACCCATATCCATATGGGTCCAATATTGTTAGAATTTTTCAAGTTTGCCTTAGCATTCTTGAAATACATTTTATCTTTTGTAGAAAAATCAGATTGTTTCTCTCTAGTTTCTGACTTTGGAGTTTGAATTTTAGTGGAGAGTAAGCAATCTGGACTTGAGAAGTGATTATTCAATTTGAACATAAGATCAAAACAATGACAGTATTTAATATGAGACGTGATTTGTTTGAACTTTTCATTGAATTTATTGAACTGAACCACAGAGGCATTACATTCTTTCTTAACATTAGATTTCCTATTACAAGAAGATCTATGAATACTAGAATGTTGTTTGCAAAAGTCTTGTTTAGGTCATGCCTTCTGTGAGTCTCTTCTGTGGTGAACATCTTTCTTCACTGTCACAGAGGAAAAATATTTGTTAGCTTCAGGCCTTTTTCCCTTTTGTTGCCAATTGGGATTTTCTTTAATTTGCTTTAAAGGTTTTGAAAATTTTGAGCTTTTAGGATTTTTAGAGGCCTTTTTCAGATTATCAAGCTCTGTAGAGGTTTTGACTTGTATACACATTTTGAGAAAATCTGAACAGATAGGTATCTCTGTGATTTTCTCTTTTGGAGAAATTGTTCTATTAAGAACCTCAGAGGAGAATTTAACATCCTTTGTGTCACAGTGAATTATCCCTGATTTAGAATCAGTCTCTGAGTCGTCAGAGGATGAATCGTCCTCATATACAGAGGTTGAGTCGTCTCTTTCGACAGAGGCTGGATTTTCTGAGCATGTATCGTACGAGCTTTCTTCCTCTGTAGAATAACTTTCATAGATAGCAGAGGTTTCTGATGAGATCTCTTCAGCGAGAATTTGATCTATAGAAGATGTACAGAGATTTTCTAAAACATTTGATTTCAAAACTTCCAAAATTTCTTTTTCAATTGATTCTTTAAGTTTTTCTTCGGAAAAGATGGGTTTAAACTCAGGAGCTTTTGCAGATAACTTCTTTTCGATATTTATCATACAGACAAAAGCGACCTGTGTTTGAGTCTCTGGTTTACCAAACTTAAAGATACCAATCTGATCTTGTGTTTTCAGATATTTCTTTGGTTTGATTTCTCTATTGACAGAGGTTGAAGATGATGAATCTGTGTTTTCAAACCATACATTGATCATCTTCGTATGTTTCCTCAAGTGAGGTCCTTCAGAGATTTTAACCCTTTTACTTACAAAGAGTAAGTTTGGAAAATTGGTTTATTTGTTTTTCCTATCACAAACAGAGAAGACAGAGGTTTAAGTCTTTTGCCTTCAACACCTAGAGTAATATCATCGTACCCTATACCTCATCTTCCTATTTGTTAGTTCACTTTCTCATACACCTTCTGTGCATCTTTATAGTTTTTAAGTAAAACTTCTCTTCTGAGTAGATCTTGCCAAAGTACCTCTCTCTCTTTTTGAAAGTATTCTTTGAGAGCTCTTATGTCAGTAGTTTCACTCCTAGAAACTGAAAGCTCTTTTGTTTTGATTTTTAAAGCAGAGGTTAATTCAGAAATTTGCCTTTTTAAAGGATCTATATTATTGCTCCAATAATTTTCTGCTTTTTCCTTTTCTTCAAAATTTTTGGCTTTTTCTTGAGTGAGAAGCCTTACTTCTCTCTCATTGAAAGTGAGTCTTTTCTGAATGCTTTCATTTATCTCTTTTAGTTCAATCAGTTCAATGTTAAGTTTAATTGAATCATTATCTACAAATTTAGTACAAGAGGTAGAGTTTGAAATGGATACCTCATTGTCAGTGTCGGAGTCGACTTCTGCCATGCCACAAAACAGGGCATTGGTGGTGAAATCATCATCAGAGGTAGAGTCTGACTCGAAGTCCTCCTTGTTTGCTTCAGAATGCCCTTTGTTCGCCATTAGGGATTTTTGTGCATAATATTCAGCCTTCTTTTTGTAAAAAGTTGAGTCCTTTTGTGGGCGATTTTGTCTACTTCTGCATTCTTTTGCGAAATGGACTGGCTTGCCGCAGTTGAAACAACCTTGAGAGGTGTTTCCAGTTCGATTGTCGGACTTCTGTTGATCTCCACCTTTCTCTGTTCGGCATTCGTTTGCGTAATGATCAGGCTTACCACATTTGTAGCTTTCTTGTGTGTGGCCTACCTTGTCATCTGACCTCTGTCGGTCATTTCCTCTGTAGTTTCTGTCGCTTGACCTCTGTCGGTCACTTCTGTAGTCTGACCTCTGTCGGTCACTTGATTCTTCTCTTCTTTCATCATCTCTTCTATCTCTCTGGTTGTCTCTGCTATATCTGTCATTTCCAAAATTTCTTTAGTTACCTTTGAACTCTCTTGTCAATAGAGCCAATGATTTAGCTAATGACGCAAGAGTTATTTCTTCCTCTATCAGCTCGTCTTCTTCGCTATCAACCATCACCATTTTCTTCTTCTCCTTTTTCTTCTCCTCTGTTGCTCTCTCATTTCTCGGTCTTTCTTTAGCCTCTGTTGATTTACTAACCAATGCGTATGGTGCAATGGTTATCGTTTTAGCCTGTGCTATTTGAGGCTCTTGTGCAGCTAGTGTTCCATAGAGATCAGAGAGTGTCCATGAGTCTAGATCTTGGTTTGTTTGTAAAGACATAGATAATTGAAGCCACTCATCATTCAGGCTCTTTAGAAACATGACGTTATTTTCTTCCGAGGTTCTGTGAATGCCAGACTTTCTGCATTTGTTTATGAGAGAGTTGAACCTGTCGTACGTCGTTTGCAGAGATTCTGTTGCAGAGGCTCTGAATGCATGATATTCATTTATGTATTGTGCCCTTCGGTTCTTCTGTGTTTTAGCACCCCCTTCCAACTGTCTTTCTAATTCTTTCCAAAGATCGTGCGCAATTTCGCATGCATCTAAGGATTGAAAAAGTTCGTTTGGGATAGCCATTATCAAGATTCTTTTTGTTTTATGTGCAACTTCATCTTCTGCCTTATCTTCATTTGACCATTCTTCTTTTGGCTTTGGTTTTTGATGTTCAGGGATTTCAGGAGATTCAGCAGTAGCTGGTACTCGTGGTACTACTATCATGGGAACAGGAGGAAGGTTGTAAAGATATTGTACTAGATTTTTTTCAGTACCCTCAAAGAAATGAACCATTCTTATCTTCCATTGAGGATACTCATCTCGAAGGAGAGTAGGAGGCTTGGTGAGTGAACCAGCAGTAAAGAAGTTATTTGTATTTGTCATTGTAAAGGTTCTGAAAAGATAGTATGATTAAAGAGTATGAGTCTGATGATCTGGAAAGTTTTCTGGGTTTGAACAGTTCCCAGAGTACACTTTAATGGAGTTTTAACCTAGAAATGAGGAATAGGTTAAAAAAGGAATGATGTCTATCACCAATCTTGTAACAAAGAGGATCACTTGATATTGAAAATCAAACTTTGCTCTGATACCAATTGTTGGTTCCCGATTTGCTTATACAAGATTGTCAGATCTATTAGTTCGAGTTTATGTTTGATGCGGAAGCGTATTTGAAGAACTAACAAATATGTTTGATAGATTTAGAACACAATATAAATAAACAGTGAACAGGAAATAATATCTCAAAGTTTACTGAATATCAAGAACAGATTCAAGAACAGTGAGTAAGCAAAGCTTTAAAACAGATATGACTCTCAAAGTATATAAGCTATGTGTTCTTGAAGTTTTTCTCTTTTTAATTCTCGATTCTTTTTTTTATTAGGAAGAACTCAACATGAGTCTTCCTTTTATACTACTCAAAGGGGACCATAAAGCATGAGCTACTATTCAGAACGGAAAGGTATGAATAGTAGGAAGGATGGCATGAACAGTTGGATGTGTTGTATTGCATTTAATGTAGCAGACGTCTATTATGTACTAAGCTCTATTGAGTCCACTCAGATTTTGACACGTTGAAGTTGGACAGGGTACGTTGCCATGCAAGTTGATGAACAGGTCCAGGAACAGTAGCAATATATTATAAATATCTTTGAAGTCTTTGTTGAAGACCGCAGAGGCTCTGTGAAGTGTCACAGAGGTTCTGCGGTTTGGTCCTTTGTAGAGCAGTCTTCACCGGATTCCGAGTCTTTGGTCTTCTTTGCGCGTATGACAGAGCTTCTGTAGGACGCCTCTTTAGCTTCTGTAGCTTCTTGACCTTGATCTCTCGGTAAGTTCGGCAGAGCCTCTGTAAGAGGCTTTCTTCACTTAGCCTATTTTTCACTACTTCTAAATACTTCTATGATTAGGAAGATTGAAGCTAACAAACAGTTTTTTCAATGTCGTAAGACATCACATTTTTCATCACCGTAATGCAACACCCATCGAGACGAATCGAGAAATCATCGAGATCGATCAACACCAATCGAGACTAATCGAGAACACATCGAGGCCAATCAAGACTAATAAAGAACCCATCCATTGACTTGGTGTGTGGTTGTGTGTTAAAATCATAAACTAACACCTTCATTTTTCATTGAGACCGATTGAGAACCTATGGATTATTTTATCGTGTGTTTGTTTATGTAAAACCTTAACCTACCACTTTTAACTTCTATCGAGATGAACAGGAAATCTATCGAGACAAATCGAAAACTCATCGATATCAATCGATAACCCAATAAAGAAAAAGGAAAGAAAAATATAGCATGATGAATTGAAACTATAGTATATTCATGATGAATATTGTTTGGGCAAAAAATCACGTCGCTCGACCGCGACCAGAGCAGGTAAGACGTATGATTAAGAACTATATCTTGTATTAAGATAAGGTCTCGACAAAGACCCATAACACTATCGTTGTCCCTCATAAAAGGTAAGTCGAGAGTTCCTCGCGACACTCGACCATAGCGTCGCCCGTCCCGCACGACCGTCGCATAGAACCATGCGACCTCGACCAAACTAACGTTAACCATGACTGTTACGTTTGTTAAGTGTTTAATGCAGGAGTCAAAGTCATTAAAGAGCAACGGATATAACCGACGCAACCATCAATGATCGATAGCCGTAACGGACGAAGATCATCATAGATAATCACTCCGGCAACCGTTTCCAGCCGTTGATCAAAACATTAATGGAGCTAATTAATGACGCGAAGACTATAAATACCAAGCTAAGTCTTCACATCAAGGATCATCAGTTAACATCCGATACACATCGAATATCCGGCGATTAACAACCGAAGCAATATTCAAGAACACCTGAAGTGAAGAACCATTATTCTAAATATCGCTCTCGACGCACGACGACAGCCCTCGACCAGCAGTTCACGCTTTGTTTCGTACACGACGAACACCTATTTTTACATTCCAAACACTTGTACTTTACATTTCGAAGCATTTCCTTCATTTGTATTGTAATCTCTGTACGATCGACACCAGTATCCAAGGACATCGCCCATGATTGGCAACCATAGTGCAGCGACGACACCCCCTGTCGTCCGCAGGTTTTTTCCTCGTTTGAGGTTTTTCCTGCGTCATCAAATCCCTTGTTTCTTTATTTTTATTCCTCGTCGCACGTCTCGTCGAAAGATTCTTTCTTTAGTTGTTTAAGTCCACATCGACCTTAAGTTGTCCCTTTGGTGCGATTTTTGGCATTAACAAATATTATGTTGAAAACTAATATTCATGATAAATATCATACTAGGGAGGGGTTCAAATGAAAACCAATTTTCGGTTTTGAATTGAGGATCGAAGGAGAGCGCGCCACGTGTCCACAACTTCATGGGCCATTCATGTATTATTCATCATGAGTAGTGTATCATTCAGGATGAATAATACACGATTCATGAAATAATACATGAATCGTGAATTATTGTATTATTCAATCTGAATGTTGTATTATTCATCATGAATATTATATTATTCTTCTTGAATAGTGCATGAACGTTCACCTTTGTTATTCATATTGAATGTGGACACCCGAAGACATGTGTCACGCTCTCCTTTGTCCCCCGGTTTACAACTAAAAACCTGGTTCGCAATTCAACTTTTCCCTATCATGCTAATATAAATACTAGCGAGTTATTATATACACGTGATCATACATAATATTCATGATGAATAGTATATATATTTCATTATGAATGTTATAGTGAAAATGTAAATTCATGACGAACATCATACTGATGTATGAATGTTGAAATGTTCTTGTATACACGTGAACATACATAATATTCAAGATGAATAATATGTATATTCATAATGAATGTTATAATTAAAATGTATATTAATGATGAATGTCATAGTTGATGTATGAATACTGAATATTTGTTAAATACACGTGAAAATCCATAACTATTCTCATAGTTTTCTAAATTTTGATCAATGGCTAAGATTGATTCTCATGTTCACAATGAAAAAGTGGTTTTTATTTGTACCCACCTATATATATATATATATAGAGAGAGAGAGAGAGAGAGAAAAGAAAGTTCAAATGTGAACTCAAATTCAATTGTGAACGTGAGGCGAATCTTGGCCCTTCTATCTCTATTGATTCAATCACTCATATTAAATAGAGTTTTTAATTGAAATTATTGATTAAGGTGATTAGGGGTAAAAAGGGAAGATAATTTAAACTCACGCCTACCATATTTTACTTTTTATTTTCTTTTTTAATTAAAAACTTTTACCCCCCTTAAAGTTTAAAATAAATTATCTTAAAAATTACTAATATTTTAATCAAACAAATTACATAAAAAAACGATAATTTCGTGCTCTTCGATATGACATCCATCTTGTAATAACCAGGTATTTTATCTAATTTAAATTTAGAATTTTATAAGTCTTTATTTTAGTATTTTATAAAAGTTAAGAAGTTAAGGGGTAAGTTTTAATTTTATAATAGAAGTTTAGGGGTATATTTTGACAAGTGAAACAAGTTTAGGGTTTGTTTGGTAATCTTCCTTACCAAATATCTCCTCCACCGTCCTATGTTTGCCAAAGTAGGAGGTGTACTCCTTAGATAAGAAAGAAAATTGAAAGTACTATTGTGTATGTGTGTGTTTCGGTGTTGAGAGAGAGAGAGAGAGAGATAGAAAGATCAAGAAGAAGGAGTATTTTCTATAATACTATAGCTGGGTTAAGGATTCAAATCCAGAAATCAAAGGTAATAATCCTTGCAAACCCTTCCTTTTTATGTATGTTAGTTCCTAAAGTTTTACTATGAGTTTTAGAAGTGGGTTTTGGTGATTTTAGAAAGATATGATAATTTTGGGTTTGGAATAGTGTTCTAATGGTAGTATAAAACATATCTACAAGGTTACATAAACATGCATAGTATAAAACTGCAAAAATCTGGGTTTTAGGATGAACAGTGGACTGAGACATTCATCGAAGTCGCAATGGACGACTGCGGCATTCATCGAAGTCGCAATGGACGACTGCGACATTCATCGAAGTCGCAATGGTTGGTTGCGACTTGGTTATGAAGTCGCAATGGTCGTTTGCGACTTGGCTTAGGATCGCAGTGGTTGATTGCGATTTGGGTTTGGAATCGCAGTAGTTGATTGCGACTTAGGGGTGAAGTCGCAATAGTGGGTTGTGACTTCGGGGTGAAGTCGCAGTAGGAGGTTGCGACTTGGTACTGTTCATTGCGATCTTAATTTACTTTTTGAGGGGTTGCGACTTGAGTTGAGGATTTCGTAAGTTTAGTTTTAAAAGAGATATTTGGTATTTTGTGTGATTTCAGATTCTGTGAAGGGTGGTCAAACGTGATATATCTCGGAAAAGCTTTTGTGATAAACATACCAGGTGAGTTTTACTTTAAAAAGTATTTTACTGGAATGCATTATGTGAATAACGAATGTTTGATAAAGTGTATGAATATGTCATACGTGGGTGATTATAATATATTGAGATATTATAATTACGTGAGTATTATATGAAAATATAATACGTGGCCGGGCTTTGGACCGGTGTGATAAATTGGCTCGCAACCAATTGATATTGGCCATTGGTGGAGGGATAAGGTGGAATGAGGCAGGTATGATACATAAATGCTAGTTGGTATTAACTTACGTGTGATGTATGTGTATTTATATAAAGAGTGTTTTATATAAATGAATTTTTAATGAATTACAAATGTCAGGGATTTACTCACTAGACCCTTAGGTCTAACCCTCATTTTCTGTTTTAAAAATTATGTATTCCAGGTGGTGGTTCCAATAAGAACAAGTAAATAGAGTACTTGTTGGCTAGCTTTTGAGAAGATGATCATCATGATGCTATGGATGCTTTTGTACTTATAATTTTATTATTATTACTATGTAACTCAAAGTGGTTCAAGTTGTACTGAATTTTCTTTATGTTCATACTTTAGTTGGGACCAAATGTGAAAAATGAAGTACTTTGTTGTAAACATGTTATGGATTATATGTTGTATGTATATTTTGTTGGCGGGTTGTTACACATCTCGATATAGTTTTTTTGTTGTTTTAACAGTTTTTACGTGAAATGTCATATATGTGTTATATTCATTATGAATATTTATGTACGTTCAAGTGTTTACAACATCTCGACACCGTAAGTCCGTAACTCGACATCACCTTCTACAACACTTTCTTCAATGTCCTAAGACATCGTGTTCTTCATTACCGTAACCCAACACTGTTAGGTCCATGATCTTCATACAATCCAAGTATTGTGTAACAAGATGATGAAGAACATTATTGAAAAGGAAATCTAACCTAGAGAGAACACAAAGTGATTAGAGATCTACATCTTGTATTAATGAATTCACTTCTTACAAACTACAAGTAAAGACCTATTTAGAGTCTTCATCACTTGCTACAACAATTAAGCATAAGCCCTTTAACCCAGTTATTGCTTTACAAAACTTTCTATTATAAAGGACAACTTCAGTGTCCTAACAAACACCCATCGAAATGAATCGGGAACCTATCGAGTTTCGATTGTGAACCGAGGAACGAAAGAGAGTGTGTCACGTCTCCACACCTTCATGGGTCACTCATGTATTATTCTTCCTGAATAATGTATCATTCAGTATGAATAATACATCATTCAGGGTGAATAATACACGATTCATGAATTCGTGTATTATTCATCCTGAATGATGTATTATTCATACTGAATGTTGTATTATTCATCCTGAATATTGTATTATTCGTCATGAATAGTGAATGAACGTTCACCTTTGTTATTCATACTAAATGTGGACACGTGGAGATGTGCATACATATTCATAAAGAATAAAACCAAGGGGCTGTTTACTTGTGACTTATTGGTCTTAATGGGGAAACTGGCTTATTCGCCCAGACAAAATTGGGTGTTTACTTATGACTTAATGGGACAGAAGCCGGCTTATTCGCGCAGTTAGTTTTTGGCACTTGTCCCCCTTCAGACGAAAAAAGGACCATTATACCCTTAGAAGAAGAAAAGAACATAAAACAAAAACCCTACTCTTCTCAGTTCTCTCTATCGTGCCTCTCTTCTCCTCTCTTCTCTCTATCGCTTCTCCACCGACGGGCAACCACTTCTCCACCGGCGACGGCAGCAGCCTCTTCTCCACCGGCGACTGCAGCAGCCTCTTCTCTACCGAAGGTATGCCCTTTCTTCTTCGTTTTTTTCTGATTCTTGGAGCTGTTGATTTTTCACTCTTTTTTGCTTCGATTTCACTCATATACAGTACAAATGGGTATGCTTTAAATGGAGGAAAATGAAGAAATTCAAATGGGTATGCTTTAAATGCTCCAGTTTTGGCATCTAGAGAGAGAATGAATGTTCAGTTTGGCATCTTTCTTGAAAAAGATGAATCATTTTCAAGAGAAATCAAAAAGGTTTGGTTCAAATTTTGCATCCAGAGAAAGAAAGATTGATGAATTTGAAGCTACCTTTAAGTGGGTTTGAACAGAGATCACATGAATTTGGTTCAGATTGTTACAGCCATGTTGCTTCTGTGAATATGTGTGTAGAACTAATTATTAGCCATTGTAACAAATCACAGAACTAATTAGTGGATTTATTTTGAATTTATGAATTTATGTTTTGATTTATGAATTTATGTTTTGATGATTAAATAATTTTGTGTTTCAGATATATAATTTGGTTTAAAAAATAAACAGAATATATAAAACAACTTATAATTCATACTCAGGGGTAAATCGGTCATTTATGTTATTCAGACGGTTGATTCAGATAAAAAAGTAAACAAGAGCAACAATTTATCCAGACGAAAAAATTTAACCAGACAGACACATTTATCCATACAGGACTTAATGAAAAGTTTGGTAAACAGCCCCCAAGTCTCGGTTGTGAATCGGAAAACAAAAGAGAGTGTGTCATGTGTTCACACCTTCACGGGTCATTCATATATTATTCATCATGAATAATGTATCATTCAGGATGAATAATACAACATTCAAGGTGAATAATACATGATTCATGTTTAATAATACATGAATCGTGAATTCATGTATTATTCATCCTGAATATTGTATTATTCAACAAGAATAGTATTTTACAATGAATATAACACATATATAGCATTTTACGTAAAAACGATTAAAATAACAAAAAACTATATTAAGATGGATGTTATATCGAAGAGCACAAAATTCTGGTTTTTTGAATGAAATTTGTTTGATTAAAATATTAGTAATTTTTAAGACAATTTATTTTAAACTTTAAGGAGGTAAAAGTTTTTTAATTAAAAAAAAACAAAAGGTCAAATAAGGTAGACGCTATTCAAATTTCCAGATGTCCCCTAATCATTTCTCAATTAATCTTATTATGTTTTAACCATTGATTAGTTTTCTAAATTTTGATCAATGGCTAAAATTGGTCCTCACGTGCACAATAAAAAATGAGTTTTCATTTGAACTTATATATATATATATATATATAGCCTTAGGTTCAAATGAGAAGTGCTAAATATTTGAGAAGTAGAGAAATAATCTTGGCCATTTATTCGGTCAAGATCGGTTATAATTGGTCAAAAGTTGCGGCTTTGACTGGTCAAAAGTTGCGGTTGTTCCAAAAATAGAAGGGCAATTTCGTAACTTTTACAAAAAACACGGGACGAGTTCATATATGAAACTAATTAACTGTAGGTTCATATATGAATCAGTTGAACCAATTAACTGATTCATATATGAACCTTTGTGATTCATATATGAAACTAATTAACTGATTTATATATGAACTTTTGTGATTCATATATGAATTGTTTTTAACTAATTCTCATATGAACAAATTAACTGATTCATATATGAATCACAAAGGTTCATATATGAATTAGTTAAAATGAGTTTATATGTGAATTACAAAGGTTCATATATGAACACAAAAGTTCATATATGAACACAGAGGTTCATATATGAACTCGTCCCGCGTATTTTTTACGAAACTACCCCTCTATCTTGTGCAGACCACGCGAGAAATTATCCGCTGCTTCTCGGTCAAAGCCATCGATCTTGACCGAATGAATAGCTAAGATCACTTCTTTATTTCTCAAATATTTATCACTTCTCATTTGAACCTTTCCCTATATATATATATATATAGAGAGAGAGAGAGAGAGGGAATAGTATCCTTCCATCTGAACGGTATGTGTAAAGCCCGTATCCCGGTATGTAATTTATTAGTATTAATTCTTTTCTTTTAAGTTTGATTTAATGTGGTTTCCGTCAACGGGGTTAGTCGAGTTGGACCTAATCGTTAAAAATGTCGGAATTTTGGGTTAGTTGCGAGAAGGTTTAAGTGAAGGGGCTAGAAGTGTCAAAGGGCCAAAACATGCTTAGGTGTTCGACCCATGTTTTTCATAACCGAAATCCATATGTGTTGTTGTGTGTGTTGGTGGCGTGAGGAGAAAACAAAAGAAAGAAATCAAAACCCTTGTGTTTGTGTGGTTGTGGCGTGAGTAGTAACCAAAGAAAAAGAGAAGTAAACCTACGGCCATCCCCTTCCCCCCCCCCCCTTTTGTGGTTACCGCCGGCCGGAGAAAGAGAAGAGAGAGAGAGAGAAACCGAGAGGGTTAGAGAGAGAAACCGAGAGGAGGAGGAAGGAGGTCGCCGGCGTGAGAGAACCACCGTCGGTTTCGGTGTGGTTACCGTCGTGTCGTCGCCGTCTCGAGGTAAGAATCTAACCCGTTTTCTTTCCCTGTTGTCTTTTCGATCACAAAACCACCACCACCGCCGCCGCAGCCACGGCTGCCGGCGGTGGGGCCGCCGCTGCGTGCCGCCGGGTGGCGATAGGAGGAGTGTGCACGTGTGCAGGGGTGTGGGTGTGTGCGGGTTTGAGGTTGCGGGTAAGTCGGGATGGGCGGTGTTTGGGGTGTGGTTTCGCCGGAAATTCTTAACCACTGCCGCCGCCAACGGCCGCCTCTGCCGGAGGTGGCAGAGGGTGGTGCTTGGGCTGCTCAACCCATTTAGTCTTGATCAATAAGTCTGCTGGAATCACAGGTCTGAATGTTTAAGTCGTGGCTTAATGGGTTAAGATTTATTTTTAAACCTTGTTGTCATTTTATGTGAAATTGGCAGTTTCTGTCACTGTTTTTGGGAAAGCCACAACTTTTTATAGGAACGTCGTATTGGGATGAAACTAGTGCCAAAATCTCCCATTCTGAGTCTAGTAAGTTTCTTATGTTTTGCGGAAAAACCAGTTCGGACCATAACTAGTGTCAAACTGCTGTTTTGTACTGAAAGGTCCTGTTTTTCACTGTGCAGCAAGCCGGTTTTGTAAAATTCATAGTAAATTGTAGAAAAATCGTTAGAGCGCGTGCGAGATGTACTTAGAACCCTAATACATGGGACTTTGTGTTTCTGTAAAAATATTTCTGGTTTAATCAGTTTAAAGGGGTTAAACAGGTCCCGAACAGACCTGCGTGTTGAGAGTAAAAACTGGAAAAATGTGTTTTTGAAGTTAGTAGTCGTGGCTTTGGTTGGGGCGTCACTTTGACAATTGTTAACGCTTATTTAGGTGGAACAAGGTGAACTGGTGTCGGCCGGTTCGTGTTGCGGTTGAGGTCATAAGCTGTGCGTTTGAGGTGAGTTCTCTCACTATATAGGATGGGAATTATATTTGTGTTGCTATAGTTCGAGTGTGTTGATTATGGTTGTTTGTTGATATTATTGTGGTGTGGAATATATATATATTTATGTGTATATATTGAACTGTGATTGATGTACTTCTTGATGGATGTTCCAAGAGGTATATGCGTTTGTATAATGAGTTGTGATTATATTTTCTTGAGGGTTGTTCCAAGAAGTATAAGGCCACTTCTTGATGGTTGTTCCAAGGAGTAGGTGTATTGGTATAATGTGTTGTGATTATATCTTCTTGAGGGTTGTTCCAAGAAGTATAAGGCCACTTCTTGATGGTTGTTCCAAGGAGTAGGTGTATTGGTATAATGTGTTGTGATTATGTCTTCTTGATGGTGGTTACAAGGAGCATAAGGATTATTATTAATCGTGTTATATTTTCTTGATGGATGTTCCAAGAAATTTATGTGCTGGTATGTTTAAGGGTGATGCTGATATGATTGCGATCCTATGTAAGGATTGAATTCACTAAGCTTCGTGCTTACCCCTTCCCAATGTCTTATGTTTTCAGGTGCGAGTAGCAGTCGGGCATGACGGTACACACGGGCGCAAGGCAAAGATTGTTTAAATTGATTTTTAGTAAATGGGGATTTAATTATATAACTTTCCGCTGCTTAAACTTTGTTGACGGTTTTAAATAACGACGTTTATTCTTATTGTAATGGGATTTGTTAACTTTTGGTTTGATTATAATGAAATGCATTACTTTTAAAAATTTTAAATTCCTTGTAATTTTTGGGACGTTACAACTTGCTATCAGAGCACAGCTTGAGTGAATCAAACACATCTCGGTGTGTTTGGTCTCAAGTTGCGGCTATGAAATTTTAAATTCTTTTACTAAAATCTTTTAGAATAAAGGAAAGAGGAAAACCCGTTTGGGAAACGGTGATTGGGGGCGCAGTGTGTACAGTCAGCCGACGCTAAGTGGGAAGGTACATTACTTAGTGTATTTATCGCTTTCTAGATCATAGGGTATGCATGCTAGATTGCCTATGTTGTTTACACTGTACTGTATGATGATTGCTTGCTGGTAGGAATCAATGCTAGTTATAGTAGGTTGTTAAGTGAAGGCCCTATAGGTTGTATGCAGTAAGAATCATATAGCCTTAGAATATTTGATTTAGTTCTATTGCGCAGCTCTTGTTTGAGTCCAACCGTTTTAGGATAGAATCTTGTATTCGAATGTCTATTTGATTCACGCTGCATGCGACTGGGTATTCGCGAGGCAACTCGTTATGGCTAATAGGGATTCCGTGGTAGCAAGGGTAGTGGGATGAGATGAAATTTCTAGTGAGCTGGGAAGAGTGTTTACATATGAGTATGTATGCTAGATTGCTTTCTAGAACATAGGAGTATGTGTGCTAGATTGTTTGGTGCTTATTACACTGTACTGCATGTTTGTTGTTTGCTAATAGGAGTTCATGCTAGCCTTGATAAGTTGTTAAGTGAATGCACTATAGGTTGTATGCGGTAGGAACCAAATAGCCTTAGAATGTCGGATTTAGTTCTATTGCGCAGCTCTTGTTTGAGTCCAACCGTTGTAGGATAGAATCTTATATTCGAATGTCTATCTGGTTTTACACTGTGTGCGACTGTGCATTCGCGAGGCGACTCGTCATAACTAGTGGGGATTTCGTCATAGCAAGGGTAGTGGAGTTGGGTAGAATTCCTAGGGAGCTAGGAAAAGTGTGTACATATGCCGGTCCGGGCATATGCGTGTAGTTATCGGCGAGAAACTACTTGGACCCATCGGATGGAACTCGGAACGAGTGATGATAGGTGTGGAAGGTAGTAGTAGAGCTCCTACTATCGGAAACACAGGATCAATGCTCGAGTCGGGGAAAGTCACGAGGAATCCAAGGAGTTGAGTGTAAGCATTGTTAGTGTGAATTATTATGTGCTAATAACTCGTTGTAATATCTACCCAGAATAGCCATCACAAGGAGGAACGACTATAGTAAACCTACTAGTACAGGTGTGTACTTGATTTGCTTTGATGGGATGATCGTTGGGGTAGTGTCGAAGGTTATAAATTAGTAGTCGTTGGAATAAAAGTACGATTCTAGTATTAGTCACTTGGAGTGACGATGAGGATGATGTTTGTTTCGGGCCAAGATGGATGATTGTGCTAGAATCATAGGCTTATAGAGCCGACTTTGATTTGAGGAAAAATCGTAGGGATTATTTGACGTAATTTCCCAACTTGCCTAAGAGGTTTAAATGTCCGGATGACGTTAGTGGATCGGAGAGATTTGGAGGAGTAGGAGTCGAGGCGTAGAATGCCGACTGAGTCATGCACAAAGCTTGATTTTGAAATAGATTGCATTAACAAATTCTTGTGTTTCAAATCATTTTATGGATGGTGTTTTGGAATTTTGGGAAATGTTCAGCACACACACAAGATTTTGAAATATGGTTTTGGAAAGTGTATGAAATCGTTTTATCACTGGAGAGCAAACTTTGTTAGAATTCGTCTCATTTCGTTATTTTTCCAACGATTCTTTCGGGTAAGATGATATCCGTGTTTTGTGGTGTTTAAAATGTTGGGCAAGTGACTACGGCTTGTGACTTTAACATTGGAACTCCTCCACATATGTTAGAGTTGAGACGGAAAGTTACATTCCATGATGTCTGTATAAAGCTATTTGAGTGATTTGGTTAAAATAAGTTTTGTCTTACGGCATGTTGAGTCGTGTGGGTTAATTTCACGAGGTGCATATCTCATTTGTTTATGTGACCATTTGGGGAAATCTTGGAAATCAATTTAAAGAACCCCACCTTTTGAGATTTTATGAGATTTTAGTCGATATTTTCAAATGATGGAAACGGATTGGTTTTTATCTTTAAGTTGAAACTTGCACGAGACAGTTGTGTTTTAACAAAAATATATTGTAAACCGTTTCATCGTTTTGTATGACTAGCCGGCGCGCGTAAGATTTATTGGTCAACCCTGTGCCACGACATTTTATGTTAAAAAAAAATTGGGGTCAAATGTCGTGGAACTGATTTTGAAATTATATGCACACTTTTGTCGCACCCGGTGTAAGGTCGAGCGGTTACTTTAAATACATGTCATGAGTCAATTCATACTAGAACCGTGACGGTTCATTTTCAAAGAAATTATTTATTCTGCTTTACGTTTTGTGAGTAAACTAAGCTGCAATGGAATGATTTTCAACATGATTTTCATATGTGGGACGAGCGTGTCCATTTTTGCGTAACTACCGACCTGGTAATAGTAGTTTTATTGCATGCGATCTTTTTGAAATGAAAAACCTTGACGTTGAAAATATTTTGTAAATGATTTTGTAAACCATTTGGGAAATGCGCTTTTAAGTGTTATGTGTCATTTTGAGAACTTTAAGGGTGTGAGTCCTTTTGGAAAACTCTTTTGTTTAACCCGTGTTGAGTTTGGGACTAATGTTGATTTTAGAGTATTGCTTGCTTAAACTTGATTTAAACGCGTTTTGACCGACTCAGAGGTCTAGCAAGCGTGGAGCATTTTGCTCGGTTCTGACTTTGAGATAGTCATGGGTCAATTGCACGGTTTTTAATGGCTCGATGTGGAGTTTTGTTGATGGGTTGTTTTGTTGCACAGTTTTTCACTTATTGCACGTTGAGTATTTACATGTTGGGTGAGTGAGTCATTCCGGGATAGGCATGTTGTTGGTAGACTGTTTTGCATTGGATCCTTGGTCACGTCAGTCAGTCGTTGGTATTGGTCGGTTGGGTATCTCGGGGAGGGACTCCGGTATTCATGTGTTATGACCTTGACTTTCCAGTAGGCACTAAGAGGATACAGTCTTGGGCACTTACCTGAGAGGTAGTTCCGATGTGCCGGGACTTGAGACGTACCTGAGAGGTAGGCGTTGGGGTGTATCTTGTTACGGTGTAACTAGGTTTCCTAGGGCGGGTAATGGTAGTAGTAACCCTGAGATGCCTACTTGTGATGAATGGTTGTGATGGAATGACCTTCGTGAGTGATTATAAATTTACTGGTTTGATGATGCGTGTAAGGTAAGTTTTGGGAGTCTATTAGAACTCGTAGGAGTTAATCGACGGTTAATGGTAGGAATGATCGGATCCGAGTATCCAGTTGGGTATATTGGTAGGCAACTTTGGAATGGTTAGAGCTTGAGATTTGACTCGGGATGTATGGAATATCTAAGGTTGGGAGACAACCGAAGTCGCTTGGCTAGGAATGATTCCAATCGTTGGGGTGTCCTGCCGATCATAATCCCAGTGTCCTAGAAGGAGTACGTTAGTTAGAAAAGTATTCGAGTAGTTTTAGAAGGGATTTCAAGTGGACTTAGGAACCTGAGGTTGAGATGAGGGAGAACTATCCGGAGCTATTCGTAGGCAGAGACTTCGAGGACGAAGTCTAACCCAAGTGGGGGAGAGTTGTAAAGCCCGTATCCCGGTATGTAATTTATTAGTATTAATTCTTTTCTTTTAAGTTTGATTTAATGTGGTTTCCGTTAACGGGGTTAGTCGAGTTGGACCTAATCGTTAAAAATGTCGGAATTTTGGGTTAGTTACGAGAAGGTTTAAGTGAAGGGGCTAGAAGTGTCAAAGGGCCAAAACATGCTTAGGTGTTCGGCCCATGTTTTTCATAACCGAAATCCATATGTGTTGTTGTGTGTGTTGGTGGCGTGAGGAGAAAACAAAAGAAAGAAATCAAAACCCTTGTGTGTTGTGTGGTTGTGGCGTGAGTAGTAACCAAAGAAAAAGAGAAGTAAACCTACGGCCATCCCCTCCCCCCCCCCCCCCCCCCTTTTGTGGTTACCGCCGGCCGGAGAAAGAGAAGAGAGAGAGAGAGAGAAACCGAGAGGGTTAGAGAGAGAAACCGAGAGGAGGAGGAAGGAGGTCGCCGGCGTGAGAGAACCACCGTCGGTTTCGGTGTGGTTACCGTCGTGTCGTCCCCGTCTCGAGGTAAGAATCTAACCCGTTTTCTTTCCCCGTTGTCTTTTCGATCACAAAACCACCACCACCACCGCCGCAGCCACGGCTGCCGGCGGTGGGGCCGCCGCTACGTGCCGCCGGGTGGCGGCAGGAGGAGTGTGCACATGTACGGGGGTGTGGGTGTGTGCGGGTTTGAGGTTGCGGGTAAGTCGGGATGGGCGGTGTTTGGGGTGTGGTTTCGCCGGAAATTCTTAACCACCGCCGCCGCCAACGGCCGCCTCTGCCGGAGGTGGCAGAGGGTGGTGCTCGGGCTGCTCAACCCATTTAGTCTTGATCAATAAGTCTGCTGGAATCACAGGTCTGAATGTTTAAGTCGTGGCTTAATGGGTTAAGATTTATTTTTAAACCTTGTTGTCATTTTATGTGAAATTGGCAGTTTCTGTCACTGTTTTTGGGAAAGCCACAACTTTTTATAGGAACGTCGTATTGGGATGAAACTAATTCCAAAATCTCCCATTCTGAGTCTAGTAAGTTTCTTATGTTTTGCGGAAAAACCAGTTCGGACCATAACTAGTGTCAAACTGCTGTTTTGTACTGAAAGGTCCTGTTTTTCACTGTGCAGCAAGCCGGTTTTGTAAAATCCATAGTAAATTGTAGAAAAATCGTTAGAGCGCGTGCGATATGTCCTTAGAACCCTAAGACATGGGACTTTGTGTTTATGAAAAAATATTTCTCGTTTAATCAGTTTATAAGGGGTTAAACAGGTCCCGAACAGACCTGCGTGTTGAGAGTAAAAACTGGAAAAATGTGTTTTTGAAGTTAGTAGTCGTGGCTTTGGTTGGGGCGTCACTTTGACAATTGTTAACGCTTATTTAGGTGGAACAAGGTGAACTGGTGTCGGCCGGTTCGTGTTGCGGTTGAGGTCATAAGCTGTGCGTTTGAGGTGAGTTCTCTCACTATATAGGATGGGAATTATATTTGTGTTGCTATAGTTCGAGTGTGTTGATTATGGTTGTTTGTTGATATTATTGTGGTGTGGAATATATATATATTTGTGTGTATATATTGAACTGTGATTGATGTACTTCTTGATGGATGTTCCAAGAGGTATATGCGTTTGTATAATGAGTTGTGATTATATCTTCTTCAGGGTTGTTCCAAAAAGCATAAGGCCACTTCTTGATGGTTGTTCCAAGGAGTAGGTGTATTGGTATAATGTGTTGTGATTATATCTTCTTGAGGGTTGTTCCAAGAAGTATAAGGCCACTTCTTGATGGTTGTTCCAAGGAGTAGGTGTATTGGTATAATGTGTTGTGATTATGTCTTCTTGATGGTGGTTCCAAGGAGCATAAGGATTATTATTAATCGTGTTATATTTTCTTGATGGATGTTCCAAGAAATTTATGTGTTGGTATGTTTAAGGGTGATGCTGATATGATTGCGATCCTATGTAAGGATTGAATTCACTAAGCTTCGTGCTTACCCCTTCCCAATGTCTTATGTTTTCAGGTGCGAGTAGCAGTCGGGCATGACGGTACACACGGGCGCAGGGCGAAGATTGTTTAAATTGATTTTTAGTAAATGGGGATTTAATTATATAACTTTCCGCTGCTTAAACTTTGTTGACGGTTTTAAATAACGACGTTTATTCTTATTGTAATGGGATTTGTTAACTTTTGGTTTGATTATAATGAAATGCATTACTTTTAAAAAATTTAAATTCCTTGTAATTTTTGGGACGTTACAGTATGCATTTATGCATACAGGTAAATGAAGTTGTTTTTTAGTTTTTATGCACTTGTGCATTATGCCTTTGTGCATTATGCCTTTGTGCATATGTATGTGTGCATGTTACAACTCACTTGTATGCACAAATGCATATCGTCCAGATAAAAGGCTACCAGAGTGTTCCTTAGTTTTCCGTTTATTTGAGGTTTTCCCTTGAACATGACCCTATATAGAGGGAGGTTCAAGGGAAACCGCAAAAAAATGGAAAACTGAAGAACACCTTGGTGGCCCTTCATCTGGACGATATGCACTTGTGCATATAGGTAAATTATGTTATTTTTTTGGTTTTTATGCACAAGTGCATTATGCATTTGTGCATATGCACAAATGCATGTTACAAATTACCTGTATGCACAACCGTCCAGATGAAAGGCTACAAAAGTGTTCCTTAGTTTTTCATTTATTTGAGGTTTTTCCCTTACCCTATATATATATATATATATATATATATATATATATATATATATATATTATAATGGTGGAATTTTATTAAAAACAAGTCAGATGCTTGAAATATATACTAACTACATACAAGAAATAGCAAGGGACGAATTTCAATGCCAACCAACCCAGTTAATACACAATTTGCACTGCGATGATTAATTCAAAAGTAAGTACGAATTACAATGTTATGTAAGATCGTCACTTTCTTTGGCTTCAGGTTGCCAAAGAAAATATCATTTCGGAAAACGCATAAAGACCACATAGTGGTAATCATAACGGTCTCAAAACACCATAAAACCTTCTTCTTCAACCGAATAAAATACATCCATGAAACCCAATCCGAATAAGAAAGGAAATCCGGAATATACATTTGCCACCATCGCCCAATAAGAACCCATAGTTTTTTAGCGGCGGAACACCGGAAAAAAAAAAGATGACTACAACTCTCTACCCCATATCATAACTAGTACATAAAAGAGACAAAATGTCGATACCTCTTTTACAAAAAAATTACAATTAAGATATAAAACAGCAGAAGTTCTTTATATACACTTGTCGTTCAACTTTCCTAACTATCAACAACTCGTTTTTACACATTTTCTCTTTGTACTAAATTCTTTCTCATAGAATTGAAACTTTAACACCAATTCAGAACGTATTGTGTTTGTTATTACCAAGATCGGAAACTTTACAAAAACCAACAAGATTGAAATTTGTTACTCCATCGTCTCAAAATAAGTGTCATCATTTTTATTTATGTTTGTTTCAAAATAAGTGTCCACTTTCAAAAGCAAATAATTAAATTTTCAAATTTATCCTTAATTAACTAATGCATAAATATACAAGAGTTGTAAAAAGAGAGAATTTAATATAAATAAATATGTTATTTTTTTATTAACCAAAAAGTGTATAATTATACATGTATATGCTATTTTCAAGTGCCGACGTTTAATTTGTAATGGACGAAAATAAAAATAGAGGGAGGAAATAAAAAGAAGGGTAATGAGGTAGGTTGTTGGAACTAGGGACTTTGACTTACCAAAATACCTTCTTGAAATTATTAATTTGTAATGGACGAAAATAAAAGTTTGACTTTGATTTACCAAAATACTCATTTCTTTCTCGAATTTGTCAAAATACCCATTTTTCCCGCGACTAATCCTGCGATCGCGGGATAGGGCACACGTGGCCCGCGACTTTGGACAAAAAGTCCCCCCCCCCCAACTATGCCCGCGGTTACATAATTGGTCCCTCCTCGCGACTGGTCCCGCGATAATCCCGCGATGGGACAAAAAAAATCACATTTTTGGTTCTTTTTGAACGAATCTTGCATGCTTTTACTGTTTTTTCCACAATTGTTGTACTTTGAAGACCAATTTGTGGTTCAAATTCACTGGCATGTTTCATCAATGTTGAATTATTGTACTTCGAAGAGCAATTTGTGGTTGCAATTCATCTTTCTCAATGAGATTTCATCCATAAATATATCAGTAGAATGCAATCCATAACTCACACCCATTCCTTCCTTCTTTCTTGCTTTCTTTGAAACAACCTTTGGTACCGATACTTTTGAGATGCCATTGAAAAAATGAGTTCATCTGTTGCAAAAGCTAGGCTATATTTTTGTTACGATGGTGAATGGGTGAAAGAAAACAATGAGTGGAATTTTGCTTATAAATCTAAGCATGGTGTAAAATTGTCAGTAAACTTTTCTTATCAGAAGTTTGTTGCTAACGCCATGCAAAAATGTGAAATCGACCATTCTGCTGTTTGCAAGTTAGCGTTCAAGAATGGTGATGGGTCATTTGTGGAGTTATGCAACGATGGGGATATCTCTGGTTTTATGCACTTTACAGCCGAATTAGAAAGACCTCCGTTGCTTTATGTGTATGCTGAATCCTCGGTGTGCAACGAAGACGATGACAAAGGTGACGACGACGGTGACGACGACGGTGACGACGACGGTGACGTCGAAGGTGATGACGACGCTGATGACGAAGACCTCCAAATGGAGCAGCCTGATTATGTTCCGGAGATGCAACAACAACAACCACAAGAAGGACGCTGTGCTGGAGTTGCTGATGACGAAACCTATGTTTTCAAAACGGGTGATGCTTATATAGACACATCAGATACTGATAGTGATGATCACGAAGAATATACCCCTAGTAATAAATCATTTAGTCAGTTAAATGACTATTTTGATATGCCCCCTATTCTTCCAGACCAGAATACCCATACACAAACCTACGAACCTGTACCTTATAATCGCAGTTTAAGGTTACAAGTAGGTCAGATATTTGATTTGAAGGATCACTTGGCAAGTCAGGTCGGACTGAAGTTCATGGAAGAGGGTTTCAAAAGTGTCACGCCGAGATCCGACCAAAGCAGATACGTAGTTCAATGTGCGAGAGAAAACTGTAAGTGGAGGATGTACGCGAGGCCCGCGGGAGAGAAAGGAGGGGCGTTACTTATTAAAAAGTTGCACGACGTACACACTTGTACGAGGACGCAACTGAATCCCAAACACAAACAAGCCACCAAAAGGACATTGGATGCGATACTGAAAGACAAATTTCTTGATGCTAGCAGGTCATTGCGTCCAAAGGACATCGTGAGCGATGTACACCAGCAGTGCGGCGTCACGATTGGTTACCACCAAGCTTGGCGTGCGCGATGCAGGGCACTGCTATTGGTGAGAGGCACGTTCGAGGAGTCGTATGAACGACTCCCAGCATATTTATATAATTTGCAGTTGCAGAATCCAGGTACTGTCACCCAGCTAAGGACCGATTCACATGGACGGTTTGAGATGTACTTCGCTGCCCTTGGACCCGCGGTACGTATTTTAACACGTCATATGTTTACACATTATAAACTATAACATTTACAAAGGGAAACCACCTACGTTTTTGCAGATCCGCACATTTCTGGCAAATCTACGTCGTGTCCTGGTAATAGACGCTGCCCATTTAAAGGGCCCTTACTTGGGTATGATGTTCCTGGCGGTTGCCATGGACGGGGATAACTCCATCGTTCCAGTAGCTTTCGGAGTAGGCAAGTCCGAAACCGGGGATGAGTGGACTTGGTTTCTGTCCATGTTGAGACAAGCTATCGGAGACCCGCAAGGGTTGGTGTTTATGTCCGACAGGGCTCCTTCCATAAGCGCCGCAATCCCTGCCATGTACCCAAATGCCCCTCACGCCTTATGTTGTCGACATTTGGAGATGAACGCTAAAACCCAGGACAAACGTATTACCACCTACAAGGATGTCTACTGGGCGGCATGCAGAGCATATACGGATCGGGAGTTGAACCGGTACATGAATATTCTACGAGGTAGTGCAGACAAAGCAGCCAAAGTCATGGACGATGTTGGACCGGAGAGGTGGTCCGCGGCCCATTTTCTTGCACAACGGTATGATATTCTGACCTCCAATAGTGCAGAGTCGGTGAATGCACTCTCCCGTTTTGCGCGTAGATGTCCGATTGTTAATCTTATGGACTACTTTCGGACCTTTCAACAAGAGTGGTACCAACGTCGACGCCGAAAAGGAGCTGAGCTGCAAAATAGTCTCACACCAGCAGCGGAGGAGATAGTTCTCTTCAAGGCGCGTCACGCGTCGACATGGAGGGTAAGCGAAATCGGGTATGGGAGGCATGAGGTTCGGGATAACCATCTTCACGCGACTGTCCATATGACCGACCATGTTTGTTCGTGTTTCCAATGGCAAAAATCTAGATTACCGTGCGGCCATGCCATCGCTGCGGCAAGACATATGGGTCGTAGAGATTGCAGTGACTTGGTTGTAACTTTCTGCATGTCCGAAACTTACCGTAGAACATATGCAGAAGTAATAAATCCAGTTGGACCCCCTGAAGCATGGGTGTATCCACCCGACCCCCTTCCGTCATGCTATCCACCGTTAAACGATAAGAACAGAGCCGGGAGACCGAGAAAGAACAACCGACATACATCACGTGGTGAAGGTTCAATACAATGAAAATGTACTCGGTTCCAAGTAGTAGGACATACTCGTGGAGAGTGTCCGAATCCCGCCCCTTCAACCGTGCCGAGTAGACGTTCAGTCAGCCAAGTAAGTAACACGCAAGGCCCATCATATGATACCGTTGATCTGAACGTTGATTTCCCTTGATTGGGACGATAAATATTGTATGTTTAGTGCGCTTGTTTATATATAACATGATTTTATCTACTTTATCGGCCCGTTGTAATTTATCAAACATAATTTATGTACGTTGATATATATTAAAATATATAAATCAAAAAATATATAAATATATAAATCATAATGGTAGTAGTCTAAATGGAGAGAATAGTAATGGTTATATAGAGACGATTATAATGATATATACTAAAATATATAAATAAAAAATATTCAATATTGGGCTCATTTCGAACGTATCGAAGAGACGATTATAATGGTGTAACTTGTTAAAATTAAAACGTATTTTAGTTAATAAACGATTATATGTGTTAAATATAAAAATTTAAATTATGAAAGTAAAAGGTATAAAGTAAAGTAAGTAAATAAGTATAGGGGTTGAAAGTGTAAATTGCAAATCAAAACAATCAAAATCATTCAATAGCGGGAGAAGATTTTTCAAAAGTGGTCCCTGTCCACATTTGCCTATAAATAACCCACACTAGATTAGTCATAAAACACATATACGAGAACATATTATTCGTTAACGTATTCTTACATGGCATCCCCAAACCTTCATGTTTGGTGCTTTAGGCGTTTATCTGAATCGCTTTCAGACACTGGCAAAGAGTTATATGGTTAGTGTGCATGTTTCATTGAGTTTTGCTTGTTACTACCGTTGTTCTACGAACTAACTATATTAATTAATGTTCATCAACAGATGCATATCCACAGTTGTTCACCATGAAAGGCCACCATGGTGGGTACTTCACGGAACCACCCAAAAGACATTATTTCCGTGGTCTAGAAATTTATGTTGACATGTTAGATGTGGAGGATCTTTCTATGCAACTTCTTGAACAGATCATGAAAGAGCTGGACTATGAAGAACCAAAATATAATAGGTTGTATTTTAAGAGGCCGAATGCAGACTTCTTGACTGGACTGGTAGAATTGAATACCGACGAAAATGTAGCCAACATACGCCAGTATGTTGACGGCCATACTGTGATTGAAGTGTACATCGAGAAAGTGGAGCTTAACACTTTGAGACTCGTCTCGCCAGAGCATGTAAGAAGTCGACCCGGATTGTCAAAAACCAAACCATCGTCTAGCCGTAGCCTCAAATTTGGATAATTTTATACTGTATTGATTAGTATGTGTTTGTTATGAAATAATCTTGTATAACATCTATGCGTTGTATTTTTAATATGAACCACTTTTTAGACAAATTTCACACTACTTAAACACTACTTTTCAGATAAATTAAAGACCTTTATTCATGACAAATTAAACAACAACATACAAACAGGAAAGGAACGAAACAACAATGTCGAACTGGAAAAGTACAAAACAACAACACATAAACAACAAAGTACTAAAGCAACACCCGTACCACCACCTATTGAAAAATTGCTTTAGTTTGATCAATCCAACTTTGCTTGTCGCTTATCTTCACTTGAAGAATTGCGAAGTCTTGCGTAATGTGGTGAATTTCTTCTTTTTCTCGACGAATACGAGCTTCCCTATCTTTTATATCCCCTTTCATCCTTTTGATCTCCTTTTCTTCCACTTCGATCCTTGTCAAGTGGACATTCTTCCTGGCGATCATTTGTTTCCACTCTTCTGTTAGTTGGTCTATCTCCTTTTCCGTTTCTGCTATCGCCTTCTGGAGTTTAGATGGTATTTCAGGTGTAGACGATGGGTTAGATGACGATGACATTTGTTTACTGGAGAAAGAAAGCAAGAAAGAAGGATGGTGTGAATTATGAATTGCATTTTATTGATATTTATGGATGAAATCTCAAACATGCCAATGAATTTGAACCACAAATTGGTCTTCAAAGTACAATAATTATGGAAAAAAACAGTAAAAGCATGCAAGATTCGTTCAAAAAGGACCAAAAATGTGATTTTTTTGTCCCATCGCGGGACCAGTCGCGGGGAGGGACCAATTATGTAACCGCGGGCATAGTTGGGGGGGGGGGGACTTTTTGGCCAAAGTCGCGGGCCACGTGTGCCCTATCCCGCGATCGCGGGATTAGTCGCGGGAAAAATGGGTATTT
The DNA here is from genome assembly GCA_033807775.1 of Saussurea involucrata. Classification (NCBI taxonomy): domain Eukaryota; kingdom Viridiplantae; phylum Streptophyta; class Magnoliopsida; order Asterales; family Asteraceae; genus Saussurea; species Saussurea involucrata. Next base: position 93,050,466 of record CM066314.1, read on the forward strand.
TGGCAAATTCGGGAGAGAAATGGGTATTTTGGTAAGTCAAAGTCAAACTTTGGGTATTTTAATTAAATTCCCTAATTTAAATTCACGCCTACCATATTTGAATTTTTATTTTTTATTTTTAATTAAAAACTTTTACCCCCCTTAAAGTTTAAAATAAATTATCTTAAAAATTAATAATATATTAATCAAACAAATTATATCGAAAAAACGACAATTCCGTGCTCTTCGATATGACATTCATCTCGATATAGTTTTTTTGTTGTTTTAACCGTTTTTACGTGAAATGTCATATATGTGTTATATTCATTATGAATATTTATGTATTCAAGTGTTTATAACATCTCGACACCGTAAGTCCGTAACTCGACATCACCTTCTACAACACTTTCTTCAACGTCCTAAGGCATCATGTTCTTCATTACAGTAACCCAACACCCATCGAGATGAATCGGAACCTATCGAGTTTCGATTGTGAACCGATGAACAAAAGAGAGTGCATCACGTCTCCACACCTTGACGGGTCACTCATGTATTATTCTTCATGAATAATGTATCATTCAGTATGAATAATGTATCATTCAGTATGAATAATGTATCATTCAGTATGAAAAATACATCATTCAGGGTGAATAATATTCACCCTGAATGATGTATTATTCATACTGAATACTGTATTATTCATCCTGAATATTGTATTATTCATCATAAATAGTGAATGAACGTTCACCTTTGTTATTCATACTGAATGTGGACACCTGGAGATGTGCATACATATTCATAAAGAATAAAACCAAGTCGCGATTGTGAATCGAAAAACAAAAGAGAGTGCGCCATGTGTTCACACCTTCACGGGTCATTCATATATTATTCATCATGAATAATGTATCATTCATTCAGGATGAATAATACAACATTCAAGGTGAATAATACATGATTCATGTTTAATAATACATGAATCAGGAATTCGTGTATTATTCATCATGAATGTTGTATTATTCATTTTAAATACCGTGTTATTCGTTGTGAATAGTGAATGAACGTTCCCCTTTGTTATTCATACTGAATATGGACAGCATGAAACATGCATACTGAATATATCACATACATAGCATTTCACGTAAAAACGGTTAAAATGAAGAAAAAACTATATCGAGATGGATGTCATATCGAAAACCACGAAATTCTCGTTTTTTTGATGTAATTTGTTTGATTAAAATATTAGTAATTTTTAAGACAGTTTATTTTAAACTTTAAGGGGGTAAAAGTTTTTAAATTAAAAAAGAAAATAAAAAGTCAAAGATGGTAGACGCTGATTCAAATTTCCATATTTGTCCCTAATCACTTATCAATTGGTTTTCATTAATTTTTAACCATTGATTAGTTTTCCAAATCTTGATCAATGGTTGTGACTTGTCCTCATGTTCACAATTGAAAATGAGTTTTCATTTGAACTCACCCCTATATATATATATATATATATATATATATATATATATATATATAAATGTTCTAAATGACGTGAGGCGTGACGACGACGTCAAGCCTTACGAGTTACGGCGGCATATATACACACACACACACACACACACACACACATATATATATATATATATATATATATATATATATATATATATATACACATTGTGTGTTATGTACTAAATAATAACGTAGAACAAGATAAATTATGTAAGTAATAAAACAATAAAAAAAATGATATCAAATATATAGAGCTTACAGGAAATGACATCGAGAGTGCAAAAGCGAGAGTAAATCTTGAATATCTACTTACTACTATCTTTAATTCTCATTGTTAGCCTCCGACTCTTCGTGTACAGGAATGAGAGTAATTATTTACCATTTTAGGGTTTTTAGTTTTTAGGTTTCCTTATTATGAGTATTTAAGTGTTACGTTCCATGAACAATTGTCTTTTATTCTTCAAGTTATATACTAAAAACAATCTTACATCTTACAAAATAATGGCTCAACACATCGTAACGCACCATAACGTATCATAACGCGTTACAAAGCAAGTCAACCCTTAGAGTGGAGCCATAAGGGTTAACGTGACGGCAAACCTACGCCTTGAAGCCATAATATGCCGTAACGAGGTCATAACGAGTTATTTAGAACCATGATATATATATATATATATACATATATATATATATATACAATTTTTATATATATATTTGGATGATTGTACTAATTAATAACTTTCTCGAGTATATTTTTAGTATTATTTATTATATTTCATTCATCAATTTTATTTATATTTCTAACCGGCCAACCCAACCCGTCCTAACCCACAAGGGTTGAGTTGGGTTGGATTGAGAATTTTCAAACTGCCATAATTGGGTTGAGCTGTAAAAACGTCAAAAATCGTACAATCCAACCCGCATACACCCCTAGTTGGAACTGAGAAATGGGATTAAGACAAAAGGTTTAGATGCGGGAGAGAGATCACGCCAATCCTCGTAGAGGGACAGATTTATTCCCCCAAGTACCCAAAAAGCAACCATCTGTCTCCTCTCCCTGCCCTATCTATCTTCCATTATTGCCCCTTTTTCACTACATATTTTTTTTTAATTTCAATTGATAAAAAAATAAAAAAAATTTCTAACATATATATATATATATATATATATATATATATATTGAGAAAACTTGATTCAAATCTGATAGTAAATTAAACGCAAGGAAACCTGTAGTTAAAGATAAAAGAGAAGTAAAAACAGGAGTTATTAGTTACTATTTTAGTCATCAAATATAAAAGAAAATACAAGATGTTATATATCTTGTTAAAGTAACAGTAGCCATGAATGAGATTTTTTAAACCAAAATTACGTACCAGAAACAAACAGAAAGAAAATCTTCAATTATAGACAAGGAAAAGAGATGCATTCGTATCATCGATCTTTTACAACGAAGAATAACTTGATGTGACGACCTACTCTACTCTACATATATAATTAATTTTCATTTAATAATTAGTTTGTAGCTCATTAGATTATCTCTATCACATCAATATACATAAACTTTTATTCATAGTAGATACATAAGTTTAGTCTACTAATTAAATTTATTCATTGCATTTATTTTGAAACCAAAAGAGTAAGAAATGATAAACATGAAAAAGGTTGGATGGAAGCACTTTGCTTTTAAAATGTATGTATGATCAGTGGGGGCAACTTTCCCTTTAATTCACTTTATTTGAATTTCTGCTGGGGCTGTCTGTCCATTCAAAGCAGTAGTAAAGTAAAGCCAGCCACTGCCCCATTTTTCTTTTTTATTTCTTATTTCTTATTTATAATTGTAAAATTACAATTACAATCCATGTGTGGGTCCCACTTTCTCAACAATCTGTTTTCATCAAAATACTCACCCACCAATCACACAACAACATTTCTAATCCTAGTATATTAACAGTAATCATCGACTTATCTATTATTATATATCCATCATTTTAGCAAATTCATTGATCATAATATTAATTTGTACTATTAAATACAAGATTTTTTTTTGGAAAATCGATCATAAAATCGTTACAAAAATTTTGTCGAAAAGTCATATCAATGATAGATAATCCAGATGCGTGGTGTATTTTTTTTTAAAAACATCAAATTCTATTGGAACAATTGTTTTGTGGGAGATTCATCGATAATTGTAATAACCGGGTTGGTTTTGTAAATAAAGTATAATGGTGTGTGTGTGTGGTTTGAAGATTTGAAACTTTCGTGACAATTGTGAGAATAAGAGAAATAGGGTTAAAACCCCTAAAATCCCACATTTCCATTCATCAGTATTGTGCGGCTGTGTGTGAAGTTTGGTCTGGAGCAAACCTTACCATTGAGGAAGAAGAGCTTGGAAATTGGAGCAAGGGTTCGTGAATCTTCATCTTCTTCGAGCTAATCACGTCTCCTTTAAATTTCTATGCCTATAGTGGGTTTGTTGACGTTTTACTCTTTGGAACTCTTCAAAATGGTGTGAGAAATTGGGAAAGAGTATTAAATGGAGGAATCAGAGAGTTAAGAGTGTGTTTTGGTTTGGAACCGATTCCTATTAATGATTAGAATGACCATATCCATTTTGTAGTAGCTAAAATTCGTGGTTCAGTTAGATTTCATGTCTGGTGGGAAAATCGTTGTTCGATAAAACCCCAATTGTCCAGAAGTCGCCCTATCCGGAAACCTTTGGGAATCCGGATGAGCCGGGGTGGTGCGAATTCGGAAGCTGGTAGTTGTCCGGAAGTTGGTACCGGAAAAAGGGAAATCTGGATACGTCCGGATTAGGCGTGTCCAGGAAGGTACCGGAATTCGGAAGGGGGGGAGTCCGGGAAAGTACCGGAATCCGGATTGCGTGTGTCCGTGACTCTGAGTTGTCAGTATTAATTTATAGAGTGCCTAGAGGGTTGGGACGCTGCATGAGTAGTTGAGTGACTTATCCACTCTTGTGTGTTGGGTGCTAATGTAGGTTCGGATAGAGGATAGCAGTTTCAAGTGAGAACATTTAGCGTGGACGCCATGTGAGTCTTTCTAAACTGAAGCTTGGGCATACTTGATATATTTACTTGTTCATTTGTATATTAAACTACATGTCTTTATGTGGCTTAATTGTGCATGTTAAAGAGGTAATATTATGATAGATATGGGGAGTGTGTCCCATACGGAATAAATGAATAGGTTCCGTATATCTATTAAGGGCGGGTGTGTGCTCTAACACGATGTCACAAGTGTGTACGTGACCAAAGCGTGAAACATCAGTATACGTGTGTTGTTTTAAACTGTTAAGGGTGCAATGGTTCGTTATTTCATTTAAACTCTCTTTAATTGATATGCGTGGTGCGATGTTGTTATCTTGAGGGATCTCAATAGACCTCGTGGTCTAACCCTCGCTTTTCAAAATGTAAAACCCTTTTAAGGTAAACAGGTAGTTGAGGGCAAGGGCGAAGGCAAGATGTGAGTTGGAGCTTGCGTCTAGAAAGATCTAGAAGACTTTTTCTTTTTATAAATATAGATGAAATTTCTCAGCTGTAATAGGGTTATTTCCGCGAACCCAAATGTTATTTTAAGATTTTGATTGTGAGTGACAATTGTGGGACCGTTTTGGCATTTCTTTTATTTAATTACTGGATCTTTTGGCTTGTTGGTTGGTTGAGTTGTTACAATAATCGCTAACAAAAATTCTCTATGATGATTTTTGTGGGTAAGGTAATTTGTTTTGTAGTGTTGTTTCAAAAAACAAGATAATTGATATTCATTATCTCAAAATAATTGTTTATATTTTTATTTATGTTTGTTTTAAAAAAAGATGTCCATTTTTTAAAATAGAAAACTAAATTATTAAGGGGGTGTTTGGGAGTGTGGTAGAAAACGCCGTTTCTCCTTATTGTGTTTCCACGCCGGAGGTGAGTGTTTGGATTAACAAAAAAAACTCATTATCACGTTTCCAGGAAGGAGAAACGGGGTTTTTTGAGAAGCGATTGGAGACCTACTTTTCTGGGCCGGAGAAAAGCGGTAAGGAGATAAGCAGACGTGTGAAATCCCAGATCTCTAGCAATAAGATATGAATGTAGTGAGAGAGAATCTAGAGATCAAATATGTCATCCATGTATTGAGCTCAAAGGATTACAAAAGGTTTCTAAAAGATTACAAAAGCTTTCTAAAGTGTTTCTAAGTGTTACTAACAAATGGTCTAGACAAGCCTATTTATACCCATAACATACAAGGTATAAAGGCATTCACAATACTGTATAGACTCATACAGTACATTGACTTTTACAGTAAATCTTGAATACAACAATGCTCTAACAATCTCCCCCTTTGGATTCAAGATAAAAAAAATATGACAGCAGTCTTCAGCTCTTTGTAAAGTCAATCTTCTTCAACAGACACTTTATCAAACTATCTTCAAGCCTTGTACATGAAAACAGATCTTTACAGCTTTATCAGTCTTTAACAAACAGTAACTTCTCGTATCCTTCTTGATGCAAGAACCTTAGTTCTCATATTAACTTTAAGAATCCGAAATCATCAATTCGGATGTAGGCAGATCCGAAACCATCAATTCGGATGCTAGAGGATGCGAAATCAGCTCAATTCGGATCAAGTAGGATTCGAATTCAAGTAAGTTGGAACAAGAAGGGTCCGAAATCAGGGCAATTCGAATCATGAAGGATTCGAAATCACTCAATTCGAATCATGAAGGGTGTGAAATCAGGACAATTCGAATTATGAAGGGTTCGAAATCAGGGCAATTCGAATCATGAAGGATTCGAAATCAGGGCAATTCGAATCATGAAGGATGCGAAACCATCTATATTTTTGAACTTTTAGGTGTAAGCGCATTCCGAGAACCACTCAGAACTAAGATAACCAAATTCAGCAATATTTAGACTTCACATGATCCTTCTCCCCTGATCTTCAGTCTTTGTTCACGAATCATTGACTTGAAAGCTCTTAGACATGAGATATCTTTGACATGAAATTGAATTAAACATTTCTCCCCCTTTTTCGATGAAAGTGAGCATCATTATCATCGAAAACCTTTTTCAATTCCAGTCGTGTCTTTGAGTATTGCTAACAATCTCCTCCTTACAGAATAACCTTGCTCCCCCTCAAGATAAGAATTCTGGAGCAATTTATTTTCTCCCCCTGAAAGTATGCATATATTTCAATAACGTACAGTATTTGAAATTGTAGCACAAATTTTAAAACAAATTTACACAAGGAAAATAACATTCATTGAATTTTATTTTATAACTACAAACATTTGATCATTTGAAAACTTTACAAAAGAAATTCAACTTAATGAAATTTAACAGATTTTTCAATCAAATGAAATCAAATGCATGTGTTTGGATTCAAAAAACAAGACATCATTGCATATCAAGTTACAAACGTTCAGTTTCAACCCCTTTATTAAATCTATTTGGTGTGCTAGCATGCGAAATATGATTAGCATCAAGCGTATGCAATTCTAAAACATATAAGAATATTTTGCTCTACTCACACTATTTGTCCAAAATCAGAATTTTCACAAATTTACGGGTTTATCGCGACTTTGTATTTTCCCAAGTTTCAAGAGATGTGTGCTCATTGGCATCTTTTCTTTTGTGCTCATTGGCATCTTTTGATTTGTGCACATTGACATCTTTTGATTTTGTGCTCATTGGCATCTTTTGATCAAAAAGTTTAGTAAGAATAAGATACACCGTTAAACATGACTTTCTATCTGGTTCTATAGCAGGATTTGGGTTAGCAGATCCCAGACCAGTTGGCCTTAGGTGCTAGGTGACGAGCACCCCTTAGAACTTAATTTCCCAAACCAGAAAGGCCACATCGATATATCTTAAACCCATTTGTACCAGTAGAACATGGCTTTCTATCTGGTTCTATTGCAGGATTTGGGTCAGCCGATCCCAGACCAGTTGATCTTAGGGACTAGGTGTCGAGCACCCCTTAGGACTTACTCTCCCAAACCAGAAAGGCCACAGGCACAAACTTTCAAACTAAATGATATTCTATATAAGTTCGAATTTCCATCACAAAATATGAATGATATCTCAATCACTTGGTTCTTAATCATAGTGCTTCCCCCATATTTTCGTTTCCATTCATCATTATGATAAATAGGCTTTTTGAGCATTATATTCTATATAAGTCCAGATTCACATATCATTGAGCATTCAGCATAATTTCATTCATGTTTTGCTTACCTTTCGATTTATTTCAGAGGTGAAAGTTGAAACAAATATAACTCGGATAAAACAAAAATACTTGTAAAATCATCTTTTAGCACACATTTAATTCATTGAATGAAAATTGAAAATTTTATCTCATTGAATTAAATTTGTAAAGATTCAAATTTTCAAAGTGGTAGACACAAAATATAATCCAATGTTACCTTTTACCACGTTCCTTGAAACAGAAAGATGTAACAGTTAAGGATATCACCTGAGAAGTATGAGTTCTAAACTGATTTGTTTAGAAGTCTTAGTCTTTAAAGTACGGGTCCTGAACTGAGTTGTTCAGAAGCCATAGTCTTTGAAGAACGGGTTTTGAACTGATTTGTCCAAAAGCCATAGACGTTGAAATCCGGGTTCTAAACTGATGTGTTTAGAAACCATTGTCGTTGAATCACGGGTTTTGAACTGATATGTTCAAAAGCCATTGATATTTGTCTCCCCCTTAATGGTACAAATATTTTTCAAAAAATACGCCGCTTCTCTTCTGTTTTCAGTCATGTGTGTGGTATGTATCTACAATTCAGTACAACACATGAAGAACCTGCAAAACAGATTAAGCAGATTTTGGTACCCAATGGCATTTGGGTCCTAGTGGGTTAGGTGTAGATTTCTTACAAGGAATACTGTAAGAACCATACCAATAAGAAGTATAATCTTTATGCACAAAATCATTTGATCCACAGTAAGAACAACAAATTTTCTTATGTGCCAAACTAATCAGATGATTTACAGAATAAATAGGATTAGATTTAGCATAAGATTTACCTTTTGGCGCATTGTTCTTCTTTTCATTTGATGTGGATACAGATGATTTTGGCACTTCTTTCTTTGGAACTGTTGTGCCTTTTACTCTCCATTCCATCTTCACCCTCTTGAAGACTGGAACTTCTTCAGGTTTGGAAGTATTAACTTTAGGCACTTTAAGAATATCATCTGATTTATCAAACAGAGGATTATAGAAAAGATTAGAAGAACGAATCTGACCTTTTGAGAAATCTGTTGATCTATTAAATTGTTTAGAAGGAATGTTTTTAAAACTTGAACTTGAAGCAGTTTTAAAAGAACATTCAGAATCATTTGAATCAACAAATGGAGTCTGAAAGATAGAATTATGACTAGCCTGCTTTGAGACATCAAATTTAAAAATGACGTCTTCAAGTTCTTTGACTTTGTTTATTAAAACATTTTTCTCTTTAGAAATTAGATCAAATTTCTTTTGGAGATCAGATTTGATCAACTGATCCTTCATAATATCAGCTGATAAACCAGATAATCTTTTGGTAAGATTAAGAATCACATCTTCAAAATATACACGTTCCGATTCAAAATCTTTTTCCAAAAACTTTCTTTTATCAGTAATCTCTTTGAAAATTTCCATATTTTTCTTTTTAAGAGTTTTACTTTCCTTTTCAAAGAGATTTTTCTTTTCCGTGAAATCTTTTCTTTCCTTTTCCAAAAGATTTTCTAATTCAGAGATTTTCACGGAAAGTTCAGAACTTTTAATTTCAAAAGATTTGCGTTCAGTTTCAAATTTAGCTCTTTCTTTTTCGAGCTTGTCTTTTTCTAAAAATAAAACTTTCTCAAAGTCAGAAACTTGTTTTGAAAGTTTTATACAATTAAGTTCAATTATTTCCTTTTCTTTAAGAATCTTCTCTCTCCTGTCTTCAATGCTCTTCAGATCAGCATTTTCCTTTTTAAGAGTTGTTACTTTCTCTTGAAGTTTCTCGATTTGATCGTGCAGACTTGAGTTGTCTTTGTCTTTCTTTGTTTCAAGACCTGCAATATAAACTTCAAGATCAGTTATTCTTTTAGTAAGTTTAGCATTTGAAGAAGAAATGTCTAAAATTTGTCTTTTCAGATTAACATTTTCTTCTTCCAATGCTTTATTTAAAATAGGAGTTGAAGAATTTGAAGCATTATCTTTAACAGGAGTTTCTGATATAGGAGATGTTTCTGATAAAATAACTTGTTGCAAAATTCCATTATTTGCCTTAGCTTTTTCAAGTGGCTTTGGAGGTGTTTTTGTTATTATGACTTGTTGCAACACTTCATTATTTGGTTTAACAGATACATGTGAATTAACAGATGTTTCTGTTATAATGACTTGTTGCAACTTTACATTTGGTTTAACAAAAACTTTTGCAATTGGAGGAATCTCCTTTTTCAGAGTTTGCTTCAAATCTTCACCACTGCTTTTAACAATAACTTGTTGTAAAACCATTTTGAATATTGCTAGAAATTGATCGTTCAGAAGATCAAGCAGACAGTGTATGTAATACACAAAAAAATATATAAATTTTTTTCTTGAAAAGCTCTTACAGTGTATGAAATACACTATAGAAAAAATTTCGAGATAAAAAATTTTCTCAAGAATTTGGATGAGTAAGGGTTCGAATTCAACGAATTCGGATGAAGAAGGATTCGAAATCACTCAATTCGGATTTAACTTGGTTCGAATTCAATGAATTCGGATGCTTAAGGGTTCGAATTCAATGAATTCGGATGCTTAAGGGTTCGAATTCAATGAATTCGGATGCTTAAGGGTTCGAATTCAATGAATTCGGATGAAGAAGGGTTCGAATTCAATGAATTCGGATGCTGAAGGGTTCGAATTCACTCAATTCGGACTTAACTTGGTTCGAATTCAATGAATTCGGATGCTTAAGGGTTCGAATTCAATGAATTCGGATGCTTAAGGGTTCGAATTCTATGAATTCGGATGCTTAAGGGTTCGAATTCAACTCAATTCGAATCTAACACAGTTCGAATTCTCCTCAATTCGAATCTAACACGGTTCGAATTCTCCTCAATTCGAATCTAGCTGGGTTCGAATTCAATCAATTCGAATCCTTCTTGAGTCGAATTCTACACTTGTATTTCCAAGAACACTCCGAATTCTTCTTTGAATGATCCGAATTCACCAAGAATGATCCGAATTCACCAAGAATGATCCGAATTCTGCACTTCGAACACGAAAATCACTAAATCAGCCATAACTTTTTCAATTCTTGATCAATTGTTATGAAATTTGCACAGATTTGTTCGAAATTTGATTCCACACACTTTCTTAGTTAATCACAAATCCTAATTCGATCAATTTAATCGAATTTTGATCCAAAAATAGTAGAAAAAGTTTTCGAACAAAAATGATATAAAATGATCAGATCTGCAAATTCTGTGCAGATTTTGGTGTTGATCCAAGAATTAAAGATGTTCAGGAATCAAATCCGAGTGCAATGATGTCAAGAATCAATCCAAAAGATCAAAAATTAAAGAAAAGATGAAATCTGGATGAATAGTAAATGAAGAAGGGTTAGAATTCTTGATGAACAGTGATGAATAGTGATGAACACCCAATCCGAATTCTTCAGCTTTAGTGTAAAAAATCTTCAATTTGGTCTTCGATCTGCTTGAATCTTCTGTTTAGCTCTGATACCAATTGTGAAATCCCAGATCTCTAGCAATAAGATATGAATGTAGTGAGAGAGAATCTAGAGATCAAATATGTCATCCATGTATTGAGCTCAAAGGATTACAAAAGGTTTCTAAAAGATTACAAAAGCTTTCTAAAGTGTTTCTAAGTGTTACTAACAAATGGTCTAGACAAGCCTATTTATACCCATAACATACAAGGTATAAAGGCATTCACAATACTGTATAGACTCATACAGTACATTGACTTTTACAGTAAATCTTGAATACAACAATGCTCTAACAAGACGTGATTTCAAAACGTAATCCCAAACACCCCTAAATTTATCTTAATCAATGCACAAGTATTTAAAATCTATCAAGAAAGAAACTAAATAATGATAAAGATATTAGTTAGTTATAAAAAAAACAAATAATTATGTGTATTTAAAATTGTGAGTCGTTTTATTTATATGTATTTAATTATTTTGAGATGAAAGAAGTAGAATAATCATGCTGTTATAAAGTAAAGTTATATGTTAAAATGAGGATGTAAAATGAATAAAGATGTTTTATGTTTTTAAGGTGTGATAGCAATAAACCAAAGACAATGAAAAAAAGAAAGCAATTGAATGAGAATTTAGAAAAGCCAAAACAAGAAAGTGATTGCATGGGAAGTTAATTGACAGCATGACTTTTGCTGACGGCAGAGAAAGTACAACTGCATTGAAGAATACCATGTGCATCAACAGTTGTACCATAACAACAATTTTGCAAAATCATGACTGTCAAAACTTATCCACCCAAGAAATAAATTTAAAAAGTTAAAGAAACTGATCATATAAACTACTAGTATATATAAAGGAGGTCTTATATATATACATATACATACATATATATATATATGTATATCATATCATACATATTCTCCTAATATAGCCCAACCTTCTTCATCACCATCTGCTTTTTCTCTAGCTGAAGAAAACCCTAATTTTGCCATTTGGTGTTTCTTGAAGAAGCAACACCATAGCTTAACCTTCTTCATTGTGATCTTTTAGCTGAAAAAACCCTAGTTTTACCATTTGGTGTTTCTTGAAGAACCATAGTTTGGGTGGGGGTTTAGAGAGAGAGAGAGAGAGAGTAGGGTTTTTGTTTGAAGAAAGATTGAGGTACCATAGCTATAGCTAGGGTTTCATCTTTAGAGGGGTGTGGGGGGTGGGTGTTGGAGCCAAGTGATGCGCTCAGGAGCTTGTACTGTACAACAGACACTAACAACAGAGGCTGCTTCTGTTTTGAAGCACTCTCTAACCCTAGCAAGAAGGAGAGGCCATGCTCAGGTCACTCCTCTTCATGTGGCTGCAACTCTTCTTATGAGCTCAAGAGCCACTATTCTAAGAAGAGCTTGCCTCAAATCACAAAACAATATTAATTCTTCCCAAAATCCTCTTATAAACCTTACCCCACAACCTCTCCATTGTAGGGCACTTGAGCTTTGTTTCAATGTGGCACTCAATAGGCTACCCACAACACCTGGACCACTCCTCCATGGTCAACCTTCACTTTCTAATGCTCTCATTGCTGCACTCAAGAGAGCTCAAGCTCATCAGCGAAGGGGGTGTATTGAGAACCAACAAACTCAAACTCAGCAACAGTGTCAGCAACAACAACAGCCGCCATTGTTGGCGATTAAAGTGGAGCTTGAACAGCTTATTCTCTCTATTCTTGATGACCCAAGTGTTAGTAGGGTTATGAGAGAAGCTGGTTTCTCAAGCACTGCTGTGAAAAGTAACATGGAAGATTATTCTTCCAACTCTTTAACATCTGCACCAAGAGTGTTCTTTAGCAGCTCTGGTGGTGGGGTTTACTCATCTCCTTCTTCACCAAACTCTGATCACCAATATCATCATCATCATCAAAACCCTACTTTCTGGTCAACCCATTTCTCGAATCATTCTCCTGAACAAAACCCAGTTTTCATTTCTCCAGAATCCGATCATTCTTTGAAGAAAGACGTGAGCTTGGTTGTGGATGTTTTGTTAGGAAAAAAACAAAGAAAAAACGCAGTGATCGTTGGAGACTCAATATCGTTAACAGAAGGCGTTGTGGTTGAGCTAATGGGCCAAGTAGAAAGAGGAGATGTTCCTGATGAATTAAGATGTGCTCATTTTATAAAGTTTCAGTTTTCATCAGTGCCGTTGAGGTTCATGAAGAGGGAAGAAGTGGAGATGAATTTAGCAGATTTAAGAAGAAAAGTGGAATCTTTATCATCAACAGGAGGTGGAGTGATCATATATGCAGGTGACTTGAAATGGACCGTTGATGAGAAAGAAAATGGTGGTGTGATTGGGTTTTACAGTCCAGTGGATCATCTTGTTGTTGAAATTGGGAGGTTGGTTTCACAGTATAATGTCACTAATAAAGTCTGGTTAATTGGGACTGCAAATTATCAGACATTCATGAAGTGTAAGATGAAAAAGCTTTCTCTTGAGCTTCAATGGAGTCTTCAAGCTGTTTCTGTTCCTTCTGGTGGACTTGGCTTGAGTCTCAATGCTGCTGCTGCTACCAGTGGGTAAGTATATCTAGTCGGCACTATATTTTACATCAAATTTTAAAAATATTGTAAAAAGTAACGTAAAATTTAGTGTTAATACTAATTTTTCTCCGTTAACACGGTTTTTTATACCAAATCCTAATATTCTAGACATATTCTTTATTTATATTAAATTATTAAACTTTCAATAATATCCTTATATATATTAATTAAATTATCAATACAACTTTTAACTAATTTGTTATGTAATTAATTAAACTACAAACTTATATTTGATTACTACTTAAATGGTTATCATGTGAAAACTAACATATTTGGGTAGGTATTTTGATGAATCTTTAGAGACCAAAATGGCTTTTTTGAGTTTGTAGTTAAAAACATTCCTGTGTCTGAACACAGAAGCATGAGAGCATGCTGACTCTGGAAAAAGCAAGGTTGGGAAGAGGAGACAGTCTTGTTGTTTATTCCTTTTTCTTTTTATTTTTAGCCTTTTTGATTTTGTCTTTATTTTCATAATTGGGACATATTTTCTGACTCCACAGAAAAGGAAGACAATGACCAATTTTCCCTATTTCACGATTTTTTTTTTCTTTCCCAATTTCTTGATTTCTAAAATTCAGTCAAAGATTACATCTTTATTCGATAATCTATATTTTAGATATTAAATTAATTAATTAATTATCGATTTCTTTGTTTAAACCATTTTGAATAGAGCAAGTAATTAATTAAGTTAATTTCTTGATAATGTTCATAGGATTACTATATTTTATTTACAGTGTGGTTGCAGGAAATTAATATTTAATTTCATTGTTTCTTTAATGGTTTTTGTAGTGGGAATGAATCAAGGGTAAATTTGTCAAACAACTCAAGAAGTGATGAGATGGTGGATGGGAAGCCATTGATAAGCAGCAAAGAGGAAGGGGATGAAGATGATATGCAGGTGGCGATGAATTGTTGTGGAGAATGCACCTCCAATTATGAAAAAGAAGCTGCCGTCGCCACCGCCACCGCCACCGCCACCGCCACCGCCTTACCCTTTTGGCTTCACCCATCCACACCTATTTCGTCACCCCTTCACAAGGTTTGGCTCCCATATATCATAATAATAATATGAAATAAAAAGACTAGAATACCCTTCACGTATATTATATTCCCCATGGATTATATATTTATTTTCCACTACTGAAAGCCGACAGCCTCCTGATGGATGATTCTGTCGGTTTCATAATTGATTCCAACATTCCATTGCTGGTTTTGTTTCTAGTTTGCATGGCTAGTAAGTGTGACTATTAATTAGTTTCAATTGCAAATGACGTCTGAAAAGACTATAACACCCTTCACAATTAAGTGATCGTTTGTAGTAGGGCGTTTCTACCGGATGCATTCCTACATTTGGATATTTGGATGATTGCTTATTAATTACTTTCAAACCGAATAGTTTTCCCGACGGTTATTTTGTCGTTAAAGTATCTCTAGACGGATTTGCAGGAAAACTTAATGGAACTGAGGAGGAAGTGGAACAGACTATGCCAAAGTCTACACCAAGGAAGGCACAATCTAAACAACAATTACACGAATTCACCATCGTTAATCACCAACGAGCACATGAATTCGCGCTATCCATTTTGGCCAAACAACAATAATCATCTCAAAAGCAATTCATCCATCTCCTTCGGCGGCACTTTGAAGGTTCAAAATGGCGATGGAGAGCGTTCTTATCCCCGATTTAGAAGACAACAATCTTGTCACATTGATCTCAGTTTCAGCAGCGCGAATCATCAGAAACTCGATCAAGAACCAAACTTGGATTCTCTCAAGAGCAGAGAAGAAGATAAAGAAGTGAAAATCACACTTGGACTTGGGAATTCGGCGTCAGATTTGTGCAAGCGACAAGATGTTTACAAGTGTTTGCAAGAAAATGTGCCATGGCATTCGGAGAAAATGCATTTGGTTGTTGAGTTTTTGATGAGTTCTTCGTCGTCTAAAGGTGTGAAGAAAGATTTTTGGTTCTTGATTGAGGGGAATGACTCGATAGGGAAAAGAAGATTGGCAATGGCGACTGCAGAGGCCATGTTTGGTTCTAAAGGTTCGTTTCTGTGCTTTAACATGAGGAGTTCCATAAGCAAATGCCACAGTCTTGAAAGGGCGCTGAAAGATAAAGAGGATGTGGTGGTTTTTGTGGAAGATGCTGATTTTGGAGATGGGAAGTTTTTGAAATGTTTAAGTGATGGATTTGAGAAGGGAAAGTTTGGTGAAAATGGTCAAGTAATATTCGTTTTGAGTAAGGGTGATCATCTTGAAGATGAGAAAAGAAGCCGGATTTCAACAACGCAGATGGAATTGGTTGTGAATCCAGCCATGGAAATCGATCAAAAGCGTAAGCCAAAGTGGGATTCAGATGAATTACTAAGCAAGAGGAAAGTTCCAAGAATCGAAGAGGACGAAATCAAGAAAGACTTGTCTAGGCAATCAAGCTCAAACACTCTTGATCTCAATATCAAAGCTGAGGCCGATCAGGATGATGAAAATGAAAATGAAAACCCACTGGAATTCAGCCCGAATTCGAGTGATTTGACCCGCGAAACGGATGGTAGTCCCCGAAATCCACTCGGGTTTCTTGAAACGGTTAAAACCCGATTTGTATTTGAGCGATCTGCGACTCGAGATAGCTTGATGAGAGAGAGCTTGATGTTCAAGATGAAAGGGGCATTTGAGGAAGTGTTTGGGAGCATAGAATATGAGTTGAAAGTGGAAGAATTAGTGTTAGAAGAGGTTTTGTTTGGATTTGGGTTATACTTGAATGGCTTGTTTGAAAAATGGCTGAAAGAGGTTTTTCAAACAAGCTTGGAAATGGTGAAAAATGGGGGGAAAGGGGTAAAAAGTTTAAGGGTGTGTTTGGTGATAGATGAAAAAGAAGGGGGTGGGGTTGGTATACAAGAAAAAGATGAGGGGTTCATGGGTTCGAATCTCCCTAACAAAATCAAAATATGTTTTATTATGTAGGTTTATTAATTTTACTTTTGTAAAAATATGAAATTTTCTATAAATTAAATGCTTCTCGTTTCAATAGAGTTGTGATTTTTGTTTAAAAATGCAAATTATGATGAAAATATAAGGGAGAAGTCTGATACTGAATTTTACTTAAATGGGATAAGAAATTGTATAGCCTGAATGTATACTACTACTTCTACCAAACTACCTATCACTAACCTCTACCTAGCTCATAACCAAACTAACGATAATAATTGAATAACAACCTTAGACCGAAATACCTTTCTACGCCAATCGATCTATAAGTTGTAATACTCGCCCTTAAGATAAAGATGGAGAATATATATATAGACTTGGGATCATGTGATACCAACATGTTTTCGTGAGACCGGTGAGACCAAGTTTTTACACTTGAAACTTCACAGTGTTTTTGCTGTGAAGGTTCGCATCTTTATTTACCTTCACGGTGTTTTACTGTGAAGTTTCAAGTGTAAAAACTTGGTCTCACCGGTCTCACGAAAACAGGCTGGTCTCACGTGAACCCAACCCTATATATATATATATATATATATAGAGAGAGAGAGAGAGAGAGAGGTGGGTTCATACGGGAACGCTAACTATTTAGGAAAACAAGCAAAAAACCGCTATTCACAAAATCATATATGATTCATGTTCAAAATCATATATGATTCACGTACAAAATCCAAATGATGCAGTTCGTATTTTAGTCCAGAAAAGTTCAAATGTCATAGAAGCCATTGCAAGATACCCAACTTATGTTGGCGATCTTGATACTTCCGGTTGTTTCATGGACCGCTGATGCGGGCCTTAGCGTGGAGGATTGGGCCTAATTATTTTGGGAAGCCCATGATGCTACCAAAGGGGCACGCTTAAACGACCGTAACTTTTGTTACGAGGCTCTCTTTCATGCCCACGTACGACTAGTCCATTCGAAGCTTTACAACGAGAGACGCGCCATGGTTGACCCAACGGAGCCTAAGTAACTTTTGAACCCAGAAACATTGTTTTTATATGTTGTTTGGATGTTTTCGTGTTTTTTAATCCGTTTTGGCATTTTCGTTTCCCTTTTATGTTTAATAGTCTTTTTCAGGTCCGTTTTTTTGGCCCTCCTATTTATATATACTTTGTGTGTAATCTGGATGGCCACGCTGTTTCCCTTCTTATGAATTCGAATTTGAAGCTTAGGTTCAGTATTCGTCAAATCAACGAATCCTAGATAAATGTAGCCACATATATTCCTTGAGAATCAATGTGTTTTAATTTATTACTTGATTTACCACTGCATCGACCACCATTATATTAATCAATTACCTAAAAATATAAAAAACCTTGTCACCGCTTTCTACGTGTCTTTACATTTTCCCTCAATTAGAACAATATATGCCTTGGTTACATGTTCAAATAACAAATGAGATGAAAAAGAAATTCGTCAATGGAGTAAACGAGACTTTGACATGAATTGAGATAACTTCCAGACCTCAAACAAATTTCCAGGCTCATCATGGTTAGATGTAATAATCTTCCAACTAGTCTTCGATACTAGGAAGAATTAATATTCAATAATATCACCGTCTTCGTCGTTCAAAATAACTTAATTATTCGTAAGAAGTAAGAACAAGGGTTGCTTCATCGGTCAGCAGCCCAATATCCTCCAAAATGTGTGACGTAGATTGTCTTTATGAGAGAAATATTCCACACACCATGTGATTTCCAATCCAAGGACATATTTCAACTGCCTAAGATCCTTAAACATGAATGTGTCTTGATTCATTCTTAATCGCCAAAATTCTTGATTATGAGCCCAAGTGATGATGATATCATCAATGTACACCAATGATGCAACAAAGTCATTTCCATTGCCTTTATGAAATAGTGAAAATCCGCTTTCGATTTAGCTAGTGAATTCAACAACAATCAAAAGTTGTGTGAACTTTAAATTTCATTTATGAGAGGCCTATAAGTCCATAAATGGACTTATGAAGATGACATGCAAGTTTTTCAATGTTGAAATACTCCCCCTTATCCAAGCCACCTTTTAAAAATGAATTCTTCACATGAAGTTGTATCAAAACCCAAGAATGAATAGTTGCCATGGCAAGGAGTATTTTTGTAACAACCAAAATTTTGATTATCTTTTGGTTGTAGTTAAACACTTAGTTTTGGCCTTAATAATCTCTAATTTAGTGAGGTTTTACTTGGTTACAGTTTTCATAGAAAGTCCTGCGAGAAAAACTAAGAAAATGCAACTTTGGGGAGCAAGTCAGCTTGACCGTGAGTTAACTTATAGTGAAACTAGCGCTAATTACTAGAGGTATGCGACAGAGGACATTGTGAGCTCGACCGCGAGTTAACTCATGGTGAAACTAACGCGGGTGAGGGCAAAGGTTTCGGGCGACTTTTCCCGCAAGTTATGTTGCGTGGAAAGTCGCGGGGATGGTTGGATCTTGTAACACCCTAAAATTAAGGGCTAATTTAAACCTCAATTTATAACAAGATTTAAACATAAACTTCCAACTTTATACATAAGCGGAGAATTACTATGAGGATCATAATGACAAATATGAAATTCTTCAAATAACCTATTAATCTAATCATGTCACTATAATCAGATTAATTAGGTTATCTAAGCGATCCATCAAAACCTCAGTATTCATCAACTTCTCCGCTAATCCAAAAGCTCTCGTCCCACATCCCTTTATTTTCCCGAGCTAGTACCAGGTAAAAAATATCATTTGAAACGATTAGGCTAACGCCTAGTGAGAACATTCAGTTTCAAAATAATACTTTTAAAATCAATGTAAACAAGGGATAACAAACCTGGTTTACCCTTTTCTTACCACATGCGTATACATCTTTCGATGACGGGATTATACCCGACTCCATGATTATGACTGACACCAAGTCAGTCATTGTGAGTCCATGATCTTCAACACTTCAAGTATTTGTAACAAGATGAGGAAGGAGAGAACAATTTATTATGAAATGTAAATCTAATCTAGAGAGAGAACATAAAGTGTTTAAGATCTACATTGTGAATTATGAACTTGTAATTGTAAACTTACATGAAATGACCTATTTATAGCCCTTCCCCCTTGTTACAACAACTAAGTCCAAGCCCATTTACATGTCTAAGCCCATTAGGCCCAAATCCATTACTTTACAAAACTTTCTAATTAATACCGGAGGTAGATTCATGATTGAAAATTTAATCTGAAAAATTCAAACAATTAACAATTAGTAAAACTCGAAAAATTTTCTAAGTCTGAAATTCTCCACAGGCAGTGGCGCAAAGCTCAAAATGCGCCAAAGACTGTCGCGCAAAGTATGAAATGCGCCAATGAGGGTGGCGCAAAGTGTATTTAGAAAAAATTCAAACTCAAAAACTCTTCACTGATGCTATCGCAAAGTATGAAATGCGCTACAGTTGGTGGCACAAAATGTATATAGTTGATGGTGCAGAAAAACGCAATCAAAGTCAGAAAAATTTTCAAAAATAAAATCCGAAAAATAAATTAGAAATTTGTCTTCCAAAAATTAATTCTGAAAAGTTTACGCGGATATGTTGGACTTTAATCGTCAAACCTGCAAAATACAAGAAATATTTATCAGTTATGAGTAAAAGTGAAAAATACTAAGACTCAACAACAAAACAAGGACTAAAATTGTAACAAAACTAACAACTGTAACGAAAAAGGACCAAAAATGTCACAAAACTAACGAAACTAACGAAACCCCGTTAGTTTACTATTCATCATCATCTTCATTGAAACCCAAACTGAAAAAGTCGATATGGAATCAAACTTTTCGACCAAAACTGTTCGTTTATGATCCCTTAAGCTCCCTTAACTGATTAGAACTCAAAACACGCTTTCAAACTCTCAAACGAAGCAACCGAATGTTTTCGATTAAAACCGAACGGAAACTTTAAACGTTGATATCTTCTTCGTTTCTCGACGAAAATCGCTGATTTTTGTTGCGTAGAGATCGTAATTCGAATACCAGTCAAATGCAATGAACAAATCTCGATCACACGACGATTTTCGAAGACCCACTTTTTCCGGCAAAAACTCCGGTGAGCTTTTATTCAAGAACGTTGTGAGTTCTTTGAGTTAGCTGTTGTTCATGGCGCAAAATCAGTAGTTTACTCCATCTGAAAAATCTTCAAATTGATGAACAAATCTGTGAAATTAGCCTTTGATCCTTGAATAAGAATTGTTCCTCTATCAAAAATGAATCCAACGAACTCTAATTCCAGTAGAATAAATCTCAAAATTGCAAGAATTTGAGAAAAAGAGATTTTCTTGAAAAAATCAAGAAAATCGATCGATTTTCCTCAAAAACCTAACAAATTTGATCTCAATTCGTGCAAATTCTTAAACAGATCTTCAATAACTTTCTCTGATACCAATTGTGTGTCCATGATCTTCAACACTTCAAGTATTTGTAATAAGATGAGGAAGGATAGAACAATTTATTATGAAATGTAAATCTAATCTAGAGAGAGAACACAAAGTGTTTCAGATCTACATTGTGAATTATGAACTTGTAATTGTAAACTTACATGAAATTACCTATTTATAGCCCTTCCCCCTTGTTACAACAAGTAAGTCCAAGCCCATTTACATGTCTAAGCCCATTAGGCCCAAATCCATTACTTTACAAAACTTTCTAATTAATTAGGACAACTTAAATGTCCTAACAGTCATTGTATCATATTCCTGAGCCCACACTACGAATCTCCACGGATTCTAGATTAATGCTCAACTCCAAGAAATCGCAATTACACATGCCCATTTCTTGGAAAGGAAGTAGAGATTACAATTACACATGCCAATCTCTTATCTTCCTTAGAAATCGGGAATTACGATTAATCCACACGCCAATTCCACGATTTCTCACACACACTGGAATTACGATTAATCCACACGCCAATTCCATGTGTTCATAACGACTAGTGCCTATGGATCCATTACACTTATTTATACTCGTGCAGGCTATTGGTTAATCTAATTCATTTTCAAATAACATTAATGAATTTAAGCAAAACCATCAATTTAAAGTAATCAATCTTTTCTTCATAAAATCATTCTTCCAAAATCCATCAAAACAGTTTATTATAAAATGCACCTTACCATAAATTAAAAACGTTATAAAAGGGTAAGGTAAGAATGAACTCACCTGATAGTAGTCGCGTTACTCTTACTTTATTTTCTTAATCGTATGAATTTCCGTAACCAACTTCACAGAGATCTGAAATACCCATATACATATTGTACTGGTATTAATCTACTGTACATGACCCTTAAATACTAAGAATCTTAAATATCCCAAATTCTCGACTCTTATCGCAACCAACTAGCTGCGATAACCCTTGTCGCAACTTTCTACTTGCGACACAGTATTATATCGCAACGTACTGTTGCGATATCCCATCTTATCGCAACCAACTGTTGCGATACACATCTTGTCGCAACCAACTGTTGCGATATCATTAAGCTAGTCGCAACCCAAGGCTGCGACATTCATAACTATCGCAAACATCATAACTATCGCAACTCACTGCTGCGATATTCATAACTGTCTCAACCAACTGAATTCATACTTAACCCAGAAATCTATAGTTTTTAAACCATGAACGATTCTGTAATTATGCAGTTATGTTTAATACTACTAATAGAACATTATCATCAGCCCAGATTTCTCATAATCATCAAAATATCAAAAACCCATTTCTAAACCCATATAAAACTTTATCTAGAAAAATGAAGAATTCAAGTAAGATGATTACCTTTGTCTCTTCAGTTCGCTCTTAAAATTCCAGCTGAATTAATTCAGTTTTCTTGCTTCTTCTTCTTTCTCTTTCTTTTCTCTTTCTCTCTCTTTGGTTCACCGTAACACACACACACACACAAATAAGACTAAAGATGAGAAAATATCTCATCTTTCCTATTTTAATAACATGAGGCGGTGGGTGGTGAATGACTTTCATCACCCTAACCAATCAGCCCCCTCAACTATCAACACTTGGCAAATTATACCCTTTAACTTGTAAATTAAAATTAAAGTTTACCCCTTAACTTATAACTCCGAAAAACAAATAACGTAACTTAATCGGGGTTAAACTCTAAAATTAAGCTATCACATAATAAATCATAATTTATCAATAAAACCCATCTTAATGTTTTATACAAAAATCGAGATGTTACAATACTCCCTAACTTGAAAATGATTTCGTCCTCGAAATCAAAGCTAGGTAAACAAATGAGGATATCTAATCTTCTTATCCTCCTCCGACTCTAAAGTCACATTAGCACCTCGATGATGTTTCCATTGTACTTTCAACATAACTACTTCCTTATTATTACGTAACTTTCTAACCGATCTTTCCAAAATTGCCTTCGGTTCTTCCACACAACGGCTCTTTTCACCCACTCTTACGTCAGTAAGTGGAATCACATCGTTCTCTTCAGCTAAACATTTCCGAAGGTAGCAAATATGAAAAGTATTGTGGATTCCTTCTAATTCAGGTGGAAGATCCAACTGATATGCTTGCAATCCCACTCTCTTAGTGATGGTGAAAGGTCCTAGAAAACGAGGACTCAACTTCCCACGTTTACCAAACCTTATCACACCTTTCCATGGGGATACCTTAAGCATTACGTGCTCCCCAACTTGGAATTCTTTTAGTCTTCTTTTCGGATCAGCATAACTCTTTTGTCTATCTTGAGCTGCTTTCATATGCTTCCGAATTTCTTTCACTTTATCCGCTATTTGTTGCACAAGTTCTGGACCAGCAAACTGCTTTTCTCCAGCTTCTAACCAACACACCGGAGTTCTACATTTCCGACCATACAAAGCTACGAAAGGTGCTCTTCCGATACTGGAATAATAACTATTGTTATATGCAAATTCTACTAACGGTAGATGCGTATCCCAGTTACCTCCAAAATCTAACACACACGAACTGAGCATATCTTCCAAAGTTTGAATGGTTCTTTTGCTTTGCCCGTCAGTTTGTGGATGATAAGCAGTGCTCAAATTAACTTTCGTACCCAATTCTTCTTGTAGTGACTGCCAAAACCTCGAGGTAAACCGACTATCACGATCCGACACTATAGACACCGGTATACCATGCCTTGACACCACTTCATCAATATACAACTTCGCCAATTTATCTATTGGTGACGCTTCTTTCATAGCCAGAAAATGAGCACTCTTAGTCAATCGATCCATGATTACCCATATTGTGTCGTTACCCTTTTGCGTCTTTGGTAACTTCGTCACAAAATCCATGGTAATCTTGTCCCATTTCCATTCCGGAATTTCCAAAGATTGGAAACTTCCGTAAGGCTTTTGATGTTCCGCTTTTACTAACGAACATGTTCTACACTTTTCTACTATTTGTGCCACATCCACTTTCATAGCTAGCCACCAATAGTGTAACTTCAAATCTCTATACATCTTAGTACTCCCAGGATGTATGGAATACTTAGATTTATGAGCATCTTCGAGAATCAACTCTCGATTTCCTCCAACTTTTGGCACCCAAACACGACCTTGGAATAGTCTAATTCCACGGTTATCTTCAGTCAGTTGAAGATGTTGCTTGCTCATGACTTCATCTTTCAGATTCTCTTCCAGTAAGGCCTCCACTTGTGCCTCTTTTATCCTTTCAATCAAACTTGATGTTACATCAATTCTGGCGTTGGTCACTTTCAAACACCCACTATATTCTTTTCTACTTAAAGCATCAGCTACGACATTTGCTTTACCGGGATGGTAATGCAATTCGCAATCGTAATCTTTAAGTAACTCTAACCAGCGCCGCTGCCTCATGTTTAACTTTTTTTGATAAAAGACATGTTTCAAGCTCTTATGATCAGTATAAAGACTACACTTTGTTCCATACAGATAATGTTGCCACAACTTCAATGCAAACACAACCGCTGCTAATTCCAAATCGTGAGTAGGATAATTCTTCTCGTGCTCTTTAAGTTGTCTTGATGCGTAAGCAATCACCTTGCCTCGTTGCATCAACACATATCCCAGTCCCATCTTTGAAGCGTCGCTATATACCACCAAATATTCTGTTCCTTCTGGTAAGGCAAGAATAGGAGCTTCACATAACTTTTGACGTAAAGTTCTGAAAGCTGATTCTTGTTTTTCAGTCCAAACAAACTTCACGTTCTTTCGAGTCAATAAAGTCAAGGCAGAAGCAATCTTGGAGAAATCTTTAATAAACCTTCGGTAGTAACCGGCTAGGCCTAAGAAACTTCTTATTTTAGACGCACTTTTTGGTGTCTCCCAATTCGTCATTGCTTCTATCTTTGCTGGGTCTACTTTGACTCCTTCTGAAGTAATTACATGCCCTAGAAATTGTACCTCTTTTAACCAGAATTCACATTTCGAGAACTTTGCGTACAATTTCTCCTTTCTCAACACTTCTAAGACTTCACGAAGATGGCGTTCATGATCGTCTTCATTCTTCGAATAAATAAGTATGTCATCAATGAATACAATGACAGACTTATCTAAGAATGGTCGACATACTCTGTTCATCAGATCCATGAACACGGCTGGAGCATTAGTCAACCCAAATGGCATTACAAGGAATTCATTATGCCCGTATCTCGTTCTGAACGTTGTCTTCGGGATATCTTCATCTCTTACTTGAACTTGATGGTACCCTGACCTCAAATCAATCTTGGAAAAGCATCCCGCACCTTGGAGTTGATCGAACAGGTCATTAATCCTAGGAAGCGGATACTTGTTCTTAATTGTCACCTCATTCGGCTCACGATAATCGATGCACATTCTCATAGTGCCATCCTTTTTCTTAATAAACAATACCGGAGCTCCCCAAGGTGAAGAACTCAGCCTAAGAAAACCCTTATCCAACAACTCCTAAAGTTGGGTCACTATCTCTTTCATCTCGGCCGGCGCTAGGCGATACGGTGCACGCGCTATTGTTGCCGATCCAGGGATAAGATCAATACGAAACTCTACCTGCCGTTCAGTCGGTAGGCCTGGAAGATCGTCGGGAAATACGTCCGGGAATTCACGTACCACCTTAATATCTTCCACTTGTTTCTTCTCTGACTGTACATCTAAAACATACACTAGATAGGATGAACATCCTTTCATCAAGCATTTACGCGCTTTTACAACAGAAATTAACGGAACTTCCCCTTTTTGCTTTTCCCCAAAGATGAGTACATCTTCCTTATCAGCCATCGGAATCCAGATTAATTTCTTTGCACAAAGTATATCTGCCTGGTTGACTGTCAGCCAGTCCATACCCACAATCACATCGAATCCTCCAATTTCCATCAACAACAAGTCGATCGGAAATTTCGTTTCTCCTACTGAAATAAAACAATCCTCAAGTCTTTCGCGAACCAAGACTTGACCCCCGTTAGCTACTGATAGGCGGGTTATCACCCCCCTAAATCTAACCGCAAGTGTACGGTGTCGAAATCAAGTAATAACGTACGGTAAGTACGAGTATCGAATCCACGGGAACTAGGAACTAAGTATCACAATTACTATAAGCTCTATTAACTGAACTATCGAAATTGAATTGATTGGTGTTAAACTAATCAATGGCAATTAAACTAAATCAAACACGGAACAGGAACAACTTAAAAGACTTCGATAGAGAAAATAGTTGAGAGTTGGCAATCCTATGGTTTTCACATACAAACATCTGACTCAAAACACTTACCAGTTATTCTTGTTAATGAATACCCAATCTTGGAATCACCGTTGCCCTTTCTCAAGCGACAACGATTTTTATTATAAATGATGGTTTTTTTTCAAGCAACCGCAAGTTTTATCTTGGAAAACATAAGTTAAATCTCTCACTCTTAACCTATGTAGTTCAAAACACATGAAACACAAGATTGTAATGGGACTAAGGTTTACTTGGAATATTTCTATCTCCTTTCTCACCTTAGGCATTCAATTTATAATTCTAAATAACAATCTATTCTCTCGAACTTAATTGCTAACAACAGATCAATTGTAAATTGGCCAAACTCACAAAAGCGTTAGGAACGAAGTCACATGCTTCATTAATTAAGAAAAACTGATAAGAGTTCAAATCATCTGTTCATATTTTCAAACCATATTCATTCCAACCCCCAACATCTGGAATTAGTTCATGTCGGTGGTGGATTCAAACACAAAAGAAAAGACAAGAACAATGGAATAAACATTGCAAACGTGATCGTGGTGAATGGAATGATGTACTCCCTTCTCTCGTGTTGTATCTACTTCGCGTGATGAACGTGGCTCCGATTGATCCTCTAACGTGGCTCGAAAAGGCGTAGAATCTCTCCCAAAATCGCCCCTGGACTGCCCACCGTCGTCGTGTGAAAGTTGCGTGAATAATGACCTAAAATTCCCAAAAAACGACTTTAAATTCTGTGTGCCGCGGTTTGTGCCGCGGTTTGCAAACCGCGCGCCAAACCGCGCGGCGGCGTTGAACAGTGTGTGCCGCGACTTGTGCCGCGGTTTGGGAACAGTGCGTGCCGCGGTTTGGGAACAGTGCGCCGCGGTTTTGGGCTTGGATCTCGGGCTTCCGTTGGGCTTCGTTTTGGCTCTCTTTTGGACTTTTTTTAGCTTCTTTTCTCGAGGGTTACTACCTGTTCGATAACCTGCACATTTCACTCGATAAACAATAAAATTCCGCTTCTTTGCTTAAATCCAAGCCAATCTCGTTGGTTTGAGAACCGAAAATAACACCAAAAAGTGGCGTTATCAGCTACCTCAATTACTAAGGCATCTTCCAAGGTAGTGACATGCATAGCTAACTTGAGAAAGAACGACTTGGACACAAACGACAAATTTGCACCACAGTCAAATAAAATACGCGCAGGAATGGAATTAACGAGGAATGTACCCAAAACAACGTCTTTCGATTCTTTGGCCTCATCAGCTGTCATCTGGAATGCCCGACCCGTTGGCTTTGGAACATTTGATTTCTTGCTTTGGTCTCCACTCTTTTTCAGCTTTGGGCAATCCCGACGGAAGTGACATGGTTTTTTACACTCGTAACAGGTTAATCCTTGTACAGGATAGTTGTTCAAAATATGCCCACTTTTACCACACTTAAAACATTCTACCGCTGTCACCCGACATGGTCCATAGTGCTTACTCCTACACTTCGGACACCAATTCGGCTCACGACGAGATTCATAATGAGCACTTTTACCAGCTGCTTTTGATTTCTGAGAAGACTCTGACCGGCCCTCCCATTTTCGTTTCTCCCCTACTTGAGTCTTTTCTTCCTTATCTTTAGCATAGTCTTGTTCCATAACTTTAGCTTCCTCAATTGACTTTCTCAGCGTTGAAGCTTTAGCATTTCGTACACGGGACATCATGTCCGCTGGCAAACCCTTCAAATACGCATTTATCTTTTCTTTCTCAGTCGGAGCCACATGCCCCACCAAGTTTAACTTCTCCATAAATAGTTCAGTATACCTTCTAACAGATGAAGTACCTTTCTTAAGAGTCCAAAACTCTTCTTCAATCCCATCCATCTCATTTTCGTTGCAGTATTCTTCCAGAATCTTTTTCTTGAATGTTTCCCAAGTCATAGCAGTCAAGACTGGAGCAGTGATTGTAGCCGTCACTACATTCCACCAAGTCAACGCGTTACCTCTTAACATTTGAGACACAAATCTTACCTTTGACTTCTCATCACATTCACAAGCTCTGAAAATCACACCAAAGGGACAACTTAAGGTCGATGTGGACTTAATCAACTAAATAAAGGATCTTTCGACGAGACGTGCGACGAGGGAAAAAATAAACGAGACAAGGGATTTGATGATGCAGGAAAAACCTCAATCGAGGAAAAAACCTGCGGACGACAAGGGGTGTCGTCGCTGCACTATGGTCACCAATCAGGGGCGATGTCCTTGGTACTGGCGTCGGTCGTACGATGATTACAATACAAATGAAGGAAATACTTCGAAATGTAAAGTACAAGTGTTTAAATGTAAAAATATGTGTTTGTCGTGTGTGAATACAAAGTGTAAATAACTGTTGGTCGAAAGCTGTCGTCGTGCGTCGAGAGTGAGTTCTTCGAGAGAGAATGCTTCACTTGAATTTACTGTAGAGTTCTTGCTGTCAGTACTTGATTTCCAGAGTTTGATTATTCTTCTTTGTGAACTTGGATGCTTTTCTATGTTGTTCGGTAATATTCGCTGATGATCGCTGATGTGTGTTGGATGTTAACTGATGTCCTCTGATGTGAACACTTAGCTTGGTATTTATAGTCTTCGCGTCATTAATTAGCTCCATTAATGCTTTGATCAACGGCTACAACGGCTGGAAACGGTCGCCGGAGTGATTATCCGTAATGCACCTCGTCCATTACGGCTGCTTGCTGTTAATTGCTTTGACTCCTGCATTAAATACTCAACAAACGTAACAGTCAAGGTTATCATTAGCTTTGGTCGAAGGTGAAATGATCTTACGCGATGGTCGTACGGAACGGGCGATGCTATGGTCGAGCGTCATGGGAGACGTATGACTTACCTTTTATGGGAGACGACGGATGTTTTCTGGGTTCTTGTCGAGACCTTGTCTTAATACAAGATTTGGATTATAACGTGCGTCTTACCTGCTCTGGTCGTGGTCGTACGACGTGACTTTTTGCCCAAACAGTTTGCCCCCAAAATTTGAAAATTGAATGTCAAATTTAAGTTTTAAATTTTGCTTGTCGAGCGCTTAGACTTGTGACCTGGGTTGAGGGACTTACCTGGTTGTCGTGGAACTAGACCGGTTCGCCTTTAACTGAACGAGAAGTTGAAAAGGGAACGAGGTCGTGACGTCATGGTGACACACGATTGTGCTTACCAGCTGTCGAAGACAGGTGTCGACGATCCCTGCGGTCATACGAAGGGACGAGAGCACGTGATGATCATCAAAGGGCTCGACCTGACATGATCGACTGCATAAATAAAGATTACGATGGATCTTTTATTGGCGATTTCCGTTCGATTAGAACTTGCAAGAATCTTTGACCTAATTTAAGTTTTTCTGAGATCATATAAGATACGACCCTCCAGTTTGCGTATGCGTCGCAAGTCTATTGCTAGAAAGCCTAGAAAAAACTGGGATATCTGGGGCCTTTCAGAAGTGCAAATCAATTTAACGGGGCTGGCAATGTCGACAGAGCCTAGAAGCACCATTAAAAACGAAGAAGATCTCGACGATTTTAGAAGTCTAGCGAGGATTCCCATGGGGATTACCGTAAGCAAGGTTGGCAAGGTTTGACCGGAAATGTGCCCCGAGGGGTACATTGTTATATACAAATACCCGTTCAAAATAGGCTTTCACTGGCCATATTCGCCTTTAGTCAAAGAGTTCATGTGTGAATTTGATCTTTCGCCGGGGCAACTGATGCCCCAGTTCTGGCGAGTTATCTTGATCATCGAACGACTTACATCCAACTGGAATCCACCGATGAATGTGAGGGACCTTTTGACGGCGTATAAGGTCAAGAATGACCGGTACCATCGCTATAGTTTGTTTTCAAGGTTCAAGGGTGATCGTACCCTGGTTTTAAATACTGCGGTCAACGACCGTGGATGGAAGAAGAGGTATGTATTCGTATGGACGTCGACGCTGGATACTGATAATGACTGGATTAGGGAGGGTTGGAATATGACGGGTGAGCCATTGATTATACGTTTTCATGTTATTCTGTTGCCCGATTGTTTCTTCGACTGATCTTTTTTTTTATGCGTAGATATTGATTTCGATAAGGTAGAGCCGGATGATTCTTCTCGGGCTAAGATCGAAAAGTTCTTGGAATTTAGTACTGAAGACCGGTCGTACGTCACACGTCATTTGATAGACGAGGATGATGACACCGTTTTCTTGAGCGACAGAATGAGGATGGGTCGAGAGGAGAAACGAGAAGAGGAGGACTCTGAGAAGACTGAGGAGGAAGAGAAGAGCGAAGAACCAGAGGTAGAGATAATTGGTAAGTATCCTTTTGTCTTCTTTTCGCTTGACCTGGTCTTTCTCTGTTCTGAATCGTCTAATTTCTTTCTTTTACCGTACAGGTGAATCTCAAGCACATGCGACGTCTTCTGTTGCTAGGAAGATGGCCCAAGTCGAAGTAGCTCGTGAGGCGAGGGAGAAGGACGTTTCGACAACTGGGTCGGGAGTCCTGAAGAGAAAAGAGGTCCCGATAGCCGGGTCGGGCCTCTTAAAGAGGACAAAGGTGTCCGTTCTGAGGGAACCGTCTTTGAAGACGGGTAACCCATCGAGGGTTGCCTTGTCCAGGAAGGCGAAGGCGTCGGTTGCATTTGACACCACCGGTGCGAAATATGGGGATACTGCGCAACTGGCGACGATGTCTCCCGTCGTCCTATCCGACCCTTCATCGGCCGACAGGGGCAAAGGCGCGCAGAAGGGACCTGTGGGGGAAACGACGGTCAACTTTACGTTGCCGTCGGGTTTTCTGGACGACAATGTCTTGGACGAGCCGAAGTTGTTCCCCCATTTGGAAAAATATTTGCTTCCGTCTTTCAGGGAGCGTTTTGACGGGTTTTCTTTCAAGAAGAAAGAGTTCCATATAGCTGGACTCTTATTCTTGGTAAGTCTTTCTTTCAAGACGTGACGTTTGTCGTTGTCGTTGTTTATTAATGCCGCTCATATTATGATTCTTCAGGCGTTCCAAGCTTCCCTGGCATTGCAGGCCGAAACGACGAATATAGAGGTTTCAACGGCTTCTGTTACCAAAGATGAAGATGCAGCGTTAGCTAAAGAGAAAGCTGCTTTGGAGCATGAAGAAGCGATGTCGGAGCGCCTTGATCATGCTCTGGACGAATTGGATGCCCTCAGTCATGCAAGAGACGAGATAAACTCGCGTTTGAAGGAGTCCCTGACTTTGATGCGCGACCAGAGAGAGGAGCTGGAGGGGATGAAGGAATCCGTAACCGCGAAGAGGAAGGAAGTCGAGGGAATCAAGGCTAAGGTGATAAATTTGAAGAAGGAGTTTGATGAGTTGAAGGACGAAAATAAGTCTTTCTTTTCTTATGCTCGACTTACTGCGCGTGCGGCAGTTATGCGACGTCACCTGCAGGGCAAGGATCCTTTGGCTTCAGCGTCAGATGAGCTGCGTCTCGTTTATGAGAGAGTCGGGACCGAGAGAGATCTAGACTTGGATGACGAGAAGGAGGTTGAGGAGAAGGTGGCTAACGAGGGTTTTCGGGATGAGGTATCGAACAAGGTTGTGATCGATGCTCCTCCACAACCTTAGAAAAAATGTATTTGTTTGTTCGTGCTGCTCGACCGTTAGTGGTCGATTATGTACCCGATGACTTATATAATGAACGCAACTTTTGTTTGAACTTTATGCTTTATCCAAACCATGTTTAATTATGAATTTGAACATAGGACACATAGTAAATCATGCGACTGAGGCATACATTGTAATACGATGAGTAAAACAAATATGTGAACACGCGATTAAAGCATTTTCTAAGTTAAAAGACTTAGGGGTAAAATCGTTTAGAATTTGCGATCGTACGATTAGATCGTACAATGAGTTTGTATTCTATGCCCTTATGGAGGGATGATCAAGTCACAGACCTGATCATGTATGTCGTGCGACCCTGCGAATTTAAAGTCATATAGTAGACTTAGTGATTATTGTCGTGCGATTCTGCGATAAAACGATGTCGGGGGTTGGTCGTTGGCTAGCCAACGACCCTCCGATGCTTAAGTCAGTAAACGTTTTGTGAGAAAAAATCGTATGAGAAAGAGTTAGAGAACGTACCATTTCGACTGTTCTCTCTATTTGCCCCCTGTCATTTATTACCGTATCCTTTTTAGGAGGAAAAGATAGGTTTTAAATGACAGAATGACACAGAGAAATATTGTCATGCGGTCGACTATGTTGTCGTGCGACGAGGCACCATAGTAGACTTATCTCTGTTAAAAAGATATTAATTTAGGGATAGAAGAAACGAACCTGTCGAGAGCTTGATCTTGTGACTTTAGTTTATTTTCGCAGCTTCAAGGTAGACTTGTAGCACTCACGAGCGACTCCTGGATTCCCCATGGCGTAGGGAATTTCAATTGACAACTTTTGCGTTCTCGGGGGTCGACGGTCGATGGCTATTAGCTGGAACAACGACATCGTCGATGATATCCTTGAGATTTCCTTTCAGGAAATGATACGCTAATTCCTTCTTCAATGCGATACAATCGTCTGTCGCATGACCATGATCGACATGGAAGTCGCACTATTTTGATTTGTCTTTTTTAGCATCGTCCAGGTTGGATTTCTTTGGCCATCGAATGGTCGCTTGGGAACTTTTCAGAGCTTCGACTAGGTCCTTTGTAGATCCTTTGAATCCGTAAGAGGATATCTTGGGGTACTGAGTGAACTTAGTCGCGGTCTTGGCCTCTGCTTTCGTCTTGAAACGAACATTTAAAATTTGGCGCGCTGGCTCTATTCTGGAAACAACCTTTGTCTTGAACTCTGGCTTTCTGACGCCTAACGACTTCTTGTCTTCAGTGTGCTTGCGACGAAAGGCGGCATCATCTTCTACTCTCATATATGCTAATGTTCGAGCTCGGACGTCTTCGAAATTCTCCGGGGGATATTTGGTCAGGTCGGTGTATAGACCCGAACTATCGTCCAGACCACGCTTATAGGCTTCGATCGCGGTTTTGACGTCGCAATTGCGGATGCTGATCATTTCGGCATTGAATCTATTGAAATAACTTTGAATAGACTCATGAGCTTTCTGCACGATGTAATATAGATCGCTGGTCTGCTTCTCCATCTTACGACTGCTGGCGAATTGCTGGGAGAACTGGTTAACCAACTCAGCAAACGACCCGATGGACTTGGGTTTGAGATTGATTAACCATTGCAGAGCTGGACCAGTGAGAGTTGCTCCGAAACTCTTACACATGCATACTTCGTGGTACATAAATGGGATCGAGATCGTCCACATGAGCTGCTTGTTCTGCGCGACGCGCTCAGTCGGATCAGTCACACCAGAATATTTGGGAGTGAAGGCAGGAATGTTATACTTCTTTGGGACCTCGACGGTGGAAATCTCGTCGATGAAGGGTGACGCCTGATACCCCGAGCGAGGCTCGACGTCGTCAGGCACGGCTGCCCCAGGCAATTTGGCGAGCAAGGACAGGACGCGCTCATTTTGGTCTTCTAACATCTTCAAACGCTGGGCGACGGGATCGTTAAGATCAGGATTTTCCCCTGTCGAGGGATTGGTCCCTGGACTAGTGCTATTACCATGCGATGAACCATTGGTGTCCCCGTTGAACGGGACAAAATATGGCTGCGACCCATAGTGGAATTGCTGCGGTCCATTCTGAAACGAATGCGATCCTTGCTGGAAAGGCTGCGATCCACCGTGGAGTGGCTGAGATCCACCTTGAGGTCCATTCTGAAATGGCTGCTGAAATGGTTGCGACCCCTGCTGGAAAGGCTGCGACCCTTGTAATGGCTGAGACCCATTATTCACGGGTGGTGGCCTTATGTGCTGAGGAGGAACTGTCCCAAACTGAGGATTTGGGTTGAACGGCCCTGGCTGTTGATTCTGCATGAACGGGCCTGGATGCTGATTCTGCGCGGATGAACCTGGATTCGGGACAAATGGTCTAGGGCCATTCTGGTCGAGCGATCTTGGAATTGGGTTCTGCACGAACGGCCTAGGACCATTTTGAGGCCCAAGAGGATTTCTTAACCGCGCGATCTCCTCAGCTGCTCTGCGATTCTGCTCTGCCATTGCATTGAGCTGATTCCTGGCGACTTCGAGCTCCTGATACATCTGAGCAACAGCTTGCTGTGGATTTCCAGGGGCTGCCATTTTCCTGCAACAGAAATTAGAAGAAACTCCAAGAAACTATTAGTAGAATGCACGTTCGTCGAGGATTTTCTCTAGATGTAGTCCCACGGATGGCGCCAAACTGTTAATGCCAAAAATCGCACCAAAGGGACAACTTAAGGTCGATGTGGACTTAATCAACTAAAGAAAGGATCTTTCGACGAGACGTGCGACAAGGGAAAAAATAAACGAGACAAGGGATTTGATGACGCAGGAAAAACCTCAATCGAGGAAAAAACCTGCGGACGACAAGGGGTGTCGTCGCTGCACTATGGTCGCCAATCAGGGGCGATGTCCTTGGTACTGGCGTCGGTCGTACGATGATTACAATACAAATGAAGGAAATACTTCGAAATGTAAAGTACAAGTGTTTAAATGTAAAAACAGGTGTTTGTCGTGTGTGAATACAAAGTGTAAATAACTGTTGGTCGAAAGTTGTCGTCGTACGTCGAGAGTGAGTTCTTCGAGAGAGAATGATTCACTTGAATTGGCGGTAGAGTTCTTGCTGTCAGTACTTGATTTCCAGAGTTTGATTATTCTTCTTTGTGAACTTGGATGCTTTTGTATGCTGTTCGGTAATATTCGCTGATGATCGCTGATGTGTGTTGGATGTTAACTGATGTCCTCTGATGTGAAGACTTAGCTTGGTATTTATAGTCTTCGCGTCATTAATTAGCTCCATTAATGCTTTGATCAACGGCTACAACGGCTGGAAACGGTCGCCGGAGTGATTATCCGTAATGCTCCTCGTCCGTTACGGCTGCTTGCTGTTAATGGCTTTGACTCCTGCATTAAATACTCAACAAACGTAACAGTCAAGGTTATCGTTAGCTTTGGTCGAAGGTGCAATGATCTTATGCGATGGTCGTACGGGACGGGCGATGCTATGGTCGAGCGTCATGGGAGACGTACGACTTACCTTTTATGGGAGACGACGGATGTTTTCTGGGTTCTTGTCGAGACCTTATCTTAATACAAGATTTGGATTATAACGTGCGTCTTACCTGCTCTGGTCGTGGTCGTACGACATGATTTTTTGCCCAAACAACGGGCTCTCATGAGTTCCGCCCGTTCCAGGTTGTCCCTCCAACCCCCAATCATTTACTACTCTGTCCTTCGAAGAATTAGAGGACCTCGGTGGCGTATTCACCATCGTTCTGATATAACACAAGAAATAACCATAAGAAATGGTTACACATACTAGACATACGAAACGTACTTTACCGATCATTAGTCACTGTAACAATTTAGAAATAAGCATGCTTGCGTAACAATATATTCATAATAACAGTAGTTAATTGAAATTGTGAATATACTATACATGAGAATCCTCATTACCATCGTTACAGTACTAATTTCACGTATTTCCGTCACCTCTAAGACTATCCCGTCTTAGTACTTCTACCTATATCTCACGAATCATAACTTAATTTATCTCAACTTAAGTCTAAGTATCTCATTAGCATACTTAGTTCACTTAAACTAATGCTCTGATACCATATTGTAACACCCTAAAATTCAGGGCTAATTTAAACCTCAATTTATAACAAGATTTAAACATAAACATCCAACTTTATACATAAGCGGAGAATTACTATGAGGATCATAATGACAAATATGAAATTTTTCAAATAACCTATTAATCTAATCATGTCACTATAATAAGATTAATTAGGTTATCTAAGCGATCCATCAAAACCTCAGTATTCATCAACTTCTCCGCTAATCCAAAAGCTCTCGTCCCACATCCCTTTATTTTCCCGAGCTAGTACCTAGTAAGAAAATATCATTTGAAACGATTAGGCTAACGCCTAGTGAGAACATTCAGTTTCAAAATAATATTTTTAAACTCAATGTAAACAAGGCATAACAAATCTGGTTTACCCTTTTCTTACCACATGCGTATACATCTTTCGATGACGGGGTTATACCCGACTCCATGATTATGACTGACACCAAGTCAGTCATTGTATCATATTCCTGAGCCCACACTACGAATCTCAATGGATTCTAGATTAATGCTCAACTCCAAGAAATCGCAATTACACATGCCCATTTCTTGGAAAGGAAGTAGAGATTACAATTACACATGCCAATCTCTCCTCTTCCTTAGAAATCGGGAATTACGATTAATCCACACGCCAATTCCACGATTTCTCACACACACTGAAATTACGATTAATCCACACGCCAATTCCATGTGTTCATAACGACTAGTGCCTATGGATCCATTACACTTATTTGTACTTGTGTAGGCTATTGCTTAATCTAATTCATTTTCAAATAACATTAAGGAATTTAAGCAAAACCATCAATTTAAAGTAATCAATCTTTTCTTCATAAAATCATTCTTCCAAAATCAATCAAAACAGTTTATTATAAAATGCACCTTACCATAATTTAAAAAACGTTATAAAAGGGTAAGGTAAGAATGAACTCACCTGATAGTAGTCGCGTCACTCTTACTTTATTTTCTTAATCGTATGAATTTCCGTCACCAACTTCACAGAGATCTGAAATACCCATATACATATTGTACTGGTATTAATCTACTGTACAGGACCCTTAAATACTAAGAATCTTAAATATCCCAAATTCTCGACTCTTATCGCAACCAACTAGCTGCGATTAACCTTGTCACAACTTTCTACTTGCGACACCGTATTATATCGCAACCCACTGTTGCGATATCCCATCTTATCGCAACCAACTGTTGCGATATCATCGAGCTTGTCGCAACCCAAGACTGCGACATTCATAACTATCGCAACTCACTGCTGCGATATTCATAACTGTCTCAACCAACTGAATTCATACTTAACCCAAAAATCTATAGTTTTTAAACCATGAACGATTCTGTAATTATGCAGTTATGTTTAATACTACTAATAGAACATTATCATCAGCCCAGATTTCTCATAATCATCAAAATATCAAAAACCCATTTCTAAACCCATATAAAACTTTATCTAGAAAAATGAAGAATTCAAGTAAGATGATTACCTTTGTCTCTTCAGTTCGCTCTTAAAATTCCAGCTGAATTAATTCAGTTTTCTTGCTTCTTCTTCTTTCTCTTTCTTTTCTCTTTCTCTCTCTTTGGTTCACCGTAACACACACACAAATAAGACTAAAGATGAGAAAATATCTCATCTTTCCTATTTTAATAACATGAGGCGGTGGGTGGTGAATGACTTTCATCACCCTAACCAATCAGCCCCCTCAACCATCAACACTTGGCAAATTATACCCTTTAACTTGTAAATTAAAATTAAAGTTTACCCCTTAACTTATAACTCCGTA
Organism: Saussurea involucrata; assembly: GCA_033807775.1. NCBI lineage: Eukaryota > Viridiplantae > Streptophyta > Magnoliopsida > Asterales > Asteraceae > Saussurea > Saussurea involucrata. The sequence goes on from CM066314.1 coordinate 93,088,376, forward strand.
AAACAAATAACGTAACTTAATCGGGGTTAAACTCTAAAATTAATCTATCACATAATAAATCATAATTTATCAATAAAACCCATCTTAACGTTTTATACAAAAATCGAGATGTTACAGATCTACAGAAAAAGGCCAAAATCAGGGTTTTTCTTCATTTGACCATAGCTTTCTTATTTCCAATCCGACTGAGGCGATTTCGAAGGCTATGGAATCGTATTGCAATTCTTTTCAAGGTGGGAAGAAAAATGATTACAGTTTTTGTTGTTCCGGGTTCAAGCCCAATTCTATGAATTAATCACGCCAAGATCAAGGAGATAAAAATTGCACTTGAGAGAGAACACTGTGTATATTGCTTTGTATTGAATGATTACGATGTGCCTAATGATTCTTGATCCCCACATACAAATTACAAAGAAACAAAACTATTTATAGTTAGTAAAAAGTCAATGCATTGTGACTTTCTTTGGTAGGCGACAAAAGTCAATGCATGTTGGTCAAAGAGTTTATCGCCCAAACACATGACTGGTTTGAGCAATAAAAGTCAAACAAAACAAAGTCAATATCCAGTTAAACTTAGCGGTTGTGTTTTTGATTTCCTTATTAGGCGATAAGGTCAATGCCATAAAGTCAAAATTGGCAGCTGTGCATGTGAATCAACATGTTGGGCGATAAACTCTTCATACTTTTGGGCGATAACATGGTTTGGTCAGTGACAAAATAAAACGACGATAACCCTCAAATGTTGAGCGATAACTAAGTCAAATTTCTTTGACAGTGAAAGAAAATCTTTTGAGCTTAAGAGTATTAAACTTGACATGATTTTTTGCTCAAACAACGGGCTCTCATGAGTTCCGCCCGTTCCAGGTTGTCCCTCCAACCCCCAATCATTTACTACTCTGTCCTTCGAAGAATTAGAGGACCTCGGTGGCGTATTCACCATCGTTCTGATATAACACAAGAAATAACCATAAGAAATGGTTACACATACTAGACATACGAAACGTACTTTACCGATCATTAGTCACTATAACAATTTAGAAATAAGCATGCTTGCGTAACAATATATTCATAATAACAGTAGTTAATTGAAATTGTGAATATACTATACATGAGAATCCTCATTACCATCGTTACAGTACTAATTTCACGTATTTCCGTCACCTCTAAGACTATCCCGTCTTAGTACTTCTACCTATATCTCACGAATCATAACTTAATTCATCTCAACTTAAGTCTAAGTATCTCATTAGCATACTTAGTTCACTTAAACTAATGCTCTGATACCATATTGTAACACCCTAAAATTCAGGGCTAATTTAAACCTCAATTTATAACAAGATTTAAACATAAACATCCAACTTTATACATAAGCGGAGAATTACTATGAGGATCATAATGACAAATATGAAAATTTTCAAATAACCTATTAATCTAATCATGTCACTATAATAAGATTAATTAGGTTATCTAAGCGATCCATCAAAACCTCAGTATTCATCAACTTCTCCGCTAATCCAAAAGCTCTCGTCCCACATCCCTTTATTTTCCCGAGCTAGTACCTAGTAAGAAAATATCATTTGAAACGATTAGGCTAACGCCTAGTGAGAACATTCAGTTTCAAAATAATATTTTTAAACTCAATGTAAACAAGGCATAACAAATCTGGTTTACCCTTTTCTTACCACATGCGTATACATCTTTCGATGACGGGGTTATACCCGACTCCATGATTATGACTGACACCAAGTCAGTCATTGTATCATATTCCTGAGCCCACACTACGAATCTCAATGGATTCTAGATTAATGCTCAACTCCAAGAAATCGCAATTACACATGCCCATTTCTTGGAAAGGAAGTAGAGATTACAATTACACATGGGTCCCATAGTCTGTCTAAATATAAACAAGAAAAACCCATTACAAGCCTTTTCATAATTAAGTTACAAAATAACTAACGATAAAGTTATATGTACAAAACATCCTAAAATTTCATAATGATCATCTCCACAAAAGCTATCCCTCCATTTATCTAACTACTTGATCTTTACTCGAATCACCACCTGGAAAACATGTTTTAAAACAAAATGAGGGTTAGACTAAACAGTCTAGTGAGGAAATCCCGGTTAGTTTTAATAAATCTTTTGTATAATCTTCACACGCATATCAAATACCATTCAAGAATTATATCTCCCGTATCACCTTATCCCTCCACCATTGGCCAAATACATTGGTTGCGAGCCAATTAACACACCGGTCCTATGCCCGGCCACGTATTATATCCCAATATAATACTCACGTAATTCATGATATATAAATACATCATAATCACACACACGTATGACATATTCATACACTTTATCAACCATTTATTCAACCACATAAATGTATTCCAGTAAAATACTTTTGAAGTAAAACTCACCTTATGATAACTTGAAGTCACCCGTACTTGCACACAGTACTATTAGCAATACCACAAATGTCCACACCACACTAACGAGGAATAACCGATCCTGTAATACATTCACATTGGTAGAATATCACATATCTATATGCATACAAGACTTACTATGATGAATAGCAATCTTAGCAACTCACCAAAACACTCCTAAAATGTAACCAAGTCAAAACCGAACAACTTGAATTTGACACATAAGATGGTATTAAATTGTCTAATTATACATCCAAATACCCTTAACAATACCTCAGACAACTTACTAAACGATGCCTCGACTTTAAACTAAAACGGCCAAAAGTTAGAAATTTTTTGTAAAACCAAACAGAAGCCGGCGCCAACTGCTCGGCGCCGATCCATCGGCGCCACCCATCGGCGCGGAGCTCTGTTCCAAAAACCTGCACGAGTTTCTTCTCCAAAATCCAAGGTTTTCTCAAACCCAAACCTTCCCAAATCAGTTCTAAATTTCCCCAAATCAATATTTTGAGTACTATAGACCTTTTAGAACCAATACTAACATATAACAATAGCAAAACCAACAAATCCAAATCATTGATTTTACCAATTTCAAACCCAAAATCCCAAAATCCCAAAACTCCATTATCAACCAATTTTAGCAACCAACCCACTTCTAACTTTGAATTTATGATGAACTCATAGAAACCTAATTGGAAATCAGAAGCTAATTTATGGAACATATAAAACCTTCTAGCTAGAATCAAACACAAAGAAGATAATTAACAAGAGACCACCAGATTTGAAAGGATTTACCTTAAGATTAACTCTCAATCACAAGTTTTCTTCTTGAATTCCCTTCCTCCTTCTTTCTCTTCTTGACCGAATTTTGCACATACACACACACTCAAATTGATTTGCTAAAAGCTGATTTCTTATCCTAATATACAAAATGAGTCGGTTTGTAAAAAGGTTTGGTCATAAGTACCAATTCAACCCTCAACTCCTAACACTTGACCATCTAAACTTCTAAACTACCAATTAACAAATTAACTTATCTATTGACTCCTATCCTCAAGAAATAGTTAGCATAAAACTTAAAATAATAAAAGAAAAATACCTGGTTATTACAACATCTCCCCCTTAAAAGAATTCCGTCCCGGAATTCATTTAAATGAACAGATGAGGGTATTTGTTTCGCATTTCCGACTCTAATTCCCATGTCGCATCTTGGCCTCTGTGATGTTTCCACTGTACTTTCACTTGTCTGATCTCTTTATTCCGCAACACTTTAACTTTGCGATCGACAATTGCTTCCGGTTCCTCAACATAGTTTAATCTTTCATCCACTTGTATCTCTGGTAAGGAAACAGCCTGATCTGGAGTAACCAGACATTTTCGGAAATTTGATACGTGGAACGCGTTATGAATTCTACCCAGTTCTGGCGGAAGATCCAATCTGTACGCTACCTCACCGATCCTTTCTGTTATTGCAAACGGTCCAATATACCTCGGGCTAAGCTTTCCATGCCTTCCAAATCGGATGACTCCTTTCCATGGCGAAACTTTCAGCATTACGAAATCCCCAACTTGAAATTCTAATGGTTTCCGGCGTCGATCTGCGTAGCTTTTCTGTCGGTCTTGAGCCATCTTCAATCTTTCCCGAATCTGAGTAACCTTATCCGATGTTGACTGAACTATATCCGGTCCTGCTAACTGTTTCTCTCCCACTTCACTCCAACATAGCGGCGTTCGACATCTTCTACCATACAATACTTCAAACGGTGCTGCTTGAATGCTGGAATGATAACTGTTGTTGTAGGCAAATTCAATCAACGGCAAATGCTTATCCCACGATCCTCCAAAATCCACAATACAAGCCCGGAGCATATCTTCTAACGTCTGAATTGTTCGTTCACTCTGACCGTCTGTCTGAGGGTGATATGCTGTACTCAACTTTATCTGTGTTCCCAACTCTCTTTGAAAGCTCCTCCAGAACCTCGAAGTGAAACGACTATCCCGATCAGAAATAATCGAGATTGGAACACCGTGTCGCGTTACTATTTCATCAATGTATAACTTAGCCAAACGGTCCATCGAATCGGTTTCCTTTATCGGTAGGAAGTGAGCAGACTTTGTCAACCTATCGACGATCACCCAAATAGAATCACACCCCTTTGAAGTCCTCGGTAACTTTGTAATGAAATCGGTAGTAATCTGTTCCCACTTCCACATCGGTATTTCTAACTTCTGTAATTGACCAAACGGCTTTTGATGTTCAATTTTTACCTTTTTACAAGTATTGCACTCTTCCACATACTTAGCAATGCTTCTTTTGATACCCGGCCACCAATAAAACTGTTTCAAATCTTTATACATCTTGTTCGTACCTGGGTGAATAGAGAAACGGGATTTATGAGCTTCTTGCAGTACACGGTCACGTAACCCACCCAGACGAGGTACCCAAATCCTGTTCTCCATACACAACAACCCACAATTATCCTTTACTAGCAATGCCAACAATCCCACTATCCGTTCCGCTTTCGAATGTTCTTCTTGACAAGCTTCGATTTGACACTTTTGCAATTCATCAAAGATATTCGGTAACAGTTCAGCCCTTAATGAAACAACTTTTATTGTTCCACTTCTTTCTTGCCGACTCAAAGCATCAGCTACTACATTAGCTTTTCCCGGATGATATAGAATTTCACAATCATAATCATTCACTAATTCTAGCCATCTCCTTTGCCTCATGTTTAATTCCTTCTGATCGAAAAGATGTTGAAGACTCTTATGATCAGTATAAATTTGACACTTGGTACCATACAGATAATGCCTCCAAATCTTCAACGCGAAAACTACCGCAGCAAGCTCCATGTCATGTGTGTGATACTGTCTTTCATGATCTTTTAATTGGCGAGAAGCATAAGCAATGACCTTTCCCCGCTGCATAAGTACACAACCCAAACCCAACTTCGAAGCATCACTGTATACCACAAAATCTTCAGAACCCTCAGGCAATGCTAATATCGGTGCACTACATAATTTCTCTTTCAGTACTCGGAATGCTGCATCCTGTTCCGCTTCCCATTCAAACTTCAGATTCTTCCTAGTCAGCTTAGTCAGAGGAGTCGCGATACGAGAGAAGTCCTTGATGAAATTTCGGTAATAACCAGCTAAACCCAGAAAACTGCGTACCTCCGTTGCTGTCTTTGGCAGTTCCCACTTTTCAACTGCTTCCACTTTCATCGGATCAACCTGTATACCTTTCTCGGAAACGACATGCCCCAGAAACTGAACTTCTCGTAACCAAAACTCACATTTTGAAAACTTAGCATACAACTTTTCTTTCTTCAGCAACTCCAGAACCAAACGAAGGTGTTGAGCATGGTCTTCTTTGGATCGAGAATATATAAGAATATCATCAATAAATACAATAACGAATTTATCGAGATATGGCTTACATACTCGATTCATCAAATCCATGAAAACAGCTGGAGCGTTCGTCAACCCAAACGGCATTACCAAAAATTCATAGTGACCATACCTTGTTCTAAAAGCAGTCTTCAGAACATCTTCTTCTTTAACCTTCAGTTGATGATAGCCAGATCTGAGATCAATCTTGGAAAAATAACAAGCTCCCACCAATTGATCGAAGAGGTCATCTATTCTAGGTAGCGGGTACTTGTTCTTGATCGTACGTTTAATCAGTTCCCGGTAGTCAATACACATTCTCATCGAACCATCCTTCTTTTTCACAAACAGAACGGGTGCTCCCCATGGCGAAGAACTAGGTCTGATAAAGCCCTTATCGGATAACTCTTGCAACTGTGTCATCATCTCTTTCATTTCTGGAGGTGCTAAACGATACGGTGCACGAGCAATAGGAGTGGCTCCGGGAATCAAGTCAATGCCGAACTCTACTTGTCTAACAGGCGGAATACTATTCAAGTCTTCGGGAAACACTTCAGGAAACTCACTCACAATTGGAATATCTTCCAACTTACTCTTCTCAGGTCTACTATCTATCACATAGGCTATATAACTCTGACAACCCTTGCTGACGCACTTACGGGCTTTTAACACAGATATAAGACTAGACTGATGGTTCTTACGATCACCGTAAATCACCACGGCCCTATTATCAGGTAACACAACATTGATAATCTTCTTATCACATACAATGTTAGCTTGGTTCTCGGCTAACCAGTCCATCCCGACTACCACATCAAATTCAATTAATGCTATAGGAAACAGTTGTATAGGCACTTTACATCCTTCTATATCTATCACACCTTTCTCAAACACTTCCTTAACTGACACTTGTCTATCATTAGCAGTATCTACTAACATAGCATGATCTAAGACTTTAGGTTTTAAATGCACACAATCCGCAAAGGAAGGAGACACAAAAGATCGGTTTGCACCGGAATCAAATAACACCTTGGCACGTGTAGAATTTACGAAAAATGTACCTGTGACCACATCCGGAGTTTCCTCCGCCTCTTTAGCTGTCATCTGAAACGTACGACCCCTTGTTCGCGGTGGCTCTATCCTTGGAACTACTGGTCTAACAGTTGCTGGTTTCCCTGAAGTTCCACCGTGTTGTATTCTGCCCCGCGGACAATCCGATTGAAGATGATCTGGTGAGTTACATAGATAACAAAACCGCGCTAAGGGACAATATTTAACAATGTGCCCAGTTTTCCCACATTTAAAACATATCCGAGATTCCACTTGGCAATTTCCCTGATGAGAACGATTACATTTCGGACACGGTCTTCCCGTTGGTTGGAACGGCGGACGGTTATCGTTTCTTTGAAACCTGGACCTTTTCGGATCATACTGTGGTCCTTCCCATTTCCTCTTTCCCATACCCCTATCATTCACATCCCTTTTGTTGTCCCGCTCTATATTTTCGGCTTCATTAACTGCTGCTGAGAAGGTAGTAGGCCTTGTTGCAGATGTCAATCTTCTAACTTCTGAATTCAGTCCATAAACAAACCTATCCATCTTCATCCTTTCCGTTGCAACATAATATTCTGCAAATCTAGACTTTTCTATGAACCGAGCTGTGTAATCTCTTACAGATAAGTTCCGTTGTTGCAAATTCATAAACTCTTCTTCTAACTGCTTTACTGCTGCTTGAGGACAAAATTGTCCTTTAAAAGCTGTTGCAAAATCATTCCAAGCAATAATAGTGCGTACATCTGGTCCCTTAGATTCAGTGAGAGCCTCCCACCAATACAATGCATCCGCCTTCAGCATCGCCGTTCCATATAAGACTTTATCTTCTTCCGCACATTTACTGGTTTTGAATACAGCTTCAATCTCTTTTATCCACCGCATAGCTTTCACTGGATCTCTTTCTCCCGCATAAGTTGGAGGTGTACAACTTAGAAACATTTTATAATCACACTTCCTTTGTACTGATGAGGCCGTAGGAGTAACTAACAATTCATCTTCTTGATTCGGATCAGGTATGCCAGTTCCAATGTGACGGCTTTGATTAAACATAGTTTGTATACTTGTTTGTAACCTCCCCATTTCCGTCATCAGATCATCCCTTGTAATAAATTCAGAACCGCCTGGTGGATTCCTACCCCCATTTCTGCCTCCACCTCTTTGTCCTCCTCTTCCTCCCCTTTGATATCTAGTGCCACTTGCCATTCTGTAGATTCAGACAAGGTTAATATACACATAAACACATACCCCATATAACAAGGTATTCTGGTTCAAACATGTACCTGTAAGATCATAATTACACTGGCCAAGTGTAACCCGAATTTACCTTACATGCTGTTCCATCAACCCTTTTTATACTTAGCATCCCCAGGTTCAAATATATTATGGACATCCTACTTCACATGCAGTTTAAGTCTAGGTATAGATATTAACACCTAAATCCCTTAAACTAGGGCTCTGATACCATCTGTAACATCCCACAACATACATAACCAAATAACCTTCATTCATGTAAATATTCCATTTTCTAGATACACCTTGTTTCACCTTGGGTCCCACAGTCTGTCTAAATATAAACAAGAAAAACCCATTACAAGCCTTTTCATAATTAAGTTACAAAATAACTAACGATAAAGTTATATGTACAAAACATCCTAAAATTTCATAATGATCATCTCCACAAAAGCTATCCCTCCATTTATCTAACTACTTGATCTTTACTCGAATCACCACCTGGAAAACATGTTTTAAAAGTGAGGAAATCCCGGTTAGTTTTAATAAATCTTTTGTATAATCTTCACACGCATATCAAATACCATTCAAGAATTATATCTCCCGTATCACCTTATCCCTCCACCGTTGGCCAAATACATTGGTTGCGAGCCAATTAACACACCGGTCCTATGCCCGGCCACGTATTATATCCCAATATAATACTCACGTAATTCATGATATATAAATACATCATAATCACACACACGTATGACATATTCATACACTTTATCAACCATTTATTCAACCACATAAATGTATTCCAGTAAAATACTTTTGAAGTAAAACTCACTCATGATAACTTGAAGTCACCCGTACTTGCACACAGTACTATTAGCAATACCACAAATGTCCACACCACACTAACGAGGAATAACCGATCCTGTAATACATTCACATTGGTAGAATATCACATATCTATATGCATACAAGACTTACTATGATGAATAGAAATCTTAGCAACTCACCAAAACACTCCTAAAATGTAACCAAGTCAAAACCGAACAACTTGAATTTGACACATAAGATGGTATTAAATTGTCTAATTATACATCCAAATACCCTTAACAATACCTCAGACAACTTACTAAACGATGCCTCGACTTTAAACTAAAACGGCCAAAAGTTAGAAATTTTTTGTAAAACCAAACAGAAGCCGGCGCCAACTGCTCGGCGCCGATCCATCGGCGCCACCCATCGGCGCGGAGCTCTGTTCCAAAAACCTGCACGAGTTTCTTCTCCAAAATCCAAGGTTTTCTCAAACCCAAACCTTCCCAAATCAGTTCTAAATTTCCCCAAATCAATATTTTGAGTACTATAGACCTTTTAGAACCAATACTAACATATAACAATAGCAAAACCAACAAATCCAAATCATTGATTTTACCAATTTCAAACCCAAAATCCCAAAATCCCGAAACTCCATTATCAACCAATTTTAGCAACCAACCCACTTCTAACTTTGAATTTATGATGAACTCATAGAAACCTAATTGGAAATCAGAAGCTAATTTATGGAACATATAAAACCTTCTAGCTAGAATCAAACACAAAGAAGATAATTAACAAGAGACCACCAGATTTGAAAGGATTTACCTTAAGATTAACTCTCAATCACAAGTTTTCTTCTTGAATTCCCTTCCTCCTTCTTTCTCTTCTTGACCGAATTTTGCACACACACACACACACACTCAAATTGATTTGCTAAAAGCTGATTTCTTATCCTAATATACAAAATGAGTCGGTTTGTAAAAAGGTTTGGTCATAAGTACCAATTCAACCCTCAACTCCTAACACTTGACCATCTAAATTTCTAAACTACCAATTAACAAATTAACTTATCTATTGACTCCTATCCTCAAGAAATAGTTAACATAAAACTTAAAATAATAAAAGAAAAATACCTGGTTATTACAATATTCCTGAGCCCACACTACGAATCTCAATGGATTCTAGATTAATGCTCAACTCCAAGAAATCGCAATTACACATGCCCATTTCTTGGAAAGGAAGTAGAGATTACAATTACACATGCCAATCTCTCCTCTTCCTTAGAAATCGGGAATTACGATTAATCCACACGCCAATTCCACGATTTCTCACACACACTGAAATTACGATTAATCCACACGCCAATTCCATGTGTTCATAACGACTAGTGCCTATGGATCCATTACACTTATTTGTACTTGTGTAGGCTATTGCTTAATCTAATTCATTTTCAAATAACATTAAGGAATTTAAGCAAAACCATCAATTTAAAGTAATCAATCTTTTCTTCATAAAATCATTCTTCCAAAATCAATCAAAACAGTTTATTATAAAATGCACCTTACCATAATTTAAAAAACGTTATAAAAGGGTAAGGTAAGAATGAACTCACCTGATAGTAGTCGCGTCACTCTTACTTTATTTTCTTAATCGTATGAATTTCCGTCACCAACTTCACAGAGATCTGAAATACCCATATACATATTGTACTGGTATTAATCTACTGTACAGGACCCTTAAATACTAAGAATCTTAAATATCCCAAATTCTCGACTCTTATCGCAACCAACTAGCTGCGATTAACCTTGTCAAAACTTTCTACTTGCGACACCGTATTATATCGCAACCCACTGTTGCGATATCCCATCTTATCGCAACCAACTGTTGCGATATCATCGAGCTTGTCGCAACCCAAGACTGCGACATTCATAACTATCGCAACTCACTGCTGCGATATTCATAACTGTCTCAACCAACTGAATTCATACTTAACCCAAAAATCTATAGTTTTTAAACCATGAACGATTCTGTAATTATGCAGTTATGTTTAATACTACTAATAGAACATTATCATCAGCCCAAATTTCTCATAATCATCAAAATATCAAAAACCCATTTCTAAACCCATATAAAACTTTATCTAGAAAAATGAAGAATTCAAGTAAGATGATTACCTTTGTCTCTTCAGTTCGCTCTTAAAATTCCAGCTGAATTAATTCAGTTTTCTTGCTTCTTCTTCTTTCTCTTTCTTTTCTCTTTCTCTCTCTTTGGTTCACCGTAACACACACACAAATAAGACTAAAGATGAGAAAATATCTCATCTTTCCTATTTTAATAACATGAGGCGGTGGGTGGTGAATGACTTTCATCACCCTAACCAATCAGCCCCCTCAACCATCAACACTTGGCAAATTATACCCTTTAACTTGTAAATTAAAATTAAAGTTTACCCCTTAACTTATAACTCCGTAAAACAAATAACGTAACTTAATCGGGGTTAAACTCTAAAATTAATCTATCACATAATAAATCATAATTTATCAATAAAACCCATCTTAACGTTTTATACAAAAATCGAGATGTTACAGATCTACACAAAAAGGCCAAAATCAGGGTTTTTCTTCATTTGACCATAGCTTTCTTATTTCCAATCCGACTGAGGCGATTTCGAAGGCTATGGAATCGTATTGCAATTCTTTTCAAGGTGGGAAGAAAAATGATTACAGTTTTTGTTGTTCCAGATTCAAGCCCAATTCTATGAATTAATCACGCCAAGATCAAGGAGATAAAAATTGCACTTGAGAGAGAACACTGTGTATATTGCTTTGTATTGAATGATTACGATGTGCCTAATGATTCTTGATCCCCACATACAAATTACAAAGAAACAAAACTATTTATAGTTAGTAAAAAGTCAATGCATTGTGACTTTCTTTGGTAGGCGACAAAAGTCAATGCATGTTGGTCAAAGAGTTTATCACCCAAACACATGACTGGTTTGAGCAATAAAAGTCAAACAAAACAAAGTCAATATCCAGTTAAACTTAGCGGTTGTGTTTTTGATTTCCTTATTAGGCGATAAGGTCAATGCCATAAAGTCAAAATTGGCAGCTGTGCATGTGAATCAACATGTTGGGCGATAAACTCTTCATACTTTTGGGCGATAACATGGTTTGGTCAGTGACAAAATAAAACGACGATAACCCTCAAATGTTGAGCGATAACTAAGTCAAATTTCTTTGACAGTGAAAGAAAATCTTTTGAGCTTAAGAGTATTAAACTTTCAAAACAAATTTCAGATTTAAAAAAAGTTTTAGTGATTGAAAGGAATAGTTTTGAGAAGTAGAGAAAATCTTTTGAAGCTGAAAGAAAATCTTTTGAAACAAAATATGTTGAAATTTCATTGAAAATATCTTATCTGGAGAATTTATTAGAAAAAGAAAGAAAGGAGTTCGAAGGTAAAAAGAATGTTTTTGAGAATGCAAAGAAGGTAATTGAGAAGAAGAATGTTGTGATTTTTACGGAGATATCTAATAAAAGAAAAGGTGTAGAAAAAGACATTGAAAGTGAAAGAAATTTTTTTGAGGCTAAAGCTTTTAAAACTTCCAAGGAAGTTATCTGATTTAGCAACGGATAATATGAAAGAGCAGAAAGTAAAATCTGATTTACAAAACAGATTTGATTTGATTTTTCAAGAAAGAAATGTTTTGTCCAACAAGGGTAAGAAACTAGAAGAAATAAATTTCAGAGTTAAATTATCTGAACAAGCTAGTTCTGACACTATTGTTCAATCTTCTTATGATGATCTGTTTGCTCGTTCAATCTTGCTTCTAGTTCTATTCATAAAAATGATTGTTTGAAAAGTATTGACAAATCAAATAAATTTTCAAAAGATCAGATTCGTCCTTCTAATCTTTTATATAATCATCCTAAAAATTATTCAAATAATAATATTTTTAAGCCTGTCGAGATGGTTTGGAGAAAGAAATCAACTATAGATGACGGTGTTGGAAACGAGTCTTATAAATCTCCTGTAGTTGATACAAAATCATTTGGTACCAAGACTGATTTACCTTGTTATGTGTACTCTACAGGTAAGTTGACCAGTCAGATCCGAGGCAAGATATGTTGTTCAACTTGTGGTAAGAATGATTTTGTTCATCAGGTATGTAAACAACTGGCATGGTGTTGGTTCCGTTTTTACTTAAACAATGATCTTTCTATCTATTAGTTCAAACAGAGTATGGTGCGGAAGCGTTTTACGAACTAAAAGATATTTAAGGTAGAAGAACACACAATATCAAATACGTGAGATGTAAATAACACAAGATTTAACTCAATAACCCACTGTATATTGATATAAATGGAACACCAAGAACATCGAAGATTAAACATGATCGTGATCGTGAAACTGCCACTGGTACAATGTTCTAGACATAAAGGACTAAAGGTACATGGCATGATCATGAAACTGCCACTGGTACAACATTAACATAGTGCGCCGCAATTCTACAAAGGCTGAAACCCATCAGAGTTTGACACGTGGAATTGTCAGGGCACTCCTTGTACGGATGATCTTCAGGATCTTCGTACAGGAGAGATCGTGAGAAGCACGATCGTCTTTGTCTTGATCTTCATGAATTCTTGTAAGTCTTCAGTCTTCATACCACAGAGGCTCTGTCAAGTTTGGCAGAGGCTCTGTGGCATTGTCCTCTGTGAGAGTCTTCAGATGAGTCTTCACTTGATCTTCTATCGGTGTCTTGGCAGAACCTCTATCGATGTCTATACTTAGTCTAATTTTCAATACTTCTATAAATAGTAGAAGTTGGAGCTAACAATCTCCCCCTAAGTATTGAAAATAAAAATTTGAAACGTGCATGGTTTTCTAGACTAAGTACACGACAGACGGTGATTGACCTCTGTTGAAACTTTACTTTTCATTTAAGATTGTGCCAGAGGCACTTACATTTGATTACATTGTGATATGGAAAGTAAAAGTAGCAGAGGTTGGTAGCCGACATTAGACGTTGGCGTCTTTGAAGTCATTGTAGCTTCTGTTGTCAAATCCCACTTCTTTAAGCTCATGATAGATTTTGATGCAGAGGGTTCTGAAGTTGATTACCGAGTCGATGACCTCTATCAGTCTATCTGCAGAGGTTGTGTCCATCAATTCCGTTCCTCTGTGCTCCATAAGGTTGGTTTTGAACTCTGTGAGAGTACTTATTGCGTACTTTTGGCAGTCCATCTCCAGAAACAGTCTTGATTTTCCCGCAGGATCGTGGAAGACATACCTAAATTTTAGGGAAGTTATGATCGAGTTTGGTATGGCAGAGGATGGGCAGTCATCTTCTGGTGGTTCAAGGCTTAGGTTTCTTACTCCAAGATCTCGTCCTAATTGGAAATCGACTAGGCTGTATAGCAGAAGTTTCTCATGCATGGCTTTCCTGATTACCCTGTATGCCCTTCGAACTGCATCTGTTGTGTAGTTCTGTTTTGTCCAGTTCAGAAGGTCGGGTAGGTCATAGGGGCTTAAGTTCCTAAGATCAGCATCTGAGAATTGGTTCTCGGATCTGTCCACTCTTTTGACCTTATATATATTATAGGAAACCTTAGGTGTGGTTCTGGTGTGAGAGAACTTACAGTATATATGACCTTGTCGATTTTGGAGATTGAGTAGACTTCTTTGACAGGCTTGGGTGTTGTTCTGGAGAAGATACTTTCGAGCTCAGAGCGGAGGTTTGGATCTTGAATGGATGGTGGCAGAGGCTCTCTGGTAGTTCTGTTGTACAGATATCTGTACACGACTTCTTTCATTTGTCGTGGAGGTGCACTAGGTGGAGGCATGGGTCTGCGCAGAGCATCCAGTTGATTATTTATTTGCTTCACTCGATCTTTTGTAGGTTTTGCCTTCGGATCTAGAACATGTATATTTGACAGAGGGGTGACACCGAAAGCCCAGTCTTCTTCTTCTGGCTTTGGTGTCACATATGCATCAAAGGAACTCTTCATCAGCTTCTCTATGGGTTGATGCTTTGGCTTCTTCTGTTGTGGTTCCTCAGTCAATATTCCATTGCCTTTATCTTTTGCCCTGGGCGGTTCTGCTTGGGTTGCCTCTGATGGTTTTAACTGTTGAGCTTCTGAGGACTTAGTTGTAGGTGTTTCAGTAGGATTTGCGTGGGTTGCCTCTGTTGGATTTGACACTTGTGTTTCTGAGGTATTGATTGGGGATGTGGGTTTGGTTGGTGAGGATTCTACTGATTTGCTCAGATATTTTCTTTTGTGAGCAATGGATTTGGTCCTGGTTATGGGTGTGGGAGATGGGGGTTTTGTTGTTTCAGCTTCTGGTGTAGGGGATGGTAGTTTTGGTTCTTCTAGGGTTTTTGGTGTAGGGGGTTTGTCTTCTTCGGAAGATGTGAGGATTTGAAATTTTTCACGGGTTGGCACATCTTCTCCGAATACAGAGGTTGTTTCCACAGAGGTGGGTATTGCCTCTGTGGATTCAGGTACTTGGGTTTGGGTTGGAAATTCTTTAGGGTTTGTTTCCACAGAGGTGGTTGTTGCCTCTGTGGTCTTTTGTTGGGTTTCTCCTTGGGTTTGAGTTGGAGGAGCCTGGGATATGGGTTATGCGGAGATTGGCGGTGGTGCAGGTAACCCTTTGCTTGCAGCTTTGTCTTGTGTCCCTTTCTCCCCCTCAGGATGATCTAATGAATCGTCAGAATCATCATCAAAGTCGTCCTGACCCTTTTCCTTTGTACCCTCTGCTCTGCACGAAGCTTCTGGCTTCTTCTGTGGAGTGGCACCTGCGTCTATTAGTTTTGCACATACGTCATCACAGAGACCAAGGAGACTGTGAACCTCTGCCTCTGTGTTGTAGCGCCTTTTGCCGACACTTTTTCGGAAGTCCTTGACATAATTGGCGTTGGCAGCAGTGAAGGCTTTGATGAGCTCTGTTACTTGGTCGATTACCCCTTGTCCAAGTTCTGTTAGCTGAGCTCTTGTCATGTAGTCGGATGGTTTCATGGCCAGAGTCTCCCTTGTTGTTTGTTCTTGAACTTGCTCTAAGGCCTTCTTCAAGTCTTCTGGTGTAAGGCCAGCAGGGGTTGAGGATTGTTCTTTCAGCTTTTCCAGCAAGTCTTTGACAGACCTTTGGAAGGCAGAGGTTGTGGCTTTCTTAAACTCAGCAGCAGCATAGGTGGCAGAGGTTGTAGCAGTTGACTTCATCTGGGCTAAGGCATTTTGCACCTCTGTGGACATATTGTCCATTTTGGTGTTCAGATCAGTAATGACCCTGGAAGTTGTATCTGCAAAAGAATCAAAGGAGCTTTTCAACTCCTTCAACGTATTGTCCACAGAGGTGACAAGGGTTTGGAACTCATCCCTTGAGACTTGTGAACTTGGTGTAACCTCTGGGGGAACACATTCTTCCCCAGAGTGAGTCCCTATTCCTTGGACACCTTCTTTCGCCCTTGTTTGTACGTTGGGGGCGGAAGGATTTCCTTCTGACCCTTGAGTAGAGGTTTTTGAGGCCTCATTCTCTACAGAAGTTCTGATAAGGACATTGTCTTGATCCACTCCAGAGGTGGGTACAAGAGTATCCTTATGTTGACTCGGAGACTTGTCTAGAGTCTCACCGTCTTTGTGCACTCTAAGCTCCTCTGAAGAGCTTTTTGGATCTATGTGTGTGTGTGTGCGTGTCAGAGGAAACAAATTCCTCTATTGGGATGTCTGTTGTGATATGTGGCAATTGATCACTAACTAAGGGTAAGTCCTTTTGAGAGGACTCCCCTGGATTAGTTTCCCCGGCTAATGTTGGCACAGAGGTAGAAAGAGTTACCTCTGCCCAGTCAGTTTGGGTTGGGGTAGATCCGTGCTGCTCTTTTTCAATAACATCTTTTGCCACTAGACTGGCGATGTTAGAAGTGTTGGTTGCACTGGGAGTTGGTTGGGGATGTGTGCCTCTTCTTACTACGGCATCTTTTCTAGATTCTTCCGCTGTTGAGCATCCTACCACTACTTCACCATCTATTGTCTCAGCCTCTTTCTCTGCTCTATAGCCCACGACTTCTACCCTAACTTCTGGGCTTTTTCCTAGCGAATCATAGCATGGATGAGTCCCAATCAGAGCTTGTACGTGAGGGTGATAAAGACCTTCTCTTAGTTGGTCATTTTCCTCTTCATCAGTTTCGACCATATCCTCTGTAGTAGCTGCTTTCTCTGGACTTCTTCTTAGGACGTCATATCCGGGTTGGGTGAAGGGGTTATGTAGTATTTCTGGATTCGCAGACTGAATATTTTGTAGGGTTTGGTCATCCTCATCCAAGTTAGAAGAGATTCTGAAATCTGGTGCTTCTGTTGAATGATGAGATAGGGCCTCTGAGTTCCATCCAGAAGGGTCTAAAGAGTCAGCAATTCCGGGTTGTTGGAGGAATGCAGAAAAGTAACCCTGATCTTCTGCATAATGGATTGGAGTTGGGGATTGCAGAGGTTGGTCATGGGTTTCTTCTGCTATTTCTCCTTCCTCTGTGATTGGCTCCAGAGGTGTGAAGGGCTTCTTAGATTTCTTCTTGTGTTTCCTTCGCTTTGGTTTGGGAGCACCCTCCTCTGAGGACTTGTGTTTTCTTTTCTTCTTCTTTTCCTTCGGAGGAGGGGGAGGTGCAGAGGATTCAACCACTGTTTCTGCTGGAGGGGTTTGATCGGTTTGTTGGGCAACACTGGTAGAGGTTCCTTTTGTAGATTTCCTTTTCTCGTGAGCTTTCTTCTTCTTTGGAATGGTTGTAGAGGTTTTGCTCTTTGAGACAGAGGTTTCTAATTTCCATCTCTGACGACGGAAATTCTCCTGAATCTTTTCATGTTTACCCAAGGCCGCTGCCCATTCTTCATCACTCATTTTCACAACTACCTTATCTCCTACAGAGGCTCCTAGACACGTGGGTGTCACTGGACTCGGTTCAGGAGTCCGGTGAACGCGTATATATGCTAGCTTAAGTTCTTCATCAGTTGCGTATCCTAGAAGGTCTTTCGATAGAGGTCTACAGAAGTCGTACCCATCTTCATGTTCTGTTGGGGTGTTCTTTGCCATGGGGTAGGTTTTGACAGTTGGTCTTTCCATAGGCCTGTTGGTCCCGAAGGGCTATACAAGTTTGTAGAAGGGGGGGGGGGGGGGTTGAATACAAACACACAGATTTTACTTTTCTAAATTGTTTATTGATAAATCATTAACAATTTACAGCTTGTTGCGGAACAAGATTAAGGATAAACCTAAATCTAAACAAGTTGGAACACTAAGTTTCTTGCACTAAGAAAGAGAAGGAAATTACTAATAATAACCTATCTCAAGATAAGAAGGATGAACTTGTCCAGAGTTAGCAAGTTACTTCAAAATGAAGTGAGTTCTTCTTCTTATATACTGCATGCATTTAATGCATTGCAGTTTACACTTTACACGTGGCGGCAGCTGATTGGTTGCATGTCATTGACCTTTGTTGACAACCTTAGTAGCCGCATGTTTGAATAGTGTAGTATCAGAGTGGTTGTACGATTTCAGACAATAAGGAGGTTCTTTTCTAACATATCGTACGGAGTCGTGCAAGGGTGGTTAAGACAAAAGTACTTTGTACGGAGGACTTCATGATCAGCTTTTCGTTGATTCAACGGTTTATCATTCTAAATCAGCGAATGATAAAGTTCAGCGATAGCTGAAGTCGTGTACTTGATACTTCACGTTGAGTGGACAAATCTGAGTCTTTGCTGATCCGCATCAGTTCATTAGGAGACTTGTCGATGGTTCTTGAGCTTGATCTTCGACTTCAGCGTAGAACCTATGTTGACGTGAAACTTGTCTTTAGAGATCATAAGTAAACAATTAACTTATCAGCGATCGCCATAAGGACTGAACAGACTCAGAGCATTACGGTGAACAGTGTTCGCTGGATGTTTAATCTAAAGAGCGAGAGTTCCTATCAGCGGTACTGTAAGATCTTAGTACTTATCAGCGATAGTGAAACTCTGATACATATTCTTTACTTACAATTTTCACTAAGTATATAAGAGAGGGTCATTATCAAATCACTGAGGGTTTGGATCAACAATCTCCCCCTATTGGATTATGATATAGCAACGGAGAAAATTGCTATATAATGAAAACATAAGGATAAAAAGAACTCATAAAATATTTGTCCCTTTTACTGTTTTCTGGGATCTTTTCTGTACTGATGGAGTAAAGTACTTTCGCTGAAATCTTTCTTTAAACTTTGAATCAGATTACAAAAGGAAATGGAAAGATTACAAGTACAAGCGAAATAAATTACAAGTACAAAAGAATAACTGATACAATAGAAGAATAAGGCGTCCTATCAGTTTATAAAGGTTCTTCCTTAATGAGAAGTTCATCAAGGGTCTTTGATGTGGGGATCATCCAGTCAGGGACCTTTACTCCTTGATTCTTTTTGTTCAACGCTTCTTCAAAAATCAAGGGTTTAAGATGTCGTGCCTGAATGTCGTTTTTGAAGTCACACCAGTAGATGAGATCTTTCAGCTGTTCTATGGGAGTGATGGGAAGTTCAGAGATACGTTGAAAACGCTTTCGTCCATCCCAGTCAATAAAGAATATCCCGTAGGGTTTGCTTAAGACTTTCCCAGGGATGAAAGTCTCATCAGGAGGAAGAGATGTGTTAAGTGCAGAAAGGTCAGGTTCTGGACCAAGGACTTCATCAAGAGAAAAACCAATACCTGTTTCGTCTCGTATACGAGGACCATCATCTGAAGATTTAGACCTTTTCTTTGCAGAGGCCCTTCTTTTCTGACTTTCGAGAGGAGGAGGAGGAGGAATATCCACACAAGAAGAGACTAAGTCGATCTGTTTGTTTATCACCTTTTCAACATGATCCTTGTACTTAGACTAAGACTTCTGGATGGCTAATCTGATCTCCAACCATTCAGAGAGACCGTACTTCATGATGGCTTCAGCATAGAATTTTTCGTACTGTCCATTCTCTCTGAATATCTCGATTTCAGCGATTGAAACTTTGAGGGTTGATCTTCCAGCGATGAGTACCTTGATGATTCTGGCAGGTCGATATCTGAAGTGTACCTTTTCTTTGCACCAGATTAAGGTAGATTGAGACACAATTCTCTTTTCTTCAACGATCTTCTTGGCATCTTCCCATAGCTGACGTTGAACTTCGATTGGAGTTCTTTTCAGCTTGGGGTCTTTCACTGATTGTTGAGTAAGCCGGATGGCGAGTTTTCTGTCTTTTTCTTCAGCTTCCCTTCTTTCAGCGATTAGACGTTCAACTCTGAGGTGATCCTTGTATTCCTTTTGAGAAAGTTTGAACTTTGGAGGAATAGAAGGAAGTTGATCACGCTTCAGAATGATTCGCTGAGCCTCGAACTTCTTTATTATCTCTTCTATTCTTTCTGATCCTCTTCACTTGGTTTTTGAGGAACCAAGGAAGGTCTGTTTGTATGAGAGAGCATCTGTTCTTCAGGTTCATCAGTCTCAGAGATCAAATCCAAGACTGGGATTATTTCTTCAGCGTTGGGAGCTGGGATTATTGTTGGTGAAGTCGCAGCTGTAGGAACTTCAGCGATATTCTCAAACAGGGGAGAGGACTAGCTGAAACACATCGATCGTACGAGTAAGAACTTGGGTAGAACAGAGATAGAGAAAGAATGTGGTTGTGTATAGAAGTTGTGGAGAGGAGAGCTGAATGTGTATAGATAGAGGAGGGATGAGTGTAAGATTTAGTGTACCTGACAAACTGGCTTTGGAAGCGAGATCGTCAGATTGTCATTGTCTTCAGCGACACCTTTTCCTTTGGCCTATTCAGCTTCAGAGCTGAAGGCTTTGATTTGGTCCGCTCCCCTGAAGGTTCGTTTATCACGATCCCTTTAAGAGCTGTAGTCCTCTGAGTAAGCTTAACGATAAAGGAGTCATCATCATCATCATCGTCATCATCATCGTTCTTTGGAGAAGATGATGGTTCATCATCAGATAAGTCGATGGCTTCTTCATCTTCAGCTTCAGATTCAGATTCTTCAGCATCTTCTTCGAGTTGCTCCCCCTCAGATACAGAGGTAAGCTTCTAGGTTCCCTCAGGGTTTTCATCTCCCTGAGGTCCAACAGTTGTTTCTTCATTTGTCTTCTCACCCTCTTCAGTAAGGGTGAGGTCTTCAATCTTATCCCCCTTGATAAATTCATCATGGGAAGGTCTTCAGAGTTCTTCTCCCCCCCTTCCTCATGATGAGTGGGGGAGGAATGTGATGATTCAGCAGTTGGCTTTGGTTCCCTGTCTTCTTGGCCAGGGATCCCCATGTAATTTTCAGTCTCTACTACTCTGTCTTCTAGGCCAGTAATAGCAGGAGTGATCTTCAAGAGTTCAGCACGATCCGCCGTAGTAAAATGCGTCGGTGCAGGGGCAGGGGCGGTCATGTTGTTCAGGATATGCTGCATTATTGTCTTCATTGAAGTCACGTCAGTCTTTATTGAATTGACGTCAGTCTTCACAGAACTCATGTCAGTCTTTACTGAACCGACTTCAGTCTTTACAGCAGACATATCTCCTTCGACTTTTCCAACTGATGTCTTCAGCGTTGTGACCTCGCTGGACATGGATTGAACTGATGTTTTGATAGAGAGGTAGTCTGTGTAGATGTCAGCGAGAACTTTGGCAAAGTTGCTGAGACTTTTATCAACCTTCTCGAAGTCAGCTTTGGAGGCTTTCTCTTCAACCACTGTTGTCAGCTTTGTGAGATTCTCTCCAGCGTTTGTTACAGCTGAAGAGTTGTCTGAGAGAGTAGTGGTGAGACCTGTCAGCTTTGTCTCTAGGTTCTTCAGAGAGGCGTTGATGTCTCCCAAATTAGGACCTGTAACATATAAGTACTTGTGAACAGAGGAAAGCTCAGAAGTTTGGGGTTCAGTTACAATGTATATGGGTTGGTGTATACCTGCAGGAGGATTGGTGAATTCATCAAAATCTCTGTGTCCTGAGAAGAGTTCCATGTCGTCGGCTAGAGTGCGTGTACGCATGGTCATCTCTGCAGGTCCTACATCCATCATTCCTTGAAGAGTATCAGCTTTAGCTTCTGGAGGAATGACAGGTGCTCCAGTGTTCGTGGTGACAACTGGATTAGAGTCCAATGGAGTAGAGAGAGGAATGAAGGTTGAGAATGTTGGTTGGGTGCGGGGTTCAGCGTTGGATCCGCTGAGAATTGCTTCTTCAGTCTGTGGAGATACTGAAGGAGGTTGGGTAGATTCCAAGTTTATAACCTCAGCGTTTAGAGACGCTGAAGCTGGGATGGAATGGGTGGCTTGTTCAGCTGTGGCAGAGCGTACCACTGAACTTTCTTTCAACTCTTTAAGATGAGCTGAGGAGTCTTCAGCATGAGATTGCTGGGGTTGCTCCTTGGTTTTCTTAGTTCTTTTGGAACTAAGTTGGGTAGAATAGTGTTTCCTTTTATGAGAAGGAATGGAGGTTGCAGCTTGGGTATCAGCGATGGGTTTGTCCGCTGAAGGAGCTGCAGAAGTCGAAGAAGTAGGGTTGAGAACAGTTAAGAGTGTAGAAAGACGTACCTCGTTTTCCACTGGTTTGAAGTCGAGTACCTTAGGGCTAACCTGAGAGAGTTTCAGGTCACCCTCTTTTGGTTAGTTGTCCTTCAGGCCTGTTTGGAAGACGGCGCTGATGAATCTTGGATATGGAACCCATGGAGATCGGTCAGCGGCAGAGTCTACTTTGAGTACCAGATCATCGTAGATTATCAATGCCCAGTCTATATGAAGACCTTTCAGCAAAGCATATCCCATTGCTTGCTGAGGTTGAGCGGCTTGATCAGAGGAGCCGGTCTTTGCAGTCATGCAGCTTATCAAGTGAGCGAAGATGAAGTTCATCTCGCTGGGCATTTTTGACTTCTTGATGAGGGTCAGCTTCTTCTCAGGCTTCTTGTCCCTCCCAGTTTCCCAAACATAGTCCATTGCATCAAAAAATGCAGTGTTGGCTTCCCTATCTGAGTGTTTCTTGTGGTCAGGGAGGGGAACAAAAGGTTTTTCTTTTGTGGCGATGGGAAGGCTCAGGGCTTTGCGGATAATGGCAGGGGTGATCTTTATAGTGCCATAATCAGTATCATAGAGGATGCAGTCAATTGTCTTTGAGGAGTCTTTGGTTGATGGTAGCTGAGAGTGTCTGGCAGAATACCAGAACTGAGATAGCAGTAGCTGATGTGCAGGAGGTGTTATGGTCAGGGCTGTAGAGAGGCAACCGTTTTTCAGGAAATTCACAGCATCATTCAGATGTGTGACTTGCTTTCGAGGAGGAAACTCGAGAAGCGCATAGAGGTTGTTGGTTTTTGTCCAATCAAGTTCTTCAAGAGTGAACTTGACCTGATGAGCCTTGATGATTTCTAATTCCTCAGCAGCAGCAGCAGCAGTATTTTCAGCGGTGGTGTTCTTAGCAGTGGAAATGTCAGTAGATGCCATTTCTGTATTATCAGTTCAACCAAAGATTAACAAATAAGAATAATCTTAACGTGGAAAGATTTTCCAATAAGATGGTTCAAATTTTATCCATTTCATTCAGACAAAAATGTGTTAATGAAGATTAGGGTTTTTCTTGGTTTTGAAAAGGAAATGCAAACCCAATAAAAAATCTTGTTTTCCAGTTTCCTTTGAGAATTAGGATTCTGGAAAAACGTATGAAGAACAAGTTTAAGATTTTGCGTTTAAACTTGAAGAACAACCATGAAAGGTTGTGTTCATAAAACCATGAAAGAAATGATTTCATTTTTGAAAAAGTTCTTTTGTTTGATCTTGTAAAACAAAGAATAAGATCATAAACAAGTTTTAAGAAACAAGTAAATAACAGAAATATTAACCTGGTTCATTGAAGAAGAAGAAGAAGAACAGTTTCTGGAAATTTGATAGCTTGAAATGCAACAGTAAATCTTTCTTGCTTGGAGGAGAAGTTTTCCGCGTAAAGGAAAAATATAAACCCAGAATGTGTTTATATAGTGAGATTAGAGAGAGAAAATCTTGAGCGGGAAAAGATTTTCATCATGACACGGACACGTGTTTGCATTTTATTGGAAGGTAAACGAAACGTGCAAACGTGTGTCAGAAAAAGAACGTGTCGGGGCTTATCCGTTGCAATGACGTCACAAATGTCCTTTCATATTCTTGGATGTCTCTGAGGTTTTGAAAAACTCAGGGACACTTTTGAAAACATGAAGCACTGAATAGAAATATCAGTGTTGGTTTTAGAAATTTCAAAGTATCTCTGATTAAGAAAGAGATATTCAACGATGCAACTTGTCTTGAAATCTTGCATTCACATGCGATTGTCAGTGATAGAAAAACATACATTGATATCAGCAAATCAAGTTTATTCAGAGAGAAATGATTGAATGGGTTATACAAGTTGATTTTATCCTATCGCTGATCAAATGTGAACCGCTGAAGATTTTACTCTTCATAGTTCAGCATTCCAAGCTCGCTGATGAGAAAGTTAAATCTTGTCTCATCAAGAGGTTTGGTGAACAGATCAGCTAACTTATAATCAATTGGGATAAAGTGAAGTTCTATATCACCATTCATCACATGATCTCTGATAAAATGATACCTGATTTCAATGTGTTTTTTCTTTGAGTGAAGCACTGGATTGTTGGCTACAGCGATGGCACTTGTGCTGTCGCAATAGATTGGAATATTTGAGAGCTATAGGTCATAGTCCAGTAGTTGATTTCTCATCCACATGACTTGAGAACAACAGCTTCCAGCAGCTACATACTCAGCTTCAGCTGTGGAGGTGGACACTGAGTTTTTTGCTTTTTACTTGTCCAACTCACCAGCTTTCCACCCAGGAGCTGACAGCCTCCTGTGGTGCTTTTCCTATCCAATTTGCAACCTGCAAAATTACTATCTGAATAGGCGATTAGATCAAACCCTGAGTCTTTGGGATACCAAAGACCTAGGTTCGCAGTACCCTTAAGATATCGAAAAATTCGCTTTACAACGGTCATATGAGATATCTTAGGTTCAGCTTGATATCGTGCACACAAACAGGTTGCGTACATAATATTGGGTCGGCTAGCTGTAAGATACAAGAGAGAGCCGATCATCCCAC
Organism: Saussurea involucrata; assembly: GCA_033807775.1. Lineage (NCBI taxonomy): Eukaryota > Viridiplantae > Streptophyta > Magnoliopsida > Asterales > Asteraceae > Saussurea > Saussurea involucrata. The sequence goes on from CM066314.1 coordinate 93,113,403, forward strand.
GATACAGCATGACATTAACAGGAATACCATTAGTATCCTTATCTAGTGTCAGCGGTGGTGCCATAGGGGTTTTCATAGCTGAACTCTGAGTTAAATCGAATTTCTTCAACATATCTTTAACATACTTTCCCTGATTAATGAAAGTTCCTTTTTCATTTTGCTTTATCTGAAGACCAAGGAAATATGTTAGTTCATCCATCATGCTCATTTTATACTCATATTTCATTCTATCAGCGAAACGAGTACAAAGATCAGGGTTAGTAGAACCAAATATAATGTCATCAACATATATCTGAACAAGAATGATATGACCTTTTACTTTCTTGAAGAAAAGAGTCTTATCGATTTTACCACGCTCAAATTGTTCAATATGGAGATAAGTAGAGAGAGTGTCATACCATGCACATGGAGCTTGCTTTAAGCCATAAAGTGCCTTATCCAGTTTATAAACATAACCTGGGCGCTTAGGATCTGAGAATCCTGGAGGTTGTTCCACATAGACTTCTTCATTCAGCTTTACATTTAGAAACGCTGACTTAACATCCATCTGATATACTTTGAAGTCTTTGTGTACAGCGTATGCTAAGAATAGACGAATAGATTCTAGTCTTGCTACTGGAGCAAATGTTTCATCGTAATCTATGCCTTCCTCTTGTCTGTATCCCTGAGCAACAAGACGAGCCTTGTTGCGGGTTATAGTTCCATGTTCGTCAAACTTGTTTCGATAGACCCATTTAGTGCCTATCACTGTCTTATCAGTTGGTCTTCGAACAAGTTTCCAAACTTTGTTTCTTTCGAATTCAGTCAGCTATTCTTGCATGGCGCTGACCCAGTTTGGATCTTTGAGGGCATCATCTACTTTCTTTGGTTCAGTTAGAGAAATAAAGTTAACAAATAAACAAATATTACCCGCACTTCGTCGAGTCTGAACACCAGCGTTTGGATCACCAAGAATTTGATCAATTGGGTGATTTACAGTCCATCGCTGAGCTGGAGCGTGAGATGCTGACTCAACCTGAACTGGAGGAGCTGAAGATGAGGCTTCAGCAACTTCTGGAAAATCAGCTAAGAGAGGAGTGGGTGCAGATGTCATTTCATTCACTGATTGCTGAGAAGTAGATGGAATGTCTGAGACATTTGTTTCAGAAGCAGGTATAGTGTTTAAAGGAACAACTGAGACCCATGATGTTTCAGCTTCACTATTCTGCATATTTTTCTTTTTAAGGGTTTTACTTTCCTTTTCAAAGAGATTTTTCTTTTCCGTGAAATCTTTCCTTTCTTTTTCCAAAATCTTTTCTAGTTCAGAGATTTTCACGGAAAGTTCAGAACTTTTAATCTCAAAAGATTTTCGTTCAGTTTCAAATTTAGCTCTTTCTTTCTCAAGCTTCTCTTTTTCAAAAAATAAAACTTTCTCAAAGTCAGAAACTTGTTTTGAAAGTTTTATACCTCTCAGTTCAAATGCGTCCTTTTCTTTAAGAACTTTCTTTGAAGAAAGTGACTCTCTTTCACATTCTGAAAGCCTTTTCTTCAATTCAACGTTTTCACCTTCCAACATTGTTCTTTTCTCTTGAACTCTTTTTATTTGATCTTGTAGATATGAGTTCCCCTTCTCTCTCTCGATTTTTCTACTCTTCATATCAACATTTTCACTTTGAAGAGTTGTTACTTTCTCTTGAAGTTTCTTGATTTGATCGTCCAGACTTGAGTTGTCTTTCTTTGTTTCAAGACCTGCAATGTATATTTCAAGATCTGTAATTCTTTTAGTAAGTTTAGATTTTGAAGAAGAAATGTCTAAAATTTGTCTCTTTAGATCAACATTTTCTTCCTCCAATGCTTTATTTAAAACAGGAAATGAAGGATTTGAAGTATTAGGTTTAACAAAAGTTTGCTTCAAACCTTCACTATCTGATTTAACAAAAAATTGTAGAGTTGGAAGTATTTCCGTTATAAGAACTTGTTGCAAAATTTCATTATTTGATTTAACAAAAGATTGCTTCAAATCTTCACCACTAGATTTAATAATAGTTTGCTTCAAACTCATTTTTTTTGGTATTGCTAGATATTGATCTTTCAGAAAATCAAGCAGAAAGTGTATGAAATACACTAAAAAAATATATAAATTTTTTTCTTGAAAAGCTCTTAAAGTGTATGAAAAACACTATAGAAAAAATTTCGGAATAAATTTTTTTCTCAAAATACTCTTTTTTTTAATCAACACGAATTCGGATCAAGAAGGATTCGAAATCAATAGATTCGGACCAAGAAGGGTTCGAAATCCTTTGTTTCGTATCCTTAAGGGTTCGAAATCCTTGGTTTCGTATCCTTAAGGGTTCGAAATCCTTGGTTTCGGTTCTGTTAGCTTCAATCTTCCTAATCGTAGAAGTATTTAGAAGTAGTGAAAAATAGGCCAAGTGAAGAAAGCCTCTTACAGAGGCTCTGCCGAACTTACCGAGAGATCAAGGTCAAGAAGCTACAGAAGCTACAGAGACGTCCTACAGAAGCTCTGTCATACGCGCAAAGAAGACCAAAGACTCGGAATCCGGTAAAGACTGATCTACAAAGGACCATACCGCAGAACCTCTGTAACACTTTACAGAGCCTCTGCGGTCCTCATTAAAGACTTGGAAGATATTTATAATATCTTGCTACTGTTCCTGGACCTGTTCATCAACTTGCATGGCAACGTACCCTGTCCAACTTCAACGTGTCAAACTCTGAGTGGACTCAATAGGGCTTAGTACATAATAGACGTCTGCGGCATTAAATGCAATAAAGCACATTCAACTATTCATGCCGTCCGATCAATAGTAGCTCATGCTTTATGGTCCCCTTGTAGTAGTATATAAGGAAGACTCATGTTGAGTTCTTCCTAATCGAGAATCAAGAGACAAAAACATCACAAGAACACATAGCTTATACACTTTGAGAGTCATATCTGTTTTAAAGCTTTGCTTACTCACTGTTCTTAAATCTGTTCTTGATATATATATATATATATATATTCAGTAAACTTTGAGATATTATTTCCTGTTCACTGTTTATTTATATTGTGTTCTAAATCTATCAAACATATCTGTTAGTTCTTCAAATACGCTTCCGCATCAAACTTAAACTTGAACTAATAGATCTGATAATCTTGTTTAAACAAAACGGGAACCAACAATTGGTATCAGAGCCTAGCTTGATTTTCAATATCAAGTGATCCTCGTTTGACAACATTATTGATAGATTTCATTCTGTTTTTAACCTACTCTTCATCATAATTAAAAAGGTTTCTGTTTTCCTATCACTCTTCGATTAATTCTGATAGAAACCATTTTTCCAGGTTAGAACACCAGTAAAGTAATTCTGGATATTAGTTATTACCCAGAAATCCTTCCAGATCTTCATACTCATAAATCTTTCATCATATTATCCTTTCTGAACCCCTGAAAAGCTCTTACAATGACAAATACCAATAACTTTTTCACTGCTGGCTCATTAACCAAACCTCCTACTCTCCTTCGAGATGAGTATCCTCAATGGAAGATAAGAATGATTCATTTCTTTGAGGGTACTGAAAAAACTCTCAAACAATATCTTTACAATCCTCCTCCGATCCCTATGATAACTATGCCACGTGTACCAGCTACTGCTGAATCTCCTGAAATCCCTGAAAATCAAAAACCTAAGCCAAAAGGAGAATGGTCAAATGAAGATAAGGCAGAAGATGAAGTTGCACAGAAAACAAAAAGAATATTGATCATGGCTATCCCCAACGAACTTTTTCAATCCTTAGATGCATGTGAAACAGCACACGATCTTTGGAAAGAATTAGAAAGACAGTTGGAAGGGGGTGCTAAAACACAGAAGAACCGAAAGGCACAATACATAAATGAATATCATGCCTTCAGAGCCTCTGCAACAGAATCTCCGCAAACAACATACGACCGGTTCAACTCCCTCATAAACAAATGCAGAAAGTCTGGCATTCACAGAACCTCGGAAGAAAATAACGTCATGTTTCTAAATAGCCTGAATGATGAGTGGCTTCAATTGTCTATGTCTTTACAAACAAACCAAGATCTAGACTCATGGACACTCTCTGATCTTTATGGAACACTAGCTGCACAAGAGCCTCAAATAGCACAGGCTAAAACACTAACCATTGCACCATACGCATTGGTTAGTAAATCAATAGAGGCTACAGAAAGACCGAGAAATGAGAGAGCAACAGAGGAGAAGAAGAAGGAGAAGAAGAAGATAGTGATGGTTGATAGCGAAGAAGACGAGCTGATAGAGGAAGAGATAACTCTTGCGTCATTAGCTAAATCATTCGCTCTATTGACAAGAGAGTTCAGAGGTAACCAAAGAAATTCTGGAAATGACAGATATAGCAGAGACAACCCGAGCGGTAGAAGAGATGATGGAAGAAGAGAAGAATCGAGTAACCGACAGAGGTCAGACTACAGAAATGATGACCAACAGAGGTCGAGCGACAGAAACTACAGAGGAAATGACCGACAGAGGTCAGATGACAAGGTAGGCCACACACAAGAATGCTACAAATGTGGTAAGCCTGGTCATTACACAAACGAATGCCGAACAGAGAAAGGTGGAGATTAACAGAAGTCCGATGATCGAAATGGAAACACCTCTCAAGGTTGTTTCAACTGCGGCAAGCCAAGCCATTTCGCAATAGAATGCAGAAGTAGACAAAATCGCCCACAGAAGGACTCAGCTTTTTACAAAAAGAAGGCTGAATATTATGCGCAAAAATCCCTAATGGCGAACAAAGGGCATTCTGAAGCAAACAAGGAGGACTTCGAGTCAGACTCTACCTCTGATGATGAATTCACCACCAATGCCCTGTTCTGTGGCATGGCAGAAGTCGACTCCGGCACTGACACTGAGGTATCCATTTCAAACTCTACCTCTTGTACTAAATCTGTAGATAATGATTCAATTAAACTTAACATTGAACTGATTGGACTAAAAGAGATAAATGAAAGCATTCAGAAAAGACTCACCTTTAATGAGAGAGAAGTAAGGCTTCTCACTCAAGAAAAAGCCAAAATTTTTGAAGAAAAGGAAAGAGTAGAAAAATATTGGAGCAAAAATGTAGATCCTTTAAAAAGGCAAATTTCTGAATTAACCTCTGCTTTAAAAATCAAAACAAAAGAGCTTTCAGTTTCTAGGAGTGAAACAACTGACATAAGAGCTCTCAAAGAATACTTTCAAAGAGAGAAAGAGGTACTTTGGCAAGATCTTCTAAGAAGATAAGTTTTACTTAAAAATTATAAAGATGCACAGAAGGTGTATGAAAAGGTAAACTCCCAAATAGCAAGACGAGGTATAGGGTACAGTGATATTACCTTAGGTGTTGAAAATAAAAGACTAAAACCTCTGTCCTCTCTATTTGTTTTGGGAAAAACAAATAAACCAAATTTTCCAAACTTACTCTCTGTAAGTAAAAGGGTTAAAATCTCTGCAGAACCTAACTTGAGGAAACATACGAAGATGATCAATGTGTGGTTTGAAAACACAGATTCATCATCTTCAACCTCTGTCAATAGATGAATCAAACCAAAGAAATATCTGAAAACACAAGATCAGATTGGTATCTTTAAGTTTGGTAAACCAGAGACTCAAACACAGGTCGCTTTTGTCTGTATGATAAATGTCGAAAAGAAATTATCTGCAAAATCTCCTGAGTTTAAACCCATCTTTTCAGAAGAAAAACTTAAAGAATCAATTGAAAAAGAAATTTTGGAAGTTTTTAAATCAAATGTTTTAGAAAATCTCTGTACATCTTCTATAGATCAAATTCTCGCTGAAGAGATCTCATCAGAAACCTCTACTATCTATGAAAGTTATTCTACAGAGGAAGAAAGCTCGTACGATACATGCTCAGAAAATCCAGCCTCTGTCGAAAGAGATGACTCAACCTCTGTATATGAGGACGATTCATCCTCTGACGACTCAGAGACTGATTCTAAATCAGGGATAGTTCACTGTGACACAGAGGATGTTAAATTCTCCTCTGAGGTTCTTAACAGAACAATTTCTCCAAAAGAGAAAATTACAGAGATACCTATCTGTCCAGATTTTCTCAAAATGTGTATACAAGTCAAAACCTCTACAGAGCTTGATAATCTGAAAAAGGCCTCTGAAAATCCTAAAAGCTCAAAATTTTCAAAACCTTTAAAGCAAATTAAAGAGAATCCCACTTGGCAACAAAAGGGAAAAAGGCCTGAAGCTAACAAATATTTTTCCTCTGTGACAGTGAAGAAAGATGTTCACCACAGAAGAGACTCACAGAAGGCAGGACCTAAACAAGACTTTTGCAAACAACATTCTAGTATTCATAGATCTTCTTGTAATAGGAAATCTAATGTTAAGAAAGAATGTAATGCCTCTGTGGTTCAGTTCAATGAATTCAATGAAAAGTTCAAACAAATCACGTCTCATATTAAATACTGTCATTGCTTTGATCTTTTGTTCAAATTGAATAATCACTTCTCAAGTCCAGATTGCTTACTCTCCGCTAAAATTCAAACTCCAAAGTCAGAACCTAGAGAGAAACAATATGATTTTTCTAAAAGATAAAATGTATTTCAAGAATGCTAAGGCAAACTTGAAAAATTCTAACAATATTGGACCCATATGGATATGGGTACCTAAGTCTCTGTGATTCGCGGTTTGTGCCAATTTGGTATCTTGACTCCGGATGCTCAAGGCACATGACTGGCGACAGAAGTTTAATATCCACGTACAAAGAAACACACGATGGTGGATCTGTAACTTTTGGAGACGACAAGAAGGGACACATCAAAGGCTATGGAGTCATACAGAAGGAAAACGTCTCTGTATACAAAGTTGCATATGTGAATTGCCTTAAACACAACTTACTCAGTGTAAGTCAACTCTGTGATACAGGATTCGATGTGTTATTCAAAAGAACTTTCTGCTCTCTGCAAAGTGAAGACACAGGAATGGAACTTCTGCGAGCCGAAAGAAGAGGTGATCTGTATCTGATGAATTTTTGTTCCAAGAACAAGGACAAAGTTTGCCTTGTAGCCTGCAAAAGTGAGGAAGCCTGGTTATGGCATAACAGGTTCTGTCACTTGAACTTTCACACCTTGGATAAACTGGTCAAACTTGATCTAGGTAAAGGTTTGCCTAATGTTAAATTTAATAAGGATCATTTGTGTTCTGCCTGTGAAATGGGAAAACTCAGAAGAGCTTCTCACAGAGGCAAAACATATGTGTCTTGCACTAGGCCTCTGTACATGCTTCATGTCGACCTCTGCGGTCCCATTGCCATACAGAGCCTAGGTGGCAAGAAATACATACTTGTCTTAATTGATGAGTATTCACGATTCACATGGGTTGAATTTGTCCGAAAGAAATCAGATGTTCCAATCATCTTGATTAATCTAATGAAAAGAATCCAAGTTCTTTATGAATGCAGAATACAGAAGTTAAGAAGTGACAATGGCACAGAATTTAAAAACTCTGTCATTAAAGCCTATCTTTCTACAGAAGGAATTTCACAGAACTTCTCTGCCGCACGCACTCCACAGCAGAACGACGTAGTCGAAAGAAAGAATCGAACGCTCGTGGAGGCCGCAAGAGCTATGCTATCAGCATGCGGATTACCGATGAACTTTTGGGCAGAAGCGATTTCTACCGTTTGTTATACACATAACCGTTCAACCATTGTGAAAAGACACTTCAAGACTCCTTACGAATTGATCAACAAAAGGCGGCCAAACATCAAATTTTTCCATATGTTCGGATGTAAATGCTTTGTTTTAAACGACAGAGATTCCAGAGGAAAGTTTGAGGTAAAAGCTGACGAAGGCAAATTCATTGGATACTCTGCCACTTCCAAAGCCTACAGAGCATTCCTTACAAGGTCTCGCAAAATCGTAGAAAGCATCAATGTTTCTTTTGATGATTCATTCTAGAAGACTTCTGAGCAAATCAGTTCAGAACTCGGACTTAAAAGGGAAACCTCTGGCATCTCGAAAGAAGACTTAAATCTTCTATTTTTAGAGATGTTCCACGACGACATTGATCCCTCTGTTGGAACAAACAGAGCTTCTGAAGAACCATCTTCCATCGGTCAAAATCCTACAGGTATGACTCTAACTGGTCCAAATAATGCTTCATCTTCTTCTATAAATACTACAAATGCAAATGCCGAGGTAGAGACCACAGAAGATGAAACAACGAGGAAAACGACCACAGAAGCTGCTGAAAATCAAACTTCACAATCCACAGAGGAACCAATTACAGAGGATATAGAGGACCAAGTCTATACGTCCTCAGAGGAACAAACTCCACCACCTCTCATACCAATCATTCCACAAGCTGTAGGATCAACTACAAAGGCACGCACTACTACAAAGGCTATACAAGAAGAAGAAGAAGAACAACAAGAAGCCTCTGAAGAAAGATTCGATGACATTGGTGACCACCTTCCACGCACAACTAAGTGGACAAAAAACCATCCTCCAAGCCAAATAATTGGCGAACCTTCTGACACAGTAAAAACCAGATCTACCACTGCTAATTTTTGTTTCTTTACAAATTTTATCAGTATGATAGAACCAAAGAAGATTTCTGAAGCCCTAGATGACCCAAACTGGGTAGACGCCATGCAAGAAGAACTTCTGCAGTTTGAGCGTAACAAAGTATGGACTTTAGTACCTCTGCCACGAGGGAAACAGGCCATTGGGACTAAGTGGGTCTACAGAAATAAGAAGGATAAAGATGGAGTGGTCATCAGAAACAAAGCACGATTAGTGGCCAAGGGATATAGACAAGAAGAAGGCATAGACTACGATGAGACTTTTGCCCCTGTCGCACGGCTCGAAGCAATAAGAATATTCTAAGCCTTCGCAGCCCACAGAGGATTTAAAGTTTATCAGATGGACGTAAAATCAGCTTTTCTCAACGGTGAAATCCAAGAAGAGGTTTACGTAAATCAGGCACCAGGGTTTGAAAGCTCAAAGTTCCCAAGGCATGTATACTACCTTGAAAAGGCTCTGTACGGACTGAAACAGGCTCCAAGATCATGGTACGAACGACTTTCTACCTTTCTTCTAGTCAATGGCTACGACAGAGGTACAACAGATACAACCTTATTCTATAAACGTAAAAACAGTGAAATAATGATAGTACAAATCTACGTGGATGACATAATTTTTGGGTCTACTAATACAGAAGAGTGCAAAAGTTTTGAAAAACTCATGCAGAGTGAGTTTGAAATGAGTATGATGGGAGAATTAACATTCTTCCTAGGACTCCAAATCAAACAATCATCAGAAAGAATTTTTATAAATCAGGCCAAATATGTCTCTGACATTCTTTCCAAGTATAGCCTCTCTGATACCTCTGCAATGAAAACTCCAATGGCCACTGGAAATAAGTTATTCTTAGATCCAGATGGCATCTCTGTAGAATGCACTCTTTACAGAGGCATGATTGGATCTCTGTTATACTTAACTGCAAGTAGACCTGACATTATGCATGCCACATGTCTTTGTGCACGTTATCAAGCTAATCCTAAGAAATCACATTATGATGCTGTTAAGAGAATCTTTAGATACCTAAAGGGGACCAAAAATCTTGGTCTCTGGTATCCACAGAACTCTGGTTTTTGTCTTAAAGCCTATACAGATTCAGACTATGGAGGATGCATGCTCGACAGAAAGAGTACCTCTGGGAGTTGTCAATTCCTAGGTGGTAAGCTAGTCAGTTGGACCTCCAAGAAGCAGAATTGTGTGTCAACATCTACGGCAGAAGCTGAATATGTTGCTGCTACTAGCTGCTGTTCTCAGGTTCTGTGGATGAAGACTCAGCTAAAAGACTACGGCCACATCCTACTCAAGATACCCATCTTCTTTGATTCCAAAAGTACCATTGCCATCTCTGCCAATCTTGTGCAACATTCAAAAACCAAGCATATCGATATAAGGTACCACTTCTTGAAACATCATGTTGAATAATGTTGGTTCCCGGTTTTGTTTAAACAAGATTATCAGATCTATTAGTTCAAGTTTGAGTTTGATGAGGAAGCGTATTTGAAGAACTAACAGATATGTTTGATAGATTTAGAACATAATATAAATAAACAGTGAACAGGAAATAATATCTCAAAGTTTACTGAATATATATATTAAGAACAGATTCAAGAACAGTGAGTTAAGCAAAGCTTTTAAAACATATATGACTCTCAAAGTGTTTAAAGCTTGTGATGTTTTTCTCTCTTGAATTCTTGTTTCGATTGTTCGATTGATCGATCGATGGATAGGAAGAACTCAACATGAGTCTTCCTTATATACTACTCTAAGGGGACCATAAAGCATATGCTACTGTTCACAAAGGACGGTATGAATAGTTGGACAGATGGAATGAACAGTTGGACGTGTTGTTTTGCATTTAATGCAGCAGACGTCTATTGTGTACTAAGCCCTATTGAATCCAACCAGAGTTTGACACGTTGCAGTTGGACATGGCATGCTACCATGTAAGTTGATGAACAGGTCCTGTAACAGTAGCAAGATATTATAAATATCTTTTAAGTCTTTGTTGAAGACCGCAGAGGCTCTGTGAAGTGCCACAGAGGTTCTGCGGTTTGGTCCTTAGAAGAGCAGTCTTCACCGGATTCCGAGTCTTTGGTCTTCTTTGCGCGTATGACAGAGCTTCTGTTGGGCGCCTCTTTAGCTTCTGTAGCTTCTTGACCTTGATCTCTCGGTAAGTTCGGCAGAGCCTCTGTAAGAGGCTTTCTTCACTTAGCCTATTTTTTACTACTTCTAAATACTTCTATGATTAGGAAGATTGAAGCTAACAATATCCCCCTAAGTAGTGAAAAATAAAAATATTTAACTTGAGTTTAGTTAGGCTAAGTTAGATAAGATAGAGGTTAAACAATACCTCGAAAGTTCTTTCATTCAGAAATATGCCAGAGGCATTTTACATTTGAGTACAATGAAAGATAAATTTTTGACTTGGTTTGCAGAGATTTGAGGTTTGAGAATCAGATTTTGGCATCTTTGAAATCGTTGTAGTTTCTGTTGTCTCTTCCGATTCTTCTGATCTCTTTGTAGAAACTGATGCAGAGTTCTCTTAGGCGAATTGTGGCATCAATCTCTCTGATGAAAGTATCTGCAGCATCTCTATCCATTTTCTCTGTACCTCTGTATTTTACAAGGCTTGCTCTGAACTTGTTCAGAGTACTAGTTGCGTACTTCTGACAATCCATGCACACAAATAGTTTGATTTCGCCTTGTGGGTTTTGAAATACTAACCCGAATCTTGGTTCTGTAATGATAGAGTTGGGCACGGCGTCGGGTGGGCAGCGATCTTCTGGTGGTCGTAAATTTAGATGTTTGAGACCAAGATCCTTTCCCAGTTGAAAATCTATCATACTGAAGATCAGAAGCTTTTCCCTCATTGCTTTTCTTAATAATTGATAGGCTCTGGTGTTTGCCTCTGTGTTGTAGTTGTCCTTTGTCCGTTGCAGAAGGTCAGGTAGATCATAAGGATTGATATTTCTTAGGTCAGCATCAGCGAAGGTGGTTTCTGAATTGTCTTCTCTTCTGACTTTGTAAAGGTTGTACCCCTTGGATAGGTTCTTGTAAAGGAGAACTTGCAGAAGATTACCTTTTTGATCTTGTGTATTGAGAAGACATCTGCTTTGGTTCTTGGCTTTGTCCTTGTGAAGATGTTCTCAAATTCTTCTCTGATCCTTGAATCTGTCACATGATCTGTTGGATGATTGGTCTGAAAGGTTTGTTTATAAAGGTATTTGTATACCACTTCTTCCATCTCTTCATGTGTTGGACCAGGTTGTGGTACTTGTCTTCTGAGACTCTCCATCTGTTGAACAACTTCTGCAGCTCTACCTGTTAGTGGAATGTCTGACAGAGGCTTCAATCCATATGCCCAGTCAACTTCTTCAGGCTTTGGAGTTTGGAAGGCATCAAAGGCGCTCTTCATCAATTTCTCTGTAGGCTTGGGCAATGATTTCTTTTTCTTGGGCTCTTCTGTCAGTATTGCTTTGCCCTTGTCTTTGGCTTTTGGAGGTGCATAACCTGTTTCTTCTGTAGGTTTGGAGGTTGGTGCTTCTGTTGGCTTGATGGTTGCCTCTGTAGGTTTTGAGACTTGTGTTTTAGAGGACTTTTGTGGCGATGGTTCTGTTGGCTTGAGTTGCTCTGTAACCTCTGTTGGAGGTTCTTCTGTGAGCTCTATTTCTGTTGGTGAAGATTGGACATCGAATCTTCTTGCCATTTTGAAAGCTAATGTGAACCTGTGCCTTTCTTCTTCTCTCTGCGACATTCGATCAGTCATTGTATTGTGCATCTTTCTCAGAATATCAAAAGCAGAGGTCGCAGAGGTCGTTGCTCTTATTGGTTTGGTGGCAATCGACTTTCTTCTTGGTATGGTTTGGGGTTTTTCTGTTGATTTTGTTGAAGGACTCTTTTCCAAGTTGATTACCACAGGGGTGGTTGTTGCCTCTGTGGTATGCTGATCAGCTTCTGGAATATTGGTTTCTTCAGGAGTTGATTCCACAGAGATGGGTGTTGTCTCTGTGGTCTGTTGATTTTGTTGTTGATCTTGGGTTTGTTCTGGAGGGGCTTGACTGATTGGTTCTGCTGCGATTGGTGGAGCTTGTATTCCTCTGGTCGTAGCTTTCTCTCTTATATTCTCCCCCTCAGGATTATCTGATGGACCAGGATGGTCATCATCAGAATCATCCTGACTTTTATCAGAAGTACCCTCTGCTCTGCAGGAAGCTTTGGGTTTCTTTGGTAGTTCTGCTCCTGCGGCCATCAACTTCGCACATACATCATCACAGAGGCCGAAAAGAGTTGCAAGCTCTGCTTCTGTGTTGAAGCGCATTCTGCCGACACTTTTTTTGAACTCTTTGACGTAGTTGGCATTTGCAGTAGTGAAGGAGACAATGACTTCAGTGACCTGGTTTATGACATTTTGGCCGAGCTCTGTTAGCTGTGCTCTGGTGATGTAGTCTTTAGGCTGCATCAGTATTGTGTTGCGCATTGCTTCTGCATGAACGTTTTGCAGAGCCTTCTGTAGATCTGCGGGTGTGATGCTCTGTGATTTGTTGGATTTCTTGTTCATTTGTTCAAGGAAATGTTTTACTGATTCCTTGAATGCAGAAGTTGCGGTAATTCCAAAATCTTTAGTAGCAGAAGTGGCTGTAGTTGTTGCAGTTGTTTGCGCAGAAGATTTTATCTCTGTGATGGCTGTTTTCACCTCTGTGGACTGATTGTGCATTTTGGTGTTCAGATTCAGCATGGCCGTTGTTGTTTTCTCTGCAAAAGATGTGAAATAGCTTTGCAACTCTTTCATGGTTTGGTTAACAGAGGTGACAAGGGTTTGGAACTCATCCCTTGATACTTGTGTCCCTGCTGTAACCTCTGGAGGAACACATTCGTCTCTAGAGTGAGTCATTGCTCTTGGGACACCTTCGTTCACCCTTGTTTGTACGTTAGGGGTGGAAGGATTTCTATCTGATCTTCGAGCAGAAGCATCTAGTGCTTCAGACTCTACAGATATTCTGTGAACGACATTGTCTAGATCCACTCTAGAGGTAGGTACTAGATTATCCTTCTGTTGACTCGGAGACTTGTCTAGAGTCTCTTCGTCGTTGTGCTCACTACTTCTCTCTGAAAGAAGGGTTGGCCCTGATTGTGTACGTGTCGCAGAAGAAACGAATTCCTCTGTAGGGTGTTCTGTTGTGATCTGGGGCGATCGATCACGAACTATAGGTGAGTCTCTCTGAGGAGACTCCATAGGAATGGATTCCCCGGTTTCTGTGGGCGCAGAAGTCGAAAGAGTGACTTCTGGCTGGATGGGTTGGGTTTGGATCGAGCTGTGCTGCTCTATTTCAATAACTCCTTCTGCAGCTAGACCTGCGGAGTTAGATGTGTGGGTTGCACTGGGAGTTGGTTTTGGTTGTGTGCCTCTATTAATCCAGGCATCTTTTCTTGTTTCCTCTGCTGTTAAGCATCCAAGCACTACATCATTGTTTATCTTTTCAAACCACACATTGATCATCTTCGTATGTTTCCTTAAGTGAGGTTCTTCAGAGATTTTAACCCTCTTACTTACAGAGAGTAAGTTTGGAAAAATTGGTTTATTTGTTTTTCCTACCACAAACAGAGAAGACAGAGGTTTAAGTCTTTTGCCTTCAACACCTAGAGTAATATCATCGTACCCTATACCTCGTCTTCCTATTTGTGAGTTTACTTTCTCATACACCTTCTGTGCATCTTTATAGTTTTTAAGTAAAACCTCCCTTCTGAGTAGATCTTGCCAAAGTACCTCTCTCTCTTTTTGAAAGTATTCTTTGAGAGCTCTTATGTCAGTTGTTTCACTCCTAGAAACTGAAAGCTCTTTAGTTTTGACTTTTAAAGCAGAGGTTAATTCAGAAATTTGCCTTTTTAAAGGATCTACATTTTTGCTCCAATATTTTTCTACTCTTTCCTTTTCTTCAAAAATTTTGGCTTTTTCTTGAGTGAGAAGCTTTACTTCTCTCTCATTAAAGGTGAGTCTTTTCTGAATACTTTCATTTATCTCTTTGAGTTCAATCAATTCAATGTTAAGTCTAACTGAATCATTTTCTACATATTTAATACAAGAGGTAGAGATTGAAATGGATACCTCATTGTCAGTGCCCGAGTCGACTTCTGCCATGCCACAGAACAGGGCATTGGTGGTGAATTCATCATCAGATGTAGAGTCTGACTCGAAGTCCTCTTTATTTGCTTCAGAATGCCCTTTGTTCGCCATTAGGGATTTTTGTGCATAATATTCAGCCTTCTTTTTGTAAAAAGCTGAGTCCTTCTGTGGGCAGTTTTGTCTACTTCTGCAATCTTTTGCGAAATGGCCTGGCTTGCCGCAGTTGAAGCAACCTTGGGAGGTGTTTCCAGTTCGATCGTCGGACTTCTGTTGGTCTCCACCTTTCTCTGTTCGGCATTCGTTTGCATAATGACCAGGCTTACCACATTTGTAGCATTCTTGTGTGTGGCCTACCTTGTCATCTGACCTCTGTCGGTCATTTCCTCTGTAGTTTCTGTCGCTCGACCTCTGTCGGTCACTTCTGTAGTCTGACCTCTGTCGGTCAGTTGATTCTTCTCTTCTTTCATCATCTCTTCTATCTCTCTGGTTGTCTCTGCTATATCTGTCATTTCCAAAATTTCTTTGATTACCTCTGAACTCTCTTGTCAATAGAGCCAATGATTTAGCTAATGATGCAAGAGTTATTTCTTCCTCTATCAGCTCGTCTTCTTCGATATCAACCATCACTATCTTCTTTTTCTCCTTCTTCTTTTCATCTGTTGCTCTCTCATTTCTTGGTCTCTCTGTAGCCTCTGTTGTTTTACTAACCAATGCGTATGGTGCAATAGCTATTGTTTTAGCCTGTGCTATTTGAGGCTCTTGTGCAGCTAGTGTTCCATAGAGATCAGAGAGTGTCCATGAGTCTAGATCTTGGTTTGTTTGTAAAGACATAGACAGTTGAAGCCACTCATCATTCAGACTCTTTAGAAACATGACGTTATTTTCTTCCGAGGTTCTGTGAATGCCAGACTTTCTACATTTGTTTATGAGAGAGTTGAACCTGTCGTACGTTGTTTGCAGAGATTCTGTTGCAGAGGCTCTAAATGCATGATATTCATTTATGTACTGAGCCCTTCGGTTCTTCTGTGTTTTAGCACCCCCTTCCAACTGTCTTTCTAATTCTTTCCAAAGATCGTGCGCAGTTTCGCATGCATCTAAGGATTGAAAAAGTTCGTTGGGGATAGCCATTATCAGGATTCTTTTTGTTTTCTGTGCAACTTCATCTTCTGCCTTATCTTCATTTGACCATTCTTCTTTTGGTTTTGGTTTTTGATATTCAGGGATTTCTGGAGATTCAGCAGTAGTTGGTACTCGTGGTACTGCTATCATGGGAACAGGAGGAAGGTTGTAAAGATATTGTACTAGATTTTTTTCAGTACCCTCAAAGAAATGAACCATTCTTATCTTCCATTGAGGATACTCATCTCGTAGGAGAGTAGGAGGCTTGGTGTGTGAACCAGCAGTAAAGAAGTTATTTGTATTTGTCATTTTTAAGGTTCTGAAAAGATAGTATGATTTAAAGAGTATGAGTCTGAAGATCTGGAAAGTTTTCTGGGTTTGAACAGTTCCCAGAGTACCCAGGTGAAGGTTGATCTTCTGCAGCGCTTGTAGAGGTGCCTTCTGCAGTTTTCCTCCTTTTTGATTTTGCAGAGGACTTCTTTCCCATGAGCTCTGCACGTTCGGCTATGAAGCTGAGTTGAATAGCCATGTGTTTTGCTAATTTGTTATCTTTTTCTTCTTGAGTGGAAAGAGGTTCTGCAATCATTGTTCCTAGGGGGACACCTAAACGCGGGGGTGTCATAGGACTCGGTTTAGGAGTTCTATGATTGCGTATATACTCTTTCTTAAGGGTTTTATTCTTGGCATACCTCAGAAGTTTCTTTGACAAAGGTCTGCAATGTGTGTAGCCATCTACATGATCAGTGGGAATATTTTTGCTCATTGGGAACTGTTTGGGAATTGGCCCTTCCATTGGCCATTTCTGTATTAGCAACAGAGGTTCGAACAAGACTCCCAGTATTCTTTGGAATTGCAGAGGTGGTAGAAACTTAGGATCGTTCTCTTTGACCCTTCTTGTGTTGTTCTTTCTGTCGATGGTGTTAATGATCTCTTGCATCATTATGGTCGCGTAATCCAGTGGGAGATCATAGTAAACCCCATACATGATGGTCAATATCTGATGTGAGCTCTGGTCAATACTGCCTATCTTCCCTGTCAGGCATCTGTTAAGAATTGAGAACAAGGTGTTCCAAAGAGGTGGTAATCTGCCTCTGCGGAAGTCATTTCTCTTCCTCAGTGGTGTGTTGTACCCAAGCATTTCTAGGAAACGACAGATCTCGTCGTCTGTTGGTTGCTCTGCGTACTTCTTTAATCCAAGAAGACCCCTTGTTGGTAGGTTGAATTCAAGTGAGAACATTGTTCTATTGAACTTGATTTCCAGATGCTCAGATTTGTCGGGTTTTGAAATGTATCCTTTGATAAGAGAATCATCTTTATCAAATCGGCAACTTTGCCAAAACTGGTTCAGATATCTTACTGGAATTTTCTTTGGGGTTCTTGAAAGTAAAGGGAAGAGGATATGATTTTCCATTATGTTTAGAAGAATGGCATGGGCTTCGCCGAAAGCAGTGGGTGAGGGGACTAAATAGCAATTGTTGGATTTGATTGGTAGTACTTTTTCGAAATGATCCTTTGCTATGAAGTTTTGAAGATGTGTGGTTGGAGCAAAGTCTGCTGAATCGCCGGAATCTTCTAGTTCAATGTTTTGGGCAGGGTTGGGGTTTTCTGAATGTTCAGAATGAGCAGGTGAATGTTCTGGTGAGGTCGCCGGAGAGTGTGCAGGGGAGATAGCTTGAGAAGATGAAGCCATTTGGTACTGAGAATAAGAAACTTGCAGGTTTCGCCGGAGAAGAATGAGAGTTTGGAAAAAGTTTATGAGAGGGTAAGCTTGGTTTTTATAGGCGCGTGGGGTTATTCTTAGCCACATGTAGTTCACTCTTAGTAAAAGTAACCGTTATTACTAAAGAAATGCCCAAGTAACAGATTGACATAACTTCTGTAGTTTACAGAGGTTCTGTGATTTTGAAAATCTTTGATGTGTATCCCTTTTCTCATATATCTCATTGTTATCATGACTTCTGTGGGGTTCCTTTTTAACCAAAAACGTTTTGTAAAGGCATTGGAGAGGATCAAATAGGATTTTTAGTTAAGAGTTTTTACTCGCAGAGGTTTTGTGGCTCTGTTGGAACTTGTAGAAGCTCTGGGAGGGCCAGCAGAAGCTCTGTGAGGGAAAAAATCTCATAACGAAAATTCTATTAACTTTTCTGACCATCCAATTTTTAATCTGTTTTAAGAGATGTTTTTCGGACATATTTGAAAGTTGGTGTCCGAAAAAATTGTTATGGAAAAAGTTTTGTTCGAGAAGGTCATGGTGAGTCTGTTTGGTTTCCGAGATAACATTCCAAAAGATCGATAGAGGTTAAAGTTGTGATCTCAGAGCATATTTCTGGCAGAGCTTCTGTTGAGCTCAGCAGAAGCTCTATGACCTTAAATTTCTCATAACTCAAATTTTATGAAACTTTTTGATCTTTTGATTTTTGAAATGTTATCCACAGTATATTTAGGACATATTTGACAATTTGTGTCCTAGAAAACTGTTTTCAAAAACCTTTTGTGCGAGAGACATACCTTTTGGTTCTTCTTTTCTCGGCAGTGATGTCTGACTTCTGTCGATATAGATTCATTGACATTCTTCTATGGCTTTCCCTTGAAAGTTTTACCTCTGTAGATCATTTCAGGATCCCTTTTTGCTCCCCCTTGATCTAATCACCTCTGTAGATCAGGAATTTTCCATTTGCTCCCCCTTGACCTATGCTTGGATCAAAGAATGATAAGTTTTGCATAGAACATAGGTCATATTTTCCAGAGGTTCTGTCGGTGTTGTCAGAGGTTCTGAGTAGACTTACAGAAGCTCTGTGATTTTAAGAACTATTTAAGATTGAGAACTTACATACAGAAATAAATTAATTAAATCAAAAATAATTAGAAATATATACATATTTACAGAAGATAAAGCTCTACTTACAGAGGATTTTTACGTCATATTGATCATTCCTAACTTACCCACCAAGAAATTGAATATTTTCTCGTCTAAAGCTTTGGTGAATAAGTCCGCGAGTTGGTATTCTGTGGGCACGAAATGCATCTCGATTGTACCGTATTCAACATGATGTTTCAAGAAATGGTACCTTATATCGATATGCTTGGTTTTTGAGTGTTGCACAGGATTGGCAGAGATAGCAATGGCACTCTTGGAATCACAGAAGATAGGTATTTTGAATAGGATGTGGCCGTAGTCTTTTAGCTGAGTCTTCATCCATAGAAACTGAGAACAACAGCTAGCAGCAGCAACGTATTCAGCTTCTGCAGTGGATGTTGAGACACAATTTTGCTTTTTTGGAGGTCCAACTGACTAGTTTACCACCTAGGAATTGACAACTCCCAGAGGTACTCTTTCTGTCGAGCATGCATCCTCCATAGTCTGAATCTGTATAAGCTTTAAGACTAAAACCAGAGTTCTGTGGATACCAGAGACCGAGATTTTTGGTCCCCTTTAGATATCTAAAGATTCTTTTCACAGCATCATAGTGTGATTTCTTTGGATTAGCTTGATAACGTGCACAAAGACATGTGGCATGCATAATGTCAGGTCTGCTTGCAGTTAAGTATAACAGAGATCCAATCATGCCTCTGTAGAGAGTGCATTCTACAGAGATGCCATCTGGATCTAAGGATAACTTATTTCCAGTGGCCATTGGAGTTTTCATTGCAGAGGTATCAGAGAGGCTATACTTGAAAAGAATGTCAGAGACATATTTGGCCTGATTTATAAATATTCCCTCTGATGTTTGTTTGACTTGGAGTCCGAGGAAGAATGTTAGTTCTCCCATCATACTCATTTCAAACTCACTCTGCATGAGTTTTTCAAAACTTTTGCACTCTTCTGTGTTAGAAGACCCAAAAATTATGTCGTCCACATAGATTTGTACAAGCATTATTTCACTGTTTTTACGTTTATAGAATAAGGTAGTATCTGTTGTACCTCTGTTGTAGCCATTTACTAGAAGAAAGGTAGAAAGTCGTTCGTACCATGCTCTTGGAGCCTGTTTCAGTCCGTACAGAGCCTTTTCAAGGTAGTATACATGCTTTGGGAACTTTTAGCTTTCAAACCCTGGTGGCTGATTTACGTAAACCTCTTCTTGGATTTCACCGTTGAGAAAAGCTGATTTTACGTCCATCTGATAAACTTTAAATCCTCTGTGGGCTGCGAAGGCTAAGAATATTCTTATTGCTTCGAGCCGTGCGACAGGGGCAAAAGTCTCATCGTAGTCTATGCCTTCTTCTTGTCTATATCCCTTGGCCACCAATCGTGCTTTGTTTCTGATGACCACTCCATCTTCATCCTTCTTATTTCTGTAGACCCACTTAGTCCCAATGGCCTGTTTCCCTCGTGGCAGAGGTACTAAAGTCCATACTCTGTTACGCTCAAACTGCAGAAGTTCTTCTTGCTTGGCGTCTACCCAGTTTGGGTCATCTAGTGCTTCAGAAATCTTCTTTGGTTCTATCACACTAATAAAATTTGTAAAGAAACAAAAATTAGCAGTGGCAGACCTGGTTTTTACTGAGTCAGAAGGTTCTCCGATTATTTGGCTTGGAGGATGGTTTTGTCCACTGAGTGGTGCGAGGAAGATGGTCATCAATGTCATCGAACCTTTCTTCAGAAGCTTCTTGTGGATCTTCTTCTTGTATAGCCTCTGTCGTTCTTCTTACCTTGGTAGAAGATTCTACCATTTGTGGAATGATTGGTATGAGTGGTGGTGGAGTTTGTTCCTCTGAGGACGTATAGTCTTGGTCCTCAATTTCCTCTGTAATTGGTTCTTCTGTGGATTGTGGAGTTTGTTTTTCAGCAGCTTCTGTGGTCGTTTTTCTTGATGTTTCATCTTCTGTATTTTCTTCTTCGGCATTTGCATCTGTAGTATTTATAGAAGAAGATGAAGCATTATTTGGACCAGTTAGAGTCATACCTGTAGGATTTTGTCCAACAGAGGATGGTTCTTCAGAAACTCTGATGGTTCTAACAGAAGGATCAATGTCATCGTGGAACATCTCTAAAAATAGAAGATTCAAGTCTTCTTTCGTTTGCGAGATGCCAGAGGTTTCTTTTTTAAGTTCGAGTTCTGAACGGATTTGCTCAGAAGTCATTTGGAAAGAATCATCAAAAGAAACATTGATACTTTCTATGATTTTGCGAGATCTTGTAAGGTATACTCTGTAGGCTTTGGAAGTGGCAGAGTATCCAATGAATTTTCCTTCTCAGCTTTTACTTCAAACTTTCCTCTTGAATCTCTGTCGTTTAAAACAAAGCATTTACATCCAAACACATGGAAAAACTTGATGTTTGGCCGCCTTTTGTTGATCAGTTCGTAAGGAGTCTTGATGTGTCTTTTCACAATGGTTGACCGATTCTGTGTGTAACAAGCGGTAGAAATTGCTTCTGCCCAAAAGTTCATCGGTAATCCGTATGCTGATAGCATAGTTCTTGCGGCCTCCACGAGCGTTCGATTCTTCCTTTCGACTACGCCATTCTGCTGTGGAGTGCGTGCGGCAGAGAAGTTCTGTGATATTCCTTCTGTAGAAAGATAGGCTTCAATGACAGAGTTTTTAAATTCTGTGCCATTGTCACTTCTTAACTTCTGTATTCTGCATTCATAAAGAACTTGGATTCTTTTCATTAGATTAATCAAGATGTTTGGAACATCCGATTTCTTTCGAACAAATTCAACCCATGTGAAGCGCGAATACTCATCAATTAAGACAAGTATATATTTCTTGCCACCTAGGCTCTGTATGGCAATGGGACCGCAGAGGTCGACATGAAGCATGTACAGAGGCCTAGTGCAAGACACATCTGGTTTGCCTCTGTGGGAAGCTCTTCTGAGTTTTCCCATTTCACAGGCAGAACACAAGTGATCCTTATTAAATTTAACATTAGGCAAACCTTTAACTAGATCAAGTTTGACCAGTTTATCCAAGGTGTGAAAGTTCAAGTGACAGAACCTGTTATGCCATAACCAGGCTTCTTTACTTTCGCAAGCTACAAGGCAAACTTTGTCCTTGGTTGTTGAACAAAAGTTCATCAGATACAGATCACCTTTTCTTTCGGCTCGCAGAAGTTCCATTCCTGTGTCTTCACTTTGCAGAGAGCAGAAAGTCCTTTTGAACAAGACATCAAATCCTGTATCACAGAGTTGACTTACACTGAGTAGGTTGTGTTTAAGGCCATTCACATATGCAACTTTGTATACAGAGACGTTTTCCTTCTGTATGACTCCATAGCCTTTGATGTGTCCCTTCTTGTTGTCTCCAAAAGTTACAGATCCACCATCGTGTGTTTCTTTGTACGTGGATAGTAAACTTCTGTCGCCAGTCATGTGCCTTGAGCATCCGGAGTCAAGATACCAAATTGGCACATACCGCTTCTGTAAGACAATCACAGAGACTTAGGTACCCATATCCATATGGGTCCAATATTGTTAGAATTTTTCAAGTCTGCCTTAGCATTCTTGAAATACATTATATTTTTTGTAGAAAGATCAGATTGTATCTCTCTAGGTTTTGACTTTAGAGTTTGAATTTTAGTGGAGAGTAAGCAATCTGGACTTGAGAAGTGATTTTTCAATCTGAACATAAGATCAAAACAATGACAGTATTTAATATGAGACGTGATTTGTTTGAACTTTTCATTGAATTCATTGAACTGAGTCACAGAGGCATTACATTCGTTCTTAACATTAGATTTCCTATTACAAGAAGATCTATGAATACTAGAATGTTTTTTGCAAAAATCTTGTTTAGGTCATGCCTTCTGTGAGTCTCTTCTGTGGTGAACGTCTGTCTTCACTGTCACAGAGGAAAGATATTTGTTAGCTTCAGGCCTTAAAGGTTTTGAAAATTTTGAGCTTTTAGGATTTTCAGAGTCCTTTTTCAAATTATCAAGCTTTGTAGAGGTTTTGACTTGTATACACATTTTTAGAAAATCTGGACAGATAGGTATCTCTGTGATTTTCTCTTTTGGAGAAATTGTTCTGTTAAGAACCTCAGAGGAGAATTTAACATCCTCTGTGTCACAGTGAATTATCCCTGATTTAGAATCAGTCTTTGAGTCGTCAGAGGATGAATCGTCCTCATATACAGAGGTTGAGTCATCTCCTTCGACAGAGGCTGGATTTTCTGAGCATGTATCGTACGAGTTTTCTTCCTCTGTAGAAAAACTTTCATAGATGGCAGAGGTTTCAGATGAGATCTCTTCAGCGAGAATTTGATCTATAGAAGATGTACAAAGATTTTCTAAAACATTTGATTTCAAAACTTCCAAAATTTCTTTTTCAATTGATCTTTTAAGATTTTCTTCTGAAAAGATGGGTTTAAACTCAGGAGCTTTTGCAGATAATTTCTTTTTGACATCTATCATACAGACAAAAGCGACCTGTGTTTGAGTCTCTGGTTTACCAAACTTAAAGATACCAATCTGATCTTGTGTTTTCAGATATTTCTTTGGTTTGATTCCTCTGTTGACAGAGGTTGAAGATGATGAATCTGTGTTTTCAAACCACACATTGATCATCTTCGTATGTTTCCTTAAGTGAGGTTCTTCAGAGATTTTAACCCTCTTACTTACAGAGAGTAAGTTTGGAAAAATTGGTTTATTTGTTTTTCCTACCACAAACAGAGAAGACAGAGGTTTAAGTCTTTTGCCTTCAACACCTAGAGTAATATCATCGTACCCTATACATCGTCTTCCTATTTGTGAGTTTACTTTCTCATACACCTTCTGTGCATCTTTATAGTTTTTAAGTAAAACCTCCCTTCTGAGTAGATCTTGCCAAAGTACCTCTCTCTCTTTTTGAAAGTATTCTTTGAGAGCTCTTATGTCAGTTGTTTCACTCCTAGAAACTGAAAGCTCTTTAGTTTTGACTTTTAAAGCAGAGGTTAATTCAGAAATTTGCCTTTTTAAAGGATCTACATTTTTGCTCCAATATTTTTCTACTCTTTCCTTTTCTTCAAAAATTTTGGCTTTTTTTTGAGTGAGAAGCTTTACTTCTCTCTCATTAAAGGTGAGTCTTTTCTGAATACTTTCATTTATCTCTTTGAGTTCAATCAATTCAATGTTAAGTCTAACTGAATCATTTTCTACATATTTAATACAAGAGGTAGAGTTTGAAATGGATACCTCATTGTCAGTGCCCGAGTCGACTTCTGCCATGCCACAAAACAGGGCATTGGTGGTGAATTCATCATCAGATGTAGAGTCTGACTCGAAGT
Organism: Saussurea involucrata; assembly: GCA_033807775.1. NCBI lineage: Eukaryota > Viridiplantae > Streptophyta > Magnoliopsida > Asterales > Asteraceae > Saussurea > Saussurea involucrata. Next base: position 93,137,421 of record CM066314.1, read on the forward strand.
CCTCTTTATTTGCTTCAGAATGCCCTTTGTTCGCCATTAGGGATTTTTGTGCATAATATTCAGCCTTCTTTTTGTAAAAAGCTGAGTCCTTCTGTGGGCAATTTTGTCTACTTCTGCAATCTTTTGCGAAATGGCCTGGCTTGCCGCAGTTGAAGCAACCTTGGGAGGTGTTTCCAGTTCGATCGTCGGACTTCTGTTGGTCTCCACCTTTCTCTGTTCGGCATTCGTTTGCATAATGACCAGGCTTACCACATTTGTAGCATTCTTGTGTGTGGCCTACCTTGTCATCTGACCTCTGTCGGTCATTTCCTCTGTAGTTTCTGTCGCTCGACCTCTGTCGGTCACTTCTGTAGTCTGACCTCTGTCGGTCAGTTGATTCTTCTCTTCTTTCATCATCTCTTCTATCTCTCTGGTTGTCTCTGCTATATCTGTCATTTCCAAAATTTCTTTGATTACCTCTGAACTCTCTTGTCAATAGAGCCAATGATTTAGCTAATGACGCAAGAGTTATTTCTTCCTCTATCAGCTCGTCTTCTTCGATATCAACCATCACTATCTTCTTTTTCTCCTTCTTCTTTTCATCTGTTGCTCTCTCATTTCTTGGTCTCTCTGTAGCCTCTGTTGTTTTACTAACCAATGCGTATGGTGCAATAGCTATTGTTTTAGCCTGTGCTATTTGAGGCTCTTGTGCAGCTAGTGTTCCATAGAGATCAGAGAGTGTCCATGAGTCTAGATCTTGGTTTGTTTGTAAAGACATAGACAGTTGAAGCCACTCATCATTCAGACTCTTTAGAAACATGACGTTATTTTCTTCCGAGGTTCTGTGAATGCCAGACTTTCTACATTTGTTTATGAGAGAGTTGAACCTGTCGTACGTTGTTTGCAGAGATTCTGTTGCAGAGGCTCTAAATTCATGATATTCATTTATGTACTGAGCCCTTCGGTTCTTCTGTGTTTTAGCACCCCCTTCCAACTGTCTTTCTAATTCTTTCCAAAGATCGTGCGCAGTTTCGCATGCATCTAAGGATTGAAAAAGTTCGTTGGGGATAGCCATTATCAGGATTCTTTTTGTTTTCTGTGCAACTTCATCTTCTGCCTTATCTTCATTTGACCATTCTTCTTTTGGTTTTGGTTTTTGATGTTCAGGGATTTCTGGAGATTCAGCAGTAGCTGGTACTCGTGGTACTGCTATCATGGGAACAGGAGGAAGGTTGTAAAGATATTGTACTAGATTTTTTTCAGTACCCTCAAAGAAATGAACCATTCTTATCTTCCATTGAGGATACTCATCTCGTAGGAGAGTAGGAGGCTTGGTGTGTGAACCAGCAGTAAAGAAGTTATTTGTATTTGTCATTTTTAAGGTTCTGAAAAGATAGTATTATTTAAAGAGTATGAGTCTGAAGATCTGGAAAGTTTTCTGGGTTTGAACAGTTCCCAGAGTACCCAGGTGAAGGTTGATCTTCTGCAGCGCTTGTAGAGGTGCCTTCTGCAGTTTTCCTCCTTTTTGTTTTTGCAGAGGACTTCTTTCCCATGAGCTCTGCACGTTCGGCTATGAAGCTGAGTTGAATAGCCATGTGTTTTGCTAATTTGTTATCTTTTTCTTCTTGAGTGGAAAGAGGTTCTGCAATCATTGTTCCTAGGGGGACACCTAAACGCGGGGGTGTCATAGGACTCGGTTTAGGAGTTCTATGATTGCGTATATACTCTTTCTTAAGGGTTTTATTCTTGGCATACCTCAGAAGTTTCTTTGACAAAGGTCTGCAATGTGTGTAGCCATCTACATGATCAGTGGGAATATTTTTGCTCATTGGGAACTGTTTGGGAATTGGCCCTTCCATTGGCCATTTCTGTATTAGCAACAGAGGTTCGAACAAGACTCCCAGTATTCTTTGGAATTGCAGAGGTGGTAGAAACTTAGGATCGTTCTCTTTGACCCTTCTTGTGTTGTTCTTTCTGTCGATGGTGTTAATGATCTCTTGCATCATTATGGTCGCGTAATCCAGTGGGAGATCATAGTAAACCCCATACATGATGGTCAATATCTGATGTGAGCTCTGGTCAATACTGCCTATCTTCCCTGTCAGGCATCTGTTAAGAATTGAGAACAAGGTGTTCCAAAGAGGTGGTAATCTGCCTCTGCGGAAGTCATTTCTCTTCCTCAGTGGTGTGTTGTACCCAAGCATTTCTAGGAAACGACAGATCTCGTCGTCTGTTGGTTGCTCTGCGTACTTCTTTAATCCAAGAAGACCCCTTGTTGGTAGGTTGAATTCAAGTGAGAACATTGTTCTATTGAACTTGATTTCCAGATGCTCAGATTTGTCGGGTTTTGAAATGTATCCTTTGATAAGAGAATCATCTTTATCAAATCGGCAACTTTGCCAAAACTGGTTCAGATATCTTACTGGAATTTTCTTTTGGGTTCTTGAGAGTAAAGGGAAGAGGATATGATTTTCCATTATGTTTAGAAGAATGGCATGGGCTTCGCCGAAAGCAGTGGGTGAGGGGACTAAATAGCAATTGTTGGATTTGATTGGTAGTACTTTTTCGAAATGATCCTTTGCTATGAAGTTTTGAAGATGTGTGGTTGGAGCAAAGTCTGCTGAATCGCCGGAATCTTCTAGTTCAATGTTTTGGGCAGGGTTGGGGTTTTCTGAATGTTCAGAATGAGCAGGTGAATGTTCTGGTGAGGTCGCCGGAGAGTGTGCAGGGGAGATAGCTTGAGAAGATGAAGCCATTTGGTACTGAGAATAAGAAACTTGCAGGTTTCGCCGGAGAAGAATGAGAGTTTGGAAAAAGTTTATGAGAGGGTAAGCTTGGTTTTTATAGGAGGGTAAAACGGTAGAATTCGAAAGAGTAAAATATATGGCAATGGATTAAAATTTGGAATCCGAACTCAAGTTAGAACGACGGGTTCAACTTTCCACAGAAAACGTTCCATGTATGCCCAATGAAAATGGGACACGTAGGCCATGTCAGAGGATGACAGGACGTCGTGCGCGACCCATTAATGCTAGGCGCGTGGGGTTATTCTTAGCCACATGTAGTTCACTCTTAGTAAAAGTAACCGTTATTACTAAAGAAATGCCCAAGTAACAGATTGACATAACTTCTGTAGTTTACAGAGGTTCTGTGATTTTGAAAATCTTTGATGTGTATCCCTTTCTCATATATCTCATTGTTATCATGACTTCTGTGGGGTTCCTTTTTAACCAAAAACGTTTTGTAAAGGCATTGGAGAGGATCAAATAGGATTTTTAGTTAAGAGTTTTTACTCGCAGAGGTTTTGTGGCTCTGTTGGAACTTGTAGAAGCTCTGGGAGGGCCAGCAGAAGCTCTGTGAGGGAAAAAATCTCATAACGAAAATTCTATTAACTTTTCTGACCATCCAATTTTTAATCTGTTTTAAGAGATGTTTTTCGGACATATTTGAAAGTTGGTGTCCGAAAAAATTGTTATGGAAAAAGTTTTGTTCGAGAAGGTCATGGTGAGTCTGTTTGGTTTCCGAGATAACATTCCAAAAGATCGATAGAGGTTAAAGTTGCGATCTCAGAGCATATTTCTGGCAGAGCTTCTGTTGAGCTCAGCAGAAGCTCTATGACCTTAAATTTCTCATAACTCAAATTTTATGAAACTTTTTGATCTTTTGATTTTTGAAATGTTATCCACAGTATATTTAGGACATATTTGACAATTTGTGTCCTAGAAAACTGTTTTCAAAAACCTTTTGTGCGAGAGACATACCTTTTGGTTCTTCTTTTCTCGGCAGTGATGTCTGACTTCTGTCGATATAGATTCATTGACATTCTTCTATGGCTTTCCCTTGAAAGTTTTACCTCTGTAGATCATTTCAGGATCCCTTTTTGCTCCCCCTTGATCTAATCACCTCTGTAGATCAGGAATTTTCCATTTGCTCCCCCTTGACCTATGCTTGGATCAAAGAATGATAAGTTTTGCATAGAACATAGGTCATATTTTCCAGAGGTTCTGTCGGTGTTGTCAGAGGTTCTGAGTAGACTTACAGAAGCTCTGTGATTTTAAGAACTATTTAAGATTGAGAACTTACATACAGAAATAAATTAATTAAATCAAAAATAATTAGAAATATATACATATTTACAGAAGATAAAGCTCTACTTACAGAGGATTTTTACGTCATATTGATCATTCCTAACTTACCCACCAAGAAATTGAATATTTTCTCGTCTAAAGCTTTGGTGAATAAGTCCGCGAGTTGGTATTCTGTGGGCACGAAATGCATCTCGATTGTACCGTATTCAACATGATGTTTCAAGAAATGGTACCTTATATCGATATGCTTGGTTTTTGAGTGTTGCACAGGATTGGCAGAGATAGCAATGGCACTCTTGGAATCACAGAAGATAGGTATTTTGAATAGGATGTGGCCGTAGTCTTTTAGCTGAGTCTTCATCCATAGAAACTGAGAACAACAGCTAGCAGCAGCAACGTATTCAGCTTCTGCAGTGGATGTTGAGACACAATTTTGCTTTTTTGGAGGTCCAACTGACTAGTTTACCACCTAGGAATTGACAACTCCCAGAGGTACTCTTTCTGTCGAGCATGCATCCTCCATAGTCTGAATCTGTATAAGCTTTAAGACTAAAACCAGAGTTCTGTGGATACCAGAGACCGAGATTTTTGGTCCCCTTTAGATATCTAAAGATTCTTTTCACAGCATCATAGTGTGATTTCTTTGGATTAGCTTGATAACGTGCACAAAGACATGTGGCATGCATAATGTCAGGTCTGCTTGCAGTTAAGTATAACAGAGATCCAATCATGCCTCTGTAGAGAGTGCATTCTACAGAGATGCCATCTGGATCTAAGGATAACTTATTTCCAGTGGCCATTGGAGTTTTCATTGCAGAGGTATCAGAGAGGCTATACTTGAAAAGAATGTCAGAGACATATTTGGCCTGATTTATAAATATTCCCACTGATGTTTGTTTGACTTGGAGTCCGAGGAAGAATGTTAGTTCTCCCATCATACTCATTTCAAACTCACTCTGCATGAGTTTTTCAAAACTTTTGCACTCTTCTGTGTTAGAAGACCCAAAAATTATGTCGTCCACATAGATTTGTACAAGCATTATTTCACTGTTTTTACGTTTATAGAATAAGGTAGTATCTGTTGTACCTCTGTTGTAGCCATTTACTAGAAGAAAGGTAGAAAGTCGTTCGTACCATGCTCTTGGAGCCTGTTTCAGTCCGTACAGAGCCTTTTCAAGGTAGTATACATGCTTTGGGAACTTTTAGCTTTCAAACCCTGGTGGCTGATTTACGTAAACCTCTTCTTGGATTTCACCGTTGAGAAAAGCTGATTTTACGTCCATCTGATAAACTTTAAATCCTCTGTGGGCTGCGAAGGCTAAGAATATTCTTATTGCTTCGAGCCGTGCGACAGGGGCAAAAGTCTCATCGTAGTCTATGCCTTCTTCTTGTCTATATCCCTTGGCCACCAATCGTGCTTTGTTTCTGATGACCACTCCATCTTCATCCTTCTTATTTCTGTAGACCCACTTAGTCCCAATGGCCTGTTTCCCTCGTGGCAGAGGTACTAAAGTCCATACTCTGTTACGCTCAAACTGCAGAAGTTCTTCTTGCTTGGCGTCTACCCAGTTTGGGTCATCTAGTGCTTCAGAAATCTTCTTTGGTTCTATCACACTAATAAAATTTGTAAAGAAACAAAAATTAGCAGTGGCAGACCTGGTTTTTACTGAGTCAGAAGGTTCTCCGATTATTTGGCTTGGAGGATGGTTTTTGTCCACTGAGTGGTGCGAGGAAGATGGTCATCAATGTCATCGAACCTTTCTTCAGAAGCTTCTTGTGGATCTTCTTCTTGTATAGCCTCTGTCGTTCTTCTTACCTTGGTAGAAGATTCTACCATTTGTGGAATGATTGGTATGAGTGGTGGTGGAGTTTGTTCCTCTGAGGACGTATAGTCTTGGTCCTCAATTTCCTCTGTAATTGGTTTTTCTGTGGATTGTGGAGTTTGTTTTTCAGCAGCTTCTGTGGTCGTTTTTCTTGATGTTTCATCTTCTGCATTTTCTTCTTCGGCATTTGCATCTGTAGTATTTATAGAAGAAGATGAAGCATTATTTGGACCAGTTAGAGTCATACCTGTAGGATTTTGTCCAACAGAGGATGGTTCTTCAGAAACTCTGATGGTTCTAACAGAAGGATCAATGTCATCGTGGAACATCTCTAAAAATAGAAGATTCAAGTCTTCTTTCGTTTGCGAGATGCCAGAGGTTTCTTTTTTAAGTTCGAGTTCTGAACGGATTTGCTCAGAAGTCATTTGGAAAGAATCATCAAAAGAAACATTGATACTTTCTATGATTTTGCGAGATCTTGTAAGGTATACTCTGTAGGCTTTGGAAGTGGCAGAGTATCCAATGAATTTTCCTTCTCAGCTTTTACTTCAAACTTTCCTCTTGAATCTCTGTCGTTTAAAACAAAGCATTTACATCCAAACACATGGAAAAACTTGATGTTTGGCCGCCTTTTGTTGATCAGTTCGTAAGGAGTCTTGATGTGTCTTTTCACAATGGTTGACCGATTCTGTGTGTAACAAGCGGTAGAAATTGCTTCTGCCCAAAAGTTCATCGGTAATCCGTATGCTGATAGCATAGTTCTTGCGGCCTCCACGAGCGTTCGATTCTTCCTTTCGACTACGCCATTCTGCTGTGGAGTGCGTGCGGCAGAGAAGTTCTGTGATATTCCTTCTGTAGAAAGATAGGCTTCAATGACAGAGTTTTTAAATTCTGTGCCATTGTCACTTCTTAACTTCTGTATTCTGCATTCATAAAGAACTTGGATTCTTTTCATTAGATTAATCAAGATGTTTGGAACATCCGATTTCTTTCGAACAAATTCAACCCATGTGAAGCGCGAATACTCATCAATTAAGACAAGTATATATTTCTTGCCACCTAGGCTCTGTATGGCAATGGGACCGCAGAGGTCGACATGAAGCATGTACAGAGGCCTAGTGCAAGACACATCTGGTTTGCCTCTGTGGGAAGCTCTTCTGAGTTTTCCCATTTCACAGGCAGAACACAAGTGATCCTTATTAAATTTAACATTAGGCAAACCTTTAACTAGATCAAGTTTGACCAGTTTATCCAAGGTGTGAAAGTTCAAGTGACAGAACCTGTTATGCCATAACCAGGCTTCTTTACTTTCGCAAGCTACAAGGCAAACTTTGTCCTTGGTTGTTGAACAAAAGTTCATCAGATACAGATCACCTTTTCTTTCGGCTCGCAGAAGTTCCATTCCTGTGTCTTCACTTTGCAGAGAGCAGAAAGTCCTTTTGAACAAGACATCAAATCCTGTATCACAGAGTTGACTTACACTGAGTAGGTTGTGTTTAAGGCCATTCACATATGAAACTTTGTATACAGAGACGTTTTCCTTCTGTATGACTCCATAGCCTTTGATGTGTCCCTTCTTGTTGTCTCCAAAAGTTACAGATCCACCATCGTGTGTTTCTTTGTACGTGGATAGTAAACTTCTGTCGCCAGTCATGTGCCTTGAGCATCCGGAGTCAAGATACCAAATTGGCACATACCGCTTATGTAAGACAATCACAGAGACTTAGGTACCCATATCCATATGGGTCCAATATTGTTAGAATTTTTCAAGTCTGCCTTAGCATTCTTGAAATACATTATATTTTTTGTAGAAAGATCAGATTGTATCTCTCTAGGTTTTGACTTTAGAGTTTGAATTTTAGTGGAGAGTAAGCAATCTGGACTTGAGAAGTGATTTTTCAATCTGAACATAAGATCAAAACAATGACAGTATTTAATATGAGACGTGATTTGTTTGAACTTTTCATTGAATTCATTGAACTGAGTCACAGAGGCATTACATTCGTTCTTAACATTAGATTTCCTATTACAAGAAGATCTATGAATACTAGAATGTTTTTTGCAAAAATCTTGTTTAGGTCATGCCTTCTGTGAGTCTCTTCTGTGGTGAACGTCTGTCTTCACTGTCACAGAGGAAAGATATTTGTTAGCTTCAGGCCTTAAAGGTTTTGAAAATTTTGAGCTTTTAGGATTTTCAGAGTCCTTTTTCAAATTATCAAGCTTTGTAGAGGTTTTGACTTGTATACACATTTTTAGAAAATCTGGACAGATAGGTATCTCTGTGATTTTCTCTTTTGGAGAAATTGTTCTGTTAAGAACCTCAGAGGAGAATTTAACATCCTCTGTGTCACAGTGAATTATCCCTGATTTAGAATCAGTCTTTGAGTCGTCAGAGGATGAATCGTCCTCATATACAGAGGTTGAGTCATCTCCTTCGACAGAGGCTGGATTTTCTGAGCATGTATCGTACGAGTTTTCTTCCTCTGTAGAAAAACTTTCATAGATGGCAGACGTTTCAGATGAGATCTCTTCAGCGAGAATTTGATCTATAGAAGATGTACAAAGATTTTCTAAAACATTTGATTTCAAAACTTCCAAAATTTCTTTTTCAATTGATCTTTTAAGATTTTCTTCTGAAAAGATGGGTTTAAACTCAGGAGCTTTTGCAGATAATTTCTTTTTGACATCTATCATACAGACAAAAGCGACCTGTGTTTGAGTCTCTGGTTTACCAAACTTAAAGATACCAATCTGATCTTGTGTTTTCAGATATTTCTTTGGTTTGATTCCTCTGTTAACAGAGGTTGAAGATGATGAATATGTGTTTTCAAACCACACATTGATCATCTTCGTATGTTTCCTTAAGTGAGGTTCTTCAGAGATTTTAACCCTCTTACTTACAGAGAGTAAGTTTGGAAAAATTGGTTTATTTGTTTTTCCTACCACAAACAGAGAAGACAGAGGTTTAAGTCTTTTGCCTTCAACACCTAGAGTAATATCATCGTACCCTATACCTCGTCTTCCTATTTGTGAGTTTACTTTCTCATACACCTTCTGTGCATCTTTATAGTTTTTAAGTAAAACCTCCCTTCTGAGTAGATCTTGCCAAAGTACCTCTCTCTCTTTTTGAAAGTATTCTTTGAGAGCTCTTATGTCAGTTGTTTCACTCCTAGAAACTGAAAGCTCTTTAGTTTTGACTTTTAAAGCAGAGGTTAATTCAGAAATTTGCCTTTTTAAAGGATCTACATTTTTGCTCCAATATTTTTCTACTCTTTCCTTTTCTTCAAAAATTTTGGCTTTTTCTTGAGTGAGAAGCTTTACTTCTCTCTCATTAAAGGTGAGTCTTTTCTGAATACTTTCATTTATCTCTTTGAGTTCAATCAATTCAATGTTAAGTCTAACTGAATCATTTTCTACATATTTAATACAAGAGGTAGAGTTTGAAATGGATACCTCATTGTCAGTGCCCGAGTCGACTTCTGCCATGCCACAGAACAGGGCATTGGTGGTGAATTCATCATCAGATGTAGAGTCTGACTCGAAGTCCTCTTTATTTGCTTCAGAATGCCCTTTGTTCGCCATTAGGGATTTTTGTGCATAATATTCAGCCTTCTTTTTGTAAAAAGCTGAGTCCTTCTGTGGGCAATTTTGTCTACTTCTGCAATCTTTTGCGAAATGGCCTGGCTTGCCGCAGTTGAAGCAACCTTGGGAGGTGTTTCCAGTTCGATCGTCGGACTTCTGTTGGTCTCCACCTTTCTCTGTTCGGCATTCGTTTGCATAATGACCAGGCTTACCACATTTGTAGCATTCTTGTGTGTGGCCTACCTTGTCATCTGACCTCTGTCGGTCATTTCCTCTGTAGTTTCTGTCGCTCGACCTCTGTCGGTCACTTCTGTAGTCTGACCTCTGTCGGTCAGTTGATTCTTCTCTTCTTTCATCATCTCTTCTATCTCTCTGGTTGTCTCTGCTATATCTGTCATTTCCAAAATTTCTTTGATTACCTCTGAACTCTCTTGTCAATAGAGCCAATGATTTAGCTAATGACGCAAGAGTTATTTCTTCCTCTATCAGCTCGTCTTCTTCGATATCAACCATCACTATCTTCTTTTTCTCCTTCTTCTTTTCATCTGTTGCTCTCTCATTTCTTGGTCTCTCTGTAGCCTCTGTTGTTTTACTAACCAATGCGTATGGTGCAATAGCTATTGTTTTAGCCTGTGCTATTTGAGGCTCTTGTGCAGCTAGTGTTCCATAGAGATCAGAGAGTGTCCATGAGTCTAGATCTTGGTTTGTTTGTAAAGACATAGACAGTTGAAGCCACTCATCATTCAGACTCTTTAGAAACATGACGTTATTTTCTTCCGAGGTTCTGTGAATGCCAGACTTTCTACATTTGTTTATGAGAGAGTTGAACCTGTCGTACGTTGTTTGCAGAGATTCTGTTGCAGAGGCTCTAAATGCATGATATTCATTTATGTACTGAGCCCTTCGGTTCTTCTGTGTTTTAGCACCCCCTTCCAACTGTCTTTCTAATTCTTTCCAAAGATCGTGCGCAGTTTCGCATGCATCTAAGGATTGAAAAAGTTCGTTGGGGATAGCCATTATCAGGATTCTTTTTGTTTTCTGTGCAACTTCATCTTCTGCCTTATCTTCATTTGACCATTCTTCTTTTGGTTTTGGTTTTTGATGTTCAGGGATTTCTGGAGATTCAGCAGTAGCTGGTACTCGTGGTACTGCTATCATGGGAACAGGAGGAAGGTTGTAAAGATATTGTACTAGATTTTTTTCAGTACCCTCAAAGAAATGAACCATTCTTATCTTCCATTGAGGATACTCATCTCGTAGGAGAGTAGGAGGCTTGGTGTGTGAACCAGCAGTAAAGAAGTTATTTGTATTTGTCATTTTTAAGGTTCTGAAAAGATAGTATGATTTAAAGAGTATGAGTCTGAAGATCTGGAAAGTTTTCTGGGTTTGAACAGTTCCCAGAGTACCCAGGTGAAGGTTGATCTTCTGCAGCGCTTGTAGAGGTGCCTTCTGCAGTTTTCCTCCTTTTTGATTTTGCAGAGGACTTCTTTCCCATGAGCTCTGCACGTTCGGCTATGAAGCTGAGTTGAATAGCCATGTGTTTTGCTAATTTGTTATCTTTTTCTTCTTGAGTGGAAAAGGGTTCTGCAATCATTGTTCCTAGGGGGACACCTAAACGCGGGGGTGTCATAGGACTCGGTTTAGGAGTTCTATGATTGCGTATATACTCTTTCTTAAGGGTTTTATTCTTGGCATACCTCAGAAGTTTCTTTGACAAAGGTCTGCAATGTGTGTAGCCATCTACATGATCAGTGTGAATATTTTTGCTCATTGGGAACTGTTTGGGAATTGGCCCTTCCATTGGCCATTTCTGTATTAGCAACAGAGGTTCGAACAAGACTCCCAGTATTCTTTGGAATTGCAGAGGTGGTAGAAACTTAGGATCGTTCTCTTTGACCCTTCTTGTGTTGTTCTTTCTGTCGATGGTGTTAATGATCTCTTGCATCATTATGGTCGCGTAATCCAGTGGGAGATCATAGTAAACCCCATACATGATGGTCAATATCTGATGTGAGCTCTGGTCAATACTGCCTATCTTCCCTGTCAGGCATCTGTTAAGAATTGAGAACAAGGTGTTCCAAAGAGGTGGTAATCTGCCTCTGCGGAAGTCATTTCTCTTCCTCAGTGGTGTGTTGTACCCAAGCATTTCTAGGAAACGACAGATCTCGTCGTCTGTTGGTTGCTCTGCGTACTTCTTTAATCCAAGAAGACCCCTTGTTGGTAGGTTGAATTCAAGTGAGAACATTGTTCTATTGAACTTGATTTCCAGATGCTCAGATTTGTCGGGTTTTGAAATGTATCCTTTGATAAGAGAATCATCTTTATCAAATCGGCAACTTTGCCAAAACTGGTTCAGATATCTTACTGGAATTTTCTTTGGGGTTCTTGAGAGTAAAGGGAAGAGGATATGATTTTCCATTATGTTTAGAAGAATGGCATGGGCTTCGCCGAAAGCAGTGGGTGAGGGGACTAAATAGCAATTGTTGGATTTGATTGGTAGTACTTTTTCGAAATGATCCTTTGCTATGAAGTTTTGAAGATGTGTGGTTGGAGCAAAGTCTGCTGAATCGCCGGAATCTTCTAGTTCAATGTTTTGGGCAGGGTTGGGGTTTTCTGAATGTTCAGAATGAGCAGGTGAATGTTCTGGTGAGGTCGCCGGAGAGTGTGCAGGGGAGATAGCTTGAGAAGATGAAGCCATTTGGTACTGAGAATAAGAAACTTGCAGGTTTCGCCGGAGAAGAATGAGAGTTTGGAAAAAGTTTATGAGAGGGTAAGCTTGGTTTTTATAGGAGGGTAAAACGGTAGAATTCGAAAGAGTAAAATATATGGCAATGGATTAAAATTTGGAATCCGAACTCAAGTTAGAACGGCGGGTTCAACTTTCCACAGAAAACGTTCCATGTATGCCCAATGAAAATGGGACACGTAGGCCATGTCAGAGGATGACAGGACGTCGTGCGCGACCCATTAATGCTAGGCGCGTGGGGTTATTCTTAGCCACATGTAGTTCACTCTTAGTAAAAGTAACCGTTATTACTAAAGAAATGCCCAAGTAACAGATTGACATAACTTCTGTAGTTTACAGAGGTTCTGTGATTTTGAAAATCTTTGATGTGTATCCCTTTCTCATATATCTCATTGTTATCATGACTTCTGTGGGGTTCCTTTTTAACCAAAAACGTTTTGTAAAGGCATTGGAGAGGATCAAATAGGATTTTTAGTTAAGAGTTTTTACTCGCAGAGGTTTTGTGGCTCTGTTGGAACTTGTAGAAGCTCTGGGAGGGCCAGCAGAAGCTCTGGGAGGGAAAAAATCTCATAACGAAAATTCTATTAACTTTTCTGACCATCCAATTTTTGATCTGTTTTAAGAGATGTTTTTCGGACATATTTGAAAGTTGGTGTCCGAAAAAATTGTTATGGAAAAAGTTTTGTTCGAGAAGGTCATGGTGAGTCTGTTTGGTTTCCGAGATAACATTCCAAAAGATCGATAGAGGTTAAAGTTGCGATCTCAGAGCATATTTCTGGCAGAGCTTCTGTTGAGCTCAGCAGAAGCTCTATGACCTTAAATTTCTCATAACTCAAATTTTATGAAACTTTTTGATCTTTTGATTTTTGAAATGTTATCCACAGTATATTTAGGACATATTTGACAATTTGTGTCCTAGAAAACTGTTTTCAAAAACCTTTTGTGCGAGAGACATACCTTTTGGTTCTTCTTTTCTCGGCAGTGATGTCTGACTTCTGTCGATATAGATTCATTGACATTCTTCTATGGCTTTCCCTTGAAAGTTTTACCTCTGTAGATCATTTCAGGATCCCTTTTTGCTCCCCCTTGATCTAATCACCTCTGTAGATCAGGAATTTTCCATTTGCTCCCCCTTGACCTATGCTTGGATCAAAGAATGATAAGTTTTGCATAGAACATAGGTCATATCTTCCAGAGGTTCTGTCGGTGTTGTCAGAGGTTCTGAGTAGACTTACAGAAGCTCTGTGATTTTAAGAACTATTTAAGATTGAGAACTTACATACAGAAATAAATTAATTAAATCAAAAATAATTAGAAATATATACATATTTACAGAAGATAAAGCTCTACTTACAGAGGATTTTTACGTCATATTGATCATTCCTAACTTACCCACCAAGAAATTGAATATTTTCTCGTCTAAAGCTTTGGTGAATAAGTCCGCGAGTTGGTATTCTGTGGGCACGAAATGCATCTCGATTGTACCGTATTCAACATGATGTTTCAAGAAATGGTACCTTATATCGATATGCTTGGTTTTTGAGTGTTGCACAGGATTGGCAGAGATAGCAATGGCACTCTTGGAATCACAGAAGATAGGTATTTTGAATAGGATGTGGCCGTAGTCTTTTAGCTGAGTCTTCATCCATAGAAACTGAGAACAACAGCTAGCAGCAGCAACGTATTCAGCTTCTGCAGTGGATGTTGAGACACAATTTTGCTTTTTTGGAGGTCCAACTGACTAGTTTACCACCTAGGAATTGACAACTCCCAGAGGTACTCTTTCTGTCGAGCATGCATCCTCCATAGTCTGAATCTGTATAAGCTTTAAGACTAAAACCAGAGTTCTGTGGATACCAGAAACCGAGATTTTTGGTCCCCTTTAGATATCTAAAGATTCTTTTCACAGCATCATAGTGTGATTTCTTTGGATTAGCTTGATAACGTGCACAAAGACATGTGGCATGCATAATGTCAGGTCTGCTTGCAGTTAAGTATAACAGAGATCCAATCATGCCTCTGTAGAGAGTGCATTCTACAGAGATGCCATCTGGATCTAAGGATAACTTATTTCCAGTGGCCATTGGAGTTTTCATTGCAGAGGTATCAGAGAGGCTATACTTGAAAAGAATGTCAGAGACATATTTGGCCTGATTTATAAAAATTCCCTCTGATGCTTGTTTGACTTGGAGTCCGAGGAAGAATGTTAGTTCTCCCATCATACTCATTTCAAACTCACTCTGCATGAGTTTTTCAAAACTTTTGCACTCTTCTGTGTTAGAAGACCCAAAAATTATGTCGTCCACATAGATTTGTACAAGCATTATTTCACTGTTTTTACGTTTATAGAATAAGGTAGTATCTGTTGTACCTCTGTTGTAGGCATTTACTAGAAGAAAGGTAGAAAGTCGTTCGTACCATGCTCTTGGAGCCTGTTTCAGTCCGTACAGAGCCTTTTCAAGGTAGTATACATGCTTTGGGAACTTTGAGCTTTCAAACCCTGGTGGCTGATTTACGTAAACCTCTTCTTGGATTTCACCGTTGAGAAAAGCTGATTTTACGTCCATCTGATAAACTTTAAATCCTCTGTGGGCTGCGAAGGCTAAGAATATTCTTATTGCTTCGAGTCGTGCGACAGGGGCAAAAGTCTCATCGTAGTCTATGCCTTCTTCTTGTCTATATCCCTTGGCCACCAATCGTGCTTTGTTTCTGATGACCACTCCATCTTCATCCTTCTTATTTCTGTAGACCCACTTAGTCCCAATGGCCTGTTTCCCTCGTGGCAGAGGTACTAAAGTCCATACTCTGTTACGCTCAAACTGCAGAAGTTCTTCTTGCTTGGCGTCTACCCAGTTTGGGTCATCTAGTGCTTCATAAATCTTCTTTGGTTCTATCACACTAATAAAATTTGTAAAGAAACAAAAATTAGCAGTGGCAGACCTGGTTTTTACTGAGTCAGAAGGTTCTTCGATTATTTGGCTTGGAGGATGGTTTTTGTCCACTGAGTGGTGCGAGGAAGATGGTCATCAATGTCATCGAACCTTTCTTTAGAAGCTTCTTGTGGATCTTCTTCTTGTATAGCCTCTGTCGTTCTTCTTACCTTGGTAGAAGATTCTACCATTTGTGGAATGATTGGTATGAGTGGTGGTGGAGTTTGTTCCTCTGAGGACGTATAGTCTTGGTCCTCAATTTCCTCTGTAATTGGTTCTTCTGTGGATTGTGGAGTTTGTTTTTCAGCAGCTTCTGTGGTCGTTTTTCTTGATGTTTCATCTTCTGCATTTTCTTCTTCGGCATTTGCATCTGTAGTATTTATAGAAGAAGATGAAGCATTATTTGGACCAGTTAGAGTCATACCTGTAGGATTTTGTCCAACAGAGGATGGTTCTTCAGAAACTCTGATGGTTCTAACAGAAGGATCAATGTCATCGTGGAACATCTCTAAAAATAGAAGATTCAAGTCTTCTTTCGTTTGCGAGATGCCAGAGGTTTCTTTTTTAAGTTCGAGTTCTGAACGGATTTGCTCAGAAGTCATTTGGAAAGAATCATCAAAAGAAACATTGATACTTTCTATGATTTTGCGAGATCTTGTAAGGTATACTCTGTAGGCTTTGGAAGTGGCAGAGTATCCAATGAATTTTCCTTCTCAGCTTTTACTTCAAACTTTCCTCTTGAATCTCTGTCGTTTAAAACAAAGCATTTACATCCAAACACATGGAAAAACTTGATGTTTGGCCGCCTTTTGTTGATCAGTTCGTAAGGAGTCTTGATGTGTCTTTTCACAATGGTTGACCGATTCTGTGTGTAACAAGCGGTAGAAATTGCTTCTGCCCAAAAGTTCATCGGTAATCCGTATGCTGATAGCATAGTTCTTGCGGCCTCCACGAGCGTTCGATTCTTCCTTTCGACTACGCCATTCTGCTGTGGAGTGCGTGCGGCAGAGAAGTTCTGTGATATTCCTTCTGTAGAAAGATAGGCTTCAATGACAGAGTTTTTAAATTCTGTGCCATTGTCACTTCTAAACTTCTGTATTCTGCATTCATAAAGAACTTGGATTCTTTTCATTAGATTAATCAAGATGTTTGGAACATCCGATTTCTTTCGAACAAATTCAACCCATGTGAAGCGCGAATACTCATCAATTAAGACAAGTATATATTTCTTGCCACCTAGGCTCTGTATGGCAATGGGACCGCAGAGGTCGACATGAAGCATGTACAGAGGCCTAGTGCAAGACACATCTGGTTTGCCTCTGTGGGAAGCTCTTCTGAGTTTTCCCATTTCACAGGCAGAACACAAGTGATCCTTATTAAATTTAACATTAGGCAAACCTTTAACTAGATCAAGTTTGACCAGTTTATCCAAGGTGTGAAAGTTCAAGTGACAGAACCTGTTATGCCATAACCAGGCTTCTTTACTTTCGCAAGCTACAAGGCAAACTTTGTCCTTGGTTGTTGAACAAAAGTTCATCAGATACAGATCACCTTTTCTTTCGGCTCGCAGAAGTTCCATTCCTGTGTCTTCACTTTGCAGAGAGCAGAAAGTCCTTTTGAACAAGACATCAAATCCTGTATCACAGAGTTGACTTACACTGAGTAGGTTGTGTTTAAGGCCATTCACATATGCAACTTTGTATACAGAGACGTTTTCCTTCTGTATGACTCCATAGCCTTTGATGTGTCCCTTCTTGTTGTCTCCAAAAGTTACAGATCCACCATCGTGTGTTTCTTTGTACGTGGATAGTAAACTTCTGTCGCCAGTCATGTGCCTTGAGCATCCGGAGTCAAGATACCAAATTGGCACATACCGCTTCTGTAAGACAATCACAGAGACTTAGGTACCCATATCCATATGGGTCCAATATTGTTAGAATTTTTCAAGTCTGCCTTAGCATTCTTGAAATACAATATATTTTTTGTAGAAAGATCAGATTGTATCTCTCTAGGTTTTGACTTTAGAGTTTGAATTTTAGTGGAGAGTAAGCAATCTGGACTTGAGAAGTGATTTTTCAATCTGAACATAAGATCAAAACAATGACAGTATTTAATATGAGACGTGATTTGTTTGAACTTTTCATTGAATTCATTGAACTAAGTCACAGAGGCATTACATTCGTTCTTAACATTAGATTTCCTATTACAAGAAGATCTATGAATACTAGAATGTTTTTTGCAAAAATCTTGTTTAGGTCATGCCTTCTGTGAGTCTCTTCTGTGGTGAACGTCTGTCTTCACTGTCACAGAGGAAAGATATTTGTTAGCTTCAGGCCTTAAAGGTTTTGAAAATTTTGAGCTTTTAGGATTTTCAGAGTCCTTTTTCAAATTATCAAGCTTTGTAGAGGTTTTGACTTGTATACACATTTTTATAAAATCTGGACAGATAGGTATCTCTGTGATTTTCTCTTTTGGAGAAATTGTTCTGTTAAGAACCTCAGAGGAGAATTTAACATCCTCTGTGTCACAGTGAATTATCCCTGATTTAGAATCAGTCTTTGAGTCGTCAGAGGATGAATCGTCCTCATATACAGAGGTTGAGTCATCTCCTTCGACAGAGGCTGGATTTTCTGAGCATGTATCGTACGAGTTTTCTTCCTCTGTAGAAAAACTTTCATAGATGGCAGAGGTTTCAGATGAGATCTCTTCAGCGAGAATTTGATCTATAGAAGATGTACAAAGATTTTCTAAAACATTTGATTTCAAAACTTCCAAAATTTCTTTTTCAATTGATCTTTTAAGATTTTCTTCTGAAAAGATGGGTTTAAACTCAGGAGCTTTTGCAGATAATTTCTTTTTGACAACTATCATACAGACAAAAGCGACCTGTGTTTGAGTCTCTGGTTTACCAAACTTAAAGATACCAATCTGATCTTGTGTTTTCAGATATTTCTTTGGTTTGATTCCTCTGTTAACAGAGGTTGAAGATGATGAATCTGTGTTTTCAAACCACACATTGATCATCTTCGTATGTTTCCTTAAGTGAGGTTCTTCAGAGATTTTAACCCTCTTACTTACAGAGAGTAAGTTTGGAAAAATTGGTTTATTTGTTTTTCCTACCACAAACAGAGAAGACAGAGGTTTAAGTCTTTTGCCTTCAACACCTAGAGTAATATCATCGTACCCTATACCTCGTCTTCCTATTTGTGAGTTTACTTTCTCATACACCTTCTGTGCATCTTTATAGTTTTTAAGTAAAACCTCCCTTCTGAGTAGATCTTGCCAAAGTACCTCTCTCTCTTTTTGAAAGTATTCTTTGAGAGCTCTTATGTCAGTTGTTTCACTCCTAGAAACTGAAAGCTCTTTAGTTTTGACTTTTAAAGCAGAGGTTAATTCAGAAATTTGCCTTTTTAAAGGATCTACATTTTTGCTCCAATATTTTTCTACTCTTTCCTTTTCTTCAAAATTTTTGGCTTTTTCTTGAGTGAGAAGCTTTACTTCTCTCTCATTAAAGGTGAGTCTTTTCTGAATACTTTCATTTATCTCTTTGAGTTCAATCAATTCAATGTTAAGTCTAACTGAATCATTTTCTACATATTTAATACAAGAGGTAGAGTTTGAAATGGATACCTCATTGTCAGTGCCCGAGTCGACTTCTGCCATGCCACAGAACAGGGCATTGGTGGTGAATTCATCATCAGATGTAGAGTCTGACTCGAAGTCCTCTTTATTTGCTTCAGAATGCCCTTTGTTCGCCATTAGGGATTTTTGTGCATAATATTCAGCCTTCTTTTTGTAAAAAGCTGAGTCCTTTTGTGGGCAATTTTGTCTACTTCTGCAATCTTTTGCGAAATGGCCTGGCTTGCCGCAGTTGAAGCAACCTTGGGAGGTGTTTCCAGTTCGATCGTCGGACTTCTGTTGGTCTCCACCTTTCTCTGTTCGGCATTCGTTTGCATAATGACCAGGCTTACCACATTTGTAGCATTCTTGTGTGTGGCCTACCTTGTCATCTGACCTCTGTCGGTCATTTCCTCTGTAGTTTCTATCGCTCGACCTCTGTCGGTCACTTCTGTAGTCTGACCTCTGTCGGTCAGTTGATTCTTCTCTTCTTTCATCATCTCTTCTATCTCTCTGGTTGTCTCTGCTATATCTGTCATTTCCAAAATTTCTTTGATTACCTCTGAACTCTCTTGTCAATAGAGCCAATGATTTAGCTAATGACGCAAGAGTTATTTCTTCCTCTATCAGCTCGTCTTCTTCGATATCAACCATCACTATCTTCTTTTTCTCCTTCTTCTTTTCATCTGTTGCTCTCTCATTTCTTGGTCTCTCTGTAGCCTCTGTTGTTTTACTAACCAATGCGTATGGTGCAATAGCTATTGTTTTAGCCTGTGCTATTTGAGGCTCTTTTGCAGCTAGTGTTCCATAGAGATCAGAGAGTGTCCATGAGTCTAGATCTTGGTTTGTTTGTAAAGACATAGACAGTTGAAGCCACTCATCATTCAGACTCTTTAGAAACATGACGTTATTTTCTTCCGAGGTTCTGTGAATGCCAGACTTTCTACATTTGTTTATGAGAGAGTTGAACCTGTCGTACGTTGTTTGCAGAGATTCTGTTGCAGAGGCTCTAAATGCATGATATTCATTTATGTACTGAGCCCTTCGGTTCTTCTGTGTTTTAGCACCCCCTTCCAACTGTCTTTCTAATTCTTTCCAAAGATCGTGCGCAGTTTCGCATGCATCTAAGGATTGAAAAAGTTCGTTGGGATAGCCATTATCAGGATTCTTTTTGTTTTCTGTGCAACTTCATCTTCTGCCTTATCTTCATTTGACCATTCTTCTTTTGGTTTTGGTTTTTGATGTTCAGGGATTTCTGGAGATTCAGCAGTAGCTGGTACTCGTGGTACTGCTATCATGGGAACATGAGGAAGGTTGTAAAGATATTGTACTAGATTTTTTTCAGTACCCTCAAAGAAATGAACCATTCTTATCTTCCATTGAGGATACTCATCTCGTAGGAGAGTAGGGGGCTTGGTGTGTGAACCAGCAGTAAAGAAGTTATTTGTATTTGTCATTTTTAAGGTTCTGAAAAGATAGTATGATTTAAAGAGTATGAGTCTGAAGATCTGGAAAGTTTTCTGGGTTTGAACAGTTCCCAGAGTACACTTTAATGGAGTTTTAACCTAGAGATGAGGAATAGGAAAAAAATGATTTCTATCACTAATCTTGTAAAAACGAGGATCACTTGATATTGAAAATCAAGCTTTGCTCTGATACCAATTGTTGGTTCCCGGGTTTGTTTAAACAAGATTATCAGATCTATTAGTTCAAGTTTGAGTTTGATGCGGAAGCGTATTTGAAGAACTAATAGATATGTTTGATAAATTTAGAACATAATATAAATAAACAGTGAACAGGAAATAATATCTCAAAGTTTACTGAATATATATATTAAGAACAGATTCAAGAACTGTGAGTTAAGCAAAGCTTTTAAAACAAATATGACTCTCAAAGTGTTTAAAGCTTGTGATGTTTTTCTCTCTTGAATTCTTGTTTCGATTGTTCGATTGATCGATCGATGGATAGGAAGAACTCAACATGAGTCTTCCTTATATACTACTCTAAAGGGACCATAAAGCATATGCTACTATTCACAAAGGACGGTATGAATAGTTGGACGGATGGCATGAACAGTTGGACGTGCTGTTTTGCATTTAATGCAGCAGACGTCTATTGTGTACTAAGCCCTATTGAATCCAACCAGAGTTTGACACGTTGCAGTTGGACAGGGCATGCTACCATGCAAGTTGATGAACATGTCCTGTAACAGTAGCAAGATATTATAAATATCTTTTAAGTCTTTGTTGAAGACCGCAGAGGCTCTGTGAAGTGCCACAGAGGTTCTGCGGTTTGGTCCTTAGAAGAGCAGTCTTCACCGGATTTCGAGTCTTTGGTCTTCTTTGCGCGTATGACAGAGCTTCTGTAGGGCGCCTCTTTAGCTTCTGTAGCTTCTTGACCTTGATCTCTCGGTAAGTTCGGCAGAGCCTCTGTAAGAGGCTTTCTTCAGTTAGCCTATTTTTTACTACTTCTAAATACTTCTATGATTAGGAAGATTGAAGCTAACAAATACGGTACAATCGAGATGCATTTCGTGCCAACAGAATACCAACTCGCGGACTTATTCACCAAAGCTTTTGACGAGAAAAGATTGAATTTCTTGGTAGGTAAGTTAGGAATGATCAATATGACGTAAAAATCCTCTGTAAGTATAGCTTATCTTCTGTAAATACGTGTATAAATATATTGCGTTATTTATTGCTTTGATTGATTTCTTTCTGTATGTAAATTCTCAATCTTAGATAGTTCTTGAAATCACAGAGCTTATGTGGGTCTGCTCAGAACCTCTGACGACCCCTACAGAACCTCTGGTAAACATGACCTATGTACTATGCAAAACTTATCCTATTTTGATCCAAGCATAGGTCAAGGGGAAGCAGAAGGAAATTACTTGATCTACAGAGATGGTTAGATCAAGGGGGAGCAAAAGAAACCTTGAAATGATCTACAGAGGTTAATCTTTCAAGGGGAAGCCAAAGAAGAGTGTCGATGAATCTATATCGTCAGAAGTCAGACATCACTGCCGAGAAAAGAAGAACCAAAAGGTATGTCTCATACAAAAGGTTTTTGAAAACAGTTTTCTGGGACACAAATTGTCAAATACGTCCTAAAAATACTGGGAATAACTTTTCAAAAATAAAATTTTTTAAATTTTTAATAATTTTTGAATTATGAGAAATTTCAGGTCATAGAGCTTCTGCTGAGCTCAACAGAAGTTCTGCCAGAACACTGCTCTATAATCGCAAATTTAACTCGAAAACCGAATACACAGAAATACACACACCATGACCTTCTCGCACAAAACATTTTCCAAAATAGTTTTCTCGAACACCAACTTTCAAATATGTCCGAAAAACATTTCTTAATGCAAATCAAAACTTGGATGATCAAAATTGTTAATAGATTTTTAGTTGTGAGAAATTTTCACTCATAGAGCTTCTGCTGGCCTTGACAGAGCTTCTACAAGTTCCTACAGAGCCTTAAAACCTTTGTGAACGAAATTTCTTCACTAAAATCCTATTAATCCTCTACAATGATTTTACAAATGTTTTGGTCAAAATAGAACCTACAGAGTCATGATAACAATGAGATATATGAGAAAAGGGTGAAAATCCAAGATTTTCAAAATCACAGATCTTCTGTAAACCACAGAGCTTCTGTGAATTTGGTATTTAGGCATTTCTGTAAACAGTAACGGTTACTTTTACTGAGAGTGAAAATCATGTGGCTAAGCACAACCCCACGTGCCTAGCATTAATGGGCGGCGCACGACGTCCTGTCATCCTCTGACATGGCCTACGTGTCTCATTTTCATTGGGCGTACATGGCACGTTTTTTTTGGAAAGTTGAACCCGCCGTTCTAACTCAAGTACGGATTCCAAATAATTATCCATTGCCAAATATTCTTACCCTTTTGAATTCTACCGTTTTACACACCTATAAAACCCAAGCTTACCCTCTCATAAAATCTTTACGAACCCTCTTTCTTCTCCGGCGAAACCCTGCAAAAACCTGCAAGTATCTTATTCTCATTACCAATGGCTTCATCTTCTCAAGCTATCTCCCCTGCACACTCTCCGGAGAACTCATCGGAACACTCCCCTGCTCATTCTGAACATTCAGAAAACCCCCACCTCGCCAAAAATGCCGAACAAGAAGATTCCGGCGACTCAGCAGACTTTGCTCCAACCACCCATCTCCAAAACTTTATCGCAAAGGAGCACTTTGAAAAGGTACTACCCATCAAATCCAATAACTGCTATTTGGTCCCCTCACTCACTGCTTTCGGCGAAGCCCATGCCCTTCTTCTAAACATCATGGAAAACCATATTCTCTTTCCTGTGCAACATTAAAAAACCATTGCCATCTCTGCCAATCCTGTGCAACATTCAAAAACCAAGCATATTGATATAAGGTACCACTTCTTGAAACATCATGTTGAATACGGTACAATCGAGATGCATTTCGTGCCCACAGAATATCAACTCGCGGACTTATTCCCCAAAGCTTTAGATGAGAAAAGATTCAATTTCTTGGTGGGTAAGTTAGGAATGATCAATATGACGTGAAAATCCTCTGTAAGTATAGCTTATCTTCTGTAAATATGTGTATAAATATATTGCTTTATTTTATTACATTGATTGATTTCTTTCTGTATGTAAATTCTCAATCTTAAAAATAATTCTTGGAAACACAGAACTTCTGTGGGTCTGCTCAGATCCTCTGACGACCCCTACAGAACCTCTAGAAAACATGACCTATGTTCTATGCAAAACTTATCATTCTTTGATCCAAGCATAGGTCAAGGGGGAGTAATGTAATAACCAGGTATTTTATTTAATTTAAAATATAAGAATTTTATAAGTTTATATGGGTATTTTAAGGAATGAGAAGTTAAGGGGTAAGTTTTAATTTTAATGAAAGTTTAGGGGTATATTTGGTTAAATGGAACAAGTTTAAGGTTCATTTGGAAAGTTGGGTGACACCTCCTGTTAGCCAAAACCGACTTTCAGTCTATAGGAATGAGGTGTCAACTTTTTACCATTTTTAGCAAAGTGTTGTGTGTGCCTAGGTGGTGTTTTCGATTTTAGAGAGAGAGTGAGAGAGGTCGAAGGAAACTAAGGAAGAGGAAGAAGTATCTGATTGTTTGCAGCTGAGTTTAAGATTCAATTCATCTGAAACAACAAGGTAATAATCCATCCTAATTCTTCTTTTATGTATAATGGGTTTTACATGAACTTTAGAAGTGGGTTATGTTATTTTTAGAAGGTATATGAATTTTGGGTTTGGAATAGTGTTCTAATGGTAGTATAAAACATATCTGCTAAGTTACATAAACATGCATAGAATAAAACTACAAAAATCTGGGTTTTTGGATGAAACAGTAGACTGAGATATTCATCGAAGTCGCAGTAGGCTATATTCATCGAAGTCGGAATAGACGACTGCGACATTCATCGGAGTCGCAATGGTTGGTTGCGACTTGGGTATGAAGTCGCAATGGTCGTTTGCGACTTGGCTTGGAATCGCAGTAGTTGATTGCGATTCGGGGTTGGAATCGCAATAGAGGGTTGCGACTCCAGGGTGGAATCGCAATGGAGGGTTGCGACTTAGGGTGAAATCGCAATAGTGGGTTACGACTCCATGGTGGAATCGCAATATTGGGTTGCGACTTCAGGGTGGGATCGCAATAGGAGATTGCGACTTGGTACTGTTCATTGCGACTTAAGTTGAGAATTTTGTAAGTTTAAGTATTAAAAGAGATATTTGGTATTTTATCTGATTTCAGATTTGGTGAAAGATCGACGTACGTGAGTTATCTTGGAAGGGTTTTTGTGATAAAAACAAGGTGAGTTTTTATTTGAAATGTTTTCAAATGGAATACATATAGGTGATTTAATGTAATATGGTGCATATAGTGTTTATATGAATATTACATTGTATGAGTACTAGTTGGTCGGGCTTAGGACCGGTGAAAGTTGGCTGTACAAAGGGACAATGGTGTTGGCTGTATTTAGTACAACGGTGTAAATTAATTAATTGGCTTGCTACCAATTAATATGGCCAAGGAAAAGAAAAGAGATAGAGATGGAAAGATACATGAGTCATATTTGGTATTTTTACGTGAATTATGTGCAAATGTTTTCTTTTACTAACGGGGATTTTTCTCACTAGACCTCAAGGTCTAACCCTCGTTTTTGTTTTAAAATATGTATTCCAGGTCATGGAGCAAACAAGAGACAATGATAGGATTTATCATGTTAGCTTTTGTGGATGTTGAATGATTATGAAGATTTCAGTTATAATTAGTAGTTGTTATGTATTTTACTTTATTCGAAAAAGTTTGTACTGAAAGACCAAATTGTAGAATTTAAGGGACCGTATTTGAATTACGATATGTTATTTTGTGGTGAATTATATGAAACTTGTATGTTGGGATTAAGGGATGTTACAAATGGTATCAGAGCCTTAGTTTAAGAGATTTAGGTATTAGTATCTGTACCTAGACTTAAACTGCATGCGAAGTAGGAGGTCCTTGTTATTTTAGAACCTTGGGATGATAAATATAAAAAGGTAGAAGGAACCTCATGTAAGGTAATTTCAGATTACACCTGGCCAGTGTAATTATGATCTTACAGGTACATGTTGGAACCAGAATACTTTATTATATGGGGCATGTGCTTATGTGTATATTAACCTTGTTTGAATCAACAGAATGGCAAGTGGAACGAGACGAACAAACCGAGAAGGGGAAGGGAATCCGAATAGATCTAATCCAACAGCTGGTGGAAGGGGAAGCGGGGGAGAAAGAGGTAGAGGTAGGTCAGGGGGCAGAGTACAGGGGCGAGGCACAGAGTTTGTTACGAGAGACGACCTAGCGAATGAAATGGGAAGACTTCAGGCAAATATACAAGCTATGTTTAACCAGACTCACCATTCGGAAACAGAAATACCAGACCCTACCCTTGAAAACGAAGTGCCTATCGCACCTATTGTCACATCAGCACCCAGAAAGTGTGATTATAAAATGTTTTTAAGCTGTAAACCACCCAATTATGGAGGGGACAGAGATCCAGTAAAAGCAATGCGATGGCTGAATGAGGTTGAAGCTGTATTTAAGACCAGTAAATGCGCGGAAGAAGATAAAGTGTTATATGGAACAGCAATGTTGAAAGCAGACGCCTTGTATTGGTGGGAAGCCCTTATTGACTCTGAAGGACCTGAGGTATATTCAACTTTTACTTGGGGCAAATTCTCGAGAGCATTTAAGGAACAGTTTTGCCCGCAAGCCGCAGTTAGACAGTTGGAAGAGGAATTCCTGAGCCTACAACAAGGAAATTTGTCAGTAAGAGACTACACTGCTCGCTTCTTGGAAAAGTCGCGTTTTGGGGAGTATTATGTTGCCACCGAAAAGATGAAGATGGAAAGGTATGTATTCGGATTGAATTCAGAGATTAGGAAGTTAGTGACTGCAGTGAGACCTAATACTTTTTCAGAAGCAGTAAATGCTGCGGAAAATGTGGAGCGAGACAATAAGCGGGATGTTGGGGATAAGAGTGCGGGAAAGAGAAAATGGGAAGGACCACCACACGATGTGAAGAAGTCTGGATTTCAGCGATTTGATAGTCGTCCACCTTTTAGAGCAGCTGAAAGACCTTGCCCAAAGTGCCACCGTTTTCACCAAGGAAGCTGTCAGGTAGATCCTAGAAACTGTTATAAGTGCGGGAAGTTTGGGAACATTGCTAAAGATTGTAGGGTGGTTAGATTTTGTTATTCATGCAATTCGCCAGATCATCTTCAATCAGATTGTCCACTGGGAAGAATACCATCGGGTGGCACGTCAACAAGAGCATCGGGTGTTAGACCAACAGCACCGAGGTCAGAGCCAACAAGAGCAAGAGGCCGTTCATTTCAGATGACAGCAAAGGAAACGGAGGAAACTCCGGACGTAGTTACAGGTACTTTCTTAATAAATTCCACACGTGCTAAGGTGTTATTTGATTCTGGTGCAAACCGATCGTTTGTGTCTCCTTCATTTGCTGCTTACATGCGTTTAAAGCCGAAAGTGTTAGATCATGCTTTATTGGTAGATACGGCAAATGAAAATCAAGTATCAGTTAAAGAAGTATTTGATAGTTGCGTGATAGATATAGAAGGGTGCGGGGTACCGATCCAGTTATTTCCAATAGCCTGGTAGAGTTTGATGTGGTAGTGGGAATGGACTGGTTAGCCGAGAACCAAGCTAATATAAATTGTGATAAGAAGTTAATAAACGTTGTGTTACCTGAAAAAGGGCCGGTAGTGATTTATGGCGATCGTAGGAATTATCAGTATAATCTTATTAACATGATAAAAGCCCGTAAGTGTGTTAGTAAAGGTTGTCAGAGTTACTTAGCTTATGTAATAGATACTAAGCTAGAGAAGAGTAAGTTGGAAGACATTCCAATTGTTAGTGATTTTCCAGAAGTATTTCCTGAAGACTTGAACAGTCTTCCGCCCATTAGACAGGTAGAGTTCGGTATAGATCTAATTCCTGGAGCCAACCCTGTAGCCCGTGCTCCGTATCGTTTGGCGCCTCCGGAAATGAAAGAAATGATGGCACAACTGCAAGATCTATCCGATAAGGGTTTCATCAGACCAAGTTCTTCACCGTGGGGAGCACCAGTATTATTTGTGAAAAAGAAGGATGGTTCGATGAGAATGTGTATCGACTACAGAGAATTGAATAAACGCACGATCAAAAACAAGTATCCTCTACCTAGAATTGATGACCTCTTCGATCAATTAGTTGGAGCTTGTTGTTTCTCCAAGATTGATTTAAGATCCGGTTATCATCAGTTGAAGGTCAAAGAAGAAGACGTGTTGAAAACTTCTTTTCGCACCAGGTACGGTCACTATGAGTTTCTAGTAATGCCATTTGGATTGACAAACGCTCCAGCCTCCTTTATGGATTTAATGAATCGGGTATGTAAGCAATATCTTGATAAATTCGTCATCGTATTTATCGATGATATACTTATTTATTCCCTATCCAAAGAGGATCATGCACGACATCTTCGTTTGATTTTGGAATTATTGAAGAAAGAAAAGTTGTATGCGAAATTTTCAAAGTGTGAATTCTGGTTGCGGGAAGTTCAGTTTTTGGGGCATATAGTTTCTGAAAAGGGTATACAAGTCGATCCGATGAAAGTGGAAGCAGTTGAAAAATGGGAACCACCAAAGACAGCAACAGAAGTACGAAGTTTTCTGGGTTTGGCCGGCTACTACCGAAAGTTCATAAAAGATTTCTCTCGTATTGCCACACCGTTGACGAAACTGACTCGGAAGATTTTGAAGTTCGAATGGAAGGCAGAACAGGACGAAGCATTCAAGATATTAAAGGAGAAACTCTGCAGCGCGCCGATATTAGCATTGCCAGAAGGTTCGGATGATTTTGTAGTCTACAGTGATGCTTCTAAGTTAGGTTTGGGATGTGTACTCATGCAACGTGGAAAAGTAATTGCCTATGCTTCTCGTCAATTAAAGGATCATGAAAGGCAATATCCTACCCATGATATGGAACTTGCAGCGGTTGTCTTTGCATTGAAGATTTGGAGACATTATCTGTATGGTTCCAAATGTCAAATTTTTACTGATCATAAGAGTCTTCAACATCTTTTTGATCAAAAGGAACTGAATATGAGGCAAAGAAGGTGGCTAGAGTTAGTGAATGATTATGATTGTGAAATCCTTTATCACCCAGGCAAAGCGAATGTGGTGGCAGATGCAGTAAGTCGACAAGAAAGAAGTGGAACGATAAAGGCGATATCTTTAAGAGCTGAACTTCTTCCAAACATTTTTTACGAATTACTGAAGTGCCAAATAGATGCTTATCAAGAAGAAAGTTTGAAATCTGAACGGTTGGTTGGGATATCAGCATTGCTTGGGAAAGATAACCGTGGGTTGTTGTGTTTGGGGAATAGGATTTGGGTACCTCGTTTGGGTGGATTACGTGATCGTGTACTGCAAGAAGCTCATCAATCTCGATTCTCCATTCATCCAGGTACAAATAAAATGTATAGAGATCTGAAGCAATTTTACTGGTGGCCGGGGATGAAAAGAAGCATTGCAAAGTATGTGGAGGAATGTACTACTTGCAAGAAGGTGAAGATTGAACATCAAAAACCGTTTGGTTAACTGCAACAATTAGAAATTCCAGTGTGGAAATGGGATTAGATCACAACTGATTTCATTACCAAGTTACCAAGAACTTCAAAGGGATTCGATTCTATTTGGGTGATTGTGGATAGGTTGACAAAGTCTGCTCATTTCTTGCCGATAAAAGAAACCGATTCTTTGGAACGTTTGGCCAAACTGTACATTAATGAAATAGTAACTCGACATGGAGTACCAATTTCGATTATTTCTGATCGAGATAGTCGTTTTACTTCTAGATTCTGGAGAAGCTTTCAAAAAGAAATGGGAACACAAATCAAGTTGAGTACATCATATCATCCACAGACTGATGGACAAAGCGAAAGAACAATTCAGACGTTAGAAGATATGCTTCGGGCTTGTATAGTTGATTTTGGAGGATCATGGGATAAACATTTGCCTTTGATAGAGTTCGCTTACAACAACAGTTATCATTCTAGTATTCAGGCGGCACCGTTTGAAGTATTGTATGGTAGGAAATGCCGAACGCCTTTGTGTTGGAATGAAGTGGGGGAAAAGCAGTTAGCAGGGCCAGAAATAGTACAGTTAACAGCAGATAAGATTACTCAGATCCGGGATAGATTGAAAACGGCACAAGACAGACAGAAAAGTTATGCAGATCGACGCCGGAAACCGTTAGAATTTCAGGTTGGGGAATTTGTGATGTTAAAAGTTTCACCTTGGAAAGGAGTCATACGTTTTGGGAAGCAAGGTAAACTCAGTCCGCGGTATATTGGGCCATTTGAAATTACAGAAAGAATTGGTGAAGTAGCATACAGATTGGATCTTCCGTTGGAATTGAGCAGGATTCACAACGCGTTTCATGTGTCGAATTTTCGAAAGTGTTTGGTATCACCAGATCAGGCAGTATCTCTACCGGATATACAAGTGGATGAAAAGTCGAACTATGTAGAGGAACCGGAAGCGATAGTTGATCACAAGGTTAAAGTATTGAGGAATAAGGAGATCAGGCAGGTAAAGGTTCAATGGAAACATCATAGGGGTCAGGATGCGACATGGGAATCAGAGTCGGAGATGAGAGCCAAATACCCTCATCTGTTCACTTGACTGAATTCCGGGACGAAATTCTTTTAAGGGGGAGATGTTGTAATAACCAGGTATTTTATTTAATTTAAAATATAAGAATTTTATAAGTTTATATGGGTATTTTAAGGAATGAGAAGTTAAGGGGTAAGTTTTAATTTTAATGAAAGTTTAGGGGTATATTTGGTTAAATGGAACAAGTTTAAGGTTCATTTGGAAAGTTGGGTGACACCTCCTGTTAGCCAAAACCGACTTTCAGTCTATAGGAATGAGGTGTCTCCTTTTTACCATTTTTAGCAAAGTGTAGTGTGTGCCTAGGTGGTGTTTTCGATTTTAGAGAGAGAGTGAGAGAGGTCGAAGGAAACTAAGGAAGAGGAAGAAGTATCTGATTGTTTGCAGCTGAGTTTAAGATTCAATTCATCTGAAACAACAAGGTAATAATCCATCCTAATTCTTCTTTTATGTATAATGGGTTTTACATGAACTTTAGAAGTGGGTTATGTTATTTTTAGAAGGTATATGAATTTTGGGTTTGGAATAGTGTTCTAATGGTAGTATAAAACATATCTGCTAAGTTACATAAACATGCATAGAATAAAACTACAAAAATCTGGGTTTTAGGATGAAACAGTAGGCTGAGATATTCATCGAAGTCGCAATAGACGACTGCGACATTCATCGGAGTCGCAATGGTTGGTTGCGACTTGGGTATGACGTCGCAATGGTCGTTTGCGACTTGGCTTGGAATCGCAGTAGTTGATTGCGATTGGGGTTGGAATCGCAATAGAGGGTTGCGACTCCAGGGTGGAATCGCAATGGAGGGTTGCGACTTAGGGTGAAATCGCAATATTGGGTTGCGACTTCAGGGTGGGATCGCAATAGGAGATTGCGACTTGGTACTGTTCATTGCGACTTAAGTTGAGAATTTTGTAAGTTTAAGTATTAAAAGAGATATTTGGTATTTTATCTGATTTCAGATTTGGTGAAAGATCGACGTACGTGAGTTATCTTGGAAGGGTTTTTGTGATAAAAACAAGGTGAGTTTTTATTTGAAATGTTTTCAAATGGAATACATATAGGTGATTTAATGTAATATGGTGCATATAGTGTTTATGTTAGCTTCAATCTTCCTAATCATAGAAGTATTTAGAAGTAGTGAAAAATAGGCTAAGTATAGAAAAGCCTCTCACAGAGGCTCTGCCACTTCTTCCAGAAGATCAAGTCCAGAAAGCCACAGAAGCTACAGAGGTAATCACAGAACCTCTGTAGTGCGCAAGAAGAAGATCAACTCGGAAACAAGTGGACTGCTCCACAGAAGGTCAGACAATAGAACCTCTGTAATGCCTTACAGAGCCTCTGTGGTCTGCTATGAAGACTTGGAAGATATTACTGGGTACGTTCATCAACTTGCATGGAAAAGTACTGTCAAAACACGTGTCAAGCTCTGAGTGGACTCAATAGGGCATTGTACAAAATAGACGTCTGCGCCATTTAATGCATTTACCAATAGTACATCTGCTCCATTAAATGCGCATGGCTCAAACAACTGCTCACACCATCCAGTCAACTGCTCACACCATCCAGTTCACTATTCATGCCGTAAAAGGAACAGTGACCTACTTCATAGTCTTCTAAGAGTAGTATAAAACGAAGTCTCAGGTTGAGATCTTCCTAAGGACGAATACACAAGGAATCACCAATACTCTCAAGCTTTATTGTCAAATATCTGAGTGTTATATTCTCACACACACCAACAGTTCTTAATCTGTTCTTCGTGTTGTTATTATATATTGAATAACAGTAACTGTTCAAGAAATCCTTTTCATTCTTTACTGTTTTCTTTATATGTGTGCGTTCTAATATCTATCAAACCTATCTGTTAGTTTAATACGCTTCCACATCAAACTCTAAACTCAACTAATAGACTGTTAATCTTGATTAAGTGTATCTGGGTTCCAACAATTGGTATCAGAGCCTTCCTTGATTTTCAATATCAAGTGATCCATTTATCAAGATTCGTGATAGATATTATTGAGATTTAAAATTGTGTCTGGAAACTCCTTAAACCCAGAAAATCTTCAAATTCATCGAAGTAACTCTTTAGTCATACTTTCTTTCTAAAATCTTCAAAAATGACAAATACAAATAATTTCTTTACTACTGGTTCTCTCACTAAACCTCCTACTCTCCTTCGAGATGAGTATCCTCAGTGGAAAATAAGAATGGTCCATTTTTTCGAGGGCACTGAAAGAAATCTAGTACAATATATGTACAATCCTCCTCCTATTCCCATGACAGTAGTACCTCGTGTACCTGCTACTGCTGAATCTGCCGAAATCCCCGAACATCAAAAACCAAAGCCAAAAGGGGAGTGGTCAACCGAAGATAAAGCAGAAGATGAAGTTGCTCAGAAAACCAAGAGGACATTAATTATGGCAATACCCAACGAACTCTTTCAATCCTTGGATTCATGTGAAACAGCGCATGATCTGTGGAAAGAACTGGAAAGACAGTTGGAAGGAGGTGCTAAAACACAAAAAAACCGAAGAACACAGTACATCAATGAATATCATGCATTCAGAGCCTCTGCAACAGAATCTCTGCAAACAACATACGACAGATTCAACTCTCTAATCAACAAGTGCAGAAAATCAGGCATTGACAGAACTTCTGAAGAAAACAATGTCATGTTTTTAAAAAGTCTAAATGAAGAATGGCTCCAGCTGTCTATGTCCCTACAGACAAATCAGGATCTAGACACCTGGACTCTCTCTGATCTTTACGGAACATTAGCTGCACAAGAACCTCAGATAGCACAGGCTAAAACACTAACCATTGCACCATATGCATTGGTTAGTAAAACTAAAGAGGATGCACAGAGACCAAGAAATGATAAAGCCACAGAGGAGAAGAAGAAGGAGAAGAAGAAGATGGTGATAATTGACAGTGAAGAAGAAGAGCAAGCAGAAAAGGAAATAACTCTTGCGTCACTAGCTAAATCTTTAGCTCTATTGACAAAAGAGTTCAGAGGAAACAGAAGAGGTTCCGGAAATGAAAGATATGATAGAGACAACCAGGATGACAGAAGAGACAACAGAAGAGATGACAGAAGAGGAGAAGAATCAAGTGGCCGACAGAGGTCAAGCGATAGAAATTACAGAGGGAATGACCGACAGAGGTCAGATGACTCGGTAAGCCACACGCAGCAAGAATGCTACAAGTGCGGCAAACCTGGTCACTATGCAAATGAATGTAGATCAGAGAAAGGCGGAGACCTACAGAAGTCCAATGATCGAACAGGAAACACTCCTCTAGGGTGTTTTAACTGCGGAAAACCAGGCCATTTTGCGAATGAATGCAGAAGCATATCAAATCGCCCACAGAGGGACTCTGCTTTCTACAAAAAGAAAGCCGAATATTATGCTAAAAAATCCTTAATGGCAAAAGGACATTCTGAGGAGAACACAGAAGACTTCCAATCAGACTCTACGTCTGACGATGAACATACCGCCAATGCCCTCTTCTGTGGCATGGCAGAAGTCGACTCCTGCACTGACTCTGAGGTATCTACTTCAAATTCCAACTCTTGTATTACCTCTGTAGATGATAATACACTTAGAATTAACATTGAATTAATTGAACTGAAAGAGATAAATCAAAGTATTCAGAAAAGACTCACTTTCAATGAGAGAGAAGTACGACTTCTCACTCAAGAAAAAGCAAAGATTTTTGAGGAAAAAGAGAGAATAGAAAAGAAATGGAACAAAACTCTAGATCCTTTAAAAAAACAAATTTCTGAATTAACCAATACTTTAAAAGATAAAACAAAAGAACTTTCAGTTTCAAGGAGCGAAACTACTGACATAAGAGCTCTTAAAGCATACTTTCAAAGAGAAAGATGGTATTATGGCAAGATTTACTCAGAAGAGAAGTTTTGCTTAAAAACTATAAAGATGCACAGAAAGTTTATGAAAAAATAAACTCACAAATAGGGAGACGAGGTATAGGGTATGATGATATCACCCTAGGTGTTGAAGGCAAAAGAAACAAACCTCTGTCCTCGTTATTTGTGATTGGAAAAACAAACAAACCAGATTTTCCAAATCTAATCTCTGTAAGCAAACGGGCGAAAATCTCTGTGGATCCTTACTTGAAGAAACATAAGAAGATGATTAACGTGTGGTTTGAAAACACAGACTCATCATCTTCAACCTCTGTCAATAGAGGTATCAAAACAAAGAAATATCTGAAAACACAAGATCAGATTGGTATCTTCAAGTTTGGTAAACCAGAGACCCAAACACAGGTTGCTTTTGTCTGTTTGATAAACGTTGAAAAGAAGTTATCAGCAGAAGCTCCTGAGTTTAAACCCATTTTTTCAGAAGAAAACTTTAAAAACTTAATTGAAAAAGAAATTTTGGAAATATGGAAATCAAGCGTTTTAGAAAAATTCTGTACATCTTCTATAGATAAATCTCTCACTGAAGAAATCTTATTAGAAACCTCTGCAATCTATGAAAACTATTCTACAGAGGAAGAAAGCTTGTATGATGCATGTTCGGAAAATTCAACCTCTATTGAAAGAATTGACTCAACCTCTGTATACGAGGATGACTCATCTTCTGACGATTCAGAGACAGATGTTACATCTGGGATAACTCTCTATGACACAGAGGATGTTAAATACTCCTCTGAAGTTCCTCACAGAACTATTTCTCCAAAAGAGAAATTCACAGAGATTCCAATCTGCCAAGATTTTCTAAATTTGAATCTACATGTCAAAACCTCTGCTGAGCTTAAAATGTTACAGAAGACCTCTATTGATCCTATAAGTTCTAGATTTTCAAAACCCAAGGTTAATAAATCTTTTTCTTCTGTGACAGTGATGAAAGAAGTTCACCACAGAAGCAACCCACAGAAGGCAGGTCCTAAACAGAGCTTTTGCAAACAACATTCGAGTATTCATAGATCTTCTATTAATAGGAAATCTAATGTAAAGAAAGAATGTAATGCCTCTGTGGCTGAGTTTAAAAAATTCAATGAAAAGTTCAAACAAACTACATCTCATATTCAATACTGTCATTGCTTTGATCTTATGTCTAAACTTAATAATCATTTTTCAAATCAAGATTGTCTACTCTCTACGCCAATTCAAAAGTCAAAACCCACAAAGAAACAATCTGACTTTTCTGCAGAAAACAAAATGTATTTCAAGAATGCCAAAGCAAACTTGAAAAACTCTAACAATACTGGACCCATATGGATACGGGTACCTAAATCTCTGTGATTGTCCTGCAGAAGAAGTATGTGCCAATCTGGTATCTAGACTCCGGATGCTCAAGGCACATGACTGGTGACAGAAGTGCACTATCCACGTACAAAGAAACACAAGATGGTGGATCTGTGACTTTTGGAGACAACAAGAAAGGACACATAAAAGGCTATGGAGTCATAAGGAAAGAAGACGTTTCTGTATACAAAGTTGCATATGTGGATTGCCTTAAGCACAACCTACTCAGTGTAAGTCAACTTTGTGATACAGATTCAATGTGTTGTTCAAAAGAACTTTCTGCTCTCTACAAAGTGAAGAAACAAGTATGGAACTTCTGCGAGATGAAAGAATAGGTGATCTATATCTAATGAACTTCAACTCAAAGAACAAGGACAAAGTTTGCCTTGTTGCCTGCAAAAGTGAAGAAGCCTGGTTATGGCACAAAAGGTTCTGTCACTTGAATTTTCACACATTGGAAAAACTGGTCAAACTTGATCTAGTTAAAGGTTTGCCAAATGTTAAATTCAATAAGGATCATTTATGTTCTGCCTGTGAGATGGGAAAACTCAAAAGAGCTTCCCACAAAGGCAAAACAGATGTATCTTGCACCAGGCCTCTGTACATGCTTCATGTCGACCTCTGCGGTCCCATTGCAATACAGAGCCTAGGTGGCAAGAAATATATACTTGTCTTAGTTGATGAGTATTCACGTTTCACATGGGTTGAATTTATCAGAAAGAAATCAGATGTTCCAATTATATTGATAAATCTAATGAAAAGAATCCAAGTTCTTTATGACTGCAAAATACAGAAGTTAAGAAGTGACAACGGCACAGAATTCAAAAACTGTGTCATTGAAACTTATCTTTCAACAGAAGGAATTTCACAGAACTTCTCTGCAGCTCGCACTCCACAACAGAACGGTGTTGTCGAAAGAAAGAATCGAACACTTGTGGAAGCCGCAAGAACTATGATGTCAGCATCTGGATTATCAATGAACTTTTGGGCAGAAGCAATTTCTACTGCGTGTTTTACTCAAAATCGATCAACCATTGTGAAAAGACACCTCAAGACGCCTTACGAATTGCTTAACAAACGGCGGCCAAACATCAAATTTTTCCATGTATTCGGATGCAAATGCTTCGTCTTAAACGACAGAGATTCAAGAGGAAAGTTTGATGTAAAAGCAGATGAAGGCAAATTCATTGGATACTCTGCCACTTCCAAAGCCTACAGAACATTCCTTACAAAGTCTCACAAGATTGTAGAAAGCATCAATGTTTCTTTTGATGATTCATTCCAAATGACTTCTGAGCAAATAAGTTCAGAACTCGGAATTAAAGGGAAATTCTCTGACATCTCAAGAACAAAAGAAGATTTGAATCTTCTATTTTTGGAGATGTTCCACAATGACATTGATCCTTCTGTAGGAACCATCAGAGTTTCTGAAGAACCATCCTCTGTCGGACAAAATCCTACAGGTATGACTCTAACTGGTCCAAATAATGCTTCATCTTCTTCTATAAATACTACAGAGGCAATTGCCGAAGCAGAAGAAAGTGCAGAAGATGAAACATCAAGAAAAACGACCACAGAAGCTGCACAAACCACATAAGAACCAATTACAGAGGAGATCGAGGACCAAGACTATACATCCTCAGAGGAACAAACTCCACCACCACTCGTACCAATCATTCCACAAACGGTAGAATCAACTACCAAGGCACGAAGAACATCAGAGGCTGCACAAGAAGAAACACAAGAAGCCTCTGAAGAAAGTTTTGATGACATTGATGATCATCTTCCACGCACAACTCAGTGGACAAAAAGCCATCCTCCAAGACAAATAATTGGAGAACCTTCTGACTCAGTAAAAACAAGGTCTGCCACTGCTAATTTTTGTTTCTTTACAAATTTTATTAGTGTTATAGAACCAAAGAAGATTTCTGAAGCCCTAGATGACCCAAACTGGGTAGACGCCATGCAAGAAGAACTTCTGCAATTTGAGCGTAACAGAGTATGGACTTTAGTACCTCTGCCAAAAGGGAAACAGGCCATTGGGACTAAATGGGTCTACAGAAACAAGAAGGATGAAGATGGAGTGGTCGTCAGAAACAAAGCAAGATTAGTAGCAAAAGGATATAGACAAGAAGAAGGCATAGACTACGATGAGATTTTTGCCCCTGTCGCACGTCTCGAAGCAATAAGAATATTCTTAGCCTTCGCAGCCCACAGAGGTTTTAAAGTCTATCAGATGGACGTAAAATCAGCTTTTCTAAACGGTGAAATCCAAGAAGAGGTTTACGTAAATCAGCCACCAGGTTTTGAAAGCTCAAAGTTTCCAAGGCATGTATACTACCTTGAAAAGGCTCTATACGGACTGAAACAGGCTCCAAGAGCATGGTACGAAGGACTTTCTACCTTCCTTCTAGTAAATGGCTACAACAGAGGTACAACAGATACTACCTTATTCTATAAACGCAAAAATAGTGAGATAATGCTTGTACAAATATACGTAGATGACATAATTTTTGGGTCTACAAATTCAGAAGAGTGCAAATTTTTTGAAAAACTCATGCAGAGTGAGTTTAAAATGAGTATGATGGGAGAATTAACATTCTTCCTCGGACTTCAAGTCAAACAATCTTCAGAGGGAATTTTTTTAAATCAAGCCAAATATGTCTCTGACATACTTTTAAAATATAATCTCTCTGATACCTCTGCAATGAAGACTCCAATGGCCACTGGAAATAAGTTATTCTTAGATCCAAATGGTATTTCGGTAGAATGTACTCTCTACAGAGGCATGATTGGATCTCTGTTATACTTAACAGCAAGCAGACCTGACATTATGCATGCCACATGTCTTTGTGCACGTTATCAAGCTAATCCAAAGAAATCACATTATGATGCTATAAAAAGAATCTTTAGATACCTGAAGGGGACCAACAATCTTGGTCTCTGGTATCCACAGAACTCTGGTTTTAGTCTTAAAGCTTATACAGATTCAGACTATGGAGGATGCATGCTCGACAGAAAGAGTATCTCTGGGAGTTGTCAATTCCTAGGTGGTAAACTAGTCAGTTGGACCTCCAAGAAGCAGAATTGTGTCTCCACATCCACTGCAGAAGCTGAATACGTTGCTGCCGCTAGCTTTTGTTCTCATGTTCTATGGATGAAGACTCAACTAAAAGACTACGGCCACATTCTGTTCATAATACCCATCTTCTGTGATTCCAAAAGTGCTATTGCTATCTCTGCCAACCCTGTGCAACACTCAAAAACCAAGCATATCGATATAAGGTATCATTTCTTGAAACATCATGTTGAATACGGTACAATCGAAATGCATTTCGTGCCCACAGAATATCAACTCGCTGACTTATTCACCAAAGCATTAGACGAGAAAAGATTCAACTTCTTGGTGGGTAAGTTAGGAATGATTAACATAGTGTGAAAATCCTCGGTAAGTATAGCTTTATCTTCTGTAAATAAGTATAAATATCTATTATTACTAAGTTATTACGTTGATAAATTTATTTCAGTTTATAATTTTATATATATAAAATAAATTGTTTACAGAGCCTCTGTGGGTCCGCTCAGATCTTCTGATAACCCTTACAGAACCTCTGGTAAACATAATCTATGCTCAATACAAATCTTACCATTCTTATGAACCAAGCATAGATCAAGGGGGAGAAAAAGGAAAATTCTTGATCTACAGAAGCGATTAGATCAAGGGGGAGCAAAAGGGACCCTGAAATGATCTACAGAGGTAAATCCTTCAAAGGAAAGCCAAAGAAGAATGTCGATAATTCTCCATCGACAGAAGAAAGACAAAACTGCCGAGAACAGAAGAACCAAAAGGTATGTCTCTCGCACGAAAGGTTTTTAGAAAACAGTTTTCTAGGACAAGAATTGTCAAATACGTCCTAAATATACTATGAATAACATTTCAAAAATCAAAAGTTCAAAAGGTTTAACAAAATTCGAAATAGGAGAAATTTAAGGTCATAGAGCTTCTGCAGGAAATATGCTCTGTGATCACAAATTAACCTTCTGTCGATCTTTTGGAATGTTATCTCGGAAACCTACAACACACACCATGACCTTCTCGAACAAAACGTTTATCAAAATAGTTTTCTTGGACACCAACCTTCAAAAATGTGCGAAAAACATCTCTTAACACAGATCAAAAATTGGATGATCAGAAAGTTAATAGAATTCAAGTTATAGGATTTTTTTCTCTCATAGAGCTTCTGCTGGCTCTCGCAGAGCTTCTGCAAGTTCCATCAGAGCTACAAAACCTCTGTGAGTAAATTTTCTTGACAAAATCCTATTGATCCTCTCCAATGTCTTTACAAACGTTTTTCGTTCAAAGAAGAACCTTCAGAGTCATGACAACAATGAGATATATGAGAAAAGGTTAAAACTCAAGATTTTCAAAATCACAGAGCTTCTGTAAAACACAAAAGTTCTGCCATTTTGTTAACTGTGGTAATAACGGTTACTGTTACTGCGAGTGAAACTCATATGGCTAAAATCAACCTCACGCGCCTAGCATTAATGGGCCGCGCACGACGTCCTGTCATATTCTGACAAGGCCTACGTGTCCCATTTTCATTGGGCGTACATGGAACGTTTTTATTTGGAAAGTTGAACCCGCCGCTCAAACTCGAGTGCGGATTCCAAACTTTAATCCATTGCCATATATTTTACTCTTTCGAATTCTACCGTTTTATCATCCTATAAAAACAAAGCTTACCCTCTCATAAAACATTTTACAAACTCATCTTCTTCTCCGGCGAAACCCTGCAAAAAGCTTGCAAAAATCTTATTTTTAAAATCAAATGGCTTTATCTTCTCGAGCTACATCCTCTGAACTCTCTCCGGCGAACTCACCGGAACACTCCCTTGCACATTCAGAACATTCTGAAAACCCCAGCCTTGCAAGAAATATTGAACAACAAGATTCCGGGGACTCAGCAGAATTTGCTCCGACGACACACTTGCAAAACTTTATAGCAAAGGATCATTTCGAAGCCATTCTTCCTATCAAATCCAACAACTGCTATTTGGTCCCCTCACCCACTACTTTCGGCGAAGCCCATGTCATACTTCTGAACATCATGGAGAATCATGTCCTCTTCCCTCTACTATCAAAAACCCCGAACAAAATTCCAGTCCGTTATTTGAACCAATTTTGGCATAGCTGCCGATTTGATAAAGACGATTCTCTTATCAAAGGGTACATTTCAAGACCTGATAAATCTGAGCATCTTGAAATCAAGTTCAACAGAACAATGTTCTCACTTGAATTCAACCTACCAACAAGGGGTCTTCTGGGATTGAAGAGTTATGCAGAGCAACCAACAGACGAAGAGCTCTGTCGATTCGTGGAAATGCTTGGGTACAACACCCAGCTACGGAAGAGAAATGACTTCCGCAGAGGCCGATTACCACCTCTGTGGAACACTTTGTTCTCTATTCTTAACAGATGCCTGACAGGAAAGATAGGCAGTATTGACCAGAGCTCACATCAAATCTTGAGCATCATGTATGGGGTTTACTATGATCTTCCACTAGATTATGCGACCATAATGATGCAAGAGATCATAAACACCATCGACAGAAAGAACAACTCGAAAAGGGTCAAAGAGAACGATCCCAACTTTCTACCACCTCTGCAATTCCAAAGAATATTAGGAGTACTGTTTGAACCTCTGCTGCTAATCCAAAATTGGCCAATGGAAGGGCCAACTCCCAAACAGTTCCCGATGAACAAGAATACCCCCACTGATCATGCTGATGGCTACTCACACTGCAGACCTCTGTCAAAGAAGCTTCTGCAATACGCATCGAATAAATCCCTTAAGAAAGAGTACATACGCGATCATAGAACTCCTAAACCGAGTCCTATGACACCCCCGCATTTAGGTGTCCCCCTAGGAACAATGATAGCAAAACCTCTTTCCACTCAATAAGAAAAGGATCAGAAGTTAGCAAAGCACATGGCTATTCAACTCAGCTTTATAGCCAAACGTGCAGAACTAATGGGAAAGAAGTCTTCATCAAGAACCTCTGCATCTACTCCAAAACCTAAGAAGAGGAAAACTGCAGAAGGCACCTCAACAAGCGCTGCAGAAGATCAACCCTCACCTCCTCATGCCATAGAAATTGGCTCCTCTGCTCCTCCCTCCTCCCCAAAAATGAAGAAGAAAAGATCAAAATCAACAGAAGAAGGGGCACCAAATCCTAAGAGGAGGAAAACCAAAAAGAGGCATGGTAAATCACTTGCAAAGTTGGTAACCATTGCAGAAGAGGAAACTGCTGAAGAAGAAGTTGCAGAAGAAGAAATGGCTACAGAAAGGTATCAATCACCCTATCAATCTCCAGATAGATTTGCTCACCAAGGAGACCTGAACGACTTCTTATAGAACCCTGAAATTGCCAACACCCTAAATACAGCAGGGTGGACGGCACAACCTCTCGACCACCACTCTCCAGAAGAACAAGATTTCTTCATTTCTGGCATTGACACACATCTGCATGAAGATGACACAACACCCAGAAATCAACCAGCCGAAACCCCTGTTATTTTACAAAACCCTTTCATTCAAGGATTGGATGTCCACAGAACAAACTGAAGCTGAATGGAACAGAGGTGAAATTACAGAGGCTTCTGAGAACATGATGGAAGAAGAGAAAGAAAAAGGGGCCGAAGTTGTACAAAAAGAGGGATTAGCAACAACGGAGACAGAAATAGAGATCTTAGAGACAGATTCAGATGAAGAAGAAGCTGTCTGGATATGTAAGGGTCTTTATCATCCACATGTCACGAGATTATTTGGATCTCATCAAATGTATGACTTCTTACGACCAGAGTAAGGAACTTCCACAGAACTTAGGAAAGAAGCACCAAGCCATAGGATAGTTACAGAGGATGATATGATAGAAAATGAAGTAGTGCTTGGAGGCTTAACAGAGGAAGAAGCAAGAAAAGATGCCTGGATAAATAGAGGCACACAACCAAAACCAACTCCCAGTG
Organism: Saussurea involucrata; assembly: GCA_033807775.1. Lineage (NCBI taxonomy): Eukaryota > Viridiplantae > Streptophyta > Magnoliopsida > Asterales > Asteraceae > Saussurea > Saussurea involucrata. The sequence goes on from CM066314.1 coordinate 93,179,745, forward strand.
CAACCCACATTTCTAACTCCGCAGGTCTAGCTGCAGAAGGAGTTATTGAAAAAGAGCAGCACAGCTCGATCCTAACCCAACCCATCCAGCCAGAGGTTACTCTTTCAACCTCTGTGCCCACAGAAACCGGGGAATCCATTCCTAGGGAGTCTCCTCAAAGAGACTCAACTATTGTTCGTGATCAGTCGCCCCAGATCACCCTAGAACACCCTACAGAGGAATTCGTTTCCTTTTCCACGCACAAATTAGGACCAAAACTTCTTTCAGAGAGAAGTAGTGAGCACAGAGACGAAGAGACTCTAGACAAGTCTCCCAGTCAACAGAAGGACATTCCAATAACCACCTCTAGAGTGGATTTGGACACTGTTCTTCACAGAACTTCTTTAGAGATCGAAACTCAGGTTTCTTCTCGAAGATCAGAAGGAAATCCTTCCACCCCCATCGTACAAACAAGGGTGAACGAAGGTGTCCCAGGAACAGGGACTCACTCTGGAGACGAATGTGTTCCTCCAGAGGTTACACAAGGAACACAAGTATCAAGGGATGAGTTCCAAACCCTTGTCACCTCTGTGAACCAAACATTGAAAGAGTTGCAAAGCTCTTTCAAATCCTTTACAGAGACAACATCTACGGCTATCCTGAAACAGAACACCAAAATGGACAATCTGTCCACAGAGGTAAAAACCGTCATCTCAGAGATGAAGTCTTCTGCCGAAACTACTGCAAAAGCAACAACCACTTCAGCAGCTCAGGAATTCGGAACAACTGCAACTTCTGCTTTCAGGGACTCTGTCAAAGATTTCCTTGAACAAATGAATACGCAATCCCACAGAGCAGAGGGCATCACTCCTGCAGACTTACAGAATGCCCTATCACAACTACAAGCAGAGGCAATACGCAACTCGACAATAATGCAACCAAAAGACTATATGACCAGAGCACAACTTACAGAGCTCGGACAGAACGTCATTAACCAGGTCACGGAAGTCATTATCTCCTTCACAACTGCAAATGCCAACTATGTCAAGGATTTCAGAAAGAGTGTCGGCAGAATGCGTTTCAAAACAGAAGCAGAGCTTGCGACATTGATTGGCCTCTGCGATGATGTCTGTGAAAAGTTGATGGCAGCAGGAGCTGAATTGCCGAAGAAGCCCAACACTTCTTGCAGAGCAGAGGGTACTTCTGATAAAAGTCAGGATGATTCTGATGATGACCAACCTGGTCCATCAGATAATCCTGAGGGGGAGAATCTAAGAGAGAAAGCTACGAGCAGAGGAATACAAAGTCCACCAATCGCAGCAGAACCAATCAACCAAGCCCCTCCAGAAGAAACCCAACAACAAACCCAAAAGACCACAGAGACAACACCCATCTCTGTGGAATCATCTCCTGACGAAACCAAAACTCCAGAAGCAGATCAGCAAGCCACAGAGGCAACAACCGCCCCCGAGGTAATCATTTTGGAATAAACAGATGAACAAACCACAGAGAAAACACCCACCTCTGTGGAAACACCCCAAACCATACCCAGAAAAAAGTCGATTGCGACCAAACCAAAAAGAGCAACAACCTCTGCTTCTGATGTTCTGAAAAGAATGCACACAACAATGAGTGATCGAATGGCAAAGAGAGAAGAAGAAAGGAACAGGTTCACTTTAGATTTCAAAATGGCAAAAAGATTTAATGTCAATACTTCATCAACAGAAACTGAGCTCGCAGAAGAAGTCATCAAACAACCTCCAACAGAGGTTACAGAGCAAGTCAAGCCAACAGAACCATCGCCACAAAAGTCCTCTAAATCACAATCGTCAAAATCCACAGAGGCAACCTCCATCAAACCAACAGAAGTGCTAACCTCAAAATCCACAGAAGCAACAGGTTCTGCCACGACAGTAGCAAAAGATAATGGCAAAGGGATACTGACAGAAGAGCCAAAGAAGAAGAAAACATTGCCAAAGCCAACAGAAAAACTAATGAAGAGTGCGTTTGACGCCTTTCAAACCCCAAAACCCGAAGAAGTTGACTGGGCACATGGATTGAAGCCTCTGTCAGAAATTCCTCTAACTAGTAGAGCTACAGAAGTTGTTCAACAGATGGAGAGTCTCAGAAGACAAATTCCACGACCTGGTCCAACACATGAAGAGATGGAAGAAGTGCTATACAAATACCTCTACAAACAATCCTATCAGACAAATCATCCAGTAGATCATGTGACAGATCCAAGGATCAGAGAAGAATTTGAGAACATCTTCACAAGAACAAAGCCAAGAACCAAAGCAGATGTCTTCTCAATTCACAAAATCAAAAAGGTGATCTTCTGCAGATTCTCCTTCACAAGAACCTATCCAAGGGTCAGGTACAATCTTTACAAAGTCAGAAGAGAGAACAATTCAGAATCTACCTTCGCTGATGCTGACTTAAGAAACATCAATCCTTACGATCTACCTGACCTTCTGCAATGGACAAAAGACAACTACAACACAGAGCCTAATACCAGAGCCTATCAAGTGTTGAGAAAAGCGATGAGGGAAAAGCTTCTGCTATACAGCATGATAGATTTTCAGCTGGGAAAGGATCTTGGTCTCAAACATCTAGATCTACGACCACCAGAAGATCGCTGCCCACCAGACGCTGTGCCCAACTCAATCATCAGAGAACCAAGATTTGGGTTAGTATTTCAAAACCCACAACACCAGGTTAAACTTTTTGTACTCATGGATTGTCAGAAGTACGCAACCAGTACTCTGAGAAAATTCAGAGCAAGCCTTGTAAAATACAGAGGTACAGAGAAAATGGATAGAGATGATGCAGATACTTTCATCAGAGAAATAGACTCAACAATCCGCCTAAGAGAACTCTGCATCAGATTCTACAAAGAGATCAGAAAAGTCGGAAGAGACAACAGAAGCTACAACGATTTCAAAGATGCCAAAATCTGATTCTCAGACCTCAAATCTCTGCAAACAAAGTTAAAGTTTATCTTTCATTGTACTCAAATGTAAAATGCCTCTGGCATATTTCTAAATGAAAGAAATTTCGAGGTATTGTTTAACCTCTGTCTTATCTAACTTAGCCAAACTTAACTCAAGGTCAAATTTTTTATTTTTCACTACTTAGGGGAGATTGTTAGCTTCGATCTTCCTAATCATAGAAGTATTTAGAAGTAGTGAAAAATAGGCTAAGTATAGAAAAGCCTCTCACAGAGGCTCTGCCACTTCTTCCAGAAGATCAAGTCCAAAAAGCCACAGAAGCTACAGAGGTAATCACAGAACCTCTGTAGTGCGCAAGAAGAAGATCAACTCGGAAACAAGTGGACTGCTCCACAGAAGGTCAGACCATAGAACCTCTGTAATGCCTTACAGAGCCTCTGTGGTCTGCTATGAAGACTTGGAAGATATTACTGGATACGTTCATCAACTTGCATGGAAAAGTACTGTCAAAACACGTGTCAAGCTCTGAGTGGACTCAATAGGGCATGGTACAAAATAGACGTCTGCGCCATTTAATGCATTTACCAATAGTACATCTGCTCCATTAAATGCGCATGGCTCAAACAACTGCTCACACCATCCAGTCAACTGCTCACACCATCCAGTTCACTATTCATGCCGTAAAAGGAACAGTGACCTACTTCATAGTCTTCTAAGAGTAGTATAAAAGGAAGTCTCATGTTGAGATCTTCCTAAGGACGAATACACAAGGAATCACCAATACTCTCAAGCTTTATTGTCAAATATTTGAGTGTTATATTCTCACACACACCAACAGTTGTTAATCTGTTCTTCGTGTTGTTATTATATATTGAATAACAGTAACTGTTCAAGAAATCCTTTTCATTCTTTACTGTTTTCTTTATATGTGTGCGTTCTAATATCTATCAAACATATCTGTTAGTTTAATACGCTTCCGCATCAAACTCTAAACTCAACTAATAGACTGTTAATCTTGATTAAGTGTATCTGGGTTCCAACAGTTTATATGAATATTACATTGTATGAGTACTAGTTGGCCGGGCTTAGGACCGGTGAAAGTTGGCTGTACAAAGGGACAGTGGTGTTGGCAGTATTTAGTACAGCGGTGTAAATTAATTAATTGGCTTGCTACCAATTAATATGGCCAAGGAAAAGAAAAGAGATAGAGATGGAAAGATACATGAGTCATATTTGGTATTTTTACGTGAATTATGTGCAAATGTTTTCTTTTACTAACGGGGATTTTTCTCACTAGACCTCAAGGTCTAACCCTCATTTTTGTTTTAAAATATGTATTCCAGGTCATGGAGCAAACAAGAGACAATGATAGGATTTATCATGTTAGCTTTTGTGGATGTTGAATGATTATGAAGATTTCAGTTATAATTAGTAGTTGTTATGTATTTTACTTTATTCGAAAAAGTTTGTACTGAAAGACCAAATTGTAGAATTTAAGGGACCGTATTTGAATTACGATATGTTATTTTGTGGTGAATTATATGAAACTTGTATGTTGGGATTAAGGGATGTTACAAGTAAAAGGAAATTACTTGATCTACAGAGGTGATTAGATCAAGGGGAGCAAAAAGGGACCCTGAAATGATCTACAGAGGTAAATCTTTCAAGGGGGAGCCAAAGAAGAGTGTCGATGAATCTATATCAACAGAAGTCAGACATCACTGCCGAGAAAAGGAGAACCAAAAGGTATGTATCTCGTACAAAAGATTTTTGAAAATAGTTTTCTAGGACACAAATTGTCAAATATGTCCTAAAAATACTGTGAATAACATGTCAAAAATCAAAAGATCAAAAAGTTTCATAAAATTCGAGTTATGAGAAATTTAAGGTCATAGAGCTTATGCTGAGCTCAACAGAGGTTCTGCAAGAAATATGCTCTGTGATCGCAAATTTAGCCTCTATCGATCTTTTGGAATGTTATCTCGAAAACCGAATACACACACCATGACCTTATCGAACAAAACATTTTTCATAACAGTTTTCTCGGACACCAACTTTCAAATATGTCCGAAAAACATCTCTTAAAACAGATCAAAAATTGGATGATCAAAAAGTTTAATAGAATTTTAGTTATGAGATTTTTTCCCTCACAGAGCTTCTGCTGGCCCTGACAGAGCTTCTGCAAGTTCCAACAGAGCCACAAAACCTCAGAGTAAAAATTCTTCACTAAAATCCTATCGATCCTCTCCAATGCCTTTACAAATGTTTTGGTTAAAGAAGAACCTACAGATTCATGATAACAATGAGATATGAGGCATGAACTTCAAGTTTTTCAAAATCACAGAGCTTCTGTAAACCACAGAGGTTCTGTCAATCTGCAACTTGAGCATTTCTGTAATAATAACGATTACTTTTACTAAGAGTGAAATTCATATGGCTAAGAACAACCCCACGCGCCTAGCATTAATGGGCCGCGCACGACGTCCTGTCATCCTATGACATGGCCTACGTGTCTCTTTTTCATTGGGCGTACTTGGAACGTTTTCTATGGAAAGTTGAACCCGCCATTCTAACTCGAGTACGGATTCCAAATATTTATCCATTGCCATATATTTTTACTCTTTCGAATTCTACCATTTTACACTCATATAAAACCCAAGCTTACCTTCTCATAAAACCTTTACAAACTCTCATTTTTCTCCGGCGAAACCCTGCAAAAGCTTGCATCAATCCTATTCTTCTTACCAAATGGCTTCATCTTCTCAAGTTATCTCCCCTGCACACTCTCCGACGAACTCACCAGAACATTCACCTGCTCATTCGGAACATTCAGAAAACCCCCATCTCGCCAAAAATATTGAACAAGAAGATTCCGGCGACACAGCTGACTTTGCTCCGACCACACATCTTCAAAACTTTATAGCAAAGATTCATTTCGAAAAGGTACTGCCAATCAAATCAAACAATTGGTACTTGGTCCCCTCACCCATTGCTTTCGGCAAAGCCTATGCCCTTCTTCTAAACATCATGGAAAATCATGTCCTCGTCCCTTTACTTTCAAGAACCCCAAACAAAATACCTGTTAGGTATTTGAACCAGTTTTGGCAAAGTTGCCGATATGATAAAGATGATTCTCTTATCAAAGGGTACATCTCCAAGCCTGACAAATCTGAGCATTTGGAAATCAAGTTTAATAGAACGATGTTCTTACTTGAGTTCAACCTACCAATAAGGGGTCTTCTTGGACTGAAGAGATATGAAGAACAACCAACAGACGACGAGCTCTGTCGTTTTGTAGAAATGCTTGGGTACAACACCCAACTTAGAAAGAGAAATGACTTCCGTAGAGGCAGACTACCACCTCTGTGGAACACCTTGTTTTCGATCCTCAACAGATGTCTGACAGGGAAAATAGGCAGCATTGACCAGAGCTCGCATCAGATCTTAACCATCATGTACGGGGTCTACTACGATCTCCCACTCGTTTACTCGACCATCATGATGCAGTAGATAATCAATACGATCGACAAAAAGAACAACACCAGAAGGGTAAATGAGAACGATCCTAAGTTTCTACCACCTCTGCAATTCCAAACGATATTGGGAGTCCTGTTCGAACCTCTGTTGATGATACATAACTGGCCAATGGAAGGGCCGACTCCCAAACAGTTCCCAATGAACAAAAACATCCCCACCGATCATATAGATGGCTACACCCACTGTAGACCTCTGTCAAAGAAGCTTCTAAGATATGCCACGAACAAAACCCTTAAGTTAGAGTATATACGCGATCATAGGACTCCAAAACCGATCCCTGTGACACCCCCGCGTTTAGGTGTCCCCCTAGGAACAATGGTTGTAGCACCCCTCTCTACAGAAGCGAAGAAGCATAAACTAGCAAAACACTTGGCAATCCAACTTAGTTTTATGGCCAAACGTGACGAGCTCATGTCAAAGAAGTCTTCTTCGAAAACCTATGCCTCTACTCCAAAATCAAAAAGGAGGAAAACTACATAAGGCACCTCCACAAGCGCTGCAGAAGATCAACCTTCACCTCCTCATGCCACAGAAATTGGCTCCACTGCTCCTCCCTCTTCTCCAAAACAGAAGAAGAAAAGAAAATCGAAAACCACAGAGGAAGGGGCACCAAAACCAAAAAGGAGGAAGACCAAAAAGAAGCTTGATAAATTGGTTACCATCGCAGAAGAGGAAACTGCAGAAGAAGGAACTGCAGAAGAAGAGGTCGCAGAAACCCGCGTAGAAGAAACTGCAGAAGACGAAACTGCAGAAGAAGAGAATGCAGAAGTAGAAACGGCAGAAGAGGGATATCAATCACCTTATCAATCCCAAGATCGATTCGCTCATCAAGGAAACTTAAACGATTTCCTTCAACACCCTGACTTTGCTAACACCCTAAATACAGCTGGGTGGAATGCACCGCCACTTGACCACCACACCACAGAAGAACAAGACTTCTCTATCTCTTGCATTGACACCAATCTACAAGAAGATGATCAAACCCCCAGAGATCAACCATCTGAAACCCCTAACATTCTACAGAACCCCTTCATCCAACAGGGACTGGACGTCCACAGAAGGAGTCCAAACCAGGCCTCAGAAGCTGAGTGGAACAGAGATGAGGTTACAGAGGTTTTAGAAAGAATGGGAGGAAAAGAAAAGGAAAAAGATGTCGAAGTTGTAGAGGTCTCAGAGGTAGATTCATATGAAGAAGAAGCTGACCAAATACGAAAAGGTCTCTATCATCCACATATCATGCAATTATACGGCTCTCATCCAATCTACGACTTTTTAGTCACAGAGCCAGGAACTACAACAGGAGTTAGGGAAGAAGCACCAAGCCATAGGATAGCGACAGAGACTGAAATGATAGATAATGAAGTAGTGCTTGGATGCCTACCAGAGGAAGAAACAAGAAAAGATGCCATAGAAGCAGAAGGCACACATCCCTCACCCCCTCCTAGTGCAACCCACACATCTAACTCCGCATGTCTAGCTGCAGAAGGAGTTATTGAAAAAGAGTCGCACAACTCGATCCCTACCCAAACGAAACAGCCAGAGGTTATTCTTTCAACCTCTGCGCCCACAGAAACCGGGGAATCCATTCCTAGGGAGTCTCCTCAGAGAGACTCACCTATAGTTCGTGATCCATCGCCCCAGATCACACTAGAACACCCCACAGAGGAATTCGTTTCCTCTGCCATACACAATTTAGGGCCAAAACTTCTTTCAGAGAGAAGTAGTGAGCACAAAGACGAAGAGACTCTAGACAAGTCTCCAAGTCAACAGAAGAACATTCCGATACCCACCTCTGGAGTGGATTTGGACACTGTTCTTCACAGAACTTCTGTAGAGATTGAAACTCAGGTTTCTTCTCGAAGATCAGATGGAAATCCTTCCACCCCCAACGTACAAACAAGGGTGAACGAAGGTGTCCCAGGAACAGGGACTCACTCTAGAGAAGGGGTTGTTCCTCCAGAGGTTACACCAGGGACACAAGTATCAAGGGATGAGTTCCAAACCCTTATCACCTCTGTGAACCAAACCATGAAAGAGTTGCAAAGCTCTTTCACATCTTTTGCAGAGACAACATCAACGGCCTTGCTAAATCTGAACACCAAAATGGACAATCTGTCCACAGAGGTGAAATCCGCCATCACAGAGATGAAGTCTTCTGCTCAAACAACTGCCACAACTACAGTCACTTCTGCTGCTAAAGATTTCGGAATAGCCGCAACATCTGCGTTCAAGGAATCAGTCAAGCATTTACTTGAACAAATGAACAAGCAATCCAACAAATCAAAGGGCATTACACCTACAGATCTACAGAACGCCCTCAAACACGTACAAGAAGAGGCAATGCGTACCACTACATTTATGCAGCCAAAAGACTACATGACCAGAGCACAGCTAACAGAGCTCGGGCAGAATGTCATAAACCAGGTCACAGAAGTCATCGTCTCTTTCACTACTGCAAATGCCAACTACGTCAAAGAATTCAGAAAAAGTGTCGGCAGAATGCGCTTCAACCCAGAGGCAGAGCTTGCAACTCTAATCGGCCTCTGTGATGATGTATGTGCTAAGTTGATGGCCGCAGGAGCAGAACTACCAAAGAAACCCAAAGCTTCCTGCAGAGCAGAGGGTACTTCTGATAAGAGTCAGGATGACTCTGATGATGACCATCCTGGTCCATCAGATCATCCTGAGGGGGAGAATATAAGGGAGAAAGCTACGACCAGAGGACTACAAGCTCCACCAATCGCAGCAGAACCAATCAGCCAAGCCCCTCTACAACAAACCAAAGATCAACAAACTCAACAGACCACAGAGACAACACCCATATCTATGGAATCAAACGCTGAAGAAACCCATGTACCAGAAGCTCAAAAGACCACAGAGGCAACACCCACCTCTGTGGAATTCCCTACAATTTATGGAGTAGATGTTCAACATCTGTCATCCTCCACAGAAGAAGATCTTCCCTCCCAAACTACAAAACCAACAGAAAAACCCCAATCCATCCCAAGAAAAAAGTCTATTGCCCACAAACCAAAAAGAGCAACGACCTCTGCTTCTTCTGTTCTAAGGAATATGCACAAAACAATGACTGAACGAATGGCGCAGAGAGAAGAAGAAAGGCACAGGTTCACATTTGCTTTCAAAATGGCAAGAAGATTTGATATCCAACCTTCACCAACAGAAACCGAGCTCACAGAAGAAGTCACCAAAGAACCTCCAACAGAGGTTACAGAGCAAATCAAGCCAACAGAACCAACGCCACAAAAGTCCTCTCAAACACAAGTGTCAAAATCTAGAGAGGCAACCCCCATCATTCCAACAGAAGCACCAACAACCAAACCTACAGAAGCAACAGGTTCTGCACCTCCAAAATCCAAAGACAAGGGCAAAGCAATACTGACAGAAGAGCCCAAGAAAAGGAAATCATTGCCTAAGCCTACAGAGAAATTGATGAAAAGCGCTTTTGATGCCTTTCAAACTCCAAAGCCTGAAGAAGAGGACTGGGCATATGGATTGAAGCCTTTGTCAGACATTCCTCTATCAGGAAGAGCTGCAGAAGTTGTTAAAAAGATGGAAAGTCTCAGAAGACAGGTACCACAACCTGGTCCAACACAAGAAGAAATGGAAGAAGTGGTATACAAATACCTCTATAAACAATCTTTTCAGACCAATCATCCAACAGATCATGTGACAGATCCAAAGATCAGAGAAGAATTTGACAACGTCTTCACCAGGACAAAGCCAAGAACCAAAGCAGACGTCTTCTCAATCCACAAGATCAAAAAGGTAATCTTCTGTAGATACTCCTTCACCAGAACCTATCCAAGGGTCAGGTACAATATTTACAGAGTCAGAAGGGTAAACAATTCAGAAACCACCTTCGCTGATGCTGACCTAAGGAATCTGAATCCCTATGATCTACCTGACCTTCTGCAATGGACGAAGGATAACTACAACACAGAACCAAACACCAGAGCATATCAAGTGTTGAGAAGAGCAATGAGGGAAAGACTTCTGATCTACAGTCTGACAGACTTTCAGCTGGGAAAGGATCTTGGTCTCAAACATCTGAACCTACAACCACCAGAGGATCGCTGCCCACCTGACGTCGTGCCCAACTCAATCATTACAGAACCAAGGTTCGGGTTAGTATTTCAAAACCCACAAGGCGAAGCCAAACTTTTTGTGAGCATGGACTGTCAGAAGTACGCAACTAGTACTCTGAACAAGTTCAGAGCAAACCTTGTAAAATACAGAGATACCGAGCAAATGGATAGAGACGCTGCAGATACCTTCATCAGAGAGATTAATGCTACAATACGCTTAAGGGAACTCTGCATCAGTTTCTACAAAGAGATAAGAGAAGTCGGAAGAGACAACAGAAGCTTCAACGATTTCAAAGATGCCAAAATCTGATTCTCAAACAACCAATCTCTGCAAAACATGTTAAAGTTTATCTTTCATTGTACTCAAATGTAAAATGCCTCGGGCATATCTCTGAATGAAAGAACTTTCGAGGTATTGTTTAACCTCTATCTTATCTAACTTAGCCTAAAAATACTTAAATGTCAAATTTTTATTTTTCACTACTTAGGGGGAGATTGTTAGCTTCAATCTTCCTAATCGTAGAAGTATTTAGAAGTAGTGAAAAATAGGCCAAGTGAAGAAAGCCTCTTACAGAGGCTATGCCGAACTTACCGAGAGATCAAGGTCAAGAAGCTACAGAAGCTACAGAGACGTCCTACAGAAGCTCTGTCATACGCGCAAAGAAGACCAAAGACTCGGAATCCGTTAAAGACTGATCTACAAAGGACCATACCGCAGAACCTTTGTAACACTTTACAGAGCCTCTGCGGTCCTCATTAAAGACTTGGAAGATATTTATAATATCTTGCTACTGTTCCTGGACCTGTTCATCAACTTGCATGGCAACGTACCCTGTCCAACTTCAACGTGTCAAACTCTGAGTGGACTCAATAGGGCTTAGTACATAATAGACGTCTGCGGCATTAAATGCAATAAAGCACGTTCAACTATTCATGACGTTCGATCAATAGTAGCTCATGCTTTATGGTCCCCTTGTAGTAGTATATAAGGAAGACTCATGTTGAGTTCTTCCTAATCGAGAATCAAGAGACAAAAACATCACAAGAACACATAGCTTATACACTTTGAGAGTCATATCTGTTTTAAAGCTTTGCTTACTCACTGTTCTTAAATCTGTTCTTGATATATATATATATATTCAGTAAACTCTGAGATATTATTTCCTGTTCACTGTTTATTTATATTGTGTTCTAAATCTATCAAACATATATGTTAGTTCTTCAAATACGCTTCCGCATCAAACTTAAACTTGAACTAATAGATCTGATAATCTTGTTTAAACAAAACGGGAACCAACAGGTTCCTTAAGGGTTCGAAATCCTTGGTTTCGGTTCCTTAAGGGTTCGAAATCCTTGGTTTCATATCCTTAAGGGTTCGAAACCATGATGAACAGTAAACAATGAAGGGTCTGAAACCAAGCTTGAATGATTCGAAATCCTTATGAATGATCTGAAACCATCAAGAACAATCCGAAACCTTCACTTCGAACTCGAAAAACACTAATTCAGCCATAACTTTTTCAATTCTTGATCAATTGTTATGAAATTTTCCCAGATTTGTTCGAAATTTGAATCCACACACTTTCTTAGTTGATCACAAATCCTAATTCGATCAATTTAATCGAATTAAGATCCAAAACAGTAGAATAGGGTTTTCGAACAAACTTTGTAAAAATGATCAAAATCGATGTGATTCTTGTGGAATTTGATAGAAATGCAAGAATTAAAGATTCTCAAGAATGAATAGCGAGTACAGTGATGTAAAATTTAAATCCAAAAGATAAAAAAATGGCAGAAAAAATGAAATCTGGATGAATAGTAATCGAAGAAGGGTCAGAAATCTTGATGAACAGTAATCTATGAAGGATCCGAAATCTTCAGCTTCAGTGTAAAAAATCTTCAATTTCGTCTTTGATCTGCTTGAATTTTCTGTTTAGCTCTGATACCAAATGTAAAACCCAGAATCTAGCAATGATATGTAGAGAGTGAATCTAGAATGCACAAGTCATCCATGTATTGATCTTTAGAGTGTAAATGACAAGTGTTACAAGTGTTCTAGATTGTTGATTCTCTTCTAACAATGAACTAGACATGCCTATTTATACCCATAACATACAAGGTATAAAGGCATTACGAACTAATACAGTACATTGACTTTACAGTAAATCTTGAATACAATAATGCTCTAACAGAATGATAGTAGGACTATCATCTTCAACTGTACGAGTATGAGGAGTGGGAATATCTTCTGAATCACCAAGATGAGAAAACATCCATTGATTCAGTTCTTCAGTATCAGCAGACGGTTTAGAGTTCGCTGAACGGGATTCGTCAAACATGACGTGAATAGTTTCTTCTACAGTTTGTCTGCTTCGATTGAAGACTCTGAAGGCTTTGGAGATTGAAGAATATCCAAGAAACATTCCATCATCAGCCTTAGGATCAAACTTTCCAAGGGCATCTCTGTTGTTCAGTATGAAACACTGACATCTAAAGATGTAAAGAAAGCTGATTGAAGGCTTTCTCCCATGAAAAAGTTCATAGGCTGTTTTATTGAATCTTTTGACTATCAGCGATATGTTTTGCGTAAAACAAGCAGTGTTGATAGCTTCTGCCCAAAACTGAGTAGGCAGGTGAGAATCGTTGAGCATTGAACGTGCAACTTCAATAATTGTTCTATTTCTTCTTTCAGCGACTCCATTTTGTTGGGGTGTTCTCACTGACGAAAAGTTGTGAGAAATACCCTTGCTCTCAAAGAAGGAATCAAGAGAACTGTTTTTTAATTCAGACCCATGATCACTCCTTATTGAGCGAACGGTCAAGTTGTTCAGGGTTTCCATCTTCCGAACAAAGGTGATGAGTTCTTCAGGGGTGTCACTCTTGGAACGGAGAAACATAACCCATGTATAACGAGAGAATTCATCAACTATGACCAGTGTACATTTCTTTCCGGCGATGGATTTTTTGTTAACAGGGCCAAACAAATCCATATGGAGAAGTTGTAGAGGAGATGACATTGAGGAGATTTGTTTGACTTAAAGTTTGCTTTGGTTTGCTTTCCTTTATCACTAGCTGAACATAAAGACTCTTTGGCGTATGAGTGCTGAGGTAGACCAATGACTAACTCCTTTGACGAAAGAGTGTTCAGTGTCTTGAAATTCAGATGAGAGAGCCTCTTATGCCATAGCCAGTTGACATCAGATGAGGTTTTTGAGAAGAAACATGAGTTCTCAGTGGTTGTTGAGTCCATGTTTATTACATAAACATTTTCCAAACGATAACCGCTGAGAGCTATCTTCTCCTTTTTGTCAGTGACAAAGCAGGATTCCTTAGTAAAGATTACGTTGTTATCCGTGTCGCAAAGCTGACTGATGCTTAAAAGATTATGCTTCAGCCCTTCAACATATGCGACTCTTCTGAAGGTTGTTGTACCATTAGAGAGTACACCAAACCCTCGGGTATGTCCTTTTCCATTTCCACCGAAAGTCACAGAGGGACCCTTCTCTTCCTTGTATTCAGGGAGCAGGCTTTTCTTTCCAGTCATGTGTCTAGAGCATCCGCTATCGAGATACCAGATACCCTTCTTAACCTGCATTATAAAGGAAGATTAGTTTTTCTTGGGTACCCACTTAACCATGTGTACACGTTTGTCAATGGAAGTAGTTGGAATGGAAGGTTCAGCAATCTTCGCAGCATTTGAAGATTCAGCTTTGTCAGTCTTCACTTTGGTTAATTTCTTAACCTCAGTGGTCTTCTTTGCCTTGGGGGCAATGATCTTCACCTTAGCTATCTTTTCAGCTTTGGTGGCTGTGGGGCACTTACTAGCAATATGATCAGTAAGTCCACAGTGATAACATATCCTATAACTAAAAGTAGTTCTAGGACCATTTGAATGCTGAGCTTTAGATTTTGAAATAGAAGTACCAGCTCCAAGTAAGCTATTGGCTTTTGAAATGGGAGGAACATTCAGTTCTTCGAATATCTTACCAGAGACATCCACTCTGATTCTTGGAGTAGATCGCTGAATAGATCGACGCTGAGTAGATCCAGAGGGATGAATCACTAAAGCTTTAGAAGCATTCAGCTTAGGTACTAAGGTACCCTTCTGAGGATTTTGGTTAAAAGCAATTCCTTTACCTTTATCTTTAACGACAGAGGTAGGTTTTGGATAAACCATTTTTCTTTACCTTTTGAAGAGGTAGAAATTTCCTCAGGGATAGGCGATCTAGAAGAGGAACACTGAGAGGATGAAGTATCAGCGACTGAGGATATAAAAGTTCCAAATAAGAGCATGGAACGATCAGTGGTTGGTTCTAGATGATCAACTTTGTAACCAAGACCACGTTTATCTCAGTGATCTTTGTTGAAGAATTACACCATCCTTCAACAGTAGCTTTTTCAGCTCTTAATGCAGCGATAGCTTCTTCGCGCTCGATTTTGACTAGCTGATTTAAGTGCACTTGATCTTTAAAATCTTCTTCAATTTTAGAAAGCTTTTATATTTGAAGGTCACAGTTTTTAAGCTGTTCAGCGAGATCAAGGTTTTGATTTTCAACTACAGTTTTTCCATTCATGGCTTCATATAAACTTCTAGTCAAGAGATCGATTTTACGAAGACTATCAGCTTCATCAATATTTGCAATATTGGTAAAGAAGGAAGGTGATACCTGAGTAGCAGAGGTTGAAGTGGAGGGAATGTCTGAACTTTCTTCCTCATCTTCAATCTTGGCCATAAGACAGAGATTGGCTTCATCATCTTCAGAGTCAGATGATGATTCTTCTTCATCAGAGGCAGCCCAATCATAGTTAGCCATCAGGCCTTTTCCTTTCTTCTTAAAGCTTTTCATCTTCGCATACTTTTCTTTCAGCTTGGCGTATTTGTCATCTTTATTCCTGGGAATAAAGGATTTCTTGGGAAACGCTGAGTTTCTCGAAACTTTCTTAGACCTGCACTCATTAGCGAAATGTCCTATCTTTTCGCAGTTAAAACAAGTAGCAGTAGCCTTATCAACAGGAGCTGATGATCTTGGCTTGTCAGTAATGGAAAGAGGGTTATTCTTTCTAAACATTTTCTTTTTGGCGAATCTCCTGAACTTTTTAGTGAGGAGAGCCAAAGATTCATCATTATCTGAAGAGTCAGAGTCTGATGACCTTTCAGAGTTACTTTCCAACTCAGTGATAGTGACCGAGGGTCACTGAGTGGAAGGTTCCTCTGAGATTAAAGCTACAGGGGTGCTTTTGGAATCTTTTACAAGATTCTTCTTAAGATGACTCGATTGCTCATGATTCAACATCGTGCCATATAAGGTTGAAAGGGTCATTGATTTTAGATCCTTTGATAGCTTGAGACACATAGAATAACTGTCCCAGCTTTCAGGTAAACATTCTAAAAACTTTGTCAGCACTTCAAAGTTAGAATATTCCTTACCAACAGTTTTCAGATCTATTATTAAACAGTTAAAACGTTGGTGAACTTCAGAGAGAGTTTCATTCTTACCACAAATGAAACTTTTGTACTGTCTTACCAGGTTGATCTTTCGAGATTCCTGGACTTCAGAAGTACCTTCATACTGAACACAGATTGTGTCCCACATAGCTTTTGAGGTTTTCAAGTTCATGACGGAATGGTAGACTTCGTCAGTAAGAGCCATGGATAGTATGGATCTGGCTTTTGTGTCGATAGCCACTTTCTTTTTATCTTCGTCAGTCTACATATGAACTTCCTTAGGAATCAACCTTTCTGGAATAGCAGGTCTATTCTCAGCGGCTGGAACTGCAACATCAATTCTTACAGGAATATATGGGTCGTTTTCAAGATAATAAGGCATAGTAGGGTCTACACCTTCTAAGAAGAGAATCATCCTATTTTTCCATAGATTAAAATTATCTTTGGAGAATCTAGGAGGTTTTGCAAGAGAACCATTGTCAATATAATTTGTGTTTGTGTTGGTAGCCATTTTCAGAAATAGCAAGGAAGGGAAATCTTAGTATAGATCAGATCTTGTTTATGAGATTAAACAAATCCGCTCTGATACCACTTGTTGGTCCCGAAGGGCTATACAAGTTTGTAGAAGGGGAGGGGGGTTGAATACAAACACACAGATTTTACTTTTCTAAATTGTTTATTGATAAATCATTAACAATTTACAGCTTGTTGCGGAACAAGATTAAGGATAAACCTAAATCTAAACAAGTTGGAACACTAAGTTTCTTGCACTAAGAAAGAGAAGGAAATTACTAATAATAACCTATCTCAAGATAAGAAGGATGAACATGTCCAGAGTTAGCAAGTTACTTCAAAATGAAGTGAGTTCTTCTTCTTATATACTGCATGCATTTAATGCATTGCAGTTTACACTTTACACGTGGCAGCAGCTGATTGGTTGCATGGCATTGACCTTTGTTGACAACCTTAGTAGCCGCATGTTTGAACAGTGTAGTATCAGAGTGGTTGTATGATTTCAGACAATAAGGAGGTTCTTTTCTGACATATCGTACGGAGTCGTACAAGGGTGGTTAAGACAAAAGTACTTTGTACGGAGGACTTCATGATCAGCTTTTCGTTGATTCAGCGGTTTATCATTCTAAATCAGCGAATGATAAAGTTCAGCGATAGCTGAAGTCGTGTACTTGATACTTCACGTTGAGTGGACAAATCTGAGTCTTCGCTGATCCATATCAGTTCATTAGGAGACTTGTCGCTGGTTCTTGAGCTTGATCTTCGACTTCAGCGTAGAACCTATGTTGACGTGAAACTTGTCTTCAGAGATCATAAGTAAACAATTAACTTATCAGCGATCACCATAAGGACTGAACAGACTCAGAGCATTACGGTGAACAGTGTTCGCAGAATGTTTAATCTAAAGAGCGAGAGTTCCTATCAGCGGTACTGTAAGATCTTAGTACTTATCAGCGATAGTGAAACTGTGATACATATTGTTTACTTACAATTTTCACTAAGTATACAAGAGAGGGTCATTATCAAATCATTGAGGGTTTGGATCAACAAGGCCATTTCTCGCCCTGAATCAGAGGTTCTAGTAGGACACCTAGAATCCTCTGAAACTGTAGTGGGGTTAGATATGTGGTTGAAGGTCCCTTAGCCCTCTGTGAAGAGATTCTGCGGTCAAACGTGTTGATGATCTCCTGCATCATGAGGGTTCCATAGTCCAAGGGCAAGTCATAGTATACCCCAAACATTATGTACATTATCTGGTGAGAGGTTTGGTCGGGACTACCAATTTTGCCCGTTAGGCATCTATTCAGGATGGAGAAGAGGGTATTCCATAGAGGGGGAAATCTGCCTCTTCGGAAGTCATTCGTCTTCTTCAAGGTTGTGTTGTACCCCAACATTTCTGCAATTCTGTAGAGGTCTTCATCTGATGGTTCCTATGCATATTTCTTTATCCCCAGCAGACCTCTGGTAGGTAGAGCAAACTCATGGGAGAACATTGTTCTGTTGAATTTGAGTTCTAGGTTATTCAGATTGGTCAGGTTTCGAAATGTAGCCCTTGATTTGTCTCTTTTCTAAGTCAAAATGGCAACTTTGCCAGAATTGATAGAGGTATCTGGCAGGTATCTTCTTCACATTCTTGGCTAAAAAGGGGTAAAGGAAATGGTTTTCCAGAATGTTGAGAAGGATAGCATGTTCTTCCCCAAATGCAGTTCTTGAGGGAACAAGATAATGATTATTTGGTTTCAGGGGAAGAGCATGTTCAAAATGTTCATTGGCCAGGAAGTTTTGCAGATGGGTGGTCGGAGCAAAATCTGCTGAATCACCGGAGTTGTCCTGTTCTAGGTTCCGGTCATTTCTGGGTTTTGAGAGTGCTCAGAATGAGCTGGGGAGTTCACCGGAGCACTGGAGGTTGAAGCCATTGGATTAAACTTGAAGAAAGTGAGTAGAAAATAGAAGTTGCAGGTTTTTGCAAGGTTCGCCGGAAAAGAATATGGGAGTAAATTCGTAAAATGAATAGGGTATGGGGTAAACGGAGTTATATAGTGGGGGTGGAAACGGATAGAATTCCGTGGTAAAGTGAATTCAATAAACATTTGGGGTCCACACTCGAGTTTTACAGCTGGGGAAACGTTTCAGAAGGATCGTGTGGCACGCACATCAGATGTGTCAGAGCACGATTAGACGTCGTGCGCGACCCATTAATGCTAGGCGCGTGGGAAACCCTTCTGTCTGGGGTCTGTCACTCGCAGTAAATATCTTGCTTTTACAGAATTGCCACAAAGAGTCAATTGTCAGAATCAACGGAGGCTCTGTAGTGGAGTGAGCTCTGTGATCTGAGACCTGTCTTTTTGTCTCCTCTTAGCTTGCACCTTTACCAAAAATGTTTGAAAGTTCATTGGAGAGGATTGATAGAGTCTTTAGCACAAAATTTTCATCCACAGAGGCTTTGGGGCTCTGTCAAAGCCAGCAGAGGCTCTATGACTGAAAATTTCTAATAACTAGAGATTCACAAAACATTTTGATCATCCAAAGTTTTCACTGTTTTAAACACTGTTTTAGGACATATTTGAAAGTTGGTGTCCGAAAAAACTGTTTTGGAAAAAGGTTTTGTGCGAGACATTCTCCTGTTGACTAACCTTTGCTCAGTGAATTACCTGACTTCTGTGGATTTGCATGATCTCTATTCTATTTTTTGGCTCCCCTTGAATTAGCAACTTCTGTAGTTTAATTCAAGGACTCCTTCTGCTCCCCCTTGACCTATGCTTTGATCAAAATAGATAAGCAATGCATAGAGCATAGGTCAAACTCACCAGAGGTTATGTAGACATCGTCAGAAGTTCTGTGTGATCCCACAGAGGCTCTGTTGGGTATAGAACTTTTGGTGATCAGGAATTTACATACAAAAGAGGTTAAATATATACATATATACACGAGAATCAAGTATCACTTACAGAGGTTTTCAACTCATGTTTATCATACCTAGCTTACTTACCAAGAAGAGGAATCTTTTCTCATCGAGTGCTTTGGTAAATAAGTCTGCAAGCTGATATTCAGTGCTCACGAAGTACATCTCAATTGTTCCACGTTCAACATGATGCTTCAGAAAGTGGTAACGGATATCGATATGCTTTGTTTTTTAGTGCTGTACTAGATTGGCAGAGATAGCTATGGCACATTTTGAGTCACAGAGCATGGGTATCTTGTAGATAATGTGACCGTAGTCCTTTAGCTCAGTTTTCATCCACAGAACTTGGGAGCAACAGCTAGCAGCAGCAACATATTCAGCTTCTGCTGTAGATGTCGACACACAGTTATGCTTCTTTGAAGTCCAGCTTACTAGTTTACCACCTAGGAATTGACAACTCCCAGAGGTGCTCTTTCGGTCTAGCTTGCATCCTCCATAATCTTAATCTGTGTATGCCTTAAGATCAAAGCCAGAGTTCTTTGGATACCATAGCCCAAGATTTTTTGTCCCTTTGAGGTATCTAAAGATCCTCTTTACCGCAATAAGGTGGGATTCTTTTGGGTTAGCTTGGTATCTTGCACAGAGGCATGTGGCATACATTATATCAGGTCTACTTGCAGTTAAGTATAAAAGTGACCCAATCATACCTCTGTAGAGCTTGCACTCTACAGATTTGCCATTTGGATCTGAGTATAACTTATTTCCAGTGGCCTTTGGGGTCTTCATTACAGAGGCATCAGAGAGACTAAATTTTGAATGAATGTCAGAGACATATTTAGCTTGATTTATAAAAATTCCCTCTGATGTTTGTTTTACTTGGAGTCCGAGGAAGAAGGTTTATTCTTCCATCATACTCATTTCAAACTCACTCTGCATGAGTTTTTCAAAATCTTTGCACTGTTGTGCATTGGTAGACCCGAAGATATTGTCATCCACATAGATCTGTACAAGCAGAATCTCATCACCTTTTCTTTTGTAAAACAAAGTAGTATCTGTCGTACCTCTGTCGAAATCATTATCGAGAATAAAGGTTGAAAGTCTTTCGTACCATGCTCTTGGAGCCTGTTTCAGTCCATACAGAGCTTTGTCGAGATAATAGACATATTTTGGGTACTTGGAACTTTCAAACCCTGGTGGCTGCTGGACGTATACTTCTTCTTGGATTTCACCATTTAGAAAAGTAGATTTTACATCCATCTGAAAGACTTTGAAACCTCTGTGGGCTGCGAAGGCTAAGAAGATTCTTATAGCTTCGAGTCGTGCGACAGGGGCAAAAGTTTCATCGTAATCAATGCCTTCTTCTTGGCGATATCCTTTGGCCACCAATCTTGCTTTATTTCTAATGACCACTCCGTCCTCATCCTTCTTGTTTTTGAAGACCCTTTTAGTCCCTATTGCTTGTTTCCCTTTTGGCAGAGGAACTAGGGTCCATACCTTGTTTCTCTCAAACTGCAGAAGCTCTTCTTGCATAGCATCTACCCAGTTTGGGTCATCTAGGGCTTCAGAAATGCATTTTGGCTCGATCACACTGATAAAATTTGTAAAGAAACAAAAATTGGCAGTGGTTGATCTTGTCTTTACTTTATCAGAAGGATCGCCAATGATTTGGGTTGGAGGATGGCTCATCGTCCACTTTGTTGTTCTGGGAGATGGTCATTTGTATCATCTAGTTGAACTTCTGTAGGTGCACCCTATGGTTCTGGTACACCTTCTGTAGTAGATGGCACTTCAGAGCTCAAAGTTGGTTCTTCAGCTTGTGGGATTATTGGAATGAGAGTTGGAATCTCTTCTGAGGAAGTTGAGACTGAATCCTCATTTTCCTCTGGTATCGGCTGCTCTGTTGTAGCTGGTGTTTCCAGTGCCTCTGTGGTAGAATCTTTTCTTGTATCATCTTCTGTCGGCTCCCCCTCAACACGTGCATCTGCATGATTCACAGAAGAGGATGAAGTATTCAATGGACCAGTTAGAGATATACCTGACTCAGTCTGGTTGACAGAAGATGTTTCTCCAGAGGCTCTGACAGCTCCAGCAGAGGGATCAATATCGTCGTGGAACATCTCTTCAAATAGCAGATTTAGGTCTGCTTCTCTTGTTTTTGAGATGCCAGATTTAGGTCTGCTTCTCTTGTTTTTGAGATGCCAGAGGATTCATTCTGAAAGGAATCGTCAAAAGAAACATTGATGCTTTCCACGATGGATCGAGACCGCAGAAGATATACTCTGTAGGGTTTTGAAGTGGCAGAGTATCCTATGAACTTTCTTTCATCAGCTTTCACATCGAACTTCCCTCTAGCTTCTCTGTCGTTTAAGACGAAGCATTTGCATCCAAAGACATGAAAGAACTTGATGTTGGGTGGCCTCTTATTGATCATTTGATAAGGTGTCTTGATGTGTCTTTTGACTATGGTAGATCGATTTTGGGTATAACATGCTGTTGTTATGGCTTCTGCCCAGAAAGAGATTGGTAATCCAGATGCTGTGAGCATGGTCCTCGCAACCTCTACAAGCGTTCGGTTCTTTCGTTCAACAACGCCATTTTGTTGAGGAGTACGTGCTGCAGAGAAGTTCTGTGAAATGCCTTCTTTTGTGAGATAAGCTTCAATGACAGAGTTTTTGAATTATGTGCCATTGTTGCTTCTCAACTTTTGGATTTTGCATTCGTACAGAACCTGGATTTTCTTCATTAAGTTTATCAGAGTGTTAGGAACATCCGATTTCTTTCTGACAAACTCCACCCATGTATATCATGAGTATTCATCGATCACCACTAGTATGTATTTCTTGCCTCCTAGGCTCTGCGTAGCAATAGGACCAGAGAGGTCGACATTAAGCATGTGCAGAGGCCTAGGGCAAGACACATCAGTCTTTCCTTTGTGGGAAGCCTTCTGAAGCTTGCCCATTTAACATGTTGAGCATAGATGATCTTTGTTGAACTTAACATTCGGCAGACCTTTGACAAGATCAAGTTTCACAAGCTTGTCTAGAGTGTGAAAGTTTAGATGACAGAACCTGTTATGCCATAACCAGGCTTCTTCATTTTTGCAAGCAACAAAGCAGAGCTTGTCTTCTTTGTTTTTGACGCTAAAGTTCATGAGATATAGATCTCCCCTTCTTTTAGCCCGCAGAAGCTCTACTCCAGTTTCTTCTCCTTGTAGAGAGCAGTAAGTTCTTTTAAACGTGACATCGAAGCCAGTGTCACAAAGTTGGCTAACACTCAGAAGATTGTGCTTGAGGCCATCCACATATGCAACTTTGCATACTTCGATCTTTTCCTTTTTGATGACTCCGTAGCCTTTAATATATCCCTTCTTGTTGTCCCCAAAGGTCACAGATCCTCCATTGAGTTTATCTTTGTAGGAGGATAATAGACCTCTGTCACCAGTCATGTGCCACGAGCACCCGGAGTCAAGATACCAGATCGGCACATACTGTTTCTGCAAGATAATCAGAGATTTTTAGGTACCCATATCCAAATGGGTCCCTTTTTGTCAGAGGTCTTCAGGGTTGCCTTAGCATCCTTGGTTTTGGTTTTATCTTCTGTTGAAGAACCATTTTGTTTCTTCTTTCCCTTGAATTTTGCATTCTTTTTGGGCAAAGAGAGGAAACAGTGAGGACTTGAGAAATGTTGGTTCAATTGATACATAAGATCGAAACAATGGCAATAGTGAATTTGCGAAGAGATTTGCTTGAACTTTTCATTGAAAACATTAAAACAGGGTATAGAGGCTTTAATTTTACAATCTACCCTGGCACTAGACTTCTTATTACAAAAAGACCTATGCTGACTAGATTGTTGTTTTGAAAATTCTCTGGTTGGAGTAGCCTTCTGTGGACCCTTTCTTCTATGGTGAATTTCTGTAGGTTTCACTGTCACAGAAGCAAAAGACTTGTTATTTTCAACCCGCTTACCTTTTTGTTGCCAAGTTAATTTTTCTTTAAAAGGCCCAAAAGGTTTAGCTTCTTTTGAATAGAGAGAGGATTTTTCCTTTTTAGGTTTGTTTTTCTCAAGCTCCACAGAGGTTTTGGTTTGTACACACTTGTCCATAAAATCCGGGCAAATAGGAACACTTGTGATTATCTCCTTAGGAGTCATTGTTCTGTTAAGAATTTCAGAGGGAATTTTAAGTCCCTCTGCATCACAAGGATATATTCCTGATTCAACTGAATCAGTCTCAGAATCGTCAGAGGATGAGTCGTCCTCATATACAGAGGTTGAGTCACTTTGGTCTCTGTCGACAGAGGCTGGATTTTCCGAGCAAGTGTTGTACTCGCTTTCTTCCTCTCTTTCGTGGATATTTTCTAAGTCAACATAAGTGTTCATCAAGGATTCCTCAGAGAGATTTTGGTCGTCAAAGGATGTACAGTGATTTTCATAAAAGTTGTTTTTCCCGATTTCCATTAACTCTTTTTCAGAAATATTTTTAAGTTTTTCTTCTGCGGAAGCGGGCATATACTCAAGTGTCTCTGCCGATAGTTTCTTCTCAGAATCCATAGTGCAGACAAAGGCAACCTGGGATTGAGTCTCGGGTTCACTAAACTTAAAGATTCCTATCTGATCTTGTGTTTTCAGATATTTCTTAGGTTTGGAAGCTCTTTTGACAGAGGCTGATGATGGTAGATCTGTGTTTTCAAACCACACATTTATCATCTTCAGAGGTTTCCTTATGTGAGGTTCCCCAGAGACTTTTCTCCTTTTGCTCACAGAGAGTAAGTTTGGAAATCCAGGTTTTCTTGTATCACCTATACAGAACAGAGACGACAGAGACTTGTTTCTTTTGGTTCCAGTGTATGGATCTATATAACAGAAGCCAATTCCCCGTCTCCCTAGTTGTGTATTTATCTTTTCATATACCATCTGTGCATCTTGATATTTTTTCATTAAAAGATCTCTTCTGAGTAGGTCTTGATGAAGTACTTCTCTTTCCTTTTAAAAATAGTGTTTAAGAGCAAGAATGTTCATTCTGTCGCTCTCAACATCCATAAGTTCTTTCGATTTAGCTTTTAATGTAGAGTTGGGTTCTATAATCTTTTCTTTCAAAGGATTTAGATGTTTATTCCAATTTGTTTAAATCTCTTCCTTTTCTTGAAATATTTTTGCCTTTTCTTGAGTTAGAAGTTTTGTTTCTCTCTCAAAAAATGCAAGTTTCTTTTGAATGTTCTCACAAGTCTTTTTAAGTTCAGTATGTTCAATAGTTAGCTTAAGAAAATCAGCTTCTGTTTCATAAGAGGAAGAGTTAGAAGTGGATACCTCACTATCGGAATCTGATGAGCTGACCTCGGCCATTCCACAGAACAAGGCGTTCTTGTCGCCTTCATCAGATGATTCATCTGACAGTCAGTTCTCCTGGTTCCCCATTAGTGACTTCTGAGCATAGTAGTTCGTTTTTTTAGTAAGCAGAATCCCTCTGAGGTAGGTTTGGTTTGCTCCTGCAGTCAGCAGCATAGTGACCAGGCTTGCCATAATTGAAACATCCTTGGTTCTGGGGAGCGTTGCCAGCTCTGTCGTCTGACTTCTGTCGGTCACCACCTCTATCACCTCTTTCACCTCTGTCATTTGACCCTTCTCTTCCTTTGTCATCCCTTCCCTCACGTTCATACCCCTTCTTTCGATATCCTCCTCTTCCAAACTCCTTTGTCAGCAAAGCTAATGATTTAGCTATTGAGGCCATCGTTGCCTCCTCTTCTATCACCTCATCTTCAGAGCTATCGACAATCATTAATTTCTTCTTTTTCTCCTTCTTCTCCACTTTTCATCCTCTTCCACAGCTTTCTTAGGCTTCTCCTTTGCCTCTGTAGTCTTCCCCACAAGTGCCAGAGGCCCAGCAGTCTGAGTTTTTGCCTGGGCGATTTAGGGTTCTTGGGCTGCCAATGTTCCATAAAGATCTGATAGGCTCCAGGTGTCTAGGTCCTGATTTGTTTGTAGGGACATAGACAGTTGGAGCCATTCTTCGTTGAGACTCTTTAAGAACAAGACATTGTTTTCTTCTGAAGTTCTGTGTATACCAAACTTCTTGCACTTGTTTATCAAGGAATTAAATTTGTCATACGTAGATTGCAGAGACTCTGTCGGCAGAGCTTTGAATGGGTAATACTCATTGATACATTGGGCTCTGCGATTTTTCTGAGTTTTAGCCCCTCCTTCCAATTGTTTCTCCAGTTCCTTCCATAGATCGTTTGCAGATTCACACGCATCTAGGGATTGGAAGAGGTCATTGGGGATGGCCATTATCAGAATTCGTTTTGCCTTCTGTGCCAATTCGTATTTCGCCCAGTCAGGATCAAACCATTTATCTTTTGACTTAGGTTTCTCGTGCGCAGGAATTTCTGGAGTGTCATCTGTTGCAGGTACACATGGTACAGAGAGCATAGGAACGAAAGGAGGATTGTGGATGTAGTGAAGAGATTCTTTGTCAGTACCCTCGAACAAATGAATCATTCTAATCTTCCACTGAGGGTACTCATCTATGAGTAGAGTGGGTGGTTTTGTTAAAGAACCGGCAGAAAAGTAGTTGTTGGTGTTTGCTGCCATTTTGAATAGTTTTGGAAAATACCAGAAAACAGAGTATAAACTGAGATTTTCAGATGATGGGTCAGGATTTTAGAAAAGAGATTACAAGCATGAAATTCTTAAGCGATGCACTAAAATGGGGAGTTTTAACCGAGAAAACAGATTATGCAGGTTTACCAAGGTCGAACGGGTCGAGAATGGCAGAAAAACAGTCTGTTTGAAATATGCGAAGAACAAGTCAAAATCTAACCAAGTTTCTACCAAAAATCATTGTAAGAGAGGATCTCTTGATATAGAAAATCAAGGATGGCTCTGATACCAATTGTTGGTTCCGTTTTTACTTAAACAATGATCTTTCTATCTATTAGTTCAAACAGAGTATGGTGCGGAAGCGTTTTACGAACTAAAAGATATTTAAGGTAGAAGAACACACAATATCAAATACGTGAGATGTAAATAACACAATATTTAACTCAATAACCCACTGTATATTGATATAAATGGAACACCAAGAACACCGAAGATTAAACAGGAATTCTGCTCTTAAGGATGTGTGTGTTGTGCAAAGCTTAATAGAAGAGCTCAACATGAGTCTTCTATTTATACTATTCACCAGGGGACAAGTTCTAGACATAAAGGACTAAAGGTACAAGACATGATCGTGAAACTGCCACTGGTACAACGTTAACATAGTGCGCTGCAATTCTGCAAAGGCTGAAACCCATCAGAGTTTGACACGTGGAATTGTCAGGGCACTCCTTGTACGAATGATCTTCAGGATCTTCGTACAGCATAGATCGTGAGAAGCACGATCGTCTTTTTCTTGATCTTCATGAATTCTTCTAAGTCTTCAGTCTTCATACCACAGAGGCTCTGTCAAGTTTGGCAGAGGCTCTGTGGCCTTGTCCTCTGTGGGAGTCTTCAGATGAGTCTTCACTTGATCTTCTATCGGTGTCTTGGCAGAACCTCTGTCGATGTCTATACTTAGTCTAATTTTCCATACTTCTATAAATAGTAGAAGTTGGAGCTAACACATGGTACTTACAATATTCACAATTCTCAATTGAATAGCTATAATGCTAAGGCAACTAACCATCAAGGATCCATCAAAGCATGTATACCAAAATCTTTCGGATTTATTTTGTAGGAATGTCATGTGTGAACTTATTCAGAATATTCATTTCACATGACTGAATATTAAAGGTTATGCCATATTTGAGGGGGAGTACCGTATTTTTATAAGTAAATGAATTTTATGTGAACTCAAAGAACCGTGGTAGTTTATTCAGAAAAACTTACCCGTGTTTTTTTTTCTTCGATATTACATTCTTTTGATCCCAGATTAGTGCAACAAACAAGATTAATCAACAATCAATGATCAATAACAAGTAATGATTTCAAGTTGTCATCCATATCGTTCAATCAAAGGTTTTTGTCGTTTTGAGAGTTTACAATATGAAATAGGAACGATTCTTAGCTTAACCTAAAACTCTCACAAACAAACCTTAAATACTTAGGGCTTAAGCTTCAAGCCCATGGCCCATTAAGCTAAACTAAGCCCATTTATCAATTAAAGGATTTTACAATTAATAATTAAACTCTATATATCTTTATATAACTTTCTAATTAATAGGACATTTATGGTCCTAACAATCTCCCCCTAAAGTTATATAAAAAAAATTGGTCTTGAAATCTTCAGTGATATTCTCTCCCTCTTGAATATTAGAAACACTTCGGTGTTGCTTATCTTAATGTATTTCCAGGCTCCCCCTTGAATAAAGTTCTTCGTCTTCATCTCATCAACTTTTTCACCAGATTCAATGAACAAATACCTTGACTGAGTGCACTACAGGAAGCTTTCAACTGTAGGAACTCAACACATCAGATAAGCACACAAGAATGATAATGTGCGAGTTACGAGACATTCCACAGTGCATCTTCAGTTTAGAATCATGAACCTGTCTTTGAACCGCGAGTTGAATTGACTTTCAGCTTTAAGAACCAATATGCTCGAAGGAGGAAACAGTTTGTAGCAAACACAACTTAATAAGGGATGAGAAGAATTGATCACTTGTAAACTTTGAACTCTTTTCGGAACTGATCAAATAACAGTTACTCCCCCTCAGCTTTTGCTAACTCTCCTTCAACATGATAATTCGGTGTCTTTGAATCTATATCATTTTCTCCCCCTCATGATGAGTAGGAGCATCCGGAGCATCATGTAATTTCAAAGACGAAACTGATGAGTAGCAAAATACCAGATAAAAACTGTTAAGTAACTAAGATGGGGTAAATATCTAACACAGAAACACAATAGTAACTGTTATCACAACAATTAAGATAATTGTGTGACCTACGTTCAGAGTTGGCATCAGGTTATCTCTGATAGGACTTCCAGTTGTCACTAAAGTAAAATCTTAAAAATTACTTCTCAAACTGTTCCGGAAATATCACGAAGATATGCAAATGGAATCACAAAGACTCGTGCATGTGTGAAAAAATTAAATAATCTCTGTTTGGCTAAAAAATTGATTTAACCTGGAACGCAAGTTATAAAATCAATAGACACAGTAATTAGAATATGAAGTTCGGAGACCGGAGCTAATGTCTTCCTTTTTCAATATCTAAGACCTCCGAGTGAGGAATAGATAGATTATGTGCTAAACCTCCGTGAATATATGAAACAATCATCTTTTGTGAGATACTTGAGTGGCTAGGTGGGGTGACACAAGTTATCGACACTGGGTCTATATCTGTTTCAATATTCATCTCCAAAAAATGAGAATGAATAGATTGTGTGGTTACCTGGATAACTGACTCGGTTTGGTAAGGACCAATATATTCTTTTAAGTCTTGTCACATCCTCACCATTTTCTTTTCACTCCAAACTCATCTATGCATCTAGACAAGTCACTGATATCTATAAATAGGATGTGTTTCTTGGGTAGGTCCTTTCGGTTCTGGATAGGCCATAGAAACTATATAAGTCCTAACACTCCTTTAATGAACCAAATAAAACTTTGAATTACACATTGAAGTACGAGTTCTAAATTGAATTGTTTAGAAGTCAAAACTTTTAAGAACGAGTCCTGATCTGAGATGATCAGAAGTCATAAAAATGAAGTCTGAGTTCTGATCTGAGGTAATTAGAAGTCATAAAAATGATATTGACTTTCAAAGAACAAGATCAAACGCTAAACATAATGACCCAGTAAGCATAATATGTTCAAAAATGAAACAATGATCAGAAAGTTTAATTGTGAAGAACAAGTCACAATTAATATGTCAGATAAGAATTGAATCATTAATAGAAATGGCGTACAATAAAAACAAAATTGAAATTCAAGCGAGTGTATTTCCATCGAAAAATCACCAAAGATATGAGACACGGAAATAACTAAATCAAGAAAATATTGGACGTGGCAAACATGGAAGTTAAAATCAGAGAATAACAAACACATGTTTGTTATTCAGAATGAATTACCACAGTGTTTGAATTCACAAAAAAAACATGTATTGATCAAAACCTGGTACTCCCCCTCAAAAATTGCGTTACCTTTTATTGATGTCATGTGAAAGAAATCTTATGAACTATACGCACCTGACATTCCTGCAAAACAAATTAGAAAGATTTTGGTATCCAAGCTTTGATGGATCCTTGATGGTTAGATGCCTTATTAGAGTGAGGACCGGGGATACTATAAGTACCATACCAATACTTAGCATGGTTTTTATTCACAAAGTCACTTGTTTCACATTAAGAACAACACAACTTCTGTGTAGATAACCTGATTAGATGATTAACAGAGTAAACAAGATCAAGTTTCACAAAGGGTTTAGCATGGAAAGCTTTGTTGTTCTAGTCACTTTTAACAGAAACAAATGACTTTGGAGCAGGAGCAGATCCTTTAACTCTTCAAGCCATCTTTACTTTCTTGAAAGATTGATTATCTGAATTGTCAAAAAGAGAATCATAAAACAGATTAGAAGTACAAATCTGAACTTTTGAAGAGCTATTTGATCTGATGCAGGTCTTTGAAGAAACATTTTTGTGGATAGAACTTGGAGCAGTCTTAGAAAAGCAAAGGTGTTAGGCCATTATTGTAGCTATCAAGACAGTATTAATATCTTGTACTGTTCTTCTTAGTAGAGGCATGGACATGTCATGGCCCTACTATATAAAGAAGACTCCTTTGTTGATTCCATTACACTTGTAACACTTGTAGCATTTGTCATTTGTACTCATTGATCAATATATGGATGACAAGTTTGCACTCTAGATTCTCTCTCTACATTTGATTGCTATATTCTGGGTTTATCAATTGGTATCAGAGCCAAATCGAGGAATTTTTTCTCGATACGATCATCGGATCTCGACATTTCAAGTAAATTAGCCCGATCTACATTTTTTCGGTGTTCTTCGTGAAGATCTTAAGATTCGAGAAATTTTTGGGGCATGATTCGATTTGTACCTCTCAGATCTGTTTCTATATTGTTCTTGAAGAGTTTGCATCATTCAAATCCGACTATCTCTTCAAATCCGTTCAAATCTGTAATACATCACAAAGTCGATTGATATTGTTACTGTTTTCGATCGATTTGCAAACTTCATATCCGTCGAACAACATCAATTCTGTGACTTCAAATTTTCTGGTTCGTCACGAGCTTTGGTGTTCATCGTGAATTGAGTGATCAATCTTGTGTTCTTGTGTGATTTGATTGATTATTCTTCCACATAACCGGTTATTTTATGTTTTAGATCATTCTGCCACTTTCAGATCTGAATTTGATCAAAGAACTCAGAGAGATATAAATTCTGCCGTCGAAAGTTCATGCTCACCGGAAAAACGTTTCCACTGGAAGTTTCGTCGGAAATATTGGTTTGATATTGATAAACATTTCAGATCTGTTAAATTGGCTTTCTCGATCATATTACTACATTTTAAAACAAAAATCCAGCAAGAATTCCTATCTCTAGAGTTGTTGGAAAAAGTTCGCCAGAAAATGGTGTTAAGGTCGTCGACAAAGTTTGTTACGACATCGGAAGTTGATGCTACTGTTTTTAATCGTGCATAAGATTAAATCTTTATGGAGAACATCTTTTGATGATTATTGGAAGATAAGAAATCGATTTCATGGTTGTTTGGGTGTGAGAACTAAAAGAGAAATGAAGCTGAATTTTTTTTTGGTTCGTAAGTCACAGATTGCATGATCATTTTATCATTGAAAATTTGTTTTTATGGTCATTGAGAGTTAAGAAATCCTTTTGGAGACACTTTGCACGTGGAAGTTGATAGAAAAACTGAAGCCAAATTCAACAATACGTGAATATGAAACTGGAAGGTGATGATGAATAGTAACTAACGGAGTTCGTTAGTGGACGATTAGTTTTCTAACATTTTTGGTCCAAGTTCCGTTAGTGTGGATAAAGGTTCGGAAGAAAAGCCTAGATTTAATACTACAAACTTCAAATACGATGAACTAAATTC
The DNA here is from genome assembly GCA_033807775.1 of Saussurea involucrata. Lineage (NCBI taxonomy): Eukaryota > Viridiplantae > Streptophyta > Magnoliopsida > Asterales > Asteraceae > Saussurea > Saussurea involucrata. The sequence continues at coordinate 93,211,235 of CM066314.1, forward strand.
TAGTTACAAAACCAAAAGGGTTGAACTAACTGAATTTAGTTTATTATTTTCAAAAGAATATGTGGCTAAAACAACTGATGAACCTGAATCTGTTAAATCTGAATCAACTGTTGATATGGAGTCAAAAATAATATCAGATTCTGACGAAAAGGAGTTTGTTCACGATATCTCTTCTGAATTTCCTGATTTGAATTCGGCTTTACTTAAAATTGTGGATTTAGAAAATCAAATTTCTAAATTACAATTAAATTTTGAAAAATTAGAGGATGATTATGAGAATATTGGAATAGATCATGATCACATTCAAAAAGTCAATCTTGATTTTAAAAATGAGATTCAACGACTTGAATCCCAATTATTCGAATTATCAAAATCTAAGGATTCAAAACCTTGTGAAAAGTGTTCAAAACAAGCTGAATTCAAAGATCAGATTAAATCTTCAAGTACAATTGATTCTGGTGCAAAAGCATTTTTAGAAAAAGATAAGTTTTTTGAAGAAAACAAAGTACTTGTTTTGAGATGTGCAAAACTTTCAAATCAAGTTTCAGATTTTGAGAAAGTGCTTTTTCTTGAAAAATAGAAGCATAAAAAGGAAAGAACTTAGCTTGAAATTGAACTGAAATATTGTGAAGTACATCATAAAAAGTTTTCATCAAATATATCTAATGTCAAAAAGGAACAAGAACTGAAAAGAAAAGAAAAAGAAAAATTATCCGAAACTAAATCTGATTTGTTTTCGAATGATTATTCTAGTTCTAAGAATTCTGACAGTGTTTATTATTCTTTCTCAGAAATAGATGATGAAAAGTGTGTGGATCTGAAGTAGAATGCTTCAAATAGCAAGAATAGGAATACTGATACTGAGAAATGTCTTTCTTCGAATAAAAATTGTACACATTCGTGTAATGTCTACAAAGTTTGTGAAAATAAAAATTCAGCAATTTCTAATTCTATATTGTTGACACAAGCAAAACGAAGAATACACTGTGCTCATTGTTGGGATAACTATTTCATGCTAAATGGAAATGCTCCTAAAAATAAAACGTCTAATACTTCATCTTTTTCTTTAAAATCTTCAGCGAACAAATTTGCAAAAATGTTCGGTTTCAGATCAAGAAAACAGAATAAGAAGAAAGAAACAAAAACAGTTGATGTGAATATGGTTTGGATTCCCAAAGATCAAATTAGCAAACCAAATTCATAAAGTAACCTTACCTTTAAAGGCTAAATTCAAAGTTCATCAAATGTAATAAATAAACTGATCCGTACTAACAAGAAAGGACCCATACAGATATGGGTACCTAAGTTGAGGTAATTTTCTTTTTACAGGACCGTCATGTGTGAGTCATTGATTCGGGAGCTTCTAGACACATGACGGGGTACAAGCACTTACTGCATGATTTTACTGTACATCCTGGCGGATCGGTGGGGTTTGGTAATAATTCAAAAGGTCATGTTCGAGGCTACGTAACGTTTAAGAATGACTCGATGCAAATTGAAAAGATCTTGTATGTCGAAGGTTTAGGGCATAATCTTTTTAGTATTAGTCAGTTCTATGACAAGGATTGCAAGGTTATATTTGACAAGCAGTATTGTTATGTTGTGGATAAGAACTGGTCAGAGATTTTCAGAGCGAAACGATGTGGCGATTTATACGTAACAGATTTTGCGACTCTTATTGCTACTAATCAAGTCTGTCTTGTATCAAAAGCTTCACAAGACGAATGTTGGTTATGGCATCGAAGACTTTCGCATCAGAATTTTCGAAGCATCAATAAGCTCATAAAAGATGGATTAGTTTCCGGGCTTCCTGAATTGAAGATTGACAAAGTTTCTATCTGTCCGGCGTGTGAAATGGGAAAGATGAAACACGTCTCGCACAAATCCAAACTTTGTCTAACTGCAACAACGCCTTGGAATTAATTCATATGGATCTCTGTGGCCCGATGAGGACTCGGTTAATGGGTGGAAAGAAGTACATATTGGTTATGATTGATGAGTACTCACACTACACTTGGTTGGATTTTCTTCGACTCAAATCTGAAGCACCTGAGCTGATAATCAAGTTCATCAAAAAGATTCAAATTCTTCTACAACGTCCAGTTCAAAAGATAAGGAGCGACAACGGGACTGAATTCAAGAATGCGACTCTCCAATCGTTTCTTGAATCCGTTGGCATCTCTCACAATTTTTCTGCACCAATTACTCCACAACAAATTGGAGTGGTTGAAAGAAAGAATCGGACGCTTGTGGAAGCAGCTCGGACTATGCTTGCCCATTCGGGTCTTCCTCCAAGTTTATGGGCTGAAGCAGTTTCCACCGCATGCTTCACACAAAACAGGACAATTATCAATAAACGTCTTAATAAAATTGCATATGAAATAATCAATAATCACAAACCTAACATCAATTTTTTGCGTGTTTTTGAATGCAGATGTTTTGTCCTAAAATATCGAGAACTGAAAGTGCAGGATCTATTCTTACAATCAAATATGAACATTCAAGATCGTATTCACAGCAACTGGTCATATGATTTATTAACAATCTGTGAATTACAAGATATTACAATGAATTTCTCTAAATGGATTCACCAAAGATTATATCAAAGATTCTCTCAAAGATTAGCCAAAGATTTTTTTTAGCTATAGTTGCTAACTCCTATATATACTGTAGAGAAAAGCTAAAGCTACAGTACATAAAAGAAACAGACTAATAGAACAATTACACGTGTCCTAATTAGTAACTGAATATAACAGAGAATATCCTAAGATATAAATTCTGAACATACTTCTGAATAAGCGCTTCAGAACATTTGTCTTCAGTCAGAAGTTCTGAGTCTCCTACTCAGAACTCTGAACCTTCTAGTCAGAATCCAACACTTAGAATCTTTTTGAGATTTCTCACTCAGAACTTCTGAGTCTTCTACTCAGAACTTCTGAGTCTTCTGAGTCTTCTTTAGTCTTCTTACTCAGAACTCAACACTTGTGTTTTTGACAAAACTCTAGACCTAACAAGAACACCTTGCAAAATTCCATGTCAAGGCTGATGAAGGGATTTTTATTGGCTATTCCTTGACCTCAAAGGCATATCGGGTCTACAATAATCTAACAAAATCAGTCATCGAGAGCATCAACGTTACGTTCGAGGAGGCTGTGACCTTGACTTCAGGACAACACAGTTCAGAACTCGGACAGAAATCTGAAGCTTCTACTAAAAAAGGAGTAGAACTTGTGGCGAAACAGTTTTCTAATTCTGTATTAGATAATAATAGTACTAAAGATTTAGATTTGCTATTTCATGATGCATTTATGGATTATTGTACAGATATGGAATCACCCATCTCATCTGTAAATGCATCTCCACAACAGACGAGTGTTAATGTCTCCGGTCCATCTGACGATGTCGGTGCTAGTACTTCTGGGGCAACCAACGAGACTCCAAGTGAACCTACAACTATTCCAGATCTGAACCTGAAATTCAGCCTGAAGTTCCGGTTTCAGTAAACACATCTGTTAGCTTTAATTAGCTCCTAATTAAATGAATGTTTTATAAAGATATTTTAATGTTTTAGATATTTTTTTATAGACATTTACTTAGATATTTTATATAGATATTTTAGATATTGTCTAGATTTTAGATATCTTAAATATCTAATGTGTAAATGGCCCTATATAAGAGGTGTCCATAGTCTTATTTCAAGTAGTGAGAAATATGGAAAGCACACAAAAACACACATAGACTAGTTTCTTATGAGAGTCGTTTCATGTTTAGTGTGGTGTTCTTCAACATTTCTCCTCTCCATATTTAATCATCAATGAATATGAGATAAGTTTCTTTATGATTGTTCTTCATGTATATCTTATCTCTATATTTAAATATGGACTTTATATTTCTTCTATTGTTGCTAAAAAAATGGGATCAACAATTGGTATCAGAGCAAAGCTTGATTTTCAATATCAAGTGATCCTCTTTATTACAAGATTGGTGATAGACATCATTCCTCTTTTAACTTATTCCTCATTTCTAGGTTAAAACTCCATTAAAGTGTACCCTGGGAACTGTTCAAACCCAGAAAACTTTCCAGATCATCAGACTCATACTCTTTAATCATTCTATCTTTTCAGAACCTTAACAATGACAAATACAAACAACTTCTTTACTGCTGGTTCACTCACGAAGCCTCCTACTCTCCTACGAGATGAGTATCCTCAATGGAAAATAAGAATGGTTCATTTCTTTGAGGGTACTGAAAAAAATCTAGTACAATATCTTTACAACCTTCCTCCTGTTCCCATGATAATAGTACCACGTGTACCAGCTACTGCTGAATCCCTGAAATCCCTGAACATCAAAAACCGAAGCCAAAAGAAGAATGGTCAAATGAAGATAAGGCAGAAGATGAAGTTGCACAGAAAACAAAAAGAATCTTGATAATGGCTATCCCCAACGAACTTTTTCAACCCTTAGATGCATGCGAAACTGCGCACGATCTTTGGAAAGAATTAGAAAGACAATTGGAAGGGGGTGCTAAAACACAGAAGAACCGAAGGGCACAGTACATAAATGAATATCATGCATTCAGAGCCTCTGCAACAGAATCTTTGCAAACGACGTACGACATGTTCAACTCTCTCATAAACAAATGCATAAAGTCTGGCATTCACAGAACCTCGGAAGAAAATAACGTCATGTTTCTAAAGAGCCTGAATGATGAGTGGCTTCAATTATCTATGTCTTTACAAACAAACCAAGATCTAGACTCATGGACACTCTCTGATCTCTATGGAACACTAGTTGCACAAGAGCCTCAAATAGCACAGGCTAAAACACTAACCATTGCACCATACACATTGGTTAGTAAATCGACAGAGGCTAAAGAAAGACCGAGAAATGAGAGAGCAACAGAGGAGAAGAAAAAGGAGAAGAAGAAAATGGTAATGGTTGATAGCGAAGAAGACGAGCTGATAGAGGAAGAAATAACTCTCGCGTCATTAGCTAAATCATTGGCTCTATTGACAAGTGAGTTCAAAGGTAACCAAAGAAATTTTGGAAATGACAGATATAGCAGAGACAACCAGAGAGATAGAAGAGATGATGGAAGAAGAGAAGAATCAAGTGACCGACAGAGGTCAGACTACAGAAGTGACCGACAGAGGTCGAACGACAGAAACTACAGAGAAAATGACCGACAGAGGTCAGATGACAAGGTAGGCCACGCACAAGAATGCTACAAATGTTGTAAGCCTGGTCATTAAGCAAACAAATGCCGAACAGAGAAAGGTGGAGATCAACAGAAGTCCGACGATCGATCTGGAAACACTTCTCAAGGTTGTTTCAACTGCGGCAAGCCAGGCCATTTCGCAAAAGAATGCAGAAGTAGTCAAAATTGCCCACAGAAGGACTCAGCTTTTTACAAAAAGAAGGCTGAATATTATGCGCAAAAATCCCTAATGGCGAACAAAGGGCATTCTGAAGCAAACAAGGAGGACTTCGAGTCAGGCTCTACCTCTGATGATGAATTCACCACCAATGCCCTGTTCTGTGGCATAGCAGAAGTCGACTCCGACACTAACAATGAGGTATCCATTTCAAACTCTACCTCTTGTACTAAATCTGTAGATAATGATTCAATTAAACTTAACATTGAACTGATTGAACTAAAAGAGATAAATGAAAGCATTCAAAAAGGACTCACTTTTAATGAGAGAGAAGTAAGGCTTCTCACTAAAGAAAAAGCCAAAATTGTTGAAGAAAAGGAAAGAGTAGAAAAATATTGGAGAAATAATATAGATCCTTTAAAAAGGCAAATTTCTGAATTAACCTCTCCTTTAAAAATCAAAACAAAAGAGCTTTCAGTTTCTAGGAGTGAAACAACTGACATAAGAGCTCTCAAAGAATACTTTCAAAAAGAGAGAGAAGTACTTTGGAAAGATCTACTCAAAAGAGAAGTTTTACTTAAAAACTATAAAGATGCACAGAAGGTGTATGAGAAAGTAAACTCACAAATAGGAAGACGAGGTATAGGGTACGATGATATTACTCTAGGTGTTGAAGGCAAAAGACTCAAACCTCTGTCTTCTCTGTTTATGATAGGAAAAACAAATAAACCAATTTTTCCAAACTTACTCTCTGTAAGTAAAAGGGTTAAAATCTCTGAAGAACCTCACTTGAGGAAACATACGAAGATGATCAATGTGTGGTTTGAAAACACAGATTCATCATCTTCAACCTCTGTCAATAGAGGAATCAAACCAAAGAAATATCGGAAAACACAATATCAGATTGGTATCTTTAAGTTTGGTAAACCATAGACTCAAACACAGATCGCTTTTTTCTGTATGATAGATGTCAAAAAGAAATTATCTGCAAAAACTCCTGAGTTTAAACCCATCTTTTCAGAAGAAAATCTTAAAAGATCAATTGAAAAAGAAATTTTGGAAGTTTTGAAATCAAATGTTTTAGAAAATCTCTGTACATCTTCTATAGATCAAATTCTCGCTGAAGAGATCTCATCTGAAACCTCTGCCATCTATGAAAGTTTTTCTATAGAGGAAGAAAACTCGTACGATACATGTTCAGAAAATCCAGCCTCTGTCGAAGGAGATGACTCAACCTCTGTATATGAGGACGATTCATCTTCTGACGACTCAGAGACTGATTCTAAATCAGGGATAATTCACTGTGACACAGAGGATGTTAAATTCTCCTCTGAGGTTCTTAACAGAACAATTTCTCCAAAAGAGAAAATCACAGAGATACCTATCTGTCCAGATTTTCTCAAAATGTGTATACAAGTCAAAACCTCTACAGAGCTTGATAATTTGAAAAAGGCCTCTGAAAATCCTAAAAGCTCAAAATTTTCAAAACCTTTAAGGCCTGAAGCTAACAAATATCTTTCCTCTGTGACAGTGAAGACAGACGTTCACCACAGAAGAGACTCACGAAGGCAGGACCTAAACAAGATTTTTGCAAACAACATTCTAGTATTCATAGATCTTCTTGTAATAAGAAATCAAATGTTAAGAAAGAATGTAATGCCTCTGTGGCTCAGTTCAATGAATTCAATAAAAAGTTCAAACAAATCACGTCTCATATTAAATACTGTCATTGTTTTGATCTTATGTTCAAATTGAAAAATCACTTCTCAAGTCCAGATTGCTTACTCTCCACTAAAATTCAAACTCCAAAGTCAAAACCCAGAGAGAAACAATATGATCTTTCTACAAAAGATAAAATGTATTTCAAGAATGCTAAGGCAAACTTAAAAAATTCTAACAATATTGGACCCATATGGATATGGGTACCTAAGTCTCTGTGATTGTCTTACAGAAGCGGTGTATGCCAATTTGGTATCTTGACTCCGGATGCTCAAGGCACATGACTGGCGACAGAAGTTTACTATCCACGTACAAAGAAAAACACGATGGTGGATCTGTAACTTTTGGAGACGACAAGAAGGGACACATCAAAGGCTATGGAGTCATACAGAAGGAAAACGTCTCTGTATACAAAGTTGCATATGTGAATGGCCTTAAACACAACATACTCAGTGTAAGTCAACTCTGTGATACAGGATTTGATGTCTTGTTCAAAAGAACTTTCTGCTCTCTGCAAAGTGAAGAAACAGGAATGGAACTTCTACGAGCCAAAAGAAAAGGTGATCTGTATCTAATGAACGTTTGTTCAACAACCAAGGACAAAGTTTGCCTTGTAGCTTGCGAAAGTAAAGAAGCCTGGTTATGGCATAACAGGTTCTGTCACTTGAACTTTCACACCTTGGATAAACTGGTCAAACTTGAACTAGTTAAAGGTTTGCCTAATGTTAAATTTAATAAGGATCACTTATGTTCTGCCTGTGAAATGGGAAAACTCAGAAGAGCTTCCCACAGAGGCAAAACAGATGTGTCTTGCACTAGGCCTCTGTACATGCTTCATGTCGACCTCTGCGGTCCCATTGCCATACAGAGCCTAGGTGGCAAGAAATACATACTTGTCTTAATTGATGAGTACTCGCGTTTCACATGGGTTGAATTTATTCGAAAGAAATCGGATGTTCCAATCATCTTGATTAATCTAATGAAAAGAATCCAAGTTCTTTATGAATGCAGAATACAGAAGTTAAGAAGTGACAATGGCACATAATTTAAAAACTCTGTCATTGAAGCCTATCTTTCTACAGAAGGAATATCACAGAACTTCTCTGCCGCACGCACTCCACGGCAGAATGGCGTAGTCGAAAGGAAGAATCGAACGCTCATGGAGGCCGCAAGAACTATGCTATCAGCATACGGATTACCGATGAACTTTTGGGCAGAAGCAATTTCTACCGCTTGTTACACACAGAATCGGTCAACCATTGTGAAAAGACACATCAAGACTCCTTACGAACTGATCAACAAAAGGCGGCCAAACATCAAGTTTTTCCATGTGTTTGGATGTAAATGCTTTGTTTTAAACGACAGAGATTCCAGAGGAAAGTTTGAAGTAAAAGCTGACGAAGGAAAATTCATTGGATACTCTTCCACTTCCAAAGCCTACAGAGTATACCTTTCAAGATCTCGCAAAATCGTAGAAAGTATCAATGTTTCTTTATATGATTCATTCCAGATGACTTCTGAGCAAATCAGTTCAGAACTCGAACTTAAAAGAGAAACCTATGGCATCTCGCAAACGAAAGAAGACTTGAATCTTCTATTTTTAGAGATGTTCCACGATGACATTGATCCTTCTGTTGGAACCATCAGAGTTTCTGGAGAACCATCCTCTGTTGGACAAAATCCTACAGGTATGACTCCAACAGGTCCAAATAATGCTTCATATTCTTCTATAAATACTACAGATGCAAATGCCGAAGAAGAAAATGCAGAAGATGAAACATCAAGAAAAACGACCACATAAGCTGCTGAAAAACAAACTCCACAATCCACATAAGAACCAATTACAGAGGAAATTGAGGACCAAGACTATACGTCCTCATAGGAACAAACTCCACCACCACTCATACCAATCATTCCACAAATGGTAGAATCTTCTACCAAGGTAAGAAGAACGACAGAGGTGATACAAGGAGAAGATCCACAAGAAGCTTTTGAAGAAAGGTTCGATGACATTGATGACCATCTTCCACGCACCACTCAGTGGACAAAAAGCCATCCTCCAAGCCAAATAATTGGAGAACCTTCAGACTCAGTAAAAACCAGGTCTGCCACTGCTAATTTTTGTTTCTTTACAAATTTTATTAGTGTGATATAACCAAAGAAGATTTCTGAAGCACTAGATGACCCAAACTGGGTAGACGCCATGCAAGAAGAACTTCTGCAGTTTGAGCGTAACAGAGTATGGACTTTAGTACCTCTGCCACGAGGGAAACAAGCCAATGGGACTAAGTGGGTCTACAAAAATAAGAAGGATGAAGATGGAGTGGTCATCAAAAACAAAGCATGATTGGTGGCCAAGGGTTATAGACAAGAAGAAGGCATAGATTACGATGAGACTTTTGCTCCTGTCGCACGTCTCGAAGCAATAAGAATATTCTTAGCCTTCGCAGCCCACAGAGGTTTTAAAGTCTATCAGATGGACGTAAAATCATCTTTTCTCAACGGTGGAATCCAAGAAGAGGTTTACGTAAATCTGCCACCAGGGTTTGAAAGCTCAAAGTTCCCAAGGCATGTATACTACCTTGAAAAGGCTCTGTACGGACTGAAACAGGCTCCAAGAGCATGGTACGAACGACTTTCTACCTTTCTTCTAGTCAATGGCTACGACAGAGGTACAACAGATACTACCTTATTCTATAAACGTAAAAACAGTGAAATAATGCTTGTACAAATCTATGTGGACGACATAATTTTTGGGTCTTCTAACACATAAGAGTGCAAAAGTTTTGAAAAACTCATGCAAAGTGAGTTTGAAATGAGTATGATGGGAGAACTAACATTCTTCCTCGGACTCCAAGTCAAACAAACATCAGAGGGAATTTTTATAAATCAGGCCAAATATGTCTCTGACATTCTTTTCAAGTATAGCCTCTCTGATACCTCTGCAATGAAAACTCCAATGGCCACTGGAAATAAGTTATCCTTAGATCCAGATGGCATCTCTGTAGAATGCACTCTCTACAGAGGCATGATTGGATCTCTGTTATACTTAACTGCAAGCAGACCTGACATTATGCATGCCACATGTCTTTGTGCACGTTATCAAGCTAATCCAAAGAAATCACACTATGATGTTGTGAAAAGAATCTTTAGATATCTAAAGTGGACCAAAAATCTCGGTCTCTGGTATCCACAGAACTCTGGTTTTAGTCTTAAAGCTTATACAGATTCAGACTATGGAGGATGCATGCTCGACAGAAAAAGTACCTCTGGGAGTTGTCAATTCCTAGGTGGTAAACTAGTCAGTTGGACCTCCAAGAAGCAAAATTGTGTCTCAACATCCACTGCAGAAGCTGAATACGTTGCTGCTGCAAGCTGTTGTTCTCAGGTTCTATGGATGAAGACTCAGCTAAAAGACTACAGCCACATCCTATTCAAAATACCCATCTTCTGTGATTCCAAAAGTCCCATTGCTATCTCTGCCAATCCTGTGCAACACTCAAAAACCAAGCATATCGATATAAGATACCATTTCTTGAAACATCATGTTGAATACGGTATAATCGAGATGCATTTCGTGCCCACAGAATACCAACTCACGGACTTATTCACCAAAGCTTTAGACGAGAACAGATTCAATTTCTTGGTGGGTAAGTTAGGAATGATCAATATGACGTGAAAATCCTCTGTAAATATGTATATATTTCTAATTATTTTTGCTTTAATTAATTTATTTCTGTATGTAAGTTCTCAATCTTAAATAGTTCTTAAAATCACAGAGCTTCTGTAAGTCTACTCAGAACCTCTGACAGCCCCTACAGAACCTCTGGAAAATATGACCTATGTTCTATGCAAAACTTATCATTCTTTGATCCAAGCATAGGTCAAGGGGGAGCAAAAAGGGACCCTGAAATGATCTACAGAGGTAAAACTTTCAAGGGAGAGGCAAAGAAGAATGTCAATGAATCTATATCGACAGAAGTCAGACATTACTGCCGAGAAAAGAAGAACCAAAAGGTATGTCTCTCGCACAAAAGGTTTTTGAAAACAGTTTTCTAGGACACAAATTGTCAAATATGTCCTAAATATACTGAGAATAACATTTCAAAAATCAAAAGCTCAAAAAGTTTCATAAAATTCGAATTAGGAGAAATTTAAGATCATAGAGCTTCTGCTGAGCTCAACAGAGGTTCTGCCAGAAATATGCTCTGTGATCACAAATTAACCCTCTATCGATCTTTTGGAAAGTTATCTCGTAAACCGAATACACACACCATGACCTTCACGAACAAAACTTTGTCCATAACAGTTTTCTCGGACACCAACTTTCAAATACGTCCGAAAAACATCTCTTAAAACAGATCAAAATTTGGATGATCAGAAAATTTAATAGAATTTTTGTTATGAGATTTTTTCCTTCATAGAGCTTCTGCTGGCCCTCACAGAGCTTCTGCAAGTTCCAACAGAGCCACAAAACCTCTACGAGTAAAAACTCTTAACTAAAAATCCTATTGATCCTCTCCAATGCCTTTACAAACGTTTTGGTTAAAGAAGAACCCCACATAAGTCATGATAACAATGAGATATATGTGAAAGGGATAGGCATCAAAGATTTTCAAGATCACAGAGCTTCTGTAAACCACATAAGTTTTGTCAATCTGTTACTTGGGCATTTCTGTAGTAATAACGGTTACTTTTACTGAGAGTGAATCTCATGTGGCTAAGAACAACCCCACGCGTCTAGCATTAATGGGCCGCGCACGACGTCCTGTCATCCTCTGACATGGCCTACGTGTCCCATTTTTATTGGGCGTACATGGAACGTTTTCTGTGGAAAGTTGAACCCGCCGTTCTAACTTGAGTACGGATTCCAAATTTTAATCCATTGCCATATATTTTACTCTTTCAAAATCTACCATTTTACCCTTCTATAAAAACCAAGCTTTCCCTCTCATAAACTTTTTACAAACCCTCATTCTTCTCCGGCGAAACCCTGCAAAAACCTGCAAGTATCTTATTCTCATTACCAATGGCTTCATCTTCTCAAGCTATCTCCCCTGCACACTCTCCGGCGAACTCACCAGAACATTCACCTGCTCATTCTGAACATTCAGAAAACCCCAACCTTGCCCAAAATTTTGAACTAGAAGATTCCGGCGATTCAGCAGACTTTGCTCCGACCTCACATCTTCAAAACTTCATAGCAAAGGATCATTTCGAAAAGATACTACCAATCAAATCCAACAATTGCTATTTGGTCCCCTCACCCACTGCTTTCGGCGAAGCCCATGCCATTCTTCTAAACATAATGGAAAATCAAATCCTCTTCCCTTTACTCTCAAGAACCCCAAAGAAAATTCCAGTTAGATATTTGAACCAGTTTTGGCAAAGTTGCCGATTTGATAAAGATGATTCTCTTATCAAAGGATACATTTCAAGACCCGACAAATCTGAGCATCTGGAAATCAAGTTCAATAGAACAATGTTCTCACTTGAATTCAACCTACTAACAAGGGGTCTTCTTGGATTGAAGAAGTATGCAGAGCAACCAACAGACGACGAGATATGTCGTTTCCTAGAAATGCTTGGGTACAACACACCACTGAGGAAGAGAAATGACTTCCGCAGAGGCAGATTACCACTTCTGTGGAACACCTTGTTCTCAATTCTTAACAGATGCATGACAGGGAAGATAGGCAGTATTGACCAGAGCTCACATCAGATATTAACCATCATGTATGGGGTTTACTATGATCTCCCACTGGATTACGTGACCATAATGATGCAAGAGATCATTAACACCATCGACAGAAAGAACAACACAAGAAGGGTCAAAGAGAACGATCCTAAGTTTCTACCACCTCTGCAATTCCAAAGAATACCAGGAGTTTTGTTCGAACCTCTGTTGCTGATACAGAAATGGCCAATGGAAGGGCCAATTCCCAAACAGTTCCCAATACACACCCTGCAGACCTTTGTCAAAGAAACTTCTGAAGTATACCTCGAATAAAACCCTTAAGAAAGAGTATATACGCGATCATAGAACTCCTAAACCGAGTCCTATGACACCCCCGCGTTTAGGTGTCCCTCCAGGAACAATGATTGCAGAACCTCTTTCCACTCAAGAAGAAAAAGATCACAAATTAGCAAAACACATGGCTATTCAACTTAGCTTCATAGCCAAACGTGCAGAGCTCATGGGAAAGAAGTCCTCTTCAAAATCTTCTGCTTCTACTCCATAATCAAAAAGGAGGAAAACTGCAGAAGGCACCTCTACAAGCGCTGCATAAGATCAAACTTCACCTCCTCATGCCACATAAATTGGCTCCTCTGCTCCTCCCTCCTCTCCAAAACTAAAGAAGAAAAGAAAATCAAAAACTACAGAGGAAGGGGCACCAAAACCTAAGAGGAGGAAACCCAAAAAGAAGCATGGTAAATCACTTGAGAAATTGGTTACCATAGAAGAGGAAGCAATCGCAGAAGAAAGAACTGTAGAAGAAGAAGATGCAGAAGTAGAAATGACAGAAGAGGGATATCAATCGCCCCATCAATCCCCGGATCATTTTGCTCACCAAGGAAACTTAAACGATTTCCTATAGAACCCTGACATTGCCAACACTTTAAATACAGCAGGGTGGACGGCGCAACCTCTCGACCACCACTCCCCAGAAGAACAATACTTCTCTATTTCTGGCATTGACACACATCTGCAAGAAGATGATCAAACACCCAGAGATCAATCAGCTGAGACACCTATTATTCTACAGAACCCCTTCATTCAGCAAGGATTGGACGTTCACAGAAGGAGTCCAAGCCCAGCTTCAGAAGAAATAGGACAAACAGAAGCTCAGTGGAATAGAGATGAAGTAACAGAGACAAGAATGGAGGTCTCAGAGGTAGATTCAGACGAAGAAGAAGCTGTCTGGATACGAAAAAGTCTCTATCATCCACATGTCATGAAGTTATACGGCTCTCATCAAATGTACGAAATAGGGCCAACCCTTCTCACCTAATATTCGTGATCAATCGCCCCAGATCACACTAGAACATCCTACAGAGGAATTCGTTTCCTCTGCCACGCACGAAATAGGGCCAACCCTTCTTTCAGAGAAAAGTAGTGAACACAACGACGAAGAGACTCTAGACAAGTTTCCGAGTCATCAGAAGGATAATCTAGTACCCACCTCTGAAGTGGATCTATACAATGTCGTTCACAGAACTTCTGTAGAGTTTGAAGCACTAGATGCTTCTGCTCGAAGATCAGATGGAAATCCTTCCACCCCCAACGTACAAACAAGGGTGAACGAAGGTGTCCCAGGAGCAGGGACTCACTCTGGAGACGAATGTGTTCCTCCAGAGGTTACACCAGGGACACAAGTATCAAGGGATGAGTTCCAAACCCTTGTCTCCTCTGTGAACCAAACCATGAAAGAGTTGCAAAGCTCTTTCACATCTTTTGCAGAGAAAACATCAATGGCCATGCTGAATCTGAACACCAAAATGGACAATCTGTCCACAGAGGTGAAAACAGCCATCACAGAGATGAAATCTTCTGCTCAAACAACTGCCACAACTACATCCACTTCTGCTGCTAAAGATTTTGGAAAAGCTGCAACTTCTGCATTCAAGGAATCAGCAAAACATTTCCTTGAACAAATGAACAAGCAATCCAACAAATCATAGAGCATTACACCTGCAGAACTACAGAAGGCTCTGCAAAATGTTCAAGAAGAGGGAATGCGCAACACTACAATAATGCAGCCAAAAGACTACATGACCAGAGCACAGCTAACAGAGCTCGGCCAAAATGTCATAAACCAGGTCACTGAAGTCATTGTCTCCTTCACTACTGCAAATGCCAACTACGTCAAAGAGTTCAGAAAAAGTGTAGGCAGAATGCGCTTCAACACAGAAGCAGAGCTTGCAACTCTATTCGGCCTCTGTGATGATGTATGTGCGACGTTGATGGCCACAGGAGCAGAACTACCAAAGAAACCCAAAGCTTCCTGCAGAGCAGAGGGTACTTCTGATAAAAGTCAGGATGATTCTGATGATGACCATCCTGGTCCATCAGATAATCCCGAGGGGGAGAATATAAGGGAGAAAGCTACGACAACAAACCCAATATTCCAGAACAAACCCAAGATCAACAACAAAATCAACAGACCACAGAGACAACACCCATCTCTGTGGAATCAACTCCTGAAGAAAACAATATTCCAGAAGCTGATCAGCAAACCACAGAGGCAACAACCACCCCTATGGTAATCAACTTGGAAAAGAGTCCTTCAACAAAATCAACAGAAAAACCCCAAACCATACCAAGAAGAAAGTCGATTTCCACCAAACCAAAAAGAGCAACGACCTCTGCTTCTTCTATTCTGAGAAAGATGCACAATACAATGTCTGATCGAATGTCGCAGAGAGAAGAAGAAAGGCACAGGTTCACATTAGCTTTCAAAATGGCAAGAAGATTCAATGTCCAATCTTCATCAATAGAAATAGAGCTCACAGAAGAAGTCACTAAAGAACCTCCAATAGAGGTTATAGAGCAACTCAAGCCAACAGAACCATCGCCACAAAAGTCCTCTAAAACACAAGTGTCAAAACCTACAGAGGCAACCATCAAGCCAACAGAAGCACCAACCTCCAAACCTACAGAAGAAACAGGTTCTGCACCTCCAAAAGCCAAAGAGAAGGGCAAAGCAATACTGACAGGAGAGCCCAAGAAAAAGAAATCATTGCCCAAGCCTACAGAAAAATTGATGAAAATCGCTTTTGATGCCTTTCAAACTCCAAAGCCTGAAGAAGAGGACTGGGCATATGGATTAAAGCCTCTGACAGACATTCCTCTAACTGGCAGAGCTGCAGAAATTGTTCAAAAGATGGAGAGTCTCAGAAGACAAGTACCACAACCTGGTCCAACACATGAAGAGATGGAAGAAGTGGTATACAAATACCTCTATAAACAAACCTTTCAGACCAATCATCCAACAGATCATGTGACAGATTCAAGGATCAGAGAAGAATTTGAGAACATCTTCACAAGGACAAAGCCAAGAACCAAAGCAGATGTCTTCTCAATCCACAAGATCAAAAAGGTAATCTTCTGCAGATTCTCCTTTACAAGAACCTATCCAAGGGTCAGGTACAATCTTTACAAAGTCAGAAGAGAAGACAATTCAGAAACCACCTTCGCTGATGCTGACCTAAGAAATATCAATCCGTATGATCTACCTGACCTTCTGCAATGGACAAAGGACAACTACAACACAGAGGCAAACACCAGAGCCTATCAAGTGTTAAGAAAAGCAATGAGGGAAAAGCTTCTGATCTTCAGTATGATAGATTTTCAACTGGGAAAGGATCTTGGTCTCAAACATCTAAAACCCACATGGCGAAATCAAACTATTTGTGTGCATGGATTGTCGGAAGTACGCAACTAGTACTCTGAACAAGTTCAAAGCAAGCCTTGTAAAATACAGAGGTACAAAGAAAATGGATAGAGATGCTGCAGATACTTTCATCAGAGAGATTGATGCCACAATTCGCCTAAGAGAACTCTGCATCAGTTTCTACAAAGAGATCAGAAGAATCGGAAGAGACAACAGAAGCTACAACGATTTCAAAGATGCCAAAATATGATTCTCAAACCTCAAATCTCTGCAAACCAAGTCAAAAGTATGAAGGTATTTCAGATGGACGTCAAATCTGCATTTCTGAACGAAATACTTCATGAAGAGGTTTATGTAAGTCAACCTGAGGGTTTTATAGATCCAAAATATCCAAACCATGTCTACATTTTAGACAAAGCACTCTACGGTCTGAAACAAGCACCAAGGGCATGGTATGAGACTCTGACTATTCATCTGTTTGAAAATGGATACACCAAACGTATAATAGATACAACTCTTTTTCTCAAAAGAAAAGGTAAAGACTTAATTCTAGTACAAATATATGTTGACGACATTATATTTGGCTCTACGAATCCCGATATGTGTAAAGATTTTGAAGAGGTGATGAAAAGCCGCTTTCAAATGAGTATGATGGGAGAGCTAAAAATTTTCCTTAGACTCCAAGTGACACAGTCAAATGAAGGCATTTTCATTAATCAATCAAAATATATAAATGATATGCTTAAGAAATTTGACCTAAATTCCTCTTCCACCATGAAAACTCCCATAGCTACCGGTAAGCTTTTGAACGCTGATTCATCTGGTATATCAGTCGATCAAAAGTTATACCGTGGCATGATTGGATTTTTACTATATCTAATGGCAAGTAGACCGGATATCTTGTTTGCAACATCCTTTTGTGCACGTTTTCACGCTAACCCGAAGGAATATCACCTTGTGGCTGTAAAGCGAATCCTTAGATATCTCAAAGGCACAAAGAATTTGGGTCTTTGGTATCCTAAGGATTCTGGGTTTGAGCTAATTGCTTACACATATGCAGATCATGCGGGAAATATGATGGACAGGAAAAGCACATCTGGTGCTTGTCAATTTTTGGGAGATAAACGTGTAAGCTGGTCATCAAAGAAGCAAACTTGTGTATCAACATCTACGGCTGAAGCAGAGTATGTGGCCGCCGCTAGTTGTTGTTCACAAGTAATTTGGATGAAGACTCATCTAAAGGATTATGGATATATCTTCACCAAGATCCCAATTTATTGTGATTCCAAAAGTGCAATTGCAATAACTGAAAATCCTGTTCAGCACTCCAAAACGAAACACATAGATGCCAGGTACCATTTTATCAAAGACCATGTTGAGAAGGGAACTATAGAAATGCATTTCGTACCAACAGAACTAGAACTTGCTGATTTATTTACAAAACCTTTAGATGAAAAAAGGTTCACCTTTCTAATCAGCAAACTAGGAATGTTGAATACTTAGGTATTTCTTAGTTTTTTTCTTTAAAACATTGAGGGGGAGTATATGTTCTTGTTTATTTAATTATATTCATCTTTTGAGGGGGAGTTTGAAATTTTTATAAAGTGATACAACTAACTGGTATGGACTCATGTTCTATGAGTACCAAGTTTTTCATCTGTTTGTGCAGATTTTTCTGAAGAAGAGACAACTGATTATGCATATGTTTAGGGGGAGCAGATTGGCATAAGTCTGTAAGAATATAGTATATAGTATACACTTTTTTTTGGAGAAAGTTTGAGTAAAAGACTACAAAGACTTTATCTGATGTAAGTGTTTTGAACAGTTTGAAATTTTTCTGAAAAGTTGTATTTTTTTTGAAAATCTTTGAGATTACGGACCTATAAGGATGCGAAACCAAAGGTTTCGAACCCTTAAGGATGCGAAACCAAAGGTTTCGAACCCTTAACGATGTGAAACCAATGGTTTCGGACCCTTAAGGATGCGAAACTATATGGTTTCGGATCTAAGAGGGTACGAAACCAATTTTTGTTAAAAATCACAACTTTATCTGATGCTAATTCTTTTGGAACTTTTTGCATCTTTGTTCATGCAAATTGTTCAGATGAACAGTGCCATGTCTATTTTTCAGACATGCCTTTTTCTACTGTTTGCCAAGTGGGGTACTCTAAATCGTGCCAAGTGTCATTTTTTTAAGTATAAATAGAGTTCAAAATTTTCATTTCCCACTTATTTCAAAATTTGGCAAAGGATTCGAATCCTCTCAAAAGTGCACTGTTCATCATCTTCAACCTCTCAAAATTTTCATTTCCCACTTATTTCAGAATTTCCAACTTCATCTGTTCGATTCTTCTTCATCAGGTAACCATTTCTGTTGATTTTAGTCTTGTTAGATTCGATTTCTTCATATGAATATTTCTATCCATGTATTTTCATCGAATGAAATCTTTTGCTATGTTTATTTTGTATCTGGGTTTATGTACTATTCATGTTCATGTGTTCTTCATGCGTGTATGTGGTTAGGATTTCGAATCCTTTTTCAGGTCAAATTTTTTAAATTTGGTCAAGTCCTGATTTCGGATCTCTTTTGATACGAAATCATGGACCTTCTTTTGTGAAAAAGGGTTTGAGCAACAATGTCATGGTTTCGAATCCTCCTGGATACGAAATCCTTAGCTTCGAATTCTTATGGATACGAAATCCTTGGTTTCGAATCCTTCTGGATACGAAATCCTTGATTTCGATTCCTATTGGATACGAAATCATTTTTTGAAAAAGTTTTTTTTTAAATGCTGAAATTTACTAAGTCATGGTTTCGGATCCTTCTTGGTTCGAAATTCTTAGTTTCGGATCTTTCTTGGTTCGAATTCTCTTAGTTTCGGATCCTTCTTGGTTCGAAATTCTTAGTTTTGGATCTTTCTTGGTTCAAATTCTCTTAGTTTCGGATCCTTCTTGGTTCGAAATCCTTGGTTTCGGATCCTTGTTCATCCGAATCCATAGTGTGTGTGATCCGAATCCTACACTTAGAAAATTTCAGAAATTTTTTCATTTTTTTTCAAAATGATAACCTTTTTCAGAACTGTTTTGTTCCAAAACAACAGTTCAGATGGCAAATTAGGAAGAACAAAGCCGTGTTCAGGGCTTTGGTGAACATGTTCCGAGAATACCCGATCCGACAGCTGATGTTCCTTTTCCATCAACGCGATCTGTACATCAATCACAAGCCGGAGTTCATCCCGATCACTTAATCATTCATCCGATCAATTATGTACAGATCATCTTCAACAATCATCATGTTGATTTTGACAAGATCAACATTCATCCAGTGGTAAAAGAAGTGTTCAGAAATCATCCGCTAGCGTACGCATTGACTCACACAGTCAATGTGCCTATGCTATATTTACAGCAAGCATGGAAGACAATAACCACATCCATGGAGAATGGCGGACCGATTTTTCTATTTCAGATCGATGAATTTATCACAAAGCTCGACTTTCAAAGACTGAGACTTGTACTGAGGCTACCTGAGCCTGATTCTAGAGAAGGAAAGACTGAATTCGATGATTATCCGTCTGAGGAAGAAGTGTTTGAAGGCATACGTGCAATAGGATATACCGAGAATTTAACGCGAGTGAAGGGTTTTAATAAGGCGAATCTACCACCTTTGTACTATACAATCTTTTCTATTCTCACCCGGTGCTTAACTGCCAAACATTCGAGAACTGACAGTGCCAGTATCGGATTTCTGAAGTTGTTTCATGCGGTGGTGTATGATCTGCACGTAGATTATGCATCCATCTTCTGGCATGAACTGAACGAAAAGATCGAGCTACGTCGTCAAAACAAGGGAAAGCCTTACATTCCGTACATGAGGTTTCTTCAAATCATCATTCAGAGAATGCTTCGTTCTAATCGAGAAATTCCATGAAGAGTAAATCATCCTTCTGTGCCCGAGAAACCAATGCAGTTTATTCAACTACCAAAGAGGAAATATGACTATGAAATGCCATTACCGGAAGGATTCCTTTCATACGCGGATCAGGACGCTGAGTGTATCATTGATTATAGAGAGTCTATGGTTCGGCCAGCACCGGAGGGACCTACCCAAGACTCAACCCTTATGCGAGAGGATTCTGTGAGGGTTCAGGATGCAAGGGCTACTGAACGGGGAGAGTCGAGGGAAAATACCGAGAGGGGAACTGGTGGGGGTCGGTGACCTGTACTTGAAGATGCAGGGTCATCGTCTGAGGACACACGTATAGATGACCTTGTACAAGACGATTATGAAGAAGTAGTTCCTAAACACATTGGGGATGCTCCTTTAGTTGAGTATTCTGATGATAGTACAGAGTCTGACAACGCGTTTGATCCCGCGGAGGAACAAAATGATGGAGATTCTGATGATAATAATGATGGCAATGATGGAAATGATGGTGCTGATGCAGAAAATATGTTTGGTGATGTTGCTGATATTCTAGTGTTTCCACAAATGAATTTGTCAGCTAATATTGATGTGGAAGAGCTCAACTTTGATGACATGCCATTGATGTCTTCTCAAGTTAGTGAAGGAATGGGAGGTATAAGGAGAACCGAGGGAGAATTAGTTGAAAATATATGTGAGTCTGCGAGAGAAAATGAAGAAAAAAATATGGAGAGTGTGAGAGCTACCAAACATTTCTATACCAGAAGGGCAGCCACATCCACCACCGGATCTCATTTGTTGGGATCAGGTGTTGAAAAAGACGTTACTCGCCCAGTAACGCTATTGCACACCTCAGCCAGCCATTAAGCTTCTTCTCAACAAGAAGCTGTCTCATATTCTCACGGGACTTTAGCACATAATCTATCCGGATCTCACTTGGAGATTTCGGGTATTGAAACAGAGCGACCACCTCCCCGGTCCTCGACCTTCATTTCTGCACATGTTGAACGTCTAGTGCCTATTGGTAATATTTTTGATTCTTTGAATAGGACACTTTTTGGAACAACTGATGCGAGTCTTCGTGACCCATCCGGATAAAAAAGAGTAGATCCTCTCATAGGACTACAAGGACAGAGTGGAAATCCTACCAGTGCTAACACTATGCCAACACTGAGCGTAGGTCACACAGTTGAAACAACTGTTGTGTCAACGGCGAACCTAAGTGGTGCCGGTGTTACTTTACCCGTCTTCGTGACAAGGGAAATTCTCGACGGTGCCCTAAAGGCTGTTGAGGAAACATTCACACGGGAGTTACAAGGGGTGAAAACTTTATTGAAAGGAAAAGGGCCGGCAATTGAAGACCCCGTTGTACGTTCACGACCATAAATATATTTGGCTCCGCCTCGTGTAACTCAGCCTCCTCCAGTTCAACAACCTCCAGTTGATCAAAGTATTGATGAGTTAAGAGATCTGTTTTATGCTAAGCTGATGTCCATTAGCCCTGAAGATCAACAAAGTAAAACTCTATTATCGCTACTATAGAACTTCCAATCTATACCACCTCCACCACCACCACCACCTCCACCTACACCTATATCTACAGTTACATCCACGGAGTTCCAAACCTTATCCACAGAGTTTACTTCTTTCAAGTCAACAGTTGTACAATCTTTGAATGATATGAAGCAGTCCTTAGATGAGTTGAAAGCATTACTGAATCAGAGTTGCAAGACTCAAGCCCATGGTTTGAAACGAAAGCATGATCAGGATCCCGATGATCATGATCATGAGGGGGGGATGAGTAAGAAGAGAAGGGCTGAGTCTGATAGTTCACAAGGCCTAAAGAAGAATCCAACTGTTGCTGAGATTTCTGATATGTTTGAATCTGGAGCTATGGGTGATGAAAACGGAAAACAGATTGTATTATATGTTGATCCGAATGCAGAACCGACGGTTGAAAAGCCCGAGGTAAATGAGGAGGAGATAAGGGTAGTGGTAGACAGGTTTGTAGAATCTGTTGAATTGATTGAAATCAGTTCTGGTGATGAAGGTGATGATCAGGCAAGAGAATATGATCAATATTGGAAAGTAAAGGAGGAAGCAGAACCGTTCGCACTGCTTACTTATGAACCAGAGGATCAAGGTGTTGGGTTCACACAAGATGAGGTAGACATACTAACTGAAATCTATGGGCCACAAACTCCTGAAGAAATAACTGTAAGTCCTATACATTCACCTGAACATATTTCAAGTACCTTTATACCCATTCAATCTGATGCTATACCTTTATCTTTTAACCTAAACCAACCCAGTTCAACTGAAACCACTACACCAGTATCTGAACCAATTCCAACTTCTGAATCCATTCCCATTCAACCTAAATCACAATCTTTTCATGATCCATTTTTGAAAGAACCAAAACCTGAAGATACTGAACCTCTATCTTCTACACCTTTAGTACCACCTGTCATTCCTACTCATGACGAAGTTGGTCCTTCCAATCTAGCTGATCAACCTGGTCCATCATCCTCATGGAGCAGAAAATTGTCTGAACTTGAACAGCGTGAAAGAACTTTGTATTTGAGAACACCATTCTTGGAAGAGTCTGAAAGAAGACTGTTTGTGCACAGAATCAGAAGTTTGAATCCCTACGCCGTGTTGGGAATTACTGATCAGACAGCCGAATACAAGTTCGAGTATATGTATTTTCTGAGAGACAAGTGCCAAAAGAAAAGAGATGTGAGGAGCAAGAAGCTAATTGTGACTATAAAGGAAGTAACTGCCAGATTATATTACAAAATGAGGTATCCAGAGTTTGTTGTTCAAAGGCGGGATTGTAGAGATTACAGATTCTCTGAAGCAGATTTTTGTCACCTAACGATGGAAGATTTTGAGTTCATGTATCATCATTTCAGAGATCTTCAGATCAGAAGGGAAAACGTGACTCTTGCTTTGAATGCCATCAAAAGGTTTTTGAGAAGACACATCTTGTTCACACAGTGTCATGATTTACAAATTGTCGTGGAAGGTTATCAACCAAGAGTTAACTTGTTGAGGCCTAATCAAGATTTGCCTGGATTAATGAAGATGGCACTATTTGCTGTGATTGGAGAACCAGAGTTTGGTGTTGTGTTCAGAAGTGGTGGAAATAAGATATTCATTCGGTTTAATGAGTTGGAAAAGTATTCAGACGGTGCACTCAAGATTGTAAGACTTCAGTTGATAGAAAAGCTCAAAAGACATGATGCTGAACGAAAAGTTACTTGGATGTCTTCAAGACCTAGAAGAGTTTTGTCAAGATCCATTGAAAAGATAGATGAAAGATTGAATTTCAGGATGGCTATGCGAAGAATATGAAGACCCTTTCTGCCTTGGGTTTCGAAGAAGAAGAAGACCCTTTCTGCCTTGATAGCTAAGGGGGAGATTGTTAGGGCATTGTTGTAGCTATCAAGACAGTATTAATATCATGTACTGTTCTTCTTAGTAGAGGCATGGACATGTCATGGCCCTACTATATAACGAAGACTCCTTTGTTAATTCCATAACACTTGTAACACTTGTAGCATTTGTCATTTGTACTCATTGATCAATATATGGATGACAAGTTTGCACTCTAGATTCTCTCTCTATATTTGATTGCTAGATTCTGGGTTTATCAAAAGGGAATTACCTGAATCATCATAAAGAGACCGATCAATAGTATTTGGACTAGTAATATTGGGTGATTCAACATCAGAGATTTTGGCTTCAAGTTCCTTGTCGTTATCTGGACTAAATGAATCTGTCTTTGAACCGCGAGTTGAATTGGCTTTCAGCTTTAAGAACCAATATGCTCGAAGGAGGAAACAGTTTGTAGCAAACACCACTTAATAAGGGATGAGAAGAATTGATCACTTGTAAACTTTGAACTCTTTTCGGAACTGATCAAATAACAGTTATTCCCCTCAGCTTTTGCTAACTCCCCTTCAACAGGATAATTCGGTGTCTTTGAATTTGTATCATTTTCTCCCCCTCATGATGAGTAGGAGCATCCGGAGCATCATGTAATTTCAAAGACGAAACTGACGAGTTGCAAAATACCAGGTAAAAACTGATAAATAACCAAGATAGGGTAAATATCTAACACAGAAACACAATAGAAACTTTTATCACAACAATTAAGATAATTGCATGACCTATGTTCAGAGTTGGCATCAGGTTATCTCAGATAGGACTTCCAGTTGTCACTAAAGTAAAATCTTAAAAATTACTTCTCAAACTGTTCCAGGAATATTAAGAAGATATGCAAATGGAATCACAAAGACTCGTACATGTGTGAAAAAATTAAATTATCTCTGTTTGGCTCAAATATTGTTTTAACCTGGAACACAAGTTATAAAATCAATAGACACAGTGATTAGAATATGAAGTTCGGAGACCGGAGCTAATGTCTTCCTTTTTCAATATCTAAGACCTCCGAGTGAGGAATAGATAGATTATGTGCTAAACCTCCGTGAATATATGAAACAAGCATCTTTTGTGAGATACTTGAGTGGCTAGGTGGGGTGACACAAGTTATCGACACTGGGTCCATTTCTGTTTCAATATTCATCTCCAAAAATGAGAAGGAATAGATTGTGTGGTTACCCGGATAACTGACTCGGTTTGGTAAGGACCAATATATTCTTTTAAGTCCTGTCACATCCTCACCATTTTCTTTTCACTCCAAACTCATCTATGCATCTAGACACTTCGATCATATCTATAAATATGATGTGTTTCTTAGGTAGGTCCTTCCGGTTCTGGATAGACCAAAGAAACTATATAAGTCCTAGCATTACTTTAATGAACCAAATAAAACTTTGAAGTACACATTAAAGTACGAGTTCTAAATTGAATTGTTTAGAAGTCAAAACTTTTAAGAACGAGTCCAGATCTGAGATGATCAGAAGTCATAAAAATGAAGTCTGAGTTCTGATCTGAGGTAATCAGAAGTCATAAAAATGATATTGAATTTCATAGAACAAGATCAAACGCTAAATAGAATGACTCAGTAAGCACAATATGTTCAAAAATGAAACAATGATCAGAAAGTTTAATTGTGAAGAACAATTCATAATTAATATGTTAGATAAGAATTGAATCATTAATAGAAATGGCGTACTATAAAAACAAAATTGGAATTCAAGCGAGTGTATTTCCATCGAAAAATCAACAAAGATATGAGACATGGAAATAACTAAATCAAGAAAATATTGGACGTGGCAAACATGGAAGTTAAAATCAGAGAATAACAAACACAAGTTTGTTATTCAGAATGAATTACCACAGTGTTTGAATTCACAAAAAAACATGTATTGATCAAAACCTGGTACCCCCCTCAAAAATTGCGTAACCTTTTATTGATGTCATGTGAAAGAAATCTTATGAACTATACGCACATGACATTCCTGCAAAATAGATTAGAAAGATTTTGGTATCCATGCTTTGATGGATCCTTGATGGTTAGATGCCTTATTAGTGTGAGGATCGGGGATACTATAAGTACCATACCAATACTTAGCATGGTTTTTATTCACAAAGTCACTTGTTTCACATTAAGAACAACACAACTTCGGTGTAGATAACCTGATAAGCTGATTAACAGAGTAAACAAGATCAAGTTTCACAAAGGGTTTAGCATGGAAAGCTGTTAGTTTCTGTTTTGCTTAACAATGATGATTCTATCTAATTAGTTCAACCAATATATAATGCGGAAGCGTTTTAACGAACTAACAGATATAATGAGGTAGAATAACACACAATATCAAATATATGAAGTGTAAATAACACAGATAAATAGCTCAATGATTCACTGTATTTGATATATGAAGAACACCAAGAACACCGAAAGGTTTGATAAGAATCTGCTCTAAAGGTGTGTGTGTCGTGCAAAGCTTAATAGAAGAACTCAACATGAGTATTCTATTTTACTGCTTCTAAAGGGGACAAGATCTGGACAACAAGGACTGAAGGTACTAAAAACACTATTCAGGTACTGTTGATAGTACAACGTTAATTTAATGCGCCGGCTTCTACTAAGGCTATGACCCATCAGAGTTTGACACGTGGAGTTGTCATGTCATGCCTTGTACGAATGATCTTGAGTATCTTCATACAGCAGAAATCGTGAGAAGCACGATTGTATTTGTATAGATCTTTGGTCTTTTATACCCTAGAGGCTCTGTCAAGTATGACAGAGGCTCTGTGGCCTTGTCCGCATTGAAGAGTCTTTAAGCGATTCTTCACTTCGGTCTTCTCGGTTGCTCGACAGAGCCTCTGTCGAAGACTTCTATGCTTATGTCTTCTCGGTGACTCGGAAGAGCCTCTGTCGAAGACTTCTATACTTAGCCTTTTTTTCAATACTTCTATAATCATAAAGATTGGAGCTAACAATCTCCCCCAAAGTATCGAAAAATAAAAAATTGAAAAGTGCAATGTTTTCTAGGCTAAGTACATGACATAAGGTATTTTTCCTCTGTAAAAACTTCTTTCATTTAAAGTTATGCCAGAGGCACTTACATTCGTTTACATGATGAAAGTAAAGGTAACAGAGGTTGGTAGAGGTTATCAGACGTTGGCGTCTTTGAAGTCGTTGAAACTTCTGTTGTCGAATCCTAACTCTCTAAGCTCGTGATAGAAGCTGATGCAGAGGTTTTGGATGTTGATTATTGAATCGATGACTTCTATCAGTCTATCTGCATTACCCCGATCCATTTGCTCTGTTCCTTTGTGCTCCACGAGGCTTGCTTTGAACTCTGTCAAAGTACTTGTTGCATACTTCTGACAGTCCATCTCTATGAATAGTCTTGACTTCCCAGCAGGATCTTGAAAGACTAACCCAACTCTTGGAGATGTAATGATCGAGTTTGGTTTGGCAGAGGATGGGCAGTCGTCTTCTGGTGGTCGGAGAGCGAGGTTTCTTACTCCGAGATCTCGTGCTAATTGGAAGTCGACAAGGCTATACAACAGAAGCTTCTTACGCATTGCTTTCCTGATCACCCTGTATGCCCTTCGATGTGCATCTGCTGTGAAGTTCTCTTTTGTCCAGAAGAGAAGGTCGGGTAGGTCGTAGGCATTTAGATTTCTCAGATCAGCATCTGAGAATTGATTCACGGTTCTGTTCTCCCTTTTGACTTTATATATGTTATAGGAAACCTTAGGTGTGGTTCTGGTTTGAAAAAACTTATCGTGTATGACCTTGTCAATTTTTTCGATTGAGAAGACTTCGTGTTTTGTCTTGGGTTTTGTTATTGTGAAGATGTTTTCGAGGTCAGCACGAAGTTCGGGATCTTGGACCATTGGTGGCATTGGATCTCTGACAGTTCTGTTGTAGATATACCTGTACACCACTTTTTCCATTTGAGGTGGAGGTGCACCAGGTGGAGGCATGGGTCTGCGCAGAGCATCCATTTTCTTCTTAATTTCTACCACTCGATCCTCTGTGAGTTTTTTCTTTGGATCCAGAACAAGTATGTTTGACAGAGGGGTGGCACCTAAAGCCCAGTCTTCTTCTTCTGGTTTTGGTGTAACATAAGCATCGAAGGAGCTTTCATGAGTTTCTCTGTTGGTTGATGCTTATCTTTCTTCTTCTTGGGTTCCTCTGTCATTATCCCCTTGCCTTTGTCTTTTGCCTTCGGCTGAAGATCTTCTTGTAGAGATGGGGTTGCCTCTGTAGGATTTGTCTTTTGGATTTCTGAGGGTGCCTCTGTAGTTTTGGCACTTGTGTTTCTGAGGACTTGGTTGGTGATGTGGGTTTTGTTGGTAAGGCTTCTGTGGTTTTGCTCAGATGTTCTCTTTTGTGAGCAATGGTTTTGGTTCTTGTTTTGGGTGTGGGGGATGAAGGTTTTGTTGTTGCAGCTTCGGGTGTTTTTGGTGTTGGAGAGGGGAGTTCTTCTGGTGATTTTGGTTTTGGTGATTGGGATGGTTGATCTTCTTCGGAGGATGTGAGGATTTGGAATTCTTCACGGGTTGGGACATCTGCTCCGAATACAGAGGTTGTTTCCACAGAGGTGGGTGTTGTCTCTGTAGTCTTCTGTTGTTGATCTTGGTTGGTTTTAGGTACTTGGGTTGCGATTGGGGTTTCTTCAGAGGGTATTTCCAAATAGGTGGTTGTTTCCTCTGTGGTCTGTTGTTGGTTTCCTCCTTGGGTTTGATTTGGGGGAATTTGGTTTAGGGGTTCTACTGATAATGGTGGTTCTGGTAGACCTCTGTTTGCAGCTTCTTCCCTTTGTTTCTCCCCCTCAAGATGATCTGATGAATCGTCAGAATCATCATCAGAGTCATCCTGACCCTTATCTTCAATACCCTCTGCTCTGCATGAAGCTTCTGGCTTCTTTGGTGGAGTTGCCCCTGCGGCTATTAGTTTTGCGCAAACGTCATCACAGAGACCAAGAAGAGTGTGGAGCTCTGCTTCTGTGTTATAGCGCATTCCGTCGACGCTTTCCCTGAAGTCTTTGACATAATTTGCGTTGGCAGTTGTGAAGGCTTTGATGAGCTCTGTGACTTGGTCGATTACCCCTTGTCCAAGTTCTGTGAGATGAGCTCTGGTCATGTAGTCGGAAGGTTTCATGGCCAGAGTTGCATTTGTGGTTTGTTCTTGGACATGCTCAAGGGCTTTCTTCAGATCTTCTGGGGTGATGCCCGTAGAGGTTGGGGTAGATGGTTTCTTCAGCGTATCTAGCAGGTCTTTCACAGAGCTTTGGAAGGTTGAGGTTGTGGCCTTCTCAAAATTAGCAGCAGCAGAGGTGGCAGAGGTTGTAGCAGTTGCCTGCATCTGGGCTATGGCATTTTTCACCTCTGTGGACAGGTTGTCCATTTTGGTGTTCAGGTTTGTGAGTGCCCTGGATGTAGTATCTGCAAAAGAATTAAAGAGCTTTTCAAATCTTTCAATGTATTGTCCACAGAGGTGACAAGGGTTTGGAACTCATCCCTTGATACATGTGGACTTGGTGTAACCTCTGGGGGAACACATTCGTCCCCAGAGTGAGTCCCTGTTCCTTGGACACCTTCTTTCGTCCCCGTATTGATATTGAGGACGGAAGGATTTCCCTCTAATCCTTGAGCAGAGGGTTTTTCAGCTTCAGACTCTATAGAGGTTATGTTAAGGACATTGTCCTTATCCACTCCAGAGGTGGGTACAGGAGTATCCTTAAGTTGACTCGGGGATTTGTCTAGAATCCCTTCGTCTTCGTGCACTCTAGGCCCCTCTGAAGGGCCGGTTGGACTTTTGTGTGTGCGTGTGGCAGAGGAAACAAATTCCTCTGCAGGAATGTCTGGTGTGATCTGGGCAATTGATCACTTATTAAGGGTAAGTCCTTTTGAGAGGACTCCCCTGGAATGGTTTCCCCGGCTAAGAATGGCACAGATGTAGAAAGAGTTACCTCTACCCGGTTAGTTTGGGTTGGGGTCAAGTCGTGCTGCCCTTGTTCAATATTACCTTCTGCCACTAGACTGGCGGTAATAGACATGTGGGGTGCACTGGGAGTTGGTTGTGGGAGTGTGGCTCTTCTATTCCAGGCATCAGTTCTAGCTTCTGCTTCTGTGCAGCATCCAACCACTTCTTCTCCATCTATAGTCTCAACCTCTGTCGCTACCCTATGGGTCGGTGCTTCTATCCTAACTTCTGTTGATGCTTCTGCACCAGTGCGTAAAGAGTCGTACATTGAATGTGAGCCAATTAATTGTCGTACGTGGGGATGCAGAGGTCCTTCTTCTGCCTGATCATCTTCTTCATCAGAGTCCACCTCTGAGACTATGACTGGTGGGGTTTTGGTGGTGGTTTTAGCCAAATCCTCTGGGCTTGCTCGTAACACATCAAAACCAGGTTGGTTGAAGGGGTTCTGAAGTACCTCTGGTGTTGCAGACTGTATATTTTGTGGGGTTTGGTCATCCTCTTCCAAGTCAGAAGATATTCTGAAGTTTGGAGCTTCTGTTGATTGATGGGAGAGGGCTTCTACGTTCCAGCCAGAAGTATCTAGGGTATCGGCGATTTTAGGATGCTCAAGGAAGGAGTTGAAGTCTCCCTGATGGTCTGCATAGTTGATAGGTGAAGGAGTTTGTAGAGGTTGTTCATTGGTTTCTTCGACCATTTCTGCATCCTCTGCGATGGTCCGCAGAGGGGTGTGAGGTTTCTTGGTCTTCTTCTTGCTCCTTTTCCTTTTTGGCTTTGGGGCACCCTCCTCTGAAGACTTATGTTTTCTTTTCTTCATTTCGGTTGGAGGGGGTTGTGCAGAGGATCCTGCTTCTATTGCATGAGGAGGGGACTATTGGGGTTGCGCAGCGCTGGTAGAGGTACCCTCTGTAGTTTTCTTGTGGGCTTTCTTCTACTTCTTCTTGGGAGTGGTGGCAGAGAATATTCTCTTTTTAGCAGGGGAGAGAATTGCTTCCCTCTGAGCGTGAAAGTCCGCTTGTGTTTGTTCATGCTTAGCCAAGGCCACTGCCCATTCTTCATCTGTCATTCTATCTACAACCCTAGATCCTAAGGGGGCTCATAGACGCGAGGGTGTCACCGGACTCGTTTCTGTAGTCCTATGATCGCGTATGTATTCTAACTTAAGGGTCTTGTCTGTAGCGTATCCCAGAAGTTTCTTTGGCAGAGGTCTGCAGAATGGGTATTCATCTTCGTGCTCTGTTGGGGTGTTTTTGTTTAGGGGATACATTCTGGCCGTTGGTCCCTCCATTGGCCATTTTTGTAGACGGAGCAGAGGCTCTAGTAGTACACCCAGAATACGTTGATATTGCAGAGGAGGTAGAGCATCTTTCGATCGTCCCTTGGCCTTCTGGGAGGAGATTCTGCGATCAATGGTGTTACCATTTCCTGCATCATGAGGGTGGAATAGTCCAGAGGTAGATCATAATATACCCCGTACATTATGGTCATGATTTGGTGAGAAATTTGGTCTGGACTACCCACCTTCCCTATTAGGCACCGATTTAGGATTGAGAAGAGCGTATTCCACAGAGGAGGTAATCGATTTCTTCTGAAATCATTTCTTTTCCTTAGGGTTGTGTTGTACCCCAACATTTCAACAAAACGGCAGAGCTCTTCGTCTGTGGGTTCCTCTGCATATGCCTTTATCCCTATAAGACCTCTTGTGGGTAGACTGAACTCAAGTGAGAACATAGTTCTGTTGAACTTGAGTTCGAGGTGCTCGGATTTGCCTGGTTTGGAGATGTAGCCCTTGATTTGTCTATCTGCGGGGTCAAATCTGCTGCTCATCCAGAATTGATTTAGGTATCTGGCAGGGATTTTATTGACAGTTTTGGATAACATGGGTAAAGATAGTGGTTTTCCAGAATGTGAAGAAGGATGGCATGTGCTTCCCCAAAAGCGGTTTTTGAGGGAACCAGATAGTAGTTATTTGGTTTTAAAGGAAGAACACGTTCAAAGTGTTCATGTGCGATGAAGTTTAGAAGATGGGTGGTCGGAGCAAAATCTGCTTCATCACCGGAGTTGTCTTGTTCTAGGTTTCTGGCGATTTCTTGGTTTTGGGAGTTCTTAGAATGAGATGGGGAGTTCACCGGAGCATTGGAGGTTGAAGCCATTGGATTAATCTTGAAGAAAGAGAGTAGAAAATGGAAGTTGCAGGTTATTGCAAGGTTCTCCGGAGAAGATGAAGAGAGTAAGTTCGTAAACGTTTAGAGGTAGTGGTAAGTTGGGTTTTATACTGAAGAGAATGGTAGAATCTGAAGAGGTAAATAGGTGAAAGTGAATAATATTTGGGATCCGTAATTGAGTACACATGGCTGGTTCAACATTCCAGGAGAACGTGTGCCACACACGTCTAATGGGAGAATGCCACGTCAGAAGTGTCAGAACACGATTAGACGTCGTGTGCGGCCCATTAATGCTTGGCGCGTGGGTATTTCTTCTTTGTCAGATCTGTCACTCGCAGTAAATAACCCATACAGTTACAGAATTTCCATAAAAGGTCAAGTGTCAGAGTCAACAGAGGCTCTGTGGTGGAGTGAGCTCTGTGATCTGAAATTTGTCTTTTTTTCTCCTCTGATGCTTGCACCTTTACCAAAAACGTTGAAAGATCATTGGAGAGGATCGATAGATCTTTAGTACAAAATTTTCATTCACAGAGGCTTTGAGGCTCTGTCGAGGCCAGCTGAGGCTCTGAGAGTGAAAATTTCTCATAACTATAAATTTAGAGAACTTTTTGATCATCCAAGGTTTTCATTGTGTTAAACACTGTTTTTAGGACATATTTGGAAATTTGTGGCCTGGAAAACTGTTTTGGAAATGGATTTTTTTCGAGACATACTCTTAGAGTGTCTAGTTTGGGCGACAAAGACTCTTTGGTGGAGTGAGCTCTTTGCCCATAAGACTTTCTTCCAGAATCCTTGTGTGTGCATTTGTACGTACAAATCCTAAAAGAAGACATTTAAGGTTGATCGACAGAGTTTCCGTATGAAATTTGCAGTTCTAGAGGATCCGACTTACAGAGGCTCTGTTGAGCTCAGCAGAAGCTCTATGACCTTAAATTTCCCACGGAAGGCTCGAAAATCTTTTTGATCATTTCTTGTTTGGAATGTCTTAAACAGTGTTTATAGGACGTATTTTGAAATTTGTGTCCTAGAAAATTGTTTTCAAAAAGGATTTGTACGAGTTACCCACCTTTGGTTCTCCTTTGTTCGGTAAAAACACCTGATTTCTGTAGATATGGTTGATCATATCTCTTCTTTGGCTCCCCCTTGAATGATCAACCCTTGTAGATCAGTTCAAGGTCTCCTTCTGCTCCCCCTTGACCTATGCTTGGATCAAATGAGATAAGTTGTGCACAGAACATAGGTCAAGGTTATCAGAGGTTCTGTGGAGATTGTCATACTCTGAGCAATCCCACAGAAGCTCTGTTGGTTACAGAACTTTTGATGATTAAGAATTAAATACAGAAGAGTTTAAATATATACATATTTCCAAGAAGATCAAATATTACTTACAGAGGGTTCAACTCATGTTTATCATTCCCAACTTACCCACCAAGAAAAGGAATATTTTCTCATCTAGTGCCTTGGTGAATAAGTCTGCAAGCTGGTATTCAGTGGACACAAAGTGCATTTCGATTGTGCCATGTTCAACATGATGCTTTAGAAAGTGATAACGAATATCAATATGCTTTGTTTTTTAGTGTTGTACTGGATTGGCAGAGACTGCTATGGCACTTTTGGAATCACAGAGGATGGAAATCTTGTATATGTTGTACCCATAGTCCTTGAGCTGAGTTTTCATCCACAGAACTTGAGAGCAACAGCTAGCAGCAGCAACAAATTCCGCCTCTGTTGTAGATGTAGACACACAATTCTGCTTCTTCGAAGTCCAGCTGACTAGTTTACCTCCCAGGAATTGACAACTCCCAGAGGTGCTCTTTCGATCAAGCTTGCATCCTCCATAATCTGAATCTGTGTATGCCTTAAGACCAAAACCAGAGTTCTTCGGATACCAGAGTCCAAGATTTTTGGTCCCTTTAAGGTATCTGAAGATCCTCTTTACAGCAATATAGTGGGATTCCTTTGGGTTAGCTTGATATCTTGCACAGAGGCATGTGGCATACTGTTAGAGCATTATTGTATTCAAGATTTATTGTTAAAGTCTTGTAATGGTCAAACAGTGTAAAAGTCAAAGATAGTCAAAGTCAAAGTAGCTTTAATTGAAAAGTCAAAGTAGATTAGATTTAATGCTTTGTAATCCTAGGTATAAATAGGATTAGTTAGCTTAGAGGTCAAGGAAGTCTCAAGTAAGTCAAAAGAAAGCAATTCATTAGTGATCTTAATTGTAATATTCTAGAGAGAAAAGTGAGAGCATTCTAGAGAGAGAAAGTGCATAATTCCTATGTAAATCTCTATTATGTTCAAGATCAATGGATGATTTGATGATTACCTAATAGAAACTGGTTTCACAATTGGTATCAGAGCTTTGGGAGATTGAATTGTGTGCAAATTCGTCCAATTTCTTGAAGATTTGAAGATTTTTTGAAGATTTTTGACGAAAATCTCCATTCTTGAAGAACTTGAAGAACACAAATGGGTTATTGATTTTTAGCTCGTTTTTGTGTTTGATTTTGATTGCAAAGTGTTTCTCCATCATTCTAAACAAGTTTAGAATCATCAATTTTGCAAAATCATGCCAAGATTTGATCAATTTTAAGATTTTGTAAAATTTGGTGTTCTTGAGAAAAAGTTCTCTGTCAAATTTTTAGAACATTGATTTTGCAATTTGGTGTTGAATTGATTGATATTTGTGCAAATTCGTGTTCAAAAACAGTTTTTAGACATGAATTAACCATAAAATTCAAGTTTTGATGTCTAAATCTCATTTTTAGAAAATTTGAATTTTTTGGTGTTCTTCATGTTCTTGAGATATTCATATTAAAAGTTTAGATCTTGAATTTTGATCCATTTTTGTTGTTAAGTGTTGTTAGAAATGTGTTTTTGAATTTGTTTGATCTTAAAATCTAGATTTAATATTTGTTTGTGAGTGTTTGTATGTGCATAAAATCAACAGAAGAAAAGAAAAGAAGAAAGCTGATTGTGTGTGTTTGAGTGTGTGACGTGGCAAAGGAGAGAGTGTGTTCACGTGAAGTATTTTTGAGCTAGAAAAGTAAACAACTCCAAAGAGCATTTCATTTCTGTCAAGAACTCAATCTCCATTGCATACGAAATCAGGATTTCGAACCCTTCTTGAATTCTTCAGATTTCGAACCCTTCTTGAAATCAATTCGGACCATTCTTGAATCATTCAGAATTCGAACCCTTCTGAGTACGAAACACCATAATTCGAATTCTACTGAGTCGAAATCATCTGAATTCGGACCCTCTTGGATACGAATTCTCTGAATTCGGACCCTCTTTGATACGAATTCTCTGAATTCGGACCCTCTTTGATACGAATTCTCTGAATTCGGACCCTTTTTGATACGAATTCACTGATTTCGAACTCTACTTGATACGAAACCCATCAGATTTCGGACCTCACTTGGTAAGCAATCTTCAGAATTCGAACCAACAAGCATACGAAACCCATCAGGTTTCGAACCCTTCTGCATCCGAATTGATTGAATTCGAACCCTTCTGCATTCGAATTCCTTGAATTCGAATCCTTCACCATCCGAATTGATTGAATTCGAATCCTTCTGCATTCGAATTCCTTGAATTTGAATCCTTCAGCATCCGAATTCATTGATTTCGGATGCAACTACATTCGAATTCATTGATTTCGAATCCTTATACATCCGAAATCTTGTGAATTAAAAAAAAAAATTATTCCGAAATTTTTTCTATAGTGTATTTCATACACTGTAAGAGCTTTTCAAGAAAAAAATTTATATAAATTTTTTTTGTACAGATTTTGAATCCTACTGCGTACGAAACCCAACTGAATTCGAACCCTACATGGTTTGACGATTAAAGTCCAATATTTCCGCGCAACTTTTTCAAAATTAATTTTTAGAAGACAAATTTATAATTTGTTTTTTCAAATTTTATTTTTGAAAATTTTTCTGACTTTAATTGTGTTTTCTGTTTGTGCAGATAAGTCTAACTTCTAAGCGAAGTTTCTCTTGACGATCACTCTATTAGGTATATTTTTGTTAATATTTTTGTATTTTTCATCTAATTTTTTTGTGTTTCTTTTCAGGTTTTCTTCAAGATGTCTACTTATACAGAAGATGGGGTTTTAAGATTGAAGCAAACTATTATAAAGGAGATACCCCCAATTGCAAAAGTTCTGGTTAAATCATCAAATGAAAGTTTGCAACAAACAATTTTGCATCAATTTATTATACCAGAAATAACTCCTAAACCACAAGTTTCTGTTAAACCAAATAATAAAATTTTGCAACAAGTTCTTATAACAGAAATACCTTCAACACCACAAACTTTTGTTAAATCTAATAATGAAAGTTTGAAGCAAACTATTGTTAAATCCAGTGGTGAGGGTTTGAAGCAAAATTTTGTTAAAACTAATACTTCAAATCCTTCAACTCATCAAGATGACCTGAAGGAGCTTGAAGGAAGTATAAAAGCATTGGAGGAAGAAAATGCTAATCTGAAAAGACAAATTTTAGACATTTCTTCTTCAAATGATAAACTTATTAAAAGAGTTACTAATCTTGACGTTTATATTGCAGATCTTGAAACAAAGAAAGACAACTCAAGTCTGCACGATCAAATCGAGAATCTTCAAGAGAAACTAACAACTCTTCAAAAAGAAAATGCCGATTTGAAAAGTAGAGAAGAAAAGAGAGTGAAGTGGAACTTAAAGTTACATACTCAATTAAAAGAAGTTCAAGATAAAGAAAAGAATTTGGACAGAGAAAATGCCGATCTAAAGAGAAAACTGTCTAATTTTTCTTTTGAAGAAAAGAAAGTTTTTGAAGAAAAGAAAGTACTTGAACTGAAATGCATAAAACTTTCAAAACAAGTTTCTGACTTTGAGAAAGTTTTATTTCTTGAAAAGGGGAAGTTGGAGAAGGAAAGGGTCGAGTATAAAAAAGAAAAGAAAAGCTTTGAAGCGAAGAATACGAAACTATTAAAGAAAATTTCTGATCTTCAAAAGGACTTAGAAGAGGAAAGACAAGAGCTAGATAAAGAAAGTCAAGAGCTAGAAAAGATAAAGAAAGCTGACTTTGAGGCTAGGTGCGTTAAAGACGAATTTTCTAAAGAAAGGAAGATATTTCGGCAAGAAATTCATAAATTGACAATGAATTTGGCTGCATAATCGACTGACATCATGAAAGAGAAGAGGGTCAAGTCTAATATTCCGAAGAAGCTTGATTTGGTGACCAAGGAACAGAATGACTTATCTTACAAAGTGAAGTCATTTAACAAATCCAAATGCTATTCAGAATGTCTGATTCGTCCTTCTAATCTATTCTATGATCACTCGGTGGATAATTCTTCCAAGTATCAATATGCTGATCTTCCTTCATATAAGAAAGTCAACATGCAATGGAGAGTAAAAGGTACGTCTATTGAAAAAGGTGAGCCAAAATCCTCTGTTCCCAACAAGAACACTAATCTGAAAGCTAAATCTTTTGCTAATCCTGATTCATTCTATTCCGCAAATCATTTAATCAGGTTAGCACAAAAGAATTTTTGTTGTTCTTATTGTTGTACTAATGATTTTATTAAAAATGAGAGTGTTCAATATTGGTATGGTACTTATCATTTTCCTTCCTATAGAGCTCCGCTTAACAAGCCAGGACCCAAGACACGTTGGGTACCAAAATCTACTTAATCTGTTTTTGCAGATTTAGAAGCAAAGCGTTGAACTCTCGGAAGAAGATTACTTGTACCATTAAGGGGGAGTAAAGAGGTATTGGCTTTTGAACATATCAGTTCAAAACCCGTGCTTCAACGACTATGGCTTCTGAACAATTCAGTTCTGGACCCGTACTTCAAAGACTAAGACTTCTAAACAAATCAGTTTAGAACTCACACTTCTCAGGTGATATCCTTAACTGTTACATCTTTCTGTTTCAAGGAACAAGTGGTGAAAGGTAACATTGGATTATATTTTGTTTCTACCACTTTGAAAACTTGAATCTTTACAAATTTAATTCAATGAGATAAAATTTTCAATTTTCATTCAATGAATTAAATGTGTGCTAAAAGATGATTTTACAAGTATTTTTGTATTATCTGAGTTAGATTTGTTTCAACTTTCACCTCTGAAATAAATCGAAAGGTCAGCAAAACATGAATGAAATTATGCTGAATGCTCAAAGTTATGTGAATCTGGACTTATATAGAATATAATGCTCAAAAATCCTATATGTCAGAATGATGGATGGAAATGAAAATATGGGAGAAGCACTATATTTTAGAACCAAGTGATTGAGATAAAATTGTTGCACTATCATTTAGTTTGAAAGTTTGTGCCTGTGGCCTTTCTGGTTTGGGAGAGTAAGTCCTAAGGGGTGCTCGACACCTAGTCCCTAAGATCAACTGGTCTGGGATCGGCTGACCCAAATCCTGCAATAGAACCAGATAGAAAGCCATGTTCTACTGGTACAAATGGGTTTCAGATATATCGATGTGGCCTTTCTGGTTTGGGAAATTAAGTTCTAAGGGGTGCTCGTCACCTAGCACCTAAGGCCAACTGGTCTGGGATATGTTGACCCAAATCATGCTATAGAACCAGATAGAAAGTCATGTTTAACGGTGTATCTTATTCTTACTAAACTTTTTGATCAAAAGATGCCAATGAGCACAAAATCAAAGGATGCCAATGAGCACAAAATCAAAAGATGCCAATGAGCACAAAATCAAAAGATGCCAATGAGCACACATCTCTTGAAACTTGGGAAAATACAAAGTCGCGATAAACCCGTAAATTTATGAAATTCTGATTTTGGACAAATAGTGTGAGTAGAGCATAGTATTCTTATATGTTTTAGAATTGCATACGCTTGATGCTAATCATATTTCGCATGCTAGCACACCAAATAGATTTAATAAAGGGGTTGAAACTGAACGTTTGTAACTTGATATGCAATGATGTCTTGTTTTTTAATCCAAACACATGCATTTGATTTCATTTGATTGAAATATCTGTTAAATTTCATTAAGTTGAATTTCTTTTGTAAAGCATTCAAATGATCAAATGTTAGTAGTTATAAAATGAAGTTCCATGAATTTTATTTTCCTTGTGTAAATTTTTTTAAAATTTGTATATTGTGCGTTATTGAAATATATGCATACTTTCAGGGGGAGAAAACAAACTGCTCCAGAATTCTTATTGTGAGGGGGAGCAAGGTTATCCACTAAGGAGGAGATTGTTAGTAATACTAAGAGACGCGATTGAAATTGAAGAAGGTTTTCGATGATAATGATGCTCACTTTCATCGAAAAAGGGGGAGAAATGTTTAATTCAATTTCATGTCAAAGAGCTTTCAAGTCAAATATATTTCAAGTCAAAGATTCGTGAACAAAGACTGAAGATCAGGGGAAGAAGGATCATGTGAAGTCCAAATGTTGCTGAATTTGGTTATCTTAGTTCTGAGTGGTTCTCGGAATGGGCTTACACCTAAAAGTTCAACAATGTGGATGGTTTCACATATTTCTGATCCAAACTCTAATTGTTTCTGATTCATCTTGTTCCGAATTGATGGTTTTATACAAAGATCGGAATTTCATGTTCAAGACTTGAAGACAATCTGTTGAAGATTTTATTAAAGAAGATTAATTTTTCAAAGAGAAAGACAAAGACTTTTCATGTTTGACTGAAGATTCTTCAAAGCTGAGTTCTTAAAGAATGTCAAAGCATATAGTTCGCCGTAAACTAATGAAGATAAAGATGTTTGAAGATTATCTTAGCTTCAAAGTTTAAAGTGATCAAAGTTAAAGTTTTGAAGATCAAGAGCTGAAGACTACTGTCATATTTTTTAAATCTTGAATCCAAAGGGGGAGATTGTTAGAGCATTATTGTATTCAAGATTTATTATTAAAGTCTTGTAATGGTCAAACAATGTAAAAGTCAAAGATAGTCAAAGTCAAAGTAACTTTAATTGAAAAGTCAAAGTAGATTAGATTTAATGCTTTGTAATCCTAGGTATAAATAGGATTAGTTAGCTTAGATGTCAAGGAAGTCTCAAGTATGTCAAAAGAAAGCAATTCATTAGTGATCTTAATTGTAATATTCTAGAGAGAGAAGTGAGAGCATTCTAGAGAGAGAAAGTGCATAATTCCTATGTAAATCTCTATTATGTTCAAGATCAATGGATGATTTGATGATTACCTAATAGAAACTGGTTTCACAATTGGTATCAGAGCTTTGGGAGATTGAATTGTGTGCAAATTCGTCCAATTTCTTGAAGATTTTTTGAAGATTTTTGACGAAAATCTCCATTCTTGAAGAACTTGAAGAACACAAATGGGTGGTTCGTACCATACTTGTAAAACAAAGTAGTATATGTCGTACCTCTGTCGTAATCATCATTGAGAAGAAAAGTTGAAAGTCGTTCGTACCATGCTCTTGGAGCCTGTTTCAGTCCATACAGAGCTTTGTCGAGATAATAAACATATTTTGGGTACTTGGAACTTTCAAACCCTGGTGGCTGTTGGACGTATACTTCTTCTTGGATTTCACCATTCAGAAAGGCAAATTTTAAATCCATCTGAAAGACTTTGAAACCTCTGTGGGCTGCGAAGGCTAAGAATATCCTTATTGCTTCGAGCCGTGCGACAGGGGCAAAAGTTTCATCGTAATCAATGCCTTCTTCTTGGTGATATCCCTTGGCCACCAATCTTGCTTTGTTTCTAATGACCACCCCATCCTCGTCCTTCTTGTTTCTAAAGACCCATTTTGTCCTTATGGCTTGTTTCCCTCGTGGCAGAGGTACTAGGGTCCATACCTTGTTTCTCTCAAACTGTAGTAGCTCTTCATGCATAGCATCTACCCAGTTTGGATCATCTAGGGCTTCAGAGATTCTTTTTGGCTCGATAACACTGATAAAATTTGTAAAGAAACAAAAATTAGCAGTGGCTGATCTTGTTTTGACCTTTTCAGAAGGGTCACCGATTATAAGGCTTGGAGGATGGCTTTTCGTCCACTGTGTTGTTCTTGGTTGTGTTATCTTCAACTTCTGTTCGCTTCCCCTCAGCATGTGCATCTGTATGATTCACAGAAGAGGATGAAGTATTTGATGGACCAGTTAGAGATATACCTGACTCAGTCTAATTTGCAGAAGATGTTTCTCCAGAGGCTCTAATGGCTCCAGCAGAGGGATCAATATCATCATGGAACATCTCTTCAAAATAGAAGATTTAAGTCTTCTTCTCTTGTCTTTGAGATGGGAGAGGATTCCTTCTTTATACCGAGTTATGAACTGATTTGTTCAGAAGTCTTCTGAAAGGAATCGTCAAAAGATACACTGATGCTTTCTACGATGGATCGAGACTTCAGAAGGTACACTCTGTAAGCTTTTGAAGTGGCAGAGTATCCTATGAACTTTCCTTCATCTGCTTTCACCTCAAACTTTCCTCTTGCTTCTCTATCGTTTAAGACGAAGCACTTGCATCCAAATACAAGAAAGAATTTGATGTTTGGTCACCTTTTGTTGATCAAATGATACGGTGTCTTGATGTGCCTCATTACAATGGTTGATCGATTTTGGGTGTAGCATGCGGTTGATACTGCTTCTGCCCAAAAAGACATTGGTAATCCAGTTGTTGTCAGCATAGTCTTGCAGCCTCCACAAGCGTGCGGTTCTTTCGTTCAACCATGCCATTCTGTTGTGGGGTGCGTGCAACAGAGAAGTTCTGTGATATGCCTTCTTCTGTAAGATAGGTTTCAATGACGGAGTTTTTGAACTCTGTGCCGTTGTCGCTTCTTAGTTTCTGAATCCTGCACTTATACAGAACTTGGATTCTTTTCATTAAATTTATCAGAATGTTTGGAACATCTGATTTGTTTCTAAAAAATTCAACCTATGTAAATCTTGAGTATTCGTCGATCAAAACAAGTATATATTTCTTGCCACCTAGGCTCTGTGTAGTGATTGGACCGCAAAGGTCAACATGAAGCATGTACAGAGGCCTAGGGCAAGACATATCAGTCTTGCCTTTATGGGAAGCTCTTTTAAGTTTTCCCATTTCGCAAGCAGAGCACAAATGATCTTTATTAAACTTAACATTTGGCAGACCTTTGACT
Organism: Saussurea involucrata; assembly: GCA_033807775.1. Taxonomy (NCBI): domain Eukaryota; kingdom Viridiplantae; phylum Streptophyta; class Magnoliopsida; order Asterales; family Asteraceae; genus Saussurea; species Saussurea involucrata. Next base: position 93,253,325 of record CM066314.1, read on the forward strand.
AGATCAAGTTTAACAAGCTTATCTAGAGTATGAAAGTTTAGGTGGCAGAACATGTTGTGCCATAACCAGGCTTCTTCACTTTTATAGGCTACAAGGCAAAGCTTGTCTTCCTTGTTCTTGGCACAGAAGTTCATGAGGTACAGATCGCCTCTTCGTTCGGCTCACAGAAGTTCGACACCTGTGTTCTCACCATGTAGAGAACAGAAGGTTCTTTTGAACATTACGTCGAAACCCGTATCGCAGAGTTGGCTAACACTGAGAAGATTGTGCTTAAGGCCATCCACATATGCAACTTTGCATACGGTTATGTTTTCCTTCTTAATGACTCCGTAGCCTTTTATATACCCCTTCTTGTTGTCACCAAAGGTCACAGATCCTCCATCGAGTTTATATTTATAGGAGGATAGTAGACATTTGTCGCCAGTCATGTGCCTCGAGCATCCGGAGTCAAGATACCAGATTGGCACATACTGCTTCTGCAAGACAATTAGAGAGTTTTAGGTACCCATATCAAAATGGGTCCAGCTTTGTTAGGGGTCTTTAAGTTTTCCTTAGCATTCTTGGGTTTGGTTTTAGCTTATTTTGAAGAACCATTTTGTTTCTTCTTACTCTTGAATTTAGTGTTCTTTTTGGGTGTAGAGAGGAGACAGTGTGGACTTGAGAAGTGTTGATTTAATCGATACATGAGATCAAAACAATGACAATAATGAATGTGTGAAGAGGTTTGCTTGAACTTTTCATTGATAACATTAAATGGGGGCACAGAGGCATTACATTCTATCCTAACATTTGACTTCCTATTACAAGAAGACCTATGTAGGCTAGACTGTTGTTTGCAAAATCCATTGTTGAGAGCAGCCTTCTGTGAGCCCCTTCTGTGGTGAACTTCTGTTGTTTTCACTGTCACAGAAGAAAAAGTTTTGTTATGTTCAACCCACTTACCCTTCTGTTGCCATGTAAGTTTTTCTTTAATAGGTTTTAAGGGTTTTGAAATCTTTGAACTTGTTGAATTTTGGGAGGACGTTTTCCTTTGTTGTTTGATTTTCTCAAGCTCAAGGGAGGTTTTGGCTTGTATACACATGTCCAAAAAATCTGGACAGATAGGAACTCTGGTGATTTTCTCCTTGGGAGGAATAGTTCTGTTAAGAACTCCAGAGGGTAGTTTAAAATCCTCTGTGTCACAAGGTCCTATCTCTGACTTAGAGTCAGTCTCAGATTCGACAGAGGATGAATCATCCTCATATACAGAGGCTGAGTCACTTAGTTCTCTTTCGACAGAGGCTGGATTTTCAGAGCATGTGTCATACTTGCTTTCATTATTTTCCAAGTCAACAGAAGTATCCATTAAGGTTTCATCAGAGAGATTTTGACTATTATTTAAAGTACTGGGCATTCATAAAAGTTGTTTTCACCGATTTCCAATAATTCCTTTTCAGAAATATGAGTCAGTTTTTCTTCTGTTGAAGCAGGCAAGAACTCAGGTGCCTCTGCCGATAGTTTCTTCTCAGAATCTATAGTGCAGACAAAGGCAACCTGTGATTGAGTCTCTGGTTTACCAAACTTAAAGATTCCAATCTGATCTTGTGTTTTCAGATATTTCTTAGGTTTGGACGCTCTTTTGACAGAGGCTGGTGATGGTAGATCTGTGTTTTCAAACCACACATTCACCATCTTTAGAGGTTTCCTTCTGTGAGGTTCACCAGAGACTTTTCGCCTTTTGCTTACAGAGAGTAAATTTGGAAAACCGGATTTTCTTGTACTTCCAATATGAAATAGAGAGGACAGAGACTTGTTTCTTTTGTTTCCAATGTATGGATCTATATCACAGAAGCCAATTCCTCGTCTCCCTGTTTGTGTATTAATTTTCTCATAAACCTTCTGTGCATCTTGATATTTCTTTATTAACAAATATCTTCGGAGTAAATCTTGATAGAGGACTTCTCTTTCCTTTTGAAAATAATGTTTAAGAGCTAGAATGTTCATTCTGTCGCTCTCAACGTCCATAAGTTCTATATCACAGAAATCTTTTCTTTCAAAGGATTTAGGTGTTTGTTCCAGTTTGTTTCAAGTTCTTCCTTTTCTTGAAAGATTTTAGCCTTTTCTTGAGTGAGAAGTCTAGCTTCTCTCTTAAAGAAGGTAAGCTTCTTTTGAACACTTTCGCATGTCTTTTTAAGTTCTGTGTATTCAATGTTTAGTTTAAGCAAATCAGCTTCTGCTTGACTAGAGTTAGAGTCAGATGTGGATACCTCACTATCGGAGTCGGATGAGCTGACCTCTGCCATTCCACAGAACAAGGCGTTTTTGTCGCCTTCATCAGATGATTCGTCTGACATCCAGTTCTCCTGATTCACCATTAGCGACTTCTGAGCATAAAACTCCGCTTTCTTTTTGTAGTAAGCAGAGTCCCTCTGTGGGCGGTTTGGTTTGCTCGTGCAGTCAGCGGCATAATGGTCTGGCTTGCCACAGTTAAAACATCCTTGGTTCTAGGAATCATTGCCAACTCTGTCGTCCGACCTCTGTCGTTCACCACCTCTGTCATTTCCGTCATTCGACCTCTGTTGGTCAACACCTCTGTCGTTCTTGTCATTTGACCCTTCTTTTCCACGATCATCTCTTCCGTAGCGTTCAATTACCAGACTTCTTCTGGTATCCTCTGCTGAATTCCCTAGTCAAAAGAGCTAACTATTTAGCTATCGAGGCCATAGTTGCCTCTTCTTCTTGCACCACCTCCTCCTCTTCACTATCAACGATCAAGATCTTCTTCTTCTTCTTTTCTTCCACGGCTTTCTCCTTTTTCGGTTTCTCTTTATCTTTTGTAGCCTTACCAACCAGCGCAAGAGGTGCACTGATTTGAATTTTTGCTTGTGCAATTTGAGGCTCTTGAGCTGCCAACGTTCCATAGAGATCTGACAGAGTCCAAGAGTCTAAGTCTTGATTTGTTTGCAGAGACATAGACAACTGGAGCCATTCATCATTGAGACTCTTTAGGAACATGACATTGTTTTCCTCATAAGTTATGTGTATTCCGAACTTCTTGCACTTGTTGATTAGAGAGTTGAACCGATCATATGTTGTCTGCAGAGGTTCTGTCGACAGAGCTTTGAATACGTAGTAGTCGTTGATGCATTGGGCTCTGCGGTTCTTCTGAGTTTTGGCCCCACCCTCCAGTTGTTTTTTCAGTTCCTTCCACAGATCGTATGCAGATTCATATGCGTCTAAGGATTGGAAAGGTTATTGGGTATGGCCATTATCAGAAGTCTCTTAGTCTTCTAAGCAACTTCATATTTTGCCCAATCAGGATCTGACCACTTGTCCTTGGTCTTTGGTTTCGTGTGCTCAGGGATTTAAGGAGTGTCGTCTGTGGCAGGTACACGGGGTACTGTGATCATTGGTACGAAAGGAGGATTGTTGATATAGTACATGAGTTCTTTGTCAGTACCCTCGAAGAAGTGAATCATTCGTATCTTCCATTGAGGGTACTCATCTCTGAGTAGTGTGGGTGGCTTGGTTAAAGAACCAGCGGTGAAGAAGTTGTTTGTGTTTGTCATTTTGAAAGGGTTTGAGAAATCAAGAAAAATAGGGTATGAACAGTAAACCTTCAAAGAATGAAGTGGATGTTTCTAATGATTTTTATAAGCTTTAAAACCTTTGAACAATGCACTAAAATGGAGATTTAACCGAAGAAACAGATTCTGTAAGTTTACCAAAGTCGAAACAGGTCGAGAATGGCAAAAAACAGATGATGTTTTGAAGGATATAAAAAATAGGTTAAAAGTCCAAGTTTCTACCAAAAATCATTGTAAGTGGGGATCTCTTGATACAGAAAATCAAGAACCGCTCTGATACCAATTGTTGGTTCCTGTTTTGCTTAACAATGATGATTCTATCTAATTAGTTCAAACAATATATAATGCGGAAGCGTTTTAACGAACTAACAGATATAATGAGGTAGAATAACAAACAATATCAAATATATGAAGTGTAAATAACACACATAAATAGCTCAATGATTCACTGTATTTGATATAATAAGAACACCAAGAACACCGAAAGGTCTGATAAGAATCTGCTATAAAGGTGTGTGTGTCGTGCAAAGCTTAATAGAAGAACTCAACATGAGTCTTTTATTTATACTACTTCTAAAGGGGACAAGATCTGACAACAAGGACTGAAGGTACTAAAAACACTATTCAGGTATTGTTTATAGTACAACGTTAATTTAATGCGCTGGCTTCTACTAAGGCTATGACCCATCAGATTTTGACACGTGGAGTTGTCAGGTCATGCCTTGTACGAATGATCTTGAGTATCTTCATACAGCAGAAATCGTGAGAAGCACGATTGTCTTTGTATAGATCTTTGGTCTTTTATACCACAGAGGCTCTGTAGCCTTGTCCGCATTGAAGAGTCTTTAAGCGATTCTTCACTTCGGTCTTCTCGGTTGCTCGGCAGAGCCTCTGTCGAAAATTTCTATGCTTCTGTCTTCTCGGTGACTCGGCAGAGCCTCTGTCCAAGACTTCTATACTTAGCCTTTTTTCAATACTTCTATAATCAGAAAGATTGGAGCTAACAAAATCTTTGTTGTTCTTGTCACTTTTAACAGAAACAAATGACTTTGGAGCAGGAGCAGATCCTTTAACTCTCCAAGCCATCTTTACTTTCTTGAAAGATTAATTAACTGAATTGTCAAAAAGAGAATCATAAAACAGATTAGAAGTACAAATCTGATCTTTTGAAGAGCTATTTGATCTGATGTAGGTCTTTGAAGAAACATTTTTGTGGATAGAACTTGGAGCAGTCTTAGAAAAGCAAAGGGAATTAGCTGAATCATCATAAAGAGACTGCTCAATAGTATATGGACTAGTAAGATTGGGTGATTCAACATCAGAGATTTTGGCTTCAAGTTCCTTGTCATTATTAAACAAAATATTTTTCTTCTCAAACATTAGATCTAGCTTCTTTTAGAGATCAGATTCGAGCTTCTTCTCTATCATAATATCAGTTGACAAAACAGATAATTTCTTTGTAAGCTTAGAAATCTCAGTCTGAAAGATCTTTCTTTCGTTTGCAAAATCATCTTTCAAACTTTTTGCTTTAAAGCCTTCAACCTTCTTTTTCTCAGACTCTTTGCTTTTTATGTCTAATTCTTTCTCCAAATTAGTTATTTTCAAAGAAAGTTCTCCATTCTTTTTAGTAAAAGATTTGCGTTCAATTTCAAACTTCTCTCTTTCTAAAATCAGAACTTTATCAAAGTCAGAGATCTGGTTTGAAAGTTTTAAACATTTAAGCTCAAGACTCTTCTTCTCTTCAAGAGATTTCTTTGAAAAATCAGAAAACCTTTGTCTAAACATCTTTCGTTCGTTTGCAAAAGTATTTCGTTCATTTTCAAAATCTTTTCTCTCTTTCGCAACGACTTGAGGTCAGTTCAAAAATCTCCTTTATGTCGTCTTTTGAGGTCAGTTCAAAAATCTTCTTTTTCAGCTCAGTGTTTTTAGTTTCTAAGATCGTTGCTTTTTCTTCAGATTTAGCAAGCTTCTCAGAACTTTCAGATATTTGAAATTTTGGTTCCTTCAGTTCTTTGATGTACTTTCTACAGTATTTATTTGATTGATTGAGATTCCATTCAAAGGATTTTATCCTTTCTGCACACTCCCGAAATGAACATTTAGGTTCTGAATATAACGACATTGTTAATTGAAAAATATGATCGTGAGACAATTGAAAATATTGATCCAAGAAAAAAACAGACAGTATCAAGAATACTCAAATGTCCTCCTCCTACGACTTAGAACAGGGGTCCCGCTAGAGTGTTTTCGGATAAAGAGTCCGGATATGTGCGGATCTGAGGGTCCGGATCAGGTGATAATCCAGATAGGATCAATCCGATAGAAATCCGGATATGAAAGATCCGGAAAAGATGCAGTCCGGATAAGTGGTTTCCGGGAAGGATTCGGATAAGGTTTTCGGGTATAGAGTAATCCGGATATTGAGTAATCCGGATAGGAATCCGGATGTCGAGTCCGGAAAGGCTGGAATCCGAATATAATTCGGATAGATGCTAGAAACATACCCGGAAGGATACATGCGGCGTCCGGAAATCCGATGTTGTGCGAAGAACGCGGATTTAGGGATGAATTAGGGTTGATGATTTTTCTTCCTGGAAGATATGAAACGAAAGGAGACACGAAATCACACAAACCCAAATCAAATTTTACCTAAAAACAACCCTTTGATGAAAAAGAACCCAATTTTAATGAACACTAACTATAGACCAAAAAATCGATTTTAATGAATTAGACTATGAATACTTATCAAACTCGATTAATAACTCAAATAAATGGATTGAAGCAACTAGAAATCAACAATTTCATCAAACTCAACAAAAAATCATAAAACTTACTTGTAGGCACCGTTTGATGAAACAGATGAACAATTTAATACCTTTGGATCAAAATCTTTGTCTCTCTGTTCTGATACCAATTGTGGATCCCAGATTAGTGCAATAACAAGATTAATCAATAATCAATGATCAATAACAAGTAATGATTTCAAGTTGTCATCCATATCATTCAATCAAAGGTCTTTATCGTTCAGAGAGTTTACAATATGAAATAGGAACGATTCTTAGCTTAACCTAAAACTCTCACAAACAAACCTTAAATACTTAGGGCTTAAGCTTCAAGTCCATGGCCCATTAAGCTAAACTAAGCCCATTTATCAATTAAAGGTTTTTACAATTAATAATTAAACTCTATAACTCTTTATATAACTTTCTAATTAACAGGACATTTATGGTCTTAACACATTACAAAATTGCCACCTGTTATACTTGATACATTTCAAGGAGTATTAGTTTTTTTTTCAAGTTTCTATGGTTAATCCAGAACTGGAAGGATCTACCTAAGAAACACATCCTTTTTGATAGATATCAGTGAGGGTCCTAGATATATAGATGAGTTCAGAGTGAAAAGAGTTTAATTGTTTATCCAAACCTTTCAGTGATTTGATAATAACTCTCAGAATTACTTAGTGAAAATTATAAGGTCTCCATCAATTATCAGTATATTCAGTGAGTATGCATAAGAATATCCACAAAAGCATTAACATTGTCATCACATTCGATAAAGTATTCATAGTAGTGCTCATCTATCTTAGGTTTGATGAATGTCCCCAAATGTTCATGTTAACGAACACAATGTTTAATCAATGTGTTCCCATCAGGAGATGTATGTTTCCAGAGCTCAAGTAGTAATACGTGATGTACAAGAAGTGTTCCAGCATATGCATAAAAGTGCAATACTCAGATAAGTAACCAGTATGAGTTAAGTAACGACATGCGTAAAATAGAAATACATAGTACATGGAGAGTTATGCTAATGAACAACATAAACTCCTAGAGTTCAGGGAAATGTTAGAATGATGTTAAAGACCGCACTTTGAGAGGTCATAGTAATATATGGCAATTAAGGTAAATAAAGTCCAAAAGTACGTTGGACTGAAGAGTTAGTGGCAAAAGTTGATAAATTAACATATAAACAAAGTTGGCCTACAGAGTTATAAATTAAATTTTTGCTACTTTTCACGCGTCGAATTCAACGAACTATTTAGCTGACCAGTCAACTGCCATAGCTTTGGAAGGTGTCAAGGTTAACGTCAAACTCAGTTATATAAAGAAGTTAGTCGAAATATTGGTCAGGAAAACGAAAAGATAAATGGAGGAGAGTACATATTTGGTACTATTCGCGATGTTAAAGAAATTAGAATCTCAAAGGTCTAGAAATGAGAATCCTTAACGGCCAACCAGTATAATTCCGAGGATGGAATTTCTTAAAGGAAGGGAGATTTGTGACACCCTAAAATGGGGAAAATAAATAAATATGAAAAGAAAAAAAATGGGTTTTATTTATTGGAGTAAAAATGTAAAGGAATGAGTTGGTAAGGGTCATTTATGACATTTGGTGAAAGTTATATGATGAGTAAATGGTTTTAAGTTCATGAGGATCATAGGTGTTAAAATGCTTAACAAATAGGGAGTTTGGTGTAATATTTTGAAAGTTTGAGGGGCTGAACGTCATCTATTCAAAAGGTGAAGGACCTATAAGGTATGCTTCTATGGTTGTGGAGTTCGTGCAGCAGAGAAGTTCTGTGAGATTCCTTCTTCTGTAAGGTATGCTTCTATGGTAGAGCTTCTGAACTTTGTGCCTTGTCGCTCTTTAACTTCCGTACCTTGCACTCAAATAGAACCTGGATTTTTCTGATAAGATTGATTAAAATTTGAGGAACATCTGACTTCTTTCGAACAAACTCAACCCAAGTATATCTTGAGAATTCATCAATCAGGACAAGTATATACTTCTTGCCTCCTAAGCTCTGTAATGAAATGGGACCACATAGGTCAACATGAAGCATGTACAGAGGCTTAGTGCAAGACATATCTGACTTGGTATTATGGAAGCTCTTTTAAGTTTTCCCATCTCACAAGCATAACAGAGATGATCTCTGTCGAACTTAACATTTGGTAAACCACTTACAAGATTTAATTTTACATGTTTGTCAAGGGTATGAAAATTCAAATGGGAAAACCTGTTGTGCCAGAGCCACGCCTCTTCGTTCTTGTTTGATTCAAGACAGAGTTTTTCATTTTTGCTCTTTGCCTTGAAGTTGATGAGGTACATATCACCTCTTCTTTCACCTCTTAACAAATCTATGTCTGTATATTCTCCTAGCAGAGAGCAATATGTTCTTTTGAATTTCACACCAAACCCTGTGTCACAAAGTTGGCTAACACTTAGTAGGTTGTGCTTGAGGCCATCCACATATGCAACTTTGGATACCTTCACATCTTCTTTGGCAATGACTCCATATCCTCTTATAAATCCTTTCTTGTTATCTCCAAAGGTTACTGATCCTCTTCCAAGTTTTTCTTTGTACGAGGAGAGTAGACCTCTGTCACAAGTCATGTGCCTAGAGCACCCGGAGTCTAAGTACCATATGGGCACATAATGCTTCTGCAACACATTTAGAGAGATTTAGGTACCCATTTCCAAATAGGTCCACTTTTGTTAGGAGTCTTAGAGGTTGCCTTGGCATCCTTTGGTTTGGTTTTAACTTCTTTCACAGAAGAACTATTTTGTTTCTTCTGACCCTTGAATATTGAATTCTTGGATTCGGGTCTCGAGAGGAAACCGTGTGGACCAGAGAAATGATGTTTCAATTGGAACATTAGCTCAAAACAATCACAATAATGAACATTATATGCAACTTGCTTAAACTTCTCATTAAAATCATGAAAAATAGGTATAGAGGATTTGTTAGAGTAATCTCTCCTAGCATCAGACTTCTTTTTACAAAAAGACCTATCTAGGGTAGATTTATTTTCGAAAAATCTTTTCTCCGGAAGAGCCTTCTGTTGTACCCATCTTCTGTGGTAATCCTCCTTTGGTTTCACTGCCACAGAAGCAAAAGATTTGTTATTATAAATCCATTTTTCCTTTTGTCGCCAAGTAAACTTTTCATGCTTTGGCCTACAAGAGTTTGAAACTATGGGATTTTGAGAGGACAATTCCTTTTGTTTCTGAATTTTCTCCAATTCAAGAGATGTTTTTGCCTGTATGCACATGTCTATAAAATCAGAGCAGGTAGGAATTCTTGCATTTGATTCCTTCGGAGGAATTGTTCTGCTAAGAATGCTAGAAGGAAGTTTTGTTCCCTCTGTCGAGCAAAACACTATCTCTGATCTGACAAAATTAGTCTCTGATGTGACAGAGGTTGAGTCATCCTCATATTCTGATTCTGACTCAAGAAAGTCTATGTTTGCCTCATCAGAGGCTTGATTATATGAACATGTACCACATTCATTTTCATGTTTGTTCTTAAGAGAATTTAAATCTTTTGTAACGCATGGAACAATATTGGGTTTTTCAAGAGATTTACACTGATCAAGAGCTTTCAGTAGATATTTCAAGGTCATCAAAGAAGCATTTTTCAAAAACTTCCCATAAGTTATTTTCAAAGGTTTTTGCATCCTGGCCTCTGTAGACGAGTGAACAAACTCAGGTGCCTCTGCGCACAACTCCTTTCTAGGGGTCATTATGCACACAAAGGCAACATGTGTTTGAGTTTCTAGGTGGCCAAATTTGAAGAGGCCTATTTGTGCTTGGGTCTTCTAATATTTCTTTGGTTTTGAGAGTGAAGCCCTTTTGACAGAGTCTGAGGATGATAAATATGTGTTTTGATACCACACATTTGTCATCTTCAGAGGATTCCTCTTATAAGGTTCTCCAGAAGTTCTGCGCCTTTTGTGTACATAGATCAAGTATGGAAATCCTGGTTTTCGAACACTCCCAATGCAGAACAGAGATGACAAAGATTGGTTTCTTTTATTTACAGTGGGATCCAAGTAACTGAATCCAATTCCTCTTCTGCCAATTTGGGTGTTCACTTTTTCATGAACTTTTTGGGCTACCTTTTTATCATGAGAGAGAATCGACTGCAAATGCTGAAGAGAGATCAGAGCTAGTACTAGAGGAAGCGATGGCGGACAAAAGAGCTCAGAGAGTTGTGCAGCTAAGCGGGAAGATCTGTTATCTATTTGAATGAGCGTATCTCAAAGATCGGTATATTTGTTAATGCCAAAAATCGCACCAAAGGGACAACTTAAGGTCGATGTGGACTTAAACAACTAAAGAAAGAATCTTTCGACGAGACGTGCGACGATAAATAAAATAAAGAAACAAGGGATTTGATGACGCAGGAAAAAACCTGCGGACGACAGTGGGTGTCGTCGCTATACTATGGTCGCCAATCAGGGGCGATGTCCTTGGATACTGGTGTCAATCGTACAGTGATGACAATACAGATGAAGAAAATGCTTCGAAATGTAAAGTACAAGTGTTTGAATGTAAAAATAGGTGTTTGTCGTGTACGAAACAAAGTGTGAACTGCTAGTCGAGGGCTATTGTCGTGCGTCGAAAGCGATACTTAGAATAATGGTTCTTCACTTCAGGTGTTCTTGAATATTGCTTCCGTTGTTAATCGTCGGATATTCGATATGTTGAAATGTTGATTGAGCTTGATATTTATAGTCTTCGCATCCTTAATTAGCTCCATGAATGCTCATTTAATGGCCTTAACGGTTGGAAACGGTCGCCGGAGTAATGATCTTCGTCCGTTACGGTCGCCGGCTGTTTAATGATTGCGTCGGTTATAGTCGTTGCTCCTTAATGACTTTGACTCATGCATTAAACACTTAACAAACAGTTATGGTTAACGTTAGCTTTGGTCGAGGTCGCACGTCCTTATATAATAGTCGTGCGGATCGGGCGACGCTATGGCCGAGCGTCGTAAGGAACTCTCGACTTACCTTTTATGAGGGACGACGATGGTGTTCTGGGTCTTTGTCGAGACCTTATCTTATTACAAGATATAGTCTTTAATCATACGTCTTACCTGTTCTGGTCGCGGTCGAGCGACGTGATTTTTTGCCCAAACAGTTTTCCCCCAAAATTTGAAAATTGAATGTCAAATTTAAGTTTTAAATTTTGCTTGTCGAACGCTTAGGCTCGTGACCTGGGTTGAGGGACTTACCTGGTTGTCGTGGAACTAGACCGGTTCGCCTTTAACTTATCGAGATGTTGAAAAGTTGTGACGTTATACTGACGCGCGATGATGCTTACCAGCTGTCGAAGACAAGTGTCGAAGATACGGGAATATATACGAAAGGACATAGACGCGTGTCGATCATCAAAGAAGGTGACGTAAGTTGTGCCTGCCCTTCGAGGCTGGGAAAGGATAAAGAATGCCCCGACAACTGGGTCGGGAATCTTTGAAGAAGACGAAGTTCTGAAGGAACAGTCTTCGAGGGCTGACATTTCATCGAGAATTGTCACGCCTAAAGAGGCGAAGGCGTCATGCAGCCGTCCAGGCGCGATGGACGCGACACCAGCAAGTTCGGCACTTCCGACGACAGTGACGAAGCTAGTGTCCAAGGTGTTGTCCCCAGCGTCTGCCGACAAGGGAGATGGGTCATCGGCCGATGGTGTCCTGGACGGGACGACGTTGTTTCCTCATCTGGAAAAATATTTTCTCCCGTCTTTCAGGGAACGTTTTCCTATCGAGGAGACAGGGACCCATGTCACCGGGTTGATGTTCTTGGTCAACGTGGTCCTGTGATATGGCGTTCACAGCCGATACGGTCGTTAGAGACATATGTTCTGGCGTTCCGAGTCGGTATGGTCATTTTAAAGACCTATGGTCTGGCGATCCGAGCCGATATGGTCGTTAGAGACCTATGTTACGTTGTGTAGGTTTTGCTTTAGCGATGAAAGGTAAAAAAGTTTACCTTTCTATTGAACCTGAGTATCATTTTGACTCATACATGTCATGGACATATGTAATATCGACTATAAAAATTCATTAGGTACAAAGAGTCGTGCGACTTGGGCATCCATTGTAATACAACGATTAGAACGTAAGTCATAAGACTTTCATATTTCTATATCGTATAAGCAAACATAAGCGCATGCGATCAAAGCATTCATTCAGAACATGAAATTTTTCTAAGTTGAAGAACTTAGATTGTGGGGTCGTTAGACCTTACGATCGTATGATTTGATCATACGATAAACTTGAATCATGTGTTCCTGCAGGAGAATGATCAAGTCATGGACTTGATTATTTACGTCGTGCGACCATGCGAAATTAAAATCATATAGTAGACTTGGTGACTACTGTCGTGCGATTCTGCGATAAAACAATGTCATGGGTTGGTCGTTGGCTAACCAACGACCCATCGATGCTTAAGTCAGTAGTCGTTTGTGATAAAAAATCGTATGAAAGGAATGAAAAAGAGATAGGGAACATACCTTTTCAGATTCTGTTTTTAGTGTGGTATTTGCCCCCTGTCATTTAATATCCCATTCTTCTCGGGAGAAAGTGGGTTTTAAATGACAGATCGATACAGAGATCTTGAAGAATATCGTCCATGTCTGCGTCGACCGTGCTTTCGTGCGACAGGGCAAGATAGTCGACTTGCGGAAAAGATATCAATTTATCTATGAAGTCAGGGATAGAGGGATGAACCTGTCGAGATTTTGCAGTTATGTCTCTTGCAACTGCTTGACAGTCTATTTTCGCGGCTTCAAGGTGGACTTATGGCATTCACGAGCGACTTTCGGCACATTCTTGATTTCCTGGATTCCCCATGGCGTAGGGAATTTCAACATTTGATGATATGTCGAAGGAACGACTTTCATTTCATGAAACCATGGTCGACCTAAGATGATGTTACAGGCTGACGCACAGTCGATAACACTGAACTTAGTCTGCTTATTGACTCCTCCAGCATAGACAGTCAAAATTATCTCTCCAAAGGTGCTCGTCGCTTCTCCATTGAAACCGACCAAAGTTGTCGAACGTCGGGTGATTTCTGAGCAATCAATTCCCATGGCTTTGATAGTGTTGAGAAAAATGACGTTTGCTGAACTGCCCCCGTCTACCAATACTCGACGCGTCAAACAGTTACCGACCGTGAGTTGAATGATCAACCCATCGTGATGCTTTTGGTACGAGTCGCCGAGGTCGACTTGGTCGAACACGATCTTCATGGCTTCTAGTTCCAAATCTCCTTTGGGTCTAGATGAATGAGGAACAGGCCGGTCGTCGGGTGCTTGACTGGCATGACGCTTAGCTGCGGAGTACGTCAGACCACACACGTCCAAACCACCAGTGATGCAATTGATGATCTTTGCAAGCTTGGGCACTGACGATCGGTGGCTATTAGATGGCAGAACGACATCATCAATAATATCTTTGAGATTACCTTGTGGAACATGATATGCCAATTCCTTCTCGAGTGCGATACAATCATCTGTCGCATGACCATGGTCGACGTGGAAGTCGCACCACTTTGATTTATACTTCTTAGCATCGTCCAAGTCAGACTTCTTCGGCCACCGGATGGTTGCTTGGGTGGTCTTCAGAGCTTCAACTAAGTCTTTAGCTGACCCTTTGAACCCATAAGAGGAGATCTTGGGGTACACGGGGAATTTAGTCGCGATTTTAACTTCTGTCTTCGTCTTGAAATGAACGTTTGAAATCTGACGCACTGGCTCTATTATGGATATGGCTTTCGGCTTGAATTCTGGCTTCTTGACACCTAACGGCTTCTTGTCGTCAGTGTGTTTGCGACGAAAGGCTGCGTCGTCTTCGACCCTCATATATGCTAAGGTTCGAGCTCGGACGTCTTCGAAAGTCTCTGGGGGATACTTGGTCAGATCGATATATAAACCTGAACTATCGTCTAGACCACGCTTATAAGCTTCGATCGCAGTTTTGATGTCACAATTGCGGATACTGATCATTTCAGCATTGAATCTATTGAAATAACTTCGAATAGACTAATTGGTCTTCTGCACGACATAGTACAGATCACTAGTCTGCTTTTCCATCTTACGACTGCTGGCGAATTGCCGGGAGAATTGGTTGACCAATTCGGCGAACGACCCGATAGATTTGGATTTGAGATTGATCAACCACTGGAGAGCTGGACCAGTGAGAGTCGCCCCGAAACTCTTGCACATGCATACTTCCTGGTATATATGTGGAATCGAGATCGTCCACATGAGCTGCTTATACTGCGCGACATGCTTGGTTGGATCGGTCACACCCGAATACTTAGGAGTGAAGGGAGGAATGTTATACTTCTTTGGGACCTCGACGGTGGCGATCTCGTCGATGAAGGGCGACGCCTGATACCCCGAGCGAGGCTCGACGTCGACAAGCACGGCTGCCCCAGGCAACTTGGCGAGCAAGGACAGGACGCGCTCATTTTGGTCTTCTAACATCTTCAAACGCTGGGCGACGGGATCGTTAAGATCAGGATTTGCCCCTGTCGAGGGATTGGTCCCTGGACTAGTGCCATTACCATGCGACGAACCATTGGTGTACCCGTTGAACGGGACAAAATATGGCTGCGACCCATAGTTGAATTGTTGCGGTCCATTCTGAAACGATTGTGGTCCCTGCTGAAATGGCTGCGATCTCTGCTGGAAAGATTGCGATCCTTGCTGGAAAGGTTGCGATCCTTGCTGGAAAGGATGTGATCCTTGCTGGAAAGGTTGCGGACGACTTTGGAACGGATGGGATCCATTCTGAAATGGCTGGGCGCCACCCTGCAATGGTTGGGATCCATTGTTCAAGGGTGGTGGTCGGATGTGCTGAGTGGGAATCTGCCCAGACTGGGGATTCGGAATGAACGGAACCGGCTGCTGATTCTGCATCAATGGACCTGGATGCTGATTCTGCGCGGACGGGCCTGGTCCCGGACCTGAATTCTGGATGAATGGTCTAGGACCATTCTGGGGTCCAAAAGGATTCCTTAGCCGCGCGATCTCTTCAGCTGCTCTGCGATTGCATTGAGTTGATTCCTGGCAACCTCGAGCTCCTGATACATCTGAGCGACGGATTGCTACGGATTTCCAGGGGTTGCCATTTTCCTGCAACAGAAAATAGAAGAAACTCCAAGAAACTATTAGAAAGAATGCACGTTCGTCGAGGATTTTCTCTAGATGTAGTCCCACGGATGGCGCCAAACTGTTAATGCCAAAAATCGCACCAAAGGGACAACTTAAGGTCGATGTGGACTTAAACAACTAAAGAAAGAATCTTTCGACGAGACGTGCGACGATAAATAAAATAAAGAAACAAGGGATTTGATGACGCAATAAAAACCTCAATCGAGGAAAAAAACCCGCGGACGACAGTGAGTGTCGTCGCTATACTATGGTCGCCAATCAGGGGCGATGTCCTTGGATACTGGTATCGATCATACAGTGATTACAATATAGATGAAGAAAATGCTTCGAAATGTAAAGTACAAGTGTTTGAATGTAAAAATAGGAGTTTGTCGTGTACGAAACAAAGTGTGAACTGCTAGTCGAGGGTTGTTGTCGTGCGTGGAGAGCGATATTTAGAATAATGGTTCTTCACTTCAGGTGTTCTTGAATATTGCTTCGGTTGTTAATCATCGGATATTCGATATGTTGAAATGTTGATTGAGCTTGATATTTATAGTCTTCGCATCCTTAAT
Source organism: Saussurea involucrata (assembly GCA_033807775.1). NCBI lineage: Eukaryota > Viridiplantae > Streptophyta > Magnoliopsida > Asterales > Asteraceae > Saussurea > Saussurea involucrata. The sequence goes on from CM066314.1 coordinate 93,269,412, forward strand.
TAGCTCCATGAATGCTCCTTTAATGGCCTTAACGGTTGGAAACGGTCGCCAGAGTAATGATCTTCATCCGTTACGGGCGCCGGCTGTTTAATGATTGCGTCGGTTATAGTCGTTGCTCCTTAATGACTTTGACTCCTGCATTAAACACTTAACAAACGGTTATGGTTAACGTTAGCTTTGGTCGAGGTCGCACGTCCTTATATAATAGTCGTGCGGATCGGGCGACGCTATGGTCGAGCGTCGTAAGGAACTCTCGACTTACCTTTTATGAGGGACGACGATGCTGTTCTGGGTCTTTGTCGAGACCTTATCTTAATACAAGATATAGTCCTTAATCATACCTCTTACCTGTTCTGGCCGCGGTCGAGCGACGTGATTTTTTGCCCAAACAATATTGTCAAACAAATGCTGATGGAGAGATTCTCTTTACTTTTGATTTTTTTAAGACCAAGAATATTCATTATGTCACTGTCTTTGTCCTTTAGCTCTTTTTGACTTGTTCTTCAAGGCCAAATCAATATTAGAAACCTTTTATTTTAAAAGTTTTACTTCTGAAAAATTTTCCTTTTGAAGGTTTTCCTTATCATGAGTAATTTTTTCTTTCTCTTGAGTAAGATGTCTAGCTTCTCTCTCATAGAAGGAAAGTTTCTTTTCTCTTTTAGAAAACTTCTTTTCAAAATCCTGAAATTCTTTAGTGAGTTTAAGCAATTTGACTTCTGTTTCATTTATGTCAGAGTTAGATGTGGATACCTCACTGTCAGATTCTGAGCCGCTCACTTCTGCCATTCCACAGAACAAGACATTTTTATCACCTTCTTCGGATGATTCATCAGACACCCAATTTTCTTGTTCAACCATGAGTGACTTTTGTGCATAATACTCGACCTTTTTCTTGTAAAAGGCAGAGTCTCTATGGGGCTGGCTTCTGTTGATTTGACTTCTGCATTTTGCGGCATAATGTCCTGGCTATCCGCATTTAAAACATCCGTTGTTCTGTGTGGTTGATTGGTTAGATTTCGCTGGAGCTCTTTGGTCTTCCTTCTGTGTACCCCTATGTGGGTACTGCTCTTGCTTCTGTTGATAATCGATTGGCTTCTGTTCGTGGTACCTAGGGTCATACATCCTCTGCTGGTCCTGAAACTCATCTCTTCCTTGAGCTCCTGGATCATAAGCTTGTGGTGGTGCAAACTATCTTAGATCTTGTGCATAGGATCTCTCCATCTGTGGCATAGAACTTTGGAATCTGCCACCTCTGCTGTCTCGATCATGTGAACCTCTGTTGAAATTTGGTTTTATTTCTTGAAACCTCTGTTGAATCCTTGGGTTATCAACACCAAAGATTTTGCAATGGAGGCCATGGTTACCTCCTCTTCTTCCGAACACTCCTCTTCTTCACAGTCAGCAACAAGAAATTTCATCCTTTTCTTCTTACCTCTTGAACTTTCATCTGGACACTTCTCCTCTGTGGCTTTCCAAACAGTGCCAAAGGTCTAACCATTTATGTTTTGGTCTGGACAACATAGTTTTCTTGAGCAGCTAAAGTGTCATAGAGGTCAGTTAGGGTTCACGTGTCAAGGTCTTGATTGGTCTGCAGAGACATGGACAACTGGAGCCACTCATCTGAGGCTTTTGAGAAACATTACATTGTTTTCCTCAGAGGTTCTGTGAATGCCAAACTTCTTACATTTGTTGATTAAGGCAATTAACCCGTCGTAGGTGTTTTGGAGTGACTCTATTGGGAGAGCTTTGAATCCATAGTACTCATTTATACATTGGGCTCTTCTATTCTATTGTGTCTTAATGCCTCATTCGAGTTGTTTTCAAGTTCAACCCATAAATCATGGGCAGTTTTAGATGCATCAAGAGACTGGAACATATCATTTGGGATAGCCATAATCAGTAAACGTTTGGCTCTCTTTCCCATCTCATATTTTTGCCAGTCTTGAGGGGACCAATCATCAATGTCTTTTGGATTTTCATATTCAGGAATTTCAGAGGTTGTTTCAGTTGTAGAAACTCGAGGAATAGTGACCATAGGAACATAGGGTTTCTTTTTGACACAGTCAACTAGTTTCTTTTCAACACCTTCCAAGAAATGAATCATTTGTATTTTCTATTGAGGATATTCATCTCTTAATTTGGTGGGAGGTTTTGTTTGAGATCCAGCAGTGTAGATGGCGTTTAGATTTTCCATTTTTGAAGAAAATAAGGTTTTGAGTGAAAAAACAGAGTAATGGAAATGAAAGAGATGAACACAAGACAAAATGAAGCTAAAGCTTTATCTATGAAGAAAATGGGTTTACAAGATTAATAAGGCACACTTGAAATATTTTGAGAAGAAAACAGAACCTAATAACTAGTCAGATTCAAACTAGTTGAAAACAACACAGAAACAGGGACTGTTTGCAGAAATGAAGAACTAGCTGAAAATCAGACCAGAAAATCTACCATTTGAATTACGATCATTGCAGAGACGATCCTTTGACATTGGAAATCAAAGTTTTCTCTGATACCAATTGTTGATCCCAATTTTAACTCAACAATGACATATTCAAACCTAAATATGTAAAACAGAGTACGATTTGTTTAATATGCAGAAGTGTTTAATGCACACTAGGAGGTATGAATGTAATGGTATATTTAACCCAGTTGATGAAATAAAGATAACTTAAAACAGATGTAACATGCTCAACAACTCATCTTCATTAATAAAAGGATTTGGAATGCACCAAGAACACACACTACTATGTGAATTTCTCTCCAAGTATTCCTTTCTCTCTACTCTCTAGAATCTTTGTGCGCTGTGTCCAATATGGCAGGGTAGTGCTCACTACATATAGTGAAGGTGAGATGTGAATAGTACAAGTAAAGGGCTGTCACCTGGAAAGACAAAAAAACGTGGTGTACTATTTGATCTTCAGAATCTTCGTACATGTGAGTGCATGTGAGAGGCACGTGCTCGTTGTGTCTGAATATGCGTACATGTGAGTGTAGGGTATGTTGGTGAGCACCTTTAGGATGGTTAGAGCTTGCAAGTTGAATCAGGATGTATGGAACATCTAAGGTTGGGAGGCAACCGAAGTCGTTTGACTAGGAATGAATTCAGTTGTTGGAGTGTTCTTCCGATCATATTTCCAATGTCCGTGAAGGAGTTTTGTTAGTAAGAAAAGTATTCGAGAAATTCTAGACGGGGTGAGAAATTTAGATTCTAGTTGAGGAAAGTCCAGTGGCAACACAGAAAGGGCTCCGAGTGGACTTGGGAACCCGAGGTTGAGATGTGGTAAAGCTATCCAGAGCTGTTTGCGGACGTAGACTTCGAGGACGAAGTCTAATCCAAGTGGGGGAGAGTTGTAAAGCCCGTATCCCGGTATGTAATTTCTTTGTTTTAATTCTTTTTTAAAAGTTTTATTTATCATGGTTTCCGTTAGCGGGGTTAGACGAATTGGACCTAATAGTTAAATATGTCAAGACGTGGTTAGTTTGCGAGAAGGATGTAGTGAGGGACCAAAATTGTTAAGGGGCCAAAAAGTGAGAGTTTCGGCCCATGCAACCCAAACCAAACCCTTGTATCATTTTTTTGGTGTGGTGTTCGTGAGTAACAAGAAAAAAGGGATGGAGCTCAATATTTTCGTATTTTGAAAACCTAGCTGCAGAAAACTTCTGTTTCCCGGAGATTGAACGGTCGGATCGTCGTGATTTTTGGTGAGCAGCTTCACGACATCTACATCAACATTCTGGACGGTGGGATCGTGGTTTTGAGGTCCGGAGGTCATGGTTTCATGGGGTTCTGCACAGCAGTAACTTTGTGGTGATTTTTCTCCATTCTTGCTCTATTTTGGTTCCATACATCTTGATGTGCTCATTTCCAAGTGTATGATGGTTTTGTATGCCTCTAGTATAATCTAGAGAAGAATTTGTATTGCTCTAATATTGGTGGTAGTGGATTTGAAGCGGCTCTAGTAGTCCCGTGGTTTTTACTCTCGATTTTGAGGGGTTTTCCACGCTAAAATTTTGGGGTCTCATTGTGGTTGTTGATTGTATGTTTGGGGGTTGTTTTTACTTGCACTTAGAATACCCTATTTGTTTGCATCCTCAAAGGTTCATTCGGGTCTGTTTGGGTTAAGCTATGGCTTAATGGGTTACTAAGCATTATTTGTCATTTTATGTGAAACTGCAGTTTCTGTCCCTGTTTTTGTATCGAGTATAACTTCTGCTAGGAATGTCGGATTGGGATGAAACTAGTGCCAAAGGTTCCCTTTATGAGTCTAGTAAGTTTCTTATGTTTTGCGGAAAAACCAGTTCGGATCGTAGCTAGTGTCAAACCGCTGTTTTGTAATGAAAGGTGCTGTTTTTCGCTGTGCAGTTAACCGGTTTTGTAAAATCCATAATAAATTGTAGAAAAATCGTTAGAGCGCGTGCGATATGTCCCTGGAACCCTAAGACATGGGACTTTGTGATTATGGATTAATATTTCTGGATTTATCAGTTTACAAGGGGTTAAACAGGTCCCGAACAGACCTGTGTTTTTAGAGTAAAAACTGGAATGTGTATGTTATAATTTAGTAGTCGTGGTTTTGGGTTGGGGCGTCACTTTGACATTTGTTAACACGTAATTAGGTGGGAGAAGGTGAGTGAAGTTGGCCGGCTTATGATTGCGGTTTCGGATACTCGCGTTGCTTTAAGGTGAGTTCTCTCACTGTGTAGTTAGGGGTTATATGCATGTCATAGTAGTTTGTATGTACTACTGTCTTTGTGGTGTGAACTAGTTGTTTGTGGTGTGTAATATTTGATTGGTTTAAATGCTTAGTATAAATGTTTTACATTACACCTCGGTGGGACCGAGGAAGTGGAAAGAAACGTTGTGGGAACTCGGCCTGACGAGTGTGTTACATTACAACTCGGTGGGACCGAGGGCTCAGTGGGACCGAGGAAGTGGAAAGAAACGTTGTGGGAACTCGGTGTGACGAGTGTGTTACATTACAACTCGGTGGGACCGAGGAAGTGGAAGGAAACGTTGTGGGAACTCGGTGTGACGAGTGTGTTACATTACAACTCGGTGGGACCGAGGGCTCGGTTGGACCGAGGTGTTGGATACATAATTACTTGTAGATGTTTACTCGTTTTATGTAACTGTGATGTTGTTGCTTATGTGCGGATAGGGGTGATGTGTATATAATTCCTATCTGCGCATGTGATGGAATTCACTAAGCTTCGTGCTTACCCCTTCCCAATATCTTATGATTTCAGGTGCGAGTAGCAGTCGGGCATGACGGTACACACGGGCGCAAGGCGAAGGCTGTTTAAGTTTAACTTTTTAAATGGGGATTTAATTATATAACTTTTCCGCTGCTTAAATTTCATTTGACGGTTTTAATTAACGACATTTATTTTTATTGTAATGGGATTTGTTAACTTATGGTTTGATTGTAACGAAATGCATTATTTTTAAAATTTTAAATTCATTGTAATTTTTGGGACGTTACAACTTGGTATCAGAGCACAGCTTGAGTGAATCAGACACATCTCGGTGTGTTTGGTCTCAAGTTGCGGCTATGAAATTTCAATTTCTTTTACTAAAATCTTTTAGAATAAAGGGAAAAGGAAAACCCGTTTGGGAAACGGTGATCGAGGGCGCAGTGTGTACAGTCAGCCGACGCTATTTGGGAAGGTACGGTACTTAGTGTATTTATTGCTTTCTAGGCATAGGGTATGCATGCTAGATTGCCTATGTTGTTTACACTGTACTGTATGATGACTGCTTGCTGGTAGGAATCAATGCTAGTTATAGTAGGCTGTTAAGTGAAGGCCCTATAGGTTGTATGCAGTAAGAATCATATAGCCTTAGAATATTTGATTTAGTTCTATTGCGCAGCTCTTGTTTGAGTCCAACCGTTCTAGGATAGAATTTTGTATTCGAATGTCTATTTGATTCACGTTGCATGCGACTGGGAATTCGCGAGGCAACTCGTTATGGCTAACAGGGATTCCGTTGTAGCAAGGGTAGTGGGATGAGATGAAATTCCTAGTGAGCTGGGAAGAGTGTTTACATATGAGTATGTATGCTAGATTGCTTTCTAGAACATAGGAGTATGTGTGCTAGATTGTTTGGTGCTTATTACACTGTACTGCGTGTTTGTTGTTTGCTAATAGGAGTTCATGCTAGCCTTGATAAGTTGTTAAGTGAATGCACTATAGGTTGTATGCGGTAGGAACCAAATAGCCTTAGAATGTCGGATTTAGTTCTATTGCGCAGCTCTTGTCTGAGTCCAACCGTTGTAGGATAGAATCTTATATTCGAATGTCTATCTGCTTTTACACTGTGTGCGACTGTGCATTCGCGAGGCGACTTGTCATGACTAGTGGGGATTTCGTCATAGCAAGGGTAGTGGAGGTGGGTGGAATTCCTAGGGAGCTAGGAAGAGTGTGTACATATGCCGGTGCGGGCATATGTGTGTAGTTATCGGCGAGAAACTAGTTGGACCCATCGGATGGAACTCAGAACGAGAGTGATGATAGGTGTGGAAGGTAGTAGTAGAGCTCCTACTATCGGAAACACAAGATCAATGCTCGAGTCGGAGAAAGTCACGAGGAATCCAAGGGGTTGAGCGTGAGCATTGTTAGTGCGAGTTATTATGTGCTAATAACTCGTTGTAATATCTACCCAGAATAGCCATCACAAGGAGGAACGACTATAGTAAACCTACTAGTACAGGTGTGTACTTGATTTGCTTTGATGGGATGATCGTTGGGGTAGTGTCGAAGGTTATAAATTAGTAGTCGTTGGAATAAAAGGACGATTCTAGAATTAGTCACTTGGAGTGACGATGAGGATGATGTTTGTTTCGGGCCAAGATGGATGATTGTGCTAGAATCATAGGCTTATAGAGTCGACTTTGATTTGAGGAAAAATCGTAGGGATTATTTGACGTAATTTCTTAACTTGCCTAAGAGGTTTAAATGTCCGGATGACGTTAGTGGACCGGAGAGATTTGGAGGAGTAGGAGTCGAGGCGTAAAATGCCGACTAAGTCATTCACAAAGTTTGACTTTGAAATAGATTGCATTAACAAATTCTCGTGTTTCAAATCATTTTATGGATGGTGTTTTGGAATTTTGGGAAATGTTCTGCACACACACAAGATTTTGAAATATGGTTTTGGAAAGTGTATGAAATCGTTTTATCACGGGAGTGCAAACTTTGTTAGAATTTGTCTCATTTCATTATTTTTCCAACGGTTCTTTCGGGTAAGATGATATCCGTGTTTTGTGATGTTTAAAATGTTGGGCAAGTGACTACGGCTTGTGACTTTAACATTGGAACTCCTCCACATATGTTAGAGTTGAGACGGAAAGTTACATTCCACGATGTCTGTATAAAGCTATTTGAGTGATTTCGTTAAATAAGTTTTGTTTTACAGCATGTTGAGTCGTGTGGGTTTAATTTCACGATGTGCATATCTTATTTGTTTATGTGACCATTTGGAGAAATCTTGGAAATCAATTTAAAGAACCCCACCTTTTGAGATTTAATGAGGTTTTAGTCGATATTTTCAAATGATGGAAACAGATTGGTTTTTATCTTTAAGTTTGAAACTTACACGAGACAGTTGTGTTTTAACAAAAATATATTTGTAAACCGTTTCATCGTTTTGTATGACTAGCCGGCGCGCGCAAGATTTGTTGGTGAACCCTGTGCCACGACATTGAATGTTGAAAAAGAGAAATTTTGGGGTCAAATGTCGTGGAACTGATTTTGAAATTATGTGCACACTTTTGTCGCACCCGGTGTAAGGTCGAGCGGTTACTTTAAATACATGTCATGAGTCAATTCATACTAGAACCGTGACGGTTCATTTTCAAAGAAATTATTTATTTCACTTTACGTTTTGTGAGTAAACTAAGCTACAATGAAATGATTTTCAACATGATTTTCATATGTGGGACGAGCGTGTCCATTTTTGCGTAACTACCGACCTGGTAATAGTAGTTTTATTGCTTACGGTCTTTTTGAAATGAAAAATCTTGACGTTGAAAATATTTTGTAAATGATTTTGTAAACCATTTGGGAAGTGCGCTTATAAGTGTTATGTGTCATTTTGAGAATTTTAAGGGTGTGAGTCCTTTTGGAAAACTCTTTTGATTAACCCGTGTCGAGTTTGGGACTAATGTTGATTTTAGGGTATTGTTTGCTTAAACTTTATTTAAACGCGTTTTTGACCGACTATGGGTCTAGCAAGCGTGGAGCATTTTGCTCGGTTTTGACTTTGAGATAGTCAGGGGTCAATTGCACGGTTCTAATGGCTCGATGGGGAGTCTTGTTGTTGGATTGTTTTTGTTGTACAGTTTTGCACTTATTGCACGTTGAGTATTTACATGTTGGGTGAGTGAGTCATTCCGGGATAGGCATGTTGTTGGTAGACTGTTTTGCATTGGATCCCTGGTCACGTCAGTCAGTCGTTGGTAATGGTCGGTTGGGTATCTCGGGGTGGGACCTCGGTATTCATGTGTTATGACCTTGACCTTCCAGTAGGCACTAAGAGGATATAGTATTGGGCACTTACCTGAGAGGTAGTTCCGATGTGCCGGGCCTTGAGACGTACCTGGGAGGTAGACGTTAAGGTGTATCTTGATACGGTGTAACTAGGCTTCGTAGAGCGAGTGTGGAGGATAAGTAGACGGTGGAGGATTGGGTATTCCACACGTGTTGTTAGTGTAGACCGAATTGTGTCGGTTAAGGGAAGGATGCCCTTTGTAATTAAGAGAATAAATGCGCAATAACCGTTTTGAAGTAAGTAGTATATTTAGGTGTCGACTTTTGGGCTTGAGGCCAAACACCTTTAGTGTAATCGGAGATTTGTAGCCGATTTGAAAATAATTATGATGATGGTAGTAGTAACCCTGAGATGCTTATTTGTGATGAATGGTTATGGTGGAATGACCTGCGTGGGTGATTATAAGTTTACTGGTTTGATGATCTGTGTGAAATAATTTTGGGAGTCTATTAGAACTCGTGGAAGTTAATCGGCAGTAATGGTAGGAATTATCGAATTCGAGTATCCTATAGGGTATGTTGGTGAGCACCTTTAGGATGGTTAGAGCTTGCAAGTTGAATTGGGATGTATGGAACATCTAAGGTTGGGAGGCAACCGAAGTCGTTTGACTATGAATGAATTCAGTTGTTGGAGTGTTCTTCCGATCATATTTCCAATGTCCGTGAAGGAGTTTTGTTAGTAAGAAAAGTATTCGAGAAATTCTAGACGGGGTGAGAAATTTAGATTCTAGTTGAGGAAAGTCTAGTGGCAACACAGAAAGGGCTCCGAGTGGACTTGGGAACCCGAGGTTGAGATGTGGTAAAGCTATCCAGAGCTGTTTGCGGACGTAGACTTCGAGGACGAAGTCTAATCCAAGTGGGGGAGAGTTGTAAAGCCCGTATCCCGGTATGTAATTTCTTTGTTTTAATTCTTTTTTAAAAGTTTTATTTATCATGGTTTCCGTTAGCGGGGTTAGACGAATTGGACCTAATAGTTAAATATGTCAAGACGTGGTTAGTTTGCGAGAAGGATGTAGTGAGGGACCAAAATTGTTAAGGGGCCAAAAAGTGAGAGTTTCGGCCCATGCAACCCAAACCAAACCCTTGTATCATTTTTTTGGTGTGGTGTTCGTGGGTAACAAGAAAAAAGGGATGGAGCTCAATATTTTCGTATTTTGAAAACCTAGCTGCAGAAAACTTCTTTTCCCGGAGATTGAACGGTCGGATCGTCGTGATTTTTGGTGTGCAGCTTCACGACATCTTCATCAACATTCTGGACGGTGGGATCGTGGTTTTGAGGTCCGGAGGTCATGGTTTCGTGGGGTTCTGCACAGCAGTAACTTTGTGGTGAGTTTTCTCCATTCTTGCTCTATTTTGGTTCCATACATCTTGATGTGCTTATTTCCAAGTGTATGATGGTTTTGTATGCCTCTAGTATAATCTAGAGAAGACTTTGTATTGCTCTAATATTGGTGGTAGTGGATTTGAAGCGGCTCTAGTAGTCCCGTGGTTTTTACTCTCGATTTTGAGGGGTTTTCCACGCTAAAATTTTGGGGTCTCATTGTGGTTGTTGATTGTATGTTTGGGGGTTGTTTTTACTTGCACTTAGAATACCCTATTTGTTTGCATCCTCAAAGGTTCATTCGGGTCTGTTTGGGTTAAGCTATGGCTTAATGGGTTACTAAGCATTATTTGTCATTTTATGTGAAACTGCAGTTTCTGTCCCTGTTTTTGTATCCAGTATAACTTCTGTTAGGAATGTCGGATTGGGATGAAACCAGTGCCAAAAGTTCCCTTTATGAGTCTAGTAAGTTTCTTATGTTTTGCGGAAAAACCAGTTCGGATCGTAGCTAGTGTCAAACCGCTGTTTTGTAATGAAAGGTGCTGTTTTTCGCTGTGCAGTTAGCCGGTTTTGTAAAATCCATAATAAATTGTAGAAAAATCGTTAGAGCGCGTGCGATATGTCCCTGGAACCCTAAGACGTGGGACTTTGGGATTATGGATTAATATTTCTGGATTTATCAGTTTACAAGGGGTTAAACAGGTCCCGAACAGACCTGTGTTTTTAGAGTAAAAGCTGGAATGTGTATGTTATAATTTAGTAGTCGTGGTTTTGGGTTGGGGCGTCACTTTGACATTTGTTAACACGTAATTAGGTGGGAGAAGGTTAGTGAAGTTGGCCGGCTTGTGATTGCGGTTGCGGATACTCGCGTTGCTTTAAGGTGAGTTCTCTCACTGTGTAGTTAGGGGTTATATGCATGTCATAGTAGTTTGTATGTACTACTGTCTTTGTGGTGTGAACTAGTTGTTTGTGGTGTGTAATATTTGATTGGTTTAAATGCTTAGTATAAATGTTTTACATTACACCTCGGTGGGACCGAGGAAGTGGAAAGAAACGTTGTGGGAACTCGGCTTGACGAGTGTGTTACATTACAACTCGGTGGGACCGGGGGCTCGGTGGGACCGAGGAAGTGGAAAGAAACGTTGTGGGAACTCGGTGTGACGAGTGTGTTACATTACAACTCGGTGGGACCGAGGGCTCGGTGGGACCGAGGAAGTGGAAGGAAACGTTGTGGGAACTCGGTGTGACGAGTGTGTTACATTACAACTCGGTGGGACCGAGGGCTCGGTTGGACCGAGGTGTTGGATACATAATTACTTGTAGATGTTTACTCGTTTTATGTAACTGTGATGTTGTTGCTTATGTGCGGATAGGGGTGATGTGTATATAATTCCTATCTGCGCATGTGATGGAATTCACTAAGCTTCGTGCTTACCCCTTCCCAATATCTTATGATTTCAGGTGCGAGTAGCAGTCGGGCATGACGGTACACACGGGCGCAAGGCGAAGGCTGTTTAAGTTTAACTTTTTAAATGAGGATTTAATTATATATTTTTCCGCTGCTTAAATTTCATTTGACGGTTTTAATTAACGACATTTATTTTTATTGTAATGGGATTTGTTAACTTATGGTTTGATTGTAACGAAATGCATTATTTTTAAAATTTTAAATTCATTGTAATTTTTGGGACGTTACACTTGGCTTGAGTTCTCGGGGAATAATCGACTGAAGCTTTGAGTCTTGTACAGAGAGTTATTGAAATATTCGACAGAGGTCTTCTGTGACCTTGTTCTTAGCACACATTTTCAATACTTCTAAGTCTAAACTATTGGAGCTAACAATAGGTTTCACAAATATATTATTGGCCACAATATTTATAGGAAAAGTTCATCAAGTTTTAGTTGGATTAATAAAATGTAACTTTGACCCAATTCAATTATTTTCTTCACGAAATTACCAAAATGTCCCTACAATTAAATAACCGGTATTTCAAGCATTGCCTTAATTGATTTTTATGAAATTTCCAAAAAAATTTCTTACACCTTGGATTTGGTAATTTGATCGGTTATTATTGAAGACATGGTTAGAATAAAGTATTAATTCTTTTAAATGATCTAGTAGTGAGATTTATGCGTCGTATTTTGGTTAAGATTTATAGAGGCACTTTAATTTGGAGAGATGCAATTATTAAATTAATTATTATATAATAGATGATTTAATAATCGTGTTAATGTGTCGTTGTAAGATTTTAAAACAACGAGACACTTTAAGTCGGAAAGGACGATTCCTTTAGTTATTAAAAGGATAAACCGATCTTAAAAGTCGTTGTCAAGCATAACACTTAGAGGTTTATTAAATGATTTCGATTATTTAATAATAGGATTAAAGCGTCATAATTTGAGTTAAGTATTTATTGAGATGCTTTAAGTCAGAGATATTTATTTGTAATATTATAAAACGATTATCATTGGCGTTTTAGGACGTCGTCGAGTTTTGTACTTGGGGTTTAACTAAAGTTAGTCGAGGTTGATCACATTGACCAAGGGTTGACTTTTACCTCATTTGACCCACAAGTATTTTGATGATGAGATCAAATGGATATATTTGAGTCATTGAGAGACTTGAATTTGGAGTTTGACTTTAGGTCGAGTCGGGTTGACCAGAGTCGACTTTTGTTGACGATTGGAGAAATTAAGCCATTAATTGGATATTATGGTATGAAATGTGGAGGTTTTCAGTCAAGAGCTATCAACAATCGATCTACACGGACAGGTGAGTCTTCATGAGACTTACACTGAGATGCATACATATGTACATATTTATTTTGAGCATTATATGATTTAAATTGTGATGTGTACGTATGTGTTAATGCCAAAAATCACCCAAAAGGATAACTTGAGGTTGATGTGGACTTTAACAACTAAAGAAATGTATCTCAAGACCAATCAACACAATCACAAGGAAAAAAATAAACAAGACAAGAGATTTGGTGAGGCGGAAAACCCCAAACCGAGGGAAAAAACCACGGTCGACAGTGCACTATAATTGCCAAACAGGGGTGAAAGTCCTTTTGTAACAGGTGTTTTGTGTACAACATATTACAATAGAAAGGAAAATAAACTTAATCGTGTGAAAAAGTCGTGCGTCGTGTGTAAAACATGCGAAAAAGTCTGCTGTCGTGCGGTTCGAACTGCTGTCGTGCGAAGGTAGCTTTAGTGATATTCGTTCGAATGCTCTGTAGATTGCTGTGTTTTTGATGTGTAATAGTTTAGAAAATATATGGAGCAGATGTAAATTCGGTGTCCTTTTCGGTTGTAGAGCAGGCCTTTATATAGCTTCCGCTGGTCATTAAATGTGTCTTGATGGCTTGTTTCGTAACCGCTGTCGGGACTTTAATGCCATTGATAGCTTTGTCCGTCACTGGCCGTTTGCACCATGAATGCTCGTGGACCTGCATTAATGAACAAAAGAAACAGGTGTTGACTGTCAACAGTTAGTGTAATCGTACGACCGTCTTAAGTCTCATACGCCGGTCGTACAGAACGTACGATCAGCATAAAAATGTACGACTGAGTACTCGTCCCTAAATAACCTGTAAGACCTTATCTTAATACAAGAGTGGTCTTATGGAAATGTTATCTGAGTTTTCTAGCATCGGTCGTGAGGTGTGATTTTTTACCCAAACAGTTTGCCCCTAAAATTTAAATTTTAGGCGTGAAATTCGAATTTTAAATCAGACGAAGTGGTTTGGCACGTGTCGCGCGGGGAGAGTGTCTGGTCGAATTCCAACCATCTTGGTTCGATTTGGACTGAGGAAATGAAAGGGTCGTGACGTCACGACGGCGTGTTAGAGGCGTAGAGTTGTTTAGGGGACAGGTGTCGTTCATCGGTATGATGCATACGAAAAGGCGATGGACAGGTGTCGACCATCCAGAAGGTCGACCTGACACGATCTTTGCCATAAATAGCGCGATTCAGGGAATCGTTTCTTTTTCACGCTCACTTGTGTTTTTAGGAAAGGATTTCAGAGATATTTACTTGCCATCTTTTCGTGTGCTTCGAGCATTTATAAGTTTAGAAGGAACCTTTTCGTTCTTCTCATTGCTTTTCAGAATGTCGATCGAACCAGCGAGCACCATTGACGGTCGGGAGAGTTTAGAGGCCTTTAGGACCTTATCTGGCGTCAATGACGTCGTTCAGATATATTCGCCGGGTCAGTTCCGATTGGCCGACTGTCCAAATGGACATTTTGTTTTATATGAGTACCCGTTCAAAGTGGGTTTCAAATGGCCATTTTCTTCTTTGGCAAGGGAATTTTTGACCAGGTTTTCCTTGTCTCCTGCCTAAATGATGCCGCAGTTCTGGCGGATCATTTTTGTGATCGATAGGGTCACTAACGAGTGGGCGCCGTCGTTTAATGTGGACGATTTGTTGGCGGCGTACACGGTGAAAGTGGATGGCTACCACCGGTATAGCTTGTCTTCCAAGCATAGGGGCATTCAAGTGTTGGTGCTAAATACACAGGTTAATGACCGAGGGTGGAAGGCGAGATACGTCTTTGGAAAGACTCAGTCTATCGACCTGTTGGCTGAGGACACGATGTGGGTTGTGGCCGGATGGAAAGTTGATTGTAAGTATTTTCTTTCGAATCGAATATTTTTTTTAGCCGTGCGTTTGGACTGATATTGTTTTTGTTTTGCAGCCATCACGTTTCCTGACGCTGATCTTCTCGAATCTACGACGAAGATCGACGAGTTTCGCGACTATTCTCTGGACGAGAGGTCTTTCTTTGTTCAACGTAATGTTAGGGACGACGAGGTCGTCATCCTTGGAGGAACGGAGATCCCTGCTGAGGAAGAATCGGAGAGGAGAGAAGAGGAAGAGGAGGCGACAGGTAGTAATTTTTTTAGCTTGTCGTATGACGTTTATTACTTCCTCTTACTCTCGTCTTTTGTGCTTTTTGCAGGTGGGTCAGGTGATATGCCTACCCATGGTTTATCGAAGAAGGAGTCTCAACTTCTTTTGGCCCGTCAGGCCAAGGAATTGAAACGAAAGGTTTCCTTATCCCCGTCGTCGGGGATGAAGAAACAACGGACGACTATCCGGAAGGGACCGTCGTTGAAGGGTAGAGATTATGGGGTCGCTACGGCCGAGAGGGCGAAGACGCCACCGATCACGACTGACATGACGCGGGTGAGCGTAGCCTCTCCTCTGACAGGAGAGGTTGCCCTTTCCCCTTCGTTAATCGACAAAGGGAAGGGGAGGGAGACGGAGGCATCCGCTGATGTCATGACGATGAACTTCACATTGCCATCGGATTTTATGGCGGGGGAGGAGATGGATGGCGAAAAACTCTTCCCCAACCTGGAGAAGTTCCTTCTTCCCTACTTTTGGAAGCGGCTGGATGGGGGGTTACGGTTGACAACATGGGATCGTACGTCGCAGGGCTGACCTTTAATGTACGTACGACCTGCTTATTCAATGTTTTACTTCGTCGTTTGTTTTCTGACGTTCTTGTGTGTTCGTACGCTACAGGGGTTCCAGACGTCTCTCTGCTTGTATGCCCATATGGAAAAAATCCGTAGGGTTACACCCACGGCCTTAGAGATGATGCGCAAGGCGCAGGAGGAAACACGAGCGGCACGGGAGCAGGAGAAGACGGCGATGGAGAAGGCGAAGGTCCTTTATGAAAAATTTCGGGAAGTACAGGACTTGTATGCAGAGTCATCGAGGGAAAAGGAGAACCTCTAGCGTCATCTGAGGCAAGCCTTGGAGAAGTCCTCTGCAGCTGAGGCGGACGTAGGAGCAACTAAGGCTTCCTTGGCCAATAGCGAAAAACAGGTCAGGGACCTTAGTTCGCTTATCGAGGCGAAGGGGAAGGAGGTCGCCTCCTTGGAGGAGCGACTCCTGTCTTTTGAAGCTTTAATCCGTCTGAGGGTTAGAGCGGTGATCATGCGTCGCCATTTACGGGGGTTAAACCCTTTGGCCGGAGCCGAAGAAGAGGTCAAAACCTTCTTGGAGCAAGTCGGGGATGAGGAGGCACTCGATCAAGAAGACAAGCTCGAAGAAGAGGACCCGACAGACGCTGAGGTCGACGTAACTGGCGCCGAGGACTCCCCTCTGCCTTGAATTTTTTCTTTAGTTTATTTTTGATGTGGGGCGACTATAATCGGTCGTGCCCTTTACTTGTAATTGATAATGTGAATATAAGTATGTTTTTATTATACCGTCGTCTTTGTTGCGAATGAACAAAATAAAACGAAAGATAATAAGACTTAATGAGCCATGGAACGTACGTAAAACTGTATGACTGAGATACTTAGAATCTTTGAAGTAATCGGGCGACTGAGGCCGAAGGAGTATTCTAAGTATTGAATTCAAGTCATAAGACTTGTGTCTCCAACACTTAATTTAAAGAACACCTGTGATGACCATAAGTCCTGTTTAATGAATCCTAAGATTCCTTATGTGATATGCAAGTCTTAGAGACCTTATTCCTCACGATGAAGATCGTAAGACTCGTATCCGAGCTGTAGAGATTTTGGTTTCCCATAATATAAATCGTAAGACCAGTGTCTTAATTACCTTAAGACTTATGTTTAAAGTCGCAGAGATCTCATTTCTCATGATGTGAATCGTAAGAAAAGAATGACTTTGGAAGTAATCAGGTGACCGGGCCGAACATACACTCTAGACCACAGAGCTTAAGTCATAAGACTTTAGCTTCGTGACTCAGATTTGAATGCACCTGTTATGATCATAAGATTTTGGTAGTGAAGCGTAAGATTCAGTTTACATCGTATGAGTCATGAGTTATGGGTCATGACTTTATCGATCGTGACATATTCACCATAACCTTGTAGTCTAAAAGACTTTATCTTCTCACTACGTAGGTCATAAGACTGACGTTCGTGCGATCCTGCGAGCCTACTATATAAGATTCAGGGGTGGTCGTTTGTTTGACCAACGACCCTCCGATGCTGAAGTCGGTAATTGTTTGTCGAAATAAATCGAAAGTAAAGAAGAAATAAAGTGTACTATAACCCTGGTGCGTGGGGTTGTGGTCGTAGGTTTGATACTACGATCACTTGTGGATCATTGTCGTACATGATTTTGGAAGGAATTTAGAGCCTGCATGGAGTGTTAGTCCAGATAATAGAGATGACTTTTTTGTCCCGATTCTGGGAGTAAGCGCCTACTTTTGTCTGTCCAGAGGAATAATTTGAAAAGACTTTTATGGAAAATTTCTTGCCCTGGGGCAGGATTTAATTTACTAGCGATGTCCATTCCCTGCCTTATGAAGGGTTGTGGGATTAAGGACGTATGTAAAACTTTTAGAAGGTTGGTATGTCGTACCTGAGTATTGTTGATGAGCGTTTCGTACCTGGTGACGTTTAATGTCAGATATTGGATAATTACTTCTATCGTGAGGTCCAACTGCCCGCAAGTCGTGGGCTACATTTATGCCCACGATCGGTAGCTGAAAACTGTAGTGCCATATAGGGTACAACATTTTGCCCCCTTGTGGCAACTGTAAGACGATACCCGGACCTGCCTTTTTTGACGTATGGATAGGCTGTATCATGCGTAGTCGCCATAATAATGGTTTCACCTTTGAGGTTTCAATGTTGCCTTAGAGCAATCTCGGGCGGTCTTCTGCTCGCTTTTGATTTCTTTCACTCCCCATGGCGTCAGGAATTTGATGGTCTGGTGATAGGTCGAGGGGACCGCTTTCATGTCGTGGATCCAGGGTCGACCAAGTATAACGTTGTATGCTGATGAACAGTCAATAACGGTAAATCTTGTTTGATTGTTGACCCCTTTAGCGTACACTGGGAGGATGATCTCTCCCAGAGTGTTGGTAGAATCGCCATTGAATCGTATCAGAGTCGTCGATCGACGGGTGATATTTGATTTATCGATTCCCATAGCTTTGATAGTGCTTAGAAAAATGATTTTGGCCGAACTGCCTCCATCGACCAATACTCTTTTGGTCGAGCAGTTTCCAATAGTGAGTTGGATGATCAAACCATCGTGATGTTTTTGCCAACTATCCTGGAGGTCGTCTTGATCGAACGTTATCGGCATCGCCTCCAGTTCCAATTCTTGTTTCGGTCAGGACGACCGAGGAATGGGATATTCTCCCGACGATTGACTGGTGTTTGGGCAAAAAATCACGTCTCTCGACCGCGACCAGAACAGGAAAGTCGTATGATTAAGGACTATATCTTGTATTAAGATATGGTCTCGACAAAGACCTAGAACACCATCGTCGTCCCTCGTAAAAGGTAAGTCGAGAGTTCCTTACGACGCTCGACCATAGCGTCGCCCGATCCGCACGACTATTATATAAGGACATGCGACTTCGACCAAAGCTAACGTTAACCATGACCGTTTATTAAGTGTTTAATGCAGAAGTAAAGGTCATTAAGGAGCAACGACTATAACCGACGCAATCATTAAACAGCCGGCGACCGTAACGGACGAAGATCATTACTCCGGCGACCGTTTCCAACAGTTAAGGCCATTAAAGGAGCATTCATGGATGAAGCTAAGGACACGAAGACTATAAATATCAAGCTCAATCAACATTTCAAGACATCGAATATCCGGCGATTAACATCCGAAGCAATATTCAAGAACACCTGAAGTGAAGAACCATTATTCTAAGTATCGCTCTCGACGCACGACAACAGCCCTCGACCAGCAGTTCACACTTCGTTTCGTACACGACAAACACTTGTTTTTACGTTCAAACACTTGTACTTTACATTTCGAAGCATTTCCTTCATTTGTACTGTAATTTCTGTATGATCGACACCACTATCCAAGGACATCGCCCCTGATTGGCGACCATAGTGCAGCGACGACACCCCCTGTCGTCCGCAGGTTTTTTCCTTGTTTGAGGTTTTTCCTGCGTCATCAAATCCCTTGTTTCTTTATTTTATTTATCGTCGCACGTCTCATCGAAATATTCTTTCTTTAGTTGTTTAAGTCCACATCGACCTTAAGTTGTCCCTTTGGTGCGATGTTTGGCATTAACAACTGGCGTGCCGCTTGGCTGCCGAATAGGTCAAATCCCAAACGTCTGATCCACCCGTCACACAGTTGACAACTTTTTCGTGGACGGGGGATTCTGGTCTTACGTTATCAACTGGCGTAGATTCTTTAGCAATCAATCCTTGCAGATGACCCTTGGGGACGATCCAGGCTAACTCCTTCAGTAAAGCAAGGCAGTTATCTGTCGTATGGCCATGGTCTCTATGGAAGTCACACCATTTGGTCTTATCCTTCTTGTCGTCATCTTTATCACTGTTCTTGGGCCATCGGACAGGTGACTGAATGTTTCCAAGAGCTTCGACTAGCTCTTTCGTCGTTCCCTTGAATCCATAAGAAGAGATCTTAGGATATTGCGAGAATCGAGGTGTATGATTGCTCTTTTTTTGTCGAACCGAACGTTCGATATTTGGCGCGACGGCTCCGACTTGACGCTTGGTTTGGATTTGAAATCTGGCTTCTTGATCCCGAGCAATTTTTTGTTAGTGGAATGCTTACGACGGAAGACTAAGTCGTCTTCAACCCTCATGTAAGCTAGAGTTCTAGCCCGTACGTCTTCGAAATTCTCAGGTGGGTATTTCGTAAGATCGACGTACAATCCTGTAGTGTTGTCGTTAAGACCACACTTGTAGGCCTCGATGGCAGTCTTGACGTCACAATTTCGGATGCTGATCATTTCTGCGTTAAATCGGTTGAAATAACTACGGATTGACTCTCCGGATTTTTGGACGACATAGTACATGTCACTGGTTTGCTTCTCCATCTTGCGACTGCTGGCGAACTGTTGCGAAAACCGGTTGACCAACTCTGCGAAGTTGCTGATGGACTTGGGTTTGAGGTTGATCAACCATTGAAGAGCATGACCTGTAAGAGTCGCCCCGAAGCTTTTGCACATGCACACTTCTTGATATTGATGTGGGATTGATACTGTCCACATCAATTGTTTGTATTGCGCAATATGTTCTGTTGGATCAGTTATTCCTGAATATTTTGGTGTAAAAGCAGGAATTTACACCTGTTGGAGGGTTGACCCCTGAATTTGTAGCCGTCTCCGTACCGTTTCTGTACGAAGAAATATGGCGGGGCGCCATTATGCAAAGGTGGCGGTCTCAAATACTGAGGGGGATACTGCCCTTGATAAGGGTTGCTGACAAATGGCCCTAGACATGGATTGTTGGTGAATGGTCCTGGAGCTGTCTGGAATTGGGGCCTTACGATAGGTGCACCCATAGGTCGGGGACCATTCTGAGTTCCCAAGGAGTTTCTAATCGTCGGATTCTGCTCGTGCAGGGCTTGAATCTGACTTTGAGCCGCATTCAGTTCTGATTGAAGTTGAATCATGGGATCTTGATGATTTTCCATTTTCCTGAAAACAACAAAAACTCCACAAGATCGTTAGAGAGATATATGCGTTGGTCTGAGGTTTTCTCTAGATGGGGTCCCACGGATGGCGCCAAACTGTTAATGCCAAAAATCACCCAAAAGGATAACTTGAGGTTGATGTGGACTTTAACAACTAAAGAAATGTATCTCAAGACCAATCAACACAATCGCAAGGAAAAAAATAAACAAGACAAGGGATTTGGTGACGCGGAAAACCCCAAAACGAGGGAAAAAACCGCGGTCGACTTGTGAGAGTCGACGGTGCACTATAATCGCCAAACAGGGGCGAACGTCCTTTTGTAACAGGTGTTTTGTGTACAACAGATTACAATAGAAAGGAAAATAAACTTAATCGTGTGAAAAAGTCGTGCGTCGTGTGTAAAACATGCGAAAAAGTCTGTTGTCGTGCGGTTCGAACTGCTATCGTGCGAAGGTAGATTTAGCAATATTCGTTCGAATGCTCTGTAGATTGTTGTGTTTTTGATGTGTAATAGTTTAGAAAATAGATGGAGCAGATGTAGATTCGGTGTCCTTTTCGGTTGTAGAGCAGGCCTTTATATAGCTTTCGCTGGTCATTAAATGTGTCTTGATGGCTTGTTTCGTAACCGCTGTCGGGCCTTTAATGCCATTGATAGCTTTGTCCGTTACTGGCCGTTTGCACCATGAATACTCATGGACCTGCATTAATGAACAAAAGAAACGGGCGTTGACTGTCATCGGTTAGTGTAATCGTACGACCGTCTTAAGTCTCATACGTCAGTCGTACAAAACGTACAATCAGCATAAAAATGTACGACCGAGTACTCGTCGTAAATAACCTGTAATACCTTATCTTAATACAAGAGTGGTGTTATGGAAATGTTATCATAGTTTTCTAGCGTCGGTCGTGAGGTGTGATTTTTTACCCAAACAGTATGCATGATGTTTCAGTTTACATACATGATACAATGTATCTTACATGTATGTTCTTTATGATCAATTGCATGTTATGTGTTTATTTCGTTTTCAAATAACTCTAGCATGCTATTTCATATGAAAGTTTTATGATCAGTTTTAAGGGGTGGACATTTGACCAGTGTTAATGCCAAAAATCGCACAGAAGTAGAACTTGAGGTTAGTATGGACTTTTAACAACTATACTCGCCAAACAGGGGCGAAAGTCATTTTGTAACAGGTGTTGTGTGTACAACAGATTACAAATAAACGTAAAACAAACTTAGTCGTGTGCAATTGATGTGTATAGTGCGTAAATCGTGTGAAAAAAAGATGTCGTCGTGCGGTTCGACCTGCTGTCGTGCGAAGATACTTTAGCGATATTTGTTCGAATGCCTTGCGAATTACTGCGTTTCCGATGTAGAATTGCTTAGAAAGTAGATGGAGCAGAGCGAAATAGCTTGGAGTAGATTTCAGAACAAATTGAATTAGATAAATCCGGATGCCTCTTTCGGTTGCTGCACAGGCTCTTTTATAGCTTCCGCTGGCCATTAATGGTGCCTTTATGGCGCACTTCGTAACCGCTGTCGGGCTTTGAATGCCATTGATGAAATGATCGTTACTGACCGTTTGCACCATGAATGCTATTTAGTCATGCATTAATGAACAAAAGAAACGGGTTTGACTGTTAATTGTTAGTATAAAGCGTATGACCGTCTTAAGTCTCATACGTCGTCGTACGGAACGTACGACCAACATAATTATGTACGACCGAGCATACGTTCGGGAGCAACTCGTAAGACCGTATCCTAGTGCAAGGGTGGTCATATAGAAATGTCATCTGGGTTTTCAAACGTCGGTCGTGAGGTGTGATTTTTTACCCAAACAGTTTGCCCCCAAAATTTGAATTTTAGGCGTGAAATTCGAATTTTAAACCTGACGAAGGTGTCTCGACATGTGTCACCCGGGGAGAGGGTCTGGTTGAATTCCAACCGTCTTGGTTCGCTTTGGATTGGAGGAAGTGACGTAGTCGTGACGTCACGACGGTGTGCCAGTAGTGAAGAGACGTTTAAAGGACAGGTGTCGCCCATCGGCACGATGCATGCGAAAAGGCGTTTGACAGGTGTCGACCATCGAGCGGGTCGACCTGACATGATCTTTGCCATAAATAGCGTGATTCTGGGAATCGTTTCCTCTTTACGCTCACTCATGTTTTTAGGGAAGATTTCAGAGAGATTCCCTTGCCATTGTTACGTGCGTTTCAAGCTTTATAAATTTCGGCCGAGCAATTCAGTGTTCTCTAAGTTTTTAGAAGAAAATGTCGATAGAACCAGCGAGTACCATCGATAATCAGGAGAGTTTGGAGGCTTTCAGGACTTTGTCCGGTATTCCGGATGCCGTAGAAATCTGCCCACCGGGCCAACTTCGGCCGGCGGATTGTCCGAGTGGACATTTCGTTTTGTACGAGTATCCCTTTAAGGTGGGTTTAAAATGGCCGCTTGTCCCTCTGGTGAGGGAGTTTTTGGCCGAGTTTGGCTTGTCTCCGGCGCAAATGATGCCCCAATTCTGGCGAATTGTCACTGTGATCGATAAGATCACTGGTGGCTGGTCGACGCCATTCACTGTGGTCGAACTTCTGGCGTCTCATACGGTGAAGGCGGATATGTATCACCGATACAACCTGTTTTCTAGATACAGGGGAGACCAAGTTCTGGTGCTGAACACCCAGACGAATGATCGTGGGTGGAAGGCCCGATATGTCTTCGGGAAGACATATTCCCTCGAGCTACTGGACGAAGTCGCGTCGTGGTTGATTTCCGGGTGGAATACCAACAGTGAGATTTCTTTTCTTCGGTTTCTATATACAGAGTCGTGTTATACTGATTAACTCGTCATGTGTTCCCGGACGTAAGTGTGTCTAAGGAGATGGAGGAGAGAATCGAGAAGTTCAGGATGTATAACCTGGACGATAGGTCGAGTGCTATTCCACGAAGATTGCCGAAGTCGAGGACTTTCACGCGGCGAAGTTGAGCGCGCAGGAAGACCTTCAGCGTCTTATGAAGGAGACCCTTGAGAAGTCCGCTGCGACTGAGGCAGAGTTACGAGCGAGTAAGGGTTCCTTGGTCGAGAGTGAAAAACAGGTCGAGGACCTTAAGTCGCTCGCCGAGGTGAAGGAGGAGAAGATCGCGTCCTTAGAGGAGCGGCTCCAATCGTTTGAAGCTCTGACCCGTCTGAGGGTACGAGCGTCGATTATGCGTCGCAATTTACGGGGGTTAGACCCTATGGTCGGAGCCGAAAAGGAGGTCAAAACCTTCTTGGAGCAAATCGGGGACGAGGACGAACTCGACCAGGAAGACAAGCTCGAAGAAGAGGACCCGACAGACGCATCGGTCGTAACTGGCGACGAGGAGGTCGCGGAGGACTCCCCTCTTCCTTGATTTTCGTTTTGTTTTGTTTCCAATAGGGGGCGACTGCAATCAGTTGTGTCCTCTATTTGTATAGTTTCGCTTGTATAAATACAAGTGGAACTTTTGTTATGATTTTTTCGTATACTTTACTTTGTTGCAATTTAACAAAATAACACGAAAGATAACAAAACTTGAACAAACGTATGAGGCGTATGTAGAAATGTACGTCTATAGTTGCGAAGTAATCGGGTGTCTAAGGCCAAAGAAATATTCTAAGTGTGGAATTTAAGTCACAAGACTTGTATACCCGACACTTAGTTTAAAGGGCACCTGTGATGGTCGTAAGACCCGTATGATGAATCATAAGATTCCTGTTTTGCAAGTCTCAAGGATTTTGTCCCTCATGATGAAGATCGTAAGACCTTCATTTAAGTCTTGGAGACTTTGGTTTTTCATAAGATCAAACCATAAAACCTATGTACCGATTATCATATGACTTATGCTTTTAAGTCGTGTAGACGTTGTTTGAAGAATGACTTTGGAAGTAATCGGGCGACTAAGCCGAACATACGTCCCAATTTACAGATTGTAAGTCATGAGACTTCAAATTCGTGACACCTGCTGTGATCGTAAGATCCATGTGCTGAATTGCGAGATTCAGTTTTTGAGTCATGATTTGAGGGTCATGATTTTATCTCTTCACGATGCATTTATCGTGACTTTGTGGTCTGAAAGTCGCTATTCTGTTACGACGTAAATCGTAAGACAGACGTGCGATCCTGCGAACATGCAATATAAGATACAGGGGTGGTCGTTGGTTTGACCAACGACCCTCCGATGCTTAAGTCAGTAATTGTTCGTCGAAGCAAATCGAAAGCAAAAAATGAAATAAAAGGCACAATAATCCAGCTACGTGGGGGTGCAGTCGTAGATTTATCACTACGGTCTCCGGACGTACGATCATTCAGGGATCGTTGTCGCGCACGATCTTGGAAGAAGTTCCGAATCTGTATAGAATGTCAGTTTGGATAGAGGAGGGGACCTTTTAGCCCCGAACCTGGGAGTAGGCGTCTAAGGTCGTTCCGTTCATAGAAATCATTTGAAAACACTAACATGATAAATTTCTTGCCCTGGGGGCAGGATGTCTATTCCTTACCTTATGAAGGGTAATGGAATTAAGGACGTAACTAAAACTTTAGAAA
The DNA here is from genome assembly GCA_033807775.1 of Saussurea involucrata. Taxonomy (NCBI): domain Eukaryota; kingdom Viridiplantae; phylum Streptophyta; class Magnoliopsida; order Asterales; family Asteraceae; genus Saussurea; species Saussurea involucrata. The sequence continues at coordinate 93,294,267 of CM066314.1, forward strand.
GTTGGTATACCGTACATGAGTGCCGTTTGACGGGCGTTATGTACCTAGTGACGTTTGTCGTTAGCTATTGGAGAATTACCTCTGTCGTGGGATCTGATTACCCCCGAGTCATGAGCTATCTCTATACCCACGATTAGTCGTTTGAAATCTGTAGGATCGAGCGGGGTACATCATTCTGCCTCCTGTGGTGACTGTAAGACGATATCCGGATTTGTCTTTTCTGGCGCAAGGGTAGTTTAGATCATATCGTGTACAGTCGCCACAATGTTGGTTTCAACTTTGAGGCTTCATTGTTGCTTTATAGCAATCACGGGCGGTCTTTTGCTCGCTTTTGCACTCTTATACTCCCCATGGTGTTGGGAACTTGATCGTCTGATGATAGGTCGAGGGGACCGCTTTCATGTCGTGGATCCAAGGTCGACCATGAATAACGTTGTATGCTGATGAACAGTTAATAATGTTAAATCTTGTTTGCTTGTTGACCCTTTTGGCATACACCGGGAAGATGAGCTCTCCCATAGTGGTGGTAGAATCGCCAATGAATCCTATCAGGGACGTCGACCGGCGGGTGATCTTCGACTTGTCGATTCCCATAGCTTTTACAGTGCTTAGGAAAATGATATTGACCGAACTTCCCCCGTCGACCAGTACTCTTTTGGTCGAGCAGTTGCCAATGGTGAGCTGGATGATCAAGCCATCGTGATGTTTTTGGCAACTCTCCTGGAGGTCGTCTTGATCGAACGTTATTGGCATCGCCTCCAGCTCCAACTCTTGCTTGGGTCGGAAAGACCTAGGAATGGGATATTCTCCCGACGATTGACTGGCGTGCCGCTTGGCTGCCGAGTAAGTTAAACCACAGACGTCGGATCCTCCCGTCACCCAACTTCCACTGTCGTCCGCAGGTTTTTTCCTCGTTGAGGTTTTCCCTGCGTCATCAAATCCTCTGTCTCATTTACATTTTTGTCTTTGTCGCACGCCTTTGTCGAACGATTCCTTTCTTTAGTTGTTAAAGTCCACATCGACCTTAAGTTGTCCCTTTGGTGCGATTTTTGGCATTAACAGTATGGCGCCATCCGTGGGACCCTATCTAGAGAAAATCTTCGACAAACGTGCGTCCTACTTACGTTTTCTTGGAGTTTCGTATGTTCTCTGTTTCAGGAAAATGGCGAATAACAAACAATCCGCTGACCCAGCACATGAGGGACTCGAAAATGCACAAGATGCACTTAAAGCAGTCAACGATTATCGGCTGGAGGAAGTCATTCTAGATTCACGCAAGCATAACCAAAAAGTCATATATTTTTTGCAGGAACATGCTGATTGTTTCGCCTGGTCGCATGAAGATATGGTCGGCATAAATCCTGACGTCAGCTCTCACAAGCTCAACGTCGACCCATCGTTCAAACCTATCAAACAAAAGCGACGGAAATTTGCTCCTGAAAGGAATAAGGTGATAAATGACGAAGTCGACAACCTTCTCAAAACAGGGAAGATTCGAGAGGTATAATACCCCGATTGTCTTGCTAACGTCGTGGTTGTAGCAAAGAAGAATGGAAAGTGGAGGGTCTGTATCGACTTCACAGACCTCAATAAAGCCTGTCCAAAAGATCCTTTTCCATTACCTCGTATCGACGCCATGGTTGACGCGACAGCGGGGCACGAACTACTGACGTTCATGGATGCCTATTCCGGATACAATCAAATCTTAATGCACGTCTAGGACCAAGAAAATACCGCATTTATGACGGACCGAGGTATTTACTGTTATAAAGTTATGCCTTTCGGACAAAAAAATGCAGGTTCTACCTACCAGCGTCTAGTGAATAAAATGTTCAAAGACCATCTCGGCGACACGATGGAGGTGTATATCGACGACATGCTGGTCAAGTCAAAACCAGCGATCGACCATGTCGAGCATCTGAGGCAATCGTTTGATATCCTTAGAAAGTATAGCATGAAGCTCAACCCGACGAAATGTTCCTTTGGCGTCAGTGCTGGGAAATTCCTAGGATATATGGTCACTCGCCGAGGCATCGAAGCCAATCCCGACCAGATCAAAGCCATTGTCGAGATCAAATCTCCTCGAAATTTCAAAGAAGTCCCGATCTTCAGATAAATGTCATCTATTTTACAACGTCCTCAGGAAAAACAGAGGCTTCGACTGGACCGACCATCATGAATATGCATTGCAAAATCTCAAAGAATACATGACGTCGCCTCCCTTATTGTCGAAACCTCGCGATCATGAAATCTTGCAACTATATCTGGCTTTTAGTCCAAACGCGGTAAGTGTTGTCCTAGCACGAGAAGATGAAAAACAGCAACTGCCAATCTATTATGTAAGTAAATCTCTTCTGGACGCAGAAACCAGGTATTCCTCTATGGAAAAATTGTTCTTGTCGCTAGTCACAGCTGCTAAAAAACTGCGACATTATTTTGAGTCGCATCCCATTACTGTCGTAACTAACTTCCCACTTAAGTCTGTCTTAAGAAAACCTGAGTTGACAGGTCTCTTAGCAAAATGGAGCATATATCTCAGCAGCTATGATATTGACTTCAAGCCCAGGACCGTGATCAAGTCGCAAGCCTTGGCAGACTTCATTGCTGATTTCAGCCCTGAATTGGAGAAAGAAGCAGAACTCGAGGTATCGGCTGTGGCGACTCACGACGACGTGCCCTGGATCTTGCACGTCGATGGGTCATCCAACATTAGAGGCTTAGGACTGGGCGTCATCTTAAAGTCGCCACAGGGGGGCAAGATGGTATACTCAGTTCGATGCGATTTCAAAACCACCAACAACGACGCCGAGTACGAGGCCCTTATCGTAAGGATGAATATGGCCCACGACTCGGGGGCAACCGCGCTATATGTCAAAAGCGATTCTCTCCTGGTCGTGAACCAGATGAATGGAGAATTCGTAGCCAAAGATTCAAAAATGACAGCGTACATGAAGGTAGCAAAAGAAAAATAAAAAATGTTTAAAACATTTTCTATTGAACAAATCCCGAGAGACCAGAATACTCAGGCCGACGCTTTAGCAAATCTCTGGACTGCTTTAGTCGAACCCATATTCAACGTTTTTCCCATGATCCATCAGGCGACATCGTCTATCGAAAACATCGATGTCGTCCAGATCGAGGACGAAAAAGATGATTGGTCGTGCGACATCCAAAATTTCCTTATGCACGACCAACTCCCAGAAGACAAGATGGAAGCCCGAAAGATCAGATTCAAAGCATCTAAATATACCATAATTGGAGATAAGCTCTATCGACGATCATCGACAGGATTAAACCTAAGATGCGTCATTAGCAAGAGTCAGGTCCAAAAAATCCTTCACGAGATGCACGACGGCGAATGTGGCAATCATTCCGGTGGTCGCAGTTTGGCTAATCGTATCTCTCGACAAGGGTATTTTTGGCCAACATTGCGACAAGACGCCGTCAAGTACGTCTAGAACTGTGACCCTTGTCAGCGACATGCAGGTATGTCACATAAACCCTCTGAACCTTTGCACTCGACACTCATCCCATGGCCCTTCATGATGTGGGGAATGGATATTGTTGGCAAGCTACCCACGGCCCTGGGGCAAAAGGTATTCCTCCTTGTACTCACCGATTATTTTTCCAAGTGGGTTGAGGCGGCTGCTTTTTCCCAAATCAGGGACACGAAATTCATCTCTTTTATCCAGACTAATATCATATGCAGATTTGGGATTCCATCCGAAATCGTCTGTGACAACGGATCCCAATTCATAAGCGACAGGACCCAACAATTTTGCGAAGACAGGAGTATCAAGTTAACAACCTCGACTCCCAGATACCCTCAAGCGAACGGAATTGCTGAATCAAGTAATAAGACCATTATAGCTTCGATCAAGAAAAGGTTAAAAGCTGCAAAAGGAAGATAGGTCAAAGAACTCCCTTCAGTCCTATGGGAAAATCGCACGACACCGCGCACGTCCATAGGACAAACCCTTTTCTCTCTCGTCAACGGTTACGAAGCAGTCCTGCCAATCGAAGTCCAGATCCCAACTTCGAGGCATACTTCCGTCGACCACAACATGATTGATTTAAATAATGATATCGACGCCCTTGAGGAGCTTAGAGAATCAGCCTTGATCAGAATGGCATGTCAGAAGTAAGCAGTCGAGCGACATTTCAATAAACACGTCAAAGTCAAAGTCTTTCAAGAAGGCGATTACGTCCTCCATCGAGTGTTCCAAAACACTCAAGAACTCAATGCCGACAAGCTTTCTATTAAATGGGAAGGTCCTTACCGCATCTTCGAAGTCGTTGGTAAAGGAGCCTATCGACTCCAGACTCTCGACAATCAAGAAACCCCACGCAGTTTGAATGCGACGCACTTGAAAAAGTATTTTTTCTAAAATCACCTTCCTCTCATGCAACTTAATTGTTTTATCACAGGGGCACATGATTCAAATTTCATCATGAAATGTGGTTACACGATCATATGGTTTGAATGACCTCTCGATCTGAATTTCAGGATTCAAAAAAATTTTGTACGTTCTAACACGTCAATAATTGAGCCTATCAATACAAGTCAAACGTATGATATTTCAATCGTTATATTTCAAATTTTGGGGGCAAACTGTTTGGGCAAAATTTTATCAGTCTCGACCACGACCAGAAAAGGTAAGACACATGTTATGAACTATATCTTGTATTAAGATAAGGCCCCGACAAAGACCTAAAAACCTCTGTCGTCCCTCCTAAAAGGTAAGTCGAGAGTTCCTCACGACACTCGACCTCGACGTTGCCTACTTTGCACGACCGTCGCATAGAATCATGCGACCTCGGCCGACTAACGCGTTATACGACTGTTATATTTGTTCAGTGATTAATGCAGGAGTCAAAGTCATTAATGGACAATGGCTATAACCGACGAAATCAGTTATGAGCATCTAATCCCACATTGAAGACGACAAGCGTTACAACAATCATCAAAGATCTTAATGATTCAATTAAAATCATCCGAAGACTATAAATCCCAATTTCAATCCTCAGTTTCAGGACATCGAATAGTACAGGAAGAGAGATAGAACAAGAGGACCAAACATCGAACAACAGAAGAAAACGCAAACACTCGAAGAATATTCATTCGAAGTAAAGAGATCATTCATAGAAGATCGCTCTCGACGCACGACTTTCACTGTCGACCAACAGTTTACACATTGTTTTCACACACGGCACACACTGTTTTTACATTTCAAACACTTGTACTTTACATTTCAAAGTCTTTCCCTTCATTTGTATTGTAATCTCTGTACGATCGACACCCGGAACACCAAGGACATCGCCCCTGATTGGCAACCATAGTGCAGCGACGACTTCCACTGTCGTCCGCAGGTTTTTTCCTCGTTGAGGTTTTTCCTGCGTCATCAAATCCTCTGTCTCATTTACATTTTTGTCTTTGTCGCACGCCTTTGTCGAACGATTCCTTTCTTTAGTTGTTAAAGTCCACATCGACCTTAAGTTGTCCCTTTGGTGCGATTTTTGGCATTAACACATAGTACAGTTCGCTGGCCTGCTTCTCCATCTTGCGACTACTGGCGAACTGTTGCGAGAACTGGTTGTCTAATTTTGCAAAGTTGCTAATGGACTTGGGCTTGAGGTTGATCAACCATTGGAGAGTAGGACATGTAAGAGTCGTCCCGAAGCTCTTGTACATGCACACCTCCTGGTATTGCTATGGAATTGAGACTGTCCACATCAATTGCTTGTATTGTGCGATATGCTCTGTTGGGTCAGTTATTCCTGAATATTTTGGAGTAAAAACAGGAATGTTATATTTATTTGGGACGTCGACAGTTGCTATCGTGTCAACGAAAGGCGACGCTTGAAATCCTGTACGGGGTTCGACGTCCACAGGGACGGCGGCGCCTGACAGCTTGGAGAGTAGCGACAACATCTTCTCGTTATGATCCTCCAATAACCTGAGTCGCTGGGCGACAGGGTCATTAGGATCAGAATTTACACCTGCTTGAGGGTTGACGCCTTAATTTGTAGTCGTTGCTGTACCGCTTCCATAAGAAGAACCATTGGCGTCCCCATTGAGAGGGACGAAGTATGGCGTGGTTCCATTACGTAAAGGTGGCGGTCTCAGGTACTGAGGGGGATATTGTCCTTGATGAGTGTTAGTGCTTAAAATATTGAAAGTTTTGTAAAGCTTGCTATGCCTTGTTATGACTTGTGTGTCTCTATAAATAGAGGTGAGGAGCTCATTTGTAAGTGTGGCACAATGTAGAGAGCTTACTTGTGAGAGAGAGAGAGAGAGAGAGAGAGTGTGTCATCTTCCATGTACTTCCTAGACAAAATCTAATATGAGGATGACTTTCGTATCTCGATCTCTCTCAATATACTTGAATTGTCGATTGATTATGGGATCACAATGAGGATTGTTGACAAATGGCCCCAGACCTGAGTTATTGACGAATGGACCAGGACCTGCATTGTTAGCATATAGTCACAAACCTGAATTGTTGAAGAATGGACCCGATCCTGGGTTATTGACGAATGGACCTGTTTGGAATTCGGGCCTTATGATAGGTGCACCCATGGGTCGGGGACCGCTCTGAGGTGCAAAAGAATTTCCCATCGCTCCATTCTGAGGACCAGATGGATTGCCCATCGTTGGGTTCCTCAGAGAAGCGATCTCCACGGATGCTTTCTGATTCTGCTCATGCAAGGCCTGAATCTGGCTTCGAGCCGCATTCAATTCTGACTGCATCTGAATCATGGGATCTTGATAATTTGCCATTTACCTAAAAACAACAAAAAACTCCACAAAATCGTTAGAGCGATATATGCGTTGGCTTGAGATTTTCTCTAGATGGGGTCCCACGGATGGCGCCAAACTATTAATGCCAAAAATCGCACAGAAGTACAACTTGAGGTTAGTGTGGACTTTTAGGAACTAAAGAAACGTATCTCAAGACCAAGCAACACAATCGCAGGAAAAAGTAAATAAGACGAGAGATTTGGTGACGCGGAAAACCCTAAAACGAGGGAAAAAACCGTGGTCGACTTGTGAGAGTCGACGGTGCACTATAGTCGCCAAATAGGGGCGAACGTCCTTTTGTAACAGGTGATGTGTGTACAACAGATTACAAATAAACGTAAAACAAACTTAGTCATGTGCAATTGACGTGTGTAGTGCGTAAATCGTGCGAAAAAGAGATGTCGTCGTGCGGTTCGAACTGCTGTCGTGCGAAGATGCTTTAGAGATATTTGTTCGAATGCCTTTCGAATTACTGCAGTTCCGATGTAGAATTGCTTAGAAAGTAGATGGAGCAGAGCGAAATAGCTTGTAGTAGATTTCAGAACAGATTGAATTAGATAAATCCGGATGCCTCTTTCGGTTGCTACACAGGCTCTTTTATAGCTTCCGCTGGCCATTAATGGTGCCTTTATGGCGCACCTCATAACCTCTGTCGGGCTTTGAATGCCATTGATGAGCTGATCGTTACTGACCGTTTCCACCATGAATGCTATTCAGTCCTGCATTAATGAACATAAGAAAACGGGTTTGACTGTTAACGGTTAGTATAAAGCGTACGACCGTCTTAAGTCTCATACGTCGTCGTACGGAACGTACGACCAACATAATTACGTACGACCGAGCATACATTCGGGAGCAACTCGTAAGACCGTATCCTAGTGCAAGGGTGGTCTTATAGAAATGTCATCTGGGTTTTTTAACGTCGGTCGTGAGGTGTGATTTTTTACCCAAACAACCATTAAGTCACATGACAAGTGGCCAACCCCGTAATGGGTGTCTAGACAGGTGCATGTCGGACAACCCAGCGAATGCCAGTGACAAAATGACCCATACCCGATGAGACAGTTTATGAGATATTTCTTTTCTTTCAGTGTTGCTTGTTTTCAGAAAATGCATACTATTTGGTACAAAGTCTACAGATTGACATGTATAATGTGAAATGATTATTATTCACGCAAACCATGAACTCACTGCGCTTTATAAGCTGACTATAGTATGCATATCAGGGACAGAAGGTTTTAGGTTGGACAAGAGAAAAGAACATATATTAGTACGATTTTCATGTTCAGGCACCTATGATAGATAAAACTTTTAACGCAATCCGGTATGGGACGGGTTAGCATTAAGTTACATATTTATTGTTTTATGTCTTCCGCTGTAACGGTCTAAAGTTTTAATTTAGCCGAAATTTTGGAGTATTTTTAGAGGAATTATTTCAGCTTACGTAACATTTCCAATGGCAAAAATGTGGGTGTTACAGTTAGGGCTTATACTGTTTCTATAGTCTATCCAGAACCGGAAGGACCTACCCAAGAAACACATCCTATTTGGATGAGTTTGGAGTGAAAAGACTATGGTGAGGATGTGACAGGACTTAAAAGAATATATTGGTCATTACCAAACCAAGTCAGTTATCTGGGTTACCACACAATCTATTCATTCTCGTTCTTTGGAGAAGAATATTGAAACAAACATGGACCCAGTGTTGATAACTCGTGTCACCCCACCTAGCCACTCAAACATCTCACAAAATATTCTTGTTTCATATATTCACAAAGGTTTAGCACATAATCTATCTATTCCTCACTCGGAGGTCTTAGATATTGAAAAAGAATGACGTTAGCTTCAGTCTGCGAACTTCATATTCTAATCACTGTGTCTATTGATTTTAATTTGCGTCCCAAGTTAAATCAAATTTTGAGCCATATATACATGATTTAATTTCTTTCACACTTTCACGAGTGTTTGTGATTCCTATTGCATATCTTTATGATATTGCTGGAACAGTTTGAGAAGTAATACTTAAAATTTTATTTCAGTGATAACTGGAAGTCCTATCAGAGATACCCTGATGCCAACTCTGATCAAAGGCCACACAATTATTTTTATTGATGTGATAACAATTACTATTGTGTTTCTCCGTTAACTGGTTACCCATCTTGGTTACTTAATCATTTTATCTGATATTTTGCTACTCATCAGTTTTGTCTTTGAAGTTACATGATGCTCAGGATGCTTCTAATCATCATGAGGGGGAGAAATGAAAATATTAAAGATTCAAAGACACAAATTAGCATGTTAAGGGGCAGTTTTGCAAAAGTTGAGGGGGAGTGGTGTTTGCGACAAATTGTTTCCTCCTCCGAGCATATTGGTTCGACAAGTTCTGAAGTTTTTCAAAGCCAATTCAACTCACTTCAAAGACAGACTCTTGATTTTAAACTGAAGATGCACTGTGAATGTCACATAACTCACACTTTATCTTTCTTGTGTGCTGATCTGATGTGTTGAGTTTCTACAACTGAAAGCTGCTTAATAGTGCATTCAGTCAAGATTATTATTCATTGAATCTAATGATAAAGTTGAAACGATGAAGAGTAGGAGCTTTATTCAAGAGGGAGCTTCGAAATACATGAAGACAGGCAACACCAAAGTTTTTCAAAGATTCAAGAGGGAGAGAAGATCAAGACCTGAAAATTTCAAGATCATATTATCTTTATATAACTTTAGGGGGAGATTGTTAGGACCATAAATGTCTAATTAACTAGAAAGTGATATAAATAAAATAATAGATTTATTTAATTTTTGTAAAATCTCTATTTATTGTTATATGGGCTTATTATGAGTTAATGGGCTTGGGCTTTAGGTTTTAAGCCTAAGTATTTACGTTGCGTTCTCGAGTTTTAGAAGGAAAAAAAGAAGAGAAAGAAAGGAAAGGAAAGGAAAGGGAAGGAAATAAATATTTGTATTTGTGTTCTTGAGATTGAAGGAAAAGAAAGGAAGGAGAGGGAAAGAAAATAAATTTTCATGTTCATTGAGTTGGAGAGAAAGGAAAGGAAAGATGTTACTTTTACCAATATACCCTCATTTATTTCATAATGAAATGTAATTAATTGGTATATGTGTAAATATATAAATATTTTAAATTCTTTTTATTTCATTTCTTTCTTTCCTTCCGTTTCCTCCCACATTTGGGCAGAAAGTTTTGGGAGGAAAATCAACAATATTTTCCTTCCCCTTCTCTTCCCTTCCCTCTTTAAAAAAACTCGAGAACACAACATTTTTTATTTTCCTCCTACTTTCCTCCCCTTTCCGTTCCTTTCCTTCATAAATAAAACTCAAGAACACAATGTTAAAGTGTTATTTTCTAGTGATTAGGGTTAGATGACAGAGACCCTTATTGTGATTTAGAGAATAGCTTAGGGGTTGTTTGTTTAGATCTGAATGGTGCTATTCAGAGGTCCATGTCAGAATCGGTCATACATGATGTTGCTTGGTAAAAATTTAATACCCTCTTAATGATTCCAAGAGGCTCTGTATCGCTCAACTTCAAGGACACGCCCATACGATTTAGAGACATTCATATCCCCTGATGCCCTTCTTCTCTCTTACTGCTCAATCTCCTCTCTACTACCGCTCTAGTCTTGTCTCTCCTACTCCATCCGTTTAATGATCGCAGATACCCCTTTCATCTGCAGGTAATTTCTAGCACTCACGTCTCATCTCTCTACCCCATGTTTTCTTTATCTGTTGTTAAATGGTGAAGATATTGTGCTATTTTCTCTATTTTGTATGTGAGTGTGTTATCTTCCCCTTCTATGCTAATACATCTGCATCTTGAGTACCAACTGTTTGATAAAATGCCTCAATGAACAGCATATATGTATGTACGTGATGTATCTATATTCCTTTGCACAAATTTGACATTATTCCTCTTGTTCTTGTTCTACTAAGAAGGTCACGTTGATGTACTTTTCTACTACGCAGTTCTTTTGCTTAAAATGAAGATTTTTTTGGTGTTGAGGGTTGTTTTATTACTTTTTGGTGTTGGTTTTCGTGATCTCTTATTCTCTTCTAAATGGTTTTGTTTTTTAAAACTAAGTTTGCAGATTGTCATTACTGCTCCCTATGGTTAACTTTTGCATTCAATGAATCAATGTTATTGGCTCTGTGCCAAATTCTGCTCAATTTTCCAAACACTTATTTTTCATTCTACACTAAATCATACCGAAGCTCTTAATCATTCTGAGCACTTAATCATTTTGTACCAAATCATTCAGTATCTACCAAACAGCCCCTTAGAGAGAGATTATCATTCATACGTGAAAAACACTCTCTACAATCATTCAATACAGAATAATCGTTTCGATTCATTGTTGCTTAGATAAACTGGGATTCACAGATGATTACCCTTGGTTACTCAAATATGCTGAAATCGGAATTGGAAGAGATGAATGGGAAGAGACGGTTTGTTTTCAGAATAGATTGAAATATTGGCATATCAAAGTTTTATATGATATTTTGCTTCTCGTTCGTCTAGTCTTTGAATATACATGCTGATCAGGATGCTCCTAATCATCATGAAGGGGAGAAATGATATAAATATCAAGATTCAAACATTGAGGGGGTGTAGAGATGTTCATTCAGACATGTGAAGCAAAACTTAATGGGGAGCTAGCAAAGGTTAAGGGAGTTAAAGAGATTATCTAGAGTAACTGATTTTGTGAATGTTTGTGGAAAAGAAGAACAAATTTTAATTCCTTAAATAGGAGGTTGAAAATGTCGTTGGATTCGAAGATTATACTTGGGAAGAACAGATTGGTGCTGAATACTTTGATTTTTAAAGACGTCAAAGATTTTTGAAAAGGTTGTTGACAAAGTGTAATTATTTCTCTGTAGATGTGAAGGTGAAAAGCTTAATATACGTAGTATCAAAGATCTAACCCTGAAGATGTAACGACCCACTTCCTAAAACATACATCATATAACATATTTCACATATCATAGCTTCATAACCAAAAGATACATAATAATTCACGTACGGTCCCTTAGTCCCAAAACTATACAATACAAAACATAAGCATTCCCTAGTGTTCATCAGCTATCAACTGCTTACTATACTTTATCCTTTCCTTTGCTAATAAAAGTTCCTCGACGTGGAATACATATTTTTGAAAACAAAAGAGGGTTAGACCAAACGGTCTAGTGAGATAATCCATGTCAGTTTAATAATCTTTTCATAAAACCCAAATATACAACAAGTATTTAAATACCAATCAAGACTCGTGCATTGTGTACATCTCACCCTTCACATGGCCATATTAGTTGGTTGCAAGCCAACTAATAAATTAACTCCGCTGCACTTATATACTGCCAACTCCGTTGTCCCTCCGTACATCCAAACTCCATCAGTCCTAAGCCTGGCCAACGTGCACTCGTGTAGTGTAATGCTCATGTAAATACAATATACATCTCAATATATTATATTTCAAACATAAACACATAATCACACCATCTATCACATTCTCAATCCACACATATATGTATTCCAGTTTGAAAACCATTTAAAGTAAAACTCACCTGCTAGTAGTCACGTCACTTCTTATTTTTCAAAGTCGTAAGAATCTTCGTCACCAACTTCACAGAATTCTGAAATACTCATATGCACATTTTACTGGTATTAATCTACTGTACAGAACCCTTAAAGACTAAGAATTTTAAATAATCCAAAATCCTCAACTCTTATCGCAACCAACTAGCTGCAATAACCCCTTATCGCAATATATGGTACTTATCGCAATCAACTACTGCGACACAATATCTTGTCGCAACTCACTATCGCGACATCTCTTCTTATCGCAACTAACTGTTGTGATACACTACTTGTCGCAACTAACCATTGCGATACCAATGAGCTTATCGCAACCCAAAGTTGGGATACTCATAACTGTCTCAGTCAACTAAGTTCATACTTAACCCAGAAATTTGTAGTTTTAGACCATGCATGTTTCTGTAATTTTGTAGAAATACTTAAGACCATAAATAGAAACTATCCGTAAACTCAGTTTCCCAAAAACATCCATAATTCATCAAAACCCATTTCTAAACCTTTTTAGAAAACTAATAAACATAAAAGGAAAGATTAATATGAGATGTTTACCTTCAATTTCTTATCCCAAATTCCAGCTGATTACAATTTGTTTTCCTTCTTCTTCTCCTTTAGCTTTCTCTCTTAATTCTCTCTTTTTCTCTCCTCTATCTTTGCCGTGAAAACTCACACACACACACACACACTTAATAATACTAAGTGTCTCTAAGTGAGACACCTCACTCTAATTGAAAGAAAAGGGGCGGTGGAGGTGATTTGTTTAGTCACTTTCACCAAACAAACCCCAAACTTCTCCTATATGGCAAAACATACCCTTAAACCTCTAAATTAAAATTAAAACTTACCCCTTAACTTATAACTTATAAAACTAACCTCAAACACACCTTAAACTAAATTAATACAAATTAAATAATTCAATAACGTACCTGGTTATTACAACATCTCCCCCTTAAAAGAATTTCATCCCGGAATTCGGTTAAGCGAAAAATATGAATACTTAGTTTTCATTACTACTTCGAACTCAATCAAAGCCATAGGAACTAACTGAATAGACACCCCACACCCATCTATATCTCTAACACAATTATGAAATACTTTTCTAATGCAGATAAGCAACAAAAGAATGGAAATACCAATGATCGATTTGCACCGAAGTCAAATAACACTTTAGCACGTATAGAGTTTGTTAGAAATGCACTTGTAACCTCATATGGAATTTTCTCTGCTTCTTGTGCTGTCATTTGGAAGGCTCGACCCTTTGCTTTCGGTACTCCAGGCCTTTGTACCCTCCTGGCCTAACACCCGTTGGTCTCACCGTCATACTACCCTGTTGTGCTTTCCATTGTGGACAATCTGACTGAATATGATCAGGGGAGTTGCAAGGGAAACAGAATCGAGTTACCCGACAGTCTTTAGCAATGTGACCAGTCTTTCCACACTTGTAACAAATTCGGGAATCCACATAACAGTTTCCTTGATGAACACGGTTGCATTTTGGACATGGTCTTTCAGCTGGTCTGAAAGGTGGACAACTATCAAATCTTGGGGATTCGTACTCCTTCAAATCGTACGTCATTTATTCCATTTTTCTTTTCCCATAACTTCTATCATCAACATCCTTCCTTTTATCTCTTTCTACATTCTCTGCAGCATCTACAGCGACTGAGAGAGTATCGGTTCCCTTAGCAATCACTAAACCTCTAATTTCCGAATTTAACCCAAAGATAAACCTTTCCATTTTAAGTGCTTCAGTAGCAATATAGTATTCGGCAAAATGGGACTTCTCTAGAAAGCGCGTAGTGTAATCTCGAACTGATAACTTACCCTGTTGCAGATTCATGAATTCTTCTTCCAATTGTCGTACAGCAGCTTGAGGACAGAACTTCCCTTTAAAAGCTATGGCAAATTCTTCCCAGGAGAAAGTGGAATACACGTCCGGTCCTTTCGAAGTAATAAGAGCTTCCCACCAGTATAGTGCATCGTCCTATAACATCGCGGTCCCATATAGCACTCTATCTTCATCGGCACATTTGCTGGTCTTAAAGATGGCTTCTATTTCTTTTAGCCATTTCATAGCCTTTACCGGATCTCTTTCTCCTGAGTAGTTTGGAGGTCTGCAACTTAAAAACATCTTATAATCACATTTCCTGAGCACCAGCGTAACAATAGGCACAATAAGCGTCTCTTCTTCCAAAATAGGATCTGGTGTTTCAGTGCGGCGAGTACGGTCGAACATGGCTTGTATATTAATCTGCAATCTTCCCATTTCTACAGCCAAATCATCTCTCGTAACAAATTCAGTATCGTGTGAATGACCCCTACCTCCAGTTTCACCCCGACCTTGTCCCGCACCTCTTCCTCCGGCTCCGGTCATCATTTCCTAAATATTTCTATTTCTTGTATTCGGCCTGATGGGGTTTCCTTCTTCGTCTCTGTTCATACCTATAGAACCACTTGCCATTCTGATGATTAAAACAAGATTAATATACACATAAACACATACCCCAATACAACAAGGTATTCCAGTTCAAACATGTACTTGTAAGTTCACATTTACACTGGCCAAATGTAATTTGAAATTACCTTACATGATGTTCCTTCTACCTTTTTATATTTATCATCCCAAGGGTTCTAAAATTATTAGGGACATCCTACTTCACATGCAGTTTAAGTCTAGGTATAAATCCGAATACCTAAATCCCTTAAACTAGGGCTCTGATACCATCTGTAACGACCCACTTCCCAAAACATACATCATATAATATATTTCACATATCATAGCTTCATAACCAAAAGATACATAATAATTCACGTACGGTCCCTTAGTCCCAAAACTATACAATACAAAACATAAGCATTCCCTAGTCTTCATCAGCTATCAACTGCTTACTGTACTTTATCCTTTCCTTTGCTAATAAAAGTTCCTCGACTTGGAATACATATTTTTGAAAACAAAATGAGGGTTAGACCAAACGGTCTAGTGAGATAATCCCTGTCAGTTTAGTAATCTTTTCGTAAAACCCAAATATACAACAAGTATTTAAATACCAACCAAGACTCGTGCATTGTGTACATCTCACCCTTCACATGGCCATACTAGTTGGTTGCAAGCCAACTAATAAATTAACTCCGCTGCACTTATATACAGCCAACTCCGTTGTCCCTCCGTACAGCCAAACTCCACCGGTCCTAAGCCCGGCCAACGTGCACTTGTGTAGTGTAATGCTCATGTAAATACAATATACATCTCAATATATTATATTTCAAACATAAACACATAATCACACCATCTATCATATTCTCAATCCATACATATATGTATTCCAGTTTGAAAACATTTTAAAGTAAAACTCACTTGCTAGTAGTCATGTCACTTCTTATTTTTCAAAGTCGTAAGAATCCTCATCACCAACTTCACAGAAATCTGAAATACTCATATACACATTTTACTGGTATTAATCTACTGTACAGAACCCTTAAAGACTAAGAATTTTAAATAATCCAAAATCCTCGACTCTTATCGCAACCAACTAGCTGCAATAACCCCTTGTCGCAATACACAGTACTTATCGCAATCAACTACTGCGACACAGTATCTTGTCGCAGCTCACTATTGCGACATCTCTTCTTATCGCAACAAACTGTTGCGATACACTACATGTCGCAACTAACCATTGCGATACCAATGAGCTTATCGCAACCCAAAGTTGCGATACTCATAACTGTCTCAGTCAACTAAGTTCATACTTAACCCGGAAATTTGTAGTTTTAGACCATGCATGTTTCTGTAATTTTGCAGAAATACTTAAGACCATAAATAGAATCTATCCATAAACTCAGTTTCCCAAAAACATCCATAATTCATCAAAACCCATTTCTAAACCTTTTTAGAAAACTAATAAACATAAAAGGAAAGATTAATATGAGATGTTTACCTTCAATTTCTTAGATTGATCCCAAATTCCAGTTGATTACAATTTGTTTTCCTTCTTCTTCTCCTTTCGCTTTCTCTCTTAATTCTCTCTTTTTCTCTCCTCTCTCTTTGCCGTGAAAACTCACACACAGACACACTTAATAATACTAAGTGTCTCTAAGTGAGACACCTCACTCTAATTGAAAGAAAAGGGGCGGTGGAGGTGATTTGTTTAGTCACTTTCACCAAACAAACCCCAAACTTCTCCTATATGGCAAAACATACCCTTAAACCTCTAAATTAAAATTAAAACTTACCCCTTAACTTATAACTTATAAAACTAACCTCAAACTCACCTTAAACTAAATTAATAAAAATTTAATAAACCAATAACGTACCTGGTTATTACAGAAGATCATATGAGAAAGCTTCTGAAGATTGTGAAGATTTTATTCTGAAGACTAGTGTCTGCTTAAAAAGGGGAGATCATCTTCATGATTGTTCTGTTCAAAATGTTGACAAAGTATGATCATCTTCATAGGGGGGGGGGGGGGGGTTATTGAAGTAAAAGACAACTTGAAGAGAAGACAAAGTGACTTGACATGACAAGTTGTGATCTCAAATATAAAGGGGGAGATTATTATGTCAAAATGTGTTGTATCTTAGATCACAATGATTGAAGATTAAAGTGATGAAGAATGAAGTCAAAGCTTAATGTCAAAGTCAACTAGAAAGTCAAAGTATGGACTTTAATTGTAGTTTACTTTGTATTGTATTATATAGTATAAATAGTCTATGTGTTTATTAATATTGTAGTTCCAAGAGTGGTAGTTGAGAAAATCACTAAGCTTGTAGTTAGAGAGAGTTTCTAGAGAGAGAAAGTTCATCACTCACATATGTAACATTTCTCTAATAATTCAATATAAGATTATGTTGCGAAATCATTGTTTCTTGATCAAATTTGGGTTTAACAAAAGTTAAATACTTTGACTTTACAAAACACTTATAAAGAATTACACTTTGGCCCCTTAAATCTTGAATACAACATTTTAGTTCTTTCAATCTCCCCCTTTGGATTCAAGATTTAAAAAATATAGTCAACAATCTTCAACAACTTTTTCTTCTTCAAATCAAATATTTCTTCAACAAAACTTGCTCTTTCAACAATCTCTCTCTTTAATAATGTTTAGGGGGGGGGGGGGGGGGGTTGAACACAAACACAATAAATTTGCTCTTTTTAATTTAAGTTTATTTCAAACATATTATAGATAGTTATGTAAACTATGATACACTACTTTGATCCTAAACTATCTGACCGACAAGTGTAAACACTGATAGAGAAAAGAAGAAGGTTTCTCATTCAGATCTGAGAGTCTAAGACAACTCTCAGATACTGACGCCAAATTTACTTTGAAGCTATCATAGAGATATTTCATTCAAAATGGGTGATTTGCAAGTTAACACAACGAAGATATTTTATATCCTTCATTGCATTAGATGCTCTCCTTCAACTTTAACATGTGTCTCCATCGGATTTGCTAATCCATGCACACTTGTACTTTACACTTCAGCCTTTTGTGTTGATGTAGACATGTGTTAACCCTTCCCATCCTTTGGGTACAGAGGGAACAATAAATTATGATAAGTATCAATTAAATAATAGTTTAGAACTACTTATACTTACATGCCTTTTGGGCATGTTCCCATACTTTCGGATGAGAGTTAGGAAGAGTTGGTGAACTAAGCTTGCTGCCAAGTTTGCACTTCATGTTTGGTTTGTCAGTAGTAGTATTTGTTAGACCACTACTGACTGTATGTTAGGGTTATATTTTGTATTGTATCAAAGTTGAGGGACTTCTTTGTAAAATACATAAAGGTATATAAGCTTTTGGTTTCTTTGTAATCTTGTAACTAAGATTGTCATTTGTACTTTCAAGCATTAGACTCATTGTAATATTCTCTCTCAATATATGACATAGAATTTCTCCATTGTGATTGTGTTCTTGAATTATTAGTTTGTTATTCACTTGTTCTGGAACTCACAATTGGCATCAGAGCAGAAGATTTCAGAATTTGGATTGGTTCATCAAGACTTTTGAAGAAAAATGAAGAAAGTCGACTGAGATTTAGTTATTCATTGATCTGAAGTGTTTTTGTGAGCAATTTCTGGCTCTTTTGGTTCGAATTTCATAGTGATTAAGTTTTGAATAGTTTAATTCCAATGAAAAACAAGATTAGATCAAGAATTGTTGATTTTAAGGGTTTTGGGTTTGAAAACTTTTGGATACTGTTTTGGATTAAAAGTACTAGATTCAATGTGTTTTTGGTGATACTCACATATTTAATTGTGTTAGAAATATAATTTCGAGCCACCATGTGGAATTTCAGATCATTTGGATGAATTTCAGATTAACAATCAAATTTTGGTTAAGTTTTACAAGAACATTCATTGTTGTCGTACAACTCTGTGTTCTTGAGTTTATTGATATTCAAAGTTATCGGACAACAAAGGGATTCAAAGGTTATCGTACAACAAAGGGAGTGAATAGTACTTTGTCGTACAAATCTTGTCCGACAAAGTTGTTATTGTATAAGATTTATGCGACAATGTGAGGTTATCGTACAATCCTTGTTCGACAACTAGTGGTGTTTGAACATTTTGGTATCGTACACGTTATGTTCGATAAACTCCTCAAAGTGATTTTGTCCGACAAAGTTTCAAGTTTGACTTTCGTTGACTAGGTTTGACTTTCTGAAGGCAAATTGACTTTCAGAACTAAGACTGATTATGTAATCTACGATCATAACAACTGATTAAAATTACTTCTAGTGATGCTTTAGCGATCAAAACCGATACTAAACCTCCAGTTCTATTATGGGGTGAGTATGAACAGTAGAGAGATAGATTTCTAGAGTTATTGGAGAGACATGACAATGGTGTAAACGTAAAGGAATCTTTGTATAATGGTCCAATAGGAGTGATTATGGTAAAGACTCCAATAGTTCCTATATAAACGAAGAACCAGAACATTCAAAGAGACAAGTAAATTCAGAAGCAACAAGCAATACTCTTTCTCTCTCTCTCTCTCTCTCTCTCTCTCTCCCTTGATCGAAGAAACTAACGACGCGTTCAGAGACATCAGACAATCTTACGACCCACAATTTATCTTACAATTTCTTTACTTTTAGTCATTTGTAACCATTTGTAACTTCGGTCACTGTTACAAAAGGACGACATCCCTGTTTGACATCCATAGTGCAATGACGACCTAACTAGTCGTCCACGGTTTTTACCCTCGAGGGGGTTTTCCGCGTCACCAAAGTTCTACATCTTATTCATTTTATTCTGTTTGTCGTGCTTTATCGAAGAAATCTTTCTTTAGTTATTAAACATCCACACCGACCTTATGTTATCCCGAAGGGTAATTTTTGGCATTGACAATTGTCAAGGGGATTTTCAGTTGGTAAAAATTCTACTATCAAGTTCATCTGATTTAGGGGATAATGTGTGTTGAAAATAAACTGTAATACTTTTATTTCATCGACTCTAGCTATTGTACACCAACAAAGTAAATATTGTTCACATAAGTTAAAACAAAGGGATATATCTTATGGAAGGAACCCTATTTGTTTATAAGTGAATTCCAATGATGTTATGTTATCTTCACAAACGAATGCCCTAAATGTACACAAATGAATTATGTTATTGTTTTGTAAAAATGTTAATCTATGTATAGGCACACTATGCCATAGGTGAACATCTGTATAATACTGAATCTACTATTTTTACTTTTTAGGGAACCATATAGGGAAGTTAATTATGGTTCCCTAAAAAGTAAAAATAGTAGATTCAGTATTATACAGATGTTCACCTATGGCATAGTGTGCCTATACATAGATTAACAGTTTGACAAAACAATAACATAATTCATTTGTGTACATTTAGGGCATTCGTTTGTGAAGATAACATAACATCATTGGATTTCACTTATAAACAAATAGGGTTCCTTCCAGAAGATATATCCCTTTGTTTTAACTTATGTGAACAATATTTACTTTGTTGGTGTACAATAGCTAGAGTCGATGAAATAAAAGTATTACAGTTTATTTTCAACACACATTATCCCCTAAACCAGATGAACTTGATAGTAGAATTTTTACCAACTGAAAATCCCCTTGACAATTGTCAATGCCAAAAATTACCCTTCGGGATAACATAAGGTCGCTGTGGATGTTTAATAACTAAAGAAAGATTTCTTCGATAAAGCACGACAAACAGAATAAAATGAATAAGATGTAGAACTTTGGTGAAGCGGAAAACCCCGTCGAGGGTAAAAACCATGGACGACTAGTTAGGTCGTCATTGCACTATGGACGTCAAACAGGGATGTTGTTAGCTTTAATTAGCCCCTAATTTATATGAATGTTTTATAAAGAAATAGTGTCAATGACTTATTTGTATTTGTTGAGTGTCAAGAGCTAAAAGTGTAAATAACCAATTGTTGTATTGGTTATAAAGTCTTGTCTTAGAGAATTTTAGGTTAAGTCTCCTAGTCTCATTTTACTTTCATACGTTTACTGAGAGAGAGAAAGCTTCAAGAGAGAGTTGTCCTTAATTCCTATATTGTAAACTCTTCTCTTTATTAGTCAATATACAAAGATTATTGCTATTATTATTGTTACTTGTTGTATCTGGGTTCCTACAATTGGTATCAGAGTCAAACAGATTCGAATTTGTGCTTCACTCCATTGATTTTTATCAATTTTTGAGAGATTATTGTGTTTTTGTGCAAAGTTGATAGTTCTTCAAGTTCTTCATCTTTTTGGTTGGTTTTGTCCATTAGAGTTCTTCTACTGGTTTAGAATCGATCAAGGGTTGTTAGTAGATAATACCTGAGTGTTTTGTTCCGCAAAATCACTAGGTTTGTAGCTCAGTTTGTTCATTTACTCGATTTTCAGAGTTTTAAGCTTTTATTTTTCTGCACTCTGTTTTACTTCGGAAAACCACTTTCTGTTGGTTTTTAGACAAAACACCATGCATTAAAGTTTCTCAGAATAGTGTCACGAACTTGTGTACCAAATTTCAGCTCAATCCGATCATTTTTTAAAAACATTGACCCAAGAACATTTTATATATAACTTTTATTTACTGCACATGTTTTTGCTTCGAAAAACCATTTTCTGTTTGTTTTTGGACAAAACTCGAAGAAATAAAGTTGTCCAGTATATCCTTGTGCACCTACCTACCAAATTTCAGCTCAATCCGACAAGATTTGGGCTGAGTCAGGTTAGTGCATTAAGACCAAAGACTATATAACAATTAATTCTTTTTCGCACAAAGTATCTGTTAACGATCTTTCAAGTAACAATATGTCAAGACTAAGATTTAGTGCTGATGCTAATGCTCATTATTTTTCTAAACTCAGTACTAATTTTCGCAAAATTATTCCTAATCTTGAGAAAGAGTTGGAGGAAAAGAACAAAAGCATTCTGATTGATTCAGAAAAGATTGTTAAGCTTGAAAAATCAGGTAAACTTTTAACCTGTGAAAATCTCGATCTTAAGAGAAAATTAT
Source organism: Saussurea involucrata (assembly GCA_033807775.1). Taxonomy (NCBI): domain Eukaryota; kingdom Viridiplantae; phylum Streptophyta; class Magnoliopsida; order Asterales; family Asteraceae; genus Saussurea; species Saussurea involucrata. Next base: position 93,316,162 of record CM066314.1, read on the forward strand.
GTGAGTCTGAAAAGATTTTTGAAGAAGAGAAGAAAAGACGTGAACTTAAATGTTTAAAATTTTCTAATTTGGTTTCTGATTTTAAAAAGCTTGTGATCTGTGAAAGAGAAAAGTTTGAAAAGGAGAAAAACTTTTTTTGAAACAAAGTCTGTGGAATTTTCATGCAAAATCTCAGAATTACAGAAAAGTCTTGAAAAGGAGAGGAAAAAGTCTGATCTTGAAAGAGAGGAGTTTGAGAAGAAGAAGATTGAAGGATTTCAAACAAAATGTTTGAAAGATGATTTTGAGAGAGAAAGAAAGGTTTTTAAAGCTGAAATGTCCAAATTGACAAAAAAAACTATCTGTTTTGTCAACCAATATTATGTTGGAGAAGATGTATAAATCAGATCTTCTAAAGAAGTTTGATTTGAATCTTAAAGAAAAAGATGTTTTAGCTAAAAGGCTTAAGGAATTTGACATAGAAAACTCTCGTGTTGATAATACAGATAATCTTGTTTTCAAAAGAGTATAAATGGTTTGGAAAGTCAAAAGCTCTACTCCTGTAAAAAATGCTCCAAAGCCTTTTGTTTCTGTTTCATCTCATCACTCATATTACTGTAAATGCTTTAATCTTCTGTTTACATTAAAGAACCATTTGTCTAGATCAAACTATGTTCAAAATGGGTCATTTCAAAAGAAAATTCCAAAGACCCAAAGTCAGAAAAGTCATAGAAAGGAACCTGGAAAACCAGCTAAACTTGGCAAACCAGAGGACCTTACAACAGATCCTAATCTTAACAGAAAAGGACCCATTTGGAAATGGGTACCAAAATGTCTTTAATCTGTTTTGCAGGTACTTGGACTCCTTAATACATCTGTTAAGGACTCACACTTCAGTGGACAATGGACTCTTAAACACTTGTTATGATCGTAGATTACATAATCAGTCTTAGTTCTGAAAGTCAAACCTAGTCAACGAAAGTCAAACTTGAAACTTTGTCGGACAAAATCACTTTGAGGAGTTTATCGAACATAACGTGTACGATACCAAAATGTTCAAACACCACTAGTTGTCGTACAAGGATTGTACGATAACCTCACATTGTCGCATAAAGCTTATACAATAACCACTTTGTCGGACAAGATTTGTACGACAAAGTACTATTCACTCCCTTTGTTGTACGATAACCTTGAGTTTATCGGACAAGTCACTACTACAGAAATAGGTATTTTAAACGTTTTTTTACATTTTTAAACGGATTACAACTGTTTGAAAGGGCACCGTTTGAAAAAGTCGGGGGCTTTTTTACACGCTTTTGGAACCGTGTAAAAATGTGACTTTTTTACACGGTTCTTAAACCGTTTAAAAAAGCCAAAAAAAACCGTGTAAAATGCATTCCTTTTTAAACGGTTTTGAAAAACAAATGTGTAAAATGTGTATAATTTTACATGGTAATGCTAAAAGAACCGTGTAAAAAGGTATACATTTTTAACGGGATTTTTTAAAAACCGTTTAAAAAGGTTTACAGTTTTACACGGTTTTTTGGCATTTCTTAAAACCGTGTAAAAATATGTACTATATATATATATATATATATATATACTTAAAATGCCATTACATACCAAATGCACAAACTTTTTTCATCTATTCACATATAGAACTCCAAATCCTATTAAAAGTCAATGGACATTAAAACTACCATATCCATAAAATTTCTTCATCAATATAGTATATATAAACCAAAATTTATTACAAAAATATCCACAAACTTGTCTCTTCAAAGACATCATCAACAATATTCTCCCTCTCAATTGTTTGTTACATCCAACATGACTTTCTTCCTAGAACTAGCTCACTGTTCTTTCGCACACTTCAATTCATCGATCTCTTATCCTGAAAACAAATAAGGGCTCTATATATAAGAACTCCACGTTTTATGGACATATAATATGAGTTTATATTGTAAATACATAACAACATGAATAACTATGTTATTTAAACACATAAATACATCGACCACTTGTATTAGTGGTGGGAGCCTATTAAGAAAAAAATGATAATGCCAACAATTATGATGTGTACGGATAAAAAATCATATTGCAATTTAACTTGAAAATTAAAACATATATGTACCTGTTGCAAGACCACATTTTCTTTCTCCCATTAGATGAAGGAGACACGAGCTTGACCTAACGTGTCAATACGCGTGTTCGATAAAGGCACATGTAGTTCAAACCCCTCACATTCGTTCATAACCAACTCTACCAAAACTATAATGAATCCACCCTCCAAGGGAACACCATGAACAGTGCTGTAATCCGCTAAAGGATAAGCCCTACCCTTAGTAACAAGGGCTTTGGCCTTCCCGCAACAAAAGAGCAAATTGCAATCGGTAGCATGCTGCAAATAGATCACGTTAACATTATGATTTAAATAACGGTTCAATCGAAACTCCAAAAAGTCAGTATGTATAAACGAAAGTTTACCTCAATGGATACAACCTGTGGAACGCAAGAAGCCGAGCCAACGCTGCTTTTACGTAATCCCGGGCTTCCATCAGGACTAGCATCATTCCTCCCCAATTGTGCTGCCAAAACCATCTGCAATTGTTGTTGTAAATTCTGATTATTCTCCCCCCATTCTCTTCTTTCCTGCTCCCTACGCTCCTCCCATTTTCTTTTCTCCTGCTCCCTACGTTCCTCCCATTCATTTTGTTTCTGCTACATTTCTACACGAACCGCTTGAGAAATCTCTGCATCTAGGTTTGCTTTTTCTTTTTGCTTTTTCTTCTTATTTCCCTTTCCTAGGCCAACACGCAGGCCCACATTGTGTCTGACACCCCTGGTACAACTATGGTGTTCGGGTCCTAACACCGCTATCAATGGATCGTCTCCCAATTCAGGGTCCCCATCCCCCTGAAAGATTTGTCTATATTTTTGTATCTGTCATGTTCAACAAGATAAAAGTAAGTAACTAAGGACAACAACTTGATAAACATATTTAAAAGTAAGACATATTAGTTTACAAGCTTATCTGCTAAGGACTGAATATGCTTTGGTATGACGTATTCTTTGCGAGCTACTTTTTTCCGCCTCCCCAACAGGAAGTGTCATGACCTCTCTTCAAACATGTTATGTATCTCTGGCGTTATGATACCTTCAGCTTTCTCAATTTCCCACCCATCATACTTCCCAAGATACCCACGTGATCCCAAGTGATGTGGGTTTTTGTTCATCTTTGCACGCTCACTATTTTTTCTGCTTAGTGCCTTCACATAATAAATAATAGCAATATAGAAATAATGGTCATTTATAATATAATATCACCAAAAATATTAAATTTCCAACACCTCAAATTACAGGGTTGACTTGAGGGCACAAATTTTTTCCCAATCGTCCTTTTTAATATACGGGTATGGAACACATGGATTTTTGTTCTTATTCTTGTACTCGGATATAAGATAACTTTTGAAGTTCCTCCATGCCATATTTGAAACCTTTAGCGTTTCTTTCTTCAAAGTCTCATCCGTCAAATTCCAATGTTGTTGTAGTATCAAAATACATCAAAAAAAAGAAAATCAATTATATACAACTTTTAAAACTTTGATGAAGGTAGACGTAAAATATAAACATATTATATACCTTGATGGCCATCCAGATCCGATCCTTATTTACTTCTCCACTTTGCGCCAATCAGTGATGAGAATTGCAATCTTCGATTTCACCTCTAATCCAACCCATAAGCTGGAAAATCATTTATGGTGCAAAAAATCATGGCTCGTAGTAGGAAACGTTCCTTCCCATATGCATCATACACTTCAACACCTGGACTCCGTAATTCTTTCAAATCATCAATTAACGGAGCCAAATACACATCAATGTTATTACCGAGTTGTTTGGGACCCTGAATTAGGAATGACATCATAATGTATTTGCGTTTCATGCATAACCAGGGTGGAAGATTGTAAATGGAAAGAAGCACCGGCCAAGTGCTATGACGACTACTCATGTTTCCGAATAGATTAATTCCGCCTAAACTAAGTCCCAACCAAATATTTCTACATTCTTTTCCAAATTCTTCAAAAATGCGATCGATATTTCTCCATTGAGGAGAATCGGCCACGTGTCTAATTTTACCATCTATTTTACGCTCTTCAGCATGCCAACGCAACAACTTCGCATCCTTGACGCTTGCAAATAATCGTTTCAATCTTGGAATAATAGGCAAATACCACAACATTTTTGCGGGCGGGCCAACCTTACGTTTCACATCACTATTTTCTTCCATTTGGTTTTTCCGTTTATACCTCAACGTACCACATATAGGGCACTCATGTAGGTCAACATACTCATTCATGTATAACATACAATCATTCAGGCATGCATGTATTCTTTCTATTTCCAAACCCATTGGACACATCAGTTTTTTGGCTTGGTACAGTTTCACTGGTAACTCATTGTCCTCTGGAAGCATTTCATGCAAAAATTCTAGTAAGCTTGGGAAACTGTTATCGCTTTAACCATTGTTTTCTTTTATGTTAATAAGTTTCAACACAGCTGAAAGTTTGGAAAACTTTGCACACCCAACATATAATGGTTTTTCAGCGTCGACAAACAGTTGTTCAAATTTATCATAATCCTTATCATCAATATCACCATCCACATCATGTAACATTTGATCAACATCATCACATATTTCATTGTCCGATTCATAGTTATTATTATCGTCATTACAATCATGATCAACCCCCTGATTACACTCATCAAAATCCTCTCCATGTCGTATCCAACGAGTGTACCGTTGCATAAACCCATGACAAACTAGATATTCTTGAATTACATTATGATCACTATGTTTCAAAAAAAATCTACATTTTCGACAAGGACACCAAATTCCACTTTCTCCGCTATTCAGCTGGTAGTTCTTAGCAGCTTCCATAAATTCACCGAGACCGGCTAAATATTCTTGTGTAGCACGTGGTATTTCGTACATCCAATCAATGCGGTCCATCTGTAATTTTAAAAATAAATTATTAAGTAATGCATGCATGACATGAGTGAGGAATAAAATGTAGTAGGTGGCCATCCTAACCCACTTTTTGAATATTTTGTCTTACATGTGAATGTCTATAACAAATTGTTTATTTAAGAAAAAATTCGACAGCATTTCCTCTTAACTCCCCAAATATGTGTATAAACAAAACACATATTCGTAGGAGCAAAGGGAAATCTCTATCGAATTTTCCTCAAATAGTCAATCTGTTATAGTCATTCACATCCTAAATGAGACAAAGTATTCAAAAAGCAGTCCCAAACTGGGGACTATCTGAAATTAATCTCTATTAGATCAATTTCGGACGAGTGACCTAAGGGCATATGAACTTGTATAATGAACGTATGCATGCATGTTTCTATAATTCTATTGGTACTTAATAATAGTTGGCAAAAAATATGAAAAGAATGTAAAGTAATGAACAAATTAACATACCTTACAAAATAAGATCCACGACGTATAATAGTCGTCGTACACCTTTACGTAATTCTCTTAATCAAGACGTGTAATAACCGAGGCTTGCGGTATGTCGAAATAAGAACTCTATGGAGAAAATGGGAAATGCGAAACTTCAGGGGTGATTATGAAAATTGTGTGAGAGGGTATAAAACCCATAAGGAATGGCCCAAAACCCTAGGTCTTGCTATTTTACCTTGGGAGCGGCTGTGTGAGAGTAAATTGAAGAAATCAAGTTCTAGCTACAACGTTTGAAGAAAGTCCAGGAGAGATTGACGGGTTGAGATCATCTAGGTCAGCAAGTTTTCAAGGTAAGCATCAATTCTCCATCAGTCTCTCTCATTCTATTAATTGAAATCCTAAATGTTACGTTTTGGGGAAACTTTTGGGAGTTTGAATGGGTTTTAGAGGAGAGGACAATTTGTTGGTGTTTGAGTTTAATTTGGGTCGATCGTATCATTTTTACTTGTTGTGCAAGTCCTCGTTTGGCTCATTTCTGTATGAGAATCCCGTTTTGGGATTGTGTGTAGCGAAAACCATAATCTGGACAAGGATTCCGGACAAGTACGTTCCCGGATGAGGCTCAGAATCCGGACAAGGTGTAGTCCGGATAGTTTTCGGAAGGTGTTGTCCTACTAGTTTAGGAAGGTGTTGTCCGTATAGTTCCGGAAGGTGTAGTCCGGATAGTTTTTCGGAAGGTGTAGTCCGGATAGTTTTCCGAAAGGGTAGTCCGGATAGTTTTCCGGAAGGTGTTATCTGGATAGTTCCGGAAATTGTAATCCGAATAGTTGAGAGTCCGGATGGTTCTGTCCGGACAGTAAAGTCGGAAAGCGAAAGCTGTCAGAAAGATGGTTAGACAATTGGGAGGTTCGGTAAAGTAACTTATCGAGATTGTATTTACTTTTACATAGGTCTCGGCTCAAGAACTTGAAGTAAAAGTGAGTACACCGAGTAACGACAGGTGAGTTTTCTAACTAAATACGTATTTTGTTTTAAACGTGATATTAGAAGTGAAAATGAATATGAATCGATATGTTTATATTACATGAAAGCGTGTGTTCGGAATGTTAATTTAATGTGTATGCATATATTTGTTGATGGAGGTGTAATGGCTAAGTCGGGGGGTGTGTCCCGCCAGTGCTCATACCGGGGGGCGTGTCCCGTTTATGCCATGGGAGGAGTGACCCAGTAAGGCAGTGTGAGACTGACACGTTGTCGCCATTGCGGGACTTCAGTGTGCCACTTACATGTGCAGTTTTTGTGAAAGTTTGTTGTTCAAAGTTGTTGTTTATAATGATTATGAAATGTTTTAAACTGTTGATGAAACTGTTGTCACTAGAGGGAGCTCACTAGACCTAGGGGTGAGCATCAGAACTGAGTACCCGCTTTTGGAACCGGAACCGCTTTGGAACTGTCGGTTCCATAACCAGAACCGATGTGATTGGTTCCGGTTCCTAAAATACGGAACCGACCATGACTGGTTATGGTTCTGGTTCTCATTTTTTTGGAGCCGTTACCTGCTGGGTACCCGGTCCCTCTATTTTTTTTATCAAAATTATTTATATATTTATGATATTTATATATTTATTATATTTAAATATTTAATGATGTGGTATTAATTTTGTACTTTTGTTAGGTGTTTTATTCATTTTCATCCAAGTGTTTTATTTGAGGTGTTAGCAACGTAAAGACGTGAATTGTTATGGAAGTCGTTTTGTTGATTTCAAGATTCAATACTCGAGAGTTTCTAGTTTATTTATGTAATAATTACTTTTTATCGGATTAGTTTTCACAATTTGTTGTATTTATTAATTTATATTGGTACTTTATAGTTTGCAATAAACTTAAAATTACATTTTTTATTGTATGAATTATTAAAAAAATTGGAATTGTGTACCCGGAACCGGAACCGACGGTTCCGGGACCGGTTCCAAAATATAGAGAACTGATGTAAGCGGTTCCGGTTCCTTCATTATAGGAATCGCCGGTTCCGGTTCCGTTTCCATGAAATTTAGCCGGGTACCCGGTTATGCTCACCCCTAACTAAACCTCATTTTCTAACCCTCGCATTTTCAAATTAAACCTTTTTACAGGAAAGCAGTTAGTAGGAAGCACCGGCAAGAACAAGGAGAAGATCTAGAGTTAGAATGTTTCTAGGCGATAGTTGCTTTCACTTTTCATTTTAGACTTGTACCTTATGTTCTCAGTTGTGTAATAGGTTGTTAGAACCAGATCCGTGCAACAGTATAGAAGTCGTTGTTGGTTCCCGTTTTGTTTAAACAAGATTATAAGATCTATTAGTTCAAGTTTGAGTTTGATGCGGAAGCGTATTTGAAGAACTAACATATATGTTTGATAGATTTAGAACACAATATAAATAAACAGTGAACAGGAAATAATATCTCAAAGTTTACTGAATATATATATTAAGAACAGATTCAACAACAGTGAGTAAGCAAAGCTTTAAAACAGATTTGACTCTCAAAGTGTTTAAGTTGTGTGTTCTTGTGATATTTTTCTCTCTTGGTTATCTGTTTTTGATTGTTCGATCGATAGGAAGAACTCAACATGAGTCTTCCTTGTATACTACTCTAAGGGGACCATAAAGCATAAGCTACTATTCATAATGGATGGTATGAATAGTTGGACGGATGGCATGAACAGTTTGGACGTGCTGTATTGCATTTAATGCAGCAGACGTCTATTATGTACTAAGCCCTATTGAATCTAATCAGAGTTTGACACGTTGCATTTGGACAGGGCATGCTTTCATGCAAGTTGATGAACAGGTCCTGAAACAATAGCAAGATATTATAAATATCTTTGAAGTCTTTGAAGAGGACTACAGAGGCTCGGTAAAGTATTACAGAGGTTCTGTGGTCTAGTCCTTTGTAGAGCAGTGTTCACCGGATTCCGAGTCATTGGCCTTCTTTGTGCGTATGACAGAGCTTCTGTAGCACGCCTCTTTAGCTTATGTAGCTTCTTGACCTTGATCTCTCGGTAAGTTCGGCAGAGCCTCTGTAAGAGGCTTTCTTTACTTAGCCTATTTTCACTACTTCTAATTACTTCTATGATTAGGAAGATTGAAGCTACCAATCTCCCCCTAAGTAGTGAAAAATAAAAAATTGAACTTGAGTTTAGTTAGGCTAAGTTAGATAAGACAGAGGTTAAACAATACCTCGAAAGTTCTTTCATTTAGAAAATATGCCAGAGGCATTTTACATTTGAGTATAATGAAAGATAAACTTTGACTTGATTTGCAGAGATTTGAGGTTTGAGAATCATATTTTGGCATCTTTGAAATCGTTGTAGCTTCTGTTGTCTCTTCCGATTCTTCTGATCTCTTTGTAGAAACTGATGCAGAGTTCTCTTAGGCGGATTGCGGCATCAATCTCTCTAATGAAAGTATCTGCAGCATCTCTATCCATTTTCTCTGTACCTCTGTATTTTACAAGGCTTGCTCTGAATTTGTTCAGAGTACTAGTTGCGTACTTCTGACAGTCCATGCACACAAACAGTTTGACTTCGCCTTGTGGGTTTTGAAATACTAACCCGAAATTTGGTTCTGTAATGATTGAGTTGGACACGGCGTCAGGTGGGCAGCGATCTTTTGGTGGTCGTAAATTCAGATGTTTGAGACCAAGATACTTTCCCAGTTGAAAATCTATCATACTCTAGATCAGAAGCTTTTCCCTCATTGCTTTTCTCAGTACTTGATAGGCTCTGGTGTTTGGCTCTGTGTTGTAGTTGTCCTTTGTCAATTGCAGAAGTTCAGGTAGATCATAGGGATTCAGATTCCTTATGTCAGCATCAGCGAAGGTGGTTTCTGAATTATTTACCCTTTTGACTCTGTAAAGATTGTACCTGACTCTTGGATAGGTTCTTGTGAAGCAGAATCTGCAGAAGATTACCTTTTTGATCTTGTGGATTGAGAAGACTTCTGCTTTGGTTCTTGGCTTTGTTCTGCTGAAGATGTTCTCAAATTCTTCTCTGATCCTTGGATCTGTCACATGATCTGTTGGGTGATTGGTCTGAAAGGTTTGTTTGTAGAGGTATTTGTATACCACTTCTTCCATCTCTTCATGTGTTGGACCAGGTTGTGGTACTTGTCTTCTGAGACTCTCCATCTTTAGAACAACTTCTGCAGCTCTACCTGTTAGAGGAATGTCTGACAGAGGCTTTAATCCATATGCCCAGTCAACTTCTTCAGGCTTTGGAGTTTGAAAGGCATCAAAGACGCTCTTCATCAATTTTTCTGTAGGCTTGGGCAATGATTTTTTCTTTGGTTCTTCTGTCAGTATCCCTTTGCCCTTGTCTTTGACTATTGGTGCTGCAGAACCTGTTTCTTCTGTAGGTTTGGAGGTTGGTGCTTCTGTTGGCTTGATGGGGATTGCCTCTATAGGTTTTGACACTTGTGTTTTAGAGGACTTTTGTGGCGATGGTTCTGTTGGCTTGAGTTGCTCTGTAACCTCTGTTGGAGGTTCTTTGGTGACTTTTTCTGTGAGCCCTGTTTCTGTTGTTGAAGATTTGACATTGAATCTTCTTGTCATTTTGAAAGCTAATGTGAACCTGTGCCTTTCTTCTTCTCTCTGCGCCATTCGTTCAGTCATTTTATTGTGCATCTTTCTCAGAATATCAGAAGCGGAGGTCGTTGCTCTTTTTGGTTTGGTGGTAATCGACTTTCTTCTTGGTATAGTTTGGGGTTTTTCTGTTGGTTTTGTTGAAGGACTTTCTTCTAAAATGATTACCACATGGGTGGTTGTTGCCTCTGTGGTTTGCTGATCAGCTTCTGGAATATTGGTTTCTTCAGAACTTGATTCCACAGAGATGGGTGTTGTCCTTGTGGTCTGTTGATCTTGTTGTTGATTTTGGGTGTGTTCTGGAGGGGCTTGACTGATTGGTTCTGCTGCGATTGGTGGAGCTTGTAATCCTCTGCTCGTAGCTTTCTCCCTTATATTCTCCCCCTCAGGATGATCTGATGGACCAGGATGGTCATCATCAGAGTCATCCTGACTCTTATCAGAAGTACCCTCTGCTCTGCAGGAAGCTTTGGGTTTCTTTGGTAGTTCTTCTCCTGCGGCCATCAACTTTGCACATACATCATCACATAGGCCGAATAGAGTTGCAAGCTCTGCTTCTGTGTTGAAGCGCATTTTGCCGACTCTCTTTCTGAAATCTTTGACGTAATTGGCATTTGCAGTAGTGAAGGAGACAATGACTTCTGTGACCTGGTTTATGACATTTTGACCGAGCTCTGTCAGTTGTGCTCTGGTCATGTAATCTTTTGGCTGCATTATTGTAGTGTTGCGCATTGCCTCTTCTTGAACGTTTTGTAGAGCCTTCTGTAGTTCTGCAGGTGTGATGCTCTGTGATTTGTTGGATTGCTTGTTCATTTGTTCAAGGAAATGTTTGACTGATTCCTTGAATGCAGAAGTTGCGGCTGTCCCAAAATCTTTAGCAGCAGAAGTGGCTGTAGTTGTGGCAGTTGTTTGCGCAGAAGACTTCATCTCTGTGATGGCTGTTTTCACCTCTGTGGACAGATTGTCCATTTTGGTGTTCAGATTCAGCAAGGCCGTTGATGTTTTCTCTGCAAAAGATGTGAAAGAGCTTTGCAACTCTTTCATGGTTTGGTTCACAGAGGTGACAAGGGTTTGGAACTCATCCCTTGATACTTGTGTCCCTGGTGTAACCTCTGGAGGAACACATTCGTCTCTAGAGTGAGTCCCTGATCCTGGGAAACCTTCGTTCACCCTTGTTTGTACGTTGGGGGTGGAAGGATTTCCATCTGATCTTTGAGAAGAAACCTGAGTTTCAATCTCTACAGAAGTTCTGTGAAGAACAGTGTCCAATCCCACTCCAGAGGTGGGTGTTGGAATGTTCTCTTGTTGACTCGGAGACTTGTCTAGAATCTCTTCGTCTTTGTGCTCACTACTTCTCTCTGAAAGAAGTGTTGGCCCTAGTTGAGTGCGTGTGGCAGAGGAAACGAATTCCTCTGTAGGGTATTCTGTTGTGATCTGGGGCGATTGATCACGAACTATAGGTGAGTCTCTCTGAGGAGACTCCCTAGGAATGGATTCCCCGGTTTCTGTGGGTGCAGAAGTCGAAAGAGTGACTTCTGGCTGGATGGGTTGGGTTTGGATCGAGTTGTGCTGCTCTTTTTCAATAACTCCTTCTGCAGCTAGACCTGCGGAGTTAGATGTGTGGGTTGCACTGGGAGTTGGTTTTGGTTGTGTGCCTCTATTAATCCAGGCATCTTTTCTTGTTTCCTCTTCTGTTAAGCATCCAAGCACTACATCATTTTCTATCATTTCAGCTTCTGTAGGTATCCGATGGCTTGGAGCTTCTTCTCTAGCTTCTGTTGAAGTTCCTTGCTCTGTGCGTAAGAAATCATACATTTGATGGGAGCCGTATAATCTCATAACATGTGGATGATAGAGACCTATTCGTATCCAGACAGCTTCTTCTTCATCTGAATCTACCTCTGAGACCTCTACTGTTGTCTCCCATGTTTTAAATCCCTCTTCTTGTACAACTTCTGCTTCTTTTCCTTTCTCTACAGCCTCTGTTATTTCATCTCTATTCCACTCAGCTTCTGTTTGTTCTATTTCTTCTGAAGCTGGGCTTGGACTCCTTCTGTGGACGTCCAATCCTTGTTGAATGATGGGGTTCTGTAAAATAACAGGTGTCTCAGTTGATTGATCTCTGGGTGTTTGATCATCTTCCTGCAGATGTGTATCAATGCCATAAATAGAGAAGTATTGTCCTTCTAGGGAGTGATGATCGAGAGGTTGTGCCGTCCACCCTGCTGTATTTAAAGTGTTGGCAATGTCAGGGTTCTGTAGGAAATCGTTTAAGTTTCCTTGGTGAGCAAATCGATCTGGGGATTGATGGGGCGATTGATATCCCTCTTCTGTCATTTCTACTTCTGCATCTTCTTCTTCTGCAGTTCTTTCTTCTGCGATTGCTTCCTCTTCTATGGTAACCAATTTCTCAAGTGATTTACCATGCTTTCTTTTGGTTTTCCTCCTCTTAGGTTTTGGTGCTCCTTCCTCTGTGGTTTTTGATTTTCTTTTCTTCTTCTGTTTTGGAGAAGAGGGAGGTGCAGAGGAGCCAATTTCTGTGGCATGAGGAGGTGAAGGTTGATCTTCTGCAGTACTTGTAGAGGTGCCTTCTGCAGTTTTCCTCTTCTTTGATTTTGGAGTAGAGGCAGAATATTTCGAAGAGGACTTCTTTCCCATGAGCTCTGCACGTTTGGCTATGAAGCTAAGTTGAATAGCCATGTGTTTTGCTAATTTGTGATCTTTTTCTTCTTGAGTGGAAAGAGGTTCTGCAATCATTGTTCCTAGGGGGACACCTAAACGCGGGGGTGTCATAGGACTCGGTTTAGGAGTTCTATGATCGCGTATATACTCTTTCTTAAGGGTTTTATTCGAGGCATACTTCAGAAGTTTCTTTGACAAAGGTCTGTAGTGTGTGTAACCATCTACATGATCAATGGGGATATTTTTGTTCATTGGGAACTGTTTGGGAATTGGCCCTTCCATTGGCCATTTCTGTATCAGCAACAGAGGTTCGAACAAGACTCCCCGTATTCTTTGGAATTGCAGAGGTGGTAGAAACTTAGGATCGTTCTCTTTGACCCTTCTTGTGTTGTTCTTTCTGTCGATGGTGTTGATGATCTCTTGCATCATTATGGTCGCGTAATCCAGTGGGAGATCATAGTAAACCCCATACATGATGGTTAATATCTGATGTGAGCTCTGGTCAATACTGCCTATCTTCCCTGTCAGGCATCTGTTAAGAATTGAGAACAAGGTGTTCCCCAGAGGTGGTAATCTGCCTCTGCGGAAGTCAATTCTCTTCCTCAGTGGGGTGTTGTACCCAAGCATTTCTAGGAAACGACTGATTTCGTCGTCTGTTGGTTGCTCTGCATACTTCTTCAATCCAAGAAGACTCCTTGTTGGTAGGTTGAATTCAAGTGAGAACATTGTTCTATTGAACTTGATTTCCAGATGTTCAGATTTGTCAGGTCTTGAAATGTACCCTTTGATAAGAGAATCATCTTTATCAAATCGGCAACTTTGCCAAAACTGGTTCAAATATCTAACTGTAATTTTCTTTGGGGTTCTTGAGAGTAAAGGGAAGAGGATATGATTTTCCATTATGTTTAGAAGAATGGCATGGGCTTCGCCGAAAGCAGTGGGTGAGGGGACCAAATAGCAATTGTTGGATTTGATTGGTAGTACTTTTTCGAAATGATCCTTTGCTTTGAAGTTTTGAAGATGTGTGGTCGGAGCAAAGTCTGTTGAATCACCGGAATCTTCTAGTTCAATGTTTTGGGCAAGGTTGGGGTTTTCTGAATGTTCAGAATGAGCAGGTGAATGTTCTGGTGAGTTCGCCGGAGAGTGTGCAGGGGATATAGCTTGAGAAGATGAAGCCATTTGTAATGAGAATAAGATACTTGCAGGTTTTTGCAGGGTTTCGCCGGAGAAGAATGAGAGTTTGTAAAAAGTTTATGAGAGGGTAAGCTTGGTTTTTATAGGAGGGTAAAACGGTAGAATTCGAAAGAGTAAAATATATGGCAATGGATTAAAATTTGGAATCCGTACTCAAGTTAGAACGGCGGTTTCAACTTTCCACAGAAAATGTTCCATGTATGCCCAATGAAAAAGGGACACGTAGGCCATGTCAGAAGATGACAGGATGTCGTGCGCGACCCATTAATGCTAGGCGTGTGGGGTTGTTCTTAGCCACATGTGATTCACTCTCAGTAAAAGTAACCGTTATTACTACAGAAATGCCCAAGTAACAGATTGACAGAACTTCTGTAGTTTACAGAAGCTCTGTGATCTTGAAAATCTTTGATGTTTATCCCTTTCTCATATATCTCATTGTTATCATGACAACTGTGGGGTTTTTCTTTAACCAAAACGTTTGTAAAGGTATTGGAGAGGATCAATAGGATTTTTAGTTAAGAGTTTTTACTCGCAGAGGTTTTGTGGCTCTGTTGGAACTTGCAGAAGCTCTGTGAGGGCCAGCAGAAGCTCTATGAGGGAAAAAATCTCATAACAAAAATTCTATTAATTTTTCTGATCATCCAATTTTTGATCTGTTTTAAGAGATGTTTTTCGGACATATTTGAAAGTTGGTGTCCGAAAAAATTGTTAAGGAAAAAGTTTTGTTCGAGAAGGTCATGGTGAGTCTATTTGGTTTCCGAGATAACATTCCAAAAGATCGATAGAGGTTAAATTTGCGATCTCAGAGCATATTTCTGGCAGAGCCTCTGTTGAGCTCAGCAGAAGCTCTATGACCTTAAATTTCTCATAACTCAAATTTTATGAAACTTTTTGATCTTTTGATTTTTGAAATGTTATCCACAGTATATTTAGGACATATTTGACAATTTGTGTCCTAGAAAACTGTTTTCAAAAACCTTTTGTGCGAGAGACATACCTTTTGGTTCTTCTTTTCTCGGCAGTGATGTCTCACTTCTGTCGATATATATTCATCGACATTCTTCTTTGGCTTTCCCTTGAAAGTTTTACCTCTGTAGATCATTTCAGGGTCCCTTTTTGCTCCCCCTTGATCTAATCACCTCTGTAGATCAAGTAATTTCCTTTTGCTCCCCCTTGACCTATGCTTGGATCAAAGAATGATAAGTTTTGCATAGAACATAGGTCATGTTTTCCAGAGGTTCTGTAGGGGTCGTCAGAGGTTCTGAGTAGACCCACAGAAGCTCTGAGATTTCAAGAACTATTTAAGATTGAGAATTTACATACAGAAATAAATCAAACAAAGCAATAAGTAAAGCAATAGAAATATATACATATTTACAGAAGATAAGCTATACTTACAGAGGATTTTCACGTCATATTGATCATTCCTAACTTACCCACCAAGAAATTAAATCTTTTCTCGTCTAAAGCTTTGGTGAATAAGTCCGCGAGTTGGTATTCTGTGGGCACGAAATGCTTCTAGATTGTATCGTATTCAACATGATGTTTCAAGAAATGACATCTTATGTCGATATGCTTGGTTTTTGAGTGTTGCACAGGATTGGCAGAGATAGCAATGGCACTCTTGGAATCACAGAAGATGGGTATTTTGAATAGGATGTGGCCGTAGTCTTTTAGCTGAGTCTTCATCCATATAACTTGAGAACAACAGCTTGCAGCAGCAACGTATTCAGCTTATGCAGTGGATGTTGAGACACAATTTTGCTTCTTGGAGGTCCAACTGACTAATTTACCACCTAGGAATTGACAACTCCCAGAGGTACTCTTTCTGTCGAGCATGCATCCTCCATAGTCTGAATCTGTATAAGCTTTAAGACTAAAACCAGAGTTCTGTGGATACGAGAGACCGAGATTTTTGGTCCCCTTTAGATATCTAAAGATTCTCTTAACGGCATCATAATGTGGAGTTTGTTTTTCAGCAGCTTCTGTGGTCGTTTTTCTTGATGTTTCATCTTTTGCATTTTCTTATTCGGCATTTGCATCTGTAGTATTTATAGAAGAAGATGAAGCATTATTTGGACCAGTTAGAATCATAGCTGTAGGATTTTGTCCAACAGAGGATGGTTCTTCAGAAACTCTGATGGTTCCAACAGAAGGATCAATGTCATCGTGGAACATTTCTAAAAATATAAGATTCAAGTCTTCTTTCGTTTGCGTGATGCCAGAGGTTTCCCTTTTAAGTTCGAGTTCTGAACTGATTTGCTCAGAAGTCTTTTGGAATGAATCATCAAATGAAACATTGATACTTTCAACGATTTTGCGAGATCTTGTAAGGTATACTCCGTAGGATTTGGAAGTGGTAGAGTATCCAATGAATTTGCCTTTGTCAGCTTTTACCTCAAACTTTCCTCTGGAATCTCTGTCATTTAAAACAAAGCATTTACATCCAAACACATGGAAAAACTTGATGTTTGGCCGCCTTTTGTTGATCAGTTCGTAAGGAGTCTTGTTGTGTCTTTTCACAATGGTTGACCGATTATGTGTGTAACAAGCGGTAGAAATTGCTTCTGCCCAAAAGTTCATTGGTAATCCGTATGCTGATAGCATAGTTCTTGCGGCCTCCACGAGCGTTCGATTCTTCCTTTCGACTACGCCGTTCTGATGTGGAGTGCGTGCTGCAGAGAAGTTCTGTGATATTCCTTCTGTAGAAAGATAGGCTTCAATGACAGAGTTTTTAAATTTTGTGCCATTGTCACTTCTTAACTTCTGTATTCTTGTTGATCCAAACCCTCAGTGATTTGATAATGACCCTCTCTTATATACTTAGTGAAAATTGTAAGTAAACAATATGTATCAGAGTTTCACTATCGCTGATAAGTACTAAGATCTTACAGTACCGATGATAGGAACTCTCGCTCTTTAAATTAAACATTCAGCGAAACTGTTCGTCATAAATGCTCTGAGTCTGTTCAGTCATTATGATGATCGCTGATAAGTTAGTTGTTTACTTATGATCCCTGAAGACAAGTTTCACGTCAACAAAGGTTCTACGCTGAAGTCGAAGATCAAGCTCAAGAACCAGCGACAAGTCTCCTAATGAACTGATGCGGATCAGCGAAGACTCAGATTTGTCCACTCAACGTGAAGTATCAAGTACAAGACTTCAGCTATCGCTGAACTCTATCATTCGCTGATATGAAATGATAGATCGCTGAATCAACGAAAGCTGATCATGAAGTCCTCCGTACAAAGTACTTTTGTCTTAACCTCCCTTGCACGACTCCGTACGAAATGTCAGAAAAGAACCTCCGACTGTCTGAAATCGTACAACCACTCTAATACTACACTGTTCATCCATGCGGCTACTAAGGTTGTCAACCAAGGTCAATGACATGCAACCAACCAGCTGATGACACGTGTAAAGTGTATACTGACTTGCATTAAATGCATGCAGTATATAAAGAGATGAACCCACTTCATTTGAAGTAACTTGCTAACTCTGGACAAGTTCAATCTCTTATCTCAAGATAGGTTATTATTAGTAATTTCCTTATCTTTTTTAGTGCAAGAAACCTTAGTGTTCCAACTTGTTTAGATTTAGGTTTATCCTTAATCTTGTCTCCGCAACAAGCTGTAAATTGTTAATGATTTATCAATAAACAATTTAGAAAAGTAAAATCTGTGTGTTTGTATTCAAACCCCCCCCCCCCTTCTACAAACTTGTATAGGCCTTCGGGACCAACAAGTGGTATCAGAGCAGATTTGTTTAATCTCATAAACAAGATCTAATCTAAGATATTTCTCTTCCTTGCTATTATCTGAAAATGGCCACCAACACAAACACAAATCATATAGACAATGGTTCTCTTGCTAAACCTCCCAGATTTTCCAAAGATAACTTCAACTTATGGAAAAATAGGATGACACTCTTCTTAGAAGGTGTAGACCCTACTATGCCTTACTATCTCGAGAATGGTCCATTCATCCCTGTAAGAATTGATGCTGCAGTTCTAGGCGCTGAGAATAAACCTGCTATTCCAGAAAGGCTGGCACCTAAGGAAATCCTTCAATGGACTGACGAAGATAAGAAGAAAGTGGCTATAGATACAAAAGCCAGATCCATACTATCCATCGCTCTTCCTGACGAAGTCTACCATTCCGTCATGAATCTGAAAACATCAAAAGCCATGTGGGACACAATATGTGTTCAGTATGAAGGAACGTCTGAAGTCCAGGACTCAAGAAAGATCAACCTGGTAAGACAATACGAAAGCTTCATTTCTGGTAAGAATGAAACTCTCTCTGAAGTTCACCAACGTTTTAATTGTTTAATTATAGATCTGAAAACTGTTGGTAAGGAATATTCTAACTTTGAAGTGCTGACAAAGTTTCTAGAATGTTTACCTGAAAGCTGGAACAATTATTCTATGTGTCTCAAGGTGTCAAAGGATCTAAAATCAATGACCCTTGCTACCTTATATGGCACGTTGCTGAATCATGAGCAATCAAGCCATCTTAAGAAGAATCTCGTAAAAGATTCCAAAAGCACCCCTGTTGCTTTAATCTCAGAGGAACCTTCTACTCAGCGACCCTCGGTCACTATCACTGAGTTAGAATGTAACTCTGAAAGGTCATCAGATTCTGATTATTCGGATAATGATGAATCTTTGGCTCTCCTAACTAAGAAGTTCAGGAGATTTGCCAAAAAGAAAATGTTTAGAAAGAACAAACCTCTTTCCATAACTGACAAGCCTAGATCATCAGCTTTTGTTGATAAGGCTACTGCTACTTGTTTTAACTGCGAAAAGACAGGACATTTCGCTAACGAGTGCAGGTCTAAGAAAGTTTCTAGACCCTCAGCGTTTACAAAGAAATCCTTTGTTCCAATGAATAAAGATGACAAATATTCAAAGCTGAAAAAAAATATGCAAAGCTGAAAAGCTTTAAGAAGAAGAATAAAGGCCTGATGGCTGACTATGATTGGGCTGCTTCTGATGAAGAAGCATCATCATCTGACTCTGAAGATGATGAAGCAAATCTATGTCTTATGGCCAAGATTGAAGAAGAGGAAGAAAGTTGAGACATTCCCTCCACTTCAACATCTGCTATTCAGGTATCACCTTCTTTCTTTACCAATATTGCAAATATTGATGAAGCTGATAGTCTCCGTAAGATCGATCTCTTGACTAAAAGTTTATACGAAGCCATGAACGGCAAAACTGTGGTTGAAAACCAAAATCTTGATCTCGCTGAAAAGCTTAAAAACTGCCACCTTCAAATAGAAAAGCTTTCTAAAATTGAAGAAGATTTTAAAGATCAAGTATATTTAAATCAGCTAGTCAAAATCGAACGAGCAGAAGCTATCGCTGCATTAAAGGCTGAAAAAGCTACTGTTGAAGGATGGTGTAATTCTTCAACAAAGATCACTGAGATAATAAAGTCTCAGATTCCCCTGAGTGATAAACGTGGTTTGGGTTACAAATATGAAACTCCAAAACCAACCACTGAGCGTTCAATGCTTAAATTTGGAACGTTCGTATCCTCAGTCGCTGATACTTCATCTTCTCAGTGCTCCTCGTCCGTTACACCAATCCCTGAGGAAACTCCTACCTCCTCAAAAGGCAAGGAGAAAATGGTTTATTCAAAACCTACCTCTGTCTGTAAAGACAAAGGTAAAGGAATTGTTATTTACCAGAATCCTCAGAAGGGTACCTTAGTACCAAAACTGAATGCTTCTAAAGCTTCAGTGGCTCATCCCTCTGGATCAAGGAAGCAGATATCTGGATTTATTCAGCGATCTACTCCTAGACTCAGGTTGGATGTCCTTGGTAAGAAATCTGAAGAACTGAATGTTCGTCCCATTTCTAAAGCCAACAGTTTACTTGGTGTTGGCACTTCTAATTTGAAATTAAAAGCTCAGCATTCAAATGGTCCTAGAACTACTTTTAGATATAGGAAATGTTATCACTGTGGACTTACCGATCATATTGCTAGTAAGTGCCCCACAGCCACCAAAGCTGAAAAGATAGCTAAGGTGAAGATTGCCCCCAAGGCAAATAAGACCAACCCTGGTGCAAATCAGGTCAAGGTGAATTCTACCACTGAGGTTAAGAAATTAACCAAAGTGAAGAAAGACAAAGCCGAATCTTCAAATGCTGCGAAGACTGCTGAACCTTCCATTCCAACTACTTCCACTGACAAACGTGTATACATGGTTAAGTGGGTACCCAAGAAAAACTAATCTTCCTTTGTATTGCAGGTTAAGAAGGGTATCTGGTATCTTGATAGCGGATGCTCTAGACACATGACTGGAAAGAAAAGCCTGCTCGCTGAATACAAAGAAGAGAAGGGTCCCTCTATGACTTTCGGTGGAAATGGAAAAGGACATACCCGAGGGTATGGTGTACTTTCAAATGGTACAACCGCCTTCAGAAGAGTCGCATATGTTGAAGGGCTGAAGCATAATCTTCTAAGCATCAGTCAGCTCAGCGACATGGATAACAAAGTAATCTTTACTAAGGAATCCTGCTTTGTCTCTGACAAAAAGGAGAAGATAGCTCTTAGCGGTTATCGTTTGGAAAATGTTTATGTAATAAACATGGACTCAACAACCACTAAGAACTCCTGTTTCTTCTCAAAGGCCTCATCTGATGTCAACTGGCTATGGCATAAGAGGCTATCTCATCTAAATTTCAAGACACTGAACACTCTTTCTTCAAAAGAGTTAGTCACTGGTCTACCTCAGCATTCATACGCCAAAGAGTCGTTATGTTCAGCGTGTGAAAAAGGGAAGCAGACCAAAGCAAGCTTTAAATCAAAGCAAGTGTCCTCAGTGTCATCTCCTCTACAACTACTCCATATGGATTTGTTTGGCCCTGTTAACAAACAATCCATCGCTGGAAAGAAATATACGCTGGTCATAGTTGATGAATTCTCTCGCTTCACTTGTGTAGTGTTTCTCCGTTCTAAGAGTGACACCCCTGAAGAACTCATCAATTTTGTTCGGAAGATGGAAACCCTGAACAATCTGACCGTTCGCTCAATAAGGAGTGATCATGGGACTGAATTCAAAAACATTTCTCTTGATTCCTTACTTAAGAGTAAGGGTATTTCTCACAACTTTTCTTCAGTGAGAACACCGCAACAAAATGGAGTCGCTGAAAGAAGAAATAGAACAATTATTGAAGCTGCACGTTCAATGCTCAGCGATTCTCACCTGCCTACTCAGTTTTGGGCAGAAGCTGTCAACACTGCTTGTTTTACGCAAAATAGGTCGCTGATAGTTAAAAGATTCAAAAATACAGCCTATGAACTCTTTCATTGGAGAAAGCCTTCAATCAGCTTTCTTCACATCTTTGGATGTCAATGTTTTATACTGAACAACAGAGATGCTCTTGGAAAGTTTGATCCTAAGGCTGATGATGGAATCTTTCTTGGATACTCCTCAGTTTCCAAAGCCTTCAGAGTCTTCAATCGTAGAAGACAAACTGTTGAAGAAACTATTCACGTCACATTTGACGAATCCAGTTCAGCGAACTCTAGACCGTCCGCTGATACTGAAGAACTGAATCAATGGATGTTTTCTCATCTTGGTGATTCAGAAGATATTCCCACTAATGCTCATCCAGTAGAAGATGATAGTCCTATCATTCCAAATATGCAGAACAGTGAAGCTGAAACTTCTTGGGTCTCAGCTGTTCCTATAAACACTATACCTAACGCTGAACCAAATGTCTCAGACATTCCATCTACTTCTCAGCAATCAGTGAATATAATGACAACTGCATCCATTCCTCTCTTGGCTGATACTCCTGACGTCGCTGAAGCTTCATCTTCAGCTCCTCCAGTTCAATTTGAGTCAGCGTCTCACGCTCCGGCTCAGCGATGGACTATAAATCATCCAATTGATCAAATTCTTGGTGATCCAAACGCTGGGATTCAGACTCGACGAAGTGCAAGTAATATTTGTTTATTTGTAAATTTTATTTCACTAACTGAACCAAAGAAAGTAGATAATGCCCTCAAAGATCCAAACTGGGTCAGCGCCATGCAAGAAGTGCTGACTGAATTCGAAAGAAACAAAGTTTGGAAACTTGTTCGGAGACCAACTGATAAAACAGTAATAGGCACTAAATGGGTCTATCGAAATAAGTTGGACGAACATGGTACTGTAACCCGCAACAAAGCTCGACTTGTTGCTCAGGGATACAGACAAGAGGAAGGTATATATTATGACGAAACATTTGCTCCTGTATCAAGACTTGAATCTATTCGTCTATTCTTAGCATATGCTGTACACAAAAACTTCAAAGTACATCAGATGGATGTTAAGTCAGCGTTTCTAAATGGAAAGCTGAATGAAGAAGTGTATGTGGAACAACCTCCAGGATTCTCAGATTCTAAGCGTCCAGGTTATGTTTATAAACTGGATAAGGCACTTTATGGCTTGAAGCAAGCTCCACGTGCATGGTATGACACTCTTTCCACTTATCTCCATATTGAAAAATTTGAGCGAGGTAAGATTGACAAAACTCTATTTTTTAGAAAAGTGAAAGGTCATATCATTCTAGTTCAAATATATGTTGATGACATTATATTTGGTTCTACTAACCCTGAGCTTTGTACTCGTTTCGCTGATAGAATGAAAGATGAGTATAAAATGAGCATGATGGGTGAGCTAACATATTTCCTTGGTCTTCAAATAAAGAAAAATGAGAAAGGAACTTTCATAAATCGGGGAAAATATGTTAAAGATATGCTGAAGAAATTCGACTTAACTGAAAGTTCAGCTATGAAAACCCCTATGGCACCACCGCTGACACTTGATAAGGACACTAAGGGTGTTCCTGTCAATGTCACGTTGTACCGTGGGATGATCGGCTCACTCTTGTATCTTACAGCTAGCCGACCCGATATTATGTTTGCAACATGCTTGTGTGTATGATATCAAGCTGAACCTAAGATATCTCATATGAAAGCTGTAAAGCGAATCTTTCGATATCTTAAGGGTACAGCGAATCTAGGTCTTTGGTATCCCAAAGATTCAGGATTTGATCTAACCGCCTATTCAGATAGTGATTTTGCAGGTTGCAAAATGGATAGGAAAAGCACCACAGGAGGATGTCAGCTCCTGGGTGGAAAGCTGATAAGTTGGACAAGTAAAAAGCAAAATTCAGTGTCCACTTCCACAGCTGAAGCTGAATATGTAGCTGCTGGAAGTTGTTGTTCTCAAGTCTTGTGGATGAGAAATCAGCTACTAGACTATGATCTTCAGCTCTCCAAAATTCAAATCTATTGCGACAGCACAAGTGCCATCGCTATAGCAAACAATCCAGTACTACATTCAAAGACCAAACATATAGAAATCAGATATCATTTTATCAGAGATCATGTGATGAATGGTGATATAGAACTTCATTTTATCCTAACTGATTATCAGTTAGCTGACTTATTTACCAAACCTCTTGATGAGACAAGATTCAATTTTCTCATCAGCGAGCTTGGAATGCTGAACTTTGAAGGATAAAATCTTCAGTGGTTCACATTGATCAGCGAAAGGATAAAATCAACTTGTATAACCCATTCTATCATCTTCTCTCTGAATAAACTTGATTCACTGATATCAAGGTATGTTCTCTCTCTGACAATCGCATGAAAATGCAAGATTTCAAAACAAAATGCATCGCTGAATATCTCTTCCTTAACAACGATATTTTGAAATTTCTTAAAACCTTCACTGAATATTTTCATTTCGTGCTTCGTGTTTTCAAAAGTATCTCTGAGTTTTTCAAAACCTCAGAGACAACCAAGAATATGAAAGGACAGTTGTGACGTCATTGCAACGGATAAACCCCGGCACGTTTTCTCTTCCTGACACACGTTTGCACGTCTCGTTCATACTTCCAATCAAATGCAAACACGTGTCCGTGTCATGATGAAAATCTTTTCCCGCTCAAGATTTTCTCTTTCTAAAATCTCTATATAAACAAATTCTTTGTTTCTATTTTTCTTTTACGCGATCAATCTTCCTCCGCAAGAAAGAATTCACTGTTGCATTTGTGATTTCAAAAACTTCAAGAACTGTTCATCATCTTCTTCATCAAACATCAAGGTCAATATTGTTCTTATTTATTACCGAATGCGTATAACTTTTTTCCGATCTTCTCATTGTTTTAACAAGATCAAACAAAAGAACTTCGTAAAATGAAATCATTTTCTTTGGTGGTTTTATGAACACAACCATTTCATGGTTGTTCTTCAAGTTTAAATGTAAAATCTTAAACTTGTTCTTCATTCGTTTCCAGGATCTATTTCTTCATAGAAAACTGGAAAACCAGAAAATGGGTTTCACATTTCGTTTCAAAAATCATGAAAAACCCTAATCTTCATTAAGACATTTGTGTCTGAATGAAATGGATAAAATTCAAAACATCTTATTGGAAATTATTTCCACATTAAGATTATTCTTATTTGTTAATCTTTGGTTGAACTGATAATACAGGAAATGGCAACATCTAACATTCCTACTACCGCTGAGAACTTCTCTACTGACTCTGAGGAAGTGGAAATCATCAAGGCTCCTCAGGTTAAGTTCAAACTTGATCAACTAGACTGGACTAAGATAAACAACCTTTCTGCGCTTCTCGAGTTTCCTCCTCGAAAGCAAGTCACACATCTGAAAGATGCTGTGAATTTCCTGAAGAATTGTTGCATTTCAACAACCCTGACAATTTCACCCCCTGCAAGTCAGCTGCTACTATCTCAGTTCTGGTACTCTGCCAGACACTCTCTGCTACCATCTGCCAAAGATCCCTCCAAAACAGTTGATTGTATCCTCTGTGATACTGAATATGGCACGATAAAGATCACACCCGCCATCATTCGCAAAGCTCTGAACTTTCCTATCGCTACAAAGGAAAAACCTTTTGTTCCTTTCCCTAACCATAAGAAGACCGCTGACAAAGAAGCTCTTATTTCATTTTTTGATGTAATGGGCTATGTATGGGAAATGGGCAGAGACAAGAAGCCTGAGAAGAAGCTAACACTGCTGAAGAAATCGAAAATGCCCAGCGAGATGAACTTCATCTTCGCTCACCTTATCAGCTGCATGACTCCCAAGACCGGCTCTTCTGATCAAGCCGCTCATCCTCAGCAAGCTAAGGGATACGCTCTGCTGAAAGGTCTACACATTGACTGGGCATCTCTCATCTATGATGACTTGCTGCAAAGAGTAGACTCTGCCGCTGACAGGCCTGCTTGGGTTCCCTACCCCCGATTCATCAGCGCTATCCTTCAATATGGCCTAAAGGACAGCTACCCGCAAGAGGGCGATCTAAAACTCTCTCAGATTGGCCCTAAGGTACTCGACTTCAAACCTGTTGAAAATGAGGTACGTCTTTCTACCCTCTTAACTCTTCTCAACCCTTCTTCTTCTACTTCTGTGGCTCCTTCAGCGACAATACCCATCGCTGATACCCTGGCCACAAAATCCTCTCCTAAGAAAAGGAAACATTCATCTACCCCACTTGATTCTAAAAGGATCAAGAAAACAAAGGAGCAACCCCAGCAATCTCATGCTGAAGACTCCTCAGCTCTTTCTGCAGAGCTGAAGGAACGTTCAGTGGTACGCTCTGCCACACCTGAACAAGCCATCCCTTTTATCCAAACTTCAGCGTCTCTAAACGCTGAGGTTACAAACTTGGAACCTACCCAACCTCCTTCAGTCTCTCAAAAGACTGATGAAGTGATTGTCAGCGAATCCAACGCTGAACTCATAACCCAAACCCCACTCTTATCCTCACTCCTCCCTCCACTCATTTGGTCTCTACTCCAGATCTAACTGGAGCTGCCATCATTTCCTCGGAACATAAAGCTGATTCTCCAGGAATGATGAAGACAGGACCTGCAGAAAAATCCATGGGCACTTTTGAAGATGACATGGAACTTTACTCAGGAACCCGTGATTTCGATGAATTCACCAATCCTCCTGCAGGTAAACAACAACCCATAAACACTGTGACTAAACCCTAAACTTCTGAGCTTTCCTCTGTTCACAAGTTTTTATATGTTACAGGTCCTAATTTGGGAGATATCAACGCCTCTCTGAAGTCCGTGGAGACAAAGCTGACAGGTCTCACCACTACTTTCTCCAATAACTCTACAGCTGTAACAAACGCTGGAGAGAATCTGAACAAACTGACAACGGTGGTGGAGAAGAAGGCTTCCACAGATGACACGAAGCAACTTGATAAGACTCTCAGCGACTTCACCAAGGTGCTCGCTGATATCTACACAGACTACACCTCTCTCAAAAATTCAGTTTCATCCATGTCCAGCGAGGTAACAACGCTGAAGACATCGGTTGGAACACTAGAGGGAGATATGTCTGCTGTGAAGACAAATGTCAACACTCTGACGACTGACTTAAGCTCTGTAAAGACTGACGTTGGTTCGATGAAGACTATGATCGAACAGCTGCTGCACAAGGCAAATGCTCCTGCTCCTGCCCCTGTCCCTAAATCTGAACATTTTACAGCGGCATATCGCATTGAGCTCGGGAAGATCAATCCTGCTATTTCTGGCCTTGAAGACAGATTAGCAGAGATTGAAGTTTGTGTAGGTCTCTCTGGCCAAGAAGACAGAGAACCTACCAACGCTGCTGAATCAAGCCATTCCTCCCCCAGTCATCATGAAAAAGAGGGGGAGAAGAGTGCTGAAGATCTCGGCAAGAGCGCTGACCTTTCCCATGATGAATCTATCAGGGGAGAGAAGACGGATGCTGAAGAAACAACCGCTGGACCTCAGGGAGATGAAAACCCTGAGGAAACCGAGAAGCTCGCCTCTGTATCTGAGGGGGAGCAACTCGAAGAAGAAGCTGAGAAAACTTAATCTGAAGCAGAAGATGATGAAGCCGTCGACATCCCTGATGATGAACCATCTTCTTCTCCAAAGAATGATGACGATGATGACGAAGATGACGATGACTTCTTTATCGTCAAACCTGCTCAAAAGATCAAAGCTCTTAAGGGAATCTCGATAAATGAAACTTCAGGGGAGCGGACAAAGACAAAGCCCTCAGCCTCTGGAGCTGAGAAAGGCAAAGGCAAAAGCGTCGCTGAAGATGAAAATCTGATGATCTTGCTTGAAAATCCGGTTTGTCAGGTATGCTAAACATCTCACTCCATCCCTCCTCTATCATACCTATCAGTTCTACTACCCAAGCCTATAAACTTGAACCAATTCTCTCTATCTGATTCTACCCAAGTTCTTACTCGTAAGATCGCTGTGTTTCAGCTAGTCCTCTCCCCTGTTTCAGGATATCGCTGAAGGCTCCACAACTGTGACTTCACCAATTATACCAGCTGCTGCTGAAGAAATAATCCCAGTCTTAGATTTAATCTATGAGACTGATGAACCAGAAGAACAGCTACTCTCGCACAATCGCAGACCTTCCTTAGCTCCTCAAAAGCTAAGAGAAGAGGATCAGAAAAGAAGAGAGGAAATAATAAAGCGCTTCGAGGATCAGCGAATCATTCTGAGGCGTGATAAACTTCCTTCAGTTCCTCCAAAGTTCAGAATTTCCAAAGCTGAATACCAGGAACACCTCAGAGCTGAACGCCTACTCGCTGAAAGAAAGGAAGCTGAAGAAAAAGACAGAGAATACGCCATCAAACTTACTCAACGATCAATAAAAGACCCCAAGCTGAAAAGGGTTCCCATTGATGTTCAACGTCAGCTATGGGACGATGCTCAAGAGATCGTTAGAGAAAAGACTAAGGTCTCTGATACGACTTTGGAATGGGCTAAACAAATGCTGACCTATCGATCTAGACCATCCAAAATCGTCAAGGCAAACATCAGAGGAAGACTGTATGCTGAAGTTCCTGTTGTTAAAGTGGACGTCTACAGAGATGACGAAACCAAGGAAACTTTCTATGCTGCTACCTTAGAAAAGTTTGGTCTCTCTAAATGGTTAGAAACAAAATTAGCCATTCAGGGATCGCGCTCAAAGTTCAAAAGCCATGTCAAAAAGATCTTAAACAAACAGATCGACCTGCTTTCATCTGCTGTGGATATTCCTCCTACTCTTCCTCAACCAAGAAAAGTCCCTGATAAGAAAAAGAAAGACTCTGATTCAGGTCCTCATATTCGGAATGAAACGGGCATTGGTTTCTCTCGTGCTGAAATTGTTGGCCCTGATGCCGATCTCTCAATGCTTGACACATCTCTACCACCTGGAGAAACATTCATTCCTGGCACAGTTGTAAGTGATCCCTATGGTATATTCTTTTTAGACTACTATGGAAATCATCACTTTCAACGTATCTCTGAGCTAGACATCGCTCTCATCGAACAACTCAGAGATCTCGTATACTGGTGTGAAGTCAGACGCAACATCAAAGCTAGACACCTGAAGCCCTTGATTTTTGAAGCAGCTCTGAAGAAAAAGAATCAAGGAGAAGATGTCCCTGACTGGATGATCCCCACATCAAAGACCCTTGATGAACTTCTCATTAAGGAAGAACCTTTATAAGCTGATATGATCTCCTTTTCTCTATTGTATCAGTTATTCTTCTGTACTTGTAATTTATTTCGCTCGTACTTGTAATCTTTCCATTTCTCTTTGTAACCTGATTCAAAGTTTTAAAGAAAGATTTTAGCGAATGTACTTTACTCCATCAGTACTGAAAAGATCCCAGAAAACAGTAAACGGGACAAATATTTTATGAGTTATTTTTATCCTTATGTTTTCATTAAATAGCAATTTTCTTTGTTGCTATGTCATAATCAAATAGGGGGAGATTGTTGATCCAAACCCTCAGTGATTTGATAATGACCCTCTCTTATATACTTAGTGAAAATTGTAAGTAAACAATATGTATCAGAGTTTCACTATCGCTGATAAGTACTAAGATCTTACAGTACCGCTGATAGGAACTCTCGCTCTTTAAATTAAACATTCAGCGAAACTGTTCGTCATAAATGCTCTGAGTCTGTTCAGTCATTATGATGATCGCTGATAAGTTAGTTGTTTACTTATGATCCCTGAAGACAAGTTTCACGTCAACAAAGGTTCTACGCTGAAGTCGAAGATCAAGCTCAAGAACCAGCGACAAGTCTCCTAATGAACTGATGCGGATCAGCGAAGACTCAGATTTGTCCACTCAACGTGAAGTATCAAGTACAAGACTTCAGCTATCGCTGAACTCTATCATTCGCTGATATGAAATGATAGATCGCTGAATCAACGAAAGCTGATCATGAAGTCCTCCGTACAAAGTACTTTTGTCTTAACCTCCCTTGCACGACTCCGTACGAAATGTCATAAAAGAACCTCCGACTGTCTGAAATCATACAACCACTCTAATACTACACTGTTCATCCATGCGGCTACTAAGGTTGTCAACCAAGGTCAATGACATGCAACCAACCAGCTGATGACACGTGTAAAGTGTATACTGACTTGCATTAAATGCATGCAATATATAAAGAGATGAACCCACTTCATTTGAAGTAACTTGCTAACTCTGGACAAGTTCAATCTCCTATCTCAAGATAGGTTATTGTTAGTAATTTCCTTATCTTTCTTAGTGCAAGAAACCTTAGTGTTCCAACTTGTTTAGATTTAGGTTTATCCTTAATCTTGTTTCCGCAACAAGCTGTAAATTGTTAATGATTTATCAATAAACAATTTAGAAAAGTAAAATCTGTGTGTTTGTATTCAACCCCCCCCCCCTTCTACAAACTTGTATAGGCCTTCGGGACCAACAATTCTGCATTCATAAAGAACTTGGATTCTTTTCATTAGATTTATCAAGATGATTGGAACATCCGATTTCTTTCGAATAAATTCAACCCATGTGAAACGCGAGTACTCATCAATTAAGACAAGTATGTATTTATTGCCACCTATGCTCAGTATGGCAATGGGACCGCAGAGGTCGACATGAAGCATGTACAGAGGCCTAGTGCAAGACACATCTATTTTGCCTCTGTGGGAAGCTCTTCTGAGTTTTCCCATTTCACAAGCAGAACATAAGTGATCCTTGTTAAATTTAACATTAGGCAAACCTTTAACTAGATCAAGTTTGACCAGTTTATCCAAGGTATGAAAGTTCAATTGACAGAACCTGTTATGCCATAACCAGGCTTCTTTACTTTCGCAAGCTACAAGGCAAACTTTGTCCTTGGTTGTTGAACAAAAGTTCATCAGATACAGATCACCTTTTCTTTCGGCTCGCAGAAGTTCCATTCCTGTGTCTTCACTTTGCAGAGAGCAGAAAATTCCTTTGAACAAGACATCAAATCCTGTATCACAGAGTTGACTTACACTGAGTAGGTTGTGTTTAAGGCCATTCACATATGCAACTTTGTATACTAAGACGTTTTCCTTCTGTATGACTCCATAGACTTTGATGTGTCCTTTCTTGTTGTCTCCAAAAGTTACAGATCCACCGTCGTGTGTTTCTTTGTATGTGGATAGTAAACTTCTGTCGCCAGTCATGTGCCTTGAGCATCCGGAGTCAAGATACCAAATTGGCACATACCGCTTCTGTAAGACAATCACAGAGACTTAGGTACCCATATCCATATGGGTCCAATATTGTTAGAATTTTTCAAGTTTGCGTTAGCATTCTTAAAATACATTTTATCTTTTGTAAAAAGATCAGATTGTTTCTCTCTAGGTTTTGACTTTGGAGTTTGAATTTTAGTGGAGAGTAAGCAATCTGGACTTGAGAAGTGATTTTTCAATTTGAACATAAGATCAAAACAATGACAGTGTTTAATATGAGACGTGATTTGTTTGAACTTTTCATTGAATTCATTGAACTGAGTCACAGAGGCATTACATTCGTTCTTAACATTAGATTTCCTATTACAAGAAGATCTATGAATACTAGAATGTTGTTTGCAAAAATCTTGTTTAGGTCCTGCCTTCTGTGAGTCTCTTCTGTGGTGAACGCCTGTCTTCACTGTCACAGAGGAAAGATGTTTGTTAGCTTCAGGCCTTAAAGGTTTTGAAAATTTTGAGCTTTTAGGATTTTCATAGGCCTTTTTCAGATTATTAAGCTCTGTAGAGGTTTTGACTTGTATACACATTTTGAGAAAATCTGGACAGATAGGTATCTCTGTGATTTTCTCTTTTGGAGAAATTGTTTTGTTAAGAACCTCAGAGGAGAATTTAACATCCTCTGTGTCACAGTGAACTATCCCTGATTTAGAATCAGTCTCTGAGTCGTCAGAGGTGGAATCGTCCTTATATACAGAGATTGAGTCATCTCTTTCGACAGAGGCTGGATTTTCTGAGCATGTATCGTACGAGCTTTCTTCTTCTGTAGAAAAACTTTCATAGATGGCAGAGGTTTCTGATGAGATCTCTTCAGTGAGAATTTGATCTATAGAAGATGTACAGAGATTTTCTAAAACATTTGATTTCAAAACGTCCAAAATTTCTTTTTCAATTGATCTTTTAAGTTTTTCTTCTGAAAAGATGAGTTTAAACTCAGGAGCTTTTGCAGATAATTTCTTTTCGACATCTAACATACAGACAAAAGCAACCTGTGTTCTTTGGTTTGATTCCTCTATTGACAGAGGTTGAAGATGATGAATCTGTGTTTTCAAACCACACATTGATCATCTTCGTATGTTTCCTTAAGTGAGGTTCTTCAGAGATTTTAACCCTTTTACTTACAGAGAGTAAGTTTGGAAAAGATGGTTTATTTGTATTTCCTATTACAAACAGAGAAGACAGAGGTTTAAGTCTTTTGCCTTCAACACCTAGAGTAATATCATCCTACCCTATACCTCGTCTTCCTATTTGTGAGTTTACTTTCTCATACACCTTCTGTGCATTTTTATAGTTTTTAAGTAAAACCTCTCTTCTGAGTAGATCTTGCCAAAGTACCTCTCTCTCTTTTTGAAAGTATTCTTTGAGAGCTTATGTCAGTTGTTTCACTCCTAGAAACTGAAAGCTCTTTAGTTTTGATTTTTAAAGCAGAGGTTAATTCAGAAATTTGCCTTTTTAAAGGATCTACATTTTTGCTCCAATATTTTTCTACTCTTTCCTTTTCTTAAAATTTTTTGGCTTTTTCTTGAGTGAGAAGCCTTACTTCTCTCTCATTAAAGGTTAGTCTTTTCTGAATGCTTTCATTTATCTCTTTTAGTTCAATTAGTTCAATGTTAAGCCTAATTGAATCATTATCTACACTTTTAATACAAGAGGTAGAGTTTGAAATGGATACCTCATTGTCAGTGCCGAAGTCGACTTCTGCCATGCCACAGAACAGGGCATTGGTGGTGAATTCATCATCAGAGGTAGAGTCTGATTCGAAGTCCTCCTTATTTGCTTCAGAATGCCCTTTGTTCGCCATCCGGGATTTTTGCGCATAATATTCAGCCTTCTTTTTGTAAAAAGTTGAGTCCTTCTGTGGGCGATTTTGTCTACTTTTGCATTCTTTTGCGAAATGGTCTGGCTTGCCGCAGTTGAAGCAGCCTTGGGAGGTGTTTCAAGTTTGATTGTCGGACTTCTGTTGGTCTCCACCTTTCTCTGTTCGGCATTCGTTTGCGTAATGACCAGGCTTACCACATTTGTAGCATTCTAGTGTGTGGCCTACCTTGTCATCTGACCTCTGTCGGTCATTTCCTCTGTAGTTTCTGTCGCTCGACCTCTGCCGGTCACTTCTGTAGTCTGACCTCTGTCGGTCACTTGATTCTTCTCTTCTTCCATCATCTCTTCTATCTCCCTGGTTGTCTCTGCTATATCTGTCATTTCCAAAATTTCTTTGGTTACCTCTGAACTCTCTTGTCAATAGAGCCAATGATTTAGCTAATGACGCAAGAGTTATTTCTTCCTCTATCAGCTCGTCTTCTTCGCTATCAATCATCACTATCTTCTTCTTCTCCTTCTTCTTCTCCTCTGTTGCTCTCTCATTTCTCGGTCTCTCTGTAGCTTCTGTTGATTTACTAACCAATGCGTATGGTGCAATGGCTATTGTTTTAGCCTGTGCTATTTGAGGCTCTTGTGCAGCTAGTGTTCCATAGAGATCAGAGAGTGTCCATGAGTCTAGATCTTGGTTTGTTTGTAAAGACATAGATAGTTGAATCCACTCATCATTCAGGCTTTTTAGAAACATGACGTTATTTTCTTCCGAGGTTCTGTGAATGCCAGACTTTCTGCATTTGTTTATGAGAGAGTTGAACCTGTCGTACGTCGTTTGCAGAGATTCTATTGCAGAGGCTCTGAATGCATGATATTCATTTATGTACTGTACCCTTCGGTTCTTCTGTGTTTTAGCACCCCCTTCCAACTGTCTTTCTAATTCTTTCCAAAGATCGTGCGCAGTTTCGCAAGCATCTAAGGATTGAAAAAGCTCGTTGGGGATAGCCATTATCAAGATTCTTTTTGTTTTTTGTGCAACTTCATTTTCTGCCTTATCTTCATTTGACCATTCTTCTTTTGGCTTTGGTTTTGATGTTTAGGGATTTCAGGAGATTCAGCAGTAGCTGGTACTCATGGTACTGCTATCATGGGAACAGGAGGAAGGTTGTAAAGATATTGTACTAGATTTTTTTCAGTACCCTCAAAGAAATAAACCATTCTTATCTTCCATTGAGGATACTCATGTCGTAGGAGAGTAGGAGGCTTGGTGAGTGAACCAGCAGTAAAGAAGTTATTTGTATTTGTCATTGTTAAGGTTCTGAAAAGATAGTATGATTAAAGAGTATGAGTCTGAAGATCTGGAAAGTTTTCTGGGTTTGAACAGTTCCCAGAGTACACTTTAATGGAGTTTTAACCTAGAAATGAGGAATAGGTTAAAAAGGAATGATGTCTATCACTGATCTTGTAACAAAGAGGATCACTTGATATTGAAAATCAAGCTTTGCTCTGATACCAATTGTTGGTTCTCGTTTTGTTTAAACAAGATTATCAGATCTATTAGTTCAAGTTTGAGTTTGACGCGGAAGCGTATATGAAGAACTAACAGATATGTTTGATAGATTTAGAACACAATATAAATAAACAGTGAACAGGAAATAATATCTCAAAGTTTACTGAATATATATATTAAGAACAGATTCAAGAACAGTGAGTAAGCAAAGCTTTAAAACAGATTTGACTCTCAAAGTGTTTAAGCTGGGTGTTCTTGTGATATTTTTCTCTCTTGATTCTCTGTTTTTGATTGTTCGATCGATAGGAAGAACTCAACATGAGTCTTCCTTATATACTACTCTAAGGGGACCATAAGGCATAAGCTACTATTCATAATGGATGGTATGAATAGTTGGACGGATGGCATGAACAGTTTTGACGTGCTGTATTGCATTTAATGCAGCAGACGTCTATTATGTACTAAGACCTATTGAATCCAATCAGAGTTTGACAAGTTGCATTTGGACAAGGCATGCTATCATGCAAGTTGATGAGCAGGTCCTATAACAGTAGCAAGATATTATAAATATCTTTGAAGTCTTTGAAGAGGACTACAAAGGCTCTGTAAAGTATTACAGAGGTTCTGTGGTCTGGTCCTTTGTAGAGCAGTCTTCACCGGATTCCGAGTCATTGGTCTTCTTTGTGCGTATGACAGAGCTTCTGTAGCGCGCCTCTTTAGCTTCTGTAGCTTCTTGACCTTGATCTCTCGGTAAGTTCGGCAGAGCCTCTGTAAGAGGCTTTCTTCACTTAGCCTATTTTTCACTACTTCTAATTACTTCTATGATTAGGAAGATTGAAGCTAACAGTCGTAATGATAAATTAATAAGAATAATGATTTCCAACTGTCATCCCTTTCATTAACTTTCAGAGAGAATTTACAATAAGAGTTTAGAAAGTAAAAGGATGATTACCTTGTTTTTCCAAGCTGATCTTACATTAAATACATTGGGCCCGTGGTTAACAAGCCCACGGCCCGTTCACTAAAAGGCTCTAATTTAAACAAATACAATTCAACCCTTGAACTTTAAATCAACTATAAAACCTGCCCTAACAATCTCCCCCTTTGATTTGAAGTTCGAGTTGAAGCTCTAGATCTCTCCAGTTGAAGACATATCTTTTGCGAAGCACGAAGTGAACCTCAAACAATCTGATGGCGCGGCGATAGTCGATGCGATCTTCAATCACTTCCAAGGCATTCCGAGCAATAGTTTCATTCTGATTCGGAACATAAGAATACCTTGGATTCTTAGACTCGTGCTGAATAATCTTTCGAAAAGCATCTCTGACCTTTAGGAGTGTGCCGTCGCAGAATCTTTCCACCTGACTGAAGCGCATGAATTTATTCTCCTTTTGCTCATTGAGGTAAACAATCCCGAATTCTGGTTCCAGAAGCATAGCGTTCTCGGGATACATGTTTAACTCGGGTGCTTTCAGATTCGGCTTGATCAGATTTACCTTTTTCGCCTTGTTCTCGATAGCCATTCGGAAGTCCGTTAGATAGGACATCATGATGGTGCGGACCAGGTATCGACGAACAGCTTCGAGCGCCTTTATAATCTCTAGCGGTCGGATGGTTCTTGTACGTAAGTCTTTCAGAATAACCAGAAAGTCGAGCGGTCGGAGGTTCTTGAAGTCAGCTTCTAAAAATTTCCATTTGTTCCCCTCTTCACATCGAACAATGAAAACTGGGTAGACGATTCTCATTATGCGTCTTGAATAGATACTGATTACCTCTGTGATCCGAAGTTTGGTTCTGACTTGGTTGACTAGAAGACACCGCTGCACTGCTAGTATATACCGGCGTTGAAATTCTGGGCTAAAGTTGTAAATACCCAGACAGAAGGTCGGCTCGACCGGGCGAAGCTTGTGAACGAACAGCTTCTTCAAAGATTCCTCCAAGTGAGGGATAAGTACCATGATCTTCTTCCAACGGATTTTTTGCTGTTGAGGAGGGGGAGGAAGATTAGAAGCTGTCGTAGGAGGAGCAGTTGTCGGAAGATCGGAAGTAGTAGACTCGAGTCTTGTTGATGATGTTCCGGGGGGTTGAGCATAGTGAACGGGGGATGTTCCATAAAATTTTTGGAGCAGGAACTGATCATAAGTTGTCGTCCTCATCAGTGGGGAAGACCAAATTTACCTGGAGATTTACGGCACTGGCGGCTTTTTCGTACCATGCATCTTTGTACTCCGGGTTGGCTTCACAATCTGGATCTATCATGTCCATAATCGGTATGTCTGATGAGTCAAAATCAATCAGTTCATGTGTTGAACCCTCGGGCTTTTCAACCGTCGGGTCTTCTTCATCTGATATCTCCATGTCTATTACCATGTCTGCTAAAGGCAACTTGGCTTCTGGTGCTTCTGTTGTGGCTGTCGCAGTTGGGGGTTCCTGATGAACCACAGTTGTAGCTTCAGTCTGGATCAGGGAGGCGGTCTCGGTCAGACATTGTCTTTTCTCCCCCTCATGGTGATCAGGATCATCCGGGTCATCGTGTTTCCGCTTCAGACCCCCTGCTTGACTCTTCCAGGTATCTTCGAGTGAGCGAACTCTCTCGGACAGCGTTTTGAGCGCTAGGGTGTAGTCCTTGAGAGTCATGTCAATGGCGTCTAAGCGAGTGGTAATAGATGAAGAGGGAGCAGTGACCTGTGATCAGGTCTGCTTCAGTAGAGGCGGTTGTATCTGATTCCTGGAGCAATTGGGCCAATAGCATCGTCTTCAGCGTGTCCACCGAATAGATAGGTTGCGGTTGAATCGGTGGAGGTACAAGGGCGGTTTCAGTTTCGACGAGGTGGCCTTTACCTTTGATAGCGCGCATAGCTTTGGCAATTTCAACGGCTACATGTTGCTGCATATGTTGCTCCATATGTTGGCGGACAGCCTTAAGGGTGCTGTCCAGGGACCCTGGTGACACAAAGTCTGTGTTACTAACTTCGGGACCACTTAGGTTACCCGTTGAGACATCTACCACGGGGGTAGAGCCACCTACGTTCACAGTTGGCGTGATAATAGATGTGGTAGGATTTCCGTCCGATCCTCGTGTTCCGGCAGACGGAGACACTACAGACGTTCCGGTCGGTTCACTAAGAGCCGCGACTTGGTGTTGTTCCGCATCAAGTGTCCTAGTCAAAGAATCTTCAATAACAAGTTGATCCAGACTCGATGGTGCACTGAAAGAAGTCGAGACCGGGGGTTGCTGGTCTCTTGTTTCAACACTAGTACTCTCCGAGTGAGAGACCGATGGAAGTTATGCTATTTCCTCGTGTGAGACTGAAACATCCGTCTTTTGAGAGATGGATGAGTGGCTGAGGGGGTCGTGCATTTTCTCCGCTGGGTCCACGGAGGCTTCTTCAATACCCCGTCCCAACAAATGAGACAGGATAGCAGATGTGGCTACCCGGATATCGCTCGGTTCGGTTCGCTCAGGAGCCTCTTTTTCTTTACGGCTCGTTCTTTCTTGGTTCAACTTTGAACGTAGTTCTCTCCACCTCGCATGATCTAACTCCTCTACTTGTTCTCCCTCAGATGTCCTAATAGATCCGGTTCCAGTATGAGGAGGTGAGTCAAGAGAAATTCCAACAGTGAAATCTGGGTTAGGTCCGATACCGTGAAGTATTTGTTTCAGGCGTATGGTACGGTCGGTATCGGAGTCCGTGGAGTCAGATACCACGTCTTCAACATGGTGAGGTGGGGATGGGGGTTCAGCAACATATGGTTCGGTCGAACGATGAAGTGCGGGTCTAGATTGGGGTTGACTGGAACCGAGTCGCGATCCCGCTGCACCGCCTACACTCGCTCCCCTTCCTCTCACAACTAACACACCCCGCCCGACAGCACCTGCTTGCCGGGCCCTTCCACCTCTCATCCACGGACCCTCACGTTCCTCGGGTCTATCTCCCTAGGCAGGTTCCTCCGGCTCTGGCGGGACCATGGGATTACCTAACTCTCCCCTATAAGCAACTACCCCTGGTGCATTGGGATCAACGATGGCTAATAGAGCTTCAGGGATGGGCATGGCTACCGCATTGGATGGGTTGCGGATAACCATGAACTGAAGATGGCGGATAAAGCATACCGGATGTGCAGCACGTCTGGGTATCGCTGAATTAGCGTCCATGTGTTGACGCACTGCTAACGACAGGAAACGCGGGTACGGGAGGAACTTCTTCTATTTCGTTCCTCCGATGTGTCGGATGGCGGTAACAAGTTCACGCCAGATGATCATGGCGAAGTCGACATGGCGGTTGTAGCAGACGGCGTGAACTAGGCATAGAAAATCACCGGTGCACTGATCTATACCTTTCCATCAAGAGGATAGACACCTGTTCAGAATCGTAAACAAGGTGTACCAGATGGGGACTAGGTATTTCCGGTTGAACGCTGAAGGTCTGGGAAGATCATGGTTGTAGCCGAGCGCGCGGATTTGTGCGCATAGTGTGTCATCATTCACGGTAGGATCGTACCGTTCATGACCTGCGGCGTCGGCAGCCGGAAGCGAAAGGAGGCGGCGAAACGAATCAGGCGTCAGGGTGAACGGCTGGTTGTCTATCATTCCCGTTATCGTCTGTGAAGTACCGGCCATGCGGACCTGTGCCGTGAACCACACTTGAAGAACGTAGATCAACGGGACGTCGGTAGTGCGGTTGAAGGCCTCACGAATAGGATGGCACATGAGGATATCCAGTATAACCTGGTGGTTAGGGTTGGGTCTGAAGAGCGCCGGGTCCACGTAGTGATTGTTGGCCTCCATCTCGGTGCCATGGTTAGGGTCAACAAAAGGCAGCATCTGCGTCGTCGTTTTTGATTTCCTCTTCTTAAGGTATCTGCTCTTTCGGAGGGTGTTGTGGATTTTGTTGGTCCGCCATTGCAATATCTGTAAAGGAACAACTCAGTTAGTTAATGAGACGGATGAACAAGTGTCGGCGCGTACCTTTGCAGTGATAGGCTCAATCTGAGACAGATCGAGGACTGGTAGTGACAAAACTGGTAATGAAATGGACACGATAAGGGTATCCGGATAAGGTTGGGAATGCCAAAGTGTCCGGATGCACAGGTGTCCGGATACAGGATAGGGAATAGAGTTTCCGGACAACCCATGTAATCCGGACAAAAGTGTCCGGAAAACGTGAATGTCCGGACGGGAAGAAAGTTCCCGGATAAAACGAGGATACCGGACAAGGGTTAACCTGTTGCGAAATATATCCGGATAATATTAGAGTCCGGACACCAAAGTTCCCGGTAGTTGAACTTACCAGAAACCCTAAGGTTTCCGGACAACTAGGTTTCCGGTTGAATTGAGTGTCTGTGGAATCCGGACAAAGTAACATTGAATAAGGGTGTGTCCGGATAGATAATCATAATTAAGAATGTTCCCGGATACGACGGATGTATCCGGAAGACCTTCAAAATCATTCAACGAACTAACTGGAGTTCCAATCAGGTGTAAAAGAGATACCCAAGGTCTGTGTGAGTATCTAAGCACTGTAAGTTGACTAAACATTCGATATTGTGGCTTTCTAAGCACATAATCGAAGAAACCTATAGGGGGTTTTCGGGTACAGTGGAATCGATCAACTGAGGGATCGATTTGTGGTCGAAAGTGTGTGATACTCGAGTAAAGATAAATAGCATTGATATTTGAGGCAAGTACCTGAGTTTGGGACTGAAAAACACCGTGAATCTTCGACTTTACGAGAGACCGAGCGAGAGAGAAAAACACGTCGAGGGGTTTAGGGTTTTAGGGCGATTTTCTGGATAATGAAAAAGGAAGGAGTCCGGGTGGCATATATAACCAGGTGGTGTCCGGGTTCTTAGCCGACCCGGATTCATACCCGGTCCGGATACTGTCCGGAAACCATGGGGTTTCCGGATACTGTCCGGATAACGTCAAAACGGTCCTTTTCCGTGGGATTTTGCAAGAATCTGAACTGGAAGAGGACTTTCTCTCGCTCCCCCTCAAACGGAGCATGGGGATTTATCGCTCCCCCTCGGATAGTGCAGTAGATTGTAGTGGAGGAGTCCGACACCCAAAAAAACTTTTAGACTTTTAAAGAAAAACTTGTGTCGCTCCCCCTCGGATGATGACTATAACACACACGCAGGAGTGCCCACACACACAAAACTTTGGACATTTAAGAGAAAACTGTGTGTGACGCTCCCCCACAAAGGATGAGGAAACTTTCCTGATACAAGAACATATGGTGAAAGCACAGAGATAATGAAGTGAAAAACAGACGACAGTATGAAATAATAGAAACGCACGAAGAAAGAAAGAAAATAAACGAAATCTACCTAATAAATACAGAGACTAACATCTAACTGTGTAACCGAGACAAGTAGAATATAGGTGCGAGGAAGTGTATACTCATGAGGAGTAGAAAGTTGTTAATGCCAAAAATCGCACCAAAGGGACAACTTAAGGTCGATGTGGACTTAATCAACTAAAGAAAGGATCTTTCGACGAGACGTGCGACAAAGACGAAAATGTAAATGAGACAAGGGATTTGATGATGCAGGAAAAACCTCAATCGAGGAAAAAACCTGCGGACGACAAGGGATGTCATCGCTGCACTATGGTCATCAATCAGGGGCGACGTCCTTGGTACTGGCGTCGGTTGTACGATGATTACATTACAAATGAAGGAAATACTTCGAAATGTAAAGTACAAGTGTTTAAATGTGAAAACAAGTGTTTATCGTGTGTGAATACAAAGTGTGAACTATCTGTCGAAGGCTGATGTCGTGCGTCGAGACTGATACTTGAGCTTTTCCTTCGAGTGTTCTTGAGTTCGATGTAGGATTCTGGCTTTCAGTACTCAATCTCCAGAGTTTGAATGTTCTTTGCTATGAGTTTGGATGATTTTCTCTGCTGTATGATGATGTTCGCTGAAGTGTATTGGATGTTAATCGATGTCCCTTGAAATGATGCTTTAGCTTGTCTTTTATAGTCTCCGCGTCATTAATTAACCCCATTAATGATTCAATCAACGGCTACAACGGTTGGAAACGGTCGCCTGAGTGATTATCCATGATGATCTTCGTCCGTTACAGCTATCGATCGTTGATGGTTGCGTCGGTTATATCCATTGCTCTTTAATGACTTTGACTCCTGCATTAAACACTTAACAAACGTAACAGTCAAGGTTAACGTTAGTTCGGTCGAAGGTACAATGATCTTACGCGATGGTCGTACAGGATGGACGATACTATGGTCGAGCGTCATGGAGGACGTACGACTTACCTTTTACGGGCGACGGCGGATGTTTTATGGGTTCTTATCGAGACCTTATCTTAATACAAGATTTGGATTATGACGTGCATCCTACCTGTTCTTGTCGTGGTCGTACGACGTGATTTTTTGCCCAAACAGTTTGCCCCTAAAATTTGAAAATTGAATGTCAAATTTAAGTTTTAAATTTTGTCAGAAAAAATATGACAAGTGATGAAAATTACCTTGGTTACCTTGGAACTAGGCTGGTCTGCTCTTAACCGAACGAGAAGTCAAAAGGAGAATGAGGTCGTGACATCATGCTGACGTACGATGATGCTTACCAGCTGTCGATGCCAGGTGTCGGTGATTTACTAGGGTCATATGGAAGTCGGGGATGCGTGTCGATCTTTTGAAGGGTTCGACCTGTCACGATTTCCTGCATAAATAGAGACCAAAATGGATTGTTTTCTTCAATCTTTGGAAAAGTCATCTTTTCCAGAATCTCGACTTTTTCCAAATCTTTAGTGACTGATGATCTACCGTGGCCTGTGATACCCGAATCGATGACGATGTTAGTTGCGATAGACGCGATGTTCGTGGATTCTGCGCATCTGGCGATGATGTTTTCTGCTACCACGTCGACCCTTTCGTTAGCCGGCAGGGGTGAGGGTGTAAAGACGGGAGAGAATGATGGGGATTTTATGGAGATCAACTTTGCGTTGTCTTCATCCCTCTTGACTGACTATGTCCTCGTCAGGACGAAGTCGCTCCCGCTTCTGGGGAAATATCAGCTCTTATATTTCAAGGAGCATTTTCCAGGGATCTCTATCGAAGAGACTAGACCGTGTTTGGTCGTACTTGCGTCTTTCGTAAGTTTTTCTTTCGAAACTTGTGTTTACCGACGTTTATTCTTTCGATGAGCGTTTTGCTAATACATCCTTTTTGTAATTATGCAGATGTTTCTGTTTTCCTTCACCAAACACGTGAGGAAACTGGGGGTATTGGAGTGGAGGTCGATTGTCGAAGAGGAGATATTCCTTCCTCCAACCTTAACATTAATCTTAAGAGCCACATTCTCGGAATGCCATGGCGCGAAGGGTTGGGAGAAGACTCCGGTTATACTCGTTTGATCCTTGCATCAGTTCTTCAGGATTGTCATGATTCCGAAGGATGGGTTTTCTTTGGGCAGAATTTACGATTACCATGTTTCCTTATATCTTAGGGTAGTTTTTTTTCTGGGTTTATGAATTAGGCTTTTCATGCTTGACCGTTGGTGGTCGGGTCGTTGGTATGCAACAGCTTTTGACTTTGTATTCACTTGTCCGACTATTGGTCGTTCATATGTAATCGTTCAATGAAGTTCCTTCTTTTGCTGAACCTGTGTTTTTAATTACATATGTCATGGATAAATGTAATACTGATCATAACAGTATGAAATAAACGGAGGATCGTGCGACTTAGGCTTTTATTGCAATATAACGGTTGAAATATATATCATCGATGTGTTAGAACATACAAAGTATTTCTAAGTTCCAGAAACTTAGATCGAGGGACCGTTTATACATTACGTATGACTGTATCGTATCATGAAACTTTAGAATATATGCCCATGTGATCAAACAATCGAGTCATTCACTTGGATACCCATGTCGTGCGTTCCTGCGATAAAGTTCGTTAGAGGTCGTGGTTTTTCCAACGATTTTGTGATGCTTACCGTCGTGCTGAAAACTTTGTACGATAGGAAGGCGATTTAAAAGAAATATTTTTTCAAGTGCGTCGCATTCCAACTTCGTGGGATTTCCTGATTGTCGAGGGTTCGAAGTCGATAGGCTCCTTTACCAACGACTTCGTAGATACGATAGGGACCTTCCCACTTGGTAGAAAGTTTACCTACGTTGAGCTCCTGGGTATTCGAGAATACTCGACGGAGGACGTAATCGCCTTATCGAAAGATTTTAACTTTTATGTACTTATTGAAATGTCGCTCGACTGCCTGCTTCTGTGACGCCATTCTGATCAAGGCCGATTCTCTGAGCTCTTCAAGGGCGTCGAGGTCATATCTTAAATCAACCACGTTCTGGTTGACGGATGTGTGCCTCGAAGTTGGGAGATGAACCTCGATCGGTAGGACGGCTTCGCAATTATAGACGAGAGAGAAGGGGGTTTGCCCAGTGGACGTGCGTGGCGTCGTGCGATTTGCCCATAGGACCGAAGGGAGTTCTTCAACCCACCTTACTTTTGCGGCTTTTAATCGTTTCTTGATCGAAGCTATAATAGTCTTATTGCTTGACTTATCAAGTCCATTAGCTTGGGGATATCTGGGAGTCGAGGTTGTAAATTTGATATTCCTGTCATCGCAGAACTGTTGTGTCCTGTCGCTTATGAATTGGGAACCATTGTCGCAGACAATTTCGGATGGAATTCCAAACCTGCATATGATGTTATTCTGAATAAAGGAGATAACTTCTTTATCCCTAATTTGGGAGAATGCAACTGCTTCGACCCATTTAGAAAAGTAATCCGTGAGCATGAGGAGGAACACTTTTTCCCCAGGAGCAGGTGGTAGTTTGCCGACAATATCCATTCCCCACCTCATGAAAGGTCATGGGACAAGCGTTGAGTGCAAAGGCTCCGAGGGTTTATGAGACATACCTGAGTGTCGTTGACAGGGGTCACAATTTTGGACGTACTTGACAGCGTCTTGTCATAGTATCGGCCAAAAATACCCTTGTCGGGAGACATGATTAGCCAAGCTACGACCTCCTGAGTGATTACCACATTCACCGTCGTGCATCTCTTGGAGGATTTTCTGGGCTTCATTCTTGCTGATGACGCACCTTAAATTTAAGCCCGTCGATGATCGCCGATAAAGCTTATTTTCGATTATGACGTACTTAGATGCTTTGAATCTAATTTTTCGAGCCTCCATTTTGTCTTCGGGGAGTTGGTCGTGCACGAGGAAATTTCGAATATCGTGTGACCAATCATCTTCTTCGTCTTCGATCTGGATGACGTCTGTGTTTCCAATGGACGGCGTTGCCAGGTGAAACATAGGAATAACATCAAATATTGGTTCAACTAAAGCTGATCCAAGGTTCGCCAATGCGTCGGCTTGAGTGTTCTGGTCTCGCGGAATCTGTTCAATAGAAAAAGATTTAAATTTTTTGGTAATTTCCTTTGCCACGCTTAGATATGCTGTAATTTTTGAATCCTTGGCTGCGAGTTCTCCATTGATTTGATTTACTACCAGCAGGGAATCGCTCTTGACATGCAGTGCGGTTGCCCCCGAGTTGTGGGCCATATTCATTCCCACGATCAAGGCTTCATATTCGGCTTCGTTGTTGGTGGCCTTGAAGTCGCATCGGACAGAGTATACCATCTTACCCTCCTGTGGCGACTTTAAGACGACACCCAGTCCAGAGCCTCTAATGTTGGATGATCCGTCGACATGTAGGATCCAAGGCACGTCGTCGTGAGTCGCCACAGTGGACACTTCGAGCTCTGCTTCTTTTTCCAACACAGGGCTGAAATCGGCGATAAAGTCTGCCAAGGCTTGTGATTTGATCGCGGTCCTGGGTTTGAAATCAATGTCGTAACTGCTGAGATATATGCTCCACTTTGCTAAGCGACCTGTCAACTCAGGTTTCCTAAGAACAGACTTAAGAGGAAAGTTAGTTACGACAGTAATAGGATGTGATTCGAAGTAGTGTCATAATTTTTTAGCAGCTGTGACTAGCGACAAAAGCAGCTTTTCCATGGAAGAATACCTGGTTTCTGCGTCCAAGAGAGATTTACTACGTAGTAGATTGGTAATTGTTGTTTT
Source organism: Saussurea involucrata (assembly GCA_033807775.1). Classification (NCBI taxonomy): domain Eukaryota; kingdom Viridiplantae; phylum Streptophyta; class Magnoliopsida; order Asterales; family Asteraceae; genus Saussurea; species Saussurea involucrata. The sequence goes on from CM066314.1 coordinate 93,361,067, forward strand.
TCGTCCTCTCGTGTGAGTACGGCGCTTACCGCATTTGGACTGACAGCTAAAGACAATTGTAAGACCTCATGATCGTGAGGTTTCGACAACAGAGGAGGCGATGCCATATACTCTTTGAGTTTTTGCAATGCTTGCTCATGATCGTTGGTCTAGTTGAAACCTTTGTTTTTCTTGAGGACGTTATAAAACAGATGACATCTATCTGAAGATCGGGAGATAAACCTGTTTAGGGCCGCTACTCGACCAGTAAGCCTTTGGACCTCCTTGAAATTTCGAGGAGATTTGATGTCGATGATGGCTTTGATTTGATTGGGGTTAGCCTCGATTCCTTGGCAAGTGACCATGTGGCCTAAGAATTTTCCAGCACTGACTCCGAAGGAACATTTGGTAGGGTTGAGCTTCATGCTATACTCCCGAAGGATGTTGAACGATTGTCTTAGATGCTCGACATGATCGACCGCTTGCTTTGACTTGACGAGCATGTCGTCAATATATACGTCCATTGTATCGCCGAGGTGGTCTTTGAACATTTTATTCACCAGACGTTGATAGGTGGATCCTGCATTTTTTTAGTCCGAAAGGCATAACTTTATAACAGTAAATACCTCGGTCCGTCATAAAAGCGGTTTTCTCGTGGTCCTCGACGTGCATTAGGATTTGATTATACCCTGAATAGGCATCCATGAAGGTCAATAGTTCATGTCCTGCGGTTGCGTCGACCATGGCGTCTATATGCGGTAATGGGAAAGGATCTTTCGGGCAAGCCTTATTGAGATCGGTGAAGTCGATAAAGACCCACCACTTTCCATTCTTCTTAGCCACGACCACGACATTAGCAAGCCAGTCGGGATACTTTACTTCTCGGATCTTTCCTGTCCTGAGGAGGTTATCGACCTCATCGTTGATTACCTTATTTCTTTCAGGAGCGAATTTACGGCGCTTTTGCTTGACGATTTTAAATGATGGATCGATATTGAGCTTATGAGAAATGATGTTAGGGTCAATGCCAACCATATCTGCATGTGACCAGGCGAAGCAGTCAGCATATTCCTGCAAGAAAGATATTATCCTTTGCCTAAGATGGGGATCGAGAGATGAGCCTATCAAGACTTTTTGCTCGGGCTTGCTTGGGTCTAAGATGACTTCTTCTAGGCAATAGTCACCGATGGCTTTAGGAACGTCTTGCACCTTTTCAAGCTTTCCATATGCGGGGTCAGTGGTTCGCTCTGAATTTCCGCCATCTGCCATTTTCCTGTGATAGAGAACAGAAGAAACTCCAAGAAACTATTAGTAGGGTGCACGTTCGTCGAGGATTTTCTCTAGATGCGGTCCCACGGATGGCGCCAAACTGTTAATGCCAAAAATCGCACCAAAGGGACAACTTAAGGTCGATGTGGACTTAATCAACTAAAGAAAGGATCTTTCGACGAGGCGTGCGACAAAGACGAAAATGTAAATGAGACAAGGGATTTGATGACGCAGGAAAAACCTCAATCGAGGAAAAAACCTGCGGACGACAAGGGATGTCGTCGCTGCACTATGGTCGTCAATCAGGGGCGACGTCCTTGGTACTGGCGTCGGTTGTACGATGATTACAATACAAATGAAGGAAATACTTCGAAATGTAAAGTACAAGTGTTTAAATGTGAAAAACAATTGTTTTCCTTCGAGTGTTCTTGAGTTCGTTGTAGGATTCTGGCTTTCAGTACTCAATCTACAGAGTTTGAATGTTCTTTGCTATGAGTTTGGATGATTTTCTCTACTGTATGATGATGTTCGCTGAAGTGTATTGGATGTTAATCGATGTCCCTTGAAATGATGCTTTAGCTTGTCTTTTATAGTCTTCGCGTCATTAATTAACCCCATTAATGATTCAATCAACGGCTACAACGATTGGAAACGGTCGCCGGAGTGATTATCCATGATGATCTTCGTTTGTTACAGCTATCAATCGTTGATGGTTGCGTCGGTTATATCCGTTGCTCTTTAATGACTTTGACTCCTGCATTTAACACTTAACAAACGTAACAGTCAAGGTTAACGTTAGTTCGGTCGAAGGTACAATGATCTTACACGATGGTCGTACAGGATGGGCGATACTATGGCAGAGCGTCATGGAGGACGTACGACTTACCTTTTACGGGCGACAACGGATGTTTTATGGGTTCTTGTCGAGACCTTATCTTAATACAAGATTTGGATTATGACGTTCGTCTTACCTGTTCTGGTCGTGGTCGTAGATGTATGGAACTTGTAACGGGCGCACATTTGGATTAAGTCTTAAGATTTAGCATACCTAGCTTGAACACAAGAAATTTCTAATGTTTTTCGTCCAAGGCTTTGGTAAACAGGTCTGCTAACTGCTGCTCAGTATTTACGAAGTAGAGTTCAACTGTACCTCTTTCGACGCGATCCTTAATAAAATGATACCGAACGTCGATGTGCTTCGTCTTGGTGTGTTGGACCGGGTTGCTTGATATGGAAATTGCGCTCTTCGAGTCACAGTAGATCGGGACTTTGACATACGTAAAGCCGTAGTCTTTGAGTTGCGTCCTCATCCAGATTACTTGGAAACAGCAGCTTGCGGCGGCTACATACTCTGCCTCGGCAGTTGACGTGGAAACGCATTGTTGTTACTTCGATGCCCAACTCACTAGGCTATCTCCCAAAAATTGAATGTGCCCTGAGGTGCTCTTGCATTCCAACATGCATCCCGCGTGATCCGCGTCAGAGTAAGCGGATAGACCAAAACCTGTCTCTTTCGGGTACCAAAGCACAAGATCAGCAGTACCACGTAAATAACGAAAAATTCGTTTAACGACATTGCAATGAGACTCTTTAGGGTTTGACTGATAACGGGCGCAAAGAAATGTCGAAAACATGATGTCCGGTCTACTGGCAGTTAGGTACATTAAAGAACCGATCATTCCCCGATACAATTTGGGGTTGACAGCCTTTCCATGAGGATCGACGTCAAGCTTTGTATTGGTTGCCATGGGAGTTTTCATTGGTGAGGACTGGTCCAATTGGAATTTCCGAAGAATATCCCGAATGTATTTGGACTGGTTTATGAAAATTCCTGTCGACAGTTGTTTAACTTGAAGACCAAGGAAAAAGTTCATCTCACAAAGCATACTCATTTTAAAAAAATTTCCCATGAGAGTGGCAAAGTTCTTTGCATATAAAGGACTACTAGAACCGAAAATGATGTCATCGACATATACCTGGACTAGAATTATGTGACCCTTTTCGTTCTTGATAAACAGTGTAGAATCAATGGTACCTCGAGTGAACTCGACTTCTAACAAGAACTTTGACAGTGTGTTGTACTATGCTCGCGGAGCTTGCTTTAATCCGTATAGTGCCTTGTCTAAGATGTAGACATGATCAGGCTTCGAGTCATCCACAAATCCGTCGGGTTGCGACACGTAAACTTCTTCTTGGAAGTTGCCGTAAAGAAAGGCTGTCTTCACGTCCATTTGGAAGACCGTGAAGTTCTTGTGTGCGGCATAAGCGAGAAACATACGGATTGCCTCGATGCGTGCTACCAGAGCATAGGTCTCATCATAGTCGATCCCATCTTGTTGTCGGTACCCTTTGGCCACAAGATGCGCCTTGTTGTGAACAACGATGCCGTCTTCGTCCTTTTTAGTTTTGAAGATCCATTTGGTGTCGATGACCGTCTTGTGCTTAGGACATGGAACCAGTCGCCATACCTTTAGAGCTTCGAATTGATTTAGCTCTTCTTGAATGGCTTTGATCCAGTCTGGATCTTCGAGTGCTTCGCGTACGTTCGTCGGCTCAATCTTGCTTAAGAAGCCAGAAAATAGACAGAAGTTGGCGGAAGCGCCTCGTGTACGAACAGGAGTCGAGGGATCACCGATGATCTGATGTAGGGGATGGGCCTTCGTCCATTTGGTGGAGTGCGGAAGCGGCTGCTGGGTAGAGTGAGATGCGTCCGGCTCCACGTATGAACCAGATGGAAGGTCTTGAACCGCTTCAAGAGTAGCAGTCCTGTTTCTTGGAGGAAGTGGGGGAGGATTCGTCGATGGTTGAACAACTTCTGGTTCCGAGGAGTTCAGAGGTTGAGCATCGGTTGTAGCAGATGACGAATCAGTAGGAGCTATCTCAGAGATTATAGGTTCCTCCGGGGGGTTTACAGTACCAGTTGCATGCGTATCTGAAGATGACGGTTGAGCTGTCTCTATTGATGTTGTTGGCGTGCTCGTAGAAGGAGGTGGACCAGATAAAGCGGCCGAATCCTCGTTGCGAGCAGCTTCAAGTCGCGGTTGCGCTGAGACAGGAGCAGAAGAGCGAAGTATGTCATCATAGAAATATTGAAATAGTAAATCTAAATCAGAAGAGTCAGCATTCGATCAAGATGCATGATTCGGATTTACTGTTGCTTGTGCAGATCCCGAACTCGAAGGTCCGGAAGCTAGCACTCTAGTTAAACCGAGTTCTGAACTGATTTGTTCAGAAGCCAAATCAGCGGCTTCGTCGAATGTCACGTTTATGCTTTTATCAATGGATTTGGTCCGTTTGTTGTAAACGCGATACGCCTTAGCCCGCGTGGAGTAGCCGATGAAAACTCCTTCGTCCACCTTGGGGCTGAATTTCCCGAGATCATCTTTGCTTGGGAAAGCATTGTGCGGGCAGCTTCAACGAGAGTACGGTTCCGTCTTTCCACCACTCCGTTTTGCTGAGGAGTGCGTGCCGCAGAGAAGGTGTATGTGATGCCCACTGACCTCAGATAGTCATCCACCTTTTGATTCTTGAACTCCGTCCCGTTGTCAGTTAAGATGGACTGAACGTGTTGAAGCTTGTTCTTCTGGACAGTCTTCAGGTGATCAATAATGAGCTCCGGAGTTTCGTCCTTCGAGCGTAAGAATATCACCCAAGTGTAGCGTGAGTAGTCGTCCACCATCACAAGCACGTATTTGCGCTTATTGATGCTCGGAACACGCATTGGACCACAAAAATCCATATGAATGAGTTCGAGGGTCCGGGACGTGCTCGGAGTTGCCTTCGGCGGATGTGATGCGCGCTTCATCTTTCCCTTTTCGCATGCCCCACAGAGACGATCCTTCACGAACGGAAGTTGGGGCACGCCTCTGACGTGTCTGCCTAACACCAGTTGATTGATACTTCTGAAGTTGAGGTGTGAAAGACGTCTATGCCATAGCCAAACTTGATCAGAGTCGGCTTTTGATAAGAGGCAGACAGGTTTGTCGGATTTGATTGTTGCGAGGTCAATGGTGTAGAGATTGGTCTTTCGAGTCCCAACCAGTAGCTCTTCTCCGTCGTTATTGAGGATTCTACACCTTGTGGCTTTGAAGCTGACCTCGAGATCCTTGTCGCAGAATTGACCAATGCTGAAGAGATTGTGTCCTAATCCTACGACGTGGGATACCTTCTTGATTGTTATCTTGTCTTGTACGATGTCGCCGTAGCCCACGATCGGCGACTTCTCGTTATTCCCAAATCTCACGTGTCCGCAGTATTCTTCTTTGTAGTTCGTGAGAAGCTCCCTTCTTCCGGTCATGTGCTTGGAGCATCCAGAGTCTAAGTACCACACATGACCGTTCTGCAAAACAAGATTAGTGACGTTTATGTACCCAAATTTGTTTGGGTCCTGGGGGGTTAGATTTGGCACTGCCTGGGAAGCTTGCTTTGTCCCAGCTTTCCCTTTAGGTGCATGATTTATACCGGTAGAGGGAACTGGTTTTGGCACTTGTTTCCTCTTCGGTGCAGAATTTACACCTTTAGTAGGAACATATTTTGTGGCAGCTTTCCACCTGGGTGCCGGTTTAACCCCAGTAGGAGCAACTCGTGTAGAAATGGGGTGAGTCTCCCGATGTGGTTTAACCGCTTGATTGGTACCCCGTTGGGAATGGTGTTTTTGCTTATTATTGTGGGGTTTTTGCTTATGAAATAGGTTACCAACAAAATAAGGCGCATACCAATCATTAATGTGAATATCATCAAAATCATTCCAACCACAATTAGAACAACATAAACAATCATGCGATAACTGAATCAATTGATTAAGAGAATTAACTTTAACGGGAAAAGAAACATCAAAATGGTTCCACTGATTCCAAGCATAATTGTCTTTGTCTATTCTAGAATTAAAAACAGGTGGGGAAGACTTTGACGTATCCTTCTTGACATATTCCCTCTTTAGCCACTTTGGTGTTTCTTTATTAGCGCGACCATTTTTATCTGAAACAACAGGGACAGAATGAACAGTGACTTTAGGAGGAACTGTATTGTTGGTTGGCAAAGGTCCGGTCTCTTGCCTCGGCTGTGATTTCCTTTTAGAAACTGGTTAGAAGTTTGTTTTGATTGAGAAATCTTGATCACAGCTGGGGCCTTTGTGTTAGAACATTGACCTTTTTGAAAATCGACCGTATGATTCACCACAGGGGATAAAAAATCAGTGTGACTTGGAAGAGGTTTGTCAAAGGGGAATGACTCAAACTCTTCATCACAGTTACCTTCGGAGTTCATGTACTCTGAAAAATCTATCTTGGGAAGTACTGGACTAGGATCAGGTGAGGAAGGTGAGGAACACTTTGTGCTTTCGGTTGTGTGCTTTGGGGAATTCGGTGCGGAAGCATATGAAAAATCAGAATTTAAATTCCTTTTAACATACTCATCTTGAGAAACTTCATTTTCTTGCAAAGAGATATTTCCTATAATGGCTTTACACGAGGATGTGTCAGATGAGTTAGAGGAAAGTTCAGGTGAAAATTGCTTCGCATTTTGGAGCAAGTCAAGCTGCACTTGGAGTTGACTATTTATCATATGCTCTTTCATCGTTTCTCTTGTCACTTCAGACAGTTTTGATGAGAGCGTATTGATTTCCCACTGAAATTTTTCCTTTTCCTTACTTAACACACCGTCGGATTTCTCAGATTTGAGTTTCTCAATCTCAGAGATGAGCACTTTCGTTTCGTTTTGAAAAATAGACCTCTCTTTCTCAAACGACTCCTCCAACTCAACAATCTTTGCTTCCAAGATGAGAGGGGGAACATAGAGTTTAAACTCATCCGTCTCAGTCTTGGTTGCAGGTGCTAGATCCTCATCCTTTTTGGAGGAATCCTTGGGTGTAGCTACCTTGTAGGGATCGAAGTAGTCATTGGAAAGGTACTTTTTGTCCTTTTGATACGAGTAGTTTAAAGGTTCATAACAAAATGGAAGTTGAATTCCTCGCTTGTATGTGCGCTTATGTTCCTCGGTTTCCTCTTCCTTTTCTGGTTCAAGAGGACCAGTCCATTGAATTGCGTACTCCGGATACTTTTTATCTAACCCATAACACGTAAAATCATACAGAGTAGGAACTTGATATCTTCCCTTTTTCAAATAGTGTGGGTTATCATATCCGATTCCCCATTCTTTGTTAAAGTACGTGAACTCTTTGGGTTTGTTCAAAAAAATGGTTTGATCAGTTTGACCCCTTTTGTGGAGTTTGGTTTCAAGATCAAGAATTTTGGCCACATACTCCTTGTGTTGAATTTGAAGAGAAGAACATTGATAAGTAATGTCTTCTTTCTCATTAAAGCACTGATCAAACTGACGTTGGAGATCAGATAATTTGGCCCTTAAGTCTTTAGGTGCTAATGACAGATTTTTGCATTTAATGGTCAAGTTAGCATTTTCAGACTTATACTTCTCAGTTAATTTCATTTGAACATTAAGCTTTTCAGTTATTGAACTAATTTCAAGCTTTTGTTCTTCATATGTGGCCTTGAGGGAGTTTGCCTTTTTGGTGATAGCATGCACTTGATGTGTGAAGTTTTGTAGGCAAGAATCACATACCTGATTTGTTTTTGCCTTTTCTTTATCCGTAGACGATTGATATCCCATGAAAGCATCAGCACCTTCATAATCGTTATCATCATCAGATCTTCCTAGCCAATACTCATTTTCAACGAACATTGTCTCCCCAGCCTCCTTCTGTCTGGCCAGTGCAAGCTTGGCCTCATAGTAGTGAGAGTTCTTCAATGTAGGCTGACGGCAGTCTTTAGCGAAGTGACCGAGTTTCTCGCAGTTGCAGCATTTCACAAGTTCATCTCTCTTCTTCCGGTCACCTTTCTCTGTCTCCTCCTTCTTCTCAGATTGATCTTGCTCTTCTACCTTTTTCTTTCCTTCATACCGATCCTTATAGTCATGACGCTTATTGGAGGAAGTGGAGTAGCGTTGACTATTGGAAGATGGCTTCTTGTAGAACTGTTGTTTTTGAAAGGATTTAGTCAGAAGGGCAATAGCTTTCATTAGGTCTGATACGTCACCATCAGCATCACCGTCTTTCTCGTGTTCAGGTTCTGACTCGGAGGAGCTTTGATGTGGACCGCGTCTGGATTGGCTGCCCGAAGATTTCCCTAGTTTGGAAGTCATGAGGGCAATAGGATCAGCAGATGGTTTTGGCTCATTCTTCTTCTCTCCCAGAAGCTCATTCACTTCATCTTCGTCTTGGAGAAGTGTCTCATACAGTTCATTGATGCAGATGTTCTCTATCAAGTTGTTGTGCTTGAAATGAGAAGCATACACTTTCCATTCAGGTAGCAAGTTGTTGAGGAACTTTAGTGCGTTCTCAGTATTGGAACGAACAATATTATTCTTGTTCAGTTCATTGAGGAGTAGACAGAATCATTCATAGGTCTGGGTGAGGGATTCACCGTTGCGCTGCTTGAACCCATCGAACTTGGTTATTGCGCTATTTATCTTCAGCTGATTTCCTACAACGCTCCCACGCATCATTCTGGCTACTTGGTCCCACATGCCCTTAGCCGTCTCTTTGTAACTATCTATGGCAGCGTAGATGGAATTAGGAAGAGCTTGAATCAGATATCTCTTTGCATGCTTTTCACCTTCAATCATGGCACTTTCAAATTTTGTCATCTCAGCAAGAGTCTTGTCCTCACGTCGAGCTACTGCAGTTGAAGTTGCAGCTATGTCCTTCATTGGCTTGGGAATTGGGCCATTATCCAGAGCTCTCTTGATGTACTCATAGTTGTCCTTGGACTCTATGAAGATCATGAACCTATCTCGCCATTGGTTGTACTCGTTCGGATAGAGACACTGTGGCTTGGTGTCAGTGCCAATTGCGAGAGCATCACGAGAAGTAGACATCTTTGGTTGCAACGGAGTGATCGTCAGACGGGTTGATCGATTCAGAGTGTAAACCTAACGCAATGTATTAAGAGTGATGTCCTAACGCAGGTTCTACAAGTGATTGGACTAAACAGAACTTACTGGATAGGAATCCAAATAAGTGATCTGATCTGGAAGTGTCTGGATCAGATTTGATGCAAGTAGATCAATAGGAAACAAAAGTGTCCGGATAAGAGGAAGAGTCCGGATAACTTGAGTTGTCCGGATAACCAAGATTACCGGATGGCTTAAGTTACCGAATAGAAATCTGAAGCAAGAAGTTTCCGGATACACTGAAGTTTCCGGATACAATAAAGTTTCCGGGTACAATGGATTGTCCGGATAAGATAGGTCCGGAAACACTGAGTTTCCGGATACAAATGTTACCCGGATTGTATAAGGAAAAGTGACTTACCCGGATTGCAGAACTTACCCGGAAAGATGAGGAGTCCAGATGGAATAATTACCTGAACGAATTACCCAGAAAAGTGACGAATCCGGATGGAATAACACAAACGTCCGGACACCTTGAAGTTATCCGGAAACGACGGCTTGTTTATCCGGAAAAATCGGCTATTTGCTCAAATCGATCGAATTTTCGATTAGGGTTGCCCAAAATCGATCCTAGAAGATTAGTATCAATGCCAAACACAAAAATAACACTAATCCAATCGATTTCAATGCAAAAACAACAAGTTTTGATGGTTAAAATCGGATTTTTTATCAAGAACACTACCAAAAACTTTTGATCTTAAATTGCTAAATTAATCACTCAAACGATCGAATTGGAATGCGAAAATTTGCAGAATTACTCACAAGTATAATACTAACACAACCCAATAAACAGAATTGAACAATTTAGCCAGAATCAAGATTTCGAAAATTCAAGATGAACATATACGGGAAAAGTCAAAGTCTTACCAGAAATCACTAGAGAGGCTTTGAATTGAATCCGTCCGTCTGCTCTGATACCAATTGTTAGAACCAGATCCGTGCAACAATATATAAGTCGTAATGATAAATCAATAAGAACAATGATTTCCAACTGTCATCCCTTTCATTAACTTTCAGAGAGAATTTACAATAAGAGTTTAGAAAGTAAAAGGATGATTAGCTTGTTTTTCCAAGCTAATCTTACATTAAATACATTGGACCCGTGGTTAACAAGCCCACGGCCCGTTCACTAAAAGGCTCTAATTTAAACAAATACAATTCAACCCTTGAACTTTAAATCAACTATAAAACCTGTCCTAACATAGGTTGTTTCCGCAAACCTTGTGTTGTACTCGTTTGTTAGGACCATAAATGTCCTACACATTAGAAAGTTATATAAAGAATTATATAGAGTTTAATTAGTTTAATTGATTGTTTGTAAAAGCCTCATAATGATAAATGGGCTTTAGTGTTTAATGGGCTTGGGCCTAGTCTGTCATAGGCCCAAGTATAAATAGTATTGTTAGCCTTAGAAAATAGGCTAATTAATCGTTTTAATTAATCTTGATCATCTGTAAAGAAACTCTCTGAAAGCTTAATGCAATATATGGATGACAAGGTGAAATCATATTGACTGTTCATTAATTCTATTGATTTCATTGTGTATGCACTAACCTGGAACTCACAACTGGTATCAGAGCATATGGACGATTCAATTCAAGGTGATTCAAAAGGTTTCTGGTAAGATTTATTGAGTTTAGTCGACTGTGTTCTTGGCACTCAAAAATTCATATTTTGATTCTGATAAAATTGCTTGTTTTCGCGTATTGCATTCGATTAGCATTGATCTTATAAGCGTTTCTGCAATGTTTCTAATCCTAATTCGATCATTTGAATAGTTTTAAGCAAAATCAAGTTCACTAGTTATTTTGCTTCAAAATCGATTAGGGTTTTGTTATTTTTGTGTTTTGTTAGGTTTCTAATCTTTCAGGAACGCTCTTAGCAACCCTAGTTGAATCTCTATCGAGTTTGGTATTCACAGCCACAGTTACCGGATACCACAACCGCACATTCCGGAACTTCGCAAAACTTCCTGGGTAAGTTCTCTTTTCTCGCTACTTCCCGGACAAAATTGATCCGGTAACCAAAAAGTTCCCGCTAAATCCAATTTATTCGGGTAACTCAAAGTTTCCGGTTGATTTTCTTTCCGGACAGAATTGTATCCGAAAACTTTGTCAATCCGGAAGTCATTCAGACACTCATCTTTCCAGTAAGTATTCTCATTCGGTAACCTTTACTTTCCGGTAAGTATTTTATTCGGTAACTTTCACTTTATCCGGTAAGCTTATCTCTATCCGGTAAGCTTATTTCATCTGGTAACTGCCTATTATCCGGTAAGTTCTGCTTTATCCGGATACTTTGTGCTATCTGAACACTGCACTCACATCTGATCCGGACACTTCCAGATCAGACACCATTTCATCCGGATTCCTATCCGGTAAGTTCTGTTTAGCTAGTTTCTTACCAGTTTTACTCTACATCACTCTTATAACCTGCGTTAGGACTTCCACTCATAGTGCCTTGCGTTAGGATTCCACATTGAATCGAACTATCGTCTGACGATCACATTAGTGCAAATACCAAAGATGTCCCGCGACGCTCTTGCTATCGGCACCGATTCCAAGCCACCGACCCTCTACCAGGGAGAATATAGCCAATGGCAGGACAGATTCCTCATATTCATTGAATCGAAGGACAACTACGAGTACATCTGGCGTGCTCCATCTGATGGCCCACAAGCTGAACCCATGAATATCATTCCAGCACAAGAAGAAGGCGGTGAAGCTCGAACTGAGCCCAAGAAGTACTTGGAGATGACCGAAGAGGAAAAGGGCATGTTTGATGGCGAAAAGCATGCTAAGAGATATCTGGTTCAGGCTCTACCAAATTCCATCTACACAGCCATATACAGCTACAAGTACACATCAAAGGGCATGTGGGATCAGGTAGAAAAGATGATGAGTGGGAGCAAAGTTGGCAACCAACTGAAGATCAACAACTGCATAACCAAGTTTGATGGTTTTAAGCAGCGCTCCGACGAATCACTCTCACAGGCCTATGAACGATTTTGCCTACTACTGAATGAGCTCCACAAGAACAAGATCAATCGATCAAAAACGGAGAATGTGCTCAAGTTTCTGAACAACCTCATACCTGAATGGAAAGTGTTCACTTCTCACATCAAACACAACCATTTGATGGAGAACGTTGCAATCCATGAGCTCTACGAGATGCTTCTACTGGACGAGGATGAAGTCATGGAGATACTAAGCAACCAGAAGTCCGCCTCCAAGTCCCATGCTGATCCACTTGCTCTTGTTTCTTCAAAACGAGGCAAATCTTCTAGCCGTCGATCCAAACGAACCCAAGAGCCGAGTGAATATGAACCAGAATCCGAAGAAGAGGAAGAAAGCAATTCTGATCCTGAACTGACTATTGTAAAGAAAGCAATGGCCCTGCCTCCAGATCTTTCCAGCAAAAGAAGTTTTTCAAGAAACCTTCATGCCTCCAGGTCAAAATCAGGTTGAATAGAAGTTCAAGGGTTAATTTGTTATTTATCATTTTGAGCATTTAATGTGTAAAGGGCCATGGGCTTGAATGATATAGACCCATAGTATATAATGTCTTGTAAGCCTTAGTTTAGGCTAGTTGTCATATTTCACTTTCAATTGCATTGTAATTCTCTCTGATTAATGAAAGTTATATGGATGGCGTATTGAAATCATACTGATTGTAATCTACATATTGATTTCTACTGTTTGTTGCACTGATCTGGAACTCACAATTGATACGAGCATACGGACAATTCGATTCAAAGTGATAAAAGGTTTCTGGTAAGAATTCTATCCAAGTTTTCGACTGTGTTTTTGGCATTCAAACTCATATTTTGATTCGGTGAAAATTGCCTGTTTTTGTTTATTGCATTCCGTTTGTATTATCATTATAAGCGATTCTGCAATTTTTCGTAGCCTAATTCGATCATTAGCAGATTCAAGTTCTTGGTTTTTGGTTTCTCTTCATCACAAAAATCGACTTTTTCTATCAAAAACTTGTTATTTGGCTTCAAATTCGATTTGGGTATTGTTAATATTGTGTTTTGTCAAGTTTCTAACCTTTCAGGAACAAGTTTAAGAAACCCTAATCGATTTCCAATCGACATGGAAACCACAGCCGCACATACAGGACGCACCGCCGTGGTTACCGGAAGTTCGCTATCTTACCGGGTAAGATTCCATATTTATCTCTTGTTACCGGGTAACTCAAAGTTTCCGGATAACCTTACACCTTACCGGTTATTTCATTACTTTCCGGACATCACTCCCGGTAAGTCCCAGATACCGGACATCACTCCCGGTAAGTTCTTCTAACCGGATATATTACCCGGTTACCTCGTACCCGGTAATCTCAGCATTTCCACATCCGGTAAGTTCTCTTCATCCGGTAAGTTCCCTCACCCGGTAAGTTCTCTTGTTTCACTTCATTCGGTAAGTATTCTTTTTATCCGGTATCTATATTCTATCCGGTAAACTGACTTCATCCGGTAAGCCGTAGTTATCCGGTAACCTGAGTTTATCCGAACACTCCTGCTACCCGGATACTTCTACTAATTGAACACTCACACACACAATCTGATCCGGACACGTCCAGATCAGACATCTTCTATCTGGATTCCTATCCGGTAAGTTCAGTCTAGTTGATTTCTTACCTGTTTTAGCATAAACCACTCTTAGAACCTGCTTTAGGACACCACTTTTAGTGCCTTGCGTTAGGATCTCACTTTGAATCGAACACATCGTCTGACGATCACATTAGTGCAACTTAAGATTTCTTCGCACGACGCTCTCTCTATCGGCACCGACTCTAAGCCGCCTTACCTCTACCAAGGTGAATACAGCCAGTGGCGAGATAGATTCTTGATTTTCATCGAATCTAAGGATAATTTTGAGTTCATCTGGCGAGCTCTATGTAATGGGCCAATACCCAAACCCATGAAGACCATTCAAGCTACTGCAGCAGGCGGTCAAGCTCGCGCTGAAGATAAGACACTGGCAGAAATGACTGTGGACGAAAGAGGCATGATTGAGGGTGAAAAACATGCCAAGAGATATCTCATGCAGGCTCTACTCAACTCGATCTACACAGCCATAGATAGCCACAAGGAATCATCAAAGGGTATGTGGGATCAGTGGAGAAAATGATGCGCGGGAGCAGAGTCGAAAACCAACTGAAGATTAACAGCTGTATAACCAAGTTTGATGGTTTCAAGTAGCGCACTGGCGAATCTCTCTCCCATGCCTATGAACGTTTTTGTCTCCTCCTCAACGAGCTACACAAAAACCACATTACTCGATCTAACACGGATAACGCCCTCAAGTTTCTAAACAACCTCTTAACTGAGTGGAAAGTATTTGCCTCCCATATCAAGCATAACCACTTGATGGAGAATGTAGGTATCCACGAGCTCTATGAGATGCTTCTTCAGGACGAAGATGAAGTGATGGAGACTCTGAGAGAAAAGAAGTCTGCGTCCAAGCCACCTGCGGATCCACTAGCTCTTATGTCTTTAAAACGAGGCAAATCTTCTGGTCGTCGTTCCAAACGTGTCCAAGAGCCAAGTGAATCAGAGCCAGAATCTGAGGTAGAAGAGGACAGTGATTTTGATCCTGAATCAACAGCTGTGAAGAAAGCAATGGCTCTGCTCTCCATATCCTTCCAGCAAAAGAAGTTTTTTAAGAAGCCGACGTCTAATAATCAGCGCTACTCCACCTCCTGCAACAAGCGCCATGATTATCAAGACAAATATGAAGGAAAGAAGAAGGCAGCTGAGAACAAATCAGCTGATCACAAGGAAGAACGCAAACCTGAGCCGAAGAAAAAGGACGAACCTGTCACCTGCTACAACTGCGGGAAATTGGGGCATTTTTCCAAAGATTGTAGAATTCTGTCGTGAAGAATGCACACTATTACAAGGCAAACCTTGCATTGGCAGAACAAAAGGAAGCAGGAGAAGCACTGTTTGTCGAAGATGACCACTGGTTGGGTCGATCTGATAGTGAAAGCGACTCTGAAGGTGCTGATGCTTTTTTGGGCTACCACTCTCCTGCTGAAGAAGAAAAGGCAAAGTTGTGTCAGGTATGTGAACCTATCTATCAAGACTTTCTTAAACAAATGCAACCTCTGATTGATCGGATAGATTCCTATAAGGCCACCGCTGATGAACAACTGCTTGAAATTAAGTCCTTAACTGAAAAGCTAGATGTTCAAAAGAGGATAACTGAAAAGTACAAGTCCGAAAATGCCAATTTAAAAGAAAAAAGCAAAAATCTTTCAATAGCACCCACGGACTTAAGGGCCAAGATATATGAACTGTTAGCTTCAATCTTCCTAATCATAGAAGTAATTAGAAGTAGTGAAAATAGGCCAAGTGAAGAAAGCCTCTTACAGAGGCTCTGCCGAACTTACCGAGAGATCAAGGTCAATAAGCTACAGAAGCTAAAGAGGCGCCCTACAGAAGCTCTGTCATACGCGCAAAGAAGACCAATGACTCGGAATCCGGTGAAGACTTCTCTACAAAGGACCAGACCACAGAACCTCTGTAATACTTTACAGAGCCTCTGTGATCCTCTTCAAAGACTTCAAAGATATTTATAATATCTTGCTACTGTTACAGGACCTGTTCATCAACTTGCATGGTAGCATGCCCTGTCCAACTGCAACGTGTCAAACTCTGATTGGATTCAATAGGGCTTAGTACATTATAGACGTCTGTTGCATTAAATGCAATACAGGACGTCCAAACTGTTCATGCCATCCGTCCAACTATTCATACCATCCATTATGAATAGTAGCTTATGCTTTATGGTCCCCTTAGAGTAGTATATAAGGAAGACTCATGTTGAGTTCTTCCTATCGATCGAACAATCGAAACAAGAATTTAAGAGAGAAAAACATCACAAGAACACACAGCTTAAACACTTTGAGAGTCATATCTGTTTTAAAGCTTTGCTTACTCACTGTTCTTGAACCTGTTCTTAATATATATATTCAGTAAAATTTGAGATATTATTTCCTATTCACTGTTTATTTATATTGTGTTCTAAATCTATCAAACATATCTGTTAGTTCTTCAAATACGCTTCCGCATCAAACTCAAACTTGAACTAATAGATCTGATAATCTTGTTTAAACAAAACGGGAACCAACAATTGGTATCAGAACAAAGCTTGATTTTCAATATCAAGTGATCCTCTTTGTTACAAGATTAGTGATAGACATCATTCCTTTTTTAGCTTATTCCTCATTTCTAGGATAAAACTCCATTAAAGTGTACTCTGGGAACTGTTCAAACCCAGAAAACTTTCCAGATCATCAGACTCATACTCTTTAATCATACTATCTTTTCAGAACCTTAACAATGACAAATACAAATAACTTCTTTACTGCTGGTTCACTCACCAAGCCTCCTACTCTCCTACGAGATGAGTATCCTCAATGGAAGATAAGAATGGTTCATTTCTTTGAGGGTACTGAAAAAATTATAGTACAATATCTTTACAACCTTCCTCCTGTTCCCATGATAGCAGTACCACGAGTACCAGCTACTGCTGAATCTCCTGAAATCCCTGAACATCAAAAACCAAAGCCAAAAGAAGAATGGTCAAATGAAGATAAGGCAGAAGATGAAGTTGCACAGAAAACAAAAAGAATCTTGATAATGGCTATCCCCAACGAGCTTTTTCAATCCTTAGATGCATGCGAAACTGCACACGATCTTTGGAAAGAATTAGAAAGACAGTTGGAAGGGGGTGCTAAAACACAGAAGAACCGAAGGGCACAATACATAAATGAATATCATGCATTCAGAGCATCTGCAACAGAATCTCTGCAAACGACGTACGACAGGTTCAACTCTCTCATAAACAAATGTAGAAAGTCTGGCATTCACAGAACCTCGGAAGAAAATAATGTCATGTTTCTAAAGAGCCTGAATGATGAGTGGCTTCAATTGTCTATGTCTTTACAAACAAACCAAGATCTAGACTCATGGACACTCTCTGATCTCTATGGAACACTAGCTGCACAAGAGCCTCAAATAGCACAGGCTAAACCAATAGCCATTGCACCATACACATTGGTTAGTAAATCAACAGAGGCTACAGAGAGACCGAGAAATGAGAGAGCAACAGAGAAGAAGGAGAAGAAGAAGATAGTGATGGTTGATAGCGAAGAAGACGAGCTGATAGAGGAAGAAATAACTCTTGCATCATTAGCTAAATCATTGGCTCTATTGACAAGAGAGTTCAGAGGTAACCAAATAAATTTTGGAAATGACAGATATAGCAGAGAAAACCAGAGAGATAGAAGAGATGATGGAAGAAGAGAAGAATCAAGTGACCGACAGAGGTCAGACTACATAAATGATGACCAACAGAGGCTGAGCGACAGAAACTACAGAGGAAATGACCGACAGAGGTCAGATGACAAGGTAGGCCACACACAAGAATGCTACAAATGTGGTAAGCATGGTCATTACGCAAACGAATGCCGAACAGAGAAAGGTGGAGACCAACAGAAGTCCGACGATCGAACTGGAAACACCTCCCAAGGTTGCTTCAACTGCGGCAAGCCAGGCCATTTCGCAAAAGAATGCAGAAGTAGACAAAATCGCCCACAGAAGGACTCAGCTTTTTACAAAAAGAAGGCTGAATATTATACGCAAAAATCCCTGATGGCGAACAAAGGGCATTCTGAAGCAAATAAAGAGGACATCGAGTCAGACTCTACCTCTGATGATGAATTCACAACCAATGCTTTGTTCTGTGGCATGGCAGAAGTCGACTCCGGCACTGACAATGAGGTATCCATTTCAAACTCTACCTCTTGTATTAAATATATAGATAATGATTCAATTAGACTTAACATTGAACTGATTGAACTAAAAGAGATAAATGAAAGCATTCAGAAAAGACTCACCTTTAATGAGAGAGAAGTAAAGCTTCTCACTCATGAAAAAGCCAAAATTTTTGAAGAAAAGGAAAGAGTAGAAAAATATTGGAGCAAAAATGTAGATCCTTTAAAAAGCCAAATTTCTGAATTAACCTCTGCTTTAAAAATCAAAACTAAAGAGCTTTCAGTTTCTAGGAGTGAAACAACGGACATAAGAGCTCTCAAATAATACTTTCAAAAAGAGAGAGAGGTACTTTGGCAAGATCAACTCAGAAGAGAAGTTTTACTTAAAAACTATAAAGATGCACAGAAGGTGTATGAGAAAGTAAACTCACAAATAGGAAGACGAGATATAGGGTACGATGATATTACACTAGGTGTTGAAGGCAAAAGACTTAAACCTCTGTCTTCTTTGTTTGTAATAGGAAATACAAATAAACCATCTTTTCCAAACTTACTCTCTGTAAGTAAACGGGTTAAAATCTCTGTAGAACCTAACTTAAGGAAACATACGAAGTTGATCAATGTGTGGTTTGAAAACACAGATTCATCATCTTCAACCTCTGTCAATAGAGGAATCAAACCAAAGAAATATCTGAAAAAACAAGATCAGATTGGTATCTTCAAGTTTGGTAAACCAGAGACTCAAACACAGGTTGCTTTTCTCTGTATGTTAAATGTCGAAAAGAAATTATCTGCAAAAGCTCCTGAGTTTAAACCCATCTTTTTAGAAGAAAAACTTAAAAGATCAATTGAAAAAGAAATTTTGGAAGTTTTGAAATCAAATGTTTTAGAAAATCTCTGTACATCTTCGATAGATCAAATTCTCGCTGAAGAGATCTCATCAGAAACCGCTGCCATCTATGAAAGTTATTCTACAGATGAAGAAAGCTCGTACGATACATGCTCAGAAAATCCAGCCTCTGTCGAAAGAGATGACTCAACCTCTGTATATGAGGACGATTCAACCTCTGACAACTCAGAGACTGATTCTAAATCAGGGATAGTTCACTGTGACACATAGGATGTTAAATTCTCCTATGAGGTTCTTAACAGAACAATTTCTCCAAAAGAGAAAATCACAGAGATACCTATGTGTCCAGATTTTCTCAAAATGTGTATACAAGTCAAAACCTCTACAGAGCTTAAAAATCTGAAAAAGGCCTATGAAAATCCTAAAAGCTCAAAATTTTCAAAACCTTTAAGGCCTGAAGCTAACAAATCTCTTTCCTCTGTGACAGTGAAGACAGACGTTCACCACAGAAGAGACTCACAGAAGGCAGGACCTAAACAAGATTTTTGCAAACAACATTCTAGTATTCATAGATCTTCTTGTAATAAGAAATCTTATGTTAAGGAAGAATGTAATGCCTCTGTGGCTCAGTTCAATGAATTCAATGAAAAGTTCAAACAAATCACGTCTCATATTAAATACTGTCATTGTTTTGATCTTATGTTCAAATTGAAAAATCACTTCTCAAGTCCAGATTGCTTACTCTCCACTAAAATTCAAACTCCAAAGTCAAAACCTAGAGAGAAACAATCAGATCTTTCTACAAAAGATAAAATGTATTTCAAGAATGCTAAGGCAAACTTGAAAAATTCTAACAATATTGGACCCATATGGATATGGGTACCTAAGTCTCTGTGATTGTCTTACAGAAGCGATATGTGCCAATTTGGTATCTTGACTCCGGATGCTTAAGGCACATGACTGGCGACATAAGTTTACTATCCACGTACAAAGAAACACACGATGGTGGATCTGTAACTTTTGGAGACAACAAGAAGGGACACATCAAAGGCTATGGAGTCATACAGAAGGAAAACGTCTCTGTATACAAAGTTGCATATGTGAATGGCCTTAAACACAACCTACTCAGTGTAAGTCAACTCTGTGATACAGGATTTGATGTCTTGTTCAAAAGAACTTTCTGCTCTCTGCAAAGTGAAGACACATGAATGGAACTTCTGCGAGCCGAAAGAAAAGGTGATTTGTATCTTGCGAAAGTAAAGAAGCCTGGTTATGGCATAACAGGTTCTGTCACTTGAACTTTCACACCTTGGATAAACTGGTCAAACTTGATCTAGTTAAAGGTTTGCCTAATGTTAAATTTAATAAGGATCACTTGTGTTATGCATGTGAAATGGGAAAACTCAGAAGAGCTTCCCACAGAGGCAAAACAGATGTGTCTTGCACTAGGCCTCTGTACATGCTTCATGTCGACCTCTGCGGTCCCATTGCCATACAGAGCCTATGTGGCAAGAAATACATACTTGTCTTAATTGATGAGTACTCGCATTTCACATGGGTTGAATTTATTCGAAAGAAATCGGATGTTCCAGTCATCTTGATTAATCTAATGAAAAGAATCCAAGTTCTTTATGAATGCAGAATACAGAAGTTAAGAAGTGATAATGGCACAGAATTTAAAAACTTTGTCATTGAAGCCTATCTTTCTACAGAAGGAATATCACAGAACTTCTCTGCAGCACGCACTCTACAGCAGAACGGCGTAGTCGAAAGGAAGAATCGAACGCTCGTGGAGGCCGCAAGAACTATGCTATCAGCATACGGATTACCGATGAACTTTTGGGCAGAAGCGATTTCTACCGCTTGTTACACACAGAATCGGTCAACCATTGTGAAAAGACACATCAAGACTCCTTACGAACTGATCAACAAAAGGCGGCCAAACATCAAGTTTTTCCATGTGTTTGGATGTAAATGCTTTGTTTTAAACGACAGAGATTCAAGAGGAAAGTTTGAGGTAAAAGCTGACGAAGGCAAATTCATTGGATACTCTGCCACTTCCAAAGCCTACAGAGTATACCTTACAGGATCTCGCAAAATCGTAGAAAGTATCAATGTTTCTTTTGATGATTCATTCCAGAAGACTTCTGAGCAAATCAGTTCAGAACTCGAACTTAAAAGAGAAACACCTGGCATCTCACAAACGAAAGAAGACTTGAATCTTCTATTTTTAGAGATGTTCCACGATGACATTGATCCTTCTGTTGGAACCATCAGAGTTTCTGAAGAACCATCCTCTGTTGGACAAAATCCTACAGGTATGACTCTAACTGGTACAAATAATGCTTCATCTTCTTCTATAAATACTACAGATGCAAATGTCGAAGAAGAAAATGCAGAAGATGAAACATCAAGAAAAACGACCACAGAAGCTGCTGAAAAACAAACTCCACAATCCACAGAAGAACCAATTACAGAGGAAATTGAGGACCAAGACTATACGTCCTCAGAGGAACAAACTCCACCACCACTCATACCAATCATTCCACAAGCTGTAGGATCAACTACAAAGGCACACACTACTACAGAGGCAATACACGAAGAAGAAGAACAAGAAGCTTCTGAAGAAAGGTTCGATGACATTGATGACCATCTTCCACGCACCACTCAGTGGACAAAAAGCCATCCTCCAAGCCAAATAATCGGAGAACCTTCTGACTCAGTAAAAACCAGGTATGCCACTGCTAATTTTTGTTTCTTTACAAATTTTTTTAGTGTAATAGAACCAAAGAAGATTTCTGAAGCCCTAGATGACCCAAACTGGGTAGACGCCATGCAAGAAGAACTTATGCAGTTTGAGCGTAACAGAGTATGGACTTTAGTACCTCTGCCACGAGGGAAACAGGCCATTGGGACTAAGTGGGTCTACAGAAATAAGAAGGATGAAGATGGAGTGATCATCAGAAACAAAGCACGATTGGTGGCCAAGGGTTATAGACAAGAAGAAGTCATAGATTACGATGAGACATTTGCTCCTGTTGCACGGCTCGAAGCAATAAGATTATTCTTAGCCTTCGCAGCTCACAGAGGTTTTAAAGTCTATCAGATGGACGTAAAATCAGCTTTTCTCAACGGTGAAATCCAAGAAGAGGTTTACGTAAATCAGCCACCAGGGTTTGAAAGCTCAAAGTTCCCAAGGCATATATACTACCTTGAAAAGGCTCTGTACGGACTGAAACAGGCTCCAAGAGCATGGTACGAACGACTTTCTACCTTCCTTCTAGTAAATGGCTACGACAGAGGTACAACAGATACTACCTTATTCTATAAACGTAAAAACAGTGAAATAATGCTTGTACAAATCTATGTGGACGACATAATTTTGGGTCTTCTAATACAGAACAGTGCAAAAGTTTTGAAAAACTCATGCAGAGTGAGTTTGAAATGAGTATGATGGGAGAATTAACATTCTTCCTCGGACTCCAAGTCAAACAAACATCAGAGGGAATTTTTATAAATCAGGCCAAATATGTCTCTGACATTCTTTTCAAGTATAGTGTCTCTGATACCTCTGCAATGAAAACTCCAATGGCCACTGGAAATAAGTTATCCTTAGATCCAGATGGCATCTCTGTAGAATGCACTCTCTACAGAGGCATGATTGGATCTCTATTATACTTAACTGCAAGCAGACCTGACATTATGCATGCCACATGTCTTTGTGCACATTATCAAGCTAATCCTAAGAAATCACACTATGATGCTGTGAAAAGAATCTTTAGATACCTAAAGGGGACCAAAAATCTCGGTCTCTGGTATCCACAGAACTCTGGTTTTAGTCTTAAAGCTTATACAGATTCAGACTATGGAGGATGAATGCTCGACAGAAAGAGTACCTCTGGGAGTTGTCAATTCCTAGGTGGTAAACTAGTCAGTTGGACTTCCAAGAAGCAAAATTGTGTCTCAACATCCACTACAGAAGCTGAATACGTTGCTGTTGCAAGATGTTGTTCTCAGGTTCTATGGATGAAGACTCAGCTAAAAGACTACGGCCACATCTTATTCAAAATACCCATCTTCTGTGATTCCAAGAGTGCCATTGCTATCTCTGCCAATCATGTGCAACACTCAAAAACCAAGCATATCGATATAAGATACCATTTCTTGAAACATCATGTTGAATACGGTACAATCGAGATGCATTTCGTGCCCACAGAATACCAACTCGCGGACTTATTCACCAAAGCTTTAGACGAGAAAAGATTCAATTTCTTGGTGGGTAAGTTAGGAATGATCAATATGATGTGAAAATCCTCTGTAAGTATAGCTTTATCTTCTGTAAATATGTATATATTTCTATTTTGCTTTACTTATTGCGTTGATTGATTTATTTCTGTATGTAAATTCTCAATCTTAAAAATTTCTTGAAATCTCAGAGCTTCTGTGGGTCTACTCATAACCTCTGACAACCCCTACAGAACCTCTGGAAAACATGACCTATGTTCTATGCAAAACTTATCATTCATTGATCCAAGCATAGGTCAAGGGGGAGCAAAAGGAAATTACTTGATCTACAGAGGTGAATCTATATCGACAGAAGTCAGACATCACTGCCGAGAAAAGAAGAACCAAAAGGTATGCCTCTCGCACAAAAGGTTTTTGAAAACAGTTTTCTAGGACACAAATTGTCAAATATGTCCTAAAAATACTGAGAATAACATTTCAAAAATCAAAAGCTTAAAAAGTTTCATAAAATTCGAATTAGGAGAAATTTAAGATCATAGAGCTTCTGCTGAGCTCAACAGAGGTTCTGCCAGAAATATGCTCTGTGATCCCAAATTAACCCTCTATCGATCTTTTGGAATGTTATCTCGGAAACCGAATACATACACCATGACCTTCACGAACAAAATTTTTTTCATAACAGTTTTCTCGGACACCAACTTTCAAATATGTCCGAAAAACATCTCTTAAAATAGATCAAAAATTGGATGATCAGAAAATTTAATAGAATTTTTGTTATGAGATTTTTTCCCTCATAGAGCTTCTGCTGGCCCTCACAGAGCTTCTGCAAGTTCCAACAGAGCCACAAAACCTCTGCGAGTAAAAACTCTTAACTAAAAATCCTATTGATCCTCTCCAATGCATTTACAAACGTTTTGGTTAAAGAAAAACCCCACAGAAGTCATGATAACAATGAGATTTATGAGAAAGGGATAAACATCAAAGATTTTCAAGATCACAGAGCTTCTGTAAATTACAGAAGTTCTGTCAATCTGTTACTTGGCATTTCTGTAGTAATAACGGTTACTTTTACTGAGAGTGAATCACATGTGGCTAAGAACAACCCCACGCGCCTAACATTAATGGGCCGCGCACGACATCCTGTCATCTTCTGACATGGCCTACGTGTCCCATTTTCATTGGGCGTACATAGAACGTTTTCTGTGGAAAGTTGTAGCCGCCGTTCTAACTTGAGTACGGATTCCAAATTTTAATCCATTACCATATATTTTACTCTTTCGAATTCTACCATTTTACCCACTTATAAAAACCAAGCTTACCCTCTCATAAACTTTTTACAAACTCTCATTCTTCTCCGGCGAAACCCTGAAAAAAAACCCTGCAAGTATCTTATTCCCATTACCAAATGGCTTCATCTTCTCAATCTATCTCCCATGCACACTCTCCGGCGAAGTCACCAGAACATTCACCTGCTCATTCTGAACATTCAGAAACCCCAACCTTGCCCAAAACATTGAACTAGAAGATTTCGGCGATTCAGCAAACTTTGCTCCAACCACACATCTTCAAAACTTCATAGCAAAGGATCATTTCGAAAAGGTACTACCAATCAAATCCAACAATTGTTATTTGGTCCCCTCACCCACTGCTTTCGGCGAAGCCCATGCCATTCTTCTAAACATAATGGAAAATCATATCCTCTTCCCTTTACTCTCAAGAACCCCAAAGAAAATTCCAGTTAGATATTTGAACCAGTTTTGGCAAAGTTGCTGATTTGACAAAGATGATTCTCTTATCAAAGGGTACATTTCAAAACCTGACAAATCTGAGCATCTGGAAATCAAGTTCAATAGAACAATGTTTTCACTTGAATTCAACCTACCAACAAGGGGTCTTCTTGGATTGAAGAAGTATGCAGAGCAACCAACAGACGACGAGATCTGTCGTTTCCTAGAAATGCTTGGGTACAACACCCCACTTAGGAAGAGAAATGACTTCTGCAGAGGCAGATTACCACCTCTGTGGAACACCTTGTTCTCAATTCTTAACAGTTGCCTGACAGGAAAGATAGGCAGTATTGACCAGAGCTCACATCAGGTATTAACCATCATGTATGGGGTTTACTATGATCTCCCACTGGATTACGCGACCATAATGATGCAAGAGATCATCAACACCATCGACAAAAAGAACAACACAAGAAGGGTCAAAGAGAACGATCCTAAGTTTCTACCACCTTTGCAATTCCAAAGAATACTGGGAGTTTTGTTCGAACCTCTGTTGCTGATACAGAAATGGCCAATGGAAGGGCCAATTCCCAAACAGTTCCCAATGAACAAAAATACCCCCACTGATCATGTAGATGGCTACACACACTGCAGACCTTTGTCAAAGAAACTACTGAAGTATGCCTCGAATAAAACCCTTAAGAAAGAGTATATACGCGATCATAGAACTCCAAAACCGAGTCCTATGACACCCCCGCGTTTAGGTGTCCCCCTAGGAACAATGATTGCAGAACCTCTTTCCACTCAAGAAGAAAAAGATCACAAATTAGCAAAACAGATGGCTATTCAACTTAGCTTCATAGCCAAACGTGCAGAGCTCATGGGAAAGAAGTCCTCTTCGAAATCTTCTGCCTCTACTCCAAAATCAAAAAGGAGGAAAACTGCAAAAGGCACCTCTACAAGCGCTGCAGAAGATCAACCTTCACCTCCTCGAAAACCACAGAGGAAGGGGCACCAAAACCTAAGAGGAGGAAAACCAAAAAGAAGCATGGTAAATCACTTGAGAAATTGGTTACCATAGAAGAGGAAGCAATCGCAGAAGAAAGAACTGCAGGAGAAGAAGATGCAGAAGCAGAAATGACAGAAGAGGGGTATCAATCGCCCCATCAATCCCCAGATCGATTTGCTCACCAAGGAAACTTAAACGATTTCCTACAGAACCCCGACATTGCCAACACTTTAAATACAGTAGGGTGGACGGCACAACCTCTCGACCACCATTCCCCAGAAGAACAATACTTCTCTATTTCTTGCATTGACACACATCTGCAAGAAGATGATCAAACACCCAGAGATCAATCAGCCGAGACACCTGTTATTCTACAAAACCCCTACAGAGGAATTCGTCGTTGTGCTCAAAGAGACTCACCTATAGTTCGTGATCAATCGCCCCAGATCACATCACAACACCCTACAGAGGAATTCGTTTCCTCTGCCACACGCACACAACTAGGGCCTACCCTTCTTTCAGAGAGAAGTAGTGAGCACAACGACGAAGAGACTCTAGACAAGTCTCCGAGTCAACAGAAGGATAATCTAGTACCCACCTCTGAAGTGGATCTAGACAATGTCATTCACAGAACTTCTGTAGAGTCTGAAGCACTAGATGCTTCTGCTCAAAGATCAGATGGAAATTCTTCCACCCCCAACATACAAACAAGGGTGAACGAAGGTGTCCCAGGAGCAGGGACTCACTCTGGAGACGAATGTGTTCCTCCAGAGGTTACACCAGGGACCCAAGTATCAAGGGATGAGTTCCAAACCCTTGTCACCTCTGTGAACCAAACCATGAAAGAGTTGCAAGGCTCTTTCACATCTTTTGCAGAGAAAACATCAACGGCCTTGCTGAATCTGAACACCAAAATGGACAATCTGTCCACAGAGGTGAAAACAGCCATCACAGAGATAAAATCTTCTGCTTAAACAACTGCCACAACTACAGCCACTTCTGCTGCTAAAGATTTTGGAATAGCTGCAACTTCTGCATTCAAGGAATCAGTAAAACATTTCCTTGAACAAATGAACAAGAAATCCAACAAATCACAGAGCATCACACCTGCAGAACTACAGAAGGCTCTGCAAAATGTTGAAGAAGAGGCAATGCGCAACACTACAATAATGCAGGCAAAAGATTACATGACCAGAGCACAGCTGACAGAGCTCGGTTAAAATGTCATAAACCAGGTCACAGAAGTCATTGTCTCCTTCACTACTGCAAATGCAAATTACGTCAAAGATTTCAGAAAGAGTGTCGGCAAAATGCGCTTCAACACAGAAGCAGAGCTTGCAACTCTATTCGGCCTCTGTGATGATGTATGTGCGAAGTTGATGGCCGCAGGAGCAGAACTACCAAAGAAACCCAAAGCTTCCTGCAGAGCAGAGGGTATTTCTGATAAAAGTCAGGATGATTCTGATGGTGACCATCCTGGTCCATCAGATAATCCTGAGGGGGAGAATATAAGGGAGAAAGCTACGACCAGAGGATTACAAGCTCCACCAATCGCAGCAGATCCAATCAGTCAAGCCCCTCCAGAACAAACCCAAGATCAACAACAAAATCAACAGACCACAGAGACAACACCCATCTCTGTGGAATCAAGTCCTGAAGAAACCAATATTCCAGAAGTTGGTCAGCAAACCACAGAGGCAACAACCACCCCTGTGGTAATCATTTTGGAAGAAAGTCCTTCAACAAAATCAACAGAAAAACCCCAAACTATACCAAGAAGAAATTCGATTGCCACCAAACCAAAAAGAGCAACGACCTCTGCTTCTGATGTTCTGAGAAAGTTGCACAATACAATGACTAAACGAATGGCGCAGAGAGAAGAAGAAAGGCACAAGTTCACATTATCTTTCAAAATGGCAAGAAGATTCGATGTCCAATCTTCATCAACAGAAATAGAGCACACAGAAGAAGTCACCAAAGAACCTCCAACAGAGGTTACAGAGCAACTCAAGCCAACAGAACCATCGCCACAAAAGTCCTCTAAAACACAAGTGTCAAAACCTACAGAGGCAACCATCAAGCCAACAGAAGCACCAACCTCCAAACCTACAGAAGAAACAGGTTCTGCACCTCCAAAAGTCAAAGACAAGGGTAAAGCAATACTGACAGAAGAGCCCAAGAAAAAGAAATCATTGCCCAAGCCTACAGAAAAATTGATGAAAAGCGCTTTTGATGCCTTTCAAACTCCAAAGCCTGAAGAAGAGGACTGGGCATATGGATTAAAGCCTCTGACAGACATTCCTCTAACTGGCAGAGCTGCAGAAGTTGTTCAAAAGATGGAGAGTCTCAGAAGACAAGTACCACAACCTGGTCCAACACATGAAGAGATGGAAGAAGTGGTATACAAATACCTCTACAAACAAACCTTTCAGACCAATCACCCAACAGATCATGTGACAGATCCAAGGATCAGAGAAGAATTTGAGAACATCTTCAGCAGAACAAAGCCAAGAACCAAAGCAGAAGTCTTCTCAATCCACAAGATCAAAAAGGTAATCTTCTGCAGATTCTCCTTCACAAGAACCTATCCAAGAGTCAGGTACAATCTTTACAGAGTCAAAAGGGTAAATAATTCAGAAACCACCTTCGCCGATGCTGACATAAGGAATCTGAATCCCTATGTTCTACCTGAACTTCTGCAATGGACAAAGGACAACTACAACACAGAGCCAAACACCAGAGCCTATCAAGTGTTAAGAAAAGCAATGAGGGAAAAGCTTCTGATCTACAGTATGATAGATTTTCAACTAGGAAAGGATCTTGGTCTCAAACATCTGAATTTACGACCACCAGAAGATCGCTGCCCACCCGACGTCGTGCCCAACTCTATCATTACAGAACCAAAATTCGGGTTAGTATTTCAAAACCCACAAGGCGAAGTCAAACTCTTTGTGTGCATGGACTGTTAGAAGTACGCAACTAGTACTCTGAACAAGTTCAGAGCAAGCCTTGTAAAATACAGAGGTACAGAGAAAATGGATAGAGATGCTGCAGATACTTTCATCAGAGAGATTGATGCCACAATCCGCCTAAGAGAACTCTGCATCAGTTTCTACAAAGAGATCAGAAGAATCGGAAGAGACAACAGAAGCTACAACGATTTCAAAGATGCCAAAATCTGATTCTCAAACCTCAAATCTCTGCAAATCAAGTCAAAGTTTATCTTTCATTGTACTCAAATGCAAAATGCCTCTGGCATATTTTCTAAATGAAAGAACTTTCGAGGTATTGTTTAACCTCTGTCTTATCTAACTTAGCCTAACTAAACTCAAGTTCATTTTTTATTTTTCACTACTTAGGGGGAGATTGTTAGCTTCAATCTTCCTAATCATAGAAGTAATTAGAAGTAGTGAAAAATAGGCCAAGTGAAGAAAGCCTCTTATAGAGGCTCTATCGAACTTACCGAGAGATCAAGGTCAATAAGCTACATAAGCTAAAGAGACGCCCTACAGAAGCTCTGTCATACGCGCAAAGAAGACCAATGACTCGGAATCCGGTGAAGACTGCTCTACAAAGGACCAGACCACAGAACCTCTGTAATACTTTACAGAGCCTCTGTGATCCTCTTCAAAGACTTCAAAGATATTTATAATATCTTGCTACTGTTACAGGACCTGTTCATCAACTTGCATGGTAGCATGCCCTGTCCAACTGCAACGTGTCAAACTCTGATTGGATTCAATAGGGCTTTGTACATTATAGACGCCTGCTGCATTAAATGCAATACAACACGTCCAAACTGTTCATGCCATCCGTCCAACTATTCATACCATCCATTATGAATAGTAGCTTATGCTTTATGGTCCCTTAGAGTAGTATATAAGGAAGACTCATGTTGAGTTCTTCCTATCGATCGAACAATCGAAACAAGAAATCAAGAGAGAAAAACATCACAAGAACACACAGCTTAAACACTTTGAGAGTCATATCTGTTTTAAAGCTTTGCTTACTCACTGTTCTTGAATCTGTTCTTAATATATATATTTAGTAAACTTTGAGATATTATTTCCTGTTCACTGTTTATTTATATTGTGTTCTAAATCTATCAATAATATCTGTTAGTTCTTCAAATACGCTTCCGCATCAAACTCAAACTTGAACTAATAGATCTGATAATCTTGTTTAAACAAAACGGGAACCAACATGAACTACATTCACAGCTAGATCAGTGTGCTAATGAGAAAACAGAGATTGTTTATCAATGCTATGCTCTTCAAATTCAGCACAGGAGTTTGTCAATAAAATAATTGATCTCGAAACCAAACTCCACAAAAGAGGCCAAACAGACCAGACTATTCATATGAATAAACCCAAGGAAGTCACATACTTTAACAAGGAATGGGGAATCGGATACGATAACCCACATCACTTGAAAAAGGGTATATACCTCACACCTACTCTATATGATTTTGGGTGTCTGGGCATAGACAAAAAGTATCCAGAGTTTAGGATAAGATGGACTGGTCCTCTTGAACCTGAAAAGGAAGAGGAAACTGAGGAATATAAGCGCAAACACACGACCAAAATGCAACTTCCTTTTTGCTACGAGCCTACAAACTATTATTATGAGAAATATCCAAAGAAATACCTCTCGAATGACTACTTTGACGGCTATAAGGTTGTGACGCCCAAGGATTCCTCTAACAAGGATGAGGTCCAAGCAACCGAACCCAAAACTGAGACGGATGAGTTTAAACTCTATTTTCCCCCTCTCGTTTTGGAAGCAAAAATAGTCGAGTTAGAGGAGTCACTCGAGAAGGAAAGGTCAAGTTTTCAAAAGGAAAAGCAAGCGCTTATCACAGGACTTGAGAATCTTAAATCCGTAAAAACCGAAGCTGTGTCGGATGAAGGACAGGAAATCCTTCGGTGTGAAATAAATAAGCTCACATCAAAACTGTCTGCCTTGGCAACAGAGGCGATGAAGGAGCATACGAGAAATGGTCAACTCCAAGAGCAGATTGACCTACTCGAAAATGAAAAGCAGATTTCACCCGAACTTTCCTCCAACTCATCTGATACATCTTCGTGCAAAGCTTTCATAGGCAAACTCTCTTCACAATACGGTAAAGAGTCTCAAGATAAGTGTGTTTTAAGGAATTTAAACTCTGATTTTTTCCTAGCTTCCGCACCGAATTCCCCGAAGCACACAGACACAAAGTGTTCCTCACCTCCCTCGACCAGTCCAAGTCCAGTGATTTCGGATATAGATTTTTCAGAATTTATGAATTCCGAGGGTAATTCTGAGGAAGAGTTTGAATCGTTCCCCTTCGACAAACCTCTTCCAAGTCATACTGTCTTTCTCTCACCGGTAGTTAATCGACCTGTCAATTTTCAAAAGGGCGAATGTTCCAAACCTAAGACCCCGGCTGTGATTAAGGTTTCTAAAACTGAATCACATTCTCAAAAACAATCACAGCTGAGCCTAAAGACCAGTCGATCAACTGATAGAAATCCTGTTTCCTCAAAATCCACTAACCATGTCGTCAATGTTGTTTTAGATAAAACCGGTCGAGCTAAACAGGACAAACAAAAGTGGCTAGCTAAGGAATCTATCGAGAATGCTGCATCAAAGTCATTTAATACTGTCTTTTATCCTAGAATGAACAAAAATGATTGTGCTTGGAATCATATGAATGATTTTGTTGAACAAGACATTAAATTTCCGATTAAACTTTATTCCATTCAGCAATTGATTCAATTATCGCACGATTGTTTGTGTTGTTCTAGTTGTGGTTGGAATGACTTTGATGACATTAATAATACTGATTGGTTTGGGTCATATCATATGTATACTTTTGCACCTAAACGCAAACCCCGTAAAAGCAAAAAGAAAAATAATACAAAACGGGGTTCCCACTCAGAGGTTAAACCCAAGCAAGAAAGGAAACCCGCTTCAAAACGGGTTCCTCCTACTGAGGGTAAACCGACACCCAAGAGGCAATCTGCTTCAAAACAGGTTCCTCCGAAAGGTGTAAAACTTAACCCTCCAGGAGCCATTTTCAAATGGGTACCTAAGGTCCGCTAAACTTGTTTTTGCAGGACGGTCATGTGTGGTACTTAGATTCTGGATGCTCCAAGCACATGACCGGAAGGAGGGAGCTTCTCACGAACTACAAGGAACAATATTGCGGAGACGTGAGATTCGAAAACGATGACAAGGCACCGATTTTGGGCTACGGCGACATTATCCAAGACAAGATCACCATAAAGAAAGTCTCATACGTCGCGGGATTGGGATACAACTTGTTCATCATCGGCCAATTCTGTGATAAAGATCTCGAGGTCAGATTCAAAGCAAAAAGGTGTAGCATACTCACTGACGCCGGAACGGAGCTACTGGTTGGAATCCGAAAGAACATCCTCTACACCATCGACCTTGCAGCGCTGAAGACAGATAATTCTATCTGCCTGATGTCAAAGGCCAATTCCCAGCAAGCGTGGATTTGGCATCGACGTCTCTCGCACCTGAACTTCAAGAGTATCAACAAACTGGTGCTTGGCAGACACGTAAAAGGCATGTCCGACCTTCAATTCGTGAAGGACCGACTCTGCGGGGCATGCGAAATGGGAAAGATGAAGCGAGCAACGCACAAGCCAAAGGCCGCTACGAGAATGTCTCGGTCCCTCGAACTTATCCATATGGATTTGTGTAGACCGATGCGTGTTCAGAGCATCAACAAACGCAAGTACGTCCTGGTGGTGGTGGATGATTTCTCACGGTACACTTGGGTGAAGTTCCTACGTTCGAAGGACGAAACCCCGGAGCTGATTATCGACCACTTGAAGACTATACAACTGAACCTTCGACAACAAGTTCAGACCATCAGGACCGACAATGGGACAGAGTTTGAAAATCAAACGGTGAACGAATACCCGACTTCAGTCGGTATCTCGCAATCCTTCTCGGTCGCACGCACTCCTCAGCAAAACAGAGTGGTGGAAAGACGCAACCGTACCCTCGTCGAAGCCGCTCGCACGATGCTATCACAATCGAAGCTGCCTTTATTTCTCTGGGCCGAAGCGGTGTCAACTACATGCTACACGCAAAACCGCTCCATCATCAATAAGCGGTTCAACAAGACACCGTACGAGATCATCAACAACCGCATCCCGAACATAAAATACTTCCACGCGTTCGGATGCACGTGCTACGTCCTCAATGACAAGGATGATCTCGGCAATTTCAGTCCAAAGGCAGATGAAGGAGTTTTTATAGGATACTCCATGCAGGCTAAGGCGTATCGCGTTTACAACAAAAGGACCAAAACTATTGATCCCGATATTACTTAACAATGATATAAATCTCTATTAGTTCGAACAAAAGAGTATGCAGAAGAGTTTTAAAGAACTAAAGAGATGCTCGGTAGAAAAACACACAAAATCAAATACGTGAAATAGTAATAACACAAAAGTTTAACTCAATGATTCACTATATTTTGATTAATCAAGAACACCAAGAACACCGAAGGTATAAAAATATTCTGCTCTAAAATAGGTGTGTGTGTGTTGTGCAAAAGTTGATAGAAGAGCTCTACATGGGCCTTCTATTTATACTATTCTTTAGGGGACATTTAGGGGACAAGAAGTACTAAAGATACAAAGACAACATCGTGGAATTTCCTCAGGTACAACGTTAACGTAGTGCGCCGTTTTCTGCAAAGGATGCAACCCATCAGAGGTGGATACGTGGAATGTACAGGGCACGCCTTGTACGAATGATCTTCATGATCTTCTTACAGTAGAGGCACGTGAGAGGCACGAACTTCTTTGTCTTTATCTTCATTCTTCCAAGTCTTCTAAGTCTTCATACCACAGAGTCTCTGTCAAGTGTGACAGAGGCTATGTGGCCTTGTCCTCTGAGAACGTCTTCTGTCGGATTCTTCACTTGGTGTCTTGGCAGAGGCTCTGTCGATGTTTTATACTTAGCCTATTTTCAATACTTCTTTATACGTAGAAGTTGGAGCTAACAGTCTCCCCCTAAGCATTGAACAATAAAAAATTTAAAAATGTATAGTTTTCTAAGCTAAGAACAAGACAAGAGGTGTTTGACCTCTGTTGAAGATTTTCTTTCATATAAGGATATGCCAGAGGCATTTATATTTGATTACATTACCAAGTATGAAAAAGTGAGCAGAGGAAGGTTGTAGATGTTAGACTCTGGCGTTTGGGAAGTCATTGATTTTCTGTTGTCGATTCCTCCATCTTTGAGTTCAAGATATATATTGAAGCAGAGGTTTCTGAAGCTTATGACAGAGTCGATGACCTCTATTAATCTGTCGGCAAGAGCTTGATTCCGTTCCTCTGTGCTCCAAGAGGTTAGCTCTGAACTCGAGCAGAGACTTTGTAGCGTATTTCTGACAATCAACCTCTAGGAATAACCTCGACTCTCTAGCAGGATCTCGATAAACGTACCCAATCTTTGGAAACGTGATAATGGAGTTTGGTCTAGCAAAGGAGGGGCAGTCATCTTCTGGTGGTGGGAGATTTAAGCTTTTCACTCCATGGTCGAGTCCCACATGGAAGTCAGTCATGCTATATATCTGAAGCTTTTCACGCATTGTCTTCTTTATCACGCGATAGGCCCTCTGAACTTCAAGTCTGGTGTTATAATTCTTTCGTGCCCAGCTCAGAAGTTTGGGCAAGTCACAGGGGCTCAAGTTCCTCAGATCTACATCTGAGAACTTGTTCTCTGTTCTATCGGCCCTTTTGACGTGATAGATGTTATAATGAATCTGTGTGCCTTTGGTGTGAGAAAGCTTGCAGTATACAACTTTTGTGATCTTTGGCTTTGGTTCTGTAGAAGTCTTCTTTTAGCTCCTTAAGTAGATCAGGTGGCAGAATGGATGGGGGCAGAGGATCGTTGATAGATCTGTTGTACAAGTATTTGTACACCACCTCTTCCATTTGTCATGGAGGTGCAACGGGTGGAGGCATGGGCATGCGTAGAGCGTCCATTCTGCTGATCACTTGGGTGACCCTGTCTTCTGAAGGTTTTGCCTTAGGATCTAGTGCAGGCTTGGTTGACAGAGGGGTAAGTCCGAAGGCCAAGTCTTCTTCTTCAGGTTTGGGAGTGACAAAAGCATCAAACGAGCTTTTTAATAGCTTTTCAGTGGGTTGATGCTTCTGCTTCTTGGGTTTTGGTTCCTCTGTCAGTATTCCTTTTCCCTTGTCTTTGGCCTTAGGCTGTTTTTCTTCTGCTAGTTGGGTTTGGGTTGCCTCCGTTTGTTTTATCAGTTGAGCTTGTTCTGTTGTTTTTGGTGGGGTTGCCTCTGTTGATTTTGGCACTTGTGCTTTTGAGGTCTTTGATAGAGGTGCCTCTATTGGTTTGACAGAGGGCTTGGTTGGTGAGGTGGGTTTGGTTGGGGTTTTGCTCAGATATTTCCTTGGCTTTTGAGCTAATGTTTTGGTTCTGGGTTTGGTTTTGGGCTCTTCTGTTATTTTGGGTCTGGGAGATGGAGATTTTGTCTTTTCAGCTTCTGGTGTCAGGGATGGTAGCTGGGTTTCTTCGGTTGGTTTTGGTGTTGGGGTTGGTAGTTCATCTTCTGAGGAGGTGAGCAGCTAGACATGCTCAGTTGTTGTTTTTGGTGAGGGAGGGTTCTCCTGATGAGTGGTTTCCACAGAGGTGGGTATTTCCTCTGTGGTTTGTTGCTGCTGTTGATCTTCAGTGGTTTCAGGTACTTGGGTTATTGGTTTGGCATTAATTGGTGGTGGAGCTGGTAATCCTCTGTTCATTGCTCTTTCTTTCTTCTGTTTCTCCCCCTCGGGATGACCTGATGATCCATCAGAATCATCATCAGAGTCATCCTGACCTCTCTCTGCCTTACCCTATGCCCGGCATGTAGTTGGTGGCTTCTTTGGTTGAGAGGCACCTATGGCTAACTTTTTGGCACATAAGTCATCGCATATGCCAAGAAGGTAAGCGACCTCTGCCTCTGAGTTGAAGCATTGCCTGCTTACGCTGTTTTGGAAATCTTTTATGTAATTGGCGTTGGCGATGGTGAAGGCTTTGATGAATTCGGTCATTTCATTCAGCACACCTTGACCTAGTTCTGTGAGTTGGGCTCTGGTGATATAGTCCAGAGGTTTCAGAGCCTTGGTTTGATCGAGAGTATGGTCTTAGACTTTATCCAGGGCCTTCTGAAGATCTTCGGTGGTGATGACGGTTGCCTTCTTTAGCTTCTTTTATGCCTTTCTTGCCTTCTTTATCTTCTTTTAGAGATTAGCAATGGAAGTTTCCATAGCAGAAGTGGAGGCCGGTGTAGTGGTTGCAGAGGTTGTTGCGGCAGGTGTCATTTTGGCCATGGCAGTTTTCAACTCTGTGGACAGGTTGTCCACTTTGGTGGTCAGATCTGTAATTGCCCTTGTAGAGGATTCTGCAAAAGTATCAAAGGAGCTTTTCAACTCCTTTAATGAATTGGTCATAGAGGTGACAAGGGTTTGGAACTCACCATTTGCGACGTATGAACCAGGTGTAACCTCTGGGGGAACACATTCTTTCCCAGAGTTTGTCCTTGTTCCTTGGACACCTTCTTTCGCCCCTGTATTGATGTTGAGGGCGGAAGGATTTCCTTCTGATCCTTGAGCAGAGGTTTTTGAGGCCTCATACTCTACAGAAGTTCTGTTAAGAACGTTGTCCTGATCCACTCCAGAGATGGGTACAGGAATATCCCTAAGTTGACTTGGGGACTTGTCTAGAGTCCCTTCGTCTCTGTGCGCACTAAGCTCCTCTGAAGAGATGATTGGACCTATGTGTATGCGTGTAGCAGAGGAAACAAATTCGTCTACGGTATTGGCAGATGTGATCTGGGGCAATTGATCACGAAGGAGAGAGTCCTGTGGAGAGGACTCCCTCGGAATATGTTCCCCGGATTCTAATGGCACAGAGGTGGAAAGAAGTACCTCTGCCCGGTTTGCTTGGGTTGGGGTCGAGCTGTGCTGCCTTTTTTCAATGACACCTTATGCCATTAGACTGGCGGTGTAAGAAAAGTGGGTTGCACAAGGAGGGGGTTGTGGTTGTGTGCCTCTTCCAACTTCGGCATCTTTTTGGTCTTCACCCTCTGTCAAACACCCTAACCTAGGAGATACTGACCTAGTCTCTACTGCTACATATCCTCTGTATTTTGTAGAAGTGAGGCGTAGTGTCACACCCCGCTAAAGCGGAAACACGGGATATGCAGCTCAAGTTTCATAGCAAAAGTTACAAGATCACATCAACCATCAAAATACATTCAAAAGGTTAAAACCTTGTCTTTTACAATCGTTTTTACGAAAGAGGAAATGAACATAAATAAAAGATAGAAAAGAAAGCTTCATCACGTGTAGCCTTCCTAGATCCCAACCTTAAAGACGTTCTCCTGAAAAGCATGTCAATAAAAAGGTCAACTAATGCACTAGTTGGTGAGATCACAGGTTTAATGAGTACAACATTGTTTATCATAGAAAAATAGTTTAAATCCGCACAAGTGGATAAGTCAAAGTAGTTGAATCCATACAAGTGGATAAATCAACCGGTTATGAAAAACTTGCTCATGGTGATAGTATATACTATGTTTAAGTTGTGAGCCCGTTACCCGACCTATACGACAGCAGCCCCAGCGCATGTTCTATCACCAACAATGCGTATGGAAAACAATAAGTATGCACTCAAACAAGCGCTACTTGTGAGTGGGGTGTCAACCAAATAACGTTATTCAAATTTACCAACGGCTCACACTCGTGAGTTAAACGGGTAACGTAAGTTAAACGGGGACTTACGTAGGGTAGAGAGAAAGCTCAAACTTACAACACGCGTAAACTATACATACTATAGAGCATAACTGAGTATAGCAAAGTTTACGTTTTCAATAAAACGAGTTAATCAGTGCGTAAAAGTAATTGTAGTAACGACATGCTTTTCACCCCAAATATGTAAAATATTGAAAAAGGGGCTGTGATAACTCACTTGATAAGCAGTAGTGTCCGGGAATCTCCCACAAGTACCTCGAGATGATCCTACTTCGAACCTATGAACGCAAGGTCACTAGTAAGTTTTTGCCTCGAGGGTTCGGTACTAATTAACCAAATCGTCATAAAATGTCTTGTTGTGTTTTAATATTATAAACGTAACAAATATATATACTTTGTTCTCGTTGGATTAAAGTTTCCGCAATTTCGTCACAATAAGTAACGAAAAGGGTTTAAAAAACGTATATATATAGTACATATATATATATATATATAAACCGAAATTTTATCGTAAAAGCGATAAAATTAAGGGTTTTAAATGTAAAGACAAGTATTTAAAGTGCATAAATATAAATGTATAATATATATGTATATTCCACAATTTCATCATAAAATGATGAAATGAGATCAACAATTTATAAATTGCATAAATATATATAAATATATTATATACATGTATATTCCACAATTTCATCATAAAATGATGAAAAGGGATGAAGAATAAATAAATTGCATAAGTAAGTAAGATGCATAAATGTATATAAATATAAGATATACATATATATTCCACTATTTTATCATAAAATGATGAAATGGGATTAGAAGTTAGTCCTTGATAATAATAAGAAATTTGTCCTTTGCGGTCCAGATTTTGGTGTCACTTTGTGTCCATCTTTGGGTAACTTCCAGGTATAGTTAGGTCAAGATATTTTATTTCCAAGTGGTTTAATGAGTTAGGAAACTTTTGGCATAAGTTTCATAATTTTTAGAAGTGTTTAAGTACATGACAAAATACTTGACGTAAAAGTCAACATAAAACGTTGCTGTTTGCGCACTGTTTTTGTGAAGACTGTTTGGTAGACGACATCTTTGGGTTTTTGAGTGAAACGGCTTGGGTTTGAATCTTAACACATAAAAATAATTTCCAGAAAAAGAATCACTCAATTTAGAGTTTTATTGAGTGGGATATGACCATTTGAAGAGAGGTGTGGAATCTGGCAGCAAGCTGTCAGAACCACCATTTGTGCATGTGCACCTATATTGACTTTTTACCCAAAATTCCTATTCCTTTGCATGCAAAATCCGATTTGACCCTTTTCCATACACTTATTTTCAGTTTCAAAACACATTTTTGAACCATTTAAATTACATGCATGTTACCTATCAACTCATCTTTTATAAACTTTTGTAAAAGACTCATTTTGAAGAATGTTGATGTTCTTGCCAAGAACATCAACATGCAACTTAAAATTGTGTATTTTGAGCTCATGTATGTTTGTTTGAGTATGTTTTAAGTGGATTACAAAGATACACTCATGAAACTCTTGAACAAAAGAAGATGGATTTCTCAAGAAAACTACATGCATGTGTTTAAAATGTTCATCTTTGGTCTTAACATAGGTTTGATTTTGGATTCACCACCTTTTTAATAACAAGAAGATGTTATGGTGGTAAATGTACAAACATTAAGACATTGTAAAGAAGATTTTTAAAAAGTTAAAGAAAGTGTAGAAGGGATGAAGAACATTCATCAAATGCAAGAAAGTGAAAATAACTTAAAAGAGTGTGTGTGGATTTCACCCAACACACTTGTATTTACCTTGGATTATTTTTATCCTTTGAAGAAAAGTGATTGAGGGGCTGGAATTTGGGATGAAGATGGATGAAGATTTGAAGATTTGAAGATGGAGAGAGAAAGAATTGCAAGTATTCTTATAGAGAGAGAGTGAGATGAGATAATGAAATGGATTGTGAAGACTTGTTGCATTCTTATGGAGTAGAGAGGGGGGGGGGCTCTCAAGGTGGGGGGGGGGGGTGGTGAGTGATAGAAATAATTTGCCAAATCTTGTCTTTTTGATTAAAAATTAAAATACAAGTATTTTCTTAATAAATGAAATACAAAGTAATTATATATAAAATAAAGTATATATATATATATATATATATACTATTATTGAAATACATAAATTATCAATTATATAAATACTTGTAGTAAAAATGTAGGTCAAGTTGGCATTTTATGAGATTTATGGATAATTTCCTAATTCAAGGGTTTCTTAGGCAAAATTTCTCGAATTTTCCTATCGTACCGCGTTTACTGCTAAACTTGCACTGTGTGAACTATGTCATGAGAAAAATGATATATTCAGTGTAGTTCTATCCTGAGGTATAAATTTGACGGTTGTCACAGTCTCCCCCGGTTAGAAGAATTTCGTCCCGAAATTCAAGTGTTGCTAGCGTTAACAGGCTTGCTAATAAAGAGATGAGGATACTTTTGGAACATGTAATCCTCCCGTTCCCAAGTCTACTCAGGCCCACGCCTTGTGTTCCAATGAACCTTTACTATTGGGGATTTTCTTCGCTTAAGACGCTTAACTTCCCATTGGTTCCTCTACGATATGCAGCTTATCATTGATTTGGATTTCTTCCAAGGGCACGGTTACTGCTTCATTGGCTAAACATTTCTTTAAGTTTGACACGTGAAATGTGTTGTGAATCTCACTTAACTTTATTGGCAAATCCAGCTTGTAAGCCACTGGTCCGATTCTTTCTGTGATCTTGAATGGTCCAACATGTCGTGGACTCAGCTTTCCTCTTTTCCCGAATCGGACTGTTCCCTTCCAAGGGGATACCTTCAAAAAGACTCTGTCATCAACTTGAAATTCTAAAGGCTTCCTACGATTGTCAGCATAGCTCTTTTGACGATCTTGAGCTGCTTTAAGCCTATCTCTGATGATTGCAATCTTGTCGGTGGTTTCTTGGACAATGTTCAGACTAGATAGTTGTCTATCTCCAATTTCCAACCAATAAAGTGGCGACCGACACTTGCGTCCATACAGGGCTTCATATGGTGCACACTGAATACTGGTGTGATAGCTATTATTGTAAGAAAACTCAACTAATGGCAAGTGGTTATCCCAGCTTCCTCCAAAGTCTATCACACACGCCCGAAGCATGTCCTCCAATGTCTGAATGGTTCGCTCACTCTGACCATCCATTTGAGGATGATAGGCCGTGCTCAAGTTTAATTGCGTACCTAACGCTCTTTGAAGTGACTGCCAGAATCGAGATGTGAAGCAACTATCTCTATCTGATATGATGGAAACTGAGACTCCATGACGAGTGACAACTTCCTTGATGTAGATTTGAGCAAGCTTCTCCATCTTAAAGTCTTCCCGAATGGGCAAGAAATGTGTAGACTTTGTAAATCGATCCACTATAACCCAAATCGAGTCGTGTCCTTTGGCAGTTTTTGGAAGTTTGGTTATGAAATCCATAGTGATTTGCTCCCATTTCCACTGGGGAATCTCTGGTTGTTGCAACAATCCCGATGGCTTTTGATAGACAGCCTTGACTTTTGAGCAAGTTATGCATTTCCCTACATATATGGCAATATCCTTCTTCATTCCTAGCCACCAATAGTACTCCCTTAAATCCTTGTACATCTAATCCACTCCTGGGTGAATTGAGTATTTAGATTTATGGGCCTCCTCTAAAATAATTTCCCGTAGGTTGTCAGCCTTTGGGATCCATACCCTGCCTTTAAAGTAACGTACTCCATCAATTTTAGTTTCAAAACTCGATTCTAAACCATGAAGGGTCTCGTCCTTTAGGTTTTCAGACTTCATTGCTTCGTTTTGAGCTTCAAAAATCCGGGTCTTCAAACTTGTTTGAACCAGCGCTCCTAACGCTCGGACTCGTGAAGGTTTTACCCTTTCTTTCCTACTCAGGGTATCGGCTACCACGTTGGCCTTTCCTGGGTGGTAACGTATCTCACAATCGTAGTCGCTGAGTAGTTCTACCCATCTTCTTTGCCTCATATTAATCATCTTTTGATCAAAAATATGCTGAAGACTCTTGTGATCAGTGAAGATAGTGCACTTGGTACCATATAGATAATGTCTCCATATCTTTAGAGCGAATACCACAGCTCCGAGTTCCAAATCGTGTGTGGTATAGTTCATCTCATGAACTTTTAATTGTCTCGAGGCGTATGCTATCACCTTATCATTTTGCATCAATACGCAACCTAATCCTTGATGTGATGCGTCACAATACACCACAAAATTTTCCGTTCCCTCCGGTAAAGCTAAAATCGGTGCATGGCACAACTTTTTCTTCAAAAGTTGAAACGCTTCTTCTTGTGAAGCTCCCCAAACGAATTCCTTATCCTTTTGGGTTAACGTGGTGAGGGGTTTAGCGATCTTAGAGAAATTCTCGATAAAACGCCGATAATATCCTGCCAAACCTAGAAATTGGCGAATTTCCGTTGGAGTCCTTGGGGCTTCCCATTTCCTAATGGCTTCCACTTTAGCCGGGTCCACGTGAATCCCTTTTTCTCCAATCACGTGACCTAAGAAATGTACTTCCCGAATCCAAAATTCACACTTAGAGAATTTGGCATACAGTTTCTACTCCTTGAGAAGTTCTAGAATCACTTTTAGACGCTGCTCGTGATCTTTCTCACTCTGAGAATAGATCAATATATCATCAATGAATACAATCACAAACTTATCAAGGTATGGCCTACATACTCTATTCATTAGATCCATAAACACAGCTGGCGCGTTCATCAATCCAAATGGCATAACTAAAAACTCGTAGTGTCCATAGCGAATTCTAAAATCTGTTTTAGGAATGTCTTCCTCTCGGACTCTTAACTGATGATATCCCGAACGAAGGTCAATCTTCGAGAAGTAAGTTGCACCCTGCAACTGGTCGAACAAATCGTCTATTCGAGGGAGAGGACATCGGTTCTTGGTTGTTATCTTATTTAGTTCCCTGTAATCGATGCACATTCGAAACGATCCATCCTTCTTTTTGACGAAAAGAATCGGGGCTCCCCAGGGTGATGAACTTGGTCGAATGAATCCCTTATCCAAAAGTTCTTGGAGTTGATTCGACAACTCTTGCATTTCGGCAGGTGCTAAGCGATATGGGGCCTTGGCTACAAGCACCGCTCCGAGTATAAGGTCATTCTGAAATTCGACTTGTCTAAATGGAGGAAGTCCAGGCAAATCGTCTGGAAACACTTCTGGGTGATCTTTCACCACAGGAATATCTTGGACTCGCCTCTCTTCGGACTTCTTCTCTACTACGTGTGCCAAAAATGCAACACACTTCTTTCTCAAATACTTATGGACCTTCATGCACGATACTATCCTTAGTTCCTTTCCAGCTCTATCTCTTTGCACAACAAGGGTTTCTCCGCCTTGTAATGGTAACCTGACAGTCTTTTCAAAACAACTAACCTCTGCTCGGTTCTTGGATAACCAACCCATGCCTATTACTACGTTAAAACTCCCCAACTCAATAGGTATAAGATCAACGCGAAAAGTTCTATCGGCTAATTTCAAGGTACAACCTAAGATTACATCCTTAGCCTATAATTCATATCCATTAGCAACCTCAACAATATAAGCATTCGGCATTTTCTTAGATTCTAGATTGATCAAAGGCCTAAATTCTAACGAAACAAAACTCCTATCGGCTCCAGTGTCAAATAATACTGATGCAAAATAATCGTTTAGGAGAAACGTGCCTGTCACCACATTAGGGTCGCGACGTGCTTCGTCAGCTCCAATGACAAATGCCCGTCCTCGAGCTTGGCCTCCTTGATTTCCCTGTTTGGCCTATCTCGCCTGATTCCAATTATTGTTATTGCTCGGCCTCCTACCCAATCTTAGGCACGTATTCCGGACCATTGAACTGCCTAGAGTCTTGAGCCTTTTCTCCGATATTCTCACTATTTTCCTATCCGTGATCCAGATAACATCAATATAAAAATTCATTCCTATTTTTATATAATGCCACCAATACCAAAATTTCGAGGTTCATCCTACATCAATACTAAAGTTTTTAGATCTAGTACAATCACTCACTTAAAATTACCCAAAATACTTGGTTCATAATAACCACAAGAAAATGTTTTCCTCTGAACCCAAATGTCTTATCAAAAGCCGCCAAACTATCAATCAGCCTAATCAAAACCATCCCAAATACATAACTATCAAGATCATCAACACAAGCATAGCGAGTACTACTCCTCCAATCACTCATGCAAGCTCCGCCCTTATCGCGGTCCGCCTAACCGTCCTAACGCTCACCAAAACTTGGGTCGAAACATTGGACAATAGGTGTGTTAGCTCCACCAGTTCTGTTAAGACCTGTCCTTGGTAAGCTACCCTCACCTGACATCCGTGTAGTTCGGTCGTCATTGCCCTTAAGTGCTGCTCTTCCGCCCAAGACATTCCGGACACTCGTCCGATTGGCATGCCGATGATTATACGCGGCAGCTCCGGCACCTCCGGACGTTCTGACCTAAGCGTTACTCGTCTCGGGATCGGGACGCTTTTTCTCACCGGTTAGTCTCGTATGTTAGCTTCAATCTTCCTAATCATAGAAGTATTTAGAAGTAGTGAAAAATAGGCTAAGTGAAGAAAGCCTCTTACAGAGGCTCTGCCGACCTTACCGAGAGATCAAGGTCAAAAAGCTACAGAAGCTAAAGAGGCGCCCTACAGAAGCTCTGCCATACGCGCAAAGAAGACCAAAGACTCGGAATCCGGTGAAGACTGCTCTTCTAAGGACCAAACCGCAGAACCTCTGTGGCAATTCACAGAGCCTCTGCGGTCTTCAACAAAGACTTGAAAGATATTTATAATATCTTGCTACTGTTACAGGACCTGTTCATCAACTTGCATGGTAGCATGCCCTGTCCAACTGCAACGTGTCAAACTCTGGTTGGATTCAATAGGGCTTAGTACATAATAGACGCCTGCTGCATTAAATGCAATACAGCACGTCCAACTGTTCATGCCATCCGTCCAACTATTCATACCGTCCTTTGTGAATAGTAGCATATGCTTTATGGTACCCTTAGAGTAGTATATAAGGAAAACTCATGTTGAGTTCTTCCTATTAATCTATCAATCCATCGATCGATCAATCGAA
This sequence comes from Saussurea involucrata, assembly GCA_033807775.1. Taxonomy (NCBI): domain Eukaryota; kingdom Viridiplantae; phylum Streptophyta; class Magnoliopsida; order Asterales; family Asteraceae; genus Saussurea; species Saussurea involucrata. The sequence goes on from CM066314.1 coordinate 93,405,855, forward strand.
CACTTTGAGAGAAAACCATCACAAGAACACACATCTTAAACACCTTGAGAGTCATATATGTTTTAAAGCTTTGCTTACTCACTGTTCTTGAATTTGTTCTTAATATATATATATTCAGTAAACTTTGAGAGATTATTTCCTGTTCACTGTTTATTTATATTGTATTCTAAATCTATCAAACATATCTGTTAGTTATTCAAATACGCTTCCGCATCAAACTCAAACTTGAACTAATAGATCTGATAATCTTGTTTAAACAAAAGAGGGAACCAACAATTGGTATCAGAGCTTAGCTTGATTTTCAATATCAAGTGATCCTCGTTTTTACAAGATTAGTGATAGAAATCATCTTTTTTCTATTCTTCATCTCAAGGTTAAAACTCCATTAAAGTGTTCTCTGAGAACTGTTCAAACCCAGAAAACTTTCCAGATCTTCAGACTCATACTCTTTAAATCATACTATCTTTTCAGAACCTTGAAAATGACAAATACAAATAACTTCTTTACTGCTGGTTCACTCACCAAGCCTCCTACTCTCCTACGAGATGAGTATCCTCAATGAAAGATAAGAATGGTTCATTTCTTTGAGGGTACTGAAAGAAATCTAGTACAATATCTTTACAACCTTCTCCTGTTCCCATGATAGCAGTACCACGAGTACCAGCTACTGCTGAATCTCCAGAAATCCCTGAACATCAAAAACCAAAACCAAAAGAAGATAGTGATGGTTGATAGCGAAGAAGACGAGCTGATAGAGGAAGAAATAACTCTTGCGTCATTAGCTAAATCATTGGCTCTATTGACAAGAGAGTTCAGAAGTAATCAAATAAATTTTGGAAATGACAGATATAGCAGAGACAACCAGAGAGATAGAAGAGATGATGAAAGAAGAGAAGAATTAAGTGACCGACACAGGTCAGACTACAGAAGTGACCGACAGAGGTCGAGCGACAGAAACTACAGAGGAAATGACCGACAGAGGTCAGATGACAAGGTAGGCCACACACAAGAATGCTACAAATGTGGTAAGCCTGGTCATTATGCAAACGAATGCCGAACAAAGAAACGTGGAGACCAACAGAAGTCCGACGATCGAACTGGAAACACCTCCCAAGGTTGCTTCAACTGCGGCAAGCCAAGCCATTTCGCAAAAGATTGCAGAAGTAGACAAAATCGCCCACAGAAGGACTCAGCTTTTTACAAAAAGAAGGCTGAATATTATGCACAAAAATCCCTAATGGCGAACAAAGGGCATTCTGAAGCAAATAAAGAGGACTTCGAGTCAGACTCTACATCTGATGATGAATTCACCACCAATGCCCTGTTCTGTGGCATGGCAGAAGTCGACTCGAGCACTGACAATGAGGTATCCATTTCAAACTCTACCTCTTGTATTAAATATGTAGAAAATGATTCAGTTAGACTTAACATTGAATTGATTGAACTCAAAGAGATAAATGAAAATATTCAGAAAAGACTCACCTTTAATGAGAGAGAAGTAAGGCTTCTCACTCAAGAAAAAGCCAAAATTTTTGAAGAAAAGGAAAGAGTAGAAAAATATTGGAGCAAAAATGTAGATCCTTTAAAAAGGCAAATTTCTGAATTAACCTCTATCTTCTCTGTCTGTGATAGGAAAAACAAATAAACCAATTTATCCAAACTTACTCTCTGTAAGTAAAAGGGTTAAAATCTCTGAAGAACCTCACTTGAGGAAACATACGAAGATGATCAATGTGTGGTTTGAAAACACAGATTCATCATCTTCAACCTCTGTCAGTAGAGGAATCAAACCAAAGAAATATCTGAAAACACAAGATCAGATTGGTATCTTTAAGTTTGGTATACCAGAGACTCAAATACAGGTCGCTTTTGTCTGTATGATAGATGTCAAAAAGAAATTATCTGCAAAAGCTCCTGAGTTTAAACCCATCTTTTCAGAAGAAAATCTTAAAAGATCAATTGAAAAAGAAATTTTGGAAGTTTTGAAATCAAATGCTTTAGAAAATCTCTGTACATCTTCCATAGATCAAATTCTCGCTGAAGAGATCTCATCTGAAACCTCTGCCATCTATGAAAGTTTTTCTACAGAGGAAGAAAACTCGTACGATACATGCTCAGAAAATCCAGCCTCTGTCGAAAGAAATGACTCAACCTCTGTATATGAGGACGATTCATCCTCTGACGACTCAGAGACTGATTCTAAATCAGGGATAATTCACTGTGACACAGAGGATGTTAAATTCTCCTCTGATGTTCTTAACAGAACAACTTCTCCAAAAGAGAAAATCACAGAGATACCTATCTGTCCAGATTTTCTAAAAATGTGTATACAAGTCAAAACCTCTACAGAGCTTGATAATTTGAAAAAGGCCTCTGAAAATCCTAAAAGCTCAAAATTTTCAAAACCTTTAAGGCCTGAAACTAACAAATATCTTTCCTCTGTGACAGTGAAGACAGACGTTCACCACAGAAGCTCAAAATTTTCAAAACCTTTAAGGCCTAAACAATATTTTTGCAAAAAACATTCTAGTATTCATAGATCTTCTTGTAATAGGAAATCTAATGGTAAGAACGAATGTAATGCCTCTGTGACTCAGTTCAATGAATTCAATGAAAATTCAAACAAATCACGTCTCATATTAAATATTGTCATTGTTTTGATCTTATGTTCAGATTAAAAAATCACTTCTCAAGTCCAGATTGCTTACTCTCCACTAAAATTCAAACTCCAAAGTCAAAACCTAGAGAGATACAATCTGATCTTTCTACAAAAGATAAAATGTATTTCAAGAATGCTAAGGCAAACTTGAAAAATTCTAACAATATTGGACCCATATGGATATGGGTACCTAAGTCTCTGTGATTGTCTTACAGAAGCGGTATGTGCCAATTTGGTATCTTGACTCCGGATGCTCAAGGCACATGACTGGCGACAGGAGTTTACTATCCACGTACAAAGAAACACACGATGGTGGATCTGTAACTTTTGGAGACAACAAGAAGGGACACATCAAAGGCTATGGAGTCATACAGAAGGAAAACGTCTCTATATACCAAGTTGCATATGTGAATGGCCTTAAACACAACCTACTCAGTGTAAGTCAACTCTGTGATACATGATTTGATGTCTTGTTCAAAAGGACTTTCTACAAAGTGAAGACACAGGAATGGAACTTCTGCGAGCCGAAAGAAAAGGTGATCTGTATCTGATGAACTTTTGTTCAACAACCAAGGACAAAGTTTGCCTTGTAGCTTGCGAAAGTAAAGAAGCCTGGTTATGGCATAACAGGTTCTGTCACTTGAACTTTCACACCTTGGATAAACTGGTCAAACTTGATCTAGTTAAAGGTTTGCCTAATGTTAAATTTAATAAGGATCACTTGTGTTCTGCCTGTGAGATGGGAAAACTCAGAAGAGCTTCCCACAGAGGCAAAACATATGTGTCGTGCACTAGGCCTCTGTACATGCTTCATGTCGACCTCTGCGGTCCTATTGCCATACAGAGCCTAGGTGGCAAGAAATATATACTTGTCTTAATTGATGAGTATTCGTGCTTCACATGGGTTGAATTTGTTCGAAAGAAATCGGATGTTCCAATCATCTTGATTAATCTAATGAAAAGAATCCAAGTTCTTTATGAATGCAGAATACAGAAGTTAAGAAGTGACAATGGCACAGAATTTGAAAATTCTGTCATTGAAGCCTATCTTTCTACAGAAGGAATATCACAAAACTTCTCTGCCGCACGCACTCCACAGCAGAATGGCGTAGTCGAAAGGAAGAATCGAACGCTCGTGGAGGCTGCAAGAACTATGCTATCAGCATACGGATTACCGATGAACTTTTGGGAAGAAGCAATTTCTACCGCTTGTTACACACAGAATCGGTCAACCATTGTGAAAAGACACATCAAGACTCCTTACGAACTCATCAACAAAAGGCGGCCAAACATCAAGTTTTTCCATGTGTTTGGATGTAAATGCTTTGTTTTAAACGACAGAGATTCAAGAGGAAAGTTTGAGGTAAAAGCTGACAAAGGGAAATTCATTGGATACTCTGCCACTTCCAAAGCCTACAGAGTATACCTTACAAAATCTCGCAAAATCGTAGAAAGTATCAATGTTTCTTTTGATGATTCTTTCCAAATGACTTCTGAGCAAATCCGTTCAGAACTCGAACTTAAAAGAGAAACCTCTGGCATCTCGCAAACGAAAGAAGACTTAAATCTTCTATTTTTAGAAATGTTCCACGATGACATTGATCCTTCTGTTGGAACCATCAGAGTTTCTGAAGAACCACCTTCTGTTGGACAAAATCCTAAAGGTATGACTCTAACTGGTCCAAATAATGCTTCATCTTCTTCTATAAACACTACAGATGCAAATGCCGAAGAAGAAAATGCAGAAGATGAAACATCAAGAAAAACGACCACAGAAGCTGCAGAAAAACAAACTCCACAATCCACAGAAGAACCAATTACAGAGGTAATTGAGGACCAAGACTATACGTCCTCAGAGGAACAAACTCCACCACCACTCATACCAATCATTCCACAAATGGTAGAATCTTCTACCAAGGTAAGAAGAACGACAGAGGCTATACAAGGAGAAGATCCACAAGAAGCTTCTGAAGAAAGGTTCGATGACATTGATGACCATCTTCCTCGCACCACTCAGTGGACAAAAAGCCATCCTCCAAGCCAAATAATCGGAGAACCTTCTGACTCAGTAAAAACCAGGTCTGCCACTGCTAATTTTTGTTTCTTTACAAATTTTATTAGTGTGATAGAACCAAAGAAGATTTCTGAAGCACTAGATGACCCAAACTGGGTAGACGCCATGCAAGAAGAACTTCTGCAGTTTAAGCGTAACAGAGTATGGATTTTAGTACCTCTGCCACGAGGGAAACAGGCCATTGGGACTAACTGGGTCTACAGAAATAAGAAGGATGAAGATGGAGTGGTCATCAGAAACAAAGCACGATTAGTGGCAAAGGGATATAGACAAGAAGAAGGCATAGACTACGATGAGACTTTTGCCCCTGTCGCACGGCTCGAAGCAATAAGAATATTCTTAGCCTTCGCAGCCCACAGAGGATTTAAAGTTTATCAGATGGACGTAAAATCAGCTTTTCTCAACGGTGAAATCCAAGAAGAGGTTTACGTAAATCAGCCACCAGGGTTTGAAAGCTCAAAGCTCCCAAGGCATGTATACTACCTTGAAAAGGCTCTATACGGACTGAAACAGGCTCCAAGAGCATGGTACGAACGACTTTCTACCTTTCTTCTAGTAAATGGCTACAACATAGGTACAACAGATACTACCTTATTCTATAAACGTAAAAACAGTGAAATAATGCTTGTACAAATCTATGTGGACGACATAATTTTTGGGTCTTCTAACACAGAAGAGTGCAAAAGTTTTGAAAAACTCATGCAGAGTGAGTTTGAAATGAGTATGATGGGAGAACTAACATTCTTCCTCGGACTCCAAGTCAAACAAACATCAGAGGGAATTTTTATAAATCAGGCCAAATATGTCTCTGACATTCTTTTCAAGTATAGCCTCTCTGATACCTCTGCGATGAAAACTCCAATGGCCACTGGAAATAATTTATCCTTAGATCCAGATGGCATCTCTGTAGAATGCACTCTCTACAGAGGCATGATTGGATCACTGTTATACTTAACTGCAAGCAGACCTGACATTATGCATGCCACATGTCTTTGTGCACGTTATCAAGCTAATCCAAAGAAATCACACTATGACGTTGTGAAAAAAATCTTTAGATATCTAAAGGGGTCCAAAAATCTCGGTCTCTGGTATCCACAGAACTCTGGTTTTAGTCTTAAAGCTTATACAGATTCAGACTATGGAGGATGCATGCTCGACAGAAAGAGTACCTCTGGGAGTTGTCAATTCCTAGGTGGTAAACTAGTCAGTTGGACCTCCAAAAAGCAAAATTGTGTCTCAACATCCACTGCAGAAGCTGAATACGTTGCTGCTGCTAGCTGTTGTTCTCAGGTTCTATGGATGAAGACTCAGCTAAAAGACTACGGCCACATCCTATTCAAAATACCTATCTTCTGTGATTCCAAGAGTGCCATTGCTATCTCTGCCAATCCTGTGCAACACTCAAAAACCAAGCATATCGATATAAGGTACCATTTCTTGAAACATCATGTTGAATACGGTACAATCGAGATGCATTTCGTGCCCACAGAATACCAACTCGCGGACTTATTCACCAAAGCTTTAGACGAGAAAAGATTCAATTTCTTGGTGGGTAAGTTAGGAATGATCAATATGACGTAAAAATCCTCTGTAAGTATAGTTTTATCTTCTGTAAATATGTATATATTTCTAATTATTTTTGTTTTAATTAATTTATTTCTGTATGTAAGTTCTCAATCTTAAATAGTTCTGAAAATCACAGAGCTTCTGTAAGTCTACTCAGAACCTCTGACAACCCTTATAGAACCTCTGGAAAATATGACATATGTTCTATGCAAAACTTATCATTCTTTGATCCAAGCATAGGTCGAGGGGGAGCAAAAGGAAAATTCCTGATCTACAGAGGTGATTAGATCCAGGGGGAGCAAAAAGGGATCCTGAAATGATCTACAGAGGTAAAACTTTCAAGGGAAAGCCAAATAAGAATGTCAATGAATCTATATAGACAGAAGTCAGAGATCACTGCCGAGAAAAGAAGAACCAAAAGGTATGTCTCTCGCACAAAAGGTTTTTGAAAACAGTTTTCTGGGACACAAATTGTCAAATATGTCCTAAATATATTGTGGATAACATTTCAAAAATCAAGAGATCAAAAAGTTTCATAAAATGTGAGTTATGAGAAATTTAAGGTCATAGAGCTTCTGCTGAGCTCAACAGAAGCTCTGCCAGAAATATACTCTGAGATCGCAACTTTAACCTCTATCGATCTTTTGGAATGTTATCTCGAAAACCAAACAGACTCACCATGACCTTCTCGAACAAAACTTTTTCCATAACAATTTTTTTCGGACACCAACCTTCAAATATGTCCGAAAAATATCTTTTTAAAACAGATCAAAAATTGGATGATCAGAAAAGTTAATAAAATTTTCGTTATGAGATTTTTTCCCTCATAGAGCTTCTGCTGGCCCTCACAGAGCTTCTGCAAGTTCCAACAGAGCCACAAAACCTCTGCGAGTAAAAACTCTTAACTAAAAATCCTATTTGATCCTCTCCAATGCCTTTACAAAACGTTTTGGATAAAAAGGAACCCCACATAAGTCATGATAACAATGAGATATATGAGAAAGGGATACACATCAAAGATTTTCAAATTCACAGAACCTCTGTAAACTACAGAAGTTCTGTCAATCTGTTACTTGGGCATTTCTGTAGTAATAACGGTTACTTTTACTGAGAGTGAATTACATGTGGCTAAGAATAACCCCACGCGCCTAGCATTAATGGGACGCGCACGACGTCCTGTCATCCTCTGACATGGCCTACGTGTCCCATTTTTCATTGGGTGTACATGGAACGTTTTATGTGGAAAGTTGAACCCGCCGTTCTAACTTGAGTTCGGATTCCAAATTTTAATCCATTACCATATATTTTACTCTTTCGAATTCTACCGTTTTACCCTCCTATAAAAACCAAGCTCACCCTCTCATAAACTTTTTACAAACTCTCATTCTTCTCCGGAGAAACCTGCAAATTTCTTATTCTCAGTACCAAATGGCTTCATCTTCTCAAGTTATCTCCCCTGCACACTCTCCGGCGACCTCACCAGAACATTCACCTGCTCATTCTGAACATTCAGAAAACCCCAAGCCTACCCAAAACATTGAACTAGAAGATTCCGGCGATTCAGTAGACTTTGCTCCAACCACACATCTTCAAAACATCATAGCAAAGGATCATTTCGAAAAAGTACTACCAATCAAATCCAACAATTGCTATTTAATTCCCTCACCCACTGCTTTCGGCGAAGCCCATGCCATTCTTCTAAACATAATGGGAAATCATATCCTCTTCCCTTTACTCTCAAGAACCCCAAAGAAAATTCCAGTAAGATATCTGAACCAGTTTTGGCAAAGTTGCCGATTTGATAAAGATGATTCTCTTATCAAAGGATACATTTTAAAACCCGACAAATCTGAGCATCTGGAAATCAAGTTCAATAGAACAATGTTCTCACTTGAATTCAACCTACCAACAAGGGGTCTTCTTGGATTAAAGAAGTACGTAGAGCAACCATCAGACGACGAGATCTGTCGTTTCCTAGAAATGCTTGGGTACAACACACCACTGAGGAAGAGAAATGACTTCCGCAGAGGCAGATTACCACCTCTGTGGAACACCTTGTTCTCAATTCTTAACAGATGCCTGACAGGGAAGATAGGCAGTATTGACCAGAGCTCACATCAGATATTGACCATCATGTATGGGGTTTACTATGATCTCCCACTGGATTACGCGACCATAATGATGCAAGAGATTATTAACACCATCGACAGAAAGAACAACACAAGAAGGGTCAAAGAGAACGATCCTAAATTTCTACCACCTCTGCAATTCCAAAGAATATTGGGAGTCTTGTTCGAACCTCTGTTGCTAATACAGAAATGGCCAATGGAGGGCCAATTCCCAAACAGTTTCAAATGAGAAAAAATATTCCCACTGATCATGTGGATGGCTACACACACTGCAGACCTTTGTCAAGGAAACTTCTGAAGTATGCCACGAATAAAACCCTTAAGAAAGAGTATATACGCGATCATAGAACTCCTAAACCGAGTCCTATGACACCCCCGCGTTTAGGTGTCCCCCTAGGAACAATGATTGCAGAACCTCTCTCCACTTAAGAAGAAAAAGATAACAAATTAGCAAAACACATGGCTATTCAACTCAGCTTCATAGCCAAACGTGCAGAACTCATGGGAAAGAAGTCCTCTTCAAAATCAAAAAGGAGGAAAACTGCAGAAGGCACCTCTACAAGCGCTGCAGAAGATCAACCTTCACCTTCTAATGCCACAGAAATTGGCTCCTCTGCTCCTCCCTCTTCTCCAAAACAGAAGAAGAAAAGAAAATCAAAAACTACAGAGGAAGGGGCACCAAAACCAAAGAGGAGGAAATCCAAAAAGAAGCATGGTAAACCACTTGAAAAATTGGTTACCATAGAAGAGGAAGCAATCGCAGAAGAAAGAACTGCAGAAGAAGAAGATGCAGAAGAAGAAATGACAGAAGAGGGATATCAATCGCCCCATCAATCCCCAAATCGATTTGCTCACCAAGGAAACATTAACGATTTCCTACAGAACCCCGACATTGCCAACTCTTTAAATACAGCAGGGTGGACGGCACAGCCTCTTGACCACCATTCCCCAGAAGAACAATACTTCTCTATTTCTGGCATTGACACACATCTGCAAGAAGATGATCAAACACCCAGAGATCAATCAGCTGAGACACCTATTATTCTACAGAACCCCTTCATTCAGCAAGGATTGGACGTTCACAGAAGGAGTCCAAGCCCAGCTTCAGAAGAAATAGGACAAACAGAAGCTCAGTGGAATAGAGATGAATTAACAGAGACAAGAATGGAGGTCTCAGAGGTAGATTCAGACGAAGAAGAAGCTGTCTGGATACGGAAAGGTCTCTATCATCCACACGGCATGAGGTTATACGGCTCTCAATAATGTAGTGCTTGGATGCTTAACAGCAGAGGAAACAAGAAAAGATGCCTGGATTAATAGAGGCACACAACCAAAACCAACTCCCAGTGCAACCCACACATCTAACTCCGCAGGTCTAGCTGCAGAGGGAGTTATTGAAATAGAAAAGCAACAGCTCGATCCAAACCCAACCCAACCAGTCAGAAGTCACTCTTTCGACTTCTGCGCCCACAAAACCCGGGGAATCCATTCCTAGGGAGTCTCCTCAAAGAGACTCACTTATAGTTCGTGATCAATCGCCCCAGATCACACTAGAACACCCTACAGAGGAATTCGTTTCCTCTGCCACGCACGAAATAGGGCCAACCCTTCTTTCAGAGAGAAGTAGTGAGCACAACGACGAAGAGACTCTAGACAAGTCTCCGAGTCAACAGAAGGATAATCTAGTACCCACCTCTGGAGTGGATCTAGACAATGTCGTTCACAGAACCTCTGTAGAGTCTGAAGCACTAGATGCTTCTGCTCGAAGATCAGATGGAAATCCTTCCACCCCCAACGTACAAACAAGGGTGAACGAAGGTGTCCCAGGAGTAGGGACTCACTCTGGAGACGAATGTGTTCCTCCAGAGGTTACACCAGGGACACAAGTATCAAGGGATGAGTTCCAAACCCTTGTCACCTCTGTGAACCAAACCATGAAAGAGTTGCAAAGCTCTTTCACATCTTTTGCAGAGAAAACATCAACAGCCATGCTGAATCTGAACACCAAAATGGACAATCTGTCCACATAGGTGAAAACAGCCATCACAGAGATGAAATCTTCTGCGCAAACAACTGCAACAACTACAGCCACTTCTGCTGCTAAAGATTTTGGAATTACCGCAACTTCAGCATTCAAGGAATCAGTCAAACATTTCCTTGAACAAATGAACAAGCAATCCAACAAATCACAGAGCATCACACCCGCAGATCTACAGAAGGCTCTGCAAAACGTTCAAGCAGAAGCAATGCGCAACACAATACTGATGCAGCCTAAAGACTACATGACCAAAGCACAGCTAACAGAGCTCGGCCAGAATGTCATAAACCAGGTCACAGAAGTTATTGTCTCCTTCACTGCTGCAAATGCCAACTACGTCAAAGAGTTCAGAAAAAGTGTCGACAGAATGCGCTTCAACACAGAAGCATAGCTTGCAACTCTTTTCGGCGTCTGTGATGATGTATGTGCGAAGTTGATGGTCGCAGGAGCAGAACTACCAAAGAAACCCAAAGCTTCCTGCAGAGCAGAGGGTACTTCTGATAAAAGTCGGGATGATTCTGATGATGACCATCCTGGTCCATCAGATAATCCTGAGGGGGAGAATATAAGGGAGAAAGCTACGACCAGAGGAATACAAACTCCGCCAATCGCAGCAGAACCAATAAGTCAAGCTCCTCCAGAACAAACCCAAGATCAACAACAAAAGCAACAGACCACAGAGACAACACCCATCTCTGTGGAATCAAGTCCTGAAGAAACCAATATTCTAGAAGCTGATCAGCATACCACAGAGGCAACAACCACCCCCGTGGTAATCAACTTGGAAAAGAGTCCTTCAACAAAATCAACAGAAAAACCCCAAACCATACCAAGAAGAAAGTCGATTGCCACCAAACCAATAAGAGCAACGACCTCTGCGACCTCTGCTTCTGATATTCTGAGAAAGATGCACAATATAATGACCGATCGAATGTCGCAGAGAGAAGAAGAAAGGCACAGGTTCACATTAGCTTTCAAAATGGCAAGAAGATTCGATGTCCAATCTTCACCAACAGAAATAGAGCTCACAGAAGAAGTCACCAAAGAACCTCCAACAGAGGTTACAGAGCAACTCAAGCCAACAGAACCATCGCCACAAAAGTCCTCTAAATCACAAGTGTCAAAACCTATAGAGGCAACCATCAAGCCAACAGAAGCACCAACCTCCAAACCTACAGAAGAAACTGGTTCTGCACCTCCAAAAGCCAAAGACAAGGGCAAAGCAATACTGATAGAAGAGCCAAAGAAAAAGAAATCATTGCCCAAGCCTACAGAGAAATTGATGAAGAGCGCCTTTGATGCCTTCCAAACTCCAAAGCCTGAAGAAGTTGATTGGGCATATGGATTAAAGCCCCTATCAGACATTCCACTTACTGGCAGAGCTGCAGAAGTTGTTCAACAGATGGAGAGTCTCAGAAGACAAGTACCACAACCTGGTCCAACACATGAAGAGATGGAAGAAGTGGTATACAAATACCTCTATGAACAAACCATTCAGACCAATCATCCAACAGATCATGTGACAGATTCAAGGATCAGAGAAGAATTTGAGAACATCTTCACAAGGACAAAGCCAAGAACCAAAGCAGATGTCTTCTCAATCCACAAGATCAAAAAGGTAATCTTCTGCAAGTTCTCCTTTACAAGAACCTATCCAAGGGTCAGGTACAATCTTTACAAAGTCAGAAGAGAAGACAATTCCGAAACCACCTTCGCTGATGCTGACCTAAGAAATATCAATCCTTATGATCTACCTGACCTTCTGCAATGGACAAAGGACAACTACAACACAGAGGCAAACACCAGAGCCTATCAAGTGTTAAGAAAAGCAATGAGGGAAAAGCTTCTGATCTTCAGTATGATAGATTTTCAACTGGGAAAGGATCTTGGTCTCAAACATCTAAATTTACGACCACCAGAAGATCGCTGCCCACCCGACGCTGTGCCCAACTCTATCATTACAGAACCAAGATTCGGGTTAGTATTTCAAAACCCACAAGGCGAAATCAAACTATTTGTGTGCATGGATTGTCAGAAGTACACAACTAGTACTCTGAACAATTTCAGAGCAAGCCTTATAAAATACAGAGGTACAGAGAAAATGGATAGAGATGCTGCAGATACTTTCATCCGAGAGATTGATGCCATAATTCGCCTAAGAGAACTCTGCATCAGTTTCTACAAAGAGATCAGAAGAATCGGAAGAGACAATAGAAGCTTCAACGATTTCAAAGATGCCAAAATCTGATTCTCAAACCTTAAATCTCTGCAAACCAAGTAAAAAGTTTATCTTTCATTGTACTCAAATGTAAAATGCCTCTGGCATATTTCTGAATGAAAGAACTTTCGAGGTATTGTTTAACCTCTGTCTTATCTAAACTCAAGTTAAATTTTTTATTTTTCACTACTTAGGGGGAGATTGTTAGCTTCAATCTTCCTAATCATAGAAGTATTTAGAAGTAGTGAAAAATAGGCTAAGTGAAGAAAGCCTCTTACAGAGGCTCTGCCGACCTTACCGAGAGATCAAGGTCAAAAAGCTACAGAAGCTAAAGAGGCGCCCTACAGAAGCTCTGCCATACGCGCAAAGAAGACCAAAGACTCGGAATCCGGTGAAGACTGCTCTTCTAAGGACCAAACCGCAGAACCTCTGTGGCACATCACAAAGCCTCTTCGTTCTTCAACAAAGACTTGAAAGATATTTATAATATCTTGCTACTGTTATAGGACCTGTTCATCAACTTGCATGGTAGCATGCCCTGTCCAACTGCAACGTGTCAAACTCTGGTTGGATTCAATAGGGCTTAGTACATAATAGACGTCTGCTGCATTAAATGCAATACAACACGTCCAACTGTTCATGCCATCCGTCCAAGTATTCATACCGTCCTTTGTGAATAGTAGCATATGCTTTATGGTCCCCTTAGAGTAGTATATAAGGAAGACTCATGTTGAGTTCTTCCTATTAATATATCAATCCATCGATCGATCAATCGAACACTTTGAGAGAAAAACATCACAAGAACACACAGCTTAAACACCTTGAGAGTCATATCTGTTTTAAAGCTTTGCTTACTCACTGTTCTTGAATTTGTTCTTAATATATATATATATATATTCAGTAAACTTTGAGATATTATTTCCTGTTCACTGTTTATTTATATTGTATTCTAAATCTATCAAACATGTATGTTAGTTATTCAAATACGCTTCCGCATCAAACTCAAACTTGAACTAATAGATCTGATAATCTTGTTTAAACAAAAGAGGGAACCAACACTCGTACGTGGCCCTCTAGAGTTTGGTTGTATCACTATAGGAGTGGGTTGCGGTGGAACCACAGTCGGGGGTATCCTCGGTCCATCATACGGGTCTTGTTCGCCTTCCGATGATCGCTCGCTCGACGGCGTGTAGGAGGGTTGAGAGTGTGATGATGATGATGACGACATAGTGGTGCTGAAGTAAGAGTGTATAACATTACTATCGCGCAAATGTAAAGACTAGGCGCACTATACTATTGCATACTATAGGCAATAACTACGCTCATACTAGGCATACAACGTGAAGCATCAAGTGTGAAAACACACATATTACTAGTATATCCATTTCCGGTCTCGCATTACTCTTTCTTTAATTAAACATAGGTGATCAGGCTTTGTTTAATTAAAGACCGATGATGCAATACCCGAATTAGTTATACTAGCAACATGTTTAGTAATTTAATTGTTCTTTCCCCGTTTTTGGTTATAGTTGCAGTTTTCCAAAGGAAAACCGGTATTCTCTATAACCTTTGGCTCTGATACCAAATCTGTCACACCTCGCTAAAGCGGAAACACGGGATATGCAGATCAAGTTTCATAGCAAAAGTTACAAGATCACATCAACCATCAAAATACATTCAAAAGGTTAAAACCTTGTCTTTTACAATCGTTTTTATGAAAGGGGAAATGAACATAAATAAAAGATAGAAAAGAAAGCTTCATCACGTGTAGCCTTCCTAGATCCTAACCTTAAAGACGTTCTCCTGAAAAGCATGTCAATAAAAAGGTCAAGTAATGCACTAGTTGGTGAGATCACAGGTTTAATGAGTACAACATTGTTTAACATAGCAAAATAGTTTAAATCCGCACAAGTGGATAAGTCAAAGTAGTTGAATCCATACAAGTGGATAAATCAACCGGTTATGAAAAACTGGCTCATGGTAATAGTATGTACTATGTTTAAGTTGTGAGCCCGTTACCCGACCTATATGACAGCAGCCCCAGCGCATGTTCTATCACCAACATTGCGTACGGAAAATAATAATTATGCACTCAAACAAGCGCTACTTGTGAGTGGGGTGTTAACCAAATAACGTTATTCATAATTACCAACGGCTCACACTCGTGAGTTAAACGGGTAACGTAAGTTAAACGGGGACTTACGTATGATGAGAGAAAGCTCAAACTTACAACACGCGTAAACTATACATACTATAGAGCATAACTGAGTATAGAAAAGTTTACGTTTTCAATAAAACGAGTTAATCAGTACGTAAAAGTAATTATAGTAATGACATGCTTTTCACCCCAAATATGTAAAATATTGAAAAATGGTCACTAGTAAGTTTTTGCCTCGAGGGTTCGGTACTAATTATACAAATCGTCATAAAATGCCTTGTTGTGTTTTAATATTATAAACGTAACAAATATATATACTTTGTTCTCGTTGGATTAAAGTTCCCGCAATTTCGTCACAATAAGTAACTAAAAGGGTTTAAAGAACGTATATATATAAACCGAAATTTTATCGTAAAAGCGATAAAATTAAGGGTTTTAAATGTAAAGACAAGTTTTATTGAGTGAGATATTACCATTTGAAAAGAGGTGTGGAATCTGGCAGCAAGCTGTCAGAACCACCCTTGGTGCATGTGCACCTATATTGACTTTTTACCCAAAATTCTTATTCCTTTGCATGCAAAATCCGATTTGACTCTTTTCCATACACTTATTTTCAGTTCCAAAACATATTTTTGAACCATTTAAATTACATGCAAGTTACCTATCAACTCATCTTTTATAAACTTTTGTAAAAGACTCATTTTGAAGAATATTGATGTTCTTGCCAAGAACATCAACATGCAACTTAAAATTGTGTATTTTGAGCTCATGTATGTTTGTTTAAGTATGTTTTTAGTGGATTACAAAGATACACTCATGAAACTCTTGAACAAAAGAAGATGGATTTCTCAAGAAAACTACATGCATGTGTTTAAAATGTTCATCTTTGGTCTTAACATAGGTTTTATTTTGGATTCACCACCTTTTTAATAACAAGAAGATGTTATGGTGGTAAACGTACAAACATTAAGACATTGTAAAGAAGATTTTTAAAAAGTTAAAGAAAGTGTAGAAGGGATGAAGAACATTCATCAAATGCAAGAAAGTGAAAATAACTTAAAACAGTGTGTGTGGATTTCACCCAACACACTTGTATTTAACTTGGATTATTTTTATCCTTTGAAGAAAAGTGATTGAGGGGCTGGAATTTGGGATGAAGATGGATGAAGATTTGAAGGTGAAGGTGAAGATGAAGATTTGAAGATTTGAAGATTTGAAGATGGAGAGAGAAAGAATTGCAAGTATTCTTTTAGAGAGAGAGTGAGATGAGATAATGAAATGGATTGTGAAGACTTGTTGCATTCTTATGGAGTAGAGAGAGGGGGGCGGCCTCTCAAGGTGGGGGGGGGGGGGGGGTGGTGAGTGATAGATATAATTTGCCAAATCTTGTCTTTTTGATTAAAAATTAAAATACAAGTATTTTCTTAATAAATGAAATACAAAGTAATTATATATAAAATAAAGTATATATATATATATATATACTATTATTGAAATACATAAATTATCAATTATATAAATACTTGTAGTATAAATGTAGGTCAAGTTGGCATTTTATGAGATTTATGGATAATTTCCTAATTCAAGGGTTTCTTAGGCAAAATTTCTCGAATTTTCCTATCGTACCGCGTTTACTGCTAAACTTGCACTGTGTGCACTATGTCATGAGAAAAATGATATATTCAGTGTAGTTCTATCCTGAGGTATAAATTTGACGGTTGTCATAGTCTCCCCCGGTTAGAAGAATTTCGTCCCGAAATTTAAGTGTTGCTAGCGTTAACAGGCTTGCTAGTAAAGAGATGAGGATACTTTTGGAAAATGTAATCCTCCCGTTCCCAAGTCTACTCAAGCCCACACCTTGTGTTCCAATGAACCTTTACTATCGGGATTTTGCTTCGCTTAAGACGCTTAACTTCCCAATAGAGTATTTCCATTGGTTCCTCTACGATATGCAGCTTATCATTGATTTGGATTTCTTCCAAGGGCACGGTTACTGCTTCATTGGCTAAACATTTCTTTAAGTTTGACACGTGAAATGTATTGTGAATCGCACTTAACTCTATTGGCAAATCCAGCTTGTAAGCCACTGGTCCGATTCTTTCTGTGATCTTGAATGGTCCAACATGTCGTGGACTCAGCTTTCCTCTTTTCCCGAATCAGACTGTTCCCTTCCAAGGGGATACCTTCAAAAAGACTCTGTCGTCAACTTGAAATTCTAAAGGCTTCCTACGATTGTCAGCATAGCTCTTTTGACGATCTTGAGCTGCTTTAAGCCTATCTCTGATGATTGCAATCTTGTCGGTGGTTTCTTGGACAATATCCGGACTAGATAGTTGTCTATCTCCAATTTCCAACCAACAAAGTGGCGACCGACACTTGCGTCCATACAGGGCTTCATATGGTGCACACTGAATACTGGTGTGATAGCTATTATTGTAAGAAAACTCAACTAACGGCAAGTGGTTATCCCAGCTTCCTCCAAAGTCTATCACACACGCCCAAAGCATGTCCTCCAATGTCTGAATGGTTCGCTCACTCTGACCATCCGTTTAAGGATGATAGGCCGTGCTCAAGTTTAATTGCGTACCTAACGCTCTTTGAAGTGACTGCCAGAATCGAGATGTGAAGCGACTATCTCTATCTGATATGATCGAAACTGAGACTCCATGACGAGTGACAACTTCCTTGATGTAGATTTGAGCAAGCTTCTCCATCTTAAAGTCTTCCCGAATGGGCAAGAAATGTGTAGACTTTGTAAATCGATCCACTATAACCCAAATCGAGTCGTGTCCTTTGTCAGTTCTTGGATTTTGGTTATGAAATCTATAGTGATTTGCTCTCATTTCCACTGGGGAATTTCTGGTTATTGCAACAATCCTGATGGCTTTTGATAGACAGCCTTGACTTTTGAGCAAGTTATGCATTTCCCTACATATATGGCAATATCCTTCTTCATTCCTGGCCACCAATAGTACTCCATTAAATCCTTGTACATCTTATTCGCTCCTGGGTGAATTGAGTATTTAGATTTATGGGCCTCCTCCAAAATCATTTCCCGTAGGTTGTCAGCCTTTGGGATCCATACCCTGCCTTTAAAGTAACGTACTCCATCTATTTTAGTTTCAAAACTCGATTCTAAACCATGAAGGGTCTCGTCCTTCAGGTTTTCAGACTTCATTGCTTCGTTTTGAGCTTCAAAAATCTGGGTCTTCAAACTTGTTTGAACCAGCGCTCCTAACGCTCGGACTCGTGAAGGTTTTACCCTTTCTTTCCTACTCAGGGTATCGGCTACTACGTTGGCCTTTCCTAGGTGGTAACGTATCTCACAATCGTAGTCACTGAGTAGTTCTAACCATCTTCTTTGCCTCATATTAATCATCTTTTGATCAAAAATATGCTGAAGACTCTTGTGATCAGTGAAGATAGTGCACTTGGTACCATATAGATAATGTCTCCATATCTTTAGAGCGAATACCACAGCTCCGAGTTCCAAATCGTGCGTGGTATAGTTCATCTCATGAACTTTTAATTGTCTCGAGGCGTATGCTATCACCTTATCATTTTGCATCAATACGCAACCTAATCCTTGATGTGATGCGTCACAATACACCACAAAATTTTCCGTTCCCTCCGGTAAAGCTAAAATCGATGCATGGCACAACTTTTTCTTCAAAAGTTGAAACGCTTCTTCTTGTGAAGCTCCCCAAACGAATTCCTTATCCTTTTGGGTTAACGTGGTGAGGGGTTTAGCGATCTTAGAGAAATTCTTGATAAAACGCCGATAATATCCTGCCAAACCTAGAAATTGGCGAGTTTCCGTTGGAGTCCTTGGGGCTTCCCATTTCCAAATGGCTTCCACTTTTGCCGGGTCCACGTGAATCCCTTTTTCTCCAATCACGTGACCTAAGAAATGTACTTCCCGAATCCAAAATTCACACTTAGAGAATTTGGCATACAGTTTCTACTCCTTGAGAAGTTCTAGAATCACTTTTAGATGTTGCTCGTGATCTTTCTCACTCTGAGAATAGATCAATATATCATCGATGAATACAATCACAAACTTATCAAGGTATGGCCTACATACTCTATTCATTAGATCCATAAACACAGCTGGCGTGTTCGTCAATCCAAATGGCATAACTAAAAACTTGTGGTGTCCATAGCGAGTTCTAAAAGCTGTTTTAGGAATGTCTTCCTCTCGGACTCTTAACTGATGATATCCCGATCGAAGGTCAATCTTCGAGAAGTAAGTTGCACCATGCAACTGGTCGAACAAATCGTCTATTCGAGGGAGAGGATATCGATTCTTGATTGTTATCTTATCTAGTTCCCTATAATCGATGCACATTCGAAACAATCCATCCTTCTTTTTTATGAAAAGAATTGGGGCTCCCCAGGGTGATGAACTTGGTCGAATGAATCCCTTATCCAAAAGTTCTTGGAGTTGATTCGACAACTCTTGCATTTCGGCAGGTGCTAAGCGATATGGGGCCTTGGCTACAAGCGCCGCTCCGGGTATAAGGTCAATCTGAAATTCGACTTGTCTAAATGGAGGAAGTCCAGGCAAATCGTCTGGAAACACTTCTGGGTGATCTTTCACCACAGGAATATATTGGGCTCGCCTCTCTTCGGACTTCTTCTCTACTACGTGTGCCAAAAATGCAACACACTTCTTTCTCAAATACTTATGGACCTTCATGCACGATACTATCCTTAGTTCCTTTCCAGCTCTATCTCCTTGCACAACAAGGGTTTCTCCGCCTTGTAATGGTAACCTGACAGTCTTTTCAAAACAACTAACCTCTGCTCGGTTCTTGGATAACCAATCCATGCCTATTACTACGTCAAAACTCCCCAACTCAATAGGTATAAGATCAACGCTAAAAGTTCTATCGGCTAATTTCAAGGTACAACCTAAGATTACATCCTTAGCCTATAATTCATATCCATTAGCACCCTCAACAATATAAGCATTCGGCATTTTCCTAGATTCTAGATTGATCAAAGGCCTAAATTCTAACGAAACAAAGCTCCTATCGGCTCCAGTGTCAAATAATACTGATGCAAAATAATCGTTTAGGAGAAACGTACCTGTCACCACATTAGGGTCGCGACGTGCTTCGTCAGCTCCAATAACAAATGCCCGTCCTCGAGCTTGGCCTCCTTGATTTCCCTGATTGGCCTATCTCGCCTGATTCCCATTATTGTTATTGCTCGGCCTCCTACCCAATCTTAGGCACATATTCCGGAAGTAATCCGGACTTCCGCACTCGAAGCATACCCTTCTTCCTTCATTGACACCCTTTTCCATCCTACAGTACTTGGTGTAATGACCCACTCGTTTACAATCGCCACAAACAGGGCAGGCTCCTTCATGATGGTAGTTACATTTGTTACACTTTGGGTGTGGACCATTGAACTGCCTAGAGTCTTGATCCTTTTCTCCGATATTCTCACTATCTTCCTATCCGTGATCCAGATAACATCAATATAAAAATTCATTCCTATTTTTATATAATGCCACCAATACCAAAATTTTGAGGTTCATCCTACATCAATACTAAAGTTTTTAGATCTAATACAATCACTCACTTAAAATTACCCAAAATACTTAGTTCATAATAACCACAAGAAAATGTTTTCCTCTGAACCCAAAAGTCTTATCAAAAGCCGCCAAACAATCAATCATCCTAATCAAAACCATCCCAAATACACAACTATCAAGATCATCAACACAAGCATAGCGAGTACTACTCCTCCAATTACTCATGCAAGCTCCGCCCTTATCGCGGACCGCCTAACCGTCCTAACGCTCACCAAAACTTGGGTCGAAACATTGGATAATAGGTGTGTTAGCTCCCCCAGTTCTGTTAAGACCTGTCCTTGGTAAGCTACCCTCACCTGATAGCCGTGTAGTTCGGTCGTCATTGCCCTTAAGTGCTGCTCTTCCGCCCAAGACATTCTGGACACTCGTCCGATTGGCATGCCGATGATTATACGCGACAGCTCCGGCGCCTCCGGACGTTCTGACCTAAGCGTTACTCGTCTCGGGATCGAGGCACTTTTTCTCATTGGTTAGTCTCGTACGTGGCCCTCTAGAGTTTGGTTGTATCACTATAGGAGTGGGTTGCGGTGGAACCACAGTCGGGGGTATCCTCGGTCCATCATACGTGTCTTGTTCGCCTTCCGATGATCGCTCGCTCGACGGCGTGTAGGAGGGTTGAGAGTGTGATGATGATGATGACGACATAGTGGTGATGAAGTAAGAGTGTATAACATTACTATCGCGCAAATGTAAAGACTAGGCGCACTATACTATTGCATACTATAGGCAATAACTACGCTCATACTAGGCATACAACGTGAAGCATCAAGTGTGAAAACACACATATTCCTAGTATATCCATTTCCGGTCTCACATTACTCTTTCTTTAATTAAACATAGGTGATCAGGCTTTGTTTAATTAAAGACCGATGATGCAATAACCGAATTAGTTATACTAGCAACATGTTTAGTAATTTAGGTGTTCTTTCCCCGTTTTTGGTTATAGTTGCAGTTTTCCAAAGGAAAACCGGTATTCTCTATAACCTTTGGCTCTGATACCAAATCTGTCACACCTCGCTAAAGCGGAAACACGGGATATGCAGCTCAAGTTTCATAGCAAAAGTTACAAGATCACATCAACCATCAAAATACATTCAAAAGGTTAAAACCTTGTCTTTTACAATCGTTTTTACGAATGGGGAAATGAACATAAATAAAAGATAGAAAAGAAAGCTTCGTCACGTGTAGCCTTCCTAGATCCCAACCTTAAAGATGTTCTCCTGAAAAGCATGTCAATAAAAAGGTCAACTAATGCACTAGTTGGTGAGATCACAGGTTTAATAAGTACAACATTGTTTATCATAGCAAAATAGTTTAAATCCACACAAGTGGATAAGTCAAAGTAGTTGAATCCATACAAGTGGATAAATCAACCAGTTATGAAAAACTGGCTCATGGTAATAGTATGTACTATGTTTAAGTTGTGAGCCCGTTACCCGACCTATATGACAGCAGCCCCAGCGCATGTTCTATCACCAACAATGCGTACGGAAAACAATAATTATGCACTCAAACAAGCGCTACTTGTGAGTGGGGTGTCAACCAAATAACGTTATTCATAATTACCAACGGCTCACACTCGTGAGTTAAACGGGTAACGTAAGTTAAACGGGGACTTACGTATGATGAGAGAAAGCTCAAACTTACAACACGCGTAAACTATACATACTATAGAGCATAACTGAGTATAACAAAGTTTATGTTTTCAATAAAACGAGTTAATAAGTGTGTAAAAGTAATTGTAGTAATGACATGCTTTTCACCCCAAATATGTAAAATATTGAAAAAGGGGTTGTGATAACTCACTTGATAAGCAGTAGTGTCCGGGAATCTCCCACAAGTACCTCGAGATGATCCTACTTCGAACCTATGAACGCAAGGTCACTAGTAAGTTTTTGCCTCGAGGGTTCGGTACTAATTATCCAAATCGTCATAAAATGCCTTGTTGTGTTTTAATATTATAAACATAACAAATATATATATACTTTGTTCTCGTTGGATTAAAGTTTCCGCAATTTCGTCACAATAAGTAACGAAAAGGGTTTAAAGAACGTATATATATATAGTACATATATATATATATATAAACTGAAATTTTATCGTAAAAGCGATAAAATTAAGGGTTTTAAATGTAAAAACAAGTTTTATTGAGTGAGATATGACCATTTGAAGAGAGGTGTGGAATCTGGCAGCAAGCTGACAGACCCACCCTTGGTGCATGTGCACCTATATTGACTTTTTACCCAAAATTCCTATTCCTTTGCATGCAAAATCCGATTTGACCCTTTTCCATACACTTATTTTAAGTTCCAAAACACATTTTTGAACCATTTAAATTACATGCAAGTTACCTATCAACTCATCTTTTATAAACTTTTGTAAAAGACTCATTTTGAAGAATGTTGATGTTCTTGCCAAGAACATCAACATGCAACTTAAAATTGTGTATTTTGAGCTCATGTATGTTTGTTTAAGTATGTTTTTAGTGGATTACAAAGATACACTCATGAAACTCTTGAACAAAAGAAGATGGATTTCTCAAGAAAACTACATACATGTGTTTAAAATGTTCATCTTTGGTCTTAACATAGGTTTGATTTTGGATTCACCACCTTTTTAATAACAAGAAGATGTTATGGTGGTAAATCTACAAACATTAATACATTGTAAAGAAGATTTTTAAAAAGTTAAAGAAAGTGTAGAAGGGATGAAGAACATTCATCAAATGCAAGAAAGTGAAAATAACTTAAAAGAGTGTGTGTGGATTTCACCCAACACACTTGTATTTACCTTGGATTATTTTTATCCTTTGAAGAAAAGTGATTTAGGGGCTGGAATTTGGGATGAAGATGGATGAAGATTTGAAGGTGAAGATGAAGATGAAGATTTGAAGATTTGAAGATTTGAAGATGGAGAGAGAAAGAATTGCAAGTATTCTTTTAGAGAGAGAGTGAGATGAGATAATGAAATGGATTGTGAAGACTTGTTGCATTCTTATGGAGTAGAGAGAGGGGGCGGCCTCTCAAGGTGGGGGGGGGGGGGGGTGAGTGATAGATATAATTTGTCAAATCTTGTCTTTTTGATTAAAAATTAAAATACAAGTATTTTCTTAATAAATGAAATACAAAGTAATTATATATAAAATAAAGTATATATATATACTATTATTGAAATACATAAATTATCAATTATATAAATACTTGTAGTATAAATGTAGGTCAAGTTAACATTTTATGAGATTTATGGATAATTTCCTAATTCAAGGATTTCTTAGGCAAAATTTCTCGAATTTTCCTATCGTACCGCGTTTACTGCTAAACTTGCACTGTGTGAACTATGTCATGAGAAAAATGATATATTCAGTGTAGTTCTAACCTGAGGTATAAATTTGACGGTTGTCACGCGTAGCAGGGATGGAAAGTAGATAAGGTTTGTAGATCTGGGTGCAGAAGTCCTTCTGGTGTTTTTGCCTGGATACCCTCAGGGGTTTTGGCACCTTCCTCCATATCAGAATCTATTTCTGAGATCCTGAAGTCTGGGTTTTCAGTTGTCCATTTTGAGAGGGTTTATGAGATTTGAGCTTGTGGCTTAGATTGTATCTCTACCCACGTATCCTCTGTTTCCAACATCTCCTCCGTGTTCTGCAGTTCTAGATCGTAGCTCGGAGGAGAGGGAAACCGATCACCGTGTTCCTCTAGGTCAGGGTCAACCTCTGGCACAGTAGAGTCCATTTGGGCTTATTCAGAGTTGAACTCTGGGAGGGGTTCTGCATTCCACATAGAAGTGTCCAGAGATTCGGCAATATCGGGTCGTTGGATGAAAGTAGAGAAGTCAGTCTCCTCTACATAATGGATTGTAGTGGGGGATGGCAGAGGTTGTTCAGCGGATGCTTCTTCTTCTGCAACGACTTCCTCTGCGATAGTCTGCAGAGGTGACATGGGCTTTTGTGCCCTTTTCTACTTAGGCTTCGGGGCTCCCTCCTCTGAAGATTTTGTCTTGCGCTTCTTTTTCTCTTTTGGAGGAGGGGGTGCAGAGGATGCAATGATTGTTTCTGGTGGAGGTTGGGGGATTTGTGCAGTACTCGCAGAGGTTCCCTCTGAAGGTTTCTTTGCTCTGGGAGCCTTTTGTGCTTTGGAGGGGGTGGCTGCCTTTGTCGTAGATACAGAGGAGATCATCTTTTTCATCTACAGACGAATTTTGGCTAGTTTTTGCTCGTGTTTTGCCACTGCTTTTACGTACTCTTCGGGGCTCATTCTCTCTACTACTATGGATCCTATGGGGGCTCCTAAATGCGGAGGTGTCGCAGGACTCGGTTCTGGAGTCCTGTGATCGCGTATATATGTTATTCTAAGTTTTTCGTCAGAGGCATAGGTCAGAAGTTTTGCCGTCAGAGGTCTGGAGAACCTATATCCCTCTACGTGTTTTGTGGCGGCCATTCTGCCCATAGGGTAGGTTTTGACAATAGGCCCTTCTATTGGCCATTTATTGATTTGTAGCAGAGGTTCCAGAATGACTACGATAGTCCTTTGGAACTGTAGGGCAGGGAGATCTTGAACATTTAGGCCTTGGCCTTCTGTGTTGAGATGTGATGGTCGATTGTGTTCACAATCTCTTGCATCATCAGAGCTGCAAAGTCAAGGGGTAGGTCATAATAAACCCCGTACATAATGGCGAGGATTTGGTGTGAGGTTTGTTCTGGACTCACTACTTTGCATGTGAGGCATCTGTTGAGGATCGTGAATAAGGTATTCCACAGAGGTGGGAATCGGTTTCGTCTGAAGTCATTCCTTTTGTTCAGGTGGGTATTATATCCCAACATCTCTGCAAAGTCGCAGAGCTCTCTATCAGAGGGGATCTCTGCGTATTCTTTAATCCCCAAAAGTCCTCTTATTGGAAGGTTGAACTCCATAGACAACATGGTTCTGTTAAACTTAAGCTATATGTTCTCGGATTTATCGGGTTTGGAGACATATCCTCTGATTTCCCTTGTTTCTGCATCATAATAACATCTCTGCCAGAACTGGTTCAGGTATCTGGCAGGGATGCAAATGACATTCTTGGTGAGTAGGGTGTTCAGAGGGTAGTTTTCAAGAATATTCAATAAGATGGCGTGTTCATCCCCAAAAGCTGTTCTTGAGGGAACGAGGTAGTGATTGTTGGCTTTGAGTGGTAATGAGTTCGCGAGTGCTCATTTTCGAGAAAGAACTGCAGGTGAGTGGTCGAAGTGAAATCAACAGATTTACCCCCTTGTTCTTGTTCTTGATTGTGAGGCCTGGATTGATGTTGAGAGTGCTCAGAGTGAGCAGGGGATGTCGCTGGTGAGTTTCTGGTGGAAGCCATTACTAAGTTCTGGAAGAGATAAAGTAGCAATAAGAAAGTTGCAGGTATTTCACTGTTCGCCGGAGGTATTTGAGAGAGAATCATAAAGGAATGAAGAAGATGGTAAGAGGGGTTTTATAAGGTTTTAACGGTGGTAGAATCTGAAGAGGTTAATAGTAACAATTTGATAAACCTTTGGGGTCCACAATCGAGTACAACAGTTGGGTGCAACGTATCATAGGAACGTGTGGCATGTATGTCCAATTAAAACGTGCCACGTCAGAGGTGTCAGATCACGATTTGACGTCTTGTGTGGCCCATTAATGCTGGGCGTGTGGGCTTCTCTATACTCAAATGTCTATCACCTTCAGAAATAACCCGCATCTTATAGAATCCCGTTTCTGTGCACAAGTCTCAAATCGACAGAATTTCTGTGGTGGAATGAGCTCTGTGATTTGAGACCTTCTTTCATGACCTCTGATCTTGCACCTTTACCAAAACGTTTGAAAAGACAGTGGAAATGATCGATAGTCTCTGTGTAGAACTTTAGAGTTACAGAGGCTCTGGATTACAAAAGCTCTGCTGAGCTCGACAGAGGCTCTGTGACCGAAAATTTCTAATAACGGAGAGCTTATAATGCTTTTTGATCATCCAAGGTTTTTAATGTTTTAAACAGTGTATCTAGGACATATTTGGAAATCGGTGTCCTAGAAAACTGTTTTGGAAAAAGGTTTTGTACGAGACATTCTCTTTTTGATTTACCTTTGCTTGGCACAATACGTGACTTTTGTGGATTTGGTTGATTACTACTCTTCTTTGGATCCCCCTTGAATTAACCACTTCTGTAGATTAATTCAAGGTCTCCTTCTACACCCTCTTGACCTATGCTTGGATTAGATGTGATAAGCAATGTATAAAATATAGGTCAAACTCTCCAGAGGGTCTGTGGAAAAGGTCAGAGGCTCTAAGCAATCCCACATAAGCTCTGTTGGGTACATAACTTTTGGTGATAAGGAATTTACATACAAAAAGAGTTTAAATATATACATATTTACAAGAAGATCAAGTCTTACTTACAGAGGGATTAACTCATGTTTAACATGCCCAACTTACCCACCAAGAAAAGAAATATTTTCTAATCAAGTGCCTTGGTGAATAAGTCCGCAAGCTGGAATTCAGTGGACACAAAGTACATCTCGATTGTGCCTTGTTCAACCTGATGCTTTAAGAAGTGGTACCGAATATCAATATGCTTTGTTTTAGAATGCTGTACTGGATTGGCAGAGATCGCAATGGCAGTCTTTGAGTCACAGAGGATTGGAATCTTTTGTATGTCAAGACCACGGTCCTTTAGCTGGGTTCGCATCCACAAAACCTGTGAGCAACAGCTAGCAGCAGCAACAAACTCGGCTTCTGCTGTAGATGTCGACACACAATTTTGTTTCTTTGAAGTCCAGCTGACTAATTTTCCTCCTAGGAATTGGCAACTCCCAGAGGTACTTTTTCGGTCGAGCTTACATCCTCCGTAGTTTGAATCTGTATAAGTCATGAGATCGAATCCAGAGTTCTTTGGATACCAGAGGCCAAGATTCTTGGTTCCATTTAGGTATCTAAAGACCCTCTTTACAGCAAGAAGGTGGGATTCCTTTGGGTTAGTTTGATATCTTGCACAGAGGCATGTGGCATACATTATATCTGGTCTACTTGTTGTTAAGTACAAAAGAAACCCAATCATGCCTCTGTAGAGCTTGCACTCTATAGATTTACCACCTGGATCTGAGTGTAACTTATTTCCAATTGATATGGGGGTCTTCATGACAGAGGCATCAGAGAGTTTGAACATAGAAAGAATGTCAGAGACATATTTTGCTTGATTGATAAAAATTCCCTCTAATGATTGTTTGACTTGGAGTCCTAGGAAGAAGTTTAGTTCTCCCATCATACTCATTTCAAACTCACTCTGTATGAGTTTTTCAAAATCTGTGCATTGCTGTGCATTTGTAGAACCAAAGATAATGTCGTCCACATAAATCTACACAAGCAGAATCTCCTCGCCTTTTCTTTTATAAAACAAAGTAGTATCAGTTATACCTCTGTCGAAATAATTATCGAGAAGAAAGGTTGAAAGGCGCTCGTACCATGCTCTTAGGGCCTGTTTCAGTCCATACAGAGCTTTGTCAAGATAGTAAACGTGGTTTGGGTACTTGGCACTTTCAAACCCTGGTGGCTGCTGGACGTATACTTCTTCTTGGATTTGACCATTCAGGAAGGCGGATTTGACATCCATTTGGAAGACTTTGAAACCTCTGTGGGCTACGAAGGCTAAGAAGTTCCTTATCGCTTCGAGCCGTGCAACAGGGGCAAAAGTCTCATCGTAGTCAATTCCCTCTGCTTGGCAATATCCCTTGGCCACCAATCTCGCCTTGTTTCGAATAACCACCCAATCCTTATCCTTCTTGTTTCTGAAGACCCATTTTGTCCCTATAGCGTGTTTCTCTTTTGGCAGAGGAACTAGGGTCCAGACTTTGTTTCTCTCAAACTGGAGAAGCTCTTCTTGCATAGCTTCAACCCAACTTGAATCATCAAGGGCCTCAGAAACACGTTTGGGTTCGTGTTGGTCCCGAAAGGCCTATACAAGTTTGTAGAAGGGGGGGGGGGGGGGGGGGGGGGTTGAATACAAACACACTATTTTACTTTTGTAAATTGTTTATTGATAAATCATTAACAATTTACAGCTTGTTGCGGAAACAAGATTAAGGATAAACCTAAATCTAAACAAGTTGGAACACTAAGGTTTCTTGCACTAAGAAAGATAAGGAGATTACTAATAAAATTCTATCTTGAGAGAGATTTGAACTTGTCCAGAGTTAGCAAGTTACTTCAAATGAAGTGAGTTCATCTCTTTATATACTGCATGCATTAAATGCAAATCAGTATATACTTTACACGTGTCATCAGCTGGTTGGTTGCATGTCATTGACCTTGGTTGACAACCTTAGTAGCCGTAAGGATGAACATTGTAGTATCAGAGTGGTTGTACGATTTCAGATATTCGGAGGTTCTTTTCTGACATTTCGTACGGAGGCGTGCAAGGGTGGTTAAGACAAAAGTACTTTGTACGGAGGACTTCATGATCAGCTTTCGTTGATTCAGCGATTATCATTTACTATTCAGCAGATGATAAAGTTCAGCGATAGCTGAAGTCTTGTACTTGATACTTCACGTTGAGTGGACAAATCTGAGTCTTCGCTGATCCGCATCAGTTCATTAGGAGACTTGTCGCTGGTTCTTGAGCTTGATCTTCGACTTCAGCGTAGAACCTTTGTTGACGTGAAACTTGTCTTCAGGGATCATAAGTAAACAACTAACTTATCAGCGATCACCATAAGGACTGAACAGGCTCAGAGCATTATGGTGAACAGTGTTCGCTGAATGTTTAATTTAAAGAGCGAGAGTTCCTATCAGCGGTACTGTAAGATCTTAGTACTTATCAGCGATAGTGAAACTCTGATACATATTGTTTACTTACAATTTTCACTAAGTATATAAGAGAGGGTCATTATCAAATCACTGAGGGTTTGGATCAACAATCTCCCCCTATTTGATTATGACATAGCAACAAAGAAAATTGCTATTTAATGAAAACACAAGGATAAAAAGAACTCATAAAATATTTGTCCCTTTTACTGTTTTCTGGGATCTTTTCAGTACTGATGGAGTAAAGTACATTTGATGAAATATTTCTTTAAATCTTTGAATCAGGTTACAATGAAGAACAGAAAGATTACAAGTACAAGCGAAATAATTTACAAGTACAGAAGGATAACTGATACAATAGAGAAAAAGGAGATTATATCAGTTTTCAAACGGTTCTTCCTTAATGAGAAGTTCATCAAGGGTCGTCTTTTCAGTGGGGATCATCCAGTCAGGAACCGTTACACCTCGTTTTCTTTTGTTCAGCGCTTCTTGAAAGATCAAGGGTTTTAGGTGTCGTGCCTGAATGTCCTTTCTGAAGTCACACCAGTAGATAAGTTCTCTGAGCTGTTCGATTGGAGTGATTGGAAGCTCAGCGATCCGTTGAAAGCATTTACGTCCGTCGTAGTCAAGAAAGAATATTCCATAAGGATTACTGATGACTTTACCAGGGACGAAAAGTTCACATGGTGGCAAAGAGATGTCAAGGGCAGATAGATCAGGATCAGGACCAAGCACTTCAGCGCGAGAGAAACCAATTCCAGTTTCATTTCGTATGACAGGACCTGAGTTTGAATCTTGACGTTTCTTCTTTGGAGAGGCCCTTTTTCTTTTCAGCTTTAGATCAGGAACAGGAGGAATATCCACACAAGAAGATATCAAATCGATCTGTTTGTTTATCAGTTTTTCGAAATGATTCTTGTACTTAGATTGTGATGATTGGATAGCTAACCTCATCTCCAGCCATTCAGAGAGACCATACCTTTTTACAGTATCAGCGCGAAAGGTTTCAGTTTGGCCATCTTCTCTGAACAGTTTGATGTCAACAATAGGTACTCCGATAGAGGTTCTTCCAGAGATCAATACCTTGTTGATCTTCGCTGGACGATATCTGAAGTGAATTTTCTCTTTACACCAGATCAGGGTGGTCTGAGAAACTTCAGTTTTCTTTTCCACGATCTTCTGGGCTTCTTCCCAAAGTTTTCGTTGGATTTGAATGGGAACACGCTTCAGCTTGGGATCTTTGACAGATTCTTGAGTGAGCTTGATGGCGTATTCTCTGTCTTTCTCTTCAGCTTCCTTCCTTTCAGCGATGAGGCGTTCAGCTCTAAGGTGTTCCTGGTATTCAGCTTTTGAGATTATGAACTTAGGAGGAACTGAAGGCAGTTGATCAGGCCTTAGAATGATTCGCTGATCCTCGAATCGCTTTATTATTTCTTCTCTTCTCTTTTGATCCTCTTCACTCAGCTTTTGAGGAGCTGAGGAAGGTCTGTTTCTGTGTAAGAGAGGTTGTTCTTCTTGTTGGTGCAAGTGTACCACATCTCTATATATTTATATATATTTATTTTGATGATTACAAACACACCGTATTATTATTTATCTAACAATTTAATCCAAGTGTGCAGTTGTTGAAGAACACGAAGATTTAATCTGAAGGGTTCAAGACGGAAGTGTTTACGTCGTCATTATTGTTTATAACTAATAATGATAAACACCCTAAAATAATATACCACTTGGATATTTCTAAAAACCTTTTAAATAATATTTTAAATAAGAATTTTTGGTTCTAGAAGTATCTGCCATACGTACTGTTTCTGCAACCACTTTCTGACGCAGGTATACCGCGAAGGTAGAGCCGGTATTCCGCGGTGGTACGGCCGGTATACCGCGGGTGTTCAGCCGGTATACCGCGGCAGGCTCGGTGTGCATCTCTGATTGGTTAGAAGTACTTTTTACTGCACGGTATACCGCGAGTCCTAGCCGGTATACCGCGGGTACGTTTTCCAGAAGTCAACTTTGCATGAGAGCCGTTGAGTGTCAGTGTACTTTTGTCTGCACGGTATACCGCGTGCATTTGGCGGTATACCGCGCCTCATATATCCGTTGGAGATGATGATATATAAAGAAGCATGCTGGTGATGAAGAAGAAAGAACACACAAACAGCAACAACAACAATCCAAACTCTCAGCTCTCTCACTCTCACTTAATTTATATATATATATTTTATAAAACATTTTTTATAAAATATCCAAGTGTGAGATATTATACAAGAGTGATTACCCATTGTGAGTTATACTCCTCTTGTAAGTATTTGAATAACGGGTGTGTGATCCTGTTTATCTCATAGCAGAGGCTTGAGAAACTATTACAAATTCCTTTGTATTTGGTTTGTGTTCTACCGTAAAGAATACATTTATTGGATCGTGTCGAGAAGTGTCTCGGCTGCTGGTTTATCACAGTTGGTGGTAAATCAGTAAATCTCCGTGTCAAGTATCTCTTACCTTTATCTCTTTATTTATTCCGCTGTGCTTTTAATTATATCTGTTTATATAATTGTTGTATATTTATTATTTGTATACTCTGATTTATTTATACTGTTTCTGTACTGTATTTATTTGTAAAAGAATTTTTGAAAGTAAAAGATTTTTTGAAAGTAAAAGATTTTAAATACAACCTTACCCCCCCCTTAGGTTGTCTAACATTTGGTATCAGAGCGGGTCTTTCAAAAATTTTCTGTTTAAATATTTTTTTTAAATGGCTCAACAAACTAATTTTGTGTTTTCTAAACCTCCTTTGATAGATACTGAAAAGTTTGGCATTTGGGCCGAGCTATTTGAATGTCACGTTCGTGGCAAAAGTCAAAAAATTTGGGATATTATAGAAAATGGGAATTTTAGACCAACCAAAGTTGAAAATGATCTTATTGTTGATAAACCCATAAAAGATTGGACTCCCGCTGAAGAATCTCATTATTGTTTAAATTTTGAAGCTAAAAATATATTATATGCTGCTTTAACCTCTGATGAAATTGAAAGAGTTTATACTTATAAAACTGCTAATCAAATCTGGCAAAGCTTGAGCGACACTCATCGTGGAAATACTCAAGTTAAAAGCTCTAAAATAAATATTCTTGTTCATGATTATGAATTATTTGAAATGTCAAAAGATGAGTCAATCGACTCAATGTTTAAACGTTTTAACCTCATTATGACTACTTTGAAGGGATTAGGTCGTACTTATCCTAATGAGGATTATGTAAGGAAAATTCTTCGAGCACTTCCTTCGGAGTGGATGGCAAAAATCACATCCTTGGAAGACTCCCGAGATCTCGCAACTATGAAGCTCGATGATCTCATCGGCAATCTTAAAGTGCACGAAATTGCACTAAGAAGAAATCAAGTCCGGGAGCAAGTCAAAAAGAAATCCATAGCTTTAAAAGTCATTGCCTCAAAAGAAGAGGAAAAGGAAGAGGAGGAAGAAGCTAGCTCATCCGATGACGAACCCGAAAATCTTGACGATTTAGTCAAGTTGGTAAGAAAACTTTCTAAACTTTTATCTAACAAAAAGTTTGCTAATAATGATAGGTTTCAAGAAAATGGAGACTACCGTCGTGGTGGTAAAAACCAAAGTCGCAACGTCCATAAAAGTGAAGACAAATATGACGAATCTAGCGACGATGAAAAAGCCAATAAAAAGAAAGGCTTTTGCTATGTGTGTGGTGATAAGGATCACTATGCAAGTGTGTGTCCAAAACGAGCAAAACAAATCAACACACCAAAAGCTCTCGTTGGAGGCGCGTTGAGCGCAAGCATAAATGAGGCCAAAAATTTTTGTTTCATGGCCGACCATGATAATGAGGTATCTTCATCATATTCTTCTAAAAATAATTGTGATAGTAATTATAGTGATAATTATTATAGTGACGATGAAAATAATCTTGACGAATTATATAAATCATTTCATGATATGGCCGCTCTTGCAAATAGGTATAAAGATGAAATCTCTAATTTAAAAGAAACCGTATCCGCATATAAAAAGGAAATAGATGACGGTAAACAAAAATTTGCTTATGATTTAGATATTATCACTAAATTAGAAAATAAATTAAGTGAAAAAGATATTTGCAAATCTTGTGATATTTTAAAAAATAAAATTGCATGCTTAAATAAAAAGACACATGAAAATGTTGTATGTACAAAATGCGAGATTCTTGAAAATGAAATTGCATGTTTAAATGCTAAATGTAAATCGCATGAGAAAAATGACTTATTAGCAAATGCTTTTAATAGTAGCAATGATAAAGTGCTTAAAATGCTTAATATATCAAATCGTATAAATTGCCGAAAAGGCATTGGTTCAAATACGTGTATTGAAAAATGTGATTGTATGCCAATTAAAAAGGTTTTTGAAAAACCTAAACTTGTTGTTAAAAATAAAACGCAAAAACCTCCGTATGTTCCTAAAATGAATTATGTGAATTATATGTCGAGAAAATCACATGCGTTTATGTATAATAATAAGTTTGCGAATCCTAAGAAAAATGTTAATCCACATACTTCTTTTTACGTCTATGATGAATACGATCGTAAAATTAAAATGGTTAGAAAATGGATTCCGAAAGGAATGTTTAATGTTGATAATCCCGGTGGGATGCGTTTGTGGTTTTAAACAAATTTTTGTGGATTGTATGTTGTCATGTTTTATTTTATGTCGACAACATATTTTAATTTTTTTTGCAGTTTATGTTTTATACTAACTGTTAAAAGGACCCATAAGAAAAGGGTACCACGAAATATTTTCTTTGCCTTTTGTAGGTGCTACCTGGCGAGGATACAATACGTGGTTCCTGGCGAGGATATAATACGTGCTTCCTGACGAGGATATAATACGTGTTACCTGCCGAGGTTATAATACGTGGTTACCTGCCGAGGTTATAATACGTGGTTACCTGCCGAGGTTATAATACGTGGTTACCTGCCGAGGTTATAATACATGGTTACCTGCCGAGGTTATAATACGTGGTTACCTGACGAGGTCATAATACGTGGTGATTTTTTTTTACATAAAATTAACCGAAAATTGAAGCCTTAAGATCCGTTTTGGTGCAAGTGTTTCGTATTGGTTTGTATATCTTTGTCTCTATTGCTTTTTGCATTTTATTTTATCCCTCAAATTTTATAAAATTAAATTGATATCGTTATTAATTTGAGGGGGAGCGTTTTAGCTCTTTTACCCATGAGTTTATGCTACCTCAAATATATGCATATTTTGAGGGGGAGCATCTCTCGAGGGGGAGCATACCGTCTTTCTTAACCCTTTTTGCTTCGACAAACGGGGGAGAGAAACCGCATATGCTCATGCTTAGCGGTTGTGTTTGTCATCATCAAAAAGGGGGAGATTGTTGGTGCAAGTGTACCACATCTCTATATATTTATATATATTTATTTTGATGATTACAAACACACCGTATTATTATTTATCTAACAATTTAATCCAAGTGTGCAGTTGTTGAAGAACACGAAGATTTAATCTGAAGGGTTCAAGACGGAAGTGTTTACGTCGTCATTATTGTTTATAACTAATAATGATAAACACCCTAAAATAATATACCACTTGGATATTTCTAAAAACCTTTTAAATAATATTTTAAATAAGAATTTTTGGTTCTAGAAGTATCTGCCATACGTACTGTTTCTGCAACCACTTTCTGACGCAGGTATACCGCGAAGGTAGAGCCGGTATTCCGCGGTGGTACGGCCGGTATACCGCGGGTGTTCAGCCGGTATACCGCGGCAGGCTCGGTGTGCATCTCTGATTGGTTAGAAGTACTTTTTACTGCACGGTATACCGCGAGTCCTAGCCGGTATACCGCGGGTACGTTTTCCAGAAGTCAACTTTGCATGAGAGCCGTTGAGTGTCAGTGTACTTTTGTCTGCACGGTATACCGCGTGCATTTGGCGGTATACCGCGCCTCATATATCCGTTGGAGATGCTGATATATAAAGAAGCATGCTGGTGATGAAGAAGAAAGAACACACAAACAGCAACAACAACAATCCAAACTCTCAGCTCTCTCACTCTCACTTATTTTATATATATATATTTTATAAAACATTTTTTATAAAATATCCAAGTGTGAGATATTATACAAGAGTGATTACCCATTGTGAGTTATACTCCTCTTGTAAGTATTTGAATAACGGGTGTGTGATCCTGTTTATCTCATAGCAGAGGCTTGAGAAACTATTACAAATTCCTTTGTATTTGGTTTGTGTTCTACCGTAAAGAATACATTTATTGGATCGTGTCGAGAAGTGTCTCGGCTGCTGGTTTATCACAGTTGGTGGTAAATCAGTAAATCTCCGTGTCAAGTATCTCTTACCTTTATCTCTTTATTTATTCCGCTGTGCTTTTAATTATATCTGTTTATATAATTGTTGTATATTTATTATTTGTATACTCTGATTTATTTATACTGTTTCTGTACTGTATTTATTTGTAAAAGAATTTTTGAAAGTAAAAGATTTTAAATACAACCTTACCCCCCCCTTAGGTTGTCTAACACTTCTGGTTCATCTGTCTCAGAGATCAAATCCAAGACTGGGATTATATCATCAGCAGCAGCTGGCTTTATTTGTGAAGTCTCAATAGAAGAACCTTCAGCGACATCCTCAAACAGGGGAGAGGACTAGCTGAAACGCAGCGATCTTACAAATAAGAACTGGGTAGAAGAACTTGGGTAGAAAAGATAGAAAAAGAATGTGGATGTGTAGAGAGGTTGTGGAGTAGAACTGATTGTGTATAGATATGTTTAGGGAAGGAATAAGTAAAGTTTAGTGTACCTGACAAACTGGCTTTTCAAGCAAGATCGCCAGATTTTCATCTTCAGCGAGGCCTTTGTCTTTGCTTTTCTCAGCGCCAGAGGCTGAGGGCTTTGTCTTTGTCTTCACCCCTGATGGTTCTTTTATTGAGATTCCTTTAAGAGCTTTGATCCTTGGGGCAGGTTTGACGATAAAGAAATCATCGTCATCTTCATCATCATCATCATCCTTTCTTGGAGAGAAGGATGGTTCGTCTTCAGGGATGTCGATGTCTTCATCTTCTTCTGCTTCGGATTCCTCAGCATCTTCTTCGAGTTGCTCCCCCTCGGATACAGAGGCGAGCTTCTCGGTTCCCTCAGGGTTTTCATCTCCCTGAGGTCCAGCGGTCAGATCTTCATTCCTCTCTCCCCTGATAGATTCATCATAGGAAAGGTCTTCAGCGCTCTTGTTCAGATCTTCAGCGCTTCTCTCAAGATTTTCAGCGCTCTTGTCCCCGGTATGTTCAGCGCTCTTCTCCCCCTCTTTTTCATGATGACTGGGGGAGGAATGGGTAGACTCAGCATTGGTGTTATCTCTGTCTTCTGGGCCAGAGATTTTCACACAACCTTCAAGCTTTGCTATTCTGTCTTCTAGGCCAGAAATAGCAGGCGTGATTTTCTTCAGCTCTGTGCGATCCGCCTCTGTGAAAGATTCCAAAATAGGGACAGGGGCAGGAGCAGGAGCTGGACTATTTGCCTTGTGGACCAGCGTCTCGATCATCGTCTTCATAGAACCAACGTCGGTCTTGACAGAGCCTAAGTCGGTCTTGACCTCTGACATATCACCCTCGAGTTTTCCAACCGATGTCTTCAGCGTTGTTACTTCGCTGGACATGGTCGAAACTGAGATTTTGAGGCTGGTGTAGTTAGTGTAGATGTCGGAGAGCACCTTGGCAAAATCGCTGAGCGTCTTATCAAGACTCTTGATGTCTTTAGTGGAAGCTTTCTTCTCCACCACCGTTGTCAGCTTTGTCAAATTCTCTCCAGCGTTTGTTACAGCTGTTGAGTTGTTGGAGAGTGTGGTGGTGAGACTGGCCAGCTTTGTTTCCACGGACTTCAGAGAGGCGTTGATGTCTCCCAAATTAGGACCTGTAACATATAAGTACTTGTGAACAAAGGAAAGCTCAGAAGTTTCAGGTTTAGTTACAGTGTTTAAGGTGGGATTTGTACCTGCAGGAGGATTGATGAACTCGTCAAAGTTGCAAGTTCCTGAATAATGTTCCATATCCTCTTCAAAAGTACGGTGAGGTATGGTGATCTCTGCAGGTCCTTTCTTCATCATTTGTTGAGAAGCGTCAGCAGTGGCTTCTGGAATGATGGCATCTCCAGTGATCTTTGGAGGAGTGTCCAAGTGAGTGGAGGGAGAAGCGAAGGTTAAGATTGGGGTTCGGGTTCTGCGTTCAGCGTTGGAATCACTGACAATCACTTCGTCAGTCTTTTGAGAGACTGAGGGAGGTTGGGTAGTTTCCAAGTTTCTAACCTCAGCGTTTGGAGACGCTGAAGTCTGGATTGGAGGGATGGCTTGAACGGGTGTGGCAGAGCGTACCACGGAACTTTCCTTCAGCTCATCAGAATGAGCTGGGGAGTCTTCGGCATGGAATTGCTGGGGTTGCTCCTTGGTTTTCTTGATCCTTTTGGAATCAAGTTGGGTGTGTGAGGGTTTCCTTTTATTAGAAGGGGAGGATTTTGTGGCCGGGGTATCAGCGATAGGTATTGTCGCTGAAGGAGCCACAGAAAGCGGAGAATTTAGAAGAGTGAGAAGAGTAGAGAGACGTACCTCATTGGCGACAGGCTTGAAGTCGAGAACCTTAGGGACAATCTGAGAAAGTTTCAGATCACCCTCTTCAGGATAGCTGTCCTTTAGGCCATATTGAAAGATGGCGCTGATGAATCGTGGGTAAGGAACCCATGCTGGTCTGTCAGCGGCAGAATCGACACGTTGAATTATGTCATCATAAATAATGGAGGCCCAGTCAATGTTTAGACCTTTCAGCAGTGCATATCCCATGGACTGCTGAGGTTGGGCGGCTTGATCGGAAGATCCGAATTTCACTGTCATGCAGCTGATCAGGTGAGCGAAGATGAAATTCATCTCGCTGGGCATCTTGGATTTCTTTATCAGCGTCAGTTTCTTCTCAGGCTTCTTGTCCCTTCCAATATCCCAGATATAACCCATTGCGTCAAGGAAAGCAATGATTGCTTCTCTGTCAGCATGCTTTTTATGGTCAGGGAATGGAATGAAGGGTTTTTCTTTGGTAGCATTTGGGAAGTTCAGGGCTTTGCGGATTATGGCGGGTGTGATCTTGATGGTGCCATACTCAGTATCGCTGAGTATGCAGTCGATGGTTTTGGATGGATCTTTGGCAGAGGGTAGCTCAGTGTGTCTGGCAGAGTACCAGAACTGGGATAAGAGCCGCTGACTGGCAGGAGGTGTTATGGTCAGGGCTGTGTAGATGGGGCTGTTTTTCAGAAAACTTACAGCATCGTCCAGATGTAATACTTGCTTCCGAGGAGGAAACTCGAGAAGAGCTGAGAGGTTGTTGGCCTTAGTCCAATCTAGTTGATCCAGCTCGAACTTAACCTGAGGGGCTTTGAAGATATCCATTTCCTCAGAGTCAGCGGAGATGGACTCAGCGGTAACATTCAGCTTTGAAGTTGCCATTTCACTGTATTATCAGTTCAACCAAAGATGTTAATAAGAATTATCTTAATGTGGAAATAAATTTCCATTAACATTTTTCGAATTTTGTCCATTTCATTCAGACAAAAATGTCTTAATGAAGATTAGGGTTTTTCTTGATTTTTGAAATGAAATGTAAAACCCATAAAGTCTTGTATTCCAGTTTCTAAAAGAAAACTGGATACGAATGAAGAACAAGTTTAAGATTTAAATTTAAAACTTGAAGAACAACCATGAAATGGTTGTGTTTATAAAACCATGAAAGAAATGATTTTATTTTTGAGTTCTTTTGTTTGATCTTGTGTAAAACAATGATAAGATCGAAAACAAGTTATACGCATTTGATAATAGATAAGAACATATTAACCTTGATGTTTTGATGATGAAGATGATGAACAGTTCTTGAGGTTTTTGAGAGCACAAATGCAACAGAGGATTCTTTCTTGCGGAGGAAGATTTGATTGCGTAAAAGACAAATATAAACAAAGAGTTGTTTATATAGGGATTTTTAGAGAGAGAAAACCTTGAGCGGGAAAAGGTTTTCATCATGACACGGACACGTGTTTGCATTTGATTGGAAGTTTGAACGAAACGTGCAAACGTGTGTCAGAAAGAAATCGTGCCTAGTGTAATCCGTTGCAATGACGTCACAACTGTCCTTTCACATTCTTTTAGGATGTCTCTGAGGTTTTGAAAACTCAGGGACTCTTTTGAAAAACATGAAGAACTGAATAGAGAATATCAGTGAAGGTTTAAGGAACTTTCAAAATATCGCTGTTAAGGAAGAGATATTCAGCGATGTAACTTATTTTGAAATCTTGCATTTACATGCGATTGTCAGAGAGAGAAAACATACCTGGATATCAGTTTAACCAAGTTTATTCAGAGAGAAGATGATGAAATGGTTTATATGAGTTGATTTTATCCCGAAGACTATACAAGTTTGTATAAACGTATCGCTGATCAAATGTGAATCGCTGAAGATTTTACCCTTCAAAGTTTAGCATTCCAAGCTCGTTGATGAGAAAGTTGAATCTTGTCTCATCAAGAGGTTTGGTAAATAAATCAGCTAACTGATAATCAGTTGGGATAGAATGAAGTTCTATATCACCATTCATCACATGATCTCTGATAAAATGATATCTGATTTCTATGTGTTTTGTCTTTGAGTGTAGCACTGGATTGTTTGCTATAGCGATGGCACTAGTGCTGTCGCAATAGATTGGAATTTTGGAGAGTTGAAGATCATAGTCTAGTAGCTAATTTCTCATCCACAAGACTTGAGAACAACAGCTTCCAGCGGATACATATTCAGCTTCAGTTGTGGAAGTGGACACTGAGTTTTGCTTCTTACTTGTCCAACTTACCAGTTTTCCACCCAGGAGCTGACATCCTCCTGTGGTGCTTTTCCTATCCATTTTGCAACCTGCAAAATCACCGTCTGAATAGGCGGTTAGATCGAATCCTGAGTCTTTGGGATACTAAAGACCTAGATTCGCTGTACCCTTAAGATATCGAAAGATTCGCTTTACAGCTTTCATATGAGATATCTTAGGTTCAGCTTGATATCGTGCGCACAGACATGTTGCAAACATAATATCGGGTCGGCTAGCTGTAAGATACAATAGTGAGCCGATCATCCCACGGTACAGCGTGACATTGACAGGAACACCCTTTGTGTCTTTATCAAGTATCAGCGGTGGTGCCATAGGGGTTTTCATAGCTGAACTTTCAGTTAAGTCGAATTTCTTCAGCATATCTTTAACATACTTTCCCTGATTTATAAAAGTTCCTTTTTCAGTTTGCTTAATCTGAAGACCAAGGAAATATGTTAGTTCACCCATCATGCTCATTTTATACTCATCTTTCATTCTATCAGCGAAACGAGTACAAAGCTCAGGGTTAGTAGAACCAAATATAAAGTCATCAACATATATTTGAACTAAAATGATATGACCTTTCACTTTTCAAAAAAATAAAGTTTTGTCAATCTTACCTCGCTCAAATTTTTCAATATGGAGATAAGTAGAGAGAGTATCATACCATGCACGAGGAGCTTGCTTTAAGCCATAAAGTGCCTTGTCCAGTTTATAAACATAACCTGGACGCTTAGGATCTGAGAATCCTGGAGGTTGTTCCACATACACTTCTTCATTCAGCTTTCCATTTAGAAACGCTGACTTAACATCCATCTGATGTACAGTGAAGTTTTTGTGTACAGCATATGCTAAGAAAAGACGAATAGATTCAAGTCTTGCTACTGGAGCAAAAGTTTCGTCATAATCTATGCCTTCCTCTTGTCTGTATCCCTGTGCCTATCACCGTTTTGTCAGTTGGTCTCCGAACAAGTTTCCAAACTTTGTTTCTTTCGAATTCAGTCAGCTCTTCTTGCATAGCGCTGACCCAGTTTGGATCTCTGAGGGCATCATCTATTTTCTTTGGTTCAGTTAGAGAAATAAAGTTAACAAATAAACAAATATTACCTGCACTTCTACGAGTCTGAATACCAGCGTTGGGATCACCAAGAATTTGATCGATTGGGTGATTTACAATCCATCGCTGAGCAGGAGCATACGTCGCTGACTCAGTCTGAACTGGAGAAACTGAAGATGAGGCCTCAGCTACTTCTGGATTATCAGCTAAGATAGGAATGTTTGCATTTGTCACTTCATTCACTGATTGCTGAGAAATAGATGGAATTTCTGAGACATTTGGATCAACTGCAGGTATAGTGTTTATAGGAACAGCTGAGACCCAAGATGTTTCAGCTTCACTATTCTGCATATCTGGAATGATAGTAGGACCATCATTTTCTACGGTGTGAGCATGAGGAGTGGGAATATCTTCTGAATCACCAAGATGAGAAAACATCCATTGATTCAGTTCTTCTGTATCAGCGTTCGGTTTATAGTTCGCTGAACGGGATTCGTCAAACGTGACGTGAATAGTTTCTTCTACAGTTTGTCTTCTACGGTTGAAGACTCTGAAGGCTTTGGAGACTGAGGAGTATCCAAGAAAGATTCCATCATCAGC
Source organism: Saussurea involucrata (assembly GCA_033807775.1). Taxonomy (NCBI): domain Eukaryota; kingdom Viridiplantae; phylum Streptophyta; class Magnoliopsida; order Asterales; family Asteraceae; genus Saussurea; species Saussurea involucrata. The sequence continues at coordinate 93,447,668 of CM066314.1, forward strand.
CTTAGGATCAAACTTTCCATGGGCATCTCTGTTGTTCAGTATGAAACACTGACATCCAAAGATGTGAAGAAAGCTGATTGAAGGCTTTCTCCCATGAAAAAGTTCATAGGCTGTCTTTTTGAATCTTTTAACTATCAGCGACCTGTTTTGCGTAAAACAAGCAGTGTTGACAGCTTCTGCCCAAAACTGAGTAGGCAGGTGAGAATCGATGAGCATTGAACGTGCAGCTTCAATAATTGTTCTATTTCTTCTTTCAGCGACTCCATTTTGTTGCGGTGTTCTCACTGACGAAAAGTTGTGAGAAATACCCTTACTCTCAAGGAAGGAATCAAGAGAACTGTTTTTGAATTCAGTTCCATGATCACTCCTTATTGAGCGAACAGTCATATTGTTCAGAGTTTCCATCTTCCGAACAAAGGTGATGAGTTCTTCCGGGGTGTCACTCTTAGAACGGAGAAACATTACCCATGTGTAACGAGAGAATTCATCAACTATGACCAGCGTATATTACTTTCCAGCGATGGATTGTTTGTTAACAGGGCCAAACAAATCCATATGGAGTAGTTGTAGAGGAGATGACACTGAGGAAACTTGCTTTGATTTAAAGCTTGCCTTGGTCTGCTTCCCTTTTTCACACGCTGAACATAAAGACTCTTTGGCGTATGAATGCTGAGGTAGACCAGTGACTAACTCTTTGGAGGAAAGAGTATTCAACGTCTTGAAGTTGAGATGTGAGAGCCTCTTGTGCCATAGCCAGTTAACATCAGAAGATGCCTTTGAGAAGAAATAGGAGTTCTTAGTGGTTGTTGAGTCCATGTTTATTACATAAACATTTTCCAAACGATAACTGCTGAGAGCTATCTTCTCCTTTTTGTCAGAGACAAAGCAGGATTCCTTAGTGAAAATCACTTTGTTATCCATGTCGCAAAGCTGACTGATGCTCAGAAGATTATGCTTCAGCCCTTCAACATATGCGACTCTTCTGAAGGATGTTGTACCATTTGAAAGTACACCATACCCTCGGGTGTGTCCTTTTCCATTTCCACCGAAAGTCACAGAGGGACCCTTCTCTTCCTTGTATTCAGCGAGCAGGTTTTTCTTTCCAGTCATGTGTCTAGAGCATCCGCTACCGAGATACCAGATACCCTTCTTAACCTGCAATACAAAGGAAGATTAGTTTTGCTTGGGTACCCACTTCACCATGTATACGCGTTTGTCAGTGGAAGAAGTTGGAATGGGTTCAGCAGTCTTTGCAGCATTTGAAGATTCAACTTTGTCTTTCTTCACTTTGGTCAATTTCTTGACCTCAGCGGTAGGAGTCACCTTGACCTGAATTGCAACTGGTTTGGTCTTCTTGGGTGCTATCTTCACCTTAGCTATCTTATCAGCTTTGGTGGCTGTGGGGCACTTACTTGCAATATGATCGGTAAGTCCACAGTGATAACATTTCCTATAACTAAAATTAGGTCTAGGATCACTTGAGTGCTGAGCTTTTAATTTGGAATTAGAAGTGCCAGCACCAAGTACACTATTGGTTTTTGAAATAGGACGAACATTCAGTTCTTCAGATTTCTTACCAAGGACATCTACTCTGAGTCTAGGAGTAGGTCGCTGAACTGATCCAGAGGTCTGATTTCTAGAACCAGATGAATGAATTACTAAGGCTTTGGAAGCATTCAGCTTAGGTACTAAGGTACCCTTATGAGGATTTTGATAAATAACAATTCCTTTACCTTTGTCTTTAGAGACAGAGGTAGGTTTTGAATAAACCATTTTCTCCTTACCTTTTGAGGAGTTAGGAGTTTCCTCAGGGATTGGTGTAACCGACGAGGAGTACTGAGATGATGAAGTATCAGCAACTGAGGATACGAACGTTCCAAATTTAAGCATTGAACGTTCAGTGGTTGGTTTTGGAGTATCATATTTATAACCCAGACCACGTTTATCACTCAGAGGAATCTGAGCCTTAATTATCTCAGTGATCTTTGTTGAGGAATTACACCATCTTTCAACAGTAGCTTGTTCAGCTTTTAATGCAGCGATAGCTTCTGCTCGTTCGATTTTGACCAGCTGATTTAAATAGACTTGATCTTTAAAATCATCTTCAATTTTAGAAAGCTTTTCTATTTGAAGGTGGCAGTTTTTAAGCTTTTCAGCGAGATCAAGATTTTGGTTTTCAACCACAGCTTTGCCGTTCATGGCTTCGTATAAACTTCTAGTCAATAGATCGATTTTACGGAGACTATCAGCTTCATCAATATTTGCAATATTGGTAAAGAAAGAAGGTGATACCTGAATGGCAGATGTTGAAGTGGAGGGAATGTCTGAACTTTCTTCCTCTTCTTCAATCTTAGCCATGAGACATTGATTTGCTTCATCATCTTCAGAATCAGATGATGAGGCTTCTTCATCAGAAGCAGCCCAATCATAGTCAGCCATCAGGCCTTTTCCTTTCTTCTTAAAGCTTTTCAGCTTTGCATACTTCTCCTTCAGCTTTGAGTATTTGTCATCTTTATTCCTTGGAACAAAGTTTTTCTTTGAGAAAGCTGAATGTCTCATGATTTTCTTTGACCTGCACTCATTAGCGAAATGACCTGTCTTTTCGCAGTTGAAACAAGTAGCAGTAGCCTTATCAACAAAAGCTGATGTTTTAGGCTTGTCAGCTATGGAAAGAGTTTTGTTCTTTCTAAACATTTTCTTCTTGGCGAATCTCCTGAACTTTTTAGTTAGGAGAGCCAAGGATTCATCATCATCTGAAGAATCAGAATCTGATGACCTTTCAGAGTTACTTTCTAACTCAGTGATAGTGACCGAAGGTCGCTGAGTAGAAGGTTCCTCTGAGAGTAAAGCAACAGGAGTGCTTTTGGAATCTTTTACAAGATTCTTCTTAAGATGGCTAGATTGCTCATGATTCAGCAATGTACCATATAAGGTTGAAAGGGTCATTGATTTAAGATCCTTTGACAGCTTGAGACACATGGCAAAATTGTCCCACTTTCCGGTAAACATTCTAGAAACTTTGTCAGCACTTCAAAGTTAGAATATTCCTTACCAACCGTTTTTAGATCTATAATTAAGCAATTAAAACGTTGGTGAACTTTAGAGAGAGTTTCATTCTTACCAGAAATGAAGCTTTCGTATTGTCTTACCAGGTTGATCTTTCTTGAGTCCTGGACTTCAGACGTTCCTTCATACTGAACACATATTGTGTCCCACATGGCTTTTGATGACTTCAGGTTCATGACGGAATGGTAGACTTCGTCAGGAAGGGCCATGGATAGTATGGATCTGGCTTTTGTGTCTATAGCCACTTTCTTCTTATCTTCATCTGTCCACATATGTATTTCCTTTGGAATCAGCCTTTCAGGAATAGCAGCTCTAGTTGCAGTGGCTGGAACTAAAGGATCAATAGTTATAGGGATGTGTGGGCCGTTTTCAAGATAGTAGGTCATAGTAGGGTCTACACCTTCTAAGAAGAGCATCATTCTATTTTTCCATAAGTTGAAGTTATCTCTGGAAAATCTAGGGGGTTTTGCAAGAGAACCATTGTCTATATAGTTTGTGTTTGTGTGGGAGGCCATTTTCAGATAATAGCAAGGAAGAGAAATATCTTAGATTAGATCTTGTTTATGAGATTAAACAAATCTGCTCTGATACCACTTGTTGGTCCCGAAAGGCCTATACAAGTTTGTAGAAGGGGGGGTTGAATACAAACACACTATTTTACTTTTCTAAATTGTTTATTGATAAATCATTAACAATTTACAGCTTGTTGCGGAAACAAGATTAAGGATAAACCTAAATCTAAACAAGTTGGAACACTAAGGTTTCTTGCACTAAGAAAGATAAGGAGATTACTAATAAAATCCTATCTTGAGAGAGATTTGAACTTGTCCAGAGTTAGCAAGTTACTTCAAATGAAGTGAGTTCATCTCTTTATATACTGCATGCATTAAATGCAAATCAGTATATACTTTACACGTGTCATCAGCTGGTTGGTTGCATGTCATTGACCTTGGTTGACAACCTTAGTAGCCGTAAGGATGAACAATGTAGTATCAGAGTGGTTGTACGATTTCAGATATTCGGAGGTTCTTTTCTGACATTTCGTACGGAGGCGTGCAAGGGTGGTTAAGACAAAAGTACTTTGTACGGAGGACTTCATGATCAGCTTTCGTTGATTCAGCGATTATCATTTACTATTCAGCAAATGATAAAGTTCAGCGATAGCTGAAGTCTTGTACTTGATACTTCACGTTGAGTGGACAAATCTGAGTCTTCGCTGATCCGCATCAGTTCATTAGGAGACTTGTCGCTGGTTCTTGAGCTTGATCTTCGACTTCAGCGTAGAACCTTTGTTGACGTGAAACTTGTCTTCAGGGATCATAAGTAAACAACTAACTTATCAGCGATCACCATAAGGACTGAACAGGCTCAGAGCATTATGGTGAACAGTGTTCGCTGAATGTTTAATTTAAAGAGCGAGAGTTCCTATCAGCGGTACTGTAAGATCTTAGTACTTATCAGCGATAGTGAAACTCTGATACATATTGTTTACTTACAATTTTCACTAAGTATTTAAGAGAGGGTCATTATCAAATCACTGAGGGTTTGGATCAACAGTTCGATCACACTAATAAAATTTGTAAAGAAATAAAAGTTAGCAGTGGCTGATCTTGTCTTGACTTTTTCAGAAGGATCGCCGATTATTTGGCTCTGAGGATGGCTCTTCGTCCACTTGGTCATTTTTGGGAGATGGTCATTGTGAGAATCTAGTTGAACCTCTGTGGTTGCACAAGGTTGTTCTTGTGCAACCTCTGTAGTGGATGGTACATATGTGCTTGAACTTCGTTCTTTAGCTTGTGGGGGTATTGGGAAAAGAGTTGGAATCGATTCCTCCGCGGTTATCGAGACTGAATCCTTGTTTTCCTCCGGTATTGCTTCCTCTGTTGTAGCTGGAGTTGGTATTTCCAGTGCCTCTATTGTAGAATCGTTGCTTGTATCATCTTCTGTTGGCTCCCCCTCAGCACTTGCATCTGCACGATTTACAGAAGAGGATGAAGTATTTAATGGACCAATTAGAGATATACCTGACTCATTCTGGTTGGCAGAAGATGTTTCTCCAGAGGCTCTGATTGCTCCAGTAGAGGGATCAATATCATCATGGAACATCTCTTCAAATAGCAGATTTACGTTTGCTTCTCTTGTCTTTGAGATGCCAGAGGATTCCTTTTTCAGACCGAGTTATGAACTGATTTGTTCAGAAGTCTTCTGAAAATAATCATCAAAAGATACATTTATACTTTCCACAATATACTCTGTAGGCCTTTGAGGTGGCAGAGTACCCAATGAACTTGCCTTCGTCTTCTTTCACATCAAACTTTCCTCTTGCTTCTCTGTCATTTAGGACAAAGCACTTGCATCCAAATACATGGAAGAACTTGATGTTTGGTCGCCTTTGATTGATCAAGTGGTAAGGTGTCTTGATGTGTCTCTTGACTATTGTTGATCGATTTTGGGTATGGCAAGCGGTGGATACTGCTTCTGCCCAGAAAGAGATTGGCAATCCAGATGCTGTTAGCATAGTTCTAGCAGCCTCCACAAGCGTGTGGTTCTTTCGTTCAACCACGCCATTCTGTTGTATGGTACGTGCAGCAGAGAAGTTCTGAGGTATGCCTTCTTCTGTAAGATAAGCTTCAATGACAGAGTTTTTGAATTATGTGCCATTGGCGCTTCTTAACTTTTGAATCCTGCACTCATACAGAACCTGGATTCTTTTCATTAGGTTTATCAGAATGTTAGGAACATCTGATTTCTTTCTGACAAATTCTACCCACGTATATCTTGAGTATTCATCAATCAACCCTAGTATGTACTTCTTGCCTCCTAGGCTCTGTGTAGCAATTGGACCGCAGAGGTCAACGTGGAGCATGTACAGAGGCCTAGGGCAAGACACATCAGTCTTGCCCTTATGGGAAGCTCTTTTGAGTTTACCCATTTCGCAAGCAGAGCACAAATGATCTTTACTGAATTTGACATTTGGCAGACCTTTAACAAGATCAAGTTTAACAAGCTTATCTAAAGTAATTAAGTTTAAGTGGCAGAACCTGTTATGCCATAACCAAGCTTCTTCGTTCTTACAGGCAACAAAGCAGAGCTTGCCTTTCTTGTTCTTGACACTAAAGTTCATGAGGTACAGATCGCCCTTTCGTTCGGCTCGCAGAAGTTCAACTCCTGTATCTTCACCTTGCAGAGAGCAGAAGGTTCTTTTGAACAGCACATCGAAACCCATATCGCAAAGTTGGCTAACACTGAGAAGATTGTGCTTAAGGCCATCCACATATGCAACTTTGCATACGGTTATGTTTTCCTTTTTGATGACTCCGTAGCCTTTTATATACCCCTTCTTGTTGTCACCAAAGGTCACAGATCCTCCATCGAGTTTATCTTTGTAAGAGGATAGTAGACCTCTATCGCCAGTCATGTGCCGTGAGCACCCGGAGTCTAGATACCAGATCGGCACATACTGCTTCTGTAACACAATTAGAGAGTTTTAGGTACCCATATCCAAATGGGTCCAACTTTGTTAGGGGGTTTTAAGGTTGCCTTAGCATCCTTGGGTTTGGTTTTAACATCTGATGAAGAACCAGTTTGTTTCTTTTTACACTTGAATTTAGCATTCTTTTTGGGTCTAGAGAGGAACAGTGTGGACTAGAGAAGTGTTGGTTCAATTGATGCATAAGTTCAAAACAATGACAATAATGAATATGCGAAGAAATTTGCTTGAACTTTTCATTAAAACATTGAATAGGGGTACAGAGGCATTATTATTACATTCTACCCAAGCATTTGACTTCCTATTACAAGAAGACCTATGTAGGCTAGATTGTTGTTTTGAAAATTCTCTGTGGAGAGTAGCCTTCTGTGGACCCCTTCCTCTGTGGTGATCTTCTGCAGGTTTCACTGTCATAGAAGAAACATAATTTTTATTTTCAACCCACTTACCCTTCTGTTGCCAAGTTAATTTTTCTTTAAAAGGCCTTAAGGGTTTTGAAGTTTTTGAACTTGTTGGATTTTGAGAAGACATTTCCTTTTGTTGTTTGATTTTCTCAAGCTCAAGAGAGGTTTTGGCTTGTATACACATGTCCAAAAAGTCTGGACAGATATGAATCTTTGCGACTTTCTCCTTAGGAGAAATGGTTCTGTTAAGAATCCCAGAGGGAAGTTTAAATCCCCCTGAATCACAAGGAACTATCTCTGACTCAATTGAGTCAGTCTCAGATTCGTCAGAGGATGAATCGTCGTCATATACAGAGGTTGAGTCACTGAGATCTCTGTCGACAGAGGCTGGACTTTCTGAGCATGTGCCATACTCGCTTTCTTCCTTTTCTTTGGAACCATCTTCAAGATCAGCAGAAGTATTTGTCAAGATTTCCTCAGAGAGATTATGTTCACCAGAGGATGTACAGAGGTTTTCAAAAAAATTGTTTTTGCCAATTTCGATTAACTCATTTTCAGAGATGCTTTTCTGTTTTTCTTCTGAATAACCGGGCAAGAATTCAGGTGCCTCTGCAGATAGTTTCATTTCAGAATCTATTGTGCAGACAAAAGCAACGTGTGTATGAGTCTCGGGGTCACCAAACTTGAAGATTCCTATCTGATCTTGAGTTTTCAGATATCTCTTAGGTTTGGAGTCTCTTTTGACAGAGGCTGAAGGTAACAAATATGTGTTTTCAAACCACACATTTATCATCTTCAGAGGTTTCCTCTTGTGAGGTTCCCCTGAGACTTTTTGCCTTTTGCTAACCGAGAGTAAGTTTGGAAAACCTGGTTTTCTTGTACTTCCTATACAAAACAGAGAGGATAGGGACTTGTCTCTTTTGTTTCCAGTATAAGGATCTATATCACAGAAGCGAATTCCCCGTCTCCCTATTTATGTATTTACCTTTTCATATACCATCTGTGCATCTTGATATTTTTTATATAAAAGGTCTCTTCTGAGTATGTAACATCTCAATTTTTGTATAAAGTGTTAAGATGGGTTTTATTGATAAACTTATGATTTATTATGTGATAGATTAATTTTAGAGTTTAACCCCGAATAAGTTACGTTATTTGTTTTACGGAGTTATAAGTTAAGGGGTAAACTTTATTTTTAAATTATAAGTTGGAGGGTATAAATTGTCATTTGACGAAAGTTGAGGGGGTTGTTTGGTTAAGTGGTAAAACCACTTACACTTCCACCACCTCATTTGATTAAGAGGGGTGAGGTGTCCTTCTATTAGCATTTTGGGTCTTAAGTGTGTGTGTGTGTGTTGTGTACGGAGAGAGAGAGAAAGAGAGAGAGAGAGAGAGAGAACCAAGAAAGAAGAAAGAAGAGGAAGAAGAAATCAGATTTTAGCAAGTGAATTGAAGATACAAACTGGTATAAACAAAGGTATGATCTTCATTTGAATTAGTTCTCTTATGTAGTTAAAGTTTTCTATGGGTTTAGAAATTGGATTATGATGTTTTTGAATGTTAAGATAAATCTGGGTTTATGTTTATGTTCTATTGGTAGTCTTAAACATATCTGGAAATTTATAGGATCGTACATGGCTTAAAAGTATAGATTCTGGCTTAAATACTTTTCAGTTAATTGAGACAAAGATGAAAATCGCAGCAGTGAGTTGCGATAATGATGATAGTTGCGATAAGTATGAATGTCGCAACTTTGGGTTGCGACAAGAGTGATTGTATCGCAACAGGTGGTTGCAATAAGTTGTATGTCGCAACAGTTGGTTGCAATAAGATGCATGTCGCAACAGTGGATTGTGACAAGTACTGTGTCGCAAGTAGTAGGTTGCGACAAGTGTTATCGCAATTAGTGGGTTGCGATAAGTGTCAAGATTTTGATTATTTAGGATTCTTAGTACTTAAGGGTCCTGTACAGTAGATTAATACCAGTACAATATGTATTTGGGTATTTCAGATCTTTGTGAAGTTGGTGACGGAAAATCCTTACAACTTTAAGATGTGAAGTAAGAGTGACACTATTGCTGTCAGGTGAGTTCATTCTTACCTTACCCTTTTTATAACGTATTTAAATTACGGTATGGTATATTTTTATAAAGAGATGTTTACTGATTGAATTTTGGATAGACGATTATACGAGTTTTAACTATTTGTTCTAATGGGGAATTGGGTATATAAATTTATATCAAGGACCCATGAGTGATGATATTAATTGTTGGACTTATTTTCTGAGGAATTGACATATTAAATATAATTTGCTCATACTGAATGATATGAGGAATCTACGTGGTAGAAATTTGATTTGCTCATACTGAATGATATGAGGAATCTACGTGGTAGAAATGTGATTTGCTCATACTGAATGATATGAGAAATCCTTATTAAGCAATAACCTGCACTAATATGAATATATATATATATATATACATATATAATGGATCCATAGACACTAGTGTTTTGTAATCACGTGGAATAGGAGTGGCGCTAATCGTAATTCCCGTGATTTGGATAAATGTGGAATGGGTCGGGCTCTAAAGGTAATTCCTATTTTGTGTTATGATGTAATAAACGTGGAATAGACCGGGCTCTAAATGGTAATTCCCGTTGGTTGAAATGAGGATTAGACCGGGCGCTTAATGGTAAATCCCATTTCGTTTTATGATGTGAAATTATGGAATAGGTGGGGCGCTAATCGTAATTCCCGATTTCTATGGAAGATAAGGTATAGGCTGGGCACTGAATGGTAATTCCTACTTCTACCTCAAGAAATAGGCATGGCACTAATTGTAATTTCTTGATATGAGCATTGATCTATAATCCGTGGAGATTCGTAGTGGGCTTTTGAATGTGATATCATGACTGACTTAGTGTTAGTCATATTTATATTCCTGTTGACTAGGAATGAATGAATAGGCAACATAGAATTGCTATTCATGTTGATTGATTGAATAGGCAAAGTAGAATTGTTATTCAGGTATACATGAGGGAATAGGCAAAGTATAGTTGCTATTCGTATTTGAGATGTGGACACATGAATTAGACAAATTGTAAGTGTTGTTTTCCTATGCTTTCGATGGATTAGAAATAGGCAGTATATAAGTGCTATTTCTGCTTTCATTCCAAGAAGAAGATATGGCGATTGAATGTAAGTCTTTAGGCTTGATCGATACACTAGAATCCGTGATGATTCGTAGTAGGCTATTGAATATGGTGATATGACTTTCTGATGGTAGTCATATTCATGGGATTGGGTATGATTCCGTTATTTTGAGATGAGAACGAGTATGGTAAGAATGAGGGTAAACCAGGTTTGTTGTGCCTTGTTTAGAATGATTTTTAAAGAGTATTATTTTGAAACTGAATGTTCACACTAGGCGTTAGCCTAATCGTTTCAAACTATATTTTCTTACCAGGTACGAGCTTATGGAAGAAATTGGGATGAGTGGAGAATATACAGTGGTGACAAGTTTGATGTAAATTGACTATAGTCACTATTTTCACTTGTTAAGAATGTTTATTTATGGATATTAGTTATGTAAACCCTTTTAATTCAGGTTTAAATTTGCCCTGATTTTTAGGGTGTTACAATATGGTATCAGAGCTGTAGTTTAAGCGAACTAGGTATGATAATGAGATACCTAGACTTAAGCTGAGATGAACTAGGTTATGATTTGGGAGATATGGGTAGAATTACTAAGACGAGATAGTCTTAGAGTCGACGAAAATACGTGAAATTAGTATTGTAACAATGGTAAGGAGGATTCTCATGTATAGTGTGTTCACAATTTCAATTAGCTACTGTTATTATGAATATATTATTACACAACTATACTTGTGTATTATGAAATAGTTTGCTAGCTTGTCTTTTATACTATAATCTTTTGTTAAAAGTTAGCTATACCAGTTACTGTTTTGAAAGATGCTTAAATGGTTAAAATAAGATCAAGTTATAGTTGGATAAAGATTTGATGATTTTATAGTTGCTCCAAGAAGATCTGCAGATTTTCAAGTTGGGGAGTGGGTAATGGTGAAAGTTATAAGATTGAGATAACGTGGAAAGTTGAGTCCTTATTTTGTCTGGACCTTTATTTGTGATTAAGTATGTAAGACTTGAAGTGAAGGGACACACAACATATTTCATGTTGGTATGATGTGATTCCACTTACTAAAGTGAGAGTGGATGAGAAGAGTAGTTATATGGAGGAACCGTAAGTGATTATTAAAAAATATAAGTTAAGAAGTTACGACATAAGGATGTGGTATTATATCATTGAGGTGCTAACGTGACGTTAGAAGTTGAAGAGGATATGAAGATTAGATATCCTCACTTGTTTACCTAGCTTTGATTTCGAGGACGAAATCATTTTCAAGTTGGGGAGTATTGTAACATCTCGATTTTTGTATAAAGTGTTAAGATGGGTTTTATTGATAAACTTATGATTTATTATGTGATAGATTAATTTTAGAGTTTAACCCCGAATAAGTTACGTTATTTGTTTTACGGAGTTATAAGTTAAGGGGTAAACTTTATTTTTAAATTATAAGTTGGAGGGTATAAATTGTCATTTGACGAAAGTTGAGGGGGCTAATTGGTTAAGTGGTAAAACCACTTACACTTCCACCGCCTCATTTGATTAAGAGGGGTGAGGTGTCCTTCTATTAGCATTTTGGGTCTTAAGTGTGTGTGTGTGTGTGTGTGTGTGTGTGTGTGTGTGTGTGTGTGTGTGTGTTGTGTTGTGTACGGAAAGAGAGAGAGAGAGAGAGAACCAAGAAAGAAGAAAGAAGAGGAAGAAGAAATCAGATTTTAGCAAGTGTTAGGTCTAGAGTTTTGTCAAAAACACAAGTGTTGAGTTCTGAGTAAGAAGACTAAAGAAGACTCAGAAGACTCAGAAGTTCTGAGTAGAAGACTCAAAAAGATTCTAAGTGTTGGATTCTGACTAGAAGGTTCAGAGTTCTGAGTAGGAGACTCAGAACTTCTGACTATGAAGACAAATGTTCTGAAGTGCTTATTCAGAAGTATGTTCAGAATTCATATCTTGGGATATTCTCTGTTATATTCAGTTACTAATTAGGACACGTGTAATTGTTCTATTAGTCTGTTTCTCATATGTACTGTAGGTTTAGCTTTTCTCTTGTATGGAAGATAAGGTATAGGCTGGGCACTGAATGGTAATTCCTACCTCTACCTCAAGAAATAGGCATGGCACTAATTGTAATTTCTTGATATGAGCATTGATCTATAATCCGTGGAGATTCGTAGTGGGCTTTTGAATGTGATATCATGACTGACTTAGTGTTAGTCATATTTATATTCCTGTTGACTAGGAATGAATGAATAGGCAACATAGAATTGCTATTCATGTTGATTGATTGAATAGGAAAAGTAGAATTGCTATTCAGGTATAAATGAGGGAATAGGCAAAGTATAGTTTCTATTCGTATTTGAGATGTGGACACATGAATTAGACGAAGTGTAAGTGTTGTTTTCCTTTGCTTTCGGTGGATTAGAAATAGGCAATATATAAGTGCTATTTCTGCTTTCATTCCAAGAAGAAGATATGGCGATTGAATGTAAGTCTGTAGGCTTGATCGATAAACTAGAATCCGTGATGATTCGTAGTAGGCTATTGAATATGGTGATATGACTTTCTGATGGTAGTCATATTCATGGGATTAGGTATGATTCCGTTATTTTGAGAAGAGAATGAGTATGGTAAGAATGAGGGTAAACCAGGTTTGTTATGCCTTTTTACAATGATTTTTAAAAAGTATTATTTTGAAACTGAATGTTCTAACTAGGCGTTAGCCTAATCATTTCAAACTATATTTTCTTACCCGGTACGAGCTTATGGAAGAAATGGGATGAGTAGAGAATATACAGTGGTGACAAGTTTGATGTAAATTGACTCTAGTCACTATTTTCACTATTTAAGAATGTTTATTTATGGATATTAGTTATGTAAACCCTTTTAATTCAGGTTTAAATTTGCCCTGATTTTTAGGGTGTTATAGAGTAGGTCTTGATGAAGGACTTCTCTTTCCTTTTGAAAATAGTGTTTAAGAGCAAGAATATTCATTTTGTTGCTCTCAACATCCATAAGTTCTTTAGATTTAGCTTTTAAGGCAGAGTTGAGTTCTGAGATCTTTTCTTTTAAAGGGTTTAGATGTCTGTGCCAATTAGTTTCAATCTCTTCCTTTTCTTGAAATATTTTTGCCTTTTCTTGAGTGAGAAGTCTAGCTTCTCTCTCAATGAATGCAAGCTTTTTCTGGACATTGTCACAAGTCTTTTTAAGGTCAGTGTATTCAATATTCAGTTTAAGCAAATCAACTTCTGTTTCATTAGAGGAAGAGTCAGAAGTGGATAACTCACTGTCAGAGTCGGAGGAGCTGACTTCTGCCATCCCGTAGAACAGGGCGTTTTTCTTTTCACCTTCGTTAGAGGATTCATCTGACTGCCAGTTCTCTTGCTCCACCATGAACGACTTCTGAGCATAGTATTCTGCTTTCTTTTTGTAGAAAGCAGAGTCCCTCTGAGGGCGGTTTGGTTTGCTCCTGCAGTCAGCAGCATAGTGGTCTGGCTTTCCACAGTTGAAACATCCCTGATTTTGGGGTGCATTCCCAGCTCTGTCGCCTGACCTCTGTTGGTCACCACCTCTGTCACTTTTGTCACTTGACCTTTGTTGGTCATTCACATCTTCTCTTCCCTGATTCCTTGACTCATACTTCCCGCCTCGATCATCTCTCCCGTTGCGTTCATATCCTGTCTTCTTCTGGTACCCTCTGCCAAACTCTCTTGTCAATAGAGCTAAAGATTTAGCTATTGAGGCCATTGTTGCCTCCTATTCTTCCACCAATTCCTCTTCCTCACTGTCAACAACTAACACCTTCTTCTTCTTCTCTTTCTTCTCCTCCACAGACTTCTCCTTCTTTGGTTTCTCCTTTGCTTATGAGGCCTTACCAACAAGTGCAAGAGGCCCACTGGTTTGAGCTTTTGCTTGTGCAATCTGATGTTCTTGGGCAGCCAGTGTTCCATAAAGATCTGACAAAGTCCAGGTGTCTACGTCCTGATTAGTTTGCAGAGACATAGACAACTGGAGCCATTCTTCATTTAGGCTCTTTAGGAACATGACGTTGTTCTCTTCAGCAGTTCTGTGAATCCCGAACTTCCAGTTGTTTCTCTAGTTCCTTCCATAGGTCGTAGGCTGATTCACAAGCGTCTAGAGACTGAAAGAGGTCATTTGGAATGGCCATTATCAGAAGTCGCTTGGTCTTCGGAGAAATCTCGTACTTCTCCCAGTCTGTAGTAGACCACTTATCCTTTGTCTTTGGTTTCTCATACTCAGCAACCTCTGGAGTATCATATGTGGCAGGTACACGTGGTACTGTAACCATGGGAACGAAAGGAGGATTGTGGATATAGTGAATGAGTTCTTTGTCAGTACCCTCGAAGAAATGAATCATTCGTATCTTCTATTGGGGGTACTCATCTCTGAGCAGAGTATGTGGTTTGGTTAAAGAACCAGCAGTGAAGAAGTGGTGTCGTTTGCCATTTTGAGCAGATTTGCAAATACCATAAAACAGAGTGTGAACAAAAGGAGTTTTCAAATGATGGGATTTCTTTGAAATGAGTCTAAAGCTTTAAAATCTTGAACAATGCACTTAAATGGAAAGATTTAACCGGAGAAACATGTTATGTTAGTTTACTAAAGTCGAACTGGTCGAGAATAACAGAAAAACAGAGGCTGTTTGAAATAAATGAAAAACGGGTCAAAATCAGTCCAAATTTCTACCGAAAGGAGTTGAAATCATTGTCAGAGTAGATCTCTTGATATAGAAAATCAAGGGAGGCTTTGATACGAATTGTTGATCCGAATATTACTCAATAATGATATTAATCTCTATTAGTTCGAACAAAAGAGTATACGGAAGCGTTTTAAAGAACTAAAGAGATGCTCGGTAGAAAAACACACAAAATCAAATACGTGAAATAGTAATAACACAAAAGTTTAACTCAATGATTCACTGTATATTGATTAATCAAGAACACCGAAGGTATGAAAATACTCTGCTCTAAAACATGTGTGTGTGTGTGTGTTGTGCAAAAGTTGATAGAAGAGCTCTACACGAGCCTTCTATTTATACTATTCTTCAGGGGACATTTGGGGGACAAGAAGTACTAATGGTACAAAGACAACATCGTGGAATTTCCTCAGGTACAACGTTAACGTAGTGTGCCATTTTCTGCAAAGGATGCAACCCATCAGAGGTGGTGGTACGTGCGAAATATGTGTTTTAATCGCAGTGGGTTGCAAACTATCCACAGTGGGAAGTGCAAGTGTACACTGTCCACTATGATCGTCACAGCAAGTAATAGTTGGTAAAATACCATTATCGTATCCACAGAGACTGGGCAATCAAGACAATATGGTTCTCATGAGCTCCTTTTACAAGTTTCAATTACAGAGGAAGCAATACTTTGGTTTGTTTGGTGAAGTGCTACATTTACGATTTTACTTAAGATTTAAAAAAAGTAATGTAGGTTAGATTTTCCCTAGATTTTATATTAAATACCTGATCCTAAAAAGTGATCCTTGTACTTGAGGTAGGCATTTTCGCTAGAAAAGCCCGGTTACAAAATACTCACACCCTTAAGTAAAAATCCCATACTCTTAGTAATTATTGTTCTGTCAATGGTAATCTCAAAATGGACCTTTTCAGGCCTCGACGGAATGTGTAGAGACAAATACTCTAAGTGTTTTTAACTACACCAACTATCTTGTCTACTACTCCAGTGGGTTGAGATTAGCTCACTGTGCCGACCTCACTTTCGTAAGTGTCATAAGAATTCTTTCGAATCCCCTAGCATCATCCAAGCTCGTGTCACTGCGTTCTACTCATTTCTTAGTTAAGAACTAGACTCTAGATCCTTACAAGTGATCGTCTTGTTTGCATCATTGGACAATCATCGAGAGTGAATGACCAAAACAATAAATATTCCAAGTATAAAGATTACTCAAGCATTTTTCATAAAATCCAGATACTTCTCTTTCCTACATCCCAAAGGATGCTTAGCCCATAATTACCAAGATAAAGAAAACAAAAGACGAGAAGATGAACATAAATAAACTGAAAGTGACTTGAATTAAAAACCGCTGTGGGGAACGAGGGTACGTCACTGCCACTGATTACTCGAAACTACAATTACACTTGGAATTGAAAATACAAAACATTAAAGAGAACTACTGCGGTAAATGATGAACTAACAACTAGGACTACACTAGCACTAAATGTGGTGGGTGAGATATGCAAGATGAAATAAATGTAACCCAATACCCCTTTTTATACTAAGATGGAAGGTTTGGATTTTACAAAATAATGGGTTGTCTAGAGAATAAGGACTGAAGAATCAAGATAAAATTCAGCTCTTTGAATAACTCTTCTATCCACCAACTTGTAGCTCTTTTACCCAAAGGACCCTTCACCTTTTCCAAAAGTCAACTTTAAAGTACCATGGGTGTGATTAATTTATTCATCTTGCCATGCTTTTAGGAACGTGCTTGTCTTTCCTCAATCCCATGCCTTCTGCCACTGAACCTTCTATTCTCCAAAACCTTACTTCCCAACTAAGAGTTGATTTTTTTTTGTCTTCTTCTCTGCTCGATAGTGGGGTCTGGAGTGGGATGCGCAAGTCACTGCGAATATTTCGTGAAAAAACAACAAAACTCCACCAAATAAATTATTATAAACTATGGTTCACTCGTTTTGCTCATTTTCGTGAATGTTACCAAAAATGGGGTTTTTGAGAAGTGAAATGGCTAAAATTTGACAAATTAAATTAAAAATAAAATGAAATAATAACTCTAAAAATAGAGTTATCACAACCTCAAACTTAAACCATTACTTGTCCCCAAGTAATAAAAAGAAAGAAAAACTAAAAAAAATTATATAATTAAAATAATGCACTTGAGTTTTCAGGGACTTACCGACTTCTCACTCTGAATGGGTGTTGATCACTCTTCCACAGATACTTCTTTCGGTTCCAAAATTAAAGCTTCACTTTTGTACTCAACGAAATCTTTCTCTTGTTCACATTTGATCAATAGGACTTCTTTTTTTTTTGGGGTTCGAAGGGTTTGTGGCTTTGAATATTTTCCCAAGGGTTTTGGCAAGCAATTCCGAACACGGACCGATGATCTCGCTTTGAGATTTTTATTTCCAGAAGTGAGTGGTTTGTGTTTTGCATGGGTAAGTTTGTACACTTCAGGCTTTTTTATTTGGGTATGGCTATTTTTTGTGAGAGTGGGTATTCTGATGGTCCAAAATAGGCACACCATCTTTTTCTGGGAGTGAGCACTTTGATGGTCCAGAAAAGGCACACCATCAATTTTGTTAGTGACACTTCGATTTTCTTCTGTTTTGTATTTTTGTTTTTTTTTTGGAGGGGGGTATGGTTTACCCACCTCAAACTTATGACTTCACAGTGTCCCCACTATGGAAATACTGGAAGTCACACTGGAAGTCCCCACCTCAAACTTAAGATTGCACAGTGTCCTCACTGTGACTTGGAATTGGTGTGAAGGAGGTGGTTGGGGGTACAAAAAGGTCGTGTTTGGGTGCAAAAATGGCCTTATATCATTTCATGGTGACAAGTTGAGATTCGTACTTACAAAAGGGACCTTTTAAGTCGGAAGCCGAAAACTGTACCTTGAAATGGAAATGAGATCAAACAAGCATTCAAACAAGAAGTGAGTTAGTACCCAAAATCACCTGCTGTAGTAGCAGGATTTCATGCATCATTTAACAAAAATAAACAAAGTAGCAATATTGTCATATGCCTAGCCATAGGCAGAATACGAAACCAAACAGAAAAATAAAATTATTATTGAGAGCATCAAAGTGGGAACCATAGTCCAAACAAACCATTCAGTGGGTTGGAGTTGCTTGCGGTGAGTTTGCAGAATAGTTTTCGCTCAGATCATCGTCACTTGTATTTGTGGGGCAGATACCTTCGGGAAAGTCGGGGAGTTGTGCGGCTAACTCTTGATCAGCGCCTTGTAACATTTTGTCCATGACCGCATCCCGATCCCGTGTATACATCCAAAAAGACTCAGTTGCCCTGTTCATATACTTCTGTTGGGCCTCAATAAGCTCGATACAATAAGTGAGTTTCTTCAAAGTGGCCAGAATCTCGGCCATGGGATTGCTTGTGCTTGTGCTTCCTGGAGTGGGCTGGCGGAGTGGGGTACCAGTGGATCTCACTGTGGCATCCTCAGTGGGATCATCATTTGGGACAATGATTAATCTTCCCATTTTCCTTATGGTTACCACACTGATATTGCTCAACGAAGTTAGCCACTTATCATCTGCAGCTGAGGGCACTCCAGCATTTATTAGTAGCGAAGTGATAAGACTAGGGAGAGGGAGGATTACCTTCTTTCGGGTGCGAGCTTGGGGAATGGCAGCATGCATGACGATACCCAGGTTGATCGGTTTCCCCGTTAGGATGCAGTACAGCAAGGCGCACTTGTGCATCGAAAGGGTCGTATCGTGCGAGGTTGGGGAAAAAGAGGCGCGGAGGAATTGGATCCACACAGCGGCCTCGGTAGTGAGGGAGCTAGCGTGTAGACACTTCCTCTGGCCATCCCTATCCCAAGGCTTTCATTCAACTGCCAACTCTTTCAAAATATCATCCTCATCCACCGGGGTCATTTGTTTCAGGAACCGTGCAAAGGCGCATATAGTTGGGGTCCTTATTCCAAGGACCTGATTAGTAGCACTGCCGCTATAGTGCACGGTTCGTCCCCGGACTTTCACAAAAGGATCCTCAGTTTGAGAGACATCGGCATAAAATTTCCGTACAAAAGAGGCGTTAGCCCGACGATTGGCAGATGGCAATGTTGCCCAATCTTGCTTTAAAACCCTTTCTTTGATAAACGGGTTTGCCTCTACAAAGTCGGGTCAAAACCCCTCTCCAAATTCAACTTTTGTTTGTAAATACATTCATAGTGGGCAGCGACTGCTGGACTCGTGAACTGCTTGGGCACCCCACTAGGGGCATGCTCAGTCCCCACTGTGGATTGATGTGGGTTTTTTCAGAATGAATTTGCTCATCCCCAACATCAGATTCATAAGAGGATGAACTTAAAGAGGGTTCAAGACCCTTACCTTTTCCAGAGGGTTTCTTCTTTGGTTTCTTGACCGGTGTTTTCGCTGAAATGGTCACCCCAGATCTGGTGACCATTCCTCTCTTCCTTAATGCTCGTTTGATCGGGTTTTCCTCAATGTGGGCAGCTTTTTGAAATGCCTCCAAATCAACAGTGTTTACGACTTGGAGGTTTTGCTCAGTCTGAAACTGCTCCTTGTTCATGAGTGTCGCATCCTCTGCCTATTTCCTTTGCTTCTCCTCTTCTTGTCGGATTCGGTCTCGTTCTTCCTTTCTCAGCCTTTCTTCTTCTGCCTTTTTCTTTTCTTCTTCAAGAAGTCTCTCTTTTTCAATCTTTTTTCATTCCTCCTCCTCTTTCAACAACCTTTCGGATTCTTCTTTTTGGATTCTTTCTTCCTCCTCTTTTCGTAACCTTTCTGCCCCCTCTCATACCAGCCTTTCTTCCTCTTCTTTTCGTCTTTTCTCAACCTCTTCCTTTCTTTTTTGGATTTCAGAAAGTTTATGGTCATATTCTTCTTTCAACTTCTGCATTTCCTCGTCAGCCTGCAATGCTTCCTCATCTAAATAGCTTTGACTGGTATCCGATGTCTTTGACGAAGAATCCGCCTTCGAACCCTCTTGCTTGGACGACCCGACATCTGGTACGTCGGTCATCGTTTGATGTTCGCCGGAGGATGGCGGCGGTTCGTTCAAGTCGTCGGTGATGTTTTCTGGCGGGTTGGCGTCAGTGGTTCTACGGCGGACAGCCGCACGGTTGGGATCCTCCGGGTGGGTATTCAATCTTTTGCTTCTTGCCATTGGTATGGTTTTCTTGGTATGGTTTGAGAGTTAAAGAATTTGGGAAGGAGAGAGTGTGTGTGTTTTTGAAAATATTTGGGGTAATGTTGGTTTTTGGCTTTTGGTGGAAAGGTTTTATTTTTTGGGTAATAAATTGGAGGGAACGGTTATATTGGAGAGAGAGAGAGGTTATGATGAGTGTTTCTTGAAAAATGATAAAATAGGTACAAGTAGCAGCAAAAGCAGACTTGAGTGTAAGAAAAGGTGATGTGTCTCAGCTCTTGGGCCCCCAAAAACCGTCCCATCTCAGCGTCAGGCCGGCAGTGGGAAGCGCAGTGACATGCTCGATGTCACTGCGAAGCACTTGTTTGACTTTTTCTTCAAAAAATGGCAATATCTCCTACACACATGAAAACAAACTACCACACAGCATTAAAAAGAAAAAAAACACAGCAAATAACGGAAATAAAATATTTACAAGTGGTTCCGACTTTTCTTAACCAGAGTGGGGTGGAGAGTGGGATGGAATGTGAGCACTCTCGTTCAGAAAATGTTTCACTCTCTGCCCATTGATCTTAAACGTTTGACCAGACTGTGGAGACTTCAATTCCACTGTTCCAAAGGGACTCACCTTGACAATGGTGTATGGTCCCGTCCATCATTATTTTAGCTTTCCTGGAAAGAGTTTAAGACGAGAATTGAACAATAGTACCTGTTGGCCTTCCATGAATTCCCTATGGTTGATTCTTCGATCATGCCACATCTTAGTCTTTTCTTTGTACAACTTTGCGTTTTCATAGGAGTGATATCGCAACTCCTCTAGTTCATGCATTTGGAAACACCTCTTAATTCCCGCAGCATCCTCGCTCATGTTAAGCTCTTTAAGGGCCCAAAACGCCTTGTGTTCCAATTCAATCGGTAAATGGCAAGCTTTGCCAAAAACTAATTTAAATGGAGAAATTCCCAAGGGAGTTTTATAGGCCGTACGATAGGGCCAAAGAGCATCATCAAGTTTGGTTGACCAATCTTTACGATGTGGTTTAACGACTTCCTCCAAAATACCTTTGATCTCACGGTTTGAAAGTTCGGCTAAACCGTTGGTTTGCGGGTGGTATGCGGTGGCCACTCTATGATGTATATCATATTTAGCAAGGACCGAGCTCATGACTTTGTTCACAAAATGGGTGCCTTCGTCACTAATCAATGCCCGTGGTGTTCCAAATCGAGTGAAAATATTTTTATGCAAAAATTTCACCACGGTGTTGGCATCATTAGAGTGACATGCAACAGCTTCCACCCATTTCGAAACATAGTCTACCGCAACCAAGATATAAAAATTATTGTTTGAATTTGGAAAGGGTCCCATGAAATCAATCCCCCAAACATCAAAAAGTTCTATCTCTAGAATGTTATTAAGAGGCATCTCGTTCCTTTGCGAAATGTTCCCGATGCGTTGACATTGCTCACAATTTTTCACAAATTCGTAAGAGTCTTTAAACACAGTGGGCCAAAAGAACCCACTCTGCAAAATTTTTGCAGCAGTGCGATTTCCACCAAAGTGGCCACCGTAGTGGGATGTGTGACAACCATGGAGTATTTGATGTTGCTCACTCCCGTGGACACAACGCCTCAATATTTGGTCCGTCCCTATCTTATATAAGAAAGGGTCGTCCTAAACATATTGTCGTGTATCATGTAAAAATTTCTTAAATGGTTGTCCACTCATCCCGTGGGGCTTTAGTCCACTTGCTAAAAAGTTTGCAATGTCAGCATACCAAGGAATTTTTTTTATGATGTTGTGCTGATAACAATTGTTCATTGGGAAAATTCTCTTTGGCCGGACTGGGATCTACAGTAGTCACTATCTTCTCGAGCTTGGACAAATGGTTAGCTACCTGATTGCTTGTTCCTTTTCTATCAACGATCTCAAGGTCGAATTCTTGCAGCAATTAAACCCATCTAATCAAACGTGGCTTGGAATAAGCCTTGTTGATCAAATATTTTATCGCTGCATGATCAGTGTGCACTATGACCTTCGTCCCTATCAAGTACGACCTGAAACGATCAAAAGCAAACACCACCGCAAGTAATTCTTTTTCAGTGCCAGTATAATTAATCTGAGCTTCAATCAATGTTTTACTTGCATAATAAATGGGGTGAAAAACTTTGTTCTTTCTTTGTCCGAGAACAGCCCCCACAGCCCACTCGCTGGCGTCACACATCACTTCGAATGGGAGTGACCAGTCAGGAGTGGTCACTATGGGTGCAGTTACTAACGCTTTTTTGATTGTTTCAAAGGCATCTCGACATTCTTGGATGAAATTAAATTCTTTTTCATGTTGCAACAGGTTACATAGGGGTTTAGTTATTTTAGAAAAATCTTTGATGAACCTCCTATAAAAACCTGCATGACCCAAAAAACTTCGAATACCTTTTACCGTTGTGGGTTCGGGAAGTTGCGCCACTACTTCAAGCTTGGCTTTGTCAACTTCCAATCCTCTTTTTGAGACAAGATGGCCTAGGATAATACCCTCTTCTACCATAAAATGGCATTTTTCCCAATTCAAAATAAGGTCGTGGGTCTCACATCTCACTAGGCTTTTCTCTAGATTTCCTAGGCAGTTTTCAAACGATGTCCCTATCACAGAAAAGTCATCCATAAAAACTTCTATGGTGTCCTTAATCATGTCGGTGAAAATGGCCATCATACAACGTTGGAAAGTGGCTGGGGCGTTACACAATCCAAATGGCATCCTCCGGAATGCAAAAGTACCGTAGGGACAAGTAAAGGTAGTCTTTTGTTGGTCCTCGGGGGCGATATGGATTTGGTTGTATCCGGAGTATCCATCTAGAAAACAATAAAATTCATTTCCCGCTAACCTATCAAGTATTTGGTCGATGAAATGTAAGGGAAAATGGTCTTTCTTAGTGGCCAAGTTGAGTTGTCTATAATCCATGCATATTCTCCACCCCGTGACAGTCTTAGTGGGAATGAGTTCGTTCTTTTCGTTCTCCACTACGGTCGTCCCTCCTTTTTTAGGGACACATTGGACGGGGCTTACCCAACTACCACTAGCTATGAGATACATAATACCAGCGTCTAACCACTTCAATACTTCTTTCTTAACTACCTCTTTTATTATGGGGTTCAACCTTCTTTGAGGTTTGACTTTTCCAGGGTGGTCACTCTCCAAGTTAATCTTATGTTGACATAAAGACGGACTAATACCTCTAATGTTCGCTATGGTCCAACCAATTGCCTTCTTATGCTTCATCAACAAATCAATCAGAAGTTGTTCTTGTTTCTCACTAAGTTTGGAAGAGATAATAACGGGAAGTTTATTATCTTTAGCGAGATAAGCTTATTTCAAGTGGGAAGGCAATGGTTTAAGCTCTAACTCGGGAGGTTGTTCTATTGAAGGGGGTTGAACATTTCTATCCTTGAAGTCCAGAGGTTCAAACGATGCCACTATTTCGTTACACTCATCCTCAAAAGTGTCATCACTCTCAAGGTTGGAGTGCTCACTCTCACTCCCCACTGTGGGCACTATGTCAAGACTGTGGGTTCCATAAATCGAACTCAAAGCAAAACAATCTTCGTTGTCTATGTACTTAAGGGACTTGAATACATTGAATGTTACTTCTTGGTCATTGACTCTCATAGTGAGTTCCCCTTTGTGC
Organism: Saussurea involucrata; assembly: GCA_033807775.1. Classification (NCBI taxonomy): domain Eukaryota; kingdom Viridiplantae; phylum Streptophyta; class Magnoliopsida; order Asterales; family Asteraceae; genus Saussurea; species Saussurea involucrata. The sequence goes on from CM066314.1 coordinate 93,471,303, forward strand.
ACATCGATCAAAGTACGTCCAGTTGCAAGAAACGGACGCCCTGAGATGATTGGGATATCTTTATCGGCCTCATAATCTAGAACTAGAAAATCGGCGGGGAAGATAAATTTATCCACTTGGACCAAGACATCTTCTATTTTTTCCTTTGGGTAGGCAATGGACCGATCAGCTAATTGTGTTGGTCCCATTGAGGACAGACAAACAATAGAAGATAAAATCCATAGAGAAAGTAGAGATAAGATAGAAATTAAGAACAATACTCATAGAAATCTTATCTCATATTCATTGATTCAAGGTATGGAGGGGGAAATTGGAAGAACACCACACTAAACGTGAAATCGACTCTCATAAGAAACTAGTATGTGTGTGTTTATTGTGTACTCTCCAGATTTCTCACTTAACCTAAAAAGCCTATGGACACCTTTATATAGGGCCCATTTACACAAAAGGCTTAAGCCCATAAGGCTAATTACAAAGATAACATAAATCTAATTATAAAGCCCATACAATAATTTCTTTATAAAACATTTTAATAAATCGGGGGCAAATTAAAAGCTAACAATCTCCCCCTAATGTTTAATAAAGAAAGCATCATCTAATAGTCTCCCCCTTGCTTTCTTTAGAACCTTTGGTGTGCCATTCTTCAAGTCTTCAAAGCATCACAAGCTCCCCCTCAAATGTAGGCTCATCTTCTTGAAAGACCGAGACAAATAACACTTTCTGTCCAGCTTTCATGTCTCAACTTCACCACTGTTTTTTTACCATCATGGGGACTGATTGAAAGAAAACATAAAACATGTATAATTAACTCCAGCCTCTTAGCATTCCAACGAGCTATGATTCATCCATTTTGGATGAAAAACGAGTGCGTTGTGTAAGTTTTCCCTCAGCTGAGCAGAACGGTCATAAAACAGAAAATTTGACTCTAAAAGATCTCGTTGAGTAAGCATTCAGCACCAAGCTTTAAACATGAATAACAGAGGAGGGAGTGACATTTAAAATGTCACAAATGTAGCTTGACACCATGAAGAACCGTTGAGAGAACACCGTTCTTGAAAGTGGAAAAAGAACGAGTGAAATGCGATGCTTTCGATCCAGCAAATAAACACTGACTTTGACACAGATTCTGACCAATAAGCACACTGATTCAGACCAAGCTCAGAACATGAAAGATGTACCTTTGTGTCTTAGGTATTTAATGCAACTGGATTCGTGTCATTTGGAGCACCGAGTGAAACGTTGTGTGCGTGTTTCTGAAACAGCGCAAAGTTGTCAAGAAAACCAAAAATTTCGGGCTCTGGGCTTTGGATTTATCATGACATCTGGACCATCAGCTTCTGAAAATCATGCTCTGAAATACCCTAAAAAAATAAAATTTTGGTCTACAGAGGCTCTGTTGCATACCTTCTGATGAACACCTCTGATGAACCTCTGTCGCAACCTCTGTGGTGCAGCCTGATCGACAGAACAACTCTGTCGTAACCTCTGCGATCAACAGCCTCTGATATAGAACTTATGATGGATACCTCTGATGCATAACTTCTGCGATCAACGGCTTTACAGAGGCTCTATGATTGCGAATGAATAGCCTCTGTGATGCACTCAAACTTCTGGACAGCCACTGAGGCTCTGTGCGACTTTACAGAGGCTATGTGCAATCAGCTTCTGTGTTGCACCCTCTGTGAACATCTTCTACAAACTTCTGAGATCGAACAACTAAATGGTTTGCACAAATCTGATCATAACACCAAAAACAAACAGATCTGTTAGCTCTGTAATTAAGCTCTGGAAGCAGCTGCATACTTCTGATCCTCTATCAATAAGCAGAGCTTCTAATCCTCTGTCAATAAGCAGAGCTTCTGAGCTGTTGCACACTGCACACTTTATTTGGAAACTCTGAATCTGCATACTTCGATTCTGCTGTTGATGATACATTTTTTATTTAGCACCAAACAGTTTCTCTAACAGTTCTAGATCTCAGAAGTTGTCGATCAAGCATGCTACATTCTTCAAAATAGGGATAGACTGCAGATCTGCACTTTTCTTTTTCTTTTCCCTCTGTTCTTTATCTGCTTCTGCACCGCTTTGATTAATCTCAGCCCTCTGTCGCTCTTCCCTGCTGAACAAGGCATCACAATTGTGCAGATTGTCTTCGTCTTGAGCACTTGAGGTTTGAACCATTGCCTTGCATTCTACTGTCCCTTTAAGTTACTTAGACTCGTTATCAAAATAAGTGTCACCTGGCAAGCCACTTCTGCTAGTAAATCCTCATGCATACACATCTGTTCCATAACACTGATTGAATTTTGTTCAGCATCGATCATGTTTCGCGCACATTCTAATTAACCTCTGGATAAAGTTACAGAAGAACTGCATACAAATATAGTTTCTGCCCTTTATCTACTTCTGCCATCTTTGCATCCAAGGAACTTCACATGAACAATCGAGCTCTGATCTGCGTATTATCTGGAACTGGACAACCTCAAAGTATGCTATCCTTTGTTCTTTTGGACTGTGAAGAAATCATAAATCAACGAATAACAGCTGTCCAAAACTGTGTAATCTGGACAGCTATATCGAACTCTGGATGCAAGACTCTTTCTGCTGGTATGGCCTTCTTGTCAATACCGTAAGCAATGATAACAGTGGGTTCATTGATGATATGCATGACCTTGAGTCCAGAGATCACACCTACATCGTTTAACAGTTTCGCCAAGACTGCTGACTATTTGAATTCTGCTCGATAAATTAAACAAGCAGCTTAATATCACAAATATGTTCAAACAAAGTTGTGCATCTTTTTTGAATCTGCTGTCTAGCATTAGCTGAAAATTGGACAGTCTTGACAGCTGAAACATCTAACTGTTTTGACAGCAAACAACAAAGATTATGATCAAACTTTTATAACTTGACATCAACTTGTTTTTGACAGCAAACTAGCTTTGACAGCAACTTATTTTGACAGCAAACTAGTTTTGACAGCAACTATTTTGACAGCATATTGGTTTTGACAGCAACTATTTTGACAGCATATTGGTTTTGACAGCAACTTATTTCGACAGCAAACGCTTTGACAGCAACTATTTTGACAGCAAACGCATAGCAACAGTTTTCTGTTTTTGGTTAACAATAGCAAACAACTTTCTGTCTTTGGTTAACAACAGCAAGCAGCAGCAAAGTCAGCTGCACTTTTCAGGATTCAAACCTTGACAGCAGCAAAAATGAGTATCAAGAAATATTCATCTCAAAGGATCCTTTGACATATGATCAATAGGATTGATATGCAGCCTTATAACTCCCATAACAAATCACCCTTATCCCTCCAAAATTGACAAATGCTCATCAAAAACCGATTTGATGCAGAAAATAAGACGATCTCCGTAACACTTTTAGAACGATGAGTGCAAATGCTCAGATCTCTAATTGATCAGGTCAGAAAACTAATTAGAAGCACTCAAGGTTATAAATTTTTTTCAGATCCGACTTTGAACATGTAACACAACACCAAATCTTTCTCAAACAACTTTTTTTAAGATCCAAATGAATTTGTTTTTCATTTAAACAATTATCAGCAGCGGAATATAAATAAAATCTGGATCAAAGAGAGTCCAATCTTGGGTTTAAATAAAGGTCAGATCAAAGATCAACAACCTTACTACCAAGATGCCAAAAAAAATGCTATGGACTTAAGCACACACAAGGATGGGATCATAGATCAACCATCTACTTAGTGCTTATCAAATAAGACCAATGAATGAGAAAGAATCAAAACACACACATGTATTAAATCTGATCAGATTTGATACAAACCGAAACAAATCTTCACTTAGGCATTTCATCAAACATGTGGTGTGCAGAATCAGATTTTGTGAAGAGAAACACCAATCATCTGTCAAAACTTATCCAAATCTTATTGAAATCAAATATTAGATTTCCAATAAGCACAAAACAGAATATAAGTATCAGATATGATATTCGTGTTTAGGCTAATGTGATTGAATCAATCTAAGTACCAAAACAACAAATAAATCATCTAATCTTCTATTGTTGCCATAAATGACCGATTGAAGAAGAGTTTCTTCAATCCAGCTCTGATACCAATTGTTGGTCCCATTGAGGACAGACAAACAATAGAAGATAAAATCCATAGAGAAAGTAGAGATAAGATAGAAATTAAGAACAATACTCATAGAAATCTTATCTCATATTCATTGATTCAAGGTATGGAGGGGGAAATTGGAAGAACACCACACTAAACGTGAAATCAACTCTCATAAGAAACTAGTCTGTGTGTGTTTATTGTGTACTCTTCAGATTTCTCACTTAACCTAAAAAGCCTATGGACACCTTTATATAGGGCCCATTTACACAAAAGGCTTAAGCCCATAAGGCTAATTACAAAGATAACATAAATCTAATTATAAAGCCTATACAATAATTTCTTTATAAATCATTTTAATAAATCGGGGGCAAATTAAAAGCCAACAAATTGTAATGTCACGGTTGTGGGTCTAGCCTCTCCAATACCTAACTTTTTTTAAAATGGACAACGGCATTAAGTTGATACTAGCTCCCAAGTCACAGAGTGCTTGACCTACTTCTTGTCCTCCTATTGTGCATGGAATGGTGAAATTACCCGGGTCTTTCAACTTAGGCGGAATCTTGCTAATAAGGAGGGCATTGCATTCCTCAAACAAAGCCATAGTCTCAAACTAACCCAACTTTCTCTTTTTGTTTAAAATATCCTTAAAAAATTTAACATAGTTTGGCATTTGCTCGAGAGCCTTTACCAAGGGAATGTTAATGTGAAGTTGTTTAAAAATGTCTAAGAATTTTTTGAACTGAACATCGACATTCTTAGTCTTCATCCTTTCAGAAAAAGGTATATTTCGTGGGTCGATTTGAGTTTGCTGTGGTGTAGGTTTTGGTATAGGTCCAAAAGTGGGAAGCTCAGGGACATCGGTCCTCACTATGGGAATGACAGTGACTTCAGGAGTGGCCACTGTGGGTTTAGGGACAGTGGGTACTTGAGGCGAATCATCAGAATCAAAAATGATATCCTTCATATCCTTTCGACTCCTAAGTGTTATTGATTTGATTTGTTCAGATCCTTTTCCTATCACTCTAGCGTGTTCGGTGTCACTAGGTAATGTCCCTGGTGGTCTATTCTTGACTTCGACTGCTAATTGTCCTACTTGAGTCTCTATGTTCCTAATGGCTGCTTGAGTTTGATTCATGAAACCTTCGAGAATTGATTCGAGTGATGGTTGGGTCTCAGCTGGTTGAGTTGGTCATGGTTGGAACTGTTTTGAGGATTGCCCTTGCTGAATGTTCTGTGGGGGATGCCCACTGTGATGTTGGTGAAATCCATGGGGTTTTGTGGTCTTTGCTGGACATGACTCGCCCCGTGGGGTTGGAGTCCTGGATTACCCGCCCAAGAGAAATTTGGGTGATTTCTCCAACCAGGATTATAAGTCTGCGAATACGGGTTGTTCCTCGGGTTGGTTCCTATAAAATTAACGGCCTCGGGATTTGTTGGACAATAATAAAAAACATGCTCTTCTCCACAGAGGAAGCAGTTTTCGGCAAGATGAGTTGCGGAATTGACTTGGCCTCTAATTTGATTTAAAACTAATTTAGTTAAGGCCGCGAGCTGTGCATTCATGGTTTTGAGTGCCTCGGAGTCAATGGTGTTGGTCTTTGGTATTGTTGCCCTAGGATTGTACCACTCGGTATTGTTGTTGGACACTTTTTCTAAGATTTGATATCCTTCATTATAGGTTTTACTTGTGAATGTTCCACCTGCTGTTGCATCTAAGATGATTTTGGCTGCATTGGAAAGACCATTGTAAAAGGTCTCCAATTGGATGCAATGTGGGATGCCGTGATGTGGGCAGTTTCAAAGTAAATCTTTAAATCGTTCCCATGCATCTGAAACAGCCTCATCGTCCTCTTGTCTGAACAAAATAATATCATTTCGGAACCTTACATTCCTTGTGGGAGGAAAGTATTTTTGTAAAAATTTGTCAGCAAGTTCTTGCCAAGTGGTTATCGAGTGAGGTGCATGTGAGTTCAGCCAAGACTTGGCCTTATCCCTTAATGAAAAAGGAAAAAGCCTTAGTCTTAATGCTTCATCACTCACACCTTGCAATTGAAAGGACTCAGTCATTTCCAAAAAGGATTTTAAATGCGAGTGCGGATCCTCAGATGGTGACCCTCCAAACTGACCCATGGCTTGGATCATTTGAAACATCACCGGTTTGAGTTCAAAATGTTGTGCAACAATGTTGGGTCTTAGAATCCCGGAGCTTAAGTCACTAGCTCCGGAAGTAGCATAGTCCCGTATTTTTCGATCTTTGCTATCGGCAATCGTCACTGTGGTATCCACTATAGGTGGTGGTATTTCTGCCATGTTCACAGTGGGGATCACAGGGGGTTGTCGATTTGTATTTCTGTTTCTACGTCTTCTTCGAAAAGTTTTCTTTATTTCAAGATCGATTGGTAACAAAGGTCCGTGTTGTTGCCTTGGCATGCAACACGAACGGCTTAGAAAAACGAGTTACCTGGGCTCAAACAAAAACTAATGTCTTGAGCTTTAAAATCACGCCAGTCCCCGGCAACGGCGCCAAAAACTTGGTACGTGCGAAATATGTGTTTTAATCGCAGTGGGTTGCAAACTATCCACAGTGGGAAGTGCAAGTGTACACTGTCCACTATGATCGTCACAGCAAGTAATAGTGGGTAAAATTCCAGAATCGTATCCACAGAGACTGGGCAATCAAGACAATATGGTTCTCATGAGCTCCTTTTACAAGTTTCAATTACAGAGGAAGCAATACTTTGGTTTGCTTGGTGAAGTGCTACTTTTACGATTTTACTTAAGATTTAAAAGAAGGAATGTAGGTTAGATTTTCCCTAGATTTTATATTAAATACCTGATCCTAAAAAGTGATCCTTGTACTTGAGGTAGGCATTTTTGCTAGAAAAGCCCGGTTACAAAATACTCACACCCTTAAGTAAAAATCCCATACTCCTAGTAATTATTGTTTTGTCAATGGTAATCTCAAAATGGACCTTTTCAGGCCTCGACGGAATGTGTAGAGACAAATACCCTAAGTGTTTTTAACTACACCAACTAGCTTGTCTACTACTCCAGTGGGTTGAGATTAGCTCACTGTGCCGACCTCACTTTCGTAAGTGTCATAAGAATTCTTTCGAATCCCCTAGCATCATCCAAGCTCGTGTCACTGCGTTCTACTCGTTTCTGAGTTAAGAACTAGACTCTAGATCCTTACAAGTGATCGGCTTGTTTGCATCATTGAACAATAATCGAGAGTGAATGACCAAAACAATAAATATTCCAAGTATAAAGATTACTCAAGCATTTTTCATAAAATCCAGATACTTCTCTTTACTACATCCCAAAGGATGCTTAGCCTATAATTACCAAGATAAAGAAAACAAAAGATTTACTGTTTCAATACTTTTATGATGATATGTTTAATGCTTCTACCCCTCGTGTCTCAGCGCAACCAAGACTTGAAGCTGCTCAAATCGAGGATTCGGCGAATCTCTCCGGTCTGCCGCCTTCGACCAGCACTCCAACACTCACTGTGGGGACACCTCAGCCATCATCATCAACATCATTTGATACAATCATCCCCCCGGAGGAACCAGTTCAAAACCCGGAGATCGCTCCTGAAAATTCGTCCTCAACTTCACTCGTAGATCAACCTCTGCCTTCCTCGGAACCAGAAGTTGCTCAACCTTCGACGAATCCACCAAAGTCTCCTCCGAGAAACTAGCCTGCTACACTTGAAGCCGTTCAAGACCTTCCCACTGGTGGATACGTGGATCCGGACACATCACACTCCACTCAGCAGCCGCTTCCACACACCACCAAATGGACCAAAGCTCATCCCCTGCACCAGATTATCGGTGATCCCTCCACACCAGTTCAAACACGAGGCGGATCGGCCAACTTTTGCTTATTCTCTGGATTCCTGAGTAAGATCGAGCCTACAACCGTTTCCATGCAAGAGGAACTCAATCAATTTGAGGCCCTCAATGTCTGGCGACTTGTCCCACGTCCAAAGCACAAGACGGTGATCGACACTAAATGGATCTTTAAGAACAAGAAGGACGAGGACGGAATCATCGTACGAAACAAGGCGCGTCTCGTGGCCAAGGGATACCATCAACAAGAAGGGATCGACTATGACGAGACATATGCTCCGGTGGCGAGAATCGAAGCAATACGTATGTTCCTTGCATATGCCGCACACAAAAACTTCACGGTCTTCCAAATGGATGTGAAGACCGCATTCCTCAACGGCAAGATCAAGGAATAGGTGTACGTATCGCAACCGTACGGGTTCGTGGATGAGAAGAAGCCCAATCATGTCTACATTCTAGACAAGGCGTTTTACGGTTTGAAACAAGCTCCACGGGCCTGGTATGATGCATTGTCCAAGTTTTTAATAAAATCGGGTTTCTCAAAAGGTAAAATCGATACAACCTTATTTATTAAAAACGAAGAGGGTCATATAGTGTTGGTTTAAGTGTATGTTGATGACATCATTTCGGATCTACTAAACCACTATTTTGCAAGAACTTTGCCAAATTAATGAGCCAATATTTTAAAATGAGTATGTTGTGTGAGATGAATTTTTTCCTTGGTCTTCAAGTTAAACAACTGTCGACCGGGATATTCATAAATCAGGCCAAGTACATCCGGGATATTCTTAAGAAATTCCTGATGGAACAGTCCTCACCGATGAAAACTCCCATTGCACCCGGTACAAAGTTACACGCCGATCCTAACGGAAAGGATGTGAACACCAAAACTTACCGAGGAATGATTGGTTCGTTAATGTATCTTACTGCTAGTAGACCGACATTATGTTTGCAACATTTCTTTGCGCCCGGTTTCAGTCAAAACCGAAAGAGTCTCACTTAATCGCTGTTAAACGAATTTTTCGTTATTTGAGAGGTATTGCTGATCTTGGCTTGTGGTACACAAAAGAGACAGGTTTTGAGCTTTCAGCATATTCTGTTGCGGATTATGCGGGCAGCATGATGGATCAGAAGAGCACATCAGGTCATGTGCAGTTCTTGGGCGACAGTCTGGTGAGTTGGGCATCCAAGAAGCAGCAGTGTGTCTCTACGTCGACTGCCGAGGCGGAATACGTGGTTGCCGCAAGCTGTTGTTCACAAGTGATATGGATGCGCACACAACTCAAGGACTACGGTTTCACATACACCAATGTGCCATCTACTGCGACTCGAAGAGCGCTATTGCAATATCCAGCAATCCGGTCCAGCATACAAAGACGAAGCACATAGAAGTTCGGTACCATTTTATCAAGGATCACGTTGAAAGAGGTACAGTCGAACTCTACTTTGTAAATACAGAACATCAGTTAGCAGACCTGTTTACAAAACCCCTGGACGAAAAACGCTTTAATTATCTAGTGTCCAGGTTAGGTATGCTAAATCTAAAGACTTGATCTGATGGTGTGCCCGATACAAGTTCCATACATCTATGAGAAACTGTCTAATCATCATCTGTTGTTCACACTCCAGATGATTGAGTATACACTTTATCGCATCTGTATTCTACTTGTATCAGTTACATTGTTAGGTTAAGTCTCTGTATTAATTAGGTAGATTTCGTTTGATTGTTTTTCTTTTCACGTGTGTTTCCTTCTATTTATTATTGTCGTCTGATTTGTTTGGTGTATATCTGTGCTTTCAGGAATTGTTCATGTGTTCAGGGGGAGCACGAACAAGTATCAGGTAAGTAACTTGATAGGCGGGTTATCACCCCCCTATATCTAACCGCAAGTGTACGGTGTCAAAATCAAGTAATAATGTACGGAAGTACGAGTATCGAATCCACAAGAACTAGGAACTAAGTATCACAATTACTATAATCACTATTTACTGAACTGTCGAAATTGAGAGATGGTTGGTATTAAACTAATTAATTGCAATAAGAAAATCACAAACGGAACAGTAGACAACTTGAGGAAAATTCGATAGAGAAAACAGTTGAGGGTTGGAAATCCTTAGGTTTTCACATACGAATATCTGACTTAAAACAATTACCAGTTAATCCCCTTAATGAATACCCAATCTCTAAAATCACCGTTGTTCTCTTTCGAGCAACATCGGGTTTTATTTTGAAAAGGACAAGTTTTATCTTTCGATCTCAATCTATGGATTTCAAAACACATTAAGCGCAAGATTCATGCTTGAACGGATAGATTTAATCTCTCGATCTCAACCTAAATGGTTCAATTAGGACTAAAGCGTATTCGGTATATCTCTATCACCAAATTCTCGCCTTAGGCATGCAATTCCTAGTTCTAGCTAATAGTTAATTCTCTCGAACTCAACTGGAAGCAACAAAACAATTGAAAGCTAGCTAAACTCTCAAAAGCATTAAGAATCAAATTACATGCATTCATTAAAAAGGAAAACCGATAAACGTTCAAGTCATCTGTTCATATGCTTTCAAACCCAATTCAATCCAACCCCCAACATCTAAAATTAGTTCATGTTGGTGGTGGATTCAAACATAAGAAAAGGAGATGTGAAAGTGTGTGTAAACATGATAAACGTGATTGTAATGAAAGTAATGATGAACTCCCTTCTATCCGATCTAATCCGACTCTCGTTGTCAACGTCTCCTCGATCTGTCCTCTATCGTGGCTCCAAAAGGCGTGAAAAGTCTCCAGAAATCGCCCCAAGTCGTCTCTGGCCGTCGTGTGTGAGTTGCGTGATGCGTGAATGCCGAATAATGACCTAAAATCTGGAACAAAAGGCTGAAATTCGCGAAACAGAGGGCCCCGCGACTTGTCACGTGACTTGCAAGTCGCGTGGCAAGTCGCCCGCTTTTCTAAGTGTGTCTGGGTCGGTTTCTGGTTCGCGGTTCGGGTCCTGGTTCGGGCGTGGTTCTTAGGCTTGGATCTCGGGCTTTCGTTGGCTTCGTTTTGGACTCGTTTTAGGCTCTTTTTAGCTTCTTTTCTCGATGAACGCTGTCTTTTGGATTACCTGTTCATTTCACTAGATAAACCATTAAAAATCCACGTCTTTTTGCTAGAATACAAGCCAATCTCATTGGTTTGAGAACTGAAAATAACGCCAAAAAGTGGCGTTATCAACAACCCCAAACCGAGCGTTGCTTGTCCCCAAGTAAATTAGCGATAAAATAGAGTAAAAGCACATATCAATGAAATAATAACTACACAACTCCCAATTGGTACCATGTAATGCACTGGTGATTTCCCATACCCGTGAATGCCTATCTCACTCTCGCCTCGTTCCTATTCCGTTTGATCTATGACCTTCCATTGTAAGTTGAACTCGTGACTGCTCCGTTTCCATTAAGGTTGTTCTAGGTCCAGACATACTAGGGAAAACATTTTTCCTCGACCCTACCTCACGGAATTCTCTCATTTCGCTCGAACCTAGGTTGTCGCACATGTTGTCATGTTTAGGGAATTTATGTACAAGAATACTCGAATATTACATGACAACTCTATTGAAAGATGCACAAATGTCCAAAAATTGATCTCAGAAGGGAATCAAGTAGCAAGACAGGGAATATCAGTAAAGGTGGTCGTATACCTTAATAACATTTTCCAGAAGATCATCCAGGTCTTTACACGGGTTGTAACGGGGCTAAGGTTATGGCTAATAAGTGAAGGGTAAAACGGTACAAAGATCCTTGGTGTGTCAAGCTTTAGCAATTCTGAACTTCCTAGCTTTCTATCCTATCGCTTGGCCCTTTTGTCACTATTGGAGTTGCATTGACTCACTTATTTTCAGCTATAGATAGCTGTATAAACTAACTGGATATTTAATTTAGTTTTTTTTTTAACTCTTTATTAAATTAGGGCTGCATTGGCCCTCTTTTCTATTTGTTGGGTTACATTGACCCAATTTATTCTCAATGACTGGCCTGTACTATTTTCTTTTCTGCTCTATCTTTCATAGTTCATTACCGCTCAGATTTACACACTTTCGGATAAGGTTGGCTAAGGCTTTTGGCTCGGGTTTAAAGGTGGGTTTAGAATTGAACAAGGTGAGTGTTTGGCTACAAAGGGGTTATGGATACACACAATTGGGTAAAAGGGTACGATAGCTAAAAACAGGGTTAAGCATACACACAATGCCTGGAATCATCTCTTAAGGTCCACACGATTTGGTCTACTATACCCTTTCCTAATATCCCGATGGCTGTCTTTGCTACTCAATGCAATAATATAGAGAGATCATTCTATATTCACGACAAGGACTCGAAAAGTGTATACGATTTTTGTGTATGAATCCCTCGAAATGAAAAACGTCTTTTAGGCTCAAAACTCGCTATTGGGTGGTCTCCACTAATGTCCCTAGTCATGTCCTTTCCCGGTCCTTCCCTAATGGTCACGTCACTATCACAATATTCTTCCTACAATGGTTGGTCTCGATCATTCAAAACAAAAATTTTAGCTAAAGTGATCTAGGTACTCAGAAGTGCAGAAAATCTACGTGCATAACGTGGGCCCGATTGGGCAACCCCAAACCTTACCCACACATTGTCCCCAATGTGCAAGTGTCGGCGTAGGCGATACTAAACAAGTATCGTTCTGCGGTTATTTCAGGTAGTAGACAGGCAAAACATAACATTAAGCACAAGCATCAAAGAGCTATTCTCATTAAACTCTGGCCAGCCCAAACCTAGGCCGTGGCCTAGGTTTGTCAAACAAAGCCAACCCCAAACCTCGGTGAAACCGAGGTTTGCACAGGATTCAAAAAATGAGTGTGTAGATGTTGAAAAGATGAGGCACCCCAAACCTAAGTGAAACTTAGGTTTCTTGCATCTCGTTAACTAATAAGAAACCAAACATCTTACACACCCGTTACATACAAAGTTTAGAGCGTACCTGTTTGCCCGGGCGGAGGAGATTCTCTTGTACGATTCGAGCGCCAATAAGAGACATCGGGGAAAGGGGAGAGAGAGAAGGTAGACACAAGGAAAACAAAACAAAAACGACAGAAAGCAAAGCAACGAAACACACAAAGCAGGGAAAGAAAACACATCACGAAAACCAAAATAGGGGAGCCACGCGGTTTGGAAGCCGCGGCATAAGCCGCGTAACTCCCTGCTTCAGAAAACAAACAAAGAACCCCGCGGTTTGGCACGCGGTTTGTAGGCCGCGGCACAAGCCGCGTAAGTCCCTGTTTCAGCTATTTTTTTGATTTTTCGTTTTTTCATTTTTATAGTTTTTCGTAAATAAGAACACACTCAAAAACTGGAATTTAAAAGGAAAACTAACCTCGATGGGTTGCCTCCCACCCAGGGCCTTGGTTAAAGTCGTGGCACGTCTGTGTGGCTCTCAACTTGGCTCAGTATCCGCAGACTCGAATCGCCCACACTTGCGGTTCTTCGAGGGTTTTTCCTCATCTGGCTCTCCTCGGCCATCTCCGTCTCTACGCCTTCCGTGCTCGAACATCTTGAAAACTACCTTCTCATCACCGACTCGTAAGGTCATCTCTCCTTCCTCCACATCTATCAACGTTATACTTGTGGCTAGGAATGATCTCCCCAAAATAAGTGGGACCTCTATATCTTCATCAACGTCCAGCACCACGAAGTCCACCGGGAAATAAAAATTTCCAACCTTGATGAGCACATTTTCTATCACTCCGTACGGGTATACGATCGATCTATCCGCGAGCTTGAGCGTCATGAACGTCGGCTGCACTTCTCCCAATCCCAGTTTCCTGAAAACAGATAAAGGCATTAAATTAATACTAGCTCCTAAATCACATAATACCTTATCAAAAGAAAACTTCCCAATTTGAATAGGGATTGAAAAACTCCCTGGATCTTTGAGCTTCGGGGGAAGCTTGTTCTGAATAATTGCGCTGCACTCCTCAGTAAGTGCAACGGTGGACTGGTGATCGATCGCCCTCTTTTTGGATAGAATCTCCTTCATGAACTTCATGCATGAGGGCATTTGTGCCAACGCATCTGCAAAAGGGATGTTAATATGAAATTTCTTAAAACTTCAAGAAATTTAGAAAAGTTAAGATCCTCCCTTTGGGCTTTAAGCCTATTCGGATATGGCACTATCGGGACTACCGGCTTGACCGGTGTTTGCTTTGCCGTGGTGGACTGCTCTTTCTTCTTCTCTTCAACCTTTAAGTTCTCTTCAATCACCACCTCTTCATCAACCTCTAGCTCATCCACATCTATGGTCTCAACCTCTTTCTCTTTAGACTCGGTTTCCCTTGATGGCGGCTCTCGTGTTGTGTCTCCACTCAGCTCTTTGCCACTTCTCAGATAGATGGCATTACACTCCTCATTTGGTTTCTTTTCAGTCATGCTCGGGAATGTGCCGGGGGCTCGGCTTTGTAGGGCTTCCGAAATCTGCCCCACTTGCCGTTCGAGTATCTTAATGGAGGCGGTGTTTTGATCGGTAGCCGCTTTGATTGTGCTCACCGTGTTTGCTAATTCTCCAACCGCGATGTCCATCTTTCCCATGAACTTCATCATCATATCTTCCATCCCTGGCTTCTTCTCCTCGGATTGTCCTTCGTTCCTTTGGTTGAAACCTGGAAGACGGTAAACATTGTTAGCATTAGGATAATTAGCAAAGTTAGAAGAATTACCTTGCTGTTGTTGACCGGGTTGACTCCAAGAGAAGTTCGGGTGCTTCTTCCACCCCTCATTATAAGTATTTGAGAACGGATCATTCCTCGGTTGGTTGTTCCGGTTTTGTAAGAATTGGACTTGCTCGGGTTCTTGTGGAATACCTCCCTTCAGATGGTTCGTGATAAAAGCTAGTTGAGCTTTTAATTCTTTCAGCTCATCCGATTCTTGAACGCTCGCGACTCTTCTTACGGCTGATCGTGGATTAGAGAAACTGTGTTCGGCCAAGTTCTCGATCAGCTCGCATGCTTCTTCATAAGATTTATCCATTAGTGCTCCACCCGATGCGGCAGTGATATCGTTTATGAACTGCGGGTGGAGTCCACTAAAGAATGTCTGGATGATGACCCATCCGTGCAACCCGTGGTGTGGACACTTCTTCAACATGTCTTTATATCGCTCCCATGCCTCATATAGGGTCTCTTGGTCCCATTGCGCGAAGTGTGTAATCTCGGCCATTAACTGTGCGGTTCTTCCCGATGGGAAGAATTGCTGGAGGAATGCGGCTTTCAGGTCTGCCCATGTAGTGATCTGATCCGCTGGCAAACCTTCTATCCAAATTTCAGCTCTCCCCTTGAGTGAGAAGCTGAATAGTCTTAGCTTGATGGCATTTTCCTCCATCCCATTGATCTTGAACGTATTGCAAATCCGTTCAAATGCACGAAGGTGGGCATGGGAATCTTCAGTAGGTGCTCCCCCGAACTGGTTCTGCTGTACCATGACAATGGTACTCGGCTTAATCTCGAAGTAGTTTGCTGCAGTAGCGGGCGATTGGATGCCTATCCGTGCGGTTGCCACGTTTGGATTGGCAAATGACCGCATCGGAACTCTCGCCGGAGGAGGCGGATGTGGGTTGTTACCAGGTGGCCTATTGATGGGCATTTCGTTGGCTTCGTTTTGGACTCGTTTTAGGCTCCTTTTAGCTTCTTTTCTCGATGAACGCTGTCTTTTGGATTACCTGTTCATTTCACTAGATAAACCATTAAAAATCCACGCCTTTTTGCTAGAATACAAGCCAATCTCATTGGTTTGAGAACTGAAAATAACGCCAAAAAGTGGCGTTATCAATCACGAACACATGAACAATTACTCTTTCTAGAAATGGTTGAGCAATCACGAAGGAGAGATATCGGAGAAAAGGGAGAGAGAGAGAGAGAGCACACGCAAAAGAAAACAAAGCAGAAAGCGAAAGAAGGCAAAACAACGAAACACACAAAGCAGGAAAGGAAAACACATCACGAAAACAAAAACAGAGGACCCCGCGGTTTGGCACGCGGTTTGTAGGTCGCGGCACAAGCCGCGTAAGTCCCTGTTTCAGCTATTTTTTGATTTTTCGTTTTTTTTCATTTTTAAGGTTTTTCGTAAATAAGAACACGCTCAAAAACTGGAAATTAAAAACAAAAACTAACCTCGGTGGGATGCCTCCCACCCAGCGCCGTAGTTAGAGTCGTTGCACGACTATGTGGTTCTCAACTCGGCTCGGTATCCGCGGACTCGAATCGCCCACACTTGCGGTTCTTCGAGGGTTTTTCCTCATCTGGCTCTCCTCGGCCATCTCCGTCTCTACGCCTTCCGTGCTCGAACATCTTGAAAACTACCTTCTCATCACCGACTCGTAAGGTCATCTCTCCTTCCTCCACATCTATCAACGCTATACTTGTGGCTAGGAATGATCTCCCCAAAATAAGTGGGACCTCTATATCTTCATCAACGTCCAGCACCACGAAGTCCACCGGGAAATAAAAATTTCCAACCTTGATGAGCACATTTTCTATCACTCCGTACGGGTATACGATCGATCTATCCGCGAGCTTGAGCGTCATGAACGTCGGCTGCACTTCTCCCAATCCCAGTTTCCTGAAAACAGATAAAGGCATTAAATTAATACTAGCTCCTAAATCACATAATACCTTATCAAAAGAAAACTTCCCAATTTGAATAGGGATTGAAAAACTCCCTGGATCTTTGAGCTTCGGGGGAAGCTTGTTCTGAATAATTGCGCTGCACTCCTCAGTAAGTGCAACGGTGGACTGGTGATTGATCGCCCTCTTTTTGGATAGAATCTCCTTCATGAACTTCATGCATGAGGGCATTTGTGCCAACGCATCTGCAAAAGGGATGTTAATATGAAATTTCTTAAAACTTCAAGAAATTTAGAAAAGTTAAGATCCTCCCTTTGGGCTTTAAGCCTATTCGGATATGGCACTATCGGGACTACCGGCTTGACCGGTGTTTGCTTTGCCGTGGTGGACTGCTCTTTCTTCTTCTCTTCAACCTTTAAGTTCTCTTCAATCACCACCTCTTCATCAACCTCTAGCTCATCAACATCTATGGTCTCAACCTCTTTCTCTTTAGGCTCGGTTTCCCTTGATGTCGGCTCTCGTGTTGTGTCTCCACTCAGCTCCTTGCCACTTCTCAGATAGATGGCATTACACTCCTCCTTTGGTTTCTTTTCAGTCATGCTCGGGAATGTGCCGGGGGCTCGGCTTTGTAGGGCTTCCGAAATCTGCCCCACTTGTCGTTCGAGTATCTTAATGGAGGCGGTGTTTTGATCGGTAGACGCTTTGATTGTGCTCACCGTGTTTGCTAATTCTCCAACCGCGATGTCCATCTTTCCCATGAACTTCATCATCATATCTTCCAGCCCCGGCTTCTTCTCCTCGGATTGTCCTTCGTTCCTTTGGTTGAAACCTGGAGGACGGTAAACATTGTTAGCATTAGGATAATTAGCAAAGTTAGAAGAATTACCTTGCTGTTGTTGACCGGGTTGACTCCAAGAGAAGTTCGGGTGCTTCTTCCACCCCTCATTATAAGTATTTGAGAACGGATCATTCCTCGGTTGGTTGTTCCGGTTTTGTAAGAATTGGACTTGCTCGGGTTCTTGTGGAATACCTCCCTTCAGATGGTTCGTGATAAAAGCTAGATGAGCTTTTAATTCTTTCAGCTCATCCGATTCTTGAACGCTCGCGACTCTTCTTACGGCTGATCGTGGAGTAGAGAAACTGTGTTCGGCCAAGTTCTCGATCAGCTCGCATGCTTCTTCATAAGATTTATCCATTAGTGCTCCACCCGATGCGGCAGTGATATCGTTTTTGAACTGCGGGTGGAGTCCACTAAAGAATGTATGGATGATGACCCATCCGTGCAACCCGTGGTGTGGACACTTCTTCAACATGTCTTTATATCGCTCCCATGCCTCATATAGGGTCTCTTGGTCCCATTGTGCGAAGTGTGTAATCTCGGCCATTAACTGTGCGGTTCTTCCCGATGGGAAGAATTTCTGGAGGAATGCGGCTTTCAGGTCTGCCCATGTAGTGATCTGATCCGCTGGCAAACCTTCTATCCAAATTTCAGCTCTCCCCTTGAGTGAGAAGCTGAATAGTCTTAGCTTGATGGCATTTTCCTCCATCCCATTGATCTTGAACGTATTGCAAATCCGTTCAAATGCACGAAGGTGGGCATGGGAATCTTCAGTAGGTGCTCCCCCGAACTGGTTCTGCTGTACCATGACAATGGTACTTGGCTTAATCTCGAAGTAGTTTGCTGCAGTAGCGGGCGATTGGATGCCTATCCGTGCGGTTACCACGTTTGGATTGGCAAATGACCGCATCGGAACTCTCGCCGGAGGAGGCGGATGTGGGTTGTTACCAGGTGGCCTATTGATGGGCATTTCGTTGGCTTCGTTTTGGACTCGTTTTAGGCTCCTTTTAGCTTCTTTTCTCGATGAACGTTGTCTTTTGGATTACCTGTTCATTTCACTAGATAAACCATTAAAAATCCACGCCTTTTTGCTAGAATACAAGCCAATCTCATTGGTTTGAGAACTGAAAATAACGCCAAAAAGTAGCGTTATCAATCACGAACACATGAACAATTACTCTTTCTAGAAATGGTTGAGCAATCACGAAGGAGAGATATCGGAGAAAAAGGAGAGAGAGAGAGAGAGCACACGCAAAAGAAAACAAAGCAGAAAGCGAAAGAAGGCAAAACAACGAAACACACAAAGCAGGAAAGGAAAACACAGCACGAAAACAAAAACAGAGGACCCCGCGGTTTGGCACGCGGTTTGTAGGCCGCGGCACAAGCCGCGTAAGTCCCTGTTTCAGCTATTTTTTGATTTTTCGTTTTTTTTTTCATTTTTAAGGTTTTTCGTAAATAAGAACACGCTCAAAAACTGGAAATTAAAAACAAAAACTAACCTCGGTGGGATGCCTCCCACCCAGCGCCGTAGTTAGAGTCGTTGCACGACTATGTGGTTCTCAACTCGGCTCGGTATCCGCGGACTCGAATCGCCCACACTTGCGGTTCTTCGAGGGTTTTTCCTCATCTGGCTCTCCTCGGCCATCTCCGTCTCTACGCCTTCCGTGCTCGAACATCTTGAAAACTACCTTCTCATCACCGACTCGTAAGGTCATCTCTCCTTCCTCCACATCTATCAACGCTATACTTGTGGCTAGGAATGATCTCCCCAAAATAAGTGGGACCTCTATATCTTCATCAACGTCCAGCACCACGAAGTCCACCGGGAAATAAAAATTTCCAACCTTGATGAGCACATTTTCTATCACTCCGTACGGGTATACGATCGATCTATCCGCGAGCTTGAGCGTCATGAACGTCGGCTGCACTTTTCCCAATCCCAGTTTCCTGAAAACAGATAAAGGCATTAAATTAATACTAGCTCCTAAATCACATAATACCTTATCAAAAGAAAACTTCCCAATTTGAATAGGGATTGAAAAACTCCCTGGATCTTTGAGCTTCGGGGGAAGCTTGTTCTGAATAATTGCGCTGCACTCCTCAGTAAGTGCAACGGTGGACTGGTGATCGATCGCCCTCTTTTTGGATAGAATCTCCTTCATGAACTTCATGCATGAGGGCATTTGTGCCAACGCATCTGCAAAAGGGATGTTAATATGAAATTTCTTAAAACTTCAAGAAATTTAGAAAAGTTAAGATCCTCCCTTTGGGCTTTAAGCCTATTCGGATATGGCACTATCGGGACTACCGGCTTGACCGGTGTTTGCTTTGCCGTGGTGGACTGCTCTTTCTTCTTCTCTTCAACCTTTAAGTTCTCTTCAATCACCACCTCTTCATCAACCTCTAGCTCATCAACATCTATGGTCTCAACCTCTTTCTCTTTAGGCTCGGTTTCCCTTGATGGCGGCTCTCGTGTTGTGTCTCCACTCAGCTCCTTGCCACTTCTCAGATAGATGGCATTACACTCCTCCTTTGGTTTCTTTTCAGTCATGCTCGGGAATGTGCCGGGGGCTCGGCTTTGTAGGGCTTCCGAAATCTGCTCCACTTGTCGTTCGAGTATCTTAATGGAGGCGGTGTTTTGATCGGTAGCCGCTTTGATTGTGCTCACCGTGTTTGCTAATTCTCCAACCGCGATGTCCATCTTTCCCATGAACTTCATCATCATATCTTCCAGCCCCGGCTTCTTCTCCTCGGATTGTCCTTCGTTCCTTTGGTTGAAACCTGGAGGACGGTAAACATTGTTAGCATTAGGATAATTAGCAAAGTTAGAAGAATTACCTTGCTGTTGTTGACCGGGTTGACTCCAAGAGAAGTTCGGGTGCTTCTTCCACCCCTCATTATAAGTATTTGAGAACGGATCATTCCTCGGTTGGTTGTTCCGGTTTTGTAAGAATTGGACTTGCTCGGGTTCTTGTGGAATACCTCCCTTCAGATGGTTCGTGATAAAAGCTAGATGAGCTTTTAATTCTTTCAGCTCATCCGATTCTTGAACGCTCGCGACTCTTCTTACGGCTGATCGTGGAGTAGAGAAACTGTGTTCGGCCAAGTTCTCGATCAGCTCGCATGCTTCTTCATAAGATTTATCCATTAGTGCTCCACCCGATGCGGCAGTGATATCGTTTTTGAACTGCGGGTGGAGTCCACTAAAGAATGTCTGGATGATGACCCATCCGTGCAACCCGTGGTGTGGACACTTCTTCAACATGTCTTTATATCGCTCCCATGCCTCATATAGGGTCTCTTGGTCCCATTGTGCGAAGTGTGTAATCTCGGCCATTAACTGTGCGGTTCTTCCCGATGGGAAGAATTTCTGGAGGAATGCGGCTTTCAGGTCTGCCCATGTAGTGATCTGATCCGCTGGCAAACCTTCTATCCAAATTTCAGCTCTCCCCTTGAGTGAGAAGCTGAATAGTCTTAGCTTGATGGCATTTTCCTCCATCCCATTGATCTTGAACGTATTGCAAATCCGTTCAAATGCACGAAGGTGGGCATGGGAATCTTCAGTAGGTGCTCCCCCGAACTGGTTCTGCTGTACCATGACAATGGTACTTGGCTTAATCTCGAAGTAGTTTGCTGCAGTAGCGGGCGATTGGATGCCTATCCGTGCGGTTGCCACGTTTGGATTGGCAAATGACCGCATCGGAACTCTCGCCGGAGGAGGCGGATGTGGGTTGTTACCAGGTGGCCTATTGATGGGCATTTCGTTGGCTTCGTTTTGGACTCGTTTTAGGCTCCTTTTAGCTTCTTTTCTCGATGAACGTTGTCTTTTGGATTACCTGTTCATTTCACTAGATAAACCATTAAAAATCCACGCCTTTTTGCTAGAATACAAGCCAATCTCATTGGTTTGAGAACTGAAAATAACGCCAAAAAGTAGCGTTATCAATCACGAACACATGAACAATTACTCTTTCTAGAAATGGTTGAGCAATCACGAAGGAGAGATATCGGAGAAAAAGGAGAGAGAGAGAGAGAGCACACGCAAAAGAAAACAAAGCAGAAAGCGAAAGAAGGCAAAACAACGAAACACACAAAGCAGGAAAGGAAAACACAGCACGAAAACAAAAACAGAGGACCCCGCGGTTTGGCACGCGGTTTGTAGGCCGCGGCACAAGCCGCGTAAGTCCCTGTTTCAGCTATTTTTTGATTTTTCGTTTTTTTTTCATTTTTAAGGTTTTTCGTAAATAAGAACACGCTCAAAAACTGGAAATTAAAAAGAAAACTAATCTCGGTGGGATGCCTCCCACCCAGCGCCGTAGTTAGAGTCGTGGCACGACTGTGTGGTTCTCAACTCGGCTCGGTATCCGCGGACTCGAATCGCCCACACTTGTGGTTCTTCGCGGATTTTTCCTCATCTGGCTCTCCTTTGCCATCCCCGTCTCTACGCCTTCCATGCTCGAACATCTTGAAAACCTCCTTCACATCACCAACTCTTAAGGTCATCTCTCCTTCCTCCACATCTATCAACGCTCTACCTGTGGCCAGGAACGATCTCCACAAAATGAGCGGGACCTCTACATCTTCATCCACGTCCAGCACCACGAAGTCCACCAGGAAATAAAAATTTCCATCCTTGATGAGCACATCTTCTATCACTCCGTACGGGTATACAATCGATCTATCCGCGAGCTTGAGCGTCATGAACGTCGGCTGCACTTCTCCCAATCCCAGTTTCCTGAAAACAGATAAAGGCATTAAATTAATACTAGCTCCTAAATCATATAATACCTTATCAAAAGAAAACTTCCCAATTTGAATAGGGATTGAAAAACTCCCTGGATCTTTGAGCTTCGGGGGAAGCTTGTTCTGAATAATTGCGCTGCACTACTCAATAAGTGCAACGGTGGACTGGTGATCGATCGCCCTCTTCTTGGATAAAATCTCCTTCATGAACTTCATGTATGAGGGCATTTGTGCCAACGCATCTGCAAAAGGGATGTTAATATGCAATTTCTTAAAAACTTCAAGAAATTTAGAAAAGTTAAGATCCTCCCTTTGGGCTTTAAGCCTATTCGGATATGGCACTATCGGGACTACCGGCTTGACCGGTGTTTGCTTTGCCGTGGTGGACTGCTCTTTCTTCTTCTCTTCACTCTTTGAGCTCTCTTCAATCACCACCTCTTCATCAGCCTCCAACTCATCCTCATCTACAATCTCCACATCTTGCCTTTCGGGCTCGACTTCCTTTGATGACGGCTCTCTTGTAAGATCTCCATTCAGCTCCTTGCCACTTCTCAGATAGATGGCATTACACTGTAACGACCCGGTTTCCCAAACATACAACAAATAACATATATTGCATACCATCGTTACTTTCATAAAAGAAAATTACATAATAATTCACATACGGTCCCATAGTCTCGAAACTACAAAATACATAAAAGCTTCCTAATCAACATCAGTCATCAAAAAGCGTCCTACTCTTTATCCTTTCCTTTGCCGCTATAATTTTCCTCGACCTGGAATACATATTTTTGAAAACAAAATGAGGGTTAGACCAAACGGTCTAGTGAGATAATCCCTGTCATTTCAAAATCGTTAAAAACCCAATTTATATAAAATCCTTTATATAAATACACATATATCACAAATACTCAAATACCAAATAAGACTCGTGCATCGTGTACCACTCATCCTTCACATCTTTCACATCATTCCCATGGCCATATTAGTTGGTTACGAGCCAACTCTTCGCTGTACAACAAATACAGCATCGTTGTACAACAATTACAGCACCGATGTACAACAATTACAGCAAACATCCGCCGACATAGTTCGGCAAGTGCTCTCGTGTAGTGTAATGCATATATAAATACAATATATATATATATATATATATATATATATATATATATATATATATATATATATATATGTACCAATATATCATATTGTCATTTATAAAACCTTTCATCACATTCCAACCATATATATATATATATTAATATATACATCTCAATATATCACATTTTCTTTTATAAAAAACGTCACCACATTCCAACCACATATACATCTCAATATAAACACATAATCACATCACGAATCATATTCTCAATCCATACATATCCACCTCATATATATATCACATATATATGTATCCCAGTTGAAAACGTTTTAAAGTAAAACTCACTTGTTTGTCTTATCAAAATGTTCTCCAAGCTTTTCTCAAAGAATTCAGCTTCACTTCAATTTCACAGAATCTGAAACAATCATATACAAGTATTGCTTTACCACTTTGAACACATAGGGCTTACTAGGACTAAGAGCTTTAGATAACTCTATCTAACTCTTATCCTCAATTGTCTTCCCCAAGCCCGAACTTAAGTCAAGTCCATAGTATTTTAGTCCTCATTCATATTCTATCTAAGAATTAACAAAACACAGGTTACTGGATACTTAAAAGTGTTTAGATTCTCCAAAATGACCAAACCGCAAAAGTATCCGGATACCTCAAATTATCCGGACAACACAACTTTTCCGGACAACGAGACTTTTACGGACAACCTATACAATACGGATGTCATCCGGACACCAAAGTAATCCGGACAGTATCCGGTATCTCGTTTCATCCTGAAAACTTAAAGAAAATAGAACTTACCCGGATAAAGAACTCATCTGGACACCTTTAGAACATTAACCGGACACCACCCACAAACTACCCGGATACTATCAACAATACTACCCGGATACCTTCATCCTATCCGGAAAACTCTGTCTGTTTGCATAATTTCAACCAAGAAACCGACTGAATTAACCCTAGATATGAAATCGGTTATTCTACTCCGATAGAAACTACCTAATAGCAATTACACACATAATTTGTAAAGGAAACATACCTGAATTCAGTTCCAAGTGCACCAATTGATGCCTTAACCTAGCTTTCTCTTCTTTTCCCCTTCTTGCCTCCAAACACACACACACACCTTAGGATAATATCTGAGTTTCTGTTGTTTGTGAATTATCTGATTACCAAGGGATAATATCTAACCAATATTTACCCTCTAAACCCTAAACTATCCATTAATGACCCAAAACACCCTTAACTCCTAATTTAACCCAAACTTACCCTAAACATTAAATATAAAGTTAAATAAATTTAACGAAACTAACATTTAACTAACGAACTTACCCGGGGTATTACATCATCTCCCCCTTAAAAGAATTCCGTCCCGGAATTCGGTTTAAGCAAAAAGGTATGAATACTTAGTTTTCACTATTACATCAAATTCCATCAAAACCATATATTCTACTAAAAAAAATAAGATCATCCCTCCATTCTTTTTTTCCACTTAGAGTCAAAACTAATAACCCTTTGATGAACAAGTATGCTATTCTCAATATTACCAAAACATAAACACTAACGAATCATCATGCTATTGCTACACATTTAAGTTAAATTCACCAAACATATGATCTCTCTTATAAATTCAATCTCAATCAACAATCAAGTTAAAATCGTCTTATTTTTGCAAAGCTAATTCCGTCCTATTGGTTTCCCCAAAATTTTAAAATAATCATAATTGAAATTTTCTGCCGAATCACCCAATAATCAAATCTCCCGAATATTCAAAATAACTCGATAGATCACTTATATCACAAAAAGAAAATAACTTATACCCACATGAAACTAATCCAAATACCTCCACATTTTATGTTTACTCGGAACATTTACCACGCTAATATTACTTTTTACTCCATCAATCTTTCACGACAAACGTCGTGTTCTACACTTTTACAATACTAACTCAAAAACATAAACATACACTTTCCATATAAAACTTGCTTTGCAATTACAATCTATTTCTTATACTCTTCCATGCAATAAAATTATACTCAACAAAATCATTTTATATTATGGATAAGTTCCTTAATTTTAACAAACCCGTATACCTCATTCTACCATTCCTATTTCTCATGCTAGCATAGCATAACCAAGATAATCACACATCAATACTTAATTACTTTTGCCACTAAATCATTCATCAAAATCATATTCACACATGCAAGACCAAGTCTAATCAAACGGTTCCACTAAAAGTTACAATAACAATCCAACACTCCAAAAATAACAACACTCTACTCTCCCATAAATCACAGAATCAACTTGGAGTATCACCTTAACTCGCAGTTAAACTTTTCTCCATAGACTATACACAACTCTATCGTCGCTTCTCTAACCCAAAATACGTCTAAGACAGACAACACTTTCTTGCATGAATTACACCGATCACGAACCATATATAACAATTGATTCCCACACTTGCCACAACATCCCTCTCACACTACTACCATGTCCTATCCAATGGTCCTTCGTCCTGAGCATTACATTCGACTACTTTCCTCCACTCTCTTCTCAATATAAAACATGTTTCCCCAAGGACAGCTCACTAGGAGGTGCTCACCCACGAGCTAGTTTTCTTTCACTTCCAAATCAACCGCACACACCCAATTTCAATGATTACCATACTTAACCAACAATTTCACCACACCTCATACCAGGAACTTAACCGAGTTAATTCGAAATCACACTCAATGCTCGAAACAACCACACACTTTTCATTTCTCAAACGGTAATACTCCACTCCTTAGCTAACCATCTACTGCCACTCCATTCTCTTATTATCGAATAACAATACTACGCACCACCTAGACATCCATGCCTCTCCACACATACTTTTTGTCATATCTGAACAACTTATAAACAAAATCCCGAGCAGAGGTTTCCACTTACACTTACCCCATATCGTCACTAATCCACCACTTAATCTTACAAAAATTCATTACTACCACGCCTCTCACGCTCACCAATTATAAACTGCCACCATCTTATCCACATCACCCCACACATTTAAACAATACCCTTTTAGATAGCGTCAACAATCACAATGAGTATAATCTTCACAACACACTAAACCGTCGCCTTCATGACCAGGTCAATACTTCACACACCATCGTTACTCTCCACACATAATCATCACGTTCCACACACTACTATTATTCTTTACACTCAAGCCATCACACTTCACACACTAACAAAATTAAAACAACAGTAACTAAGCACACCCATCACACTTCCTAACAGAACCCACTTCATCCAAAGCTTCATAACCAACTTATACCCCCACCGTTCTCATTTGAGGAAAAACACAAGACTTTTCATAGTGCACAATCAAATTTTCAACCTATCCCAGTACCCAGACTCATCGCCGATAATATTACATCAAGTAACGTAACGCTACTTATTACCATTCCACCACAAGGATTCACTTCGACCCTTTCAAATTTTACCATAAATAAAACCATTCTTACATAATCAAGCAATAGTCCAAACTACAATCATACCGACATTCTGAATTCAAAAGCTAGACTCCACCTAAGGGTATTACACAGTGGTCTCAACTTTTCATCACCTTATTAAGCCAGACACGGCATTCATAATTATTCTCTACTGTGCAACCCAACTCCACACATAGCAACAACATCACAACAGCATGCAATCAACAATTACGTAGAAATGAACATATAAACAACTCGCATGCTTTAATAAACGTTTTCACATCACGTAATATAAAACCCTTCAAATAATTTAATCTGGTCAACATGCTCGTAACCATAATCAGTTATGAAAACCTTTTGTAAAACCTTTCATTCACACAAAGAAGGTAAGGGAACTCACCTTAGTCTTAGCACTTCGACACACGCTCCGTGATACACTTTAGTTCAAACCGAATACCTAAATTGGCGCCACAAAATGGTGTTAAACCATCTAATTACATCCTCAAAACATTCCCAATAATCCCTAAGACCAAACCCCCAATCAACACCTCGATCCTAGACCCAAACGAACGGCGAAACGGGAACAAGGTTTTGGGAACAGGGCTTGGCGCCCCTAGTGGCGCGCCTCCAGACACGCAGCCAGGTGCGCAGAGCACTGGTCCCCCCTTCACGAGACTTCTCCTAAAAATTAAGGGTTTGTCATCCTTAAACTTCCCAAATCAGTTCTAAGGCTCCCAAATCGATATTTTTGGTACCATAAACATTAAGAACTAATAACCATCATTTTAAACGACATAAAACTCATCAAATCTATCACTCCAAAACTCAAAAACTCAATCCATGAAAAAATGAAGATTTATCAAGAAAATATGATGAAGCTTCCTACTGATTTGATCAAAATTCATAGGGAACCAATCCTAAAATCAACTCGGCTCGGTATCCGCGGACTCGAATCGCCCACACTTGCGGTTCTTCGCGGATTTTTCCTCATCTGGCTCTCCTTTTCCATCCCCGTCTCTACGCCTTCCATGCTCGAACATCTTGAAAACCTCCTTCACATCACCAACTCTTAAGGTCATCTCTCCTTCCTCCACATCTATCAACGCTCTACTTGTGGCCAGGAATGATCTCCACAAAATGAGCGGGACCTCTACATCTTCATCTACGTCCAGCACCACGAAGTCCACCAGGAAAAAAAAATTTCCATCCTTGATGAGCACATCTTCTATCACTCCGTACGGGTATACAATCGATCTATCCGCGAGCTTGAGCGTCATGAACGTCGGCTGCACTTCTCCCAATCCCAGTTTCCTGAAAACAGATAAAGGCATTAAATTAATACTAGCTCCTAAATCATATAATACCTTATCAAAAGAAAACTTCCCAATTTGAATAGGGATTGAAAAACTCCCTGGATCTTTGAGCTTCGGGGGAAGCTTGTTCTGAATAATTGCGCTGCACTACTCAATAAGTGCAACGGTGGACTGGTGATCGATCGCCCTCTTCTTGGATAAAATCTCCTTCATGAACTTCATGTATGAGGGCATTTGTGCCAACGCATCTGCAAAAGGGATGTTAATATGCAATTTCTTAAAAACTTCAAGAAATTTAGAAAAGTTAAGATCCTCCCTTTGGGCTTTAAGCCTATTCGGATATGGCACTATCGGGACTACCGGCTTGACCGGTGTTTGCTTTGCCGTGGTGGACTGCTCTTTCTTCTTCTCTTCACTCTTTGAGCTCTCTTCAATCACCACCTCTTCATCAGCCTCCAACTCATCCTCATCTACAATCTCCACATCTTGCCTTTCGGGCTCGACTTCCTTTGATGACGGCTCTCTTGTAAGATCTCCATTCAGCTCCTTGCCACTTCTCAGATAGATGGCATTACACTGTACCGACCTGGTTTCCCAAACATACAACAAATAACATATATTGCATAACATCGTTACTTTCATAAAAGAAAATTACAAAATAATTCACATACAGTCCCATAGTCTCGAAACTACAAAATACATAAAAGCTTCCTAATCAACATCAGTCATCAAAAAGCGTCCTACTCTTTATCCTTTCCTTTGCCGCTATAATTTTCCTCGACCTGGAATACATATTTTTGAAAACAAAATGAGGGTTAGACCAAACGGTCTAGTGAGATAATCCCTGTCATTTCAAAATCGTTAAAAAACCAATTTATATAAAATTCTTTATATAAATACACATATATCACAAATACTCAAATACCAAATAAGACTCGTGCATCGTGTACCACTCATCCTTCACATCTTTCACATCATTCCCATGGCCATATTAGTTGGTTACGAGCCAACTCTTCGCTGTGCAACAAATACAGCACCGTTGTACAACAATTACAGCACCGTTGTACAACAATTACAGCAAACATCCGCCGACATAGTTCGGCAAGTGCTCTCGTGTAGTGTAATGCATATATAAATACAATATATATATATATATATATATATATATATATATATATATATATATATATATATATATATATATATGTACCAATATATCATATTGTCATTTATAAAACCTTTCATCACATTCCAACCATATATATATATTAATATATACATCTCAATATATCACATTTTCTTTTATAAAAAACGTCACCACATTCCAACCACATATACATCTCAATATAAACACATAATCACATCACGAATCATATTCTCAATCCATACATATCCACCTCATATATATATCACATATATGTGTATCCCAGTTGAAAACGTTTTAAAGTAAAACTCACTTGTTTGTCTTATCAAAATGTTCTCCAAGCTTTTCTCAAAGAATTCAGCTTCACTTCAATTTCACAGAATCTGAAACAATCATATACAAGTATTGCTTTACCACTTTGAACACATAGGGCTTACTAGGACTAAGAGCTTTAGATAACTCTATCTAACTCTTATCCTCAATTGTCTTCCCCAAGCCCGAACTTAAGTCAAGTCCATAGTATTTTAGTCCTCATTCATATTCTATCTAAGAATTAACAAAACACAGGTTACTGGATACTTAAAAGTGTTTAAATTCTCCAAAATGACCAAACCGCAAAAGTATCCGGATACCTCAAATTATCCGGACAACACAACCTTTTCCGGACAACGTGACTTTTACGGACAACCTATACAATACGGATGTCATCCGGACACCAAAGTAATCCGGACAGTATCCGGTATCTCGTTTCATCCGGAAAACTTAAAGAAAATAGAACTTACCCGGATAAAGAACTCATCTGGACACCTTTAGAACATTAACCGGACACCACCCACAAACTACCCGGATACTATCAACAATACTACCCGGATACCTTCATCCTATCCGGAAAACTCTGTCTGTTTGCATAATTTCAACCAAGAAACCGACTGAATTAACCCTAGATATGAAATCGGTTATTCTACTCCGATAGAAACTACCTAATAGCAATTACACACATAATTTGTAAAGGAAACATACCTGAATTCAGTTCCAAGTGCACCAATTGATGCCTTAACCTAGCTTTCTCTTCTTTTCCCCTTCTTGCCTCCAAACACACACACACACCTTAGGATAATATCTGAGTTTCTGTTGTTTGTGAATTATCTGATTACCAAGGGATAATATCTAACCAATATTTACCCTCTAAACCCTAAACTATCCATTAATGACCCAAAACACCCTTAACTCCTAATTTAACCCAAACTTACCCTAAACATTAAATATAAAGTTAAATAAATTTAACGAAACTAACATTTAACTAACGAACTTACCCTGGGTATTACATCATCTCCCCCTTAAAAGAATTCCGTCCCGTAATTCGGTTTAAGCAAAAAGGTATGAATACTTAGTTTTCACTATTACATCAAATTCCATCAAAACCATATATTCTACTAAAAAAAATAAGATCATCCCTCCATTCTTTTTTTCCACTTAGAGTCAAAACTAATAACCCTTTGATGAACAAGTATGCTATTCTCAATATTACCAAAACATAAACACTAACGAATCATCATGCTATTGCTACACATTTAAGTTAAATTCACCAAACATATGATCTCTCTTATAAATTCAATCTCAATCAACAATCAAGTTAAAAACGTCTTATTTTTGCAAAGCTAATTCCGTCCTATTGGTTTCCCCAAAATTTTAAAATAATCATAATTGAAATTTTCTGCCGAATCACCCAATAATCAAATCTCCCGAATATTCAAAATAACTCGATAGATCACTTATATCACAAAAAGAAAATAACTTATACCCACATGAAACTAATCCAAATACCTCCACATTTTATGTTTACTCGGAACATTTACCACGCTAATATTACTTTTTACTCCATCAATCTTTCACGACAAACGTCGTGTTCTACACTTTTACAATACTAACTCAAAAACATAAACATACACTTTCCATATAAAACTTGCTTTGCAATTACAATCTATTTCTTATACTCTTCCATGCAATAAAATTATACTCAACAAAATCATTTTATATTATGGATAAGTTCCTTAATTTTAACAAACCCGTATACCTCATTCTACCATTCCTATTTCTCATGCTAGCATAGCATAACCAAGATAATCACACATCAATACTTAATTACTTTTGCCACTAAATCATTCATCAAAATCATATTCACACATGCAAGACCAAGTCTAATCAAATGGTTCCACTAAAAGTTACAATAACAATCCAACACTCCAAAAATAACAACACTCTACTCTCCCATAAATCACAGAATCAACTTGGAGTATCACCTTAACTCGCAGTTAAACTTTTCTCCATAGACTATACACAACTCTATCGTCGCTTCTCTAACCCAAAATACGTCTAAGACAGACAACACTTTCTTGCATGAATTACACCGATCACGAACCATATATAACAATTGATTCCCACACTTGCCACAACATCCCTCTCACACTACTACCATGTCCTATCCAATGGTCCTTCGTCCTGAGCATTACATTCGACTACTTTCCTCCATTCTCTTCTCAATATAAAACATGTTTCCCCAAGGACAGCTCACTAGGAGGTGCTCACCCACGAGCTAGTTTTCTTTCACTTCCAAATCAACCGCACACACCCAATTTCAATGATTACCATACTTAACCAACAATTTCACCACACCTCATACCAGGAACTTAACCGAGTTAATTCGAAATCACACTCAATGCTCGAAACAACCACACACTTTTCATTTCTCAAACGGTAATACTCCACTCCTTAGCTAACCATCTACTGCCACTCCATTCTCTTATTATCGAATAACAATACTACGCACCACCTAGACATCCATGCCTCTCCACACATACTTTTTGTCATATCTGAACAACTTATAAACAAAATCCCGAGCAGAGGTTTCCACTTACACTTACCCCATATCGTCACTAATCCACCACTTAATCTTACAAAAATTCATTACTACCACGCCTCTCATGCTCACCAATTATAAACTGCCACCATCTTATCCACATCACCCCACACATTTAAACAATACCCTTTTAGATAGCGTCAACAATCACAATGAGTATAATCTTCACAACACACTAAACCGTCGCCTTCATGACCAGGTCAATACTTCACACACCATCGTTACTCTCCACACATAATCATCACGTTCCACACACTACTATTATTCTTTACACTCAAGCCATCACACTTCACACACTAATAAAATTAAAACAACAGTAACTAAGCACACCCATCACACTTCCTAACAGAACCCACTTCATCCAAACCTTCATAACCAACTTATACCCCCACCGTTCTCATTTGAGGAAAAACACAAGACTTTTCATAGTGCACAATCAAATTTTCAACCTATCCCAGTACCCAGACTCATCGCCGATAATATTACATCAAGTAACGTAACGCTACTTATTACCATTCCACCACAAGGATTCACTCCGACCCTTTCAAATTTTACCGTAAATAAAACCATTCTTACATAACCAAGCAATAGTCCAAACTACAATCATACCGACATTCTGAATTCAAAAGCTCGACTCCACCTAAGGGTATTACACAGTGGTCTCACCTTTTCATCACCTTATTAAGCCAGACACGGCATTCATAATTATTCTCTACTGTGCAACCCAACTCCAAACATAGCAACAACATCACAACAGCATGCAATCAACAATTACGTAGAAATGAACATATAAACAACTCGCATGCTTTAATAAACGTTTTCACATCACGTAATATAAAACCCTTCAAATAATTTAATCTGGTCAACATGCTCGTAACCATAATCAGTTATGAAAACCTTTTGTAAAACCTTTCATTCACACAAAGAAGGTAAGGGAACTCACCTTAGTCTTAGCACTTCGACACACGCTCCGTGATACACTTTAGTTCAAACCGAATACCTAAATTGGCGCCACAAAATGGTGTTAAACCATCTAATTACATCCTCAAAACATTCCCAATAATCCCTAAGACCAAACCCCCAATCAACACCTCGATCCTAGACCCAAACGAACGGCGAAACGGGAACAAGGTTTTGGGAACAGGGCTTGGCGCCCCTAGTGGCGCGCCTCTAGACACGCAGCCAGGTGCGCAGAGCACTGGTCCCCCCTTCACGAGACTTCTCCTAAAAATCAAGGGTTTGTCATCCTTAAACTTCCCAAATCAGTTCTAAGGCTCCCACATCGATATTTTTGGTACCATAAACATTAAGAACTAATAACCATCATTTTAAACGACATAAAACTCATCAAATCTATCACTCCAAAACTCAAAAACTCAATCCATGGAAAAATGAAGATTTATCAAGCAAATATGATGAAGCTTCCTACTGATTTGATCAAAATTCATAGGGAACCAATCCTAAAATCATTTGCCTTCTTTCTTATGGTTTAAAACTCAACCAACAATTGGATTATCAAATCCCCAACCATAAACTTGCCTAATCAATATAGAGAAGAAAAGAAGAAGAAATCAAACCTTGAAGAAGATGACTCAAGCCATGCTACAATTCTTCCTTTACACTTCCAATTGAATTTGCTAACTATCGAAAACTTTAAATCAATCCCCCAACAATTCCTTACTTTCATCGCAACCTCACTTATTCCAGTATATCAACTTTATCTTCTCGTACCGAAATACCGAGGATCACTTATCATTACCAAATCAAAAGTTTTAACAAGATCAAGTTCCAACACCATCCTATGCTTACTACTACCTCTAATTCAGACAAGATTATTGAAAATAACTTATTAGGCACTCCACACCCATCTATATTGCCAACACAATTATCAAGTACTTTTCTAATGCAGATAAGCAACAAAAGAACAGAAATATAATTTATCGGTTTGCACCGAAGTCAGATAGCACTTCAGCACGTGTAGAGTTTATAGAAATATACTTGTCTTCGCCTCTATCCATACATCGGGTCCGACCTGCCATTCTGTTGATTTTCACAGAGTTAATATACACGTAAGCACATACCCCATATAATAAGGTATTCCAGTTCAAACATGTAACTGTAAGTTCATGATTACACTGGACAGGTGTAATTTGAAATTACCTTACATGATTTTCCTTCTACCTTTTTATACCTAACATCCCAAGGTTCTAGAATAATAGGGACATCCTACTTCACATGCAGTTTAAGTCTAGGTATAGATTCGTATACCTAAATCCCTTAAACTAGGGCTCTGATACCATCTGTAACGACCCGGTTTCCCAAACATACAACAAATAACATATATTGCATAACATCGTTACTTTCATAAAAGAAAATTACATAATAATTCACATACGGTCCCATAGTCTCGAAACTACAAAATACATAAAAGCTTCCTAATCAACATCAGTCGTCAAAAAGCGTCCTACTCTTTATCCTTTCCTTTGCCGCTATAATTTCCTCGACCTGGAATACATATTTTTGAAAACAAAATGAGGGTTAGACCAAACGGTCTAGTGATATAATCCCTGTCATTTCAAAATCGTTATAAAACCAATTTATATAAAATCCTTTATATAATTACACATATATCACAAATACTCAAATACTCAAATACCAAATAAGACTCGTGCATCGTGTACCTCTCATCCTTCACAATTTTCACATCATTCCCATGGCCATATTAGTTGGTTGCAAGCCAACTCTTCGCTGTACAACAATTACATCACCGTTGTACAACAATTACAGCAAACATCCGCCGACATAGTTCGGCAAGCGATCTCGTGTAGTGTAATGCACATATAAATACAATATATATATATGTACCAATATATCATATTGTCATTTATAAAACCTTTCATCACATTCCAACCATATATATATAAATATATATATCTCAATATATCACATTTTCTTTTATAAAAAATGTCACCACATTCCAACCACATATACATCTCAATATAAACACATAATCACATCATGAATCATATTCTCAATCCATACATATCCACCTCATATATATATCACATATATATATATCCCAGTTGAAAACGTTTTAAATTAAAACTCACCTGTTTGTCTTATCAAAATGTTCTCCAAGCTTTTCTCAAAGAATTCAGCTTCACTTCAATTTCACAGAATCTGAAACAATCATATACAAGTATTGCTTTACCACTTTGAACACATAAGGCTTACTAGGACTAAGAGCTTTAGATAACTCTATCTAACTCTTATCCTCAATTGTCTTCCCCAAGCCCGAACTTAAGTCAAGTCCATAGTATTTTAGTCCTCATTCATATTCTATCTAAGAATTAACAAAACACAGGTTACTAGATACTTAAAAGTGTTTAAATTCTCCAAAATGACCAAACCGCAAAAGTATCCGGATACCTCAAATTATCCGGACAACACAACTTTTTCCGGACAGCGTGACTTTTCCGGACAACCTATACAATCCGGATGTCATCCGGACACCAAAGTAATCCGGACAGTATTCGGTATCTCGTTTCATCCAGAAAACTTAAAGAAAATAGAACTTACCCGGATAAAGAACCCGTCCGGACACCTTTAGAACATAAACCGGACACCACCCAAAACTACCCGGATACTATCAACAATACTACCCGGATACCTTCATCCTATCCGAAAAACTCTGTCTGTTTGCATAATTTCAGCCCAGAAACCGACTGAATTAACCCTAGATATGAAATCGGTTATTCTACTCCGATAGAAACTACCTAATAGCAATTACACGCATAATTTGTAAAGGAAACATACCTGAATTCAGTTCCAAGTGTACCAATTGATGCCTTAACCAAGCTTTCTCTTCTTTTCTCCTTCTTGCCTCCAAACACACACACACACCTTAGGATAATATCTGAGTTTCTGTTGTTTGTGAATTATCTGATTACCAAGGGATAATATCTAACCAATATTTACCCTCTAAACCCTAAACTGTCCATTAATGACCCAAAACACCCTTAACTCCTAATTTAACCCAAACTTACCCTAAACATTAAATATAAAGTTAAATAAATTTAACGAAACTAACATTTAACTAACAAACTTACCCGGGGTATTACATACACTCTTCCCGGTGTTTCTTTTCGGTCATACTCGGGAATGTTCCGGAAGGTCGGTTTTGTAGGGCTTCTGAAATTTGCCCCACTTGCCTTTCGAGGATCTTGATGGATGCCGTGTTCTGATCGGTTGTCGCCTTGACCGTATTAACCGTGCTTGCTAACTCTCCAACCGTGCTGTCCATCTTGGTCATGAAATTCATCATCTCTTCCAGCCCCGGCTTCTCCTCCCCGGATTGTCCTTCGTTCCATTGGTTGAAACCCGGAGGACGGTAAACATTGTTAGATTGAGAAGAATTAGAAAAGTTAGAAGAATTACCGTATTGTTGTTGCCCTTGAGGTTGACTCCATGAAAAATTAGGGTGTTTCTTCCACCCCTCATTGTAGGTGTTTGAGAACGGGTCGTTCCTCGGCTGATTGTTGTGATTCTGTAAGAACTGAACGTGTTCAGGTTCTTGAGGACTGCCTCCCTTCAGATGGTTCGTGATAAAAGCTAGTTGAGCTTTTAGTTCTTTCAGCTCTTTCGATTCTTGAACACTCGCAACTCTTCTAACGGCTGATCTTGGAGTAGAGAAACTATGCTCGACCAGATTGTCGATCAGCTCACATGCTCCCTCATAAGACAGATCCATTAATGCTCCACCCGCTGCAGCAGTGATATCATTCTTGAATTGCGGGTAAAGGCCTCCAAAGAACGTTTGGATGATGACCCAACCTTGCAATCCATGATGGGGGCACTTCTTGATCATGTCTTTGTATCTCTCCCACACTTCATACAAGGTCTCTTGCTCCCACTGAGCGAAGTGTGTGATTTCCGCCATAAGTTGGGCGGTTCTGCTTGGTGGGAAAAACTTCTGAAGAAAGGCGGATTTCAGTTGTGCCCAGGTGGTGATCGAATTTGGTTGAATACCCTCGATCCATGATACAGCTCGGCCCTTGAGAGAGAATCCGAATAACCTCAGCTTGATGGCATCCTCGCTCATGCCATTGATCTTAAACGTGTTACAAATCCTCTCGAATGCACGGAGATGTGCATGAGGGTCTTCAGTCGGTGCTCCTCCATATTGATTCTGTTGTACCATGACAATGGTACTCGGTTTGAGCTCAAAAGAATTCGCCTCGGTAGCAGGTGCTTGAATGCCTATGCGTGCCGCTGCCACATTCGGATTGGCAAACGACTTCATAGGGCGTTGCGCTGGAGGTGCTTCGTCGCCCATCTCGATCTTGATATCTTTTTTGGTTTTTGCTTCTTTTCGTAGACGACGGGCAGTTCTTTCAATCTCCGGATCGATTGGTTCGATTCCTTCCCTTCGGGTTTTCCTTGGCATAAACCAATTAGCACCTGAAACGGAAAGAAAACAAATTTAGCAATCCAAAAACTGAAGTGATGAAATAAAATACCACAAAAAAAGTTTTCAATGTAATAGCGCTTATAGCTGGTAGTGCTATCAGTTGCAACTAGTTCCCCGGAAACGGCGCCAAGAACTTGATAGGCGGGTTGTTGGTTCCCGTTTTGCTTTAAACAAGATTATCAGATCTATTAGTTCAAGTTAATGTTTGATGCGGAAGCGTATTTGAAGAACTAACAGATAAGTTTGATAGATTTAGACCAAAATATAAATAAACAGTGAACATAATATTATATCTTAAAGTTTACTGAATATAAAAAATAAGAACAGGTTTAAGAACTGTGAGTAAGAAAAGCTTCAAAACAGATCTGACTTTTAAGGTGAATAAGCTTTTGTGTTCTTGTGATGTTTGATTTATATGTGATAAGGAAGAACTCAACATGAGTTTTCCTTATATACTACTCTAAAGGGGACCATAAAGCATATGCTACTATTCAGACGGTACTGATGAATAGTTGAACGGATGTCGTGAACAGTTGCAAGTGTGGCATGAACAGTCAGACGTGTTGTATTGCATTTAATGCAGCAGACGTCTATTATGTACTAAGCCCTATTGAATCCAATCAGAGTTTGACACGTCGACGTTGGACAGGGCATGCTACCATGCAAGTTGATGAACAGGTCCTGTAACAGTAGCAAGATATTGTAAATATCTTCAAGTCTTATTGTGAGGACCACAGAGGCTCTGTAATGAGTTACAAAGGTTCTGCAGTCTGGTCCTCTGTGGAGCAGTCTTCCCCAGATTCAGAGTTATTGATCTTCTTTGCGCGTATGACAGAGCTTCTGTAGCGCGCCTCTTTAGCTTCTGTAGATTCTTGATCTTGATCTCTCGGTAAGTCCGGCAGAGCCTCTGTAAGAGGCTTTCTTCACTTAGCCTATTTTTCACTACTTCTAAATACTTCTTTGATTAGGAAGATTGAAGCTAACAATCTCCCCCTAAGTAGTGAAAATTAAAAAATTGAACTTGAGTTTAGTTAGGCTAAGTTAGATACGACAGAGGTTAAAAAATACCTCGAAAGTTCTTTCATTTATAAATATGCCAGAGGCATTTTACATTTGAGTACAATGAAAGATAAACTTTGACTTGGTTTGCAGAGATTGGAGGTCTGATAATCAGATTTTGGCATCTTTGAAATCGTTGTAGCTTCTGTTGTCTCTTCCGACTCTTCTGATCTCTTTGTAGAAACTGATGCAGAGTTCTCTTAGGCGGATTGTGGCATCAATCTCTCTGATGAAAGTATCTGCAGCATCTCTATCCATTTTCTCTGTACCTCTGAATTTTACAAGGCTTGTTCTGAACTTGTTCAGAGTACTAGTTGCGTACTTCTAACAGTCTATGCACACAAACAGTTTAACTTCGCCTTGTGGGTTTTGAAATACTAACCCAAACCGTGGTTCTGTGATGATTGAGTTAGGTACGGCGTCCGGTGGGCAGCGATCCTCTGGTGGTCGTAAATCCAGATGTTTGAGACCAAGATCCTTTCCCAGCTGGAAATCTATCATGCTGTAGAGCAGAAGCTTTTCCCTCATCGCTTTTCTCAACACTTGATAGGCTCTGGTGTTTGACTCTGTGTTGTAGTTGTCTTTTGTCCATTGCAGAAGGTCAGGTAGATCATAAGGATTGATATTTCTTAGGTCAGCATCAGCGAAGGTGGTTTCTGAATTGTTCTCTCTTCTGACTTTGTAAAGATTGTACCTGACCCTTGGATAGGTTCTTGTAAAGGAGAACCTGCAGAAGATTACCTTTTGGATCTTGTGGATTGAGAAGACATCTGCTTTGGTTCTTGGCTTTGTCCTTGTGAAGATGTTCTCAAATTCTTCTCTGATCCTTGGATCTGTCACATGATCTGTAGGATGATTGGTCTGAAAGGATTGTTTATAGAGGTATTGGTATACCACTTCTTCCATCTCTTCATGTGAAGGTTGTGGTATTTTTCTTCTGAGACTCTCCATCTTTTGAACAACTTCTGCAGTTCTACCAGTTAGAAGAATGTCTGACAGAGGCTTCAATCTATATGCCCAGTCCTCTTCTTCAGGCTTTGGAGTTTGGAAGGCATCAAAGGCGCTCTTCATCAATTTCTCTGTAGGCTTGGCCAATGATTTCTTTTTCTTGGGCTCTTCTGTCAGTATTGCTTTGCCTTTATCTTTGGCTTTTGGAGGTGCAAAACCTGTTTCTTCTTTAGGTTTGGAGGTTGGTGCTTCTGTTGGCTTGATGGGGGTTGCCTCTGTAGGTTTTGACACTTGTTTTTGAGAGGACTTTTGTGGCGTTGGTTCTGTTGGCTTTCTTTGCTCTGTAACCTCTGTAGGAGGTTCTTTGGTGACTTCTTCTGTAAGCTCGGTTTCTGTGGATTGTGGTATGTCGAATCTTCTTGCCATTTTGAAAGCTAGTGTGAACCTGTGCCTTTCTCCCTTGTATTCTCCCCCTCAGGATTATCTGATGGACCAGGATGGTCATCATCAGAATCATCCTGACTCTTATTAGAACTACCCTCTGCTCTGCAAGAAGCTTTGGTTTTCTTCGGTAATTCTGCTCCTGCTGCTATCAACTTTTCACAGACGTCATCACAGAGGCCAAGTAGAGTCGCAAGCTCTGCCTCTGTTTTAAAACGCATTCTGCCAACACTTCTTCTGAAATCCTTGACAAAGTTGGCATTTGCTGTTGTGAAGGAGACAATGAATTCTGTGACCTGGTTTATGACGTTCTGTCCTAGCTCTGTTAGCTGTGTTCTGGTCATGTAGTCTTTTGGCTGCATCATGTTCGTGTTGTGTAGATCTGCAGGAGTAATGCCCTCTGCTCTGTTGAATTGCGTATTCATTTGTTCAAGGAAGTTTTTGATGGAGTCCTTGAACGCAGAAGTTGCAGTTGTTCCGAATTCTTGAGCGGCAGAAGTGGCTGTTGCTTTGGCAGTAGTTTCGGCAGAAGACTTCATCGCTGAGATGGCAGATTTCACCTCTGTGGACAGATTGTCCATTTTGGTGTTTAGTTTCAGGATAGCCGTCGATGTTGTCTCTGCAAAAGATTTGAAAGAGCTTTGCAACTCTTTCATTGTTTGGTTCACAGAGGTGACAAGGGTTTGGAACTCATCCCTTGATACTTGTGTTCCTTGTGTAACCTCTGGAGGAACACATTCGTCTTCAGAGTGAGTCCCTGTTCTTGGGACACCTTCGTTCACCCTTGTTTGTACGATGGGGGTGGAAGGATTTCCATCTGATCCTTGAGCAGAAGCATCTAGTGCTTCAGACTCTACAGAAGTTCTGTGAATGACATTGTCTAGATCCACTTCAGAGGTGGGTACTAGATTATCCTTCTGTTGACTTGGAGACTTGTCTAGAGTCTCTTCGTCGTTGTGCTCGCTACTTCTCTCTGAAAGAAGTGTTGGCCCTAGTTGTGTGTGTGTGGCAGAGGAAACGAATTCCTCTGTAGGGTGTTCTGTTGTGATCTGGGGCGATAGATCATGAACTTTAGGTGAGTCTCTCTGAGGAGACTCCCTAGGAATGGATTCCCCGGTTTCTGTGGGCGCAGAAGTCGAAAGAGTGACTTCTGGCTGGTTGGGTTGGGTTTGAATCGAGCTGTGCTGCTCTATTTCAATAACTCCTTCTGCAGCTAGACCTGCGGAGTTAGATATGTGGGTTGCACTGGGAGGGGGTGAGGTATTTGTGCCTTCTTCAACTTCGGCATCTTTTTCTTTTCCCTTTTCTTTTTCTCCCATTTTCTCTATGATTTCCTTAACCTTTTCTCTATTCCACTTAGTTGAGTTCTTTTGATTCCGTTCTTTGATAGCTTCTTCTGACATGTCTATTTCCTCTATTTCTTCTTCTGTAGCTGTGCTTGGACTCTTTCTGTGGACGTCCAATCCTTGTTGAATGAAGGGGTTCTGTAGGATAATAGGTGTGTTAGCTGGTTGATCTTTGGGTGTTGTGTCATCTTCTTGCAGATGTGTGTCAATGCCAGAAATGGAGAAATATTGTTCTTCTGGGGAGTGGTGGTCGAGCGGTTGTGCCATCCACCCTGCTGTATTTAGGGTGTTGGCAATGTCAGGGTTCTGTAGGAAGTCGTTCAGGTCTCCTTGGTGAGCAAATCTATCTGGAGATTGATAGGGTGATTGAGATTCTTCTGTTGCCATCCCTTCTTCTGCATCTTCTTCTGCAGTTCTTTCTTCTGCGATTGCTTCTTCTTCTGCAATGGTAACCAACTTTTCAAGTGATTTACCATGCTTCTTTTTGGTTTTCCTCCTCTTGGGTTTTGGTGCCCCTTCCTCTGTGATTTTCGATTTTCTTTTCTTCCTCTGTTTTGGGGAAGATGGAGGAACAGAGGAGCCAATTTCTGTGGCATGAGGAGGTGAAGGTTGATCTTTTGCAGCGCTTGTAGAGGTGCCTTCTGCAGTTTTTCTCTTCTTTGCTTTTGGAGTAGATGCAGAGGTTTTTGAAGAGGACTTCTTTCCCATGAGCTCTGCACGTTTGGCTATGAAGCTAAGTTGAATAGCCATGTGTTTTGCTAATTTGTTATCTTTTTCCTCTTGAGTGGAAAGAGGTTC
The DNA here is from genome assembly GCA_033807775.1 of Saussurea involucrata. Classification (NCBI taxonomy): domain Eukaryota; kingdom Viridiplantae; phylum Streptophyta; class Magnoliopsida; order Asterales; family Asteraceae; genus Saussurea; species Saussurea involucrata. The sequence goes on from CM066314.1 coordinate 93,513,482, forward strand.
TGCAATCATTGTTCCTAGGGGGACACCTAAATGCGGGGGTGTCATAGGACTCGGTTTAGGAGTTCTATGATCGCGTATATACTCTTTCTTAAGGGTTTTATTCGAGGAATACTTCAGAAGTTTCTTTGACAGAGGTCTGCAGTGTGAGTAACCATCTACATGATCAGTGGGGGTATTTTTGCTCATTGGGAACTGTTTGGGAATTGGCCCTTCCATTGGCCATTTCTGTATCAGCAACAGAGGTTCGAACAAGACTCCCAATATTCGTTGGAATTGCAGAGGTGGTAGAAACTTAGGATCATTTTCTTTGACCCTTGTGGTGTTGTTCTTTCTGTCGATGGTGTTGATGATCTCTTGCATCATTATGGTCGCGTAATCCAATGGTAGATCATAGTAAACCCCATACATGATGGTTAATATCTGATGTGAGCTCTGGTCAATACTGCCTATCTTTCCTGTTAGGCATCTGTTAAGAATAGAGAACAAAGTGTTCCACAGAGGTGGCAATCTTCCTCTGCGGAAGTCATTTCTCTTCCGTAGTTGTGTGTTGTACCCCAAGCATTTCTACTAAGCGACAGAGCTCGTCGTCTGTTGGTTGCTCTGCATATTTCTTCAAACCAAGAAGACCCCTTGTGGGTAGGTTGAACTCAAGTGAGAACATTGTTCTGTTGAACTTGATTTCAAGATGTTCAGATTTGTCGGGTCTTGAAATGTACCCTTTGATAATAGAATAGTCTTTATCAAATCGGCAGCTTTGCCAAAACTGGTTCAGATATCTGACTGGTATTTTGTTTGGGGTTCTTGAGAGTAGAGGGAAGAGGATGTGATTTTCCATTATGTTCAGAAGAATGGCATGGGCTTCGCCGAAAGCAGTGGGTGAGGGGACCAAATAGCAGTTGTTGGATTTGATTGGTAGTACCTTTTCGAAGTGATCCTTTGCTATGAAGTTTTGCAGATGTGTTATCGGAACAAAGTCTGCTGAGTCGCCGGAATCTTCTAGTTCAATGTTTTGGGCAGGGTTGGGGTTTTCTGAATGTTCAGAATGAGCCAGTGAATGTTCTGGTGAGGTCGCCGGAGATTGTGCAGGGGAGATAGCTTGAGAAGATGAAGCCATTTGGTACTGAGAATAAGAAACTTGCAGGTTTTTGCACGGTGTCGCCGGAGAAGAATGAGAGTTTGTAAAAGGTTTATGAGAGGGTAAGCTTGGTTTTTATATGAGGGTAAAACGGTAGAATTCGAAAGAGTAAAATATATGGCAATGGATTAAAATTTGGAATCCGTACTCAAGTTAGAACGGCGGGTTCAACTTTCCACATAAAACGTTTCATGTACGCCCAATGAAAATAGGACACGTAGGCCATGTCAGAGGATGACAGGACGTCGTGCGCGGCCCATTAATGCTAGGCGCGTGGGGTTATTCTTAGCCACATGTAATTCACTCTCAGTAAAAGTAACCGTTATTACTACAGAAATGCCCAAGTAACAGATTGACAGAGCTTCTGTAGTTTACAGAGGCTCTGTGATCTTGAAAATCTTTGATGTTTATCCCTTTTTCATATATCTCATTGTTATCATGACTTCTGTGGGGTTCTTCTTTAACCAAAACGTTTGTAAAGATATTGGAGAGGATCAAATAGGATTTTTAGTCAAGAAATTTGCTCGCAGAGGTTTTGTGGCTTTGTTGGAACTTGCAGAAGTTCTGTGAGGGTCAGCAGAAGCTCTATGAGAAAAAAATCTCATAACAAAAAAATTTATTAAATTTTCTGATCATCCAATTTTTGATTTGGTTTAAGAGATGTTTTTCGGACATATTTGAAAGTTTGTGTCCGAGAAAACTGTTATGAAAGAACGGTTTGTTCGAGAAGGTCATGGTTTGTGTTTTCGGTTTCCGAGATAACATTCCAAAAGATCGACAGAGGGTTAATTTGCGATTACAGAGCATATTTCTTGCAGAACCTCTGTTGAGCTCAGCAGAAGCTCTATGACCTTAAATTTCTCCTAATTCGATTTTTGTGTAACTTTTTGAGCTTTTGATTTTTGAAATGTTATTCACAGTATATTTAGGACATATTTGACAATTCTTGTCCTAGAAAACTGTTTTATAATACCTTTTGTGCGAGAGACATACCTTTTGGTTCTTCTTTTCTCGGCAGTGATGTCTGACTTCTGTCGATATGGAGTCATCGACATTCTTCTTTGGCTTTCCCTTGAAAGTTTTATCTCTTTAGATCATTTCAGGGTCCCCTTTTGCTCCCCCTTGATCTAATCACCTCTGTAGATCAAGTAATTTCCTTTTGCTCCCCCTTGACCTATGCTTGGATCAAAGAATGATAAGTTTTGCATAGAACATAGGTCATGTTTTCCAGAGGTTCTGTAGGGGTCGTCAGAGGTTCTGAGTTGACTTACAGAAGCTCTGTGATTTTAAGAACTATTTAAGATTGAGAACTTACATACATAAATAAATTAATTTAAAGCAAAAATAAAGGAAATTTGTACATATTTACAGAATATAAAGCTATACTTACAGAGGATTGTCACACCATGTTTATCATTCCTAACTTACCCACCAAGAAGTTGAATCTTTTCTCGTCTAGTGCTTTGGTGAATAAGTCAGCGAGTTGATATTCTGTTGGTACGAAATGCATTTCAATTGTACCGTATTCAACTTGATGTTTCAAGAAATGGTACCTTATATCGATATGCTTGGGTTTTGAGTGTTGCACAGGATTGGCAGAGATAGCAATGGCACTTTTGGAATCACAGAAGATGGGTATTTTGAATAGGATGTGGTCGTAGTCTTTTAGCTGAGTTTTCATCCATAGAACCTGAGAACAACAGCTTGCAGCAGCAACGTATTCAGCTTCTGCAGTGGATGTTGAGACACAATTCTGCTTCTTGGAGGTCCAACTGACTAGTTTACCACCTAGGAATTGGCAACTCCCAGAGGTACTCTTTCTGTCGAGCATGCATCCTCCATAGTCTGAATCTGTATAAGCTTTAAGACTGAAACCAGAGTTCTGTGGATACCAGAGACCGAGATTTTTGGTCCCCTTTAGGTATCTAAAGATTCTCTTCACAGCATCATAATGTGATTTCTTAGGATTAGCTTGATAATGTGCACAAAGACATGTGGCATGCATGATGTCAGGTCTGCTCGCTGTTAAGTATAACAGAGATCCAATCATGCCTCTGTAGAGAGTGCATTCTACAGAGATACCATTTGGATCTAAGAATAACTTATTTCCAGTGGCCATTGGAGTTTTCATTGCAGAGGTATCAGAGAGGTTATATTTTGACAGAATGTCAGAGACATATTTGGCTTGATTTATAAAAATTCCCTCTGAAGTTTGTTTGACTTGAAGTCCGAGGAAGAATGTTAATTCTCCCATCATACTCATTTCAAACTCACTCTGCATGAGTTTTTCAAAACTTTTACACTCTTCTGAATTAGAAGACCCGAAAATTATGTCATCCACATAGATTTGTACAAGCATTATCTCACCTTTTTTATGTTTATAGAATAAGGTAGTATCTGTTGTACCTCTGTTGTAGCCATTGACTAGAAGAAAGGTAGAAAGTCGTTCGTACCATGCTCTTGGATCCTGTTTCAGTCCGTATAGAGCCTTTTCAAGGTAGTATACATGCCTTGGAAACTTTGAGCTTTCAAACCCTGGTGGCTGATTTACGTAAACCTCTTCTTGGATTTCACCGTTGAGAAAAGATGATTTTACGTCCATCTGATAGACTTTAAAACCTCTGTGGGCTGCGAAGGCTAAGAATGTTCATATTGCTTCGAGCCGTGCGACAGGGGCAAAAGTCTCATCGTAGTCTATGCCTTCTTCTTGTCTATAACCCTTGGCTACCAATCGTGCTTTGTTTCTGATGACCACTCCATCTTCATCCTTCTTGTTTCTGTAGACCCACTTAGTCCCAATGGCCTGTTTCCCTCGTGGCAGAGGTACTAAAGTCCATACTTTGTTATGCTCAGACTGCAGAAGTTCTTCTTGCATGGCGTCTACCCAGTTTGGGTCATCTAGGGCTTTAGAAATTTTCTTTGGTTCTATCACACTGATAAAGTTAGTAAAGAAACAAAAATTAGCAGTGGCAGACCTGGTTTTTACTGAGTCAGAAGGTTCTCCGATTATTTTGCTTGGAGGATGGCTTTTTGTCCACTGAGTTGTGTGTGGAAGATGATCATAAATGTCATCGAACCTTTCTTCAGAGGCTTCTTGTGTTTCTTCTTATGTAGCCTCTGTCGTTCTTTGTGCCTTGGTAGTTGATTCTACCGTTTGTGGAATGATTGGTATGAGTGGTAGTGGAGTTTGTTTTTCAGCAGCTTCTGTGGTCGTTTTTCTTGATGTTTCATCTTCTGCATTTTCTTCTTCGGCATTTGCTTCTGTAGTATTTATAGAAGAAGATGAAGCATTATTTGGACCAGTTAGAGTCATACCTGTAGGATTTTGTCCGACAGAGGATGGTTCTTCAGAAACTCTGATGGTTCCAACAGAAGGATCAATGTCATTTTGGAACATCTCTAAAAATAGAAGATCCAAATCTTCTTTTGTTCTTGAGATGTCAGAGGATTTCCCTTTAATTCCGAGTTCTGAACTGATTTGCTCAGAAGTCATTTGGAATGAATCATCAAAAGAAACATTATGCTTTCTACAATCTTGCGAGACTTTGTAAGGAAGGTTCTGTAGGTTTTGGAAGTGGCAGAGTATCCAATGAATTTGCCTTCATCAGCTTTTACTTCAAACTTTCCTCTCGAATCTCTGTCGTTTAAAACAAAGCATTTGCATCCGAATACATGGAAAAACTTGATGTTTGGCCGCCTTTTGTGAAGCAATTCGTAAGGCGTCTTGAGGTGTCTTTTCACAATGGTTGAACGATTCTGTGTATAACACGCAGTAGAAATTGCTTCTGCCCAAAAATTTTATTGATAATCCGCATGCTGATAGCATAGTTCTTGCGGCCTCCACAAGTGTTCGATTTTTTCTTTCGACTACACCGTTCTGTTGTGGAGTGCGAGCGGCAGAGAAGTTCTGTGATATTCCTTCTGTAGAAAGATAGGCTTCAATGACACAGTTTTTAAATTCTGTGCCATTGTCACTTCTTAACTTTTGTATTCTGCAGTCATAAAGAACTTGGATTCTTTTCATTAGATTTATCAATATAATTGGAACATCTGATTTCTTTCTAATAAATTCAACCCATGTGAAACGTGAATACTCATCAATTAGGACAAGTATGTATTTCTTGCCACCTAGGCTCTGTATAGCAATGGGACCGCAGAGGTCGACATGAAGCATGTACAGAGGCCTGGTGCAAGACACGTCTGTTTTGCCTTTGTGGGAAGCCCTTCTGTGTTTTCCCATTTCACAGGCCAAACACAAGTGATCCTTATTGAATTTAACATTTGGCAGACCTTTAACTAGATCGAGTTTTACTAGTTTATCCAAGGTGTGAAAGTTTAAGTGACAGAACCTGTTGTGCCATAACCAAGCTTCTTCACTTTTGCAGGCTACTAGGCAAACTTTGTCCTTGGATTTTGAAGTAAAGTTCATTAGATATAGATCACCTCTTCTTTCAGCTCGCAGAAGTTCCATTCCTGTGTTTTCACTTTGTAGAGAGCAGAAAGTTCTTTTGAATAACACATCGAATCCTGTATCACAGAGTTGACTTACACTTAGTAGGTTGTGTTTGAGGCCATTCACATATGCAACTTTGTATACAGAGACATTTTCTTTCTGTATGACTCCATAGCCTTTGATGTGTCCCTTCTTGTTGTCTCCAAAAGTTACAGATCCACCATCGTGTGTTTCTTTGTATGTGGATAGTAATCTTCTGTCGCCAGTCATGTGCCTTGAGCATCCGGAGTCAAGATACCAAATTGGCACATGTTGCTTCTATAAGACAATCACAGAGACTTAGGTACCCATATCCATATGGGTCCAATATTGTTAGAATTTTTCAAGTTTGCCTTAGCATTCTTGAAATACATTTTATCCTTTGTAGAAAGATCAGATTGTTTCTCTCTAGGTTTTGACTTTGGAGTTTTAGTGGAGAGTAAGAAATCTGGACTTGAGAAGTGTTTATTCAATTTGAACATAAGATCAAAACAATGACAGTACTGAATATGAGACGTGATTCGTTTGAACTTTTCATTGAATTCATTGAACTGAGCCACAGAGGCATTACACTCTTTCTTTACATTAGATTTCCTAATACAAGAAGATCTATGAATACTAGAATGTTGTTTGCAAAAGTCTTGTTTAGTTCCTGCCTTCTGTGACTCTCTTCTGTGGTGAAAATCTTTCTTCACTGTCACAGAGGAAAAGTATTTGTTAGCTTCAGGCCATTTTCCCTTTTGTTGCCAAGTGGGATTATCTTTAATTTTCCTTAAAGGTTTTGAAAATTTTGAACTTTTAGGATCTACAGAGTTCTTCTTTAATATATCAAGTTCAGCAGAGGTTTTGACTTTTAAATACATGTTCAGAAAATCTGGGCAGATAGGTATCTCTGTGATTTTCTCTTTTGGAGAAATAGTTCTGTTAAGAACTTCAGAGGAGATTTTAACATCCTCTGTGTCATAGTGAACTATCCCTGATTTAGAATCAGTCTCTGAGTCGTCAGAGGTTGAATCGTCCTCATATACAGAGGTTGAGTCATCTCTTTCGACAGAGGCTGGATTTTCTGAGCAAGTATCGTACGAGCTTTCTTCCTCTGTAGAATGACTTTCATAGATGGCAGAGGTATCTGATGAGATCTTTTCAGCGAGAATTTGATCTATAGAAGATGTACTGAGATTTTCTAAAACATTTTATTTCAAAACTTCCAAAATTTCTTTTTCAATAGATTTTTCAAGTTTTTCTTCTGAAAAGATGGGTTTAAACTCAGGAGCTTCTGCTGATAATTTCTTTTCATCGTTTATTATGCAGACAAAAGCGACCTGTGTTTGAGTCTCTGGTTTACCAAACTTAAAGATACCAATCTGATCTTGTGTTTTCAGATATTTCTTTGGTTTGATTCCTCTATTGACAGAGGTTGAAGATGATGAATCTGTATTTTCAAACCATACATTGATCATCTTTGTATGTTTCCTCAAGTGAGGTTCTGCAGAGATTTTAACCCTTTTACCTACAGAAAGTAAGTTTGGAAAGTTTGGTTTGTTAGTTTTTCCCAAAACAAATAGAGAAGACAGAGGTTTTAGTTGTTTATTTTCAACTCCTAAGGTAATATCACTGTACCCTATACCTCGTCTTGCTATTTGAGAGTTTACCTTTTCATACACCTTCTGTGCATCTTTATAGTTTTTAAGTAAAACTTCTCTTCTTAAAAGATCTTGCCAAAGTACCTCTCTTTCTTTTTGAAAGTATTCTTTGAGAGCTCTTATGTCTGTTGTTTCACTTCTTGAAACTGAAAGTTCTTTTGTTTTGATTTTTAAAGCATAGGTTAGATCAGAAATTTGCCTTTTTAAAGGATCTACATTTTTGCTCCAATATTTTTCGATTTTTTCTTTTTCTTCAAAGATTTTGGCTTTTTCTTGAGTGAGAAGCCTTACTTCTCTCTCATTAAAGGTTAGCCTTTTCTGAATACTTTTATTTACTTCTTTCAGTTCAATGTTAAGTTTAAATAAATCATCATCTAAAGTATTAATACTTGAGGTAGAGTTTGAAATGGATACCTCAGTGTCAGTGCCGGAGTCAACTTCTGCCATGCCACAGAACAGGGCATTGGTGGGGAATTCATCGTCAGAGGTAGAGTCTGACTCGAAGTCCTCCTTGTTTGCCTCAGAATGCCCTCTGTTCTCCATTAGGGATTTTTGCGCATAATACTCAGCCTTCTTTTTGTAAAAAGCTGAGTCCTTCTGTGGGCGATTTTGTCTACTTCTGCATTCTTTTGCGAAATGACCTGGCTTGCAGCAGTTGAAACAACCTTGGGAGGTGTTTCCAGTTCGATCTTCGGACTTCTGTTGGTCTCCACCTTTCTCTGTTTGGCATTCGTTTGCGTAATGACCAGGCTTACCACATTTGTAGCATTCTTGTGTGTGGCCTACCTTGTCATCTGATCTATATCGGTCATTTCCTCCGTAGCTTCTGTCGCTCAACCTATGTTGGTCATCATTTCTGTAGTCTGACCTCTGTTGGTTACTTGATTCTTCTCTTCTTCCATCATCTCTTCTACCAGAATTCCTTTGGTTATTTCTAAACTCTCTTGTAAATAGAGCCATTGATTTAGCTAATGATGCAAGAGTTATTTCTTCCTCTATCAGCTCGTCTTCTTCGCTATCAATCATTACCATCTTCTTTTTCTCCTTCTTTTTCTTCTCTGTAGATCTCTCATTTCTTGGTCTGTCCGTAGCCTCTGTTGATTTACTAACCAATGCGTATGGTATAATGGTTAGTGTTTTAGCTTGAGCTATTTAAGGCTCTTGTGCGGCTAGTGTTCCATAGAGATCAGAGAGTTTCCAGGAGTCTAGATCTTGATTTGTTTGTAAAGACATAGACAACTGAAGCCACTCATCGTTCAGGCTCTTTAGAAACATGACGTTATTTTCTTCCGTGGTTCTGTGAATACCAGACTTTCTGCATTTGTTTATGAGAGAGTTGAATCGATCGTATGTTGTTTGCAGAGATTCTGTTGCAGAGGCTCTGAAGGCATGATACTCGTTTATGTATTGTGCTCTTTGGTTCTTCTGTGTTTTAGCACCCCCTTCCAGTTGTCTTTCTAATTCTTTCCAAAGATCGTGCGCTGTTTCGCATGCATCTAAAGATTGAAATATTTCGTTGGGGATAGCCATGATTAATATTCTTTTCGTTTTCTGTGCAACTTCATCTTTTGCCTTATCTTCATCTGACCAGTCTACTTTTGGCTTAGGTTTTTTATGTTCAGGGATTTCAAGAGATTCATTAGTAGCTGGTACACGTGGCATAGTTATCATAGGAACCGGAGGAAGATTATAAAGATATTGTTTGAGATTTTTTTCAGTACCCTCAAAAAAATGAACCATTCTTATTTTCCATTGAGGATACTCATCTCTAAGAAGAGTAGGAGGTTTAGTTAATGAGCCAGCAGTAAAAAAGTTATTGGTATTTGTCATTTTAAGAAAAGGATAATCTGATGGAGGATTTATGAGTATGAAGATCTGAAAGTTTTTCTGGGTACAACTAATATCCAGAAATATGGTGATGAAGAGAGAAAATAATCTATCAGATAAAAGTTGTAAAACGAGGATCACTTGATATTGAAAATCAAGCTTTGCTCTGATACCAATTGTTGGTTCCCGTTTTGCTTTAAACAAGATTATCAGATCTATTAGTTCAAGTTAATGTTTGATGCGGAAGCGTATTTGAAGAACTAATAGATAAGTTTGATAGATTTAGACCAAAATATAAATAAACAGTGAACAGAATATTATATCTTAAAGTTTACTGAATATAAAAAATAAGAACAGGTTTAAGAACTGTGAGTAAGAAAAGCTTCAAAACAGATCTGACTTTTAAGGTGAATAAGCTTTTGTGTTCTTGTGATGTTTGATTTATATGTGATAAGGAAGAACTCAACATGAGTCTTCCTTATATACTACTCTAAAGGGGACCATAAAGCATATGCTACTATTCAGACGGTACTGATGAATAGTTGAATGGATGTCGTGAACAGTTGCAAGTGTGGCATGAACAGTCAGACGTGCTGTATTGCATTTAATGCAGCAGACGTCTATTATGTACTAAGCCCTATTGAATCCAATCAGAGTTTGACACGTCGACGTTGGACAGGGCATGCTACCATGCAAGTTGATGAACAGGTCCTGTAACAGTAGCAAGATATTGTAAATATCTTCAAGTCTTATTGTGAGGACCACAGAGGCTCTGTAATGAGTTACATAGGTTCTGCGGTCTGGTCCTCTGTGGAGCAGTCTTCCCCGGATTCCGAGTTATTGATCTTCTTTGTGCGTATGACAGAGCTTCTGTAGCGCGCCTCTTTAGCTTCTGTAGATTCTTGATCTTGATCTCTCGGTAAGTCCGGCAGAGCCTCTGTAAGAGGCTTTCTTCACTTAGCCTATTTTTCACTACTTCTAAATACTTCTTTGATTAGGAAGATTGAAGCTAACACGGGTTATCACCCCCCCTAAATCTTACCGCAAGTGTACGGTGTCGAAATCAAGTAATACGTACGGAAGTACGAGTATCGAATCCACGGGAACTAAGAACTAAGTATCACAATGACTACAATTGCTATTAACTGAACTGTCGAAATTGAGAGATGATTGGTATTAAACTAATTAATTGCAACAAGAAAATCACAAACGGAACAGTAGGCAACTTGAGGAAAATTCGATAGAGAAAACAGTTGAGGGTTGGAAATCCTTAGGTTTTCACATACGAATATTTGACTAAAACATTTACCAGTTAATCCCCTTAATGAATACCCAATCTCTAAAATAACCGTTGTTCTCTTTCGAGCAACATCGGGTTTTATTTTGAAAATGACAAGTTTTATCTTTCGATCTCAACCTATGGATTTCAAAACACATTATGCGCAAGATTCATGTTTGAACGGATAGATTTAATCTCTCGATCTCAACCTAAATGGTTCAATTAGGACTAAAGCGTATTCGGTATATCTCTATCACCAAATTCTCGCCTTAGGCATGCAATTCCTAGTTCTAACTTACAGTTAATTCTCTCGAACTCAACTGGAAGCAACAAAACAATTGAAAGCTAGCAAAACTCTCATAAGCATTAAAAACTAAATCACAAGCTTCATTAAAATAGGAAAAACTGATAAAAGTCATTCGTCATCCGTTCATATGTTCAAACCTAATTCAATCCAACCCCCAACATCTAAAGATTAGTTCATGATGTTGGGGGACAAAAACATAGGAGAAGAAAAGGAAACAATGAACGAAAACATGATAAAAGTGATCGTGGTGAATGTGGTAGATGTACTCCCTTCTCCCGGCTCTAATCCGCGTCTCGTTGTGAACTTCTTCTCGATATGTCCTCTATCGTCGCTCCAAAAGGCGTGAAAAGTGTCCGGAAATCGCCCCAAGTCGTCTGCCGTTCGTCGTGTGTGAGTTGCCTCGAGAGTTGTAACCAGAATCACCTAACATCTGAAAATCGCCAAACTAATACGCTGGAACAGGGAGTCCCTCGACTTGTCCCGCGGTTTGCCAACCGCGTGGCAAGTTGTAACAACCCGGTTCTCAGATATATACAAATAACATACATTCCATATCATGATATCATTAAAAAGGTACATCATATTTCACATACGGTCCCACAGTCTAGCAAAACATAGTAGATAATTCAGTACAAACTTTTACAATTTAATTACATGTTTAATAACAACGAAGTCTCAAGTACAAAAATACATCCATAACTTCTAAACTGACTTCTTCACAAAAGTTATCCTTCAATAGTCCTACTTATTTGCTCTTACCGGAACCGCCACCTGGAATACATGATTTTTAAAACAGAAAATGAGGGTTAGACCTAAGGGTCTAGTGAGTAAATCCCTGACATTTGTAATTCATTAAAAAAAATTCATTTATATGATACACTCTTTATATAAATACACATACATCACACGTAAGTAAATACCAACTAGCATTTATGTATCATACTTGTCTCATTCCACCTTATCCCTCCACCAATGGCCAATATCAATTGGTTGCGAGCCAATTTATCACACCGGTCCAAAGCCCGGCCACGTATTATAATTTCATATAATACTCACGTAATTATAATATCTCAATATATTATAATCACCCACGTATGACATATTCATACACTTTATCAAATATTCGTTATTCACATAATACATTCCAGTAAAATACTTTTTAAAGTAAAACTCACCTGATCTTTTTAGCAAAGGTCCTTCAAACTTTCCTCAAAACAAATTAACTTTTAACCCCGATCCTTAGTATCTGAAACAAATTAAAATGTACATACTCTTTAACACGTAAACAGGTAATTCACACTTTTCGCAACCCACTATTACGAAAACCTCACTTCTCGCAACCCATAGTTGCGAGTTCCTTACTTTTCGCAACCAACAGTTACGAAAATCTCACTTCTCGCAATCCACAGTTGCGAGTTCCTTACTTTTCGCAACCAACTGTTGCGAGATCCTAACTTTGCGTTTTAGTTACTTGCGCAAAGTGGACTTTTCGCAACCAAGGCTTGCGAATTCTTACTTTTCGCAAAAACACTGTTCATCGTCTTTTTCAGAAAAGTTCAGTTCATTTGCAGGAATCCATCTTATACCCAGATTTTGTACAGAAGTGTTCTAAACTCCATTTAACACCTAAAATTGTAACTAAATTCACAAATTCTTCTAAAATTACCTAAACCCACTTCAAAGTTCATATGAAACCTAATTATCATAAAAGAGAGCTTAAATCAGAAAATTACCTCTTTGATTTTACTGCACCAAACACAAAATCCCAGCTGAGTATCTTTAATCTTCTTCTTCTTCGATGGTTCTTCTTCTCTCTCTTTCTCTGCCGTGAACAAATTCACACACACACACTATTTGGGTTTTGCTTGAAAGTCTCAAAAATGAGATATTTCCTCTAATTAGACTACTGAGTCGGTTTTGGGTGAAGATTGTTTTCACCTTTAACCAATTAAACCCCACTTTTCTCTTAATTGACATAACTCACCCCCAAACTTCCCAATACAATTTAAAACTTACCCTTTTAACTTCTAATTCCTCAAATACTATAGTAAAGACTTATAAAATATTTAAATTTAATTTAAATAAAATACCTGGTTATTACAACATCTCACCCTTAAAAGAATTCCGTCCCGGAATTCAGTCAAGCGAACAGATGAGGGTATTTGGCTCTCATTTCCGACTCTGATTCCCACGTCGCATCCTGACCTCTATGATGTTTCCACTGAACTTTTACCTGTCTGATCTCTTTGTTCCTCAATACTTTGAATTTGTGATCAACTATAGCTTCCGGTTCCTCCACATAGTTCAGCTTTTCATCAACCTGAATATCTGGTAGAGAGACTGCCTGGTCTGAAGTCACCAAACACTTCCGAAAATTCGATACATGGAACGCGTTGTGAATCCTGCTTAATTCCGGCGGAAGATCCAATCGGTACACTACTTCGCCGATCCTTTCCGTAATTGCAAACGGTCCGATATACCTTGGACTAAGTTTACCTTGCTTCCCAAATCGTATGACCCCTTTCCAAGGTGAGACTTTCAACATTACAAAGTCTCCAACCTGGAATTCTAACGGTTTCCGGCGTAGATCTGCATAACTTTTCTGTCTGTCTTGAGCCACTTTTAATCTGTCCCGAATCTGAGTGATCTTATCCGCTGTTAACTGTACTATTTCTGGCCCTGCTAATTGTTTCTCCCCCACTTTATTCCAACACAGAGGCGTTCGGCATTTTCTACCATACAATACTTCAAACGGTGCCGCTTGAATGTTGGAATGATAACTGTTGTTGTAGGCGAATTCTATCAAAGGCAGATGTTTGTCCCACGATCCCCCAAAATCAACTATACAAGCCCGAAGCATATCTTCTAAAGTCTGGATTGTTCTTTCACTCTGCCCATCAGTCTGAGGATGATATGCTGTACTTAACCTTACCTGTGTTCCCATCTCTTTTTGAAAGCTTCTCCAAAATCTAGAAGTAAAACGACTATCTCGATCAGAAATAATCGAGATTGGTATTCCATGTCGAGTTACTATTTCATTAAAGTACAATTTCGCCAAACGTTCCAAGGAAGCAGTTTCTTTTATCGTCAAGAAATGAGCAGACTTCGTCAATCTATCAACAATCACCCAAATAGAATCGAATCCCTTTGAAGTTCTAGGCAACTTGGTAATAAAATCAGTAGTGATCTGATCCCATTTCCACATTGGTATATCTAGCTGTTGTAACTGACCAAACGGCTTCTGATGTTCAATCTTTACTTTCTTGCAGGTAGTACAATCTTCCACATACTTAGCAACACTTCTCTTCATTCCCGGCCACCAATAGAATTGTTTCAAATCTCTATACATTTTATTTATACCTGGATGAATAGAAAATCGAGATTGATGAGCTTCTTGTAGTACACGATCACGTAATCCACCCAAACGAGGCACCCAAATTCTGTTTCCTATACACAATAACCCACGGTCATTTTTCCCAAGCAATGCTGATATTCCCACTAACCGTTCTGATTTCAAACTTTCTTCCTGATAAGCATCCATTTGGCACTTCAGCAATTCGTCAAAGATACTTGGAAGGAGTTCAGCTCGTAGCGATATCGCCTTTATCGTTCCACTTCTTTCTTGACGACTTAATGCATCGGCTACCACGTTCGCCTTCCCGGGGTGATAAAGGATTTCACAATCATAATCATTTACCAATTCCAACCATCTTCTTTGCCTCATATTCAGTTCCTTCTGATCGAAAAGATGTTGGAGACTCTTATGGTCAGTGAAAATTTGGCATTTAGAAACATAAAGATAATGTCTCCAAATCTTCAATGCAAAGACCACTGCTGCAAGCTCCATATTGTGAGTAGGATATTGTCTTTCATGATCCTTTAGCTGACGAGAAGCATAGGCAATCACTTTTCCACGTTGCATAAGTACACATCCCAATCCTAGTTTAGAAGCATCACTGTAGACCACCAAATCATCGGAACCTTCTGGCAATGCTAATATCGGCGCGCTGCAGAGTTTCTCCTTTAATATTCTGAATGCCTCATCTTGTTTTGCTTTCCATTCAAACTTTAAATTTTTCCGAGTTAGCTTAGTCAATGGCGTCGCGATCCGGAAAAGGTCTTTTATAAATTTCCGATAGTATCCAGCTAGACCCAGAAAACTACGTACTTCGGTTGCCGTCTTCGGCGGTTCCCATCTTTCAATTGCTTCCACTTTCTCTGGATCAACTTGTATACCCTTTTCTGAAACTACATGACCCAAAAACTGAACTTCCCACAACCAGAATTCACATTTAGAGAACTTAGCGTACAACTTTTCTTTCTTCAATAACTCCAAAATCAAACGAAGATGTTGCGCATGATCCTCTTTGGATCGGGAATAAATAACTATATCATCGATAAACACAATGACAAATTTATCGAGATAAGGCTTACATACCCGATTCATTAGATCCATAAAAGCGGCCGGGGCGTTCGTCAATCCGAAAGGCATTACCAAGAATTCGTAGTGGTCGTACCTAGTGCGAAAAGCAGTCTTTAGAACATCTTCTTCTTTAACCTTCAACTGTTGGTAGCCAGATCTGAGATCAATCTTGGAGAAGTAACAAGCTCCAACTAATTGATCAAAAAGGTCATCAATTCTTGGAAGTGGATACTTGTTCTTGATCGTACGCTTGTTCAGCTCCCGGTAATCGATACACATTCTCATTGAACCGTCCTTCTTCTTTACAAACAAAACTGGTGCACCCCAAGGCGAAAAGCTAGGTCTGATGAAGCCCTTATCGGATAAATCTTGAAGTTGTGCCATCATTTCTTTCATTTCTGGATGTGCTAGTCTATACGGCGCACGAGCGATTGGAGTGGCTCCAGGTACCAGGTCTATACCAAATTCTACTTGTCTAACAGGAGGAAGACTATTCAAGTCTTCAGAAAAAACTTCTGGATATTCACTAACGATGGGGATATCTTCCAACTTAATCTTTTCAGGCCTACTATCTATCACATAGTCTAAATAACTCGAGCAACCCTTACTAACACATTTACGGGCTATTATCATAGATATAAGATTGGACTGATGATTCTTACGATCACCATAGATCACTACTGCCCTCTTATCAGGTAAAACAACGTTGATTATTTTCTTATCACAAACTATGTTAGCCCGATTTTTAGCTAACCAATCCATCCCTACGACCACATCAAACTCGATCAACTCTATAGGAAATAGTTGTATCGGTACCCCACACCCCTCTATATTTATCATGCAACAATCAAAAACCTCTTTAACTGCCACTTGGTTATCATTTGCTGTGTCTACTAATAAAGCATGTTTTAACATTTTAGGCTCTAAATGCATGTGAGCAGCAAAGGAGGGAGACACAAAAGATCGGTTTGCACCGGAATCAAATATCACCTTAGCACGCGTGGAGTTTATGAAAAATGTACCTGTGACCACATCTGGACTTTCCTCCGCCTCTTTAGCTGTCATTTGGAATGTACGGCCCCTCGTTTTTGGCGGTTCTATTCTTGGGACTACTGGTCTAGTAATGGCTGGTTTCCCGGATGTACCCCCTTGTTGTATTCTACCTCGTGGACAGTCTGATTGAAGGTGATCCGGAGAATTACATAAAAAGCAAAACCGCGTTGATCGACAATCTTTAACAACATGACCGGTTTTCCCACACTTAAAACAAACCCGAGATTCCACTTGACAATTTCCTTGATGGTAGCGATTACATCTCGGACATGGTCTTTCCGCTGGTCGGAACGACGGACGGTTATCAAACCTCTGGAATCTAGATTTCTTTGGATCCTGTGGTGGTCCTTCCCATTTCCTTTTCCCCAAGCTCTTAT
Organism: Saussurea involucrata; assembly: GCA_033807775.1. Classification (NCBI taxonomy): domain Eukaryota; kingdom Viridiplantae; phylum Streptophyta; class Magnoliopsida; order Asterales; family Asteraceae; genus Saussurea; species Saussurea involucrata. The sequence goes on from CM066314.1 coordinate 93,530,018, forward strand.
CACCGGCATCCATTTTATTGTCTCGTTCGACATTTTCTGCAGCATCCACAGCAACTGTAAACGTATATGGCCTTGTTGTAGTCACCAGTCTTCGAACTTCTGAATTTAACCCATATATAAATCTCTCCATTTTCATCTTTTCGGTAGCAACATAATATCCTGCAAAACGAGATTTTTCTAAAAATCTAGCAGTATAATCTCTGACTGACAAATTCCCTTGCTGTAGATTCATAAATTCTTCTTCCAATTGTCTGACAGCAGCTTGTGGACAGAAGTGTGTTGTGAAAGCTAACACGAATTCTTCCCATGAAAAAGTAGTATATACATCCGCTCCTCTCGATTCTGTATGAGCCTCCCACCAATACAGAGCATCACCTTTTAGCATTGCAGTTCCATAAAGTACTTTATCTTGTTCGGCACATTTACACGTCTTGAAAATGGCCTCTATTTCTTTTAGCCATCTCATTGCTTTTACCGGATCCCGATCTCCTGAATATGTAGGGGGCTTGCAACTAAGAAACATTTTATAGTCACACCTTTTCATCACCGGTAAAATAGTAGAGGTAAGTGGCATTTCAACTTAGTGTTTCGGATTCGGTCTTTCAGTTTCGTTGTGACGATTATGTTCAAACATAGCTTGTATATTATCCTGTAACCTTCCCATTTCAGCCATCAGGTCATCCCGTGTAACAAATTACGTACCATGCGATTGTGTTCTACCTCCAGTTCGACCCCCAGTTCCCCTTCCGGTTCTGCCTCTACCACGATCTCCTCCTCTTCCCCCTGTTCCTAATGGTGGATTTTCTCCACCCGAATTCCTTCCTCCTCTTTCATTCCTTTGTCTAGTGCCACTTGCCATTCTGTAGATTCAAACAAAGTTAATATACACATAAGCACATACCCCATATAACAAGGTATTCCAGTTCAAACATGTACCTGTAAGATCATAATTACACTGGCCTGGTGTAATTTGAAATTACCTTACATGATGTTCCTTCTACCTCTTATACTTAGCATCCCCAGGTTCTAAACTAATAGGGACATCCTACTTCGCATGCAGTTTAAGTCTAGGTACAGATACTAATACCTAAATCCCTTAAACTAGGGCTCTGATACCATCTATAACAACCCGGTTCTCAGATATATACAAATAACATACATTCCTTATCATGATATCATTAAAAACGTACATCATATTTCACATACGGTCCCACAGTCTAGCAAAACATAGTAGATAATTCAGTACAAACTTTTACAATTTAATTACATGTTTAATAACAACGATGTCTCAAGTACAAAAATACATCCATGACTTCTAAACTGACTTCTTCACAAAAGTTATCCTTCAATAGTCCTACTTATTTGCTCTTACCGGATCCGCCACCTGGAATACATGATTTTTAAAACAGAAAATGAGGGTTAGACCTAAGGGTCTAGTGAGTAAATCCCTGACATTTGTAATTCATTAAAAAAAATTCATTTATATAATACACTCTTTATATAAATACACATACATCACACGTAAGTTAATACCAACTAGCATTTATGTATCATACCTGTCTCATTCCACCTTATCCCTCCACCAATGGCCAATATCAATTGGTTGCGAGCCAATTTATCACACCGGTCCAAAGCCCGGCCACGTATTATAATTTCATATAATACTCACGTAATTATAATATCTCAATATATTATAATCACCCACGTATGACATATTCATACACTTTATCAAATATTCGTTATTCACATAATACATTCCAGTAAAATACTTTTTAAAGTAAAACTCACCTGATCTTTTTAGCAAAGGTCCTTCAAACTTTCCTCAAAACAGATTAACTTTTAACCCCGATCCTTAGTATCTGAAACAAATTAAAATGTACATACTCTTTAACACGTAAATAGGTAATTCACACTTTTCGCAACCCACTATTACGAAAACCTCACTTCTCGCAACCCATAGTTGCGAGTTCCTTACTTTTCGCAACCAACTGTTACGAAAATCTCACTTCTCGCAATCCACAGTTGCGAGTTCCTTACTTTTCGCAACCAACTGTTGCGAGATCCTAACTTTGCGTTTTAGTTACTTGCGCAAAGTGGACTTTTCGCAACCAAGGCTTGTGAATTCCTACTTTTCGCAAAAACACTGTTCATCGTCTTTTTCAGAAAAGTTCAGTTCATTTGCAAGAATCCATCTTATACCCAGATTTTGTACAGAAGTGTTCTAAACTCCTTTTAACACCTAAAATTGTAACTAAATTCACAAATTCTTCTAAAATTACCTAAACCCACTTCAAAGTTCATATGAAACCTAATTCTCATAAAAGAGAGTTTAAATCAGAAAATTACCTCTTTGATTTTACTGCACCAAACACAAAATCCCAGCTGAGTATCTTTAATCTTCTTTTTCTTCTTCTTCGATGGTTCTTCTTCTCTCTCTTTCTCTGCCGTGAACAAATTCACACACACACACTATTTGGGTTTTGCTTGAAAGTCTCAAAAATGAGATATTTCCTCTAATTAGACTACTGAGTCGGTTTTGGGTGAAGATTGTTTTCACCTTTACCCAATTAAACCCCACTTTTCTCTTAATTGACATAACTCACCCCCAAACTTCCCAATACAATTTAAAACTTACCCTTTTAACTTATAATTCCTCAAATACTATAGTAAAGACTTATAAAATATTTAAATTTAATTTAAATAAAATACCTGGTTATTACACAAGTCGCCCGGTTTTCTGAGGGTTGTTTGGGTCAGTATCGGGTCCTGGTTCGGGCGCGGGTCTTGGGCTTGGATCTCGGGCTTCCGTTGGGCTTCGTTTCGGCTCTTTTTAGCTTCTTTTCTCGATGAACTCTGTCTTTTGGATTACCTGTTCATTTCACTAGATAAACCATAAAATCCACGCCTTTTTGCTAGAATACAAGCCAATCTCATTGGTTTGAGAACTGAAAATAACGCCAAAAAGTGGCGTTATCACACACACAATTTTTTTTAACTGCCATAAAAAAATGTGTGCGTGGACATTTCTGAGAGTAATTCACACCACACAACATGCACATTCTGAGGGGGAGCACAATACTAGTTTTGCATCAGTTGAGGGGGAGCGACTAACAAATTTTCTTTGAAAGGTTCCAAAGTATTTTTTTTGTAAGTGTTGTCGTCTCCCCGACTCATGCACATGCACGTTCCGAGGGGGAGCAGGGAACTACCCATGCTAAGATCGAGGGGGAGCAGGACATTTTTTTCTTTTCAAAGTTCAGGGGCAACATTGGTCATATTTTGAACTATCCGGACACTTATCCGGTAAGTGACCGGGTAACACCAGTTACCGGGTAAACTTACCGGACCAGGTAAGTGACCGGGTAACCGCATGTTACCGGTTAAGTGACCCCTATTTAAGCTATCTGGAAACCACAGTTCTCATTTTACCTGGAAACCTCTTGAAAAGCTCTCATAAACACTCTCGAGTCCCTTGCACCCGGAAACCCTCGGATCTTGCTCTCTTTCATCGATTTTGCAATCCACGTCACAGGTATGTGTTCCTAATCACTCTTCCATTGCTTATTGCTCCTTGATTCAACTTTTCACCATGGAATGTAGTCGATTTTTACTCGACCGAGGGTTTCTAAACCCGACTTGGGTCGATTGGCATTATTAGTCGAGTTCTATCCTATATACATCGATTAATAATTTTTTGGGACACACATCTACACTTAGATCCATCTAGACCACATAGATTCAGTTTTGGATAGTGATTTGGTTGATTCGAGTTTCACCGCCACGTCGTCCGGTAACCCTAGGTTACCCTGTAACCACCATCGCGTCCGGTAACATTCATGTTACCCGGACACATTCGTCATACCCGGTAAGCTCTATTATTTGGTAACCTTCTCCATCCGGTAACCCATGTCGTCCGGATACTCTTGTATCCGGTAAGTTCGACAATCCGGATTGGATCTCATCCGGTAACCTTTGTTTATCCGGAAACTTTGTCCGGTAAACACTATGTAGTCCGGTAAACACTATGTAGCCCGGTATCAAATGTTATCCGGTAACCCTTTGTATCCGGTAAGCCCTATGTCCGGTAACCTTGTGTTATCCGGACACTTTCCTCATTCGGGAACCCTAATTTACCCGGTAAGTCCTATCTGTCCGGATACCCTGTTTATCCGGACACTGCTTGAGTCTTGTGCCTTTGCCATTTTTCAAACATTGGCATTCCCAATGTCATGCTCTAACTTCCAGTCCTCAATCAACCGCTGTTTGAGCCATACGAATGCTAATGTACGCATCATAGTTGTTTTTATCCCGTCCAACATCTAACACTGTGTTTTACAGGTATACTTATGGCGGATCAACAAGATCAACAACAGCCGAACATTCCTCCACCAGATGAATTTATTGACGAAGAGGCGAACAATGCTTTGGTTCCCGAAGACCATGGCATTGAAATTGCACCAAACAACCACCACCTAGACGCCGCCGAATTCCGACCAACACACCGAGTGGTCGTTGACATCATGCTCGGCCACCCGCTTCGCCGAGCTCTCACCGCCACCACTGATGTCCCGGTACTATACATCTACCAAGTGTGGCGTACGGCTAGAGTTGTCACTGCCAACAACACCCAGACCATCACCGCACGCATCGACAATCATCCTTTCAAACTAACACCGGAATCACTATGACTACTATTGTCACTTCCGGAACCAACTGCCGGAGGCAATGCCGCGTACGCCCCCGCTGTCGATGATGCGACACTTTGCGCTCAAATCCGTGCTCTTGGATATCATCACGAGCTCAACCGCCCCTCAGCCTTCAACCACAAATACATCGCGCCCGTCTGGTACACGTTGTTCACCATCTTGAACAGATGCTTGTCCTCCAGATGGAAGGGGATCGACCAATGCACCATCGACTTCCTACGCTTGTTTCACGCCGTTTGCTACAACCGTCATATCGACTTCGCCACAATCATCTGGGAGGAACTCGTTCAAGCAATTCGACAAGTCGGAGGATCTAAAGAAAATAAGTTTCTACCATTCCCTCGTTTCCTTTCTCTGGCCATCCGACAACACATGGAGGCGAATCCAGTTATCCCGAGACGTATCAATCACCCGGTATGTCCTTCGTTTAACTTGCAATACTTAGTCATTCGCAACCCGCCGAATACCCCGACCATGCCTATCCCATAACACCTACTGGCACACACGGACCCCAATGCACCGGATGTGATAGCATATAGGCGAGAGTTAGGGAATCCCATGGTCCAGCCAAAGCCGGAGGGACCTCCCCAGGGACATAGACCTGAGCGACGTGAGGGTCTGAGAACAAGAGGAGGTAGAGTCCGGGTAGTTGGGGCTCCCGGACGGGGTGTGTTAAGAGTACATCAAGGGAGAGGAACAGGCGCAGGCAGTGCATTGGATACGCATGCCGGTACTACCCAATCCAACCAACCCGGAACAAGCCAACGACCACCCGTACAAACCACTCATCCTACTGATGAGGCCGGACCGTCGACTAGATTACACGAGGTCCCGGTCATCTCTGCCACCCCATTGCTCGAAGAAGACCCCGGTACGGACACAACAGAGCCGATATCTCCGTCCATCCAGGTCGAAAATGTCGAATCCGACAGCACTAGCATCAATACGGACCGATCCGTTCGTGCATCCCTGATTCCACACCATATCGGCCGTCACCCTCCATTAACTGAAGATTCCCCATCTTACTCACAAACACCCCCCCCCCCCTCATCCCTACTACTCAGCCTACTATGGGAGACATAAGGAGAGCGGAGGGAGTATTAGTTGAAAATCCAGAAGTGGTGAGACAGAGTGAAGTTAGATCGAAAAAGAATCATGAGAGAGAAAGCCGTAAAAATAAAGAGGCTTCAGGGCGAACCCAACCCAGTATCGCCCAGGTAGCCGCATCTGCTACTTCGTCTCATTTGTTGGGACGAGGTATTGAAGAAGACGTCGTGGACCTAGCGGCGCAATTGCACACCCCCCCAAACCACTCACCCATCTCTCAATAGATGGGTGTTTCACAATCACACGGGGACTTAGCACAACGTCTACCGATCTCTCACTCGGAGAGTATTGGTATTGAAACAAGAGACCAGCCTCCCCAGGTCTTGACTTCTTTGGATGCACTATTGAGTCTAGAGCCATTTGATAGAATACATTCTTCGGCTAGGACACAGGACGAGACTCTACAAATCGGTGTTCTTCGTGACCCGATCGGAACTTCCGTAGTGTCTCTGCCTCTGAGCGGAACGCGAGGATCGGAAGGAAATCCTACCACGGCCACACCCTTGCCAACCGTGAACGTAGGTGGCTCTACCTCTAAGGTAGATGCCTCAACGGGTAATCTAAGTGATCCTAGAGTTAAGTCACCCCACTTCGTGTCAAGGGAGTATTTGGACGACGCCCTAATGGTTCTCCGAGAGAAACTGACGGAGGAGTTCCTGTCACACCCCGCTAAAGCGGAAACACGGGATGTCACAGTTAATGTTTCAAAAGCAATAGGTAGAAGACAACACCAACTCATCACAACAAAATAGTACCAATACAACGAGTTTTAAAAGAAAATACAACTTGTCCATAAAAACGTAAAGTACAATGACATGATGAAATAATTTGATGACGCTAAAGTGATGCCTTCTAAAGTGCGTCCTTACTTGCTATTTCCTGAAAAGCATGTAAAAGAGAGTGTCAACTAAAAATAGTTGGTGAGTTCATAGGTGTTGGTATACGCAAAAATGTAGTATAAGTTGTACGATATTGTTTTGTAACGCATGCTCATGGTATATATAAAAAAAAATATGTAATGTAATGTGTAATGCCTCAGAGGTAGCAAACTAAGCCATTACTAAGCCTCATGACCTTGTATTCATTTGCCCCGAGTCATCATGTCCTATCATTAACATGGCAGTGTAGTAATTAATGCACCCTGTTTTTATCGTAGGTGGGTGGTCAACCAAATAACGTTATCCATAATTACCATGGCTCACACGCATGTGAGTTAATAAGTAATGTTAAGAGTGTTGGGGACTTTTTGTATATGATAGTTGCAAACTTAGAAGCTTTCACATGTGCATATGTACCATAAAGAGCGTTAAACATGCGTAAAAGTTCGGAAATAAAACAATTTATTTCGAATAAAGTTTTGAATCATGTTCTTCACCCCAAAATATGTAAAACAGTAAAAAGGGTTACGAAGACTGATAATGTTGAAATAATAGTAACATGCTTTTCACCCCAAAATGTATAAAACAGTAAAAAGGGGCTATGAATACTCACGGTGGTTTGCGTAGGTGTTTCCCGAATGCGTAATGTGATTCCGAAATGAGATCCTACTTCGATCCTACGAATGTAAGGACACTAGTAAGATTCTAGGTTCTAGACTTTGGTCACTTTAAATCTCCATCTCATCATAAAATGCCTTTGTTGTTAAATTTGTATGTTGTTAAATGTTCTTTAATAGTTCATACTTAGAAAGAACGTTACATGTGATGGTTTAAAATTACCGAAGTGTTGTAGAGGTGATAACGAAAAATAAATGTTTAGGTCCATATGTAAATATGGTTTAGGTCATGTGTATTATGTATGTATGTACCACAATTCCATCATAAAAGATAAGAAAAGTTAGTAGTTAGATGTTAGATGTTAGATGTTAGATGCGTAAATGAAATGCGTAAATAAATACGTATAGATATATTCCACAATTCCACCATGCAAATGGTGAAACGGGTAGAGTTAGATTAGTAATTATGTCTAAGTAATATATGTATAATATACCACAATTTCATCACCAAAGGTGAGGAAAAGGATCAAGAGATAGCATATAGCTAGTATACAATATAGTTGTTAGTAGTTAGAATTTGTTAGTCATTTTCGGTTACTGTTTGGATAACTTCAAGAGATTGTTAGGTTCTGATATTTTACACACAAGTACTTCCATGTGTTAGGAAACGTTTGACATAGATTCATGATTTTTGGATCAACATAAGTACATAAAATGACACTTGACAAAAACAGTGACAGAAACACGTAGCTGTTGCACACTGTTTTTGTAAAAACTTTTTGAGGGTTCAAAACTTAATATTTTTCGGTGATTCCAGTGGGGTTTGATTCCCAACTCATAAAGGTAATTTCCAGAAAAAGAATCACTGTATTTGGATCATTTTTGAGAGAGTTATGGCCTTGCAAAGTCAGTAGAAATTTCTGACAGCAAGCTGATGAAAAAGGTCTTTTATATAAAAGCTATTTTCTCATTGGTTCTTCAAAAGATTTTGTTCTTTTTGTCAAGACACGATTTTTACTCAACTAAATCACATATTTTCAGATGAAATCTTTGCTTTTTAATCATCCCAAGCAACATGCAAGGAACCAAGAACACTTATCTTGATAAAACATTTCCAAAATTTGTTGTTTTTGAGCTTTTGTAAACACATGCATACCAAACATTCTTAGGTCACTAATATGGGTTTGATTATGGATTCATCACCCTTTTTAATGACATGCAAGATGTCATGGTGATGGATCTACAAACATTAGATCGCCTAGAGTTGGATTTAGCAAGAAGAAGATGAAAACTTAGAGTTTTAAGAAGATAAAACTTTGAAAGAGAAGAGAAAGTTGTAGGAGGATGATTAAAGGAAGTTACAAAAATGTTTTTACCTTGGTTTCTTGAAGATATGTGGCTGATCTTGGAAGCCTTGGAGAGGAGAATTCTTGAGAGAATATGGAGGTTTTGAGAGAAGGGTTTGTGAGGTGAGTGAAGAGTGAAAATGGAGAGGGAGAGGGGGTATTTATGGAGTGAGAAAGAGAGGTTAGGGTGGTGTGTGTGTGTGTGGCCGGTTTTGGGGAGAGGGGAAAGGAGTGTGTGGAGTGTGGTTTTGTATAAAATGATTGTGTTTGTATTTAAATTAAATTTTTATTTAAATCTTTTAATTAATTGAATTATTAGATATTCTTAATTAATTGTTATTGATAATAATACTAGTTTAATTTGCTAGTATTTATTTTGTAAGGTATATGTATATAAGTATATATATATTTAAGTGTATTCATATTTTTAATTGGCATTTTATGAGATGTATGGATAATTTCCTAAATTGAGGGATTTTAGACTGGATTTCTAAATTTTCCCTACTGTGTCGGGTTTACTGCTAAAACTAGACAGTGTGACATAGAACAACTGTATCTGACATAATTAGTGCAGTTCTAACCTGAACGCAATTTTGACGGTTGTCACAGTCTCCCCCGGTTAAAAGAATTTCGTCCCGAAATTCAAGAACTTTCGTCCGTAACCGGTTGTTTAGCAAATAAGTGAGGATACTTATGTTTCATGTAATCCTCTCGTTCCCATGTGTACTCAGGCCCACGCCTTGTGTTCCAATGAACTTTCACTATTGGAATCTTGCTTTGCCTAAGACGCTTGACCTCTCGGTCAAGTATTTCGGTTGGTTTTTCTACCATGCACAGTTTCTCATTGATTTGGACTTCCTCCAAAGGTACGGTTATTTCCTCGTTGACTAGGCATTTCTTCAGATTGGATACGTGAAAGGTGTTGTGAATTGCACTTAGTTCCTTTGGCAATTCCAGTCTGTATGCTACTGGTCCGATTCTTTCGGTGATTTTGAAGGGTCCAATGTATCGAGGGCTCAACTTTCCTCGTTTTCCAAATCGGACGGTTCCCTTCCAAGGGGATACTTTCAGAAATACTCTATCTCCAATCTGAAACTCTAACGGTTTCCTACGGTTGTCAGCATAGCTCTTTTGACGATCTTGAGCTGCTTTGAGTCTATCCCTGATGATTGCGATCTTGTCGGTGGTTTCTTGTACAATGTCTGGACTAGACAATTGTCTATCTCCAATCTCCAACCAACAAAGAGGTGATCGGCACTTGCGTCCATACAGTGCCTCATATGGCGCACACTTGATACTAGTGTGATAGCTATTGTTGTAGGAAAACTCAACTAATGGCAAGTGGTTATCCCAACTTCCTCCGAAGTCTATCACGCATGCTCGAAGCATGTCTTCCAACGTTTGAATGGTTCGCTCGCTCTGGCCGTCTGTTTGGGGATGATAGGCGGTACTTAAATTCAACTGCGTTCCCAATGCTCTTTGAAGTGACTGCCAAAATCGAGACGTGAAACGGCTATCTCTATCTGAGATGATAGAAATCGAGACTCCATGTCGCGTAACAATTTCCTTGATGTAGATCTGAGCCAGTTTTTCCATCTTGTAGTCTTCTCGAATCGGTAGGAAATGTGCAGATTTCGTGAACCGATCGACTATAACCCAAATTGAGTCGTGCCCTCAGGCAGTTCTTGGCAATTTGGTTATAAAATCCATGGTTATTTGTTCCCATTTCCACTAGGGAATCTCTGGTTGTTGAAGCAAACCAGATGGTTTCTGATATACAGCTTTGACTTTTGAGCAAGTTACACATTTTCCTACGTACACAGCAATATCCTTTTTCATTCCTGGCCACCAATAATATTCCCTTAAATCCTTATACATCTTATCCGCACCAGGATGAATTGAATATCGTGACTTGTGAGCTTCGTGCAGGATTATCTCCCGTACGTCGTTAGCTTTTGGGATCCAAACTCTATCCTTAAAATAACGTACTCCATCCACCTTAGTCTCAAATCTGCTTTCTATGCCGTGAAGGGTTTCGTCCTTCAAGTTTTCCGTTTTCATTGCTTCGGTCTGAGCTTCAAGAATTCGAGTCTTTAAGCTTGTTTGTACAAGAGCTCCCATTGCTCGTACACGTGAAGGTTTTGTCCTTTCCTTCCTACTCAAGGCATCAGCCACTACATTGGCTTTACCTGGATGATAACGAATATCACAATCGTAATCACTGAGTAGTTCTACCCATCTTCTTTGTCTCATGTTTAGCATTTTCTGGTCTAGAATATGCTGAAGACTTTTATGATCGGTGAAGATGGTACACTTAGTGCCGTACAAATAATGTCTCCAAATCTTTAGAGCAAAAACCACAGCTCCGAGCTCTAAATCGTGTGTGGTATAGTTATTCTCATGAACTTTCAGTTGTCGCGAAGCGTATGCTATCACCTTGTCCTTTTGCATTAATACGCAACCTAATCCTTGATGAGACGCGTCGCAATATACCACAAAGTTATCGGTTCCTTCCGGTAACGCCAGAATCGGTGCATTGCACAACTTTTTCTTCAAAAGTTGAAATGCCTTCTCTTGTGATTCTCCCAAATAAATTTACTATCCTTTTGGGTCAGTGTTGTGAGTGGTTTAGCGATTTTGGAGAAATTTTCAATAAATCGCCTGTAATACCCTGCCAATCCCAGAAATTGACGAATTTCTGTTGGCGTTTTGGGAGCTTCCCATTTCTTAACGGCTTCTACTTTGGCTGGATCTACGTGAATTCCTTTTTCTCCAATTACGTGCCCAAGAAAGTGTACTTCTCTAATCCAAAATTCGCACTTAGAGAATTTGGCGTACAATTTATGTTCCTTAAGGAGTTCTAGAATTACGCTTAAATGCTGCTCGTGATCCTCCTTACTTCGAGAGTAAATCAGAATGTCATCTATAAATACTATCACAAACTTGTCAAGGTATGGTCGGCATACCCTGTTCATTAAATCCATGAATACTGCTGGAGCATTGGTTAAACCGAAAGGCATAACCAAAAACTCGTAGTGTCCATAACGGGTCCTAAAGGTTGTCTTAGGAATGTCCTCCTCTCGAACTCTTAATTGATGATAACCTGATCGAAGATCAATCTTAGAAAAATACGTTGCGCCTTGCAACTGGTCGAATAAATCGTCTATTCGAGGTAGAGGATATCGGTTCTTGATCGTCAACTTGTTCAATTCCCTATAGTCGATGCACATCCGCAGCGATCCATCCTTTTTCTTAACGAGCAGAACTGGAGCTCCCCAAGGTGAAGAACTTGGCCTAATAAAGTCCTTGTCCAACAGTTCCTGAAGTTGGCTGGACAACTCTTGCATTTCGGCAGGTGCTAAACGATAGGGTGCCTTAGCTACAGGCGCTGCTCCGGGTATATGGTCAATTTGAAATTCAACTTGTCTAAACGGGGGCAGTCCTGGCAATTCGTCAGGAAACACTTCCGGGTGATCCTTTACCACGGGAATGTCTTGAATTTGCCTTTCCTTGGACTTCTTCTCGTCTATGAGTGCCAAAAATGCAATACATTTCTTCCTCAAATACTTACGAACCTTAATACTTGACACCAACTCTACGCTTCTTCCAACTTTGTGTCCTTGTATTACTAGGGTTTCTGCGTCTTGCAAAGGTATTCTAACCGACTTATCAAAACAGCAAATCTCCGCTCGATTCTTAGATAACCAGTCCATGCCTATAACTATGTCAAAACTCCCCAATTCGATAGGAATAAGATCAATGCTAAACAATTTATCGGCTAGATTTAAAGTACAATCTAAGATTACATCTTTAGCCTTAAATTTGTGACCATTAGCAACCTCAATAATATAAGCATCCGACATTCTCCTAGATTCCAAGTTAATTAGTGGTCTAAACTCCAATGAAATAAAGCTTCTATCCGCCCCAGTGTCAAATAATACTGATGCATAGTGGTTGTTTATGAGAAACGTACCTGTCACCACGTTAGGGTCGCGACGTGCTTCGTCAGCTCCAATGACAAATGCCCGTCCTCGAGCCTGTCCTCCTTGGTTTCCCTGATTGACTTGTCTCGTCTGGTTCCCCTTGTAGTTAGTGTTCGGTTTCCTCCCAAACTTCGGGCAGGTGTTCCGGTAGTGATCCGGACTTCCACATTCATAACAAGCCCTCCTTCCTTCCATAGGGCCCTTTCCGCTTTTACAGAACTTAGCGGGATGACCTAGCCGCTTACAGTTATCACAGAGGATGCAAGCTCCCTCGTGATGGTAGTTACACTTGTTGCACTTAGGGAGTGAACCCTTGTATTGCCCTGGGTCCTCTATGCTTACTCCGAAGTTTCTTGCAACGCTCCTATCCTTACCTGTACTACCAAAGGGTTTCTTTCCTGACTGATACTCTGGCTTCCTCTTATGGCTAGCACTACCAGATGATAGAGTTCCTGCTCTCACAGCATCGTTCGTTAGGGTAGTTGCCATTGCTACAACTTCTTGAATTGTGGTCAGCTTTGCCGAGGTAACCATTCCTCGAATTCCCGGTGCTAGTCCCCATAAGTATCGGTCAATTCTCTTACTCTCGGGAGTGACCATGTGAGGTACCAGTTTTGCAAGTTCGTGGAAACGAGCTGTGTATCGATCTATGTCAGCTCCGATCATAGTATGGTTCCAGAATTCAACTTCTAGCTTCTGGAGTTCACTCTTTGGGCAGTACTCCTCAATGAGCAACTCTTTGAATTCCTCCCATGTGAGCTTGTAGGCATCTTCCCTTCCACGGGTCTGAACCTGGATATTCCACCAAGTTAGTGCCCTACCTTGGAGTTGACATGTAGCATATTCCACCTTGCGGTCCTCCGAACACTTGCTAATATGGAGCACCGACTCCATGCTATCAATCCATGTAAGCAATCCTACGACGCCTTCCTTTCCATGGAATTCTTTGGGCTTACAAGACATAAAGGTCTTGTAGTTACATCCGGTATCGTTATTACTCGAGCTTCCTCCACTACCTCCTTGGTTTCTTGGGATTGCATTGAGGCCGGCGGTTACTTGTGAGACGATGTTAGGTATGGCTTCTTGAATGCGTTGTGCAATGATTCGTGCGATGTCGGGCGTTTGGTTTTCGGGGGTATCTTCCGTGTGACGTGTAGACCTTCTTGGAGGCATGATTCTAAAACATATTTGTAGAAGAAATTTGTTTTAGTATAGTTTGTAAAGTCTTTGAATTCGTATTTTCAAAAAGTTTAAGATCAACAAGTTTTCATTCGGATATTTGAGCAATAAGTAAAGTGTAGAGTAATTAGACAATTTAACTAAAAACTTCCCAGACATTTTCATTAATTTTTGGTGGTTTTACAAAATTTCCGGCGTGTATCATATACCGGTACAATTTTAAATGGAAGTACAACTTAAAATAAATGATAAGTAATAAAATATTTTCTCCAAAAGATCATTCCCCATGCCAAACCCGTTCATACTATGCCAAGTATGCTCCTAGCACGAGTAGAAACAACAACAACATTAGCACCATTCCTACAACCAAGCTTGTAGCTTGAGCCCTTGAAGCCATCTCTCTCGCCATTCTTGCACTATCTCTTGCTTGCGTCGACACGACGGTTAGTTGGTGCGTGAGTTCTACTAGCTCTGTTAGAACTTGAGCTTGATGAGTCACTCTGACTTGACATCCATGCAACTCGGTTGTCATGGCCCGAATGTGTTGATCCCTTGCTATTCCTAACTCAGTCAAGCGTCCAATCGGTACGCCGGGGACAACCCTTGATGGTTCTGGCGCCTCGGGACGAGGAGTTGCTAGCGTGACTCTCCTAGGGATCGGAACACTTTTCCTAGCCGTTTGACGGATACGAAGTCCTCCGGACGACGGTTGTACGATTATTGGAGTGGGTCTTGGTAGAACCGTGTTGGGTGATACTCTCGGTCCATCGTATGGGTCTCGTTCGCTCGACACCTCGGGTTCCGAGTCCGTGCTATTGTAGGGGTCATCTTCTTGTCGGTTGCTAGACGGGATATCTTGCGATCGCCCCGTGTTGTGGCCCGATGCATTGGTTGAGTATGACGCGGGAGTGTAAGAAGGATTTGATGACGACGACATAGTGAAACTGAAGCAAAAGTGTACTTAGTAACCTATCGCATAAAGGATGTATCCTATCCTACGCCATGTCTATGTTCTAAGCATGCTCCTAACGAGTGTATGTAAAAATCGACATACTCCTACTATAACCATTTCTAGTCTCGCATTAACCTACCTTAATCAAACATAGGTGATCAGGCTATGTTTAATTGAAGTCTGTTAATGCCATTCTAGACTTAGTTATACTAGTAGTAAGTTTAAATGTTTTCATGTCAGTTTTTGGACAATTGGTTATAGTTGGGTTTTTCCGATGAAAGACCGGCGTTCTCTATAACCTTTGGCTCTGATACCACTTCTGTCACACCCCGCTAAAGCGGAAACACGGGATGTCACAGTTAATGTTTCAAAAGCAATAGGTAGAAGACAACACCAACTCATCACATCAAAATAGTACCAATACAACGAGTTTTAAAAGAAAATACAACTTGTCCATAAAAACGTAAAGTACAATGACATGATGAAATAATTTGATGACGCTAAAGTGATGCCTTCTAAAGTGCGTCCTTACTTGCTATTTCCTGAAAAGCATGTAAAAGAGAGTGTCAACTAAAAATAGTTGGTGAGTTCATAGGTGTTGGTATACGCAAAAATGTAGTATAAGTTGTACGATATTGTTTTGTAACGCATGCTCATGGTATATATAAAAAAAAATATGTAATGTAATGTGTAATGCCTCAGAGGTAGCAAACTAAGCCATTACTAAGCCTCATGACCTTGTATTCATTTGCCCCGAGTCATCATGTCCTATCATTAACATGGCAGTGTAGTAATTAATGCACCATGTTTTTATCGTAGGTGGGTGGTCAACCAAATAACGTTATCCATAATTACCATGGCTCACACGCATGTGAGTTAATAAGTAATGTTAAGAGTGTTGGGGACTTTTTGTATATGATAGTTGCAAACTTAGAAGCTTTCACATGTGCATATGTACCATAAAGAGCGTTAAACATGCGTAAAAGTTCGGAAATAAAACAATTTATTTCGAATAAAGTTTTGAATCATGTTCTTCACCCCAAAATATGTAAAACAGTAAAAAGGGTTACGAAGACTGATAATGTTGAAATAATAGTAACATGCTTTTCACCCCAAAATGTATAAAACAGTAAAAAGGGGCTATGAATACTCACGGTGGTTTGCGTAGGTGTTTCCCGAATGCGTAATGTGATTCCGAAATGAGATCCTACTTCGATCCTACGAATGTAAGGACACTAGTAAGATTCTAGGTTCTAGACTTTGGTCGCTTTAAATCTCCATCTCATCATAAAATGCCTTTGTTGTTAAATTTGTATGTTGTTAAATGTTCTTTAATAGTTCATACTTAGAAAGAACGTTACATGTGATGGTTTAAAATTACCGAAGTGTTGTAGAGGTGATAACGAAAAATAAATGTTTAGGTCCATATGTAAATATGGTTTAGGTCATGTGTATTATGTATGTATGTACCACAATTCCATCATAAAAGATAAGAAAAGTTAGTAGTTAGATGTTAGATGTTAGATGTTAGATGCGTAAATGAAATGCGTAAATAAATACGTATAGATATATTCCACAATTCCACCATGCAAATGGTGAAACGGGTAGAGTTAGATTAGTAATATATGTATAATATACCACAATTTCATCACCAAAGGTGAGGAAAAGGATCAAGAGATAGCATATAGCTAGTATACAATATAGTTGTTAGTAGTTAGAATTTGTTAGTCATTTTCGGTTACTGTTTGGATAACTTCCAGAGATTGTTAGGTTCTGATATTTTACACACAAGTACTTCCATGTGTTAGGAAACTTTTGACATAGATTCATGATTTTTGGATCAACATAAGTACATAAAATGACACTTGACAAAAACAGTGACAGAAACACGTAGCTGTTGCACACTGTTTTTGTAAAA
This sequence comes from Saussurea involucrata, assembly GCA_033807775.1. NCBI lineage: Eukaryota > Viridiplantae > Streptophyta > Magnoliopsida > Asterales > Asteraceae > Saussurea > Saussurea involucrata. The sequence continues at coordinate 93,546,704 of CM066314.1, forward strand.
ACTTTTTGAGGGTTCAAAACTTAATATTTTTCGGTGATTCCAGTGGGGTTTGATTCCCAACTCATAAAAGTAATTTCCAGAAAAATAATCACTGTATTTGGATCATTTTTGAGAGAGTTATGGCCTTGCAAAGTCAGTAGAAATTTCTGACAGCAAGCTGATGAAAAAGGTCTTTTATATAAAAGCTATTTTCTCATTGGTTCTTCAAAAGATTTTGTTCTTTTTGTCATGACACGATTTTTACTCAACTAAATCACATATTTTCAGATGAAATCTTTGCTTTTTAATCATCCCAAGCAACATGCAAGGAACCAAGAACACTTATCTTGATAAAACATTTCCAAAATTTGTTGTTTTTGAGCTTTTGTAAACACATGCATACCAAACATTCTTAGGTCACTAATATGGGTTTGATTATGGATTCATCACCCTTTTTAATGACATGCAAGATGTCATGGTGATGGATCTACAAACATTAGATCGCCTAGAGTTGGATTTAGCAAGAAGAAGATGAAAACTTAGAGTTTTAAGAAGATAAAACTTTGAAAGAGAAGAGAAAGTTGTAGGAGGATGATTAAAGGAAGTTACAAAAATGTTTTTACCTTGGTTTCTTGAAGATATGTGGCTAATCTTGGAAGCCTTGGAGAGGAGAATTCTTGAGAGAATATGGAGGTTTTGAGAGAAGGGTTTGTGAGGTGAGTGAAGAGTGAAAATGGAGAGGGAGAGGGGGTATTTATGGAGTGAGAAAGAGAGGTTAGGGTGGTGTGTGTGTGTGTGGCCGGTTTTGGGGAGAGGGGAAAGGAGTGTGTGGAGTGTGGTTTTGTATAAAATGATTGTGTTTGTATTTAAATTAAATTTTTATTTAAATATTTTAATTAATTGAATTATTAGATATTCTCAATTAATTGTTATTGATAATAATACTAGTTTAATTTGCTAGTATTTATTTTGTAAGGTATATGTATATAAGTATATATATATTTAAGTGTATTCATGTTTTTAATTGGCATTTTATGAGATGTATGGATAATTTCCTAAATTGAGGGATTTTAGACTGGATTTCTAAATTTTCCCTACTGTGTCGGGTTTACTGCTAAAACTAGACAGTGTGACATAGAACAACTGTATCTGACATAATTAGTGCAGTTCTAACCGGAACGCAATTTTGACGGTTGTCACAGTTCCGGACTGAGCTCGACAAGGTAAAATCTCTACTTAAGGGGAAGGAAAAGATGGTAGAACCCGAAACCGCACCTATCCCTCCACCGACACCCGCTCAACCAACATTTTCGGTGGACACCTTGAAGACCATGCTCCTAGCCAAACTTCTCCAGACTATAGATACCGACTCCTCGACTGAAGCAGATCTTATTTATGTTCTTCGATCACAATCATCTGCTCAGTCGTCTTCCGTCAACACTCGTATGGATCGGCTTGATGCGACTCTCAAGGAAGTTCAGCAAGCTCTAACCACTTTATCCGAGAGAGTCGCCTCCTTGGAAGAAACCTGCAAGAGTCAAGTCGGCGGACTAAAGCGAAGGCACGATGATCAGGATGATCCTGATCACCGTGAGGGGGAGAATAAAAGACAGCGATTAGCCGAGTCCGCCCCGATCCTTACTGATACTACTACAACAGTTCAAACGGAACCATAAACTGTGGCAACTGCAACCGAAGACGAACCTGAAGCCCAGTTTAGCTTAGCTGAGATGGTTATAGACATGGATATCTCAGACGACGAAGACCCAACGGTTGAAAAGCCCGAGGGAGAATCACAGGAATTGGTCACCTATTCTGCATCAGAAAGGCCTGCATTTGATCTGATTGATCCAGATTCCAAGATCGACCTCGAGACTGAAAATGCATGGTACGAAAAAGCCGCCAGTGCAATAAATCTCCAGGTAAATCTGATATTTCCTACTGATGAAGACGACAACGTTGATTATACCAGCTTCTGCTACAAAATTTGTATGGTACACCTGCCCACACTACATAAGCTCCCGAGACTTCTACTATACCACCGACATCTCCTCAACAACCAACAGCTTCTGACCATCCTCCTCCTCCATAGCAACAAATCCGATGGGAGAAGATCATGATCCTTATTCCTCACCTGGAGGAATCACTGAATAAGCTCTATGTTCACAGGTTATGCCCCCATCGAGCCAACATTCTGCCTTGGAATTTCCAAATCCGACCCGGAATACCAAAGCCAGCACTTAAATGCCATGAAGCGGTGTCTGCCAGTTAGCCAAGTCCAAACTAAGCACAAAATCACTGAAGTGCTCAACATCCAAACACGTCGAATTCTTAAAGTCATGTTTCCAGTATTCACCGTCCGACGCGAAGACGGAAATGAATGGATATTTTCCGAAACTGACTTTAAGAACCTCGGACCGTTCGACTTTCAAGCTCTAATGAAAGACCTCCGAACCAGAACCATCCGACCACTTCACGTAACTAAAGCGCTCGAGGCTGTTTGTCGATTCCTGATTCGCACAATCATGATGTCCTACCTCACAGACTTCAAATGGGAATCGAGAACAGAGCAAAGAAGGTAAACCTGCTGAAACCGAACATGAAAGCACCTGAGCTGAAGATGTATCCTGAGAACGCACTGCTTCTAGAACCAGAATTTAGGATTGTATACCACAATGATCATAAAGAAAAGAGGTTTCTCTGCTTCAGCCAGGTCGACAGATTCTGCGATGGCACACTCCTCAAAGTCAGAGATGCTCTTCGTAACATCATCACTTATGAATCCGAAAATCGAAAAACGTCGTTTGTCCCCAATTCAAATGAGACAACCGCACGTAATACCTTAGAAGTGATTGAAGACCGCATCGACTACCGCCGAGCCATCTGAATGTTTGAGATCCACTTTGCGCTCCGAAAGACATATGTCGAGAACTGGCGCGAACTCGAACTTCAATTCAAAGGGGGAAATTGTTAGGGTCAAAATCAGGTTGAATAGAAGTTCAATGGTTAATTTGTTATTTATATTTTTGAGCCTTTAATGTGTAAAGGGCCATGGGCTTGAATGATATGGGCCCATGGTATATAATGTCTTGTAAGCCTTAGTTTTGAGGCTAGTTGTCGTATTTCACTTTCAATTGAATTGTAATTCTCTCTGATTAATGAAAGTTATCTGGATGACGTATTGAAATCATACTGATTGTAATGTACATATTGATTTCTACTGTTCGTTGCACTGATCTGGAACTCACACTTCATCCAATAATCAGCGCTACTCCACTTCTTCCAACAAGCGCCATTTTGCCAAGGATTGTAGAAAGCCCGTCTTGAAAAACTCACACTACTACAAAGCCAAACTTCTTCTAGCAGAACAGAAAGAGGCAGGAGAAGCTCTATTTGTTGAAGATGACCACTGGCTGGCTCGTTCTGATAGTGAAAGCGATTCTGAAGATGCTGATGCTTTCATGGGCTACCATTATCCTCCATCAGAAAAGGCGAATTTGTGTCAGATATGTGAACCTATTCATCAAAGCTTAATCAAACAGATGCAACCACTTGTTGAACGAATAGATTCTTATAAGGCCACCACCAATGAACAACTGCTTGAGATTAACTCGTTAAAAGAAAAGCTAGATGTTCAAAAGCGGATAACTGAAAAATACAAGTCCGAAAATGCTAATCTAAAAGAAAAATGTACAAATCTTTCAATAGCACCTAAGGACTTAAGGGCCAAGATATCTGAATTAAATCTAAAACTTGATCAGCGTAAGAATGAGAAAGCATAGATTGTTTATCAATGCTCCTCTCTCCAAATCCAACACAAGGAGTTTGTTTCTAAAATAACTGATCTTGAAACCAAACTTCACAAAAGAGGTCAAACTGATCAGACCATTCACATGAACAAACCCAAGGAATTCACATACTTTAACAAGAAATGGGGAATTGGATACGATAACGCATAGTACTTGAAAAAGATTTTGACCAAAAGACCGACTCTTTATCACTTTGGTTTTCTCGGTCAGGACAAAAAGTATCCCGAATATAAAATCAAATGGACTGGTCCTCTTAAAAAGGAGAAAGAAGAGGAAACTGAGGAATACAAGTGCGCACACACCACTAAAATGCAACTACCTTTTGTGTATGAGCCTATGAACTACTCGTACAAGAAAAACCCAAAGAAATACATCTCAAATGACTACTTTGACGGCTATAAGGTTGCGACGCCCAAGGATTCCTCCAAAAGGGATGAGGCCCAAGCACCTGAACCCAAAACTGAGACGGACGAGTTTAAACTCTATGTTCCTCCTCTCATTTTGGAATCAAAAATAGTCGAATTAAAGGAGATACTCGAGAGGGAAAGAACCAGTTTTCAAAAGGAAAAGCAAGCGCTTATAACTGAACTTAAGAAAGTCAAATCCGTAAAAACCGAATATGTGTCGGATGAAGGTCAGTAACTCCTTCGAAATGAAATCAATCGGCTCACATCACAACTGTCTGCTTTGGCAATTGAAGTGATGCAAGAGCAAGTGAGTATATGTCAAATCCAAGAGAAGCTTGACCTACTCCAAAACGAAAAGCAGATTTCAACCGAAACTTCCTCAATCTCTTCCGATACATCTTCGTGTAAAGCTTTTATTGGAAAAACTTCTTCACGAAATGGTAAAGAGTCTCAAGATGAGTGTGTTATAAATGATCTAAACTCTGATTTTTTAAACGCTTCCGCACCAGATCTTTCTAAAAACACAGATTCTAAGTGTTCCTCGTCTTCCTTAGACAGTCTTGATCCCCTTGTCCCTGACATTGATTTTTCAAAGTTCATGAATTCCGATGAAGGTTCAGATGAAGAGTTTGAATGTTTTCCATTTGACAAACCTCTTCCAAGCAACACTGATTTTCTTACCAAAGTGGTAAATCATCCGGTCAAATTTCTTAAAGGCGAATGTTCTTCAAAACTCAAGACCAAATCTGTGAACGACGTTTCTAAAACTGATTCTCCTTTTCAAAAACGTTCACAGCCGCAGCAAAAGATCGGTCGACCAAACGATAGACATCCTTCCTACTCAAACTCAACTGATCATACCTTTAATGACATTTCAGATATTAATGGTCAGAGAAAAAGGTTCAAACAAGTTTAGGTAGTGAAAAAGTCAAATGAAAGCAAAGCGAATACAAAGTCATTTAAGTCAGTTTCGCATGTTAGGACACACAATCATAATCATGATGCTTTTAATTATCGTACTTTTGTTGAACAAAAGGTGAAGTTTCCCTTAAGAGTTTACTCAATTCAACAGTTGCTTCAACTTTCTCATGATTGTATCTGTTGTTCTACATGTGGTTCGAATGATTTTGTTGACCGTAAATATTCTTATCATTGGTACGGTACGTATAGTATCCCCGATCCTCACTATAATAGGGCATCTAACCGTCAAGGATCCATCAATGGATGGATACCAAAATCCTTCTAATTTATTTTGCAGGAACGTCATGTGCGCTTAGTTCAGAACATTCTATTCACATGACTGCATTCGAAGGTTATGCCACATTTGAGGGGGAGTACTATTCTATGAAAGGTAAGTGAACTTCAACTGAATTCAAAGACCGTGGTAATTCATTCTAAATAACTTACTTGTGTTTGTTATTCTCCAATTCGAATCTCCATGATTGCCACGTCCAATATTTTCTTGACTTAGTTATTTCCATGTCTCTCATATGTTTGTTGATTTATCGATGGAAATACACTCGTTTGAATTCCTAGTTGTTTTCCAAGATCGCTATTTCTTGTAAATGATTCAATTCTTTTCTGATATGTTAATTGTGACTTGTTCTTCACAATTAAACTTTCTAATCATTGTTTCATTTTTGAACATAATGTGCTTACTGAGTCATTATGTTTAGCGCTAGATCTTGTTTCTTGAAATTTTATATTTCAAATGATTTTTATGACTTTTGAACAATTCAGTTCAGAACTCGTTCTTAAAAGCATGACTTCTGATCATCTCAGATCAGGACTCGTTTTTTAAAGTTTTGACTTCTAAACATTTCAGTTTAGAACTCGTACTTCACTGTTTACTAAACTGTTATAATCGATGCATGAAATGAGTGTTAGGAATTACATCGTTTCTATGGTCTATCTAGAACCGGAAGGACCTACCTAAGAAACACATCCCTTTTAGACAACAGTGGTGGGTCTAGTTTGAAAGACGAGTTTGGAGTGAAAAGAGTATGGTGAGGATGTGACACGACTTAAAAGAATTATTGGTCCTTACCAAACCGAGTCAGTTATCCGGGTAACCACACAATCTATTCATTCTCGCTCTTTGGAGATAAATATTGAAACAGACATGGACCTAGTGTCGATAACTCGTGTCACCCCACCCAGCCACTCAAGTGTCTCACAACAGATGCTTGTTTCATAAATTCACATAGATTTAGCACATAATCTATCTATTCCTCACTCGGAGGTCTTAGATATTGAAAAGGGAAGACATCAGCTCCGGTCTCCGAACTTCATATTCTTATCACTGTGTAAATTGATTTTAATTTGCATCCCAAGTTAAATCAATATTCGAGCCTAACAGATATAATTTAATTCTTTCACACATGCACGAGTCTTTGTGATTCCAGTTGCATATCTTCGTGATATTGTCGGAACAGTTGGAGAAATAATTTTTAAAATTTTATTTCAATGATAACTGGAAGTCCTATCAGAGATACCCCATCGCCAACTCTGAACATAGGCCACATAATTATTTTTGAAAGTACAGGATCTAATCTTACAATCAATGTAGAAAGCAGTAATTGAGAAGTTGTATGATCAAGCCCAATTGTATTCAATGATGAACAGAATTACAAATCTAAGAGAGAGAGAATCTCAAAGATTACAAAGAATGAATACAAAGATATACGGGAAAATCAATCAGTTAGCAACGTAGTGCTAACCACTCTATTTATACTGCAACGGACATGTTAAAGCTACAGTACAAATAAGAACGACTAATAAGAACATAACACGTGTCCTAATTAGTTTACTAAATACTAAGTAAAGTATGTAGTCATAAGTTCTGAACAGGTAGTTCAGAACTTCTGAACATTCTTCTGATAACGCTTCTCAGAGCTTCTGACTCTTTCTCTCAGAACTCTGACTTCTCTTCTCAGATCTCTGACTCCTCTACTCAGAACATATGAGTCTTCTTATCAGATCTTCAACACTTGGTTTATTGACAAAACTTCAGATCTAACAATCTCCCCCTTTTTGTCAAATAAACTTGAATTTAGCATCATCCAGGTCTTTCAGAGCAGGAACGATTTTCTGAAGTAGCATATTTCTCAGATTAAGCCTCTTATCAATTTTGACAATGATTTCTTGAATAATTTCAACTTGCTGATTGATTACTTCTTGAATTATATTTGCTTCCTTCACTTTCAGCATCTTTTTCTCCAAATTATGCTTTATGATTCTTAAAGTTCCAGAACAGTATTTTGCAGTTTCCTTTGCTCTGAAGAAGATCTTTCCACTTTTGTTTTTCAAAAATACTCCCAAATCTGGATATTTGTGAACACTTCCAGTCTTTAACACCTTTTTCTGTTCATGATTTGTGTTGGGATTTGCCAGATAAACACATGGCTTTTATAAGTACAAAGCTATTTGGAAATATGTATAACAGTACCACCTTAAGATGTAGAACATGGCCTCAATCACCACACTTCTTGCCTTCCTTTCATTTCTGTCTTTGCTTTACTCTTTGAAGCATAGAAAGCTGTGTAATCTGTAGAAGTCAACCACTGATAGTTTCTCAAAATCTGCATCAGTAAAATAATAAACCTTGCCATCTTCTCTCAGAACTTCAAAGGATAAGTACTCCATCTTTCTGAATTTCTTAACCTTCAATTCTCTGATTCCAATGATTAGAAAATCTGAGTAAACAGCTTGCTTTGTTTTGCCAAGACATCTTAATTTTTCAGCCAACCAGATCTGAGTCTCCTTAGGTCTATCATAATACACATCCAAGAATTGTACTTCTTTTGGTTTGAAGAACTCAGGCAAATCAAATTCAAGAAAATATCCATTTAGATCAATGGATATTTCATCTTCTTTGGGTTCAGACTGTTCAGCTTGATCAAAACTAGTTATCTGCACATTCTGAGGTGTTGTGTTCTGGACTTCTTCAACTTCATCTGACAGAATTTCATTCACTTCATACTCAGCAGGAAACACAAAATCATTATGAAGAATCTTTTTGGGATTCACCTCAGATAGCAACCATTCACTACAGTTTCTGATTTTTCTTCTAAGATCCAACCTCCTCTTCACAGAGTTCATACATCTCTTCTTTAAACTCTCTCTTTCAGTTTCCACACTTAATTCCATTTTAATCAATAACCAATTCAGAATTGCATCACTGTACTTCACCAACTCTTTTAATCTGAACATTTCAAGCCTTTCGTGAACTGTATATGTGAACCCTTCTGTCTCCATTCCTTCATTCACAAATCCCTTCAAATATAAACCAATTTCTGTTTTCTTTGTGGGAGAACTCAGATTACATTTCTCTTTTCTTTCTTCAATAGCTAATTGGAAGTCATACAAGTGTATATTTCTGACATAGATACCCAGAAGTCTTCTGCATTCAATTTCCATCAAGGCTTCTTCAGTGCTGGCAAAGAACTTGACTAGAAAGATCTGATCATCAAGAGTCAATCTGTGAAAATCAAAAGTAGACATGGAAACCTTTGTATTTCTTTCTTTCAGTACTTCCATTCTAACAAACATTAAACCATTGAATTCTTCTTGTTGAAACATCAGAACTTTCTCAATTCTTTTCTGAATATGCAGTTTTGAGTCAGGAACTCTGAATCTGTTAGAAGCTTCTGAGTAGACTATCTGAGCTCTGTCATCCATAAAACCATCAATATTACTTTCCAAAAGCTCATACTCTCCTTCTGTCTAGTAGAGATTATCATATATTTCCTCAGGAAAAATATCATCATGAAATTGTCTGGCTAATGGCACATCACTTAACTCTAGGATGAAATCACATACAGGTTCTTCTAGTCTTTGCAAGTTAATCTTTGGGATCTCAATTGGTTTTCTGAATACATACTCAGAAGGCATAAAGTATTCTTTCACTTTCACATACTCTTCTTCTGTATTTAACTCATCACAAAAGTTAGATATAAAATCATCTTCAAAATCCTGAGTATAATTCACAGTTCTGTCTTCTTCTCCCATTAGATCAATAGGTCTTACCATTTTTATTCCTTGCTGAACTTTTTAAACATTCAAAGCTCTGACTAAATTATTATGCATCCTTCTGATCAACTCTTCACTTAACCTCCTTTCTTCTAATTCAGAATCCGTCATATTTTCTTTGTTATACACCACAATATCTGTACACATGTTGACCACTTCACTTTCCACTGTCTTTTCTGATCTCAATACAGATTCCTCAATAGCTTCAGTTTCATCTGAGTTTCCTTCCATCTCTGTGTCTAAGTTCAATTCCTCTGTTTTATCTGAATCACCACCATCTGTACTTTCCAACTCCATTTCCTCTGTATCTGAACAATCAATCTGAACTATCTGAGTTATTGCCTTTAACTTTTCTTGTGTCTGATCTTCTGAACTTTTTGTACTGGCTAAGTGCATATCTGCTATCTCAAAATCATCTATGCCAATGTCATCATCAGAACTTAACCTCTGTCTTTTCTCCCCCTTTTGATGATCATGAGGCTCATTATCATCAAACTTTCTTTTCAAGTTCTGATTAAAAATAACTTCAGGTTCAGCTTCTGCATTAGGAACAGGATCAAGAGGCTTTGAAGTAGAAGCCAATGATACACTCAGTGCTTTCAGTATAGATTCCTGCATACCTTGCATTTGTTTTAACATATCTTTTTGAAAACCAGCCATTATATCCATGATCTCCTTTTTGTGAGAATCCAAGGATTTCTTTACATCATCTACTTTGGTTTCAACAGAAATCAACTTTTTCTCCAACACAACTTTCAAATCTGACATCTCATCATTCAAATCCTCCACCTTCTTCTCCAAATTTTCTACTTTTTCCCCCATCTCCTTGTTTTGTTTCTGAATCTTTTCAAATTCAAAAGTTTCTAACAGTGAACCTGTACCAACAGATGGTCCAGTTTTCATGTGCCCAGAGGGCTCATGGCCTGTAGATAACACAAAGTCATCTTGTACAACAGATGCACTTTTGAATGAGGCTTTTGTAATGTTCACCTCACCAGGACTTCCATCCAATCCTTGACACCCAACATTAGGTATGTCTATGAATGTTGTTTCATGAATACGAAATTCCTGATTTGTGCAAGTGTCAGAAGGAATTTCAGGCTCAATATGAATAGGACTGTGATATTCAGACTCAATGTGTTGAAAAATAGATTGGGATTTATCACCTCCGTCCAAATGAGTTTGGGATGGTTCCCCGGATTTGTGTGAAACAGTAGCATGTTGAAATGCTTCTGAGTGGATATGGATGGGTTGTTCAAGATCCACCACTAGGTCCATGGTGTTTGTTTCAATATTGGACACCAAGAGATGTGAACCAATAGCATTTGTGGTTACCTGGTCAAGATTAGCTGGTTCAGAGGCATCTCTTTCTGTTTGAACCTCTGTTGACAATCTCTCATCCTCACCACTCTCATTCTGTTTTTCCTCACCAAATCTAACCAAGCTCTCAGAATTTTCCCCCTCAAGTCTCCCAGAATGTTCACCCATCTGAATATCCTCCCCCTCTCTAATTCGACTAGACTCCTCACCCCTCTTCTCAGGTTGGTCCTCTTGGGTAGGGATTTGAGGTAATTCAATTCCCATAGAGGTGCAATAAGCTTTTAAAATCTCACTCTCCCTTGGAATATAATTCCTAAGTGATTTTGGCAAAAATTTATGATTGGGATAGTTTTCAAGTCTTGTTACTGAGGTCATCTTACCCAAATAAAATGTGGGACCATGCTTCTCATTTGTTCTTCTTGAGATTGTGTTGTTTTCCTGCATGGCATACCAAATAACAATTTGCCAGTACCTTATATAAGGAATGTATGTCAGTGGAGCATCCTTTGTTTTCCTCTGAATTGCTTTCTGATTCTTCTCAAATGTATTCTTCATGTCTTCCCAAAGTATTAATGTATAGTCATAATGCCTATTCTTCACTAAGCCCTGAAAGATCTGAAGAATTTGTTTAGAACCTTGATCAGCAGAACTATTCTTCCCTGACAAACATTTATTTACTACATGAAAGAAGCAAGCCCAAATAGGTGGTAATTTGTTTCTTCTGAACAAACTGAGAGTCCTTAATCCTTCATTGTATCCTAATTTCATAAATTCTGCTATTAATTCCTCTGTTAGGGGTGAATCTTCAAAATCTGTCCTTCTTTGTACATCATATTTCTCTGGTAGATTCAGCATTTCTCTTAGTGCAGAGATAGATAAGGCAAATGTCACTCCTCCAATTTCAGACACAAACTTATTATCTTCTAATCTCAGATGTTTCCACCATTGTTGTATGTACTGAACAGGAACATTTTTGCTTCTTGTAAACCATTTTCTATAAGGATGATGTTTGAATAACTCCATGATAATTCTGTGTTCAGGTTTAAATCGACTTTCCTTAAACAATATAACACAGTTATTTTCAGACAATTTTAACCATTCACTCTCAGGAACAGGCCTTTCCACGAAAATAGGTCTATCTGACATAATCGACCCTGCAGCACTCTGTTCATGTTCAATATTAATGTTTACCTCATCTGCATTTCCTTCTGATTCATCCATTTGTTCATCTTCTATATCATTTCTTATTGTCCCTTCCTCTGCAACTCTATTTTGTACTTCATCATTTTCCGAATCGGATGAATCCATTATCGATTTTGTAGAATGTAGAGAAATCGGACCACTTCTTCGTATTTCAGACATGATTTAAGAAGAAAACAGACTCAAATAACTCTGGATTTAATTCGTATCTCACGTTTCGCTCTGGAATTTGAAAAGATTTGAAATAGGGATTTTAAGACCTATTTAAAATCCGCGAAGTTGAAAGGTTTAACGGAAAAGCGAAATCAATGTTATAACGGAGTCAACACATTTGAAATACCACAGAGGATTTAAATGAAATGCGTGGCATAATCAAACAAAAATGAAGCTGACACGTGTTAGTGGATAGAATTTTGACTCAAGTCAAAGATCTGAATAACACGCTCAGATGTTTTGACTTTTCTTTATCAGATATCTGATTGTTCTACTCAGAAGAATTTTGCCTTGTAACCAAAATGTCATTTAAAATCAACTTCTGACAAATATAAAACATTTTGATTATTCAGAAGAGGTTTGAACAGATAGAAGCACTTTTTATCATCAAAATTCTGTTCATATTATGATGATTTAAAAAATCATTTAAAATCTTATATCTGAATATGAAATTTTTTAATTCAGATATAGTTTGAATAACAAAAAAATTTATCATTAAAAGCTTGTTCTTCTTTGAATAATCAGAGGTAAAAAAATGAAAACAAATCTTTTAAGCATCACAAAATGATTTCCAAAAGAATTTTGATGCTCCCCCTTGACATGAGCATGCATTTGACTATTAATGATACATAAAGATGAGATAAAAAGATAATAGAAGAAGCATAATCCACACAGTTGAAGTATTTCAAATCAAAGATATTTCAAGTCAAAGATTCGTGAACAAAGACTGAAGATTGGGGAGAAGGATCATGTGAAGTCCAAATGTTGCTGAATTTGGTTATCTTAGTTCTGAGTGGTTATCGGAATGCGCTTACACCTAAAAGTTCAACAATGTGGATGGTTTCACATCTTTCTGATCCAAACTCTAATCGTTTCTGATTTATCTTGTTCCGAATTGATGGTTCTATATAAAGATATGAAATCCATGTTCAAGACTTGAAGACAATCTGTTGAAGATTGTATTGAAGAAGGTTGATTTTTCAAAGAAAAAGACAATGACTTTTCATGTTTGTCTGAAGATTCTTCAAAGCTGAGTTCTTAAAGAGTGTCAAAGCATATAGTTCACCGTGAACTAGTGGAGATAAAGCTATTTGAAGATGGTTTGATAGAGTGTCTGTTTGAGAAGATTGACTTTACAAAGAGCTGAAGACTGCTGTTATTTTTTTTAAATCTTGAATCCAAAGGGGGAGATTGTTAGAGCATTGTTGTATTCAAGATTTACTGTAAAGTCAATGTACTGTATTAGTTGTGATTGCCTTTATACCTTGTATGTTATGGGTATAAATAGGCTTGTCTAGACCATTTGTTAGAAACACTTAAAAACACTTTAGAAAGCTTTTGTAATCTTTTAGAAACCTTTTGTAATCCTTTGAGCTCAATACATGGATGACATATTTGCTCTCTAGATTCTCTCTCACTACATTCATATCTTATTGCTAGAGATCTGGGATTTCACAATTGGTATCAGAGCAAAACAGAAGATTCAAGCAGATCGAAGACCAAATTGAAGAATTTTTACACTAAAGCTGAAGAATTCGGATTGGGTGTTCATCACTATTCATCTGATTTTTTTAAATTTTGATCTTTTGAATCAATTTCTTGCATCACTGAACTCGGAATTGATTACTGATCATCTTTAATTCTTGGATCAACATCAAAAAACTGCACAAAATCGACAGATCTGATCAATTTTTGAAGTTTTTTCAAAAAAGTTCAAAATCACTGTTTGGATCTTAATCTGGTTAAATTGTCCGAATTGTGAATCGTGATTAACATGAAAAGTGTGCGGATTTGAATTACGAGCATTTTGATATAAGATTCATCAAAATTGATCAAGAATTGAAAGAGATATGGCAAATTAAGTGGTTCTGAAGTTCGAAGTGGTGAATTCGGATCATTCTTGGTGAATTCGGATCATTCAAAGAGAATTCGGAACATTCATAGAGAATTCGGATTGTTCTTGGCATCATAAGTGTAGAATTCGACTCAAGAAGAATTCGAATTCATAGAATTCGAATCCTATTAGATTCGAATTGTAGAGAATTCGAACCCTTGTGGATTCGAATTGGATGAATTTGAACCCTTATGGATTCGAATTGGATGAATTCGAACCCTTATGGATTCGAATTGGTTGAATTCGAACCTAAGTACATTCGAATTGAGTGAATTCGAACCAAGTTAAGTCCGAATTGGGTGAATTCGAACCAAGTTAAGTTCGAATTGAGTGAATTCGAACCCAGTTACATCCGAATTGAGTGAATTCGAATCCTTCTTCATCCGAATTCATTGAATTCGAACCCTTATTCATCCGAATTCATTGAATTCGAATCCTTCTTCATCCGAATTCATTGAATTCGAACCCTTATTCATCCGAATTCATTGAATTCGAATCCTTATACATCCGAATTCATTGAATTCGAACCCTTATACATTCGAATTCATTGATTTAAAAAAAAATATCATTTTAACCCTTATACATTCGAATTCATTTTGAGAAAAAATTTTATGAATTCATTGAATTTATAGTGTATTTCATACACTGTAAGAGCTTTTCAAGAAATTTTATCCCGAAATTTTTCCTATAGTGTATTTCATACACTGTAAGAGCTTTTCAAGAAAAATTTTTATATAATTTTTTTGTGTATTTTCATACACTGTCTGCTTGATCTTCTGAACGATCAATTTCTAGCAATATTCAAAATGGTTTTACAACAAGTTATTGTTAAAAGCAGTGGTGAAGATTTGAAGCAAACTCTGAAAAAGGAGAATCCTCCAATTGCAAAAGTTTTTGTTAAACCAAATGTAAAGTTGCAACAAGTCATTATAACAGAAACATCTGTTAATTCACATGTATCTGTTAAACCAAATAATGAAGTGTTGCAACAAGTCATAATAACAAAAACACCTCCAAAGCCACTTGAAAAAGCTAAGGCAAATAATGGAATTTTGCAACAAGTTATTTTATCAGAAACATCTCCTATATCAGAAACTCCTGTTAAAGATAATGCTTCAAATTCTTCAACTCCTATTTTAAATAAAGCATTGGAAGAAGAAAATGTTGATCTGAAAAGACAAATTTTAGACATTTCTTCTTCAAATGCTAAACTTACTAAAAGAATAACTGATCTTGAAGTTTATATTGCAGATCTTGAAGCAAAGAAAGACAACTCAAGTCTGCACGATCAAATCGAGAATCTTCAAGAGAAAGTAACAACTCTTCAAAAAGAAAATGCCGATTTGAAGAGTAGAGAAGAAAAGAGAGTGAAGTGGAACTTAAAGTTACATGCTCAATTAAAAGAAGTTAAAGATATAGGGAAAATTTTGGACAGTGAAAATGCCGATCTAAAGAGAAAACTGTCTAATTTTTCTTTTGAAGAAAAGAAAGTTTTTGAAGAAAAGAAAGAGACTGAGCTGAAATGTATAAAACTTTCAAAACAAGTTTCAGACTTTGAGAAAGTTTTATTTTTAGAAAAAGACAAGCTCGAAAAAGAAAGAGCTAAATTTGAAACTGAACGAAAATATTTTGAGAATAAAAGTTCTGAACTTTCCGTGAAAATCTCTGAATTAGAAAATCTTTTGGAAAAGGAAAGAAAAGATTTCACGGAAAAGCAAAATCTCTTTGAAAAGGAAAGTAAAACTCTTAAAAAGAAAAATATGGAAATTTTCAAAGAGATTACTGATAAAAGAAGGTTTTTGGAAAAAGATTTTGAATCGGAACGTGTATATTTTGAAGATGTGATTCTTAATCTTACCAAAAGATTATCTGGTTTATCAGCTGATATTATGAAGGATCAGTTGATCAAATCTGATCTCCAAAAGAAATTTGATCTAATTTCTAAAGAGAAAAATGTTTTAATAAACAAAGTCAAAGAACTTGAAGACGTCATTTTTAAATTTGATGTCTCAAAGCAGACCGGTCATAATTCTATCTTTCAGACTCCATTTGTTGATTCAAATGATTCTGAATGCTCTTTTAAAACTGCTTCAAGTTCAAGTTTTAAAAGCATTTCTTCTAAACAATTTAATAGATCAACAGATTTCTCAAAAGGTCGGATTCGTTCAACAAATCTCTTCTATAATCCTCTGTATGATAAATCAGATAACAAAACAAAAGTGCCTAAAGTTAATACTTCCAAACCTGAAGAAGTTCCAGTCTTCAAGAGGGTGAAGATGGAATGGAGAGTAAAAGGCACAACAGTTCCAAAGAAAAATGTGCCAAAATCATCTGTATCCACATCAAATGCAAAGAAGAACAATGCGCCGAAAGGTAAATCTTCTGTTCAACCTAATCCTATTCATTCTGTAAATCATCTGATTAGGTTGGCTCAAAAGAAAATTTGTTGTTCTTACTGTGGAACAAATAATTTTGTGCATAAAAATTATACTTCCTTTTGGTACGGTACTTATAGTATTCCTTGTAAGAAATCTACACCTAACCCACTAGGACCCAAGTGCCATTGGGTACCAAAATCTGCTTAAACTGTTTTGTAGGTACATCATGTGTTGTACTGATTTGTAGATACATACCACACACATGACTGAAAACAGAAGAGAAGCGGCGTATTTCTATGAAGAATATTTGTACCATTAAGGGGGAGACAAATCATCAATGGTTTCTAAACATATCGGTTTAGGACCCGCACTTAAAAGAGACTTTGGTTTCTGAATACATCAATTCAGGACCCGTGCTTCAATGTTTATGGCTTTTGAACATATCAGTTCAAAACCCGTGCTTCAACGACAATGGCTTCTGAACAACTCAGTTCAGGACCCGTACTTTAAAGACTAAGACTTCTAAACAAATCAGTTTAGAACTCACACTTCTCAGGTAATATCCTTAACTGCTATATATTTTTGTTTCAAGGAACAAGTGGTAAAAGGTAACATTGGATTATATTTTGTTTCTACCACTTTGAAAATTTGAATCTTTACAAATTTAATTCAATGAGATAAATTTTCAATTTTCATTCAATGAATTAAATGTGTGCTAAAAGATGATTTTACAAGTATTCTTGTATTATCTGAGTTAGATTTGCTTCAATTTTCACCTCTAAAATAAATCGAAAGGTCAGCAAAACATGAATGAAATTATGCTGAATGCTCAAAGTTATGTGAATCTGGATATATATAGAATATAATGCTCAAAAAGCCTATATGTCAGAATGATGGATGAAAATGAAAATATGGGCAAAGCACTATGTTTTAGAACCAAGTAATTGAGATATCATTCATATTTTGTGATGAAAATCTGAACTTATATAGAATATCATTTAGTTTGAAAGTTTGTACCTGTGGCCTTTCTGGTTTGGGAGAGTAAGTCCTAAGGGGTGCTCGACACCTAGTCCCTAAGATCAACTGGTCTGGGATCGGCTGACCCAAATCCTGCAATAGAACCAGATAGAAAGCCATGTTCTACTGGTACAAATGGGTTTAAGATATATCGATGTGGCCTTTCTGGTTTGGGAAATTAAGTTCTAAGGGGTGCTCGTCACCTAGCACCTAAGGCCAACTGGTCTGGGATCTGCTAACCCAAATCCTGCTATAGAACCAGATAGAAAGTCATGTTTAACGATGTATCTTATTCTTACTAAACTTTTTGATCAAAAGATGCCAATGAGCACAAAATCAAAAGATGCCAATGTGCACAAATCAAAAGATGCCAATGAGCACAAAAGAAAAGATGCCAATGAGCACACATCTCTTGAAACTTGGGAAAATACAAAGTCGCGATAAACCCGTAAATTTGTGAAAATTCTGATTTTGGACAAATAGTGTGAGTAGAGCAAAGTATTCTTATATGTTTTAGAATTGCATATGCTTGCAGCTAATCATATTTCGCATGTTAGCATACCAAATAGATTTAATAAAGGGGTTGAAACTGAACATTTTTAACTTGATATGCGATGACTTGTTCTTGAATCCAAACACATGCATTTGATTTCATTTGATTGAAAAATCTGTTAAATTTCATTAAGTTGAATTTCTTTTGTAAAGTTTTCAAATGATCAAATGTTTGTAGTTATAAAATAAAATTTAATGAATGTTATTTTCCTTGTGTAAATTTGTTTTAAAATTTGTGCTACAATTTCAAATACTGTACGTTATTGAAATATATGCATACTTTCAGGGGGAGAAAATAAATTGCTCCAGAATTCTTATTTTGAGGGGGAGCAAGGTTATTCTGTAAGGAGGAGATTGTTAGCAATACTCAAAAACATGACTGAAATTGAAAATGGTTTTCGTTGATTATGATGCTCACCATCATCGAAAAAGGGGGAGAAAAGTTTAATTTCAATTTCATGTCAAAGAATTTTCAAATCAAAGATATTTCAAGTCAAAGATTCGTGAACAAAGACTGAAGATTGGGGAGAAGGATCATGTGAAGTCCAAATGTTGCTGAATTTGGTTATCTTAGTTCTGAGTGGTTATCGGAATGCGCTTACACCTAAAAGTTCAACAATGTGGATGGTTTCACATCTTTCTGATCCAAACTCTAATCGTTTCTGATTTATCTTGTTCCGAATTGATGGTTCTATATAAAGATATGAAATCCATGTTCAAGACTTGAAGACAATCTGTTGAAGATTGTATTGAAGAAGGTTGATTTTTCAAAGAAAAAGACAATGACTTTTCATGTTTGTCTGAAGATTCTTCAAAGCTGAGTTCTTAAAGAGTGTCAAAGCATATAGTTCACCGTGAACTAGTGGAGATAAAGCTATTTGAAGATGGTTTGATAGAGTGTCTGTTTGAGAAGATTGACTTTACAAAGAGCTGAAGACTGCTGTTATTTTTTTTAAATCTTGAATCCAAAGGGGGAGATTGTTAGAGCATTGTTGTATTCAAGATTTACTGTAAAGTCAATGTACTGTATTAGTTGTGATTGCCTTTATACCTTGTATGTTATGGGTATAAATAGGCTTGTCTAGACCATTTGTTAGAAACACTTAAAAACACTTTAGAAAGCTTTTGTAATCTTTTAGAAACCTTTTGTAATCCTTTGAGCTCAATACATGGATGACATATTTGCTCTCTAGATTCTCTCTCACTACATTCATATCTTATTGCTAGAGATCTGGGATTTCACAGTATTTCTCAAAAATAAATTTTTGAAAGTTAGATTGCTGAAGTATTGACTCAGAATCTCTGACCTTAAGACTCAGAAGTTCTGATCTCAAGACTCAGAAGTTCTGAACTCAAGACTCAGAAGTTCTGATCTTAGTACTCAGAAGTTCTGAATCTTAAGACTCAGAGTTCTGAGTACACTACTCAGACAATTTTACTTAGAAAAATTTAGCATTTTTAAGAAAAACAAATATTTTCAATTAGGCAGATTAAGCATTCCTATTTTACATATGAGAAAAGAAAACCTTTTGTGATCAAGAGGCTTTGTGAACAAGTCAGCCAATTGATACTTTGTATGCATAAAGTGCATCTCTATAGTTCCTTTTTCCATATAGTCCTTTATAAAATGATACCTCACATCTATGTGCTTAGTCTTCGAATGTTGAACAGGGTTCTGAGTAATGGCAATTGCACTTTCTGAGTCACAATAGATGGGAATCTTGTTAAGCTGATATCCATAGTCCATGAGTTGTGTTCTCATCCACAATGTTTGAGAGCATGAAGCAGCAGCAGCAACATACTCTGCTTCAGCAGTTGAAGTGGACACACAATTCTGCTTCTTTGATGCCCAACTCACTATTTTATCTCCCAAAAAGTGACAAGCACCAGATGTACTCTTTCTGTCCAACCTACTTCCTGCATGATCAGCATCAGTGAAAGCAGTCAATTTGAAATCAGTTTCTTTTGGATACCATAAACCTAGATCAGGTGTTCCTTTGAGATATCTTAAAATCCTTTTGACAGCCAACATATGTGATTCTTTTGGGTTAGATTGAAATCTAGCACAGAAACAGGTAGAAAACATGATATCCTGTCTACTTGCAGTCAAATAAAGTAATGATCCAATCATGCCTCTATAGAGTTTGATATCTGCTGAAACACCTTTGAGATCAGCATCTAACTTTATGTTAGTTGCCATAGGTGTTCTCATAGAAGCACAATCAGACATTTTGAACTTTTTCAGAATGTCTCTGACATATTTTCCTTGATTTATAAAAATACCTTTTGGTAATTGTTTGACTTGAAGACCAAGGAAAAAATTCAGCTCACCCATCATGCTCATTTCAAATTCAGATGACATGATTTTTGAAAAATTATCACATAATTCTGGACTGGTAGAACCAAATATTATGTCATCAACATAAATCTGAATCAGAATTAAATCATCACCCTGTTTCTTTAAAAACAAAGTTGTGTCAATCTTACCTTTCTTGAACCGTGAACCTAACAAGTGTTTAGTAAGAGTGTCATACCAGGCTCGTGGTGCTTGTTTTAGACCATATAAAGCTTTGTCTAAAATATAAACATGATCAGGGAATTCTGGATCAACAAAACCTTCAGGTTGATGAACATACACCTCTTCATTAAGTTTGCCATTTAGAAAGGCTGATTTGACATCCATTTGATACACCTTGAAGTTTTTATGTGCAGCATAGGCCAAAAATATTCCTATTGCCTCTATTCTTGCCACTGGTGCAAATGTCTCATCATAATCAATTCCCTCTTGTTGACAGTATCCCTTAGCAACCAATCTTGCCTTGTTTCTGATGACAACACCTGATTCATCCCTTTTGTTTCTGAACACCCATTTAGTTCCAATAATAGATTTACCTTCAGGCTTTGGAATGAGTCTCCAAACTTTATTTCTTTCAAATTGAAGCAATTCCTCTTGCATTGCTAAAATCCAGTCTGGATCCTCTAGGGCTTCATTAGCTTTCTTTGGTTCAATCACACTCAAGAAAGCAGCAAACATTGCTTCATTTGCTGTAGCTGATCTGGTTTTTACTCCTGCTGATGGATCACCTATTACTTGATGTATAGGATGATTTTTAGTCCATTTATTTGCACTAGGGAGTACATCAATCACTGAATAATTGTTGTTTGCATCATTCTCATCAATGATTGCTTGTAATTCTGAACTGTCCCCTTGTTCTGATGTATGAGTAGGAGTTACATCCAAGTTTGGTTTCTGATCAATGAAGTCAGAATTCTGAGTGACTTGTTCAGAGTTCTGAGTACAAGAATCAGAATTCTTATTACAAGGTTCAGAATTTTCACCACTTGTATTTATTAGATTTGGACATTCATCTGATGGACCTTTGTCAGAAATTACAGTTGATTGAACTATTTCTGGAGTCTTATTTTTCATCTCTTTAACCATCTTCGGATTTTCATATTCTGCATAAGAATCAGAAATTAGTTCACTAAAAGCATCCTTAAACAGTAAATTGAGTTCTGAACAAATAGGATTAGAATTTGTATCAAAAGTCATATTTGTCTTGTTCAGCATGAGTTCTGAACTGTCTTGTTCAGAAGTCCTCATTATGGCTTCATCAAAAGTTACATTTATGCTCTCCATCATCCTCTTGGTTCTTCTATTGTAGATTCTGAATGCTTTGGAAGTTAAAGAATAACCCACAAAGTATCCTTCATCTGCCTTTTTATCGAATTTGGCAAGATTTTCTCTGTCTCTAAGAACATAGCACCTGCAACCAAAAATATGAAAGAATTTGATTAATGGTTTTCTTTTATTTATCAGTTCATAAGCAGTCTTATTTAATCTCTTATTGATTAAAGTTCTATTCTGTGTAAAACAAGCAGTTGCAATTGCTTCAGCCCATAGGAAAGTAGGAAGATTTGCATAAGCCATCATTGTTCTCGCAGCTTCAACTAGAGTTCTATTTTTCCTTTCAACAACACCATTTTGTTGAGGAGTTCTGACAGCAGAAAAATTGTGAGAAATCCCAGAACTTTCTAAAAAATTCTGAAGAGTCTCATTTCTGAACTCTGTTCCATTATCACTTCTGATTTTCTGAACTGGAAGCTGTAAAAGAACTTGAATCCTTTTGATAAAATTTATCAATGTAGTAGCAGCTTCTGACTTAGCTCTTAGGAACTCAACCCATGTGTATCTGGAGAATTCATCAACAATCACAAGCATATATTTCTTTCCTCCCATAGATTGAACTGAAATTGGACCACAAAGATCAGTATGAATCATTTCTAATGGTTCTTTGCAAGATGAGTCCATTTTTAATTTGTGAGAACTCTTTTTCATCTTGCCCATTTCACAAGCTGAGCATAATGATTTGTTGGTTCCCAGATTCACGTCGTATCACGATAATGGTAGTTAAATAGACAGCGGAAGCATTTAAATATAAAGCCATTAAAGTGAGTGATTGTATGAGACGATATGTAAACTGTGATATTAAATATAGAACAGGAATATGATAACAAGATCAAATAAGAAACGCTGCTCGTATATTGATAAAGATAACACCAAGAACAAGATCAATGGTGTATCAAGAAATCACAGAGACAATATCGTACGGGATAGTGCTATGAGGATATGACAGTGTGTGCTTTTACAATTGTGGAAAACTATTCTTCCAAAAGCTTACAATTGTTTGTTCCACTACCTCGCTATATATAGCCTCATAAAGTGTAGACAATGTACTATCGTACCCTGGAATGACACGTGGAAAGTGTGTCTCCAATCTTTAGGGCATACGTGGAAAGGTGTGGACACGTATCTGACACTTCGGATTTCTACGAGACTTAGGCATAACAGAGGTCTTCACTTCAACAGAGCGTGTTATGACAGAACTCTGTTGGTCTTCGGGTATGAACAGTTCTTCTGTTGATCTTCTGTCAGAGCTTTGTTGAGCTCCGTTGGTTCCACCAGAACTCTGTTGAGTTCTGTTGGTCTTCTTTGTTGGTCTTCTAAGTCTTCTGCTTTATCTCTGTAGGTCTTCTGACTTGGTTTTATTTTCAATACTTTCATATTACAGATACTTGGAGCTAACAATCTCCCCCTAAGTATTGAAAATAAAAAATTGGAAATGACAAGAGATTGAAAACAAAAGAACAGAGAACTTTACCCTCTGTTACCCTGTGCACTATTCTTTTAAGATTTTACAATAGAAAGAACAAGTACAATCAAGCGTAATTATCTTCCCTAAGGATTATGTCGAATCTTCTGATTAGCTCACGGAAGTCAAGCATCAGATTAATTATGTTGATGAAGGACCTTTGCTGTTCTTCCGGACACTTGTTCCTCGGGAGACTTTGAACTATGTTTTTGAGATATGCTAGCGACTCACTTGTGTACTTATGAGCTTCAGCAGATCTGATGGCTTTCTTTGTCCCTTTCTGTCAGCAGATAAAGACTGGAGGATCTTCAACTACAGTTCCAGTCCTAAAATGTCGATAGCCCTCAAGATCTTCGTTTGGTGGTGTAATCGCCAGTTTCTAAATTTCAAACTCTATGCCTAGCTGAAAATCTGTCTGAGTTCTGAGATTGATGTGCTCTTGCATAGCTAGTTTGACTTCAGGTAAGGCTGTTCTTGCTGGAGTATATCTGTCAGAGAAGTTCAAGCAGTAGGCATGAAGCACAGTTAGATCGTACGGATTTAGAAGGACAAGATCGTTGTCGTTGAAGAATTCGTTCTTTCCTTCTGTTGATTCCACAGTGTACTCATGATAGGTCATTCTGTTGTGCTGGAACTTCTTATGCTTGATGTCTAGGATTCTCTTGATACTGAAGTGTGAGTTGATGTTTCTGTTCAGATTGGACTTGTTTCGGATGAACATCCGCCTTGCTTCAGTAATGGTGTTTATTCTGATTGGGTTAAGGTAAGGATTTATGGGTACGGCATTTGCAGGAATGATATCTCTGTCAGCATAAAGAAATGCAAATACCGTTTCCAAGGCAGGTTTATCGGTGTGTTGGGTGGATGATTCTGGGTTTTGTTCTGGTATCATTAGGTTTGGGTCTTCATGAGTTTCAGCCATAAGAGTATCGATATGAACATATTCTTGAGCAGCTTCTGTTTGGCTTTGTTCATCAGCAGAGATTGGGATTGATCTCTCTGGTTCAGTCCTTGGTGAAGTAGGAGGGGTATCCAGGAAGATAATCTCTGGTGGTTCTAGTGTTGACTCTTCTGTCGGTTTGATGACTCGATCTTTGAACATGTAGTCGAATTCCACCGTAGGTATATCTTCTTCTGTTATTCCCATATCTTCTGTCCCGGCCTCTTCTGTTAATTTCTCTTTGCCTCTTTCAGTAGGCATTTCAGCCTCTCTCTCTTCTTCTTTCTCTGTCTCTGTTTCTTTCTCCTTTTCTTTCTCTTTCTCTGTCTCTTTCTCTTTCTCTTTCTCTTTCTCCTTCTCTTTCTCCTTCTCCCCCTTTTGTTGACCCGAGGACTCACCCAAATTACTATCTGATGCAGCATCATGTAAATCATCATCATCATCAGAGGAGTCTTCATCAGAGAGTCTGGAGACAATGGGTGAGAATTGGTCAACAAACTTACGTCTTTTTCCAGAAGGCTCTCCCTCTGGGGCTTTCTCAGCAGATCGTTTCTGTATGACAGATTGTAAGATTGCATCTGTGAAAGTAGGAACTGCTTTCTTCAAGGTGTCTTCCACTTCTGCTGCAGCACCTCTGATTTCCTCGACTTGGCTCACAAAGTTGAATTTGTGGGAGTCCAGTGATTCCTTCACAAGTGCTTTTGTTGACTGGGCTTTCATGACAAATTTGGACGAGATTGTCATCATTTTCTTTACGACGTCCCTTCTGAAGTCGCCCATTTGACCGACTGTCATTGGCAAACTGTTTGGGTTGGGGCTGGAGATGTTGAGAGGATCAGCATCTGACGTTGTGGCTTCTTTTATGGATTTCTTAACAGAGTTATCAATGAGCTCTGTCAAGGTTCTGATGTTGGATTCTGATAGGATAACTGTTGGTACTGGCAGAGTTCTGTTCATTTGAGCTGTATGGTTGTCGATCATAAGTCTTTTCAGGTCAGCTACTTCTGTCGATACCTTTGTGTTCTCTTCTGCTCTGACGGTTCTTAGATCTGCTATCTCTGTAGCCAGTCTGCCAATTTGCTCTCCTCTTGTCTGTTCAGCTTCTGTTCTGATCCTTTCAGTGTCAATGTATTTCTGATGAAGTTCGGCATATTTCTCTGACAGTTTCTGCAGTTCGTCTCTGAGAGAAGTATTTTCCTTGAGGATCAGTTCCTCCTTTTGAGAATTGATAAGTTTATACTCATTCAAGGAGTTGTTGATACTATCAAAGAAGCTTGTGAACTCTGTTTTTGTGACAGTGTCAACGGGGGTAACCCTGGTACCAACTAATGGATCCAGTTCTGCCTCGAGTTCAGAGGCGCCTGTGTCAAGAGTTGTTTTGATGTTGGCTCTTGCAGGACTTCCACCCGATCCTTGATGTTCCTTTTGAGGGGAATCACCTACAGGTGTTCTGATAAGAAGTTCCTCCTCCAGCTCAGGTTCTGAGGAAGGAAATCTGATATGATGAGAAGCATTTGGATCAAGCAAATGTTTCCCTTGTTCAACTATGGTCTCATACTGTCCCTGAGTCGGACAGATGCTACGTGAGATTACAAAAATCTCGGGTCTATGTTGTGTTCCGACTACATGAGCCACAGAGGCATCATTATGTGTAGGTGACCTGTCGATGTTCTGGGGCGAATGAACATCACTAGCAAGACTAGCTTCCCCGGCTTCGTGCGTACCAGAGGCATGAAGAGTTGCCTCTGATGGGTCTGGCTGGTTAAGGTTCGAGGTGTGCATCTCTGTTTCAATAATCCCTTGGTCTTGATCACCAGGATTAGGTAATGTGGTAGCACTGGGAGTTTGGTTAGGATCTCGCACAGATGTGTCAACTTGGACATCTTGTTCTATACTCACATTTCCCTCGGTTTCTAGGGTTTGAGAATTCTTTGGTGAGCTCTCTATCTCATGAATCTCTACACTGCCAGAAGGGTGCGATCTCTCTGTCACCACTTCTGCAGTCTCTTCTGCTCCCTCTTGAACAGTCTCCCTAGGGGATGCTCTGTTCACTACTTCCTCCTCCATTACTCTAGAGGAAGACCCCACTTCGGGTACTCTGTCCTCTGGTCTATTTTCTTCTTCTATTTCCTCACTCGCACTCTCCACAGAAGGCTCAGAACCTAAATATGCTGGGGTTCTCACCTCAGGTTCTTGAGGTTGAGCAGCAGTTCTAAAGTTTTGGATAGAGATGTGGGTTGGATTGATCAGAGCAAGCATTGTACCTGGAATTCTTCTGATGAAAGGGTAATCTCCTGAAGTTGTTGGTTGGAATCTTGCCATGGTCCAGACAGGAGTAGAACGACCCTGATGTGTCAGTTCCAGTCTGTCGAATGCCCTTCTGATCACCAAACTGATAAAGCGAGGAAACTTGATGGCTTTAAGGGATTTGTGTCTTCCAACTTCTCCACCTCTGGCTAGAGCAGTGGTTTTAGTGTTGACAGCATCTAGAAGTGCATTGTAGAGGATCCCTGCATAGTTGAAGTTTCTGTTGAAGAACAGACCATACATGATTTTGAGGATTTCAGTGCTCGCTTGGTCTTGACTGCCGGATTTGCAGGTGAGGGTTCTGTTGAGGGTTGAGAACATGAAATTCCACATTTGTGGTAGATTTTGTCTTCTGAAGGCTCCTATTTTCTCTAACTCTTTGTTGTAACCCAAAAACTTCACGAAGTCGAGAAGAACAGCAACAGAAGGTGGTTTCTCATAGGCATCAATACCTAGCTGTCTTTTGGTTTTCATCCCAAAAGTTCTTCTGAGAGTTCTTTCACGAATCCTTATTGTTCCTGATCCTCCATTAACAGAGTTGACACTTCCGACTATTCCGCTTCTGACGCCGTCTTCAATGTATTGGCATGTGGTCCACCATTGTTGGACATATATTGCAGGAAGATGATCGTCAAAGGCTGTTAGGGCTGTAAAAACTTCTGAGTTTCGGAAAAACTCAATATAGATGTGGTAAAGGGGTAAATAGAGTGCTGGATTGGGATCAAAACGGTAGTTGTTATCAGCCAACTCGTATGGTAGAATAACGATGTTATCTACGGGTTCGTTGTTACTGGAATCATCAGAGTTCTGGGGTTGGTTTTGGGGTTCAGCCATTGTTGCAGGTTAGGGTTTTTCTTGAGAACCACAAGGTATAGGTTTCTGAGAGGGAAAAGATGAAGGGTTTGAAATGGTTGTTAAGCGTAAGAGTGAAATGGGTTGAAGTTGGGTATTTATACGGGAAACATGTGGGTGGGGAAACAACGTAGGGACTGTAGGCACTTGAGTGTCAGAGAGTGGAACGGCCTGAACAGTGTATCGTGGGAACACCTAGTGGTTTGTCTTTCAATCAGAGGATGCCACGTAAGATTTTGTTCTTACAATCGTAGGACAAGTAAACCGTCACGGTTAGAGATATGCGGGTGACAAGTGGGTGATTTTCAAAGAATGACCCGCATCTCTGCTGACGTGTTTCTGATGACGGGGCAGAGAAACTAACAGAGCTCTGGTGGAGCTCAGTTATTTTCTTTCTCTGTTGAAATGATCTTTTCAACTTTGCTCAGTGACCAATCATGTTTCACCTTTACCCAAAAACATTTTAAAATTATGTATCTGATGTGAAGAATCAAAGAACAAGGACAGAATTGACCAACAATTTTCAACAGAGATCTGATGAGAAACAACAGAGGCTCTGGTGAGAATATCAGGGTTCTGCTAAGTTCGACTTTCTCAAAAGAATTTCATCAGAACAGGTTTTCCCTCTTTAAAAAATATTTTTCTTTCAAGATCAAGAGAGCCAAGTCATATGAATTTGAAATCAGAATTTTTTTTTTGACTTCCTCCCCCTAAAACCATGCATATTTTCTTTTATAAGCTCCCCCTAGAAATATGAGCTTAAAAAAAACTTGCTAAAAGAAATATTTACAGAGATATATACAAACGAATTCACTGGAAGCTTGTTGAAAAAGTATGTTTTACAGAGCTCTGGTGAATGACAGAGGCTCTGTTGAACTATCCTACCCAACTATTTTGACAGATCTCTGGTAGGAACATCAGAGTTCTGTTGAGTGACAAATAGTGTTAGGACATGTTCAGCATACCCAATTTGCTGATTAAGAAGTTAAATCTCTTTTCATCAAGGGCTTTTGTAAAAAGATCAGCAAGTTGGAAGTCTGTTGAAACGAAATACATTTCAATAGTCCCTTTTTCAACATTATCTTTTATGAAGTGATACCTTATATCGATATGCTTGGTCTTTGAGTGTTGAACTGGATTAGCTGTGATTGCTATTGCGCTTTTGGAGTCACACAAAATTGGAATTCTGTCATACTCTAAGCCGTAATCCTTGAGTTGAGTTTTCATCCAGAGAACTTGAGAACAACAACTAGCAGCAGCAACGTATTCTGCTTCTGCTGTAGAGGTGGACACGCAGTTCTGTTTCTTGGATGTCCAACTTACTAATTTCTCTCCAAGAAATTGACAGCTACCAGACGTACTCTTTCTGTCGTTCTTGCATCCTCCATAGTCTGAATCTGTATATGCTACAAGCTCGAAACCAGAATTCAGAGGATACCAGAGACCCAAAAATTGAGTCCCTTTCAGATATTTAAATATGCGCTTGACGGCAGAGAAATGCGAAACTTTAGGATTAGCCTGAAATCTAGCACAGAGACACGTTGCAAACATTATATCGGGTCTACTGGCAGTTAAGTACAGAAGTGACCCTATCATACCTCTGTAGTTCTTGACATCTGTTGGTTCACCATTAAGGTCAGGGTCAAGCTTAACTCCAGTGGCAATAGGAGTTTTCATTGAATTTGAGTTGTTAAAATTGTACTTTTTCAAAATGTCAGAGATATATTTGGACTGACTTATGAAAGTCCCTTTGTCGGTTTGTTTTACTTGTAAACCAAGGAAGAAAGAAAGTTCTCCCATCATGCTCATTTTGAATTCACTTTTCATCAAATCCTCAAACTTATCACAGTACTCTTGCCGTGTTGACCCAAAAATAATGTCATCAACATATATTTGTACCAGAAGTATATCATTCTTGTATCTCCTAAAGAATAGAGTTTTATCGACAGTACCTTTCTCGAAGTGATTAACCAACAGAAAATTGGACAGAGTTTCATACCAGGCTCTGGGAGCTTGCTTAAGCCCATACAGAGCTTTGTCTAGCTTGTAAACGTGGTCTGGAAACTCCGAATTTTCAAAACCAGGTGGTTGCTGGACATAGACTTCTTCTTGTAGTCTGCCATTTAGGAAGGCAGATTTGACGTCCATTTGGTAGACCTTGAAACCCTTGTGAGCAGCATAAGCTAAGAAGATTCTGATTGCTTCTAGCCTAGCCACAGGAGCAAAAGTCTCGTCATAGTCAATTCCTTCTTCTTGACAGTATCCTTTTGCAACCAGACGGGCTTTGTTTCTGATGATAATCCCATCTTCATCCTTCTTGTTTCTAAACACCCACTTGGTTCCAATGGCTGATTTGCCTTTTGGGAGTGGAACCAAGGACCAAACTTTATTTCTCTCGAATTCAAGAAGCTCTTCTTGCATAGCTTCGATCCAGTTTGGGTCTTCAAGTGCTTCAGAAATTCTTTTCGGCTCAATCATGCTCAAAAAGTTAACAAAGAAAGCTTCGTTGATTGTAGCCGATCTTGTCTTGACACCATCTTCAGCAGCACCAATTATAAGATGTTGGGGGTGATCCTTAGTCCATTTTGTCATGGGAGCATGGACAACAGGAGGGGTTTGTGCTTCAGATGAGAAAAGACGATCTTCAGCAACAGAGCTCTGAGGGTTGGTGCCAGGGTTCTGTGGCACACAACTCTGAAGAGTG
The DNA here is from genome assembly GCA_033807775.1 of Saussurea involucrata. NCBI lineage: Eukaryota > Viridiplantae > Streptophyta > Magnoliopsida > Asterales > Asteraceae > Saussurea > Saussurea involucrata. Next base: position 93,576,460 of record CM066314.1, read on the forward strand.
GCCTCATTGCTCTGTGGATTGCCGACAGGGCTCTGCGAAGGTGAACTTTCAAACAGGGAGTTTCTGCCGATATTTGTTAGCAGAGGTGATGATGGCTCTTGTGTAGGTTCTGGTTGTGGTTCCTCGTTTCTCTGAATTATACCTGTAGACAGAGAAGTAGATGGTGAAATATTGGAGGGACCAGTAAGAGATGTACCTGTCAGATTTTGTTCTGTTGAACTTTGAGCTTGATCTCCTCTGTTGATGTTGACAGAGGAATCATCATCATCATCGAAGAAATCGTCGAATAGGAGATTGATATCTTCTTCCCTTGATTTTGAAGAACTAGGCTTCTTCTGTTCTGTTGGTGTCCCCTCTGTTGATTTGCGATCAGAGGTACTTGATGTACTTTCATCAAAGGACACGTTCACGCTTTCTTGAATGACGCGAGTTCTGGTGTTGTAGACTCTGTAGCCTCTAGAGGTCAGGGAATAACCAATAAAGATTCCTTCGTCCGCTTTCTTGTCAAATTTACCCAGCTGTTCTCGGTCGTTCAAGACATAACATTTACACCCAAAAACATGAAAATATTTCACGTTTGGTCTTCTGTTATTGATGAGTTCATAAGGCGTCTTTTTAAATCTTTTCACTATTACAGCTCTGTTTTGAACAAAACAAGCTGTTGAGACTGCTTCTGCCCAGAAGTTGATGGGAAGGACAGAACCGGCCAACATGGTTCTGGCGGCCTCTACCAGAGTTCTGTTCTTTCTCTCCACTACGCCATTCTGTTGTGGAGTTCTGGTAGCTGAAAAGTTTTGGGAAATTCCTTCTTCTGATAGATAAGAATCTATTCGAGTATTTTTGAATTCTGTCCCGTTGTCACTTCTCAACTTTTGCACTTTTAGTCCTAACAGAACCTGTATCCTTCTCAATAAACTTATCAGAATTTCTGGGACATCAGATTTTGCTCTGATGAACTCAATCCAAGTATACCTAGAATATTCATCAATAAGCACAAGAATATACTTCTTTCCAGACAGACTTTGCACAGAGATTGGACCACAGAGATCCACATGAAGCATATGCAAAGGTCTTAAGAAATTGTGATCACTCTTGGTTCTGTGTGAGGATCTTTTCATTTTTCCAAACTCACAAGCAGAGCATAGATGGTCTTTGTCAAATTTCAGCGAAGGAAGACCTTTTACCAAGTTCAACTTTACGAGTTTGTCAAGATTTGAAAATTTTAAGTGAGCAAATCTTTTATGCCAGAGCCAGGCATCTTCTTTGTTCAAAGAGACTAAACAGAGTTTCTCTGTTGTAGTTCCCTGGTTTGGATTAAAATTCATTTTATAAAGATTGCCTTTTCTGTCGGCTCTTAAAAGTTCTTGACCAGACTCAGAAAGTAATAATGAACAAAACTTCTTCCTGGAATTGACATCGAACCCATGATCACAGAGTTGACTTATACTGAGAAGATTATGATTTAATCCTTCAACATAAGCAACTTCGGAAACTGAAACACCACCATTTACCAGAGTACCATAACCTCTAATTTGTCCTCCATTGTCTCCTCCAAAGGTGACTGCACTTCCCTTTTTGTTCTTGAATGAAGTCAGCAGCTCCTTATTGCCTGTCATGTGCCTGGAACATCCTGAATCTAGGTACCAGATCTGCACATGAGGCTTCTGCAAGACAGGTTAGTTTCTTTTAGGTACCCATTGCATGATGGGTCCTTTCTTGTTAGGCTTTGATGGGTTAACAGTCTTTTCTACAGGCTTTACATTCTTTGATGTTGTGCCAGAGGTTTTCTTCTGTGTGGTCTGATCAGTCTTGGGATTTATCATCTTTTGTGACTGATTCAGAACACAGTGAGGTCCATTCATATGATTTTGCAGTTTTCTTAACAGATGAACACAATTGCAATTGATGGAACATGAGGATTGATGCAAGTTGTTATTCAAGAATCGTTTATTAGATGGAGTTTGATTCTGAAAAGCTCTAGGACCATGCATTCTGTTTGAACTATTCTTTGAGACAGATTCTCTTTTCTCAAAATTGATCTCTTGATTTCTACCAGAATTGGAAGTATGTCTGTCATTTACTATCCATTTTCCCTTCGGTTCTGGTGTAAATCTGATTGGTTTAAAAGTTGGAACAAAGGTGTTGTTAAGTAAAGTACTTGCCTTCACCTTACCTTTTACTTCTGTTGAGTTAGAAGCAAGAATTCTGAATTCTTTGTTATTAAACTCAGTTACCGGTATAAATCTTGATTGTTTCTTGAAAAATGATATGTCTTCTTTTAAATCAAAGGATCCAGCCGGTATCTGTTTAGGTTTGTGCAAAGCATTTGGTTGAGTACAGAAAATTTGCTCATCTACCTCAGGGTCAGAGTCACTGTCAGAGGCTAGAAAGTCTCTGGTGGCTCTGTTGGAGGTGTTACTCACAGAAACAGGCTTTGTAGAATCAGGTTTTGCAGTTTTAAACCTTCTCAACTTGGGTTTTAAAGCATCAGAAACAGCATTTTCTTTAAGAACTTTCATGAGATCTTCTTCAAAAGATGTTCTTATCGTTTCAGAAGTAGGAGAGAAGACTGGTGCTTCAGGGTTGAGCTTGCTCTGTGGTATTTCAACAGAGGATTCAGCCTCAGAAGTGACAGGCTTCTGTTCCTTGAAAGAATTAAAGTTGAAAATCTCTTTTGGATCCAGACTTTCGACAGAGTTAGGAATTAAGATTCTAGCTCTTCCTTGATCAAGAATAAACTTTGAAGATGGTTTAAGAACCTTGTCATGATCCAAGGAGTCATAGCTGACATTCCTAAAGTCAAGCCTTTTCGTCCTCTTGTAAACGTCCGAGGTTTTAATTCTTTTGAAAACAGCATTACCAGAGATAACATTCTCTTGGATTTTCCCAGCACAGAAAGTAGTCAACAGAGATGTTTTCTTCTTTCCGTTCCAGGGAGCAAGGTCTGAGAGACCAAGACCTTGCGTATCCATCTGAGAATTTATCTTAACATGCACATCCTGTGCATCCTGATACTTTTTGATTTGAAGTTCTTTTCTCTGTAGGGACTGATGTAAGATTTCCCTTTCTTTTTGAAAAAAGTCTTTTAAAGCGACAGAGTTAAGTCTTTCATTCTCAGACTTCTTCATTTCTTCGGTTTTCTGTTTTAACAGATTTTCGTACTCTTTAACCTTTTTAGAAAAAGTACTTTTCTCTTTCTGCTGTAAGATCTCTAGCTCAGATTTCTCCTTGAAGATATCTTCCTTTTCTTGTTCCAAGAGAGTTTTCTCTCTCTTGTAGAAGGACAGATCCTTCTGAGCTAGCTTTCTTAGCTCTTTTTCCTCAGAAAGCTTTTGTTTCAGTAATTGAAATTCCTCAGTTAATTGCGAAACATGCATTTCCAGTTCTGAGTCAGACTTGGATTCGGAGGAACATACATTGGCACTGGGTTTAATGGTCTCCAGCGCTCTGTCGTCTGGCTCTGTTACAGTAAGAGCGAATGCATGAGCTATATCTTCTTCTTCTGTTCTCTCTATTCGTTCTCTAGTCATCCAGTCAACCTCTGTCATACTTTCATCATCTACAGCAACATTGGCTTGCTCTGGTTCATCATCAGAGGATGAGTCAGAGATCCAATTCTCCATCTCGGCGACATAACTCCTTTCTCTGTAGTTGTACTTGTATTTGTTCTTGTAGTAATCTTGATCTTTTACAAGTTTTCCTCTACAGTTAGCAGAGAAATGGCCAGGTTTGCCACATCTGAAACAACGACCATCGTTTTGGTTGATGGGTTGTGCAGCATCAGTCTTTTGTGGACCAGGAGCGTTGTACTTCTGTTGAGGTTGAGGTCTCTGTTCTGTCGGGTTTCTGTTCTGGTGATTCTGTTGAGGTGCAGTATAACTTCTGTCACCTTTTTCTTCTCTTTCGTACCTTTTTCTTCTGTCAAATGTCCTGTTACCAAATCTCTGGGTAAATTGTTGAGTTATTAACGCAAGAGATTTAGCAAAGGCATTTATATCACTATCCTCATCTGATGAACTCCTTTCATCATCACTTTCTACAACCAAGCTCTTCTTCCCTTTCTTTTTATCTCTTTTCGTATCTCTGCTAGGGCCATCTCTGTTGAGTTTCTCTTCTGCTGAGTTCTTAGATTCTGAAATCAAAGCGATAGGACATGCAATGGTGGATTTGCCTTTTTGCTTGACAACATCCTTCTCTTGTGCGGCCAGAGTGCCATACACATCAGTAAGAGACCATGCATCTAAGTCCTGATTAGCTTGTAAAGACATGGACAGATTCAACCATTCATCATTTAAACTTTTCAAAAACAGAACATTGTTATCTTCCTTCGACCTAACAACCCCACACTTTTTACATTTGTTAATCAGAATATTAAATCTGTTGTAGGTCTGTTGTAAGGTTTCCTCAGGAAGTGCCTTGAAATCATTGTATTCATTTATACACTGGGTCCTTCTGTTCTTTTGGGTTTTGATACCACCCTCAAGTTGATTTAGAAGTTGATCCCAGATTTCCTTGGCAGTAACACATGAGTCTAGTTCTTGAAATATATCGTTCGGAATGGCCATAATCAGAAGTCTCACTGCTTTAAGGTCATTTTCCATTTTGCTCTTTTCTTCTTCGGTAATCCCAGTGGTTTTGGGTTCGAAGTGAGCAGGAATCTCATCAGTGGTTTCTGTTGCGGGTACACGTGGGACATAAACCATGGGTTGGAATGGTCCATTCGTGACAGATCGCATTAAGTCCTTATCCATTCCATCAAGGAAGTTGACCTTCCTAATCTTCCATTGAGGGTATTCATCCCTCAGAAGAGTAGGAGGCTTGGTCAGAGAACCAGCAGTATAAATGGTGTTGATGTTTACCATTTTTTTTTGAAAAGAAAACAGAGTATGAGAGTTTCAAATGGTCTATAATGAGAATAAGCTAAAGTATGAGGAACAGTAACCAATGAAATAGTAGAACAAATGTTTTAATCTAGACTGGAAAGCTTAGTATGATATTAAATGAACTGAGAAGATGTAAAATACTTTAAGCAGTAAAACAGAGTATAATGAGGCTTTTAAACACACACACAATCAACAACAGTGAATCAACCTTGGTAGATTGGATGCCTTGATTTGAGCAAATCAAGCAAGCTCTGATACCAATTGTTGGTTCCCAGATTCACGTCGTATCACGATAATGGTAGGTAAATAGACAGCGGAAGCATTTAAATATAAAGCCATTAAAGTGAGTGATTGTATGAGACGATATGTAAACTGTGATATCAAATATAGAACATGAATATGATAACAAGATCAAATAAGAAACGCTGCTCGTATATTGATAAAGATAACACCAAGAACAAGATCAATGGTGTATCAAGAAATCACAGAGACAATATCGTACGGGATAGTGCTATGAGGATATGACAGTGTGTGCTTTTACAATTGTGGAAAACTATTCTTCCAAAAGCTTACAATTGTTTGTTCCACTACCTCGCTATATATAGCCTCATAAAGTGTAGACAGTGTACTATCGTACCCTGGAATGACACGTGGAAAGTGTGTCTCCAATCTTTAGGGCATACGTGGAAAGGTGTGGACACGTATCTGACACTTCGGATTTCTACGAGACTTAGGCATAACAGAGGTCTTCACTTTAACAGAGTGTGTTATGACAGAACTCTGTTGGTCTTCGGGTATGAACAGTTCTTCTGTTGATCTTCTGCCAGAGCTTTGTTGAGCTCCGTTGGTTCCACCAGAACTCTGTTGAGTTCTGTTGGTCTTCTTTGTTGGTCTTCTAAGTCTTCTGCTTTATCTCTGTAGGTCTTCTGACTTGGTTTTATTTTCAATACTTTCATTTTACAGATACTTGGAGCTAACATGATTCTTTTTCAAATTTAAGCTTTGGTAAGCCTTTAACCAGATGTTTTGCAACGAGATTATTAAGATCTTTGAAATTTAGATGAGAACATCTTCTGTGCCAAAGCCAATATTCATTTGCAGTTGATTTTGATAAAAGACAAACTGTATTTAATGTTTTCAATTTTGAAAAATTAACTACAAATAAGTCCATATGTCTTTTGGCCCAGAAGACTTTAACATCATTTTCAGTTAAAATCATGCAACCTGTTATTTGAAACTTGATTTGACAAAGACTGTCTAAAAACTGACTTATGCTGAAAAGATTATGCTGTAATCCTTCAACATAGAAAACCCTTTGAATAGTCAGATCCCCTTTAGTTAAATCCCCATAACCTTTGACTTGTCCTTTGCTGTTATTTCCAAAGTTTACTGCTCCTCCAGCCTTTTCTGTGAAGTTTGATAGAAAATACTTTTGACCTGTCATGTGTCTTGAAGCTCCTGAATCTAAAAACCACACATGACAGCCCTGCAAAAGGATCAGTTAGTTTTAGGTACCCATTTTGGAATGGGTCCATCTTTGTTAGTTTTGTCATTGGATTTAACATTAGTACCTTTTACTTTCCACTCAAAATCTTTCTTCAAACACCACTTTCCTTGAACTTTTATGAAGTCAGAACATTTTCTGCTTACAAACTTATTCACTTTCTTTTTGAAAGTTGTATCTTTTGATTTTGCAATATTTTCAACTTTCTTTTCTTTTATCTTTTCTTTCTTCTCAGTCTGAGGAACAAAAAATTTCTTCTTTTCTGTATTCTGATGAACAGAAACAATTTTCTTTTCTGAATTCTGAATATCTTTTCTTATGTATGAAACAGAAGTTATTTTGACTTGACATTTATGAGAATATTGGAATGAATCATTTTTACATCTAACACAAACAAGATTTTTCTTTGCAAGTGACAATAAATCTGAAACATAGATCATTTCATTTTATTGATACTGTTCAGAGTACAATTGCCCTTATTACAAGAATTTCTAGCTTTGAGTTCAGAAGTAGATTTCATTCTAAGCTTCTCAAGATCCCTTTTCAGATCATTCAACTTTGCAAGATCATCTTTCCTTTTGCTTTCTTCTTTTTCTGAAAAATTCAAGTCCTTTTTGTTAGAAGAATTAGATGATTCACCTTTTTCATATGTACTTGATTCATTAAATAATTTATCATTTTCTCTTGGAGCATTAATTTTAAAAAGATCATACTCAGTCTTCAGTTTTTCAAGCTCTGTTATTTTCTGAATAAAAATATTCTTTTCTTTCAAAGCTTCTTCAAGTTTAATATCCACATCACAGAAATCATTTTCAAGTTCATCATAAGCTTTCCTTAAGTCCTCAAGTTCTTGACTCACAAGATTAAATCTCTTTTCAAGTTGTAAAAGTTCATCTGATTTTGTTTCAGAAAATCCAGTTGAATCAGACTTCTGACTACCTGAGTCAGAGTTCTGATTTACAGACTCAGATGTCTGATCTTTAGACTCAGAGTTCTGACTACAAAGTTCAGAATCCTGACTAGAAGTTTCAGACTTCTGATTGACTGTTTCAGAATTTTTACTTGTGTCAAATATGCTCTCAATGTCATGATATGAAAAACTTGGTTGTTTATTTTTGTAGCTGACATTTAAAGAATCATACTTGAATTTAATATCATTGTATTTTGGCTTCTCATCTGCTGGTTTAGAAACTTCTTTCTTAACCTTTTCTTCTGAAACAACTGACTTTTCTGTTTTAGACTCAGAAATTTTCTCATCTGACTTTTTAGAGTTTGGTCTTTGCAAATTGTCAGAACTTGTTATAGAACTAGCAGGTCTTATGAAAACTTCAACAATTTCTGGGATTTTTGGCTTAGAAACTTGAAGTTTTTCATACAAGTTGATTAGAGCTCTTTTTAAAGTGACATTTTCTTCCAATCCCAATCCCTTCTTTGGGTTGTAAAATCTTGTATCTTTAACATTGCTTAATAAAAGATTTAATGTTTGCTGAGTCTGACCCCTTTTCAAATTCAGATCTTCCAATTCTTTGATTTTGGTGTATAAATTCTTTCTTTCTTCAAATAACATATCAAATTTTATTTGTAAATCACCTTTTTCATCCTTTATTTTTGAAAACTCAACTTTTAGTTCAGAAAGCTTTTTCAACAATTCAGAATTTTCATCTTTAACTTTCTGTTTCTCAGCCTCAGATTCTTCATATTGTTCTTTTATTACTTCTTTTTCAATTCTGAATTTGTTAACCAAATTTCTTTCTCCTTTTATCTGTTTTCTTAGATTAGCAAATTCAGTTTTCATTTCACCAATATGTGTCATTAACTCTATTTCAAGTGAAGAATGTACCTCAGCAGATGACTCAGAATCAGCATCTTCAAAATCAGAATCATCCTCATTCCTCATTTTTGCCATATAGCTTTGCATCTGTGGAAAGTTGATATGATCATCTTCATCAGAAGTGTAGTACAACCAATTCTCCTGTTCAGCCAATAAAGCAATTTTATCATCTCTCTTTTTTGCAAGCTGAACCTTCTTGGTGTAGTACTCATAGTCTTTCACAATTTTAACTCTGCAATCCTTAGCATAGTGGCCAGATTTTCCACACTTGAAACACAGATTCTTTTCTTTTCTCTCATCCTTCTCTTCTTTGTTTTCTTCACTTCTCTCTACTCTCTTTTCAAACTTATTTTCTTCTCTGTCTTCTTTCTTCTTATAATCTGAACTTCCAACTCTCTTATAATTTCCTTGAAATCTACCCTTCCCATACCTTTTGTTGAAAGTATTTGTCAACAAAGCTAGTTTCTCAGCCATTATCTTGATATCTTCATCATCTTCTGATCCTTCTTCCTTGTCAGATTCTTCCAGATTAGGTATCTCTGATAGATATGCAGTCTTTTTGGGTGCTTTGATTGCTTTGGACTTTGATAAGAACGCTAACTGATCAGCAACATTTTTCTTCTCTTCCACAACTAACTTGACAGAGTCTTCATGTTGATTAAGAACACAGAACAGATCATTTAAGTCTTCTTCACACATATCCTTGTTCATTTGCAGACTTATGGCAAATGATGACCATTCTGAATTTAGACTGTTCAGAAATTTGTAATTTATTTCTGACTTCGTTTTCTTCAGTCCATTTCTTCTCAAGTCATTTAGAATAGTACAAAATTTATTGTATGTCTGTGTCAAACTTTCTGACTCTTTTGCTTTGAACCTCTCATAAGCATTTATGCTTTGATTTAACTTTGCCTGAATAGATCTCACAGTTCCTAACATCTGCCTTTCCAATTCGTCCCACATTTCTTTAGCTGATGATCCACTGTCAATCCTGTTAAGAACCTCATTTCGGACAGCCAAAGTCATCAAAGTAATTGCTCTTTTGTCAATAGCATGCCTATTCTTCTGTTCAGCTGTGTATTGGGAATAACTCTTCTTCACCCTGGTCGCTGGAATTTCTGGAGTTGTCTCTGTAGCAGGTGTTGCGGAAACATCGATATACACTTCAATTGGACCTTCTCGAATGGAGATCATAAGGTTTTCATCAATGTTGTCTAGGAATTGGATCATACGAATTTTCCATTGCTGATACTCTTCAGGTATAAGAACAGGCGGTTTGGTTTCAGATCCCATGGCTAGATATTCTTTAGAAGACATGATTGTAAGAAAATTCAACAGAAAGACAAATTCGAATTTCTTGATCGAAATGTAACAGGAAATTCAAGAATTGCCAAGAATTCAAGAACTAGCCCTAGCAGCGGAATCGAATTTTGAATGAATCAAGAAATCTTCAAGAAATTGATCAATCGATCTTCGCGATAACAATCTTGAACGAATTTGTTTGTTGATTGGCTCTGATACCAATTGAAAGTACATGATCTAATCTTACAATCAATGTAGAAAGCAGTAATTGAAAAGTTGTATGATCAAGCCCAATTGTATTCAATGATGAACATAATTACAAATCTAAGAGAGAGAGAATCTCAAAGATTACAAAGAATGAATACAAAGATATACGGGAAAATCAATCAGTTAGCAACGTAGTGCTAACCACTCTATTTATACTGCAACGGACATGTTAAAGCTACAGTACAAATAAGAACGACTAATAAGAACATAACACGTGTCCTAATTAGTTTACTAAATACTAAGTAAAGTATGTAGTCATAAGTTCTGAACAGGTAGTTCAGAACTTCTGAACATTCTTCTGATAACGCTTCTCAGAGCTTCTGACTCTTTCTCTCAGAACTCTGACTTCTCTTCTCAGATCTCTGACTCCTCTACTCAGAACATCTGAGTCTTCTTATCAGATCTTCAACACTTGGTTTATTGACAAAACTTCAGATCTAACAATTTTAATTGTTGTGATAACAGTTACTAATGTGTTTCTGTGTTAGTTGATTACCCCTTCCTGGTTACTTAAACGTTTGATCTGGATATTTGCTACTCACCAGTATTGTCTTTGAAATTACATGATGCTTCGAATGCTCCTACTCATCATGAGGGGGAGAAAGGATACAGGTTCAAAGAGACCGATTATCAAGTTGAGGGGGAGTTAGCAAAAGTCGAGGGGGAGTAAATGTGCTTTGATTGATTGTGAAAAATTAAAAATCCAAGGTTGAAAAGCCATGGGATTCTCACAACGAAGTATTTGATTGAATTCTTCTCAGTCTTTATCAAGTGGTGTTCGCTACAGACTATTTCCCCCATCGAGCATATTGGTTCTACAAGTTCTTAAGCTAAAGCTGAAAGCAATCTCAACTTGCAGTTCAAAGTCAGATTTGTTGAATCTGGTGATAAAGTTGAAGATACGAAGATAAGAGAGAGCGTTGAAAGTCATGAAGACAAGCAACACCAAAGAGTTTCAAAGATCAAGACTTGAAGATTTCAAGACCGTTTTTTCATTATATAACTTTAGGGGGAGATTGTTAGGACCAAAAATGTCCTACACATTAGAAAGTTATATAGAGAATTATATAGAGTTTAATTAGTTTAATTAATTGTTTGTAAAAGCCTCATAATGATAAATGGACTTTAGTGTTTAATGGGCTTAGGCCTTGTCTGTCATAGTCCTAAGTATAAATAGTATTGTTAGCCTTAGAAAATAGGCTAATTAATCGTTCTAATAAATCTTGATCATCTGTAAAGAAACTCTCTGAAAGCTTAATGCAATATATGGATGACAAGTTGAAATCATATTGACTGTTCATTAATTCTATTGATTTCAATGTCTATGCGCTAATCTGGAACTCACATCATTGTAGTGCGATGTTATTTTGAGGCCGTTTCGGCGAGTTATTCAATTTTTGTTGTTTATGCTTTATTGTTGAGTTGAGTTGTTACAGTTGGTATCAGAGCCATGGTTTAAGGGATTTAGGTGACCGGATGGGCCTAAACTTAAACTGTGGAGTAGAGAGCGACACAGCTGAGATGTATGTCACACCCCGCTAAAGCGGAAACACGAGGTATAACAGCGTAGGGTTTCATTCAAAAGGTAACAGACAACACCAACCACAACATTTAATAAAGTAGTACAAGTTAATGCAATACAACATCTTAACCAACTTGTTCCAAAAGAAATTATGGCGGTTACAAAAATTAACAAAAGAAGTTTTAAGGTTCTTGGTGTTGATGTCATCACACAATATGCACCCTACATGCCTTCACTTACTTATTAGTACCTGAAAAGCATGATAAAAAGAAAAGGGCCAACTACAAAGAGTTGGTGAGTTCACAGGTTTTCGTATGCACTAAAAGTAAATTTGTATGCAGAAATTGTATTTTTGTGAAACGTTTGTTCACACGAAGTTTGAGTAATCGGTTGTTCGAGTACTTGCACGGGGTATAATGTAAACATGATGCCATAGCATTGATCCACTACCAAACCTTCCGACAAACCAACGCCCCTTATGATATTCACGTCCTCCCTCAGCGGTGGATTAATTCCACATGGGTAAGACCATTATTGTTACTGGTAAAGTGCACTTCTAGCTCGTCAGCTTTAAGTGGGGTTGTCAATCCAAATAGCGCTACCAACAAATACCATCGGCTCGTAATGAGTTAATAGGTAGTGTCTAACTAGTGGGGACTTTTTCATTTAAAACTCAAGCACATCAAAAAGTATACATACCTTAGTGCACAAACAATTAAATTTAAGGTTCAATATTTCATAGCATAATTCAAACAGTTTGCAATTCAATATCATGCTTTTCACCCCAAATTGTAACAAAAGAGTAAAAAGGGGCTGTGAATACTCACGATGTTCAGCAAAGATTTCCAATAGTTGCCGCACGGTTGCACAATTGCCCGGTTCTAGGTCCTTCATATGGAAGTGAAACACATTATCAGTTTCGGGTCTAACTCTTAGGGCTAAAGCATTGCTTAGCTCATCATATCTTATAAAATGCCTTAGTGTTAGTTATTAAGTTTAAGTATTATTTTGCGTTGATGATTACAAGTAAATTATTGGTTTTAAAAGGTTTATAGAATTTTATTGTTACATAATAAAATTTATAGGTTATATATAGTATTTAATCCATTGTACCATGTTTTATAATTCCTTATTTACCTTGTGTTTTATTCTAAGTTCAAATTCTTATAAATCTCTTACTTATTAGGGTATCATTCATATACATGTATATATTTTTCTTATCTGGGGTTTTGACAAAATCTACAATTTATATGCTTTTTATCCTTCAATATTCCTAAAAATCTCTTTTTCTTGAATTAGGGTTTTTACTTTTCTGTTGGCAGAATTTAGGTCCACTTATGGTCATAATTAAATATTTTCTCGAATTATTTATTTAACCAAATTTTTATATATTTTAATTTAATGTCTTACGGAACTTTTGACATATGTAGAACCATTTTTAGAGGTGGTTAGGTATTTTAATCATTCCCAATAAGTTTAAGTGTCACAGCTATCAAGGCAGTCTGCACATTCTTTTTGTCACGCCCATTTGGAGGTTCAAATCTCAATATTTTTCAGTGATTCAAATTGGGTTTTAAACTTAACTCACAGATGTATCTTCCAGACAAATTTCATCATTTTTGGTTATATATTAAGGGAGTTATGACTGTTTTAAGATAGAGACTTTACCATGCCAGATTCTGGTTTCTTGCACACTTATCTTGGTTTGAATGCTTGAGACCTCAAATCTTAATATTTTTGACTGAAACAACTTTTGTTTGAAAGATAACTCATTAAAATAAATTCCAGAAGAAAATTCAAGAATTTTAGTGGAATAATAAGAGAGTTATGACTGATTAAAGTATAGATTTTACTCTGTCAGATTGTCTTTGCACTCTTAACTTGGTATTGGTAGTTGAAGGGTCAAATCTCCGTTTTTTTACATGAAACTACTTGGGTTTGAAACATAACTCAATAAACAAAGTTCCATAAGAAGAATCATATCATTTAGTTAATTATTTTACAAGATATGGTTGGATGAAGTTCATGCATGTAATCTGCCAGAAACTGAAAATGCTTATTCATGCGAAATGAGTGTTTTTAGTTCTTTATTTTCACTCATATGATTTTCTTTGATTTGTAAACTTATTTACCATTACTCTATCATAGATTTTTAGGTCAAAATCATTTTTTTAACATTTATAAACACATGCATGACTCACACATCTCAGATTATTGCAAAATCCACATGCCTGTAGTCAAAACTTCATTTTCTTGAGTTCTAGTTGTGTGGATCATGGATTATCACCATTTGCTTGACATTTAACATGTCATTGGTGATTAACCCACCATTAAAAGGTCCATGAAGGTCCTATTTTCCAGAAACTTAAGAGTCATGAAGATAAAGTAAGAAAAAGAAGGAGAAATTACAAGAAAAAGGAAGAAAATGAAGGAGAACACAAAGGAGATGACTTTACTCACACTAGGGATGATATTTACCTTCAAAGATCTTCAAGAACTGAACTTTTTGTGTTGTTTTTGGGCTAAATTCGGCAGGAGATAGAGAGAGAGAAGTGGAATGTTCAAGGTTTGAATGTAGAGAGAGAGAAGTGGAAAATGAGGAGTTTTCTTGAGAAAAAGAAAGTTTTAATTGATGTGTGTTGGGCCAAATGAAGGGGGCCTAATTTTGGGCAAAATTTTCTGGTTTAATTTAATTTTTTTTATTATTAAGTGTTAATTAATATTGTATAAGTATATATGTTATGAAATTTTATAAAAAGCTTGATTTAAAGTAGCTAAAACCTCATTTATCTACTTAATTTTTGGTTTGGTTATTTAAAGTTTTAAATTTTAGATTTGGGTATATATAAACTATATATTTAATCCTCTTATTATTAATATTGTTATAATTAAATGTTAACTGTTCCCATCGGCATTTTATAAGACATCTTAAGCAGTTACGTGTGGTAACTAGATTTTCTAAGCACATTGTCGGAATTCTTAGGAAACTAAAACCTTAGCCATCATAATTAAGTCTTAATGTTTTATTTCTACATGTTAAGACATGTATTATGTTGTTCAATTGCTAACCTGAGTGCTTTGGTTTGACGGATGTCACAATGTAGGATGTCTTTGGGGTGTCACAATGTAGGATGCTTTGGTTTAACCTGAGTGCTTTGGTTTGACGGGTGTCACAGTCTCCCCTTGTTAGAAGAATTTCGTCCCGAAATTCGATGATTGTCATTCCCCGTCTGATCCTTTGCAAATAGGTGAGGGTACTTACGTTTCATGTAATCTTCTCGTTCCCATGTATATTCAGGTCCATGCCTCGAATTCCAACGAACTTTTAAAATCGGGATCTTACTACGCCTTGTTCGTTTGACTTCTTGGTCAAGGATTTCAATCGGTTCTTCTATGAAGTGTAACCGATCGTTGATCTGAACGTCTTCTAGGGGTAGAACCAATGATTCGTCAGTTAGGCATTTCTTAAGGTTTGACACATGGAACGTATTGTGGATAGCACTCAGCTCTTGCGGTAAATTAAGTTTATATGCTACTGGACCAATCCTTTCAACTATCTCAAACGGGCCAATATATCTCGGACTCAGTTTGCCCCTTTTTCCGAAGTGTACTAATCCTTTCCAAGGCGATACCTTTAGAAGCACTTTATCACCCACTTGGAATTCTAATGGCTTCCTGCGGTTATCTGCATAACTCTTCTGACGATCTCTTGCGGCTTTAAGTCTATCCTTGATAATTGAGATCTTGTCAGTAGTCTCTTGAACGATTTCGGGCCTAGTCAATTGTCTGTCGCCAATTTCCAACCAACTAAGTGGGGATCTACACTTGCGTCCATATAAGGCTTCATACGGTGCACACTGAATGCTGGTATGATAGCTGTTGTTGTAAGAGAACTCCACTAGTGGTAGGTGAGTATCCCAACTTCCACCAAAATCTATCACACATGCACGCAGCATATTCTCTAGCGTCTGTATAGTTCTTTCCGACTGACCGTCCGTTTGAGGATGGTAGGAAGTGCTCAAGTCCAAACGCATACCCAACGCTTTCTAGAGTGATCGCCAAAACCGTGACGTAAAACGACTATCTCTATCCGAGGTGATGGAAATAGGCACTCCATGACGTGTAACGATTTCATTGATGTAAGTTTGTGCAAGCTTTTCCATCTTGAAGTCTTCCCGAATAGGAAAGAAATGCGCAGATTTCGTAAGTCGATCCACTATAACTGTAGGATCCCAGATTCAACAAGTAACAATAATAATAGCAAGGATCTTTGTATTGACTGATAAAGAAGAGTTTTTACAAGATGAGATTGATAAACACTCTTTTAGTGCCCTCGAAAAAATGGACCATTCTTATTTTCCACTGAGGATACTCATCTCGAAGGAGAGTAGGAGGTTTAGTGAGAGAACCAGTAGTAAAGAAATTATTTGTATTTGTCATTTTTTGAAGATTTTAGAAAGAAAGTATGACTAAAGAGTTACTTTGATGAACTTGAAGATTTTCTGGGTTTAAGCAGTTTCCAGACACAATTTTAAATCTCAATAATATCTATCACGAATTTTGATAAGTGGATCACTTGATATTGAAAATCAAGGAAGGCTCTGATACCAATTGTTGGAACCCAGATACACTTAATCAAGATTAACAGTCTATTAGTTGAGTTTAGAGTTTGATACGGAAGCGTATTAAACTAACAGATATGTTTGATAGATATTAGAACGCACATATATAAAGAAAACAGTAAGGAATAAAAAGGATTTCTTGAACAGTTACTGTTTATTCAATATATAATAAGAACACGAAGAACAGATTAAGAACTGTTGGTGTGTGTGAGAATATAACACTCATATATTTGACAATAACGTTTGAGAGTATTAGTGATTCCTTGTGTATTCGTTCTTAGGAAGATCTCAACATGAGACTTCCTTTTATACTATTCTTAGAAGACTATGAAGTAGGTCACTGTTCCTTTTACGGCATGAATAGTGAACTGAATGGTGTGAATAGTGGACTGGATGGTGTGAGCAGTTGTTTGAGCCATGCGCATTTAATGGAGCAGATGTACTATTGGTAAATGCATTAAATGGCGCAGACGTCTATTTTGTACCATGCCCTATTGAGTCCACTCAGAGCTTGACACGTGTTTTGACAGTACTTTTCCATGCAAGTTGATGAACGTATCCAGTAATATCTTCCAAGTCTTCATAGCAGACCACAGAGGCTCTGTAAGGCATTACAGAGGTTCTATGGTATGACCTTCTGTGGAGCAGTCCACTTGTTTCCGAGTTGATCTTCTTCTTGCGCACTACAGAGGTTCTGTGATTACCTCTGTAGCTTCTGTGGCTTTCTGGACTTGATCTTCTGGAAGAAGTGGCAGAGCCTCTGTGAGAGGCTTTTCTATACTTAGCCTATTTTTCACTACTTCTAAGTATTTCTATGATTAGGAAGATTGAAGCTAACAATCTCCCCCTAAGTAGTGAAAAATAAAAAATTTGACTTTGAGTTTAGTTAGGCTAAGTTGGATAAGACAGAGGTTAAACAATACCTCGAAATTTCTTTCATTTAGAAATATGCCAGAGACATTTTACATTTGAGTACAATGAAAGATAAACTTTTAACTTTGTTTGCAGAGATTGGAGGTCTGAGAATCAGATTTTGGCATCTTTGAAATCATTGTAGCTTCTGTTGTCTCTTCCAACTTTTCTGATCTCTTTGTAGAATCTGATGCAGAGTTCTCTTAGGCGAATTGTTGCGTTAATCTCTCTTATGATAGTATCTGCAGCATCTTTATCCATTTTCTTTGAACCTCTGTATTTCATAAGGCTTGCTCTGAACTTGTTTAGAGTATTTGTTGCGTACTTTTGACAGTCCATGCATACAAATAGTTTATTTTCGCCTTGAGGGTTTTGAAATACTAACCCAAACCGTGGTTCTGTGATGATTGAGTTTGGTATGGCGTCTGGTGGGCAGCGATCCTCTGGTGGTCGTAGATCCAGATGTTTGAGACCGAGATCCTTTCCCAGCTGGAAATCTATCATGCTGTAGACCAGAAGCTTTTCCCTCATCGCTTTTCTCAATACTTGATAGGCTCTGGTGTTTGCCTCTGTGTTGTAGTTGTCCTTTGTCCATTGCAGAAGGTCAGGTAGATCGTATGGATTGATGTTTCTTAAGTCAGCATCAGGGAAGGTAGATTCTGAATTGTTCTCTCTTCTGACTCTGTAAAGATTGTACCTGACCCTTGGATAGGTTCTTGTGAAGGAGAATCTGCAGAAGATCACCTTTTTGATTTTGTGAATTGAGAAGACATCTGCTTTGGCTCTTGGCTTTGTTCTTGTGAAGATGTTCTCAAATTCTTCTCTGATCCTTGGATCTGTCACATGATCTATTGGATAGTTTGTCTGAAAGGATTGTTTGTAGAGGTATTTGTATACCACTTCTTCCATTTCTTCATGTGTTGGACCAGGTCGTGGAATTTGTCTTCTGAGACTCTCCATTTGTTGAACAACTTCTGCAGCTCTACCCAAAACGCGTTGTGTCTGGTAAGGCCAAGGTTTACTAATATACCCAGCATCTCTCCTTTCCACGGCCGATGTGGGATATGCCTAAGGTGTTACACACACCCCCCTTAGGGACTCATCGTCCTCGATGAGGTTTGCCCCACCATCCCAAACGGCACAGGAGTGGCTCTGATACCATTTGTAACACCCCCCCTTACCACGACACAATATTGTCCGCTTTGCCCCACTGGCTCACGGCTTTGTTCTTGGCGACCTGGCAAGGACTTCGCAAGGACTTCCCAGGAGGTCACCCATCCTGGTACTACTCCCACCCAAGCACGCTTAACCACAGAGTTCCCAAGGAACCCGCATGCTTGTGGCCCCAAAACGCGTTGTGTCTGGTAAGGCCAAGGTTTACTAATATACCCAGCATCTCTCCTGTCCACGGCCGATGTGGGATATGCCTAAGGTGTTACACAAAGGTTTTTAAACAAACCTCTGAAGTTCTTAACAGAACTATTCCTCCCAAGGAGAAAATCACTGGAATTCCTATCTGTCCAGACTTTTTGGATATGTGCATACAAGCCAAAACCTCTCTTGAGCTTGAAAATTTCAAACAACAGAAGTTAATGTCCACTCAAATTCCAACAAGTTCAAAGATTTTACAACCCTTAAAACCTGTTAAAGAAAAACTAACATGGCGACAAAAGGGTAAATGGACTAAAATTAACAAATCTTTTTCTTCTGTGACAGTGAAACCTACAGAAGTTCACCACAGAAGGGGAACACAGAAGGCCACACTCAACAAAGGATTTTGCAAACAACAATCTAGCCTACATAAACCTTCTTGTAATAGAAAGTCTAATGCTAGGATAAATTGTAATGCCTCTGTGCCCCCATTTAATGTATTTAATGAAGAGTTCAAGCAAATCTCTTCGCACATTCAATACTGTCATTGCTTTGATCTTATGTTTAAATTAAACCAACACTTCAAAAGTCCACACTGTCATCTCTCTGTACCCAAAGAAAATGATAAATCCAAGGGTAAGAAGAAACAAAATGTTTCTTCAACAGAAGCTAAAACAAAGACCAAGAATGCTAAGGCAAACTTGAAAACCCCTAACAAAACTGGACCCATGTGGATATGGGTACCTAAAAGTCTCTGATTGTCTTGCAGAAGCAGTATGTGCCGATCTGGTATCTAGACTCCGGAAGCTCGAGGCACATGACTGGCGACAGAGGTCTTCTATCCACATACAAAGAAAAGAACGATGGTGGATCTGTGACCTTTGGAGACAACAAAAAGGGGTACATTAAAGGCTACAGAGTCATACAGAAGGAGAAAATAACCGTATGCAAAGTTGCATATGTTGATGGCCTTAAACACAATCTTCTCATTGTTAGTCAACTCTGCGATACGGGATTCGACGTAATGTTCAAAAGAATCTTCTGCTCTCTACAGAGCGAGGACACAGGAATGGAACTTCTGCGAGCCGAAAGAAGAGGAGATCTATATCTCATGAACTTCAATGTAAAGAACAAGAAAGACAAAATCTGCCTTGTTGCATGCAAAAGCGAAGAAGCCTGGTTATCGCACAACAGGTTCTGCCATTTAAACTTTCATACTCTTAATAAACTTGTAAAACTTGATATAGTCAAAGGTCTACCAAACGTTAAATTTAATAAAGATCATTTATGCTCTGCCTGTGAAATGGGAAAACTCAAAAGAGCTTCCCATAAAGGCAAAACTGATGTATCTTGCCCTAGACCTCTGTACATGCTCCATGTTGACCTCTGCGGTCCAATATCTACACAGAGCCTAGGTGGCAAGAAATATCTGCTTGTTTTGATCGATGAATTCTCAAGATTTACATGGGTTGAATTTGTCAGAAAGAAATTAGATGTTCCAAACATACTGATAAATTTAATGAAAAGAATCCAAGTTCTGTATGAGTGCAGGATTCAGAAACTGAGAAGCGACAATGGCACATAATTCAAAAACTCTGTCATTGAAGCCTATCTTACAGAAGAAGGAATTTCACAGAACTTCTCTGCTGCACGCACCCCACAACAGAATGGCGTGGTCGAACGAAAGAACCGCACACTTGTGGAGGCCGCCAAAACTATGCTGACCGCATGTGGATTACCAATGACCTTTTGGGCAGAAGAAGTATCAACCGCTTGCTATACCCAAAATAGATCAACCATTGTAAAGAGGCACATCAAGACACCTTATCATTTGATCAACAAAAGACGACCAAACATCAAGTTCTTCCATGTATTTGGATGCAAGTGCTTCGTCTTAAATGATAGAGAAGCAAGACGAAAGTTTGAAGTAAAAGCAGATGAAGGCAAGTTCATAGGATACTCTGCAACTTCCAAGGCCTACAGAGTTTATCTTATACGATCTCGAACGATTGTAGAAAGCATAAACGTTTCTTTTGACGATACCTTCCAAATGACTTCTGAACAAATCAGTTCAGAACTCGGGCTAAAAGGAGAATCCTCTGGCATCTCAAAAACTAGAGAAAAAGACTTAAATATTCTATTTCAAGAGATGTTCCATGATGATATTGATCCCTCTGCTGGAGCCGACAGAGCCTCTGGAAAATCATCTTCTGTGAACCAGATCGAGATAGGTATAACTCTAACTGGATACATCATCGTCTTCTGTAAATCATACAGATGCAAACGCCGAGGGGGAGACAACAGAAGATAGTACAACAAAGAAAACAACTACAGAAGCTCCTGAAGAACCAACTCTAGAAACCACAGAGGAACCAATAACAGGGGAACAAGAAGACTCAGTCTCTACTTCCTTAGAGGAACAAACTCCGCCACACATTCCAATCATCCCACAATCTGTAGGATCAAGCACGAAAGCAAAATCTACGACAGAGGCTGCACAAGAACCACAGTTAGAAACCTCTGAAGATTAACTTGATGAAATCGATGACCATCTCCCAAGAACAACAAAATGGACAAAAAGCCATCCTCCAAGTCTTATAATCGGCGAACCTTCGGAAAAGGTAAAAACAAGATCTGCCACTGCTAACTTTTGTTTCTTTACAAACTTTATTAGTGTGATCGAGCCAAAAAGGATCTCTGAAGCCCTTGACGATCCAAACTGGGTAGAAGCTATGCAAGAAGAGCTTCTACAGTTTGAACGAAACAAAGTCTGGACTTTAGTTCCTCTGCCACGAGGAAAACAAGCCATAGGAACTAAATGGGTCTTCAGAAATAAAAAGGATGAAGATGGGGTGGTCATAAGAAACAAAGCAAGATTGGTAGCCAAGGGATATCGACAAGTAGAAGGCATAGATTATGATGAAACTTTTGCCCCTGTCGCACGACTCGAAGCCATAAGAATCTTCTTAGCCTTCGCAGCCCACATAGGTTTTAAAGTATTTCAAATGGACGTAAAATCTGCTTTTCTAAACGGTGAAATCCAAGAAGAAGTATACGTCCAACAGCCACCAGGGTTTGAAAGCTCTAAATACCCAAAATACGTGTACTACCTCGAGAAAGCTCTGTATGGACTGAAACAAGCTCCAAGACCATGGTACGAAAGACTTTCTACCTTCCTTCTCGATAATGGTTACGAAAGAGGTACAACGGATACAACTTTGTTTTATAAACGAAAAAGTGATGAAATTATGCTTGCACAAATATATGTGGACGACATAATTTTTGGGTCTACAAATGCACAAGAATGCAAAGATTTCAAAAAACTTATGCAAAGTGAGTTTGAAATGAGTATGATGGGAGAATTAACTTTCTTCCTCGGACTCCAAGTAAAACAATCATCAGAGGGAATTTTCATAAATCAAGCTAAATATGTCTCTGACATACTTTCAAAATACAGTCTCTCTGATGCCTCTGTAATAAGAACCCCAATGGCCACTGGAAATAAGTTATTCTCAGATCCAAATGGCATACCTGTAGAATGCACACTCTACAGAGGAATGATTGGGTCTCTGTTATACTTAACTGCAAGTAGACCTGACATAATGCATGCCACATGCCTCTGTGCAAGATATCAAGCTAACCCGAAGGAATCCCATTATAATGCTGTAAAGAGGATCTTCAGATACCTCAAAGGGACCAAAAATCTTGGCCTCTGGTATCCAAAGAACTCTGGTTTTGGTCTTAAAGCTTACACAGATTCAGATTATGGAGGATGCATGCTCCACAAAAAGAGTACCTCTGGGAGTTGTCAATTCCTAGGTGGTAAACTAGTCAGCTGGACCTCTAAAAAGTAGAACTGCGTATCCACATCTACAGCAGAAGGCGAATACATTGCTGCTGCTAGCTGTTGCTCCCAAGTTCTGTGGATGAAAACTCAGCTTAAGGACTATGGCCACATCATATTCAAGATTCCCATCTTCTGTGACTCAAAGAGCGCCATAGCAATCTCGACATCCGTTACCACTTTCTGAAACACCATGTTGAATATGGGACAATCGAAATGCACTTCGTGTCTACAAAGTACCAGCTTGCAGACTTATTCACCAAGGCACTAGATGAGAAAAGATTCCTTTTCTTGGTGGGTAAGTTGGGAATGATAAATATGAGTTAAAATCTCTGTAAGTATAACTTAATCTTCTGTAAATATGTAAATACATTGTTTTTGTTTTGTAGTTTAGATTATTTCTGTATGTAAATTCTCAATCACCAAGTGTTCAATACTCAACAAAGCTTCTATGGGATTGCTCAGAACCTCTGACAGTCCTTAAAGAACCTCTAAAAGACTTGACCTATGTTCTATGCACAACTTATCTTATTTGATCCAAGCATAGGTCAAGGGGGAGCAGAAGGAGACCTTGAAATGATCTACAGAGGTTGATCATTCAAGGGGGAGCCAAAGAAGAATTGTGATCAACCACAATCAACAGAGGTTAAGAATTTCGCCGAACAAAGGAAAGTCAAAAAGTGAGTATCTCGTACAAATCCTTCAAGAAAACAATTTTCTAGGACACAAATTTCCAAATATGTCCTAGAAACATTGCTAATGACATTCCAAAAAGAAAATAATCACAACGATTGATGAGTCTCCCTTTATGAGAAATTTAAGGTTCCAGAGCCTCTACTGAGCTCAACAGAGCTTCTGTAAGTCAGATCCTCTATTACTACAAATTACATATAAGAACTCGATCGATCATCTTGAATGTCGTACAGAAGGTCTCAAGTCAAAAAGTTCCATACACCACAGAACTTGTGCTAACCAATCAATATATTTGAAGTTTACTCGTACAAAATCATTTTCGAAAATAGTTTTCTAGGACACAAATGTCCAAATATGCCCTAGAAACACTGCTAAAGACATTCCAAACTTCAAATATTCAAAAGGATTAATGAGTTCTTCGTTATTAGAAATTTAAGGTCATAGAGCCTCTGCTGAGCTCAACAGAGGCTTTGCTAGGGAAATCCTCTATGATCATAAATTTAAAATAAAAACTCTATCAATCTATTTGAATGTCCTCCACATAATTCTCTTGAACAAAGGCACGCCTTAAGACACAAAAAGGGTTAGTCACAGAGCCCATTCCAACACAAGAACCTCTGTTGATTAACCTACGCATCTTATAAGAGTTACTCGCACAAAACCTTATCCAAAACAGTTTTCTAGGACACCAACTTCCAAAAATGTCCTAAAAACAATTCTCAAAACAATTAAAAACATGGATGATCAAAAAGTTTCATAAATTTTTAGTTATGAGAAATTTCCACTCATAGAGCTTCTGCTGGCTCTGACAGAGCTTCAAAACCTCTGTAAATGAAATTTCTGCACTAAAAATTTATCAATCCTCTCCAATGCTTTTCAAAATATTTTGGTAAAGGTACAAGCAACAGAGGATATAAAAGGAAAGTTACAAAAACACAGAGCTCCTAACTCTACAGAGCTTCTGTAAATTTTCTAAACTTAGGAAATTCTGTAACAGTAACGGTAAAATTATGCGAGTAAGAATATTCTGCAAGTTGATAAGCCCACGCGCCTAGCATTAATGGGCCGCGCACGACGTCCTGTCATACTCTGACACTGCTGACGTGTCTCATTTTCATTGGACGTACATGGCACACGTTCGTATGGAAAGTTGAACCAGCCGTTTACACTCAAGTGCGGACCCCAAATTTTATTCACTCTCAAATATTACCTCTTCAGATTCTACCGTTACCTCTCACTATAAAACCCAAGTTACCTCTCCTCATAAACCTTTACGAACTTACTTTCTTCTCCGGCGAACCATTGCAAAAAGCTGCAAATTTCTAATCTTCATCTTTAACATCCAAAGAAACGGCCTCCTCTTCTAAAGATCAAGCTAACTCCCCTGCTCACTCTCCGGCAAACTCCCCTGAGCACTCTGAACACTCTGAAAACCAAGAAATCGCCAGAAACCTTGAACAGGACAACTCCGGCGATGAAGCAGATTTTGCTCCGACTACCCACCTTCAAAACTTCTTAGCACATGAACATTTTGCAAATGTTCTACCTTTAAAACCCAATAATCACTACCTTGTTCCTTCAAGAACCGCTTTTGGGAAAGCACATTCTATACTTCTCCATATTTTGAAACAACATATTCTCTACCCTCTTCTGACCAAAACCGTGGACAAAATCCCTGCCGGATATATAAATCAATTCTGGCAAAGTTACAGATTTGATCCAGAAGATCGACAGATCAAAGGGTACATCTCCAAACCCGATAAATCTGAACATCTTGAACTCAAGTTCAACAGAACTATGTTCTCTCTTGAGTTCAGCCTACCCACCAGAGGTCTTCTAGGGTTAAAGACCTTTGCACAGGAACCTGCAGATGAAGAACTCTGCAGGTTTGTCGAAATGTTGGGGTACAACGTACCACTCAGAAAGAGAAATGACTTCCGCAGAGGCAGATTACCACCTCTGTGGAGTACACTCTTTTCCATACTCAACAGATGCTTAACCGGGAAAGTGGGGAGTCCAGATCAATCCTCACACCAAATACTAGCCATCATGTACGGAGTCTACTACGACCTACCTCTGGACTTCGCAACACTCATGATGCAAGAAATGGTTAACACCATCGACAGAAAGATCACCTTCCAGCAGAAGAGGTCACAGACAACATGAGCTCTACCTCCTTTGCAGTTTCAAAGAATTCTAGGTGTTCTGCTAGAGCCTCTACTATTGCTCGAAAAATGGCCAATGGAGGGGCAAACAACCAAGATGTATGCTATGAACAAAAACTCCCCAACAGAACATGCTGATGGATACCCACACTGCAGACATCTGCCAACGAAACTTCTGGGATATGTAAGGGACGAAGAACTAGAATTAGAATACATACACGATCATAGGACTCCAGAACCAAGTCCTATGACACCCCCGCGTCTCGGAGCCCCCATAGGTACATAAGTATTAGAAAGGTTGACAGATGTAGAATGGGCAGCTGCTTTTCAGAAGCATGAAGAAAATCAAGCCAGATTCCGTGCTTAGAGAAAATCCATCTACTCTGCCTCAAAGAAACAAAAACCCTCTGCCTCTACTCCTCAAAAGAAAACTCATAAGAGGAAAACCACATAGGACACCTCTACAAGTGTCGCAGAAGCTCAACCCTCTCCTCCTCATGCCACAGAAGTTGGATCTTCTGCTCCTCCCTCTCCCCCAAAGGAAAAGAAGAAGAGAAAATCCAAAGCCTCATAGGAAGGGGCACCTAAAACCAAGAGGAGAAAGAGCAAGAAGAAAACTGGGAAACCTCTGTGTCCTATACAAACAATTGCAGAGGATACAGTGGTAGAAGAGGTGGTAGGAGAAGAAGCACAAGAATCCCCTCTGCAATCCCCCAATCCCCTCAATTATGCGCATCATGGGAATTTCTCTGACTTCCTCCAACGCCCTGAATTTGCAAACACCCTTGACACTGCAGGATGGACTGCAGAAGCTCTGTCACATGAAACCACAGAAGCCACAGAAGATCCATATTTCACAATCTCTGGAGTTGATTCTGATCTTAATGATGATGATCAAACTCCAAGGGATAATCCGGCTGAGACCCCAGAGGTGCTGCAGAACCCTTTCCTTCACCCTGGCTATGATGTGCACAGAAGAAGCCCAGAGCAAGTAATCTCTGCCTCTGACGGTACACAGGTTATGCACCCCCATGAACAACAACTTTTTGGTACTCATCATATGTACGACTCCCTAGGTCCAAGGGAAGAAGAGGTAACAGAAGAAGGGGAGACTAGGGTAGATGTCTCAGAAGTGGATTCTGATGAAGATGAAGCAGACCAAATAAGAAAAGGTCTTTACCATCCACATGTCATGCGACTAATTGGCTCACATCGAATATTCGACTCTTTACGCACTGATGCAGAAGCCACTACAGAAGTTAGGGAAGAAGCATCAAGCCATAGGGTAGCAACAGAGGTTGAGACCATAGATGGAGAACAAGTGGTTGGATGCTTCACAGAAGCAGTAGCAAGAAAAGATGTCTGGATTAATAGAGGCACACAACCAAAACCAACTCCCAGTGCAACCCACACTTCTACTACCGCTGGTCTAGCAGTAGAAGGTAATATTGAAAAAGAGCCGCACAGCTCGACCCCAACCCAAACCATCCGGACAGAGGAAATTCTTTCATCCTCTGTACCATTAATAACCGGGGAAACCATTCCAGGGGAATCTTCTCTAAAGGATTCATCGTTAGTAAGTGATCTATTGCCCCAGATCACAACCGAAATCCTTGCAGAGGAATTTGTTTCCTCTGCCACACGCACACAAATAGGTCCAAACATCTATTCAGAGGAGATTAGAGTGCACACAGACGAAGGGATTCTAGACAAATCCCCGAGTCAACTCAAGGACAATCCTTTACCCACCTCTGGAGTGGATAAGGACAATGTCCTTGACAGAACTTCTATAGAGACTGAAACTCAAAAAGTTTCTTCACGAGGATTAGAAGGAAGTCCTTCCGCTCTCAACGTAAAAACAGGAGCGAAAGAAGGCGTCTCAGGAACAGAGACACACTCTGGTGATAGATCTGTTCACCCAGAGGTTACAACTAGTTCACATGTCTCAAGGGATGAGTTCCAAACCCTTGTCACCTCTGTGGGCCAAACACTGAAAGAGTTGCAAAGCTCTTTCAATTCTTTTGCAGCTACAACTTCAACGGCCATCTCAAATCTGAATACCAAAATAGACAATCTGTCCACAGAGGTACAAAATGCCGTAGCCTAGATGAAGTCCACTACAACAAACACTGCTACTACCACTGCCACCTCTGCAGCAACTGAATTTGGAAAAGTTGCAATCTCTGTATTCAAAGAGTCTGTCAAGCACTTTCTTCAACAGCTGAAAGAGCAATCCTTCAAATCTAAGGGCCTTACACCTGAAGACCTAAAGAAGGCCTTAGAAGAGGTCCAAGAGCAAACAATCAGAAACACTCAGGCCATGCAGCCTTCAGACTACATGACCAGAGCTCAGCTGACAGAGCTTGGGCAAGAGGTTATAAATCAAGTCACAGAGGTTATCGTTGCCTTCATTGCTGCCAACGCAAATTATGTCAAAGACTTCCATAAGAGCGTAGGTAAATTGCGTTTCAACCCAGAAGCAGAGGTTGAAACACTGCTCGGCCTCTGTGATGATTTATGCGCAAAGATGATTGCTGCAGGGGCTGTTCCACCAAAGAAACCTGAAACTTCATGTATAGCAGAGGGTACGATAGATAAAGGTCAGGATGACTCTGATGATGACCATCATGGTCCATCAGATCATCCTGAGGGGGAGAATCGAGGGGAGAAACAAAGGGAAATAGCTGCAAGCAGAGGTCTACCTGATAACGCCACTTTTCGGCGTTTTTTTCAGTTTTCAAACCAATGAGATTGGCTTGTATTCAAGTAAAAAGGCGTGTATTTTACGGTTTATCTAGTGTTGGATACAGGTTATCTAAAAGGCGGCATTCCTCAGGAAAAGAAGCTAAAAAGAGCCTAAAATGAGTCCAAAGGAAGCCTAACAGAAGCCCAAAAGCAAAGCCCAAGACCCACGACCGAACCAGGACCCGATCCGCGAACCAGACAACGACCCACGTTGCAAAAATGATACGCGTGACTTACCACGCGACTTGCAAGTCGCGTGGCAAGTGGCGTAACCCAATGTTTCGTGAATTCCAGCTTTAAATCCGATTTTTAGGTCATTCATTCGAGACGCAACTTTCACACGACGGCCAGGGGCGATTTTGGGGCGATTTCTGGAGACTTTTCAGAGCTTTCGGAGTCACGATCGAGAGTCGATCAAGGAGACGTTCAACACGCGAAGTAGAGACGAGCACGAGAGAAGGGAGTTCATTATCTTACTGTTTACGATTGTATCTTTTACGTTAATCATGTTTACATACACTTCCATTATCTTTTCTTTTGTGTTTGAATCCACCACCGACATGAACTAACCGGTTCGTGTTGGGGGTTGGAATGAATTCGGTTTATTAAGCATGTAAGCAATTGACTTGATATTTTATCAGTTTTCCGTTATTAATGAAGCATGTGATTTTGTGTTTAATGCCTTTGAGAGTCTAGCTAGCTTTCAATTAATTTATTATTTTCAGTTGAGTTCGAGAGAATTAACTGTTAAAAAGAACTAGGAATTGCATGCCTAAGACGATAAATCGGTGATAGAGATATATCGAATAAGTCTTAGTCCCAATTGAACCGTTAGGTTGAAATCGAGAGATGAAATCTAGTCGTTTAATATAAATCTGGTGCTTAATGTGTTTTGGAATCCATAAGTTGAGGTCGAGAGATTTAACTTGTCCTTTTCAAAATAAAATCCGTTGTTGTTCGAAAGAGAACGACGGTGATCTTAAAAGATTTGGGAATCATTAAAGGGATAAATTGGTAATTGTTTTGAGTCAAGCGTTTGCATGTGGGAAACCTTAGGATTTCTAACCCCCAGCTTTCTCTCTATCGAAGTTTCCTAAGTCATTATTTGTTTCGTTTGTGTTTGAGTTGTAATTTACTTTCTGCAATTAAGTAGTTTAACAATAGCCAACCATCTCTCAATTCGACAGTTCAATTAATAGTTCTTATAGTAATTGTGATACTTAGTTCCTAGTTCCCGTGGATTCGATACTCGTACTTACCGTACGTTATTACTTGATTTCGACACCGTACACTTGCGGTTAGATTTAGGGGGGGTGAGACCCGCCCTATCAAGTTTTTGGCGCCGTTGCCGGGGAACTAGTTGTAGCTAATAGCACAAACAGCTATACGCGCTATTAGATTGAGCATTTTCCTTTCTTGTTATTTTATTTTGTCACGTTCAGTTTTTGGGTTGCTGATTTTGTTCACTTTTCATTTCAGGTACTAATTGGTTTATGCCAAGGAAGACCCGAGGGGAAGAGCTCGAGAAATTTGATCCGGAGATTGAACGAACCGCCCGTCGTCTACGTAAAGAAGCGAAAGCTAAAAGAAATCTGAAATTCGAGATGTCCGACGACGAAGGACCTCCACGCAATGATCCACCGCCGCCTCCGGAAAGAATTCCTATGCGGTCGTTTGCCGATCCGAATGTGGCGGCGGCACGCATAGGTATTCAAGCGCCCGCAACCGGGGCGAACTACTTTGAGCTTAAGCCGAGTACCATCGTGATGGTACAGCAAAACCAATACGGAGGGACGCCGACAAAAGATCCTCATGCACACCTTCGGGCATTTGAACGAATATGCAATACGTTCAAGATTAATGGCATGAACGAGGACGCGATCAAGCTGAGATTGTTTGGATTTTCACTCAAGGGCCGAGCCGAGACATGGACCGAGAGTATCTAGCCGGATTCAGTTACTACATAGGCACAACTGAAGGCAGCGTTCCTTCAGAAATTCTTTCCTCCGAGTCGGACCGCCCAACTAATGGCCGAGATCACCCATTTCGCACAATGGGATCAAGAAACGCTATACGAGGCTTGGGAGCACTACAAGGACATGATCAAGAAGTGTCCTCATCACGGGCTACAAGGCTAGGTCATCATCCAGACCTTCTTTAGTGGCCTTCACCCGCAGTTTAAAAATGACATCACTGCTACAGCGGGTGGCAAGTGTGCAAGAAAGTAATGAGCTGAATGAACTGAAAGCACAACTAGCCTTTATCACGAATCATCTGAATAGAGGTAATCCGGGAGAACCTGATCAGGTTCAGTTTGTGCAAAACCGGAACCAGTTGAGGAACGATCCTTTCTCGAACACCTACAATGAGGGGTGGAAACGACACCCTAATCTTTCATGGGGCCAACCCGATCAGCAACAACAAGGTAACTTCTCTAACGTTTCTAGTGCCTCTAATACTAATAATGTTTACCGTCCTCCAGGGTTTCACCAAAGGAATGAAGGACCATCGATGGAGAAGAAACCGGGGCTGGAAGATATGCTCATGAAGTTCATGACGAAAATGGACAGCACGGTCGAGGGATTAGCAAGCACGATCAACATCGTCAAGCCGGCTACCGAGCAAAACACCGCCTCCATTAAGATCCTCGAAAGGCAAGTGGGGCAGATTTCCGAGGCTCTACAAAACCGACCTCCCGGAGCACTCCCGAGTATGGCTGAAAGGAAACCAAGAGAGGAGTGTAACGCCATTTATCTGAGAAGTGGCAAGGAGCTGAATGGAGAACCGTCATCAAAAGAGACCGATCCAAAAGAAGATTTCGAGATGGTAGAAATGGGGGAGTTAGAGAATGATGAAGAGGTGATAGTTGAAGTGAAGAAGCCAAAGGAAAAAAGAAGTGACACCACCGGTCAAGCCGGAAATTCCAAGAGTGCCTTATTCGAGCAGATTGAAAGCAAACAAGGATGATGTTCATTTTTCTAAATTTCTCGATATATTTAAAAAGTTAACTATTAACATCCCTTTTGCAGATGAATTAGCACAAATGCCCTCCTACGCGAAATTCATGAAGGGAATTATAGCCAAAAAGAGATCGATCGATCACTAGGCCACCGTTGCACTCACTGAAGAGTGCAGCGCGATTTTTCAGAACAAGCTTCCCCCGAAGCTTAAAGATCCAGGGAGTTTCTCTATTCCTATTAAGATAGGGGAGTTTAAATTTAATAAAGTGTTATGTGACTTAGGAGATAGTATTAATCTGATGCCTCTTTCTATTTTCAGGAAACTCGACCTGGGTGAGGTAAGCCCGACATACATGACGTTAAAGCTCGCCGATCGATCAATCAGATACCCATATGGAGTTATCGAGGACGTGTTGATCAAGGTCGGTAAGTTTTACTTTCCAGGCGACTTCGTAGTCATAGATATAGACGAAGACGAAGAGGTCCCGTTGATATTGGGACGATCATTTCTGGCCACGAGCCGAGCTTTGATCGACATGGAAGAAGGTGAGATAACCTTCCGGGTAGGCGGCGAAAAGGTTATGTTTAAGATGTTCGATGATGGAAGAGGTCGAAGCGAAGAAAGACCCGGAGCTAGTAAAGGAAGAGCAAAGGGGGGAGAAACCGTGGGAAACCGTAGGTGTGGACGGTTTAATTCCGCGGATACCGAACCAAACTAAAACCACACAGTCGTGCAACGACTTTAAATACGGCGCTGGGTGGGAGGAAACCCACCAAGGTTTGTTTTCTTTTATCATTTTTGCTTTTGAGTGTGTTTTTATTTCCGAAAAAAAAACCATAAAAATCGAAAAATCGAAAAATCAAAAATAGCTGGAACAGGGACATACGCGGCTTATGCCGCGGTTTACATACCGCGTGTCAAGCCGCGGGACTCCTCTGACTGTTTGTGAAACAGTGGGTTACGCGGGATGTGGCGCGGCCTGCAAGCCGCGCAGCAAACCGCGGGTGTCCCCTGTTCGTTTTTCGTGCAGTTTTTGTTTCCTTTCTTGCTTTGTGTGTTTCATCTTCCTGCATTTTGTCTTGTGCTTTGATTTCCTTTGTTTTGCATGCTCGCCCCTCTCCTCCGATTGATGCTCAACCTTTCAAGAATCCTCCTTCATCCGGGCAAAACAGGTACGCTCTAAACTTTGCATAATAACGAGTGGTGTAAGATGTTTGTTCGTGTTAGTTAAACGAGATGCAACAAACCTAAGTTTCACTTAGGTTTGGGGTGCCTCATCTTTCACATCTACACACTCAATTCTTTAGACCCTGTGCAAACCTCGGTTTTACCGAGGTTTGGGGTTGGCTTTCATTTGGCAAACCTAGGCCACGGCCTAGGTTTGGGGTGCCCATTTTAGAAATTTTGGGTTTTCTTTTGATGTTATGTAATGCCTTGCCCATCCTTTTTATACCTATAATAACTTCACAATGATTCGAGTCGCATCACCTACGACTTTACTTGCACATTGGGGACAATGTGTGGGTAAGGTTTGGGGTTGCCCAATCGGGCCCAAGTTATGCACGTAGATTTCCTGCACTTCTGAGTGTCTAGACCATAATAGCTAAATTTTTTGTTTTGAATGATTGAGACCAACCATTGTGGGAAGAATCTTGTGATAGTGACGTGACCGTTAGGGAAGGACCGGGAAAGGACATGACTAGGGACATTAGTGGAGACCACCCGATAGTGAGTTTTGAGCCTAAAAGACGTTTTTCATTTCGAGGGATTCATACACCTAATTCTTATACACTTTTTTGAATTCCTTGTCGTGAATGTAGAATGATCTCGCTACATTATTGCATTGAGTAGCAAAGACGAACATCGGGATATTAGGTAAGGGTATAGTAGACCATATCGTGTGAACCTTAAGATATGATTCCATGCATTATGTGTTTTGTTTTTAACCCGTTTTAGCTATCGTTACCTTTTACCCTTCTGTGTGTATCCATAACCCCTTTGCAGCCAAACACGCACCTTAATTCTTTCTAAACCCACCAGTACATCTTTAGCCATAAACCTTAGCCAACCCTTATCCGAAAGCGTGTAAATCAAAGGCAGTGATGAACTACGAAAGATAGAGCAGAAAAGAATAGAACAAGCCAGTCATGAGAATAAAACGGGTCAATGTAACCCGAGAAATAGAAAAGATAGAAAAGAAGGCCAATGATGCCCCAAACAAATAAAGAGGACCAATGAAGTCCCAACAAAAAAAAAAATACAGTTAGTCAGATAGTATTTATAGCAGCTGAATAAGAGAGTCAAAGCGACTCCAATAGTGACAAAGAGGGCCAAATGATAGGGGCTGAAGTAGAGAAGTTCGGAACTGCCAATGATTGACACGCCAAGGATCTTTGAACCATTTTACCCTTCGTTTCTCAGCCATAGCCCTAGCCCCATTACAACCCTTGTAAAGACCTGGATGATCTTTTGGAAGATGTGATTACGGTATACGACCACTGTTGATCCAAACCCTCAGTGATTTGATAATGACCCTCTCTTAAATACTTAGTGAAAATTGTATGTAAACAATATGTATCAGAGTTTCACTATCGCTGATAAGTACTAAGATCTTACAGTACCGCTGATAGGAACTCTAGCTCTTTAAATTAAACATTCAGCGAACACTGTTCACCATAATGCGCTGAGTCTGTTCAGTCCTTATGGTGATCGCTGATAAGTTAGTTGTTTACTTATAATCCCTGAAGACAAGTTTCACGTCAACAAAGGTTCTACGCTGAAGTCAAAGATCAAGCTCAAGAACCAGCGACAAGTCTACTAATGAACTGATGCGGATCAGCGAAGACTCAGATTTGTCCACTCAACGTGAAGTATCAAGTACAAGACTTCAGCTATCGCTGAACTTTATCATTCAGTGAATAGTAAATGATAATCGCTGAATCAACGAAAGCTGATCATGAAGTCCTCCGTACAAAGTACTTTTGTCTTAACCTCCCTTGCACGCCACCGTACGAAATGTCAGAAAAGAACCTCCGAAAATCTGAGATCGTACAACCACTTTGATACTACACTGTTCATTCATGCGGCTACTAAGGTTGTCAACAAAGGTCAATGACATGCAACCAATCCGCTGATGACACGTGTAAAGTGTATACTGAATTGCATTAAATGCATGCAGTATATAAAGAGATGAACTCACTTCATTTGAAGTAACTTGCTAACTCTGGACAAGTTCAAATCTCTCTCAAGATAGGATTTTATTAGTAATCTCCATATCTTTCTTAGTGCAAGAAACCTTAGTGTTCCAACTTGTTTAGATTTAGGTTTATCCTTAATCTTGTTTCCGCAACAAGCTGTAAATTGTTAATGATTTATCAATAAACAATTTAGAAAAGTAAAATAGCGTGTTTGTATTCAACCCCCCCCCTTCTACAAACTTGTATAGGCCTTTCGGGACCAACAAGTGGTATCAGAGCAGATTTGTTTAATCTCATAAACAAGATCTAATCTAAGATATTTCTCTTCCTAGAAGGTGTAGACCCCACTATGACCTACTATCTTGAAAACGGCCCACACATCCCTGTAACTATTGATCTTTTAGTTCCAGCCACTGCAACTCGAGCTGCTATCCCTGAAAGGCTGATTCCAAAGGAAATACACATGTGGACCGATGAAGACAAGAAGAAAGTGGCTATAGATACAAAGCCAGATCCATACTATCCATGGCCCTTCCTGACGAAGTCTACCATTCCGTCATGAACCTGAAATCCTCAAAAGCCATGTGGGACACAATATGTGTTCAGTATGAAGGAACGTCTGAAGTCCAGGATTCAAGAAAGATCAACCTGGTAAGACAATACGAAAGCTTCATTTCTGGTAAGAATGAAACTCTCTATGAAGTTCATCAACGTTTTAATTGATTAATTATAGATCTTAAAACGGTTGGTAAGGAATATTCTAACTTTGAAGTGCTGACAAAGTTTTTAGAATGTTTACTTGAAAGATGGGACAATTATTCCATGTGTCTCAAGCTGTCAAAAGATCTAAGATCAATGACACTCGCTACCTTATATGGCACATTGCTGAATCATGAGCAATCTAGCCATCTTAAGAAGAATCTTGTAAAAGATTCCAAAAGCACCCCTGTTGCTTTAATCTCAGAGGAACCTTCTACTCAGCGACCCGTGGTCACTATCACTGAGTTAGAAAGTAACTCTGAAAGGTCATCAGATTCTGATTCTTCAGATGATGATGAATCCTTGGCTCTCCTAACTAAAAAGTTCAGGAGATTCGCCAAGAAAAAAATGTTTAGAAAGAACAAAACTCTTTCTATAGCTGACAAGCCTAAGTCATCAGCTTTTGTTGATAAGGCTACTGCTACTTGTTTCAACTGCGAAAAGACAGGTCATTTCGCTAACGAGTGCAGGTCAAAGAAAATCATGAGACCTTCAGCTTTTACAAAGAAATCCTTTGTTCCAAGGAATAAAGATGACAAATACTCAAAGCTGAAGGAAAAGTATGCAAAGCTGAAAAGCTTTAAGAAGAAAGGAAAAGGCCTGATGGCTGACTATGATTGGGCTGCTTCTGATGAAGAAGCCTCATCATCTGATTCTGAAGATGATGAAGCAAATCAATGTCTCATGGCCAAGATTGAAGAAGAGGAAGAAAGTTCAGACATTCCCTCCACTTCAAAATCTGCCATTCAGGTATCACCTTCCTTCTTTACCAATATTGCAAATATTGATGAAGCTGATAGTCTCCGTAAAATCGAACTGCTGACTAGAAGTTTATACGAAGCCATGAACGGCAAAGCTGTGGTTGAAAACCAAAATCTTGATCTCGCTGAAAAGCTTAAAAACTGCCACCTTCAAATAGAAAAGCTTTCTAAATTTGAAGAAGATTTTAAAGATCAAGTCCATTTAAATCAGCTAGTCAAAATCGAACGAGCGGAAGCTATCGCTGCATTAAAAGCTGAACAAGCTACTGCTAAAGGATGGTGTAATTCTTCAACCAAGATCACTGAGATAATTAAGGCTCAGATTCCTCTGAGTGATAAACGTGGTCTGGGTTATAAATATGATACTCCAATACCAACCATTGAACGTTCAATGCTTAAATTTGGAACGTTCATATCCTCAGTAGCTGACACTTCTTCATCTCAGTACTCCTCGTCGATTACACCAATCCCTGAGGAAACTCCTACCTCCTCAAAAGGTAAGGAGAAAATGGTTTATTCAAAACCTACCTCTGTCTCTAAAGACAAAGGTAAAGGAATTGTTATTTATCAAAATCCTTAGAAGGGTACCTTAGTACCTAAGCTGAATGCTTCCAAAGCCTTAGTGATTCATTCATCTGGTTCTAGAAATCAGACCTCTGGATCAGTTCAGCGACCTACTCCTAGACTCAGAGTAGATATCCTTGGTAAGAAATCTGAAGAACTGAATGTTCGTCCTATTTCAAAAACCAATAGTGTACTTGGTGCTGGCACTTCTAATTCCAAATTAAAAGCTCAGCACTCAAGTGGTCCTAGAACTAATTTTAGTTATAGGAAATGTTATCACTGTGGACTTACCGATCATATTGCAAGTAAGTGTCCCATAGCCACCAAAGCTGATAAGATAGCTAAGGTGAAGATAGCATCCAAGAAGACCAAACCAGTTGCAATTCAGGTCAAGGTGACTCCTACCGCTGAGGTCAAGAAATTGACCAAAGTGAAGAAAGACAAAGCTGAATCTTCAAATGCTGCGAAGACTGCTGAACCCATTCCAACTACTTCCACTGAAAAACGCGTATACATGGTGAAGTGGGTACCCAAGAAAAACTAATCTTCCTTTGTATTGCAGGTTAAGAAGGGTATCTGGTATCTTGATAGCGGATGCTCAAGACACGTGACTGGAAAGAAAAACCTGCTCGCTGAATACAAGGAAGAGAAGGGTCCCTCTGTGACTTTCGGTGATAATGGAAAAGGACATACCCGAGGGTATGGTGTACTTTCAAATGGGACAACATCCTTCAGAAGAGTCGCATATGTTGAAGGGCTGAAGCATAATCTTCTAAGCATCAGTCAGCTTTGCGACATGGATAACAAAGTGATTTTCACTAAGGAATCCTGCTTTGTCTCTGACAAAAAGGAGAAGATAGCTCTCAGCGGTTATCGTTTGGAAAATGTTTACGTTATAAACATGGACTCAACAACCACTGAGAACTCCTGTTTCTTCTCAAAAGCATCTTCTGATGTTAACTGGCTATGGCACAAAAGGCTCTCACATCTCAACTTCAAGACACTGAATACTCTTTCATCCAAAGAGTTAGTCACTGGTCTACCTCAACATTCATACGCCAAAGAGTCCTTATGTTCAGCGTGTGAAAAAGGGAAGCAGACCAAGGCAAGCTTTAAGTCAAAGCAAGTTTCCTCAGTGTCATCTCCTCTACAACTACTCCATATGGATTTGTTTGGCCCCGTTAACAAACAATCCATCACTGGAAAGAAATATACGCTGGTCATAGTTGATGAATTCTCTCGTTACACATGGGTAATGTTTCTCCGTTCTAAGAGTGACACCCCTGAAGAACTCATCACCTTTGTTCGGAAGATGGAAACTCTGAACAATATGACTGTTCGCTCAATAAGGAGTGATCATGGAACTGAATTCAAAAACAGTTCTCTTGATTCCTTCCTTGAGAGCAAGGGTATTTCTCACAACTTTTCGTCAGTGAGAACACCACAACAAAACGGAGTCGCTGAAAGAAGAAATAGAACAATTATTGAAGCTGCACGTTCAATGCTCAGCGATTCTCACCTGCCTACTCAGTTTTGGGCAGAAGCTGTCAACACTGCTTGTTTTACGCAAAACAGGTCGCTGATAGTTAAAAGATTCAAAAAGACAGCCTATGAACTCTTTCATGGGAGAAAGCCTTCAATCAGCTTTCTTCACATCTTTGGATGTCAGTGTTTCATACTGAACAACAGAGATGCCCTTGGAAAGTTTGATCCTAAGGCTGATGATGGAATCTTTCTTGGATACTCCTCAGTTTCCAAAGCCTTCAGAGTCTTCAACCGAAGAAGAAAAACTGTAGAAGAAACTATTCACGTCACGTTTGACGAATCCCGTTCAGCGAACTCTAAACCGAACGCTGATACAGAAGAACTGAATCAATGGATGTTTTCTCATATTGGTGATTCAGAAGATGTTCCCACTCCTCATGCTCACACAGTAGAAAATGATGGTCCTTCTATCATTCCAAATATGCAAAATAGTGAAGCTGAAACATCTTGGGTCTCAGCTGTTCCTATAAACACTATACCTGCAGTTGATCCAAATGTCTCAGAAATTCCATCTATTTCTCAGCAATCAGTGAATGAAGTGGCAAACGCAAACATTCCTCTCTTAGCTGATAATCCAGAAGTAGCTGAAGCCTCATCTTCAGTTTCTCCAGTTCAGACTGAGTCAGCGACGCATGCTCCGGCTCAGCGATGGACTGTAAATCACCCAATCGATCAAATTCTTGGTGATCCCAACGCTGGTATTCAGACTCGTAGAAGTGCAGGTAATATTTGTTTATTTGTTAACTTTATTTCTCTAACTGAACCAAAGAAAATAGATGATGCCCTCAGAGATCCAAACTGGGTCAGCGCTATGCAAGAAAAGCTGACTGAATTCGAAAGAAACAAAGTTTGGAAACTTGTTCGTAGACCAACTGACAAAACGGTGATAGGCACTAAATGGGTCTATCGAAACAAGTTGGACGAACATGGTACTGTAACTCGCAACAAAGCTCGTCTTGTTGCTCAGGGATACAGACAAGAGGAAGGCATAGATTATGACGAAACTTTTGCTCCAGTAGCAAGACTTGAATCTATTCGTCTTTTCTTAGCATATGCTGTACACAAAAACTTCACTGTACTTCAGATGGATGTTAAGTCAGCGTTTCTAAATGGAAAGCTGAATGAAGAAGTATATGTGGAACAACCTCCAGGATTCTCAGATCCTAAGCGTCCAGGTTATGTTTATAAACTGGACAAGGCACTTTATGGCTTAAAGCAAGCTCCACGTGCATGGTATGATACTCTATCTACTTATCTCCATATTGAAAAATTTGAGCGAGGTAAGATTGACAAAACTTTGTTTTTTAGAAAAGTAAAAGGTCATATCATTTTAGTTCAAATATATGTTGATGACATTATATTTGGTTCTACTAACCCTGAGCTTTGTACTCGTTTCGCTGATAGAATGAAAGATGAGTATAAAATGAGTATGATGGGTGAACTAACATATTTCCTTGGTCTTCAGATTAAGCAAACTGAAAAAGGAACTTTTATAAATCAGGGAAAGTATGTTAAAGATATGATGAAGAAATTCGACTTAACTGAAAGTTCAGCTATGAAAACCCCTATGGCACCACCGCTGATACTTGATAAGGACACAAAGGGTGTTCCTGTCATTGTCACGCTGTACCGTGGGATGATCGGCTCACTATTGTATCTTACAGCTAGCCGACCCGATATTATGTTTGCAACATGTCTGTGTGCACGATATCAAGCTGAACCTAAGATATCCCATATGAAAGCTGTAAAGCGAATCTTTCGATATCTTAAGGGTACAGCGAATCTAGGTCTTTGGTATCCCAAAGACTCAGGATTCGATCTAACCGCCTATTCAGACAGTGATTTTGCAGGTTGCAAAATGGATAGGAAAAGCACCACAGGAGGATGTCAGCTCCTGGGTGGAAAGCTGGTAAGTTGGACAAGTAAGAAGCAAAACTCAGTGTCCACTTCCACAGCTGAAGCTGAGTATGTAGCCGCTGGAAGCTGCTGTTCTCAAGTCTTGTGGATGAGAAATCAGCTACTAGACTATGATCTTCAGCTCTCCAAAATTCCAATCTATTGCGACAGCACAAGTGCCATCGCTATAGCAAACAATCCAGTGCTACACTCAAAGACAAAACACATAGAAATCAGATATCATTTTATCAGAGATCATGTGATGAATGGTGATATAGAACTTCATTTTATCCCAACTGATTATCAGTTAGCTGATTTGTTTACCAAACCTCTTGATGAGACAAGATTCAACTTTCTCATCAGCGAGCTTGGAATGCTGAACTTTGAAGGATAAAATCTTCAGCGGTTCACATTTATCAGCGATACGTTTATACATTCTTGTATAGGCTTCGGGATAAAATCAACTTTTATAATCCATTTCATCATCTTCTCTCTGAATAAACTTGGTTAAACTGATATCCAGGTATGTTTTCTCTCTCTGACAATCGCATGTAAATGCAAGATTTCAAAATAAATTGCATCGCTGATATTTTGAAAATTCCTTAAACCTTCACTGATATTTCTATTCAGTGCTTCATGTTTTTCAAAAGAGTCCCTGAGTTTTTCAAAACCTCAGAGACATCCTAAAAGAATGTGAAAGGACAGTTGTGACGTCATTGCAACGGATAACACTCGGCACGATTTCTTTCTGACACACGTTTGCACGTTTTGTTCAAACTTCCAATCAAATGCAAACACGTGTCCGTGTCATGATGAAAACCTTTTCCCGCTCAAGGTTTTCTCTCTCTAAAAATCCCTATATAAACAACTCTTGGTTTATATTTGTCTTTTACGCGAACAATCTTTCTCCGCAAGAAAAGAATTCTCTATTGCATTTGTGCTCTCAAAAACCTCAAGAACTGTTCATCATCTTCTTCATCAAAACTTCAAGGTTAATAAGTTCTTATTTTTTTTTATCAAATGCGTATAACTTGTTTTCGATCTTCTCTTTGTTTTAACAAGATCAAACAAAAGAACTTTTTAAAATAAAATCATTTCTTTCATGGTTTTATGAACACAACCATTTCATGGTTGTTCTTCAAGTTTTAAATCTAAATCTTAAACTTGTTCTTCATTCGTATCCATTTTTCTTTTAGAAACAGGAATACAAGATTTTATGGGTTTTACTTTTCTTTTAAAATCAAGAAAAACCCTAATCTTCATTAAGACATTTTTTGTCTGAATGAAATGGACAAGATTCGAAAAATCTTAACGGAAATTTCTTTCCACATTAAGATAATTCTTATCTGTTAACATCTTTGGTTGAACTGATAATACAGTGATATGGCATCTTCAAAGCTGAATGTTACCGCTGAATCCATCTCCACTGACTCTGAGGAAATGGAAATCTTCAAAGCCCCCAGGTGAAGTTCGAGCTGGATCAACTCGATTGGACTAAGGCCAACAACCTCTCAGCTCTTCTCGAGTTTCCTCCTCGGAAGCAAGTATCACATCTGGACGATGCTGTAAGTTTTCTGAAGAACAGCCCCATCTACACAACCCTGACCATAACACCTCCTGCCAGTCAGTGGCTCTTATCCCAGTTTTGGTACTCTGCCAGACACACTGAGCTACCCTCTGCCAAAGATCCATCCAAAACCATAGACTGCATACTCAGCGATACTGAGTATGGCACCATCAAGATCACACCCGCAATTATCCGCAAAGCCCTAAACTTCCCAAATGCCTCCAAAGAAAAACCCTTCATTCCATTCCCTGACCACAAAAAGCATGCTGACAGAGAAGCAATCATTGCTTTCCTTGACGCAATGGGTTATATCTGGGATATTGGAAGGGACAAGAAGCCTGAGAAGAAACTGACGCTGATAAAGAAATCCAAAATGCCCAGCGAGATGAATTTCATCTTCGCTCACCTGATCAGCTGCATGACAGCGAAATCCGGATCTTCTGATCAAGCCGCCCAACCTCAACAGTCCATGGGATACGCACTGCTGAAAGGTCTAAATATTGACTGGGCCTCCATTATTTATGAAGACTTGATTCAACGTGTCGATTCTGCCGCTGACAGACCAGCATGGGTTCCTTACCCACGATTCATCAGCGCCATCTTTCAATATGGCCTGAAGGACAGCTATCCTGAAGAGGGTGATCTGAAACTTTCTCAGATTGGCCCTAAGGTTCTCGACTTCAAGCCTGTCGCCAATGAGGTACGTCTCTCTACTCTTCTCTCTCTTCTAAATTCTTCGCTTTCTGTGGCTCCTTCAGCGACAATACCAATCGCTGATAACCCGGCCACAACATCCTCTCCTTATAAGAAAAGGAAACCCTCACACACCCAACTTGATTCCAAAAGGATCAAGAAAACCAAGGAGCAACCCCAGCAATTCCATGCTGAAGACTCCTCAGCTCGTTCTGAAGAGCTGAAGGAAAGTTCCGTGGTACGCTCTGCCACACCCGTGCAAGCCATCCCTCCAATCCAGACTTCAGCGTCTCTAAACGCTGAGGTTAGAAACTTGGAAACTACCCAACCTCCCTCAGTCTCTCAAAAGACTGATGAAGTGATTGTCAGCGATTCCAACGCTGAACTCAGAACCCGAAGCCCAATCTTAACCTTCGCTTCTCCCTCCACTTACTTGGACACTCCTCCAGCAAACACTGGAGATGCCATCATTCCAGAAGCCGCCGCTGATGCTTCTCAACAAATGATGAAGAAAGGACCTGCAGAGTTCACCATACCTCACCGTACTTTCGAAGAGGATATGGAACACTATTCAGGAACTTGCAACTTCGACGAATTCATCAATCCTCCTGCAGGTACTAATCCCACCTTAAACACTGTAACTAAACCTGAAACTTCTGAGCTTTCCTTTGTTCACAAGTACTTATATGTTACAGGTCCTAATTTGGGAGACATCAACGCCTCGCTGAAGTCCGTGGAAACAAAGCTGTCCAGTCTCACCACCACACTCTCCAACAACACAACAGCTGTAACAAACGCTGGAGAGAACTTGACAAAGCTGACAACGGTGGTGGAGAAGAAAGCTTCCACTGAAGACATCAAGTGTCTTGATAAGACGCTCAGCGATTTTTCCAAGGTGCTCTGTGACATCTACACTGACTACACAAGCCTCAAAACATCAGTTTCGACCATGTCCAGCGATGTAACAACGCTGAAGACATCGGTTGAAAAACTCGAGGGTGATATGTCAGAGGTCTAGACTGACTTAGGCTCTGTAAAGACCGACGTTAGCTCTATGAAGACAATGATCGAGACACTGGTAAATAAGGCAAATAGTCCAGCTCCTGCTCCTGCCCCTGTCCCCATTCTGGAATCTTTCACAGAGGAGGATCGCACAGAG
Source organism: Saussurea involucrata (assembly GCA_033807775.1). Lineage (NCBI taxonomy): Eukaryota > Viridiplantae > Streptophyta > Magnoliopsida > Asterales > Asteraceae > Saussurea > Saussurea involucrata. Next base: position 93,619,223 of record CM066314.1, read on the forward strand.
CTGAGGAAAATCACGCCTGCTATCTCTGGCCTAGAAGACAGAATAGCAAAGCTTGAAGGTTGTGTGAAAATCTATGGCCCAGAAGACAGAGATAACACCAATGCTGAGTCTGCCCATTCCTCCCCCAGTCATCATGAAAAAGAGGGGGAGAAGAGCGCTGAACATTCCAAGGAGAAAAGCGCTGAAGATCTAAACAACAAAAGCGCTGAAGACCTTTCCCATGATGAATCTATCAGGGGAGAGAGGAATGAAGATCTGACCACTGGACCTCAGGGAGATGAAAACCCTGAGGGAACCGAGAAGCTCGCCTCTGTATCTGAGGGGGAGCAACTCGAAGAAGATGCTGAAAATTCCGAAGCAAAAGAAGATGAAGACATCGACATCCCTGACGACAAACCATCCTTCTCTCCAAGAAAAGATGATGATGATGATGAAGATGACGATGATTTCTTTATCGTCAAACCTGCCCCAAGGATCAAAGCTCTTAAAGGAATCTCAATAAAAGAACCATCAGGGGAGAAGACAAAGACAAAGCCCTCAGCCTCTGGCGCTGAGAAAAGCAAAGACAAAGGCCTCGCTGAAGATGAAAATCTAGCGATTCTCTTTGAAAAGCCGGTTTGTCAGGTAAAATAAAACTTTACTTTTTCCTTCCCTGAACTTCTCAACAGCTCACTAAGTTCTCCAAACCTATATACACATCCACATTATTTTTCTATCTTTTCTACCCAAGTTCTTCTACCCAATTCTTATCTGTAAGATCGCTGCTTTTCAGCTAGTCCTCTCCTCTGTTTGAGGATGTCGCTGAAGGTTCTACTGTTGCGACTTCACAAATAAAGCCAGCTGCTGCTGATGAAATAATCCCAGTCTTGGATTTAATCTCTGAGACTGATGAACCAGAAGAACAACCTCTCTTGCACAATAAGAGACCTTCCTCAGTTCCTCAAAAGCTGAGTGAAGAGGATCAAAAGAGAAGAGAAGAAATAATAAAGCAATTCGAGGATCAACGAATCATTCTAAGGCGTGATCAACTACCTTCAGTTCCTCCTAAGTTCAGAATTTCAAAAGCTGAATATCAGGACCACCTTAGAGCTGAACGCCTCATTGCTGAAAGAAAGGAAGCTGAAGAGAAAGACAGAGAATACGCCATCAAGCTCACTCAAGAATCTGTCAAAGACCCCAAGCTGAAGCGTGTTCCCATTCAAATCCAACGAAAGCTGTGGGAAGAAGCCCAGAAGATTGTGGAAAAGAAAACTGAAGTTTCTCAGACCACCTTGATCTGGTGTAAAGAGAAAATTCACTTCAGATATCGTCCAGCGAAGATCAACAAGGTATTCATCTCTGGAAGAACATCTATCGGAGTACCTATTGTTGACATCAAACTGTTCAGAGAAGATGGCACATCTGAAACCTTTCGTGCTGACACTGTAAAAAGGTATGGTCTCTCTGAATGGCTGGAGATGAGGTTAGCTATCCAACCATCACAATCAAAGTACAAGAATCATTTCGAAAAGCTGATAAACAGACATATCGACTTGATATCTTCCTGTGTGGATATTCCTCCTGTTCCTGATCTAAAGCCGAAAAGAAAAAGAGGTTCTCCAAGGAAGAAACGTCAAGATTCAAATTCAGGACCTGTCATACGAAATGAAACTGGAATTGGTTTTTCTCGCGCTGAAGTACTTGGTCCTGATCCTGATCTATCTGCCCTTGACATCTCTCTGCCACCATGTGAACTTTTCGTCCCTGGTAAAGTCATCAGTAATCCTTATGGAATATTCTTTCTTGACTACGACGGATGAAAATGCTTTCAACGGATCGCTGAGCTCCCAATCACTCCAATCGAACAGCTCAGAGATCTTATCTACTGGTGTGACTTCAGAAAGGACATTCAGGCACGACACCTAAAACCCTTGATCTTTCAAGAAGCGCTGAAGAAAAGAAAACAAGGTGTAACGGTTCCTGACTGGATGATTCCCACTGAAAAGACGACCCTTGATGAACTTCTCATTAAGGAAGAACCTTTTGAAAACTGATATAATCTCCTTTTTCTCTATTGTATCAGTTATCCTTCTGTACTTGTAATTTATTTCGCTTGTACTTGTAATCTTTCTGTTCTTCATTGTAACCTGATTCAAAGATTTAAAGAAAGATTTCAGCGAATGTACTTTACTCCATCAGTACTGAAAAGATCCCACAAAACAGTAAAAGGGACAAATATTTTATGAGTTCTTTTTATCCTTATGTTTTCATTAAATAGCAATTTTCTTTGTTGCTATGTCATAATCAAATAGGGGGAGATTGTTGATCCAAACCCTCAGTGATTTGATAATGACCCTCTCTTAAATACTTAGTGAAAATTGTATGTAAACAATATGTATCAGAGTTTCACTATCGCTGATAAGTACTAAGATCTTACAGTACCGCTGATAGGAACTCTAGCTCTTTAAATTAAACATTCAGCGAACACTGTTCACCATAATGCGCTGAGTCTGTTCAGTCCTTATGGTGATCGCTGATAAGTTAGTTGTTTACTTATAATCCCTGAAGACAAGTTTCACGTCAACAAAAGTTCTACGCTGAAGTCGAAGATCAAGCTCAAGAACCAGCGACAAGTCTACTAATGAACTGATGCGGATCAGCGAAGACTCAGATTTGTCCACTCAACGTGAAGTATCAAGTACAAGACTTCAGCTATCGCTGAACTTTATCATTCGCTGAATAGTAAATGATAATCGCTGAATCAACGAAAGCTGATCATGAAGTCCTCCGTACAAAGTACTTTTGTCTTAACCTCCCTTGCACGCCACCGTACGAAATGTCAGAAAAGAACCTCCGAAAATCTGAGATCGTACAACCACTCTGATACTACACTGTTCATTCATGCGGCTACTAAGGTTGTCAACAAAGGTCAATGACATGCAACCAATCCGCTGATGACACGTGTAAAGTGTATACTGAATTGCATTAAATGCATGCAGTATATAAAGAGATGAACTCACATCATTTGAAGTAACTTGCTAACTCTGGACAAGTTCAAATCTCTCTCAAGATAGGATTTTATTAGTAATCTCCATATCTTTCTTAGTGCAAGAAACCTTAGTGTTCCATCTTGTTTAGATTTAGGTTTATCCTTAATCTTGTTTCCGCAACAAGCTGTAAATTGTTAATGATTTATCAATAAACAATTTAGAAAAGTAAAATAGCGTGTTTGTATTCAACCCCCCCCTTTCTACAAACTTGTATAGGCCTTTCGGGACCAACAACCACCCTCATCGATATTCCCTGTCTTGCTACTTGATTCCCTCTGAGATCACCTTTTTGGACATTTGTGCGTCTTTCTGTAGAGTTGTCATGTAATTATTGCGTATTCTTGTACATAACCTCCTTAAACATGACAACACGAGCGATAACCTAGGTTCGAGCGAAACGAGAGTATCCCGTGAGGTAGGGTCGAGGCGAAATGTTTTCCCTAGTATGTTTGGACCTAGTTTAACCCTAATGTGATCGGAACTGTCACGAGTTCAACTCACAATGGAAAGTCATAGATCAAACAAAATAGAGATGAGGCGAGAGTGAGATAGATATTCACGGGTATGGGAAATCACCGATGCATCACTTGGTACCGATTGGGAATTGTGCAGTCATTATTATTTTTTCACTTATGTGTGCTTTATTTCTATTTTATCGCTAATTTTCTTGGGGACAAGCAACGCTTGGTTTGGGGTTGTTGATAACGCCACTTTTCAGAGTTATTTTCAGTTCTCAAACCAATGAGATTGGCTTGTATTCAAGTAAAAAGGCGTGTATTTTACGATTTATCTAGTGTTTGATACAGGTTATCTAAAAGGTGGCATTCCTCGGGAAAAGAAGCTAAAAATAGCCTAAAACGAGTCCAAACGAAGCCTAACGGAAGCCCAAAAGAAAAGCCCAAGACCCACGACCGAACCAGGACCCGATCCGCGAACCAGACGACGACCCACGCTGCAAAAATGATACGCGCGACTTACCACACGACTTGCAAGTCGCGTGGCAAGTGGCGTAATCCACTGTTTCGCGAATTCCATCTTTAAATCCGATTTTTAGGTCATTCATTCGAGACGCAACTTTCACACGACGGCCAGGGGCGATTTCTGGAGACTTTTCGGAGCTTTCGGAGTCACGATCGAGAGCCGATCAAGGAGACGTTCAACACGCGAAGTAGAGACGAGCACGAGAGAAGGGAGTTCATTATCTTACTGTTTACGATTGCATCTTTTACGTTAATCATGTTTACATACACTTCCATTATCTTTTCTTTTGTGTTTGAATCCACCACCGACATGAACTAACCGGTTCGTGTTGGGGGTTGGAATGAATTCGGTTTATTAAGCATTAAAGCATGTAAACAATTGACTTGATATTTTATCATTTTTCCGTTATTAATGAAGCATGTGATTTTGTGTTTAATGCCTTTGAGAGTCTAGCTAGCTTTCAATTGATTTATTATTTTCAGTTGAGTTCGAGAGAATTAACTGTTAAAAAGAACTAGGAATTGCATGCCTAAGACGATAAATCGGTGATAGAGATATATCGAATAAGTCTTAGTCCCAATTGAACCGTTAGGTTGAAATCGAGAGATGAAATCTAGCCGTTTAATATAAATCTGGTGCTTAATGTGTTTTGGAATCCATAAGTTGAGGTCGAGAGATTTAACTTGTCCTTTTCAAAATAAAATCCGTTGTTGTTCGAAAGAGAACGACGGTGATCTTAAAAGATTTGGGAATCATTAAAGGGATAAATTGGTAATTGTTTTGAGTTAAGCGTTTGCATGTGGGAAACCATAGGATTTCTAACCCCCAACTTTCTCTCTATCGAAGTTTACTAAGTCGTTATTTGTTTCGTTTGTGTTTGAGTTGTAATTTACTTTCTGCAATTAAGTAGTTTAACAATAGCCAACCATCTCTCAATTCGACAGTTCAATTAATAGTTCTTATAGTAATTGTGATACTTAGTTCCTAGTTCCCGTGGATTCGATACTCGTACTTACCGTACGTTATTACTTGATTTCGACACCGTACACTTGCGGTTAGATTTAGGGGCGGGGTGAGACCCGCCCTATCACTACCCGCTCCACCGGTATCCGCAGAACCAATATCCTCTGCACCCCCAACTCAAACCCAACAAAGAACACAACAGTCCACAGAGGCAAGAACCACCTCTGTGGAAATGACTTCTGAAGAAACCCATGCCACAACCCAAATACCTGAAACAACCCAAGCTAAACAACAGAAGACCACAGAGGCAATACACACCTCTGTGAAATTTCCTTCTGTATTTGGAGAAGATGTCCAAACCAGAGAAGAACTCCAACTCCTAACATCCTCCGAAGATGAACTTCCTTCTCTAACACCCAAAATACCAAGAACCAAAACAATTGCTCAAAAACAGAGGAAATATCTGAGCAAGTCACCAGAAGCCTCTCCAACAGAAGCAACCATAATCAAGCCCACTGAAACTCAAGTATCAAAACCTTCAGAGGCAATCCCCAAACCAACAGAAGAAGCAGCAACAACAAAGCCCTCTGAAACTCAAGCGTCAAATCCTACAGAGGCAACCCCATCTCTACAAGCAGATCAGTCGAAGGCAAAAGACAAGGGCAAAGGGATTATGACAGAAGAACCGCAGAAGAAAAAGCCCAAGCATCAACCTTCGACAGAAAAACTGATGAAGAGCTCTTTCGATGCGTATAAGACACCAAAGCCTGAAGAAGAAGACTGGGCTTTCAGCGCTACACCTCTGTCAAATATTCCTGTTCTGGATCCAAATGCAAAACCTTCAGAGGATCGAGTAGCAGAAGTCAAGAACCAGTTAGATGCTCTGTGCAGAACCTTACCTCAACCACCACCACCACAAATGGAAGAGGTGGTGTATAGGTACTTATAAAGTAGAATGGGCATAATGGATCAATCCGAACCAACCATTCAAGACCCTGATTTCCGTGCTGACCTCGAAAACCTCTTCACCAGAACAATACCCAAGCCTAAATACGAAGTCTTCTCAACATCCAAGATCGTCAAAGTCCTATATTGTAAGTTCTCTAGAACCAGAACCTGGCCTAAACTCTCTTACAACATCTACCAGGTCAAAAGAGAGGACAAATCAGAGAACCAATTTGCAGATGCAGATCTTAGGAATCTCAATCCTTATGATCTACCTGATCTTGTGAAATGGACGAAAGAGAATTTCACAACCGACGAAGTTCGCAGAGCCTACAGAGTGATCAGAAAGGCCATACGCGAGAAGCTTCTGCTATACAACATGGTCGACTTCCAATTGGCTCGAGATCTTGGAGTAAAAAGCCTAACCGTTCAACCGCTAGAAGACTACTGCCCTCCCTCTGCTACACCCAACTCAATCATCACAAATCCAAGGGTCGGGTTAGTATTTCTAGATCCTTCTGGTAAATCAAAGTTGTTCGTAGAGATGGACTGTCAGAAGTATGCAACCAGTACTTTGACAGAGTTAAGAGCGATCCTAGTGGAGCACATAGGAACATAGCTCATGGATCAAAGTCTGACCGACAGACTGATAGAGGTTATCGATGCAACAATCAACTTCCGAACTCTCTGCATCAACTTCTATCATGAGCTCATACAAGAAGGACTCGACCGCAGAAGTTTCAATGACTTCAAGGATGCCAACGTCTGAGTCAGTCAAATCCTCTGTAAAATTTTCTTTTCAATACAGTCAAATGTAAATGCCTCTGGCATAATCTAATGTAAAAAGAAAAATGTTCTTGTGCTTAGAAAATCCTTGCACTTTCAAATTTTTTAATTTTCACTACTTAGGGGGAGATTGTTAGCTCCAATCTTTCTGTTTGTGAAAGTAGTGAAAATGTTCTAAGTACAGAAGTAACCCACAGAGGCTCTACAGAAGAACCCAAGAATACCGAAGGCAAGAATCAGCAGGAGACTGCTAACAGAGGACCGAGCCGCAGAACCTCTGTCACCCTTGACAGAGACTCTGCGGTTTATACTGAAGACTTAGAAGATTTACAAATATCTTTCTACTGTTCCAGGATCCGTTCATCCACTTGCTTAAGGCATGCCCTGACAACAACAACACGTGTCAAACTCTGATAGGGCTCTGTCCAAGTTAGAACATGCGCATTTAATGCATGCAGTACCTGCTACTGTTCATACGATCCTGTCTACTGTAGCATAAGTCCTTATTGTCTAAAGTATATCCCCTTTGTAGTAGTATAAAAGGAAGACTCACGTTGAGTACTTCCATTAACAAGAATCAGATAATTAAGCTACGCACAAACACACGCACCAGCAGAATTCTTGTTATGTTCTTGGTGTTCTTGATAAATATCAAACAGTAATCTTGGAGATACTCATCTGTTCTTTAGATACAGTTTATTTGATATTGTGTGTTCTTCTACCTTTACATTATCTTTCAGTTCTTAAATACGCTTCCGCACCATATCTAAATCTGAACTAACTGAAAGTTAAGATCATTGTTAAGAAAACAGGAACCAACATTTAGGTTTGGAAGAAAATGTTGTTTTGAAAAGAGCTCCAACAAATCTTTATGATTTTGATAAATTACAGGTTCCTAAACCAAAAATCCCAGAGATTGTTGAAGTTTTTGTGAGACCTGCTAGTTCTATAACAAGTTCTGATAGTTTACAAAAATCAAGTTCTGTAAAAGCAAAGGAAACAATTTCTGAACCAAAAATTGAGAAGTCAGGAGATTCAGAAGACAAGGTTAAGAAAGAAATTTCAAAACCAACAGAAGAGAAACCAAAATACAATGATGCTAAATTCAAATTTGATTCTTTAAATGTGAGTTATAAAAATAAACAACCAAATATTTGATACAAGTAAGGTTTCTGAAACAGTCAGTCAGAAGTCTGTGTCTTCTAGTCAAAATTCTGACTCTATTAGTCAGAACTCTGAGTCTGAAGGTCAGAATTCTGAGTCAACTGAAAATTCTCAATTCGCTTCAGGAAGTTTTTCAGAACTTGAAAAGAGATTTAAACTTGTTAGTCAAGAACTTGAGGACTTGAGAAAAACTTTTGATGATCTTGAAAATGATTATTGTGATGTAGATTTTAAACTGGAACAAGTTTTAAAAGAATACAACACTTATGTCCAGAAAATAACAGAGCTTGAGAAGTTAAAGGCTGAATATGATCTTTTCAAGGTTAATGCCTTAAAAGAAGATAAGAAATTCTTTGATGAATCAAGTACATTTGAAAATGGTGAATCATCCAAATCATCTGCTAATTCTATGAAATTGAATATTTCAGAAAAAGAGGAAAGCAAAAGGAAAGATGATCTGAAAAGAGTTTCTGAGGAGATTGGATTGAATACTACTTCTAAACCTAAAGTCAATAGTTCTTGTATGAAATACAATTGTAATCTGAAAACTTGCAATAAAAGTGAAAAGACTTATGTTTTAGATATATTGTCTCTTGCAAGAAAGAATCTCATATGTGTTCAATGTGGTAGTCATTCATTTCAATCATCTCAGAAAAGTCCAATTTTAATAACATCTGTTTCTTATATAAACAAAGCATATCAGAATTCAGAAAAGAAAACTGTTTTGATTCCTCAAACTCAGATAAAAGGAAAGAAGATTGAAAACATTTCTCAATCTAATTCAAAAGAAAAGAAGAAAGAAAATATGTTTCAAACTAAAGAAAAGAAGACTGAAAATGTTTCTCAGTCTCAACCAAAAGTTTTCAAAAAGAAAAGAAACAATTTTGTGAACAGAAAATGTTCTGACTTCATAAAAGTACAAGGAAAGTGGTGCTTAAAAGAAGATTTTGAATGGAAAGTCAAAGGAACTTTTGTTAAATCAGATACCAAGGCTAACAAAGATGGACCCATTCCAGAATGGGTACCTAAATCTAACCGATTGTTTTTGCAGGGCTGTCATGTGTGGTTTTTAGACTCTCGAGCTTCAAGACACATGACAGGTCATAAGTCTTCTCTGACAAATTTCACAGAAAAAGCTGGAGGAGCAGTAAATTTTGGTAATAACAGCAAAGGACAAGTCAGAGGTTTTGGAGATTTAACAAAAGGAGATCTGACCATTCAGAAGGTTTTCTATGTTGAAGGATTACAACACAATCTATTCAGCATAAGTCAGTTTTTGGACAGTTTCTGTCAGATTAAGTTCTGCATAACAGGTTGCATGATTTTAACTGAGAATGACATAAAAGTCTTCTAGGCCAAAAGACACATGGACCTATTTGTGGTTAATTTTTCAAAAATACAAGCATTAACCACTGTTTGTCTATTATCAAATGCAGTTGCTAATGAATGTTGGCTTTGGCACAGAAGATGTTCTCATTTAAATTTCAAGGATCTGAACAATCTGGTTAGCAAACATATGGTTAAAGGATTACCAAAGATCAAATTTGAGAAAGAATCATTATGTTCAGCATGTGAAATGGGAAAGACGAAGAAGAGTTATCACAAAATCAAAATGGATTCTTCATGCAAGTCACCATTAGAGATGCTACATACAGATCTGTGTGGTCCTATTTCAGTTCAATCAATGGGAGGAAAGAAATATATGCTTGTTATTGTGGATGAATATTCCAGGTACACATGGGTTGAATTCTTAAGAGCAAAGTCAGAAACTGCTACAACACTGATTAATTTCATCAAAAGAATTCCAGTATTCTTACAACTTCCAGTCCAGAAAATCAGAAGTGACAATGGGACAGAGTTCAGAAATGAGACTCTTCAGAACTTTTTGCAAAGCCTGGGGATTTCTCATAACTTTTCAGCTGTCAAAACTCCTCAACAAAATGGTGTTGTTGAAAGGAAGAACAGAACTCTAGTTGAAGTTGCAAGAACCATGTTGGCTTACTCAAATCTTCCATCCTTCCTATGGGCTGAAGCAATAGCCACTGCTTGTTTTACATAGAACAGAACATTAATTAATAAAAGATTGAATAAAACTGCTTATGAACTGATAAACAAAAGAAAACCACTGATTAAATTCTTTCATGTTTTTGGTTGCAGATGCTATGTTCTCAAAGACAGAGGGAATCTTGGTAAATTTGATAAAAAGGCAGATGAAGGATACTTTGTTGGTTATTCACTAACTTCCAAAGCATTCAGACTCTACAACAGAAGAACCAAGAGGATAATGGAAAGCATAAATGTAACATTTGACGAGTCAAGAATGAAGACTTCTGAACAAAACAGTTCGGAACTCAAACAGGATAAGACAACAATGACTTCTGAAACAGCTTCTAATCCTAACTGTTCATAACTCAATATATTGTTTAAGGATGCATTTCTGGAACTAACTTCTGAATTTTATGCAGATTTTGAAAATCCTAAAATGGTTTAAGAAATGAAAAAGGGAACTTCAGAAGTGGTTCAAACAACAATAATTTCTGATACTGGTCCATCTGAGGAATGTCCAACCTTGATCAACACAAGTAATGAAACTTCTGAGCCTAGAACTCAGAATTCTGGACAAGTTAATCAGACTTCTGGTCAAGGTACACAGACTTCTGGTCAGAGTACTCAGAACTCTGAACAAGATATTCAAAATTCTAACTCTACTACTCAGAATCCAAACTTGGATGTTTCACCTCAACAAGTACCAGAACAAGGGGACAGTTCAGAATTACAAGCTATTATTGATGAGAATGATACAAACAACAACTTTTCAGAGATTGATGTACTTCCTAGTTCAAATAAATGGACTAAAGACCATCCTATTCATCAAGTGATAGGAGATCCATTAGTGGGAGTACAAACCAGATCAGCAACAACAAATGAGGCAATGTTTGCAGGATTTTTGAGTGTGATTGAACCTAAGAAAGCCAATGAAGCCTTAGAGGATCCAGATTGGATTTTAGCAATGCAAGATGAATTGCTATAGTTTGAAAGAAAAAAGTCTGGAGACTTGTTCCAAAACCTGAAGGAAAATCTATTATTGGAACAAAATGGGTATTCAGAAACAAGAAAGATGAGCCAGGTGTTGTAGTCAGAAATAAGGCTAGATTGGTTGCAAAGGGATATTCTCAACAAGAAGGAATAGATTATGATGAGACATTTGCACCTATGGCAAGAATAGAAGCAATCAGAATATTCTTGGCATATGCTGCACATAAGAACTTCAAAGTGTACCAAATGGATGTCAAATCAGCTTTTCTGAATGGTATACTTAATGAAGAGGTTTATGTCTATCAACCAGAAGGTCTTGTTGACTCTGAATTTCCAGATCATGTTTATGTTTTAGATAAAGCATTGTATGGTCTGAAACAAGCACCAAGAGCCTGGTATGACACTCTAACTCAACACTTATTAAAATCTGGTTTCAAGAAAGGTAAAATTGACACTACTCTGTTTCTAAAGAAAAAGGGTGATGATTTGATCTTAATTCAGATATATGTAGATGATATCATATTTGGTTCTACAAGTGCAGAATTATGTACTGAATTCTCAAAAGTCATGGAATCAGAATTTGAAATGAGCATGATGGGAGAATTAAACTTTTTCCTTGGTGTTAGGACACTGAAGTTGTCCTTTATAATAGAAAGTTTTGTAAAGCAATAGCTGTGTTAAAGGGCTTATGCTTAATTGTTGTAGCAAGTGATGAAGACTATAAATAGGTCTTTACTTGTAGTTTGTATAAAGTGAATTCATTAATACAAGATATAGATCTCTAATCACTTTGTGTTCTCTCTAGGTTAGATTTCCTTTTTTCAATAATGTTCTTCATCATCTTGTTACACAATACTTGGATTGTATGAAGATCATGGACCTAACAAGTTGTATCAGAGCCAAATCGAAGAATTTTTCATCGATACGATCATCGGATCTTCACAATTCAAGTGTTTTTAGCCCTATTTTGCTCAGATTTCGGATTCTTATGGTGTTTGTTCAAGAAAAAGTCGAACTCACTTTTTGGATCAAAAGTATGCCAAATCGATCGAATTACATGTTTTGATCAACTAGAAATCTGTTCATCTTCATTTTTCGAATAAGTCTGCGAAAGAATCACTGAAATTGGTCAAGAATTGAAGAAGTTATGATGATTTTAGTGATTTTCGGATGCTGTTACTTGAATTCGGATTATTCTTGATGAATTCGGATCCTTCATCGTTTACTGTTCATTGATGAATTCGGATCCTTCATCGTTTACTGTTCATTGATGAATTCGGATCCTTCATCATTTACTGTTCATTGATGGTTTCGAATCCTTCATGATTTATTGTTCATGGTTTCAGATGCTACTACTGTTTGGATGGCTTAGATGGTTTCGAATCATTTTGAGTTGATGATTTCGAATCTTGTGAAGTTCAAAATATCTCTGAACTTGGTCATCTTAGTTCTGAATTTCGGAATGTTCTTACACCTAAAGGTTCAAAGGTATGGATGGCTTCGCATCTTTCTAATCCTCATTCTAATGGTTTCGAATTCCATTTATTCAAGATAGGCATGGTTTCGCATCCAACATGACACGAAATTGCCATGATTTCGAACCCTCCATGATCCGAATTGTCTTGATTTCGAACCCAACATGATCCGAATTGTGTGAATTCGCACCCAGCATGATCCGAATTGAGTGAATTCGCACCCAACATGATCCGAATTGAGTGAATTCGCACCCAACATGATCCGAATTGAGTGAATTCGCACCCAGCATGATCCGAATTGAGTGAATTCGCACTCAACATGATCCGAATTGAGTGATTTCGCACCCTACTTAATCCGGATTCATTGGTTTAGGATGCTTCATGGTCCGAATTCTGATGGTTTCGGATCCAAGAAATTTATTGAAAAATATTTCTCATTAAAAAAAAATCCGCTAACCGGGTAGACCTTTGATTGGATTGGAAGAGACGCTTGAATATTTGCAATCATTATTCTGAAGTTTTGTTGACGATGCTAGACCTTTGAGTGCTCTTTATCATTCTTCTGACTTGATCAACCAGAATTGTGAGAGCTTGCAATCATTGTTCTGGTGCTTTGGTTGTGATTCAAACTTTTGAGTGCTTATAATCATCCAGCTATTTCTTGAAGATTGAAGTTCTGGATTCTCTTCATTCAGTGGCTTGAAGTATTTTTGTTGGTTCCCGTTTTGCTTTAAACAAGATTATCAGATCTATTAGTTCAGGTTTAAGGTTTGATGTGGAAGCGTATTTAAAGAACTAACAGATAAGTTTGATAGATTTAGAACAAACTATAAATAAACAGTGAACAAAATATTATATCTCAAAGTTTACTGAATATATATCAAGAACAGGTTTATGAACCGTGAGTAAGAAAAAGCTTTAAAACAGATATGACTCTTAAGGTGAATAAGCTTTTGTGTTCTTAATGTTGTTGTGTTGTGTATATGTGTGTAAGGAAGAACTCAACATGAGTCTTCCTTATATACTACTCTAAAGGGGACCATAAAGCATATGCTACTATTCAAAAGGTACGTATGAATAGTTGAGAGGATGTCGTGAACAGTTGCAAGGATGGCATGAACAGTCAGACGTGCTATATTGCATTTAATGCAGCAGACGTCTAATATGTACTAAGCCCTACTGAGTCCAATCAGAGTTTGACACGTCGATGTTGGACAGGGCATGCTACCATGCAAGTTGATGTACGAGTCCTTTAACAGTAGCAAGATATTATAAATATCTTCAAGTCTCAGTAAGGACCACAGAGGCTCTGTAATGAGTTACAGAGGTTCTGCGGTCTGGTCCTCTGGAGCAGTCTTCGCCGGATTCTGAGTCTTTGGTCTTCTTTGTTCGTATGACAGAGCTTCTGTAGGAAGCCTCTGCTGCTTCTGTAGCTTCTTGACCTTGATTTCTCGGTAATGTCGGCAGAGCCTCTGTAAGAGGCTTTCTTCACTTAGCCTATTTTTCACTACTTCTAAATACTTCTATGATTAGGAAGATTAAAGCTAACAATCTCCCCCTAAGTAGTGAAAAATAAACTTTCATTTAGAAATATGCCAGAGCATTTTACATTTGAGTACAATGAAAGATAAACTTTAACTTTGTTTGCAGAGATTGGAGGTCTGAGAATCTGATTTTGGCATCTTTGAAATCGTTGTAGCTTCTGTTGTCTCTTCCGACTTTTCTGATCTCTTTGTAGAATCTGATGCAGAGTTCTCTTAGGCGAATTGTTGCGTCAATCTCTCTTATGATAGTATCTGCAGCATCTTTATCCATTTTCTTTGAACCTCTGTATTTCACAAGGCTTGCTCTGAACTTGTTCAGAGTACATGTTGCGTACTTCTGACAGTCCATGCATACAAATAGTTTAGTTTCGCCTTTAGGGTTTTGAAATACTAACCCAAACCGTGGTTCTGTGATGATTGAGTTAGGTACGGCGTCCGGTGGGCAGCGATCCTCTGGTGGTCGTAAATCCAGATGCTTGAGACCGAGATCCTTTCCCAGCTGGAAATCTATCATGCTGTAGAGCAGAAGCTTTTCCCTCATCTCTTTTCTCAACACTTGATAGGCTCTGGTGTTTGCCTCTGTGTTGTAGTTGTCCTTTGTCCATTGCAGAAGGTCAGGTAGATCATATGGATTGATATTTCTTAAATCAGCATCAGCGAAGGTAGTTTCTGAATTGTTTTCTCTTCTGACTTTGTAAAGATTGTACCTGACCCTTGGATAGGTTCTTGTGAAGGAGAATTTGCAGAAGATTACCTTTTTGATCTTGTGGATTGAGAAGACATCTGCTTTGGTTCTTGGCTTTGTCCTTGTGAAGATGTTCTCAAATTCTTCTCTGATCCTTGGATCTGTCACATGATCTGTTGGATAATTGGTCTGAAAGGATTGTTTATAGAGGTATTTGTATACCACTTCTTCCATTTCTTCATATGTTGAACCTGGTTGTGGTACTTGTCTTCTGAGACTCTCCATCTGTTGAACAACTTCTGCGGCTCTACCAGTTAGAGGAATGTCTGACAGAGGCTTCAATCCATGTGCCCAGTCAACTTCTTCAGGCTTTGGGGTTTGAAAGGCATCAAACGCGCTCTTCATTAGTTTCTCTGTTGGCTTTGGCAATGTTTTCTTCTTAGGCTCTTCTGTCAGTATACCTTTGCCCTTATCTTTGGTTTTTGGCGGGGCAGAAACTGTTGCTTCTTTAAGTTTGGAGGTTGGCACTTCTGTTGGCTTGGTGGGGGTTGCCTCTGTGGGTTTTGACATTTGTGATTTAGAGGACTTTTGTGGCGATGGTTCTGTTGGCTTGAGTTGCTCTGTAACCTCTGTTGGAGGTTGTTTGTTGACTTCTTCTGTGAGCTCAGTTTCTATTGATGAAGTATTGGCATTGAATCTTCTTGCCATTTTGAAAGCTAAAGTGAACCTGTGCCTTTCTTCTTCTCTCTGCGTCATACGATCACTCATTGTTGTGTGCATCCTTTTCAGAACGTCAAAAGCAGAGGTCGTTGCTCTTTTTGGTTTGGTGGCAATCGACTTTCTTCTAGGTATGGTTTAGGGTGTTTCCACAGAGGTGGGTGTTTTCTCTGTGGTTTGTTCATCTGTTTCTTCCAAAATGATTACCTCAGGGGCGGTTGTTGCCTCTGTGGTTTGCTGATCTGCTTCTGGAGTTTTGGTTTCGTTAGGGGATGATTCCACAGAGATGGGTGTTGTCTTTGTGGTCTTTTGGGTTTGTTGTTGGGTTTCTTCTAGAGGGGCTTGGTTGATTGGTTCTGCTGCGATTGGTGGACTTTGTATTCCTCTGCTCGTAGCTTTCTCTCTTAGATTCTCCCCCTCAGGATTATCTGATGGACCAGGTTGGTCATCATCAGAATCATCCTGACTTTTATCAGAAGTACCCTCTGTACTGCAAGAAGTTTTGGGCTTCTTTGGTAATTCAGCTCCTGCTGCCATCAACTTTTCACAGACATCATCGCAGAGGCCAATCAATGTCGCAAGCTCTGCTTCTGTTTTGAAACGCATTCTGCCGACACTCTTTCTGAAATCCTTGACATAGTTGGCATTTGCAGTTGTGAAGGAGACAATGACTTCTGTGACCTGGTTAATGACGTTCTGTCCGAGCTCTGTAAGCTGTGCTCTGGTCATATAGTCTTTTGGTTGCATCATTGTCGTGTTGGGTATTGCCTCTGCTTGTACTTGTGATAGGGCATTCTGTAAGTCTGCAGGAGTGATGCCCTCTGCTCTGTTGGATTGCGTATTCATTTGTTCAAGGAAATCTTTGACAGAGTCCCTGAAAGCAGAAGTTGCAGTTGTTTCGAATTCCTGAGCTGCAGAAGTGGCTGTTGCTTTGGCAGTAGTTTCGGCAGAAGACTTCATCTCTGAGATGGCGGTTTTTACCTCTGTGGACAGATTGTCCATTTTGGTGTTCAGATTCAGGATAGCCGTAGATGTTGTCTCTGTAAAGGATTTGAAAGAGCTTTGCAACTCTTTCATTGTTTGGTTCACAGAGGTGACAAGGGTTTGGAACTCATCCCTTGATACTTGTGTTCCTTGTGTAACCTCTGGAGGAACACATTCGTCTCCAGAGTGAGTCCCTGTTCCTGGGACACCTTCGTTCACCCTTGTTTGTACGATGGGGGTGGAAGAATTTCCTTCTGATCCTTGAGAAGAAACCTGAGTTTCGATCTCTACAGAAGTTCTGTGAAGAACAGTGTCCAAATCCACTCCAGAGGTGGTTATTGGAATGTTCTTCTGTTGACTGGGAGACTTGTCTAGAGTCTCTTCGTCTCTGTGCTCACTACTTCTATCTGAAAGAAGTTTTGGTCCTAATGTGTGCGTGGCAGAGGAAACGAATTCCTCTGTAGGGTGTTCTAGGGTGATTTGGGGCGACTGATCACGAACAATAGGTGAGTCTCTTTGAGGAGACTCCCTAGGAATGGATTCCCCGGTTTCTGTGGGCACAGAGGTTGAAAGAGTAACCTCTGGCTGGATGGGTTGGGTTAGGATCGAGCTGTGCTGCTCTTTTTCAATAACTCCTTCTGCAGCTAGACCTGCGGAGTTAGAAATGTGGGTTGCACTGGGAGTTGGTTTTGGTTGTGTGCCTCTATTTATCCAGGCATCTTTTCTTGCTTCTTCCTCTGTTAAGCATCCAAACACTACTTCATTGTCTATCATTTCATCCTCTGTAACTACCCTATGGCTTGGTGCTTCTTCCCTAAGTTCTGTTGAAGTTCCTTGCTCTGGTCGTAAGAAGTCATACATTTGATGAGATCCGAATAATCTCATGACATGTGGATGATAAAGACCCTTACGTATCCAGACAGCTTCTTCTTCATCTGAATCTGTCTCTAAGATCTCTATTTCTGTCTCTGTTGTTGCTAATCCCTCTTTTTGTATAACTTCGGCCCCTTTTTCTTTTTCTTCTTCCATCATATTCTCAGAAGCCTCTGTAATTTCACCTCTGTTCCATTCAGCTTCTGTTTGTTCTATTTCTTCTGAAGCTGGGTTTGGACTTCTTCTGTGGACGTCCAATCCTTGAATGAAAGGGTTTTGTAAAATAACAGGGGTGTCGGCTGGTTGATTTTTGGGTGTTGTGTCATCTTCTTGCAGATGTGTGTCAATGCCAGAAATGAAGAAATCTTGTTCTTCTGGAGAGTGGTGGTCGAGAGGTTGTGCCGTCCACCCTGCTGTATTTAGGGTGTTGGCAATTTCAGGGTTCTATAAGAAGTCGTTCAGGTCTCCTTGGTGAGCAAATCTATCTGGAGATTGATAGGGTGATTGATACTTTTCTGTAGCCATTTCTTCTTCTGCAACTTCTTCTTCAGCAGTTTCCTCTTCTGCAATGGTAACCAACTTTGCAAGTGATTTACCTTGCTTCTTTTTGGTTTTCCTCCTCTTAGGATTTGGTGCCCCTCCTCTGTTGATTTCGATCTTCTTTTCTTCTTCATTTTTGGGGAAGAGGGAGGAGCAGAGGAGCCAATTTCTGTGGCATGAGGAGGTGAAGGTTGATCTTCTGCAGCGCTTGTTGAGGTGCCTTCTGCAGTTTTTCTCTTCTTAGCTTTTGGAGTAGAAGCAGAGGTTCTTGATGAAGACTTCTTTCCCATAAGTTCTGCACGTTTGGCTATAAAGCTGAGTTGAATAGCCATGTGCTTTGCTAACTTCTTATCCTTTTCTTCTTGAGTGGAAAGAGGTTTTGCTATCATTGTTCCTAGGGGGACACCTAAACGCGGGGGTGTCATAGGACTCGGTTTAGGAGTTCTATGATCGCGTATATACTCTTTCTTAAGGGATTTATTCGATGCGTATTGCAGAAGCTTCTTTGACAGAGGTCTGCAGTGTGAGTAGCCATCAGTATGATCAGTGGGGGTATTCTTGTTCATCGGGAACTATTTGGGAGTTGGTCCTTCCATTGGCCAGTTTTGGATTAGCAGTAGAGGTTCGAACAGTACTCCCAATATTCTTTGGAATTGCAGAGGTGGTAGAAAGTTGGGATCGTTCTCTTTGACCCTTTTCGAGTTGTTCTTTCTGTCGATGGTGTTTATGATCTCTTGCATCATTATGGTCGCATAATCTAGTGGAAGATCATAGTAAACCCCATACATGATGCTCAAGATTTGATGTGAGCTCTGGTCAATACTGCCTATCTTTCCTGTCAGGCATCTGTTAAGAATAGAGAACAAAGTGTTCCACAGAGGTGGTAATCGGCCTATGCGGAAGTCATTCCTCTTTCGTAGTTGGGTGTTGTACCCAAGCATTTCTACGAATCGACAGATCTCTTCGTCTGTTGGTTGCTCTGCATAACTTTTCAATCCCAGAAGACCCCTTGTTGGTAGGTTGAATTCAAGTGAGAACATTGTTCTGTTGAACTTGATTTCAAGATGCTCAGATTTATCAGGTCTTGAAATGTACCCTTTGATAAGAGAATCGTCTTTATCAAATCGGCAGCTTTGCCAAAATTGGTTCAAATAACGGACTGGAATTTTGTTCGGGGTTCTTGATAGTAGAGGGAAGAGGACATGATTCTCCATGATGTTCAGAAGTATGGCATGGGCTTCGCCGAAAGCAGTGGGTGAGGGGACCAAATAGCAGTTGTTGGATTTGATTGGAAGAATGGCTTCGAAATGATCCTTTGCTATGAAGTTTTGCAAGTGTGTCGTCGGAGCAAAGTCTGCTGTGTCCCCGGAATCTTGTTGTTCAATATTTCTTGCAAGGCCGAGGTTTTCAGAATGTTCTGAATGTGCAGGGGAGTGTTCCGGTGAGTTCGCCGGAGAGAGTTCAGAGGATGTAGCTCGAGAAGATGAAGCAATTTGATTTTAAGAATAAGATTTTTGCAAGCTTTTTGTAGGGTTTTGCCGGAGAAGAAGATGAGAGTTTGTAAAAAGTTTTATGAGAGGGTAAGCTTGGTTTTTATAGGATGGTAAAACGGTAGAATTCGAAAGAGTAAAATATATGGCAATGGATTAAAGTTTGGAATCCGCACTCGAGTTTGAGCGGCGGGTTCAACTTTCCAAATAAAAACGTTCCATGTACGCCCAATGAAAATGGGACACGTAGGCCTTGTCAGAATATGACAGGACGTCGTGCGCGGCCCATTAATGCTAGGCGCGTGAGGTTGTTTTTAGCCATATGAGTTTCACTCGCAGTAACAGTAACCGTTATTACCACAGATAACAAAATGGCAGAACTTTTGTGTTTTACAGAAGCTCTGTGATTTTGAAAATCTTGAGTTTTAACCTCTTCTCATATCTCATTGTTGTCATGACTCTGAAGGTTCTTCTTTGAACGAAAACGTTTGTAAAGACATTGGAGAGGATCAATAGGATTTTGTCAAGAAATTTTACTCACAGAGGTTTTGTAGCTCTGATGGAACTTGCAGAAGCTCTGCGAGAGCCAGCAGAAGCTCTATGAGAGAAAAAAAATCTTATAACTTGAATTCTATTAACTTTCTGATCATCCAATTTTTGATCTGTGTTAAGAGATGTTTTTCGCACATTTTTGAAAGTTGGTGTCCGAGAAAACTATTTTGATAAACGTTTTGTTCGAGAAGGTCATGGTGTGTGTTGTCGGTTTCCGAGATAACATTCCAAAAGATCGACATAGGGTTAATTTGTGATCACAGAGCATATTTCCTGCCGAACCTCTGTTGAGCTCAGCAGAAGCTCTATGACCTTAAATTTCTCCTATTTCGAATTTTGTTAAACCTTTTGAACTTTTGATTTTTGAAATGTTATTCATAGTATATTTAGGATATATTTGACAATTCTTGTCCTAGAAAACTGTTTTCCAAAAACCTTTTGTGCGAGAGACATACCTTTTGGTTCTTCTGTTCTCGGCAGTTTTGTCTTACTTCTGTCGATGGAGAATTATCGACATTCTTCTTTGGCTTTCCTTTGAAAGATTTACCTCTGTAGATCATTTCAGGGTCCCTTTTGCTCCCCCTTGATCTAATCACTTCTGTAGATCAAGAATTTTCCTTTTTCTCCCCCTTGATCTATGCTTGGTTCAAAGAACGGTAAGATTTGTATTGAGCATAGATTATGTTTACCAGAGGTTCTGTAAGGGTTATCAGAAGATCTGAGCGGACCCACAGAGGCTCTGTAAACAATTATTTTTGCATAAAAAATACATACTGAAATAAATTTATCAACGCAATAACTTAGTAATAATAGATATTTATACTTATTTACAGAAGATAAAGCTATACTTACAGAGGATTTTCACACCATGTTAATCATTCCTAACTTATCCACCAAGAAGTTGAATCTTTTCTCGTCTAATGCTTTGGTGAATAAGTCAGCGAGTTGATATTCTGTGGGCACGAAATGCATTTCGATTGTACCGTATTCAACATGATGTTTCAAGAAATGATACCTTATATCGATATGCTTGGTTTTTGAGTGTTGCACAGGGTTGGCAGAGATAGCAATAGCACTTTTGGAATCACAGAAGATGGGTATTTTGAACAGAATGTGGCCGTAGTCTTTTAGCTGAGTCTTCATCCATAGAACCTGAGAACAACAGCTAGCGGCAGCAACGTATTCAGCTTCTGCAGTGGATGTGGAGACACAATTCTGCTTCTTGGAGGTCCAACTGACTAGTTTACCACCTAGGAATTGACAACTCCCAGAGGTACTCTTTCTGTCGAGCATGCATCCTCCATAGTCTGAATCTGTATAAGCTTTAAGACTAAAACCAGAGTTCTGTGGATACCAGAGACCAAGATTGTTGGTCCCCTCCAGGTATCTAAAGATTCTCTTTACAGCATCATAATGTGATTTCTTTGGATTAGCTTGATAACGTGCACAAAGACATGTGACATGCATAATGTCAGGTCTGCTTGCTGTTAAGTATAACAGAGATCCAATCATGCCTCTGTAGAGAGTACATTCTACAGAAATACCATTTGGATCTAAGAATAACTTATTTCCAGTGGCTATTGGAGTCTTCATTGCAGAGGTATCAGAGAGATTATATTTTAAAAGTATGTCAGAGACATATTTGGCTTGATTTATAAAAATTCCCTCTGAAGATTGTTTGACTTGAAGTCCGAGGAAGAATGTTAATTCTCCCATCATACTCATTTCAAACTCACTCTGCATGAGTTTTTCAAAAAATTTGCACTCTTCTGAATTTGTAGACCCAAAAATTATGTCATCTACGTATATTTGTACAAGCATTATCTCACTATTTTTGCGTTTATAGAATAAGGTAGTATCTGTTGTACCTCTGTTGTAGCCATTGACTAGAAGGAAGGTAGAAAGTCGTTCGTACCATGCTCTTGGAGCCTGTTTCAGTCCGTATAGAGCCTTTTCAAGGTAATATACATGCCTTGGAAACTTTGAGCTTTCAAAACCTGGTGGCTGATTTACGTAAACCTCTTTTTGGATTTCACCGTTTAGAAAAGCTGATTTTACGTCCATCTGATAGACTTTAAAACCTCTGTGGGCTGCGAAGGCTAAGAATATTCTTATTGCTTCGAGACGTGCGACAGGGGCAAAAGTCTCATCGTAGTCTATGCCTTCTTCTTGTCTATATCCTTTTGCTACTAATCTTGCTTTGTTTCTGACGACCACTCCATCTTCATCCTTCTTGTTTCTGTAGACCCATTTAGTCCCAATGGCCTGTTTCCCTCTTGGCAGAGGTACTAAAGTCCATACTCTGTTACGCTCAAATTGAAGAATTTCTTCTTGCATGGCGTCTACCCAGTTTGGGTCATCTAGGGCTTCAGAAATCTTCTTTGGTTCTATAACACTAATAAAATTTGTAAAGAAACAAAAATTAGCAGTGGCAGATCTTGTTTTTACTGAGTCAGAAGGTTCTCCAATTATTTGGCTTGGAGGATGGCTTTTCGTCCACTGAGTTGTGCGTGGAAGATGATCATCAATGTCATCAAAACTTTCTTCAGAGGCTTCTTGTGTTTCTTCTTGTGTAGCCTCTTTTGTTATTCGTGCCTTGGTAGTTGATTCTACTGTTTATGGAATGATTGGTATGAGTGGTGGTGGAGTTTGTTCCTCTGAGGACGTATAGTCTTGGTCCTCGATCTCTTCTGTGGTTTGTGCAGCTTCTGTGGTCGTTTTTCTTGATGTTTCATCTTCTGCACTTTCTTCTGCTTCGGCAATTGCATCTGTAGTATTTACAGAAGAAGATGAAGCATTATTTGGACCAGTTAGAGTCATACCTGTAGGATTTTGTCCGACAGAGGATGGTTCTTCAGAAAATCTGATGGTTCCGACAGAAGGATCAATGTCATTGTGGAACATCTCCAAAAATAGAAGATCCAAATCTTCTTTTGTTCTTGAGACGTCAGAGGATTTTCCCTTTAATTCCGAGTTCTGAACTTATTTGCTCAGAAGTCATTTGGAATGAATCATCAAAAGAAATATTGATGCTTTCTACAATCTTGTGAGACTTTGTAAGGAATGTTCTGTAGGGTTTGGAATTGGCAGAGTATCCAATGAATTTGCCTTCATCTGCTTTTACATCAAACTTTCCTCTTGAATCTCTGTCGTTTAAGACAAAGCATTTGCATCCGAATACATGGAAAAATTTGATGTTTGGCCGCCTTTTGTTAAGCAATTCGTAAGGCGTCTTGAGGTGTCTTTTCACAACGGTTGATCGATTTTGAGTATAACACGCATTAGAAATTGCTTCTGCCCAAAAGTTCATTGATAATCCGCATGCTGACATCATAGTTCTTGCGGCTTCCACAAGTGTTCGATTCTTTCTTTCGACAACACCGTTCTGTTGTGGAGTGCGAGCTGCAGAGAAGTTCTGTGATATTCCTTCTGTTGAAAGATAGGCTTCAATGACAGAGTTTTTAAATTCTGTGCCATTGTCACTTCTTAACTTCTGTATTCTGCAATCATAAAGAACTTGGATTCTTTTCATTAGATTTATCAATATATTTGGAACATCTGATTTCTTTCTAACGAATTCAACCCATGTGAAACGTGAATACTCATCAATTAGGACAAGTATGTATTTCTTGCCACCTAGGCTCTGTATGGCAATGGGACCGCAGAGGTCTACATGAAGCATGTACAGAGGTCTAGTGCAAGATACGTCAGTTTTGCCTTTTTGGGAAGCCCTTCTGTGTTTTCCCATTTCACAGGCCGAACACAAATGATCCTTATTGAATTTAACATTTGGCAAACCTTTAACTAGATTGAGTTTTACTAGTTTATCCAAGGTGTGAAAGTTTAAGTGACAGAACCTGTTGTGCCATAACCACGCTTCTTCACTTTTGCAGGCTACTAGACAAACTTTGTCCTTGGATTTTGAAGTAAAATTCTTTAGGTATAGATCACATCTTCTTTCAGCTCGCAGAAGTTCCATTCCTGTGTTTTCACTCTGTAGAGAGCAGAAAGTTCTTTTGAATAACACATCGAATCCTGTATCACAGAGTTGACTTACGCTTAGTAGGTTGTGTTTGAGGCCATTCACATATGCAACTTTGTATACAGAGACATTTTCTTTCTGTATGACTCCATAGCCTTTGATGTGTCCCTTCATGTTGTCTCCAAAGGTTACAGATCCACCATCGTGTGTTTCTTTGTATGTGGATAGTAATCTTCTGTTGCCAGTCATGTGCCTTGAGCATCCGGAGTCAAGATACCAAATTGGCACATGTTGCTTCTGTAAGACAATCATAGAGATTTAGGTACCCATATCCATATGGGTCCAATATTGTTAGAATTTTTCAAGTTTGCCTTAGCATTCTTGAAATACATTTTATCTTTTGTAGAAGAATCAGATTGTTTCTCTTTTGGTTCTGACTTTCGAATTTCAGTGGTGAGAAAGCAATCTGGACTTGAGAAGTGTTTATTCAATTTAAACATAAGATCAAAACAATGACAGTATTGAATATGAGATGTGATTTGTTTGAACTTTTCATTGAATTTTTTGAACTGAGCCACAGAGACATTACACTCTTTCTTTACATTAGATTTCCTATTACAAGAAGATCTATGAATACTATAATGTTGTTTGCAAAAGTCTTGTTTAGTTCCTGCCTTCTGTGACTCTCTTCTGTGGTGAACATCTTTCTTCACTGTCACAGAGGAAAAATATTTGTTAGCTTCAGGCCATTTTCCCTTTTGTTGCCAAGTGGGATTCTCTTTGATTTTTCTTAAAGGTTTTGAAAATTTTAAGCTTTTTGGATTTTCAGAGGCCTTTCTCAGATTTTCGAGCTCTGTAGAGGTTTTGACTTGTATACACATTTTGAGAAAATCTGGATGGATAGGTATCTCTGTGATTTTCTCTTTTGGAGAAATTGTTCTGTTAAGAACTTCAGAGGAGAATTTGACATCCTCTGTGTCACAGTGAATTATCCCTGATTTGAAATCAGTCTCTGAGTCGTCAGAGGATGAATCGTCCTCATATGCAGAGGTTGAGTCATTTCTTTCGACAGAGGCTGGATTTTCTGAGCATGTATCATACGAGCTTTTTCCCTCTGTAGAAAAACTTTCGTAGTTGGCAGAGGTTTCTAATGAGATCTCTTCAGCGAGTTTTTGATTTATAGAAGATGTACAGAGATTTTCTAAAATATTTGATTTCAAAACTTCCAAAATTTCTTTTTCAATAGATTCTTCAAGTTTTTCTTCTGAAAAGATGGGTTTAAACTCAGGAGCTTCTGCTGACAATTTCTTTTCAACATTTATCATACAGACAAAAGCGACCTGTGTTTGAGTCTCTGGTTTACCAAACTTAAAGATACCAATCTGATCTTGTGTTTTCAGATATTTCTTTGGTTTGATTTCTCTTTTGACAGAGGTTGAAGATGATGAATCTGTGTTTTCAAACCACACATTGATCATTTTTGTATGTTTCCTCAAGTGAGGTTCTGCAGAGATTTTAACCCTTTTACTTATAGAGAGTAAGTTTGGAAAGTTTGGTTTGTTAGTTTTTCCCAAAACAAATAGAGAGGACAGAGGTTTTAGTCGTTTATTTTCAACTCCTAAGGTAATGTCACTGTACCCTATACCTCGTCTTGCTATTTGAGTGTTTACCTTTTCATACACCTTCTGTGCATCTTTATAGTTTTTAATTAAAACTTCTCTTCTTAAAAGATCTTTCCAAAGTACCTCTCTTTCCTTTTGAAAGTATTCTTTGAGAGCTCTTATGTCTGTAGTTTCACTTCTTGAAACTGAAAGTTCTTTTGTTTTGATTTTTAAAGCATAGGTTAAATCAGAAATTTGCCTTTTTAAAGGATCTATATTTTTGCTCCAATATTTTTTGACTTTTCCTTTTTCTTCAAAGATTTTGGCTTTTTCTTGAGTGAGAAGCCTTACTTCTCTCTCATTAAAGGTCATCTTTTTCTGAATGCTTTCAATTATATCTTTTAGTTCAATGTTAAGTTTAAATAAATCACCATCTACAGAATTAGTACTTGAGATAGAGTTTGAAATGGATACCTCATTGTCAGTGCCGGAGTCAACTTCTGCCATGCCACAGAACAGGGCATTTGTGAGAAATTCATCGTCAGAGGTAGAGTCTGAGTCGAAGTCTTCTTTGTTTGCCTCAGAATGCCCTTTGTTCGCCATTAGGGATTTTTGTGCGTAATACTCGGCCTTCGTTTTGTAAAAAGCTGAGTCCTTCTGTGGGCGATTTGGTCTACTTCTGCATTCTTTTGCGAAATGACCTGGCTTGCCGCAGTTGAAACAACATTGGGAGATGTTTCCAGTTCGGTCGTCGGACTTCTGTAGGTCTCCACCTTTCTCTGTTCGACATTCATTTGCGTAATGACCGGGTTTACCACATTTGTAGCATTCTTGTGTGTGGCCTATCTTGTCATCTGATCTCTGTCGATCATTTCCTCTGTAGCTTCTGTCGCTCGACCTATGTAGGTCATCATTTCTGTAGTCTGACCTCCGTCGGTCACTTGATTCTTCTCTTCTTCCATCATCTCTTCTACCAGAAATCCTTTGGTTATCTCTAAACTCTCTTGTCAATAGAGCCATTGATTTAGCTAATGACGCAAGAGTTATCTCTTCCTCTATCAGGTCGTCTTCTTCGCTATCAACCATTACCATCTTCTTTTTCTCCTTCTTTTTCTCCTCTGTAGATCTCTCATTTCTTGGTCTGTCTGCAGCTTCTGTAGATTTACTAACCAATGCGTATGGCACAGTGGTTAGTGTTTTAGCTTGAGCTATTTGAGGCTCTTGTGCAGCAAGTGTTCCATAGAGATCAGAGAGTGTCCAGGAGTCTAGATCTTGGTTTGTTTGTAAAGACATAGACAACTGAAGCCACTCATCGTTCAGGCTCTTTAGAAACATGACGTTATTTTCTTCCGTGGTTTTGTGAATACCAGACTTTTTGCATTTGTTTATGAGAGAGTTGAACCGGTCGTATGTTGTTTGCAGAGATTCTGTTGCAGAGGCTCTGAAAGCATGATATTCATTTATGTGTTGTGCCCTTCGGTTCTTCTGAGTTTTAGCACCCCCTTCCAACTGTCTTTCTAATTCTTTCCAGAGATCGTGCGCTGTTTCGCATGCATCTAAGGATTGAAAAAGTTCGTTGGGGATTGCCATGATCAATATTCTCTTTGTTTTCTGCGCAACTTCATCTTCCGCCTTATCTTCATTTGACCATTCTTCTCTTGGCTTAGGTTTTTGATGTTCAGGGATTTCAGCAAATTCAGCAGTAGCTAGTACACGTGGCATAGTTATCATCGAAACTGGAGGAGGATTGTAAAGATATTGTTTGAGAGTTTTTTCAGTACCCTCAAAGAAATGAACCATTCTTATCTTCCATTGAGGATACTCATCTCTAAGAAGAGTAGGAGGTTTGGTTAGTGATCCAGCAGTGAAAAGGTTATTTGTATTTGTCATTTTGAGGAGAGGATAATCTGATGGAGGATTTCTAAGGATAAAGATCTGGAAGGTTTTCTGGGTACGACTAATATTTAGAAATATTGTGATGAAGAGAGAAAATAATCTATCAAATAAAAGTTGTAAAACGAGGATCACTTGATATTGAAAAATCAAGCTAGGCTCTGATACCAATTGTTGGTTCCCGTTTTGCTTTAAACAAGATTATCAGATCTATTAGTTCAGGTTTAAGGTTTGATGCGGAAGCGTATTTAAAGAACTAACAGATAAGTTTGATAGATTTAGAACAAACTATAAATAAACAGTGAACAAAATATTATATCTCAAAGTTTACTGAATATATATCAAGAACAGGTTTATGAACCGTGAGTAAGAAAAAGCTTTAAAACAGATATGACTCTTAAGGTGAATAAGCTTTTGTGTTCTTAATGTTGTTGTGTTGTGTATATGTGTGTAAGGAAGAACTCAACATGAGTCTTCCTTATATACTACTCTAAAGGGGACCATAAAGCATATGCTACTATTGAAAAGGTACGTATGAATAGTTGAGAGGATGTCGTGAACAGTTGCAAGGATGGCATGAACAGTCAGACGTGCTATATTGCATTTAATGCAGCAGACGTCTAATATGTACTAAGCCCTACTGAGTCCAATCAGAGTTTGACACGTCGATGTTGGACAGGGCATGCTACCATGCAAGTTGATGTACGAGTCCTTTAACAGTAGCAAGATATTATAAATATCAAGTCTCAGTAAGGACCACAGAGGCTCTGTAATGAGTTACAGAGGTTCTGCGGTCTGGTCCTCTGGAGCAGTCTTCGCCGGATTCCGAGTCTTTGGTCTTCTTTGTTCGTATGACAGAGCTTCTGTAGGAAGCCTCTGCTGCTTCTGTAGCTTCTTGACCTTGATTTCTCGGTAATGTCGGCAGAGCCTCTGTAAGAGGCTTTCTTCACTTAGCCTATTTTTCACTACTTCTAAATACTTCTATGATTAGGAAGATTAAAGCTAACAATTTTGAAGACGAGCATTTCTCTACAGTTGTTGAACAATGTTATTTGCTTGGGTCGTCTCATCCCTACCTAGTAGTGCGTGCTTATTACCGTTCCTCCTTCAAGCAAGACGAATTCTTTGTTTTTCACTAAATGCATACACTTTGAAGATGATTTTAGTGCATTTAGTCGAGGCTAAGAGCAACTTTCAAGGGGGAGCCAAGCCTACATTTGAAGAATGCACCGCTAAAGTTTTTACAAGGAAATCAAGGGGGAGAGGAGCTAATGATTTGAAGATGATTTGCTTTCCAAAACTTTAGGGGGAGAATGTTAGGACACTGAAGTTGTCCTTTATAATAGAAAGTTTTGTAAAGCAATAGCTGTGTTAAAGGGCTTATGCTTAATTGTTGTAGCAAGTGATGAAGACTATAAATAGGTCTTTACTTGTAGTTTGTATAAAGTGAATTCATTAATACAAGATGTAGATCTCTAATCACTTTGTGTTCTCTCTAGGTTAGATTTCCTTTTCAATAATGTTCTTCATCATCTTGTTACACAATACTTGGATTGTATGAAGATCATGGACCTAACACTTGGTCTTCAAGTAAAACAACTGTCAAATAGAATTTTCATAAATCAAGGAAAATATGTAAAAGATATTTTAAAGAAGTTTAAAATGTCTGATTGTGCTTCTATGAGAACACCAACGACAACAAATGTCAAGTTAGATACTGATCTTTCTGGAGTTTCAGCAGATATCAAGGTTTATAGAGGCATGTTTGGTTCTCTACTTTATCTGACTGCAAGTAGACCAGATATCATGTTTGCTACATGTTTCTGTGCTAGATTTCAATCTAATCCAAAAGAATCTCATATGCTAGCTGTTAAAAAGATCTTAAGATATCTTAAAGGTTCACCTGATTTGGGCCTTTGGTATCCTAAAGAAACTGATTTCAAACTAACTGCTTTCACTGATGCTGATCTTGCAGGAAGTAGATTGGACAGGAAAAGTACTTCTGGTGCTTGTCATTTTCTGGGAGACAAGATAGTGAGTTGGGCTTCAAAGAAGCAAAATTGTGTGTCCACATCCACTACTGAAGCAGAGTATGTAGCTGCAGCTGCTTGTTGTTCTCAAACCTTATCGATGAGAACACAACTCATGGACTATGGATATCAACTCAACAAAATTCCCATATATTGTGATTCAGAAAGTGCCATTGCAATAACTCAGAATCCTGTCCAGCACTCAAAGACCAATCATATTGATGTAAGATATCATTTTATTAAGGACTATGTAGAAAAGGGAACAATTGAAATGCACTTTGTGCATACAAAGTATCAATTGGCTGACTTGTTCACAAAGCCTCTTGATCACAAAAGGTTCACTTTTCTCATATGTAAAATAGGAATGCTTAATTTGACTTATTGAACATATTTGTTATTTTTCAGAATTGAAATTTTTTCTAAGTGAGATTTTCTGAGTAGTGTTCTCAGAACTCTGACTCTCTTAATCAGAATTCTGACTCTTGAGTTCAGAACTTCTGAGTCTTGAGTTCAGAACTTCTGAGTCAATACTTCAGAAATCTAACTTCAAATTCTTTATTTCTGAATAGGTTAATCAGAACTTCTGACTACCTTTCAGAACACATTTCTGAAAATTACAAATATTTCAATATGTTGTTATGATCTTTCTGTTTTATTTTTTTCATATTCCTTATAATATCTGTTTGAGTATATGCTAAAGTCAAGAGGGAGCATTGAAATCATTCAGATATCGTTCTGAGGTGCTTATAAGGTTTGTATATTCTTATCTCATCACTAATCATTCTAAGGGGAACAAGCTTTCAATGATAAACCTTTTTCACTTGTTCAAACTACTTCTGAACCCTTAAAATATTTTTCAAGATCAGATGTTAAGTTTTAAATGCTTTCAGAAATTTCAAATCATCAAAAGAAGGACAGAATTTTGATGATAAAATAATTTTCTATCTGTTCAAACTACTTCTGGATGATTAAATGTTTTTATATAATCAGAAGTTGATTTTAAATGAATTTTGGTTCTAAGGGAATTTCTTCTGAATTGTGTACTCAGAACTTATGAGTATGCATTTTCAGAACTCTGAGCGTGTTATTCAGAACTTTTAACTTGTATTAATTTCTATTCAATAACACGTGTCATCTTCTTATTCTTTGAACTTGCCACGTTTCTTTTTAATATCTTCTGTGGCATTTCACAGTGTTTGAATTCGTTATAACTCTGACAAAAAGTAACTTTTCTCCGTTAAAACCTTTCAGCTTCGCGGATTTTAAACAGACCTTAAAATCCCTCCTTCAAATTTTATTTGAATTCCAAGAGCGAAAAGTGAGAAACGCACAATTCCTGAGTTCTTTGATCTTGTTTTCTTTCAAAATTCCGCATTACGATCATGTCAGGTTCAAGGAGAAGTAGAGATATATCATTACATTCATCAAAATCATTGATAGAATCTGATTCAGATGATGAAGTACAGAAGCCTGAAAATAGAGCTGTAGAAGAAGGGCAATAGGAGAAAACATTGTACTAGAAAATGTTGAAGAAGAAGCAGGGGATGAACATATGGTTGAATCTGAAGGAGATGTAGATGGGGGAAATGAAAACATTCAACACGAACATAGTGCAGTTAGGTCAGTCATGTCTGGAATATCTAATACTGGTGAGAGGATTGTTCCTGAGAGTGAGTATTTGCAGTTGATTGAAAACAACTGTGTTAATACTTGATGAAACTAGGTTCAAGAAAGAACATAGGATAATCATAGAGTTACTGAAATACCATCCTTTTAAGAAATGGTTTACAATGAAGAAGAGAGTGCCAGTACAGTACATTCAACAATGGTGGAAGCATTTGGAGTTACAAGGTGTCACACCCCGCTAAAGCGGAAACACGGGATGTCACAGCTAAATGTTTCAAAAGCGATAGGTAGAAGACAACACACAATCATCATATCAAATTAGTACAAATACAACGCGTTTTTAGAAATACAACTTGTCCAAAATAACAAAAATAAACTTGACATGATGAAATAAGTTGGATGTTGCTAATGTGATGCCTTGTAGAATGAATCCTTTCTTGTTGTTCCCTGAAATGCATGTAAAGGAGAGTGTCAACTATAACAATAGTTGGTGAGTTCATAGGTTTTGTATGCACTAAAAGTTTTTAATGCAAGTTGGTAAGTTCCGCACTTTCAAAGAAAGTAGTACAACACCCGGTTGTAAAATTTGTCGTTTCGAATTTGCATGCTCATGGTGTATAATGTGATGCCTCAGAGGTAGCAAGCTAAGCCATCACCCAAACCTCCTGACCTTGTATTAGTTTGCCCCGAGTCATCATGTTCTATCACTAACATGGCATTGTAACAATTATGCACTTACTTTACCGTAAGTGGGTGGTCAACCAAATAACGTTATCCATAATTATCATGGGTCACACACGTGAGTTAAATAGGTAATGTAAAGAAAAGTTGGGGACTTTTGTATGATAGCGCAAACTTAGAAGCTTTCACATGTGCACACGTACCATAGAGAGCGTTTAAACATGCGTAGTATTTCAGTAATAAAACAGTTGAATTCGAATAAAGTTTGTAACATGCTTTCCACCCCAAAAATGTATAAAACAGTAAAAAGGGGCTATGAAGACTCACATGGATAGCGTAGATGTTTCCCAAGAAACGCGTAATGTGTTCCGTAAGGCGATCCTACTCCGATCCTACGAATGTAAGGACACTAGTAAGATTCTAGGTTCTAGACTTTGGTCGTTTAAATATCCAATTCATCATAAAATGCCTTTGGTGAGATTTTGTATGTTGTTATAAGTTCTTTGATATCAATAGTTCATATTCAAAATGAAACGTTACATATGATAGTTCGAGATTACCGCAATTTCGTCATGAAGATGACGAAAAGGGTTAATAATAGGATCATATGTATAGTATATAAATAAAGTTAGATGTTAGGTCATATATATTACATATATAAAAATACCACAATCCCATCATAAAATGATAAAAATGGTTAATAGTTAGGTGTTAGATTGTTAGAGTATAAATAAAACGAGTAAGTAAATATATATAGGTATATTCCACAATTTCATCACAAGAATGATGAAACAGGTTCAAGAGTTAGCTTTTAGCTATAGTAAAATGCATAATCATATAGTATATATACATATTCCACAATTTCATCACAAGAATGACGAAACGGGTTCAAGAGGTAGCATATAGCTATAATATGATATAGTTGTTAGCTGTCCAGAATTAGTAGTCACTTTCGGTAAATTTTCGGATGACTTCCAGAGATCGTTAGGTTCTGATATTTTACGGCTAAGTACTTCCATGTGTTAGGAAACTTTTGCCATAAATCCCATGATTTTTAGAGTAATATAAGTGCATGAAATAAAACATGACGTAAACAGTGACAGAAAATGTTTCTGATGCGCACTGTTTTTCAAGGATTCCAGTTGGGTTTGATTCTTAACTCATAAAAGAAAATGCCAGAAGAAAAATAACCCCATTTGGAGCATTTTTGAGAGAGATATGGCTATGCAAATTCAGTGGAAAAATCTGACAGATTGTTGTTGGAAATAGCTTCTTTATATAAATGCTCTTTTTCTGTTGGCTCTTTAAAGATATTGTTCTTTTTGCTTAACCACGATTTTTGACACATAAAGTTAATATTTTCAGCTGAAAAACTTGCTTTTTGTTTACACAACCTACATGCAATGGGTTTAGACAAATCATCTAACCAAGACATTTTCAAAACTTGCTGTTTTTGAGTTTTTGTGAAACTATTCAAGTAAGACTTTCTTGGGTCACTAATATGGGTTTGATGATGGATTCATCACACTTTTAATGACATGCAAAGTGTCATAGTGATGCATCTACAAACATTAGGATGCCAAGGATTTGTCTTAGCAAGAACAAAGTGAAAAGACTAGAGTTTTAAGAAGATAAACTTGAAATATGAAAGATGCTTGTATGTAGATGATTAAATGATGTTAGGAGCATATTTTTACCTTGGGTTTTGGTGTTCTTGAGGGCTGGACTTTGAAGCCTTGAAGGAGAGAAAATAGAGAGAAATGAGAGTGTTCTTGGAGAGGGATTTGAGAGAGAATGAATGAAGAGTAAAAATGGATGAATAGAGGGGGTATTTGTGGAGTGAGAGAGGGGAGGGGGCCGGTTTTGGGAGTGGTAAAAGGGGAGGGTGAAGTGTGGTTTTAGGTAAAATGATTGTGTTTAAAGTAGTATTTTAATTTAATTTTTCTTTCTTTTAATTTGTTGAATTATTGAACAATTAAACTTAATTGGTAATAATAATAAAACTAGTTGAATTTGCTAGTATTTATTTTTGGTAGGTTGTATATATATAAACATGTATATATATATATAAGTGTATGAATATTTTTAGTAGGCATTTTATGAGGTGTATGGATAATTTCCGAATTTGAGGGATTTTAGACGCAAATTTCTAATTTTTCCCTACTGTGTCGGGTTTACTGCTAAAACTAGACAGTGTGCGTAAAATAACTGTATCTGATATGTTTAGTGCAGTTCTAACCTGAACGCAATTTTGACGATTGTCACACAAGGTAACAATTTTGTATCTGAAATAGGGGGAGTCACTGTAACTCTGAATATACAATTTATGAGAACAATGCTGAGGCTACCAGAAAAGGATGATTTACAGGGAAGATTAGATTTTTAAGATTCTCCATTGACAGAGGAATTATTGGTTGAAATTAGAAGATTAGGGTATAATGAAGAGTTAAAGACTCTAAGCTTGTTCAGAAGGAACAAATTGCCACCAATGTGGGCATGTTTTTTCAATATAATCAACAAATGTCTTTCTGGGAAGAACAACTCACTAGATCAAGGTTCAAAGCAGATTTTGCAGATCTTTCATGGATTAGTGAAGAATAGGCATTATGACTATACTTCTATTCTATGGGAAGATATGAAGAACACTTTTGAGAGGAATCAGAAGGCAAAAGAAAAGAGAACAAGGGATAAGGTACTCACATACATACCATATCAGAGGTATTGGCAGTTGGTAATTTGGCATGCAATGGATCAAGACAGAAACATTCCAAGAAGATCAAATGAGGAGCATGGACCAATCTTCTATATAGGTAAAATGATTTCTGCTCTGAAACTTGAAAATTTTCCAAATCACAGACCTCTTCCAAGGTTACTTAGGCAATATATTCCAAGGGAGAGTGAGATATTAAAAGCTTATTGCACCTCAATGGGACTTGAACAACCTCAAGCCCCTACCCATGAGGAACAACCTGAGTTGAGAGGTGAGGGGTCTATTCAAAATAGAGAGGGGGAGAATGTTCAAGGGGGAGAACATTCTGAGAGAATAGAGAGGGAAAATTCAGAGAGCTTTGTTAGAAATGAAAGTGAAAAACAGAAAGAGAGTGGTGAGAATGAGAGAATGTTAACAGAATATGAAACAGAAAGAGATAATTCTGATCCAGCCAACTTAATCCGGGCAGCCACATCTACTGTTGGTTCACAACCCTTGGTGACCAACATTGATGAAAACACCATGGAGCCCGTGGTGGAACTTGAACAACCCATCCCTAGCCACTCAGAAGAATTTCAACATGCTGTTGTTTCAAAACAAACAAGGGAACCATCCCAAACTCATTTGGAGGGAGGTGATAAATCCCAACCTATTTTTCAACACTTTGAGTCTGGATTGCACAGTGATATCCAAATTGAACCTGAAATTCTTTTTCACACTAGCACATCACAGGAATTTCGTATTCCTGTATCAACATCCATAGACATTCCTATTATTGGTTGTCAAGGATTGGATGGAAGTCCTGGTGAAGTGAACATCTCAAAAGCTGCATTACACAGTGCCTTTATGGTACATGGTGTCTCTGTGGCACCTACATGCCAAGAGTTCTTTGAACACTTGAAAACTGGGTCATTTGTTGATCCAGGTTCACTGTTAGAACCTTCTGAATTTGAAAAGATTCAGAAACAAAATCAAGTGTTGGGGGAGAAAGTTGAGAAATTGGTGAATACTGTTGAATCTTTGAAAAATGAGGTAAAGGAACTCACAAATCTGTTGGAAGGCAAAGCAAAGTCTGTTGAACAAAAAGTGGATGGAATGAAAGAGTCCTGGGAATCTCACAAAAAGGAGATCAAGGATAATATGACAGAATTTCAAAAGGATCTTCTGAAGAATATGAAGGATTTACAGACTTCTTTTGTGAAAGTAATCAGTTCTAATCTGGAAAATGTTTCACAACCCTTAGCCATCATGCCTGTGTCGGTTGCAGAACCTGAATCAGAATCAACTCAGTCCAAAAGAAAGTTTGATGATAATGATCCTCATGATCATCAAAAGGGGGAGAAAAGACAAAAGATAAGTACTAAGTTAGAAAAACAAAGCACTGGTGAGTTTGAAAATGTTGAAAAGTCAGCAGATATTGGAGTGACATATTTTGAGTTTGCAGATATGGAGTTAGCAGATGCAGATGTTCAGAACTCAGAAAAGGTTGTTTTTGAAGAATCAGCAATTGTTGAGAAATCAGCAGAGGTTCAAAAGGAAATAAGTATTCAGACAATAAGTTCAGATTCTGAAGATGATATAGAAACTGATAAAGTGGTAAAAGAAAACTCTTCTGGAAGTGTCACTGATAAAACAGAGGAACTGGATTTTAATACTGAAATGGAGGTAAATTCTGATGAAACTGAGGTTCTTATGGCAGATGTTGAAGTCAGGGCAGATGAAAATGTTATAAAAGATGTTGATGTTGTCATGGAAGTTCAGAATGTCAAGTCAGCAAGTATTTTTGGATCAGATGAGGCAGTAATGACAGATCAGAATGCTATGACAGAAGAAGTATTGACAGATTCTTCTGAAGAAGGTTGTGAGATCAGTATGGCAGATATTTCTGAAGAAAGTTTGATTGAAAGTTCTGAAGTGAACACTTGTACAGAAATTGTTCCTTATGCCAGAATTTAGCTTCCTAATTCTGAGATGGAAGAAAGAAGGTTGAATGAGGTCTTGATAAGGAAGATGTATAGTGAGTTGGTCAGAGCTCTTAATGTTCAGAAAATTCAAAGAATTATGAAGACAGTAAGACCTATTGATTTGTTGGGAGAAGAGGATCACTCAGTTGGATACACAAGTAGTTTTCAAGAGAATTTTGAACTTCATTTTCTGGATGAGTTAAATATTCTTAGTGGAGAATATGAAAGAGTTGAAAACTACTTCATGCCTTTGGAGTATGTGTACAGAAGACCCATTGTGATTCCTAGGATTGAATTACCAGTATTAAAAGAACCTTTATGTGATTTCATTATCAGTCAGAGTGATACTCCTCTGGCTAATCATTTCTTTAAAGATATCTTTCCAGAAGAAACATATGAGAATATCTACTGCGAAGAAGATGACTCAGTAATAACTGAGAACTGTATTGATGGGTTCTTGGATGAAAGAATTTAGATGATTTATGTGGAAGCTTCTAACAGATTTAGAAAACCTGATGAAAGACTACATGTTCAGAAAGCAATTGTGAAAGTACTAGAATTTCAGACTGATGAGTTTGATGGGCTAAAGTATGTAAGTTTGATAGTTCAGAAGGATGGAAATCTGAAGGTTAGCATGACAAGTTTGACTTTCACAGATTGTTTTTGAAAGATCAATTGTTTCTGGTAAAGTTCTTTGCTAGTACTGAAGAATCTTGGATAGAACTTGAATGCAGAAGAATTCTGGGGATTTATGTCAGAAATATGTACTTCTATGATTTTTAGTTGGCAATTGAAGCAGGGAAAGAGAAATGTAATATGAGCAAACCAATCAAAAAGCCTATTCATGAAATTGGAGGTCGTGGATTCATTACTGAAGGAGTTGAAAATGATGGTTTTACGTACATAGTCTCTGGAGTAAGAATGTTTTTCAGATTAAATGATCTGGTGAAGTACAGTAATGCTACTTTACAGTTCTTGTTACTAGAAATGGCTGTAAATGCTGAGGGTGAGAAAGCAGTTCTGAAACAAAAATGCACAATGCATATCAAAGAGAGGTTGGATCTCAGAACAAGAATCAAAGACTGCAGTGAATGGATGCTCTCAGAAGAAAACCCAAAGAAACTGTTACATAAAGACTTTGTATTCCCTGCTGAGTATGAGGTAAATGAAGTTTATTCAGAAGAGATTGAAGAAGATATTCCAGATGTGTCTTCACAAGATGTTAAAATGAAAGATGCAGATCAGCCAGAAAAGTCTGAGGCTAATGAAGAAGAAACACCTGTTGATATTAATGGTTAGTTTCTGGAGTATGCTCTTCCTAACTTCTTTAAACCAAAAGAAGTAAACTTTCTAAGTGTATATCATGACAGAACAAATGTACATAAATGGCTTCGTGCAGAGATGGCAAGATACTTAGCAAAACCAAAAGAAGCAGTGTACTCATATTTATTGATCACTAGAATAAGAGAATTGAGTGTTAAGAAGTTCAGAAAACATGAGTATTATTCATTTGAAGTATTGAGAGAAGATGGAAAAGTCTACTACTTTACTGAGGCAGATTTTGACAAGATCTCAGTGACAGATTTCTACAGGCTGTAAAGTCTTTTGTCAAATAAAGACTGTAGTAAACATAAGAAGGAGAGAGGAGCATTGGCTGTAGTAAGAGATGCTATGTTTTACATTCTGAGATGGTATGCATATACATATTTCAGATTGCTCTGTATATACAAAGACCATGTGTATATCTTTCAAAGCCAAACAATGGTCATGAACAGTTGAATCTTCTGAAGAGTGGAAATGTTGTAAGACATCCAGAGTTGGGAGTTTTCTTGAGAAATGACAGAAAAGAGAAGATTTTCTTCAGACCAGATGAAGTGGCAAAATATTGTTCTGGAACTCTGAGATTCATCAAACATAGCTTGGAGAAAAAGTTAACAAGAGGATCTCAAGTTGAAGAAATACAAGAGATCATAGAAAAGATTGAAAGAAGGCTTAATCTGAGAAATGTAATTCTTTTAAAGATTGTACCTGCATTGAAAGAGTTCAATGTTGATAAGTACATGACTGTTTGACAAAATAGGGGAGATTGTTAGATCTGAAGTTTTGACAAAAGTTACAAGTATTGGTTCTGGATAGAAGACTCAGAGTTCTGAGTAAGAAGACTCAGAAGCTCTGGCTGAGAAGTCTCGATAAGATTACAAGTATGAAAGTCTGAACAGAAGGATCAGAGTTCTGAGTAGGAGATTCAGAACTTCTGAAGATGAAGTTGAAAGTCCAAGTGCTTTAAAGGAAGTTCTGATATGCTTAGTCAGAAGATTGTTCAGAAGTTCTGAACAACATGTTCAGAACTTATGACAGGATATTTTCCTTTGTATTCTGTTAGTTAAATATGATACGTGTAATATTCCTATTAGACTTTCATGTATATGTACTGTAGCTTTAGCTTTTCCTTACAGTATATATAGAAGTTTGCAACTGTAAGCTAACAAATCTTTTGTATAACTTTCCTGCATATCTTTGTATTCACTTTTGTAATCTTTGAGAGATTCTCTCTCTAGATTTGTAATCTGTTCTTGATTGAATACAATACTTTTGGATCCAATTCTCTATCATTTACTGTTTGATCATTCATATTTGATTGTAAGATTGAATCCTGGTTTCTACAGCTCCGAAGAAAGATATTCCAAAATCAAAGGTTCCCACATCAAATGTCAACAAGAACAATACATTTCAAGGTAAATCTTTTGTTAAACCTGATTTAGTTTATTCTGTAAATCAATTAGTCAGGTTGGCACAAAAGAAAATTTGTTGTTCTTACTGTGGATCAAATGATTTTGTTCATAAAGATTTTGCTTCTTATTGGTACGGTACTTATAGAGTTTTTCTAAGAAATCTACACCTAACACACTAGGACCCAAGTACAGTTGGGTACCAAAATCTGCTTAATCTGTTTTTGCAGGTTCATCATGTGTTGTGCTGATTTGGAATTATAAATTACATACATGACTGAAAAACAGAAGAGAAGCGGTGCGGATTTTTTGAAGAGTGTATGTACCATTAAGGGGGAGCAATGATTTTGGCTTCTAAACATCTCAGTTTAGAACCCGTTCTACAACGATTATGGCTTCTGAATAATTGAGTTCAGAACCCGTACTTCAAAATGATTTTGACTTCTGATCATATCAGATCATAACTCGTTCTTCAACGACAATGACTTCTGAATTTACTTCAATCCTGGTAATTCAGAACTCGTTTTCATGATTAAGGATATTTTCATCCAAGTCTTGTTATTTGTGCAGATTTTGTCAAAATAAAGATCTTTTGCACATGTTAAGGGGGAGCTTATCTGATTTTAATTCACTGTATCATGATTTGAGGGGGAGCTCAAACATTGTTAATTGTAAGTATCTTCTGATCTTAATCTCTGATTGTTTGAAAGAAGAACGACTTTCAAGCATGAAAAACGTTTTCTTAAATGTTCAAACCACTTCTCTAATTCATACAGATTTTATAATTTTAGAAGCGTGGTTTTAAATGTTTTTCATATATATACATATATTATATCTCGGATTATCGTAACATCGATTCTGACCGTGTGTTTCCAAAGATTAATACTTGCGTATTATCTTTTATATACTTTCAAGTATTCATACACACCGATTCGGCTTCATATTGACTTTGTTATTACCATGTCTCAAAACGAAACAAATTTTTCGATGGTAATACTCCAGTTTGTATTTCAAATTTTGTTGAGCATCATACATTCTTTCAGCATGAGAATTAACGTTTAATTCAAAGTTTGTTTATATTTGTTCATATAAACAAATTTCAATTATTTGATACCCTATCCTTTTATGATCATCATTCATAATATTTAATCTGATTGATACATTGTCAGATTCTCAAACAAGTTCTTCGAATTCATTTCATTCATTCTTTATCCTTGTTTTGAGAATTCTTCATCGTTCAAATGCTCAAATACTGAGGAGCATACTTCTGATGACAATGTCATTCAAATACTGAGATTTATTAGTTCAAGCTAAACTGTTGAACAACACATCATTTTTAGGACAAAATTTCATGGGATCAGTGTGAGATTATTAAACTTTTATGGATCCATGCTAACCAGTGTTTCCTATCCAAGAAGTTATCCTTGAGTGATTGAGGGGTCTACATCAAAGAGTGGGGGAGATAACTCATCCGGTTGAGTAATCTCATTGTGCTGAGGTAAAATGTAAATGAGAGTTTGGGTAGAAGTGAGCGGATTAAAAACAGAAAGAGGGTGTGAGAACAGAGTTAAAAGAATAAGAGAACTCTGCACCAACCTTTTTCTGAGCCGGGAAGCCACATTACTGATTGGTTCACATTCTTTGGTGACCATCATTGAAACAGGCAGTTAGCCCATGCCAACTCTTTAACCCCACCAGCTACTCATTTCTTTCTTAACAAAGGAATATTTCATTTTTCTTGGGAACACATCATATAATCTATCTAATCTTCATTCGGAAGGTTTGGATATTGAAAAAGAAGGAAGTTTGCCCCACCTTCGCTCTTCATTCATGCACATTGAGTCCGTGAAAAACTTGTTGCTATCAACAGTTTACACGCTTTGAGCCTATATTATTCAAGCATATGTTGCTTTATTCTTTCCACACATGCACATACACACAAGGAATATGTTTTCTTGTCATAACGTTCATAGAAATTCCTTTATGGTTTTTGGATGATTGAATGGAAGCTCTGGAGGAGTGAACATCAAAAAGCTCCTTTACAAAGTACATCCGTTGTACTAAGTGGCTCCGTGCTACTTACAGGCATTTTAACGGATTCATCCGTTGTTTCAGGGTTACCACATTCTTTTCTCTGAATTTGAAAAGATTCAGATAAATTCTTTTGGAATTGACGGTTTATCATATCAAAAAGGAGGAGAATGTTACTTGTGGTGCACAAAGTGCGTGCTGGAATTGATAACGGTTTGTATGATCATGATGCTCACATTCATAAAAAAGGGGGAGAAATAGTATACTGAAGAACAGGGGGAGAAATAATACCCTGAAGAAAAGGGAGATTTGTCATTGAAAGATTAAGGGGGAGAAATTAATTCTTAAAGTCAAGAAGATGTTTCGAGATATTTCAAGAGAGTTCGTTATACAAAGACAATTTCAAGGTCAAAGAGATGAAGATACAAAGTTCAAGAAATCATTCAAAGTTTGAGTTCAAAGCTTCAAAGTTTTCAAAGCTTCAAAGACTAAAGCCTCAAAGTTTTCAAAGATGCAAAGTTGTTAAAGTTGCAAAGATCTGAAATTCGCGTTCAAGACTTGAAGACAATTAGATAAGTGACTTTACATTGTGAAAGACGAAGACTTTTCAAGTTTGATTGAAGATTCTTCAAAGCTGAGAGTTTGAAGACTGCCAAAGCATCAAAGTTCAACGTGAACTTGTGAAGATTCAACTGTTTGAAGATTGCCAAAGCTTCAAAGTTTAAAGCGGTCAAAGTTAAAGTTTAGAAGATCAATAGCTGAAGACTGCTGCTATATTTTTTAAATCTTGAATCCAAAGGGGGAGAATGTTAGAGCATTATATTGTATTCAAGATTTATTGTAAAGTCTTGTAATAGTCAAACATTGTAAAGTCAAAGTAAAAGTCAAAGTCAAAGTAGCTTTAGTGAAAGTCAATGTAATTAGCTTTATTGTGTTGTAATTAGGAAGTATAAATAGCTTTAGCTTAGTTGTTAAGCAAGGTTAATGATCTTAATTGTAATATCTAGTGAGAGTTTCTAGAGAGAGAATCTAGAGAGAGAAAGTCTATCATTCTTATGTAATACTCTAGATTTCTCAAAATCAATGGATGATTTGTTGTTTACCTAATAGATCTGGTGTTAACAATCAGTTTAGAACCCGAGCGTAAAAGATATTTGACTTCTGAATACAACATTTCAGAACTCGCTCTTCAAAGTTGATGACTTCTAAACATATAAGTTTTGGACTCGTACTTCAAAGCGATTTTGACTTCTGATCATATCATATCAGGACTCGTTCTTCAACGACTATGACTTCTGAATTTACTTCAATCCTGGTAATTCAGAACTCGTTTTAATGATAAAGGATATTTTGATCCAAGTCTTGTTAATTGTGCAGATTTTGTCCACATAAAGATCTTTTGTACATGTAAAGGGGGAGCTTATAAATCTTTTAAATCATTGTATCATGATTTGAGGGGGAGCTCAAACATTTCTGAATGTAAGTATCTTCTGATCTTAATCTTTGATTGTCTGAAAGAAGAACGACTTTCAAGCATGAAAAACGTTTTCTTAAATGTTCAAACCATTTCCCTAATTCAAACAGAGTTTATAATTTTAGAAGTTTAAATGTTTTTCATATATATATATATATATATATATATATATATATCTCGGATTACCGTGACATCATTTTTGACTGTGTGTTTCCAAAGATTAACACTTGTGTATTATCTTTTCTATACTTTCAAGTATTCATACACACCGGTTCAGCTTCTTATTGACTTTGTTAATACCATGTCTCCAAACAAAACAATTTTTTCGATGGTAATACTCCCGTTTGTATTTCAAATTTTGTGGAGCAACATACATTCATTCAGCGTGAGAACTTAAACGTTTCATTCAAAGATTGTTTATATTTGTTCATATAAACAAATTTCAATTCTTTGATACCCTATCCTTTTATGATTTTCATTCATAATATTAGATCTGATTGATACATTGTCAGATTCTCAAACAAGTACTTCGAATTCATTTCATTCATTCTTTATCCTTGTTTTGAGAAATCTTCAAAGCTCAAATGCTCAAATACTGAGGAGCATACATTCTGATGGCAATGTTACTCAAATGCTGATATTCATATTTGTTCAAACTAAACTGTTGAACACCACAAAATTTTTAGGACAAAATTTCATGGGAATCTGTGTGAGATTTTATTAAACTTCTATGGATCCACGTTAACCAGTGTTTCCTACCCAAGAAGTTATCCTTGAGTGACTGAGGGGTGAGGGGTCGAAATCAAAGAGTGTGGCAGATAACTCATCCGGTTGAGTAATCTCATTGTGCTGAGGTAAAATGTAAATGAGAGTTTGGGTAGAAGTGAGCGGATTAAAAACAGAAAGAGGGTGTGAGAACAGAGTTAAAAGAATAAGAGAACTCTGCCGCAACCATTTTCTGAGCTGGGAAGCCACATTACTGATTGGTTCACATTCTTTGGTGTCTATCATTGAAACAGGCAGTTAGCCCATGCCAACTGTTAGCTTCAATCTTCCTAATCATAGAAGTATTTAGAAGTAGTGAAAAATAGGCTAAGTGAAGAAAGCCTCTTACAGAGTTTACCGAGAGATCAAGGTCAAGAAGCTACAGAAGCTAAAGAGGCGCCCTAGAGAAGCTCTGTCATACGCGCAAAGAAGACCAAAGACTCGGAATCCGGTGAAGACTGCTCTTCTAAGGACCAAACCGCAGAACCTCTGTGGCACTTTACAGAGCCTCTGCGGTCTTCAACAAAGACTTCAAAGATATTTATAATATCTTCCTACTGTTACAGGACCTGTTCATCAACTTGCATGGCAACGTACCCTGTCCAACTGCAACGTGTCAAACTCTGGTTGGATTCAATATGGCTTAGTACATAATAGACGTCTGCTGCATTAAATGCAATACAGCACGTCCAACTGTTCATGCCGTCCTTTGTGAATAGTAGCATATGCTTTATGGTCCCCTTAGAGTAGTATATAAGGAAGACTCATGTTGAGTTCTTCCTATCTATCTATCCATCGATCGATCAATCGAACAATCGAAACAAGAATTCAAGAGAGAAAAACATCACAAGAACACATAGCTTTAAACACTTTGAGAGTCATATCTGTTTTAAAAGCTTTGCTTACTCACTGTTCTTGAATCTGTTCTTAATATATATATTTAGTAAACTTTGAGATATTATTTCTTGTTCACTGTTTATTTATATTATGTTCTAAATCTATCAATCATATCTGTTAGTTATTCAAATACGCTTCCGCATCAAACATAAATTTGAACTAATAGATCTGACAATCTTGTATAAGCAAAAAGGGAACCAACAATTGGTATCAGAGCGAAGCTTGATTATCAATATCAAGTGATCCTCGTTTTTACAAGATTAGTGATAGAAATCATTTTTTTCCTATTCCTCATCTCTAGGTTAAAACTCCATTAAAGTGTACTCTGGGAACTGTTCAAACCCAGAAAACTTTCCAGATCTTCAGACTCATACTCTTTTAATCATACTATCTTTTCAGAACCTTAAAAATGACAAATACAAATAACTTCTTTACTGCTGGTTCACTCACCAAGCCTCCTACTCTCCTACGAGATGAGTATCCTCAATGGAAGATAAGAATGGTTCATTTCTTTGAGGGTACTGAAAAAAATCTAGTACAATATCTTTACAACCTTCCTCCTGTTCCCATGATGGCAGTACCACGAGTACCAGCTACTGCTGAATCTCCAGAAATCCCTGAACATCAAAAACCAAAACCAAAAGAAGAATGGTCAAATGAAGATAAGGCAGAAGATGAAGTTGCACATAAAACAAAAAGAATCCTGATAATGGCTATCCCCAACGAGCTTTTTCAATCCTTAGATGCATGCGAAACTGCGCACGATCTTTGGAAAGAATTAGAAAG
The DNA here is from genome assembly GCA_033807775.1 of Saussurea involucrata. NCBI lineage: Eukaryota > Viridiplantae > Streptophyta > Magnoliopsida > Asterales > Asteraceae > Saussurea > Saussurea involucrata. The sequence continues at coordinate 93,664,156 of CM066314.1, forward strand.
ACAGTTGGAAGGGGGTGCTAAAACACAGAAGAACTGAAGGGCACAGTACATAAATGAATATCATGCATTCAGAGCCTCTGCAACAGAATCTCTGCAAACAACGTACGATAGGTTCAACTCTCTCATAAACAAATGTAGAAAGTCTGGCATTCACAGAACCTCGGAAGAAAATAACGTCATGTTTCTAAAGAGTCTGAATGATGAGTGGCTTCAACTGTCTATGTCTTTACAAACAAACCAAGATCTAGACTCATGGACACTCTCTGATCTCTATGGAACACTAGCTGCACAAGAGCCTCAAATAGCACAGGCTAAAACAATAGCCATTGCACCATACGCATTGTTTAGTAAATCAACAGAGGCTACAGAGAGACCAAGAAATGAGAGAGCAACAGAGGAGAAGAAGAAGGAGAAGAAGAAGATAGTGATGGTTGATAGCGAAGAAGACGAGCTGATAGAGGAAGAAATAACTCTTGCGTCATTAGCTAAATCATTGGCTCTATTGACAAGAGAGTTCAGAGGTAACCAAAGAAATTTTGGAAATGACAGATATAGCAGAGACAACCAGAGAGATAGAAGAGATGATGAAAGAAGAGAAGAATCAAGTGACCGACAGAGGTCAGACTACAGAAGTGACCGACAGAGGTCGAGCGACAGAAACTACAGAGGAAATGACCGACAGAGGTCAGATGACAAGGTAGGCCACACACGAGAATGCTACAAATGTGGTAAGCCTGGTCATTATGCAAACGAATGCCGAACAGAGAAAGGTGGAGACCAACAGAAGTCCGACGATCGAACTGGAAACACCTCCCAAGGTTGCTTCAACTGCGGCAAGCCAGGCCATTTCGCAAAAGATTGCAGAAGTAGACAAAATCGCCCACAGAAGGACTCAGCTTTTTACAAAAAGAAGGCTGAATATTATGCACAAAAATCCCTAATGGCGAACAAAGGGCATTCTGAAGCAAATAAGGAGGACTTCGAGTCAGACTCTACCTCTGATGATGAATTCACCACCAATGCCCTGTTCTGTGGCATGGCAGAAGTCGACTCGGGCACTGACAATGAGGTATCCATTTCAAACTCTACATCTTGTATTAAATATGTAAAAAATGATTCAGTTAGACTTAACATTGAACTGATTGAACTCAAAGAGATAAATGAAAGTATTCAGAAAAGACTCACCTTTAATGAGAGAGAAGTAAGGCTTCTCACTCAAGAAAAAGCCAAAAATTTTGAAGAAAAGGAAAGAGTAGAAAAATATTGGAGCAAAAATGTAGATCCTTTAAAAAGGCAAATTTCTGAATTAACCTCTGCTTTAAAAGTCAAAACTAAAGAGCTTTCACTTTCTAGGAGTGAAACAACTGACATAAGAGCTCTCAAAGAATACTTTCAAAAAGAGAGAGAGGTACTTTGGCAAGATCTACTCAGAAGAGAGGTTTTACTTAAAAACTATAAAGATGCACAGAAGGTGTATGAGAAAGTAAACTCACAAATAGGAAGACGAGGTATAGGGTATGATGATATTACTCTAGGTGTTGAAGGGAAAAGACTTAAACCTATGTCTTCTCTGTTTGTGGTAGGAAAAACAAATAAACCAATTTTTCCAAACTTACTCTCTGTAAGTAAAAGGGTTAAAATCTCTGAAGAATCTCACTTGAGGAAACATACGAAGATGATTAATGTGTGGTTTGAAAACACAGATTCATCATCTTCAACCTCTGTCAATAGAGGAATCAAACCAAAGAAATATCTGAAAACACAAGATCAGATTAGTATCTTTAAGTTTGGTAAACCAGAGACTCAAACACAGGTCGCTTTTGTCTGTATGATAGATGTCAAAGAGAAATTATCTGCAAAAGCTCCTGAGTTTAAACCCATCTTTTCAGAAGAAAATCTTAAAAGATCAATTGAAAAAGAAATTTTGGAAGTTTTGAAATCAAATGTTTTAGAAAATCACTGTACATCTTCTACAGATCAAATTCTCGCTGAAGAGATCTCATCTGAAACCTTTGCCATCTATGAAAGTTTTTCTACAGAGGAAGAAAACTCGTACGATACATGCTCATAAAATCCAGCCTCTGTCGAAAGAAATGACTCAACCTCTGTATATGAGGACGATTCATCCTCTGACGACTAAGAGACTGATTCTAAATCAGGGATAATTCACTGTGACACAGAGGATGTTAAATTCTCCTCTGAGGTTCTTAACAGAACAATTTCTCCAAAAGAGAAAATCACAGAGATACCTATCTGTCCAGATTTTCTAAAAATGTGTGTACAAGTCAAAACCTCTACAGAGCTTGATAATTTGAAAAAGGCCTCTGAAAATCCTAAAACCTCAAAATTTTCAAAACCTTTAAAGCCTGAAGCTAACAAATATCTTTCCTCTGTGACAGTGAAGACAGACGTTCACCACAGAAGAGACTCACAGAAGGCAGGACCTAAACAAGATTTTTGCAAAAAACATTCTAGTATTCATAGATCTTCTTGTAATAGGAAATCTAATGTTAAGAACGAATGTAATGCCTCTGTGACTCAGTTCAATGAATTCAATGAAAAGTTCAAACAAATCACGTCTCATATTAAATACTGTCATTGTTTTGATCTTATGTTCAAATTGAAAAATCACTTTTCAAATCCAGATTGCTTACTCTCCACTAAAATTCAAACTCCAAAGTCAAAACCTAGAGAGATACAATCTGATCTTTCTACAAAAGATAAAATGTATTTCAAGAAGGCTAAGGCAAACTTGAAAAATTCTAACAATATTGGAACCATATGGATATGGGTACCTAAGTCTTTGTGGTTGTCTTACAGAAGCGGTATGTGCCAATTTGGTATCTTGACTCCGGATGCTCAAGGCACATGACTGGCGACAGAAGTTTACTATCCACGTACAAAGAAACACACGATGGTGGATCTGTAACTTTTGGAGACAACAAGAAGGGACACATCAAAGGCTATGGAGTCATACAGAAGGAAAACGTCTCTGTATACAAAGTTGCATATGTGAATGGCCTTAAACACAACCTACTCAGTGTAAGTCAACTCTGTGATACAGGATTTGATGTCTTGTTCAAAAGGACTTTCTGCTCTCTGCAAAGTGAAGACACAGGAATGGAACTTCTGCGAGCCAAAAAAAAAGGTGATCTGTATCTAATGAACTTTTGTTCAACAACCAAGGACAAAGTTTGCCTTGTAGCTTGCGAAAGTAAAGAAGCCTGGTTATGGCATAACACGTTCTGTCACTTGAACTTTCACACCTTGGATAAATTGGTCAAACTTGATCTAGTTAAAGGTTTGCCTAATGTTAAATTTAATAAGGATCACTTGTGTTCTGCCTGTGAGATGGGAAAACACAAAAGAGCTTCCCACAGAGGCAAAACAGATGTGTCGTGCACTAGGCCTCTGTACATGCTTCATGTCGACCTCTGCGGTCCTATTGCCATACCGAGCCTAGGTGGCAAGAAATATATACTTGTCTTAATTGATGAGTATTCGCGCTTCACATGGGTTGAATTTGTTCGAAAGAAATCGGATGTTCCAATCATCTTGATTAATCTAATGAAAAGAATCCAAGTTCTTTATGAATGCAGAATACAGAAGTTAAGAAGTGACAATGGCACAAAATTTAAAAACTCTGTCATTGAAACCTATCTTTCTACAGAAAGAATATCACAGAACTTCTCTGCCGCACGCACTCCACAGCAGAATGGCATAGTCAAAAGGAAGAATCGAACGCTCGTGGAGGCCGCAAGAACTATGCTATCAGCATACGGATTACCGATGAACTTTTGGGCAGAAGCAATTTCTACTGCTTGTTACACACAGAATCGGTCAACCATTGTGAAAAGACACATCAAGACTCCTTACGAACTGATCAACAAAAGGCGGCCAAACATCAAGTTTTTCCATGTGTTTGGATGTAAATGCTTTGTTTTAAACGACAGAGATTCAAGAGGAAAGTTTGAAGTAAAAGCTGACGAAGGAAAATTCATTGGATACTCTGCCACTTCCAAAGCCTACAGAGTATACCTTACAAGATCTCGCAAAATCGTAGAAAGTATCAATGTTTCTTTTGATGATTCTTCCCAAATGACTTCTGAGCAAATCCGTTCAGAACTCGAACTTAAAAGAGAAACCTCTGGCATCTCGCAAACGAAAGAGGACTTGAATCTTCTATTTTAGAGATGTTCCACGATGACATTGATCCTTCTGTTGGAACCATCAGAGTTTCTGAAGAACCATCCTCTGTTGGACAAAATCCTACAGGTATGACTCTAACTGGTCCAAATAATGCTTCATCTTCTTCTATAAATTCTACAGATGCAAATGCCGAAGAAGAAAATGCAGAAGATGAAACATCAAGAAAAACGACCACAGAAGCTGCTGAAAAACAAACTCCACAATCTACAGAAGAACCAATTACAGAGGTAATTGAGGACCAAGACTATACGTCCTCAGAGGAACAAACTCCACCACCACTCATACCAATCATTCCACAAATGGTAGAATCTTCTACCAAGGTAAGAAGAACGACAGAGGCTATACAAGAAGAAGATCCACAAGAAGCTTCTGAAGAAAGGTTCGATGACATTGATGACCATCTTCCTCGCACCACTCAATGGACAAAAAGCCATCCTCCAAGCCAAATAATCGGAGAACCTTCTGACTCAGTAAAAACCAGGTCTGCCACTGCTAATTTTTGTTTCTTTACAAATTTTATTAGTGTGATAGAAGCAAAGAAAATTTCTGAAGCACTAGATGACCCAAACTGGGTAGACGCCATGCAAGAAGAACTTCTGCAGTTTGAGCGTAACAGAGTATGGACTTTAGTACCTCTGCCACGAGGGAAACAGGCCATTGGGACTAAGTGGGTCTACAGAAATAAGAAGGATGAAGATGGAGTGGTCATCAGAAACAAAGCACGATTGGTGGCCAAGGGTTATAGACAAGAAGAAGGCATAGATTACGATGAGACTTTTGCTCCTGTCTCACGGCTCGAATTAATAAGAATATTCTTAGCCTTCGCAGCCCACAGAGGTTTTAAAGTCTATCAGATGGACGTAAAATCAGCTTTTCTCAACGGTGAAATCCAAGAAGAGGTTTACGTAAATCAGCCACTAGGGTTTGAAAGCTCAAAGTTCCCAAGGCATGTGTACTACCTTGAAAAGGCTCTGTACGGACTGAAATAGGCTCCAAGAGCATGGTACGAACGACTTTCTACCTTTCTTCTAGTAAATGGCTACGACAGAGGTACAACAGATACTACCTTATTATATAAACGTAAAAACAGTGAAATAATGCTTGTACAAATCTATGTGGACGACATAATTTTTGGGTCTTCTAACACAGAAGAGTGCAAAAGTTTTGAAAAACTCATGCAGAGTGAGTTTGAAATGAGTATGATGGGAGAACTAAAATTCTTCCTCGGACTCCAAGTCAAACAAACATCAGAGGGAATTTTTATAAATCAGGCCAAATATGTCTCTGACATTCTTTTCAAGTATAGCCTCTCTGATACCTCTGCAATGAAAACTCCAATGGCCACTGGAAATAAGTTATCCTTAGATCCAGATGGCATCTCTGTAGAATCTACTCTCTACAGAGGCATGATTGGATCTCTGTTATACTTAACTGCAAGCAGACCTGACATAATGCATGCCACATGTCTTTGTGCACGTTATCAAGCTAATCCAAAGAAATCACGCTATGATGCTGTGAAAAGAATCTTTAGATATCTAAAGGGGACCAAAAATCTTGGTCTCTGGTATCCACAGAACTCTGGTTTTAGTCTTAAAGCTTATACAGATTTAGACTATGGAGGATGCATGCTCGACAGAAAGAGTACCTCTGGGAGTTGTCAATTCCTAGGTGGTAAACTAGCCAGTTGGACCTCCAAAAAGCAAAATTGTGTCTCAACATCCACTGCAGAAGCTGAATACGTTGCTGCTGCTAGCTGTTGTTCTCAGGTTCTATGGATGAAGACTCAGCTAAAAGACTACGGCCACATCCTATTCAAAATACCTATCTTCTGTGATTCCAAGAGTGCCATTGCTATCTCTGCCAATCCTGTGCAACACTCAAAAACCAAGCATATCGATATAAGGTACCATTTCTTGAAACATCATGTTGAATACGGTACAATCGAGACGCATTTCGTGCCCACAGAATACCAACTCGCGGACTTATTCACCAAAGCTTTAGACGAGAAAAGATTCAATTTCTTGGTGGGTAAGTTAGGAATGATCAATATGACGTAAAAATCCTCTGTAAGTATAGCTTTATCTTCTGTAAATATGTATATATTTCTAATTATTTTTGCTTTAATTAATTTATTTCTGTATGTAAGTTCTCAATCTTAAATAGTTCTTAAAATCACAGAGCTTCTGTAAGTCTACTCAGAACCTCTTACAACCCTTACAGAACTTCTGGAAAATATGACCTATGTTCTATGCAAAACTTATCATTCTTTGATCCAAGCATAGGTCAAGGGGGAGCAAAAGGAAAATTCATGATCTACAGAGGTGATTAGATCAAGGGGGAGCAAAAAGGGATCCTGAAATGATCTACAGAGGTAAAACTTTCAAGGGAAAGCCAAAGAAGAATGTCAATGAATCTATATCGACAGAAGTCAGACATCACTGCCGAGAAAAGAAGAACCAAAAGGTATGTCTCTCGCACAAAAGGTTTTTGAAAACAGTTCTCTAGGACACAAATTGTCAAATATGTCCTAAATATACTGTGGATAACATTTCAAAAATCAAAAGATCAAAAAGTTTCATAAAATTTGAGTTATGAGAAATTTAAGGTCATCGAGCTTCTGCTGAGGTCAACAGAAGCTCTGCCAGAAATATGCTCTAAGATCGCAACTTTAACCTTTATCGATCTTTTGGAATGTTATCTCGGAAACCAAACAGACTCACCATGACCTTCTCGAACAAAACTTTTTCCATAACATTTTTTTTTCGGACACCAACTTTCAAATATGTCCGAAAAATATCTCTTAAAACAGATCAAAAATTGGATGATCAGAAAAGTTAATAGAATTTTCGTTATGAGATTTTTCCCTCATAGAGCTTCTGCTGGCCTTCCCAGAGCTTCTGCAAGTTCCAACAGAGCCACAAAACCTCTGCGAGTAAAAACTCTTAACTAAAAATCCTATTTGATCCTCTCCAATGCCTTTACAAAACGTTTTGGTTAAAAAGGAACCCCACAGAAGTCATGATAACAATGAGATATATGAGAAAGGGATACACAGCAAAGATTTTCAAAATCACAGAACTTCTGTAAACTACAGAAGTTCTGTCAATCTGTTACTTGGGCATTTCTGTAGTAATAACGGTTACTTTTACTGAGAGTGAATTACATGTGGCTAAGAATAACCCCACGCGCCTAGCATTAATGGGTCGCGCACGACGTCCTGTCATCCTCTGACATGGCCTACGTGTCCCATTTTCATTGGGCGTACATGGAACGTTTTCTGTGGAAAGTTGAACCCGCCGTTCTAACTTGAGTTCGGATTCCAAATTTTAATCCATTACCATATATTTTACTCTTTCAAATTCTACCGTTTTACCCTCATATAAAAACCAAGCTTACCCTCTCATAAACTTTTTACAAACTCTCATTCTTCTCCGGCGAAACCTGCAAATTTCTTATTCTCAGTACCAAATGGCTTCATCTTCTCAAGCTATCTCCCCTGCACACTCTCCGGCGACCTCACCAGAACATTCACCTGCTCATTCTGAACATTCAGAAAACCCCAACCCTGCCCAAAACATTGAACTAGAAGATTCCGGCGATTCAGCAGACTTTGCTCCAACCACACATCTTCAAAACTTCATAAGAAAGGATCATTTCGAAAAAGTACTACCAATCAAATCCAACAATTGCTATTTGGTCCCCTCACCCACTGCTTTCGGCGAAGCCCATGCCACTCTTCTAAACATAATGGAAAATCATATCCTCTTCCCTTTACTCTCAAGAACCCCAAAGAAAATTCCAGTAAGATATCTGAACCAGTTTTGGCAAAGTTGCCGATTTGATAAAGATGATTCTCTTAACAAAGGATACATTTCAAGACCCGACAAATCTGAGCATCTGGAAATCAAGTTCAATAGAACAATGTTCTCACTTGAATTCAACCTACCAACAAGGGGTCTTCTTGGATTAAAGAAGTACGCAGAGCAACCAACAGACGACGAGATCTGTCGTTTCCTAGAAATGCTTGGGTACAACACACCACTGAGGAAGATAAATGACTTCCGCAGAGGCAGATTACCACCTCTGTGGAACACCTTGTTCTCAATTCTTAACAGATGCCTGACTGGGAAGATAGGCAGTATTGACCAGAGCTCACATCAGATATTAACCATCATGTATGGGGTTTACTATGATCTCCCACTGGATTACGCGACCATAATGATGCAAGAGATCATTAACACCATCGACAGAAAGAACAACACAAGAAGGGTCAAAGAGAACGATCCTAAGTTTCTACCACCTCTGCAATTCCAAAGAATACTGGGAGTCTTGTTCGAACCTCTGTTGCTAATACAGAAATGGCCAATGGAAGGGCCAATTCCCAAACAGTTCCCAATGAGCAAAAATATTCCCACTGATCATGTACATGGCTACACACACTGCAGACCTTTGTCAAAGAAACTTCTGAAGTATGCCTCGAATAAAACCCTTAAGAAAGAGTATATACGCGATCATAGGACTCCTAAACCGAGTCCTATGATACCCCCGCGTTTAGGTGTCCCCCTAGGAACAATGATTGCAGAACCTCTTTCCACTCGAGAAGAAAAAGATAACAAATTAGCAAAACACATGGCTATTCAACTTAGCTTCATAGCCAAACGTGCAGAGCTCATGGGAAAGAAGTCCTCTTCAAAATCTTCTGCTTCTACTTCAAAATCAAAAAGGAGGAAAACTGCAGAAGGCACCTCTACAAGCGCTGCAGAAGATCAACCTTCACCTCCTCATGCCACAGAAATTGGCTCCTCTGCTCCTCCCTCTTCTCCAAAACAGAAGAAGAAAAGAAAATCAAAAACCACAGAGGAAGGGACACCAAAACCTAAGAGGAGGAAAACCAAAAAGAAGCATGGTAAATCACTTGAGAAATTGGTTACCATAGAAGAGGAAGCAATCGCAGAAGAAAGAACTGCAGAAGAAGAAGATGCAGAAGAAGAAATGACAGAAGAGGGATATCAATCGCCCCATCAATCCCCAGATCGATTTGCTCACCAAGGAAACATTAACGATTTCCTACATAACCCCGACATTGCCAACACTTTAAATACAGCAGGGTGGACGGCACAACCTCTCGACCACCATTCCCCAGAAGAACAATACTTCTCTATTTCCGGCATTGACACACATCTGCAAGAAGATGATCAAACACCCAGAGATCAATCAGCTGAGACACCTATTATTCTATAGAACCCCTTCATTCAGTAAGGATTGGACGTTCACAGAAGGAGTCCAAGCCCAACTTCAGAAGAAATAGGACAAACAGAAGCTCAGTGGAATAGAGATGAAGTAACAGAGAGAAGAATGGAGGTCTCAGAGGTAGATTCAGACGAAGAAGAAGCTGTCTGGATACGAAAAGGTCTCTATCATCCACATGTCATGAAGTTACACGGCTCTCATCAAATGTATGACTTCTTAGGCACAGTGCAAAGAACTTCAACGGAGGATAGGATAGAAACATCTGGAGGAAAAGAAAATGTAAAAGAAAAAGATGCCGAAGATGAAGAAGGAACACATCCCTCACCCCCTCCCAGTGCAACCCACACATCTAACTCCGCAGGTCTAGCTGCAGAAGGAGTTATTGAAATAGAGCAGCACAACTCGATCCAAACCCAACCCAACCAGCCAGAAGTCACTCTTTCGACTTCTGCGCCCACAAAAACCGGGGAATCCATTCCTAGGGAGTCTCCTCAAAGAGACTCACCTATAGTTCATGATCAATCGCCCCAGATCACACTAGAACACGCTATAGAGGAATTCGTTTCCTCTGCCACGCACGAAATAGGGCCAACCCTTCTTTCAGAGAGAAGTAGTGAGCACAACGACGAAGAGACTCTAGACAAGTCTCCGAGTCAACAGAAGGATAATCTAGTACCCACCTCTGGAGTGGATCTAGACAATTTCGTTCACATAACTTCTGTAGAGTTTGAAGCACTAGATGCTTCTGCTCGAAGATCAGATGGAAATCCTTCCACCCCCAACGTATAAACAAGGGTGAACGAAGGTGTCCCAGGAGCAGGGACTCACTCTGGAGACGAATGTGTTCCTCCAGAGGTTACACCAGGGACATAAGTATCAAGGGATGAGTTCCAAACCCTTGTCACCTCTGTGAACCAAACCATGAAAGAGTTGCAAAGCTCTTTCACATCTTTTGCAGAGAAAACATCAACGGCTTTGCTGAATCTGAACACCAAAATGGACAATCTGTCCACAGAGGTGAAAACAACCATCACAGAGATGAAATCTTCTGCGCAAATAACTGCAACAACTACAGCCACTTCTGTTGCTAAAGATTTTGGAATTACCGCAACTTCTGCATTCAAGGAATCAGTAAAACATTTCCTTGAACAAATGAACAAGCAATCCAACAAATCACAGAGCATCACACCCGCAGATCTACAGAAGGCTCTGCAAAACGTTCAAGCAGAAGCAATGCGCAACACAATACTGATGCAGCCTAAAGACTACATGACCAGAGCACAGCTAACTAAATGGACAACCAGGTCAATGAAGTCATTGTGTCCTTCACTACTGCAAATGCCAACTACGTCAAAGAGTTCAGAAAAAGTGTCGGCAGAATGCGCTTCAACACAGAAGCAGAGCTTGCAACTCTTTTCGGCCTCTGTGATGATGTATGTGCGAAGTTGATGGCCGCAGGAGCAGAACTACCAAAGAAACCCAAAGCTTCCTGCAGAGCAGAGGGTACTTCTGATAAAAGTCAGGATGATTCTGATGATGACCATCCTGGTCCATCAGATAATCCTGAGGGGGAGAAAATAAGGGAGAAAGCTACGACCAGAGGAATACAAGATCCACCAATCGCAGCAAAACCAATCAGTCAAGCCCCTCCAGAACAAACCCAAGATCAACAACAAAATCAACAGACCACGGAGACAACACCCATCTCTGTGGAATCAACTCCTGAAGAAACCAATATTCCAGAAGCTGATCAGCATACCACAGAGGCAACAACCACCCCTATGGTAATCAACTTGGAAAAGAGTCCTTCAACAAAATCAACAGAAAAACCCCAAACCATACCAAGAAGAAAGTCGATTGCCACCAAACCAAAAAGAGCAACGACCTCTGCGACCTCTGCTTTTTCAATTCTGAGAAAGATGCACAATACAATGTCTGCTCGAATGTCGCAGAGAGAAGAAGAAAGGCACAGGTTCACATTAGCTTTTAAAATGGCAAGAAGATTCGATGTCCAATCTTCACCAACAGAAATAGAGCTCACAGAAGAAGTCACCAAAGAACCTCCAACAGAGGTTACAGAGCAACTTAAGCCAACAGAACCATCGCCACAAAAGTCCTCTAAAACACAAGTGTCAAAACCTACAGAGGCAACCATCAAGCCAACAGAAGCACCAACCTCCAAACCTACAGAAGAAAAAGGTTCTGCACCTCCAAAAGCCAAAGACAAGGGCAAAGCAATACTAACAGAAGAGCCCAAGAAAAAGAAATCATTGCCCAAGCCTATAGAGAAATTGATGAAGAGCGCCTTTGATGCCTTTCAAACTCCAAAGCCTGAAGAAGAGGACTGGGCATATGGATTAAAGCCTCTGACAGACATTCCTCTAACTGGCAGAGCTGCAGAAATTGTTCAAAAGATGGAGATTCTCAGAAGACAAGTACCACAACCTGGTCCAACACATGAAGAGATGGAAGAAGTGGTATACAAACACCTCTATAAACAAACCTTTCAGACCAATCATCCAACAGATCATGTGACAGATTCAAGGATCAGAGAAGAATTTGAGAACATCTTCACAAGGATAAATCCAAGAACCAAAGCAGATGTCTTATCAATCCACAAGATCAAAAAGGTAATCTTCTGCAAGTTCTCCTTTACAAGAACCTATCCAAGGGTCAGGTACAATCTTTACAAAGTCAGAAGAGAAGACAATTCAGAAACCACCTTCGCTGATGCTGACCTAAGAAATATCAATCCTTATGATCTACCTGACCTTCTGCAATGGACAAAGGACAACTACAACACAGAGGCAAACACCAGAGCCTATCAAGTATTAAGAAAAGCAATGAGGGAAAAGCTTCTGATCTTCAGTATGATAGATTTTCAACTGGGAAAGGATCTTGGTCTCAAACATCTAAATTTACGACCACCAGAAGACACTGCCCACCCGACGCCGTGCCCAACTCTATCATTACAGAACCAAGATTCGGGTTAGTATTTCAAAACCCACAAGGTGAAATCAAACTATTTGTGTGGATGGATTGTCAGAAGTACGCAACTAGTACTCTGAACAAGTTCAGAGCAAGCCTTGTAAAATACAGAGGTACAGAGAAAATGGATAGAGATGTTGCAGATACTTTCATCAGAGAGATTGATGCCACAATTCGCCTAAGAGAACCCTGCATCAGTTTCTACAAAGAGATCAGAAGAATCGGAAGAGACAACAGAAGCTACAACGATTTCAAAGATGCCAAAATCTGATTCTCAAACCTCAAATCTCTGCAAACCAAGTCAAAAGTTTATCTTTCATTGTACTCAAATGTAAAATGCCTCTGTGTGAAATCCCAAATCTAGCAATATGTAAAGAACAAATATAGAGAGAATTTAGAAAGCAAACTTGTCATCCATATATTGATTTCTAAAGTACAAATGACAAAATGCTCAAGAGGTTCCTAAAGGGATCTTGATTCCTTTCTAACTAAGAACTAGACATGCCTATTTATACCCATAACATACAAGGTATAAAGGCATTAGCAACTAATACAGTACATTGACTTTACAGTAAATCTTGAATACAATAATGCTCTAACAATCTCCCCTTTGGATTCAAGATTTAAAAAAAATATGACAGCAGTCTTCAGCTCTTTGTAAAGTCAATCTTCTCCGACATACACTTTGTCAAACCATCTTCAAGTCTTGTATATGAAAAACAGATATTTATATAAAACTATCAATTCGAAACAAGAGGAATCAGATACTATTAGAGTTTGGATCAGAAAGATGTGAAACCATCCACATTTTTGAACTTTTAGGTGTAAGCGCATTCCGAGAACAACTCAGAACTAAGATAACCAAATTCAGCAACATTTGGACTTCACATGATTCTTCTCCCCCTGATCTTCAATCTTTGTTCACGAATCTTTGACTTGAAAGTTCTTTGACATGAAATATCTTTGACTTGAAAGCTCTTTGACATGAAATTGAATTAAACATTTCTCCCCCTTTTTCGATGAAAGTGAGCATCATTATCATCGAAAACCTTCTTCAATTTCAGTCGTGTCTCTTAGTATTACTAACAATCTCCTCGTTAGTGGATAACCTTGCTCCCCCTCAAAATAAGAATTCTGGAGCAATTTGTTTTCTCCCCCTGAAAGTATGCATATATTTCAATAACGCACAATATTTGAAATTGTAGCAAAAACACATTGCACAAGGAAAGTAAAATTCATTGAATTTTATTTTATAACTACTAACTTTTGATCATTTGAAAGCTTTACAAAAGAAATTCAGCTTAATGAAATTTAACAGATTTTTCAATCAAATGAAATCAAATGCATGTGTTTGGAATCAAATACAAGTCATTGTATATCAAGTTAAAAATGTTCAGTTTCAACCCCTTTATTAAATCTATTTGGTGTGCTAGCATGCAAAATATGATTAGCATCAAGCGTATGCAATTCTAAAACATATAAGAATACTTTGCTCTACTCACACTATTTGTCCAAAATCAGAATTTCATAAATTTACGGGTTTATCGCGACTTTGTATTTTCCCCAAGTTTCAAGAGATGTGTGCTCTTTGGCATCTTTTGATTTTGTGCACATTGACATCTTTTGATTTTGTGCTCATTGGAATCTTTTGATTCTGTGCTCATTGGCATCCTTTGATTTTGTGCTCATTGGCATCTTTTGATCAAAAAGTTTAGTAAGAATAAGATACACCGTTAAACATGACTTTCTATCTGGTTCTATAGCAGGATTTGGGTTAGCAGATCCCAGACCAGTTGGCCTTAGGTGCTAGGTGACGAGCACCCCTTAGAACTTAATTTCCCAAACCAGAAAGGCCACATCGATATATCTTAAACCCATTTGTACCAGTAGAACATGGCTTTCTATCTGGTTCTATTGCAGGATTTGGGTCAGCCGATCCCAGACCAGTAGATCTTAGGGACTAGGTGTCGAGCACCCCTTAGGACTTACTCTCCCAAACCAGAAAGGCCACAGGCACAAACTTTCAAACTAAATGATAGTGCAACAATTTATCTCAATCACTTGGTTCTAAAACATAGTGTTTCTCCCATATTTTCATTTCCATCCATCATTCTGACATATAGGCTTTTTGAGCATTATATTCTATATAAGTCCAGATTCACATAACTTTGAGCATTCAACATAATTTCATTCATGTTTTGCTGACCTTTCGATTTATTTCAAAGGTGAAAATTGAAGCAAATCTAACTCAGATAATACAAAGTTTCTTGTAAAATCATCTTTTAGCACACATTTAATTCATTGAGTGAAGATTGAAAATTTCATGTTATTGAATTAAATTTGTTAAAGATTCAAGTATTCAAAGTAGTAGAAACAAAATATAATTCAATGTTACCTTTCACCACTTGTTCCTTGAAGTAAAAGATAGAACAGTTAAGGATATTACCTGAGAAATGTGAGTTCTAAACTGATTTGTTTAGAAGTCTTAGTCTTTTTAAGTACGGGTCCTGAACTGAATTGTTCAGAAGCCATAGTCTTTGAAGAACGGGTTTTGAACTGATATGTCCAAAAGCCAAAAAACGTTTAAGCACGGGTCCTGAACTGTTGTATTCAGAAACCATAATCTCTTTTAAGTGTGGGTCCTAAACTGATATGTTTAGAAACCATAGGTCTTTGTCTCCCCTTTAATGGTACAAATATTCTTCAAAAAATACGCCGATTCTCTTCTGTTTTTAGTCATGTGTGTGGTATGGATCTACAAATCAGTACAACACATGAAGAACCTACAAAACAGATTAAGCAGATTTTGGTACCCAACGGCACTTGGGTCCTAGTGGGTTAGGTGTAGATTTCTTAAAAGGAATACTGTAAGTACCGTACCAATAAGAAGTATGATTTTTATGCACAAAATCATTTGAACCACAGTAGGAACAACAAATTTTCTTATGTGCCAACCTAATTAGATGATTTACAGAATGAATAGGATTAGGTTGAACAAAAGATTTACCTTTCGGCGCATTGTTCTTTTTGGCATTTGTTGTGGAGACAAATGATTTTGGCACATCTTTCTTTGGAACTGTTGTGCCTTTGACTCTCCATTCCATCTTCACCTTTTTGAAGACTGGAACTTCTTCAGGTTTGGAAGTATTAACTTTAGGCACATTTGTTTTGTTATCTGATTTATCAAGCAGAGGATTATAGAAGAGATTTGTTGAACGAATCTGATCTTTTGAGAAATCAGTTGATCTATTAAATTGTTTAGAAGAAATGTTTTTAAAACTTGAACTTGAAGCAGTTTTGAAAGAGTATTCAGAATCATTTGTATTAACAAATGGAGTTTGAAAGATAGAATTATGACTGGTCTGCTTTGAGACATCAAATTTAAAAACGACGTCTTCAAGTTCTTTGACTTTGTTTATCAAAACATTTTTCTCTTTAGAAATTAGATCAAATTTCTTTTGGAGATCAGATTTTATCAATTGATCCTTCATAATGTCAGCTAATAAACCAGATAATCTTTTGGTAAGATTAAGAATCGTATCTTCAAAATATTCGCGTTCCGATTCAAAATCTTTTTCCAAAAACTTTCTTTTATCAGTAATCTCTTTGAAAATTTCCATATTTTTCTTTTTAAGGGTTTTACTTTCCTTTTCAAAGAGATTTTTCTTTTCCGTGAAATCTTTCCTTTCTTTTTCCAAAATCTTTTCTAGTTCAGAGATTTTCACGGAAAGTTCAGAACTTTTGATCTCAAATGATTTTCGTTCAGTGTCAAAAATAGCTCTTTCTTTTTCGAGCTTCTCTTTTTCAAAAAATAAAACTTTCTCAAAGTCAGAAACTTGTTTTGAAAGTTTTATACAATTAAGTTCAATTACTTCCTTTTCTTTAAGAATCTTCTCTTTTTTGTCTTCAATGCTCTTCAGATCAGCATTTTCTTTTTGAAGAGTTGTTACATTCTCTTGAAGTTTCTCGATTTGATCGTGCAGGCTTGAGTTGTCTTTGTCTTTCTTTGTTTCAAGACCTGCAATATATACTTCAAGATCAGCAATTCTTTTAGTAAGTTTAGCATTTGAAGAAGAAAAGTCTAAAATCTGTCTCTTTAGATCAACATTTTCTTCCTCCAATGCTTTTATACTCACTTGAAGCTCCTTTATGTTATCTTGATGAGTTGTGATCTCAGGTGACTTATTTTTCTCTTGAGTAACTTCAAGCACTACAGTCTTGTCATTCAAATCTTTCAGTTCGGATTCAAGAGAAGAGACTTTGTCTTCTAATAAAGCTTTCCGAGACATGAGCTTTGTATTTTTCTTTGCATCTTCATCAGAATGTCTTATGTATCTATGAAGAAAACCTTCAAGACGCTTGATCTCATCTTTAGCTTCAGAAAGAGTCCATTTTCTCTCTTTTCCTAACTGACTCCATATTCTCCCACTTAAATCCTGTATGTCAGACATCTTGATAAAATCCTGAAAAAATTTAACAAAAAAATTAGATGAAAAATTACCAAAAACCTAGAACTTTAAATATTGCTAGAAATTTATCGTTCAGAAGATCAAGCAGAAAGTGTATGAAAATACACTATACAAAAAAAATTATATTAAAATTTTTCTTGAAAAGCTCTTACAGTGTATGAAATACACTATAGAAAAAATTTTGGAATAAAAAATTTTCTCAAAATTTCGGATGTATAAGGATTCGAAATCAATGAATTCGGATGTAGTTGGATCCGAAATCAATGAATTCGGATGTATAAGGATTCGAATCAATGAATTCGAATGAAGAAGGATTCGAATTCAATCAATTCGGATGCTGAAGGATTCGAATTCAAGGAATTCGAATGCAGAAGGGTTCGAATTCAATCAATTCGAATGCAGAAGGTTTCGAATTCAATCAATTCGAATGCAGAAGGGTTCGAATTCAAGACTTGTAAAAATTAAGAACACTCCGAATTGTCCGAAATCAAGTAGAAAATCCCTTGAATGGTCCGAATTCCGTATGAATGATCCGAATTCACCAAGAACAATCCGAATTCTTCACTTTGAACACGAAAATCACTGATTCTGCCATAACTCTTTCAATTCTTGATCAAATGAGATGAAACTTATATCGATTTGTTCGTAATCAAAATCCGCACACTTTTCTTGTTGATCAGAACTCGCAATTCGATCGATTTAAACGAATTATGATCCAAAACAGTGAACTGTGGGTTTTTGAACAAAAATCCAAGAATCGATCAAATAAGATGAATTTGTGCAGTAAATGATGATGATCCAATAATTAAATGTGTTCAGGAATCAAATCCGAGTTCAGTGATGCCAAGAAATGATCCAAAAAATCAAAATCTAGGAAAAAAAATTCATGTCTTAATGATAAGTGATAAGATGAACAGTAACAAGTGAAGGATCCGAATTCTTCAAATCAGTGTAAAAAATCTTCAATTTGGTCTTTGACCTGCTTGAATCTCCTGTTTAGCTCTGATACCAAATGTGAAATCCCAAATCTAGCAATATGTAAAGAACAAATGTAAAGAGAATTTAGAAAGCAAACTTGTTATCCATATATTGATTTCTAAAGTACAAATGACAAAATGATCAAAAGGTTCCTAAAGGGATCTTGATTCCTTTCTAACTAAGAACTAGACATGCCTATTTATACCCATAACATACAAGGTATAAAGGCATTAGCAACTAATACAGTACATTGACTTTACAGTAAATCTTGAATACAATAATGCTCTAACACTCTGGCATATTTCTGAATGAAAGAACTTTTGAGGTATTGTTTAACCTATGTCTTATCTAACTTAGCCTAACTAAACTCAAGTTAAATTTTTTATTTTTCACTACTTAGGGGGAGATTGTTAGCTTCAATCTTCCTAATCATAGAAGTATTTAGAAGTAGTGAAAAATAGGCTAAGTGAAGAAAGCCTCTTACAGAGGCTCTGCCAAACTTACCGAGAGATCAATGTCAAGAAGCTACAGAAGCTAAAGAGGCGCCCTACAGAAGCTCTGTCATACGCGCAAAGAAGACCAAAGACTTGGAATCCGGTGAAGACTGCTCTTCTAAGGACCAAACCGCAGAACCTCTGTGGCACTTCACAGAGCCTCTGCGGTCTTCAACAAAGACTTCAAAGATATTTATAATATCTTGCTACTATTACATGACCTGTTCATCAACTTGCATGGCAACGTACCGTGTCCAACTGCAACGTGTCAAACTCTGGTTGGATTCAATAGGGCTTAGTACATAATAGACGTCTGCTGCATTAAATGCAATACAGCACGTCCAACTGTTCATGCCGTCCTTTGTGAATAGTAGCATATGCTTTATGGTCCCCTTAGAGTAGTATATAAGGAAGACTCATGTTGAGTTCTTCCTATCTATCTATCCATCGATCGATCAATCGAACAATCGAAACAAGAATTCAAGAGAGAAAAATATCACAAGAACACATAGCTTTAAACACTTTGAGAGTCATATCTGTTTTAAAAGCTTTGCTTACTCAATGTTCTTGAATCTGTTTATTTATATTATGTTCTAAATCTATCAATCATATCTGTTAGTTATTCAAATACGCTTCCGCATCAAACATAAATTCGAACTAATAGATCTGACAATCTTGTATAAGCAAAACGGGAACCAACACCAACTCTTGCATTTAACCCCACCAGCTACTCATTTATTTCTCAACAAAGACATGTTTCACTTTTCATGGGGACGCAACATATAATCTATCTAATCTTCATTCGGAATGTTTGGATATTGAAAAAGAAGGAAGTTTGCCCCACCTTCGCTCTTCAATCATGCACATTGAGTCCGTGGAAAACTTGTTGCTGTCTCAACAGTTTACATGCTTTGAGCCTATAATTTTTCAACCATAAGTTGCTTTATTCTTTATACACATGAACGTACACACAAGGAATATGTTTTCTTGTCATAACGTTCATAGAAATTCCTTTGTGGTTTTTCGATGATTGAATGGAAGCCCTGGGGGAGTGAACATCAAAAAGCTCCTTTACAAAGTACATCCGTTGTACTAAGTGGCTCCGTGCTACTTACAGGCATTTTAACTGATTCATCCGTTGTTTCAGGGTTACCACATTCTTTTGCTTGAATTTGAAAAGATTCGGATAAATTCTTTTGGAATTGACGGTTTATCAGACCAAAAAGGAGGAGAATGTTACTTGTGGTGAACAAAGTGCATTGTGGATCCCAGATTAACAACTGCATTAACAAGAATCAACACAAATCAGTAATAATGTCACAAAATCACTTTGGTTAGATGAACAGAATGATAGCAATGTAGCCGTACAAAGGAAAAGTTAAGCAAACTAGTAATATGATCATTAAACCCTAATCAAGGTTTAGGCAAACTATTTATACCCAAAAAAGGATATTTACAAGATATGTCATAAATGGTCCCTATACTTCTATTCCACCAACATAAGACCTAACAATCCCCCCTTGGAATTGAAGTTCGATCTCATGCCAGTTAGGGACATATCGCTTTCGAATAGCGAATAATATCTCGAAGTGCCGAATGGATTTCCTGAACTCTAGCCGTTCTTCAATTGCTCTGAGAAGCTCTTCAGCTAGATACTTTCTGACGTTCGCGTAGTTCTCTAACGACTCTTCAGGAAGATTGTTCAATGATCTTTTTCAGCACGTTCTGTATGTTCATCAAGGTTCCCTCACTGAACTTGTGCAGCTCGCTGATCCTCATGTATCTTTTCTCCCCTTTGTCATTCATATACACAATTCCTGTTTCTGGTTTGGATAAGATCGTATGTACCTGTATGTCTTCGGGAAGATTCAGATTGGGCTTCAGAATGTTGATCTTCTTATGATTGCTTTCTAAACCCAACTGGAAGTCGTTGATGTAGGCGAGGGTGATAGTGCACTTCATAAATCTCTTTATCGTCTCGAGGGCTTTGGTGTAAGGTAACGGTCGGATGGTGCGGGTCTTTAGCTCTTTCAGTAGTACCGGGAAGTCGTTCAGGTTCAGATGCCTGAAGTTGGCTTCCGAGAATATCCATTCTTTTCCGTCATCCCTTTTGACAGTGAAAACCAAGAACCATACACTAAGAACCTTGTCAGACACGATCTCCACAATTTATGTTATTCTGTGTCTCGTTCGGACTTGGTGGACCATTCTGCTTCTCTTCATTACTTCCAAATATTGTTTGCGGACTGGATCTTTTAGAAATGAGACCCCATAGCACATGACCAGGTCAAGTGGCATGATCCAGTGAGCAAATATCTTCTTCTGTGATTCCTCTAGGTATGGAACCAAGATCCGGACTCTTTCCCATCGAGCTGGTTGAGCAAGTTGAGGTGGAGCCGTTTCTGGGTCTGGAGTTGGAAGCTCGGAAGTACCTGCAGTATCGTGTACATCATGCTGAGAAATCGATACATGTTCACTCTGAAGAAGGAACTGGTCGTAGTCGTTGTTAATGCCAAAAATCGCACAAAAGTACAACTTAAGGTCGATTGTGGAAATTAACAACTAAAGAAAGGAACCTTTCGACAAAGCGTGCGATAAAGACAAAAAATGTGAACGAGACAGAGAGTTTGGTGACGTAGGAAAACCTCGACAAAGAAAAAATCCGCGGACGATTGTGGAAGTCGTCGCTGCACTATGGTCGCCAAACAGGGGCGATGTCCTTATGTTTCGGGAGTCGATCGTACAGAGATTACAATACAAATGAAAGAAAGACTTTAAATGTAAAGTAACAAGTGTTTCAGATGTAAAAACAGTGTGTGTCGTGTGTAAAAATGAAGTGTCGTCTGGGAATGTCGTGCGTCGAGAGCGATTCTTTGAGAGATAATTCTTTGCTTCGAATGTTCTTCTTAGTTTTTAAGATTGCTTCTGTTGTCCCCTGAAATGATGGTTGAACTCGGTATTTGTAGTCTTTGGGTGCTTTAATGGGCTCATTAAGTGTCTTGATAACTGCTATAACGTCCGCTGGATTAAATAATCATAACTGATCTTGTCGGTTATAGCTGTTGTTCATCAATGGCATTGATTTCCTGCATTTAACGCTCGAACAAACGTAACAGTTGTTTTAGATGTTAGTCGGTCGAGGTCGCATGGTCGAGTGGAATAGGCGACATCGTGGTCGAGTGTCGTGAGGTAAATATCTTTTCGATCTCAACTCTAATCAAAGGATAAAAATGCTCATGATTTTATTTTACCAAAGACAAGGGAAGTAGGTGTTTTCCTTACCTCGGTCGTGGTCAAGACTGGTGAAATTTTGCCCAAACAGTTTGCCCCCAAAATTTAAAAAAGTGAAGTGGCAATTTCAAAAAGTTTTTTAAATTTTGCATGTCGGATGCCTGGGATCGTGACACGTGTCGAAAGATTACCTTAGTTGCCTTGGAACTGGACCGGTTCAATTCTAACTAGAGAGGGAAGTCGAACAGAGGATAAGGTCGTGACATCATGCTGACGCACGTTTATGCTAAGCAGCTGTCATTGCCAGGTGTCGACGATCCGTGTGGTTTATACGAAGAGACGAGGATGCGTGTCGACCATCAAGGGACTCGACTTGACTGATCGTTTGCATAAATAGAGACCACGGAGGATCTTTTCTTGTTTACGATTTCAGAGAGTTTTAGGCAAAGATTTCTTTCTGATTTTCTTGCCATTGCTTGTCCAATCTTTTCTAAAACCTGCAAGGATCTCCAGATATGTTAGGATTTTCAAGGTCTAGAGCGCTTATATATATAAGGTACGATCTCTTTGTTTTCTTAAGTCTGTTAGTAATGTCGATGGAACCTGAAAGCTCTATTGGAGAACAATCAGATCTCGATGATTTGAGAAGCCTAGCTAAAATCCATGTGGGGGTTGAATTATTTAGAGCATGCCAAACTCGGTCGAATAAGTGTCCCGAGGGGTATATCGTGATATACGAATATCCCTTTAAGATAGGTTTCGAATGGCCCTACTCGCCACTGGCTAAGACATTTATGCTAGAATTCGACTTAGCACCAAGCCAACTAATGCCCCAGTTTTGGCAAGTCGTACAAGTGATCGAGCGTCTCACTAAGAAATGGGAATTTGCCATGAATTTACGCGACCTCCTTTTGGCTTATCAGGCCAAGAAGGACGGATGTCATCGCTGCAGCCTGTACTCTAGGCTTAAAGGAGATCGTACCTTGGTCTTAAGGACCGCTATAAACGATCGTAAATGGAAGACCATGTACGCATTCGTGCGTAAATCGACTCTTGATTCTGAGAGCGGCTGGATTAGGGCCGACTGGAATATGTCGAGTAAGTTTTTCTTAGTTTCTCGTTGTGCATCGCATGTTACTTTTTATTTACTTCTGACTTGGTGTAATAACCAGGTATGTCATTGATTTAATTAATATTATTATTTGAATTTAAGAAGGGTTTGGAGTTAGTTTTATATATGTTAGTTGAGTAGTTATGGAGTTAGAAGTTAAGGGGTAAGTTTTAATTTTGATATGGAAATATAGGGATGTATTTTGCCATATAGAATAAGTTTGAGGTTTGTTTGGTATTTTTGCCAAACAACACCTCCACCACCGCCTTTACCACCTCACAAGGAGGACGTGTCTCCTTTGAAACACAATTAGCAAAGAAACTCTAAAGGGTGTGTGTGTTCGGTTTAGAGAGAGAGGAGAGAAAAGAAAAATCGAAAGAAGAAGAAGAAGAAGGAAAGATTCAGCTGAGTATTTTAAGATTCACAGCAAGAAAAACAAAGGTATTAATCCATACAAATCCTCACTTTTATGTGTATTAGATTTTACATGAGTTTGAAGTGGGTTTTCATGATTTAGAGATGTTTTGGAAAATCTGAGCACATGGGTAGGTTATGTTAATAGTCTTAAACTTATCTGCACATTTACAACAACTTGCATAGTTTAAAAGATTAGAATTCTGGGTTTAGATGAACACTGTGGACTGAGATATTCAAGCAAGTCGCAACAGTGAGTTGCGACATGGTTGAATGTTATGATCTTCATGAATGTCGCAACCTTGAGTTGCGACTTTCTCATGAAGTCGCAACAGTGGATTGCGACTTGGTGCTATGTCGCAACAGTTTGTTGCGACTTGAGGGGGTTGTCGCAACAGTTGGTTGCGACATGAAGAGGAAGTCGCAGTAGTTAGTTGCGACTTGGTACTGTGTCGCAGTAGTTGATTGCGACTTGGTGTAGTGTATTGCGACATAGAGTAATTCCATAGTTGATTGCGAATTGAGTCAAGGATTTCAGAACTTAGAGATTTTAGTCTTAAAAAGAAATATTTGTATTTATTTGATACAGATTCTGTGAAACTGAACTGAAGAATTTGGAGTGCTCGGTAAATAGCTTGGGAGGATTTTGGAATTAAGCGAAACAAGTGAGTTTTTACTTAAAATGTTTTCAAATGGAATACATGTATGTGAATGAATGTAATATTGTGCATATGGTGTTTATATGAGTATTACATTGCATGGGTGCTAGTTGGCCGAGCTTAGGATCGGTGAAAGTTGGCTGTACAGAGGGACAGTGGTGTTGGCTGTATTTAGTACATCGGTGTATATTAATTAATTGGCTTGCTATCAATTAATATGGCCAAGAGAAAGAGAAAGAGATGGAATGATACATGATGCATGAATCATATGTGGTATTTTTATTATGTGTATTGAATGTTTGTAAAAGATGATTTTTAACTAACGAGGATTTTCTCACTAGACCTCAAGGTCTAACCCTCATATTTGTTTTAAAATATGTATTCCAGGTCAAGGAGAAAATAAAGGACAGTGATAGGATATATCATGTTTAGCTTTTTGGAAGATGCATGATTGTGAAGATTCTAGTTGTGTTTTGTATCTATTATGTACTTCGTTATAAGTGAAAAAGGTTGTACTGAAAGACCTATTTGGTTAAGATAAGGGACCATAAATGAAATATGATGTATTGTTTTGTGGTAAAATATATGTTATTTGTATGTTGGGAATCCGGGTCGTTACACTTAGCACCTGGGTATCGACAGAAATTAATTTTGAGGACGTAAAACCTTACACCAATTCTCAAGCAAAGGTCGACGCGTTCTTAGAGTTTAGCACGGAAGAACCGTCGTTTATCGTACGACACTTGGTGGACGACGATGAAGACTTGGTATACTTAGGAGAGAATCGGGGAGAGAAGCGTGAGGAGGAAGAGGGGGAAGAGAAAGAATCGAGAGAGGAAAGAGAAATGACCGGTAAGTGTATTTTCTCAATTCCTTCGGCTTGATCCGAATTTTTATTTTATGCTCTTTCTTTTCTGGTTTCCAGGAGAATCACAACCCAAAATGCCGGCTGTCTCTGCTAAAAGAGCAGCTCATCTTGAGCTCGCCCGTAAGGGCAAGGAAAGGAGGTTAAGGAGCTTGTCCACTTACCCTGAGGTTCCGAAGAAGATGAGGACGATGAGTCCGAGGGAACCGTCTTTAGGGGTCGATAACTCATCGAGAGTTGTTACGCCTGAGAAGGCGAAGGTCGCATCGACTAAGAAGACGTCTTCTAGTGAGATAGCTGCGACACCTATCAATTCTGCGCCTCTGGCGGAAACAGCAAAGTCCCCGTCTGCCACGTCGGACCCTTCGTCGGCCGGCAAGGGCAAGGATCACCCGATGGGAGGGGCCAAGGTCACGACGGTTAATTTTACATTACCGTCGGACTTTATGGTTGATAATGTCCTGGACGGGACGAACCTATTTCCTTATCTGGGGAAGTATCTGCTCCCGTCTTTCAGGGAGCGTTTTGAGGGGTTTCCAATCGAGGAGACGGGGGCCCATGTCGCTGGACTGGCGTTCATGGTAAGTCTTTCTTTGAAGACTTGTTTTATATTGTTGATGTTTACGATGTCGCACGTTTATTAACGATGCTTAGTTTATATTTCCATAGGTGTTTCAAGCCTCATTGGCTTTGCGTGTCGAGACGACAAAGATCAAGGGTCTAGTGTCCGCTGCCCACGAGAGGGGGAACACGGCATTGGCTAGAGCAAATGTCGCCGTGGAGCATGAATAGGGTATGTAGAAACGTCTCGACGATGCCCTAAAATAGTTGGAGGTTGTCGGTCATGCCATGGATGAGGCCAACCATCGCCTGACACAGTCCCTGTCCATGATTGCTGACCAAAGAGAGGAGACAGACAAGGTCAAGGAATCCTTAGCGGAGATCGCAAAGGAGGCTGAGGATTCTAAGTCCAGAGTGGTGGATTTGGAAAAAGAGGTTAAGGACCTTAAAGACGGGAGCAAGACCGTCTTTGCCTTGGCTCTCCTGACCGCCAGGGCGGCGATTATGAGGCGACATCTGCTGGGGAAGGACCCTCTTGCATCAGCGACAGAGGAACTAGCTGTCTATCTGAAGAATGTTGGTTCTGAGAGAGACCTTGATTCAGATGACGAGAAGGATGTTGAGGAGGAGACGGATGAGGGTCTTCAGGGCGAAGTTCCAGGCAAGGAGGCGACTGACGTTCCTCCTCCTCAAACCTAATATTTTTGGTTTCGTTTTAGCTTCGACCGTTGGGGGTCGAGTTTTTTTGGATGTATGTATGACATTAAGTTTGATGAATGAAACTTAAACTTTTCTTGACTTTGTGTCTCATACGTTATTGCAAATAAATACAACATCGATTACAAAATTTACCAAGAAAAAGATCATGCGACTTAGGCATACATTGCAACACAATAACTAGAACGTAAGCCATAAGACTTTTAAATCGTGTAAACAAACATAAGTACATGCGATCAAAGCATTCATTCAGAACATGACATTCTTCTAAGTTAAAAAACATCGATTGGGTGGTCGTTAGACCTTATGATCGTACAACTAGATCGTACGATGAACTTGAATCATGTGTCTCTGCGAAAGAATAATCAAGTCATAGACATGATTATTTATGTCGTGCGATCCTGCATAACTAAAGTCATATAGTAGACTTAGCAACTTATGTCGTGCGATCTGCGATAAAACAATGTCAGAGGTTGGTCGTTGGCTAGCCAACGACCCTTCGATGCTTAAGTCAGTAATCATTCGTGATGACAAATCGTAAGAAAAAAGAAATTAGGAAAAATACCTCTGCGGACTCTTGTTTAATGGGGTAACTGCCCCTCGTCATTTATCATCCTATTTCTCTTAGGAGTAAATAGGTTTAAATGACGGATCGATACTGGGTCTCTGTGAATCAATTTTTGAAGTTGATGTCGACGATGTTTTCGTGCGACAGGGCGAAATAGTCGACGTGTCCCTGTGTGAAAGGTATTAGTGTGTTTCTAAGGTTAGGATTAGAAAGACGAACCTGTCGAGATCTTTTAATCAAGCTTCCTCCGGTTCAGGATAATTTCCTTGATCTGTGATTGCTTTTCGGCTTATTTCCGCGTCTTCAAGGTGGTCTTATAGCAATCGCGAGCGACTTTCGGCTCACTCTTGATTTCTTGGACTCCCCACGGCGTAGGGAACTTCATGGTCTGATGATACGTCGAGGGAACGCCTTTCATTTCATGAATCCATGGTCAATCGAATATGATGTTGTAGGCCGACGCACAGTCGATGACGCTGAATTTGGTCTGCTTGTTGACTCCTCCGGCATAGACAGGCAAGATGATCTCTCCAAAGGTACTTGTCGCTTCTCCATTGAAACCAACCAAGGTTGTCGAACATCGGACGACTTCCGAGCGATCGATTCCCATGGCTTTGACGGTGTTAAGGAAAATGATGTTTGCTGAACTGCCTCCATCGACCAAGACTCACCGGGTTAAACAATTACCAATCGTGAGTTGAATAATTAACCCGTCATGATGCTTCTGGTACGAGTCGCCGATGTCGTCTTGATCGAATACAATCTTCATAGCTTCCAGCTCCAGGTCATCTTTTGGCCTTGATGAACGCGGGATAGGTCGATTATCGGGCGCTTGACTGGCGTGACGCTTGGCTACGGAATACGTCAGACCACACACGTCGGAACCACCAGTGATGCAATTGATGAATTTCGCAGGCTCGGGGGTTGGAGGTCGACGGTCGCTAGCTGAAGTAACGACGTCATCGATGATTTCTTTGAGATTTCCTTTTGGGACATGATACGCTAGCTCCTTTTTGAGAGCTATGCAATCATCCGTCGCATGACCATGGTTGACATAGAAGTCGCACCACTTCGATTTATCTTTCTTGGCATCATCCTGATCGGATTTCTTTAGCCACCGGATGGTCGCCTGAGCGGTATTCAGAGCCTCGACCAAGTCCTTAGTGGACCCTTTGAATCCGTAGGAGGATATCTTGGGGTACTGAGGGAATTTGGTCGCGGTCTTGGCCTCCGCTTTCGTCTTGAATCGGACGTTTGAGATTTGGCGTGCGGGTTCTACTTTGGAAATTGCTTTTGCTTTGAACTCCGGCTTCTTCACACCTAACGACCTCTTGTCGTCGGTATGCTTACGACGGAAGGCAGCATCGTCTTCTACCCTCATATAGGCTAGGGTCCGAGCTCGGACGTCTTCAAAATTCTCTGGAGGATACTTGGTCAGATCGGTGTATAAACCCAATTTATTGTCCAGACCACGCTTATAAGCTTCAATTGCGGTTTTGATGTCGCAGTTGCGGATACTAATCATTTATGCATTGAACCTATTGAAGTAGCTTCGAATAAATTCATTAGTTTTCTGCACGACATAATACAGGTCACTAGTCTGCTTCTCCATCTTGCGACTACTGGTGAATTGCTGGGAGAACTGATTGACTAACTCAGCGAATGACCCGATGGACTTGGGTTTGAGATTGATCAACCACTGGAGGGCAGGGCCAGCGAGAGTCGTGCCGAAGCTTTTGCATATGCATACTTCTTGATACATGTGCGGGATCGAGATCGTCCACATGAGCTGTTTATATTGCGCGATAAGCTCTGTCGGGTCGGTCACCCCCGAATACTTGGGTGTGAAGGCGGGGACATTGTATTTCTTTGGGACCTCGACGGTCGTGATTTCGTCGATGAAAGGTGACACCTGAAAGCATGATCGAGGCTCGAGATCGACGGGCACGGCTGCCCCAGGTAGCTTGGCGAGCAAAGACATGACGCGCTCATTCTGATCCTCTAGTATTTTCAACCGTTGGCGATGGGGTCATTAGGGTCGGGATTCGTCCCTGCCAATGGATTAGCTTCCGAGCTAGTACCATTGCCATACGGCGAACCATTGGCGTCCCTATTTTAAGGGACAAAATACGGCTGCGACCCATTCTGAAACGGCTGAGATCCATTCTGAAATGGCTGAGATCCATTCTGAAATGGCTGAGATCCATTATTCATGGGTGGTGGCCTTATATGCTGAGGAGGAACTGTCCCGAACTGGGGATTTGGGTTGAACGTCACCTGTTGCTGATTTTGCATGAACGCACCAGGCTGCTGGTTCTGAGTGAATGGTCATGGTCCTGGATTCTACATGAATGGATTTGGCCCGGGATTATGGACAAATGGAGCCGAACCAGGATTATGGACGAATGGAGTGGATCCTGGATTCTGAACGAATGGAACGGATGCTGGATTCGGAACGAACGGCCTAGGACCATTCTGCGGTCTAAACGATCCATTCGAATTCTGATTTCTTAGTCGCGCGATCTCTTCAGCTGCTCTTTGGCTCTGCTCAGCCATGGCATTGATTTGATTCCGCGCAACTTCAAATTCCTGATACATCTGGGCAACGATATGCTCTTGATTTCCAGGGGCTGCCATTTTCCTGAAACAGAAAATAGAAGAAACTCCAAGAAACCATTAGTAGGACGCACGTTTGTCGAAGATTTTCTCTAGATGGGGTCCCACGGATGGCGCCAAACTGTTAATGCAAAAAATCGCACAAAAGTACAACTTAAGGTCGATTGTGGAAATTAACAACTAAAGAAAGGAACCTTTCGACAAAGCGTGCGATAAAGACAAAAAATGTGAATGAGACAGAGAGTTTGGTGACGCGGGAAAAACCTTGACGAGGAAAAAACCCACGGACGACTGTGGAAGTCGTCGCTGCAATATGGTCACCAAACAGGGGCGATGTCCTTATGTTTCGGGAGTCGATCGTACAGAGATTACAATACAAATGAAAGAAAGACTTTAAATGTAAAGTAACAAGTGTTTCAGATGTAAAAACAGTGTGCATCGTGTGTAAAAATGAAGTGTCGTCTGGGAATGTCGTTCGTCGAGAGCGATTCTTCGAGAGAAAATTCTTTGCTTCGAATGTTCTTCTTAGTTTTTAAGATTGCTTCTGTTGTCCCCTGAAATGATGGTTGAACTCGGTATTTGTAGTCTTCGGGTGCTTTAATGGGCTCATTAAGTGTCTTGATAACTGCTATAACGTCCACTGGATTAAATCTTCATAATTGATCTTGTCGGTTATAGTCGATGTTCATCAATGGCATTGATTTCCTGCATTTAACACTCGAACAAACGTAATAGTTGTTTTAGACGTTAGTCGGTTGAGGTCGCTTGGTCGTGTGGAACAGGCGACGTCGTGGTCGAGTGTCGTGAGGTAAATATCTTTTCGATCTCAACTCTAATCAGAGGATAAAAATGCTCATGATTTTATTTTACCAAAGACAAGGGAAGTAGGTGTTTTCCATACCTCGGTCGTGGTCGAGACTGGTGAAATTTTGCCAAAACAGTCGTCGTCATTCATGAACTCGTCTTCATCAGAAAAGTTCCACAGAGCGTCTGTCTCGGATTGAATGGCTAGCATGACTTTCTCTCTCCATTCTCTTTCTAGTTCCGGATTGCCAGCAGAGTCCTCGTCAATCAATTCCAGGACTGGCCTTTCCAGAACCGTCAGCAAAAAATTCTCTTCCGATTGACCCTCGGGCTTTTCAACCATTGGGTCTGCTGACTCTGGCACTGTATCTCTGACCGGTGTAGACAACTCCATGTCCTGAACCATTTCTGAGTCTTCTGGCTGATGTTGTGGTTCAGTTGGAGTAGTTTCAGATGGTAGTACTGTCTCTGAGGTTGACAGCTCGGTCAGTCTAAGTCATTTCTCCCCCTCATGTTGGTCAGGCTCCTCCTGATCATCATGTCGTCGTTTGGAGCCTTGTGCCTGACCCTTACACGTGTCTTCTAAG
This sequence comes from Saussurea involucrata, assembly GCA_033807775.1. Lineage (NCBI taxonomy): Eukaryota > Viridiplantae > Streptophyta > Magnoliopsida > Asterales > Asteraceae > Saussurea > Saussurea involucrata. Next base: position 93,694,677 of record CM066314.1, read on the forward strand.
TTGGCAACCCTCTTGGATAGAGTTTCGAGGGTTTTCTTGACTTCGGTTAAGGTTGAGGTAAGTGTATCAAGCTTGGAGTTGAGTTGGGCTTGGGGATCAGTTGGAGTGACTGGGGGTGGTGGTTGGGTTTGTGAGGGAAGTAGACTCACTAAATCGGCTTCAGATGAGGCGTCGATGTTGGATTGGTACAGGAGCTTGTCGAGGAGGGCGGCTTTGAGCGCCTCGATGCTCATGTTCTGGATGTTCGGGGTTGGGTGAGGCATTCGGATCTGTGGTTGCATAGGGGGAGTTTCTGTAGCCACTGCCTTTACCGTGACTGCCCTTCTGATAAACGCCATCTCATCTGATAGCTTCTTCAAAATCTCCGTTTGGACAACCTTTAAGGCGCCGTCCATGGTTTCCTTGGAGACGAACTCCGGGGTACTAACACCTGGATCACATAGCCTCCCAGTTGTAGTGACTACGGTGGATTGCACCGCAGTACCGCCTGCCCTAGCGGTTGGCGTGATGATTGCCATGGCAGGTCTTCTGCCCTGTCCTTGCAAGCTACCAAAGGGTAGACTTACTCTGAGCGTTCTGGTCGAGTCACGAAGAATCTCGACGGTAGCAGTAGATGAGGCCGGTGTCCTAGCCAAAGGAATGAATTCTGAAAATGGGTCTAGACTCGTATGTGCATCCAAAAAAGTGGAGAACCGGGGCAGGTGTTCTCTTGTTTCAACACCGGAACTCTCCAAGTGAGAGACCGGTGGCAGTTGTGCTATATCCCCGTGCGAAATTGAAACAGTTTCCTTTTGAGAGGAAACTGAGTGGCTAGGTGAGGTGTGCAAATGCGTCTCTAGGCCCACGACGTCTTGTTCAATACCCTGTCGGAACGGTTGCGACGGAGTAGTGGATGTGGCTGCCTGGCTAGGTGGAGGCTGGTTGGGAGCAACCTGAGAAGATTGCTCCATCACTCGTTCACTCTCGTTCTTTTTCCTACTCCGCCTTTCATGCACTTGCTCACTTTCTTTTTCTTTTTCAATTAAAACATCCTCCGCTCTCCTTGTCTCTTCAGTTATGGCTTCGGTTTGGGGTGTGTCATCATCATCGTTATCGTCCGACTCGGTGGATTCATCGTCTGAGCCGTATTCCGAGGACCCGGACTCAGACCCGGACGCCGAACCTAATTCAGAACTAGATTTGGAACCCCGACTCTGAGCCAGAGCCTGACTCGGAGCTGGAAGAGGAGGATGCCTCTTCTTCGGGTTGTTCGCATGTAACGCCTTCCACTTCCACGTCGTGCAATGTTGGATCGTCATCTCGGGAAGCTTTTGGGAGTTTGAATGGGTTTTAGAGGAGAGGACCATTTGTTGGTGTTTGAGTTTAATTTGGGTCGATCGTATCATTTTTACTTGTTGTGCAATTCCTCGTTTGGCTCATTTCTGTATGAGAATCCCGTTTTGGGACTGTGTGCAGCGGAAACCAGAATCCGAACAAGGATTCCGGACAAGTACGTTCCAGGATGAGGCTCAGAGTTCGGACAAGGTGTAGTTCGGATAGTTTTTCGGAAGGGTAGTCTGGATAGTTTTCCAGAAGGTGTTGTCCGGATAGTTCCGGTAGGTGTAATCCGAATAGTTGAGAGTCCGGATGGTTCTGTCCGGACAGTAGAGTCGGAAAGCGAAAGCTGTCAAAAAGATAGTTAGACAATTGGGAGGTTCGGTTAAGTAACTTATCGAGCTTGTATTTACTTTTACATAGGTCTCGGCTCAAGAACTTGAAGTAAAAGTGAGTACATCGAGTAACAATAGGTGGATTTTCTAACTAAACACCTATTTTGTTTTAAACGTGATATCAGAAGTGAGAAATGAATATGAATCGATATGTTTATATTACATGAAAGCATGTGTTCGGAAGGTTAATTTAATGTGTATGCATACATTTGTTGATGGAGGTGTAATGGCTAAGTCGGGGGTTGTGTCCCGCCAGTGCTCATACCGGGGGGCGTGTCCCGTTTATGCCATGAGAGGAGTGGCCCAGTAAGGCAGTGCGAGACTGACACGTTGTCGCCATTGTGGGACTTCAGTGTGCCACTTACATGTGCAGTTTATGTGAAAGATTGTTGTTCAAAGTTGTTGTTTATAATGATTATGAATGTTTTAAACTTGTTGATGAAACTGTTGTCATTAGAGGGAGCTCACTAGACCTCTTGGTCTAACCCTCGCATTTTCAAATTAAACTTTTTTACAGGAAAGCAGTTAGTAGGAAGCACCGACAAGAACAAGGAGAAGATCTAGAGTTAGAATGCTTCTAGGCTCTACTGTCCGGACAGAACCATCCGGACTCTCAACTATTCGGATTACACCTACCGGAACTATCCGGACAACACCTTCTGGAAAACTATCCAAACTACCCTTCCGAAAAACTATCCGAACTACACCTTGTCCGAACTCTGAGCCTCATCCTGGAACGTACTTGTCCGGAATCCTTGTTCGGATTCTGGTTTCCGCTGCACACAGTCCCAAAACGGGATTCTCATACAGAAATGAGCCAAACGAGGAATTGCACAACAAGTAAAAATGATACGATCGACCCAAATTAAACTCAAACACCAACAAATGGTCCTCTCCTCTAAAACCCATTCAAACTCCCAAAATCTTCCTCAAAACATAACATTCAGGATTTCAATTAATAGAATGAGAGAGATTGATGGAGAATTGATGCTTACCTTGCAAACTTAGTGGCCTAGATGATCTCAACCCATCAATCTCTCCTGGACTTTCTTCAAACATTGTAGCTAGAACTTGATTTCTTCAATTTACTCTCACACAGCCGCTCCCAAGGTAAAATAGCAAACCTACGGTTTTGGGCCATTCCTTGTGGGTTTTATACCCTCTCACACAATTTTCATAATCACCCCTGAAGTTCCGCATTTCCCATTTTCGACATAGAGTTCTTATTTTGACATACCGCGAGGCTCGGTTATTACAATACTCCCTCCTCAAAAGAATTCTGTCCCAGGAATTCCTTTGTCGAAAAGATGAAGATATCTGGTACTCATGTCTGCTTCCACATCCCAGGTTGCTACTTGTCCCTTATGATACCGCCACTGAACCTTTACCCAACTGATCTCCTTATTCCTCATTTTTTGGACCTGTACCTTATTTTTCTCGTTTGACAACATTGTTGATAGATTTCATTTCTCTTCATCATCATATTTCTGGATATTAGTTGTACTCAGAAAAACTCCCAGATCTTCATACTCATAAATCCTCAATCAGATTATCCTTTCCTCAAAATGACAAATACAAATAACTTTTTTACTGCTGGCTCATTAACCAAACCTCCTACTCTTCTAAGAGATGAGTATCCTCAATGGAAAATAAGAATGGTTCATTTTTTTGAGGGTATTGAAAAAACTCTAAAACAATATCTATACAATCTTCATCCGGTTCCTATGACAACTATGCCACGTGTACCAGCTACTGCTGAATCTCCTGAAATCACTGAACATCAAAAACCTAAACCAAAAGAAGAATGGTCAAATGAAGATAAAGCAGAAGATGAAGTTGCACAGAAAACAAAAAGAATATTGATCATGGCAATCCCCAACGAACTTTTTCAATCCTTAGATGCATGCGAAACAGCGCACGATCTCTGGAAAGAATTAGAAAGACAGTTGGAAGGGGGTGCTAAAACTCAGAAGAACCGAAGGGCACAATACATAAATGAATATCATGCTTTCAGAGCCTCTGCAACAGAATCTCTGCAAACAACATACAACCGGTTCAACTCTCTCATAAACAAATGCAAAAAGTCTGGTATTTACAGAACCACGGAAGAAAATAACGTCATGTTTCTAAAGAGCCTGAACGATGAGTGGCTTCAGTTGTCTATGTCTTTACAAACAAATCAAGATCTAGACTCCTGGACACTCTCTGATCTCTATGGAACACTTGCTGCACAAGAGCCTCAAATAGCTCAAGCCAAAACACTAACCATTGTGCCATACGCATTGGTTAGTAAATCTACAGGGGCTGCAGACAGACCAAGAAATGAGAGATCTACAGAGGAGAAAAAGAAGGAGAAAAAGAAGATGGTAATGGTTGATAGCGAAGAAGACGAGCTGATAGAAGAATAGATAACTCTTGCGTCATTAGCTAAATCAATGGCTCTATTGACAAGAGAGTTTAGAAATAACCAAAGGAATTCTGGTAGAAGAGATGATGGAAGAAGAGAAGAATCAAGTGACCGACAGAGGTCAGACTACAGAAATGATGACCAACAGAGGTCGAGCGACAGAAGCTACGGAGGAAATGATCGACAGAGATCAGATGACAATGTAGGCCACACACAAGAATGCTACAAATGTGGTAAACCCGGTCATTACGCAAACGAATGCCGAACAGAGAAAGGTGGAGACCTACAGAAGTCTGACGACCGAACTGGAAACACCTCCCGAGGTTGTTTCAACTGCGGCAAGCCAGGTCATTTCGCAAAAGAATGCAGAAGCAGACCAAATCGCCCACAGAAGGACTCAGCTTTTTACAAAAAGAAGGCCGGGTATTACGCACAAAAATCTCTAATGGCGAACAAAGGGCACTCAGAGGCAAACAAGGAGGAATTTGAATCAGACTCCACCTCTGACGATGAATTCCCTACAAATGCCCTGTTCTGTGGTATGGCAGAAGTCAACTCCGGCACTGACAATGAGGTATCCACTTCAAACTCTATCTCAAGTACTGATTCTGTAGATGATGATTTATTTAAACTTAACATTGAACTGAAAGAAGTAAATGAAAGCATTCAGAAAAGACTGACCTTTTATGAGAGAGAAGTAAGGCTTCTCACTTAAGAAAAAGCCAAAATCTTTGAAGAAAAAGAAAAAGTCGAAAAATATTGGAGCAAAAATATAGATCCTTTAAAAAGGCAAATTTCTGATCTAACCTATGCTTTAAAAATCAAAACAAAAGAACTTTTAGTTTCAAAAAGTGAAACAACAGACATAAGAGCTCTCAAAGAATACTTTCAAAAGGAAAGAGATGTACTTTGGCAAGATCTTTTAAGAAGAGAAGTTTTACTTAAAAACTATAAAGATGCACAGAAGGTGTATGAAAAGGTAAACTCTCAAATAGCAAGACGGGGTATAGGGTACAGTGATATTACCTTAGGAGTTGAAAATAAACGACTAAAACCTCTGTCTTCTCTATTTGTTTTGGGAAAAACTAATAAACCAAACTTTCCAAACTTACTCTCTGTAAGTAAAAGGGTTAAAATCTCTGCTGAACCTCACGTGAGGAACATACAAAGATGATCAATGTATGGTATGAAAACACAGATTCATCATCTTCAACCTCTGTCAATAGAGGAATCAAACCAAAGAAATATCTGAAAACACAAGATCAGATTGGTATCTTTAAGTTTGGTAAACCAGAGACTCAAACACTGTCACACCCCGCTAAAGCGGAAACACGAGGTATAACAGCGTAGGGTTTCATTCAAAAGGTAACAGACAACACCAACCACAACATTCAATACAATAGTTCAAAATATTACAATACAACGTCTTCAACCAAAAAGTTCCAAAAAGAAAACGACGGATACAAAAATTAATAATAGAAATTTTTAAGGTTCTTGGTGTTGATGTCATCAACCAAAATACACCCTACGTGACTTCACTTACTTCTTATTCCCTGAAAAGCATGTTTAAAACGAAAAGGTCAACTACAAAGAGTTGGTGAGTTCACAGGTTTTTCATATCCAAACAGCTTTCAACCAAAGATTATTTTCGTGAGTCTTTTGTCACGACAAGCTTTAAATTTAAATCTTATGAGTACACATTACAATAAATGACTTTCGCAAGATATATAATTGTTGAGCCACTACTAAGCCTCCGACAACTTACTCCCCGCGGACTACCTCAGAGGTGGTATGATGGCCACATGAGTAGAACATTATTACCAGATAAAGTGCACCCCTACTCGTCAGTTTAAGGTGGGTTTGTAAAACCAAATAGCGCTATCCACAAATATCACCGGCTCGTTATGAGTTAATAAGTAGTGTACCTATTAGGGACTTAACATTTTTATTATCACTCAACATATCTTTGTCACTTATGTAAAGTTGTACATTCATTTGTACTCATTTCTTAAATCACAAATATCCATAATTTTACTATCATGAATCATTTAGCATTTTAAAATCATAACATGCTTTTCACCCAAAACATTTAAACAAGTAAAACGGGGCTGTGAAAACTCACAGCGTTGAAATAATAGTAACATGCTTTTCACCCCAAAACGTAGAAAACAGTAAAAAGGGGCTGCGAAAACTCACGATGTTCCGCAAGGATGTCCAAGGGTTGCCGCACGGATGCACAGTTTCTCGATCCTAGGTCCTTCCTAAGGAGTGAAACACGTCATCAGTTTCGGTCTAACTCTTATGGCCAAAGCATTGCTTAGCCCATCATGTCTTATAAAATGCCTTGATATTAGTTACTAGGTTCAAGTATTATTTTGCATTGTCGTTTATATGTTATTTATTGGTTTTAAAAAGGTTTGTAGGATTTTATTGTTACATCATTAAATTTATATGTTATACATAGTATTTAATCCTCTGTACCATGTTTTATAATTCCTTACTCACCTTGTGTTTTAATCCAAGTTAAAATTCTTATAAATTTCTTACTTATTAAGGCATCATTTATACATTCACATACATGTATATGTTGTTTTAATTTGGTGTTTTTAACAAATTCTACAATTTATATGTTTTTTTTTAACTTTTAATATTCCTAAAATCTCTTTTTCTTGAATTAGAGCTTTTACTATTCTGCTGGCAGAAATATTTTTGGTCCACAAATGGTCATAATTAAGTATTTTCTGGAATAGTTTACTTAACCAAATATTTATATGTATTATTTTAAGGTCTTAGGGAACTTTTGACATAGATATCATGATTTTTAGAGGTGGTTAGCTATTTTAATCATTACACTTAAGTTTAAGTGTCACAGTTACCAAAACAGTCTGCACCATCTTTTTGTGAAGTCCATTTGGAGGGTCAAATCTCAACATTTTTCAGTGATTCAAATTGGGTTTTAACCTTAACTCATAAAAGTATCTTCCAGAAATATTTCATCATTTTTAGTTACATATTGAGGGAGATATGACGATTTTAAGTTAGGTCTTCCATTCTGTCAGATTCTGATTTCTTGCACACCAGTCTTGGTTTGAGTGTTTGAGACCCCAAATCTTAATATTTTTTAGTGAAACCAATTTTGTTCGATTCATAACTCATTAAAGAAATTTCCAGAAGAAAAATCAAGAATTTTAGTGGAATATAAAGAGACTTATAACTGATTAAAGTAGAGAATTTTCTCTGTCAGATTTTCTTTGCACACTTAATTTCATATGAGTAGTTGAAGGGTCAAATCTTCGATTTTTTACATGAATCCACTTGGGTTTGAAACATAACACAATACACAAAGTTCCAGAAAAAGATTCATATCATTTGTTTAAGTAGTTTTCAATATATGGTCGGATAAAATGCATGCAAGTAATCTGCCAGAAACTAAAATGCTATTTCATGAAAAATGAGTGTTTTAAATCCATATTTTCACTCATATGGTTGGTTCTTTGATTGAACACTCATTTACCACTACTTTGACAATGTTCTTAGATAAGAAAATCTATTTTTGTCCTTTAAAAACTCATGCATGAACTCACACATCTCAGATTGTAGCAAAACCCACATGCATGTAGTCAAAACATCAAGTTCTTGAGTTCTAGATGTATGGCTTAAGGATTATCACCATTTGTTTGACATAACATGTCTTTGGTGATTAATCTACCATGAAAAGGGTCTATTAAGGCCCCTTTATCCAGAAACTCAAGGGTTACTGAAAGTGCAGGATCTATTCTTACAATCAATATAGAAAGAAGTAATTGAGAAATTGTATGATCAAGCCCAATTGTATTCAATGATGCACAGAATTACAGATCTAAGAGAGAGATCACCTCAAAGATTACAAGGAATGAATACAAGTAATATGGGAAAATCAATCAGTTAGCAACGTAGTGCTAACCACTCTATTTATACTGCAACAAACATCTTAAAGCTACAGTACAAATAAGAAAGACTAATAAGAACATAACACGTGTCCTAATTAGTTTACACATTACTAAATAACGAAACTCGTCATAAGTTCTGAACAGGTAGTTCAGAACTTCTGAACATTCTTCTGATCACGCTTCTCAGAACTTCTGACTTCTCTTTCTCAGATCTCTGACTCTTCTTCTCAGAACTTCTGACTCTCTTTCTCAGAACTTCTGAACCTTCTTATCAGATCTTCAACACTTGGTTTATTGACAAAACTTCAGATCTAACAATCTCCCCCTTTTTGTCAAATAAACTTAAACTTTGCATCATCTAATTCTTTCAGAGCAGGGACAATTTTCTGAAGTAGCACATTCCTCAGATTAAGCCTCTTATCAATCTTGTCAATAATTTCTTGAATAACTTCAACTTGCTGATTTATTGCTTCTTGAGTTATGTTTGCTTCCTTTACTTTCAGCATCTTTTTCTCCAAATTGTGCTTTATGATCCTTAAAGTTCCAGAACAATATTTTGCAGTTTCCTTTGCTCTGAAGAAGATCTTTCCACTTTTGTTCTTCAAAAATACTCCCAACTCTGGATATCTGTGAACACTTCCAGTCTTTAACACCTTTTTCTGCTCATGATCTGTATTGGGATTTGCCAGATAAACACATGACTTTTGCAAATACAGAGCTATTTGGAAATCTGTATAGCAATGCCACCTTAAGATATAGAACATGGCCTCAATCACCACACTTCTTGCCTTCCTTTCATTTCTGTCTTTACTTGACTCTTTAAAACATAGAAAGCTGTGTAATCTGTAGAAGTCAACCACTGACAGTTTCTCAAAATCTGCATCAGTAAAATAATAAACCTTGCCATCTTCTCTCAAAACTTCAAAGGATAGGTACTCCATCTTTCTGAATTTCTTAACCTTCAATTCTCTGATTCCAGTGATTAGAAAATCTGAGTAAACGGCTTGCTTTGTTTTGCCAAGACATCTTGATTTTTCAGCCAACCAGATCTGAGTCTCCTTAGACCTATCATAATACACATCCAAGAATTGTACCTCTTTTGGTTTGAAGAACTCAGGCAGATCAAATTCAAGAAAGTATCCATTCAGATCAATGAATATTTCATCTTCTTTGGGTTCAGACTGTTCAGCTTGGTCAATATTAGTTATCTGCACATTCTGAGGTGTTGTGTCCTGAACTTCTTCAACTTCATCTGACAAAATTTCATTCACTTCATACTCAGCTGGGAACACAAAATCATTATGTAGAATCTTTTTGGGATTCACCTCAGATAGCAACCATTCACTACTGTTTCTGATTTTTCTTCTAAAATCCAACCTCCTCTTCACACAGTTTATGCATCTCTTCTTTAAACTCTCTTTTTCAGCATCCATACTTACTTCCATTCTAATCAACAACCAATTCAGAGTTGCATCACTGTACTTCACCAACTCTTTTAATCTGAACAATTCAAGTCTTTCGTGAACCATATATGTGAACCCTTCTGTCTCCATTCCTTCATTCACAAAACCCTTCACATGCAGATCAACTTCTGTTTTCTTTGTGGGAGAACTCAGATTGCACTTTTCTTTTCTTTCTTCGATAGCCAACTGGAAGTCATACAAGTATGTATTTCTGACATAAATACCCAGAAGTCTTCTGCATTCAATTTCTATCAAGGCTTCTTCAGTGCTAGCAAAGAACTTGACTAGAAAGATCTGATCATCAAGAGTCAATCTGTGAAAATCAAATGTAGACATGGAAACCTTTGTATTTCTTTCTTTCAGTATTTCCATTCTAACGAACATTAAACCATTGAATTCATCTTGTTGAAACATCAGAACTTTCTCGATTCTTTTCTGAATATGCAGTTTTGAGTCAGGAACTCTGAACATGTTAGAAGCTTCTGAGTAGACCATCTGAGCTCTGTCATCCATAAAACCATCAATGTTACTTTCCAAAAGCTCATACTCTCCTTCTGTGTAGTAGAGATTATCATATATTTCCTCAGGAAAAATATCATCATGAAATTGTCTGGCTAATGGCACATCACTTAACTCTAGAATGAAGTCACACACAGGTTCTTCTAGTCTTTGCAATTTAATCTTTGGAATCTCAATTGGTTTTCTGAATACATATTCAGAAGGCATAAAGAAGTCTTTCACTTTCACATACTCTTCTTCTGTATTTAACTCATCACAAAAGTTAAACCTAAAATCATCTTTAAAATCCTGAGTGTAATCCACAGTTCTGTCTTCTTCTCCCATTAGATCAATGGGTCTTATCACTTTTATTCCTTTATGAATTTTCTGAACACTCAAAGCTCTGACTACTTCATTATGCATTCTTCTGATCAATTCTTCATTCAACCTCCTTTCTTCTGATTCAGACTCCATTGCCCTTTCACTGTTATAAACCACAATATCTGTACACCTGTTTACCACTGTACTTTCCACTATTTCTTCTATTCTCAAATCAGATTCCTCAATAGCTACAGTTTCATCTGAGTTTCCTTCCATCTCAGTATCCAAGTTCAATTCCTCTGTTTTATCTGATTCATTACTATCAATACTTCCCAACTCCATTTCTTCTGTATCTGAACTGTCAAGCTGTACTATCTGAATCATCTTCTTTAAATTTTCCTGTGTCTGATCTTCTGAACTTTTTGTATTGGCTAAGTGCATGTCTGCTATCTCAAAATCTTCTATGCCAATGTCATCATCAGAACTTAACCTTTGTCTTTTCTCCCCCTTTTGATGATCATGAGGATCATTATCATCAAACTTCCTTTTCAAGTTCTGATTAAAAGCAACTTCAGGTTCAGCTTCTGCAATAGGAGCAGGATCAAGAGGCTTTGAAGTAGAAGCCAGTGATACACTCAGTGCTTTCAGTATAGAATCCTGCATATCTTGCATTTGTTTCAACATATCTTTTTGAAAACCAGACATTATATCCATGATCTCCTTTTTGTGAGAATCCAAGGATTTCTTTACATCATCTACCTTGGTTTCAACAGAAATTAACTTTTCCTCCAACACACCTTTCAAATCTGATACCTCATCATTCAGATCCTCCATCCTCTTCTCCAAATTTTCTACTTTTTCCCCCATCTCCTTGTTTTGTTTCTGAATCTTTTCAAATTCAGAAGTTTCTAACAGTGAACCTGAACCAACAGATGGTCCAGTTTTCATGTGCCCAGAGGGCTCATGGCCTGTAGATAACACACAGTCATCTTGTACAACAGATGCACGTTTGAATGAGGCTTTTGTAATGTTCACCTCACCAGGACTTCCATCCAATCCTCGACACCCAACATTAGGCATGTCTATGAATGTTGTTTTAGGAGTACGAAATTCCTGATCTGTGCAAGTGTCAAAAGGAATTTCAGGCTCAATATGAATAGGACTGTGATATTCAGACTCAATGTGTTGAAAAATAAGTTGGGATTTATCACCTCCCTCCAAATGAGTTTGGGATGGTTCCCCGGATTTGTGTGAAACAGTAGCATGTTGAAATGCTTCTGAGTGGGTATGGATGGGTTGTTCAAGATCCACCACTAGGTCCATGGTGTTTGTTTCAATATTGGACACCAAGAGATGTGAACCAATAGCATGTGTGGTTACCTGGTCAAGATTAGCTGGTTCAGAGGCATCTCTTTCTGTTTGAACCTCTGTTAACAATCTCTCATCCTCACCACTCTCATTCTGTTTTTCCTCACTGAGTCTAACCAAGCTCTCAGAATTTTCCCCCTCAAGTCTCTCAGAATGTTCACCCATCTGAACATCCTCCCCCTCTCTAATTCGACTAGACTCCTCACCTCTCTTCTCAGGTTGGTCCTCTTGGGTAGGGATTTGAGGTAATTCAATTCCCATAGAGGTGCAATAAGCTTTTAAAATCTCACTCTCCCTTGGAATATAGTTCCTAAGTGATTTTGGCAACAGTTTATGATTGGGATAATTTTCAAGTCTTGTTACTGAGGTCATCTTACCCAAATAAAATGTAGGACCATGCTCTTCATTTGTTCTTCTTGAGATTGTTCTGTTTTCCTGCATGGCATACCAAATAACAATTTGCCAGTACCTTATGTAGGGAATGTATGTCAGTGGAGCATCCTTTGTCTTCTTCTGAATTGCTTTCTGATTCTTCTCAAATGTATTCTTCATATCTTCCCAAAGTATTAAAGTATAGTCATAATGCCTATTCTTCACTAAACCTTGAAATATCTGAAGAATTTGTTTAGAACCTTGATCAGCAGAACTATTTTTCCCTGACAAACATTTATTTACCACATGAAAGAAGCAAGCCCAAATAGGTGGTAATTTGTTTCTTCTGAACAAACTGAGAGTCCTCAATCCTTCATTGTATCCCAACTTCATAAACTCTGCTATTAATTCCTCTGTTAGGGGTAAATCCTCAAAATCTGTTCTTCTTTGTACATCATCTTTCTCTGGTAGATTCAGCATTTCTCTTAGTGCAGAGATAGATAAGACAAATGTCACTCCTCCAATTTCAGACACAAACTTATTATCTTCTAACCTAAGATATTTCCACCATTGTTGTATGTACTGAACAGGCACATTTTTACTTCTTGTAAACCATTTTCTGTACGGATGATGTTTGAATAACTCCATGATAATTCTGTGTTCAGGCTTAAAACGACTTTCCTCAAACAATATAACACCGTTATTTTCAACCATTCACTCTCAGGAACAACTCTTTCCACTAGAATAGATCTATCTGACATAATAGAACCTGCAGCACTCTGTTCATGTTCAATATTAACGTTTACCTCATCCGCATTTCCTTCAGATTCATCCATTTGTTCATCTTCTTCATTATTTCTTATTGCCCCTTCCTCTGCAACTCTATTTTGTACTTCATCATTTTCCGAATCGGATGAATCCATTATTGATTTTGTAGAATGTAGAGAAATTGGACCACTTCTTCGTATTTCAGACATGATTTAAGAAGAAAACAGATTCAAAGAACTCTGGATTTGATTCGTGTCTCACGTTTCGCTCTGGAATTTGAAAGAAATTTGAAATAGGGATTTTAAGACCTATTTAAAATCCGCGAAGTTGAAAGGTTTAACGGAAAAGCGAAATCAATGTTATAACGGAGTCAACACATGTGAAATACCACAAAGGATTTAAATGAAATACGTGGCATTGTCAAACAAATATGAAGCTGACACGTGTTAGTGGATAGAATTTTGACTCAAGTCAAAGATCTGAATAACACGCACAGATGTTCTGATTCCATGACTCAGAAGAATTTTGCCTTGTAACCAAAATGTCTTTTAAAATCAACTTCTGACCAATATAAAACATTTTGATTATTCAGAAGAGGTTTGAACAGATAAGAAATGAAAACAAATCTTTTAAGCATCACAAAATGATTTCCAAAAGAATTTTGATGCTCCCCCTTGACTTGAGCATGCATTTGAGTATTAATGATACATAAAGATGAGATAAAAAGATAATCGAAGAAGCATAATCCATACAGTTGAAGTTATTTGTATTTCTCAAAAATAAATTTTTGAAAGTTAGATTGCTGAAGTATTGACTCAGAATTTCTGACCTTAAGATTCAGAGGTTCTGATCTCAAGACTCAGAAGTTCTGAACTCAAGATTCAGAAGTTCCGAACTCAAGACTCAGAAGTTCTGAACTCAAGACTCAGAAGTTCTGAACTCAAGACTCAGAAGTTCTGAACTCAAGACTCAGAAGTTCTGAATACACTACTCAGACAAGTTTACTTAGAAAAATTTAGCATTTTTAAGAAAAAAAAATATTTTCAACTAGGCAGATTAAGCATTCCTATTTTACATATGAGAAAAGAAAACCTTTTGTGATCAAGAGGCTTTGTGAACAAGTCAGCCAATTGATACTTTGTATGCACAAAGTGCATCTCTATAGTTCCTTTTTCCACATAGTCCTTTATAAAATGATACCTCACATCTATATGCTTAGTCTTCGAATGTTGAACAGGGTTCTGAGTAATAGCAATTGCACTTTCTGAGTCACAATAGATGGGAATCTTATTAAGCTGATATCCATAGTCCATGAGTTGTGTTCTCATCCACAATGTTTGAGAGCATGAAGCAGCAGCAGCAACATACTCTGCTTCAGCAGTTGAAGTGGATACACAGTTCTGTTTCTTTGATGCCCAACTCACTATTTTATCTCCCAAAAAGTGACAAGCACCAGATGTACTCTTTCTGTCCAACCTACTTCCTGCATGATCAGCATCAGTGAAAGCAGTCAATTTGAAGTCAGTTTCTTTTGGATACCATAAACCTAGATCAGGTGTTCCTTTGAGATATCTTAAAATCCTTTTGACAGCCAACATATGTGATTCTTTCGGGTTAGATTGAAATCTAGCACAGAAACAGGTAGAAAACATGATATCTGGTCTACTTGCAGTCAAATAAAGTAATGATCCAATCATGCCTCTATAAAGTTTGATATCTGCTGAAACACCTTTGAGATCAGCATCTAACTTTATGTTAGTTGCCATAGGTGTTCTCATAGAAGCACAATCAGACATTTTGAACTTTTTCAGAATATCTCTGACAAATTTTCCTTGATTTATGAAAATACCTTTTGGTAGTTTTTTGACTTGAAGACCAAGGAAAAAATTCAGTTCACCCATCATGCTCATTTCAAATTCAGATGACATGATTTTTGAAAAATTATCACATAATTCTGGACTGGTAGAACCAAATATTATGTCATCAACATAAATCTGAATCAGAATCAAATCATTACCCTGTTTCTTTAAAAACAAAGTTGTGTCAATCTTACCTTTCTTGAATCCTGAACCTAACAGGTGTTTAGTAAGAGTGTCATACCAGGCTCGTGGTGCTTGTTTTAGACCATATAAAGCTTTGTCTAAAATATAAACATGATCAGGGAATTCTGGATCAACAAAACCTTCAGGTTGATGGACATACACCTCTTCATTAAGTTTGCCATTTAGAAAGGCTGATTTGACATCCATTTGATACACCTTGAAGTTTTTATGTGCAGCATAGGCTAAAAATATTCTGATTGCCTCTATTCTTGCCACTGGTGCAAATGTCTCATCATAATCAATTCCCTCTTGTTGACAGTATCCCTTAGCAACCAATCTTGCCTTGTTTCTGATGACAACACCTGATTCATCCTTTTTGTTTCTGAACACCCATTTAGTTCCAATTATAGATTTACCTTCAGGCTTTGGAATGAGTCTCCAAACTTTATTTCTTTCAAATTGAAGCAATTCCTCTTGCATTGCTGAAATCCAGTCTGGATCCTCTAGGGCTTCATTAGCTTTCTTTGGTTCAATTACACTTAAGAAACCAGCAAACATTGCTTCATTTGCTGTAGCTGATCTTGTCTTTACTCCTGCTGATGGATCACCTATTACTTGATGAATAGGGTGATTTTTAGTCCATTTATTAGCACTAGGGAGTACATCAATCTCTGAATAATTGTTGTTTGCATCATTCTCATCAATGATTGCTCGTAATTCTGAACTGTCACCTTGTTCTGACGTATGAGTAGGAGTTGCATCCAAGTTTGAGTTCTGATTAATGAAGTCAGAGTTCTGATTGACTTGTTCAGAGTTCTGAGTACAAGAATCAGAATTCTGATTACAAGGTTCAGAGTTTTCACCACTTGTATTTATTAGATTTGGGCACTCCTCTGATGGACCTTTGTCAGAAATTACAGTTGATTGAACTATTTCTGGAGTCTTATTTTTCATCTCTTTGACCATCTTTGGATTTTCATATTCTGCATAAGAATCAGAAATTAGTTCACTAAAAGCATCCTTAAACAGTAAATTGAGTTCTGAACAAATAGGATTAGAATTTGTATCAGAAGTCATTTTTGTCTTGTTCAGCATGAGTTCTGAACTGTCTTGTTCAGAAGTCCGCATTCTGGCTTCATCAAAAGTTACATTTATGCTCTCCATCATCCTCTTGGTTCTTCTATTGTAGATTCTGAATGCTTTGGAAGTTAAAGAATAACCCACAAAGTATCCTTCATCTGCCTTTTTATCGAATTTGGCAAGATTTTCTCTGTCTCTGAGAACATAGCATCTGCAACCAAAAATATGAAAGAATTTGATTAATGGTTTTCTTTTATTTATCAGTTCATAAGCAGTCTTATTTAATCTCTTATTGATTAAAGTTCTATTTTGTGTAAAACAAGCAGTTGCAATTGCTTCAGCCCATAGGAAAGTAGGAAGATTTGCATAAGCCAACATTGTTCTCGCAGCCTCAACTAGAGTTCTATTCTTCCTTTCAACAACACCATTTTGTTGAGGAGTTCTGACAGCAGAAAAATTGTGAGAAATCCCAGAACTTTCTAAAAAATTCTGAAGAGTCTCATTTCTGAACTCCGTTCCATTATCACTTCTGATTTTCTGAACTTGAAGTTGTAAGAGAACTTGAATCCTTTTGATAAAATTTATCAATGTAGTAGCAGCTTCTGACTTAGCTCTTAGGAACTCAACCCACGTGTATCTGGATAATTCATCAACAATCACAAGCATATATTTCTTTCCTCCCATCGATTGAACTGAAATTGGACCACAAAGATCAGTATGAATCATTTCTAATGGTGCTTTGCAAGATGAGTCCATTTTTAATTTGTGAGAACTCTTTTTCATCTTGCCCATTTCACAAGCTGAGCATAATGATTCTTTTTCAAATTTAAGCTTTGGTAAGCCTTTAACCAAATGTTTTGCAACAAGATTATTAAGATCTTTGAAATTCAGATGAGAACATCTTCTGTGCCAAAGCCAGCATTCATTTGCAGTTGATTTTGATAAAAGACAAACTGTATTTAATGTTTTCAATTTTGAAAAATTAACTACAAATAAGTCCATATGTCTTTTGGCCCAGAAGACTTTGACATCATTTTCAGTTAGAATCATGCAACCTGTTATTTGAAACTTAATTTGACAAAGACTGTCTAAAAACTGACTTATGCTGAAAAGATTGTGTTGTAATCCTTCAACATAGAAAACCTTTTGGATAGTTAGATCCCCTTTAGTTAAATCCCCATAACCTTTGACTTGACCTTTGCTATTGTTTCCAAAGTTTACTGCTCCTCCAGCCTTTTCTGTGAAGTTTGATAGAAAAGACTTCTGACCTGTCATGTGTCTTGAAGCTCCTGAATCTAAAAACCACACATGACAGCCCTGCAAAAGAATCAGTTAGGTTTAGGTACCCATTTTGGAATGGGTCCATCTTTGTTAGCTTTGTCATTGGATTTAACATTAGTACCTTTTACTCTCCACTCAAAATCTTTCTTCAAACACCACTTTCCTTGAACTTTTATGAAGTCAGAACATTTTCTGCTTACAAGTTTGTTCAAATTCTTTTTGAGAGTTGTAACTTTTGGTTTTGCTATGTTTTCAACTTTCTTTTCTTTTATCTTTTCTTTCTTCTGAGTCTGAGGAACAGAAATTTTCTTCTTTTCTGTATTTTGAGAAACAGAAACTTTCTGAATATCTTTTCTTATGTATGAAACAGAAGTTATTTTGACTTGACATTTGTGAGAATATTGGAATGAATCATTTTTACATCTAACACAAACAAGATTTTTCTTTGCAAGTGACAATAAATCTGAAACATAGATCATTTCATTTTTATTTATACTGTTCAGAGTACAATTGCCCTTATTACAAGAATTTCTAGCGTTTAGTTCAGAAGTAGATTTCATTCTAAGCTTCTCAAGTTCCCTTTTCAGATCATTCAACTTTGCAAGATCATCTTTCCTTTTGCTTTCTTCTTTTTCTGAAAAATTCAAGTTCTTTTTGTTAGAAGAATTAGATGATTCACCTTTTTCATATGTACTTGATTCATTAAAGAATTTATCATTTTCTCTTGAAGCATTAATTTTAAAAAGATCATACTCAGTCTTCAGTTTTTCAAGCTCTGTTATTTTCTGAATAAAAATATTCTTTTCTTTCAAAGCTTCTTTAAGTTTAATATCCACCTCACAGAAATCATTTTCAAGTTCATCATAAGCTTTCCTTAAATCCTCAAGTTCTTGACTCACAAGATTAAATCTCTTTTCAAGTTGCAAAAATTCATCTGATTTTGTTTCAGAAAATCCAGTTGAATCAGACTTCTGACTACCTGAGTCAGAGTTCTGATTTACAGACTCAGATGTCTGATCTTTAGACTCAGAATTTTGACTACAAAGTTCAGAATCCTGACTAGAAGTTTCAGACTTCTGATTGACTGTTTCAGAATTTTTACTTGTATCAAATATGCTCTCAATGTCATGATATGAAAAACTTGGTTGTTTATTTTTGTAGCTGACATTTAAGGAATCATACTTGAATTTAGTATCATTGTATCTTGGCTTTTCATCTGTTGGTTTAGAAACTTCTTTCTTAACCTTTTCTTCTGAACCAACTGACTTTTCTGTTTTAGACTCAGAAATTGTCTCATCTGACTTTTTAGAGTTTGGTCTTTGCAAATTGTCAGAACTTGTTATAGAACTAGCAGGTCTTATGAAAACTTCAACAATTTCTGGGATTTTTGGCTTAGAAGCTTGAAGTATTGGAGCTCTTTTTAAAATGACATTTTCTTCCAATCCCAATCCCTTCTTTGGATTGTAAAATCTTGTATCTTTAACATTGCTTAATAAAAGATTTAATGTTTGCTGAGTCTGACCTCTTTTCAAATTCAAATCTTCCAATTCTTTGATTTTGGTGTATAAATTCTTTCTTTCTTCAAATAACATATCAAATTTTATTTGTAAATCACCTTTTTCATCCTTTATTTTTGAAAACTCAACTTTTAGTTCAGAAAGCCTTTTCATCAATTCAGAATTTTCATCTTTAACTTTCTGTTTCTCAGCCTCAGATTCTTCATATTGTTCGTTTATTACTTCTTTTTCAATTCTGAATTTGTTAACCAAAGTTCTTTCTCCTTTTATCTGTTTTCTTAGATTAGCAAATTCAGTTTTCATTTCACCAATCTGTGTCATTAACTCTAATTCAAGTGAAGAATGTACCTCAGCAGATGACTCAGAATCAGCATCTTCAAAATCAGAATCATCCTCATTCCTCATTTTTGCCATATAGCTTCGCATCTGTGGAAAGTTGATATGATCATCTTCATCAGAAGTGTAGTACAGCCAATTCTCCTGTTCAGCCAATAGCGCACTCTCGTCATCTCTCTTCTTTGCAAGCTGAGCCTTCTTCGTGTAGTATTCATAATCTTTCACAACTTTAACTCTGCAATCCTTGGCATAATGGCCAGATTTTCCACACTTGAAACACAGATTCTTTTCTTTTCTCTCTTCCTTCTCTTCCTTGTTTTCTTCACTTCTCTCTATTCTCTTTTCAATCTTATTTTCTTCTCTGTCATCTTTCTTCTTATAATCTGAACTTCCAGCTCTCTTATAATTTCCTTGAAATCTGCCCTTCCCATACCTTTTGTTGAAAGTATTTGTCAGCAAAGCTAGCTTTTCAGCCATTATCTTGATATCTTCATCATCTTCTGATCCTTCTTCTTTGTCAGATTCCTCCAGACTCGGTATTTCTGATAGATATGCAGTCTTTTTGGGTGCTTTGATTGCTTTGGACTTTGATAAGAACGCTAATTGATCAGCAACATTTTTCTTTTCTTCCACAACTAACTTGACAGAGTCTTCATGTTGATTAAGAACACAGAACAAATCATTTAAGTCTTCTTCACACATATCCTTGTTCATTTGCAGACTTATGGCAAATGATGACCATTCTGAATTTAGACTGTTCAGAAATTTGTAATTTATTTCTGATTTTGTTTTCTTCAGTCCATTTCTTCTCAAGTCATTTAGAATAGTGCAAAATTTACTGTATGTCTGTGTCAAACTTTCTGACTCTTTTGCTTTGAACCTTTCATAAGCATTTATGCTTTGATTTAACTTTGCCTGAATAGATCTCACAGTTCCTAACATTTGCCTTTCCAATTCGTCCCACATTTCTTTAGCTGATGATCCACTGTCAATCCTGTTAAGAACCTCATTCGGGACAGCCAAAGTCATCAAAGTAATTGCTCTTTTGTCAATAGCATGCCTATTTTTCTGTTCAGCAGTGTATTGGGAATAATTCTTCTTTACTCTGGTCGCTGGAATTTCTGGAGTTGTCTCTGTAGCAGGGGTTGCGGCGACATCGATATATACTTCGATTGGACCTTCTCGAATAGAAATCATAAGATTTTCATCGATGTTGTCAAGGAATTGGATCATACGAGTTTTCCATTGCTGATACTCTTCTGGTATAAGAACAGGCGGTTTGGTTTCGGATCCCATGGCTAGATATTCTTTAGAAGACATGATTGTAAGAAAATTCAACAGAAAGACAAATTCGATTTTCTTGATCGAAAAGTAGCAGGTAATTCAAGAATTGCTAAGAATTCAAGAACTAGCCCTAGCAGCGGAATCGAATTTTGAATGAATCAAGAAATCTTCAAGAAATTGATCAATCGATCTTCGCAATCACAATCTTGAACGAATTTGTTTGTTGATTGGCTCTGATACCAATTGAAAGTGCAGGATCTATTCTTACAATCAATATAGAAAGAAGTAATTGAGAAATTGTATGATCAAGCCCAATTGTATTCAATGATGCACAGAATTACAGATCTAAGAGAGAGATCACCTCAAAGATTACAAGGAATGAATACAAGTAATATGGGAAAATCAATCAGTTAGCAACGTAGTGCTAACCACTCTATTTATACTGCAACAAACATCTTAAAGCTACAGTACAAATAAGAAAGACTAATAAGAACATAACACGTGTCCTAATTAGTTTACACATTACTAAATAACGAAACTCGTCATAAGTTTTGAACAGGTAGTTCAGAACTTCTGAACATTCTTCTGATCACGCTTCTCAGAACTTCTGACTTCTCTTTCTCAGATCTCTGACTCTTCTTCTCAGAACTTCTGACTCTCTTTCTCAGAACTTCTGAACCTTCTTATCAGATCTTCAACACTTGGTTTATTGACAAAACTTCAGATCTAACAGTTACAAAATAAGATGAGAAAAAGATGGAGAAATGACAAGAAAAGGAAGAAAAAAATGAAGAAGAACACAAGAGGGATGAGTTTTACCCCTTCTAGTGTTGATGTTTACCTTCCAAGCCTTCAAAATCGAATTCCTTGTGTGGATGGAGGCTGAATTCGGCCAAGAGAGGGGAAGAGAGAAAATTAGGGTTGTTTGAATGTAGAGAGAGAGAAGAGGGTAGGAAAATGAGAGGGTTTCTTGAGAATATGAGAGTTTTAATTGTTGTGGGTTATGGGTCACGTGTTAAGGCCGAATTTTTGGGCCTAATACTGATTTATTTATTTATTTTTTTCTTCTTAAAATGCTAATTAATATTGTATAATTATACTTCTTATGTAATTTATATAAAAAGGTTGATTTAAAGTAGTTTACATCTCATTTATCTACTTAATTTTTGGTTTATTTATTTAAAGTTTTAAAATTTACTTTTGGGTATATATAAACTATATATTTACTCCTATTATTATTAATATAGTTATAATTAAATGTTAACTGTTCCAATCGGCATTTTATAAGACAGCTTAAGCAGTTCCGTGTGGTAACAGGATTTTCTCAGTGTACTGTTGGAATTCTTAGGAAACTAACCCTTAGCCATCAATATTAAGTCCTTATGAGTTATTCCTACTTGTTAAGACATGTATTATGCTATTCAGTTGCTAACCTGAGTGGTTTTGGTTTGACGGGTGTCACAGTCTCCCCTTCTTAGAAGAATTTCGTCCCGAAATTCGTTGATTGCTAATTCCCGTCTGATCCTTTGCAAATAGGTGAGGGTACTTACGTTTCATGTAATCTTCTCGTTCCCATGTATATTCAGGTCCATGCCTCGAATTCCAACGAACTTTTAAAATTGGGATCTTACTACGCCTTGTTCGTTTGACTTCTTGATCAAGGATTTCAATTGGTTCTTCTATGAACTGTAATCGCTCGTTGACCTGAATATCCTCTAGGGGTAGAACCAATGATTCATCACTTAGGCATTTCTTAAGGTTTGACACATGGAACGTATTGTGGATGGCACTTAGCTCTTGCGGTAAATTGAGTTTATATGCTACTGGACCAATCCTTTCAATTATTTCAAAGGGGCCAATATACCTCGGACTCAGCTTGCCTCTTTTTCCGAAGCGTACTAATCCTTTCCAAGGCGATACTTTTAGAAGCACTTTATCTCCCACTTGGAATTCTAATGGCTTCCTGCGGTTATCTGCGTAACTCTTCTGACGATCTCTTGCGGCCTTGATTCTGTCCTTAATAATTGCGATCTTGTCAGTAGTCTCTTGAACGATTTCAGGCCTAGTCAACTGTCTGTCGCCAATTTCCAACCAACTAAGTGGGGATCTACACTTGCGTCCATATAAGGCTTCATACGGTGCACACTGGATGCTGGTATGATAACTATTGTTGTAGGAGAACTCCACTAATGGTAGGTGAGTATCCCAATTTCCACAAAAATCTATCACACATGCACGCAACATATCCTCTAACATTTGTATAGTTCTTTCTGACTGGCCGTCCATTTGAGGATGGTTGGCAGTGCTCAGATCCAAACGCGTACCCAAAGCTTTCTGGAGTGATCGCCAAAACCGTGACGTGAAACGACTATCTCTTTCCGAGATGATGGAAATAGGAACTCCATGACGCATAATGATTTCATTGACGTAATTTGTGCAAGTCTTTCTATCTTATAATCTTCCCGAATAGGAAGAAAATGCGCAGATTTCGTAAGTCGGTCCACTATAACCCATATTGCGACGTGCCCTTTCCTAGTCCTGGGTAGCTTAGTTACGAAATCCATAGCTATTTGTTCCCATTTCCATTGGGGAATCTTGGGTTGTTGTAATAGACCAGATGGTTTCTGATGCCCGGCCTTTACTTTTGCACAATTTGAGCACTGATTTACGTACAAAGCGATGTCTCTCTTCATACCCGACCACCAGTAGTATTCCTTTAGATCTTTGTACATCTTATCAGCTCCTGGGTGAATCGAATATCTTGATTTATGGGCTTCATCCATAATTGTTGATCGTAGGTTAATAACCTTTGGTATCCAAACTTTGTCTTCAAAGTAACGTACCCCATCCATCCTGATTTTAAATTTAAGTTCCCATTGATGTAGGGTCTCATCCTTCAAGTTCTCTGCTTTCAACGCTTCTTCTTGAGCTTCAAGAATTTGTGTCTTTAGACTCGTCTGAATGAACGCACCCATTGCTCGTACCCTTGACGGTTTCACCCTTTCTTTCCTGCTTAGTGCGTCGGCTACCACATTAGCCTTGCCTGGATGGTACTTTATTTCACAGTCATAGTCGCTAAGCAGTTCAACCCATCTTCTTTGCCTCATGTTAAGCATTTTCTGGTCAAGGATATGTTGAAGGCTTTTATGATCGGTGTAGATGGTGCATTTCGTGCCGTAAAGATAATGTCTCCAGATCATAAGTGCGAACACTACTTCTCCTAACTCAAGGTCGTGAGTGGTATAGTTCTTCTCATGAACCTTAAGTTGCCTTGAAGCATATGCAATGACCTTGTCCTGTTGCATCAACACGCACCCCAAATCTTGGTGTGACGCATCGCAGTAGACTACGAAATTCTCTGTGCCTTCTGGCAGTGCCAGAATTGGTGCATTACATAACCTATGTTTAAGAGTTTGGAATGCTTCTTCTTGTTTCTCTCCCCAAATAAACTTCTTATCCTTTTGGGTTAATGTCGTTAGCGATTGCGCAATTTTTGACAAACTCCCGATGAATCGCCGATAATAGCCTCCTAAACCGAGAAATTGACGAATTTTTGTCGAGGTCTTCGGGGCTTCCCGCTTCTTGATGGCCTCAATTTTTGCCGGATCTACATGAATTCCCTTCTCATTAATCATGTGGCCAAGAAAATGTACCTCACGAATCCAAAATTCGCATTTGGAGAACATTGCATACAATTTCTGGTCTCTGAGTAGCTCTAGTATCAACTTTAGATTTCGCTCATGATCCTCCTTGCTTTGCGAATAAATTAGTATATCACCTATGAATACGATCACGAACTCGTCCAAGTACGGTCTACAGACCCTGTTCATTAAGTCCATGAAGACAGCTGGTGCGTTGGTTAGCCCGAAAGGCATAACCAGGAATTCGTAATGGCCGTATCGAGTCCTAAACGCCGTCTTGGGAACATCCTCTTCACGGACCCTCATTTGATGATATCCAGATCGAATATCAATTTTTGAAAAGTAGGTAGCACCTTGGAGTTGGTCGAACAGGTCGTCGATTCGGGGAAGAGGGTATCGGTTCTTGATAGTTAGCTTATTGAGTTCTCTATAATCGATGCACATCCGCAAGGATCCATCTTTCTTTTTAACGAAAAGAACTGGTGCACCCCATGGCGAAGAGCTAGGTCTTATAAGTCCTTTGTCGAGCAGCTCCTGGAGTTGTCTTGATAATTCCTGCATTTCCGATGGGGCCAAACGGTACGGTGACTTAGCCACAGGTGCAGCTCCAGGAACTAAGTCGATGTGGAATTCGACTTGTCTTGACGGGGGTACTCCTGGTAGCTCATCCGGGAATACCTCGGGAAAATTCCGAACTACAGGAAAATCCTGAATGCGTTTCTCTTTCATTTCCTTAACTATAACATGAGCCAAAAACGCGATGCATTCCTTTCTCAAGTACTTACGCATCTTCATTCACGTCACTAAATTAAAGTTCTTTTCGGACTTCTCTCCATGTACGACGAGTGTTTCGCCCTCTGGTAGTGGAATTCGAATGATCTTTTCGGAAAAACATATGTCTACCCGGTTTTTGGATAGCCAATCCATGCCCACGACTATGTCAAAGCTTCCTAGCTCAATTGGAATAAGGTATATACTAAAGCTCTTATTAGCTAAGTTTAAAGTACAGTCCGTAATTACGTCTCTGACCTTAACTACCTGCCCATTAGCAAATTCAATAACGTAGACCTCTTTCAAATTTTGGGGTTTCAAATTAATTTTTGCCCTAAACTCTAGTGATACAAAGCTCCTATCCGCTCTAGAATCAGATAGTGTTGATGCATAGTTCTAAGGCATAGTTTCAAACAGGAATTTGGTCATATTTTTTACACAAGTTCTACTCAACTAGGTGATGAATATCATATGGTATGTCTACAACTAATCATTCGAGCATATAAATATAGTAACATATAGTAACTCTATATTCATGCATTTCAAAACACTTGGTTCTAACAAACACAGGTTCAACCATCACATAAGTTCAATAAACAACAAAATGTTTTCCCCAAAAGTTATCTAGTACTTAGAGTTTTAAATTGTCGGCTACAGGCCACCAAAATAAGTTTCCAAGTTTAATCATCCAAAGTAGTCAACAGTTCTTTCACTAACGCCACTTTCTTGGAACCATTTCTTCACAACTATCCCTAATGCATAGTTACTAAGCGTGCTATTGTAAGTGCCTAGGATATGCAATGTTTATGCCGACACACACAAAATCATGCTTTCAAAATTTTAAGTAGAAAATTTATTTTAAGCATACTTCCATTATGACCAACCCGAGTCTCTCATTATATTTACCCGAATTAAACATAGGTGATCAGGCTTTGTTTAATTGAGGTATAATAATGTGACATTCGACTTGGTTATATTAGCAATATACTTCAGATTTTAGACAATCATTTCGAAAACCGTTTTGAAAATAGTTTGCGTTATGGTTGGGTTATAGTTTGTGGTTCCCATAAGAAAACCTGCATTCTCTATAACCTTAGGCTCTGATACCAAATCTGTCACACCCCGCTAAAGCGGAAACACGAGGTATAACAGCGTAGGGTTTCATTCAAAAGGTAACAGACAACACCAACCACAACATTCAATACAATAGTTCAAAATATTACAATACAACGTCTTCAACCAAAAAGTTCCAAAAAGAAAACGACGGATACAAAAATTAATAATAGAAATTTTTAAGGTTCTTGGTGTTGATGTCATCAACCAAAATACACCCTACGTGCCTTCACTTACTTCTTATTCCCTGAAAAGCATGTTTAAAACGAAAAGGTCAACTACAAAGAGTTGGTGAGTTCACAGGTTTTTCATATCCAAACAGCTTTCAACCAAAGATTATTTTCGTGAGTCTTTTGTCACGACAAGCTTTAAATTTAAATCTTATGAGTACACATTACAATAAATGACTTTCGCAAGATATATGATTGTTGAGCCACTACTAAGCCTCCGACAACTTACGCCCCGCGGACTACCTCAGAGGTGGTATGATGGCCACATGAGTAGAACATTATTACCAGATAAAGTGCACCCCTACTCGTCAGTTTAAGGTGGGTTTGTCAAACCAAATAGCGCTATCCACAAATATCACCGGCTCGTTATGAGTTAATAAGTAGTGTACCTATTGGGGACTTAACATTTTTATTATCACTCAACATATCTTTGTCACTTATGTAAAGTTGTACATTCATTTGTACTCATTTCTTAAATCACAAATGTTGGTCTATTGAGCAACAATAGAAGAAATATAGAATCCATATTTAAATATAGAGATAAGATATGCATGAAGAACAATTATAAAGAAACTTATCTCATATTCATTGACGATTAAATATGGAGAGGAGAAAACATGAAGAACACCACACTTAACATGTAAACCGACTCTCATCTAGTCTATGTGTGTTTTTGTGTGCTCTCCAAAATTTCTCACTTCTTAAAAAGACATATGGACACCTCTTATATAGGGCCATATTTACATTAGATATTTAAAATATCTAAAATCTAGACAAAAATATCTAAGTAAATATCTATAAGAAAATATCTAAAACACAAAAATATCTTTATAAAACATTCATTAAATTAGGAGCTAATTAAAGCTAACAATCTCCCCCTAATGTTTTATAAAGAAAGCATCATCTTATATTCTCCCCCTTGCTTTCTTTAGAACCTTTGATGTTCCGTTCTTCAAGTCTTCAAAGCATCATGTGCTCCCCCTCAAATGTAGGCTCACCCACCGAGCTCTAAACGTGAATAACAGAGGATGGAGTGACATTTAAAATGTGGCAAATATAGCTTGACACCATGAAGAACCGTTGAGAGAACACCGTTCTTGAAAGCGGAAAGAGCATGAATTAATTGCAATGCTTTCGGTCTAGCACTTTACAGCAGACTTTGAAGCAGATTTCGGCATATCAGCTCACATAATTTGAGAAAACTCAAAACAACAAAGTCGTGCGTCTGTGAATTATCTTTCCAATGCCGCTGGAATCGAGTAATTTGGAGCACCGAGTCAAAAGTTATGCGCATTTTTCTGAGGCAGCGCAAATCTGTCAAACAAACACAAATCGGGCTCTTAGGTTGAGTCGTAGAGGTTCAATCCACAGAGGTTCTGTCGGGTTTCACAGAGGTTCTGTGGTGAACAGTTCCACAGAAGTTAGTCGGCAGAAGTTGGTCGGCAGAAGTTGCTCGTACTGCCGATAGAGCTCTGATGATGATTTGTCAAACTCAACTTTCTGTCCAGCAGAAGTATACTGTATTTAACAGAGATTCTGACCAAGAATAACACCGATTCAGACCAAGATCAAAACACGAAAAGTATTCATCTATGTCTTAGGAATCCAACGCATCTAGATTCATCAAATTTGGAGCTTCGATGAAAAAGTTATGTTGAAAATACGACAGGTGCGCAAAGCTGACAGCAAGAACACTAAAACGTTGCGCTTTGGGCTCTTAGGCTCGGTTGCAGAAGTTCGGTCCACAGAAGCTCTGCTGAGTTTCACAGAAGTTCTGTAGTGAACAGTACCACAGAAGGTGGTCGCCAAAAATCCGAGCCAAAGTACGAGTTGTCGCCAGAAATTGGTCTGAGTGGTCGACAAAAGTGATCGTTGCTTGACAAACGTTTGACAAAGGTTCTGCAGAAGTTTGGTCGCGGCTCTGCAGAAGCTGGTCTCGTGCGGCAGAAGCTTGGTCGCGTGCGGCAGAAGCTTGGTCGCGTGCGGCAGAAGCTTGGTCGCGTGCGGCAGAAGCTTGGTCGCGTGCGGCAGAAGCTTGGTCGCCGCTCGGCAGAAGCATAACATAAGTGTTATACTTACTTTGACATTGATTTAGACCATTTTGCCTCTGGATTTTGCAAGAACGCAAAACACAAACAACTTGAATTTGTTTGTTAGCAGTTCAGATCATCTTGAATCACCTCTTTTCGAGCTCGTACGACAAAGATATGTTTGATTTCCCACAGTTGCGCAGATCTGTCCATCAGCTTTTCCATCAGCACACTGATGTCTACTTCAACGATGCATATGACCCTTATAAATT
Source organism: Saussurea involucrata (assembly GCA_033807775.1). Taxonomy (NCBI): domain Eukaryota; kingdom Viridiplantae; phylum Streptophyta; class Magnoliopsida; order Asterales; family Asteraceae; genus Saussurea; species Saussurea involucrata. The sequence continues at coordinate 93,723,109 of CM066314.1, forward strand.
TCGAATCTCTGAATTCTCAAAACACAGAAATTGTTCATCTGTGTCTTAGGAATCCAGGGCCTTTTGAACCGCATCAATCGGAGTCTTGAGCAGTGAGATATGACCATTTTACTACAGCATCGCAAATCTGCCAGCATGTTGTTATTAAACCTGATTTGATGTAGAAAAACAAGACGATCTCCATATAACTTTTAGAACCGTGAGTGCAAATACTCAGATCTCTAATTGATCAGGTCAGAGAACTAATTAAAAATACTCAAAGTTATAAAAACTTTTCAGATCAGACTTTGAACATGTAGCACAACACCAAATCTTTCAAAAAAAAGGAAAACTTCTATTGTTGCCATGATGACCGATTTTGAAGAAACGTTTCTTCAATTTGCTCTGATACCAATTGTTGGTCCCGTTTATGAGCAACAATAGAAGAAATATAGAATCCATATTTAAATATAGAGATAAGATATGCATGAAGAACAATTATAAAGAAACTTATCTCATATTCATTGACGATTAAATATGGAGAGGAGAAAACATGAAGAACACCACACTTAACATGTAAAACCGACTCTCATCTAGTCTATGTGTGTTTTTGTGTGCTCTCCAAAATTTCTCACTTCTTAAAAAGACATATGGACACCTCTTATATAGGGCCATATTTACATTAGATATTTAAAATATCTAAAATCTAGACAAAAATATCTAAGTAAATATCTATAAGAAAATATCTAAAACACAAAAATATCTTTATAAAACATTCATTAAATTAGGAGCTAATTAAAGCTAACAACAAATATCCATAATTTTACTATCATGAATCATTTAGCATTTTAAAATCATAACATGCTTTTCACCCCAAACATTTAAACAAGTAAAACGGGGCTGTGAAAACTCACAGCGTTGAAATAATAGTAACATGCTTTTCACCCCAAAACGTAGAAAACAGTAAAAAGGGGCTGCGAAAACTCACGATGTTCCGCAAGGATGTCCAAGGGTTGCCGCACGGATGCACAGTTTCTCGATCCTAGGTCCTTCCTAAGGAGTGAAACACGTCATCAGTTTCGGTCTAACTCTTATGGCCAAAGCATTGCTTAGCCCATCATGTCTTATAAAATGCCTTGATATTAGTTACTAGGTTCAAGTATTATTTTGCATTGTCGTTTATATGTTATTTATTGGTTTTAAAAAGGTTTGTAGGATTTTATTGTTACATCATTAAATTTATATGTTATACATAGTATTTAATCCTTTGTACCATGTTTTATAATTCCTTACTCACCTTGTGTTTTAATCCAAGTTAAAATTCTTATAAATTTCTTACTTATTAAGGCATCATTTATACATTCACATACCTGTATATGTTGTTTTAATTTGGTGTTTTTAACAAATTCTACAATTTATATGTTTTTTTTAACTTTTAATATTCCTAAAATCTCTTTTTCTTGAATTAGAGCTTTTACTATTCTGCTGGCAGAAATATTTTTGGTCCACAAATGGTCATAATTAAGTATTTTCTGGAATAGTTTACTTAACCAAATTTTTATATGTATTATTTTAAGGTCTTAGGGAACTTTTGACATAGATATCATGATTTTTAGAGGTGGTTAGCTATTTTAATCATTACACTTAAGTTTAAGTGTCACAGTTACCAAAACAGTCTGCACCATCTTTTTGTCAAGTCCATTTGGAGGGTCAAATCTCAACATTTTTCAGTGATTCAAATTGGGTTTTAAACTTAACTCATAAAAGTATCTTCCAGAAAAATTTCATCATTTGTAGTTACATATTGAGGGAGATATGACGATTTTAAGTTAGGTCTTCCATTCTGTCAGATTCTGATTTCTTGCACACCAGTCTTGGTTTGAGTGTTTGAGACCCCAAATCTTAATATTTTTGAGTGAAACCAATTTTTTTCGATTCATAACTCATTAAAGAAATTTCCAGAAGAAAAATCAAGAATTTTAGTTGAATATAAAGAGACTTATAACTGATTAAAGTAGAGAATTTTCTCTGTCAGATTTTCTTTGCACACTTAATTTCATATGAGTAGTTGAAGGGTCAAATCTTCGAGTTTTTACATGAAACCACTTGGGTTTGAAACATAACACAATACACAAAGTTCCAGAAAAAGATTCATATCATTTGGTTAAGTAGTTTTCAAGATATGGTCGGATAAAATGCATGCAAGTAATCTGCCAGAAACTAAAATGATATTTCATGAAAAATGAGTGTTTTAAATCCATATTTTCACTCATATGGTTGGTTCTTTGATTGAACACTCATTTACCACTACTTTGACAATGTTCTTAGATAAGAAAATCTATTTTTGTCCTTTAAAAACTCATGCATGAACTCACACATCTCAGATTGTAGCAAAACCCACATGCATGTAGTCAAAACATCAAGTTCTTGAGTTCTAGATGTATGGCTTAAGGATTATCACCATTTGTTTGACATAACATGTCTTTGGTGATTAATCTACCATGAAAAGGGTCTATTAAGGCCCCTTTATCCATAAACTCAAGGGTTACAAAATAAGATGAGAAAAAGATGGAGAAATGACAAGAAAAAGGAAGAAAAAAATGAAGAAGAACACAAGAGGGATGAGTTTTACCCCTTCTAGTGTTGATGTTTACCTTCCAAGCCTTCAAAATCGAATTCCTTGTGTGGATGGAGGCTGAATTCGGCCAAGAGAGGGGAAGAGAGAAAATTAGGGTTGTTTGAATGTAGAGAGAGAGAAGAGGGTAGGAAAATGAGAGGGTTTCTTGAGAATATGAGAGTTTTAATTGTTGTGGGTTATGGGTCATGTGTTAAGGCCGAATTTTTGGGCCTAATACTGATTTATTTATTTATTTATTTCTTCTTAAAATGCTAATTAATATTGTATAATTATACTTCTTATGTAATTTATATAAAAAGGTTGATTTAAAGTAGTTTACATCTCATTTATCTACTTAATTTTTGGTTTATTTATTTAAAGTTTTAAAATTTACTTTTGGGTATATATAAACTATATATTTACTCCTCTTATTATTAATATAGTTATAATTAAATGTTAACTGTTCCAATCGGCATTTTATAAGACAGCTTAAGCAGTTCCGTGTGGTAACAGGATTTTCTCAGTGTACTGTTGGAATTCTTAGGAAACTAACCCTTAGCCATCAATATTAAGTCCTTATGAGTTATTCCTACTTGTTAAGACATGTATTATGCTATTCAGTTGCTAACCTGAGTGGTTTTGGTTTGACGGGTGTCACAAACACTGGTTGCTTTCTTCTGCATGATAAATGTCGAAAAGAAATTATCAGCAGAAGCTCCTGAGTTTAAACCCATCTTTTCAGAAGAAAAACTTGAAGAATCTATTGAAAAAGAAATTTTGGAAGTTTTAAAATCAAATATTTTAGAAAGTTTCTGTACATCTTCTATAAATCAAAAACTCTCTGAAGAGATCTCATCAGAAACCTCTACCATCTATGAAAGTATCTCTACAGAGGAAGAAAGCTTGTACGATACATGCTCAGAAAATCCAGCCTCTGTCGAAAGAGATGACCCAACCTATGCATACGAGGACGATTCATCCTCTGACGACTCAGAGACTGATTTCAAATCAGGGATAATTCACTGTGACACAGAGGGTGTTAAATTCTCCTCTGAGGTTCTTAACAGAACCATCTCTCCAAAAGAGAAAATCACAGAGATCCCTATCTGTCCAGATTTTCTCAAAATGTATATTCAAGTTAAAACCTCTACAGAGCTTGAAAATCTGAAAAAGGTCTCTATAACTCCTAAAAGCTCAAAATTTTCAAAACCTTCAAGGAAAATTAAAGAGAATCCCACTTGGCAACAAAAGGGAAAATGGCCTGAAGCTAACAAATATTTTTCCTCTGTGACAGTGAAGAAAGATGTTCACCACAGATGAGAGTCACAGAAGGCAGGAACTAAACAAGACTTTTGCAAACAACATTCTAGTATTCATAGATCTTCTTGTAATAGGAAATCTAATGTAAAGAAAGAATGTAATGCTTCTGTGGCTCAGTTCAATGAATTCAATGAAAAGTTCAAACAAATCACATCTCATATTCAATACTGTCATTGTTTTGATCTTATGTTCAAATTAAATAAACACTTCTCAAGTCCAGATTGCTTACTCTCCATCAACTTTCAAACTCAAAAGTCAGAACCAAAAGAGAAACAATATGATTCTTCTAAAAAGGATAAAATGTATTTCAAGAATGCCAAGGCAAACTTGAAAAATTCTAACAGTATTGCACCCATATGGATATGGGTACCTAAATCTCTGTGATTGTCTTACAGAAGCTACATGTGCCAATATGGTATCTTGACTCTAGATGCTCACGGCACATGACTGGCGACAGAAGATTACTATCAACGTACAAAGAAACACACGATGGTGGATCTGTAACTTTTGGAGACAAGAAGAAGGGACATATCAAAGGCTATGGAGTCATACAAAAAGAAAATGTCTCTGTATACAAAGTTGCATATGTGGATGGCCTCAAACACAACTTACTCAGTGTAAGTCAACTTTGTGATACAGGATTTGATGTGTTATTTAAAAGAACTTTCTGCTCTCTACAAAGTGAAAACACACGAATGGAACTTCTGCGAGCTGAAAGAAGAGGTGATCTATGTCTAATAAATTTTACTTCAAAATCCAAGTATAAAGTTTGCCTAGTAGCCTGCAAAAGTGAAGAAGCGTGGTTATGGCACAACAGGTTCTGTCACTTAAACTTTCACACCTTGGATAAACTAGTAAAACTCGATCTAGTTAAAGGTTTGCCAAATGTTAAATTCAATAAGGATCACTTGTGTTCGGCCTGTGAAATGGGAAAACACAGAAGGGCTTCCCACAAAGGCAAAACAGACGTGTCTTGCACTAGGCCTCTGTACATGCTTCATGTTGACCTCTGCGGTCCCATTGCCATACAGAGCCTAGGTGGCAAGAAATACATACTTGTCCTAATTGATGAGTATTCACGTTTCACTTGGGTTGAATTTGTTAGAAAGAAATCAGATATTCCAAATGTATTGATAAATCTAATGAAAAGAATCCAAGTTCTTTATGACTGCAGAATACAGAAGTTAAGAAGTGACAACGGCACAGAATTTAAAAACTGTGTCATTGAAACCTATCTTTCAACCGAAGGAATATCACAGAACTTCTCTGCAGCTCGCACTCCACAACAGAACGGTGTTGTCGAAAGAAAGAATCGAACACTTGTGGAAGCCGCAAGAACTATGCTGTCAGCATGCGGATTATCAATGAACTTTTGGGCAGAAGCAATTTCTACTGCGTGTTATACTCAGAATCGTTCAACCGTTGTGAAAAGACACCTCAAGACGCCTTACAAATTGCTTAACAAAAGGCGGCCAAACATCAAATTTTTCCATGTATTCGAATGCAAATGCTTTGTCTTAAACGACAGAGATTCAAGAGGAAAGTTTGATGTAAAAGCTGATGAAGGCAAATTCATTGGATACTCTGCCACTTCCAAAGCCTACAGAACATTCCTTACCAAGTCTCACAAGATTGTAGAAAGCATCAATGTTTCTTTTGATGATTCATTCCAAATGACTTCTGAACAAATCAGTTCAGAACTCGGAATTAAATGGAAATCCTCTGACATCTCAAAAACAAAAGAAGATTTGGATCTTCTATTTTTAGAGATGTTCAACAATGACATTGATCCTTCTGTTGGAACCATCAGAATTTCTGAAGAACCATCCTCTGTCGGACAAAATCCTACAGGTATGACTCTAACTGGTCCAAATAATGCTTCATCTTCTTCTATAAATACTACAGATGCAAATGCCGAAGAAGAAAATGCAGAAGATGAAACTTCAAGAAAAACGACCACAGAAGCTGCTGAAAATCAAACTCCACAATCCACAAAAGAACCAATTATAGAGGAAGTTGAGGACCAAGACTATACGTCCTCAGAGGAACAAACTCCACCACCACTCATACCAATCATTCAGCAAACGGTAGGATCAACTACCAAGGCACGAAAAACGACAGAGGCTACACGAGAAGAAGAAACACCAGAAGCCTCTGAAGAAAGTTTTGATGACATTGATGATCATCTTCCACGCACAACTCAGTGGACAAAAAGCCATCCTCCAATCCAAATAATTGGAGAACCTTCTGACTCAGTAAAAACAAGGTCTGCCACTGCTAATTTTTGTTTCTTTACAAATTTTATTAGTATGATAGAACCAAAGAAGATTTCTGAAGCCCTAGATGACCCAAACTGGGTAGACGCCATGCAAGAAGAACTTCTGCAATTTGAGCGTAACAGAGTCTGGACTTTAGTACCTCTGCCAAGAGGGAAACAGGCCATTGGGACTAAATGGGTCTACAGAAACAAGAAGGATGAAGATGGAGTGGTCATCAGAAACAAAGCAAGATTAGTAGCAAAGGGATATAGACAAGAGGAAGGCATAGACTACGATGAGACTTTTGCCCATGTCGCACGACTCGAAGCAATAAGAATATTCTTAGCCTTCGCAGCCCACAGAGGTTTTAAAGTCTATCAGATGGACGTAAAATCAGCTTTTCTAAACGGTGAAATCCAAGAAGAGGTTTACGTAAATCAGCCACCAGGGTTTGAAAGCTCAAAGTTTCCAAGGAATGTATACTACCTTAAAAAGGCTCTATACGGACTGAAACAGGCTCCAAGAGCATGGTACGAACGACTCTCTACCTTCCTTCTAGTCAATGGCTACAACAGACGTACAACAGATACTACCTTATTCTATAAACATAAAAAGGGTGAGATAATGCTTGTACAAATCTATGTGGACGACATAATTTTCGGGTCTACTAATTCAGAAGAGTGTAAAAGTTTTGAAAAACTCATGCAGAGTGAATTTGAAATGAGTATGATGGGAGAATTAACATTCTTTCTTGGACTTCAAGTCAAACAAACTTCAGAGGGAATTTTTATAAATCAGGCCAAATATGTATCTGACATTCTTTCCAAGTATAGCCTCTCTGATACCTCTGCAATGAAAACTCCAATGGCCACTGAAAATAAGTTATTCTTAGATCCAGATGGCATCTCTGTAGAATGCACTCTTTACAGAGGCATGATTGGATCTCTGTTATACTTAACTGCAAGCAGACCTGACATTATGAATGCCACATGTCTTTGTGCACGTTATCAAGCTAATCCAAAGAAATCACATTATGATGCTGTAAAGAGAATCTTTAGATACCTGAAGGGGACCAAAAATCTAGGTCTCTGGTATCCACAGAACTCTGGTTTTAGTCTTAAATCTTATACAGATTCAGACTATGGAGGATGCATGCTCGACAGAAAGAGTACCTCTGGGAGTTGCCAATTCATAGGTGGTAAACTAGTCAGTTGGACCTCTAAGAAGCAGAATTGTGTCTTAACATCCACAGCAGAAGCTGAATACGTTGCTGCTGCTAGCTGTTGTTCTCAGGTTCTATGGATGAAGACTCAGCTAAAAGACTACGGCCACATCCTATTCAAAATACCCATCTTCTGTGATTCCAAAAGTGCCATTGCTATCTCTGCCAACCCTGTGCAACACTAAAAAACCAAGCATATCGATATAAGGTACCATTTCTTGAAACATCATGTTGAATACGGTACAATTGAAATGCATTTCGTGCCAACAGAATATCAACTCGCTAACTTATTCACCAAAGCACTAGACGAGAAAAGGTTCAATTTCTTGGTGGGAAAGTTAGGAATGATAAACATGGTGTGACGATCCTCTGTAAGTATAGCTTTATCTTCTGTAAATAATGTACAAATTTCCTTTATTTTTGCTTTAAGTTAATTTGTTTCTGTTTGTAAGTTCTCAATCTCAAATAGTTCTTAAAATCACAGAGCTTCTGTAAGTCAACTCAGAACCTCTGACGACCCCTACAGAACCTCTGGAAAACATGACCTATGTTCTATGCAAAACTTATCATTCTTTGATCCAAGCATAGGTCAAGGGGGAGAAAAAGGAAATTACTTGATCTACAGAGGTGATTAGATCAAGGGGGAGCAAAAGGGGACCCTGAAATGATCTAAAGAGATCAAACTGTCAAGGAAAAGCCAAAGAAGAATGTCGATAACTCAATATCGACAGAAGTCAAACATCACTACCGAGAAAAGAAGAACCAAAAGGTATGTCTCTCGCACAAAAGGTTTTTGGAAAACAATTTTGTAAGTTCAGGATCTTATCTTACAATCAATATAGAAAGCAGTAATTGAGGATTTGTATGATCAAGCCCAATTGTATTCAATGATGAACAGAATTACAGATCTAAGAGAGAGAGAATCTCAAAGATTACAAAGAATGAATACAAAGTTATACGGGAAAAATCAATCTGTTAGCAACGTAGAGCTAACTACTATTTATACTGCAACGGACATGTTAAAGCTACAGTACAAATAAGAAAGACTAATAAGAACATAACACGTGTCCTAATTAGTTTACTAAATACTAAGTAAAGTATGTAGTCATAAGTTCTGAACAGGTAGTTCAGAACTTCTGAACATTCTTCTGATAACGCTTCTCAGAGCTTCTGACTCTTTCACTCAGAACTCTGACTCTTCTTCTCAGATCTCTGACTCTTCTACTCAGAACATCTGAGTCTTCTTATCAGAACTTCAACACTTGGTTTATTGACAAAACTTTAGATCTAACAATCTCCCCCTTTTTGTCAAATAAACTTGAATTTAGCATCATCCAGATCTTTCAGAGCAGGAACAATTTTCTGAAGTAACACATTTCTCAGATTAAGCCTCTTATCAATTTTGACAATGATTTCTTGAATAATTTCAACTTGCTGATTGATTACTTCTTGAATTATATTTGCTTCCTTCACTTTCAGCATCTTTTTCTCCAGATTATGCTTTATGATTCTTAAAGTTCCAGAACAGTATTTTGCAGTTTCCTTTGCTCTGAAGAAGATCTTTCCACTTTTGTTTTTCAAAAATACTCCCAAATCTGGATATTTGTGAACACTTCCAGTCTTTAACACCTTTTTCTGTTCATGATCTGTGTTGGGATTTGCCAGATAAACACATGGCTTTTGTAAGTACAAAGCTATTTGAAAATCTGTATAACAGTGCCACCTTAAGATGTAGAACATGGCCTCAATTACCACACTTCTTGCCTTCCTTTCATTTCTGTCTTTGCTCGACTCTTTGAAGCATAGAAAGCTGTGTAATCTGTAGAAGTCAACCACTGATAGTTTCTCAAAATCTGCATCAGTAAAATAATAAACCTTGCCATCTTCTCTCAGAACTTCAAAGGATAAGTACTCCATCTTTCTGAATTTCTTAACCTTCAATTCTCTGATTCCAGTGATTAGAAAATCTGAGTAAACAGCTTGCTTTGTTTTGCCAAGACATCTTGATTTTTCAGCCAACCAGATCTGAGTCTCCTTAGGTCTATCATAATACACATCCAAGAATTGTACTTCTTTTGGTTTGAAGAACTCAGGCAAATCAAATTCAAGAAAGTATCCATTTAGATCAATGGATATTTCATCTTCTATGGGTTCAGACTGTTCAGCTTGATCAAAACTAGTTATCTGCACATTCTGAGGTGTTGTGTTCTGGACTTCTTCAATTTCATCTGACAGAATTTCATTCACTTCATACTCAGCAGGAAACACAAAATCATTATGTAGAATCTTTTTGGGATTCACCTCAAATAGCAACCATTCACTACAGTTTCTGATTTTTCTTCTAAGATCCAACCTCCTTTTCACAGAGTTCATACATCTTTTCTTTAAACTCTCTCTTTCAGTTTCCACACTTATTTCCATTTTAATCAATAACCAATTCAGAGTTGCATCACTGTACTTCACCAACTCTTTTAATCTGAACATTTCAAGCCTTTCGTGAACTGTATATGTGAACCCTTCTGTCTCCATTCCTTCATTCACAAATCCCTTCAAATCCAAACCAATTTCTGTTTTCTTTGTGGGAGAACTCAGATTACACTTTTCTTTTCTTTCTTCAATAGCTAATTGAAAGTCATACAAGTGTATATTTCTGACATAGATACCCAGAATTCTTCTGCATTCAATTTCCATCAAGGCTTCTTCAGTGCTGGCAAAGAACTTGACTAGAAAGATCTGATCATCAAGAGTCAATCTGTGAAAATCAAAAGTAGACATGGAAACCTTTGTATTTCTTTCTTTCAGTACTTCCATTCTAACAAACATTAAACCATTGAATTCATCTTGTTGAAACATCAGAACTTTCTCAATTCTTTTCTGAATATGCAGTTTTGAGTCAGGAACTCTGAATCTGTTAAAAGCTTCTGAGTAGATCATCTGAGCTCTGTCATCCATAAAACCATCAATATTACTTTCCAAAAGCTCATACTCTCCTTCTGTGTAGTAAAGATTATCATATATTTCCTCAGGAAAAATATCATCATGAAATTGTCTGGCTAATGGCACATCACTTAACTCTAGAATGAAATCACATACAGGTTCTTCTAGTCTTTGCAAGTTAATCTTTGGGATCTCAATTGGTTTTCTGAATACATACTCAGAAGGCATAAAGAAGTCTTTCACTTTCACATACTCTTCTTCTGTATTTAACTCATCACAAAAGTTAAATATAAAATCATCTTCAAAATCCTGAGTATAATTCACAGTTCTGTCTTCTTCTCCCATTAGATCAATAGGTCTTACCATTTTTATTCCTTGCTGAACTTTTTGAACATTCAAAGCTCTGACTAAATTATTATGCATCCTTCTGATCAACTCTTCACTTAACCTCCTTTCTTCTAATTCAGAATCCGTCATATTTTCTTTGTTATACACCACAATATCTGTACACATGTTGACCACTTTACTTTCCACTGTCTTTTCTGATCTCAATACAGATTCCTCAACAGCTTCATTTTCATCTGAGTTTCCTTCCATCTCTGTGTCTAAGTTTAATTCCTCTGTTTTATCTGAATCACCACCATCTGTACTTTCCAATTCCATTTCCTCTGTATCTGAACTATCAATCTGAACTATCTGAGTTATTGCCTTTAAATTTTCCTGTGTCCGATCTTCTGAACTTTTTGTACTAGCTAATTGCATATCTGCCATCTCAAAATCTTCTATGCCAATATCATCATCAGAACTTAACCTTTGTCTTTTCTCCCCCTTTTGATGATCATAAGGCTCACTATCATCAAACTTTCTCTTCAAGTTCTGATTAGAAGTACCTTAAGGTTCAGTTTCTGCAATAGGAACAAGATCAAGAGGCGTTGAAGTAGAAGCCAATGACACACTCAGTGCTTTCAGTATAGATTCCTGCATCCCTTGCATTTGTTTTAACATATCTTTTTGAAAACCAGACATTATATCCATGATCTCCTTTTTGTGAGAATCCAAGGATTTCTTTACATCATCTACTTTGGTTTCAACAGAAATCAACTTTTTCTCCAACACAACTTTCAAATCTGACATCTCGTCATTCAAATCCTCCACCTTCTTCTCCAAATTTTCTACTTTTTCCCCCATCTCCTTGTTTTGTTTCTGAATCTTTTCAAATTCAGAAGTTTCTAACAGTGAACCTGAACCAACAGATGGTCCAGTTTTCATGTTCCCAGAGGGCTCATGGCCTGTAGATAACACACAGTCATCTTGTACAACAGATGTACGTTTGAATGAGGCTTTTGTAATGTTCACCTCACCAGGACTTCCATCCAATCCTCGACACCCAACATTAGGTATGTCTATGAATGTTGTTTCAGGAATACGAAATTCCTGATTTGTGCAAGTGTCAGAAGGAATTTCAGGCTCAATATGAATAGGACTGTGATATTCAGACTCAATGTGTTGAAAAATAGATTGGGATTTATCACCTCCCTCCAAATGAGTTTGGGATGGTTCCCCGGATTTGTGTGAAACAGTAGCATGTTGAAATGCTTCTAAGTGGATATGGATGGGTTGTTCAAGATCCACCACTAGGTCCATGGTGTTTGTTTCAATATTGGACACCAAGAGATGTGAACCAATAGCATTTGTGGTTACCTGGCCAAGATTAGCTGGTGCAGAGGCATCTCTTTCTGTTTGAACCTCTGTTGACAATCTCTCATCCTCACCACTCTCATTCTGTTTTTCCTCACCAAGTCTAACCAAGCTCTCAGAATTTTCCCCCTCAAGTCTCTCAGAATGTTCAGCCATCTGAACATCCTCCCCCTCTCTAATTCGACTAGACCCCTCACCTCTCTTCTCAGGTTGGTCCTCTTGGGTAGGGATTTGAGGTAATTCAATTCCCATAGAGGTGCAATAAGCTTTTAAAATCTCACTCTCCCTTGGAATATAATTCCTAAGTGATTTTGGCAACAGTTTATGATTGGGATAGTTTTCAAGTCTTGTTACTGAGGTCATCTTACCCAAATAAAATGTGGGACCTTGCTCTTCATTTGTTCTTCTTGAGGTTGTTTTGTTTTCCTGTATGGCATACCAAATAACAATTTGCCAGTACCTTATATAAGGAATGTATGTCAGTGGAGCATCCATTGTTTTCTTCTGAATTGCTTTCTGATTCTTCTCAAATGTATTCTTCATATCTTCCCAAAGTATTAAAGTATAGTCATAATGCCTATTCTTCACTAAACCCTGAAAGATCTGAAGAATTTGTTTAGAACCTTGATCAGCAGAACTATTCTTCCCTGACACACATTTATTTATCACATGAAAGAAGCAAGCCCAAATAGGTGGTAATTTGTTTCTTCTGAACAAACTAAGTGTCCTCAATCCTTCATTGTATCCCAACTTCATAAACTCTGCTATTAGTTCCTCTGTTAAGGGTGAGTCCTCAAAACCTGTCCTTCTTTGTACATCATCTTTCTCTGGTAAATTCAGCATTTCTCTTAGTGCAGAGATTGATAAGGCAAATGTCACTCCTCCAATTTCAGACACAAACCTATTATCTTCTAACCTAAGATGTTTCCACCATTGTTGTATGTACTGAACAGGCACATTTTTACTTCGTGTAAACCATTTTCTGTACGGATGGTGTTTGAATAACTCCATGATAATTCTGTGTTCAGGCTTAAAACGACTTTCCTCAAATAATATAACACAGTTATTTTCAGATAATTTCAGCCATTCACTCTCAGGAACAATTCTTTCCACTAAAATAGGTCTATCTGACATAATAGAACCTGCAGCACTCTGTTCATGTTCAATATTAACGTTTACCTCATCCGCATTTCCTTCAGATTCATCCATTTGTTCATCTTCTCCATCATTTCTTATTGCTTCTTCCTCTACAGCTCTATTCTGTACTTCATCATTATCCGAATCAGATGAATCCATTATCGATTTTGTAGAGTGTAGCGAAATTTGACCACTCCTTCGTATTCCAGACATGATTTAAGAAGAAAACAAACTCAAAGAACTCTGGATTTGATTCGTATCTCACTTTTCGCTCTGGAATTTGAAAAGATTTGAAATAGGGATTTTAAGACCTATTTAAAATCCGCGAAGTTGAAAGGTTTAACGGAAAAGCGAAATCAATGTTATAACGGAGTCAACACATTTGAAATGCCACAGAGGATTTAAATGAAATGCGTGGCATAATCAAACAAATATGAAGCTGACACGTGTTAGTGGATAGAATTTTGACTCAAGTCAAAGATCTGAATAACACGCTCAGATGTTTTGACTTTTCTTTATCAGATATCTGATTGTTCTTCTCAGAAGAATTTTACCTTGTGACCAAAATGTCATTTAAAATCAACTTCTGACAAATATAAAACATTTTGATTATTCAGAAGAGGTTTGAACAGATAGACACACTTTTTAACATCAAAATTCTGTTCATATTATGATGAATTAAAAAATCATTTAAAATCTTATATCTGAATATGAAAAAAAAAAATTAATTCAGATATAGTTTGAATAACAACAAAATTTATCATGAAAAGCTTGATCAGAGATAGAAAATGAAAGCAAATCTTTTAAGCATCACAAAATGATTTCCAAAGGAATTTTGATGCTCCCCCTTGACTTGAGCATGCATTTGACTATTAATGATACATAAAGATGAGATGAAAAGATAATAGAAGAAGCATAATCCACACAGTTGAAGTATTTGTATTTCTCAAAAATAATTTTTTTTTTTAAAGCTAGATTGCTGATGTATTGACTCAGAATCTCTGACCGTAAGATTCAGAGGTTCTGATCTCAAGACTCAGAAGTTCTGAACTCAAGACTCAGAAGTTCTGAACTCAAGCCTCAGAAGTTCTGATCTTAGTACTCAGAAATTCTGATTCTTAAGACTCAGAGTTCTGAGTACACTACTCAGACAATTTTACTTAGAAAAATTTAGCATTTTTAAGAAAAAAAATATTTTCAATTAGGCAGATTAAGCATTCCTATTTTACATATGAGAAAAGAAAACCTTTTGTGATCAAGAGGCTTTGTGAACAAGTCAGCCAATTGATACTTTGTATGCACAAAGTGCATCTCTATAGTTCCTTTTTCCACATAGTCCTTTATAAAATGATACCTCACATCTATATGCTTAGTCTTCGAATGTTGAACAGGGTTCTGAGTAATGGCAATTGCACTTTCTGAGTCACAATAGATGGGAATCTTGTTAAGCTGATATCCATAGTCCATGAGTTGTGTTCTCATCCCCAATGTTTGAGAGCATGAAGCAGCAGCAGCAACATACTCTGCTTCAGCAGTTGAAGTGGACACACAATTCTGCTTCTTTGATGCCCAACTTACTATTTTATCTCCCAAAAAGTGACAAGCACCAGATGTACTCTTTCTGTCCAACCTACTTCCTGCATGATCAGCATCAGTGAAAGCAGTCAATTTGAAGTCAGTTTCTTTTGGATACCATAAACCTAGATCAGGTGTTCCTTTGAGATATCTTAAAATCCTTTTGACAGCCAACATATGTGATTCTTTCGGGTTAGATTGAAATCTAGCACAGAAACAGGTAGAAAACATGATATCTGGTCTACTTGCAGTCAAATAAAGTAATGACCCAATCATGCCTCTATAGAGTTTGATATCGGCTGAAACACCTTTGAGATCAGCATCTAACTTTATGTTAGTTGCCATAGGTGTTCTCATAGAAGCACAATCAGACATTTTGAACTTTTTCAGAATATCTCTGACATATTTTCCTTGATTTATAAAAATACCTTTTGGTAATTGTTTGACTTGAAGACCAAGGAAAAAATTCAGCTCACCCATCATGCTCATTTCAAATTCAGATGACATGATTTTTGAAACATTATCACATAATTCTGGACTGGTAGAACCAAATATTATGTCATCAACATAAATCTGAATCAGAATCAAATCATCCCCCTGTTTCTTTAAAAACAAAGTTGTGTCAATCTTACCTTTCTTGAACCCTGAACCTAACAAGTGTTTAGTAAGAGTGTCATACCAGGCTCGTGGTGCTTGTTTTAGACCATATAAAGCTTTGTCTAAAATATAAACATGATCAGGGAATTCTGGATCAACAAAACCTTCAGGTTGATGGACATACACCTCTTCATTAAGTTTGCCATTTAGAAAGGCTGATTTGACATCCATTTGATACACCTTGAAGTTTTTATGTGCAGCATAGGCCAAAAATATTCTGATTGCCTCTATTCTTGCCACTGGTGCAAATGTCTCATCATAATCAATTCCCTCTTGTTGACAGTATCCCTTAGCAACCAATCTTGCCTTGTTTCTGATGACAACACCTAATTCATCCTTTTTGTTTCTGAACACCCATTTAGTTCCAATAATAGATCTACCTTCAGGCTTTGGAATGAGTCTCCAAACTTTATTTCTTTCAAATTGAAGCAATTCCTCTTGCATTGCTGAAATCCAGTCTGGATCCTCTAGGGCTTCATTAGCCTTCTTTGGTTCAATCACACTCAAGAAACCAGCAAACATTGCTTCATTTGATGTAGCTGATCTGGTTTTTACTCCTGCTGATGGATCACCTATTACTTGATGAATAGGATGATTTTTAGTCCATTTATTTGCACTAGGGAGTACATCAATCTCTGAATAATTGTTGTTTGCATCATTTTCATCAATGATTGCTTGTAATTCTGAACTGTCCCCTTGTTCTGATGTATGAATAGGAGTTATATCCAAGTTTGGGTTCTGATTAATGAAGTCAAAATTCTGAGTGACTTGTTCAGAGTTCTGAGTACAAGAATCAGAATTCTGATTACAAGGTTCAGAATTTTCACCACTTGTATTTATTAGATTTGGAAATTCCTCTGATGGACCTTTGTCAGAAATTACAGTTGATTGAACTATTTCTGGAGTCTTATTTTTCATCTCTTTGACCATCTTTGGGTTTTCATATTCTGCATAAGAATCAGAAATTAGTTCACTAAAAGCATCCTTAAACAGTAAATTGAGTTCTGAACAAATAGGATTAGAATTTGTATCAGAAGTCATTTTTGTCTTGTTCAGCATGAGTTCTGAACTGTCTTGTTCAGAAGTCCGCATTCTGGCTTCATCAAAAGTTACATTTATGCTCTCCATCATCCTCTTGGTTCTTCTATTGTAGATTCTGAATGCTTTGGAAGTTAAAGAATAACCCACAAAGTATCCTTCATCTGCCTTTTTATCGAATTTGGCAAGATTTTCTCTGTCTCTAAGAACATAGCACCTGCAACCAAAAACATGAAAGAATTTGATTAATGGTTTTCTTTTATTTATCAGTTCATAAGCAGTTTTATTTAATCTCTTATTGATTAAAGTTCTATTCTGTGTAAAACAAGCAGTTGCAATTGCTTCAGCCCATAGAAAAGTAGGAAGATTTGCATAAGCCAGCATTGTTCTCGCAGCTTCAACTAGAGTTCTATTTTTCCTTTCAACAACACCATTTTGTTGAGGAGTTCTGACAGCAGAAAAATTGTGAGAAATCCCAGAACTTTCTAAAAAATTCTGAAGAGTCTCATTTCTGAACTCTGTTCCATTATCACTTCTGATTTTCTGAACTGAAAGTTGTAAGAGAACTTGAATCCTTTTGATAAAATTTATCAATGTAGTAGCAGCTTCTGATTTAGCTCTTAGGAACTCAACCCATGTGTATCTGGAGAATTCATCAACAATCACAAGCATATATTTCTTTCCTCCCATGGATTGAACTGAAATTGGACCACAAATATCAGTATGAATCATTTCTAATGGTGCTTTGCAAGATGAGTCCATTTTTAATTTGTGAGAACTCTTTTTCATCTTGCCCATTTCACAAGCTGAGCATAATGATTGTTTTTCAAATTTAAGCTTTGGTATGCCTTTAACCAGATGTTTTGCAACGAGTTTATTAAGATCTTTGAAATTTAGATGAGAACATCTTCTGTGCCAAAGCCAACATTCATTTGCAGTTGATTTTGATAAAAGACAAACTGTATTTAATATTTTCAATTTTGAAAAATTAACTACAAATAAGTCCATATGTCTTTTGGCCCAGAAGACTTTAACATCATTTTCAGTTAAAATCATGCAACCTGTTATTTGAAACTTGATTTGACAAAGACTGTCTAAAAATTGACTTATGCTGAAAAGATTATGCTGTAATCCTTCAACATAGAAAACATTTTGGATAGTCAGATCCCCTTTAGTTAAATATCCATAACCTTTGACTTGTCCTTTGCTGTTATTTCCAAAGTTTACTGCTCCTCCAGCCTTTTCTGTGAAGTTTGATAGAAAAGACTTCTGACCTGTCATGTGTCTTGAAGCTCCTGAATCTAAAAACCACACATGACAGTCCTGCAAAAGGATCAGTTAGTTTTAGGTACCCATTTTGGAATGAGTCCATCTTTGTTAGTTTTGTCATCTGAGTTAACATTAGTACCTTTTACTTTCCACTCAAAATCTTTCTTCAAACACCACTTTCCTTGAACTTTTATGAAGTCAGAACATTTTCTGCTTACAAACTTATTCACTTTCTTTTTGAAAGTTGTATCTTTTGATTTTGCAACATTTTCAACTTTCTTTTCTTTTATCTTTTCTTTCTACTCAGTCTGAGGAACAAAAGATTTCTTATTTTCTGTATTCTGATGAACAGAAACAGTTTTCTTTTCTGAATTCTGAATATCTTTTCTTATGTATGAAACATAAGTTATTTTGACTTGACATTTATGAGAATATTGGAATGAATCATTTTTACATCTAACACAAACAAGATTTTTCTTTGCAAGTGACAATAAATCTGAAACATAGACCATTTCATTTTTATTGATATTGTTCAGAGTACAATTGCCCTTATTACAAGAATTTCTAGCTTTGAGTTCAGAAGTAGATTTCATTCTAAGCTTCTCAAGATCTATTTTCAGATCATTCAACTTTGCAAGATCATCTTTCCTTTTGCTTTCTTCTTTTTCTGAAAAATTCAAGTCCTTTTTGTTAGAAGAATTAGATGATTCACCTTTTTCATATGTACTTGATTCATTAAAGAATTTATCATTTTCTCTTGGAGCATTGATTTTAAAAAGATCATACTCAGTCTTCAGTTTTTCAAGATCTGTTATTTTCTGAATAAAAATATTCTTTTCTTTCAAAGCTTCTTCAAGTTTAATATCCACTTCACAGAAATCATTTTCAAGTTCATCATAAGCTTTCCTTAAGTCCTCAAGTTCTTGACTCACAAGATTAAATCTCTTTTCAAGTTGTAAAAATTCATCTGACTTTGTTTCAGAAAATCCAGTTGAATCAAACTTCTGACTACCTAAGTCAGAGTTCTGATTTACAGAGTCAGATGTCTGATCTTTAGACTCAGAATTCTGACTACAAAGTTCAGAATCCTGACTAGAAGTTTCAGACTTCTGATTGACTGTTTCAGAATTTTTACTTGTGTCAAATATGCTCTCAATGTCATGATATGAAAAACTTGGTTGTTTATTTTTGTAGCTGACATTTAAAGAATCATACTTGAATTTAATATCATTGTATTTTGGCTTCTCATCTGCTGGTTTAGAAACTTCTTTCTCAACCTTTTCTTCTGAAACAACTGACTTTTCTGTTTTAGACTCAGAAATTTTCTCATCTGACTTTTTAGAGTTTGGTCTTTGCAAATTTTCAGAACTTGTTATAGAACTAGCAGGTCTTATGAAAACTTCAACAATTTCTGGGATTTTTGGCTTAGAAACTTGAAGTTTTTCATACAAGTTGATTGGAGCTCTTTTTAAAGTGACATTTTCTTCCAATCCCAATCCCTTCTTTGGGTTGTAAAATCTTGTATCTTTAACATTGGTTAATAAAAGATTTAATGTTTGCTGAGTCTGACCCCTTTTCAAATTCAAATCTTCCAATTCTTTGATTTTGGTGTATAAATTCTTTCTTTCTTCAAATAACATATCAAATTTTATTTGTAAATCACATTTTTCATCCTTTATTTTTGAAAACTCAACTTTTAGTTCAGAAAGCTTTTTCAACAATTCAGAATTTTCATTTTTAACTTTTTGTTTCTCAGCCTCAGATTCTTCATATTGTTCTTTTATTACTTCTTTTTCAATTCTGAATTTGTTAACCAAATTTCTTTCTCCTTTTATCTATTTTCTTAGATTAGCAAATTCAGTTTTCATTTCACCAATCTGTGTCATTAACTCTATTTCAAGTGAAGAATGTACCTCAGCAGATGACTCAGAATCAGCATCTTCATAATCAGAATCATCCTCATTCCTCATTTTTGCCATATAGCTTTGCATCTGTGGAAAGTTGATATGATCATCTTCATCAGAAGTGTAGTACAACCAATTCTCCTGTTCAGCCAATAAAGCAATTTTATCATCTCTCTTCTTTGCAAGCTGAGCCTTCTTGGTGTAGTACTCATAGTCTTTCACAATTTTAACTCTGCAATCCTTAGCATAGTGGCCAGATTTTCCACACTTGAAACACAGATTCTTTTCTTTTCTTTCATCCTTCTCTTCATTGTTTTCTTCACTTCTCTCTACTCTCTTTTCAAACTTATTTTCTTCTCTGTCTTCTTTCTTCTTATAATCTGAACTCCCAACTCTTTTATAATTTCCTTGAAATCTACCCTTCCCATACCTTTTATTGAAAGTATTTGTCAACAAAGCTAGTTTCTCAGCCATTATCTTGATATCTTCATCATCTTCTGATCCTTCTTCCTTGTCAGATTCTTCCAGATTAGGTATCTCTGATAGATATGCAGTCTTTTTGGGTACTTTGATTGCTTTGGATTTTGATAAGAACGCTAACTGATCAGCAACATTTTTCTTCTCTTCCACAACTAACTTGACAGAGTCTTCATGTTGATTAAGAACACAGAATATATCATTTAAGTCTTCTTCACACATATCCTTGTTCATTTGCAGACTTATGGCAAATGATGACCATTCTGGATTTAGACTGTTCAGAAATTTGTAATTTATTTCTGACTTTGTTTTCTTCAGTCCATTTCTTCTCAAGTCATTTAGAATACTGCAAAATTTACTGTATGTCTGTGTCAAACTTTCTGACTCTTTTGCTTTGAACCTTTCATAAGCATTCATGCTTTGATTTAACTTTGCCTAAATAGATCTCACAGTTCCTAGCATCTGCCTTTCCAATTCGTCCCACATTTCTTTAGCTGATGATCCACTGTCAATCCTGTTAAGAACCACATTTGGGACAGCCAAAGTCATCAAAGTAATTGCTCTTTTGTCAATAGCATGCCTATTCTTCTGTTCAGCTGTGTATTGGGAATAACTCTTTTTCACCCTGGTCGCTGGAATTTCTGGAGTTGTCTCTGTTGCAGGAGTTGCAGCAACATCAATGTACACTTCAATTGGACCTTCTCGAATAGAGACCATTAGATTTTCATCAATATTGTCTAGGAATTGGATCATACGAATTTTCCATTGCTGATACTCTTCTGGTATAAGAACAGGCGGTTTGGTTTCAGATCCCATGGCTAGATATTCTTTAGAAGACATGATTGTAAGAAAATTCAACAGAAAGACAAATTCGAGTTTCTTGATCGAAATGTAACAGGTAATTCAAGAATTGCCAAGAATTCAAGAACTAGCCCTAGCAGCGGAATCAAATTTTGAATGAATCAAGAAATCTTCAAGAAATTGACCAATCGATCTTCGCGATAACAATCTTGAACGAATTTGTTTGTTGATTGGCTCTGATACCAATTGTAAGTTCAGGATCTTATCTTACAGTCAATATAGAAAGCAGTAATTGAGGATTTGTATGATCAAGCCCAATTGTATTCAATGATGAGCAGAATTACAGATCTAAGAGAGAGAGAATCTCAATGATTACAAAGAATGAATACAAAGTTATACGGGAAAAATCAATCAGTTAGCAACGTAGAGCTAACTACTATTTATACTACAACGGACATGTTAAAGCTACAGTACAAATAAGAAAGACTAATAAGAACATAACACGTGTCCTAATTAGTTTACTAAATACTAAGTAAAGTATGTAGTCATAAGTTCTGAACAGGTAGTTCAGAACTTCTGAACATTCTTCTGATAACGCTTCTCAGAGCTTCTGACTCTTTCACTCAGAACTCTGACTCTTCTTCTCAGATCTCTGACTCTTCTACTCAGAACATCTGAGTCTTCTTATCAGAACTTCAACAATTGGTTTATTGACAAAACTTTAGATCTAACAAATTTTCTAGGACAAGAATTGTCAAATATGTCCTAAATATGCTGTGAATAACATTTCAAAAGTCAAAAGCTCAAAAAGTTTCACAACATTCAAATTAGGAGAAATTTAAGGTCATAGAGCTTCTGCTGAGCTCAACAGAGGTTCTGCAGGAAATATGCTCTGTGATCACAAATTAACCCTCTGTCGATCTTTTGGAATGTTATCTCGGAAACCGAAAACACAAACCATGACCTTCTCGAACAAATAGTTTGTTTTTAATAGTTTTCTCAGACACAAACTTTCAAATATGTCCGAAAAACATCTCTTAAACCAAATCAAAAATTGGATGATCAAAAATTTTTATTATGAGATTTTTTCCTTCATAGAGCTACTGCTGGCCCTCACAGAACTTCTGCAAGTTCCAACAGAGCCACAAAACCTCTGCGAAGCAAATTTCTTGACAAAAATCCGATTTTATCCTCTCCAATGCCTTTACAAATGTTTTGGTTAAAGAAGAACCCCACAGAAGTCATGATAACAATGAGATATAAGAAAGGGATAAACAACAAAGATTTTCAAATTCACAGAGCTTCTGTAAGGTACAGAAGTTCTGGAGTGATAACGGTTACTTTTACTGAGAGTGAACTTCACATGGCTAAGAATAACCTCACGCGCCGAGCATTAATGGGCCGCGCACGTCGTCCCGTCATCCTCTGACATGGCCTACGTGTCCCATTTTCATTGGGCGTACATGGAACGTTTTCTGTGGAAAGTTGAACCCGCCGTTCTAACTCGAGTACGGATTCCAAATTTTAATCCATTACCATATATTCTACTCCTTCGAATACTACCGTTTTACCCTCCTATAAAAACCAAGCTTACCCTCTCATAAACCTTTTACAAACTCTCATTCTTCTCCGGCGAAACCCTGCAAAAACCTGCAAGTTTCTTATTCTCAGTATCAAAATGGCTTCATCTTCTCAAGCTATCTCCCCTGCACACTCTCCGGCGACCTCACCAGAATATTCACCGGCTCATTCTGAACATTCAGAAAACCCCAACCCCGCCCAGAACTTTGAACTAGAAGATTCCAGCGACTCAGCAGACTTTGCTCCGACAACACATCTGCAAAACTTCATAGCTAAGGATCACTTCGAAAAGGTACTACCAATCAAATCCAACAACTGCTATTTGGACCCATCACCCACTGCTTTCGGCGAAGCCCACGCCATTCTGCTGAACATAATGGAAAATCACATCCTCTTCCCTCTACTCTCAAGAACCCCAAAGAAAATACCTGTCAGATATTTGAACCAGTTTTGGCAGAGCTGCCGATTTGATAAAGACGACTCTATTATCAAAGGGTACATTTCAAAACCTGACAAATCTGAACATCTTGAAATCAAGTTCAACAGAACAATGTTGTCACTTGAGTTCAACCTACCAAGGAGGGGTCTTCTTGGTTTGAAGAAATATGCAGAGCAACCAACAGACGACGAGCTTTGTCGGTTCGTAGAAATGCTTGGGTATAACAGACAACTACGGAAGAGAAATGACTTCCGCAGAGAAAGATTACCACCTTTGTGGAACACCTTGTTCTCTATTCTTAACAGATCCTGACAGGGAAGATAGGCAGCATTGACCAAACCTCGCATCAGATCTTAACCATCATGTATGGGGTGTACTATGATATTCCACTCGATTACGCGACGATAATGATGCAAGAGATCATTAACACCATCGACAGAAAGAACAACACCAAACGGGTCAAAGAGAACGATCCCAACTTTCTACCACCTCTGCAATTCCAAAGAATATTAGGAGTATTATTCGAACCTCTGTTGATGATACAGAAATGGCCAATGGAAGGGCCAATTCCCAAACAGTTTCCGATGAGCAAAAATGTCCCCACAGATCATGTAGATGGCTACACACACTACAGACCTTTGTCAAGGAAACTTCTCAAGTACGCCTAGAATAAAACCCTTAAGAAAGAGTATATACGCGATCATAGAACTCCTAAACCGAGTCCTATGACACCCCCGCGTTTAGGAGTCCCCCTAGGAACAATAACAGCAGAACCTCTTTCGACTCAAGGAGAAAAGGATCAGAAGTTAGCAAAGCACATGGCTATTCAACTCAACTTTATAGCCAAACGTGCAGAACTTATGGGAAAGAAGTCTTCATCAAGAACCTCTGCATCTACTCCAAAAGCTAAGAAGAGAAAAACTGCAGAAGGCACCTCAACAAGCGCTGCAGAAGATCAACCTTCACCTCCTCATGCCACAGAAATTGGCTCCTCTGCTCCTCCCTCTACCCAAAAATTGAAGAAGAAAAGAAGACCGAAATCAACAGAGGTAGGGGCACCAAAACCTAAGAGAAGGAAAACCAAAAAGAAGCATGGTAAATCACTTGAAAAGTTGGTTACCATTGCAGAAGAGGAAACTGCAGAAGAAGAAAATGCAGAAGAAAGAACTGCAGAAGAAGTTGCAGAAGAAGGAATGGCTACAGAAGAGTATCAATCACCCTATCAATCTCCAGATAGATTTGCTCACCAAGGAGACCTGAACGACTTCTTACAGAACCCTAACATTGCCAACACCCTAAATACAGCAGGGTGGACGGCACAACCTCTCGACCACCACTCTCCAGAAGAACAAGATTTCTCCATTTCTGGCATTGACACACATCTGCAAGAAGATGACACAACACCCAAAGATCAACCAGCTAACACACCTGTTATTTTACAGAAGCCTTTCATTCAGGGATTGGACGTCCACAGAAGAAGTCCAAACCCAGCTTCAGAAGAAAAAGAACTAACAGAAACTGAGTGGAATAGAGGTGAAGTAACAGAGGCTTCTGAGACAAGAATGAAGGTCTCAGAGGTAGATTCAGATGAAGAAGAAGCTGTCTGGATAAGAAAAGGTCTCTATCATCCACATGTCATGAGATTATACGGCTCTCATCAAATGTACGGCTTCTTACGCACAGAGCAAGGAACCTCAACAGAAGCAAGGGAAGAAGCACCAAGCCGTAGGATAGCTACAGAGGCTGAAATGATAGACGGTGATGTAGTGTTTGGATGCTTAACGGAGGAAGAAACAAGAAAAGATGCCTGGATAAATAGAGGCACACAACCAAAACCAACTCCCAGTGCAACCCACATTTCTAACTCCGCAGGTCTAGCTGCAGAAGGAGTTATTGAAAAAGAGCAGCACAGCTCGATCCTAACCCAACCCATCCAGCCAGAGGTTACTCTTTCAACCTCTGTGCCCACAGAAACCGGGGAATCCATTCCTAGGGAGTCTCCTCAAAGAGACTCACCTATTGTTCGTGATCAATCGCCCCAGATCACCCTAGAACACCCTACAGAGGAATTTGTTTCCTCTGCCACGCACACATTAGGACCAAAACTTCTTTCAGAGAGAAGTAGTGAGCACAGAGACGAAGAGACTCTAGACAAGTCTCCTAGTCAACAGAAGGATAATCTAGTACCCACCTCTGAAGTGGATCTAGACAATGTCATTCACAAAACTTCTGTAGAGTCTGAAGCACTAGCTACTTCTGCTCAAGGATCAGATGGAAATCCTTCCACCCCCATCGTACAAACAAGGGTGAACGAAGGTGTCCCAGGAACAGGGACTCACTCTGGAGACGAATGTATTTCTCCAGAGGTTACACAAGGAACACAAGTATCAAGGGATGAGTTCCATACCCTTGTCACCTCTGTGAACCAAACAATGAAAGAGTTGCAAAGCTCTTTCAAATCCTTTACAGAGACAACATCTACGGCTATCCTGAATCTGAACACCAAAATGGACAATCTGTCCACAGAGGTAAAAACCGCCATCTCAGAGATGAAGTCTTCTGCCGAAACTACTGCCAAAGCTACAGCCACTTCTGCCGCTCAGGAATTCGGAACAACTGCAACTTCTGCTTTCAGGGACTCTGTCAAAAATTTCCTTGAACAAATGAATACGCAATCCAACAGAGCAGAGGGCATTACTCCTGCAGATTTACAGAATGCCCTATCACAAGTCCAAGCAGAGGCAATACGCAACACGACAATGATGCAACCAAAAGACTATATGACCAGAGCACAGCTTACAGAGCTCGGACAGAACATCATTAACCTTGTCACAGAAGTCATTGTCTCCTTCACAACTGCAAATGCCAACTATGTCAAGGATTTCAGAAAGAGTGTCGGTAGAATGCGTTTCAAAACAGAAGCAGAGCTTGCGACATTGATTGGCCTCTGCGATGATGTCTGTGAAAAGTTGATGGCAGCAGGAGCTGAATTACCGAAGAAGCCCAAGACTTCTTGCAGAGCAGAGGGTACTTCTGATAAAAGTCAGGATGATTCTGATGATGACCAACCTGGTCCATCAGATAATCCTGAGGGGGAGAATCTAAGAGAGAAAGCTACGAGCAGAGGAATACAAAGTCCACCAATCGCAGCAGAACCAATCAGCCAAGCCCCTCCAGAACAAACCCAACAACAACGAACCCAAAAGACCACAGAGACAACACCCATCTCTGTGGAATCATCTCCTGACGAAACCAAAATTCCAGAAACAGATCAGCAAACCACAGAGGCAACAACCGCCCCTGAGGTAATCATTTTGGAAGAAACAGATGAACAAACCACAGAGAAAACACCCACCTCTGTGGAAACACCCCAAACCATACCGAGAAGAAAATCGATTGCCACCAAACCAATAAAAGCAACGACCTCTGCAACCTCTGCTTCTGAAATTCTGAAAAAGATGCACAATACAATGACTGATCGAATGTCACAGAGAGAAGAAGAAAGGCACAGGTTCACACTAGCGTTCAAAATGGCAAGAAGATTCGACATACCTCAATCCACAGAAACCGAGCTTACAGAAGAAGTCAACAAACAACCTCCAACAGAGGTTACAGAGCAACTAAAGCCAACAGAACCATCGCCACAAAAGTCCTCTAAATCACATATGTCAAAACCCACAGAGGCAACCCCCATCAAGCCAACAGAAGTGCCAATCCCCAAACTTACAGAAGCAACAGTTTCTGCCCCGCCAAAAGCCAAAGATAAGGGCAAAGGAATACTGACAGAAGAGCCTAAGAAGAAAACATTGCCAAAGCCAACAGAGAAACTAATGAAGAGTGCGTTTGATGCCTTTCAAACCCCAAAGCCTGAAGAAGTTGACTGGGCACATGGACTTAAGCCTCTGTCAGACATTCCTCTAACTGGTAGAGCCGCATAAGTTGTTCAACAGATGGAGAGTCTCAGAAGACAAGTACCACAACCTGGTCCAACATATGATGAAATGGAAGAAGTGGTATACAAATACCTCTACAAACAATCCTATCAGACAAATCATCCAGTAGATCATGTGACAGATCCAAGGATCAGAGAAGAATTTGAGAACATCTTCACAAGGACAAAGCCAAGAACCAAAGCAGATGTCTTCTCAATCCACAAGATCAAAAAGGTGATCTTCTGCAGATTCTCCTTCACAAGAACCTATCCAAGGGTCAGGTACAATCTTTACAAAGTCAGAAGAGAGAACAATTCAGAATCTACCTTCGCTGATGCTGACCTAAGAAATATCAATCCTTATGATCTACCTGACCTTCTGCAATGGACAAAGGACAACTACAACACTGAGCCAAACACCAGAGCCTATCAAGTGTTGAGAAAAGCGATGAGGGAAAAGCTTCTGCTCTACAGCATGATAGATTTTCAGCTAGGAAAGGATCTTGGTCTCAAACATCTAGATCTACGACCACCAGAAGATCGCTGCCCACCGGACGCCGTACCTAACTCAATCATTACAGAACCAAGGTTTGGGTTAGTATTTCAAAACCCACTAGGCGAGGTCAAACTTTTTGTACCCATGGATTGTCAGAAGTACGCAACCAGTACTCTGAACAAATTCAGAGCAAGCCTTGTAAAATACAGAGGTACAGAGAAAATGGATAGAGATGCTGCAGATACCTTCATCAGAGAGATAGACGCCATAATCCGCCTAAGAGAACTCTGCATCAGATTCTACAAAGAGATCAGAAGAGTCGGAAGAGACAACAGAAACTACAACGATTTCAAAGATGCCAAAATCTGATTCTCAGACCTCTAATCTCTGCAAACAAAGTTAAAGTTCATCTTTCATTGTACTCAAATGTAAAATGCCTCTGGCATATTTCTAAATGAAAGAAATTTCGAGGTATTGTTTAACCTCTGTCTTATCTAACTTAGCCTAACTTAACTCAAGTTCAAATTTTTTATTTTTCACTACTTAGGGGGAGATTGTTAGCTTCAATCTTCCTAATCATAGAAGTATTTAAAAGTAGTGAAAAATAGGCTAAGTGAAGAAAGCCTCTTACAGAGGCTCTGCCGGACTTACTGAGGGCTCAAGATCAAGAATCTACAGAAGCTAAAGAGGCGCGCTACAGAAGCTCTGTCATACGCACAAAGAAGACCAATATCTCGGAATCCGGTGAAGACTGCTCCACAGAGGACCAGACCACAGAACCTCTGTAACTCATTACAGAGCCTCTGTGGTCCTCACTGAAAGACTTGAAGATATTTATAATATCTTGCTACTGTTACAGGACCCGTTCATCAACTTGCATGGTAGCATGCCCTGTCCAACGTTGACGTGTCAAACTCTGATTGGACTCAGTAGGGCTTAGTACACATTAGACGTCTGCTGCATTAAATGCAATACAACACGTCTTACTGTTCATGCCATTCTTGCAACTGTTCACGACATCCGTTCAACTATTCATCAGTACCGTCTGAATAGTAGCATATGCTTTATGGTCCCCTTTAGAGTAGTATATAAGGAAGACTCATGTTGAGTTCTTCCTTAAGAATCATAAATCAATCTCATAAATCGACCATCATAAGAACACAAAAAGCTTATTCACCTTAAGAGTCATATCTGTTTTAAAGCTTTACTTACTCTTTGTTCTAAATCTGTTCTTGATATATATATATATTCAGTAAACCTTGAAGTAATTATATTCTGTTCACTGTTTATTTATATTCCGTCCTAAATCTATCAAACATATATGTTAGTTCTTCAAAAACGCTTCCGCATCAAACATTAAACTTGAACTAATAGATCTGATAATCTTGTTTAAGCAAAACGGGAACCAACAGGTTGTTTCCGCAAACCTTGTGTTGTACTCGTTGTAGTGCGATGTTATTTTTAGGCCGTTTCGGCGAGTCATTCAATTTTTGTTGTTTATGCTTTATTGTTGAGTTGGATTGTTACAAGACGTCGTCGTACAATTAAACATTTTAAGTCATTTATATTAATTATAAATTGATTCAATTGTGTGTATAGATATAATAGAATATGATAACATTATTGAGAAAAACATAAAAAACATCATTAATATATGGTTTGTTGATGAATGAAATCAAAACATCATGCAATTGTGTTAATAATTAATATATTGATTGGTTAAAAATAATGATATTTAGTTAAGGGAAATTAATTAAAATACCCTAAGTTTGACCATCACTTACCAAAATGCCACAAATCTCTCCCATCTTACAAAAATGCCCCAAAAATCCACGATGGAGCCCGCTATCGCGGGCCCCAGGCCACGTGTCACCAAACTTTGCCCACTTTGCCCGCGTTGGTCCCTCAAGAATGCCCGCGGTCCAGATTTCCCCCCTCAAGAATGCCCGTGTTGGCAGTTTTGGTCCCTGCCCGCGTTTGACTTCCTTTGACCCCCGCGATCGCGGGCTGACGTGGCACGAACTTTGGCCAAAACTGCCCCGCGGAGCCCCTCAACTTTGGCCGCGGTGCACATTTGGCCCCTGCCCGCGATGGCCCGCGATGGACCAAATTTTACAGTTTTGGTCCCTGGAAATTTACACTTTTGGTCCCTGAAAATTTACACTTTCAGCCCCTATACTTAAACGAATTTTGCATTCTTTTACTGTTTTTTTCCACAATTATTGTACTTTGAAGACCTATTTGTGGTTGAAATTCATTTGCATGTTTAAATCAATGTTAAATCAGTGTTTTTGGAATACCAGTTTGTGGATGAAATGAGAGATTGGTTGTCATCAATGTTGGTTGTTTCATTGATAAATAGATTTAAAATGCAAGCCATAATCCACACACCGATTTCATACTTCTTTCTTGATTTCTTTCTGCAATATTTTGTGTTTGAGATACTACTGAAAAAATGAGTTCATCTGTTGCAAAAGCTAAGCTATATTTCTGTTTTGATGGTGAATGGGAGCAAGATAACAATGAGTGGAAATTTGCTTATAAATCTAAGCGTGGTGTAAAATTGCCAGTAAACTATACTTATCAGAAATTTCTTGCATACGCCATGCAAAAATGTGGAATCAACTCTTCTGCTGTTTGCAAGTTAGTGTTTAAAAATGGCGATGGGTCATTTGTGGATTTATCCAACGATGGGGATATCTCTACTTTTCTGCACTTTGCAGTCGATTCAGAAAGGCCCCCATTACTTTTTGTGTATCCCGGCGTATCCGACGGTGACAACGACGGTGACGACGCCGGTGACGATGACGGTGACGACGACGAAGACCTCCAAATAGAGCAGCCTGATTCTCAACAACAACAACCACCACAACCACACGAAGGGCGTACTGCTGGAGTTGCTGATGACGAAACCCACGTTTTCAGAACGGGTAATTCTGAAATAGACAGATCAGACACCGATAATGATGATCACGAAGAATATACCCTTAGTAGAAAATCATGTAGTCAGATAAATGACTTTTTTGATATGCCCCCTATTCTTCCAGACTCCCATACCCAGACACAAACCTACGAACCTACACCTTATATTCGCAGTAAAAGCTTAAAAGCAGGTCAGATATTCGATTTGAAGGATCTCTTGGCAAGTCAGATCGGACTCAAGTTCTTGGAAGAGGGTTTCCAAAGTCACGCGCGGAAATCTGACAAAAGCAGATACATAGTTGAATGTGCCAGAGAAAAATGTGAGTGGAGGTTGTACGCGATTCACACGGGTCCCAAAGAAGGGGCGATAATGATTAAAAAGTTGCACGATGTACACACTTGTACGAGGACGCAACTTAATGCCCACCACAAACAAGCCAGCAAAAAGACTTTGGGTGCGATGCTGAAAAACAAATTTCTTGATGTTAGCATGTCATTGCGTCCAAAGGACATCGTCCACGATGTTCACCGGCAGTTCGGCGTCATGATTGATTACCACCAAGCTTGGCGTGCGCGATGCCATGCACTGTTTATGGTGAGAGGCACGCTCGAGGAGTCGTATGAACGACTCCCGACATATTTATATAATTTACAGCTGCAGAACCCTGGTACTGTCACGCAGCTACGGACCGATTCACGTCGACGGTTTGAGATGTGCTTCGTGGCCTTTGGACCCGCGGTACGTATTTTAACACGTCATATGTTTACACATTATAAACTATAACATTTACAAATGAAAACCACCTATGTTTTTGCAGATCCACACATTTCTGGCAAATCTACGTCGTGTCCTGATAATAGACGCAACCCATTTAAAGGGTCGTTACTTGGGTATGATGTTCCTGGCGGTTGCCATGGACGGGGATAACTCCATCGCTCCAGTAGCTTTCGGCGTAGGCAAGTCTGAAACCGGGGACGAGTGGATTTGGTTTATGTCCATGTTGAGACAAGCTATCGGAGACCCGCAAGGGTTGGTGTTTATGTCTGACAGGGCTCCTTCCATAAGCGCCGCAATCTCTGCTATGTACCCAAACGCCCCTCACGCCATATGCTGTCGACATTTGGAGATGAACGCCAATCCAAGGACAAACGTATTACCACCTACAAGGATGTCTATTGGGCGGCATGCAGAGCATATACGGATCGGGAGTTTAACAAGTACATGAATATGCTACGATATAGTGCCGACGAAGCGGCAAAAGTCTTTGACGATGCTGGACCGGAGAGGTGGTCCGCGGCCCATTTTCCTGGACAACGGTATGACATTCTGACCTCGAATAGTGCAGAGTCTGTGAATGCACTCTCCCGTTTTGCGCGTAGATGTCCGATTGTTAATCTTATGGACTACTTTCGGGCCTTTCAACAAGAGTGGTACCAAATTTGACGCCTAAAAAGAGCTGAGATGCAAAATGCACTCACACCAACGGCGGAGAATATCGTTCAGTACAGGGCGCGTCGTGCAACGACATGGCCGGTAAGAGCAATCGAGTATGGGAAGTACGAGGTGCATGATGACTATATTCACGTGATTGTGAATATGGAAGACCACTTTTGTTCGTGTCGCGAATGGGATAAATCTGGGTTACCGTGCGGCTATGCCATCGCTGCAGCAAGATATATGGGTCGTACAGATTGCAGCGACTTGGCTGTACCTTTCTTCATGTCCGAATATTACCGGAAAACATACGTGGAGGTAATAAACCCAGCTGGACTCCTGCAGCATGGGTGTATCCACCCGACCCGCTTCTGCCATGCTATCCACCTTTAATGGATAAGAACAGAGCCGGGAGACCGAGAAAGAACGACCGACGTCCATCACGTGGTGAAAGTTCGATACAACGAAGATGTACTCGGTGCCAATGTGTAGGACACACTCGTGGAGAGTGTCCAAATCCCGCCCCTTCAACCGTGCCAAGGAGACATTCAGTCAGTCACACCCCGGGCCCGTCACAGCTTGAACCATATGGAACAAACACATATGATACTGTTGATCTGAACGCTGATTTGTAAAATATATATATATATATATATATATATATATATATATTCATATTATATATATACACACATACATATGCTTCTAAATGAACATTGATAACATAGCTAGTTTGTAAATGATATATATATTCATATTATATATACACACATACATATGCTTTTAAATGAACATTGATAACACAACTAGTTTGTAAATGATATATATATTCATATTATATATACACACACATACATATGCTTCTAAATGAACATTGATAACACAACTAGTTTGTAAATGATATATATATTCATATTATATATACACACATACATATGTTTTTAAATGAACATTGATAACACAGCTAGTTTGTATTCCATCCAACATGCTCTTCATCTTCAATCTTTCTGACCCTTCTTCAATGGTTTCTGCTTTTGCAACCACGTATGGTCATTGTGTACCACAACCCGGACACACTTTAGCAAATGAGTTGAGGGTTGTCATATATTCTACAAGAGGAGTAGGCCCACGTGGATAGAGTACGGCTACCAAAATCTAGCATCATTAACAAACAAAACCCCATGTTTGTTTATCCGAATGAGGTAACCTCTGACTTGACCTTGCATGATGTATCCAACCTAACCGTGGTTCAGCGGCTTAAAAACTACTTTTCAGAGAAATTAACAACAACAAAAAAATACAAAACAACAACACAGTAAAAAAAAATACAAACAACAATACAGTAAACAAAATACAAAACAACTAAAACAACCACCACCTACTTAAAAATTGATTTAGTTTCATCAATCCAAGCTTGCTTCTCGTTTACCTTCGCTTGAATAATTGCGAAGTCTTGCAGAATATGGTGAATTGCTTCTTGTTCTCGACGAACACGAACCTCCCGAGCTTTTATATCCCCTTTCATCCTTTTGATCTCCCTGTCTTCCTCTTCGATCTTTCTCAAATGGACTGCCTTCTTGTCCATAATTTTTTTCCACTCTTCTGTTAGTTCATCTATCTCATTTTCCTTTTTTGCTATGGCAACCTCGATTTGAGGTGGTATTTTTTCAGGAGTAGACTTAGGGTTTGATGACGATGCCATTTGTGGATGAAATGAGAGAAGAGAAATCAAGAGAGAAATCAAGAAAGAAAGCAATAAACAAGTGTGAATTGTGAATTGCATATTACTGATATTTATGGATGAAATCTCAAACATGCAAATGAATTTCAACCACAAATCGGTCTTCAAAGTACCATAATTGTGGAAAAAAACAGTAAAAGCATGCAAGATTCGTCTAAGTACAGGGACCAAAAGTGTAAATTTCCAGGGACCAAAACTGTTAAATTTGGTCCATCGCGGGCTGCGATCGCGGGCAGGAGCCAAATGTGCACCGCGGCCAAAGTTGAGGGGCTCCGCGGGGCACTTTTGGCCAAAGTTCGTGCCATGTCAGCCCGCGATCGCGGGGGTCAAAGGAAGTCAAATGCGGGCAGGGACCAAAACTGCCAACACGGACATTCTTGAGGGGGGGAATCTGGACCGCGGGCATTCTTGAGGGACCAACGCGGGCAAAGTTCGCAAAGTTTGGTGACACGTGGCCTGGGGCCCGCGATCGCGGGCTCCATCGCGGATTTTTGGGGCATTTTTGTAAGATGAGAGAGATTTGTGGCATTTTGGTAACTCGAAGTTGGACTTTTGGCATTTTAATTAATTTCCCTTTAGTTAATACATACTTTACAATATTTAATAGATTTCAATGGATCAATATTGACTCTACTATTTTTACTTTTTAGGGAACCATAATTAACTTCCCTAATTGATTATACAAATGTTGATCAACTGCTTTAATACTTCTTCAAGCACATATAACAAATGCGTGATATTAATTTTTTTATGAATTCTCTTGGAATTTATATAAGTAACATTTAATGGAATTCCAAACATCATATGATTCATCCATAAAAAAATTAAAAAGATTATGAATAAAAACATAGAAGCCAATTCCACTTTTTATGCTCTCTTTTTTTCTCTCCTTTTAAAAGGGCACGATTGTATAACTTTTGACTTGAAAATGTGTGATTTAAAACCCCTAAATATGTGCAAAATGATTACCTCAAGCGGCGGGCGTGGGGTTCATTCATATCAATTTTAATTAGTTGATACCATATAAATAAGTACATGATGCTTGTTTAAGATAATGTATAATAAATAATCAATATATTATGTGGCTTAAAACGCTCTTTCTTTCCTTTCAAAATGAATGTTCAAGCTTTTATTTATGTTTATTTAAATATAATACTTAATTTTAAACACAAATAGTTTTTTTAATCTACTCTTAATTGATACATAATTGTGGATCAATACAATATTTGTAAGATGTTAGTCAAATAAATAATATGTGTATACAAGATTTGTGTGAATAAAATTTATGTTCAATTACTTTCAACTAAATATATATATATATATATATATATATAGTCATAGGTTCAACTGAGATATGCTAAGTGTGTGAGAAATAAAGAAGTAATCTTAGCCATTTATTGGGTCAAGATCGCCATTGACTGGTCAAAAGTTGCGGTTGATCCAAAAATACAAAGGCAATTTCCTAACTTTTACAAATACGTGGGACGAGTTCATATATGAACTCATGTACTTCACATATGAACTCTTTTTAACTAAGTCACATATGAACCTTTGTGATTCATATATGAACTAATTAACTGATTCACATATGAACTCTTTTTAACTAATTCACATATGAACCTGTGTGATTCATATATGAACTAATTAACTGTAGGTTCATATGTGAATCATATGAACTAATTAACTGATTCTCATATGAACTAATTAACTGATTCACATATGAACGTATAGTTTATATGTGAATCACCAAGGTTCACATATGAACTCGTCCCGCGTATTTTACGAAACTACCCCTCTATCTTGTGCAGACCACACGTAGGCCACGCGAGGAATTATCCGTTGTTTATCAGTCAAAGCTGCAAATGTTGACCGAATGAATGACTAAGATTACTTTTTAATTTCTCACACACTTAGCATTTTTCAATTAAACCTCTCTCTCTCTATATATATATATATATATATATGCTATGTTTGGCAAACTAGCTGATAAGCTAGCTGGTAGCTGATCGATAAGCTAGTTGTTTACTGATAAGCTAGCTAGTAGCTGATGAAAAATCACGTTTGACAAAAACTAGCTTATAAGATGTAAAATGACCAAAAAAGACATATTAAAAAATTATCAATTAAAATATTTAGTTATATAATTAAAACAATTTAATACAACCAATGTAATAAATAAAAATTAAATAATATAACATGTTAATTAAAATAATTTAAAATTTATTATTACATATATATACTATAAATTTTGAATTTGTTAAAAAAGTTTTAGAAACAATATATTAACTTATGATTTTAAATAACCATTACATACAATATGAAAAAAATAATCAAAAAATAATTAAAAAGATAATAGTAATTGATAATTAAAATATATTGATTAATATCAAATAAATAAATAAAAATAATTTATATGATTAACAATAACTCTAGATAATTAAAATTTAATATCAATGTATATTTAAAATTTAATTTAATAATTGAGTTAATTTTAATTAATAATAATTAAATTCAAAAAATTTATATTTATTTATAATAATAGTTAACAAATAATAATTAATATTAATGTTGGAATATTCATAAAAATCTACCGAAAAGCTACTTCAAGCACCTGACATATTGTAGGCCCTGGGCGATATGTAAAAATGAGCCCCCGATAAGTACGATTTTTATTCCATATGTTGGCTTTTGTCATCAGAAATAACATTGAGTTCAAGAAATATTAATAATTCATATAAAACCCTTTTCCAAGAATTCCTAGACGCAAATCAATCAATAATTATTTCTAAATATGTATTATCTATCATATCATTTTTACTTAGCATCATAAATTCATCCCACCGTCTAACACGTCATATGATATACCTTTAATATATAGACTGACATCAATTAATATCACGATATTGAATTCAAAGTAACAACACTATATGGAAATTAATATAAATAGGTTGGGTTTCCATATCACCTCATACTAATGTTTTCACCATTTTAAACTTTTAGGGTTAATACATACTTTTACGAACCATCAATCTTAGTATCAAAAGTCCATGTTGGTTATAACTTGAGAACTTATTCTTGTTGTGGATATAGAAGAATACTTATTTTATGCATTCAATATTAGGTAATAAGGAACTCCATAATGTATGAAAAAACAAGGTTAGTTTTGAAATTCTAGATATAGATATATGGTGGATAGTCCCATATGGTTGGTAATTTTTTCAAAATGAACGAGCTTTCTTAGTAAATAAGAAGAAATCTACTATATTCTAATATAAATGTTTAATCCCTTGATATAATGTTCAATTTTCTTTTGGTCCTATTAGATACTAAAAAAATTGTATCTTCTTTATTGACTAATTTTTTTGAACTACTACTATATAGTAAAAACGTTTGGGCCCCTACTTTTTGTGGGTTGTTAATATAATGTTAATTTTTTTGGTCCTATTAGATACTAAAAATATTGTCTCTCTTTTATTGACTATTTTTTTAACTAGTACTATCTACTATATAGTATATACTAAAAAAATTTGGGCCTCTGTTTTTTATGGGCTGTTAATATAATGTTATATTATGGTGTTATTAAATACTAAAAAAATTTGTGCTCTTTTATTGACTAATTTTCTTGAACTACTACTATATATTATATAGTGTTGTTGATCCAAACCCTCAGTAATTTGATAATGACCCTCTCTTATATACTTAGTGAAAATTGTAAGTAAACAATATGTATCAGAGTTTCACTATCGCTGATAAGTACTAAGATCTTACAGTACCGCTGAAAGGAACTCTCGCTCTTTTAAATTAAACATTCAGCGAACACTGTTCATCATTAATGCTCTGAGTCTGTTCAGTCATTAGGATGATCGCGGATAAGTTAGTTGTTTACTTATGATCCCTGAAGACAAGTTTCACGTCAACAAAGGTTCTACGCTGAAGTCGAAGATCAAGCTCAAGAACCAGCGACAAGTCTCCTAATGAACTGATGCGGATCAGCGAAGACTCAGATTTGTCCACTCAACGTGAAGTATCAAGTACAAGACTTCAGCTATCGTTGAACTTTATCATCTGCTGAATAGAAAATGATAATCGCTGAATCAACGAAAGCTGATCATGAAGTCCTCCGTACAAAGTACTTTTGTCTCAACCACCCTTGCACGACTCCGTACGAATTGTCAAAAAAGAACCTCCGAATATCTGAAATCGTACAACCACTCTGATACTACACTATTCATCCATACGGCTACTAAGGTTGTCAACCAAGGTCAATGACATTCAACCAACCAGCTGATGACACGTGTAAAGTATATACTGACTTGCATTAAATGCATGCATTATATAAAGAGATGAACTCACTTCATTTGAAGTAACTTGCTAACTCTGGACAAGTTCAAATCTCTTATCTCAAGATAGGTTATTATTAGTAATTTCCTTATCTTTCTTAGTGCAAGAAACCTTAGTGTTCCAACTTGTTTAGATTTAGGTTTATCCTTAATCTTGTCTCCGCAACAAACTGTAAATTGTTAATGATTTATCAATAAACAATTTAGAAAAGTAAAATATGTGTGTTTGTATTTATCCCCCCCCCCCCCTTTTACAAACTTGTATAGGCCTTCGGGACCAACAAGTGGTATCAGAGCAGATTTGTTTAATCTCATAAACAAGATCTAATCTAAGATATTTCTCTTCCTTGCTATTATCTGAAAATGGCCAACACAAACACACATTATATAGACAATGGTTCTCTTGCGAAACCCCCTAGATTTTCCAGAGACAACTTCAACTTGTGGAAAAATAGGATGACACTCTTCTTAGAAGGTGTAGACCCTACTATGACTTACTATCTTGAAAACGGCCCACACATCCCTATAACAATTGATCCTTTAGTTCCAGCCACTGCAACTAGAGCTGCTATTCCAGAAAGGCTGATTCCAAAGGAAATACACATGTGGACCGATGAAGATAAGAAGAAAGTGGCTATAGATACAAAAGCCAGATCCATACTATCCATGGCCCTTCCTGACGAAGTCTACCATTCCGTCATGAACCTGAAGTCATCAAAAGCCATGTGGGACACAATATGTGTTCAGTATGAAGGAACGTCTGAAGTCCAGGACACAAGAAAGATCAACCTGGTAAGACAATACGAAAGCTTCATTTCTGGTAAGAATGAAACTCTCTCTGAAGTTCACCAACGTTTTAATTGTTTAATTATAGATCTAAAAACTGTTGGTAAGGAATATTCTAACTTTGAAGTGCTGACAAAGTTTCTAGAATGTTTACCTGAATGCTGGGACAATTATTCCATGTGTCTCAAGTTGTCAAAGGATCTTAAATCAATGACCCTTTCAACCTTATATGGTACATTGTTGAATCATGAGCAATCTAGCCATCTTAAGAAGAATCTTGTAAAAGATTCCAAAAGCACTCCTGTTGCTTTAATCTCAGAAGAACCTTCTACTCAGCGACCCTCTGTCACTATCACTGAGTTAGAAAGTAACTCTGAAAGGTCATCAGACTCTGATTCTTCAGATGATGATGAATCCTTGGCTCTCCTAACTAAAACGTTCAGGAGATTCGCCAAGAAGAAAATGTTTAGAAAGAACAAACCTCTTTCCATAACTGACAAGCCTAAATCACCAGCTTTTGTTGATAAGGTTACTGCTACTTGTTTCAACTGCGAAAAGACAGGTCATTTCGCTAATGAGTGCAGGTCAATGAAAGTCATGAGACCTTCAGCTTTCTCAAAGAAAAACTTTGTTCCAAGGAATAAAGATGACAAATACTCAAAGCTGAAGGAGAAGTATGCAAAGCTGAAAAGCTTTAAGAAGAAAGGAAAAGGCCTTATGGCTGACTATGATTGGGCTACTTCTGATGAAGAAGCATCATCATCTGACTCTGAAGATGATGAAGCAAATCAATGTCTCATGGCAAAGATTGAAGAAGAGGAAGAAAGTTCAGACATTCCCTCCACTTCAACATCTGCCATTCAGGTATCACCTTCTTTCTTTACCAATATTGCAAATATTGATGAAGCTGATAGTCTCCGTAAGATCGATCTCTTGACTAGAAGTTTATACGAAGCCATGAACGGAAAAACTGTGGTTGAAAACCAAAATCTTGATCTCGCTGAAAAGCTTAAAAACTGCCACCTTCAAATAGAAAAGCTTTCTAAAATTGAAGATGATTTTAAAGATCAAGTCTATTTAAATCAGCTAGTCAAAATCGAACGAGCAGAAGCTATCGCTGCATTAAAAGCTGAACAAGCTACTGTTGAAGGATGGTGTAATTCTTCAACAAAGATCACTGAGATAATTAAGGCTCAGATTCCTCTGAGTGATAAACGTGGTCTAGGTTATAAATATGATACTCCAAAACCAACCACTGAACGTTCAATGCTTAAATTTGGAACGTTCGTATCCTCAGTCGCTGACACTTCATCATCTCAGTGCTCCTCGTCCTTTACACCAATCCCTGAGGAAACTCCTACCTCCTCAAAAGGTAAGGAGAAAATGGTTTATTCAAAACCTACCTCTGTCTCTAAAGACAAAGGTAAAGGAATTGTTATTTATCAAAATCCTCAGAAGGGTACCTTAGTACCAAAGCTGAATGCTTCTAAAGCCTCAGTGACCAACCCCTCTGGATCTAGAAAGCTGATCTCTGGATCTATTCAGCGATCTACTCCTAGACTCAGAGTGGGTGTCCTTGGTAAGAAATCTGAAGAATTGAATGTTCGTCCCATTTCTAAAGCCTATAGTTTACTTGGTGTTGGCACTTCTAATTCGAAATTAAAAGCTCAGCATACAAGTGGTCCTAGAACTATTTTTAGTTATAGGAAATGTTATCACTGTGGACTTACCGATCATATTGCTAGTAAGTGCCCCACAGCCACCAAAGCTGAAAAAATAGCTAAGGTGAAGATTGCCCCCAAGGCAAAGAAGACCAACACCGATGCAAATCAGGTCAAGGTGACTCCTACCACTGAAGTTAAGAAATTAACCAAAGTGAAGAAAGACAAAGCTGAATCTTCAAATGCTGGGAAGACCGCTGAACCTTCTATTCCAACTAGCTCCACTGACAAACGTGTATACATGGTTAAGTGGGTACCCAAGCAAAACTAATCTTCCTTTGTAAATGCAGGTTAAGAAGGGTATCTGGTATCTCGATAGCGGATGCTCTAGACACATGACTGGAAAGAAAAACCTGCTCGCTGAATACAAGGAAGAGAAGGGTCCCTCTGTGACTTTCGGTGGAAATGGAAAAGGACACACCCGAGGGTATGGTGTACTTTCAAATGGTACAACCTCCTTCAGAAGAGTCGCATATGTTGAAGGGCTGAAGCATAATCTTCTGAGCATCAGTCAGCTTTGCGACATGGATATCAAAGTGATTTTCACTAAGGAATCCTGCTTTGTCACTGACAAAAAGGAGAAGATAGCTCTCAGCGGTTATCGTTTGGAAAATGTTTATGTAATAAACATGGATTCAACAACCACTGAGAACTCCTGTTTCTTCTCAAAGGCATCTTCTGATGTTAACTGGCTATGACACAAGAGGCTCTCACATCTAAATTTCAAGACACTGAACACTCTTTCCTCCAAAGAGTTAGTCACTGGTCTACCTCAGCATTCATACGCCAAAGAGTCTTTATGTTCAGCGTGTGAAAAAGGGAAGCAGACCAAGGCAAGCTTCAAGTCAAAGAAAGTCTCCTCAGTGTCATCTCCTCTTCAACTACTCCATATGGATTTGTTTGGCCCTGTTAACAAACAATCCATCGCTGGAAAGAAATATACGCTGGTCATAGTTGATGAATTCTCTCGTTACACATGGGTAATGTTTCTCCGTTCTAAGAGTGACACCCCTGAAGAACTCATCACCTTTGTTCGGAAGATGGAAACTCTGAACAATATGACTGTTCGCTCAATAAGGAGTGATCATGGAACTGAATTCAAAAACAGTTCTCTTGATTCCTTCCTTGAGAGTAAGGGTATTTCTCACAACTTTTCGTCAGTGAGAACACCGCAACAAAATGGAGTCGCTGAAAGAAGAAATAGAACAATTATTGAAGCTGCACGTTCAATGCTCAGCGATTCTCACCTGCCTACTCAGTTTTGGGCAGAAGCTGTCAACACTGCTTGCTTTACGCAAAACAGGTCGCTGATAGTTAAAAGATTCAAAAAGACAGCATATGAACTCCTTCATGGGAGAAAGCCTTCAATCAGCTTTCTTCACATCTTTGGATGTCAGTGTTTCATACTGAACAACAGAGATGCCCTTGGAAAGTTTGATCCTAAGGCTGATGATGGAATCTTTCTTGGATACTCCTCAGTCTTCAAAGCCTTCAGAGTCTTCAACCGTAGAAGACAAACTGTAGAAGAAACTATTCACGTCACGTTTGACGAATCCCGTTCAGCGAACTCTAAACCGTCCGCTGATACTGAAGAACTGAATCAATGGATGTTTTCTCATCTTGGTGATTCAGAAGAAGTTCCCACTCCTCATGCTCACACCGTAGAAAATGATGGTCCTACTATCATTCCAGATATGCAGAATAGTGAAGCTGAAACATCTTGGGTCTCAGCTGTGCCTATAAACACTATACCTGCAGTTGATCCAAACGTCTCAGAAATTCCGTCTATTTCTCAGCAATCAGTGAATGAAGTGACAAATGCAAACATTCCTCTCTTAGCTGATAATCCAGAAGTAGCTGAAGCCTCATCTTCAGTTTCTCCAGTTCAGACTGAATCAGCGACGTATGCTCCGGCTCAGCGATGGACTGTAAATCACCCAATCGATCAAATTCTTGGTGATCCCAACGCTGGTATTCAGACTCGTAGAAGTGCAGGTAATATTTGTTTATTTGTTAACTTTATTTCTCTAACTGAACCAAAGAAAATAGATGATGCCCTCAGAGATCCAAACTGGGTCAGCGCTATGCAAGAAGAGCTGACTGAATTCGAAAGAAACAAAGTTTGGAAACTCGTTCGTAGACCAACTGACAAAACGGTGATAGGCACTAAATGGGTCTATCAAAACAAGTTGGACGAACATGGTACTGTAACTCGCAACAAAGCTCGTCTTTTTGCTCAGGGATACAGACAAGAGGAAGGCATAGATTATGACAAAACTTTTGCTCCAGTAGCAAGACTCGAATCTATT
Source organism: Saussurea involucrata (assembly GCA_033807775.1). NCBI lineage: Eukaryota > Viridiplantae > Streptophyta > Magnoliopsida > Asterales > Asteraceae > Saussurea > Saussurea involucrata. Next base: position 93,765,699 of record CM066314.1, read on the forward strand.
CGTCTTTTCTTAGCATATGCTGTACACAAAAACTTCACTGTACATCAGATGGATGTTAAGTCAGCGTTTCTGAATGGAAAGCTGAATAAAGAAGTTTATGTTGAACAACCTCCAGGATTCTCATATACTATGCGTCCAGGTTATGTTTATAAACTGGACAAGGCACTTTATGGCTTAAAGCAAGCTCCTCGTGCATGGTATGATACTCTCTCTACTTATCTCCATATTGAACAATTTGAAAGAGGTAAGATTCACAAAACTCTATTTTTTAGAAAAGTGAAAGGTCATATCATTTTAGTTCAAATATATGTTGATGACATTATATTTGGTTCTACTAACCCTGAGCTTTGTACTCGTTTCGCTGATAGAATGAAAGATGAGTATAAAATGAGCATGATGGGTGAACTAACATATTTCCTTGGTCTTCAGATTAAGCAAACTGAAAAAGGAACTTTTATAAATCAGGGAAAGTATGTTAAAGATATGCTGAAGAAATTCGACTTAACTAAAAGTTCAGCTATGAAAACCCCTATGGCACCACCGCTGACACTTGATAAGGACACAAAGGGTGTTCCTGTCAATGTCACGCTGTACCGTGGGATGATCGGCTCACTATTGTATCTTACAGCTAGCCGACCCGATATTATGTTTGCAACAAGCTTGTGTGCACGATATCAAGCTGAACCTAAGATATCTCATATGAAAGCTGTAAAGCGAATCTTTCGATATCTTAAGGGTACAGCGAATCTAGGCCTTTGGTATCCCAAAGACTCAGGATTCGATCTAACCGCCTATTCAGAGAGTGATTTTGCAGGTTGCAAAATGGATAGAAAAAGCACCACAGGAGGATGTCAGGTCCTGGGTGGAAAGCTGGTAAGTTGGACAAGTAAGAAGCAAAACTCAGTGTCCACTTCCACAGCTGAAGCTGAATATGTAGCCGCTGGAAGCTGCTGTTCTCAAGTCTTGTGGATGAGAAATCAGCTACTAGACTATGATCTTCAGCTCTCTAAAATTACAATCTATTGCGACAGCAGTAGTGCCATCGCTATAGCAAACAATCCAGTGCTACACTCAAAGACAAAACACATAGAAATCAGATATCATTTTATCAGAGATCATGTGATGAATGGTGATATAGAACTTCATTTTATCCCAACTGATTATCAGTTAGCTGATTTATTTACCAAACCTCTTGATGAGACAAGATTCAACTTTCTCATCAGCGAGCTTGGAATGCTGAACTTTGAAGGGTAAAGTCTTCAGCGGTTCACATTAATCAGTGATAGGATAAAATCAACTCGTATAACCTATTCAATCATCTTCTCTCTGAATAAACTTGATTAAACTGATATCCAGGTATGTTTTCTCTCTCTGACAAACGCATGAAAATGCAAGATTTAAAAAACAAATGCATCGCTGAATATCTCTTCCTTAACAGCGATATTTTGAAAGTTCTTAAAACATTCACTGATATATTCTATTCAGTGCTTCATGTTTTTCAAAAGAGTCCCTGAGCTTTCAAAACCTCAGAGACATCCTAAAAGAATGTGAAAGGACAGTTGTGACGTCATTGCAACGGATAACACCAGGCACGTTTTCTGACACACGTTTGCACGTTTCGTTCAATCTTCCAATCAAATGCAAACACGTGTCCGTGTCATGATGAAAACCTTTTCCCGCTCAAGGTTTTCTCTCTCTAAAACTCCCTATATAAACAACTCTTGGTTTATATTTGTCTTTTACGCGAACAATCTTTCTCCGCAAGAAAAGAATTACTGTTGCATTTGTGCTCTCAAATCTTCAAAGAACTGTTCATCATCTTCTTCATCAAAACATCAAGGTTAATATGTTCTTTTTTTTAAATGCAGATAACTTGTTTCTGATCTTATCTTTGTTTTAAACAAGATCAAACAAAAGAACTCAAATAAAATCATTTATTTCATGGTTTTATGAACACAACCATTTCATGGTTGTTCTTCAAGTTTTAAATCTAAATCTTAAACTTGTTCTTCTTTCGTATCCAGCTTTTTTTTGAAACTGGAATACAAAAATTTATGGGTTTTACATTTCGTTTCAAAATCATGAAAAACCCTAATCTTCATTAAGACATTTATGTCTGAATGAAATGGACAAAATTCGAACCATCTTTATGGAAATTCTTTCCATACTAAGACAGTTCTTATTTGTTAACATCTTTGGTTGAACTGATAATACAGAGAAATGGCATCTTCAAAGATCAATGTTACCGCTGAGTCCATCTTCGCTGACTCTGAGGAAGTGGACATCATCAAAGCCCCTCAGGTTAAGTTCAAACTGGATCAACTAGATTGGACTAAGGTCAACAACCTCTCTGCGCTTCTCGAGTTTCCTCCTCGAAAGCAAGTCACACATCTGGATGATGCTGTGAATTTCCTGAAAAACTGCTGCATTTCAACAGCCCTGACCATCACACCTCCGGCTAGTCATCTACTACTATCCTAGTTCTGGTACTCTGCCAGACACACTCAGCTACCCTCCGCCAAAGATGCATCCAAAACCATCGATTGCATACTCAGCGATACTGAGTATGGTACAATTAAGATAACCCCCGCTATCATACGAAAAACCCTGAACTTCCCCAATGCTACCAAAGAAAAACCATTTGTTCCATTCCCTGACCATAAGAAGCATGCTGACAGAGAAGCAATCATTGCTTTCCTCGACGCAATGGGTTACATCTGGGAAACTGGAAGGGACAAGCAGCCCGAGAAGAAGCTGACGCTGATAAAGAAGTCCAAAATGCCTAGCGAGATGAATTTCATCTTCGCACACCTGATCAGTTGCATGACAGCGAAGACCGGCTCCTCTGATCAAGCCGCTCAACCTCAGCAGGCTATGGGATACGCACTGCTGAAAGGTCTACATATTGACTGGGCATCTATCATTTATGATGACCTAGTGCAAAGAGTAGATTCTGCTGCTGACAGACCTGCATGGGTTCCCTACCCCCGTTTCATTAGCGCCATCTTCCAATATGGCCTGAAGGACAGCTATCCTCAAGAGGGTGACCTGAAACTTTCTCAGGTTGGCCCTAAGGTGCTCGATTTCAAACCTGTCGACAATGAGGTACGTCTCTCTACCCTTCTCTCTCTTCTTAACCCCAATTCTTCGACTTCTGTGGCTCCTTCAGCGACAATACCCATCGCTGATACCCCGGCCACACAATCCTCTCCTTCTAAGAAAAGGAAACCCTCTCACACCCAACTTGATTCCAAAAGGATCAAGAAAACCAAGGAGCAACCCCAGCAATTCCATTCTGAAGACTCCTCAGCTCATTCTGACGAGCTGAAGGAAAGTTCCGTGGTACGCTCTGCCACACCCATTCAAGCCATCCCTTCAATCCAGACTTCAGCGTCTCCAAACGCTGAGGTTAGAAACTTGGAACCTACCCAACCTCCCTCAGTCTCTCAAACGACTGATGAAGTGATTCTCAGCGATTCCAACGCTGAACTCAGTACCCGAACCCCATTCTTATCCTTTGCTTCTCACCCCACTCCCTTGGTCACTCCTCCAAAGAACACTGGAGATGCCATCATTCCAGAAGCCACCGCTGACACTTCTCAACGAATGATGAAGACAGGACCTGCAGAGATCACCATACCTCACCGAACTTTTGAGGAAGATATGGAACATTTTTCAGGAATCCGCAACTTTGACGACTTCGTCAATCCTCTTGCAGGTACAAATCAACCCATATACACTGTAACTAAACCTGAAACTTCTGAGCTTTCCTTTGTTCACAAGTACTTATGTGTTACATGTCCTAATTTGGGAGACATCAACGAGTCTCTGAAGTCCGTGGAAACAAAGCTGACCGGTCTCACCACCACACTCTCCAACAACTCTACAGCTGTAACAAACGCTGGAGAGAATTTGACAAAGCTGACTACGGTGGTGGAGAAGAAAGCTTCCACAGATGACTTGAAGCAAGTTGATAAGGCTCTCAGCGACTTTGCTAAGGTGCTCGCTGACATCTACACAGACTACACCTCACTCAAACAATCAGTTATCTCCATGTCCGGCTAGGTAACAACGCTGAAGACATCGGTTGGAGCACTAGAGGGTGATATGTCTGCTATGAAGACAAATGTTCAAACTCTGACGACTGACTTAGGCTCTGTAAAGACCGACGTTGGTTCGATGAAAACAATGATTGAAGAGCTGCTCAACAAGGCGAGAACTCATGCTCCTGAACCTGCCCCTGCCCCTGCTTTGGAAACTTTCACAGCAGCGATTGAAAGTTGTATCAAAATCTCTGGCCAAGAAGACGGAGAAAATACAAATGCTGAGTCTACCCATTCCTCCCCTAATCATGAGAAAGAGGGGGAGAAGAGCACGGAACATACCGCTGAGAAGAGCGTTGAGGATCTTGAAAAGAGCGCTGAAGACCTTTCCCATGATGAATCTATCAGGGGAGAGAAGAATGAAGATCTTATCGCTGGACCTCAGGGAGATGAAAACCCTGAGGGAACCGAGAAGCTCGCCTATGTATCTGAGGGGGAGCAACTCGAAGAAGACGCTGAAGAATCCGAAGCAGAAGATGATGAAGCCATCGACATCCCTGATGATGAACCATCTTCTTCTCCAAAGAAGAATGGTGATGATGATGACGAAGATGACGATGATTTCTTTATCGTCAAACCTGCCCCAAGGATCAAACCTCTTAAGGGAATTTCAATAAATGAACCAACAGGGGAGCGGACAAAGACAAAGCCCTCAGCCTCTGGCGCTGAGAAAGGCAAAGGCAAAAGCGTCGCTGAAGATGACAATCTGGTGATCTTGCTTGAAAAGCCGGTTTGTCAGGTACACTAAACATCTCTTACTCCATCTCTCCTCCACACTATAAGTTCTACTTCCCTAGCCTTCACCTGAACATATTTATCTTTCTCTTTCTACCCAAGTTCTTCTACCCATGTTCTTATTTGTAAGATCGCTGTGTTTCAGCTAGTCCTCTCCCCTGTTTGAGGATGTCGCTGAAGGTTCTACTACTGCGACTTCACAAATAAAGCCAGCTGCTGCTGATGAAATAATCCCAGTCTTAGATTTGATCTCTGAGACTGATGAACCAGAAGAACAACCTCTCTCGCACAGAAACAGACCTTCCTCAGCTCCTCAAAAGCTGAGTGAAGAGGATCAAAAGTGAAAAGAGGAAATAATAAAGCGATTCGAAGATCAGCGCATCATTCTAAGGCGTGATCAACTGCCTTCAGTTCCTCCTAAGTTCAGAATTTCAAAAGCTGAATACAAGGAACACCTCAGAGCTGAACGCCTTATCGCTGAAAGAAAGGAAACTGAAGAGAAAGACAGAGAATACGCGATCAAGCTTATTCAAGAATCTGTCAAAGACCCCAAGCTGAAACGTGTTCCCATTCAAATCCAACGAAAGCTTTGGGAAGAAGCCCAGAAGATCGTGGAAAAGAAAACTGAAGTTTCTCAGACCACCCTGATCTGGTGTAAAGAGAAAATTCACTTCAGATATCGTCCAGCGAAGATCAACAAGGTATTCATCTCTGGAAGAACCTCTATCGGAGTACCTATTGTTGACATCAAACTTTTCAGAGAAGATGGCAAATCTGAAACCTTTCGCGCTGACACTGTAAAAAAAGGTATGGTCTCTCTGAATGGCTGGAGATGAGGTTAGCTATCCAATCGTCACAATCTAAGTACAAGGATCATTTCGAAAAGCTGATAAACAGACAGATCGACTTGATATCTTCTTGTGTGGACATTCCTCCTCTTCCAGATCTTAAGCTGAAAAGAAAAAGGGCCTCTCCAAAGAAGAAACGTCAAGATTCAAACTCAGGTCCTGTCATACGAAATGAAACTGGAATTGGTTTCTCTCGCGCTGAAGTGCTTGGTCCTGACCCTGATCTATCTGCCCTTGACATTTCTTTACCACCATGTGAACTTTTCGTCCCTGATAAAGTCATCAGTAATCCTTATGGAATATTCTTTCTCGACTACGACGGACGTAAATGTTTTCAACGGATCGCTAAGCTTCCAATCACTCCAATCGAGCAGCTCAGAGATCTCATCTACTGGTGCGACTTCAGAAAAGACATTCAGGCACGACACCTAAAACCCTTGATCTTTCAAGAAGCGCTGAACAAAAGAAAACGAGGTGTAACGGTTCCTGACTGGATGATCCCCACTGAAAAGACCCTAGATGAACTTCTCATTAAGGAAGAACCCTTTGAATGCTGATATAATCTCCTTTTTCTCTATTGTATCAGTTATCCTTCTGTACTTGTAAATTATTTCGCTTGTACTTGTAATCTTTCTGTTCTTCATTGTAACCTAATTCTATATTTTAAAGAAAGATTTCAGCGAATGTACTTTACTCCATCTGTACTGAAAAGATCCCAGAAAACAGTAAGAGGGACAAATATTTTATGAGTTCTTTTTATCCTTATGTTTTCATTAAATAGCAATTTTCTTTGTTGCTATGTCATAATCAAATAGGGGGAGATTGTTGATCCAAACCCTCAGTGATTTGATAATGACCCTCTCTTAAATACTTAGTGAAAATTGTAAGTAAACAATATGTATCAGAGTTTCACTATCGCTGATAAGTACTAAGATCTTACAGTACCGCTGATAGGAACTCTCACTCTTTTAAATTAAACATTCAGCGAACACTGTTCATCATTAATGCTCTGAGTCTGTTCAGTCATTATGATTATCGCTGATAAGTTAGTTGTTTACTTATGATCCCTGAAGACAAGTTTCACGTCAACAAAGGTTCTACGCTGAAGTCGAAGATCAAGCTCAAGAACCAGCGACAAGTCTCCTAATGAACTGATGCGGATCAGCGAAGACTCAGATTTGTCCACTCAACGTGAAGTATCAAGTACAAGACTTCAGCTATCGCTGAACTTTATCATCTGCTGAATAGTAAATGATAATCGCTGAATCAACGAAAGCTGATCATGAAGTCCTCCGTACAAAGTACTTTTGTCTCAACCACCCTTGCACGACTCCGTACGAATTGTCAGAAAAGAACCTCCGAATATCTGAAATCGTACAACCACTCTGATACTACACTATTCATCCATACGGCTACTAAGGTTGTCAACCAAGGTCAATGACATGCAACCAACCAGCTGATGACACGTGTAAAGTATATACTGACTTGAATTAAATGCATGTAGTATATAAAGAGATGAACTCACTTCATTTGAAGTAACTTGCTAACTCTGGACAAGTTCAAATCTCTTATCTCAAGATAGGTTATTATTAGTAATTTCCTTATCTTTCTTAGTGCAAGAAACCTTAGTGTTCCAACTTGTTTAGATTTAGGTTTATCCTTAATCTTGTCTCCGCAACAAGATGTAAATTGTTAATTATTTATCAATAAACAATTTAGAAAAGTAAAATCTGTGTGTTTGTATTCAACCCCCCCCCCCCCCCCCCCCCTTTTACAAACTTGTATAGGCCTTCGGGACCAACATGGTTGTCAACCAAGGTCAATGACATGCAACCAACCAGCTGATGACACGTGTAAAGTGTATACTGACTTGCATTAAATGCATGCAGTATATAAAGAGATGAACCCACTTCATTTGAAGTAACTTGCTAACTCTGGACAAGTTCAATCTCTTATCTCAAGATAGGTTATTATTAGTAATTTCCTTATCTCTCTTAGTGCAAGAAACCTTAGTGTTCCAACTTGTTTAGATTTAAGTTTATCCTTAATCTTGTTTCCGCAACAAGCTGTAAATTATTAATGATTTATCAATAAACAATTTAGAAAAGTAAAATCTGTGTGTTTGTATTCAACCCCCCCCCCCCCCCCCCTTCTACAAACTTGTATAGGCCATCGGGACCAACAAGTGTATACTAAAAAAATTTGGGCCCTTACTTTTGTGGGCCCTGGGCGTGCGCCCGACCCGCTCTCCCCCTGGCACGACCCTGACTCCAAGTAGCATTTCAAAAAGCTAGCTTTATGGTCATCCAAACATGTACCCAAAAAATAAGCTAGCTTATAAGCTAGTTTTTTTTTGCCAAACATTTTCATAGAGGAAGGTTCAAACAAGAACCCTAACTATTTAAGAAAACAAGAAAACAACAAATCATGTGGAAAATCATATATGATTCAGCATCAACGGCCAAAAAAATGGACGCACGCGTGCGACTTTAGTCACGTCAATCATATATGATTTTGTACGTGAATGATATATAATTTTGTATTTACTCGGATGTTCTTGTGTTTTTCTAAAATTAACATTGTTCTCATATGAACCCACCTCTCTCTCTCTCTCTTTATATATATATATATATATATATATATATATAGACAGAAGGAGAGAGGGAGAGAGGGAGAGAGAGAAGATGATTAAAACGAGAACCCTAACTATTTAAGAAAAGCCGAGAACATCAAATAATATGCAAAATCACTTGTGAGTTTAGATTGACGGCAAAAATTAGACCCATGCAACTTTTCCCGCAACTGAAGTCGCGAGGCAAAGTCGCGTGAATCACATATGATTTTGTACGTGGATCATATATGATTTTGTACATTAATGACCGTTCCCGTGTTTTCTTAAGTAGTTAGCCACAATAAAAGAAATGGTTTTTACCCACAAAATTCACCAGGGAAATTCCCGCCGGTGATTACCCATGGATCACTTAGAAAATACCATTGCTTCGATAGAATCCACATGTATATATATATATATATATATATATATACATATATCATGACTGAAATCTTAACAAGTCCATGCATGTAAATGTTCGTGAAGATGGGTGAAAGAGAGGATTATGGTTGATAAATGCAATTGAAAGTGTATGGCCAGTTGCAGTTTCAATATCCATAATTAACGCTCAAGTGATTTATGGTCCTAAGTATCGTCAAGAAATCACAATGCAAATTGACTCAATACAACAAAGGAGGAAAAACGAGATCTAGATAGCGCATATTGAATAATCAAAAATACTGATTCACAACCTCTCTCGCACAGAAACAGACCTTCCTCAGCTCCTCAAAAGCTGAGTGAAGAGGATCAAAAGTGAAAAGAGGAAATAATAAAGCGATTCGAAGATCAGCGCATCATTCTAAGGCGTGATCAACTGCCTTCAGTTCCTCCTAAGTTCAGAATTTCAAAAGCTGAATACAAGGAACACCTCAGAGCTGAACGCCTTATCGCTGAAAGAAAGGAAACTGAAGAGAAAGACAGAGAATACGCGATCAAGCTTATTCAAGAATCTGTCAAAGACCCCAAGCTGAAACGTGTTCCCATTCAAATCCAACGAAAGCTTTGGGAAGAAGCCCAGAAGATCGTGGAAAAGAAAACTGAAGTTTCTCAGACCACCCTGATCTGGTGTAAAGAGAAAATTCACTTCAGATATCGTCCAGCGAAGATCAACAAGGTATTCATCTCTGGAAGAACCTCTATCGGAGTACCTATTGTTGACATCAAACTTTTCAGAGAAGATGGCAAATCTGAAACCTTTCGCGCTGACACTGTAAAAAAAGGTATGGTCTCTCTGAATGGCTGGAGATGAGGTTAGCTATCCAATCGTCACAATCTAAGTACAAGGATCATTTCGAAAAGCTGATAAACAGACAGATCGACTTGATATCTTCTTGTGTGGACATTCCTCCTCTTCCAGATCTTAAGCTGAAAAGAAAAAGGGCCTCTCCAAAGAAGAAACGTCAAGATTCAAACTCAGGTCCTGTCATACGAAATGAAACTGGAATTGGTTTCTCTCGCGCTGAAGTGCTTGGTCCTGACCCTGATCTATCTGCCCTTGACATTTCTTTACCACCATGTGAACTTTTCGTCCCTGATAAAGTCATCAGTAATCCTTATGGAATATTCTTTCTCGACTACGACGGACGTAAATGTTTTCAACGGATCGCTAAGCTTCCAATCACTCCAATCGAGCAGCTCAGAGATCTCATCTACTGGTGCGACTTCAGAAAAGACATTCAGGCACGACACCTAAAACCCTTGATCTTTCAAGAAGCGCTGAACAAAAGAAAACGAGGTGTAACGGTTCCTGACTGGATGATCCCCACTGAAAAGACCCTAGATGAACTTCTCATTAAGGAAGAACCCTTTGAATGCTGATATAATCTCCTTTTTCTCTATTGTATCAGTTATCCTTCTGTACTTGTAAATTATTTCGCTTGTACTTGTAATCTTTCTGTTCTTCATTGTAACCTAATTCTATATTTTAAAGAAAGATTTCAGCGAATGTACTTTACTCCATCTGTACTGAAAAGATCCCAGAAAACAGTAAGAGGGACAAATATTTTATGAGTTCTTTTTATCCTTATGTTTTCATTAAATAGCAATTTTCTTTGTTGCTATGTCATAATCAAATAGGGGGAGATTGTTGATCCAAACCCTCAGTGATTTGATAATGACCCTCTCTTAAATACTTAGTGAAAATTGTAAGTAAACAATATGTATCAGAGTTTCACTATCGCTGATAAGTACTAAGATCTTACAGTACCGCTGATAGGAACTCTCACTCTTTTAAATTAAACATTCAGCGAACACTGTTCATCATTAATGCTCTGAGTCTGTTCAGTCATTATGATTATCGCTGATAAGTTAGTTGTTTACTTATGATCCCTGAAGACAAGTTTCACGTCAACAAAGGTTCTACGCTGAAGTCGAAGATCAAGCTCAAGAACCAGCGACAAGTCTCCTAATGAACTGATGCGGATCAGCGAAGACTCAGATTTGTCCACTCAACGTGAAGTATCAAGTACAAGACTTCAGCTATCGCTGAACTTTATCATCTGCTGAATAGTAAATGATAATCGCTGAATCAACGAAAGCTGATCATGAAGTCCTCCGTACAAAGTACTTTTGTCTCAACCACCCTTGCACGACTCCGTACGAATTGTCAGAAAAGAACCTCCGAATATCTGAAATCGTACAACCACTCTGATACTACACTATTCATCCATACGGCTACTAAGGTTGTCAACCAAGGTCAATGACATGCAACCAACCAGCTGATGACACGTGTAAAGTATATACTGACTTGAATTAAATGCATGTAGTATATAAAGAGATGAACTCACTTCATTTGAAGTAACTTGCTAACTCTGGACAAGTTCAAATCTCTTATCTCAAGATAGGTTATTATTAGTAATTTCCTTATCTTTCTTAGTGCAAGAAACCTTAGTGTTCCAACTTGTTTAGATTTAGGTTTATCCTTAATCTTGTCTCCGCAACAAGATGTAAATTGTTAATTATTTATCAATAAACAATTTAGAAAAGTAAAATCTGTGTGTTTGTATTCAACCCCCCCCCCCCCCCCCCCCCCCCCCCTTTTACAAACTTGTATAGGCCTTCGGGACCAACATGGTTGTCAACCAAGGTCAATGACATGCAACCAACCAGCTGATGACACGTGTAAAGTGTATACTGACTTGCATTAAATGCATGCAGTATATAAAGAGATGAACCCACTTCATTTGAAGTAACTTGCTAACTCTGGACAAGTTCAATCTCTTATCTCAAGATAGGTTATTATTAGTAATTTCCTTATCTCTCTTAGTGCAAGAAACCTTAGTGTTCCAACTTGTTTAGATTTAAGTTTATCCTTAATCTTGTTTCCGCAACAAGCTGTAAATTATTAATGATTTATCAATAAACAATTTAGAAAAGTAAAATCTGTGTGTTTGTATTCAACCCCCCCCCCCCCTTCTACAAACTTGTATAGGCCATCGGGACCAACAAGTGTATACTAAAAAAATTTGGGCCCTTACTTTTGTGGGCCCTGGGCGTGCGCCCGACCCGCTCTCCCCCTGGCACGACCCTGACTCCAAGTAGCATTTCAAAAAGCTAGCTTTATGGTCATCCAAACATGTACCCAAAAAATAAGCTAGCTTATAAGCTAGTTTTTTTTTGCCAAACATTTTCATAGAGGAAGGTTCAAACAAGAACCCTAACTATTTAAGAAAACAAGAAAACAACAAATCATGTGGAAAATCATATATGATTCAGCATCAACGGCCAAAAAAATGGACGCACGCGTGCGACTTTAGTCACGTCAATCATATATGATTTTGTACGTGAATGATATATAATTTTGTATTTACTCGGATGTTCTTGTGTTTTTCTAAAATTAACATTGTTCTCATATGAACCCACCTCTCTCTCTCTCTCTTTATATATATATATATATATATATATATATAGACAGAAGGAGAGAGGGAGAGAGGGAGAGAGAGAAGATGATTAAAACGAGAACCCTAACTATTTAAGAAAAGCCGAGAACATCAAATAATATGCAAAATCACTTGTGAGTTTAGATTGACGGCAAAAATTAGACCCATGCAACTTTTCCCGCAACTGAAGTCGCGAGGCAAAGTCGCGTGAATCACATATGATTTTGTACGTGGATCATATATGATTTTGTACATTAATGACCGTTCCCGTGTTTTCTTAAGTAGTTAGCCACAATAAAAGAAATGGTTTTTACCCACAAAATTCACCAGGGAAATTCCCGCCGGTGATTACCCATGGATCACTTAGAAAATACCATTGCTTCGATAGAATCCACATGTATATATATATATATATATATATATATACATATATCATGACTGAAATCTTAACAAGTCCATGCATGTAAATGTTCGTGAAGATGGGTGAAAGAGAGGATTATGGTTGATAAATGCAATTGAAAGTGTATGGCCAGTTGCAGTTTCAATATCCATAATTAACGCTCAAGTGATTTATGGTCCTAAGTATCGTCAAGAAATCACAATGCAAATTGACTCAATACAACAAAGGAGGAAAAACGAGATCTAGATAGCGCATATTGAATAATCAAAAATACTGATTCACAACAGTATATAAAGGAGTAATAATCAGATATACGAGCAAATATCCAAGCGTCATGTAAATCGAGACGACAAGATTTAACGTAGTTCCATAATCGGGGTGACAATGTATTGTTGGATTTTATAACGTCTTGTATTTTATAACGTCAAAACACGCAACAGAAGTCAAAAAGACGTACTAAAGATGTTAACAAACATATAATAACATAAAGTTTGAACCGCCATATTGTAAAACAATTTTAGAAAAGATTAAAACTTTATCAAGTTCACAATACAGTAAAAAAACATAAGCTCGAAACTTTGTTAATCAAGAGGCATGTAAGTTAGACTTTAACATAAAGTAAACATGCATACATACATACATATATATATATATATATATATATGTGTGTAACACCCTCAAAATTGGAAAGATAAACTAAATAAAAACTTCGATCAAATAGGCAAATGAGGATAAATTCTTACTACAACCGTCCTTGAAATCACCTCAATGTTAAAAACGTAATAACTTCAACATTATCCATAACCTAAGTCATACACCAAGCCTACTGTTTGGGCAAAATTTCACCAGTCTCGACCACGATCAAACATTGAGAACATTTATTACACTTTCTCACAATAAAGTCAAGTCATAAACACTTTATCTTTTTGACCAAAGTTGAAGTCGAATGTTACTCGCGACACTCGACCGTCTTGTGAAACCTCACGACCTCGACCGACTAACGTATGATATTACTGTTACGTTTTTTCACTGTTTAATGCAGGGTCAATATCATTAATGCCCGACGACCGTAACCGACAGAAGCAATTACGAGCATTGAATGCGATGACCGTTGCGACCGTTACTCCTACATTCATGAAGGTCCATTAAAGCAACGATGACTATAAATAAGAAGATTACAGTCTCACTTGCACACATCTGATTTTGGAAGAACACTCGAAGCAAAGAATTCTCTCTCAACAGTTCGCTCACGACGCACGACTCACGACGCACGACGCATAGTTTTTACACACGACACACCAGTTTCTTACGCACGATACACTTGTTACTTTACATTTCAAGTCTTTACTTCATTTGTATTGTAATCATTGTACTCTCGACACCTGAAACATAAGGATATCGCCCCTGTTTGGCGATCATAGTGCAGCGACGACCCCCAAGATCATCCGCGGGTTTTTTCCTTGTTGAGGTTTTTCCCGCGTCACCAAAATCCTTGTCTCTTTTACATTTTCTGTCTTTATCGCACGGTTTGTCGTAAGATTCCTATTCTTTAGTTGTTAAGCTCCACAATCAACCTTAAGTTATCCTTCTGGATGATTTTTGTCATTAACAGTTTGGCGCCCACCGTGGGGCCCATCTAGAGAAAATCTTCGACAAACGTGTGTCCTACTAACGTTTCCTTGGAGTTTCCCTTATTTTCTTTTTCAGGAAAATGGCAGCCCATGGAAATCAAGAGCAGCTCATTGCCCAGATTTATCAGAAGCTGGAAGTAGCGCGAAATCAAATCAACGTCCTTGCTGATCAAAGTCGAAGGGCAGCAGAGGAGATCGCGCGGCTGAGAAATCAGAATCCCAATGGATCGTTTGGACCGCAGAATGGTCCTAGGCCATTCGTTCAGAATCCCGGTCCAGGATCGTTCGGTCAGAATCCAGGGTCCGCTCCATTCGTTCAGAATCCAGGATCCAATCCCTTTGTCCAGAATCCAGGACCAAGACCATTCAGTCAGAATCAGCAGCCGGGTCCATTCATGCAGAATCAGCAGCTGGGGTCGTTCATCCCAAATCCCCAGTTCGTGCCAATTCCTCCTCAACATCTGAGGCCACCTCCCATGAACAATGGGTCCCAACCGTACTTCGTCCTTTTCAACGGGGACGCTAATGGCTCGTCATACGGAAATGGTACCAGTTCGGGTGTTGATCCATTGACAGGCGCAAATTCCGATCCTAACGACCCTGTTGCCCAGCGATTGAAGATTCTAGAAGATCAGAACGAGCGTGTCCTGTCCTTGCTTGCTAAGCTACCCGGGGCAGTCGTGCCTGTCGACGTCGAGCCTCGCTCAGGGTATCAGGCGTCGCCTTTCATCGATAAGATCGCGACCGTTGACGTCGTGAAGAAATAAAACATCCCCACCTTCACACCCAAGTATTTGGGGGTGACCGATCTGATAGAGCATATCGTGCAGTATAAACAGCTCATGTGGATGGTCTCGATTCCGCACATGTACCAAGAAGTGTGTATGTGCAAGAGCTTTGGGGCGACCCTCACATGTCCTGCCCTCCAGTGGTTGATTAATCTCAAACCCAAATCCATCGGGTCGTTCGCCGAGTTGGTCAACTAGTTCTCCCAACAATTCACTAGTAGTCGCAAGATGGAGAAGCAGACCAGCGATTTGTACTATGTCGTGCAAAAAGCTGGAGAGTCGATCTGAAGTTATTTCGATAGATTCAACGCAGAGATGATCAGTGTTCGCAACTGTGACATCAAGACCACGATCGAAGCCTATAAACGCGGTCTAGACAACAGTTCGGGTTTGTACACCGATTTAACCAAGTATCCCCTAGAGAATTTTGAAGACGTCTGAGCTCGAACCCTAGCGTATATGAGGGTAGAGGACGACGCTGCTTTTCGTCGTAAGCACACTGATGACAAGAGGTCGTTGAGTGTGAGGAAGCCGGAGTTCAAGACAAAGGTCGTATCTAAGCCGGAGCCCGCGCGATAAATCTCGAACGTCCGATTCAAGACGAAAGCGGAGTTCAAGACCGCGACCAAATTCCCTCAGTACCCTAAGGTATCCTCCTACGGATTCAAAGGGACCACTAAGGACTTGGTCGAGGCACTGAACACCGTCCAGGCGACCATCCGGTGGCCGAAGAAGTCCGACCAAGCTGACGATAAGAAAGATAAGTTGAAGTGGTGCGACTTCCATATCGACCATGGTCATGCAACAGATGATTGCATAGCTCTAAAAAAGGAGCTAGCATATCATGTCCCGAAAGGAAATCTCAAGGATATCATCGACGATGTCGTCACTCCGGGTAACGACCATCGACCGCCAACTCCCGAGTATGCAAAGGTCGTCAACTGCATCACTGGTGGGTCCGACGTCTGCGGTCTGACATATTCCGCAGCCAAACGTCACGCCAGTCAAGCACCTGACTATCGACCTATCCCTCGTTCATCAAGACCAAAGGGAGATCTGGAGTTGGAAGCTATGAAAATCATGTTCGACCAAGACGACCTCGGTGACTCGTATCAAGAGCATCATGATGGATTGATCATTCAGCTCACAATTGGTAATTGTTTAACCCAACGAGTCTTGGTCGATGGAGGCAGTTCAGTGAACGTCATCTTCCTTGACACCATTAAGGCCATGGGAATCGATCGATCGGAAATCACCCGATGCTCGACAACCTTGGTCGGTTTCAATGGAGAAGCAACGAGTACCTTTGGAGAGATCACCCTGCCTGTTTATGCTGGAGGAATCAACAAGCAGACTAAGTTCAGCGTCATCGATTGCTCATCGTTCTATAACATCATCTTAGGTCGACCGTGGATCCATGAGATGAAAGTCGTTTCTTCGACGTACCACCAAACCATAAAGTTCCCTACGCCGTGGGGGGTTCAGGAGATCAAAAGTGAGCCAAAAGTCGCATGTGATTGCTATATGACCACCTCGAAGCCGCAAAAAAGTCGTGGGTAAAGATGTCTGTCGACTCTCGACCCTCGACAATCGAAGTATCTTACATGGATATAATGCAACACGTCTGGAAAGGTATGTCTTCTAAGTCCTTTTCTATCTTTCATACGATTTTTTACCACGACGATTACTAACTTAAGCATCGGAGGGTCGTTGGCTAGCCAATGACCAACCTCTGACATTATTTTATCGCAGATCGCACAACATAAGATTGCAAAGTCTACTACACGACTTTATTCTCGTAAAGTCGCATGACATAAGTGTTCACTTGATTATTCTATCACAGGGGCACACGACTTAAGTTTCGTCATACGATATAGTCGTACGTTCATCCAGGTCTAACGACCCCATGATCTGAGTTTCTTAACTTTGAAAAGTTTCGTGTTCTGAATGAATGCCTTGGTCGCAAGTACTTATGTTTGCCAACGTGATCTTAAAATATGAATGTCTTGTGACTTGTGTACTAGTCTTTATAATTACAATGGATGCCTAAGTCGCACGATTCCTTGTTTGTTCTATACTTAATGAATTTCACGGTTGGTATTATATTTACCCACGACATGTGTGAATCAAAATAAATGCACGAGTTCAACAAAAGGGTAAATTTCATTTACGAAACGAATGATTACATCTAAAGTGACTCGACCACCAACGGTCGAGCATTCAAAAACAAAGATAAAAAACTCTCTAAGGATTAGAAGGAGCGTCGGCAGCATCCTTGCCCGAAGCTTCACCCTGGAGGCCCTCGTCCACAATCTCTTCTTCCCCAGCCTCTTTCTCATCTTCAGAGTCGAGATCCCTATCGGTCCCGACCTTAGCTAGAAAGAAGGCTAGCTCCTCAGTTACGGACGCGAGGGGATTCTTCCCCGACAGATGTTGCCGCATGATCGCCGCCCGAGCTGTCAGACGAGCGATAGCAAAGGTCGATGCAACCTCTTCCTTAAGCTCTCTCACCTCCTTCTCCACGTCCTCCACCATAGACTTGGACTCCTCGACCTCTTTCTCCTTCATGTCCAAGGACACCTGCCTCCTGTCCAGCTCCTCTCTTTGGTTGGCAATCACAGAGAAGGATTTGTATGTCCAGGATTTACTCTTACAATCAATACAACAATGTATGAAACAGTAATTGAGAAGTAATATGATCAAGCCCAATTGTATTCAATTAAGAACAGAATTACAGATCTTAGAGAGAAAGAATCTCAAAGATTACAAAGAGAGAATACAAATATATTCGGGGAAAATCAGTTAGCAATGTAGTGCTAACTACTATATATACTGCAACGGAAGTATTAAAGCTACAATACAAATATGAATGACTAATAAGAACAATACACGTGTCCTAATTAGTTAACTAAACACTAAGGAAAGTATCTAGTTATAAGTTCTGAACAGGTAGTTCAGAACTTCTGAACGTTCTTCTGACAAGGCTTCTCAGAACTTTTGGCTCTACTTCTGACTCTTCTTCTCAAACTTTCAAAGCGATCCTTCTGAGCCTTCTTAGTCAGAACTCTGACCCTTCATATCAGAACATCTGAGTCTTCTCATCAGACATTTAACACTTAGTTTATTGACAAAACTCAGATCTAACAATCTCCCCCTTTTTGTCAAATAAACTGATATTTTGCATCATCCAAATCTTTCAAGGCAGGAGCAATTTTCTGTAAGAGCACATTTCTTTGATTAAGCCTTTTGTCGATCTTGTCAATAATTTCTTGAACAGTTTCAATCTGCTGAGTCATCACTTCCTGCGTTATGTTGCATTGCTTTATTTTCAACATCTTTTTCTCCAAATTATGCTTGATGAATCTCAAAGTTCCAGAGCAGTATTTTGCAGTCTCCTTTGCTCTGAAGAAGATCTCTTCACTCTTGTTTTTCAAAAAGACTCCCAAATCTGGATATTTAAGAACACTTCCGGTTTTCAACACCTGTTGGGTTTTGTCAGATAAACACATGGCCTTTGCAAATACAGAGCTATTTGAAAATCTGTATAACCATGCCATCTTAGGATGTAAAACATAGCTTCAATTACCACACTTCTTGCCTTCCTTTCAGTCTTATCTTTGCTTGATTCCATGAAGCACAACATACAATGTAATCTGTAGAAATCCACTACTGATAGCTTTTCAAAATCTGCATCAGTCAAATAGTATACTTTGCCATCTTCTCTCAAAACTTCAAAAGACAAGTATTCCATCTTTCTGAATTGTTTAACTTTTAATTCTCTGATCCCTGTGATTAGGAAATCTGAATATACAGCCTGTTTTGATTTCCCAAGACACCTTGATTTCTCTGCCAACCAGACCTGAGTCTCCTTTGGTCTATCATAATATACATTCAGAAATTGTATCTCTTTAGGCTTGAAAAACTCAGGTAGATCAAACTCAAGAAAGTATCCATTCAAATCAATTGACATCTCATCTTCTTTTGATTCAGATTGTTCAGCTTGATCAAGACTTGTTATTTGCACATTCTGAGGAGTTGTGTTCTGAACTTCTTCAACATCATCTGAAAGGATTTCATTCACTTCATACTCAGCAGGAAACACAAAATCATTGTGCAACATCCTTTTAGGATTAACCTCTGATAGTAACCATTCACCACATCTTCTGACTTTTCTTCTGAGATTTAATCTTCTTTCCACAGAGTTTACACATTTTTTCTTTAGATTTTCTCTTTCAGTAGCAACATCAACTTTCATTTCAGTTAGTAACCAACTCAAAGTTGCATCACTATACTTCACCAATTCCTTTAGTTTGAAAATTTCAAGTCTTCCTTGAACTGGATATGCAAACCCTTCAGTTTCCATTCCTTCATTTATAAATCCCTTCACATATACACCAAACCCTGAAATCATTGCTGGACATTTCAAGTTGCATTTCTCTTTTCTTCCTTCAATTGCCAATTGAAAATCATACATGTACATATTTCTGACATAAATCCCCAGAATTCTTCTGCACTCAATCTCTATCAAGGTTTCTTTAGTACTGGCAAAGAACTTAACTAGAAAGATCTGATCATCAAGAGTTAATCTGTGAAAATCAAAACTTGACATGGAAACCTTTGTACTTCTTTCTTTCAGTACTTCCAATCTAACAAACATCAGACCATTGAATTCTTCTGGTTTAAACATCAATACTTTCTCAATCTTCTTCTGAATGTGTAGTCTTGAATCAGGAATTCTGAATCTGTTTGAGGCTTCTGTATAAATCATCTGAGATCTGTTATCCATGAAGCCATCAATGTTGCTCTCCAATAGCTCATAATCTCCTTCTGTGTGATAGAGATTCTCATATATTTCGTCAGGAAAAATGTCATCATGAAATTGTCTAGCAAGAGGTACATCACTCAACTCCAGGATAAAATCACATACAGGCTCCTCCAAAATTTGCAAGTTAATCTTAGGAATCTCAATTGGTTTTCTGAATATATACTCAGAAGGCATAAAGTAATCTTCCACTCTCTCATATTCTTCTTCTGTATTCATCTCATCAGCATAGTTAAATCGAAACTCATGTTTAAATTTCTGAGAATAATCAATAGTTCTATCTTCTTCTCCCAATAAATCAATAGGTCTTATCAGTTTTACACTTTGTTGAATATTTTGGACATTAAGTGCTCTGAATAACTCATTTTGCATCCTTCTGATCAAATTCTCATTTAATCTTCTTTCTTCTGATTCAGAATCCATCACACTATCTTTATCATAAAGAACAATATCGGTACAAGTGTTGTCAACAATTAAACTTTCCACTGTTTCCTCTGATCTAAACACAGGTTCCTCAATTGCTTCAGTTTCATCAGAATTGATTTCCATCTCTGTGTCTAAATTCAATTCTTCAGTTTTATCTGAATCACCACCATCTCTGCTTTCCACCTCCATTTCCTCTGTATCTGAACTATCAATCTGAACTATCTGAGTTTCTGTATTCTTTGTACTGACTAAGTGCATATATGCTATTTCAAAATCCTCTATGCAAATGTCATCATCATAACTCAACCTTTGCCTTTTCTCCCCCTTTTGATGATCATGAGGTTCATTATCATCAAACTTTCTTTTAGAGTTCTGACCAGAAACACGTTCAGGTTCAACTTCTGCAAGTGGAACAAGATCAAGAGGTTTTGAAGTAGAAGCCATAGATACACTCAGTGCTTTCAAGACGGGTTCCTGCATACTCTGCATTTGTTTCAACAGATCTTTTTGAAATTCAGACCAAGGATTCCTTCACAGTATCTATTTTAGTTTCAACATATTTCAACTTACCCTCCAACATATCTTTTAATCCTGTCACCTCAGCCTTCAAATCATCCACCTTTTTCTCCAATTTTTCAACCTTTTCCCCCATCACCTTGTTTTGATTCTGAATATTTTCAAATTCAGAATGGTCTAACTGTGAACCTGAACCAACAGATGGTCCAGTTTTCATGTGCCCAGGGGGCTCATGGCCTGTAGATAACACAAAGTCATCTTGTGCAACAGATGTACGTTTGAATGAGGCTTTTGTAATGTTCACCTCACCAGGACTTCCATCCAATCCTCGACACCCAATATTAGGTATGTCTATGAATGTTGTGTCAGGAATACGAAATTCCTGATTTGTGCGAGTGTTAGAAGGAATTTCAGGCTCAAATTGAATAGGACTGTGATATTCAGACTCAATGTGTTGAAAAATAGGTTGGGATTTATCACCTCCCTCCAAATGAGTTTGGGATGGTTCCCCTGAGTTATGTGAAACAGTAGCATGTTGAAATGCTTCTGAGTGGGTATGGATGGGTTGTTCAAGATCCACCACTAGGTCCATGGTGTTTGTTTCAATGTTGGACACCAAGAAATGTGAACCAACAGCAGTTGTGGTTACCTGGTTAAGATTAGCTGGTTCAGAGGCATCTCTTTCTGTTTGAACCTCTGTTGATAATATCTCATCCTCACCACCCTCATTCTGTTTTTCCTCACTTGTTCTAACCAAGCTCTCAGAATTTTGCCCCTCATTTCTCTCAGAATGTTCACCCATTTGAACATCCTCCCCCTCTCTTACTGGACTAGACCCCTCACCTCACTTCTCTGGTTGGTCCTCATGGGTAGGGATTTGAGGTATTTCAATTACCATTGAGGTGCAATATGCTTTTAAAATCTCACTCTCCCTTGGTATGTAATTCCTAAGTGATTTTGGTAACAGTTTATGATTAGGATAATTCTCAAGTTTGGTAACAGAAGACATCTTACCCAAATAGAAAGTAGGACCATGCTGTTCATTTGATCTTCTTGAAATGGTTCTGTTTTCTTGCATTGCAAACCATGTAAAAATCTGCCAATACCTTATGTAAGGTATGTATGCCAGAGGAGTATCCTTTGTCTTCTTTTGAATAGCTTTCTGATTTTTCTCAAAAGTATTCTTCATGTCTTCCCAAAGTATAGCAGTATAATTATAATGCCTATTCCTCAATAAACCCTGAAAGATCTGAAGAATCTGTTTTGAACCTTGATCTGCTGAGCTATTTTTCCATGACAAACACTTATTCACCACGTGAAAGAAACAAGTCCAAATAGGTGGCAATTTGTTCCTTTTGAACAAACTAAGGGTTCTCAATCCTTCATTATATCCTAATCTCATAAACTCTGCAATTAACTCTTCTGTTAATGGTGAGTCTTCAAAATCTATCCTTCTTTGTACATCATCTTTTTCTGGAAGATTCAGTATTTCTCTTAGTGCAGCGATTGATAAGGTAATTGTGACTCCTCCAATTTCGGATACAAACTTGTTGTCTTCTAACCTAAGATGTTTCCACCATTGTTGAATATACTGAACAGGAACTGTTTTTTTCCTTGTAAACCACTTTCTGTAAGGATGATATTTGAATAACTCCATGATGATTCTGTGTTCAGGCTTAAATCTACTTTCCTCAAATAACAAAACACAATTGTTTTCTGATAATTTCAACCATTCTCCTTCAGGAACAACCTTTTCCACTAAGATTGGTCTATTCGACATAATCGACCCTGCAGCACTCTGTTCATGTTCAACATTTATATTTACCTCATCTGCATTTCCTTCTGATTCAGCCATTTGTTCATCTTCTTCATTTATTTCATCATCCCTTATTGCTTCTTCCTCAACAGCTCTATTTTGTACTTCATCATTATCCGAATCAGATGAATCCATCAAAGACATAGTAGAATGTAGAGAAATTAGACCACTTCTTCGAAATCCAGACATGATTTAAGAAGAAAACAAACTCAAAGAACTCTGGATTGATTCGTATCTCACTTTTCGCTCTGGAATTTGAAAGAATTGGAAATAGGAATTTGAAGACCTATTTAAAATTCGCGAAGCTGAAAGGTTTGACGGAAAAGCGAAATCAATGTTATAACGGAGTCAACACATTTGAAATGCCACAGAGGATTTAAATGAAATGCGTGGCATAATCAACCAAATATGAAGCTGACACGTGTTATTGGATAGAATATTGACTCAAGTCAAAGATCTGAATAACACGCTCAGAAGATTTGATTTTCCTTTATCAGATATCTGATTGTTCTACTCAGAGTTCTGATCCCATTATTCAGAAGAATTTTACGTTGTAACAAAAATTTATTTAAAATCAACTTCTGACAGATGTAAAACTTTTGATTATTCAGAAGAGGTTTGAACAGATAGAAACACATTTTATCATCAGAATTCTGTTCATAGAATGATTATTTTAAAAAAATCATTTAAACTCTTATATCTGAATATGAAAATGTTTGAAATTCAGATATAGTTTGAACAAGATAAAAATTTTATCATTAAAAAGCTTGTTCTTCTTAGAATGATTAGAGATAATAAATGACAACAAACCTTTTAAGCATCATGAAATAATTTCCAGAAGATATTCATGCTCCCCCTTGATTTTAACATGTATTTAACCAAATATGATACATAAAGATGAGATAAAAAGATAATAGAAAAGACATAATCCACACATTTGAAGTATTTGTTTTTCTCAAAAAAATGAATTCTTGAAAGTTAGATTTCTGAAGTATTGACTCAGAATCTCCGACCTTAAGACTCAGAAGGTCTGAACTCTAGACTCAGAATTTCTAAACTCAAGATTCAGAAGTTCTGAACTTAAGACTCAGAAGTTCTGCTCACAAGATTCAGAAGTTCTGATCTCAAGACTCAGAAGTTCTGAACTTAAGAGTCAGAGTTTCTGAACTTAAGACTCAGAGTTCTGAATACACTACTCAGACAATTGTACTTAGAAAAATTTATCATTTTTAAGAAACACAAATATTTTCAATTTGTCAGATTAAGCATACCTATTTTACATATGAGAAAAGAGAACCTTTTGTGATCAAGTGGCTTTGTGAACAAGTCAGCCAATTGATACTTTGTATGCACAAAGTGCATCTCTATAGTTCCTTTTTCCACATAGTCTTTTATAAAGTGATACCTCACATCTATGTGTTTAGTCTTTGAATGTTGAACAGGATTCCGAGTAATAGCAATTGCACTTTCTGAGTCACAATAGATGGGAATTTTGTTGAGCTGATATCCATAATCCATGAGTTGTGTTCTCATCCACAAAGTTTGAGAGCATGAAGCAGCAGCAACAACATATTATGCCTTAGCAGTTGAAGTAGACACACAATTCTGTTTCTTTGATGCCCAACTCACTATCTTATCCCCCAAAAAATGACAAGCACCAGAAGTACTTTTTCTATCCAACCTACTTCCTGCATGATCAGCATCAGTGAAAGCAGTTAATTTGAAATCAGTTTCTTTTGGATACCATAAACCTAGATCAGGTGATCCTTTGAGATATCTTAAAATCCTTTTGACAGCCAACATATGTGATTCTTTTGGGTTAGATTGAAATCTAGCACAGAAACAAGTAGAAAACCTAATATCTGGTCTACTTGCAGTTAGATAAAGTAACGATCCAATCATGCCTCTATAGAGTTTGGTATCTACTGAAACTCCTTTGATATCAGCATCTAACTTTATGTTTGTTGCCATTGGAGTTCTCATAGAAGCACAATCAGACATTTTGAACTTTTTCAGAATATCTCTGACATATTTTCCTTAATTTATAAAAATACCCTTTGGTAATTGTTTGACTTGAAGACCAAGGAAAAAATTCAGCTCACCCATCATGCTCATTTCAAATTCAGATGACATGATTTTAGAAAAATTATCACATAATTCTGGACTGGTAGAACCAAATATTATGTCATCAACATAAATCTGAATAAGAATTAAATCATCACCTTGTTTCTTTAAAAACAAAGTTGTGTCAATCATACCTTTCTTGAAACCTGAAACTAATAAGTGTTGAGTAAGAGTGTCATACCAGGCTCTTGGTGCTTGTTTTAGACCATATAAATCTTTGTCTAAAATATAAACACGATCAGGAAATTCTGGATCAACAAAACCTTCAGGTTGATGAACATACACCTCTTCATTAAGTTTGCCATTTAAAAAGGCTGATTTGACATCCATTTGATACACCTTGAAATTTTTGTGTGCAGCATAGGCCAAAACTATTCTGATTGCCTCTATTCTTGCCACTGGTGCAAATGTCTCATCATAATCAATTCCCTCTTGTTGGCAGTATCCCTTAGCAACCAATCTTGCCTTGTTTCTGATAACAACACCTGACTCATCCTTTTTGTTTCTGAATACCCATTTAGTTCCAATAATAGATTTACCTTCAGGCTTTGGAATGAGTCTCCAAACTTTATTTCTTTCAAATTGGAGCAATTCCTCTTGCATTGCTGAAATCCAATCTGGATCCTCTAGGGCTTCATTAGCTTTCTTTGGTTCAATCG
Organism: Saussurea involucrata; assembly: GCA_033807775.1. NCBI lineage: Eukaryota > Viridiplantae > Streptophyta > Magnoliopsida > Asterales > Asteraceae > Saussurea > Saussurea involucrata. The sequence continues at coordinate 93,791,056 of CM066314.1, forward strand.
TACTTAAGAAACCAGCAAACATTGCTTCATTTGCTGTAGCTGATCTGGTCTTTACTCCTGCTGATGGATCACCTATTACTTGATGATATGGATGATTTTTAGTCCATTTATTTGCACTGGGAAGCACATCAATCTCTGAAAAGTTATTGTTTGTATCATTCTCATCAATAATTGCATGTAATTCTGAGTTGTCCCCTTGTTCTGATACATGTATAGGAGATGTATCTAAGTTTGGATTCTGAGCAATGAAGTCAGAATTCTGAGTGGCTTGTTCAGAGTTCTGAACACAAGGATCAGAATTCTGAGTACAAGGTTCAGAATTTTCACCACTTGTATTTATCAGATTTGGACATTCTTCAGATGGACCTTTGTCAGAAATTACAGTTGATTGAACTATTTCTGGAGTTCTATTTTTCATCTCTTTTACCATCTTTGGGTTTTCATATTCTGCATAAGAATCAGAAATTAGTTCTAGAAAAGCATCCTTAAACAATAAATTGAGTTCTGAACAAATAGGATTAGAGTTTGTATCAGAAGTCATATTTGTCTTGTTCTGCATGAGTTCTAAACTGTCTTGTTCAGAAATCTTCATTCTGGCTTCATCAAATGTTACATTGATGCTTTCCATCATTCTCTTGGTTCTTCTATTGTAGATTCTGAATGCTTTGGAAGTTAGTGAATAACAAACAAAGTATCCTTCATCTGCCTTTTTATCAAATTTGGCAAGATTTTCTCTGTCTTTAAGAACATAGCATCTGCAACCAAAAACATGAAAGAATTTGATTAATGGTTTTCTTTTATTTATCAGTTCATAAGCAGTCTTATTTAATCTTTTATTGATTAAAGTTCTGTTCTGTGTAAAGCAAGCAGTTGCAATTGCTTCAGCTCATAGTGTTAAATCCTAAATCTAGCACAAAGTAATGAACAAGTGTAGAGAGAATCTAGAGAGCAATCTTGTCATCCATATATTGATTTCAAAGTATTACAAAAGGTTTCTAAAAGATTACAAAAGCTTTTGAAGTGTTTTGAAGTGTTACTAACAAATGGTCTAGACAAGCCTATTTATACCCATAACATACAAGGTATAAAGGCATTCACAATACTGTATAGACTCATACAGTACATTTACTTTACAGTAAATCTTGAATACAATAATGCTCTAACAATCTCCCCCTTTGGATTCAAGATTTAAAAAAATATGACAGCAGTCTTCAGCTCTTTGTAAAGTCAATCTTCTCAAACAGACACTCTATCAAACCATCTTCAAATAGCTTTATCTCCACTAGTTCACGGCGAACTATATGCTTTGACACTCTTTAAGAACTCAGCTTTGAAGAATCTTCAGACAAACATGAAAAATCATTGTCTTTTTCTTTGAAAAGTCAATCTTCTTCAATAAAATCTTCAACAGATTGTCTTCAAGTCTTGAACATGAAATTCCGATCTTTGTATAAAACCATCAATTCGGAACAAGATGAATCAGAAACGATTAGAGTTTGGATCAGAAATATGTGAAACCATCCACATTGTTGAACTTTTAGGTGTAAGCGCATTCCGATAACCACTCAGAACTAAGATAACCAAATTCAGCAACATTTGGACTTCACATGATCCTTCTCCCCAATCTTCAGTCTTTGTTCACGAATCTTTGACTTGAAATATCTTTGATTTGAAAGTTCTTTGACATGAAATTGAAATTAAACTTTTCTCCCCCTTTTTCGATGATGGTGAGCATCGAAAACCATTTTCAATTTCAGTCGTGTCTTTGAGTATTGCTAACAATCTCCTCCTTACAGAATAACCTTGCTCCCCCTCAAAATAAGAATTCTGGAGCAATTTATTTTCTCCCCCTGAAAGTATGCATATATTTCAATAACGTACAGTATTTGAAATTGTAGCACAAATTTTAAAACAAATTTACACAAGGAAAATAACATTCATTGAATTTTATTTTATAACTACAAACATTTGATCATTTGAAAACTTAACAAAAGAAATTCAACTTAATGAAATTTAACAGATTTTTCAATCAAATGAAATCAAATGCATGTGTTTGGATTCAAGAACAAGTCATCATTGTATATCAAGTTAAAAAATGTTCAGTTTCAACCCCTTTATTAAATCTATTTGGTGTGCTAACATGCGAAATATGATTAGCATCAAGCGTATGCAATTCTTAAACATATTAGAATACTTTGCTCTACTCACACTATGTGTCCAAAATCAGAATTTCATAAATTTACAGGTTTATCGCGACTTTGTATTTTCCCAAGTTTCAAGAGATGTGTGCTCATTGGTATCTTTTGATTTTGTGCACATTGACATCTTTTGATTTTGTGCTCATTGGCATCTTTTGATCAAAAAGTTTAGTAAGAATAAGATACACCGTTAAACATGACTTTCTATCTGGTTCTATAGCAGGATTTGGGTCAGCAGATCCCAGACCAGTTGGCCTTAGGTGCTAGGTGACGAGCACCCCTTAGAACTTAATTTCCCAAACCAGAAAGGCCACATCGATATATCTTAAACCCATTTGTACCAGTAGAACATGGCTTTCTATCTGGTTCTATTGCAGGATTTGGGTCAGCCGATCCTAGACCAGTTGATCTTAGGGACTAGGTGTCGAGCACCCCTTAGGACTTACTCTCCCAAACCAGAAAGGCCACAGGCACAAACTTTCAAACTAAATGATATTCTATATAAGTTCGAATTTCCATCACAAAATATGAATGATATCTCAATCACTTGGTTCTTAATCATAGTGCTTCCCCCATATTTTCGTTTCCATTCATCATTCTGATAAATAGGCTTTTTGAGCATTATATTCTATATAAGTCCAGATTCACATATCTTTGAGCATTCAGCATAATTTCATTCATGTTTTGCTGACCTTTCGATTTATTTTAGAGGTGAAAATTGAAACAAATCTAACTCAGATAATACAAAGATTCTTGAAAAAAACATCTTTTAGCACGCATTTAATTCATTGAATGAAAATTGAAAATTGCATCTCATTGAATTAAATTTGTAAAGATTCAAGTTTTCAAATCAGTAGAAACAAATATAATCCAATGTTACCTTTTGCCACGTTCCTTGAAACAAAAATATATAGCAGTTAAGGATATTACCTGAGAAGTGTGAGTTCTAAACTGATTTGTTTAGAAGTCTTAGTCTTTAAAGTACGGGTCCTGAACTGAGTTGTTCAGAAGCCATTGTCGTTGAAGCACGGGTTTTGAACTGATATGTTCAAAAGCCATTGTCGTTGAAGCACGGGTTTTGAACTGATATGTTCAAAAGCCATAAACATTGAAGCACGGGTCCTCTTTACTCCCCCTTAATGGTACAAGTAATCTTCTTCCGAGAGTTCAACACTTTGCTTCTAAATCTGCAAAAACAGATTAAGTAGATTTTGGTACCCAACGTGTCTTGGGTCCTGGCTTGTTAATCGGAGCTCTATAGGAAGGAAAATGATAAGTACCATACCAATATTGAACACTCTCATTTTTAATAAGATCATTAGTACCACAATAAGAACAACAAAAATTCTTTTGTGCTAACCTGATTAAATGATTTGCGGAATAGAATGAATCAGGATTAGCAAAAGATTTAACTTTCAGATTAGTGTTTTTGTTGGGAACAGAGGATTTTGGCTCACCTTTTTCAGTAGACGTACCTTTTACTCTCCATTGCATGTTGACTTTCTTATATGAAGGAAGATCAGCATATTGATACTTGGAAGAATTATCCACCGAGTGGACATAGAATAGATTAGAAGGACGAATCAGACATTCTGAATAGCATTTGGATTTGTTAAATGACTTCACTTTGTAAGATAAGTCATTACGTTCCTTGGTCACCAAATCAAGCTTCTTCTGAATATTAGACTTGACCCTCTTCTCTTTCATGATGTCGGTCGATAATGCAGCCAAATTCATTGTCAATTTATGAATTTCCTGCCGAAATATCTTCCTTTCTTTAGAAAATTCGTCTTTAACGCACCTAGCCTGAAAGTCAGCTTTCTTCATCTTTTCTAGCTCTTGACTTTCTTTATCTAGCTCTTGTCTTTCCTTTTTTAAGTCCTTTTGAAGATCAGAAATTTTCTTTGACAGTTTCGCATTCTTCGCTTCAAAGCTTTTCCTTTCTTTTTCATACTCGACCCTTTCCTTCTCCAACTTCTCCTTTTCAAGAAATAAAACTTTCTCAAAGTCAGAAACTTGTTTTGAAAGTTTTATGCATTTCAGTTCAAGTACTTTCTTTTCTTCAAAAACTTTCTTTTCTTCAAAAGAAAAATTAGACAGTTTTCTCTTTAGATCGTCATTTTCACTGTCCAAACGCTTTTCTTTATCTTGAACTTCTTTTAATTGAGCATGTATCTTTAAGGTCCACTTCACTCTCCTTTCTTCTCTTCTCTTCAAATCGACATTTTCTTTTTGAAGAGTTGTTACTTTCTCTTGAAGATTCTCGATTTGATCGTGCAGACTTGAGTTGTCTTTCTTTGTTTCAAGATCTGCAATATAAACTTCAAGATCAGTTATTCTTTTAGTAAATTTAGCATTTGAAGAAGAAATGTCTAAAATTTGTCTTTTCAGATTAACATTTTCTTCTTCCACTGCTTTATTTAAAATAGGAGTTGAAGAATTTGAAGCATTATCTTTAACAGGAGTTTCTGATATAGGAGATGTTTCTGATAAAATAACTTGTTGCAAAATTCCATTATTTGCCTTAGCTTTTTCAAGTGGCTTTGGAGGTGTTTTTGTTATTATGACTTGTTGCAACACTTCATTATTTGGTTTAACAGATACATGTGAATTAACAGATGTTTCTGTTATAATGACTTGTTGCAACTTTACATTTGGTTTAACAAAAACTTTTGCAATTGGAGGAATCTCCTTTTTCAGAGTTTGCTTCAAATCTTCACCACTGCTTTTAACAATAACTTGTTGTAAAACCATTTTGAATATTGCTAGAAATTGATCGTTCAGAAGATCAAGCAGACAGTGTATGAAAATACACAAAAAAAATATATAAAAATTTTTCTTGAAAAGCTCTTACAGTGTATGAAATACACTATAGAAAAAATTTCGGGATAAAAAAATTTCTCAAATTTTTTTTTTTTTTTTTTTTTTTTAAATTCACAATAATTCGGATGAGTAAGGGTTCGAATTCAACGAATTTGGATGAAGAAGGGTTCGAATTCACTCAATTCGGACTTAACTTGGTTCGAATTCAATGAATTCGGATGCTTAAGGGTTCGAATTCAATGAATTCGGATGCTTAAGGGTTCGAATTCTATGAATTCGGATGCTTAAGGGTTCGAATTCTATGAATTCGGATGCTTAAGGGTTCGAATTCAACACTTGGAAAATTTAATCAACTCAATTCGAATCTAACACAGTTCGAATTCTCCTCAATTCGAATCTAACACGGTTCGAATTCTCCTCAATTCGAATCTAGTTGGGTTCGAATTCAATCAATTCGAATCCTTCTTGAGTCGAATTCTACACTTGTATTTCCAAGAACACTCCGAATTCTTCTTTGAATGATCCGAATTCACCAAGAATGATCCGAATTCACCAAGAATGATCCGAATTCTGCACTTCGAACACGAAAATCACTAAATCAGCCATAACTTTTTCAATTCTTGATCAATTGATATGAAATTTGCACAGATTTGTTCGAAATTTGATTCCACACACTTTCTTAGTTAATCACAAATCCTAATTCGATCAATTTAATCGAATTTTGATCCAAAAATAGTAGAAAAAGTTTTCGAACAAAAATGATATAAAATGATCAGATCTGCAAATTCTGTGCAGATTTTGGTGTTGATCCAAGAATTAAAGATGTTCAGGAATCAAATCCGAGTGCAATGATGTCAAGAATCAATCCAAAAGATCAAAAATTAAAGAAAAGATGAAATCTGGATGAATAGTAAATGAAGAAGGGTTAGAATTTTTGATGAACAGTGATGAATAGTGATGAACACCCAATCCGAATTCTTCAGCTTTAGTGTAAAAAATCTTCAATTTGGTCTTCGATCTGCTTGAATCTTCTGTTTAGCTCTGATACCAATTGATAAATCCCAAATCTCTAGCAATAAGATATGAATGTAGTGAGAGAGAATCTAGAGAGCAAATATGTCATCCATGTATTGAGCTCAATTCGGATGCTCAATTCGGATGATCAATTCGGATGCTCAATTCGGATACTCAATTCGGATAATCAATTCGGACTTGATAGATTTCGAAATCCTCCAATTCGAACTTAACAGCGTTCAAATTCACTCAATTTGGATGTACTAAGGTTCGAATTCACTCAATTCGGATTATGTTGAGTGCGAATTCACGCAATTCGAATGTAACTGGATTCGAATTCACTCAATTCGAATTTACTTAGGTTCGAATTCACTCAATTCGAATGTAATAGGGTTCGAATTCTCTATGATTGTTCCGAATTCTCTTTGAATGATCCGAATTCACCAAGAAGGATCCGAATTCTGCACTTCGAACTTCAAAATCACTTAATCTGCCATAACTTCTTCAATTCTTGATCAATTGTGATGAATCTTATATCAAATTGTTCGTAATTGAAATCTGCACACTTTTCCTGTTGATCACAATTCACAATTCGATCAATTTAATCGAATTAAGATCCAAACAGTGAACTTGAAGTTTTTGAAAAAATATTCAAGAATCGATCAGATCTGTCAATTCTGTGCAGATTTTGATGTTTATGCAAGAATTAAATGTGTTCAGAATCCAAATCCGAGTTGAACGATGCAAAGAAATGATTCAAAAACTCAAAATCTAGAAAATCTTCATGTCTGAATGTTAAGACTTCAGATGAACAGTAAACTTTTCTTGGTCCGAATTCTTGATGAACAGTGTAAAAATTCTTCAATTTGCTCTTTAATCTGCTTGATTCTTCTGTTTGGCTCTGATACCAATTGATAAATCCCAAATCTCTAGCAATAAGATATGAATGTAGTGAGAGAGAATCTAGAGAGCAAATATGTCATCCATGTATTGAGCTCAAAGGATTACAAAAGGTTTCTAAAAGATTACAAAAGCTTTTGAAGTGTTTTGAAGTGTTACTAACAAATGGTCTAGACAAGCCTATTTATACCCATAACATACAAGGTATAAAGGCATTCACAATACTGTATAGACTCATACAGTACATTTACTTTACAGTAAATCTTGAATACAATAATGCTCTAACACATAGGAAGGTTGGAAGATTTGAATAAGCCAGCATGGTTCTTGCAGCTTCAACTAGAGTTCTGTTTTTCCTTTCAACAACACCATTTTGTTGAGGAGTTCTGACAGCAGAGAAATTATGAGAAATCCCAGAACTTTCTAAAAAATTCTGAAGTGTCTCATTTCTGAACTCTGTTCCATTATCACTTCTGATTTTTTGAACTGGAAGTTGTAAGAGAACTTGAATTCTTTTGATAAAGTTTATCAATGTAGTAGCAGCTTCTGACTTAGCCCTCAAGAACTTAACCCATGTGTATCTGGAATATTCATCAACAATTACAAACATGTATTTCTTTCCTCCCATAGATTGAACTGGAATTGGACCACAAAGATCAGTATGAATCATTTCTAATGGTGCTTTGAAAGATGAGTCCATTTTTAATTTGTGAGAACTCTTTTTCATCTTGCCCATTTCACAAGCTGAGCATAATGATTATTTTTCAAATTTAATCTTTGGTAGACCTTTAACCAGATGTTTTACCACAAGATTATTAAGATCTTTGAAATTTAGATGAGAACATCTTCTGTGCCATAACCAGCATTCATTTGCAGTTGAATTTGATAAAAGACAAACATGATTTACTGTTTGTAATTTTGAAAAGTTAACCATAAATAAATCCATATGTCTTTTGGCCCAGAAGACTTTAACATCCTTTTCAGTTAAAATCATGCAACCTGTTATTTGGAACTTGATTTGACAAAGACTGTCTAAAAACTGACTTATGCTTAAAAGATTATGTTGTAATCCTTCAACATAAAAAACTTTTTGAATTGTCAGATCTCCTTTTGTTAAATCCCCATAACATTTAACTTGACCTTTGCTGTTATTTCCAAAGTTTACTGCTCCTCCAGCCTTTTCTGTGAAGTTTGATAGAAAAGACTTCTGACCTGTCATGTGTCTTGAAGCTCCTGAATCTAAAAACCACACATGACAGCCCTGCAACAACAGTCAGTTAGTTTTAGGTACCCATTTTGGAATGGGTCCTTCTTTGTTAGCTTTTTTCATTTGATTTAACAAAAGTGCGTTTTACTTTCCATTCAAAATCTTTCTTTAAACACCATTTGCCTTGCACTTTTATGAAGTCAGAACATTTTTTGTTCACAAATTTATTCAATTTCTTCTTGAGAGGTGTAACTTTTGATTTTGCAATGTTTTCAACTTTCTTTTCTTTCACATTTCTCACTTTCTCATACTTTTTTTTACTTTAACTTGATGATTCACTTCTTTTATCTTTTCTTTTCTCTGAGTTTGAGGAACAGAATCATTCTTCTTTTCTGTATTCTGAATATCTTTTCTTATGAATGAAACAGATGTTATTGTTATTGAACATTTCTGAGAATATTGAAAAAATCACTTTTACATTGAACACAAGTCAGATTTTTCTGTGCAAGTAACAACAAGTCTGTACCATAAGTCCTTTCATTTTTATTTCTATTATTCAAAGTACATGTACATTTATTACAGAAACTATGAGCTTTTGGTACATAATCATAATTCAATTCAGTCTTCTCAGGAACTCTTTTCAGATCATCTTTCCTTTGGCTTTCCTCTTTTTCTGGAAAATTCAACTTTTGTTTGTTAGAAAATGAATTAGATGATTCACCTTTTTCATATGTACTTGATTTATTAAAGAATTTAGCATTTTCTTTTAGAGCATTAATCTTGAACAGATCATATTCAGCTTTCAGTTTCTCAAGCTCTGTTATTTTCTGACTAAAAATATTCTTTTCTTTTAAAGCATTTTTAAGATCAAAATCCAAATCACATAAGTCATTTTCAAGTTCATCATAAGCTTTCCTTAAGTCCTCAAGTTCTTGACTTACAAGATTAAATCTCTTTTCAAGTTCTAGAAAGTCTTCTCACTTTGTTTCAGAATTTTCAGTTGACTCAGAATTCTGACTCTTTGAATCAGAATTCTGATTAGTAGACTTAGATTTCTGACCTTCAGAATCAGAAGACTGATTAGAACAATCAGAATTCTGATTAGAAGACTCAGATTTCTGACTTACTATTTCAGAAACCTTATTAGTATCAAATATACTTTCTATGTCAGAATAAGAAAAACTTTGTTGTTTATTTTTGTAGCTGACATTTAAAGATTCATATTTGAATTTGGTATCATTGTATTTTGGTTTCTCTTCTTTTGGTTTAGAAATTTCTTTCTTATCTTTTTCTTCTGAAACATCTGGTTTTTCTGTTTTTAACTCAGAAACTATCTCTTTGGGCTTTTTAGAACTTGATTTCTGTAAGTTGTCAGAACTTGTGATGGAACTTGCAGGTCTTATAAAGGCATCAACAACTTCTGGAGTTTTTGGTTTGGGAACATGAAGCTTATCAAAATCATACAAGTTTACTGGAGCTCTTTTTAAAACAACATTTTCTTCCAATCCCAATCCCTTCTTTGGATTATAAAATCTTGTATCTTTTACATTGCTTGTAAGAAGATTTAATGTTTGCTGAGTCTGACCTCTTTTCAAGTTAAGATCTTCTAATTCTTTGATTTTGGTGTATAAATTCTTTCTTTCCTCAAATAGCATATTAAACTTTATTTGTAAATCACCCTTTTCATCCTTAACTTTTGAAAGCTCAATTTTTAATTCAGAAAGATTTTTCATCAACTCAAAATTTTCAGTTTCTCAATCTCAGATTCCTCAAATTGTTCTTTTATTACTTCTTTTTCAATTCTGAATTTGTTAACTAAATTTCTTTCTCCTTTAATTTGTTTTCTTAGTTTAACAAATTCAGTTTTCATTTCACCAATCTGTGTCATTAAGTCTATTTCAAGTGCAGAATGTACCTCAGTAGATGACTCAGAATCAGCATCTTCAAAGTCAGAATCATCCTCATTCTTCATCTTTGCCATATAACTCTACATCTGTGAAAAGTTTATGCAGTCATCTTCATCTGACGTGTAGTACAACCAGTTTTCTTGTTAAGCTAACAATGCCACTTTATCATCTCTTTTCTTCGCCAGCTGAGCCTTTTTGGTATAGTACTCATAATCTTTCACAATTTTCACTTTGCAATCCTTTGCAAAGTGGCCAGACTTTCCACACTTGAAGCACAGATTCTTCTCTTTTCTTTCTTCCTTCTCTTCTCTATTTTCTTCCCTTCTTTCTTCCTTCTTTTCATACTTACTTTCTCCTCTCTCTTCTCTTTTCTTGAAATCTGAACTTGCCCTGATATTTTCCTTTTCCATACCTCTTGTTGAAAGTATTAGTCAACAAGGCCAACTTTTCAGCAATTATTTTTATATCCTCATCTTCTTCTGATCCCTCTTCCTTATCAGACTCCTCCAGACTTGGTATCTCAGATAGATATGCTGCCTTCTTGGGTGTTTTCACACTTTTGGACTTTGACAGAAAAGCTAATTGTTCTGCAACATTTTTCTTTTCTTCAACCACAATCTTAACAGAGTCCTCATGCTGGTTAAGAACACAAAATAGATCATTTAGATCTTCTTCACACATATCCTTATTCATTTGTAGACTTATAGCAAATGATGACCATTCAGAGTTTAGACTGTTCAGAAATTTGTAATTAATTTTTGGCTTTGTCTTTTTCAGTCCATTCCTTCTCAAATCATTTAGTATAGTACAAAATTTACTATATGTCTGAGTTAAGCTTTCAGATTCTTTAGCCTTGAACCTTTCATAAGCATTTATGCTTTGATTTAACTTGGCTTGTATCGATCTGACAGTTCCTAACAGTTGTCTTTCCAGTTCATCCCACATTTCCTTGGCTGATGAACCACTATCAATTCTGTTAAGAACTTCATTCGGAACTGCAAGTGTCATCAATGTAATCGCTCTTTTGTCTATTGCATGCCTACTTTTCTGTTCTGCTGTGTATTGAGAATAGTTCTTCTTCACCCTTGTTGCCGGAATTTCTGCAGTTGTTTCTGTTTCAGGAGTTGCTTCCACATCAATGTAGACTTCGATAGGACCTTCTCGAATAGAGACCATCAGATTCTCATCTATGTTATCCAAGAATTGGATCATTCGTATTTTCCATTGCTGGTACTCTTCAGGAATTAGAACAGGTGGCTTTGTTTCAGATCCCATAGCGAGATATTCTTTAGAAGACATGATTGTAAGAATTTTCAACAGAGAGACAAATTTGAATTTCTTGATCGAAAGACAATCAATTAATTCAAGAATTGCCAAGAATTCAAGAATTAAAACTAGCAGCAGAATCGATTTTTGAACGAATCAACAATTCTTCAAGGAACTGATCAATAAATCTTCGCGATCACGATCTTGAACAAATTTGTTTGTTGAGTGGCTCTGATACCAATTGTAAGTCCAGGATTTACTCTTACAATCAATACAACAATGTATGAAACAGTAATTGAGAAGTAATATGATCAAGCCCAATTGTATTCAATTAAGAACATAATTACAGATCTTAGAGAGAAAAGAATCTCAAAGATTACAAAGAGAGAATACAAATATATTCGGGGAAAATCAGTTAGCAATGTAGTGCTAACTACTATATATACTGCAACGGAAATATTAAAGCTACAGTACAAATATGAATGACTAATAAGAACAATACACGTGTCCTAATTAGTTAACTAAACACTAAGGAAAGTATCTAGTTATAAGTTCTGAACAGGTAGTTCAGAACTTCTGAACGTTCTTCTGACAAGTCTTCTTAGAACTTCTGGCTCTACTTCTGACTCTTCTTCTCAAACTTTCAAAGCGATCCTTCTGAGCCTTCTTAGTCAGAACTCTGACCCTTCATATCAGAACATCTGAGTCTTCTCATCAGACCTTTAACACTTAGTTTATTGACAAAACTCAGATCTAACAGGATTGCTTCAAACGAGAGTTCACGTCGTCCCTCGCATGTCCGACAGCTTCCAGCTCGTTCAAGGCATCGTCGAGTCGTACTGACATATCCTTGACTTGCACCAGAGCGGACTTCTCTCTCTCCAACGCCGCATCATCTCTCTTAAGAGCATAGCACACTAGACCCTCGATCTTCGTCGTCTCGGCATGCAGGGCCAAGGAAGACTGAAACGTCTAAAATACATATAAACTCGTTCGTACAATACCCGACAACGACAACGACAACCATAACGACAACGACAACGACAAACGAAAAACAAAGTCTTGAAAGATAGAATTACCATAAACGCCAGTCCGGCGACATAGGACCTAACGCTTTCGACAGAGACCCCGTTGAAGCGCTCCCTGAAAGAAGAGAGCTGAAACTTGTCTAAGTGGGGGAACAAGCTCGTCCTCTCCAGGACATTGTCGACCATGAAATCCGACGGCAACGTAAAGTTTACCGTTGTTTCTTCTCTCTCGCCCTCTCCCATCTGTGCGCCCTTGCCCTTGTCGGCCGACGAAGGGCCTGACGTGGCAGTAGGGGACGCCGTCGATTTCGCCGGATGTGCAGTATCGACAGGTGTCGTGCCGATCGTGTCGGAAATCTTCTCGACATATGCGGTCGACGCCTTTGCCTTCTCAGGCGAAACGACTCTCGATGAGCCGCCCGTCTTCAAGGGCGATTCCCTCGGGACGGACGTCCTTGTCCTATTCAGGAATCCCGACCCAGTTTTCGAGGCGTCTTTTCTCTTTAGGACCCCCGATCCAGCTGTCGGGGCATCCTTCCTCTTTTCTCTTGCCTTGCGAGCCAGTTCGCCCTGAGCCGCCCTCTTGGCTATCGCAGACGATACTTCCGGCTGCGATTGCTGAGACTCTCCTGTGAAATAAGAATGGAAGAATGATTAAAACATTGAAGTAAGGGAAGAAATATGTCGAACATAGTAGGGTACACTTACCAGTCATCTCTACCTCTGTCTCTTCTTTCGACTCGTCTTTCTTCTCCTCCTCCTCAGTCTCCTCAGCGTCCTCATACTCGTCTTCCTCTTCTTCTTCTTCTTCCTCTGTTTCCTCTCGACTCTCTCGAAGATTCTCACCCAAGAACACTAAATCTTCGTCCTCGTCCACTAAGTGTCATGTGACTAACGATCGGTCTTTAGGACTGATCTCCAGGAACTTCTCGATTTTAGCCTGACAGTCGTCGTTAGGCTTCACTGCATCGAACTTTATATCTGAAAATACAAAAAGGAGAGTATTAATTACAAAAGCAAAGCAGTAAACATAATAAGGACGCTCGACCGAAGCTAAAACTTACCCGCCATGTTCCATCCGGACCTGATCCAATCACTTTCGGAGTCCATCTGTAACGACCCGCAATCCCAAACATAGTTCATATAGCATAAATTTCATAACGTCGTTATTTGACTAAGATACATCACATTACAACTTCGGTCCTTTAGTCATAAACAAAATACATAATTTCATTACAAACTTTTCTTTTGCTAAATACTTACAACTAATAACAAGACATGACTGTAAAACATGCCATAATCTTCAGAAACACACTTCTTCCAAAAGCTATCCATCGATTACCATTCCTACTTGTCCTTACTCGATCCACGACCTGGAATACATATTTTAAAACAAAAATGAGGGTTAGACCTAGAGGTCCAAGTGAGAAAACCCCTGTCCTTTCACAATCATTATAAAATCCATTTATATGAAATCTTTTATATAAACACATATATATCATACGTAATTAAATAACAATCAAGACTCGTGCACTGTGTTCAATTCATCCTCATTCTCATTCTCATTTCCCCTGGCCATATCAGTTGGTTGCGAGCCAACAACACCGCTGTACGACAATTACAGCACCGCTGTACAACAACTACAGCAAACACCGCCGACCATAATTTCGGCTAACATATATTCGTGTAGTGTAATGCATATATAAATACAATATATATCTCAATATATCATATTGTCATTTATGAACACCTAATCGCATTATCTATCACCCTTTTCAATCTACACGTATATGTATTCCAGTTTAAAAACATTTTGAAGAAAAACTCACCTGTTAGCATAACAAAATGCTTCCAAGCCTTTTCCATAGATTCAGTTCTTTACCCAGGATTCACAAAATCTGTAACAATCAGATACAATATCTCTTTACCATATAGAACACATGAGACTCTTTAGCAATTGAGAATCCTATTTAACCTATCAAACTCTTATCCTCAATTGTTCCCCTACGACGACTTAACACGGGGGTTCCTCTACCCGGTTAGCGGATGGGGTCAAGGGGCAATGCCCTTGCGGGGTCAAGGTGCAACGCCCTTGCGGAACAACTTAACTCAAAATACATTTGGAAACTATATCCGAACACTCAAAAGTATCCGAAATCACAAATTTGGTCAAACAGCTAAAGTATCCGGAAACCATAGTTTATCCGGACAACACCACCTTTCCGGACAACATGACTTTTCCGGACAACCTATACAATCCGGACGTCATCCGGACACCAAAGTAATCCGGATACTATCCGGTATCCAATTCTATCCGGAAAACATAGGAAAAAGGAAACTTACCCGGATAAGGAAACCGTCCTGACACCTTTAGAACACCATCCGGACACTATCAACAAAAGTGCCCGGACACATTCATACTGTGTCCGGAAACCACTGTCGGTTTACCCAATTTCTGCCCAGATTCGACTGAAATTAACCTAAATCGTGAAATCGACTATTCTACTCCGATAGGAACTATCTAATAGCAATTACCAACATAAAACATAAAGGAAACATACCTTAATTCACTTCCAAAGCACCAATTGAAGCCTTAACCCTCTTCCTTTTCTTCTTATTCTTTTTCTCTCAAAACACAGTTACACCTACTGATTTTCTGGATATTTCTGAGTTTATGAAATATTTGAATATCTTTTAGATAATATCTATGCCTATTTACCACTTTAACCCCTAAACTATTTATCAATGACTAAAATACCTTTAAGTCCTAATTTAACCCAAATTTACCCTAAACATTAATTATAAGGTTAAATAAATTTAACGGAACTAACTTTTGACCAACGAACTTACTCGGGGTATTACATCATCTCCCCCTTAAAAGAATTCCATCCCGGAATTTAATTAAGTAAACAGATGAGGGTACTTGGTTCTCATTTCTGACTCCGACTCCCACGTAGCATCCTGACCTCTATGATGTCGCCATTGAACTTTCACTTGTCTGATTACTTTGTTCCGCAACTCTTTAACCTTGTGATCAACTATTGCTTCAGGTTCCTCCACATAGTTCAGCTTTTCATCAACTTTAATATCTGGTAGAGAGACGGCCTGATCTGGCGTAACCAAACAGTTTCGAAAGTTTGAAACGTGAAACGCGTTATGGATCCTACTTAACTCTGATGGGAGATCCAACCTGTAGGCTACTTCACCAATTCTTTCTGTGATCGCAAACGATCCAATGTACCTCGGGCTCAGTTTACCTTGCTTTCCAAATCGAATGACTCCTTTCCAAGGTGAGACTTTCAACATTACAAAATCTCCAACTTGAAACTCTAACGGTTTCCGACGTCGGTCAGCATAGCTTTTCTGTCTGTCTTGAGCCATTTTCAATCTGTCCCGAATCTGAGTAATCTTATCTGATGTTAACTATACTATGTCTGGCCCTGCTAATTGTTTCTCCCCCACTTCGTTCCAACATAACGGTGTTCGACATTTTCTACCATACAAAACTTCAAACGGTGTCGCTTGTATGCTGGAATGATAACTATTGTTGTAAGCAAATTCGATCAGCGGTAGATGTTTATCCCATGATCCCCCAAAGTCAATAATACAAGCCCGGAGCATATCTTCTAAAGTCTGGATTGTTCTTTCACTCTGACCGTCCGTTTGAGGATGATACGCTGTGCTTAACTTTACCTGTGTTCCCATTTCTGTTTGAAAGCTTCTCCAGAATCTAGAAGTAAAACGACTATCTCGATCAGAAATAATCGAGATTGGTACTCCATGTCGCGTCACTATTTCATCAATGTACAATTTGGCTAAACGTTCCATCGAATCAGTTTCTTTTATCGGTAAGAAGTGAGCAGAGTTCGTTAATCTATCAACAATCACCCAAATAGTATCAAATCCTTTCGGAGTTCTAGGTAGCTTGGTAATGAAATCAGTAGTGATCTGATCCCATTTCCACATTGGTATCTCCAGACGTTGTAACTGACCAAACGGCCTTTGATGTTCAATCTTCACTTTCTTACAAGTATCACACTTTTCCACATACTGAGCAATGCTTCTTTTTATCCCCGACCACCAGTAAAATTGTTTCAGATCCTTATACATCTTGTTCGTACCCGGATGAATGGAAAAACTAGACTGATGAGCTTCTTGTAGTACCCGATCACGTAACCCACCCATACGAGGCACCCAAATTCTGCTTCCCAAACATAATAATCCACGGTCATCTTTTTCTAGCAATTCTGTTACCCCCACTAATCGTTTTGACTTCAGATGTTCTTCTTGAAACGCTTCTATTTGACACTTTTGCAAATCTTCAAAGATGTTCGGTAGCAGTTCAGCCCGTAGTGAAATAGCTCTTATTGTTCCACTCCTTTCCTGACGACTCAGTGCATCTGCTACCACGTTCGCCTTTCCCGGATGATAAAGGATTTCACAGTCGTAATCATTCACCAATTTCAGCCATCTTCTTTACCTCATATTCAATTCCTTCTGATCGAAAAGATGTTGGAGACTCTTATGATCGGTAAATATTTGGCACTTAGAACCGTAAAGGTAATGTCTCTAAATTTTCAACGCGAAGACAACTGCTGCAAGCTCCATATCATGTGTAGGATACTGTCTTTCATGGTCCTTCAGTTGACGAGAAGCATAAGAAATCACCTTCCACATTGCATAAGTACACATCCTAATCCTAGTTTGGAAGCATCGCTGTAGACAACAAAATCATCAGAACCTTCTGGCAATGCTAATATTGGCGCGCTGCAGAGTTTCTCTTTCAATATTCTGAATGCTTCATCCTGTTCTGCTCTCCATTCAAACTTTAGATTCTTCTGAGTTAGCTTAGTCAATGGCGTCGCGATTCGAGAGAAGTCTTTTATAAATTTCCGATAGTAGCCAGCTAGACCCAGAAAACTTCGTACCTCGGTTGGGGTTCTCGGCGGTTCCCACTTTTCAGTCGCTTCCACTTTCATCGGATCAACTTGAATGCCTTTCTCAGAAACTACATGCCCCAGAAACTGAACTTCCCGCAACCAGAATTCACAATTAGAGAACTTAGCGTACAACTTTTCTTTCTTCAGCAACTCCAGAATCAAACGAAGATGTTGTGCGTCATCCTCTTTGGATCGGGAATAGATAAGGATATCATCAATAAATACAATAACGAATTTACCAAGATACGGCTTACATACCCGATTCATTAAATCCATAAAGGCAGCTGGAGCGTTCGTCAGTCCAAACGGCATTACTAAGAATTCGTAGTGGCCGTATCTTGTACGAAAAGCAGTCTTTAGAACGTCTTCTTCTTTAACCTTCAACTGATGGTAGCCAGATCTGAGATCAATCTTGGAGAAATAACAAGCTCCAACTAATTGGTCAAAAAGATCATCAATTCTTGGAAGTGGATACTTGTTCTTGATCGTGCGCTTATTCAGCTCCCGGTAGTCAATACACATTCTCATTGAACCGTCCTTCTTTTTCACAAACAAAACTGGCACTCCCCACGACGAAGAACTAGGTCTGATGAAGCCTTTGTCGGATAGGTCTTGTAGTTGTGTCATCATCTCTTTCTTCTATGGAGGTGCCAGACGATACGGTGCACGGGCAATAGGAGCGGCTCCAGGAATCAAATCTATACCAAACTCTACTTGTCTAACGGGCGGAAGACTATTCAAGTCTTCAGGGAATACTTCAGGAAATTCACTAACAATAGGGATATCTTCCAACTTAATCTTTTCAGGCCTACTATCTATCACATAGGCTAAGTAACTCGAGCAACCCTTGTTGACACATTTACGAGCTTTTATCATAGATATTAGGCTAGACTGATGATTCTTACGATCACCATAAATCACTACTGACCTCTTATCAGGTAAAACGACATTGATTATTTTCTTATCACAAACTATGTTATCCTGATTCTCCGCTAACCAATCCATCCCTACTACCACATCAAACTCGATCAAGGCAATAGGATATAGTTGTATCGGTACTCCACATCCCTCTATATTTATCACACGGCAATCAAAAATTTCTTTAACTGACACTTGGTTATCATTTGCAGTGTCTACCAGTAAGGCATGTTCTAACATTTTAGGCTCTAAATGCATGTGAGCAGCAAATGAAGGAGACACAAAAGATCGGGTTGCACCGGAGTCAAACAACACTTTAGCACGTGTAGAGTTTATGAAAAATGTACCTGTAACCACATCCGGAGTTTCCTCTGCTTCTTTTGATGTCATTTGAAATGTACGACCCCTTGTTCTTGGTGGTTCTAGTCTTGGCACTACTGGTCTAACAACTGCTGGTCTCCCGGATGTACCACCCTGCTGTATTCTTCCCCGCAGACAATACGACTGAATGTGATCCGGAGAATTACACAAGAAACAAAGCCGCGTTACTGGACAGTTTTTAGCAATATGCCCTGTCCTCCCAAACTTATAACAATTCTGAGGGTCAACTTGACAATTTCCTTGATGGACACGGTTGCACTTCGGATAAGATCTTTCTGTTGGTCGGAACGGCAGGCGGTTATCATATCTCTGAAGACTGGACATCTTCGGGTCATACTGAGGTCATTCCCATTTTCTCTTTCCTATACTTTTATCACCAGCATCCCTCCTATTATCCCGCTCCACATTTTCCGCAGCATTTACTGCTGCTGAGAAGGTATCAGATCTTGCTGCAGTCACTAACTTTTTAATTTCTTAATTCAATCCGAATATGAACCTTTCCATCTTTATTTTCTCTGTGGCAACATAATACTCTCCAAAATGCGACTTCTCTAGGAAACGAGCGGTATAGTCTCTGACTGATAAATTCCCTTGTTGTAGGCTCAGGAATTCCTCCTCCAATTGTCTAACTGCTGCTTGAGGACAAAACTGTTCTTTAAATGCCACTGAGAATTCGCCCCAAGTAAATGTTGAGTATACATCAGATCCCTTAGAGTTAATAAGGGCCTCCCACCAATATAAAGCATCTGCCTTCAACATTGCAGTTCCGTATAACACCATATCCTCTTCCGCACATTTGCTGGTTTTAAATACAACTTCAATTTCCTTCAGCCAACGCATCGTCTTTACTGGATCTCTATCTCCTCCATAAGTTGGTGGTTTACAACTTAGAAACATTTTATAGTCACACCTTCTTGGAACTGAAGTGACAGTAGGTGTGATAGGCATCTCGTCTTCCAAGTTAGGATCTGGTCTTTCCGTTTTCGTATTATGAGTCTGGTTAAACATAGCCTAGATATTTGCCTATAATCATCCCATTTCAGCCGCTAAGTCGTCTCTCGTAACAAACTCTGTGCCCCGCCCTTGTACTCTGCCCCCAGTCCTGCCTCTGCCTCTTTCTCCCCCTCTTCCCCTTCCTCCGGCTGTGGGATTGGTTCTATTCGGGTTTCCTCCTCCTTCCCGATTTGTTTGTCTCATACCACTTGCCATTCTGTTGATTCAGACAAGGTTAATATACACATAAGCACATACCCCATATAACAAGGTATTCCAGTTCAAACATGTACCTGTAATATCACAATTACATTGGCCCGGTGTAATAATGAAATTACCTTACATGATGTTCCTTCTACCTTTTTATATTTAACATCCCAAGGTTCTACAATAATAAGGACATCCTACTTCACAAGCAGTTTAAGTCAAGGTACAGTTACTAATACCTAAATCCCTTAAACTAGGGCTCTGATACCATCTGTAACGACCCGCAATCCCAAACATAGTTCATATAGCATAAATTTCATAACGTCGTTATTTGACTAAGATACATCACATTACAACTTCGTTCATTTAGTCATAAACAAAATACATAATTTCATTACAAACTTTTCTTTTGCTAAATACATTACAACTAATAACAAGACATGACTGTAAACATGCCATAATCTTCAAAAACACACTTCTTCCAAAATCTATCCATCGATTACCATTCCTACTTGTCCTTACTCGATCCACGACCTGGAATACATATTTTAAAACAAAAATGACGGTTAGACCTAGAGGTCTAAGTGAGAAAACCCCTGTCCTTTTCACAATCATTATAAAATCCATTTATATGAAATCTTTTATATAAACACATATATATCATACGTAATTAAATACCAATCAAGACTCGTGCACTGTGTTCAATTCATCCTCATACTCATTCTCATTTCCCCTGACCATATCAGTTGGTTGCGAGCCAACAACACCGCTGTATGACAATTACAGCACCGCTGTACCACAACTACAACAAACATCGCCGACCATAATTTCGGTTAACATATATTCGTGTAGTGTAATGCACATATAAATACAATATATATCTCAATATATCATATTGTCATTTATGAACACCTAATCGCATTATCTATCACCCTTTTCAATCTACACGTATATCTATTCCAGTTTAAAAACATTTTGAAGAAAAACTCACCTGTTAGCTTAACAAAATGCTTCCAAGCCTTTTCCACAGATTCAGTCCTTTACTCAGGATTCACAAAATCTGTAACAATCAGATACAATATCTCTTTACCATATAGAACACATGAGACTCTTTAGCGACTGAGAATCCTATTTAACCTATCAAACTCTTATCCTCAATTGTTCCCCTACGACGACTTAACACGGGGGTTCCGCTACCCGGTTAGCGGATGGGGTCAAGGGGCAACGCCCTTGCGGAACAACTTAACTCAAAATACATTTGGAAACTTTATCCGAACACTCAAAAGTATCCGAAATCACAAAATTGGTCAAACAGCTAAAGTATCCGGAAACCATAGTTTATCCGGACAACACCACTTTTTCGGACAATATGACTTTTTCGGACAACCTATACAATCCGGACATCATCCGGACACCAAAGTAATCCGGATACTATCCGGTATCCAATTCTATCCGGAAAACATAAGAAAAAGAAAACTTACCCGGATACGGAAACCGTCCGGACACCTTTAGAACACCATCCGGACACTATCAACAAAAGTACCCGGACACATTCATACTGTGTCCGGAAACCACTGTCGGTTTACCCAATTTCTGCCCAGATTCGACTGAAATTAACCTAAATCGTGAAATCGACTATTCTACTCCGATAGGAACTATCTAATAGCAATTACCAACATAAAACATAAAGGAAACATACCTTAATTCACTTCCAAAGCACCGATTGAAGCCTTTAACCTCTTCCTTTTCTTCTTCTTCTTTTTCTCTCAAAACACACAGTTACACCTACTGATTTTCTGGATATTTCTGAGTTTATGAAATATCTGGATATCTTTTAGATAGTATCTATGCCTATTTACCACTTTAACCCCTAAACTATTTATCAATGACTAAAATAACTTTAAGTCCTAATTTAACCCAAATTTACCCTAAACATTAATTATAAGGTTAAATAAATTTAACGGAACTAACTTTTGATTAACGAACTTACTCGGGGTATTACACCAGCGTCGCTACACGCACAAAGACGTACCTGGTCTTCCATTTGCGGTCGTTAACCGCAATTTTTGGAACCAGAGTACGATCGCCCGTATGCTTTGCGAACAGGCTATAGCGACGATACATGTCCATCTTTACCTGATAGGCGGTCAAGAGGTCTTTCACATTCATCGGTGACTCCCAATGCAAGGTAAGTCGCTCGATGACCTGAATAACATGCCAGAACTGGGGCATCAGGCGAGAGGTCGAACTCACACATAAACGCCTTAGCTAAAGGCGAATATGGCCAATGGAATCCTATCTTGAAAGGGTACTCGTATATTACGACGTACCCATCGGGGCACATCTCCGGTCGAATCTGACTGGCCTTGCTCACTGTGATCCCCGCAGGGATTTTTGCTAAGATCCTAAAGTCATCCAGAGCATTCTGATCCTGGATGGTACTCCTAGGCTCCGTCGACATCGATAATCCCGTTAACCAAGTTTGTCTATCTGAAAAACCCGAAATGTCCCAATTCTTCCTATGCTTCCTAGCTATGGACTTACGACGCATACAAAGACCGAGAATCGTACCTTATATAGGCGCCTAAAAAACCTCGAAATCTCTATCTTGGTCGAAGATTCTTGCAGGTTTGGAATGGATCGAACGAAGAACAGTAAGAAATCAAGGAAGAATCTCACTCTAAAAACTCTATGTGGACGTAAAATGGAAAATATCCATCGTGGGTCACTATTTATGCAAAAGATCGTGTCAGGTCATGTCGCCCGTTGATCGACATGTGTCATTGCCTTTTCGAATACTCGACAGATCGTCGACACCTGGCACTTACAGCTGTTAAGCACGATCGTACGTCATCATGACGTCACAACCTTATCCCCTTTTCGACTTCTACTTTAGTTGGAATTGGACCGATCCAGTTCCAAGGCAACTGAAGAGATTTTCAACACGTGTCACAACCCTGGACGTCCGACTAACAAAATTTAAAAACTTTTCGAATTTTGAAATTGCCACTCCACTTTTTAAAATTTTGGGGGCAAACTGTTTGGGCAAAATTTCACCAGTCTCGACCACGACCAAACACTAAGAACATTTATTACACTTTCTCACAATAAAGTCAAGTCATAAACACTTTATCTTTTTGACCAAAGTTGAAGTCGAATGTTACTCGCGACACTCGACCGTCGTGTGAAACCTCACGACGTCGACCGACTAACGTATGATATTACTGTTACGTTTTTTCACTGTTTAATGCAGGGTCAATATCATTAATGCCCGACGACCGTAACCGACAGAAGCAATTACAAGCATTGAATGCGATGACCGTTGCGACCGTTACTCCTACATTCATGAAGGTCCATTAAAGCCACGATGATTATAAATAAGAAGATCACAGTCTCACTTGTACACATCTGATTTTGGAAGAACACTTGAAGCAAATAATTCTCTCTCAACAGTTCGCTCATCACGCACGACCCACGACGCATAGTTTTTACACACGACACACCGGTTTCTTACGCACGATACACTTGTTACTTTATATTTCAAGTCTTTACTTCATTTGTATTTTAATCATTGTACTCTCGACACCCGAAACATAAGGATATCGCCCCTGTTTGGCGATCATAGTGCAGCGACGACCCCCAAGATCGTCCACGGGTTTTTTCCTCATTGAGGGTTTTCCTACGTCACCAAAATCCTTGTCTTTTTTACATTTTCTGTCTTTATCGCACGGTTTGTCGTAAGATTCCTATTCCTTAGTTGTTAAGCTCCACAATCAACCTTACGTTATCCTTCTGTACGATTTTTGGCATTAACACCTACAAAGGTCGGGTGTTACTCAACCAAAAACAAATTTCTATTCCCAAAACGCAGAAGACTTCACCAAGCCACTTATGTCTTGAACACACATCTAGCTCTCCACTCTTCATAGTGTCACTAGAACTATTCCCCAACCGGAACCTGTTGCACATGCTGACAAATAAAAAGGTTAGGCTAACACCTAGTGAGTTCAAGAGTTTTTTCATGATTGAATAATTCGTTAAACGAGGGGGATGTAGCTTGAAAACATAATTTTCCGAAAAGGAATTATAATAATTATGCAAACAACCCATTTTCCCGACACACACCATTTCTGTGACGAAATCCCTCATATAAAGCATTTCCCAAAAACAAACTTAAATCCAAAACTCACTCAAAACGTGGTTAAATATTAAATTTAACAAATAACATATATATGAATAAAACTCCATTATTCAAAACATCCAAACAAGGATGAGGCATAGTACATCGCCAATGAATCATGGAAAACAATCTATTTAAATATAATATGTCACCGAAAACATGGATAAAAGTAAATACCCAAAACAACACCTTTCGATGAAGGGGGAGACCCGGTTCCATTGAATGTGACGGTCACACAAAGTTAGGTTAGTTATCAATGTTCTCGAGATTCACATAGAGTCATGGATCCCCGTATCTAGCACACTATGGGCCCCAACGCAAGATGCCCTAATGACTCTAGTGTCTACTCGACCTCTAGATATGTGTCACCACAAAAGTCAAAAGTCACCGTATCCGGATCCACATGGAACAACCACCGCGAGACTTAGCTCCATATATGGCTACTAAGAGCACCACCGCAAGCTTACATAAAAACATGACTTCGGGACCACTCACTAGACTCAAACATTGACACTAAAAACTCCATGAGGAATAAACGGACTGGACTACACGGACCTCGAGTTCAACCACCCACGATCTATACCCCGAGTCCTGCACAAAGGGTCACACGGTTATCGAGTTCAACCACCCACGATCTATACCTCGAGCTCCCGTTAACTATAAATATTTCCAGTCCCAAAATAAGGAAAAATTCCCATTAAACCACATAACTGACTCATATGCCTATGGATCCAATGCATTATAGTCTAAAACGTTACATGACTCCAAATGAATGAAGTAATGCATTCAAAACATGTACTCCACACCCCTCTATATTTATCACACAACAATAAAAAAATTCTTTAACTGACACTTGGTTATCATTTGCAGTGTCTACCAGTAAGGCATGTTCTAACATTTTAGGCTCTAAAGGCATGTGAGCAAAAAATGAAGGAGACACAAAAGATCGGTTTGCACCGGAGTCAAACAACACTTTAGCACGTGTAGAGTTTATGAAAAATGTACCTGTAACCACATCCGGAGTTTCCTCCGCTTCTTTTGTTGTCATTTGAAATGTACGACCCCTTGTTCTTGGTGGTTCTAGTCTTGGCACTACTGGTCTAACAACTACTGGTCTCCCAGATGTACCACGCTGCTGTATTCTTCCCCGCGGACAATACGACTGAATGTGATCCGGAGAATTACACAAGAAACAAAGCCGCGTTACTGGACAGTTTTTAGCAATATGCCCTGTCCTCCTAAACTTATAACAATTCCGAGGGTCAACTTGACAATTTCCTTGATGGACACGGTTACACTTCGGACAAGATCTTTCTGTTGGTCGGAACGGAGGGCGGTTATCATATCTCTGAAATCTGGACTTCTTCGGGTCATACTGAGGTCCTTCCCATTTTCTCTTTCCTATACTTTTATCACCAGCATCCCTCCCATTATCCCGCTCCACATTTTCCGCAACATTTACTGCTGCCGAGAAGGTATCAGGTCTTGCTGCAGTCACTAACTTTCTAATTTCTGAATTCAATCCGAATATGAACCTTTCCATCTTCAATTTCTCCGTGGCAACATAATACTCCCCAAAACGCGACTTCTCTAGGAAACGGGCGGTATAGTCTCTGACTGATAAATTCCCTTGTTGTAGGCTCAGGAATTCCTCCTGCAATTGTCTAACTGCTGCTTGAGGACAAAACTGTTCTTTAAATGCCATTAAGAATTCGCCCCAAGTAAATGTTGAGTATACATCAGATCCCTTAGAGTCAATAAGGGCCTCCCACCAATATAAAGCATCTGCCTTCAACATTGCAGTTCCGTATAACACCTTATCCTCTTCCGCACATTTGCTGGTTTTAAATACAGCTTCAATTTCCTTCAGCCAACGCATCGCCTTTACTGGATCTCTATCCCCTCCATAAGTTGGTGGTTTACAGCTTAGAAACATTTTATAGTCACACCTTCTTGGAACTGAAGTGACAGTAGGTGTGATAGGCATCTCGTCTTCCAAGTTAGGATCTGGTCTTTCCGTTTCCGTATTATGAGTCTGGTTAAACATAGCCTGGATATTTGCCTGTAATCTTCCCATTTCAGCCGCTAAGTCGTCTCTCGTAACAAAATCTGTGCCCCGCCCCTGTAATCTGCCCCCAGTCCTGCCTCTGCCTTGAAGCGTATGCATTTCTAAAACATATAAGAATACTCTGCTCTACTCACACTATTTGTACAAAATCAGGATTTTCACAAATTTACGGGTTTATCGCGACTTTGTATTTTCCCAAGTTTCAAGAGATGTGTGCTCATTGGCATCTTTTCGTTTGTGCTCATTGGCATCTTTTGATTTTGTGCACATTGGCATCTTTTGATTTGTGCATATTGGCATCTTTTAATCAAAGAGTTTAGTAAGAATAAGATACATCGTTAAACATGACTTTCTATCTGGTTCTATAGCAGGATTTGGGTTAGCATATCCCAGACCAGTTGGCCTTAGGTACTAGGTGTCGAGCACCCCTTAGAACTTAATTTCCCAAACCAGAAAGGCCACATCGATATATCTTAAACCCATTTGTACCAGTAGAACATGGCTTTCTATCTGGTTCTATAGCAGGATTTGGGTCAGCCGATCCCAGACCAGTTGATCTTAGGGACTAGGTGTCGAGCACCCCTTAGGACTTACTCTCCCAAACCAGAAAGGCCACAGGTACAGACTTTCAAACTAAATGATATTCTATATAAGTTTGGATTTCCATCACAAAATATGAATGACATCTCAATCACTTGGTTCTAAAACATAGTGCTTCTCCCATATTTTCATTACCATCCATCATTCTGACATATAGGCTTTTTGAGCAGTATATTCTATATATATCCAGATTCACAAAACTTTGAGCATTCAGCATAATTTCATTCATGTTTTGCTGACCTTTCGATTATTTCAGAGGTGAAAATTGAAGCAAATCCAACTCAGATAATACAAAGTTTCTTGTAAAAGCATCTTTTAGCACACATTTAATTTATTGAGTGAAGATTGAAAATTTCATGTCATTGAATTAAATTTGTAAAGTTTCAAGTTTCCAAAGTAGTAGAAACAAAATATAATCCAATGTTACCTTTCACCACTTGTTCCTTGAATTAAGAAGATATAACAGTTAAGGATATTACCTGAGAAGTGTGAGTTCTAAACTGATTTGTTTAGAAGTCTTAGTCTTTGAAGTACGGGTCCTGAACTGAATTGTTCAGAAGCCATTGTCGTTGAAGCACTGGTTCTAAACTGAGATGTTTAGAAGCCATAATTCTTTGTCTCCCCCTTAATGGTACAAATATTCTTCAAAAAAAATCCACCGCTTCTCTTCTGTTTTCAGTCATGTGTGTAGTATGAATTTACGAGTTAGTACAACACATGATAAACCTGCAAAACAGATTAAGCAGATTTTGGTACCCAACGGGACTTGGGTCCTAGTGTGTTAGGATATGATCATAGATTTAAGTAAGCAAGAACACGAACTCCCCCTCAATGTCTTAAGGATTCAACATTCCTAGTTTGCTGATTAAAAAATTTAACCTCTTTTCATCTAAAGGTTTTGTGAAAAGATCAGCAAGTTCTAGTTCTGTTGGTACAAAGTGCATTTCTATAGTTCCCTTCTCAACATGGTCTTTGATAAAATGGTACCTGACATCTATGTGTTTCGTTTTGGAATGCTGAACAGGATTTTCAGTTATTGCAATTGCGCTTTTGGAATCACAATAAATGGGGATCTTGTTGAAGATATATCCATAATCCTTTAGCTGAGTTTTCATCCAAATTACTTGCGAACAGCAACTAGCGGCGGCTACATACTCTGCTTCAGCCGTAGATGTTGATACACAAGTTTTCTTCTTTGATGACCAGCTTACTAGTTTATCTCCCAAGAATTGACAAGCACCAGATGTGATTTTCCTGTCCATCATATTTCCCGCATGATCTGCATCTGTGTAAGCAGTTAGTTCAAACCCAGAATCCTTAGGATACCAAAGACCCAAATTTTTTGTGCCTTTGAGATATCTAAGGATTCGCTTTACAGCCACAATATGAGATTCCTTCGGGTTTGCTTGGAAACGTGCACAAAAAGATGTTGCAAACAAAATATCCGGTCTACATGCCGTTAGATACAGTAAAGATCCAATCATGCCTCGGTATAACTTTTGATCGACTAATATACCAGATGAATCAGCGTTCAAAAGCTTACCGGTAGCCATGGGAGTTTTCATGGTGGAAGAGGAATTTAATTCAAATTTCTTAAGCATATCATTTATATATTTTGATTGATTAATGAAAATGCCTTCATTTGACTGTGTCACTTGGAGACCAAGAATTTTTTTTAACTCTCCCATCATACTCATTTGAAAACGGCTTTTCATCACCTCTTCAAAATCTTTACACATATCTGGATTTGTAGATCAAAATATAATGTTGTCAACATATATTTGTACTAACATTAAATCTTTACCTTCTCTTTTGAGAAAAAGAGTTGTATCTATTGTACCTTTGGTGTATCCATTTTTAAGCAGATGAATAGTCAGAGTCTCATACCATGCCCTCGGAGCTTGTTTCAAACCGTAGAGTGCTTTGTCCAAAACATAGACATGGTTGGGATATTTTGGATCTATAAAACCCTCAGGTTGACTTACATAAACCTCTTCATGAAGTATTCCGTTCAGAAACGCAGATTTGACGTCCATTTGAAATACCTTCATGCTTTTATGTGCGGCGTATGCAAGAAAAATTCTGATGGCTTCAATCCTTGCTACTGGTGCATAGGTTTCATCATAATCTATTCCTTCTTGTTGATTATACCCTTTTGCAACCAGTCTTGCTTTGTTTCTGACTATAATTCCTGCTTCGTCTTTCTTGTTCCTAAAGACTGATAAATCCCAGATCTCTAGCAATAAGATATGAATGTAGTGAGAGAGAATCTAGAGAGCAAATATGTCAGCCATGTATTGAGCTCAAAGGATTACAAAAGGTTTCTAAAGTGTTTCTTACAAATGAACTAGACAAGCCTATTTATACCCATGACATACAAGGTATAAAGGCATTCACAATACTGTATAGACTCATACAGTACATTGACTTTACAGTAAATCTTGAATACAATAATGCTCTAACAATCTCCCCCTTTGGATTCAAGATTTAAAAAAATATGACAGCAGTCTTCAGCTCTTTGTAAAGTCAATCTTCTCAAACAGACACTCTATCAAACCATCTTCAAATAGCTTTATCTCCACTAGTTCACGGCGAACTATATGCTTTGACACTCTTTAAGAACTCAGCTTTGAAGAATCTTCAGACAAACATGAAAAATCATTGTCTTTTTCTTTGAAAAGTCAATCTTCTTCAATAAAATCTTCAACAGATTGTCTTCAAGTCTTGAACATGAAATTCCGATCTTTGTATAAAACCATCAATTCGGAACAAGATGAATCAGAAACGATTAGAGTTTGGATCAGAAAGATGTGAAACCATCCACATTGTTGAACTTTTAGGTGTAAGCGCATTCCGATAACCACTCAGAACTAAGATAACCAAATTCAGCAATATTTAGACTTCACATGATCCTTCTTCCCAATCTTCAGTCTTTGTTCACGAATCTTTGACTTGAAATATCTTTGATTTGAAAATTCTTTGACATGAAATTGAAATTAAACTTTTCTCCCCCTTTTTCGATGATGGTGAGCATCGAAAACCATTTTCAATTTCAGTCGTGTCTTTGAGTATTGCTAACAATCTCCTCCTTACAGAATAACCTTGCTCCCCCTCAAAATAAGAATTCTGGAGCAATTTATTTTCTCCCCCTGAAAGTATGCATATATTTCAATAACGTACAGTATTTGAAATTGTAGCACAAATTTTAAAACAAATTTACACAAGGAAAATAACATTCATTGAATTTTATTTTATAACTACAAACATTTGATCATTTGAAAACTTTACAAAAGAAATTCAACTTAATGAAATTTAACAGATTTTTCAATCAAATGAAATCAAATGCATGTGTTTGGATTCAAGAACAAGTCATCATTGTATATCAAGTTAAAAAATGTTCAGTTTCAACCCCTTTATTAAATCTATTTGGTGTGCTAGCATGGGAAATATGATTAGCTTCAAGCATATGCAATTCTAAAACATATAAGAATATTTTGCTCTACTCACACTATTTGTCCAAAATCAGAATTTTCACAAATTTACGGGTTTATCGCGACTTTGTATTTTCCCCAAGTTTCAAGAGATGTGTGCTCATTGGCATCTTTTGATTTTGTGCACATTGACATCTTTTGATTTTGTGCGCATTGGCATCTTTTGATTTTGTACACATTGGCATCTTTTGATTTTGTGCGCATTGGCATCTTTTGATCAAAAAGTTTAGTAAGAATAAGATACATCGTTAAACATGACTTTCTATCTGGTTCTATAGCAGGATTTGGGTTAGCAGATCCCAGACCAGTTGGCCTTAGGTGCTAGGTGACGAGCACCCCTTAGAACTTAATTTCCCAAACCAGAAAGGCCACATCGATATATCTTAAACCCATTTGTACCAGTAGAACATGGCTTTCTATCTGGTTCTATTGCAGGATTTGGGTCAGCCGATCCCAGACCAGTTGATCTTAGGGACTAGGTGTCGAGCACCCCTTAGGACTTACTCTCCCAAACCAGAAAGGCCACAGGCACAAACTTTCAAACTAAATGATATTCTATATAAGTTCGAATTTCCATCACAAAATATGAATGATATCTCAATCACTTGGTTCTTAATCATAGTGCTTCCCCCATATTTTCGTTTCCATTCATCATTCTGATAAATAGGCTTTTTGAGCATTATATTCTATATAAGTCCAGATTCACATATCTTTGAGCATTCAGCATAATTTCATTCATGTTTTGCTTACCTTTCGATTTATTTCAGAGGTGAAAGTTGAAGCAAATCTAACTCATATAGTACAAAGTTTCTTGTAAAATCATCTTTTAGCACACATTTAATTCATTGAATGAAAATTGAAAATTTCATCTTATTGAATTAAATTTGTAAAGTTTCAAGTTTTCAAATCAGTAGAAACAAATATAATCCAATGTTACCTTTTGCCACTTGTTCCTTGAAACAAAAATATATAGCAGTTAAGGATATTACCTGAGAAGTGTGAGTTCTAAACTGATTTGTTTAGAAGTCTTAGTCTTTAAAGTACGGGTCCTGAACTGAGTTGTTCAGAAGCCATAGTCTTTGAAGAACGGGTTTTGAACTGATTTGTCCAAAAGCCATTGTCGTTGAAGCACGGGTTTTGAACTGATATGTTCAAAAGCCATTGATATTTGTCTCCCCCTTAATGGTACAAATATTTTTCAAAAAATACGCCGCTTCTCTACTGTTTTCAGTCATGTGTGTGGTATGTATCTACAATTCAGTACAACACATGAAGAACCTGCAAAACAGTTTAAGCAGATTTTGGTACCCAATGGCACTTGGGTCCTAGTGGGTTAGGTGTAGATTTCTTACAAGGAATACTGTAAGAACCATACCAATAAGAAGTATAATCTTTATGCACAAAATCATTTGATCCACAGTAAGAACAACAGATTTTCTTATGTGCCAACCTAATCAGATGATTTACAGAATGAATAGGATTAGGTTTAGCAGAAGATTTACCTTTTGGCGTATTGTTCTTCTTGGCATTTGATGTGAATACAGATGATTTTGGCACATCTTTCTTTGGAATTGTTGTGCCTTTGATTCTCCATTCCATCTTCACCCTCTTGAAGACTGGAACTTCTTCAGATTTGGAAGTATTAATTTTAGGCACCTTAAGAATATCATCCGATTTATCAAACAGAGGATTATAGAAAAGATTAGAAGAACGAATCTGACCTTTTGAGAAATCTGTTGATCTTTTAAATTGTTTAGAAGGAATGTTTTTAAAACTTGAACTTGAAGCAGTTTTAAAAGAACATTCAGAATCATTTGAATCAACAAATGGAGTCTGAAAGATAGAATTATGACTAGCCTGCTTTGAGACATCAAATTTAAAAATGACGTCTTCAAGTTCTTTGACTTTGTTTATTAAAACATTTTTCTCTTTAGAAATTAGATCAAATTTCTTTTGGAGATCAGATTTGATCAACTGATCCTTCATAATATCAGCTGATAAACCAGATAATCTTTTGGTAAGATTAAGAATCACACCTTCAAAATATACACGTTCCGATTCAAAATCTTTTTCCAAAAACTTTCTTTTATCAGTAATCTCTTTGAAAATTTCCATATTTTTCTTTTTAAGAGTTTTACTTTCCTTTTCAAAGAGATTTTTCTTTTCCGTGAAATCTTTTCTTTCCTTTTCCAAAAGATTTTCTAATTCAGAGATTTTCACGGAAAGTTCAGAACTTTTAATTTCAAAAGATTTGCGTTCAGTTTCAAATTTAGCTCTTTCTTTTTCGAGCTTGTCTTTTTCTAAAAATAAAACTTTCTCAAAGTCAGAAACTTGTTTTGAAAGTTTTATACAATTAAGTTCAATTATTTCCTTTTCTTTAAGAATCTTCTCTCTCCTGTCTTCAATGCTCTTCAGATCAGCATTTTCCTTTTTAAGAGTTGTTACTTTCTCTTGAAGTTTCTCGATTTGATCGTGCAGACTTGAGTTGTCTTTGTCTTTCTTTGTTTCAAGACCTGCAATATAAACTTCAAGATCAGTTATTCTTTTAGTAAGTTTAGCATTTGAAGAAGAAATGTCTAAAATTTGTCTTTTCAGATTAACATTTTCTTCTTCCAATGCTTTATTTAAAATAGGAGTTGAAGAATTTGAAGCATTATCTTTAACAGGAGTTTCTGATATAGGAGATGTTTCTGATAAAATAACTTGTTGCAAAATTCCATTATTTGCCTTAGCTTTTTCAAGTGGCTTTGGAGGTGTTTTTGTTATTATGACTTGTTGCAACACTTCATTATTTGGTTTAACAGATACATGTGAATTAACAGATGTTTCTGTTATAATGACTTGTTGCAACTTTACATTTGGTTTAACAAAAACTTTTGCAATTGGAGGAATCTCCTTTTTCAGAGTTTGCTTCAAATCTTCACCACTGCTTTTAACAATAACTTGTTGTAAAACCATTTTGAATATTGCTAGAAATTGATCGTTCAGAAGATCAAGCAGACAGTGTATGAAAATACACAAAAAAAATATATAAAATTTTTTCTTGAAAAGCTCTTACAGTGTATGAAATACACTATAGAAAAAATTTCGGGATAAAAAATTTTCTCAAAAATTCGGATGAGTAAGGGTTCGAATTCAACTAATTCGGATGAAGAAGGATTCGAATTCAATGAATTCGGATGAATAAGGGTTCGAATTCAATGAATTCGGATGAAGAAGGGTTCGAATTCAATGAATTCGGATGAAGAAGGGTTCGAATTCAATGAATTCGGATGCTGAAGGGTTCGAATTCACTCAATTCGGACTTAACTTGGTTCGAATTCAATGAATTCGGATGCTTAAGGGTTCGAATTCAATGAATTCGGATGCTTAAGGGTTCGAATTCTATGAATTCGGATGCTTAAGGGTTCGAATTCTATGAATTCGGATGCTTAAGGGTTCGAATTCAACACTTGGAAAATTTAATCAACTCAATTCGAATCTAACACAGTTCGAATTCTCCTCAATTCGAATCTAACACGGTTCGAATTCTCCTCAATTCGAATCTAGCTGGGTTCGAATTCAATCAATTCGAATCCTTCTTGAGTCGAATTCTACACTTGTATTTCCAAGAACACTCCGAATTCTTCTTTGAATGATCCGAATTCACCAAGAATGATCCGAATTCTGCACTTCGAACACGAAAATCACTAAATCAGCCATAACTTTTTCAATTCTTGATCAATTGTTATGAAACTTATATCAAATTGTTCGTAATTGAAATCTGCACACTTTTCCTGTTGATCACAATTCACAATTCGATCAATTTAATCGAATTAAGATCCAAACAGTGAACTTGAAGTTTTTGAAAAAATATTCAAGAATCGATCAGATCTGTCAATTCTGTGCAGATTTTGATGTTTATGCAAGAATTAAATGTGTTCAGAATCCAAATCCGAGTTGAACGATGCAAAGAAATGATTCAAAAACTCAAAATCTAGAAAATCTTCATGTCTGAATGTTAAGACTTCAGATGAACAGTAAACTTCTCTTGGTCCGAATTCTTGATGAACAGTGTAAAAATTCTTCAATTTGCTCTTTAATCTGCTTGATTCTTCTGTTTAGCTCTGATACCAATTGATAAATCCCAGATCTAGCAATAAGATATGAATGTAGTGAGAGAGAATCTAGAGAGCAAATATGTCAGCCATGTATTGAGCTCAAAGGATTACAAAAGGTTTCTAAAGTGTTTCTTACAAATGAACTAGACAAGCCTATTTATACCCATGACATACAAGGTATAAAGGCATTCACAATACTGTATAGACTCATACAGTACATTGACTTTACAGTAAATCTTGAATACAATAATGCTCTAACAAAGACCCATTTAGTTCCAACAATGGTCTTGTCTTTAGGACGCTTCACCAAATGCCAAACTTCGTTACGCTTAAACTCATTTAACTCCTCTTGCATGGCGTTTATCCAATCTGGATCTTGTAAAGCTTCAGATGCTTTCTTGGGTTCTAACGTGCTTAGAAAGTTGATATACAAACATTCGTTGGTAGTCGCAGATCGTGTTTTCACTCCATCATTGATATCACCAATAATATCTGCTGGGGGTGTGCTTTTGTCCACTTATGTACACTGGGAAGAGTTGAAATCTCTACACGAGTGTTCGATGAATCATTCTCATCCATAACTACAAGAATCTCTTCAGTAGATTCAGCTGAAGATACATGTGTTGGTTCTGGTACATTAACTTCTGGTTGTTGTATTTCATGTATAGGAACCTCCGATGATGTGTTTACTGAAACCGGAACTTCAGGCTGAATTTTAGGTTCAGAAACTGGAATAGTTGTAGGTTCACTTGGAGTTTCGTTGGTTGGCCCAGAAGTACTAGCACCGACATCGTCAGATGGACCAGAGACATTCACACTCGTCTGTTGTGGAGATGCATTTACATATGTGATGGGTTGTTCCATATCTGCACAATAATCCACAAATGCATCATGAAATAACAAATCTAAATCCTTAGTACTATTATTATTTAATACAGAATTAGAAAACATTTTCGCCACAGGTTCTACTCCTTTTTGAGTAGAAACTTCAGATTTTTGTCCGAGTTCTGAACTGTGTTGTCCAGAAGTCAAAGTCACACTCTCGTCAAACGTAACGTTGATGCTCTCGATGACTGATTTTGTACGATTATTATAGATCCGATATGCTTTAGAATTCAAGGAATATCCAATAAAAATCCCTTCATCAGCCTTTACTTGGAATTTTGCAAGGTGTTCTCTATCTTTTAGGACAAAACATCTGCATCCAAAAACACGCAAAAATTTGATGTTAGGTTTGCGATTATTGATTATTTCATATGCAGTTTTATTAAGACGTTTAATAATAATTGTCCTGTTTTGAGTGAAGCATGCGGTTGACACTGCTTCAGCCCATAAACTTGGTGGAAGACCCGAATAAACAAGCATAGTCCGAGCTGCTTCCACAAGCGTCCCATTTTTTCTTTCAACCACTCCATTTTGTTGTGGTGTAATTGGTGCAGAAAAATTATGAGAGATGCCAACGGATTCAAGAAACGATTGAAGAGTTGCATTCTTGAATTCAGTTCCATTGTCGCTCCTTATTTTTTGAACTGGACGTTGTAGAAGAATTTGAATCATTTTTATGAACTTAATTATTTGCTCAGGTGCTTCAGATTTGAGTCGAAGAAAATCCAACCAAGTGTAGCGTGAATACTCATCAATCATAACCAAGATATATTTCTTTCCTCCCATTGATTGAGTTCTCATAGGGCCACATAGATCCATATGAATTAATTCCAAGACATTGTTGCAGTTAGACAAAGTTTTGGATTTGTGCGTGACGTGTTTCATCTTTCCCATTTCACACGCCGAACAGATAGAAACTTTGTCAAACTTCAGTTCAGGAAGCCCGGAAACTAATCCATCTATTCTGAGCTTGCTGATGCTTCGAAAATTTTGATGTGAGAGTCTCCTATGCCACAACCAACATTCATCTTGAGAGGCTTTTGAAACAAGACAAACTTGATTAGAAGCAACAAGAGTCGAGAAATCCATCATATATAGATCGCCGCATCGTTTTGCTCTGAAAATCTCTGACCAGTTCTCATCCACAACATAACAAAACTTTTTGTCAAAAATTACCTTACAGTCCTTGTCACAAAACTGACTAATACTGAAAAGGTTATGCCCTAATCCTTCAACATACAAGATCTTTTCTATTTGCATCGAGTCATTCTTCAACGTTCCGTAGCCTCGAACGTGACCTTTAGAATCGTTACCAAAACCTACCGATCCGCCAGGATGTACAGTAAAATCGTGCAATAAGTGCTTGTACCCCGTCATGTGTCTAGAAGCTCCCGAATCAATGACCCACACATGACGATCCTGTAAACAGATAATTACCTGATCTTAGGTACCCATATCCGTATGGGTCCTTTCTTGTTAGTACGGATCAGTTTGTTTATTACAGTTGATGAACCTTGAATTTTGCCTTTAAAGGTAAGGTTATTTTGTGAATTTGGTTTGTTAAGTTGATCTTTTGGTATCCAAACCATATTCACATCAACTGTTTTTGTTTTTTTCTTCTTATTCTGTTTCTTTGATCTGAAACCGAACATTTTAGTAAATTTGTTCGCTGAAGATTTTAGAGAAAAGGATGAAGTATTAGATTTTTTGTTCTTTGGATCATTTCTATTTAGCTTGAAATAGTTATCCCAACAATGAGCACAATGTATTCTTCTTTTTGCTTGTGACAACAAGATAGAATTTGAAATTGCGGAATTTTTATTTTCACAAACTTTGTAAACATTACATGAATGAATACAATTTTTATTTGAAGAAATACATTTCTCAGTATCAGTATTCCTATTCTCGCTATCTGAAATATTCTCCTTCAGATCCACGCACTTTTTTTCATCCATTTCTGAGAAAGAATGAGAAACATTGTTAGAAGTCTTAGAACTAGAAGCATTATTTGGAAGCACATTTGATTTTGTTTCGAATAATTTTTCGTTTTCTTTTCTTTTCAGTTCTAGTTCCTTTTTGGCATTAGATATATTTGATGAAAACTTTGTATGATATACTTCACAATATTTCAGTTCAATTTCAAGTTCAGTTCTTTCCTTTTTATGCTTCTCTTTCTCAAGTAAAAGCACTTTTTCAAAATCTAAAATTTGATTTGAAAGTTTTGCACATCTCAAAACAAGTGCTTTGTTTTCTTCAAAAAGCTTATCTTTTTCTAAAGATACATTTACACCAGAATCAATTGTACTTGAAGAAAAAATGTTAGAGCTTTTAGAGTTAGAAGAATCATTCGAACAAGAATTAGATTTGGTTCCGGATGATTCTCCTTTCTCATAACCTTCGAAAGAACATTTTTCTTTTACTTTGACCGAACTTGAAGAATTAGATTGATCTGTTGTTTCACTTTGATTTGAACACTTTTCACAAGTAATTGAATCTTTAGATTTTGATAATTCTAATATCCGGGATTCAAGTCGTCGAATCTCAACTTGCAGTTCAAGATTGACTTTTTGACTATGATCAAAATTTATCCCAATATTATCATGATCATCCTCTAATATTTCAAAATTTAATTGTAATTTAGAAATTTGATTTTCTAAATCAACAATTTTTCGTAAAGCAGAATCCAAATCAGGAAATTCAGAAGAGGTTTCTTGAACAAACTCCTTTTTGTCAGAATCTGAATTTGTATTTGACCCCATTTCAACATTAGATTCAGATTTAACAGGTTCAGGTTCATTGATATTGGAATCAAATGTTTTAGCCATAGATTCATTTGAGAATAATAAACTAAATTCAGTTAGTTCAACCTTTTTGGTTTTGTAACTGGAATTTAGTTCATCGTATTTAAAGTTTGTCGTATTGAATCTAGGCTTTTCTTCCGAACCTTTATCCGTCTTATCCTTATCTTTATTAGAATCCGGAGTTGAACATTCAGATTTAACAAAAAATTTGGATATAAGAGGTATTTCCTTTTTAATTGGTTCCTTTAAATCTTCATCCAATTTTGTAATTGTATAAAAATTTTCAGGCGCTTTCTTTGATACATCTACATCAGATAAACCAAGTCCCATTTTAGGATTAAAAAATCGTTTATCTTTTGGATTATTGGTTAATAATCTTAGAGTTTGCTCAGTCTGTCCTCTTTTATAGTTTAACTCTTC
The DNA here is from genome assembly GCA_033807775.1 of Saussurea involucrata. Taxonomy (NCBI): domain Eukaryota; kingdom Viridiplantae; phylum Streptophyta; class Magnoliopsida; order Asterales; family Asteraceae; genus Saussurea; species Saussurea involucrata. The sequence continues at coordinate 93,829,383 of CM066314.1, forward strand.
AAGTTCTTTGATCTTTGCAAGAGCTTCTATTTTTTCTTCAGTGAGAATCTTAATTTTAAATTGACAGTCTATATTCTCATCACTTATATCAATCATTTTCTTCTTCAATTCAGAAATTTCAGATTCAAGTGTTTTAACTTTTGTTCTAATAACTTCCTTTTCATTTTCTCTATCTTCAGCAAGACATTTGTAAAGAAGTGCCTCATCGTGATATTTCATCATTGAACTTTTATTATTTTCAAGTTCCTTTTGAACTTTTTCAAATTTCTTATTAAGTTCAATTATCACGAGTTGCATTTCTTCATATCTGTCATCTTCAGTTTCAGACTCATTATCAGAATTATCAGAATTATCAGAAGAATGAAGAGATGATACCTCGGATTCCTGATCATCTTCATCTAGTTTAGCCATTAAGCTATGCTTTACTTGAGTAAAGTGAGCTTCTTCATCATCAGAGGAATCCATAAGCCAAATTTCTTCCTCAGCATTGACTGGCTTTCCACTTTCTTTTGCTTTTTCCAGATGTGCCTTTCGCTGATAATAGTCAGAATCCTTCACCTTCTTTAGCTTACAGTCTCTGGCATAATGACCTGGCTTTCCACAGTTAAAACAGTTTCGGTCATCTCTATCATTCGTTTCCTCTCTTTCCTTTTTCTCAACTCTATCCTCTTTCTCCTCTTTCTTTTCCTCCTTGTTCTCATATTTCTTCTCAAATCTTTTATACTTGTTTGCTTTGTTGTATTCAGGTTTGGTTTTTGAATAAAACTTCTTTTTGCCAAACTTGTTTTGAAATCTGTTTGTTAATAAAGCCAACTTCTCAGCTATATCAGTCATTTCATCTCCAGAACTGCTACTATCATCATCATCAGAACTTATCTTCTTCTTGCTCATCCCAGAAATCAGAGCTTTTGTTTTCATAGCTTCACTCTTCTTATGTTTACTCAGAAGGGCTAAAGATTCTTCGACCTTTTTATCCTTTTCCTTAACAGCTTTTACTTTTTCTTCGTGTTGACCTAGAATACTGAAAATGTCGGTCAACTTTTCATCATCCATATCCCTTGACATTTGGAGCTGAATGGAGTAGGAATCCCATTCTGGTAGAAGATTCCTGACAAATTTGTAATTTATTTCTGATTCTGATTTGTCTACTCCATTTCTTCTCAAATTATTAAGGATGATGTTGTATCTATTGTAGGTCTCTTTCAAAGGTTCGCCTTCTCTTGCTTTAAACCCTTCATAAGCATTGATGCTTTGATTCCTTTTGGTCTTCTTAGACTTTGATGATCCCTCAAACTGCCTTTCTAACTCATCCCATATCTCTTTCGCCGAGTCACGACTATCTACTCGATTGTAGATATCATTTGGAATTGCCATAGTCAAATAAGTCAAAGCCAGTTCATCAATTGCAATCCTATCTTTGTCATTTTGATTAAAAAATCTGGGTTCTTTGTCAATCCTTCTAGGAGCAACATACTGACTTGTAGCAGTTTCAGCTTGACCACCAACATCCATTTGTGGTGTGTGAGGACCTTCTTTGATTGAAACCATTAAATCTCTGTTCTGATGATTTAGAAACTGAGTCATTCTCTTCTTCCATTGGGCATATTCTTCCACTAGAAGAACGGAGGCTTACTCTTTGATCCCATACTCATTAAATCTCTCGACATCTTTTCAAATACCTAGAATAATTGATCGTTCAGAAGATCAAGCAGTAAGTGTAACAGAGATTACACTTAGAATAAACTGTTCAAGAAAGAAATCAGCACTTGGGTCCGAAACCAACACTTGGACAAATTCTGAGTGGTGCGAAACCTTCAGATTTCGGATGCTTTAGAATTCGAAACCTTCAGATTTCGGATGTAGTACGGTGCGAGTTCCCTGAATTCGAATGCAACTGAGTGCGAATTCCTTGAATTCGAATGCAACTGAATGCGAAATCCTTGAATTCGAATTTAGCTTGGTGCGAAATCAATACTTGGCCAAAATCAAAACCAATTACACTCTTCAACTCAGAATTCGGATGTAGATGAGTGCGGAATCACGGAATTCGAACTTAACAGATACGAATTCAACACTTGTACACCAATTCGAAATCACCGGAATTCGGACTTAACTATGTTCGAAACCTCAAGAATTCGAACTTAACAGGGTGCGACACCACGGATTTCGGACTTAACTTGATCTGAAACCAATATTTGAGTACTTCGAAAGTCTTGACTGATGCGAATTCACCAAAAATAATCCGTATGAATGATCCGAATTCACTATGAATAATCCGAATTCACTTTGAATAATCCGAATTCTGCACGTCGACCATCAAAATCACTGAATATGCCATATCTTCCTCAATTCTTGATCAAATAACACGAAATTTGTACTGGTTTGCTCGAAATCAAAATCCACACACTTTCTTAGTTAATCACAAGATCTAATTCGATCAATTTAATCGAATTAAAGTCCAAAACAGTGAATTAGGGTTTTCGAACCAAAATCCAAAGAAATGATCAAGTCTGATGATTCTGTTTAGAAAATGATGATGATCCAAGAATTAATGTTGTTCAGATATCAATTACGAGTTCAGTGATGCTAAGAAACGATCCAAGAAATCAAAATCCAGAAAAAATCTATGTCTGACTGATAAGTGTTCAGATGAACAGTGATGAACACCAGATCCGAATTCTTCGTGTTTAGTGTAAAAAATCTTCAATTTGGTCTTCGATCTGCTTGAATCTTCTGTTTAGCTCTGATACCAAATGTGAAATCCCAAGTCTAGCAAGAAATCAAGAATGATGTAGAGAGAAAATCTAGAGTACACAAGTCATCCATATATTGATCTTCAAAGTACAAAATGACTAATGCTACAAGTTGTTACCAAGATTACAAAAGGAATCTTCTTTATATAGTAGGGCCATGACATGTCCATGCCTCTACTAAGAAGAACAGTACAAGATATTAATACTGTCTTGATAGCTACAAAAATGCCCTAACACCAACAGAGGATTTTCAAAACAACAAACTAGCCTACATAGGTCTTCTTGTAATAGGAAGTCAAATGTTAGGATAGAATGTAATGCCTCTGTAACCCCATTTAATGTTTTCAATGAAAAGTTCAAGCATATCTCTTCGTACATTCGCTATTGTCATTGTTTCGATCTTATGCATCAATTAAGACAACACTTCTCCAGTCCACACTGTTTTCTCTCTCTACCCATAAGGAATGCTAAATTCAAGGGTATGAAGAAACAAACCGGTTCTTCAACAGAAGCTAAAACCAAACCCAGAGATGCTAAGGAAACTTTGAAGACCCCTAACAAACCGGGACCCATTTGGATATGGGTACCTAAAAATCTCTGATTGTGTTGCAGAGGAAGTATGTGCCGATCTGGTATCTAGACTCCGGATGCTCGCGACACATGACTGGCGACAGAGGTCTACTATCCACGTACAAAGATAAACTCGATGGTGGATCTGTAACCTTTGGCGACAACAAAAAGGGATACATTAAAGGCTATGGAGTCATCAAGAAGGAAAACATAACCGTATGCAAAGTTGCATATGTGGATGGCCTTAAACACAACTTACTCAGTGTTAGCCAACTTTGCGATACGGGTTTTGACGTCATGTTTAAAAGAACTTTCTGCTCTCTACAAGGTGAAGACACAGGAGTCGAACTTCTGCGGGCCGAACATAAAGGAGATTTATACCTCATGAACTTCAGTGCCAAGAACAAGGAGGACAACCTCTGTCTTGTTCCTTCTAAGAACGAAGAAGCTTGGTTATGGCATAACAGGTTCTGTCACTTAAACTTTCATACGTTAGATAAGCTTGTGAACCTTGATTTAGTCAAAGGTCTGCCAAATGTAAAATTTAGTAAACATCATTTCTGCTCCGCTTGCAAAATGGGTAAGCTCGAAAGAGCTTCCCATAAAGGCAAGACTGATGTGTCTTGCCCTAGGCCTCTGTACATGCTTCATGTTGACCTCTGCGGTCCAATCGCTACACAGAGCCTAGGTGGCAAAAAGTATATACTTGTGTTGATTGATGAATACTCTAGATTTACATGGGTGGAATTTGTCAGAAAGAAATCAGATGTTCGAAACATTCTGATAAACCTAATGAAAAGAATCCAAGTTCTATATGAGTGCAGAATTCAAAAGTTGAGAAGTGACAATGGCACATAATTCAAAAACTCTGTCATTGAAGCTTACCTTACAGAAGAAGGCATATCACAGAACTTCTCTGCTACACGCACCCCACAACAGAATGGCGTGGTTGAATGAAAGAACCACACGCTTGGGGAGGCTGCAAGAACTATGATGCCAGCATCTGGATTACCAATCTCTTTCTGGGCAGAAGCAGTATCAACCTCTTGCTACACCCAAAATCGATCAACAATGGTAAAAAGGCACATCAAGACACCGTATCATTTTATCAACAAAAGGCGACCAAACATCAAGTTCTTCCATGTACTTGGATGCAAGTGTTTTGTCCTGAATGATAGAGAAGCAAGAGGAAAGTTTGATGTGATAGCAGACGAAGGCAAATTCATTGGGTACTCTGCCACCTCAAAGGCTTAAAGAGTTACCTTCTGCGGTCACGAACCATTGGGGAGAGTATCAATGTCTCTTTTGACGATTCCTTTCAAAAGACTTCTAAACAAATCAGTTCAGAAATCGGTCTCAAAAAGGAATCCTCAGGCATCTCCCCCACAAGAGAAGCAGAACTAAATCTGCTATTTGAAGAGACGTTCCACGATGATATTGATCCCTCTGCCGGAGCTATCAGAGCCTCTGGAGAAACATCTTCTGCAAACCAGACTGAGTCAGGTATATCTCTAACTGGTCCTTTAAATACTTCATCCTCTTCAGTGAATCGTACATATGCAAGTGCTGAGGGGGAGCGAACAGAAGATGATACAACCTAGGATTCTACCACAGAGGCTCCTGAAATACCAACTCCGGTGACTACAGAGGAAACAATACCAGAGGAAAACGAGGATTCAGTTTCTACTTCCTCAGAGGAACCAATTCCAACTCTAATCCCTATAATCCCACAAGCTGAAACACCAAGCTCTAGCACAGAAGTACCATCAACTACAGAGGTTGCACCAGAACCACAGAGTGCAACCACAAAGGTTCAACTAGATGATGATAATGACCATCTTCCAAGAACGACTAAGTGGACGAAGAGTCATCCTCCAAGCCGAATAATCGGCGATCCTTCTGAAAAGGTCACGACAAGATCAACCACTGCTAATTTTTGTTTCTTTACAAATTTTATCAGTGTGATCGAGCCAAAACGTGTCTCTGAAGCCTAGATGATCCAAACTGGGTAGATGCTATGCAAGAAGAGCTTCTACAGTTTGAGAGAAACAAGTTATGGACCCTAGTTCCTCTGCCAAAAGGGAAACAAGCAATAGGGACTAAATGGGTTTTTAGAAACAAGAAGGACGAGGATGGGGTGGTCATTAGAAACAAAGCGATATTGGTGGCCAAGGGATATTGCCAAGCAGAAGGCATTGATTACGATGAAACCTTTGCCCCTGTCGCACGGCTCGAAGAAATAAGAATCTTCTTAGCATTCGCAGCCCACAGAGGTTTCAAAGTTTTCCAAATGGATGTAAAATCTGCCTTTCTGAATGGTCAAATCCAAGAAGAAGTATACGTCCAGCAGCCACCAGGGATTGAAAGTGCCAAGTACCCAAACTACGTCTACTATCTCGACAAAGCTCTGTATGGACTGAGACAGGCTCCAAGAGCATGGTACGAACGTCTTTCAACCTTTCTTCTCGATAATGATTTCGACAGAGGTACAACCGATACTACTTTATTTTACAAAAGAAAAGGTGATGAGATTCTGCTTGTACACATCTATGTGGACGACATTATCTTTGGTTCTATAAATGCACAAGAGTGCAAATACTTTGAAAAACTCATGCAGAGTGAGTTTGAAATGAGTATGATGGGGGAACTTACCTTCTTCCTAGGACTCCAAGTCAAACAGTCATCAGAGGGTATTTTCATAAACCAAGCTAAATATGTCTCTGACATTCTTTCAAAATTCAGGCTCTCTTATGCCTCTGTAATGAGGACCCCCATGTCCACTGGAAATAAGTTACACTCAGATCCAGGTGGTAAATCTATAGAGTGCAAGCTCTACAGAGGCATGATTGAGTCATTTTTGTACTTAACAACTAGTAGACCTGATATAATGTATGTCACATGCCTCTATGCAAGGTATCAAGCTGACCCAAAGGAATCCCACCTTCTTGCTGTAAAGAGGATATTCAGATACCTTAAGGGAACCAAGAATCTTGGCCTCTGGTATCCGAAGAACTCTGGCTTTGATCTTAAGGCCTTCACAGATTCAGATTATGGAGGATGTAAACTTGACCGAAAGAGTACCTCTGGGAGTTGTCAATTCCTGGGTGGGAAACTAGTCAGCTGGACTTCCAAGAAGCCAAATTTTGTGTCGACATCTACAGCAGAAGCTGAATATGTTGGTGCTGCTAGCTGTTGCTCTCAAGTTCTGTGGATGCGAACTCAGCTAATGGACTACGAGTACAACATATACAATATACCATCCTCTGTGATTCAAAGAGTGCCATAGCGATCTCTGCAAATCAAGAATGATGTAGAGAGAAAATCTAGAGTACACAAGTCATCCATATATTGATCTTCAAAGTACAAAATGACTAATGCTACAAGTTGTTACCAAGATTACAAAAGGAATCTTCTTTATATAGTAGGGCCATGACATGTCCATGCCTCTACTAAGAAGAACAGTACAAGATATTAATACTGTCTTGATAGCTACAAAAATGCCCTAACACCAACAGAGGATTTTCAAAACAACAAACTAGCCTACATAGGTCTTCTTGTAATAGGAAGTCAAATGTTAGGATAGAATGTAATGCCTCTGTAACCCCATTTAATGTTTTCAATGAAAAGTTCAAGCATATCTCTTCGTACATTCGCTATTGTCATTGTTTCGATCTTATGCATCAATTAAGACAACACTTCTCCAGTCCACACTGTTTTCTCTCTCTACCCATAAGGAATGCTAAATTCAAGGGTATGAAGAAACAAACCGGTTCTTCAACAGAAGCTAAAACCAAACCCAGAGATGCTAAGGAAACTTTGAAGACCCCTAACAAACCGGGACCCATTTGGATATGGGTACCTAAAAATCTCTGATTGTGTTGCAGAGGAAGTATGTGCCGATCTGGTATCTAGACTCCGGATGCTCGCGACACATGACTGGCGACAGAGGTCTACTATCCACGTACAAAGATAAACTCGATGGTGGATCTGTAACCTTTGGCGACAACAAAAAGGGATACATTAAAGGCTATGGAGTCATCAAGAAGGAAAACATAACCGTATGCAAAGTTGCATATGTGATGATAATGACCATCTTCCAAGAACGACTAAGTGGACGAAGAGTCATCCTCCAAGCCGAATAATCGGCGATCCTTCTGAAAAGGTCACGACAAGATCAACCACTGCTAATTTTTGTTTCTTTACAAATTTTATCAGTGTGATCGAGCCAAAACGTGTCTCTGAAGCCTAGATGATCCAAACTGGGTAGATGCTATGCAAGAAGAGCTTCTACAGTTTGAGAGAAACAAGTTATGGACCCTAGTTCCTCTGCCAAAAGGGAAACAAGCAATAGGGACTAAATGGGTTTTTAGAAACAAGAAGGACGAGGATGGGGTGGTCATTAGAAACAAAGCGATATTGGTGGCCAAGGGATATTGCCAAGCAGAAGGCATTGATTACGATGAAACCTTTGCCCCTGTCGCACGGCTCGAAGAAATAAGAATCTTCTTAGCATTCGCAGCCCACAGAGGTTTCAAAGTTTTCCAAATGGATGTAAAATCTGCCTTTCTGAATGGTCAAATCCAAGAAGAAGTATACGTCCAGCAGCCACCAGGGATTGAAAGTGCCAAGTACCCAAACTACGTCTACTATCTCGACAAAGCTCTGTATGGACTGAGACAGGCTCCAAGAGCATGGTACGAACGTCTTTCAACCTTTCTTCTCGATAATGATTTCGACAGAGGTACAACCGATACTACTTTATTTTACAAAAGAAAAGGTGATGAGATTCTGCTTGTACACATCTATGTGGACGACATTATCTTTGGTTCTATAAATGCACAAGAGTGCAAATACTTTGAAAAACTCATGCAGAGTGAGTTTGAAATGAGTATGATGGGGGGACTTACCTTCTTCCTAGGACTCCAAGTCAAACAGTCATCAGAGGGTATTTTCATAAACCAAGCTAAATATGTCTCTGACATTCTTTCAAAATTCAGGCTCTCTTATGCCTCTGTAATGAGGACCCCCATGTCCACTGGAAATAAGTTACACTCAGATCCAGGTGGTAAATCTATAGAGTGCAAGCTCTACAGAGGCATGATTGAGTCATTTTTGTACTTAACAACTAGTAGACCTGATATAATGTATGTCACATGCCTCTATGCAAGGTATCAAGCTGACCCAAAGGAATCCCACCTTCTTGCTGTAAAGAGGATATTCAGATACCTTAAGGGAACCAAGAATCTTGGCCTCTGGTATCCGAAGAACTCTGGCTTTGATCTTAAGGCCTTCACAGATTCAGATTATGGAGGATGTAAACTTGACCGAAAGAGTACCTCTGGGAGTTGTCAATTCCTGGGTGGGAAACTAGTCAGCTGGACTTCCAAGAAGCCAAATTTTGTGTCGACATCTACAGCAGAAGCTGAATATGTTGGTGCTGCTAGCTGTTGCTCTCAAGTTCTGTGGATGCGAACTCAGCTAATGGACTACGAGTACAACATATACAATATACCATCCTCTGTGATTCAAAGAGTGCCATAGCGATCTCTGCAAATCCTGTACAGCACTCCAAAACAAAGCATATCGATGTCCGTTACCACTTTCTAAAGCATCATGTTGAACTAGGCACAATCGAGATGTACTTTGTGTCAACAAAATTACAGCTTGCAGACCTATTCACCAAGGCACTAGATGAGAAAAGATTCCTTTTCTTGGTGGGTAAGTTGGGTATGATAAACATGAGTTGATCTCTGTAAGTGAGACTCAATATTCTTGTAAATATGTATATATATTTATGCTCTTCTCTATGTAAATTCCCTATCATCAAAAGTTCTATACCCAACAGAGCTTCTGTGAGAATGCTCAGAGCCTCTAACATTTCCCACAGAACCTCTGGTGAGTTTGATCTATGTTCTATGCATCGCTTATCTATTTTGATCCAAGTATAGGTCAAGGGGGGAGCAGAAGGAGACCTTGAATTAGTCTACAGAAGGTATTAATTCAAGGGGGAGCCAAAAGAAGAGTAGTGATCAACCATATTCACAGAAGTGAAGGTTTTGCCGAGCAAAGGATAGCCAAAAAGTAAGTATCTCGTACAAATCTTTTCTGAAAACAATTTTCTAGGACACCAATTTCCAAATATGTCCTAGAAACACTGTTTAAGACATTCCAAACCTTTAATGATCAAAAATATTTGTGAGCCTTCCGTTATTTGAAATTTAAGGTCAGATCATCTGTGACTGCAAATTTCATACGGGAACTCCATTGATCAACTTAAATGTCTTCAAATATTCTCTTGTACAAGTACAAGCACCGAGATACTGAAAGAAGGTTTCTAGTCTCAGAGTTCACTCCACCAAAGAACTTATGTTGACCAAGCAAAGGTAAACCAAAAGAGGAATGTCTCGCACAAAACCACTTTTCAAAACAGTTTTCTAGGACACCAACTTCAAGAAATATCCTAAAAACAGTGTCTAAAACAATTAAAACTTTGGATGATCAAAAAGTTTTATGAATTTTTAGTGGTTAGAAATTTCCACTCATAGAGCCTCTGCTGGCTCCACCAGAGCCTCAAAGACTCTGTGAATGCAAATTTTGCACTAAAGTTCTATTGATCATGACCAATGCATTTTCAAACGTTTTTGGTAAAGGTGCAACCTCATAGGAGACAAAAAGCAGGTTTTAAACCACAGAGCTCATTCCACTACAGAGCTTCTGTCGTTCTGATACTTGGCTTTTTATGGAAATTCTGTAACATGCGGGTTATTTCTGAAGAGTGACAGTCATCTGAAAGTAGAAAAGCCCACACGCCAAGCATTAATGGGCCGTGTACGACGTCTAATCGTGTTCTGACACCTATGACGTGGCACGTTTTGATTGGCCGTGCGTGCCACACGTTGTCCTGGAAATTGAACCCAGCTATATGTACTCGAGAGCGGACCCCAAATTTTATTCACTTTCAACTATTTACCTCCTCATATTCTACTGTTAACTCTTCAGTATAAAACCCCATTCACCATTTCTTCTCCACTTTTACCAATTTTCTCTCCTCATCACCTCCGGCAAACTTTTCAAAACCTGCAACTTCCTCATTTTTACTACTTTACTCAAGTTTTCAAGAAATGGCTTCCACCTCCAAGTCTCCGGCGACATCCCCTGCTCATTCTGAGCACTCACAGAAATAGACCGTAGCCGGCAACCTAGAACAAGACGACTCAGGCGAGTCAGTGCCCTTCACTCTGACAACCCACCTTCAAAACTTCATCGAACATGAACACTTTGAACATGTTCTCCATCTCAAACCTAATAACCATTATATCGTTCCCTCAAGAACTGCATTCGGGGAGGAACATGCCATCCTTCTCCACATTCTGGAAAACCACTACTTGTTCCCTCTGCTGACTAAGAACGTCAAAAGAATCCCTGCCAGATATCTCAATCAATTCTGGCAGAGCTGCAGGTATGAATCAGAAGACAGACAAATCAAGGGATACATCTACAAACCTGACAAATCTGAAAACCTTGAACTAAAGTTCAACAGAACCATGTTCTCCCTTGAATTTGGTTTACCCACCAGAGGACTTCTAGTCATAAAGAAGTACGCAGAGGAACCTACAGACACAGAGCTCTGCAGATTTGCTGAAATGTTGGGCTACAATGCTACACTGAAGAAGAGGAATGACTTCAAGAAATAGGTTCCCGCCTCTGTGCAATACGCTCTTCTCCATCCTCAACAGGTGTTTAACTGGGAAAGTGAGTAGTCCAGATCAAACTTCTCACCAAATCATGGCAATCATGTACGGGGTGTACTATGATTTGCCTCTGGACTATGCCACTCTCATGAGGTAAGAGATGGTTAACACCATTGACCACACAATAACCTCTCAGAAGAAAAAAGGGAAAACAAGCAAAGATCTCCCTGTACTTCAATATCAGAGGATTCTAGGTGTCCTACTAGAACCTCTGCTGCTCTTAGAGAAATGGCCAATGGAGGGACCAACAGTTAAAACCTACCATATGGCAAAGAACTCCCCAACAGAACATGAGGTCGGGTACGACTTCTGCAGACCTCTGCCAACCACACTTCTGGGATATGCCACTGATGAGACCCTTAAGTTAGAATACATACACGATCATAGGACTCCAGAACCGAGTCCTATGACACCCCCGCGTCTAGGAGTTCCCTTAGGATCTAAGGTTGTAGATAGGATGAGTGACGAAGAATGGGAAGTGGCCCTTGCTAAGCATGAGCAGGTACAACATAACTTTCACCTTCTGCGCAGCACAATTACCTCTGCCTTAACAAGTAAAACATCTGCCACCCCATCTAAACCGAAGAAAGCCACAAAGGCAAAGAAAACCACTGAGGGAACCTCTCCTATTCCTGAACAAACCCAACAACAATCTCCACCACATGAAACCGTGGCTGGATCCTCTGCACCTCCCCCTCCTCCGAAAGAAAAGAAAAAGAAAAGAAAACACAAGTCTTCTGAGGAGGGTGCCCCCAAACCAAAAAGAAAGAAAAGCAAGAAGAAAACCAAGAAACCCCACACTCCTATGCAAACCATCACAGAGGAAACTGAAATGGAAGAAGAAGCCCCTGCACAACCTCTGCAATCCCCAATTGCTAGCAACTATGCAGATCAAGGTGCCTTCTCTGCTTTCCTCCAACGCTCTGACATAGCTGACTCCTTAGACACTTCTGGATGGAACGCATAAGCCCTCTCCAATCAGTCTACAGAAGAACCAGACTTCAGAATCTCTAAAATTGATTCTGAATTGGATGAAGATGACCAAACCCTTAAGGATATTCAGGTTCAGACACCAGAAGTACTACAGAACCCCTTCCTCCATCCCGGATATGATGTCCTAAGAAAGAGTCTAGAGGAAGAAGTAGCCACAGAGGATATGGTAGATTCTGAGATAGGGGCCGTTAACAGAACCACAGAGGGTATCCAAACACAAATATCAGGACCTCTGCATCCACTTATCCAAAACCTAGTTGGTTCTCATCCATGCTATGACTCCTTAGTATCTAGGATAGAAACCCCAGTGGTTAAATGTATAACAGAGGGTGAAACCCTACAAGATGCCGTAGATGGAAGAGGCACACAACCCCAACCATCTCCCAGTGCAACCCACATTTCTAACACCGCCAGTCTAGTGGCAGAAGGTGTTATTGAAAAAGAGCAGCACAACTCGACCCCACCCAAAACTGACCGGGCAGAGGAAATTCTTTCTATCTCTGTGCCACCTAAAACCGAGGAAACAATTCCAAGGGAGTCCTCTCCAAAGGACTCACCTTTAGTTCGTGATCCTTCGCCCAAGATCACACCAGATATCCCCGCAGAGGAATCCGTTTCCTCTGCTACACGCACACAATTAGGACCCAAAGGCTCTTCAGAGGAGCTTAGTGAGCACAAAGACGAAGGGACTCTAGACAAGTCCCCAAGTCAACCTAAGGATATTCCTGTACCCATCTCTAGAGTGGATCTGGACAATGTTCTTACCAGAACTTCTGTAGAGCATGAGGCCTCCAAAACCTCTGCTCAAGGATCAGAAGGAAATCCTTCCGCCCTCAACGTACAAACAGGGGCGAAAGAAGGTGTCCAAGGAACACGGACAAACTCTGGGGACGAATGTGTTCCCCCAGAGGTTACCCATACTCCACACGTCTCAAGGGATGAGTTCCAAACCCTTGTCACCTATGTGGACATCACATTGAAGGAGTTGAAAAGCTCTTTTGATTCTTTTGCAGATACCACTTCCAGGGCCCTTACTGATCTGAACACCAAAATGGACAACTTGTCTACAGAGGTGAAAAATGCCTGTGCCCAAATGAAGTCAACTGCTACAACCTCTGCTGCCGCTGAATTCGAAAAGGCAACAACCTCTACTTTCCAAAGCTTTGTCAAAGACCTACTTGAAAAGTTGAAGAAAGAGCAATCCCCAACCTCTACGGCCCTTACACCAGAAGATCTGAAGAAGGCCCTCGAGCATGTCCATGAACAAACTACAAGGGAAACTCTGGCCATGAAGCCCTCTTACTACATGACCAGAGCACAGAACTTGGTCAAGGGGTACTCGACCAGGTCACAGAGTTCATTAAAGCCTTCACTACTGCCAACGTCAATTATGTCAAAGACTTTCGCAGCAGTGTGGGCAAAATGCGCTTCAACATAGAGGCCGAGGTCCAATATCTACTAGGCATCTGTGATGACCTGTGTGCTAAGATGATAGCCGCAGGTGCCTCACAACCCTAAAAGCCTAAAGCATCTTGCAGAGCAGAGGGTACGAAAGATAAGGGTCAGGATGACTCTGATGATGATTCTGATGGATCATCAGGTCATCATGAGGGGGAGAAAAGAAGGGAGAAAGCTGCAAACAGAGGTCTACCTGCACCACCGATATCTGCAGAACCTCTAAACAAAGCACCCCCAACTGAAACCCAATAGGAACCCAACAGAAGTCCACAGAGGCAATACCCACCTCTGTGGAAACAACCCATGTAATCATCGAATACTTGCTATCTCCAACCCCCAAACCAACAAAACAAGTTCAAATCCTCACAACCTCCGAAGAAGACCAACCAACACCAACAACACCCAAACCAACATAAGACAAACCAACTTCCCCAACACCAAAAACACCAGAAGAACCCAAGTTAACATCCCCTACACCAGAACCTGAAACAACAAAACTTCCATCTCCCACACCCAAAACCAGAACCAAATCCATTGCTCACAAACAAAGGAAATATCTGAGCAAAACAACATAAGCCTCACCAACCAAACCCACATCACCAACTAAGTCCCCTAAAAAACCAACAGAGGCAACCCCTACAACTACAGAAGCACCTCCATCCATCCCCTCAGAAACTTCAAAGACAAAGCCTCTAGAGGCAACCCAATCACAACAAGCTGAACAGCCTAAGGCCAAAGACAAAGGGAAGATAATACTGACAGAGGAACCAAAACAGAAGAAGCCAAAGCATCAACCCACAGAGAAGCTGATGAAGAGTGCTTTTGATGCTTATGTCACCCCGAAGCCTGAAGAAGAAGACTGGACCTTCAGCATTTCCCCTCTGTCAACCACACCTGTCTTGGATCCAAAGGCAAGAGTCACCGAGGATAGCGTCGCCCAGGTAAAAAGACAATTGGATGCTCTACGCAGGCCCATGCCTCCACCTAGTGCACCTCCTCGACCAATTGAATAAGTTATGTACAGGTATCTCTACAACAGAACTATCAGAGATTCTCTACCACCAACCATTCAAGATCCAAACTTCCGTGCTGAGCTCGAAAATACCTTTAAAAGAACAACACCCAAGCCTGTCAATCAAGTCTTCTCAATCTCTAAAATCGACAAGGTCATATACTGTAAGTTCTCTCACACCAGAAGCACTAAGATCTACTACAACATCTATAAGGTCAAAAGAGTGGATAGAACCGAGAACCAATTCTCAGATGTTGATCTTAGGAATCTAAGCCCCTATAACCTACCCTATCTTCTGAACTGGACAAAAAAGAACTACTCAACTAGAAGTGCAGTTCAGAGGGCATACAGGGTGATCAAGAAAGCCGTGCGTGAGAAACTTCTGCTATACAGTCTGATAGATTTCCATATAGGACGAGATCTTGGAGTGAGAAACCTAAGTCTTAGACCACCAAAAGATGACTGCCCACCCTCTGCCATACCAAACTCAATCATCACATTCCCAAAGGTTGGGTACGTCTATAAAGATCTTGCTGGGAAGTCGAGGCTATTCCTAGAGATTGACTGTCAAAAATACACCACAAGTACTTTGACAGAGTTCAGAGCTAACCTCATGGAGCACAGAGGTACGAAGTTTATGGATTAAGCCCTTGCAGATAGATTGATAGATTGACTCGGTAATCAACTTCAGAACCCTCTGCATCAGAATCTATCATGAGCTTAAAGAAGAAGGATTCGACAATAGAAGGATCAACGACTTCCCAAACGCAAATATCTGATATCTTTAACCTTCCTCTGCTTACTTTTCATATCATGCACTGTAATCATATGCAAATGCCTCAGGCATAATCTTATATGAATGTAAACATTCAACAGAGGTCAAATACCTCTTGTCGTGTACTTAGCCTAGAAAACCACTATATTTTCAATTTTTTTATTTTTCATTACTACGGGGGAGATTGTTAGCTCCAATTCTATGAATAGAAGTATTGAAAAATAGGCTAAGTATAAATACATTGACAGAGCCTCTGCCGATTCACCGAGAAGACCAAAGTAAAGAATCAATAGAAGACGCTTCTCAGAAGACAAGGCCACAGAGCCTCTGTCATACTTGACAGAGCTTATGTGGTATGAAGACTGAAGACTTAGAAGATTATCTGAAGATCAAAACAAATATGATCGTGCTTCCCACGTTTACTGTTGTACGAAGATCTTAAAGATCATTCGTACAAGGCTCGCCATGCTGCCTCCACGTGTCAACCTCTGATGGGTTACAGCTTTTGTAGAGTGCGGCGCACTACAGTAACGTTGTACTTGTTACTGTTCCACGGTAGTGTCTTTATACCTTTGTACTTCTTGTCTCCACCTTGTCCCCTGTAGAAGTAGTATAAATAGAAGGCTCATGTTGAGCTCTTTTATCAACTTTGCACGACACACACACCATTAGAGCAGAATTCTTGTAATACCTTCGGTGTTCATATTATATCAAATATAGTGAATCATTGAGTTAATTATTTGTGTTATTTCCACTTCACGTATTTGATATCGTGTGTTTATCTATCAAGTATTACCTCTTTAGTTTGTTAAAACGCTTCCGCATCCTAATCTGTTTGAACTAATAGGTATTTATATAATTGTTAAGCAATATAGGAACCAACACCCTTGCATGCCTTTGTATGATTTGTCAGAAGGACATCCCTTGTCCAGGATCGTACAAACCACTTTACCAAGTACATTGTTCATCATGCGGCCACTAGGATGTTTGCTAAAGTCAAATCCATGCAACCAACCAGACGCTGCCACGTGTAAAGTTGTACTGACTTACATTTAATGCATGCAGTATAAATAGGAAACCTTACTTCATTATTGAAGTGTTCTTCCTTCGCTGAACTACTTAGTGCTAAGAAAATCTTTCTTTAGGTTTTCTTATTTTATCTCTATCTTTTCTTGTGAAAGAAATCTGTGTGATTCTCATAGTTTGTCTAGATTAGGTTTTAAGCTTGGTCTTATTCCGCAACAAACTGTGAATTGTTTAATTATATCAATAAACAATTTTAAAGATAAAAATATTGTGTTTGTATTCAACCCCCCCCCCCTTTCTACAAAGTTGTATAACCCTTCGTGAACAACAAGTGGTATCAGAGCAGATTTTTTAATCCTATAAACAAGATCTTGCTTATACTCTCTTACTAGCTATTTCTTCAATATGGAAAACAACACAAATGTTAGATCTGAGTTTTGTAAATAAACTAAGTGTTAAACGTCTGATGAGAAGACTCAGATGTTCTGATATGAAGGGTCAGAGTTCTGACTAAGAAGGCTCAGAAGGATCGCTTTGAAAGTTTGAGAAGAAGAGTCAGAAGTCTGAGAAGAAGAGTCAGAAGTAGAGCCAGAAGTTCTGAGAAGCCTTGTCAGAAGAACGTTCAGAAGTTCTGAACTACCTGTTCAGAACTTATAACTAGATACTTTCCTTTGTGTTTAGTTAACTAATTAGGACACGTGTATTGTTCCTATTAGTCATTCATATTTGTACTGTAGCTTTAATATTTCCGTTGCAGTATATATAGTTGTTAGCACTACATTGCTAACTGATTTTCCCGAATATATTTGTATTCTCCTTTTGTAATCTTTGAGACTCTCTCTCTCTAAGATCTGTAATTCTGTTCTTAATTGAATACAATTGGGCTTGATCATATTACTTCTCAATTACTGTTTCATACATTGTTGTATTGATTGTAAGAGTAAATCCTGGACTTACAATTGGTATCAGAGCCACTCAACAAACAAATTTGTTCAAGATCGTGATCGCGAAGATTTATTTATCAGTTACTTGAAGAATTCTTGATTCGTTCAAAAATCAATTCCGCTGCTAGTTCTAATTCTTGGATTCTTGGCAATTCTTGAATTAATTGATTGTCTGTCGATCAGGAAACTCAAATTTGTCTCTCTGTTGAAAATTCTTACAATAAAGTCTTCTAAAGAATATCTTTCTATGGGATCTGAAACAAAGCCACCTGTTCTAATTCCTGAAGAGTACCAGCAATGGAAAATACGAATGATCCAATTCTTGGATAACATAGATGAGAATTTGATGGTATCTATTCGAGAAGGTCCTATCGAAGTCTACATTGATGTGGAAGCAACTCCTGAGACAGAAACAACTCCAAAAATTCCGGCAACAAGGGTGAAGAAGAACTATTCTCAATACACAGCAGAACAGAAAAGTAGGCATGCAATAGACAAAAGAGCAATCACATTGATGACACTTGCAGTTCCGAATGAAGTTCTTAACAGAATTGATAGTGGTTCATCAGCCAAGGAAATGTGGGATGAACTGGAAAGACAAATGTTAGGAACTGTCAGATCGATACAAGCCAAGTTAAATCAAAGCATAAATGCTTATGAAAGGTTCAAGGCTAAAGAATCTGAAAGCTTAACTCAGACATATAGTAAATTATGTACTATACTAAATGATTTGAGAAGGAATGGGCTGAAAAAGACAAAGTCAGAAATTAATTACAAATTTCTGAACAGTCTAAACTCTGAATGGTCATCATTTGCTATAAGTCTACAAATGAATAAGGACATGTGTGAAGAAGATCTAAATGATCTATTTTGTGTTCTTAATCAGCATGAGGACTCTGTTAAGATTGTGGTTGAAGAAAAGAAAAATGTTGCAGAACAATTAGCTTTTCTATCTAAGTCTAAAAGTGTGAAAACACCCAAGAAGGCAGCGTATCTATCTGAGATACCAAATCTGGAGGAGTCTGATAAGGAAGAGGGATCAGAAGAAGATGAGGATATCAAAATAATTGCTGAAAAGTTGGCCTTGTTGACTAATACTTTCAACAAGAGATATGGAAAAGGAAAATATCAGGGCAAGTTCAGGAAAGAGCAAGAAAGTTCAGATTTCAAGAAAAGAGAAGAGAGAGGAGAAAGTAAGTATGAAAAGAAGGAAGAAAGAAGGGAAGAAAATAGAGAAGAGAAGGAAGAAAGAAAAGAAAAGAATTTGTGTTTCATGTGTGGAAAGTCTGGCCACTTTGCAAAGGATTGCAAAGTGAAAATTGTGAAAGATTATGAGTACTATACCAAAAAGGCTCAGCTGGCGAAGAAAAGAGATGATAAACTGGCATTGTTAGCTGAACAAGAAAACTGGTTGTACTACACGTCAGATGAAGATGACTGCATATACTTTTCACAGATGCAGAATTATATGGCAAAGATGAAGAATGAGGATGATTCTGACTTTGAAGATGCTGATTCTGAGTCATCTACTGAGGTACACTCTGCACTTGAAATAGACTTAATGACACAAATTGGTGAAATGAAAACTGAATTTGTTAAACTAGGAAAACAAATTAAAGGAGAAAGAAATTTAGTTAACAAATTCAGAATTGAAAAAGAAGTAATAAAAGAACAATTTGAGGAATCTGAGATTGAGAAACAGAAAATTAAAACTGAAAATTCTGAATTGATGAAAAATCTTTCTGAATTAAATATTGAGTTTTCAAAAGTTAAGGATGAAAAGGGTGATTTACAAATAAGGTTTAATATGCTATTTGAGGAAAGAAAGAATTTATACACCAAAATCAAAGAATTAGAAGATCTTAACTTGAAAAGAGGTCAAACTCAGCAAACATTAAATCTTCTTACAAGCAATGTAAAAGATACAAGATTTTATAATCCAAAGAAGGGATTGGGATTGGAAGAAAATGTTGTTTTAAAAAGAGCTCCAGTAAACTTGTATGATTTTGATAAGCTTCATGTTCCCAAACCAAAAACTCCAGAAGTTGTTGAAGTCTTTATAAGACCTGCAAGTTCCATCACAAGTTCTGACAACTTACAAAAATCAAGTTCTAAAAAGCCCAAAGAGATAGTTTCTGAGTTAAAAACAGAAAAATCAGATGTTTCAGAAGAAAAAGTTAAGAAAGAAATTTCTAATCCAAAAGAAGAAAAACCAAAATACAATGATACCAAATTCAAATATGACTCTTTAAATGTCAGCTACAAAAATAAACAACAAAGTTTTTCTTATTCTGACATAGAAAGTATATTTGATACTAGTAAGGTTTCTGAAATAGTAAGCCAGAAATCTGAGTCTTCTAATCAGAATTCTGATTGTTCAAATCAGTCTTCTGATTCTGATGGTCAGAAATCTGAGTCTACTAATCAGAATTCTGATTCAAAGAGTCAGAATTCTGAGTCAACTGAAAATTCTGAAATAAAGTCAGAAGATGAACTTGAAAATGACTTATGTGATTTGGATTTTGATCTTAAAAATGCTTTAAAAGAAAAGAATATTTTTATTCAGAAAATAACAGAGCTTGAGAAACTGAAAGCTGAATATGATTTGTTCAAGATTAATGATCTAAAAGAAAATGATAAATTCTTTAATAAATCAAGTACATATGAAAAAAGGTGAATCATCTAATTCATTTTCTAACAAACAAAAGTTGAATTTTCCAGAAAAAGAGGAAAGCCAAAGGAAAGATGATCTGAAAAGAGTTCCTGAGAAGACTGAATTGAATTCTGATTCTGTACCAAAAGCTCATAGTTTCTGTAATAAATGTACATGTACTTTGAATAATATAAATAAAAATGAAAGGACTTATGGTACAGACTTGTTGTTACTTACACAGAAAAATCTGACTTGTCTTCAATGTAAAAGTGATTCTTTTCAATATTCTCAGAAATGTCCAATAACAATAACATCTGTTTCATTCATAAGAAAAGATATTCAGAATACAGAAAAGAAGAATGATTCTGTTCCTCAAACTCAGAGAAAAGAAAAGATAAAAGAAGTGAATCATCAAGTTAAAGTCAAAACAAAGTATGAGAAAGTGAGAAATGTGAAAGAAAAGAAAGTTGAAAACATTGCAAAATCAAAAGTTACACCTCTCAAGAAGAAATTGAATAAATTTGTGAACAGAAAATGTTCTGACTTCATAAAAGTGCAAGGCAAGTGGTGTTTAAAGAAAGATTTTGAATGGAAAGTAAAAGGCACTTTTGTTAAATCAAATGACAAAGCTAACAAAGAAGGACCATTCCAAAATGGGTACCTAAAACTAACTGACTGTTGTTGCAGGGCTGTCATGTGTGGTTTTTAGATTCAGGAGCTTCAAGACATATGACAGGTCATAAGTCTTTTCTATCAAACTTCACAGAAAAGGCTGGAGGAGCAGTAAACTTTGGAAATAACAGCAAAGGTCAAGTTAAAGGTTATGGGGATTTAACAAAAGCAGATCTGACAATTCAAAAAGTTTTTTATGTTGAAGGATTACAACATAATCTTTTCAACATAAGTCAGTTTTTAGACAGTCTTTGTCAAATCAAGTTTCAAATAACAGGTTGCATGATTTTAACTGAAAAGGATGTTAAAGTCTTATGGGCCAAAAGACATATGGATTTATTTGTGGTTAACTTTTCAAAATTACAAACAGTAAATCCTGTTTGTCTTTTATCAAATTCAACTGCAAATGAATGCTGGTTATGCCACAGAAGATGTTCTCATCTAAATTTCAAAGATCTTAATAATCTTGTGGTAAAACATCTGGTTAAAGGTCTACCAAAGATTAAATTTGAAAAAAAAAATCATTATGCTCAGCCTGTGAAATGGGCAAGATGAAAAAGAGTTCTCACAAATTAAAAATGGACTCATCTTGCAAAGCACCATTAGAAATGATTCATACTGATCTTTGTGGTCCAATTTCAGTTCAATCTATGGGAGGAAAGAAATACATGCTTGTAATTGATGATGAATATTCCAGATACACATGGGTTGAGTTCTTGAGAGCTAAGTCAGAAGCTGCTACTACATTGATAAACTTTATCAAAAGAATTCAAGTTCTCTTACAACTTCCAGTTCAGAAAATCAGAAGTGATAATGGAACAGAGTTTAGAAAAGAGACACTTCAGAATTTTTTACAAAGTTCTGGGATTTCTCATTATTTCTCTGCTGTCAGAACTCCTCAACAAAATGGTGTTGTTGAAAGGAAAAACAGAACTCTAGTTGAAGCTGCAAGAACCATGCTGGCTTATTCAAATCTTCCAACCTTCCTATGGGCTGAAGCAATTGCAACTGCTTGCTTTACACATAACAGAACTTTAATCAATAAAAGATTAAATAAGACTGCTTATGAACTGATAAATAAAAGAAAACCATTAATCAAATTCTTTCATGTTTTTGGTTGCAGATGCTATGTTCTTATAGACAGAGAAAATCTTGCCAAATTTGATAAAAAGGCAGATGAAGGATACTTTGTTGGTTATTCACTAACTTCCAAAGCATTCAGAATCTACAATAGAAGAACCAAGAGAATGATGGAAAGCATCAATGTAACATTTGATGAAGCCAGAATGAAGATTTCTGAACAAGACAGTTCAGAACTCATGCAGAACAAGACAAATATGACTTCTGATACAAACTCTAATCCTATTTGTTCAGAACTCAATTTATTGTTTAAGGATGCTTTTCTAGAACTAATTTCTGATTCTTATGCAGAATATGAAAACCCAAAGATGGTAAAATAGATGAAAAATAGAACTCCAGAAATAGTTCAATCAACTGTAATTTCTGACAAAGGTCCATCTGAAGAATGTCCAAATCTGATAAATACAAGTGGTGAAAATTCTGAGCCTTGTACTCAGAATTCTGATCCTTGTGTTCAGAACTCGGAACAAGCCACTCAGAATTCTGACTTCACTGCTCAGAATCCAAACTTGGATACATCTCCTGTACATGTATCAGAACAAGGGGACAGCTCAGAATTACATGCAATTATTGATGAGAATGATACAAACAATAACTTTTCAGAGATTGATGTGCTTCCTAGTGCAAATAAATGGACTAAAAATCATCCTATTCATCAAGTAATAGGTGATCCATCAGCAGGAGTAAAGACCAGATCAGCTACAGCAAATGAAGCAATGTTTGCTGGTTTCTTAAGTGTGATTGAACCAAAGAAAGCTAATGAAGCCCTAGAGGATCCAGATTGGATTTCAGCAATGCAAGAGGAATTGCTCCAATTTGAAAGAAATAAAGTTTGGAGACTCATTCCAAAGCCTGAAGGTAAATCTATTATTGGAACTAAATGGGTATTCATAAACAAAAAGGATGAGTCAGGTGTTGTCATTAGAAACAAGGCAAGATTGGTTGCTAAGGGATACTGCCAACAAGAGGGAATTGATTATGATGAGACATTTGCACCAGTAGCAAGAATAGAGGCAATCATAATATTTTTGGCCTATGCTGCACACAAAAATTTCAAGGTGTATCAAATGGATGTCAAATCAGCCTTTTTAAATGGCAAACTTAATGAAGAGGTGTATGTTCATCAACCTGAAGGTTTTGTTGATCCAGAATTTCCTGATCATGTTTATATTTTATACAAAGCTTTATATGGTCTAAAACAAGCACCAAGAGCCTGGTATGACACTCTTACTCAACACTTGTTAGCTTCAGGTTTCAAGAAAGGTAAGATTGACACAACTTTGTTTTTAAAGAAACAAGGTGATGATTTAATTCTTATTCAGATTTATGTTGATGACATAATATTTGGTTCTACCAGTCCATAATTATGTGATAATTTTTCTAAAATCATGTCATCTGAATTTGAAATGAGCATGATGGGTGAGCTGAATTTTTTTCTTGGTCTTCAAGTCAAACAACTACCAAAGGGTATTTTTATAAATCAAGGAAAATATGTCAGAGATATTCTGAAAAAGTTCAAAATGTCTGATTGTGCTTCTATGAGAACTCCAATGGCAACAAACATAAAGTTAGATGCTGATCTCAAAGGAGTTTCAGTAGATACCAAACTCTATAGAGGCATGATTGGATCATTACTTTAACTGACTGCAAGTAGACCAGATATTATGTTTTCTACTTGTTTCTGTGCTAGATTTCAATCTAACCCAAAAGAATCACATATGTTGGCTGTCAAAAGGATTTTAAGATATCTCAAAGGATCACCTGATCTAGGTTTATGGTAACCAAAAGAAACTGATTTCAAATTAACTGCTTTCACTGATGTTGATCATGCAGGAAGTAGGTTGGATAGAAAAAGTACTTCTGGTGCTTGTCATTTTTTGGGGGATAAGATAGTGGGTTGGGCATCAAATAAACAGAATTGTGTGTCTACTTCAACTGCTGAGGCAGAGTATGTTGCTGCTGCTGCTTCATGCTCTCAAACTTTGTGGATGAGAACACAACTCATGGATTATGGATATCAGCTCAACAAAATTCCCATCTATTGTGACTCAGAAAGTGCAATTGCTATTACTCAGAATCCTGTTCAACATTCAATGACTAAACACATAGATGTGAGGTATCATTTTATAAAAGACTATGTGGAAAAAGGAACTATAGAGATGCACTTTGTGCATACAAAGTATCAATTGGCTGACTTGTTCACAAAGCCACTTGATCACAAAAGGTTCTCTTTTCTCATATGTAAAATAGGTATGCTTAATCCGACAAATTGAAAATATTTGTGTTTCTTAAAAATGATAAATTTTTCTAAGTACAATTGTCTGAGTAGTGTATTCAGAACTCTGAGTCTTAAGTTCAGAAACTCTGACTCTTAAGTTCAGAACTTCTGAATCTTGTGATCAGAACTTCTGAATCTTGTGATCAGAACTTCTGAGTCTTAAGTTCAGAACTTCTGAATCTTGAGTTTAGAAATTATGAGTCTAGAGTTCAGACCTTCTAAGTCTTAAGGTCAGAGATTCTGAGTCAATACTTCCGAAATCTAAATTTCAAGAATTCATTTTTTTGAGAAAAACAAATACTTCAAATGTGCGGATTATGCCTTTTCTATTATCTTTTTATCTCATCTTTATGTATCATATTTGGTTAAATACATGCTAAAATCAAGGGGGAGCATCAATATCTTCTGGAAATTATTTCATGATGCTTAAAAGGTTTGTTGTCATTTCTTATCTCTAATCATTCTAAGAAGAACAAGCTTTTAATGATAAAATTTTTATCTTGTTCAAACTATATCTGAATTTCAAACATTTTCATATTCAGATATAAGAGTTTAAATATTTTTTTTAAAATCATCAGTCTATGAACAGAATTCTGATGATAAAATGTGTTTCTATCTGTTCAAACCTCTTCTGAATAATCAAAAGTTTTACATCTGTCAGAAGTTGATTTTAAATAAATTTTTGTTACAAGGTAAAATTCTTTTGAATAATGGGATCAGAACTCTGAGTAGAACAATCAGATATCTGATAAAGGAAAGTCAAATCTTCTGAGCGTGTTATTCAGATCTTTGACTTGAGTCAATATTCTATCTAATAACACGTGTCAGCTTCATATTTGGTTGATTATGCCACGCATTTCATTTAAATCCTCTGTGGCATTTCAAATGTGTTGACTCCGTTATAACATTGATTTCGCTTTTCCGTTAAACCTTTCAGCTTCGCGAATTTTAAATATGTCTTAAAATTCCTATTTCCAATTCTTTCAAATTCCAGAGCGAAAAGTGAGATACGAATCAATCCAGAGTTCTTTGAGTTTGTTTTCTTCTTAAATCATGTCTGGATTTCGAAGAAGTGGTCTAATTTCTCTACATTCTACTAAGTCTTTGATGGATTCATCTGATTCGGATAATGATGAAGTACAAAATAGAGCTGTTGAGGAAGAAGCAATTAGGGATGATGAAATAAATGAATTAGATGAACAAATGGCTGAATCAGAAGGAAATGCAGATGAGGTAAATATAAATGTTGAACATGAACAGAGTGCTGCAGGGTCGATTATGTCGAATAGACCAATCTTAGTGGAAAGGGTTGTTCCTGAAGGAGAATGGTTGAAAATATCAGAAAACAATTGTGTTTTGTTATTTGAGGAAATTAGATTTAAGCCTGAACACAGAATTATCATGGAGTTATTCAAATATCATCCTTACAGAAAGTGGTTTACAAGAAACAAAACAGTTCCTGTTCAGTATATTCAACAATGGTGGAAACATCTTAGGTTAGAAGACAACAAGTTTGTATCCGAAATTGGAGGAGTCACAATTACCTTATCAATCGGTGCACTGAGAGAAATACTGAATCTTCCAGAGAAAGATGATGTACAAAGAAGGACAGATTTTGAAGGCTCACCATTAACAGAGGAGTTAATTGCAGAGTTTATGAGATTAGAATATAATGAAGGATTGAGAACCCTTAGTTTGTTCAGAAGGAACAAATTTCCACCTATTTGGGCTTGTTTCTTTCATGTGGTGAATAAGTGTTTGTCAGGGAAAAATAGCTCAGCAGATCATGGTTCAAAACAGATTCTTCAGATCTTTCAGGGTTTAGTGAGGAATAGGCATTACGATTATACTGCTATACTTTGGGAAGACATGAAGAATACTTTTGAGAAAAATCAGAAAGCTATTCAAAAGAAGACAAAGGATACTCCTCTGACATATATACCTTACATAAGGTATTGGCAGATTGTAATTTGGTATGCAATGCAAGAAAACAGAACCATTTCAAGAAGATCAAATGAGCAGCATGGTCCTACTTTCTATTTGGGTAAGATGTCTTCTGTTACCAAACTTGAGAATTATCCTAATCATAAACTGTTACCAAAATCACTTAGGAATTACATACCAAGGGAGAGTGAGATTTTAAAAGCATATTGCACCTCAATGGGAATTGAAATACCTCAAATCCCTACCCATGAGGACCAACCAGAGAAGATAGGTGAGGGGTCTAGTCCAGTAAGAGAGGGGGAGGATGTTCAAATGGGTGAACATTCTGAGAGAAATGAGGGGCAAAATTCTGAGAGCTTGGTTAGAACAAGTGAGGAAAAACAGAATGAGGGTGGTGAGGATGAGATATTGTCAACAAAGGTTCAAACAGAAAGAGATGCCTCTGAACCAGCTAATCTTAACCAGGTAACCACAACTGCTGTTGGTTCACATTTCTTGGTGTCCAACATTGAAACAAACACCATGGACCTAGTGGTGGATCTTGAACAACCCATCCATACCCACTCAGAAGCATTTCAACATGCTAATGTTTCACATAACTCAGGGGAACCATCCCGAACTCATTTGGAGGGAGGTGATAAATCCCAACCTATTTTTCAACACATTGAGTCTGAATATCACAGTCCTATTCAATTTGAGCCTGAAATTCCTTCTAACACTCGCACAAATCAGGAATTTCGTATTCCTAACACAACATTCATAGACATACCTAATATTGGGTGTCGAGGATTGGATGGAAGTCCTGGTGAGGTGAACATTACAAAAGCCTCATTCAAACGTGCATCTGTTGTACAAGATGACTTTGTGTTATCTACAGGCCATGAGCCCTCTGGGCACATGAAAACTGGACCATCTGTTGGTTCAGGTTCACAGTTAGACCATTCTGAATTTGAAAAGATTCAGAATCAAAACAAGGTGATGGGGGAAAAGGTTGAAAAATTGGAGAAAAAGGTGGATGATTTGAATGCTGAGGTGACAGGATTAAAAGATATGTTGGAGGGTAAATTGAAATCTGTTGAAACTAAAATAAATACTGTGAAGGAATCCTTGGAATCTCATGAGAAGGAGATCAAGGATATAATGTCT
Source organism: Saussurea involucrata (assembly GCA_033807775.1). Taxonomy (NCBI): domain Eukaryota; kingdom Viridiplantae; phylum Streptophyta; class Magnoliopsida; order Asterales; family Asteraceae; genus Saussurea; species Saussurea involucrata. The sequence continues at coordinate 93,856,498 of CM066314.1, forward strand.
GAATTTCAAAAAGATCTGTTGAAACAAATGCAGAGTATGCAGGAATCCGTCTTGAAAGCACTGAGTGTATATATGGCTTCTACTTCAAAACCTCTTGATCTTGTTCCACTTGCAGAAGCTGACCCTGAAGGTGTTTTTGGTCAGAACTCTAAAAGAAAGTTTGATGATAATGAACCTCATGATCATCAAAAGGGGGAGAAAAGGCAAAGGTTGAGTTCTGATGATGACATTTGCATAGAGGATTTTGAAATAGCAGATATGCACTTAGTCAGTACAAAGAATACAGAAACTCAGATAGTTCAGATTGATAGTTCAGATACAGAGGAAATGGAGGTGGAAAGCAGAGATGGTGGTGATTCAGATAAAACTGAAGAATTGAATTTAGACACAGAGATGGAAATCAATTATGATGAAACTGAAGCAATTGAGGAACCTGTGTTGAGGTCAGAGGAAACAGTGGAAAGTTTAATTGTTGACAACACTTGTACAAATATTGTTCTTTATGATAAAGGTAGTGTGATGGATTCTGAATCAGAAGAAAGAAGATTAACTGAGAATTTGATCAGAAGGATGCAAAATGATTTAGTCAAAGCACTTAATGTTCAAAATATTCAACAAAGTGTAAAACTGATAAGGCCTATTGATTTATTGGGAGAAGAAGATAGAACTGTTGATTACTCTCAGAAATTTAAACATGAGTTTCAATTTAACTATGATGATGAGATGAATACAGAAGAAGAATATGAGAGAGTGGAAGATTACTTTATGCCTTCTGAGTATATATTCAGAAAACCAATTGAGATTCCTAAGATGAACTTGCAAATTTTGGAGGAGCCTGTATGTGATTTTATCCTGGAGTTGAGTGATGTACCACTTGCTAGACAGTTTCATGATGACATTTTTCCTGAGGAAATATATGAGAATCTCTATCACACAGGAGGAGATTATGAGCTATTGGAGAGCAACATTGATGGCTTCATGGATAACAGATCTCAGATGATTTATACAGAAGCCTCAAACAGATTCAGAATTCCTGATTCAAGACTACACATTCAGAAGAAGATTGAGAAAGTATTGATGTTTAAACCAGAAGAATTCAATGGTCTGATGTTTGTTAGATTGGAAGTGCTGAAAGAAAGAAGTACAAAGGTTTCCATGTCAAGTTTTGATTTTCACAGATTAACTCTTGATGATCAGATCTTTCTAGTTAAGTTCTTTGCCAGTACTGAAGAAACCTTGATAGAGATTGAGTGCAGAAGAATTCTGGGGATTTATGTCAGAAATATTTACATGTATGATTTTCAATTGGCAATTGAAGGAAGAAAAGAGAAATGCAACTTGAAATGTCCAGCAATGATTTTAGGGTTTGGTGTATATGTGAAAGGATTTATAAATGAAGGAAAGGAAACTGAAGGGTTTGCATATCCAGTTCAAGGAAGACTTGAAACATTCAAACTGAAGGAATTGGTGAAGTATAGTGATGCAACTTTGAGTTGGTTACTAACTGAAATGAAAGTTAATGTTGCTGCTGATAGAGAAAATCTAAAGAAAAAATGTGTAAACTCTGTGGAAAGAAGATTAAATCTCAGAAGAAAAATCAGAAGCTGTGGTGAATGGTTATTATCAGAGGTTAATCCTAAAAGGATGCTGCACAATGACTTTGTGTTTCCAGCTGAGTATGAAGTGAATGAAATCCTTTCAGATGATGTTGAAGAAGTTCAGAACACAACTCCTCAGAATGTGCAGATAACAAGTCTTGATCAAGCTGAACAATCTGAATCAAAAGAAGATGAGATGTCAATTGATTTGAATGGATACTTTCTTGAGTTTGATCTACCTGAGTTTTTCAAGCCTAAAGAGATACAATTTCTGAATGTATATTATGATAGACCAAAGGAGACTCAGATCTGGTTGGCAGAGAAATCAAGGTGTCTTGTGAAATCAAAACAGGCTGTATATTCAGACTTCTTAACCACAGGGATCAGAGAATTAAAAGTTAAACAATTCAGAAAGATGGAATACTTGTCTTTTGAAGTTTTGAGAGAAGATGGAAAAGTATACTATTTCACTGATGCAGATTTTGAAAAGCTATCAGTAGTGGATTTCTACAGATTACATTGTATGTTGTGCTTCAAGGAATCAAGCAAAGATAAGACTGAAAGGAAGGCAAGAAGTGTGGTAATTGAAGCTATGTTTTACATCCTAAGATGGTATGGTTATACAGATTTTCAAATAGCTCTGTATTTGCAAAGGCCATATGTTTATCTGGCAAAACCCAACACAGATCATGATCAGAAAAAGGTGTTGAAAACTGGAAGTGTTCTTAAATATCCAGATTTGGGAGTCTTTTTGAAAAACAAGAGTGAAAAGATCTTCTTCAGAGCAAAGGAGACTGCAAAATACTGCTCTGGAACTTTGAGATTCATCAAGCATAATTTGGAGAAAAAGATGTTGAAAATAAAGCAATGCAACATAACTCAGGAAGTCATGACTCAGCAGATTGAAACTGTTCAAGAAATTATTGACAAGATCGACAAAAGGCTTAATCAAATAAATGTGCTCTTACAGAAGATTGCTCCTGCCTTGAAAGATTTGGATGATGCAAAGTATCAGTTTATTTGACAAAAAGGGGGAGATTGTTAGATCTGAGTTTTGTAAATAAACTAAGTGTTAAACGTCTGATGAGAAGACTCAGATGTTCTGATATGAAGGGTCAGAGTTCTGACTAAGAAGGCTCAGAAGGATCGCTTTGAAAGTTTGAGAAGAAGAGTCAGAAGTCTGAGAAGAAGAGTCAGAAGTAGAGCCAGAAGTTCTGAGAAGCCTTGTCAGAAGAACTTATAACTAGATACTTTCCTTTGTGTTAAGTTAACAAATTAGGACACGTGTATTGTTCCTATTAGTCATTCATATTTGTACTGTAGCTTTAATATTTCCGTTGCATTATATATATAGTTGTTAGCACTACATTGCTAACTGATTTTCCCGAATATATTTGTATTCTCCTTTTGTAATCTTTGAGACTCTCTCTCTCTAAGATCTGTAATTCTGTTCTTAATTGAATACAATTGGGCTTGATCATATTACTTCTCAATTACTGTTTCATACATTGTTGTATTGATTGTAAGAGTAAATCCTGGACTTACAACAAACACTAATTACATAGATAATGGCTCTCTTGCCAAACCACCTCGATTTAGCAAAGATAACTTCAATCTTTGGAAAAACCCTATGATGCTTTTCTTTGAAGGTGTAGATCCCACTATACCTTACTACGTTGAAATCGACCATATATTATTCATGTGATTCATGGTGCTGCTCCAGCCACTGTGACTACTCCTGCTGTTCCTGAACGAACCCTCATCAGGGAAGTCTCTCAGTGGACTGAAGAAGGCAAGAAGATAGTGGCCATCAACACCAAGGCCAGATCCATCATCTCCATGGGTCTTCTTGATGAAGTCTACCATTCCATCATGAATCTAAAGAGCTCAAAAGCCATGTGGGACACTATATGTGTTCAATATGAAGGTACCGCTGAAGTCCAGGACTCTAGAAGAATAAACCTGGTAAGGCAGTATGAATGTTTCATTTGTGGTAAGAATGAAACTCTTTCTGAAGTTCACCAATGTTTTAACTGTTTAATTATAGACTTAAAAACTGTTGGTAAGACCTATGGTCTCTGAGATCCTGACAAAATTCTTGGAATATCTTCCTGAAAGTTGGGACAATTACACCATGTGTCTTAAACTCTCTAAGGATCTTAAATTCATGACCCTCTCTACCTTATTTGGCACTATGCTCAATCATGAGCAGTCGTGTCAACTTAAGAAGAATCTTGTCAAAGATTCGAAAAGCACACCTGTTTCTTTACTCTCCTCAGAGTCAGTGCCTACTCAGCGATCCACTCTCACGATCACTGAAATAGAATCTAACTTTGATGATTCATCAAAAGCTGATCCTTTCGAACTTGATGAATCTCTAGCACTCCTGACAAATTCTTTCAGGAGATTTTCTAGAAAGAGTAACGTCAAAATAACTAAACCTCTTTCCCTCACTGACAAGCCTAAATCTACACCGGTTGATAAGGCTACTACTACCTGCTTTAACTGAGAAAAAGTATGACACTTTGCAAGTGAATGCAAGTCAAAGAAAGCAATCAAACCTTCTTCTTCATCCCACAATAAACCCTTTACTCCTAGGAGTAAAGATGACAAGTACCATAGGCTCAAAGAAAAGTATGAAAAGCTGAAGAGCTACAAAAAGAAAGGCAAAGGTCTGATCGCTGAAGATCATGACTGGGCTGAATCTGAAGAAGAATCAGACTCAGATGAAGAAGATAAGGCCAATTTCTTTCTTATGGCCAAAATCAAAGAAGCAGAGGAAGAACAATCTGAAATTCCTTCTACTTCTACCTCTACCTCTCAGGTATATCTCTTTCCTACTATTTTCCTGCTCTCACTGAAGCTGATAGACTTCGAGCTATCGATATTTTGACTATTGATTTATATGATGCCATGAATTGCAAGGCCAAAGCTGAACAAATAAATATAGACTTAACTGAATAGCTTAAAAACTATCATTTGAAAATACAAGAGCTTTCAAACATAGAAGAAAATTTGAAAGATCAGGTCTATGTGAATCAAGTCATCAGTATCGAGCATGAAAAAGCTATCGCTGAACTGAAAACAGAAAAAGACACTGTTGAAGGTTGGTATAAATCCTCAACAAAGATCACTGAGATAATCGGCGCTCATATCCCTGCCAAAGACAAAAGTGGTCTTGGTTACAAAGTTGACGCTGAAGAACCAACCACTGACCGTTCCATGCTTAAGTTTGGAATGTTTGTGTCTTCTATCTCTGACACTTCATTACCCCAGTGCTCTTCTTCTTCTAAAACTCCCATCCCTGAGGATAAACCTACCTTACTTAAAGGTAAAGAAAAAATCGTTGTTCAAAAACCTCAGAAGGGTACCAAAGTACAACAACTGAAAACTTCTAAACCTTCAGCTCATCATTCCTCCTCTTAAAAAACTAAGATCCCTGAACATGTTCAACGATTTACTCCAAAAATCAGAGTGAATGTAATTGGCAAGAAATCTAAAGAACCGAAGGTTCCTCCGATATCTGATGCCAAAGGTATTCTTGGTACAGGCCCTGCCCATTTGAAATTATCAAATAACTACGCCTATGGTCATAAAGCTACTTTTATCTATAGGAAATGTTATCACTGTGGACTTACCGATCACATTGCTAGTAAGTGCCCTACAAATACCAAAGCTGAGAAATTAGCTAAGGTGAAGATCAATGCCCCAAAGGCAAAGAAAACCATCCCTGGTGCAAATTAGGCTAAGATGAAATATACCACTGAGGGTAAGAAATTAACCAAGGTGAAGATTAACCCTGACGCTGAGTCATCAGATGCTGCGAAGATCGCTGATCCTTCTACATCCTCTACCACTGACAAGTGTGGACCCATTGTAAAATGGGTGCCCATTCCAAACTAATCTTCCTTTGTTTGCAGGTCTCGAAGGGTATCTGGTATCGCGATAGTGGATGCTCTAGACACATGACCGGAAAAAGAAACCTGCTCACTGAATATAAGGAAGAGAAAGGTCCCCAGTGACCTTTGGTGGAAATGGTAAAGGATATACCTGAGGGTTTGGTGTACTGACTATTGGTACTACCACCTTCAGAAGAGTCTCATACGTTGAGGGACTGAAGCACAATCTTCTTAGCATCAGTCAACTATGTGACAAGGACTTCAAGGTCTGCTTCACTAAGGAAGCGTGTTTCGTCACTGACAAGAAAGAGAAAGTTGCTCTCAGTGTATATCGTTTAGAAAATGTTTATGTAATAAACATGGACTCAACAACCACTGAAAACTCTTGCTTTCTCTCCAAAGCCTCTACTGATGTCAACTGGCTATGGCATAAGAGGCTCTCTCATCTCAACTTTAAGACGCTGAATACTCTTTCTTCAAAAGAGTTGGTCACTGGTCTCCCACAACACATATACGCTAAAGAACCTCTTTGTTCAGCGTGTGAGAAAGGGAAACAAACAAAAGTAAGCTTCAAGACCAAACAAGTATCTTCAGTGACATCTCCTATTCAAATCCTCCACATATTTCCTTGGACTCCAAATGAAGCATAGTGATAAGGGTACGTTTATCCACCAAGGTATGTATGTTAAAGATATGTTGAAAAAATTCGATTTAACTCAAAGCTCAGCTATGAAAACCCCTATGGCACCTCCGCTGACACTTAACAAAGATCCTCCAGGGAAGCCTGTTAATGTCAATGCCTACAGAGGGATGATCGACTCTCTTATTTATCTTACAACTAGCCGTCCTGATATTATGTATGCTACTTGTTTATGTGCACGATATCCATCTGAACCCAAAGAATCACATCTGATCCCTGTAAAGCGATTTTCAGATATCTAAAGGATACACCCAACCTAGGTCATTTGTATCCCAAAGACTCAGGGTTAGATCTAACTGTCTATTCAGATACTGACTTTGCAGGTTGCAAGCTAGATAGAAAAAGCACCACAGGAGGCTGTCAACTCCTAGGTGGAAAGATGGTAAGTTGGACAAGCAAGAAGCAAAGTTCAGTGTCCACTTCTACCATTGAAGCTGACTATGTAGCTACTAGAAGCCGCTGTGCTCAGGTCTTATGGATGAGAAATCAACTATTAGACTACGACCTCCAGCTCTCCAAAATTCCAATCTATTGCGACAGCACAAGTGCCATCGCCATAGCAAATAATCCAGTACTACACTCAAAGACCACACACATCGAGATCAGGTATCACTTTATCAGAGATCATGTGATGAATGGTGATATAGAACTTCACTTTATCCCTACTGACTTTCAGTTAGCTGATATTTTCACCAAACCTCTTGATTAGACAAGATTCAACTTTCTCATCAGGGAGCTTGGCATGCTGAACCTTGAAGAGTAACTCTTCAGTGGTTATGCATTATGTCAGTGATAAAAGAAATTCTATCTCTTTATTTATCATACAATATCTGAACAAAATGATTCGCTGATAACAAGGTATGTTTTCTATTCCAATTCACTGAAGTTTACTTCGGTATGCTGTGTTTCAAAACTAAATTGATCGCTGAATTTTTTCCTTCTATGATTTCTTTGAAATAACAAAGCTCGCTGATATTTCTTAATTAACGACTCTTCTTTTCAAATCCTCTCTGATGTTTTGTAAAATTTATTAGGGAAAAGTTTTTGAAAATGAAAAGACAGTTTCTATGTGACATCATCAAACGGATAAGCCCTGGCATGACTTTTCGTTTGACACGTTCGGCTATTTCGAATTCTTATCCAATAAGCTTCGTGGGACGTGTCACGTGTGATGATAAGTTTCGTTTCCCGCTCATCACTTTCTCTCTCTACTCTCACTATGTAAACACTTCATGTTTATATTTTTACCTTATACGCGCACTATACTCTCTAAAGAAGAACGAATTCCCTAAGAAATTGTTACTGGATTATTGTAAAGCCTGATACTCAAATCTTCAAACGTTCATCAAACAGGTTCTTACTCTTAAATCCATTTCTCCTCTTAAATCTTTTTCATAACTTGTTTTTGATCACATTTCTTGTTCTAAAAAAATCAAAACAAACGTTCTTCACATACGATTATCTTCTTCATGATTTTATGAAATAAAACTTGAAAAATAATTTTTCTTATTATGTTTAAAACAAAAATCTTAAACGTGATTTTCATACGTTTTTCCAGAATCCCTTTCCATAAAAGGAAACTGGAAAACACTTCTTTTCACAAGTTTTGCTCATTTCAAAACTAGAAAACCCACATTTTCTTGTTTCTTCCCTAAAAAGGAAACTATAAAACCCTAAAAACTTCAAAACCCTTATTTTGGATAAAATATTTCCAATTTAAGAAGTTCATTCTTTTTCAACTTTTGACTGTTATTCAGAAATGGCTTCCTCAAACATTTCTGCTACAAATGCTACCAACGCTGCTTCTCCTATCACCATGACCAAGGCTGGAAACATGAAGGGAGAACTGAACCCGATTGTACTAGCCACCAACAACTCTCTAGCCCTACTAGAGTTTCCTAAGAAAAGCCAGCCCCCATCTCACTGACGCGGTCAACTTCTTGAAGACCTGCCCTCTAGCCACTGCCATGACTATTGCTCCACCTGCACATCGCCATCTCCTGCAACAATTCTGGTACACTGCCGAGCGTACCACTGAAACCTCGAAGAAAACTAGAAAAAGAATACCCAGTGATCGGTTTCCAAACAGAACTGGGTAGTGGTGCTATTACTCCTTCAGCCATCCGCTCTGCACTGAACCTTCCAGGGGGTACCAAAAAAAGCCCCTTCGTCCCCTTCATCGACCCTAACACCCCTGAAGGAGAGCAAGAGCTGATTGCTTTCCTTGATCTCATGCACTATGCTTGGGACAAGAACTGCAACATGGAGGATGACAAGAAACTCACCAAAGTTCTCAAAAACAAAATGCTTGTCGAGCTGAACTTCGTATTTGCCCACGTCATCAGCTGCATGATGGAAAAAGACTGGCTCTACTTATCAGGCTGCCAAGCCTCAGGTAGCCATGGGATACTACCTATTGAAAGGGCTAAAGGTTGACTATGCCCAGATCATATTCAAAGATCTGATGGAGAAGGTTGAGAAGCCCGAACGATCCATGAACGTTCCCTACCCCCTCTTTATCGCTGCAGTTCTCCAGATGCTCCTTGGTTCACACTACCCCAATAAGGGAGATTACAAACTCTCTTAGGTCGGCCCAATGGTTTTTGACTTCAAACCGATCCAGGCGAGGTAAGTCTCTCTACTATACTCTCTCTTCTAAACTCTCCTACTTCGTCTCCTTCAGCGGCTCCTTCAGCGGCACAACCCTCCGCTGATAACCTCCCTCTGAATGTCGAGGGGGATGAAGAAATGATTGAAAAAGACCCTCAAGAGGTTGACCATCCTGAGGGAACCACTGAAGACCCCTCTCCTTCTGAGGGGTAGCACGACGAAGACCCTCCTCACTCTTCAGCTGAAAAGACCGTTGAACTCATCACTGATGATGATGAGGAAGAAAAAGAGAAGGAGGAGCTGAACATAGAAGATCAATAACCTTCATCTCATCCTGATCCTAAGGATGATGATGAAGATGATGACCATTTTTGATTTAAGCGTACCGCCATCAAAGCTCCTGCACTGAAAGGTGTTTCCATAAATGAACCAGGGGAGAGGACCACCAAGTCTCCTGCGAAGAAGGGTTCGGGCAAGGAAAACGGCCTTGCCGCTGATAACTTGGCTATCCCCTTGAAGAAACCAACTTGTCAGGTATGCTACTTTTTCTTCCCATACACTGCCTATCTCCTCTATCCCTTCTCAATTTCTACCATACTCCTCCTAAAACCTCTAAACACTTAGCCATTTCTTTCTATCTTTTAACCATCAAAAGATCTAACTCTAATGATCTTTTTGTTTCAGCTAGTCCTCTCTCCTGCTTAAGGATGCAGCTGAAGCTCCCAAACAAATAATCCCAATGATCAACGCTGATGAAAAAATAATCCCGGTCTCTTTCCTGAATGAGAATGATGAACAAGCTGAAGAAGAACAACAACTGCTTTCACATCCTATAAGACCTTCTTTGCCTCGTCAGCAGTCAGATGAAGATGAACACCGAAGGAAAGTGTTTGGGCAAAAAACCACGTCGTACGACCACGACCAGAACAGGTAAGACGCACGATTGTGAACTAAATCTTGTGTTAAGATAAGGTCTCGACAAGAACCCATAAAACATCCGTCGTCTCCCGTAAAAGGTAAGTCGTACGTCTCCCATGACGCACGACCTTAGCATCGCCCGTCCCGTACGACCATCACGTAAGATCATTGTACCTTCGACCAAAGCTAACGTTAACCTTGACTGTTACGTTTGTTAAGTGTTTAATGCAGGAGTCAAAGTCATTAAAAAGCAATGGACATAACCGACGCAACCATTAACAATCGATAGCCGTAACGGACGGAGAGTATTATGAACATTCATCTCGGCGACCGTTTCCAGCCGTTGTAGCCGTTGATCAAATCATTAATGGAACTAATTAATGACGCGAAGACTATAAAAGACAAGCTAAAGCATCATTTCAAGGGACATCGGTTAACATCCAATACACTCTAGCAAACATCATCCAAACTCATAGCAAAGAACATTCAAACTCTGAAGATTAAGTACTGAAATCCAGAATACTACAACGCATTCAAGAATAACAGCGGTGAAGAGCTTTCTCTCGAAGAATCAGTCTCGACGCACGACAACAGCCCTCGACCAACAGTTTATACTTTGTATTCACACACGACAAACACCTGTTTTCACATTTAAACACTTGTACTTTACATTTCGAAGTATTTCCTTCTTTTGTATTGTAATCATCGTACGACCGACGCCAGTACCAAGGACGTCGCCCCTGTTTGGCGACCATAGTGCAGCGACAACATCCCTTGTCGTCCGCAGTTTTTTTCCTCGTTTGAGGTTTTTCCTGCGTCATCAAATCCCTTGTCTCGTTTATTTTTTCCCTCATCGCACGTCTCGTCGAAAGATCCTTTCTTTAGTTGATTAAGTCCACATCGAGAAAAAAATCCTCGACGAACGTGCACCCTACTAATAGTTTCTTGGAGATTCTTCTGTTCTCTATCACAGGAAAATGGCAGATAACAAAAACTCAGAGCAAACCACTGACCCAGTGTATGGAAAGCTTGAAAAGGTGCAAGATGCTCCTAAAGCCATCAGTGATTATTTCCTAGAAGAAGTTGTCTTAGACCCAAGCAAGCCCGAGAAAAAAGTCTTGATAGGATCATATCTCTATCCCCATCTTAGGCAAAGGGTAATATCTTTCTTGCAGGAATATGCTGACTGCTTCGCCTGGTCGCATGAAGATATGGTTGGCATTGACCCTAACATCATTTCTCATAAGCTCAATATCGATCCATCGTTTAAACCCGTCAAGCAAAAGCGCCATAAATTCGCTCCTGAAAGAAATAAGGTAATAAACGATGAGGTCAATAACCTCCTCAAGACAGGAAAGATCCGAGAAGTAAAGTATCCCGACTGGGTTGCTAATATCGTGGTCGCGGCTAAGAAGAATGGAAAGTGGAGGGTTTGTATCGACTTCACCGATCTCAATAAGGCTTTCCCGAAAGATCCTTTCCCATTACCGCATATCGACGCCATTGTCGACGCAACCGCAAGACATGAACTGTTGACCTTCATGGATGCCTATTTAGGGTATAACCAAATCTTAATGCACGTCGAGGACCAGGAGAAAACCGCTTTTATGACGGACCGAGGTATTTACTGTTATACAGTTATGCCTTTTGGACTAAAAAAATGCAGGATCCACCTATCAACGTCTGGTGAATAAAATGTTCAAAGACCATCTCGGCGACACAATGGAGGTATATATTGACGACATGCTCGTCAAGTCAAAGCAAGCGGTCGATCATGTCGAGCATCTAAGACAATCGTTCAACATCCTTCGGGAGTATAGCATGAAGCTCAACCCTATCAAATGTTCCTTCGGAGTCAGTGCGGGAAAGTTCTTAGGCCACATGGTCACTCGCCAAGGAATCGAGGCTAACCCCGATCAAATCAAAGCCATCATCGACATCAAATCTCCTCGAAATTTCAAGGAGGTCCAAAGGCTTACTGGTCGAGTAGCAGCCCTAAACAGGTTTATCTCCCGATCTTTAGATAGATGTCATCTGTTTTATAACGTCCTCAGGAAAAACAAAGGTTTCAACTGGACCAACGATCATGAGCAAGCATTGCAAAAACTCAAGGAGTATATGGCATCGCCTCCTCTGTTGTCGAAACCTCACGATCATGAGGTCTTACAATTGTATTTAGCTGTCAGTCCAAATGCGGTAAGCGCCGTACTCACACGAGAGGACGAAAAACAACAATTACCAATCTAGTACGTAAGTAAATCTCTCTTGGACGCAAAAACCAGGTATTCTTCCATGGAAAAACTGCTTTTGTCGCTAGTCACAGCTGCTAAAAAATTACGACACTACTTCGAATCACATCCTATTACTGTCGTAACTAACTTTCCACTTAAGTCTGTTCTAAGGAAACCTGAGTTGACAGGTCGCTTAGCAAAGTGAAGCATATATCTCAGCAGTTACGACATTGATTTCAAACCCAGGACCGCGATCAAATCACAAGCCTTGGCAGACTTTATCGCCGATTTCAGCCCTGAGTTGGAAAAAGAAGCAGAACTCGAAGTGTCCACTGTGGCGACTCACGAAGACGTGCCTTGGATCCTACATGTCGATGGATCATCCAACATTAGAGGCTCTGGACTGGGGGTCGTCTTAAAGTCACCACAGGGGGGTAAGATGGTATACTCGGTCCGATGCGACTTCAAGGCCACCAACAACGAAGACGAATATGAAGCCTTGATCATGGGAATGAATATGGCCCACGACTCGGGGGCAACCGCACTGCATGTCAAGAGCGATTCCCTGTTGGTAGTAAATCAAATCAATGGAGAATTCGCAGCCAAGGATTCAAAAATGACAGCATATCTAAGCGTGGCAAAGGAAATTACCAAAAAATTTAAATCTTTTTCTATTGAACAGATTCCGCGAGACCAGAACACTCAAGCCGACGCATTGGCGAACCTTGGGTCAGCTTTAGTTGAACCAATATTTGATGTTATTCCTATGATTCACCTGGCAACGCCGTCCATTGGAAACACAGATGTCATCCATATCGAAGACGAAGAAGATGATTGGTCATGCGATATTCGAAATTTCCTCGTGCACGACCAACTCCCCGAAGGCAAAATGGAGGCTCGAAAAATTAGATTCAAAGCATCTAAGTACGTCATGATCGAAAATAAGCTTTATCGGCGATCATCGACGGGCTTAAATTTAAGGTGCGTCATCAGCAAGAATCAAGCCCAGAAAATCCTCCAAGAGATGCACGACGGCGAATGTGGTAATCACTCAGGAGGTCGTAGCTTGGCTAATCGTGTCTCCCGAGAAGGATATTTTTGGTCGACACTGCGACAAGACGCTGTCAAGTACGTCCAAAATTGTGACCCCTGTCAACGACACTCAGGTATGTCTCATAAACCCCCGGAGCCTTTGCACTCAACGCTTGTCCCATGGCCTTTCATGAGGTGGGGAATGGATATTGTCGGCAAACTACCACCTGCTCCGGGGCAAAAAGTGTTCCTCCTCGTACTCACGGATTACTTTTCTAAATGGGTCGAAACAGCTGCCTTCTCCCAAATTAGGGATAAAGAAGTTATCTCCTTTATCCAGACTAACATCATATGCAGGTTTGGAATTCCACCCAAAATTGTCTGCGACAATAGATCCTAATTCATAAGCGACAGGACCCAACAGTTCTGCGATGACAGGAATATCAAACTAACAACCTCGACTCCCAGATATCCCCAAACTAATGGACTTGTCGAGTCAACCAATAAGACTAGTATAGCTTCGATCAAGAAACGATTAAAAGCCGCAAAAGGAAGGTGGGTTGAAGTACTCCCTTCAGTCCTATGGGCAAATCGCACGATGCCACACACGTCCACTGGGCAAACCCCCTTCTCTCTCGTCTATGGTTGCGAAGCCGTCCTACCGATCGAGGTTCATCTCCCAACTTCGAGGCACACATTCGTCGACCACAACGTGGTTGATTTAAGTTATGATCTCGACGCTGTCACACCCCGCTAAAGCGGAAACACGGGATGTGCAGCTCAAGTTTCATAGCAAAAGTTACAAGATCACAACAACCATCAAAATACATTCAAAGGTTAAACCTTGTCTTTTACAATTGTTTTTACGGAAGGGAAATGAACATGAAATTTAAAGATTGTAAAGAAAAGCTTCATCACGTGTAGCCTTCCTAAGTTCCAACCTTAAAGACGTTGTCCTGAAAAGCATGTAAATGAGAGTGTCAACTAATGAATAGTTGGTGAGATCACAGGTTTAAATAGTATAACATTGTTGCCATTGCAAAATATGTTGCAAATCCACACAAGGGATAAATAATACGGTTATAAAAACCACTTGTTTGCCATTGCAAAATAGTTTAGATCCACACAAGGGATAAATAAAACGGTTATCAGAACCACTTGCTCGAGGTGATCATATGTAAAATGCTAAGTTATTGAGCCCGTTACCCGACCTATATCGACATAATTTGCCCCTACCACAACGGTGGAATCATTCCACATACGCACATGTTCTATCACCAACAATACGCAATACAACAATAATTATGCCCTCAAACAAGCGCTACTTGTGAGTGGGGGTGTCAACCCAAATAACGTTATTCATAATTACCAACGGCTCACACTCGTGAGTTAAACGGGTAACGTATACGTGAACGGGGACTTTATACATGATAGCAATCTAAACTCAAACTTACAACATTTGCAAAACATAGATACCATAGAGCATGAATAAACAAGTTTCGTATTTCCAAGAAAACGATATAATCGATGCATAAAATATTTGTAGTAACCACATGCTTTTCACCCCAAAATATGTAAAACATTGAAAAAGGGGTTGTGAATACTCACATGATACGTGATAGAATCCAGGAATCTCCCACAAATACTACGAGATGATCCTACTTCAAACCTATGAACGTAAGGTCACTAGTGAGTTCTCAATCTCGAAGGTTCGGTACTAATTATCCAAATCATCATAAAATGCCTTGTTGTGTTTTAATATTATAACGTAATAAACGTATACATTGTTCTTCTTAGATTAAATTTCCACAATTTCGTCCCAATAAGTAACGAAAAGGGTTTTAAAGAACATAAACATATATAGTACATATATATGTATAAACCGAAATTTTATCGTAACGACGATAAAATTAGGGGTCGTAAACGAAATGACAAATATTTAAATGTATAAATATATAGACATAATATATATTTATACTCCACTATTTCATCATAAAATGATGAAATGGGATCAAGAATAAAATGCATAAATATATATAAATATATTATATATATAAACATTCCACAATTTCATCATAAAAGATGAAAAGGGATAAAGAATAAATAAAATGCATAAATAATGGACATAAATAAATTGCATAGATAAAAGATATACTTATATACTCCACTATTTCATCATGAAATGATGAAATGGGATTAGACATTTTACTGTCCAGAATTTGATGTCACTTTGTGTCCAACTTTGGGTAACTTCCAGGTATTATTTGATCATGAAATTTTATGTCCAGTTGTTTCAATGAGTTAGGAACCTTTTGGCATTAGTTTCATAATTTTTGGAAGAGTATAAGTACATGAAATAATACACGACGTAAAACCCGACAGAATACTTTGCTGTTTGCATCCGGATTTTGTGAGGACTGTTTGATAAATACAATCTTTGGGTTTTTAAATGAAACCACTTGGGTTTGAATCTTAACACACTAAAATGAATTCCAGAAAAAGAATCACTCCATTTGGAGTTAAAATGAGTGAGATATGACTCTTTGATGTGAGGTGTAATTTCTGGCAGCAAGCTGTCCAACCAACACCTTGTGCATGTGCACCCAACTTGACTTTTAAACCAAATTTCTTATTCCTTTGCATGCAAAATCCGATTTGACTCTCATCCATACAAATATTTTCAGTTCCAAACATATTTATGATCCATTTAAAATGCATGCAAAACAACCATCAACTCAAACCTTGAACACTTTTGCAAAAGACCCAATTTGAAGATTGTTGATGTTCTTGCCAAGAACATCAACATGCAACTAAAAATTCAGTATTTTGAGCTCATGCATGTGGGTTTAAATGTGTTTTTAGTGGTTTTCAAAGATACATTCGTAAGACTCTTGAACAAAAATGATGGATCTTTCAAGATTACTACATGCATGTGTTTAAAATGTTCATCTTTGATCTTAACCTTGGTTTGATTTTGGATTCACCATCTTTTACTAACAAAAGATGCTATGATGGTAAATCTACAAACATTAAGACCCATAAAGATGATTTTAAAAGATGTGAAGAAAGTGTAACAAAAAGATGAAGATCGTACTTTTAAAAATGCAAAAATATGAAAGAGGCTTGAAAGAATGTGTGTGGTTTTTACCCAACACACTTATGTTTACCTTAGGTTATCTTGAACTCTTGAAGACTTTGATTTTTGGGGCTGGAGTTGTGATGAAGGTTTGATGGTTTGAAGATGAAGATATGAAGATTTGAAGGTGGAGAGAGAGAGGGATGATAACTAGAGAAAGAGTTAAATGAGAGAATGGTTTAACAAGTGAAGTATAGATGTTTATTAATGCAAAATGAGAGAGAGGGGAGGGGATGGCCGGCCCTCACATGGGGGGGGGGGGGTGGTGGTGGTGTGACATTTAAGTATTTTGTCACTTCTTGTACAAAAATAAAAGTCTAAATACAAGTATTTTCTTTTTAAAGTAAAATACATGTATATATGCATAAAGTAAAGTATTTATATATATAAAATATAATTGAAATATATAATTTATCAATTACATAAATACTTGTAGTATATAAATATTTTAGGTTGGCATTTATGAGATTTATGGATAATTTCCTAATTCAATGATTTCTTAGGCAAAATTTCTCAATTTTTCCTATTGTACCGGGTTTACTGCTAAAATTGCACTGTGTAAACTATGTCAAAAAAAATAAGGTTTCCAAAACAGTTCTAACCTGAGATGTGAATTTGACAGTTGTCACAGTCTCCCCCGGTTAGAAGAATTTCGTCCCGAAATTCAAGTGTTACTAGCGTTAACAGGTTTGCTTGCGAAGAGGTGAGGATACTTTTGTAACATGTAGTCCTCCCGCTCCCAAGTGTATTTAGGCCCACGCCTTGTGTTCCAATGGACTTTTACTATCGGGATTTTGCTTCGCTTAAGACGCTTGACTTCCCTATCGAGTATTTCCATTGGTTCCTCTACGATGTGCAGTTTATTGTTGATTTGGACTTCTTCCAAAGGCACGGTTACTGCTTCATCAGCTAAACACCTGTTAAGGTTCGATACGTGAAACGTGTTGTGAATAGCACTTAACTCCATTGGCAAATCCAGTTTATAAGCTACCGGTCCAATTCTTTCTATGATCTTAAATGGTCCAACATACCTTGGACTCAACTTTCCTCTTTTCCCGAAACGAACTGTTCCCTTCCAAGGGGATACTTTTAAAAAGACTCGGTCACCCACTTGGAATTCTAAAGGCTTTCTTCGATTATCCGCATAACCCTTTTGACGATCTTGAGCTGCTTTAAGTCTATCCCTGATGATTGCGATCTTGTCGGTGGTTTCTTGAACAATGTCCGAACTAGATAGTTGTCTATCCCCAATTTCCAACCAACAAAGAGGTGATCGACACTTGCGACCGTATAGAGCCTCATATGGTGCACACTGAATACTAGTAAGATAGCTATTATTGTAGGAAAACTCAACTAATGGCAAGTGGTTATCCCAACTTCCTCCAAAATCTATTACACATGCCCGAAGCATGTCCTCCAACGTCTGAATGGTTCGCTCACTCTGACCATCCATTTGAGGATGATAAGTCGTGCTTAAGTTTAACTGCGTTCCTAATGCTTTTTGGAGTGATTGCCAAAATCGAGATGTAAAACGACTATCTCTATCCGATATAATGGAAATTGGAACTCCATGCCGCGTAACGATCTCCTTGATGTAGATCTGAGAAAGCTTTTCCATCTTATAATCTTCTCGAATCGGTAGGAAATGTGCGGACTTCGTAAATCGATCTACTATAACCCAAATCGTGTCATGCCCTTTGGCAGTTCTTGGGAGTTTGGTTATGAAATCCATAGTGATTTGCTCCCATTTCCACTGGGGAATCTCCGGTTGTTGTAACAGTCCCGATGGCTTTTGATAAACTGCCTTGACTTTTGCACATGTTACGCATTTTCCTACATATGTGGCAATATCCTTCTTCATTCCTGGCCACCAATAGTATTCCCTTAAATCCTTATACATCTTGTCCGCTCCTGGGTGAGTTGAATACTTCGATTTATGAGCCTTCTCTAAAATCATTTCCCGTAGGTTATCAGCCTTTGTGATCCATACTCTGCCTTTAAAGTAACGTACTCCATCAATCTTAGCTTCAAAACTAGACTCTAAACCATGAAGAGTCTCTTCCTTCAGGTTTTCAGATTTCAATGCTTCGATCTGAGCTTCAAAAATTCGGGTTTTCAAACTTGTTTGAATCAGTGCTCCTAACGCTCGGACTCGTGAAGGTTTTACCCTTTCTTTCCTACTCAGGGCATCGGCTACCACGTTGGCCTTACCTGGGTGGTAACGTATCTCGCAATCGTAATCGCTGAGCAGTTCTACCCGTCTTCTTTGCCTCATGTTCAACATCTTTTGATCAAAGATGTGTTGAAGACTTTTATGATCGGTGAAAATAGTACACTTGGTACCATATAGATAATGTCTCCATATCTTCAGAGCGAATACCACAGCTCCGAGTTCCAAATCGTGTGTGGTATAGTTCTTTTCGTGAACTTTTAATTGTCTCGAGGCATATGCTATCACCTTATCATTTTGCATCAATACGCAACCTAATCCTTGATGTGATGCGTCACAATACACTACAAAATTCTCCGTTCCTTCTGGTAAAGCTAAAATCGGTGCATTGCACAACTTTTTCTTCAGAAGTTGAAATGCTTCTTCTTGTGGAACTCCCCAGACGAATTCCTTCTCCTTTTGAGTTAATGTGGTAAGGTGTTTAGCGATGTTAGAGAAATTCTCGATAAAACGTCGATAATACCCTGCCAAGCCTAGAAATTGGCGAATTTCCGTTGGAGTCCTTGGGGCTTCCCATTTCTTAATGGCTTCCACTTTAGCCGGGTCCACGTGAATCCCTTTCTCTCCGATTACGTGACCTAAGAAATGTACTTCCCGAATCCAAAATTCGCACTTAGAGAATTTGGCATATAACTTATGTTCCTTAAGGAGCTCTAAAATCACTTTTAGATGCTGCTCGTGATCCTTCTTACTCTGAGAATAGATTAATATGTCATCGATGAACACAATCACGAACTTATCAAGATATGGCCTACATACTCTATTCATTAGATCCATAAACACAGCTGGCGCGTTCGTCAATCCAAATGGCATAACTAAAAACTTGTAGTGTCCATAGCGAGTTCTAAAAGCTGTCGTAGGAATATCTTCCTCTCGGACCCTCAACTGATGATATCCCGATCGAAGATCAATTTTAGAAAAGTAAGTTGCACCTTGCAACTGGTCGAACAAATCGTCTATTCGAGGGAGAGGATATCGGTTCTTGATTGTTAACTTATAAAGCTCCCTATAATCGATACACATTAGGAATGCTCCATCCTTTTTCTTGACAAAAAGAATCGGTGCTCCCCAGGGTGATGAACTCGGTCGAATAAATCCCTTATCCAAAAGTTCTTGAAGTTGATTCGATAACTCTTGCATTTCCGCAGGTGCTAGGCGATACGGGGCCTTGTCTACGGGCGCTGCTCCAGGTACAAGATCGATCTGAAATTCGACTTGTCTAAACGGTGGAAGTCCAGGCAAATCGTCTGGAAATACTTCTGGGTGATCCTTCACCACAGGAATATCTTGGACTGGACTCTCCTCAGACCTTTTCTCAATTACTTGCGCCAAGAACGCAACATACTTCTTCCTCAAATACTTATGGACCTTCATACATGATACTATCTTCAGATTCCTTCCAACTCTATCTCCTTGAACGACTAAGGTTTCTCCGCCTTGTAATGGCAACCTAACCGTCTTTTCAAAACAACTAACCTCAGCTCGGTGCTTAGACAACCAATCCATGCCTATTACTACATCAAAACTTCCCAATTCAATTGGAATAAGATCAACACTAAACAGTTTATCCGCTAAATTCAAAGTACAACCTAAGATTACATCCTTAGCTTCTAATTCAAATCCATTAGCAACCTCAACAATATAAGCATTCGGCATTCTCTTAGATTCTAGATTGATCAAAGGCCTAAAATCTAACGAAACAAAACTCTTATCGGCACCAGTGTCGAATAATACGGATGCATAATAATCGTTTAGAAGAAACGTACCTGTCACTACATTGGGGTCTCGACGTGCTTCTTCTGCTCCTAACACAATTGCCCGTCCTCGAGCTTGTCCTCCTTGGTTTCCCTGATTAGCTTGTCTTGTTTGATACCCAGCGTTGTTATTGTTTGGTCCCCTTCTCCACCTTGGGTACACGTTTCGGAAGTGATCTGGACTTCCGCACTCATAGCATACCCTTCCTTCCTCTTTCACATTCTTCACCGTCTTACAAAATCGGACTAAATGACCTTTTTGCTTACAGATGCTACAGATGAGACAGGCTCCCTCGTGATGCGAACCACATTGGTTACACTTTGGGTGGGGCCTATTGTAACGTCCTACTTCCTTAGCATTCATCCCAAAATTTCCCACTACTTTCTTGTTCCCACTTGAACTACTTCCAATTGCTTTTCCCGACTGATTCTCCGGCCTTCTCTTAATACCGACACCTTTCTGAGTTAGAGTTCCCGCTCTGACCGCATCATGGGTCAAACTAGTTGCTAGTTCCACGGCGGCTTGGATTGTGGTCGGACTTGATGACTTAACCATTCCTCTGATTTCCGGGGTTAATCCATACAGATATCGGTCGATCCGCTTGCTCTTCGGGGTAACCATGTGAGGTACTAACTTTGCAAGTTCGTGAAAACGAGTGGTGTAGCGATCAATCCCCGAACCAACCATGGTAAGATCCCAAAGTTCAGCTTCCAATTTCTGAACTTCGCTCATGGGACAGTATTCCTCCATGAGCAATTCCTTGAACTCAGTCCAGGTCAGTTTGTATGCATCTTCCCTTCCACGGGTCTGCACTTGAATATTCCACCACGTTATAGCTCGCTTTTGCAACTGACAGGCCGCATACTCTACCATGCGATCCTCCGAACACTTACAGATATGAAGTACTGACTCCATACTATCAAACCATGAGAGTAATCCTATAGCACCTTCCGTTCCATGAAACTCCCTGGGCTTACAAGTCATGAATGTCTTGTAGCTACATCCCCTATTGTCTTGAGTGTTATTAGGAGTTCCTCCTCCTACATTAACATTTCTTTGACTCTCATTAATACCCGCGATAACTTGATCTATGATGTTAGGTATCGCCTCTTGGATACCTTGAGCTATGAATTGGGCGATATCGGGGTTCGGATCAGGATTTCCTCCCGTGTGCCGTGTGGATCTTCTTGGTGGCATTTTTCTAAAACACAATTGCAAAAATCGAGTTGATTAAAATTTGCGTAATTAAAGTCGGATGTTTTTGTAAGGAATACATTTGAAACTTCGAAGTGTTGGAGAGTAATAAATAACTATTTCATGTTCCACATATATAATTAAAACACAAAAATGCCTTTTCATTGAAGTCATTAATAATAGCCGTTTGATACAAAATTTCTGATGTGCATCGCACATCAGTATAGAATTACAAACTGAAATTTAAGATTGAAGCAACTAGAAATTAAAAAGTTCCATTTTCTAAATTTTTCCACCGTCCACGTCAATATCCACCCCGATACACTTCAATCGAAACCCACAACACCAATAGCGTCAACAGCATCACTACTACCATGCTCATTATCTCGGCTCGTAAAGCTATCCTTCGAGCTAGTTTCGCTCCGCTCACGGCTTCGGATGACATGTTGGTCAAAAGGTGGCTTAATTCCACTAGCTCGGTTATCACTTGACTCTGATGACTGACTCTTGTTTGACATCCGTGCAAGTCCATTGCCACGGCCCTAAAGCGTTGCTCTTCGGTCCAAGTCATGCCAGGCGCTCGACTAATCGGCACTCCCTCGATCACTCGTGAAGGTTCCGGTGCGTCTCGCTGATCAGACCTAAACGTTATTCATCAATTCAACGTTTTCACTTTCCAACGTTGTTCTTTTCTCTTGAACTCTTTTTATTTGTTCTTGTAGATATGAGTTCCCATTCTCTCTCTCAATTTCTCTACTCTTCATATCAGCATTTTTACTTTGAAGAGTTGTTACTTTCTCTTGAAGATTTTCGATTTGATCGTGCAGACTTGAGTTGTCTCTCTTTGCTTCAAGATCTGCAATATAAACGTCAAGATCAGTAACTCTTTTAATAAGTTTATCATTTGAAGAAGAAATGTCTAAAATTTGTCTCTTCAGATTAGCATTTTCCTCTTCCAATGCTTTTATACTTCCTTGAAGCTCTTTCATGTCATCTTGATGAGTTGAAGAATTTGAAGTATTAGTTTTAACAAAATTTTTCTTCAAACCTTTAACAATAGTTTGCTTCAAACTTTCATTATTAGATTTAACAAAAGTTTGTGGTGTTGAAGGTATTTCTGTTATAAGAACTTGTTGCAAAATTTCATTATTTGGTTTAACAACAACTTATGGAGTTGGAGGTATTTCATTTATAAGAACTTGTTGCAATCTTAATACCCCATCTTCTGTATAAGTAGACATCTTGAAGAAAACCTGAAAAGAAACACAAAAAAAATTTGATGAAAAATATGAAAAATAATACTACCTAATAGAGTGATCGTCAAGAGAGAAACTTCGATTGGAAATTAGAATTATGTGCACACTCTTAAAAAAACAGAAAACACAATTAAAGTCAGAAAAAATTTCAAAAATAAAATTTGAAAAACAAATTCTAAATTTGTCTTCCAAAAATTAATTTTGAAAAATTTGCGTGGAAATATTGGACTTTAATTGATAAACCTGCAAAACAAGAGAAAAATATGTCAGTTGCGAATAAAAGCAGGTAAAATAACAAAAATTCGACACTAATGACTAAAAATGTTAAAAATACAAAATATAGGGACTAAAAGTGAAAAAATACTAAGACTCAACAAAAACTGAAAAATAATACTCAAAGGACTAAAATTGTAAAAATCTAAAATTTAACTACAAGGACTGAAAGTGTAAAAATACTAAACTTATACTACAGGGACTAAAATTGTAAAAGTCCTAAACTATAACTATAAGGACCAAAATTGTTACACTCTAAAACACCCTAACTAGACCTAACGGACAAACTAACTAAATACCAAAAATGTAAGAAAAACTAACGAGATTAAACGGAGTTAACGAAAAAGGACCAAAACTGTTAGAAAACTAACAGAACTAACGGAGTTCCGTTAGTTACTGTTCATCATCTTCACAAAAATGAATTTACGATATGAGCTTTTCATACGTCGATATCTCCTTCGTTTCTCAACCAAATCGAATGAAATTTGTTGCGTTGCAATCCTTGTTCAAGGAGAAATCGAATGATACCAAAATTTATCGATCATGCAACAAAATCCGTGATGTTTCCGGCGATCCCGTTTTTCCGACGATGCTCCGGCGAAGACGATAAAATGGTGGTTTCTTGCTGCTTTTTGACGAAACTTGTACCAATGT
The DNA here is from genome assembly GCA_033807775.1 of Saussurea involucrata. NCBI lineage: Eukaryota > Viridiplantae > Streptophyta > Magnoliopsida > Asterales > Asteraceae > Saussurea > Saussurea involucrata. The sequence continues at coordinate 93,879,984 of CM066314.1, forward strand.
GATCACAACCTTTAAGACAAACAGATATATGCTGAAATGAAACCCAAAAACTCTCGCAAAAACCCTTTTCCGGCGAAGATGAAAACTGAGGATTTCGTATCCTGTAAGGTCCGAAACCTTATAGTTTCGTACCAAGCAGTGTCCGAAACCTGATGGAACCTTTTACAGTTAGATCCAAAACCTGATGGTTTCGTATGAAGTGAAGACCGAATTCTGAAGGTTTCGTACGTAGAAGGGTTCGAATTCTGTTGGTTTCGTACGTAGAAGGGTTCGAATTCTGAATCTGTTTTGCAAGCTTTCAAGCACACTGCTCAAACACACACTCACACTGCACACTTATTTAAACACATACTGACATCTAAACATTTGCTTAAACACACAAACACATAGCTGAATCACACACACACTCAGTACACATTTACTATGTGTGATCCGAAACCAATTAGTGAAGGGTCCGAATTCCTCTAATAAGCACACACACAAGCAGCTTTCTTCTTTTCTTTTCTTCTGTTGATTTTCTGCACATACAAAAAAACTCACAAACAAATATTAAATCTAGATTTTAAGATCAAACAAATTCAAAAACACATTTCTAACAACACTTAACAACAAAAATGGATCAAAATTCAAGATCTAATCAATTTTGCTCAAGAACACTTGAAGATCATCAAGAACACCAAAAATTTCAAAACTCAAATTTATGAATGAAAACTTGAAATTTTTGAGTATTTCATGTCTAAAAATACTTTTTAGAAACGATTTTGCACTAAAATGGATCAAAACATCAACAAATTGCAAAATCAAACTCCAAAATTTTTCACAACCCACTTTTTATCAATAACACAAATTTTTCAAAAGTCTTCAAATTCCTCAATTCTTGAAACGTTTTTGTGAAATTGATGATGCAAAACAGATTTAGAATGATGGAGAAACACTTTACAATCAAAATCAAATCAAAAAACGAACAAGAAATGCATAACCCATTTGTGTTCTTCAAGTTCTTCAAAAATGGAGATTTTCTTCAAAAATCTTCAAAAAATCTTCAAATCTTCAAATCTTCATGAATTTGGACGATTTTTGCACACAATTCAATCTCCCAATGCTCTGATACCAATTGTAAAACCAGTTTCTATTAGGTAATTATCAAATCATCCATTGATCTTGAACATAATAGTGATTACATAAGATTGATGCACTTTTGTTAGATCTGAAGTTTTGTCAATAAACCAAGTTTTGAAGATCTGATAAGAAGACTCAGATGTTCTGAGTAGAGGAGTCAGAGGTCTGACTGTGAAAGCTCAGAAGTACTGATAAGAGAAGTCAGAAGTCTGGGAAGAGAAGTCAGATGTCTGAGATAAGGAGTCAGAAGATCTGAGAAGCGTTATCAGAAGAATGTTCAGAAGTTCTGAACTACCTGTTCAGAACTTATGACGAGATACTTTACTTAGTATTTTATAAACTAATTAGGACACGTGTTATGTTCTTATTAGTCTTTCTTATTTGTACTGTAGCTTTAAGATTTCCGTTGCAGTATAAATAGTAGTTAGCACTACGTTGCTAACTGATTGATTTTCTCGTAATTCTTGTATTCATTCTTTGTAATCTTTGAGATTCTCTCTCTCTTAGATCTGTATTTCTGTTCATCATTGAATACAATTGGGCTTGATCATACAACTTCTCAATTACTACTTTCTATATTGATTGTAAGATAATATCCTGTACTTACAATTGGTATCAGAGCCAATCAACAAACAAATTCGTTCAAGATTGTTATCGCGAAGATCGATTGATCAATTTCTTGAAGATTTCTTGATTCATTCAAAATTCGATTCTGCTGCTAGGGCTAGTTCTTGAATTCTTGGCAATTCTTGAATTACCTGTTAATTTTCGATCAAGAAACTCGAATTTGTCTTTCTGTTGAATTTTCTTACAATCATGTCTTCTAAAGAATATCTAGCCATGGGATCTGAAACTAAACCGCCTGTTCTTATACCAGAAGAGTATCAGCAATAGAAAATTCGTATGATCCAATTCCTAGACAACATTGATGAAAATCTTATGGTCTCAATTCGAGAAGGTCCAATTGAAGTGTATATCGATGTTGCTGCAACCCCTGCTACAGAAACAACTCCAGAAATTCCAGCGACCAGGGTGAAGAAGAATTATTCCCAATACACAGCTGAACAGAAGAATAGGCATGCTATCGACAAAAGAGCAATTACTTTGATGACTTTGGCTGTCCCAAATGAGGTTCTTAACAGGATTGATAGTGGATCATCAGCTAAAGAAATGTGGGACGAATTGGAAAGGCAGATGTTAGGAACTGTGAGATCTATTCAGGCAAAGTTAAATCAAAGCATAAATGCTTATGAAAGGTTCAAAGCAAAAGAGTCAGAAAATTTGACACAGACATATAGTAAATTTTGTACTATTCTAGATGATTTGAGAAGAAATGGACTGAAGAAAACAAAGTCAGAAATAAATTACAAATTTCTGAACAGTCTAAATTCAGAATGGTCATCATTTGCCATAAGTCTGCAAATGAACAAGGATATGTGTGAAGAAGACTTAAATGATCTGTTCTGTGTTCTTAATCAACATGAAGACTCTGTCAAGTTAGTTGTGGAAGAGAAGAAAAATGTTGCTGATCAGTTAGCATTCTTATCAAAATCCAAAGCAATCAAAGCACCCAAAAAGACTGCATATCTATCAGAGATACCAAGTCTGGAGGAATCTGACAAGGAAGAAGGATCAGAAGATGATGAAGATATCAGGATAATGGCTGAGAAGCTAGCTTTGCTGACAAATACTTTCAACAAAAGGTATGGGAAGGGTAGATTTCAAGGAAATTATAAGAGAGTTGGGAGTTCAGATTATAAGAAGAAAGAAGACAGAGAAGAAAATAAGATTGAAAAGAGAGTAGAGAGAAGTGAAGAAAACAAAGAAGAGAAGGAAGAGAGAAAAAAAAAGAATCTATGTTTCAAGTGTGGAAAATCTGGCCACTATACCAAGGATTGCAGAGTTAAAGTTGTGAAAGATTATGAATACTACACCAAGAAGGCTCAGCTTGCAAAGAAGAGAGATGATGAAATTGCGTTATTGGCTGAACAGGAGAATTGGATGTACTACACTTCTGATGAAGATGATCATATCAACTTTCCACAGATGCGAAGCTATATGGCAAAAATGAGGAATGAGGATGATTCTGATTTTGAAGATGCTGATTCTGAGTCATCTGCTGAGGTACATTCTTCACTTGAAATAGAGTTAATGACACAGATTGGTTAAATGAAAACTGAATTTGCTAATCTAAGAAAACAAATAAAAGGAGAAAGAAATTTGGTTAACAAGTTCAGAATTGAAAAAGAAGTAATAAAAGAACAATATGAAAAATCTGAGGCTGAGAAACAGAAAGTTAAAAATGAAAATTCTGAATTGTTGAAAAAGATTTCTGAACTAAAAGTTGAGTTTTCAAAAATAAAGGATGAAAAAGGTGATTTACAAATAAAATTTGACATGTTATTTGAGGAAAGAAAGAATTTATACACCAAAATCAAAGAATTGGAAGATCTGAATTTGAAAAGGGGTCAGACTCAGCAAACATTAAATCTTTTATTAAGAAATGTTAAATTTTGAGATAGCAGATATGCACTTAGCCAGTACAAAAAGTTTAGAAGATCAGACACAGGAAAATTTAAAGGAAATGATTCAGATAGTTCATATTGATAGCTCAGATACAGAAGAAATGGATTTGGGGAGTATTGATGGTAATGACATAGATAAAACAGAGGAATTAAACTTGGATACAGAAATGGGAGGAAATTATGTTGAAACTGAAACTGTTGAAGAATCTGTATTGAGATCAGAAGAAACAGTGGAAAGTGAAGTGGTAAACAGGTGTACAGATATCATTGTTTATAACAAAAGAAGGATAAGTGAAGAATTGATAAGTACTGAATCAGGAGAAAGGAGGTTAAGTGAAGAGTTGATCAGAAGGATGCATAATAATTTAGTCAAAGCTTTGAATGTTCAAAAAGTTCAGCAAGGAATAAAAATGGTAAGACCTATTGATCTAATGGGAGAAGAAGACAGAACTGTGAATTATACTAGGGATTTTGAAGATGAGTTTAGATTTAACTTTTGTGATGAGTTAAATACAGAAGAAGAGTATGTGAAAGTGAAAGACTACTTTATGCCTTCTGAGTATGTATTCAGAAAACCAATTGAGATCCCAAAGATTAACTTGCAGAGACTAGAAGAACCTGTATGTGATTTCATCCTAGAGTTAAGTGATGTGCTATTAGCCAGACAATTTCATGATGATATTTTTCCTGAGGAAATATATGATAATCTTTACTACACAGAAGGAGAGTATGAGCTTTTGGAAAGTAACATTGATGGTTTTATGGATGACAGAGCTCAGATAGTCTACTCAGAAGCTTCTAACAGATTCAGAGTTCCTGACTCAAGACTGCATATCCAGAAAAGAATAGAGAAAGTTTTGATATTTCAACAAGAAGAATTCAGTGGTTTAATATTTGTTAGAATGGAAGTGCTGAAAGAAAGAAATACAAAGGTTTCCATGTCTACTTTTGATTTTCACAGATTGACTCTTGATGATCAGATCTTTCTAGTCAAGTTCTTTGCTAGTACTGAAGAAGCCTTGATGGAAATTGAATGCAGAAGACTTCTGGGTATCTATGTCAGAAATATACACTTGTATGATTTCCAATTAGCCATTGAAGGAAGAGAAGAGAAGTGTAATCTGAGTTCTCCCACTAAGAAAACAGAAACTGGTGTAGAGTTGAAGGGATTTGTAAATGAAGGAATGGAGACAGAAGGGTTCACATATACAGTTCACGGAAGGCTTAAAATGTTCAGATTAAAAGAGTTGGTGAAGTACAGTGATGCAACTCTAAATTGGTTATTGATTGAAATGGAAGTAAGTGTGGAAACTGAAAGAGAGAGTTTAAAGAAGAGATGTATGAACTTTGTGAAGAGAAGGTTGGATCTTAGAAGAAAAATCAGAAACTGTGGTGAATGGTTGTTATCTGAGGTGAATCCTAAAAAGATTCTACATAATGACTTTGTGTTTCCTGCTGAGTATGAAGTGAATGAAACTTTGTCAGATGAAGTTGAAGAAGTTCAGGACACAACACCTCAGAATGTGCAGATAACTAGTTTTGATCAAGCTGAACAGTCTGAACCCAAAGAAGATGAAATATCCATTGATCTAAATGGATACTTTCTTGAATTTGATATGCCTGAATTCTTCAAACCAAAAGAAGTACAATTTTTGGATGTGTACTATGATAGACCAAAGGAGACTCAGATCTGGTTGGCTGAAAAATCAAGATGTCTTGGCAAAACAAAGCAAGCCGTTTACTCAGATTTTCTGATCACTGGAATCAGAGAATTAAAGATTAAGAAATTCAAAAAGTTGGAGTATCTATCTTTTGAAGTTCTGAGAGAGGATGGCAAGGTATATTATTTAACTGATGCAGATTTTGAGAAATTATCAGTGGTTGACTTCTATAGATTACACAGTTTTCTATGCTTCAAAGAGTCAAGTAAAGACAGAAATGAAAGGAAGGCTAGAAGTGTGGTGATTGAGGCTATGTTTTACATCTTGAGGTGGCATTGTTATACAGATTTTCAAATTGCTCTGTATCTACAAAGGCCATGTGTTTATCTGGCAAATCCCAACACAGAGCATGATCAGAAAAAAGTGTTAAAGACTGGAAGTGTTCTCAAACATCCAAATTTGGGAGTATTTTTGAAAAACAAAAGTGGAAAGATTTTCTTCAGAGCAAAGGAAACTGCAAAATATTGTTCTGGAACTTTAAGGATCATAAAGCACAATTTGGAGAAAAAGATGCTGAAAGTGAAGGAAGCAAACATGACTCAAGAAGTAATCAATCAGCGAGTTGAAATTATTCAAGAAATCGTTGTCAAAATTGATAAGAGGCTTAATCTGAGAAATGTGCTACTTCAGAAAATTGTTCCTGCTCTGAAAGAACTGGATGATACAAAGTTTAAGTTTATTTGACAAAAAGGGGGAGATTGTTAGATCTGAAGTTTTGTCAATAAACCAAGTGTTGAAGATCTGATAAGAAGACTCAGATGTTCTGAGTAGAGGAGTCAGAGGTCTGACTGTGAAAGCTCAGAAGTACTGATAAGAGAAGTCAGAAGTCTGGGATAAGGAGTCAGAAGATCTGAGAAGCGTTATCAAAAGAATGTTCAGAAGTTCTGAACTACCTGTTCAGAACTTATGACGAGATACTTTACTTAGTATTTTATAAACTAATTAGGACACGTGTTATGTTCTTATTTGTACTGTAGCTTTAAGATTTCCGTTGCAGTATAAATAGTAGTTAGCACTACGTTGCTAACTGATTGATTTTCTCGTAATTCTTCTATTCATTCTTTGTAATCTTTGAGATTCTCTCTCTCTTAGATCTGTATTTATGTTCATCATTGAATACAATTGGGCTTGATCATACAACTTTTCAATTACTGCTTTCTATATTGATTGTAAGATAAGATCCTGTACTTACAACTTTCTCTCTCTAGAATGCTCTCACTTCTCTCTCTAGAATGTTACAATTAAGATCTCTTTCTAATGACTTGCTTGAGACTTACATACAAACTAAGCTTTACAAAACCTATTTATATCTCCTAATTACAAAGCTTTAAACACTAAAGCTAGTTTGACTTTACATGACTTTGACTATTTTGACTAATACTTTGACTTTACAATGTTTGACATTATACAAGACTTTACAATAAATCTTGAATACAATAATGCTCTAACACGTCGATCTTACGAACAACTCCATTCGGTTTACATTTCTATCACGCGTCGGAAAACCCAATCTTTCACCGAAAGATTCTACACGTCCATACTCTTAACCAGGGTTGCTTAACCATCCCATGCCTAATGAGTTCAAGGTTTTTATGTGATAGACTCAACAATTATGCCAATCGAAAATTTGATAGAAATTTTCAACACGAACGTTTTCATAACAATTAATCGTACGTATAAATCTACCACCACTTCTTCAGTAGTTGTGCAAAAATAGGCACACTCCCTACATATGGAAATCATTTGAAAACTACTCGATCACTACTCGATTTACTAGCAATTGCAAGAGTATGCTCAACAAACCCTTAAATGAATCGTACATATTTATTTATGCTATGAATGTAAAATAATTTCCTGCATTAAAAGAGTGTGCAACAAAATGTTTGTACGAACTTCAAAAGAAGTTTAAACGACGTCCAACTCCAAAAACTTATCTTTTAATCGTAAAACGACACGGAATAAAATTCACCAACAAAATTCGCATAAGTCAGTTTATTTCGCAAAACGGTGAAACGATCCATATATGCACTTTGGTTAAAATATAAAATGATTTGCGTCGTTCCAAGTTTAAAGCCAAATAACAATTATGTTTTCATCATTCGAAAATATCGACAAAAATATCGTGAAGAAATCTCAAATCATAATATGCATGCAAACTTGTAACACTCTCCCAGTAGTTTTTCTGAAATAATATAACATGTAACAGATAGTCCACACTATATTTTCAAAGGTGAAAATTCATTAAATCAAATTTCAAAATCTTCTCATTTAGTCATATAATGACATAGAAGTAAAAATCTTCTGACAAGACTCACACGCATTAATGTATTTTCTCAAAACCTAGGAAAACAGTAAGTGCATGTAATTTGGTTGACACTTAGGAGAATTTAAATCGACTTCAAAATTTTGGACCGTACAAAAGATGCGCTCCAAAAATAGTGGCTACAATGCTATGCATCCCCATAGGTCAATATAATGAATTTGCGTGAAATGATAACGAAAGAACAAATTAACCGAAAGTGCATAAAGCAAATCATTAAGATAAACTATCATGATGCTCTTATATGCATTACATACGCCACTTATAAATCAATTCGAAACACTAAACAAGTTGCAACGAAATGTGCTAACACAAATCTTCAAAAGAGAAACTATGCGACACCAAAATTCCAAAAACTACTCCTTTTGGTTGCCTTACGGCATAAAATGACATTTCCCAACAAAACCCCCACAAGCCAAAATGCCCAATAAAATCCATAAATTAGGACACATAATAATTAAAGTATGCACATTTCAAAGTTGTACCCATGCGACACAAAACATCGTAAAACAAAACTCCATAAAACTCAATGGAGCTCAACGGCCTCCAATCAATAAAAGGGTACCAAAATTTTCGTTTCCAAAAATCAAATTGCATAAAACAGACTTATGAATAAAATGTCACAATTCCAAAAATTTCCCACTTGTTGCAATGCAATATAAAGTAACACTTTTCCAGAAAATCCGCATGGAATGAATTTCCCATTTAAACTCAAACACCAAAATTGTGGAAAGTAACTCTCCGTTCAAAGCTTAACATATGTGGAGGAGATCCAATGTTAAGGTCATATGTAGCCATTACTTGTCCAAATCTTAAACAACATTAATATATCAATAACATGGTATCCGAGAATATCGTTAGACAATAACAAAAATAAAGCAAGTCCCGACAAAGTTTGCAATTACCTGCAATAAAATAATTTCATGCATGTTCAAAATCATGATTTAAAATCTTGTGTGTGCTAAACGTTTTTCCGATATTTTGTAGCACAATCCACATGACGATTTGAAACACAAGAAACAAATGATGCAATTTTTCTAAAAACAAACTTGGTGCATGAATTTAGTCGGCACCGAACGTGGTTAAATATTAAATATCCCAAATAATATATATATGAATAAAATTCCATTATTCAAAACATCCAAACAAGGACGATGCATAGTACACCGCAAATAAATCATGGAAAACAATCCATTTAAATATAATACGTCACCGAAAACTTGGATAAAAGTAAATACCCAAAACAACACCTTTCGGTGACGGGGGAGACCCAGTTCCATTGAATGTGACGGGCACACAAAGTTAGGTCACCTACCAATGTTCTCGAGATTCACATAGAGTCATGGATCCCTGTATCTAGCACACTATGGGCCCCACCACAAGATGCCCTTATGACTCTAGTGTCTACTCGACCTCTAGATGCGTGTCACCACAAAAGTCACAAGTCCTCATTTCCGGCTCCACATGGAACAACCACCGCAAGACTTAGCTCCGTATTTGGCAACCAAGAGCACCACCGCAAGCTTACATAAAAACATGACATGCTGACCACTCACTAGACTCAAACATGGACACTAAAAACTCCATGATGAATAAACGAACTGGACTACACGGACCTCGAGTTCAACCACCCACGATCTATTCCCCGACTCCTGAACAAAGGGTCACACGGTTATCGTGTTCAACCATCCACGATCTATACCTTGAGCTCCCGTTGACTATCAATATTTCCAGTCCCAAAACGTGGATAAATTCCCGTTAAACCAAATATTTGAATCATATGCCTATGGATCTAATGCATTACAGTCTAAAACGCTACATGACTCCAAACGAATGAACTAATGCATTCAAAACATGTAACTTCCAAATAAAATGCAATTACGTGCATAACATATCTAAAGCTCTATCTTGAGCTATTAAAACTGGCAAATACCCCAGCCTAGAAATGCAAAATAGACGTTTGGCTAAATACGCGAGCCCATACGGTTACATAAACCAAAATGCATCTTTATGCATAATTTTTGTCTCATAAATCAAAATTGGCCTTTGGCCTAAATCTAAAAGGTTTACAATTCTCAAAAGGTTCATAAGGTCGAGATTGACCAAAATCCAAGACTCACGCATTCGTATTTTCAAAACGTACCGTGTCATAAACTGTGCATGATCCCCACAATACTAAAAGCGTATTTTGACCAGATAACCTCCATTTATGCAATAAATTAATAAAACACTTTCAATCATGATTTATTAGTTAAAGTATCCAAAATCCCAAGTGTAGGTGTTTTATAAGATTTAATAAAGTTAAGCACTTCGATAATTCAAAACCCACCAAATAACTCAACAATGGATAATTTTCATGTAAACACATAATAACTCTAATAAAACATTTTTGGCATGTACAACGTTTTCACAAATCAACTGGAACTCACCTCGCTAGATTTAGGCTAAATCTATATTTTTCCCCAATTTGAGCTCATTTGAATAATCTTCAACCATCAAGCCAACTTTTCCAAAAACCTAGATCCATGAGTTTACAACCATCAATAATCATATTCAACCATATAGAACTATTCCCCAAACATTTTACACCAGTATCTCAACTTATACCAAAACCCTAATTTCCATTAAAGAAGAAAAGAGAAGATTACCTCAACCACAACTTGATTCACCAACCAAATCAACTATAGGTTACCAAAATGAACTTCAAACTCCAAACCATCAAAAGATTAGATGAGGGTTTGGTGAACCCTAAAAGCTTGAAACCTTCAAGGAGAACAAGATGAAGAACTTCACACCTTAGCTTCCAAATCTTCTTCAAAAACATGAGGAATCACCTTAAAACTCTAAAATCGGAGCCTTGAAGGATCCAAAAACCGAAATGGGGATAAGGGTTTCGTCTTGGGAGAGTTTAGAGAGAGAGAGAGGGATGAGATCAAATGAGAAGGGGGGGGGGGGGGAGGGTGAAAATTAAAGTTTTAAGCTGTCTGGGGCCCGATCGCGATTGTGCCCGTCGACATTGCCCTTGGCATTGTCGTCGGTACTATCGCCGCTGATGTACCGCGACTTCCTTCAACCTCGCAACTTTGCCCCGCGAGAGTGCCTCATGGCCCAATCACGGGAATTGTCGCCGTAATGGTACCGTGGGCTCAGAACTCTCGGTGACATTGCCCTCGGCGAGTGTGAGGCATAGTCGCCATGCATGCCCAAAGCCCGAAATCCGTTTTGTTCTGAGTTGTTTCCGATCTGTTGAGCCTCTAGCGCAAGGTACTTTCCAGTCACTAAATGTTGATCAAAATCCAAGGATCGTGAGGGAAACCTTTTATCACGATAAAATCCTGGGTGTTACAATATATATATATATATATAGCCATAGCTTCAAATGAGAAATGCTAAGTGTATGAGAAATAGAGAAGTATTCCTATCCATTCATAAAGTCAATATCGGATTTGACTGGTAAAAAATTGCAGCTTTAACTGGTCAAAAATTGCAGCTTTGACTGGTCAATAATTGTAGTTTGACTGGTCAAAAGTGTGTGATTCACAGATGAACTATATGTTCATATGTGAACTCGTGTAATTCACATATGAAATCTTTTTAACCGATTCACATATGAACCTTTGTGATTCATATATAAACTAATTAATTGATTCACATATGAAGCAATTAACTGTAGATTCATTTGTGAACCAGTTGAACTAATTAACAGATTCACATATGAACTAATTAACAAATTCTCATATTAACTAATTAATTGATTCACATATGAACGTATAGTTCATATGTGAATCACACAAGTTCACATATGAACTCGTCCCGTGTATTTTATGAAACTACCCCTCTATCTTCTGCAGACCAGCAATGAATTATTTGGTGCTTCACAATCAAACCCGTAAATGTTGACCAGATGAAGGGCTAGAATCGTTTCTCTATTTTTAACTCGCTTAGCATTCCTCATTTGAACATCTCCATATATATATATATATATATATGATGTTACAAACTTCGTACAACATGTTTATATGCATGGAAAATAAAAGAAACATATTATTCCACTTTATGCAATAAGATGTCAAACCCAATAAGTAGATCCAATAACAAACATGTAGTACACCAAAACATATATATCAAGAGGGTTAGGAAGATATGCCCTTAAAAAAGGTGTAAGGTTGAAACTTGAGCCCCGAATCCAAGTTAGGACAGTTCTTTAGTTTAGAACCTTTGAATCCAAGCTGCAATCTTGTGCTATCTTGAAAACCCTTATTGAGTATGTATGTTCTTTCTCTTAACAATCAACAAAGTAACATACTTTGTTTAATCTTCTTGCTTAAGAAACAAGGACCGATTTTGGAGTGTTGTCTCCTCAAAATCGTCCACAAGAAGGAAGAGAGGAGTAGAATGAAAGAATAGGTTAAGGGTTTGAGGAAAAAGGGGGTATAAATACCTCCTTCTTGCTTTGGTACCAAGTTACATCTTTTTAAAAGCCTTCAAGTTAATAATGACGGGTCAAATGAAATAACTAAATAAGCCCAACAATATTTAACTATCCTAACCCATCTTAAACCCATAAAAGGCAATTAATTAGTTTTATAACAATAAAATTATATATAACTGCAAAACCTTTGTCATCATCTTAATTACAATTTAAACATACATACGAATTATTATTCTACTGAAATAATACATATATATATATATATGTGTATAACTATAAACATAAAATTATCCATATATATATGTATACATATCAAGATTCCCTATCATCCAATGATCGCATTGAGCATAAGTATTCATTTTGTGTGGCCCTAATTGTTCACGTGATTTTGGTAGAAATATTTTATGAAGTGGGCATATGAAACTTATAGCCTCCCACTTGTACATGACACAATATAACAAAAACGGTGGTAAGTGTCTAGCAAGACGTCACCGCCCCCAAAATCCCGTGAAGCGTGCTTTTCGAAAGCAGTCTGTTGATTCAATCAATGGTATGTGTTGGGTCTAGAAAGCCCCAATTATATAGCTTTGTAATTAGCTTTGTAAGTCTTTTGGGCTTTGGGAGTTTAATGGGCTTGGGCCCATGTCATGTAATTAGACACTATAAATAAGTGTCTTGGGCTTCATTTGTAAGTAAGAGACTTTGATAGACAGATCCATTGAGAGAGAAATTCATTGTAACGTCTTGTAATTCACAGATTGTTAATAAATCAAATGACCAATTGTTGTGAATACGATCTTGAATGTTCATTCTATATTAAATCTTGATTATCTGTGATGATTATGGAACCTACAATTGGTATCAAAGCCAAACAACAAAAACCCTAGTTAATCCAAGAACTCGACAGAATCAAGAACATTCTGATCTGCTGATTAATTTTCTAAATTAGACAGAGATCACAGGCATGTTTTCGAATTTCTTGATTGGTTTCTTGATCAAAGTGATTCTTTCCGCTGCGTGTTGATTTCAAATTCAATTTGATCGAGATTATTGGGTTTTATTGTTGTAAAGATCGCATTTCACTAATTTTCAAGATTATCAAGTTTTCAAGATCATTTGGTTTTATTGTTGATACAATTCTTGATTAATTCACTCATTCATTCATTCTTGAAGATTCTTTGTAATTTCTCTGATGAGTGTTCTAATTTTTTTTTGAAAAGAAGATTTTATCAATTCATGTACTCTAACTGTTTGATGAAATGCCTGTGACAGATTTGATCTATTCTTGCATGTTCTAGATCTGTGCGATCTTTATTTTTGATCATAATTCATAGTTGATATCTGAATTTTTCATTTCATCATGCCTACTTATGATAAAAATGGAAATGAGTCTTATTCAAGAAGAGAAACGGCTATTTTGTATATGCCTGAGATTGTTCATTTTGAAAGCAAGATTGCAAATCTTGAAGCCAAATTTGATGAAAGTGCAAAAGTTGTTGTAAATTTGCAAAAAGATAAATCTGCTCTTCTAAAGGATTTTAAAAAGGTTCGAGAGAACACAAAGTTGTTAGAAAAAGAGAATGTTGATTTGAAAGAGAAAATCAATTTTGAAAGAAAGATGTTGACAGATTCTGAAAATAGAATCAAATCATGTGAAATGAAAAATTGTCAACTCTTAAAACAGATATCTGATTTTGAACAAGTTCTTATACTTGAAGGAGAGAAATTTGAGAAAGAGAGAAGAGATTTTCAAACTGAGAGGAAAGATTTTGATACAAAGTCTGTTGAATTCTCTTTGAAAATTTCTGATTTGGAGAAAATTATTGCAAAAGAAATAAAAGAGTTTGAATGCAAGAAAAATCTTTTTCAAAAAGAAAAGAATGGTTTTGAGAAAAAGAAAAAAGGAATGTTAAACGAGTTGGAGAAAGAGTTAGAAGATGGAAGGAAAGAGATTGAAAAGAAGAAGGTAGATGGTTTTAAAAAAAATGCTTAAAAGATGAGTTTGAGAAGGAAAATAAGATTTTTAATTTCGAGATAAAGAAGCTTATTAATAAAATATCTGATTTATCAGCTGAAATCATGATAGAGAAGAAATCCAAATCTGATTTGCAGTCAAGGTTTGATTTGATTGTTAAAGAGAACATTGTTTTGGAAGAAAAGTTTAAAGAACTTGAAGTCAATTTTACTGATGTTGGATCATCTAAAAAGAATGCTTCAACTTTAATCTTTAAAAATGTTCCTCTAAAAGTTTTTAAAAATTTAAAAGTTGTTGATAAATCAAATCATAGATCAAAAGATCAGATTCGTTCTTCTAATCTCTTTTATGATCCTCTTTTTGATAAATCTGATAATTGTTCTTTTAAAAAGGTAAAAATGATTTGGAGAGTGAAAGGTTCTGCTACAATTCCAAAATCATCTAAGTTTCTTCAACATGTCAAAATAAACAACCAAGCTTTTCATACCAAATCTTTTGGAAAACCTGATGTGATTTATTCTGTAAATCAATTAGTCAGGCTAGCACAAAAGAAACTTTGTTGTTCATATTGTGAGACTGATGATTTTGTGAACAAGAATTTTATTCAGCACTGGTTTGGTTCTTATAGAATATCTGCATATGCCACTGCACCTAACAGTCCTGGACCCAAGTTTAAATGGGTACCAAAGTCAACTTAATATGTTTTGCAGGTTATTCATGTGTAGAGTTGAATGAATGATCCATACTGACACATGACTGAAAACATATGTTATGCTTAACCTGACTAATTGAGTAAGTTTTTTTTTCAGAAATGAATTTTTTTAAGTAAGATTTTCTGAGTAGTGCACTCAGAATTCTGACTCTCTTACTCAGATGCTCTGAGTCTTGAGTTAAGAACTTCTGAGTCAATACTTCAGAAATCTGACTTAATTTTTTTTTCGAGTAAGTTTTTTCTGAGTAGTGTTCTCAAAATTCTGACTCTCTTACTCAGATGTTCTGAGTCTTGAGTTCAGAACTTCTGAGACAATACTTCAGAATTCTAACTTCTTTTTAATTCTGATAAGGTTAGTCATATCTTCTGAATATACCTTTCAGAATATATTCTTTTCTGGAAATTACAAGTGTTTCAATTAGTTATTAAAAAATGACTTTTGTACACATCAGTATAGAACTCAGTCTGAATCTGATTATGAATTTCTGATTCATACAGATCATTTTGTTAATTTTGAAGAATTTTTTTTGTTAAAAAAAAGTTCAATTTACTGTGGTGTAATAGAACTCATAGTTGTAGGTGTTTTTAGTAGAAAACATTCCCAGAGAATGTGTTCAGAATCACATTTTGAGCAACCATGCAAATTTTGGTTGAAAAATTCTGATTTTTGAGCAAGTTATGGTGATTTGAAGTTCTAAAAGTTCAAAAATCACAAAATCCAAACATTTTTATAAGGCATTTTCTCTGGATTGTTTTATCAGAATTCTGAACAGGGTACTCAAAATTCTGAACAAGTTACTCAGAATTCTAACTCTACTACTCAGAATGTTGACTCTGTTACTCAGAATTCTGACTCTACTACTCAGAATTCTGACTCTACTACTCAGAATTTTGATTTTTGTAGATGATTACCAAAATATCTTGGTTTTGCAGGATTATCTTGATTTGAGAGGAAGTATTGTCTCAAAATTTGATCTGATCGTTTCAAGATAAAGGTAAGTTTCTAAACCTCATACTCAAATCATGTTTAAAGAAGAACACTTTAAAAATGATAAAAATTTTCAAATGTTCAAACCTCTTCTACTGTTCTAAAAGATTTTTCTTACATAGAAGTTGGATTTTAATTTTTTTTATCTCAATCTGACTGGTTGTTTCCAAAGATAAATACTTGTGTATTATCTTTTCTATCATTTCAAGTATTCTTACACACCAGTTCAGTTTTTCTTTTAACTTTGTTATTACCATGTCTCAAATAGATTCATTTTTTCGATGGTAATACACTTCTCTTGTATTCTTTACATCAATTTATCCATTGAGTTTGTCTCATGGAAAAAACTTCATATTTTCATCAGATTCAATCTTTCTGAAATTCATTCATACTTCCTGGTTCATTCAATTTCATTTTCTTATCTTGTGGAAGTAATAATAAAAAAAGGGCTGATATATGTGCATTCAAATTCAAAGTGCAGGATACTTCATTGGACAACATTTACGTGGTGAGAATAATTTTTTTTCTACCTCTATGGATCTACAAGAACCTGTAGAACCTACCCATGAGGTAATCCATGAGTATTTGAGGGGTGAGGGGTCACAAATCATGGGTATGAACAAACTCAAAGTGATGAGTGGTAAAATTCTGAGAGTGGGTAATAGTAAGGCTAAAAACAGAATGAGTGAATGTTAACAGAGATAGAAAATTGAGATATCTCTGATCTAGCCATTTCAAGAAGGGCACCCACATAAACTATTGATTCACAATTTTTGGTGATTAATATTGAAAAAGGCAGTGAGCCCATGTCAAATCTTGATATAACCCCACTCATCCACTCATTATCTTCTTAAAAAGATGGTGTTTCATTTGATTTGGGGACGCAATATATATTCTATCTAATCTTCATTCGGAAGGTTTGGATATTGAAAAAGAAGGAAGTTTCCCCACCTTCGCTCTTCATTCATGCATTTTGAGTCCGTGGAAAATTGTTGTTGTCTCAACAGTTTACACACTTTTAGCCTATTATTCAAGCATTTGTTGCTTTATTCTTTCTACACATGCACTAACACACAGAAAATATGTTTTCTGTCAGAACTTCTATAGAATTGCTTTATGCTACTCAATGATTAGAAGGAAGTCCTGGAGAGTGAAAATCACTCAAGCTCTTTAATTAGATATATCTGTTGTATCTAGTGGCTTTGTTCTACAAACAGGCCAAGCTTTTCTTCAAAGGCTTGAAAACAAGATCATTTATTGATTTTGGGCTACACTTATATGAATTGACGGCTGATTCAAATTCTGGAAGATTTCTCTACAAGCTACATTGGTGCATTGCAAATCAGTGTCATTATCATTTTGATGATCATGGTCATGATAATCAAAAGGGGGAGAAGAGGAAAAGGAAACTGATTTATAGTTATTATAAAGAAAAAGGAATGATTCAGATTTGATGTCCAACCGATTATGGGTGCTGTTTGGGTTTCAGTTCGAGCAATAACAGAAAATAGCTACTGTCAGGGATGTTTCTTTGTTGTTCAAACAGAAAACAGCAAGAAACAGAAAGTTTGTTAACTGTTGATCCAAACCCTCAGTGATTTGATAATGACCCTCTCTTAAACACTTAGTGAAAATTGTAAGTAAACAATATGTATCAGAGTTTCACTATCGCTGATAAGTACTAAGACTTTACAGTACCGCTGATAGGAACTCTCACTCTTTAGATTAGATATTCAGCTAACAATGTTCATCATCATATAGCTCTGAGCCTGTTCAGTCTATGAGATGATTGCTGATAAGTTAGTTGTTTACTTATGATCTCTGAAGACAAGTTTCATGTCAACCAAAGTTCTACGCTGAAATCGAAGATCAAGCTCAAGAACCAGCAACAAGTCTACTCATTAACTGATGCGGATATCAGCGAAGCAAGACGTATCCATTCAATGTGAAGTATCAAGTAGAAGACTTCAGCAATCGCTGAACCTATCATTCACTGATAAAGATCTGACTCAACGAAAGCTGATCATGAAGTCTCCCTGTATGTTACTATTGTCTTACCTCCCTTGCACGTCTCCGTACGAACTGTCAGAACGGACATCCCTTTTGTCTGTAATCGTACAACAACTCTGATTCTACACTGTGCACCATACGGCTACTAAGGTTGTCTACAAAGGTCAATGACATGCAACCATTCAGTTGCTTCCACGTGTAAAGCCATACTACCATGCATTAAATGCATGCAGTATATAAGAAGAACCTTACTTCAGTTTTGAAGTGTGCTCGGACCACCTTCTTATTTCTTATTGTTAAGTTATTATTCGTAATTTATTTAACTCTTTCTAGTGCAAAAACTTAGTGTTCTTAACTTGTTAAGATTAGGTTTATCCTTAATCTTGTTCCGCAACAAGTTGTAAATTGTCTTGATTTATCAATAAACATTTTAGAACTTGTATAGCCCTTCGGGACCAACAAGTGGTATCAGAGCGGATTTGTTTAATCTCATAAACAAGATCTGATCTATACTAAGATTTCTCTTCCTAGCTATTTCTTAAAATGGTTACCAACACAAACACAAACTATATTGACAACGGTTCTCTTGCAAACCCCCCTAGATTCTCCAGAGATAATTTTAATCTATGGAAAAATAGGATGATTCTCTTCTTAGAAGGTGTAGACCCTACGATGCCTTATTATCTTGAAAATGGCCCATATATTCCTGTAAGAATTGATGCTGCAGTTCCAGCCGCTGAGAATAGACCTGCTATTCCAGAAAGGTTGATTCCTAAGGAAATTCATATGTGGCTGATGAAGATAAAAAGAAAGTGGCTATCGACACCAAAGCCAGATCCATACTCTCCATGGCTCTTCCTGACGAAGTCTACCATTCCGTCATGAACCTGAAAACCTCAAAAGCTATGTGCGACACAATCTGTGTTCAGTATGAAGGTATCTCTGAAGTCCAGGACTCTCGAAAGATCAACCTGGTAAGACAGTATGAAAGCTTCATTTGTGGTAAGAATGAAACTCTCTCTGAAGTACACCAACGTTTTAACTGTTTAATAATAGATCTAAAAACTGTTGGTAAGAAATATTCTAACTTTGAAGTGCTGACAAAGTTCTTAGAATGTTTACCTGAAAGTTGGGACAGTTATTCTATGTGTCTCAAGCTGTCAAATGATCTAAACTCAATGACCATTTCTACCTTATATGGCACGATGCTGAATCATGAGCAATCGAGTCATCTTAAGAAGAATCTTGTAAAAGATTCCAAAAGCACCCATGTTGCTTTAGTCTTAGAGTCACCTTCCACTCAGCGGTCCACTATCACTTTCACTGAGTTGGAAACTAACTCTGAAAGATCATCAGACTCCGACGTTTCAGATAATGATGAAACTCTGGCATTCCTGGCTAATAAGTTCAGGAGATTTGCTAGAAAGAGTAGTTTCAAGAAGAATAAACCTCTTGCTATTACTGACAAGCCAAGATCATCAACCCCTGTTGATAAGGCTACTGCTACTTGCTATAACTGTGAAAAGATAGGACATTTTGCTAGCGAGTGCATGTCAAAGAAAGTCTCTAGACCCTCAGCTTTTCCCAAGAAAAATTTTATTCCGAGGAATAGAGATGAAAAATATAAAAAGCTGAAAGAAAGGTATGCAAAGATGAAAACATTTAAGAAGAAAGGTAAAGGCCTCATGGCTGACAATGAATGGGCTGCCTCTGACGAAGAAGAATCATCTGACTCTGAAGATGATGATGAAGCCAATCTATGTCTCATGGCCAAACTTGAAAATGAGGAAGACAATTCTTACATTCCCTCTACTTCAACCCCTGTAACTCATGTATCACCTTCCTTCTTTACCAATATTGCAAATATTGATGAAGCTGGTAGTCTTCGAAAGATCGATCTCTTGACTAGAAGTTTATATAAAGCCATGAATGGCAAAACTGTAGTTGAAAACCAAAGCCTTGATCTCGCTGAACAGCTTAAAAACCGTCACCTTCAAATAGAAAATCTTTCTAAAATTGAAGAAGATTTTAAAGATCAAGTTCACCTAAATCAGCTAGTCAAAATCGAGCGCGAAGAAGCTATCGCTGCATTAGAAGCTGAAAAAGCTAATGTTGATGGATGGTATAATTCCTCAACAAAGATCACTGATATAATTAAGTATCAGATTCCCCTGAGTGATAAACGTGGTCTTGGTTACAAAGCTGATAATCTAGAACCAACCACTGATCGTTCCATGCTCTTATTTGGAACTTTCGTATCCTCAGTCGCTGATACTTCATCCTCTCAGTGTTCCTCTTCTAAACCGCCCATCCCTGAGGAAATCTCTACCTTAACTTCTAAAGGTAAAGAAAAAGTTATTTATCCAAAACCTACCTCAGTCTTTAAACACAAAGGTAAAGGAATTGATTTTAACCAAAATCCTCAGAAGGGTACCTCTGTACCAAAGCTGAACGCTTCTAACGCTTCAGTGACTTATCCCTCTGATTCAAAGAAAAAGATATCTGGATTTATTCAGCGTGGATCTATTCAGCGATCTACTCCTAGAATCAAAGTGGAAATCATTGGTAAGAAATTCGAAGAACTAAATGTTCCTCCCATTTCAAAAACCAATAGCTTACTTGGTGCTGGTCCTTCTAATTCAAAATCTAAAGCTCAGCATGCAAATGGTCCTAGAACTACTTTTGGTTATAGGAAATGTTATCATTGTGGACTTACAAATCATATTGCTATTAAGTGCCCCACAGCCACCCAAGCTGAAAAGATAGCTAAGGTGAAGATCATTGCCCCCAAGGCAAAGTAGACCACTGAGGTTAAGAAATTAACCAAAGTGAAGACTGACAAAGCTGAATCTTCAAATGCTACGAAGACTGCTGAACCTTCCACCTCTTCTTCTAACCCCACTGACAAGTGTGTACACATGGTTAAGTGGGTACCCAAGAAAAACTAATCTTCCTTTGTAATGCATGTTAAGAAGGGTATCTGGTATCTCGATAGCGGATGCTCAAGACACATGACTGCAAAGAAAAGCCTGCTCTCTGAATACAAGGAAGAGAAGGGTCCCTCTGTAACTTTCGGTGGAAATGGAAAAGGACATACCCGAGGGTTTGGTGTACTATCTAATGGTATAACAACCTTCAGAAGAGTCGCATATGTTGAAGGGCTGAAGCATAATCTTCTAAGTATCAGTCAGCTTTGCGACAAGGATAACAAAGTAATCTTTACTAAGGAATCCTGCTTTGTCGCTGACAAAAAGGAGAAGATAGCTCTCAGTGGTTATCGTTTGGAAAATGTTTATGTAATAAACATGGACTCAACAACCACTGAGAACTCCTGTTTCTTTTCAAAAGCCTCATCTGATGTCAACTGGTTATGGCATAAGACACTAAACACTCTTTCTTCAAAAGAGTTAGTCACCGGTCTACCTCAGCACTCATACGCCAAAGAGTCCTTATGTTCAGCGTATGAGAAAGGCAAGCAGACCAAAGCAAGCTTTAAGTCAAAACAAGTTTCCTCAGTATCATCTCCTCTACAACTTCTCTATATGGATTTGTTTGGCCCTGTTAACAAACAATCCATCGCTGGAAAGAAATATACGCTGGTTATAGTTGATGAATTCTCTCGCTATACATGGGTTATGTTTCTCCGTTCTAAGAGTGACACCCCTGAAGAACTCATCACCTTTGTTCGGAAGATGGAAACCCTGAACAACTTGACTGTTCGCTCAATAAGGAGTGATCATGGGACTGAATTCAAAAACAGTTCTCTTGATTCCTTCTTTGAGAGTAAGGGTATTTCTCACAACTTTTCTTCAGTGAGAACACCGCAACAAAACAGAGTCGCTGAAAGAAGAAATAGAACTATTATTGAAGCTGCACGTTCAATGCTCAGCGATTCTCACCTGCCTACTCAGTTTTGGGTAGAAGCTATCAACACTGCTTGTTTTATGCAAAACAGGTCGCTGATAGTCAAAAGATTTAATAAACCAGCCTATGAACTTTTTCATGGGAGAAAGCCTTCAATTAGCTTTCTTCACATCTTTGGATGTCAGTGTTTCATACTGAACAACAGAGATGCCCTTGGAAAGTTTGATCCTAAGGCTGATGATGGAATCTTTCTTGGATACTCCTTAGTCTCCAAAGCCTTTAGAGTCTTCAATCGAAGAAGGCAAACTGTTGAAGAAACAATTCACGTCATGTTTGACGAATCCCGTTCAGCGAACTCTAAACCGTCCGCTGACACCGAAGAACTGAATCAATGGATGTTTTCTCATCTTGGTGATTCAGAAAACATTCCCACTCCTCATACTCATACAGTTGAAGATGATAGTCCTACTATCATCCCAAACATGCAGAATAGTGAAGCTGAAACATCATGGGTCTCAGTTGTTCCTTTAAACACTATACCTGCTTCTGAACCAAATGTCTCAGACATTCCATCTACTTTTCAGCAATCAGTAAATGAGATGACATTTGTACCTACTCCTCTCTTGGCTGATATTCCAGAAGTTGCTGAAGCTTCATCTTCAGCTCCTCCAGTTCAGGTTGAGTCAGCGTCTCATGCTCCGGCTCAGCGATGGACTATAAATCACCCAATTGATCAAATTCTTGGTGATCCAAACACTGGTGTTCAGACTCGACGAAGTACATGTAATATTTGTTTATTTGTTAACTTTATTTCTCTGATTGAACCAAAAAAATAGATGATGCCCTCAAACATCCAAACTGGGTCAGCGCCATGCAAGAAGAGCTGACTGAATTCGAAAGAAACAAAGTTTGGAAACTTGTTCGAAGACCAACTGACAAAATAGTGATAGGCACTAAATCGGTCTATCGAAACAAGTTGGACGAACATGGAACTGTAACCCGCAACAAGGCTCGTCTTGTTGCTCAGGGATACAGACAAGAGGAAGGCATAGATTACGACGAAACATTTGCTCCAGTAGCAAGATTAGAATATATTCGTCTATTCTTAGCATACACTGTACACAAAGACTTCAAAGTATATCAGATGGATGTTAAGTCAGCATTTCTAAATGGAAAGCTGAATGAAAAAGTCTATGTGGAACAACCTCCAGGATTCTCAGATCCTAAGCGTCCAGGTTATGTTTATAAACTGGATAAGGCACTTTATGGCTTAAAGCAACCTCCTCGTGCATGGTATGACACTCTATCCTCTTATCTCCTAATTGAACAATTTGAGCGAGGTAAAACCAACAAAACTCTATTTTTCAGAATAGTGAAAGGTCATATCATTCTTGTTCAGATATATGTTGATGACATTATATTTGGTTCTACTAACCCTGACCTTTGTACTCGTTTCGTTGATAGAATGAAATAAGACTATAAAATGAGCATGATGGGTGAGCTAACATATTTCCTTGGTCTTCAGATAAAGAAAAATGAAAAAGGAACTTTCATTAATCAGGGAAAGTATGTTAAAGATATGCTGAAGAAATTCGATTTAACTCAGAGTTCAGCTATGAAAACCCCTATGG
The DNA here is from genome assembly GCA_033807775.1 of Saussurea involucrata. Classification (NCBI taxonomy): domain Eukaryota; kingdom Viridiplantae; phylum Streptophyta; class Magnoliopsida; order Asterales; family Asteraceae; genus Saussurea; species Saussurea involucrata. The sequence continues at coordinate 93,903,281 of CM066314.1, forward strand.
CACCACCGCTGACACTAGACAAGGATTCAAATGGAATACCTGTTAATGTCACGATGTACCGTGGGATGATCGGCCCTCTCTTGTATCTTACATCTTGCCGACCCGATATTATGTACGCAACCTGTTTGTGTGCACGATATCAAGCTGAACCTAAGGAATCTCATATGATCGCTGTAAAGCAAATCTTTCGTTACCTTAAGGGTACTATGAACCTAGGTCTTTGGTATCCCAAAGACTCAGGGTTTGATCTAATCGCCTATTCAAATAGTGATTTTGCAGGTTGCAAATTGGATAGGAAAAGCACCACAGGAGGCTGTCAGCTCTTGGGTGGAAAGCTGGTGAGTTGGACAAGTAAAAAGCAAAACTCAGTGTCCACCTCAACTGCTGAAGCTGAGTATGTAGCCGCTGGAAGCTGTTGTTCTCAGGTCCTGTGGATGAGAAATAAACTACTAGACTATGACCTTCAGCTCTCGAAAATTCCAATCTATTGCGACAGCACAAGTGCCATCGCTATAGCCAACAATCCAGTGCTACACTCAAAGACAAAACACATCAAAATCAGGTATCATTTTATCAGAGATCATGTGATGAATGGTGATATAGAACTTCATTTTATCCCCACTGACTATCAATTAGCTGACCTGTTCACCAAACCTCTTGATGAGACAAGATTCAACTTTCTCATCAGCGAGCTTGGAATGCTGAACTTTGAAAAGTAAAATCTTCAGCGGTTCACATTTGATCAGCGATAGGATAAAATCAACTTGTATAACCCATTCTATCATTCTCTCTCTGAACATAATTGATTCGCTGATGTCAAGGTATGCTTTCTCTCTTACTCGCTGACTTTCTCCTAGAACTCAAAGATTTCAAAACTAATTGCATCGCTGAATATCTCTTCCTTAACAGCGATACTTTGAAATTTCTTAAACCAACACTGATATTTCTATTCAGTGCTTCATAATTTCAAAAGTGTCCCTGAGCTTTCAAAACCTCAGAGACATCCTAAAATATGAAAGGGCAGTTGTGACGTCATCGCAACGGATAAGCCCTGGCACGTTCTTTTTCTGACATACGACTGCATGTTTCGTTTACCTTCCAATCAAATGCAAACACGTGTCCGTGTCATGATGAAAATCTTTTCCCGCTCAAGATTTTCTCTCTCTCTACTCTCTCTATATAAACCATTTTGGGTTTATATTTTTCTCTTTACGCGAAAAAACTTCTCCTCCAAGCAAGAAAAAGAGTTACTGTTGCATTTGAGCTCTCAAAATTTCCAGAAACTGTTCATCTTCTTCCTTGACGAACCAGGTTAATACTCTTATTATTTACCTACATTACTTGTTTATGATCTTATTCTTTGCTTTTAACAGATCAAACAAAAGAACTTTTATAAAAGGAAATCATCTTCTGTTCATGATTTTATGAATACAACCTTCATGGTTGTTCTTCAAGTTTATATCAAAAGTCGTAAACATGTTCTTCATATGTTTTTCCAGAATTCCTTCTTCAAATGAAAACTGGAAAACACATAATCTCTACATTTTGTAATTCTTTCTCAAAACAAGAAAAACCCTAATCTTTCTCAAAGGGATTTTTGGCTGAATGAAATGGACAAAATTCAAAAACATCTTATTGGAAAATATTTCCACATTAAGACTATTTGTTTTATTGATCTTTGGTTGAGCTGATTACAGAAATGGTTGCTCCTTCTACTGGTATTCCAACAACTGAGAACACTACTGCTGCTGAGGAACTTGAAATCAACAAGGCTCCTTAGGTCAAGTTCAAACTTGAGGATATCTCTTTTACAAAATCAAACAACCTCCATGCGCTGTTCGATTTTCCTCAGAAGAAACAAGTCAAGCATATAGACGACGCTGTGAATTTTCTGAAAACTTGTTGCCTCTCTACAGCCTTGACCATAACACCCCCTGCTCATCAGTTACTATTATCTCAATTCTGGTATACCGCCAGCCACACTTAGCTACCATCATCCAAAGACCCTACCAAACTACTTGATGTCATCCTCTATGACACTGATTTTGGCACCATCAAAATCAACCCTGCTATCATTCGAAAAGCAATGAATCTCCCTGTTGCCACCAAAGATAAACCATTTGTTCCTTTCCCTGACCCCAAGAGACATGCTGATAGAGAAACACTCATTGCATTCTTTGATGCAATGAAGTACGTATGGGATTAAGGGAGAGATGAAAAAGCCGAGAAGAAACTGACTGCAATCAAGAAGTCAAAGATGCCCAGCGAGATGAACTTTATCTTCGCACACCTGATAAGCTGCATGACAATAAATAGTGGCTCCTCTGATCAAGCTGCTCAACCTCAGCAAGCCATGGGCTATGCATTGCTGAAGGGTCTCCATTTTGACTGGGCTTCGATAATCTACGACGATCTTGCGCTCAGAGTAGATTTTTCTGATAGACCATCATGCGTTCCATACCCAAGATTCCTCAGCGCCATCTTCAAAACCGGCCTGAAGAATAACTACCCAAACGAGGTACATCTCTCTACCCTCTTATCTATTCTCAATCCTCCTTCTTCTACTTCTGCGGCTCATTCAGTGGAAATCCCCACCGCTGATACCCCAGCTGCAACCTCCACTCCTTCTAGAAAAAGGAAACAATCTACTACCCAACATGGTTACAAAAGAATCAAGAAAACCAAGGAGCAACCCCCCCAGCATTTACATGCTGAAGACTCCTCAGCTCATCATGAAGGGCTGATGGAAAGTTCAGTGGTACGCTCTGCCACAGCTGAACAAACCACCCCTTCCATCCCAGCTTCAGCGTCTCTAAACGCTGAAGTTATAAACATGGAAATGAACCCACCTCCTTCAGCCCCTCTAGTGACTGAAGTGATTGACAGCGGATCCAACGCTGAACCCCGCACCCAACCCACTTTCTCAATCATCATTCCTCCCACCTCTCCTTTGGTCACTCAAACTCTTCCCCTATTCTCCTCAACAAACATCTTCCTCAGCGACACTACTGCTGAACATCTTCAGAGGATGATAGAACAAAACACAGGACCTGCAGGTACTTCCAGTCGTCAGGGAACTATTGAAGACGACTATGAAACTTTCTCAGGGTTACGAGGATTCGACAACTTCGCCAACCCGCCTGTAGGTATACATACACATTATCCCAAACACTTCTCTCTCTCAACCCCAAACTTCTGAGCTTTCCTCTGTTCATAAGTTAATAACTGTTTCAAGTCCTAATTTGGGGGATATCAACACCTCCCGGAAGGCCCTGGAAACAAAGGTGGAATCTTACAACACTACTCTCTCCACAAACTCTTCAGCGGTTACAGACGCTGGAGAGAACCTCAAAAAGATGACCGAGGTTGTTGAAACGAAAGCCTCTAAAGCTGATATGGAGAAGGTGGATGGCAGCATAGGAACTTTTGCTACCACCCCCGCTGAAACCTCCACCAACGTCAACAATCTCAACCTCACCAACACCACCCTCGTAACAAACTTCACCACTCTATCCAATGAAGTCACATCATTGAAGACAGAGGTTGGTACTCTTAAGGGTGAGGTCACCACGGTCAAAGATCTCCTTCAGCAGATACTCAATCGCCTGGATGCCCCAAAGTCTCACTTTACTTAGGTCGATAGAGAGGATCTTCGAAAACTCGCACCTGCTATATCTGGCCTCGACAACAAATTAGTAGTGGTTGAACTTTTTATGGAACTCACTGTCCAAGAAGACAGTGATTCTCATACTACTGATGCTGCTGATGTTGTTGATATTCCTCTTACCTCCCTTCCTCATCATGTGGAAGAGGGGGAGAAGAGAGCAGAAGACCTTCCCCATAATGATGAGGGGGAGAAGAAAAATGAAACTGCTGCTTCTACTTCAAAACCTCAGGGAGTTGAAAACCCTGAGGGAACCGAGAAACCTTCCTCTGTATCTGAGGGGGAGCAACTCGAAGAGCAGAACATTGAAGCTGCTGCTGATGTAACCTCACCCTACGCTGACGAGTTTGAATCTGATGAAAATGAAGCTGAAGACGATGAAGCTGTCGACATCTCTGATGATGAACCATCTTCTTCTCCAGAGAATGATGATGATGACGATGATGATGATGATGACTCCTTTATCGTCAAGCCTGTTCAGAAGACTACATCTCTCAAAGGGATTTCGATAAATGAACCTTCAAGGGAGCGGACCAAGACAAAGCCTGCAGCGTCTGAAGCTGACAAAGGCAAAAACAAAGGCCTCGCTGAAGAAGACAATCTGACGATCTTGCTTCCAAAGCCAGTTTGTCAGGTACACTACCTTCTATTCCCTTACACTGCATCCCTCCTCTATCCCTTCTCAATCTCAATCCTTCTATCCATAAAACCTCTATACACTTAACCACATTCTTTTCTCTATCTCTTTCTTCCCCAACTCTGCTTACTTAAACGATCGCTGTGTTTCAGCTAGTCCTCTCCCCTGTTTGAGGATATCGTTGAAGTTCCTACAGCTTCGACTACACCATCAATAATCCCAGCTCCCAACGCTGAAGAAATAATCCCTATCTTGGATTTAATCACTGAGACCGATGAACCTGAAGAACAGCAGCTCTCTCACAAAAACAGACATTTCTTGGCTCCTCAAAAGCTAAGTGAAGGGTCAGAAAAAGAGAGAGGAAGTAATCAAGAGATTCGAAGATCAGCCAATCATCCTGAAGCGTGATCAACTTCCTTCTATTCCTCCAAAGTTCAAACTTTCACAAAAGGAATACAAGGATCACCTCAGAGCTGAAAGGTTAATCGTTGAAAGAAGGGAAGCTGAAGAAAAAGACAGAGAACTCGCCTTCCAGCTTGTCCAACAATTGGTGAAAGACCCCGCGCTGAAAAGAACTCCCATTGATGTCCAACGTCAGCTATGGGATGATGCCCAAAGGATCGTTGAAGAAAAGACGAAAGTATCTGATACGACTTTGAAATGGTGTAAAGAAATGCTGAATTATCGATCTCGACCATCCAAATCATCAAAGTAAACATCAGAGGAAGACTGTTTGTTGACATTCATGTTGTTGAAATTGATGTATTCAGAGAAGACAAAACCATGTAAACCTTCTATCCTACTACTTTAGAGAAATTTGGTTTCTCTGAATGGTTAGGAAGTGAAATTAGCCATTCAGGGATCGCGCTCAAAGTTCAAGAGCCATGTCGAGAAGATTTTAAATACTCAGATCGACTTGGTTTCTTCTGCTGTGGATATTCCTCCTTCCACTCTTCTTGGCCATCTAAAAAGGAAAAGAAAGTCTCAGACTCAGGTCCTCCTATACGGAATGAAACAGGTATTGGTTTCTCTCGTGCTGAAGTTCTTGGCCCTGATGCTGATCTCTCAGCGCATGACACCTCCCTACCACCTGGAGAAACTTTCATTCCTGGCAAAGTTGTAAGTGATCCTTATGGTATATTCTTTCTAGACTACCAAGGAAATCATCACTTTCAACGCATCTCTGAGCTGCCCATCACTCCCATCGAACAACTCAGAGATCTCATATACTTGTGTGAAGTCAGACGCGACATTAAAGCTAGACACCTAATTTTTGAAGAAGCTCTGAACAAAAAGAATCAAGGAGTAAATGTCCCTGACTGGATGATTCCCACATCAAAGACCCTCGATGAACTTCTCATCAAGGAAGAACCTTTTGACGGATAGGATCGCCTTGTAATTCTTTCTATCCTTATCTGTCTACATCTTTTGTACATGTAATTTTATTTGTTGTACTTGTAATTTTTTCCACTTCCCTATGTAATCTTTACGAAGTTTAAAGAAAAATTTCAGCGAATGTACTTTACTCCATCAGTACTGAAAAGATCCCAGAAAATAGTAAAAGGGACAAATATTTTATGAGTTCTTTTTATCCTTATGTTTTCATTAAATAGCAATTTTCTCTGTTGATATGTCATAATCAAATAGGGGAAGATTGTTGATCCAAACCCTCATTGATTTGATAATGACCCTCTCTTAAACACTTAGTGGAAATTGTAAGTAAACAATATGTATCAGAGTTTCACTATCGCTGATAAGTACTAAGACTTTACAGTACCGCTGATAGGAACTCTCACTCTTTAGATTAGATACTCAGCGAACACTGTTCATCATCATATAGCTCTGAGCCTGTTCAGTCTATGAGATGATCGCTGATAAGTTAGTTGTTTACTTATGATCTCTAAAGACAAGTTTCACGTCAACCAAAGTTCTACGCTAAAATCGAAGATCAAGCCCAAGAACCAGCGATCGCTGAACTTTATCATTCGCTGATAAAGATCTAACTCAACGAAAGCTGATCATGAAGTCTCCCTGTATGTTACTATTGTCTTACCTCCCTTGCACGTCTCCGTACGAACTGTCAGAACGGACATCTCTTTTGTCTGTAATCGTACAACAACTCTGATTCTACACTGTGCACCATGCGGCTACTAAGGTTGTCTACAAAGGTCAATGACATGCAACCATTCAGCTGCTGCCACGTGTAAAGCCACACTGCCATGCATTAAATGCATGCAGTATATAAGAAGAACCTTACTTCAGTTTTGAAGTGTGCTCAGACCACCTTCTTATTTTCTTATTGTTAAGTTATTATTCGTAATTTCTTTAACTCTTTCTAGTGCAAGAAACTTAGTGTTCTTAACTTGTTAAGATTAGGTTTATCCTTAATCTTGTTCCGCAACAAGTTGTAAATTGTCTTGATTTATCAATAAACAATTTAGAAAAGTAAAAACGTGTGTTTGTATTCAACCCCCCCCCCCCCCCCTTCTACAAACATATATAGCCCTTCGGGACCAACATTAACTTTCGGTTCAAACAGAAAAGTGCAACACACTTCAGAAAATTACGCGGTATGGTAGAAAATTGAAGATATATCGATCAAAGATAATCAGAGTTATAACATCTGAGTTTGTTCAGAGGTTGTTCTAATTTCGATCATGAGTATTCAGAATTATGATCCTTCTGTTCAGAATTCTGATCAGAGACTAAAGGCATTTAGATTTCATTTATGTTGATTCAGAATTACAAGGCTATTCAATATTCAGAATCAATTCGTGGGTTGTCAGAAGTCCATTCAGAGCTTGTTAAAGTGATTTCAATGTTGAGCTTAATCATAATTCAGACTCCAATATTCAGAACTTTATCTTGTGTAGTCAGAATTTCAGAGTTGGAATTTTTTTTTCAGAGTTCTTTAGGTTCAGAATTCTGATTGACTTACTCAGAATTCTGATTGACCTACTCAGAACTTTTACTTAGAATTCTCAGAACAAAAGTGTAATACTTGACAGATTTGCGCACATGTCGTACTTTGTTCAGAACTCCCTCCTCGAAGCTCCAAATTTGACGAGTCCAGATGCGTTAGTTTCCAAAGACACAGATGAACATTTTTTATGTTTTGGGTTTCATCTGAATCAGTGTGCTTAATTAATTGTCAGAATCTGTGTTAAAGTCAGAGGACACTTGCTGGACAGAAAGCTGCGTTTTTTACTCTATTTCTCCCAACTTTCAGAAAGGTGTTCAATCGTCTATTTTTATGGATCCAAGCTGAGTTATTAAAGTGTGTTGAGACACTCCCTCCTCTGATCTTAATGGATTAAGATCTTGAGATTAATGGTCATTGAACTCAAATTTCAAAGACGGATTCTGTGTTACAAACTGAGGTGTTTTCAGTCGAACTTATTGCACATTGGATCAGATATTAAAGTTGAAACTTGTGAAGAATAAGAGCAAATTTTGAGGGGAAGCTTGGATAGATTTGCAAGACATGAAGATGTGCAACACTAAAGTTTTCAAAGAAATCAAGGGGGAGATCATTTGAAGATGCTTTCTTTATAAAACTTTAGGGGGAGATTGTTGGGTGTAGAAAGCCCCAATTATATAGAATGTTTTATAAAGTCCATGTAAAGACAAGAAAAGTCAAATGTGTTGTAATTAGCTTTGTAAGTCTTTTGGGCATTGGGAGTTTAATGGGAGTTAAATGGGCTTGGGCCCATGTCATGTAATTAGACACTATAAATAAGTGTATTGGGCTTCATTTGTAAGTAAGAGACTTTGATAGACAGATCCATTGAGAGAGAAATTCATTGTAACGTCTTGTAATTCACAGATTGTTAATAAATCAAATGACCAGTTGTTGTGAATACGATCTTGAATGTTCGTTCTATATTGAATCTTGATTATCTGTGATGATTATGGAACCTACAGTATGGTAAAATCATCTAAAGGTCTCTTTGCTTCACGATAGCTAACATTGAACTCAAGACATAGATCTGAATCATGAGTATGTTCAATAATTATGTTTCTCGATCCCAACTTGATTTGAGTGTATAAGTACTATTGGTCCCACCAATTTATTGTGCATGGCCATGCTATTTTCTCAAATCATGTCATTGAGAGACCCATAGATATCTCTCTCAACTTGAGAGAAGCAAATCCCATATTGCATTACACGACTCGTACACAGCTTATATCATATCTAATGTAGCCCTTATAATCATCCGGTTAAGGACAACGCTAGACTACATAAAGCATAACACTCCGCATGTATGAAGTCCGAATGCATATCTCAGGTCTAAACACTAAAGATGGTACTATTTCAAGATTCACTTTATGACGTCGATCTATGAAGCGATCCTGAATGTGGGTCGTGTCGAACTTTTGTACACCGACCAAAGCATGTGACCTTGGTTGCACCTAGTGCACTTCTAACTTGGACCATAACTAGGCTTCACAATGGTCTTAGTTTACTACTACTCCCCAAGTAATAATTGACCAAGGACAATTTAGAACAATATGATCATCATGTTATTCAAGAATTTAAACATGCTAATATAGAACACAGTAATGCAAATGTAAATACTCATACCTAGTATGCCGTTACCATTTATATAACAAAACTGTTCAATGTTACAAAGTTTAAAGTATTGCTAAAATTAAAGATAAAAGCATAGAGTCATAAAATCTCAAACCTATAGGACTAGTGTGAGCATCATGCTTGTTCTGACTCATAGATTTTGGTAAATGGATATGTCAGATTAGCATCTGAACAAACTTTGCATATCTTCACAACACCTCGATATATAATCTCACAAATCAGGTGATATAGTCTAAGAATATGCTTGGAGTACTGGTATGATGAATTTCGTTTCCCATATCTTCACATCACCTCAACAGGGTCGTATATACTAGGAATCACTCCAAGGTCTGTGATAAATTTCTTCATCCATACACCTTCCTTTGCAGCATCTAATGCTTCAATATACTCCGACTCTGTAGTGGAATCTGTAATAGTGCTCTGCTTATAGCTCTTCCAACATACCACACCACCATTTAAAACAAACACATAGCCTGAATGTGATTTCAAGTCATCATGGTCGGTTTGGAAGCTAGCATATGTGTATCCTCGGACACAAAGATCTCATTCCAAACCAACTTATAGAAAAAACATGTCCTTAGTCCTTCTCAAGTACTTAAAGATATTCTTTACTGCTACCCAGTAATCTTCACCCGGGTTTGACTGATATCGACTGGTCATACTCAAAGAGTATGAGGCATCAGGTCTTGCCTAAAACCTAGCATACATAATGGTTCCAATTGCTGAAGCATAGGGAACACCCTTCATTCGATCAATCTATTGCCTTGTACTTAGGCATTGAGCTTTTCTTAAATTCACCCCATGTACCATTGGCAAGTTACCTCTCTTGGAACTCTCCATCTTGAAGCGTTTCAAGATTTTGTCAATGTATGTACTTTGGCTTAATACAATTAAGCGTTTGGACTTATTTGGATATATCTTGATGCCAAGGATAAAGGTTGCTTCTCCTAAATCTTTCATCATGTAACATTTCCCAAGCCAGGGTTTTCCACTATCAAGTGTAGGGATGTCATTGTTGATCATAAATATGTCATCAACATACAATATTAGGAATACTACAATGCTCCCACTGGTTTTCATACATACACAAGGATCATCTTCATTTTGAGCAAAACCAAATTTCTAGATTTTGTCATCAAAACGAAGATTCCAACTTTGAGATGTCAGCGTTAGCACATAAATGGACCATTGCAGTTTGCAAACCCCATAAGGATGTTTGGGATGCTCAAAACCTTCTGTTTGTACCATGTACATGTCCTCGCTCAAAGTTCCGTTAAGGAATGCGATTTTGACATCCATTTGCCATATTTCATAATTAGATATGCAGCTATGGCAAGTAGAATCCTGATAGATTTGACCATGGCTACTGGAGAAAATGTCTCATCATAATCGACTCCTTAAGTCTGCGTGAAACCTTTTGCTACCACCCTAGCTTTGTAGGTTTTCACAGCCCCATCCATGTCGGTTTTCTTTTTCAAAATCCATTTGTACCCAATCACTTTGTAGCCTTTGGGAGCATCAACTAAGTTCCAAACTTGGTTGTCAGACATGGATTGGATCTCCGCCTTCATGGAATCATGCCATTTATCAGATTCTATACCTGATATGACATCCTTAAAGGTCATCAGTTCATCATGAACCGTGTCATCGTTTCCTATGAGATAGCCATATCTCTCGGGCTCATGAATAATCCTACTCGATCTATGAACTTTGCATCTCATCATTTTCTTCAACAACTTGTTGAGCTTCAACATCTTATTGATTGCCTTGTGGATATTCAACATCTTGTTGATTGTTAGACATAGATTGGATCTTAGCCTTCATGGAATCATGCCATTTATCTGATTCTATACCTTATATGGCATCCTTAAAGGTCATCAGTTCATCATGAACCGTGTCATTGTTTCCTATGAGATAGCCATATCTCCCGGGCTCATGAATAATCCTACTCGATATACCAACTTTGCATCTCGTCATTTTCTTCAACAACTTGTTGAGCTTCAACATCTTATTGATTGTCGTGTGGATATTCAACATCTTGTTGATTGTCAGTGTCAACCAACATGTCATTTTGTGGTTCATGAATATCTTCATGATCTACCACACCATCTTTCGTGGTTTTCGTTATAACACCATTCTCTAAGAATTCACCACGACAAGCATCAAATACTATGTTCTCGCCAAGATCGTAGAAGTAGTACCCAATAGTCTCTTTGGGATACCCCACAAATATGACTCTTTTGGATCTAGGTTCAAGCTTCCAATAAGCTTCTTGCTTAACATAAGCATCACAACCACATACCCTCGTATAAGATAGTTTTGGGATTTTCCCAATCCATAACTCATATGGGTTTTTGTTGCCACCTTTGGTTGGTACATTGTTTAGTATATGTGCAACAGTTTCTAGGACGTAGCCCCTAAACACTTTTAGGCATAGAGGCACGACTCATCATAGAGCAAACCATATCCAATAGGGTTCGATTTCTCCTCTCAGATACACCATTATGTTTTGGTGTTCTAGGTGGAGTAAGTTAGGAAATGATTCCACGACTTCTAAGATGATCGTGAAATTCTTGACTCAAATACTCACGGCCTCTATCCGATCTAAGGGATTTTATTTTCTTGCCAAGTTGTCTCTCTACTTCATTTTGAAACTCTTTGAAAACCTCAAAGACTTCAGACTTATGTTTTAACAGGTAAAAATACCCATATGTACTCAAATCATCATTGAAAGTAATGAAGTAGTAATGACCATTTCTTGTAGCTGCATTGAGTGTGCACACATCAGTGTGAATCACATCAATCCAATTACTAGCCCTTTCAGGCTTGCCTATAAAAGGCTCCTTTGCCATCTTTCCAAATAAACAAGACTCGCATACATCGAATGAATCATCACATGATTCCAACACTCCTTCCGATTGGAGTTTGACAATGCGTTTCTTTTTTAGATGGCCAAGACGACAATGCCACAAGTATGTCTTACTCAAGATTAACTTGAGTCTCTTTGTGTTTACATTATACATTGAATTTGAGTTACCGTTATCATTCCAATCTATTTCATAACACCATTATGTGGTCTAGCCACAAAATACAAAACATTGTCAAAGTATGTAAAAATAGATCCATTACTGAAATTAAACATAAATTCAGTCTCATATATCAGGGCAAATGAAACAATATTCCTAGTGACAATAGGAATGTATAAACACTGTCTAAGTGCTATACTAAGGCCACTTGGAAGGTTCATATCATATGTCCCTCGAGCAATAGCCGATACTTTAGCTCAATTGCCATCCTCAGCTTTCAATCGCTTCACTTCTTAGACCCCGTAAACTAGTACAAATGTGAGCACCATATCCGGTATCCAATACGGAAGAGTCATAACTAGAAGTGAACAAATCAATGGTAAACATACCTAAGCTTCCGACTTTGTTTGCCTTCAACTTCTTGATCTCTGCTAGTAGGACAGGGCAGGATCTTTTTCATGACAGTTGAAGCAAACTGCTTCTTCAGGGATATTTCCTTTACCCTTTGCATCGGTAAAACTTCCAACTTTTGCCTTTCCCTTGAAATCTTTAACCTTACCATCGTGCTTACTCTTCTTGGAACTTCCACCTTTCACCCTTATCATATTGACCTTTCTGGGTTTGGATTATTCAATCTTGGATCTAATGCTTCTCTCAGCCGTTTGAAGCATACCATGCAACTCAGTGAGATACTTGTCTAAATCATTCATGTTTTAATTCATTCCAAATTTTTCATATGACTTGGGCAAGGAATTTAGGACAAAATCAATTGCTAGTTCTTGTCCCATTGGAAAACAAGACACCCCAACCGGTCAACATATCTCTACATATTGGGATTCCTGATCATCCAATGACCGCATTGAAGCATAAGGATTCTTTTGTACGACCCTAAAGAATCACGTGATTTTGGTAGCATTATATTATGTTGATCTAAACCCACGGTGTTTGATAATGACTCTGAGAAACACTTAGTGAAAATTGTAAGTAGACAATATGTATTAATGTTTTGTCATCAAGAAAATATACTAAGTCTGTATAGTATCGCTGATGAAAAACAAACGCTTTAAATTTATACTTCAGCGAACGCTGTACATCAATGAGCCCTGAGCATGTTCAGTCTCACTGATGATCGCTGATAACTTATATTGTTTACGTATGATCCCTAAAGACAAGATTCATGCCAACTATGTTCAACGCTGAAGTGGAAGATCAAGCCAAAGAACCAGTGACTATGTCTGTTGATCCCACTTTAGACTCACAAATGATATACCAACAAACGGTTCAGGGCAGAGTATAAAACTGTGTAAGTGCGGAAGCGTTTTTACGAATAGTTTGAGATGAATGTATGGTAGACTACACACAAAATAGAAGAGTAAAAGTTGTAAATAACAAGGTTTTAGCTCAATGATTCATCTCTATTTGGTTCTTCAAGATTACACCAAGAACACCGTGAAGTATGTGTATTACAGATACATGCTCTAAACTGGTGTATGTGTGTTGTGCAATTGTTTTTGGAAAAGTCTGGGAGAGCCTTTTGTTTATACTAAGTGACAGGGGATAAATAGTACACGGGTACATGAGACAAGGTCGTGGGACTGATCCTAGTATACGTTAATGTAGTGCGCCGCTATCTGCAAAAGTTGTTACCTCTCTGAAGATGACACATGGAAAGTGGAGGATCACGCCTTGTACTATTGTTCTTCAGGATCTTCGTACAGCAGAGTCATGTGAGGGGACACCTGTCCTTGTCTTTGTTTTCAAGTATCTTTGTTAGATCTAGAGTTTTGTCAAAAACACAACTGTTAAGATCTGATCTGAAGAATCAGAGTTCTGAGTAAGAAGACTCAGAAGTTCTGATCAGAGAATAATGAAAAGATTACAAGTATGGAAGTTGGTCAGAAGACTCAGAAGTTCTGAGTAGAAGACTCAGAAGTTCTGAGTGAGAAATCTCAAAGGATTCTAAGTGTTGGATTCTGACTTGAAGGTTCAGAGTTCTGAGTAGGAGACTCAGAACTTCTGATTATGAAGACAAATGTTCTGAAGCGCCTATTCAGAAGTATGTTCAGAAGTTCTGAACAACATGTTCAGAACTTATATCTTAGGATGTTTTCATTTATATTCAGTTACTAATTAGGACACATGTAATTGTTCTATTAGTCTGTTTCTTTTATGTACTGTAGCTTTAGTCTTTCCTTAAACAGTATATATAGGAGTTAGCAACTGTATGCTAATAGATTTTTTGGCTAATCTTTGGCATAATTTTCCCGCATATATTTGTATTCATCTTTTGTAATCTTTGAGATACTCGCTCTCTAAGATCTGTAATTCTGTTCTTCTTTGAATACAAATTAGTCTGATCAAATTACTTGTCAATTACTATTACATACATTGATATATTGATTGTAAGAGTGAATCCTGGACTTTCAATTGGTATCAGAGCCAATCAACAAACAAATTCGTCCAAGAATGTGTTTGATCGCATTCTTGAAGTTTCTTGATCAATTCGACAATTGATTCCGCTGTTGCTAACAATTCTTGAATTCCTAACAATTCTTGAATTCGTTTCTATCATTGATTCAAGAAATTTGAATTTGTCTTTCTGTTGAATCGATATCTTACAATCAAGTCATCCAAAGATTTTCTCTCTATGCTGATTAATTCTCGAAATTAAACAGAGATCACAGGTATGTTTTCGAAATTCTTGATTGGTTTCTTGATCAGAGTGATTATATCTGCTGCATGCTGATTAGTATTCAAATTTTTGTTGAAAAGAAGATTTCATTAATTCATGTACTCTAACTGTTTGATGAAATGCATGTGACAGATTTGATTAATTCTTGCATGTTCTAGATTTGTGTTGATTCTCATTTTTGATCATAATTCATAGTTGATATTCGAATTTGTCATTTCATCATGCCTGAGATTATTGAAGTTTTTGTGAGACCTGCAATTTCTATAACCAGTTCAGACAATTTACAAAAATTAAGTCCTGTAAAAGCAAAAGAAACAATTTCTGAACCAAAAACTGAGATTGTTCATTTTGAATGCAAGATTGCTAATCTTCAAGCAAAACAAGACGAAAATGCAAAAGTTATAAAGATTTTGCAAAAAGAGAAATCTGATTTTCTAAAGGATTTTGAAAAGGTTCAAGAAAACATAAAGTTGTTAGAAAAAGAGAATGTTGATTTGAAAGAGAAAGGCAATTTTAGAAGAAAGATGTTGACAGAGTCTGAAAATAGAATCAAATCATGTGAAATGAAAAATTGTCAACTCTTGAAACAGATCTATGATTTTGAACAAGTTCTTATACTTGAAAGAGTGAAATTTGAGAAAGAGAGAAGAGACTTTCAAACTGAGAGGAAAGGTTTTGAAACAAAGTCTGTTGAATTATCTTTGAAAATTTCTGATTTGGAGAAAATTCTTGCAAAAGAAAGAAAAGAGTTTGAATGCAAGAAAAATGTTTTTCAAAAAGAAAAGATTGGTTTTGAGAAAAAGAAAACAGGAATGTTAAATGAGTTTTCTGTAAAAATCAATGAGTTGGAGAAAGAGTTAGAAGATGGAAGGAAAGAGACTGAAAAGAAGAAGGTAAATGGCTTTAAAGAAAAATGCTTAAAAGATGAGTTTGAGAAGGAAAATAAAGTTTTTCATTTGGAGATAAGGAGGCTTATTAAGAAATTATCTGATTTATCAACTAAAATCATGATAGAGAGGAAGTCCAAATCTGATTTGCAGTCAAGGTTTGATTTGTATGTAAAAAAGATAGGGAATTTGAAACGAAAGTTGTTGACAAATCAAATCATAGTTCAAAAGATCAGATTCGTTCTTCTAATCTGTTTTATGAATCTTCTATTGATAAATCTTATAATTGTTCTTTTAAAAAAGATAAAAATGGAATGGAGAGTTAAAGGAACAACTTCCAAGAAAGAAGTGCCAAAATCAAAAGTTCCTAATTCAAATGTCAAGAAGAACAATACATTTCAAAGAAAATCTTTTGTTAAACCTGATGTGATTTATTCTGTAATCAATTAGTCAGAGTTGCACAAAAGAAACTTTGTTGTTCATATTGTGGGACTAATGATTTTGTGAACAATAATTTTATTCAGCACTGGTATGGTTCTTATAGAATATCTGCATATGCTACTGCACCTAACAAACCTGGACCCAAGTTCATATGGGTACCAAAGTCAACTTAATCTGTTTTGCAGGTTATTCATGTGTAGAGCTGAATGATAATACTGACACATGACTTAAAACCGATGCTGTGCTTAAATTGAGAATCTTGACTTTTGGATAATTCAGTCCAAAACTAGGTCTGAATGTGATTATGGACTTACAATTTGTCTCATCTTGATTATGGATTTCTGATTCATACAGATCAATTTGTTGATTTTGAAGATTTTTTTTAAAAGTTCTGTTTACTATGGGGTTATCGAACTCGTAGTTGTGGGTGTTTTTAGTAGAAAACATTTCCAGAGAATGTGTTCAGAATCACATTTTGAGCAACCCTGCAAATTTTGGTTGAAAAATTCTGATTTTTGAGCAAGTTATGGTGGTTTGAAGTTCAGAATGTTCAAAAATCACAAAATCCAAACATTTTTCTAAGGAATTTTCTCTGGATAGTTTTATCAGAATTCTGACTCTCTTACTCAGAAGTTCTGACTCTACTACTCAGAATTCTGACTCAACTAATCAGAATTCTGACTCTGATACTTAGAATTTTGAACAAGTTACTCAGACTTCCGACTCTACTACTCAGAATTCTGACTCAACTAATCAGAATTCTGACTCTGATACTTAGAATTTTGAGCAAGTAACTCAGAATTCTGACTCTTCTAATCAGAATTCTGACTCAACTACTCAGAATTTGGATTTTTTATATCTAATGAGGAATCATCGTAGATGATTACCAAAATCTCTTGATTTTGCAGGATTATCTTGATTTCAGAGGAAGTATTGACTCAAAATTTAATCTGATTGTTTCAAGATAAAGTTCAAAACCCGTGATTCAACGTTTTAGGTTTTTGAACATATCAGTTCAAAACCCGTACTTAAATGACTATGGCTTCTGAATAATTCAGTTTAGGACCCGTACTTCAGAGACTAAGACTTCTAAACAAATCAGTTTAGATTCAGGAGCTTCAAGACACATGACAGGTCAGAAGTCTTTTCTATCAAACTTCACAGAAAAGGCTGGAGGAGCAGTAAACTTTGGAAATAACAACAAAGGTTAAGTTCTGATGATGATATTGGCATAGAAGATTTTGAGATGGCAGATATGCAATTAGCTAGTACAAAAAGTTCAGAAGATCAGATACAGGAAAATTTAAAGGCAATAACTCAGATAGTTCAGATTGATAGCTCAGATACAGAGGAAATGGAGTTGGAAAGTACAGATGGTGGTGAGTCAGATAAAACAGAGGAATTGAACTTAGACATAGAAATGGAAAGAAACTCAGATGAAACTGAAGCTATTGAGGAATCTGCATTGAGATCAGAAAAGACAGTTGAAAGTGAAGTGGTCAACATGTGTACAGATATTGTGGTGTATAACAAAGAAATTATGACGGATTCTGAATTAAAAGAAAGGAGGTTAAGTGAAGAGTTGATCAGAAGGATGCATAATAGTTTAGTCAGAGCTTTGAAAGTTCAAAAAGTTCAGCAAGGAATAAAAATGATAAGACCTATTGATCTAATGGGAGAAGAAGACAGAACTGTGAATTATACTCAGGATTTTGAAGATGATTTTAGATTTAACTTTTGTGATGAGTTAAATACAGAAGAAGAGTATGTGAAAGTGAAAGACTTCTTTATGCCTTCTGAGTATGTATTCAGAAAACCAATTGAGATCCCAAAGATTAAATTGCAAAGACTAGAAGAACCTCTATGTGATTTCATTCTTGAGTTAAGTGATGTGCCATTAGCCAGACAAGTTCATGATGATATTTTTCCTGAGGAAATATATGATAATCTCTACTACACAGAAGAAGAGTATGAGCCTTTGGATAGTAACATTGATGGTTTTATGGATGACAGAGCTCAGATGGTCTACTCAGAAGCTTCTAACAGGTTCAGAGTTCCTGACTCAAAACTGCATATTCAGAAAAGAATTGAGAAAGTTCTGATGTTTCAACAAGATGAATTCAATGGTTTAATGTTTGTTAGAATGGAAGTACTGAAAGAAAGAAATACAAAGGTTTCCATGTCTACCTTTGATTTTCACAGATTGACTCTTGATGATCAGATCTTTCTAGTCAAGTTCTTTGCTAGCACTGAAGAAGCCTTGATAGAAATTGAATGCAGAAGACTTCTGGGTATTTATGTCAGAAATATATACTTGTATGACTTCCAATTGGCTATTGAAGAAAGAAAAGAAAAGTGTAATCTGAGTTCTCCCACAAAGAAAACAGAAGTTGATTTGCATGTGAAGGGATTTGTGAATGAAGGAATGGAGACAGAAGGGTTCACATATATAGTTCACGAAAGGCTTGAATTGTTCAGAATAAAAGAGTTGGTAAAGTACAGTGATGCAACTCTGAATTGGTTGTTGATTAAAATGGAAGAAAGTATGGAAGCTGAAAAGGAGAGTTTGAAGAAGAGATGTATAAACTGTGTGAAGAGGAGGTTGGATCTTAGAAGAAAAATCAGAAGTAGTAGTGAATGGTTGCTATCTGAGGTGAATCCCAAAAAGATTCTACATAATGATTTTGTGTTTCCTGCTGAGTATGAAGTGAATGGAATTTTGTCAGATGAAGTTGAAGAAATGCAGAACACAATATCTCAGAATGTGCAGATAACTAGTTTTGATCAAGCTGAACAGTCTGAACCAAAAGAAGATGAAATATCCATTGATCTAAATGGATACTTTCTTGAATTTGATTTACCTGAGTTCTTCAAACCAAAAGAGGTACAATTCTTGGATGTGTATTATGATAGACCTAAGGAGACTCAGATCTGGTTGGCTGAAAAATTAAGATGTCTTGGCAAAACAAAGCAAGCTGTTTACTCAGATTTTTTAATCACTGGAATCAGAGAATTGAGGGTTAAGAAATTCAGAAAGATGGAGTACTTATCTTTTGAAGTTCTGAGAGAAGATGGCAAGGTTTATTACTTTACTGATGCAGATTTTGAGAAACTATCAGTAGTTGACTTCTACAGATTACACAGCTTTCTATGCTTCAAAGAGTCGAGCAAAGACAGAAATGAAAGGAAGGCCAAAAGTGTGGTAATTGAGGCCATGTTCTACATCTTAAGGTGGCACTGCTATATAGATTTTCAAATAGCTTTGTACCTACAAAAGTCATGTGTTTAACTGGCAAATCCCAACACAGATCATGAACAGAAAAAGAAGTTAAAGACTGGAAGTGTTCACAAATATCCAGATTTGGGAGTATTTTTGAAAAACAAAAGTGGAAAGATTTTCTTCAGAGCAAAGGAAACCGCAAAATACTGTTCTGGAACTTTAAGAATCATAAAGCATAATTTGGAGAAAAAGATGCTGAAAGTGAAGGAAGCAAACATGACTCAAGAAGCAATCAATCAGCAAGTTGAGATTATTCAAGAAATCATTGACAAAATTGATAAAAGGCTTAATCTGAGAAATGTGCTACTTCAGAAGATTGTTCCTGCTCTGAAAGAACTGGATGATGCAAAGTTTATGTTTATTTGACAAAAAGGGGGAGATTGTTAGATCTGAAGTTTTGTCAATAAACCAAGTGTTGAAGATCTGATAAGAAGACTCAGATGTTCTGAGTAGAGAAGTCAGAGGTCTGACTGTGAAAGCTCAGAAGTATTGATCAGTGGAAAGAGAAGTCAGATGTCTGAGTTAAGTAGTCAGAAGATCTGAGAAGCTTTATCAGAAGAATGTTCAGAAGTTCTGAACTATCTGTTCAGAACTTATGACGAGATACTTTACTTAGTATTTTATAAACTAATTAGGACACGTGTTATGTTCTTATTAGTCTTTCTTATTTGTACTGTAGCTTTAAGATGTCCGTTGCAGTATAAATAGTAGTTAGCTCTATGTTGCTAACTGATTGATTTTTCTCATATAACTTTGTATTCATTCACTGTAATCTTTGAGATTCTCTCTCTTAGATCTGTAATTCTGTTCATCATTGAATACAATTGGGCTTGATCATACAACTTCTCAATTACTGCTTTCTATATTGATTGTAAGATTAGATCCTGTTCTTTCAGACTCCAAAGGCCCAGTCTTCCTCTTTTGGTTTGGGTGTGATGAAAGCATCGAAAGAGCTCTTCATGAGCTTTTCTGTGACTTGAGGTTTGTGTTTCTTGGGCTTTAGGTCCTCTGCAGCTATGGATTATCCCTTATCCTTAGCAGATACCTTAGGCAAGGTTGCCTCTGTTGGTTTTTTTAATACCCCGGGTAAGTCCGTTAGTTAAATCCTCTTTCCGTCAAATATTAGTTAACTTTAAATTGGGGTGTTTAGGGTAAGTTTGGGTTAATTTATAAGATGAGGGTGTTTTGGTCATTAGTGAATAGTTCAAACCTAAATTGTAAAATTGGGTTTGATATACACCCTTGAGTATCCAGATATTTTCAGAATTAGAAATCAGTGTGTGTGTGTGTGTGTGTTTTGAGACAAAAAGAAGAAGAGAAGAAGAAGTGAGGTTAGGGCATCATTTGGATTCATTGGAAGCGATTTTGAGGTATGTTCCCTTTGTGTTTTATGTTTGTAATTGTTAGTAGAAGGTTTCTATCGGTGTAGATTTCTCGATTTGTCGATTTATAGCAGATAATCGATTCTGGGTAGAGTTTTGGGTAAACCGACAGAGGTTTCCGGACGCAATATGAATGTGTCCGGTAATATCTCCTTGCTAGTGTCCGGACATATATGTATCCGGTAAGTTTCTCTTTGCTATGGGTTCCGGGTGGAATTGGATACCGGATGGTATCCGGATTACCTTGGTGTCTGGATGTCGTCCGGATTGTTAATGCTACCCGGAAAGCTATGTTGTCCGGATTGTTTATGGCACCCGAAAAGTTTTGTTATCCGGATTAGTCTGGTGTCCGGTAAGTTAGAATGTCCGGACATTTTTTGGTATCCGGAAACATTGGTTGTTTGGTCGCTTTTGAGGATAAGAGTCAGATAGATTTATCTAGAATTCGTAGCCTACTAGTACATCTTATGTATTCATTTGGTAAGGAGATATTTGTATTTAAAATGTTTCAGATTCTGAGAATTTTGGGTAAAAGATTGGATAACTTGGAGCAAAGCTTGAAAGGGTTTTTGATAAGCAATCAGGTGAGTTTTTACTTTAAAAATGTTTTCGAACTGGAATATATATATATGAGATGAATATGTGGTAGGAATGTGACGACGTGTTTATAAATAAAGTATGATATATTGAGGTGTATATTATATTTATTTATATGAGCATTACAATACACGAGAGCACGTTGACCGGGCTTAGGACCGGTGGAGTTTGGCTGTATGAAGGGACAGCGGTGTTGGCTGTATTTTAGTACAGCGGAGTAAATTGATTAGTTGGCTCGCAACCAACTAATATGGCCAAGGGAAATGAGGAGAGGTACACAGTGCACGAGTCTTGTTTGGTATTTAAATACTTGTTGTATATTTGTGTTTTACAAAAGGATTACTAAACTGACAGGGATTATCTCACTAGACCGTTTGGTCTAACCCTCATTTTGTTTTCAAAAATATGTATTCCAGGTCGAGGAACTTTTAATAGCAAAGGGAAGGATAAAGTGTATGATGCGGTTGATAGTTGAGGAAGATTAGGAAATGCTTATGTTTTGTATTGTATAGTTTTGAGACTATGGGACCGTACGTGATTTATTATGTATCTTTTTTATATGAATGAAACGACGTTATGTATAATATGTTAATTGATGTATATTACATATGTTTGAGAATTGGGTCGTTACAGTTTTGTTGGTGGTTTGGTTGATGATTATTCTATAGTTGTGGTTTGGGTTTGTTGAAGGTGATTTTATAGATTTGGTTGGTGGTTGGGTTGAGGGTGCTTCTGGAGATTTGGTTGGTGTACGCTCTTCTGTTAGATCTTCTGTTAAGGTTTCTTCTGGAAGTTTGGTTTTCAAAATTTTGAGGATTGCATCAGTTGTTGTGTGTTGTTTCTTAGAGGCTCTAAATTGGTCTCTCTGTAGTTCTTTCTTCTGAAGTTGCTTTACGATCTCTTCTGTGGTTTGGTTTGGGTTTACTCAGGTATCTTCTTGGTTTAAGGGCTGTGGTTTTTGGTGTTGGTTTTGATTGGGGTTGTTCTTCTGCGGGTGTGGGGGATGGTAGTTTGGTTCCTTCTATGATTGGTGTTGGTGTTGGGGAGGGTAAGTCTTCTTCTTGTTGATTTGTTTCCACTGAGGTGGTTGTTGCCTCTGTGGTTTTCTGCTCCTGTGATTGGTTTGAAGATTGTGATTGTACGGGTTCCTGTGTTAGAGGTTTGATGTCTAATGGCTTTGGTAGGATGGCTCTGCTGGTCTTCTTCTCCCCCTCAGGATGATCTGATGACCCATATGAGTCGCTATCAGAATCATCCTGCCTTTTCGCATCTTTTCGACCCTCCGCCGAGCATGTCGTAGGTGGGTTCTTTGGTTTGCTGGCCCCTGCTGCGATCATCTTTGTGCAGAGGTCGTCGCATATGCTTAGCATATATGCCACTTCTGCCTCGGACTTGAATCGGAGCTTTTCCATACTGCTCTGGAATTCTTTGACATATGTTGCGTTGGAAGAAGTGAAGGCTTTGATGAATTCAGCCATTTCATTCAGAATGCCTTGGCCTAGTTCTATGAGCTAAGCCCTTGTCATGTAGTCGGTCGGTTTTATGGCTTGCGTTTGCTCTGTGGCTTGTTTTTGAACTTTCTCTTGGGCTTTGCGTAGATCTTCTGTTGTGATAGCAGGGGGATGCAGGGGTTGGAGATGACAGATCTTTAGCAACCTTTCTTGCCTTATTTATTTGCATTGACAGAAGGACAATGGAAGCTTCGGTTGCAGAAGTGGAAGAAGTCTATACAGAAGTATTTGGGTTGATTTCAACAGAGTGTTTGTATTTTTCACCTATGTTGCAAGAGAGTCAACTTTGGTGGCTAGATCGTTGATGGCCTTCTGCGAATTTTCTGCAAGGGATTTGATAGAGCTTTACAACTCACTCAAAGAGGTGGTCACAGAGGTCAAAAACGTTTGGAACTCATCCTTTGCAACATATGAACCGGGGGTGACCTCTGGGGGAACACATTCATCCCCAGAGTGTGTCTCTGTTCCTGAGATGCCTACTTTCGTCCCTGTTTTGACGTTGAGGATGGTAGGACTTCCAACTGATCCTTGAGTAGAGGTTTTTAAGGCCTCAGACTATACAGAAGTTTTGTGAAAGATCCTATTCAGATCCACTTCAGAAGTGGGGACAGAGGTGTCTTTGAGTTTGCTCGGGGACTTGTCTAGAGTCCCTTCGCTGAAGTGCACTCTACGCTCCTCTGAAGAGCGGTTGGTACCTAAGTGTGTGCATGTGCCAGAGGAAACAAATTCCTATGTTGGGATTTCTATTATGACCTGGGGCGATTGGTCATGAATAAGAAGAGTGTCATGTGGAGAGGGCATCTTCTGTTGGAATTCCCCGGTTTGACTTGGCACAGAGGAGGAAAAAGGTTCCTCTGCCCGGTTTGATGGGGATGGGTTCGAGCTGTGTTGCGCTATTTCAATAACACTATTTGCCACTAGACTAGCAAAGTTAGACATGTGGGTTGCACTCGGAGGGGGAGATGGATGTGTGCCTCTTCTAACTTCGGCATCTTTTATGCTCTCCTCTTCTGTGAATCATCCTAACACTACAGGAGTCTCTAATTTAGATTCTACTTCCTCCCAATTTTCCTCTATATCCATAAATTCTTCTGTCTGGAGAGGCAAAAAGATCTGAATTCATGGGGCCCTATGGGTTTCTGCCTGGTTATTAGTGGGGGTTCTGTCTTCTGCATCCATATCAGAGACAACATCTGCCATAGTACAAGTCATGTGGGCAGTGTCGGTGTTGAATTCTGGGATAACTGTTGCTTCCCGTCCAGAGGTATCGAGGGTATTTGCGATGTCAGAGCGCTCTAGGAAAGAAGCGAAGTCGTGAGTCTCTGCAAATTGCAAAGGAGTGGGGGATTGCAGATTTTGTTCAGCAGTTGTCACTTCCTCTGCGATGGTCTGCAGAGGAGATTTGGTTTTGAGGGTTCTCTTCTTTTTCTTCGGTTTGGAAGCTCCTTCCTCAGAGGTTTTGGATTTCCACTTTTTCTTTTTCTTTTCCTTCTGAGGAGAGGCAGAAGAGGCTACCCCTGTGTGTTCAATGGGTGATTGTTGGGGTGGTTCAGTGCTAGCAGAGGCTATTTCCTTTGCAGCCTTGGCTTTTGGAGCCTTCTTTGGTTTTGCCATTTGCTTGGGGGGTGGCTCTGTGATTAATGGTGGGGGTTCAGAGGTCTCTGCCCTAGATCTAGTCAGTCTTATCTTTTCCATCTTCTGCATGTGCTTCTCCACAGCCACAGCCCATTCCTCCTCACTCAATCTCTCAACTACTTCAGTTCCTATGGGTGCTCCTAAGTGTGGGGGGTGGGAAGGGGGGGGGGGGGGGGGGTCACAAGACTTGGTTTGGGAGTCCTGTGTGCACGCACATACTCTCTCCTAAGTTCTATGTCAGAGGCATAGGTCAACAATTTTGCTGGCAGAGGTCTCTAGAATCTGTAGCCGTCTGCGTGTTTGGTTGGAACGTTCTTGACCATGGGATAGGTTTTCACAACTTCTTCTTCCATGGGCCACTTTTCTGCTAACAACAGAGGTTCTAGCATAACACCTATTGTTCTTTAGAATTGCAAAGCTAGGAGCTAAGTTTTAACATTCTTGCCCTTTGCCCTCTGCGTGGAATGTCTGTGCTCTATAGTTGCTACCAGCTCTTGCATCATCAGAGCAGCATAGTCCAGAGGCAAGTCATAGTAGATCCCTTACATTATTGACAAAATTTGGTGGGAGCTCTGGTCTGGGCTACCTACTTTCCCAATTAGGCATCTGTTTAAGATTGAAAATAATGTGTTCCACAGACGGGGAAGTCTGCTCCTTTTGAAGTCGTTCCTCTTGGTAAGGTGGGTATTGTAACCTAACATCTCTGCGAAGGCACAGAGGTCTGCATCAGAGGAATCTGCAACATATTTCTTGATGCGTGGGGAGTTCGAATTTAATAGAGAGCGTGGTTCTTTTGAAACCTATTTTTAGGTTCTGTGAGTTGTCAGGTTTTGACAGATATCCATTTATCTGTTTGGTTTCAGTGTCATAGTAACAGCTCTACCAGAATTGGTTCAGATATCTGGCAGGGATTTTGGTGACATTCATGGTTAGAAGGGTTATAAGGGGATGGTTTTCCAGAATGTTCATCAGAATGGCTTGTTCATCTCCAAAGGCAGTTCTAGAGATTACCAGGTAGTGATTGTTTGGTTTTAGAGGGAGGGAGTTCTCGAATAGTTCATTGTCCAAGACGTTTTGCAGATGTGAAGTCGGAGCAAATTCAGCGGAATCAACACTGTTATCCTTTTCCATGTCGTTTCTAGCCGCAGATGGATTTTTAGAGTGCTCAGAATGAGCATGGGAGTTCACACGAGAAGCCATTGGAACGTCTGCTTGTGTGTTCTTGAGAAATTAGCCCAGATTTGCAGGTTGTTCTTGAAATTTGCTGGTTTTGCAAAGGTCCGCCGGAGAAATTAGAGAGTAAGTAGTTGTAAAAAAATGAGGAAGACGGGTAAAAGAGGTTTTATAGGGGGGTTGATTTGGATAGAATTTGGGCGGTAAAAAGTGATTTCAATAACATTTGGACCATCGTGTGGCACGCATGTCCAATAGAAATGTGTCACGTCAGAAGTGGCGGTGCACAATGGAACGTCGTGCGGTGGCTATTAATGCTGAGCGCGTGGGAGATTGTTAGAGCACTATTTGTAGCTATCAAGATAGTATTAAATCTTTGTACTATTACTCCTTGGTAGAGGCATGGGCTTGTCATGTCCTACTATATAAAGGAGTTCCTTTGTTATTTTGTATAACCTCTTGAGCATTTTGTCATTTGTACTTTAGAGATCAATATATGGATGACAAGTTTGCTTTCTAAATTCTCTCTACATTTGTTCTTTACATATTGCTAGATTTGGGATTTCACATTTGGTATCAGCGCAAACAGGAGATTCAAGCAGATCAAGATCCAAATTGAAGAATTTTTACACTGTTCATACAGATTTCGGACCATGCATGCTTTACTATTCATCTGATCACTTTTTATTCAGACTTTGATTTTTGACTTCTTGGATCAATTCTTAGCATCACTGAACTCGGAATTGAAATCTGAACAACATTAACTCTTGGACTATCATCAAATTCTGCACAGAATCATCAGATTTGATCATCTCTTTAAAACTTTGTTCGAAAACCCTAAGTTCACTATTTTAGATCAAAAGTCGTTTAAATCGATCGATTTGCGAGTAGTGATCAACAAGAAAAGTGTGTGGAATTTGATTACGAACAAATCGATATAAATTTCATTTTATTTGATCAAGAATTGAAAGAGTTATGGCAGATTCAGTGATTTTCAAGTTCGAAGTGAAGAATTCGAATTATTCTTGGTGAATTCGGATCATTCATACAGAATTCGGATTATTCAAGGGGATTCGGAGTGTTCTTGGTCATCAAAAGTGTAGATTTCGACTCGAGAAGCTTTCTAATTCATTGAATTCGAACTCTGTTAGGTTCGAATTCTGCTGGTTGCGAATTAGTCTACACAAGAATTGAGTTGATTTCGAATCGTTGATCATTCGAATTGAGAAGTTGTGGATTAATCTGAGTTGGTTTTGATTTTCCAAGTATAGAATTCGACCCCTGTTAAGTTAGAATTGGGTGATTTCGGACTCAGTTAAGTTCGAATTGGGGGATTTCGGATTCAGTTAAGTCCGAATTGAGTGATTTCGTACCAAGCTGAGTTAGAATTTCGAATTCGGATTGTTGATTTCGAACCTAAGTGCATCCGAATTCTTGGAAGTGTCAGTTGAATTCGAATTCTATACATAGCATATGTTGAATTCGAATTCTTTTAAGTGTATTTTTTTACACTTACTGCTTGATCTTCTGAACGATCATTTTCTAGCTATTTTGAAAAGATGTCGACAGATTTAATGAGTATGAGATCAAAGAGCAAGCCTCCAGTTCTTCAAGCTGAAGAGTATTCTCAATGGAAAAAAAGAATGACTGAAAGAACAAGATCTAATCTCACAATCAATATAGAAAGCAGTAATTGAGAAGTTGTATGATCAAGCCCAATTGTATTCAATGATGAACAGAAATACAGATCTATGAGAGAGAGAATCTCAAAGATTACAGAGAATGAGAACAAAGTTATACGGGAAAAATCAATCAGTTAGCAACATAGAGCTAACTACTATTTATACTGCAACAAACATCTTAAAGCTACAGTACAAATAAGAAAGACTAATAAGAACATAACACGTGTCCTAATTAGTTTATAAAATACTAAGTAAAGTATCTTGTCATAAGTTCTGAACAGGTAGTTCAGAACTTCTGAACATTCTTCTGATAAAGCTTCTCAGATCTTCTGACTCTTTCTCTCATATCTCTGACTCCTCTACTCAGAACATCTGAGTCCTCTTATCAGATCTTCAACACTTGGTTTATTGACAAAACTTCAGATCTAACAATGACTCAATTTCTGAATCATCAAAACCGAGATCTCATGCTGTCTATTCAAAATGGTCCTTACAAAGCATACATTAACATTGATGGTATTCCTGAAACGACTACAAGTCAGGCTGTTCCTCCAAGAAGAGTTGAAATAGAATACAAATATTACAATGAAGCTGACAAAGCTAAGGTTGAAATTGATGAACTAGCCTTGACTTACTTGACTCAAGCCATCCCAAATGATATCTACAACCGTGTAGATAGTCGAAATACAGCTAAGGAAATATGGGATGAGTTAGAAAGGCAGTTTGAGGGATCTTCAAAATCAATGAAGACTAAAAAGAATCAAAGCATCAATGCATATGAAGGGTTTAAGGCAAGAGATGGTGAATTATTGAAAGAGACCTACAACCGCTACAACATAATTCTAAATGATTTGAGAAGGAATGGAGTCGACAAATCGGAATCGGAGATAAACTACAAGTTTATCAAGAATCTTCTACCAGAATGGGATTCTTACTCCATTCAGCTCCAAATGTCAAGAGATATGGATGATGAAAAGTTGACCGACATTTTCAGTATTCTAAGTCAACACGAAGATAAAGTAAAAGCAGTTAAAGAAAAGGATAGAAAGGTCGAAGAGTCATTAGCCCTTTTGAGTGAACAAAGGAAAAGTGGTGCTTTGAAAACTAAGGCTTTGATTTCTGGAATGAGCAAGAAGAAGATAAGTTCTTCTGATGATGATAATAGCAGTTATGAGGATGATATGGAGGATATTAATGAAAAGTTAGCATTATTGACCAACAAGTTCCAAAACAGGTATAGTAGAAAGAAGTTCTACTCAAAGACTAAACCTGAATACAATAAGGTTAACAGATTTAAAAGGTTTGAGAAAAAGTATGAGAAAAAGGAGGAAGAGAAAGAAGAGAAAGAGGAAAAAGAGGATAAAGAGGTGAAATTTGTAAAAAAGGAGAGGGGAGAAAAGAAGGATAGAGATGACCGAAACTGCTTCAACTGTGGGAAACCAGATCATTTTGCCAGAGACTGTAGGCAAAAGAAGGTCAAGGATTCTGAATATTTTCAGCGTAAGGCACATCTAGCTAAAACCAAGGAAAGTGGAAAGCCTGTTAATGCTGAAGAGGAGATTTGGCTTATGGATTCCTCTGATGATGAAGAGGCGCATTTTACAGAAGTGAAGCACAGTCTGATGGCAAAGATAGATGAAGAAGATAAGGAATCCGAGGTACAATTTATTTATCCTTCTGATAATTCTGATAACTGTGATGATTTTGAAAATGATTCTGAAACTGAAGATGATAGATATGAAGAAATGCAAATCGTGATACTTGAACTTAATGAGAAATTTGAAAAAGTTCAAAAGAATCTTCATAAAGTTCAAAAGAAACTTGAAGATGAGAAAAGTTCAAAGTTGAAATATCACGATGAAGCACAACTTTATAAATGTTTAGCGGAAGATAGAGAAAAAGAAAAAGAAGTTATTAGAACAAAAGTCAAAACACTTGAATCTGAAATTTTTGAGTTAAAGAAGAAAATGAAAGATATAAATGATGAAAACATAGACTTTCAGTTTAAAATCAAGATTCTTTCTGAAGAAAGAAAAGATGCCTTTGCAAAGATAAAAGAGCTTGAAGATTTAAATTATAAAAGAGGTCAGACTGAACAAACTCTGAAACTGTTGACCAGTAACCCAAAAGATTCTCGATTTTTTAATCCAAAAATGGGTCTAGGTTTATCTAATGTAGAGGTTCTTAAAAATGCACCTGAAAATCTTTACACAATTGAAAAATTGGGTGAAGGTTTAAAGGAATCTTTCAAAACTGAAGAACCTAAAATTAAAAGTGAGGTGTTGAAGCAAACAATAACAAAGGAAATTCCTCCAATTTCAAAAGTCTTCGTTAAATCAAGTGATGAAGTCTTAAAACAAACTATTATATCAGAGGTTCCTTTAGTAAAACAAACTTTTATTATTTCTAATAATGAAAGTTTGAAACAATATATTGTTAATGATGATGCTTCAAATCCCTCAACTTCTAATTCGAACAAAGAGGAAGTAAAAACGGATAAAGATTCGGAAGAAAAGCCTAAATTTAATACTACAAATTTCAATTACGATGAACTAAATTCTAGTTACAAAACCAAAAGGGTTGAACTAACTGAATTTAATTCATTATTTTCAAGTGAATCTGTGACTAAGACAACTGATGAATCTGAATCTGTTAAATCTGAATCGAGTGCTGAATTGGAGTAAAAAATAACACCAAATTCTGACAAAGAGGGGTTTGTTCATAATACTTCTACTGAATTTCCTGATTTGGATTCAGCTTTACTTAAAATTGTTGATTTAGAAAGTCAAATTTCTAAATTACAATTAAATTTTGAAATATTAGAAGATGATTATGACAATATTGGAATAAATCATGATCATATTCAAAAAATCAATCTTGATCTTAAAGAGGAGATTCGACGACTTGAATCTCAATTATTCGAATTGTCAAAATCTAAGGTTTCAAAATCTTGCGAAAAATGTTCAAAACAAGCTGAATTCAAAGATCAGAGTAAATCTTCAAGTACAATTGATTCTGATGCAAAAGTATTTTTAGAAAAAGATAAGCTTTTTGAAGAAAACAAAGCACTTGTTTTGAGATGTGCAAAACTTTCAAATCAAGTATCAGATTTTGAGAAAGTGCTTTTTCTTGAGAAAGAGAAGCATAAAAAGGAAAGAACTGAGTTTGAAATTGAACTGAAATATTGTGAAGTATATCATACAAAGTTTTCATCAAATATATCTAATGTCAAAAAGGAACAAGAACTGAAAAGAAAAGAAAAAGAAAAATTATTCGAAACGAAACCAAATTTGTTTCCAAATAATGCTTCTAGTTCTAAGAGTTATGACAATGTTTCTCATTCTTTCTCAGAAATGGATGAAGATAAGTGCGTGGATCTGAAGGAGAATGTTCCGAATAGAAAAAATAGGAATATCGATACTGAGAAATGTATTTCTTCAAATAAAAATTGTATTCATTCGTGTAATGTTTACAAAGTTTGTGAAAATAAAAATTCCGCAATTTCTAATTCTACTTTGTTGACACAAGCAAAAAGAAGAATACATTGTGCTCATTGTTGGGATAACTATTTCAAGCTAAATAGAAATGATCCAAAGAACAAAAAGTCTAATACTTCATCCTTTTCTTTAAAATCTTCAGCAAACAAATTTGCTAAAATGTTCGGTTTCAGATCAAAGAAACAGAATAAGAAGAAAGAAACAAAAACAGTTGATGTGAATATGGTTTGGATTCCCAAAGATCAACTCAACAAACCAAATTCACAAAATAACCTTACCTTTAAAGGCAAAATTCAAGGTTCATCAACTTTAATAAACAAACTGATCTGTACTAACAAGAAAGGACCCATACTGATATGGGTACCTAAGATAAGGTAATTTTTTCTTTTTACAGGATAGTCATGTGTGGGTTATTGATTCGGGAGCTTCTAGACACATGACTGGGTACAAGCACTTATTGCATGATTTTACTGTACATCCTGGCGGATCGGTGGGGTTTGGAAATGATTCAAAAGGTCACGTTCGAGGCTACGGAACGTTGAAAAATGACTCGATACATATAGAAAAGATCTTGTATGTTGAAGGTTTAGGGCATAACCTTTTCAGTATTAGTCAATTCTGCGACAAGAACTGTAAGGTGTTATTCGACAAAGATTTTTGCTACATTTTGGATACTAATTGGTCAGATATATTCAGGGCCAAAAGATGTGGAGACCTATACATGACTGATTTTACAACTCTTGTTGCTTCTAATCAAGTTTGTCTTGTATCAAAAGCATCACAAGAAGAGTGTTGGTTATGGCATCGAAGACTCTCACATCAAAATTTTCGCAGCATCAACAAGCTCCGAATAGATGGATTAGTTTCCGGGCTTCCTGAAATGAAAATTGACAAAGTTTCTGTGTGTCCAGCTTGTGAAATGGGAAAGATGAAACATGTTGCACACAAGACCAAGACTTTGTCTAATTGCAACAACGCCTTGGAATTAATTCACATGGATCTCTGTGGCCCTATGCGAACTCAGTCAATGGGAGGAAAGAAATATATCTTAGTTATGGTTGATGAGTTTTCGCGATATACTTGGTTGGATTTCTTACGACTCAAGTCTGAAGCACCCGAGCAGATCATTAAGTTCATCAAGAAGATTCAAACTCTTCTACAACGCCATGTTCGAAAAATCCGAAGTGACAACGGAACTGAATTCAAGAATGCAACTCTTCAATCTTTTCTTGAATTCGTTGGAATAACTAACAATTTTTCTGCCCCAATTACTCCACAACAAAATGGAGTAGTTGAAAGGAAAAATCGAACTCTTGTAGAAGCAGCTAGAACAATGCTTGCCTATTTGGGTCTTCCACCAAGTCTATGGGCTGAAGCAGTATCAACAACGTGTTTTACACAAAACAGAACTATTATCAATAAACGCTTTAACAAAACTGCATATGAATTAATCAACAATCGCAAACCTAACATAAAATTCTTGCGTGTATTTGGATACAGGTGTTTTGTCATGAAAGATCGTGAATATCTTTCAAAGCTTCAAGTTAAGGCTGATGAGGGCATCTTTATAGGCTATTCCTTGAACCCGAAGGCATACAAGATCTACAATAATCGAACAAAATCAGTTATCGAGAGCATCAACGTTACGTTTGACGAGACTGTGACTTTGACTTCTGGACAATTAAGTTCAGAACTCGTACAGAAATCTAAAGCTTCTACTAAGAAAGGAGTAGAACCTGTGGCGAAACAGTTTTCTAATTCAGTTTTAAATACTAATACTACTGATCTAGATTTATTATTTCTTGATGCATTTATGGATTACTGTGCAGATATGGAACCACCCATCACATCTGTGAATGCATCTCAGCAACAGACGAATGTCAATATCTCCGGACCATCTGAAGATGTCGGTATCAGTACTTCTGGGGAAATTAATAAGACTCCAACTGAACATGCTCCTGTCTCTGAACCTGAAATTCAACCAGACGTTCAGGTTTCAGCAAATACTTCATCGGAGACTTTACACCTGAAGGATTAGAAACAGAAGTTAACAGACCGGAATCGACAAATATATCTTCAGCTGAATCAACCGAAGAGATTTTTGCAGTTTTGGATGAAAATGATTCATCAAACACTCGTATGGATATTCCAACTCTTCCGAGCAGTCATAAATGGACAAGAGCACATCCTCCGGCTGATATAATTGGTGATCTGAATGATGGAGTGAAGACCCGATCTGCGACTACAAACGAATGTTTGTACGTAAACTTTCTAAGCACGTTAGAACCCAAGAAAGCATCTGAAGCTTTACAAGATCCAGATTGGATCAACGCCATGCAAGAGGAATTAAACGAGTTCAAACGCAACGAAGTGTGGCCCTTGGTGAAACGCCCAAAAGACAAAACCATAGTCGGAACTAAATGGGTTTTTAGAAACAAAAAGGACGAAGGGGGGATTATAGTCAGAAATAAAGCAAGACTGGTTGCTAAAGGTTACAATCAACAAGAAGGAATCGATTATGATGAAACCTATGCACCAGTAGCAAGGATTGAAGCAATCAGGATCTTTCTTGCATATGCAGCACACAAGAACATGAAGGTATTTCAAATGGACGTCAAATCTGCGTTTCTGAATGGAATACTACATGAGGAAGTGTATGTAAGTCAACCTGAAGGCTTTGTTGATCCAAAATATCCCAACCATATCTATATTTTAGATAAAGCACTCTACAGCTTAAAGCAAGCACTGAGGGCATGGTTTGAGACTCTGACTATTCATCTGCTTGAAAATGAATACACCAAAGGTACAATTGATACAACTCTATTTCTCAAGAAAAAAGGTAAAGATTTAATGCTAGTACAAATATATGTTGACGACATATTATTTGGTTCTACAAATCCAGATATGTGTAAAGATTTTGAAATGGTGATGAAAAGCCGCTTTCAAATGAGTATGATGGGAGAACTAAAAAATTTCCTTGGTCTCCAAGTGACACAGTCAAATAAAGGCATTTTTATCAATCAATCAAAATATATAAATGATATGCTTAAGAAATTTGACTTAAATTCCTCTTCCACTGTTAGCTCCAAGTATCTGTAAAATGAAAGTATTGAAAATAAAACCAAGTCAGAAGACCTACAGAGATAAAGCAGAAGACTTAGAAGACCAACAAAGAAGACCAACAGAACTTAACAGAGTTCTGGTGGAACCAACGGAGCTCAACAGAGCTCTGGCAGAAGATCAACAGAAGAACTGTTCATACCCGAAGACCAACAGAGTTCTGTCATAACACGCTCTGTTGAAGTGAAGACCTCTGTTATGCCTAAGTCTCGTAGAAATCCGAAGTGTCAGATACGTGTCCACACCTTTCCACGTATGCCCTAAAGATTGGAGACACACTTTCCACGTGTCATTCCAGGGTACGATAGTACACTGTCTACACTTTATGAGGCTATATATAGCGAGGTAGTGGAACAAACAATTGTAAGCTTTTGGAAGAATAGTTTTCCACAATTGTAAAAGACTTGTGATCGACAACCATACAGCTCAAATGAACATAACTCTGCCAGTACCAACAGTTATCCTATCAGAATCCAACATCAGAACCTTGACAGAGCTCATTGATAACTCTGTTAAGAAATCCATAAAAGAAGCCACAACGTCAGATGCTGATCCTCTCAACATCTCCAGCCCCAACCCAAACAGTTTGCCAATGACAGTCGGTCAAATGGGCGACTTCAGAAGGGACGTCGTAAAGAAAATGATGACAATCTCGTCCAAATTTGTCATGAAAGCCCAGGCAACAGAAGCACTTGTGAAGGAATCACTGGACTCCCACAAATTCAACTTTGTGAGCCAAGTCGAGGAAATCAGAGGTGCTGCAGCAGAAGTGGAAGACACCTTGAAGAAAGCAGTTCCTACTTTCACAGATGCAATCTTACAATCTGTCATACAGAAACGATCTGCTGAGAAAGCACCAGAGGGAGAGCATTCTGGCAAAAGACGTAAGTTTGTTGACCAATTCTCACCCATTGTCTCCAGACTCTCTGATGAAGACTCCTCTGATGATGATGATGATTTCCACGATGCTGCATCAGATAGTAATTTGGGTGAGTCCTCGGGTCAACAAAAGGGGGAGAAGGAGAAAGAGAAGGAGAAAGAGAAAGAGAAAGAGACAGAGAAAGAGAAAGAAAAGGAGAAAGAAACAGAGACAGAGAAAGAAGAAGAGAGAGAGGCTGAAATGCCTACTGAAAGAGGCAAAGAGAAATTAACAGAAGAGGCCGGGACAGAAGATATGGGGATAACAGAAGAAGATATACCTACGGTGGAATTCGACTACATGTTCAAAAATCGAGTCATCAAACCGACAGAAGAGTCAACACAAGAACCACCAGAGATTATCTGCCTGGATACCCCTCCTACTTCACCAAGGACTGAACCAGAGAGATCAATCCCAATCTCTGCTGATGAACAAAGCCAAACAGAAGCTGCTCAAGAATATGTTCATATCGATACTCTTATGGCTGAAACTCATGAAGACCCAAACCCAATGATACCAGAATAAAACCCAGAATCATCCACCCAACACACCGATAAACCTTCCTTGGAAACGGTATTTGCATTTCTTTATGCTGACAGAGATATCATTCCTGCAAATGCCGTACCCATAAATCCTTACCTTAACCCAATCAGAATAAACACCATTACTGAAGCAAGGCGGATGTTCATCCGAAACAAGTCCAATCTGAACAGAAACATCAACTCACACTTCAGTATCAAGAGAATCCTAGACATCAAGCATAAGAAGTTCCAGCACAACAGAATGACCTATCATGAGTACACTGTGGAATCAACAGAAGGAATGAACGAATTCTTCAACGACAACGATCTTGTCCTTCTAAATCCGTACGATCTAACTGTGATTCATGCCTACTACTTGAACTTCTCTGACAGATATACTCCAGCAAGAACAGCCTTACCTGAAGTCAAACTAGCTATGCAAGAGCACATCAATCTCAGAACTCAGACAGA
The DNA here is from genome assembly GCA_033807775.1 of Saussurea involucrata. Taxonomy (NCBI): domain Eukaryota; kingdom Viridiplantae; phylum Streptophyta; class Magnoliopsida; order Asterales; family Asteraceae; genus Saussurea; species Saussurea involucrata. The sequence continues at coordinate 93,939,010 of CM066314.1, forward strand.
TTTTCAGCTAGGCATAGAGTTTGAAATTGAGAAACTGGCGATTGCACCACCAAACGAAGATCTTGAGGGCTATCGACATTTTAGGACTGGAACTGTAGTTGAAGATCCTCCAGTCTTTATCTGCCGACAGAAAGGGACAAAGAAAGCCATCAGATCTGCTGAAGCTCATAAGTACACAAGTGAGTCGCTAGCATATCTCAAAAACATAGTTCAAAGTCTCCCGAGGAACAAGTGTCCGGAAGAACAGCAAAGGTCCTTCATCAACATAATTAATCTGATGCTTGACTTCCGTGAGCTAATCAGAAGATTCGACAGAATCCTTAGGGGAGATAATTACGCTTGATTGTACTTGTTCTTTCTATTGTAAAATCTTAAAAGAATAGTGCACAGGGTAACAGAGGGTAAAGTTCTCTGTTCTTTTGTTTTCAATCTCTTGTCATTTCCAATTTTTCATTTTCAATACTTAGGGGGAGATTGTTAGCTCCAAGTATCTGTAAAATGAAAGTATTGAAAATAAAACCAAGTCAGAAGACCTACAGAGATAAAGCAGAAGACTTAGAAGACCAACAAAGAAGACCAACAGAACTCAACAGAGTTCTGGTGGTACCAACGGAGCTCAACAGAGCTCTGGCAGAAGATCAACAGAAGAACTGTTCATACCCGAAGACCAACAGAGTTCTGTCATAACACGCTCTGTTGAAGTGAAGACCTCTGTTATGCCTAAGTCTCGTAGAAATCCGAAGTGTCAGATACGTGTCAACACCTTTCCATGTATGCCCTAAAGATTGGAGACACACTTTCCACGTGTCATTCCTGGGTACGATAGTACACTGTCTACACTTTATGAGGCTATATATAGCGAGGTAGTGGAACAAACAATTGTAAGCTTTTGGAAGAATAGTTTTCCACAATTGTAAAAGCACACACTGTCATATCCTCATAGCACTATCCCGTACGATATTGTCTCTGTGATTTCTTGATACACCATTGATCTTGTTCTTGGTGTTATCTTTATCAATATACGAGCAGCGTTTCTTATTTGATCTTGTTATCATATTTTTGTTCTATATTTGATATCACAGTTTACATATCGTCTCATACAATCACTCACTTTAATGGCTTTATATTTAAATGCTTCCGCTGTCTATTTAACTACCATTATCGTGATACGACGTGAATCTGGGAACCAACAATTGGTATCAGAGCTCTGTTAGTTTCTCTGCCCCGTCATCAGAAACACGCCAGCAGAGATGCGGGTCATTCTTTGAAAATCACCCACTTGTCACCCGCATATCTCTAACCGTGACGGTTTACTTGTCATACGATTGTAAGAACAAAATCTTACGTGGCATCCTCTGATTGAAGGACAAACCACTAGGTGTTCCCACGATACACTGTTCAGGCCGTTCCACTTTCTGACACTCAAGTGCCTACAGTCCCTACGTTGTTTCCCCACCCACATGTTTCCCGTATAAATACCCAACTTCAACCCATTTCACTCTTACGCTTAACAACCATTTCAAACCCTTCATCTTTTCCCTCTCAGAAACCTATACCTTGTGGTTCTTAAGAATAACCCTAACCTGCAACAATGGCTGAACCCCAAAACCAACCCCAGAACTCTGATGATTCCAGTAACAACGAACCCGTAGATAACATCGTTATTCTACCATACGAGTTGGCTGATAACAACTACCGTTTTGATCCCAATCCAGCACTATATTTACCCCTTTACCACATCTATATTGAGTTTTTCCGAAACTCAGAAGTTTTTACAGCCCTAACAGCCTTTGACGATCATCTTCCTGCAATATATGTCCAACAATGGTGGACCACATGCCAATACATTGAAGACGGCGTCAGAAGCGGAATAGTCGGAAGTGTCAACTCTGGTAATGGAGGATCAGGAACAATAAGGATTCGTGAAAGAACTCTCAGAAGAACTTTTGGGATGAAAACCAAAAGACAGCTAGGTATTGATGCCTATGAGAAACCACCTTCTGTTGCTGTTCTTCTCGACTTCGTGAAGTTTTTGGGTTACAACAAAGAGTTAGAGAGAATAGGAGCCTTCAGAAGACAAAATCTACCAAAAATGTGGAATTTCATGTTCTCAACCCTCAACAGAACCCTCACCTGCAAATCCGGCAGTCAAGACCAAGCGAGCACTGAAATCCTCGAAATCATGTATGGTCTGTTCTTCAACAGAAACTTCAACTATGCAGGGATCCTCTACAATGCACTTCTAGATGCTGTCAACACTAAAACCACTGCTCTAGCCAGAGGTGGAGAAGTTGGAAGACACAAATCCCTTAAAGCCATCAAGTTTCCTCGCTTTATCAGTTTGGTGATCAGAAGGGCATTCGACAGACTGGAACTGACACATCAGGGTCGTTCTACTCCTGTCTGGACCATGGCAAGATTCCAACCAACAACTTCAGGAGATTACCCTTTCATCAGAAGAATTCCAGGTACAATGCTTGCTCTGATCAATCCAACCCACATCTCTATCCAAAACTATAGAACTGCTGCTCAACCTCAAGAACCTGAGGTGAGAACCCCAGCATATTTAGGTTCTGAGCCTTCTGTGGAGAGTGCGAGTGAGGAAATAGAAGAAGAAGAAAATAGACCAGAGGACAGAGTACCTGAAGTAGGGTCTTCCTCTAGAGTAATGGAGGAGGAAGTAGTGAACAGAGCATCCCCTAGGGAGACTGTTCAAGAGGGAGCATAAGAGACTGCAGAAGTGGTGACAGAGAGATCGCACCCTTCTGGCAGTGTAGAGATTCATGAGATAGAGAGCTCACCAAAGAATTCTCAAACCCTAGAAACCGAGGGAAATGTGAGTATAGAACAAGATGTCCAAGTTGACACATATGTGCGAGATCCTAACCAAACTCCCAGTGCTACCACATTACCTAATCCTGGTGATCAAGACCAAGGGATTATTGAAACAGAGGTGCACACCTCGAACCTTAACCAGCCAGACCCATCAGAGGCAACTCTTCATGCCTCTGGTACGCACGAAGCCGGGGAAGCTAGTCTTGCAAGTGATGTTCATTCGCCCCAGAACATCGACAGGTCACCTACACATAATGATGCCTCTGTGGCTCATGTAGTCGGAACACAACATAGACCCGAGATTTTTGTAATCTCACGTAGCATCTGTCCGACTCAGGGGCAATATGAGACCATAGTTGAACAAGGGAAACATTTGCTTGATCCAAATGCTTCTCATCATATCAGATTTCCTTCCTCAGAACCTGAGCTGGAGGAGGAACTTCTGATCAGAACACCTGTAGGTGATTCCCCTCAAAAGGAACATCAAGGATCGGGTGGAAGTCCTGCAAGAGCCAACATCAAAACAACTCTTGACGCAGGCGCCTCTGAACTCGAGGCAGAACTGGATCCATTAGTTGGTACCAGGGTTACCCCCGTTGACACTGTCACAAAAACATAGTTCACAAGCTTCTGTGATAGTATCAACAACTCCTTGAATGAGTATAAACTTATCAATTCTCAAAAGGAGGAACTGATCCTCAAGGAAAATACTTCTCTCAGAGACGAACTGCAGAAACTGTCAGAGAAATATGCCGAACTTCATCAGAAATACATTGACACTGAAAGGATCAGAACAGAAGCTGAACAGACAAGAGGAGAGGAAATTGGCAGACTGGCTACAGAGATAGCAGATCTAAGAACTGTCAGAGCAGAAGAGAACACAAAGGTATCGACAGAAGTAGCTGACCTGAAAAGACTTGTGATCGACAACCATACAGCTCAAATGAACATAACTCTGCCAGTACCAACAGTTATCCTATCAGAATCCAACATCAGAACCTTGATAGAGCTCATTGATAACTCTGTTAAGAAATCCATAAAAGAAGCCACAACGTCAGATGCTGATCCTCTCAACATCTCCAGCCCCAACCCAAACAGTTTGCCAATGACAGTCGGTCAAATGGGCGACTTCAGAAGGGACGTCGTAAAGAAAATGATGACAATCTCGTCCAAATTTGTCATGAAAGCCCAGGCAACAGAAGCACTTGTGAAGGAATCACTGGACTCCCACAAATTCAACTTTGTGAGCCAAGTCGAGGAAATCAGAGGTGCTGCAGCAGAAGTGGAAGACACCTTGAAGAAAGCAGTTCCTACTTTCACAGATGCAATCTTACAATCTGTCATACAGAAACGATCTGCTGAGAAAGCACCAGAGGGAGAGCCTTCTGGTAAAAGACGTAAGTTTGTTGACCAATTCTCACCCATTGTCTCCAGACTCTCTGATGAAGACTCCTCTGATGATGATGATGATTTCCACGATGCTGCATCAGATAGTAATTTGGGTGAGTCCTCGGGTCAACAAAAGGGGGAGAAGGAGAAAGAGAAGGAGAAAGAGAAAGAGAAAGAGACAGAGAAAGAGAAAGAAAAGGAGAAAGAAACAGAGACAGAGAAAGAAGAAGAGAGAGAGGCTGAAATGCCTACTGAAAGAGGCAAAGAGAAATTAACAGAAGAGGCCGGGACAGAAGATATGGGGATAACAGAAGAAGATATACCTACGGTGGAATTCGACTACATGTTCAAAAATCGAGTCATCAAACCGACAGAAGAGTCAACACAAGAACCACCAGAGATTATCTGCCTGGATACCCCTCCTACTTCACCAAAGACTGAACCAGAGAGATCAATCCCAATCTCTGCTGATGAACAAAGCCAAACAGAAGCTGCTCAAGAATATGTTCATATCGATACTCTTATGGCTGAAACTCATGAAGACCCAAACCCAATGATACCAGAACAAAACCCAGAATCATCCACCCAACACACCGATAAACCTGCCTTGGAAACGGTATTTGCATTTCTTTATGCTGACAGAGATATCATTCCTGCAAATGCCGTACCCATAAATCCTTACCTTAACCCAATCAGAATAAACACCATTACTGAAGCAAGGCGGATGTTCATCCGAAACAAGTCCAATCTGAACAGAAACATCAACTCACACTTCAGTATCAAGAGAATCCTAGATATCAAGAGAATCCTAGACATCAAGCATAAGAAGTTCCAGCACAACAGAATGACCTATCATGAGTACACTGTGGAATCAACAGAAGGAATGAACGAATTCTTCAACGACAACGATCTTGTCCTTCTAAATCCGTACGATCTAACTGTGATTCATGCCTACTACTTGAACTTCTCTGACAGATATACTCCAGCAAGAACAGCCTTACCTGAAGTCAAACTAGCTATGCAAGAGCACATCAATCTCAGAACTCAGACAGATTTTCAGCTAGGCATAGAGTTTGAAATTGAGAAACTGGCGATTGCACCACCAAACGAAGATCTTGAGGGCTATCGACATTTTAGGACTGGAACTGTAGTTGAAGATCCTCCAGTCTTTATCTGCCGACAGAAAGGGACAAAGAAAGCCATCAGATCTGCTGAAGCTCATAAGTACACAAGTGAGTCGCTAGCATATCTCAAAAACATAGTTCAAAGTCTCCCGAGGAACAAGTGTCCGGAAGAACAGCAAAGGTCCTTCATCAACATAATTAATCTGATGCTTGACTTCCGTGAGCTAATCAGAAGATTCGACAGAATCCTTAGGGGAGATAATTACGCTTGATTGTACTTGTTCTTTCTATTGTAAAATCTTAAAAGAATAGTGCACAGGGTAACAGAGGGTAAAGTTCTCTGTTCTTTTGTTTTCAATCTCTTGTCATTTCCAATTTTTCATTTTCAATACTTAGGGGGAGATTGTTAGCTCCAAGTATCTGTAAAATGAAAGTATTGAAAATAAAACCAAGTCAGAAGACCTACAGAGATAAAGCAGAAGACTTAGAAGACCAACAAAGAAGACCAACAGAACTCAACAGAGTTCTGGTGGAACCAACGGAGCTCAACAGAGCTCTGGCAGAAGATCAACAGAAGAACTGTTCATACCCGAAGACCAACAGAGTTCTGTCATAACACGCTCTGTTGAAGTGAAGACCTCTGTTATGCCTAAGTCTCGTAGAAATCCGAAGTGTCAGATACGTGTCCACACCTTTCCATGTATGCCCTAAAGATTGGAGACACACTTTCCACGTGTCATTCCAGGGTACGATAGTACACTGTCTACACTTTATGAGGCTATATATAGCGAGGTAGTGGAACAAACAATTGTAAGCTTTTGGAAGAATAGTTTTCCACAATTGTAAAAGCACACACTGTCATATCCTCATAGCACTATCCCGTACGATATTGTCTCTGTGATTTCTTGATACACCATTGATCTTGTTCTTGGTGTTATCTTTATCAATATACGAGCAGCGTTTCTTATTTGATCTTGTTATCATATTCCTGTTCTATATTTGATATCACAGTTTACATATCGTCTCATACAATCACTCACTTTAATGGCTTTATATTTAAATGCTTCCGCTGTCTATTTAACTACCATTATCGTGATACGACGTGAATCTGGGAACCAACGTCCACCATGAAAACTCCCATGGCTACTGGTAAACTTTTGGACGCTGATTCATCCGGTGAATCGGTTGATCAAAAGTTATACCGTGGTATGATTGGATCTTTACTATATCTAACGGCAAGTAGACCGGATATTTTGTTTGCAACATCCTTTTGTGCACGCTTTCAAGCTAACCCGAAGGTATCTCACCTTGTGGCTGTAAAGCGAATCCTTAGATATCTCAAAGGCACAAGAAATTTGGGTCTTTGATATGCTAAGGATTCAGGGTTTGAACTAACTGCTTACACAGATGCAGATCATACGGGAAATATGATGGACAGGAAAAGCACATCTGGTGCTTGTCATTTTTTGGGAGATAAACTTGTAAGCTGGTCATCAAAGAAGCAAACCTGTGTGTCAACATCTACGGCTGAAGCAGAATATGTGGCAGCTGCCAGTTGTTGTTCACAAGTAATCTGGATGAAGACGCAGCTTAAGGATTATGGATACATCATCAACAAAATCCCAATTTACTGTGATTCCAAAAGCGCAATGGCAATAACTGAGAATCCTGTTCAGCACTCCAAGACAAAACATATAGATGTAAGGTACCATTTTATCAAAGACCATGTTGAGAAGGGAACTATAGAAATGCACTTTGTACCAACAGAACTAGAACTTGCTGATCTTTTCACAAAACCTTTAGATGAAAAAAGGTTCAATTTTTTAATCAGCGAACTAGGAATGTTGAATCCTTAGTCATTTCTCACTCTCTTTAAAAACATTGAGGGGGAGTTCGTGTTCTTGTTTATTTAAATCTATGATCATATCCTAACCCACTAGGACCCAAATGCCATTGGGTACCAATATCTGTTTAATCTGTTTGCAGGTTCTTCATGTGTTGTATTGAATTGTAGATACATACCACACACATGACTGAAAACAGAAGAGAATCGGCGTATTTTTTTTGAAAAATATTTGTACCATTAAGGGGGAGACAAATATTTTTGGCTTTTGGACATATCAGTTCAAAACCCGTTCTTCAAAGACTATGGCTTCTGAACAATTCAGTTCAGGACCCGTACTTAAAAAGACTAAGACTTCTAAACAAATCAGTTTAGAACTCACATTTCTCAGGTAATATCCTTAACTGTTCTATCTTTTACTTCAAGGAAAAAGTGGTGAAAGGTAACATTGAATTATATTTTGTTTCTACTACTTTGAATACTTGAATCTTTAACAAATTTAATTCAATAACATGAAATTTTCAATCTCCACTCAATGAATTAAATGTGTGCTAAAAGATGATTTTACAAGAAACTTTGTATTATCTGAGTTAGATTTGCTTCAATTTTCACCTCTGAAATAAATTGAAAGGTCAGCAAAACATGAATGAAATTATGCTGAATGCTCAAAGTTATGTGAATCTGGACTTATATAGAATATAATGCTCAAAAAGCCTATTTGTCAGAATGATGGATGGAAATGAAAATATGGGAGAAACACTATGTTTTAGAATCAAGTGATTGAGATAAAATTGTTGCACTATCATTTAGTTTGAAAGTTTGTGCATGTGGCCTTTCTGGTTTGGGAGAGTAAGTCCTAAGGGGTGCTCGACACCTAGTCCCTAAGATCAACTGGTCTGGGATCGGCTGACCCAAATCCTGCAATAGAACCATATAGAAAGCTATGTTTTACTGGTACAAATGGGTTTAAGATATATCGATGTGGCCTTTCTGGTTTGGGAAATTAAGTTCTAAGGGGTGCTCGTCACCTAGCACTTAAGGTCAACTGGTCTGGGATATGCTGACCCAAATCCTGCTATAGAACCAGATAGAAAGTCATGTTTAACGGTGTATCTTTATCTTACTAAACTTTTTGATCAAAAAATGCTAATGAGCACAAAATCAAAGGATGCCAATGAGCACAAAATCAAAAGATTCCAATGTGCACAAAATCAAATGATGCCAAAGAGCACACATCTCTTGAAACTTGGGGAAAATACAAAGTCGTGATAAACCTGTAAATTTATGAAATTCTGATTTTGGACAAATAGTGTGAGTAGAGCAGAGCATTCTTATATGTTCTTAGAAGTGCATAAGCTTTATGCTAATCATATTTCGCATGCTAGCACACCAAATAGATTTGATAAAGGGGTTGACACTTAATGTTTGTAACTTGATATGCAATGATGTCTTGTTCTTGAATCCAAACACATGCATTTGATTTCATCTGATTGAAATATCTGTTAAATTTCATTAAGCTGAATTTCTTTTGTAAAGCTTTCAAATGATCAAATGTTAGTAGTCATAAAATAAAATTCAATGAACTTTACTTTCCTTGTGCAATGTGTTTTTGCTACAATTTCAAATACTGAGCGTTATTGGAATATATGCATACTTTCAGAGGAAGAAAACAAGTTGCTCCAGAATTCATATTTTGAGGGGGAGTCAGATTTTTACACAAAGTGATAATTCTAACAATTTGGACTCATGTTCTATGAGTACCAAGTTTTCATCTGTCTGTGCAGATTCCTCTGAAGAAAATACATCAATTTATGCAATTGTTTAGGGGGAGCAATTCGGATAAGTCTGTAAGTTAAAAAAAAGGGGGGGGGGGTTATATCTGAGAGCTTACAAAGTTTTATCTGATGTGAGATTTTTGGAACAGTTGTACAATTTTTTCTGAAAAAGTTGTAATTTTTCATGCAATTACTTGAAGAATTCGATCTCTCAAGGATTCGAATTCAAAGAATTCGAACACTTAAGGATTCGAATTCAAAGAATTCGAACTCCTAAGGATTCGAATTCAATGAATTCGAATACTTATGGATTCGAATTCAAAGAATTCGAACACTTAAGGATTCGAATTCAAAGATTTCAAACTCCTAAGGATTTGAATTCAATGAATTCGAATACTTAAGGATTCGAATTCAAAGAATTCGGACTCTTAAGGATTCGAATTCAATGAATTCGGACTCTTAAGGATTCAAATTCAATGAATTCGGACTCTTAAGGATTCGAATTCAATGAGTTCAATATCATTTTTTACAACTTTATCTGATTCGAACTCTTTTGGAACTTTTTACATCTTTGTTTATGTAAATTGTTCAGATGAACAGTAACATATCTACTTTTGAGACATATTTTTTTCTACTGTTTGCCAAGTGGGGTACTCTAATTCGTGACAAGTGTTCAACTTTTTAAGTATAAAAAGAGATAAAACCCTCATTTCTCACTTTTCATTTTCTGGCAAAGGATTCGAATTCTCTCAAAAGTTACTGTTCATCATCTTCATTCTCACACTTCATCTATTCGATTCACCATCATCAGGTAACCATTTCTGTTCATTTTCGTCTCATTAGATTCGAAATCAGTATGCGCAATTTTCTATCCATATCATTTCTTCGTTTGTAAACTTTTACTATGCTAATTTGTAAGATTTCAAAAAGGTTTACTGTTCATATCTGCATTTATATGCATATGCTTTCGAATCATCCTTGATTCGAATTCATGAAATGTGTTAAGAAAGAAAAGACTTTGAATTCGAATCCCTTGATGTCAAATTATATTGAATTCGAATTCTCTGATTTGAACCATATTGGATTCGAATTCATATGTTTCAATTTGCCTTAGAGATTAAGTGATGAATTCGAATGCTATTAGATTCGAATTCCCTGATTTCGAACCCTTATGGATTCGAATTGTATGATTTCGAACCCTTCTAGATTCGAATTCATATGTTTCAATTAGTCTTAGAATTTAAGTGATGAATTCGAATGCTTCTTGATTCGAATTCCCTGAATTCAAATTCTTTTTAATTCGAATTCATGTGCACATGAATGATTCGAATTCTATACTTAAGCATTTTTTCAGGTTTTTTTTCAAAGAGTAATCTTGTCAGAACTGTTATCAACAGATCAGATGGTTAATCAGGAAGAACAAAGTCACATTCAAGGTTTTGGTGATCATATTCCGAGCCTACCTGAACCGACACCCGATGTACATTTACCGTCAACACGATCAGTACATCAATCCCAAGCCGGAATTCATCCAGATCATCCTATCATTCATCCGGTCAACTATATTGCGATCATTCCCAACAATCATCACATTGATTTTGATCGCATCAACATTCATCCGGAGATAAAGGAAGTGCTCAGAAATCATCCGCTAGCATACGCATTGACGAATACTGTCGTTGTGCCTATGCTATATTTACAGCAAGCATGGAAGACAATAACCACAACTATGGAAGATGGAAGACCAATCTTTGTATTCCAGATATACGACTTCATCACAAAGCTTGATTTTCAAAGACTAAGAATGATTCTGAGGCTACCAGAACCTGATTCACGAGAAGGAAAAACTGAGTTTGATCCTTTTCCATCTGAAAAAGAAACGTTTGAAGGCATACGAGCTATGGGATACACTGGAAACTTAACTCGGGTGAAGGAATTCCATAAGGCGAAACTACCACCGTTATACTATACTATTTTCTCTGTCATTAATCGATGCTTATCTGCAAAACATGCCGGAACAGACAGTGCCAGCGTCGGATTTCTGAAACTATTTCATGCAGTGGTGTATGATCTTCATGTAGATTATGCAGCCATCTTCTGGCATGAACTGTGTTAGATCTGAAGTTTTGTCAATAAACCAAGTGTTGAAGATCTGATAAGAAGGTTCAGAAGTTCTGAGAAGAAGAGTCAGAAGTTCTGAGAAGAAGAGTCAGAGATCTGAGAAAGAGAAGTCAGAAGTTCTGAGAAGCGTGATCAGAAGAATGTTCAGAAGTTCTGAACTACCTGTTCAGAACTTATGACGAGTTTCGTTATTTAGTAATGTGTAAACTAATTAGGACACGTGTTATGTTCTTATTAGTCTTTCTTATTTGTACTGTAGCTTTAAGATGTTTGTTGCAGTATAAATAGAGTGGTTAGCACTACGTTGCTAACTGATTGATTTTCCATATTACTTGTATTCTTTCCTTGTAATCTTTGAGGTGATCTCTCTCTTAGATCTGTAATTCTGTGCATCATTGAATACAATTGGGCTTGATCATACAATTTCTCAATTACTTCTTTCTATATTGATTGTAAGAATAGATCCTGCACTTTCAATTGGTATCAGAGCTAATCAACAAACAAATTCGTTCAAGATTGTGATTGCGAAGATCGATTGATCAATTTCTTGAAGATTTCTTGATTCATTCAAAATTCGATTCCGCTGCTAGGGCTAGTTCTTGAATTCTTAGCAATTCTTGAATTACCTGCTACTTTTCGATCAAGAAAATCGAATTTGTCCTTCTGTTGAATTTTCTTACAATCATGTCTTCTAAAGAATATCTAGCCATGGGATCCGAAACCAAACCGCCTGTTCTTATACCAGAAGAGTATCAGCAATGGAAAACTCGTATGATCCAATTCCTTGACAACATCGATGAAAATCTTATGATTTCTATACGAGAAGGTCCAATCGAAGTATATATCGATGTCGCCGCAACCCCTGCTACAGAGACAACTCCAGAAATTCCAGCGACCAGAGTAAAGAAGAATTATTCCCAATACACTGCTGAACAGAAAAATAGGCATGCTATTGACAAAAGAGCAATTACTTTGATGACTTTGGCTGTCCCGAATGAGGTTCTTAACAGAATTGACAGTGGATCATCAGCTAAAGAAATGTGGGACGAATTGGAAAGGCAAATGTTAGGAACTGTAAGATCTATTCAGGCAAAGTTAAATCAAAGCATAAATGCTTATGAAAGGTTCAAAGCAAAAGAGTCAGAAAGTTTGACACAGACATACAGTAAATTTTGCACTATTCTAAATGACTTGAGAAGAAATGGACTGAAGAAAACAAAATCAGAAATAAATTACAAATTTCTGAACAGTCTAAATTCAGAATGGTCATCATTTGCCATAAGTCTGCAAATGAACAAAGATATGTGTGAAGAAGACTTAAATGATTTGTTCTGTGTTCTTAATCAACATGAAGACTCTGTCAAGTTAGTTGTGGAAGAAAAGAAAAATGTTGCTGATCAGTTAGCGTTCTTATCAAAGTCCAAAGCAATCAAAGCACCCAAAAAGACTGCATATCTATCAGAAATACCGAGTCTGGAGGAATCTGACAAAGAAGAAGGATCAGAAGATGATGAAGATATCAAGATAATGGCTGAAAAGCTAGCTTTGCTGACAAATACTTTCAACAAAAGGTATGGGAAGGGCAGATTTCAAGGAAATTATAAGAGAGCTGGAAGTTCAGATTATAAGAAGAAAGATGACAGAGAAGAAAATAAGATTGAAAAGAGAATAGAGAGAAGTGAAGAAAACAAGGAAGAGAAGGAAGAGAGAAAAGAAAAGAATCTGTGTTTCAAGTGTGGAAAATCTGGCCATTATGCCAAGGATTGCAGAGTTAAAGTTGTGAAAGATTATGAATACTACACGAAGAAGGCTCAGCTTGCAAAGAAGAGAGATGACGAGATTGCCCTATTGGCTGAACAGGAGAATTGGCTGTACTACACTTCTGATGAAGATGATCATATCAACTTTCCACAGATGCGAAGCTATATGGCAAAAATGAGGAATGAGGATGATTCTGATTTTGAAGATGCTGATTCTGAATCATCTGCTGAGGTACATTCTTCACTTGAATTAGAGTTAATGACACAGATTGGTGAAATGAAAACTGAATTTGCTAACCTAAGAAAACAGATAAAAGGAGAAAGAACTTTGGTTAACAAATTCAGAATTGAAAAAGAAGTAATAAACGAACAATATGAAGAATCTGAGGCTGAGAAACAGAAAGTTAAAGATGAAAATTCTGAATTGATGAAAAGGCTTTCTGAACTAAAAGTTGAGTTTTCAAAAATAAAGGATGAAAAAGGTGATTTACAAATAAAATTTGATATGTTATTTGAAGAAAGAAAGAATTTATACTCCAAAATCAAAGAATTGGAAGATTTGAATTTGAAAAGAGGTCAAACTCAGCAAACATTAAATCTTTTATTAAGCAATGTTAAAGATACAAGATTTTATAATCCAAAGAAGGGATTGGGATTGGAAGAAAATGTCATTTTAAAAAGAGCTCCAATACTTCAAGTTTCTAAGCCAAAAATCCCAGAAATTGTTGAAGTTTTCATAAGACCTGCTAGTTCTATAACAAGTTCTGACAATTTGCAAAGACCAAACTCTAAAAAGTCAGCTGAGACAATTTCTGAGTCTAAAACAGAAAAGTCAGTTGGTTCAGAAGAAAAGGTTAAGAAAGAAGTTTCTAAACCAACAGATGAAAAGCCAAGATACAATGATACTAAATTCAAGTATGATTCCTTAAATGTCAGCTACAAAAATAAACAACCAAGTTTTTCATATCATGACATTGAGAGCATATTTGATACAAGTAAAAATTCTGAAACAGTCAATCAGAAGTCTGAAACTTCTAGTCTGGATTCTGAACTTTGTAGTCAGAATTCTGAGTCTAAAGATCAGACATCTGATTCTGTAAATCAGAACTCTGACTCAGGTAGTCAGAAGTCTGATTCAACTGGATTTTCTGAAACAAAATCAGATGAATTTTTGCAACTTGAAAAGAGATTTAATCTTGTGAGTCAAGAACTTGAGGATTTAAGGAAAACTTATGATGAACTTGAAAATGATTTCTGTGAGGTGGATATTAAACTTGAAGAAGCTTTGAAAGAAAAGAATATTTTTATTCAGAAAATAACAGAGCTTGAAAAACTGAAGACTGAGTATGATCTTTTTAAAATTAATGCTTCAAGAGAAAATGATAAATTCTTTAATGAATCAAGTACATATGAAAAAGGTGAATCATCTAATTCTTCTAACAAAAAGAACTTGAATTTTTCAGAAAAAGAAGAAAGCAAAAGGAAAGATGATCTTGCAAAGTTGAACGATCTGAAAAGGGAACTTGAGAAGCTTAGAATGAAATCTACTTCTGAACTAAACGCTAGAAATTCTTGTAATAAGGGCAATTGTACTCTGAACAGTATAAATAAAAATGAAATGATCTATGTTTCAGATTTATTGTCACTTGCAAAGAAAAATCTTGTTTGTGTTAGATGTAAAAATGATTCATTCCAATATTCTCACAAATGTCAAGTCAAAATAACTTCTGTTTCATACATAAGAAAAGATATTCAGAAAGTTTCTGTTTCTCAAAATACAGAAAAGAAGAAAATTTTTGTTCCTCAGACTCAGAAGAAAGAAAAGATAAAAGAAAAGAAACTTGAAAACATAGCAAAACCAAAAGTTACAACTCTCAAAAAGAATTTGAACAAACTTGTAAGCAGAAAATGTTCTGACTTCATAAAAGTTCAAGGAAAGTGGTGTTTGAAGAAAGATTTTGAGTGGAGAGTAAAAGGTACTGATGTTAAATCCAATGACAAAGCTAACAAAGATGGACCCATTCCAAAATGGGTACCTAAACCTAACTGATCTTTTTGCAGGGCTGTCATGTGTGGTTTTTAGATTCAGGAGCTTCAAGACACATGACAGGTCAGAAGTCTTTTCTATCAAACTTCACAGAAAAGGCTGGAGGAGCAGTAAACTTTGGAAACAATAGCAAAGGTCAAGTCAAAGGTTATGGGGATTTAACTAAAGGGGATCTAACTATCCAAAAGGTTTTCTATGTTGAAGGATTACAACACAATCTTTTCAGCATAAGTCAGTTTTTAGACAGTCTTTGTCAAATTAAGTTTCAAATAACAGGTTGCATGATTCTAACTGAAAATGATGTCAAAGTCTTCTGGGCCAAAAGACATATGGACTTATTTGTAGTTAATTTTTCAAAATTGAAAATATTAAATACAGTTTGTCTTTTATCAAAATCAACTGCAAATGAATGCTGGCTTTGGCACAGAAGATGTTCTCATCTGAATTTCAAAGATCTTAATAATCTTGTTGCAAAACAGTTGGTTAAAGGCTTACCAAAGCTTAAATTTGAAAAAGAATCATTATGCTCAGCTTGTGAAATGGGCAAGATGAAAAAGAGTTCTCACAAATTAAAAATGGACTCATCTTGCAAAGCACCATTAGAAATGATTCATACTGATCTTTGTGGTCCAATTTCAGTTCAGTCGATGGGAGGAAAGAAATATATGCTTGTGATTGTTGATGAATTATCCAGATACACGTGGGTTGAGTTCCTAAGAGCTAAGTCAGAAGCTGCTACTACATTGATAAATTTTATCAAAAGGATTCAAGTTCTCTTACAACTTCAAGTTCAGAAAATCAGAAGTGATAATGGAACGGAGTTCAGAAATGAGACTCTTCAGAATTTTCTAGAAAGTTCTGGGATTTCTCACAATTTTTCTGCTGTCAGAACTCCTCAACAAAATGGTGTTGTTGAAAGGAAGAATAGAACTCTAGTTGAGGCTGCGAGAACAATGTTGGCTTATGCAAATCTTCCTACTTTCCTATGGGCTGAAGCAATTGCAACTGCTTGTTTTACACAAAATAGAACTTTAATCAATAAGAGATTAAATAAGACTGCTTATGAACTGATAAATAAAAGAAAACCATTAATCAAATTCTTTCATATTTTTGGTTGCAGATGCTACGTTCTCAGAGACAGAGAAAATCTTGCCAAATTCGATAAAAAGGCAGATGAAGGATACTTTGTGGGTTATTCTTTAACTTCCAAAGCATTCAGAATCTACAATAGAAGAACCAAGAGGATGATGGAGAGCATAAATGTAACTTTTGATGAAGCCAGAATGCGGACTTCTGAACAAGACAGTTCAGAACTCATGCTGAACAAGACAAAAATGACTTCTGATACAAATTCTAATCCTATTTGTTCAGAACTCAATTTACTGTTTAAGGATGCTTTTAGTGAACTAATTTCTGATTCTTATGCAGAATATGAAAACCCAAAGATGGTCAAAGAGATGAAAAATAAGACTCCAGAAATAGTTCAATCAACTGTAATTTCTGACAAAGGTCCATCAGAGGAGTGCCCAAATCTAATAAATACAAGTGGTGAAAACTCTGAACCTTGTAATCAGAATTCTGATTCTTGTACTCAGAACTCTGAACAAGTCAATCAGAACTCTGACTTCATTAATCAGAACTCAAACTTGGATGCAACTCCTACTCATACGTCAGAACAAGGTGACAGTTCAGAATTACAAGCAATCATTGATGAGAATGATGCAAACAACAATTATTCAGAGATTGATGTACTCCCTAGTGCTAACAAATGGACTAAAAATCACCCTATTCATCAAGTAATAGGTGATCCATCAGCAGGAGTAAAGACAAGATCAGCTACAGCAAATGAAGTAATGTTTGCTGGTTTCTTAAGTGTAATTGAACCAAAGAAAGCTAATGAAGCCCTAGAGGATCCAGACTGGATTTCAGCAATGCAAGAGGAATTGCTTCAATTTGAAAGAAATAAAGTTTGGAGACTCATTCCAAAGCCTGAAGGTAAATCTATAATTGGAACTAAATGGGTGTTCAGAAACAAAAAGGATGAATCAGGTGTTGTCATCAGAAACAAGGCAAGATTGGTTGCTAAGGGATACTGTCAACAAGAGGGAATTGATTATGATGAGACATTTGCACCAGTGGCAAGGATAGAGGCAATCAGAATATTTTTAGCCTATGCTGCACATAAAAACTTCAAGGTGTATCAAATGGATGTCAAATCAGCCTTTCTAAATGGCAAACTTAATGAAGAGGTGTATGTCCATCAACCTGAAGGTTTTGTTGATCCAGAATTCCCTGATCATGTTTATATTTTAGACAAAGCTTTATATGGTCTAAAACAAGCACCACGAGCCTGGTATGACACTCTTACTAAACACCTGTTAGGTTCAGGATTCAAGAAAGGTAAGATTGACACAACTTTGTTTTTAAAGAAACAGGGTAATGATTTGATTCTGATTCAGATTTATGTTGATGACATAATATTTGGTTCTACTAGTCCAGAATTATGTGATAATTTTTCAAAAGTCATGTCATCTGAATTTGAAATGAGCATGATGGGTGAACTGAATTTTTTCCTTGGTCTTCAAGTCAAACAACTACCAAAAGGTATTTTCATAAATCAAGGAAAATATGTCAGAGATATTCTGAAAAAGTTCAAAATGTCTGATTGTGCTTCTATGAGAACACCTATGGCAACTAACATAAAGTTAGATGCTGATCTCAAATGTGTTTCAGCAGATATCAAACTTTATAGAGGCATGATTGGATCATTACTTTATTTGACTGCAAGTAGACCAGATATCATGTTTTCTACCTGTTTCTGTGCTAGATTTCAATCTAACCCGAAAGAATCACATATGTTGGCTGTCAAAAGGATTTTAAGATATCTCAAAGGAACACCTGATCTAGGGTTATGGTATCCAAAAGAAACTGACTTCAAATTGACTGCTTTCACTGATGCTGATCATGCAGGAAGTAGGTTGGACAGAAAGAGTACATCTGGTGCTTGTCACTTTTTGGGAGATAAAATAGTGAGTTGGGCATCAAAGAAACAGAATTGTGTATCCACTTCAACTGCTGAAGCAGAGTATGTTGCTGCTGCTGCTTCATGCTCTCAAACATTGTGGATGAGAACACAACTCATGGACTATGGATATCAGCTTAATAAGATTCCCATCTATTGTGACTCAGAAAGTGCAATTGCTATTACTCAGAACCCTGTTCAACATTCGAAGACTAAGCATATAGACGTGAGGTATCATTTTATAAAGGACTATGTGGAAAAAGGAACTATAGAGATGCACTTTGTGCATACAAAGTATCAATTGGCTGACTTGTTCACAAAGCCTCTTGATCACAAAAGGTTTTCTTTTCTCATATGTAAAATAGGAATGCTTAATCTGCCTAGTTGAAAATATTTTTTTTCTTTCTTAAAAATGCTAAATTTTTCTAAGTGAAGTTGTCTGAGTAGTGTATTCAGAACTTCTGAGTCTTGAGTTCAGAACTTCTGAGTCTTGAGTTCAGAACTTCTGAGTCTTGAGTTCAGAACTTCTGAGTCTTGAGATCAGAACCTCTAAATCTTAAGGTCAGAAATTCTGAGTCAATACTTCAGCAATCTAACTTTCAAAAATTTATTTTTGAGAAATGCAAATAACTTCAACTGTATGGATTATGCTTCTTCGATTATCTTGTTATCTCATCTTTATATATCATTAATACTCAAATGCATGCTCAAGTCAAGGGGGAGCATCAAAATTCTTTTGAAAATCATTTTGTGATGCTTAAAAGATTTGTTTTCATTTCTTATCTGTTCAAACCTCTTCTGAATAATCAAAATGTTTTATATTGGTCAGAAGTTGATTTTAAAAGACATTTTGGTTACAAGGCAAAATTCTTCTGAGTCATGGAATCAGAACATCTGCGCGTGTTATTCAGATCTTTGACTTGAGTCAAAATTCTATCCACTAACACGTGTCAGCTTCATATTTGTTTGACAATGCCACGTATTTCATTTAAATCCTTTGTGGTATTTCACGTGTGTTGACTCCGTTATAACATTGATTTCGCTTTTCCGTTAAACCTTTCAACTTCGCGGATTTTAAATAGGTCTTAAAATCCCTATTTCAAAGTTCTTTCAAATTCCAGAGCGAAACGTGAGATACGAATCAAATCCAGAGTTCTTTGAATCTGTTTTCTTCTTAAATCATGTCTGAAATACGAAGAAGTGGTCCAATTTCTCTACATTCTACAAAATCGATAATGGATTCATCTGATTCGGAAAGTGATGAAGTACAAAATAGAGTTGCAGAGGAAGGGGCAATAAGAAATGATGAAGAAGATGAACAAATGGATGAATCTGAAGGAAATGCGGATGAGGTAAATGTTAATATTGAACATGATCAGAGTGCTGCAGGTTCTATTATGTCAGATAGATCTATTCTAGTGGAAAGAGTTGTTCCTGAGAGTGAATGGTTGAAATTATCTGAAAATAACTGTGTTATATTGTTTGAGGAAAGTCGTTTTAAGCCTGAACACAGAATTATCATGGAGTTATTCAAACATCATCCGTACAGAAAATGGTTTACAAGAAGTAAAAATGTGCCTGTTCAGTACATACAACAATGGTGGAAATATCTTAGGTTAGAAGATAATAAGTTTGTGTCTGAAATTGGAGGAGTGACATTTGTCTTATCTATCTCTGCACTAAGAGAGATGCTGAATCTACCAGAGAAAGATGATGTACAAAGAAGAACAGATTTTGAGGATTTACCCCTAACAGAGGAATTAATAGCAGAGTTTATGAAGTTGGGATACAATGAAGGATTGAGGACTCTCAGTTTGTTCAGAAGAAACAAATTACCACCTATTTGGGCTTGCTTCTTTCATGTGGTAAATAAATGTTTGTCAGGGAAAAATAGTTCTGCTGATCAAGGTTCTAAACAAATTCTTCAGATATTTCAAGGTTTAGTGAAGAATAGGCATTATGACTATACTTTAATACTTTGGGAAGATATGAAGAATACATTTGAGAAGAATCAGAAAGCAATTCAGAAGAAGACAAAGGATGCTCCACTGACATACATTCCCTACATAAGGTACTGGCAAATTGTTATTTGGTATGCCATGCAGGAAAACAGAACAATCTCAAGAAGAACAAATGAAGAGCATGGTCCTACATTTTATTTGGGTAAGATGACCTCAGTAACAAGACTTGAAAATTATCCCAATCATAAACTGTTACCAAAATCACTTAGGAACTATATTCCAAGGGAGAGTGAGATTTTAAAAGCTTATTGCACCTCTATGGGAATTGAATTACCTCAAATCCCTACCCAAGAGGACCAACCTGAGAAGAGAGGTGAGGGGTCTAGTCGAATTAGAGAGGGGGAGGATGTTCAGATGGGTGAACATTCTGAGAGACTTGAGGGGGAAAATTCTGAGAGCTTGGTTAGACTCAGTGAGGAAAAACAGAATGAGAGTGGTGAGGATGAGAGATTGTTAACAGAGGTTCAAACAGAAAGAGATGCCTCTGAACCAGCTAATCTTGACCAGGTAACCACACATGCTATTGGTTCACATCTCTTGGTGTCCAATATTGAAACAAACACCATGGACCTAGTGGTGGATCTTGAACAACCCATCCATACCCACTCAGAAGCATTTCAACATGCTACTGTTTCACACAAATCCGGGGAACCATCCCAAACTCATTTGGAGGGAGGTGATAAATCCCAACTTATTCTTCAACACATTGAGTCTGAATATCACAGTCCTATTCATATTGAGCCTGAAATTCCTTTTGACACTTGCACAGATCAGGAATTTAGTACTCCTGAAACAACATTCATAGACATGCCTAATGTTGGGTGTCGAGGATTGGATGGAAGTCCTGGTGAGGTGAACATTACAAAAGCCTCATTCAAACGTGCATCTGTTGTACAAGATGACTGTGTGTTATCTACAGGCCATGAGCTCTCTGGGCACATGAAAACTGGACCATCTGTTGGTTCAGGTTCACTGTTAGAAACTTCTGAATTTGAAAAGATTCAGAAACAAAACAAGGAGATGGGGGAAAAAGTAGAAAATTTGGAGAAGAGGATGGAGGATCTGAATGATGAGGTATCAGATTTGAAAGTTGTGTTAGAGAAAAAGTTAATTTCTGTTGAAACCAAGGTAGATGATGTAAAGAAATCCTTGGATTCTCACAAAAAGGAGATCATGGATATAATGTCTGGTTTTCAAAAAGATATGTTAAAACAGATGCAGGGTATGCAGGAATCTATATTGAAAGCACTGAGTGTATCTTTGGCTTCTACTTCAAAGCCTCTTGATCCTGTTCCTATTGCAGAAGCTGAACCTGAAGTTGCTTTTAATCAGAACTTGAAAAGGAAGTTTGATGATAATGATCCTCATAATCATCAAAAGGGGGAGAAAAGACAAAGGTTAAGTTCTGATGATGATATTGGCATAGAAGATTTTGAGATAGCAGACATGCACTTAGCCAATACAAAAAGTACAGAAGATCAGACACAGGAAAATTTAAAGGAGATGATTCAGATAGTACAGCTTGACAGTTCAGATACAGAAGAAATGGAGTTAGGAAGTATTGATAGTAATGAATCAGATAAAACAGAGGAATTGAACTTGGATACTGAGATGGAAGGAAACTCAGATGAAACTGTAGCTATTGAGGAATCTGATTTGAGAATGGAAGAAATAGTGGAAAGTACAGTGGTAAACAGGTGTACAGATATTGTGGTTTATAACAGTGAAAGGGCAATGGAGTCTGAATCAGAAGAAATGAGGTTGAATGAAGAATTGATCAGAAGAATGCATAATGAAGTAGTCAGAGCTTTGAGTGTTCAGAAAATTCATAAAGGAATAAAAGTGATAAGACCCATTGATCTAATGGGAGAAGAAGACAGAACTGTAGATTACACTCAGGATTTTAAAGATGATTTTAGGTTTAACTTTTGTGATGAGTTAAATACAGAAGAAGAGTATGTGAAAGTGAAAGACTTCTTTATGCCTTCTGAATATGTATTCAGAAAACCAATCG
Source organism: Saussurea involucrata (assembly GCA_033807775.1). Lineage (NCBI taxonomy): Eukaryota > Viridiplantae > Streptophyta > Magnoliopsida > Asterales > Asteraceae > Saussurea > Saussurea involucrata. The sequence continues at coordinate 93,960,961 of CM066314.1, forward strand.
AGATTCCAAAGATTAAATTGCAAAGACTAGAAGAACCTTTGTGTGACTTCATTCTAGAGTTAAGTGATGTACCTTTAGCCAGACAATTTCATGATGATATTTTTCCTGAGGAAATTTATGATAATCTCTACTACACAGAAGGAGAGTATGAGCTTTTGGAGAGTAATATTGATGGTTTTATGGATGACAGAGCTCAGATGGTCTACTCAGAAGCTTCTAATATGTTCAGAGTTCCTGACTCAAAACTGCATATTCAGAAAAGAATCGAGAAAGTTCTGATGTTTCAACAAGATGAATTCAATGGTTTAATGTTCGTTAGAATGGAAATACTGAAAGAAAGAAATACAAAGGTTTCCATGTCTACATTTGATTTTCACAGATTGACTCTTGATGATCAGATCTTTCTAGTCAAGTTCTTTGCTAGCACTGAAGAAGCCTTGATAGAAATTGAATGCAGAAGACTTCTGGGTATTTATGTCAGAAATACATACTTGTATGACTTCCAGTTGGCTATAGAAGAAAGAAAAGAAAAGTGCAATCTGAGTTCTCCCACAAAGAAAACAGAAGTTGATCTACATGTGAAGGGTTTTGTGAATGAAGGAATGGAGGCAGAAGGGTTCACATATATGGTTCACGAAAGACTTGAATTATTTAGATTAAAAGAGTTGGTGAAGTACAGTGATGCAACTCTGAATTGGCTGTTGATTAGAATGGAAGTAAGTATGGATGCTGAAAAAGAGAGTTTAAAGAAGAGATGCATAAACTGTGTGAAGAGGAGGTTGGATTTTAGAAGAAAAATCAGAAACAGTAGTGAATGGTTGTTATCTGAGGTGAATCCCAAAAAGATTCTACATAATGATTTTGTGTTCCCAGCTGAGTATGAAGTGAATGAAATTTTGTCAGATGAGGCTGAAGAAGTTCAGGACACAACACCTCAGAATGTGCAGATAACTAATATTGATCAAGCTGAACAGTCTGAACCCAAAGAAGATGAAATATTCATTGATCTGAATGGATACTTTCTTGAATTTGATCTGCCTGAGTTCTTCAAACCAAAAGAGGTACAATTCTTGGATGTGTATTATGATAGGTCTAAGGAGACTCAGATCTGGTTGGCTGAAAAATCAAGATGTCTTGGCAAAACAAAGCAAGCCGTTTACTCAGATTTTCTAATCACTGGAATCAGAGAATTGAAGGTTAAGAAATTCAGAAAGATGGAGTACTTATCCTTTGAAGTTTTGAGAGAAGATGGCAAGGTTTATTATTTCACTGATGCAGATTTTGAGAAACTGTCAGTGGTTGACTTCTACAGATTACACAGCTTTCTATGTTTTAAAGAGTCAAGTAAAGATAGAAATGAAAGGAAGGCAAGAAGTGTGGTGATTGAGGCCATGTTCTATATCTTAAGGTGGCATTGCTATACAGATTTCCAAATAGCTCTGTATTTGCAAAAGTCATGTGTTTATCTGGCAAATCCCAATACAGATCATGAGCAGAAAAAGGTGTTAAAGACTGGAAGTGTTCACAGATATCCAGAGTTGGGAGTATTTTTGAAGAACAAAAGTGGAAAGATCTTCTTCAGAGCAAAGGAAACTGCAAAATATTGTTCTGGAACTTTAAGGATCATAAAGCACAATTTGGAGAAAAAGATGCTGAAAGTGAAGGAAGCAAACATGGTTCAAGAAGTAATTAATCAGCAAGTTGAGATTATTCAAGAAATTATTGACAAGATTGATAAGAGGCTTAATCTGAGGAATGTGCTACTTCAGAAAATTGTTCCTGCTCTGAAAGAATTAGATGATGCAAAGTTTAAGTTTATTTGACAAAAAGGGGGAGATTGTTAGATCTGAAGTTTTGTCAATAAACCAAGTGTTGAAGATCTGATAAGAAGGTTCAGAAGTTCTGAGAAGAAGAGTCAGAAGTTCTGAGAAGAAGAGTCAGAGATCTGAGAAAGAGAAGTCAGAAGTTCTGAGAAGCGTGATCAGAAGAATGTTCAGAAGTTCTGAACTACCTGTTCAGAACTTATGACGAGTTTCGTTATTTAGTAATGTGTAAACTAATTAGGACACGTGTTATGTTCTTATTAGTCTTTCTTATTTGTACTGTAGCTTTAAGATGTTTGTTGCAGTATAAATAGAGTGGTTAGCACTACGTTGCTAACTGATTGATTTTCCATATTACTTGTATTCTTTCCTTGTAATCTTTGAGGTGATCTCTCTCTTAGATCTGTAATTCTGTGCATCATTGAATACAATTGGGCTTGATCATACAATTTCTCAATTACTTCTTTCTATATTGATTGTAAGAATAGATCCTGCACTTTCAAACTGAATGAGAAGATAGATCTTCGCCGACAAAACAAGGGAAAGCCTTACATCCCATACATGAGGTTTCTTCAGATTATTATTCATAGCATGCTTCGTTCTAACAGAGAAATTCCAAGACGAGCAAACCATCCTTCTCTGCCCGAGAAAGCTATGCAATATCTTCAATTTCGCAACACTGAATATGATTATGAGATGCCGTTACCTGAAGGATTTCTTCGATACGCGGATCAGGACGCTGAGTGCATTATCGAGTATAGAGAGTCTATGGTCCAGCCAGAACCGGAGGGACCTACCCCAGACTCAACCCCTAGGCGGGAAGAGTCGGTGAGTGTTCAGGATGCACGGGCTACTGAACGGGGAGAGTCGAGGGAAAACACCGAGAGGGGAACTAGTGGGGGTCAAACATCTGTACTTGAAGATACAGGGTCATCGTCCAAGGACACACATACAGATGACCTTGTACAACACGATTCTGAGGGAGTAATTCCTAAACACATTGGGGATCCTCCTTTAGTTGAGTACTCTAGTGATAGTACAGAGTCTGATAACGCGTCTGATCCTGTGGAGGAACATCATGATGATGATGAAGATGACAATGATGATAATGATGATGATCAAGGAAATGCTGGAAATCTTGGTGCTGATGCTACGAATGAGGAAAACTGGTTTGGTAACATTTCTGATATCCTTGTATATCCACAAATGCATATGTCAGATAATGTTAATGTGGAAGGCTTAAACTTGGATGACATGCCCTTGATGTCGTCTCAAGTTAGTGAAGGAACAGAAGGTATAAGGAGAACCGAGGGAGTATCAGTTGAAAATATATGTGAGTCTGTGAGAGAAACTGAAGAAAAGAATATGGAGAGTGTGAGAGATATCCAAACTGTCTATACCAGAAGGGCAGCCACATCCACCACCAGATCTCATTTGTTGGGATCAGGTGTTGAACAAGACGTTACTCGCCCAGTAACGCAACTGCACACCTCTGCCAGCTATTCAGCTTCTTCTTCACAAAAACTGTCTCATTTTCTCACGGGGTTTTAGCACAAACACTATCTGGATCTCGTTCGGAGATTCCGGATATTGAAACAGAGCGACTTCCTCCCCAGTCCTCGACCTTCTTTCCTGCACAAAGCTCGAGTCTAGTGCATGTTGCTAACATATTTGATTCTTTGAATATGACACTTTCAGGAACATCTTATGCGCGTCTTGGTGACCCATCTGGAATACTCAGAGTAGATCCTTTTACAGGACAACAAGGACAGAGTGGAAATCCTACCAGTGCTAACACTATGCCAACACTGAGCGTAGGTCACACAGTTGCAACAACTGTTGTGTCAACGGCAAACCTAAGTGGTGACGGTGTTACTTTACCCATCTTTGTGACAAGGGAAAACTTCGATGGCGCCCTAAAGGCTATTGAAACTATGTTCGTCCGGGAGTTACAAGGTGTGAAGAATCAGTTGAAGGGAAAAGAACCGATGACTTATGACCCAACTGTACGTCCTCGTCTAGAAATCTATTTGGCTCCGCCTCGAGTACCTCAGCCTTCTCCTATGCAACAACCACCAGTGGATCAAAGTGTGGATGAATTAAGGGATTTATTCTATGCCAAACTGATGTCTATGAGTCCTGAAGATCAGCAAAGTAAAACCTTGTTGTCTCTACTTTAGAATTTCCAATCTACTCCAAATCCACCTCCACCTCCACCTACACCTTCAGTTACACCTACACAGTTTCAAGCATTATCCAAAGAGTTGTCTACTTTCAAGTCTGAAGTTGTGAAATCTTTAAGTGATATGAAGCAGTCAATTGTTGAGTTGAAAGCATTGATGAAACAGTCGTGTAAGACTCAAGCTCAGAGTACTAAGAGAAGACATGATCAGGATCCCGATGATCATGATCATGAGGGGGAGATGAGTAAGAAGAGAAGAGCTGAGTCAGAAAGCTCTCAAGGCCAGAAGAAGAATCCAACTGTTGCTGAAATATCTGAGATGTTTGAATCAGGTGCTATGGGTGATCAAAGCGGAAAACAAATTGTATTATATGTTGATCCGAATATAGAACCAACGGTTGAAAAGCCTGAGGTAAATGAGGAAGAGATAAGAGAAGTGGTTGATCGATTCGTACAATCTGTGGAGTTGATTGAAATTAGTTCTGATGATGAAGAAGCTGATGAAAGTGCAAGAGCTTATGATCGGTATTGGAAAGTTAAGGAGGAAGAAGAACCACTTTTGGTATTTACTTATGAACCAGAAGATCAAGGTGTTGGATTTAATGAAGAAGAGGTTGATATTTTGTTAGAGATATATGGGCCACAAACTCCTGAAGAAATAATCTTTAGCCCTGTACACTCACCCGAACATATCTCAACCACTTTGATGTCAGAACAACCTTCTGTTACACCTATAACCATCAACCTTAACCAATCTACTTCAGCTCAAACCACTATACCAGTATCTGAACCACATCATTCTCATGATCCATTACCTAAAGAGACAAAAACCGAAGAGACTGATCCTCAATCCACTACATCTTTAGTACCTCCTATCATTCCTAGTCATGATGAAGCTGGTCCTTCTAATCCAGCTGATCAACCTGGTCCTTCATCCTCGCGGAGCAGAAAATTGACTGAACTTGAACAACGACAAAGAACTTTGTATTTGAGAACACCTTTCCTAGAAGAAGAAGAAAGAAGACTGTTTGTGCACAGAATCAGAACTTTGAATCCCTACGCCGTGTTGGGTATTACAGATCAAACAGCCGAATACAAGTTCGAGTATATGTACTTTCTAAGAGACAAGTGTCAAAAGAAAAAAGACGTGAGGAGCAAGAAATTGATTGTGACTATAAAGGAGGTAACTGCCAGATTATACTACAAATTGTGGTATCCAGAGTTTCTTGTTCAAAGGCAAGATTGCAGAGATTATAAATTTACTGAAGCAGATTTTTGTCACCTAACGATAGAAGATTTTGAGTTCATGTATCATCATTTCCGAGATCTTCAGATCAGAAGGGAAAATGTGTCTCTTGCTTTGAATGCCATTAAGAGATTTCTGAGAAGACACAATTTGTTCACACAGTGTCATGATTTGCAGATGGGTGTGGAAAGCTATCAACCAAGAGTAAATCTGTTAAGACCAAATCAAGAATTGACTGGATTGATGAGGATGCCTTTATATTGTGTGATTGCAGATCCAGAGTTTGGTGTTGTGTTCAGTAATGGTGCAAACAAGATATTCATTCGGTTTAATGAGTTGGAAAAATATTCTGATGGTACGCTTAAAATTGTAAGACTTCAGTTAGTCGAAAAGCTCAAGAGACAGGATGCTGAAAGAAAGATTAATTGGATGTCTTTAAGACCTAGAAGAGTCTTATCCAGAGCCATTGAAGAGATTGATGAAAGATTGAACTTCTGAATGGTTATGAGAAGAATTGAAACCTATCTTGGTTTCCGAAGAAGAAGAAGACCCTTCCTGCCTTGATAGCTAAGGGGGAGATTGTTAGAGCACTATTTGTAGCTATCAAGACAGTATTAAATCTTTGTACTGTTACTCCTTGGTAGAGGCATGGGCTTGTCATGTCCTACTATATAAAGGAGTTCCTTTGTTATTTTGTATAACCTCTTGAGCATTTTGTCGTTTGTACTTTAGAGATCAATATATGGATGACAAGTTTGCTTTCTAAATTCCTTCTACATTTGTTCTTTACATATTGCTAGATTTGGGATTTCACAGAGTTTCTACACCCAAAGGACTATCACCTTTGAAAAAAACGCGCACCTCAGAATCCTTTTAAAGACACAAGTGTCAGAATTGACAGAAGCTCTGTGGTGGAATGAGCTCTGTGAAATGAGACCTTCTTCGAATCTCTCTATACGTGCATCTTTACCAAAACATTTGTAAAATACAATCGAAACGATCGATAGAGTATCCGTACGAGATTTTTAGTTACAGAGGCTCTGTCAATCTCAGCAGAGGCTCTATGACTGAAAATTTCTAATTTCGGAAAGCTCATAAAACTTTTTGATCATTCAAAGTTTTGATTGTTTTAAACTGTGTTTCTATGACATCTTTTGAAAGTGGTGTCCTAGAAAAATGTTTTGAAAAGGGAATTTGTGCGAGGAGTTTACTCTGAGTTTCTACTCTTGTGTGGCATGGTGTCTGACTTCTGTTGGTTTGTGCGACCAAAGATTTTCTTTGGCTTCCCCTTGAATGATTAACATCTGTAGATTATCACAAGGTCTCCTTCTGCTCCCCTTGACCTATGCTTGGATCAGGTATTAATAAGTGGAGCATAAAACATAGATCAATCTCATCAGAGGTTTTGTGAGAGTGGATAGAGGCTCTATTGAGTATAGAACTTTGAAAGATAAAGAATGTACATACTGAAGGATTTAAATATTTACATATATACATGAGAATTTAATCTCACTTACAGAGTGATTTAACTCATGTTCAGCATACCTAACTTACCCACCAAAAATAGGAATCTTTTTTCATCAAATGCTTTGGTGAATAAGTCCGCAAGCTGATATTCTGTAGACACAAAGTACATTTCTATGGTGCCCTGTTCAACATGTTGCTTCAGAAAGTGGTACCTGATATCTATGTGTTTTGTCTTAGAGTGTTGCACAGGATTGGCAGAGATCGTAATGGCGCTTTTGGAGTCACAGAGGATTGGAATCTTTTGGATGTCTAGACCATAGTTTTTTAGCTGAGTCCTCATCCACAGAACTTGTGAACAATAGCTTGCAGCAACAACATATTCTGCCTCTGCTGTGGATGTTGACACGCAGTTCTGTTTCTTAAAAGTCCAGCTTACTAATTTACCACCTAGGAATTGGCAACTCCCATAGGTACTTTTCTTTTCTAGCTTGCATCCTCTGTAATCTGAATCTGTATAAGCCATAAGATCAAAGCCAGAGTTCTTTAGATACTAGAGACCAAGATTCTTGGTTCCTTTAAGGTATCTAAAGATTCTCTTGACCGAAAGAAGGTGGGATTCTTTGGGGTTAACTTGATACCTTGCACAGAGACATGTGGCATACATTATGTCTGGCCTACTGGCAGTTAAGTGTAGAAGAGACATGATCATGCCTCTGTAGAGCTTGCAGATTTTCCTTCTAGATCTGAGTGTAATTTAGATCCAGTGGCCATGGGGGTCTTCATGACAGAGGCATCAGAGAGTTTGAATTTTGAAAGTATGTCAGTGACATATTTTGATTGATTTATAAAGATTCCCTCCAATGACTATTTGACTTGGAGTCCTAGGAATAAGTTTAATTCTCCCATCATACTCATCTCAAACTCATTCTGCATGAGTTTCTCAAAATCAGTGCAATATTTTGCATTAGTAGAACCAAAAATAATGTCATCCACATATATTTGTACAAGTAGAATCTCATCACCTTTCCTCTTATAAAAAAAAGTTGTATCAGTAGTACCTCTTACGAACTCATTAACAAGGAGAAAGGTTGAAAGGCGGTCATACCATGCTCTTGGGGCTTGTTTGAGTCCATACAGAGCCTTATCTAGATAGTAGACATGGTTTGGGTATTTAGCACTTTCGAACCCTAGTGGTTGTTGGACATATACTTCTTCTTGAATCTGTCCGTTTAGAAAGGCAGATTTGACGTCCATCTGAAATACCTTAAAACCTCTGTGGGCTGCGAATGCTAACAAGATTGTAAGTGCTTCGAGCCGTGTGACAGGGGCAAAGGTTTCATCGTAGTCAATCCGTTCTGCCTGACAGTATCCCTTAGCCACCAGTCTTGCCTTGTTCCTTATGGCCACTCCATCCTCATCCTTCTTGTTTCTAAAGACCCATTTAGTCCCTATAGGTGTTTTCCCTCTTGACAGAGGAACAAGGGTCCATACTTTGTTTAAAATTGGAGAAGCTCCTCTTGCATTGCCTCCACCCAATTTGGATCTTCCAGGGCTTCAGAAACTCTCTTGGGTTCGATCACACTGATAAAATTTGTGAAGAAACAAAAATTAGCAGTTGCTGATCTTGTCTTAACATTGTCAGAAGGATTGCCTATGATTTGGCTCTGAGGATGTTCCTTTGTCCACTTAGACATTCTTGGGAGATGGTCATTTGTAGCATCGAGTTGAACTTCTGTCGTTGCACATGATGGTTCTTGTGCAACTTCTGTGGTTGATGGTACTTCTATGCTTGTACTTGGGGTTTCAGCTTGAGGTATCTCAGTGAGAGTAGGTACTGAGTCCTCCGAAGATGTTGAGACAGAATCCTCATTCTCCTCTGGTGTTAGTTCCTCTGTTGTCGCAGAAGTTGGTATTTCCAGTGCCTCTGTTGTGAAGTCATTGTTCACATTATCCTCTGCTTGCTCCGCCTCGACACTTGTATTTGCACAATTAATGGAAGAGGGTGAAGATTTTGAGGGACCAGTAAGGGATATACCTTGATTTGTCTGGTCATCAGAGGATGTCTCTCCAGAGGCTCTGGGAACTCCAACAGAGGGATCAATATCATCATTTAACATTTCTTCAAATATCAGGTTTAGCTCTGCTTCTCTTGATTTGGAAATGCTAGAGGTTTCTTTGTTCAGCCCAAGTTCTGAACTGATTTGTTCAGATGTCTTTTGGAAAGAGTCGTCAAAAAAAATATTAATGCTTTCCACGATTGATCGAGTTCGCATAACGTAGACTCTGTAGGCCTTGGAAGTGGCAGAGTATTAGATGAATTTTCCTTCATCTGCCTTAACATCAAACTTCCCTCGAGTTCTCTGTCATTGAGGACAAAGCACTTACATCCAAATACATGAAAGAACTTGATATTTGGCTTCCTCTGGTTGATCAAATGGTATGGTGTCTTGATGTGTCTTTTCACCACTGTTGATCGATTTTGGGCAAAACATGCAGTTGAAACAGCTTCTTCCCAGAAAGATATGGGTAATCCAGATGCGGTGAGCATGGTTCTTGCAGCCTCCACAAGCGTGCGAATTTTGCATTCAACTACGCCATTTTGTTGTGGGGTGCGTGCGGCAGAGAAGTTTTGCGAGATGCCTTCTTTTGTAAGATAAGCTTCAATGACAGAGTTTTTGAATTCTGTTCCATTGTCGCTTCTTATCTTCTGTACCCTGTACTCGTAAAGAACCTGAATTCTTATCATTAGATTAATCAAAATGTTTGGAACATCTGACTTCTTTCGGACAAATTCTACCCATTTATATCTTGAGAATTCATCGACCAACACTAGCATATATTTCTTGCCACCTAGGCTCTATGTAGCAATGGGACCACAAAAGTTGACATGGAGCATATACAGAGGCCTAGTGCAGGACACATCAGACTTTCCTTTATGGGAAGCTCTTTTGAGTTTTCCCATTTCACAGGCAGAGCACAACTGATCTTTGTTAAATTTAACATTTGGCAAACCTTTCACTAGATCAAGCTTAACAAGTTTATCGAGAGTATGGAAGTTTAGATGGCAGAACCTGTTGTGCCATAACCATGCTTCTTCATTCTTGAATGAGACAAGGCAGAGCTTGTCATCTTTGTTCTTGGCCTTAAAATTCATGAGATACATGTCGCCTTTTTATTCAGCTCGCAGAAGCTCTACCTCAGTATCTTCTCCAAATAGAGAGCAATAAGTTCTTTTAAACTTCACATCAAAACCTGTGTCGCAAAGTTGGCTTACACTCAGAAGATTGTGCTTGACGCCATTTGCATATGCAACTTTGCACACAGTAATGTCTTCATACATGATGATTCCATATCCTCTGATGTACCACTTTTTGTTGTCTCCAAATGTTACAGATCCTCCTCCATGTTTGTCTTTGTATGAGAATAGTAAACCTCTGTCGCCAGTCATGTGCCTCGAGCACCCGGAGTCTAGGTACCAAATTGGCACATACAGCTTCTGCAATAAGATTATAGAGATTTTGGTACCCATTTCCAAATGGGTCCAAATTTGTTAGGGGGATTTAAGGTTGCCTTAGCATCCTTAGGTTTGGTTTTAACTTCTTTTGAAGAACCATGTTGTTTCTTCTTACCCTTGAATTTTGCATTCTTTGCTTTGGGTTTAGAGAGGAAACAGTGAGGACTAGAGAACTGTTGATTCAATTGAAACATAAGTTCAAAGCAATGACAATAATTGACATGTGAAGAAATTTGCTTAAACTTTTCATTAAAAATATTGAACATGGGTATAGAGGCTTTATGTTTGCAATCTCTCCTAGCATCAGACTTTCTATTACAGAAGGACCTATCTAGGCTAAATTTAATTTTTGAAAAATCTCTCTTAATAGTAGCCTCCTGCTGTACCCGTCTTTTGTGGTGAACCTCTGCCGATTTCACTGTCAAAGAAGAAAAACACATGTTATTTTCAATCCATTTTCCTTTTTGTTGCCAAGTGAGTTTTTCTTGAGTAGGCCTTAAAGGTTTTGAAACTGTTGGATTTTGAGAAGATCATTTCTTTTCTTCTTTGATTTTCTCAAGTTCAAGAGAAGTTTTTGCTTGTATACACATATCTAGAAAGTCTGGGCAGATAGGGATATTAGTGAATTTCTCCTTTGGAGGAATAGTTGTGTTAAGAATGCCAGAGGGAAGTTTAAATCCCTCTAATTCACAAGGAACTATCTCTGAGTCGTCAGAGTCAGTCTCAGATTCAACAGAGGTTGAGTCATCCTCATATTCAGAGGATGAGCCACAAGAGTCTTTGTCGTCAGAGGCTGGACTTTATGTGCATATGTCATACTTACTTTCTTCCTTGCTTTTGGGAATATCTTCTAAGACTTTGGAAGTGTTCACTGAGATTTCATCACAGAGATCTTGTTTGACAGGGAGTGTATCAAGATTTTCGTAGAAGTTGTTTTTACCAATTTCCTTCAACTCATTTTCAGAAATATGTTGCAATTTTTCTTCTGTAGAAGAAGGAACGAATTCAGGTGCCTCTGCAGATAACTTCTTTTCAGAATCTATGGTGCACACAAAAGCAACCTGAGTCTGAGTCTCTGGGTCACCAAACTTGAAGACTCCTATCTGATCCTGAGTTTTCAGATATTTCTTTGGTTTGGAGTCTCTTTTGACAGAGTCTGAGGGTGACAAATATGTGTTTTGATACCACACATTGATCATCTTCAGAGGTTTCCTCTTGTGAGGTTCCCCAGAGGTTTTTCTCCTTTTGTTTACAGAGAGTAGATTTAGAAAGCCTGGTTTTCGAGTATCTCCAGCCCAGAATAGAGAAGACAGGGACTTGTCTCTTTTGGTTCCTGTATAAGGATCCACATCACGGAAGCCAATTCCCCTTCTTTCTATTTGGGTATTTATATTTCCATACACCTTCCGTGCGTCTTGATACCTTTTAATTAAAAGATCTCTGTCTAGTAGATCTTGGTGAAGAACTTCTCTTTCTTTTTGAAAAAAGTATTAAGAGAAATTATGTTAAGCCTGTCGCTCTCATTATCCGAAAGTTCTTTGGATTTGACTTTTAAGGCTAAGTCAAGATCAGAAGTCTTCTCTTTTAAAGGTTTTAGTTCTTTATGCCAATTTGATTCAAGATCTTCCTTTTATAGAGTTATTCTTTGTTGGTTCCCGTTTTGCTTATACAAGATTGTCAGATCTATTAGTTCGAGTTTATGTTTGATGCGGAAGCGTATTTGAAGAACTAACAGATATGTTTGATAGATTTAGAACACAATATAAATAAACAGTGAACAGGAAATAATATCTCAAAGTTTACTGAATATATATATATATATATATATATATATCAAGAACAGATTTAAGAACAGTGAGTAAGCAAAGCTTTAAAACAGATATGACTCTTAAAGTGTTTAAGCTGTGTGTTCTTGTGATGTTTTTCTCTCTTGTTTTCTGTTTTTATATTTCTTGATTCTTTATTAAGAAGAACTCAACATGAGTCTTCCTTTTATACTACTCAAAGGGGAACATAAAGCATGAGCTACTATTCAGAACGGGCGGTATGAATAGTTGGAAGGATGGCATGAACAGTTGGATGTGCTGTATTGCATTTAATGCAGCAGACGTCTATTATGTACTAAGCCCTATTGGGTCCACTCAGATTTTGACACGTTGAAGTTGGACAGGGTACGTTGCCATGCAAGTTGATGAACAGGTCCAAGAACAGTAGCAAGATATTATAAATATCTTTGAAGTCTTTGTTGAAGACCACAGAGGCTCTGTGAAGTGCCACAGAGGTTCTGCGGTTTGGTCCTTAGAAGAGCAGTCTTCACCAGATTCCGAGTCTTTGGTCTTCTTTGCGCGTATTACAGAGCTTCTGTAGGACGCCTCTTTAGCTTCTGTAGCTTCTCGACCTTGATCTCTCGGTAAGTTCGGCAGAGCCTCTGTAAGAGTCTTTCTTCACTTAGCCTATTTTTCACTACTTCTAAATACTTCTATGATTAGGAAGATTGAAGCTAACAATCTCCCCCTAAGTAGTGAAAATAAAAAATTGAACTTGAGTTTAATTAGGCTAAGTTAGATAAGACAAAGGTTAAACAATACCTCGAAAGTTCTTTCATTCAGAAATATGCCAGAGGCAATTTACATTTGAGTACAATGAAAGATAAACTTTTGACTTGGTTTGCAGAGATTTGAGGTTTGAGAATCATATTTTGGCATCTTTGAAATCGTTGTAGCTTCTGTTGTCACTTCCGATTCTTCTGATCTCTTTGTAGAAACTGATGTAGAGTTCTCTTAGGCGGATTGTGGCATCAATCTCTCTGATGAAAGTATATGCAGCATCTCTATCCATTTTTTATGTACCTCTGTATTTTACAAGGCTTGCTCTGAACTTGTTCAGAGTACTAGTTGCGTACTTCTGACAGTCCATGCACACAAATAGTTTGATTTCGCCTTGTGGGTTTTGAAATACTAACCCGAATCTTGGTTCTGTAATGATAGAGTTGGGCACGGCGTTGGGTGGGCAGCGATCTTCTGGTGGTCGTAAATTTAGATGTTTGAGACCAAGATCCTTTCCCAGTTGAAAGTCTATCATACTGAAGATCAGAAGCTTTTCCCTCATTGCTTTTCTTAACACTTGATAGGCTCTGGTGTTTGCCTCTGTGTTGTAGTTATCCTTTGTCCATTGCAGAAGGTCAGGTAGATCATACGGATTGATATTTCTTAGGTCAGCATCAGCGAAGGTGGTTTCTGAATTGTCTTCTCTTCTGACTTTGTAAAGATTGTACCTGACCCTTGGATAGGTTCTTGTAAAGGAGAACCTGCAGAAGATTACCTTTTTGATCTTGTGGATTGAGAAGACATTTGCTTTAGTTCTTGGCTTTGTCCTTGTGAAGATGTTCTCAAATTCTTCTCTGATCCTTGAATCTGTCACATGATCTGTTGGTTGATTGGTCTGAAAGGTTTGTTTATAGAGGTATTTGTATACCACTTCTTCCATCTCGTCATGTGTTGGACCAGGTTGTGGTACTAGTCTTCTGAGACTCTCCATCTTTTGAATAATTTCTGCAGCTCTGCCAGTTAGAGGAATGTCTGTCAGAGGCTTTAATCCATATGCCCAGTCCTCTTCTTTAGGCTTTGGAGTTTGAAAGGCATCAAAAGCGCTTTTCATCAATTTTTCTGTAGGCTTGGGCAATGATTTCTTTTTCTTGGGCTCTTCTGTCAGTATTGCTTTGCCCTTGTCTTTGGCTTTTGGAGGTGCAGAACCTGTTTCTTCTGTAGGTTTGGAGGTTGGTGCTTCTGTTGGCTTGATGGTTGCCTCTGTAGGTTTTGACACTTGTGTTTTAGAGGACTTTTGTGGCGATGGTTCTGTTGGCTTGAGTTGCTTTGTAACCTCTGTTGGAGGTTCTTTGGTGACTTCTTCTGTGAGCTCTATTTCTGTTGATGAAGATTGGACATTGAATTTTCTTGCCATTTTGAAAGCTAATGTGAACCTGTGCCTCTCTTCTTCTCTCTGCGACATTCGATCAGACATTGTATTGTGCATCTTTCTCAGAATAGAAAAAGCAGAGGTCGTTGCTCTTTTTGGTTTGGTGGCAATCGACTTTCTTCTTGGTATGGTTTGGGGTTTTTCTTTTGATTTTGTTGAAGGACTCTTTTCCAAGTTGATTACCACAGGGGTGGTTGTTACCTCTGTGGTATGCTGATCAGCTTCTGGAATATTGGTTTCTTCAGGAGTTGATTCCACAGAGATGGGTGTTTTCTCTATGGTCTGTTGATTTTGTTGTTGATCTTGGGTTTGTTCTGGAGGGGCTTGACTGATTGGTTCTGCTGCGATTGGTGGAGCTTGTATTCCTCTGGTCGTAGCTTTCTCCCTTATATTCTCCCCCTCAGAATTATCTGATGGACCAGGATGGTCATTATCAGAATCATCCTGACTTTTATCAGAAGTACCCTCTGCTCTGCAGGAAGCTTTGGGTTTCTTTGGTAGTTCTGCTCATGCGTCCATCAACTTCGCACATACATCATCACAGAGGCCGAATAGAGTTGCAAGCTCTGCTTTTGTGTTGAAGCGCATTTTGCCGACACTTTTTCTGAACTCTTTGACGTAGTTGGCATTTGCAATAGTGAAGGAGACAATGACTTCAGTGACCTGGTTTATGACATTTTGGCCGAGCTCTGTTAGCTGTGCTCTGGTCATGTAGTCTTTTGGCTGCATTATTGTAGTGTTGCACATTGCCTCTTCTTGAACATTTTGCAGAGCCTTCTGTAGTTCTGCAGGTGTGATGCTCTGTGATTTGTTGGATTGCTTGTTCATTTGTTCAAGGAAATGTTTTACTGATTCCTTGAATGCAGAAGTTTCAGCTATTCCAAAATCTTTAGCAGCAGAAGTGGCTGTAGTTGTGGCAGTTGTTTGAGCAGAAGATTTCATCTCTGTGATGGCTGTTTTCACCTCTGTGGACATATTGTCCATTTTGGTGTTCAGATTCAGCATGGCCGTTGATGTTTTCTCTGCAAAATATGTAAAAGAGCTTTGCAACTCTTTCATGGTTTGGTTCACAGAGGTGACAAGGGTTTGGAACTGATCCCTTAATACTTGTGTCCCTTGTGTAACCTCTGTTGGAACACATTCGTCTCCAGAGTGAGTCCCTGTTCCTGGGACACCTTCGTTCACCCTTGTTTATAAGTTGGGGGTGGAAGGATTTCCATCTGATCTTCGAGCAGAAGCATCTAGTTCTTCAAACTCTACAGAAGTTCTGTGAACGACATTGTCTAGATCCACTTCAGAGGTGGGTACTAGATTATCCTTCTGTTGACTCGGAGACTTGTCTAGAGTCACTTCGTCGTTGTGCTCACTACTTCTCTCTGAAAGAAGGGTTGGCCCTATTTCGTGCGTGGCAGAGGAAACGAATTCCTCTATAGGGTGTTCTAGTGTGATCTGGGGCGATTGATCACGAACTATAGGTGAGTCTCTTTGAGGAGACTCCCTAGGAATGGATTCCCCGGTTTTTGTGGGCGCAGAAGTCGAAAGAGTGACTTCTGGCTGGAAGGGTTGGGTTTGGATCGAGCTATGCTGCTCTTTTTCAATAACTCCTTCTGCAGCTAGACCTGCGGAGTTAGATGTGTGGGTTGCACTGGGAGGGGGTGAGGGATGTGTGCCTTCTTCATCTTCGGCATCCTTTTCTTTTACATTTTCTTTTCCTCCAGATGTTCCTACTCTATCCTCTGTTGAAGTTCCTTGCTCTGTGCCTAAGAAGTCATACATTTGATGAGAGCCGTATAACCTCATGACATGTGGATGATAGAGACCTTTTCGTATCCAGACAGCTTCTTCTTCGTCTTAATCTACCACTGAGACCTCCATTCTTGTCTCTGTTACTTCATCTCTATTCCACTAAGCTTCTGTTTGTCCTATTTCTTCTGAAGCTGCGCTTGGACTCCTTCTGTGAACGTCCAATCCTTGCTGAATGAAGGGGTTCTGTAGAATAATAGGTGTCTCAGCTGATTGATCTCTGGGTGTTTGATCATCTTTTTGCAAATGTGTGTCAATGCCGGAAATAGAGAAGTATTGTTCTTCTGGGGAGTGGTGGTCGAGAGGTTGTGCCGTCCACCCTGCTGTATTTAAAGTGTTGGCAATGTCAGGGTTCTGTAGGAAATCGTTGAAGTTTCCTTGGTGAGCAAATCGATCTGGGGATTGATGGGGCGATTGATATCCCTCTTCTGTCATTTCTACTTCTGCAGTTCTTTCTTCTGCGATTGCTTCCTCTTCTATGGTAACCAATTTCTCAAGTGATTTACCATGCTTCTTTTTGGTTTTCCTCCTCTTAGGTTTTGGTGCCCCTTCCTCTGTAGTTTTCGATTTCCTTTTCTTCTTTAGTTTTGGAGAGGAGGGAGGAGCAGAGGAGCCAATTTCTGTGGCATGAGGAGGTGAAGGTTGATCTTCTGCAGCGCTTGTAGATGAGCCTTCTGCAGTTTTCCTCCTTTTTGATTTTGGAGTAGAGGCAGAAGATTTTGAAGAGGACTTCTTTCCCATGAGCTCTGCACGTTTGACTATGAAGCCAAGTTGAATAGCCATGTGTTTTGCTAATTTGTGATCTTTTTCTTCTTGAGTGGAAAGAGGTTCTGCAATCATTGTTCCTAGAGAGACACCTAAACGCGGGGGTGTCATAGGACTCGGTTTAGGAGTTCTATGATCGCGTATATACTCTTTCTTAAGGGATTTATTCGAGGCATACTTCAGAAGTTTCTTTGACAAAGGTCTGCAGTGTGTGTAGCCATCTACATGATCAGTGGGAATATTTTTGTTCATTGGGAACTGTTTGGGAATTGGCCCTTCCATTGGCCATTTCTATATCAGCAACAGAGGTTCGAACAAAACTCCCAGTATTCTTTGGAATTGCAGAGGTGGTAGAAACTTAGGATCGTTCTCTTTGACCCTTCTTGTGTTGTTCTTTCTGTCGATGGTGTTAATGATCTCTTGCATCATTATGGTCGCGTAATCCAGTGGGAGATCATAGTAAACCCCATACATGATGGTTAATATCTGATGTGAGCTCTGGTCAATACTGCCTATCTTCCCTGTCAGGCATCTGTTAAGAATTGAGAACAAGGTGTTCCACAGAGGTGGTAATCTGCCTCTGCGGAAGTCATTTCTCTTCCTCAGTGGTGTGTTGTACGCAAGCATTTCTAGAAAACGACAGATCTCGTCGTCTGTTGGTTGCTCTGCATACTTCTTCAATCCTAGAAGACCCCTTGTTGGTAGGTTGAATTCAAGTGAGAACATTGTTCTATTGAACTTGATTTCCAGATGCTCAGATTTGTCGGGTCTTGAAATGTATCCTTTGATAAGAGAATCATCTTTATCAAATCGGCAACTTTGCCAAAACTGGTTCAAATATCTAACTGGAATTTTCTTTGGGGTTCTTGAGAGTAAAGGGAAGAGGATATGATTTTCCATTATGTTTAGAAGAATGGCATGGGCTTCGCCGAAAGCAGTGGGTGAGGGGACCAAATAGCAATTGTTGGATTTGATTGGTAGTATCTTTTCGAAATGATCCTTTGCTATGAAGTTTTGAAGATGTGTGGTCGGAGCAAAGTCTGCTGAATCGCCGGAATCTTCTAGTTCAAAATTTTGGGCAACGTTGGGGTTTTCTGAATGTTCAGAATGAGCAGGTGAATGTTCTGGTGAGTTCGCCGGAGAGTGTGTAGGGGAGATAGCTTGAGAAGATGAAGCCATTGGTAATGAGAATAAGATACTTGCAGGTTTTTGCAGGGTTTCGCCGAAGAAGAATGAGGGTTTGTAAAAAGTTTATGAGAGGGAAAGCTTGGTTTTTATAGAAGGGTAAAATGGTAGATTTTGAAAAAGTAAAATATATGGCAATGGATTAAAATTTGGAATCCGTACTCAAGTTAGAACGGCGGGTTCAACTTTCAACAGAAAACGTTCCATGTATGCCCAATAAAAATGGGACACGTAGGCCATGTCAGAGGAGGACAGGACGTCGTGCACGTCCCATTAATGCTAGGCGCGTGGGGTTGTTCTTAGCCACATGAGATTCACTCTCAGTAAAAGTAACCGTTATTACTACAGAAATGCCCAAGTAACAGATTGACAGAACTTATGTGGTTTACAGAAGCTCTGTGATCTTGAAAATCTTTGATGTCTATCCCTTTCTCATATATCTCATTGTTTATCATGACTTCTGTGGGGTTCTTCTTTAACCAAAACGTTTGTAAATGCATTGGAGAGGATCAATAGGATTTTTAGTTAAGAGTTTTTACTCGTAGAGGTTTTGTGGCTCTGTTGGAACTTGCAGGAGCTCTGTGAAGGCCAGCAGAAGCTCTATGAGTGAAAAAATCTCATAACAAAAATTCTATTAAATTTTCTGATCATCCAATTTTTGATCTGTTTTAAGAGATGTTTTTTGGATATATTTGAAAGTTGGTGTCCGAGAAAACTGTTATGAAAAAAGTTTTGTTCGTGAAGGTCATGGTGTATGTATTCGGTTTCCGATATACCTTTCCAAAAGATCGATAGAGGGTTAATTTGTGATCACAGAGCATATTTCTGGCAGAACCTCTGTTGAGCTCAGCAGAAGCTCTATGATCTTAAATTTCTCCTAATTCGAATTTTATGAAACTTTTTGAGCTTTTGATTTTTGAAATGTTATTCTCAGTATATTTAGGACATATTTGACAATTTGTGTCCTAGAAAACTGTTTTCAAAAACCTTTTGTGCGAGAGGCATACCTTTTGGTTCTTCTTTTCTCGGCAGTGATGTCTGACTTCTGTCGATATAGATTCATTGACATTCTTCTTTGGCTTTCCCTTGAAAGTTTTACCTCTGTAGATCATTTCAGGGTCCCTTTTTGCTCCCCCTTGATCTAATCACCTCTGTAGATTAAGTAATTTCCTTTTGCTCCCCCTTGACCTATGCATGGATCAAAGAATGATAAGTTTTGCATAGAACATAGGTCATTTTTTCTAGAGGTTCTGTAGGGGTTGTCAGAGGTTCTGAGTAGACTTACAGAAGCTCTGTGATTTTAAGAACTATTTAAGATTGAGAACTTGCATACAGAAATAAATTAATTAAAGCAAAAGAAATTAGAAATATATACATATTTACAGAAGATAAAGCTATACTTACAGTGGATTTTCACGTCATATTTGTTAGTTTCAATCTTCCTAATCATAGAAGTATTTAGAAGTAGTGAAAAATAGGCTAAGTGAAGAAAGCCTCTTACAGAGGCTCTGCCGAACTTACCGAGAGATCAAGGTCAAGAAGCTACAGAAGCTAAAGAGGCACCCTACAGAAGCTCTGTCATACGCGCAAAGAAGACCAAAGACTCGGAATCCGGTGAAGACTGCTCTTCTAAGGACCAAACCGCAGAACCTCTGTGGCACTTCACAGAGCCTCTGCGGTCTTCAACAAAGACTTCAAAGATATTTATAATATCTTGCTACTGTTACAGGACCTGTTCATCAACTTGCATGGCAACGTACCCTGTCCAACTGCAACGTGTCAAACTCTGGTTGGATTCATCAGGGCTTAGTACATAATAGACGTATGCTGCATTAAATGCAATACAACACGTCCAACTGTTCATGCCGTCCTTTGTGAATAGTAGCATATGCTTTATGGTCCCCTTAGAGTAGTATATAAGGAAGACTCATGTTGAGTTCTTCCTATCTATCTATCCATCGATCGATCAATCGAACAATCGAAACAAGAATTCAAGAGAGAAAAACATCACAAGAACACATAGCTTTAAACACTTTGAGAGTCATATCTGTTTTAAAAGCTTTGCTTACTCACTGTTCTTGAATCTGTTCTTAATATATATATTCAGTAAACTTTGAGATATTATTTCCTGTTCACTGTTTATTTATATTATGTTCTAAATCTATCAATCATATCTGTTAGTTATTCAAATACGCTTCCACATCAAACATAAATTCAAACTAATAGATCTGACAATCTTGTATAAGCAAAACGGGAACCAACAATTGGTATCAGAGCAAAACTTGATTATCAATATCAAGTGATCCTCGTTTTTACAAGATTAGTGATAGAAATCATTTTTTTTTTCTATTCCTCATCTCTAGGTTAAAACTCCATTAAAGTGTACTCTGGGAACTGTTCAAACCCAGAAAACTTTCCAGATCTTCAGACTCATACTCTATAAATCATACTATCTTTTCATAACCTTAAAAATGACAAATACAAATAACTTCTTTACTGCTGGTTCACTCACCAAGCCTCCTACTCTCCTACGAGATGAGTATCCTCAATGGAAGATAAGAATGGCTCATTTCTTTGAGGGTACTGAAAAAAATCTAGTACAATATCTTTACAACCTTCCTCCTATTCCCATGATAGCAGTACCACGAGTACCAGCTACTGCTGAATCTCTAGAAATCACTGAACATCAATAACCAAAACCAAAAGAAGAATGGTCAAGTGAAGATAAGGCAGAAGATGAAGTTGCACATAAAACAAAAACAATCCGGATAATGGCTATCCCCAACGAGCTTTTTCAATCCTTAGATGCATGAGAAACTGCGCACGATCTTTGGAAAGAATTAGAAAGACAGTTGGAAGGGGGTGCTAAAACACAGAAGAACCGAAGGGCACAGTACATAAATGAATATCATGCATTCAGAGCCTCTGCAACAGAATCTCTGCAAACAACGTACGATAGGTTCAACTCTCTCATAAACAAATGTAGAAAGTCTGGCATTCACAGAACCTCGGAAGAAAATAACGTCATGTTTCTAAAGAGTCTGAATGATGAGTGGCTTCAACTGTCTATGTCTTTACAAACAAACCAAGATCTAGACTCATGGACACTCTCTGATCTCTATGGAACACTAGCTGCACAAGAGCCTCAAATAGCACAGGCTAAAACAATAGCCATTGCACCATACGCATTAGTTAGTAAATCAACAGAGGCTACAGAGAGACCAAGAAATGAGAGAGCAACAAAGGAGAAGAAGAAGGAGAAGAAGAAGAAGAAGATAGTGATGGTTGATAGCGAAGAAGACGAGCTGATAGAGGAAGAAATAACTCTTGCGTCATTAGCTAAATCATTGGCTCTATTGACAAGAGAGTTCAGAGGTAACCAAAGAAATTTTGGAAATGACAGATATAGCAGAGACAACCAGAGAGATAGAAGATATGATGAAAGAAGAGAAGAATCAAGTGACCGACAGAGGTCAGACTACAGAAGTGACCGACAGAGGTCGAGCGACAAAAACTACAGAGGAAATGACCGACAGAGGTCATATGACAAGGTAGGCCACACACAAGAATGCTACAAATGTGGTAAGCCTGGTCATTATGCAAACGAATGCCGAACAGAGAAAGGTGGAGACCAACAGAAGTCCGACGATCGAACTGGAAACACCTCCCAAGGTTGCTTCAACTGCGGGAAGCCAGGCCATTTCGCAAAAGATTGCAGAAGTAGACAAAATCGCCCACAAAAGGACTCAGCTTTTTACAAAAAGAAGGCTGAATATTATGCACAAAAATCCCTAATGGCGAACAAAGGGCATTCTGAAGTAAATAAGGAGGACTTCGAGTCAGACTCTACCTCTGATGATGAATTCACCACCAATGCCCTGTTCTGTGGCATGGCAGAAGTCGACTCGGGCACTAACAATGAGGTATCCATTTCAAACTCTACCTCTTGTATTAAATATGAAGAAAATGATTCAGTTAGACTTAACATTGAACTGATTGTACTCAAAGAGATAAACGAAAGTATTCAGAAAAGACTCACCTTTAATGAGAGAGAAGTAAGGCTTCTCACACAAGAAAAAGCCAAAATTTTTGAAGAAAAGGAAAGAGTAGAAAAATATTGGAGCAAAAATGCAGATCCTTTAAAAAGGCAAATTTCTGAATTAACCTCTGCTTTAAAAGTCAAAACTAAAGAGCTTTCAGTTTCTAGGAGTGAAACAACTGACATAAGAGCTCTCAAAGAATACTTTCAAAAAGAGAGAGAGGTACTTTGGCAAGATCTACTCAGAAGAGAGGTTTTACTTAAAAACTATAAAGATGCACAGAAGGTGTATGAGAAAGTAAACTCACAAATAGGAAGACGAGGTATAGGGTACGATGATATTACTCTAGGTGTTGAAGGCAAAAGACTTAAA
Organism: Saussurea involucrata; assembly: GCA_033807775.1. Lineage (NCBI taxonomy): Eukaryota > Viridiplantae > Streptophyta > Magnoliopsida > Asterales > Asteraceae > Saussurea > Saussurea involucrata. The sequence continues at coordinate 93,983,333 of CM066314.1, forward strand.
CCTCTGTCTTCTCTGTCTGTGGTAGGAAAAACAAATAAACCAATTTTTCCAAACTTACTCTCTGTAAGTAAAAGGGTTAAAATCTCTGAAGAACCTCACTTGAGGAAACATACGAAGATGATCAATGTGTGGTTTGAAAACACAGATTCATCATCTTCAACCTCTGTCAATAGAGGAATCAAACCAAAGAAATATCTGAAAACACAAGATCAGATTGGTATCTTTAAGTTTGGTAAACCAGAGACTCACACACAGGTCGCTATTGTGTGTATGATAGATGTCAAAAAGAAATTATCTGCAAAAGCTCCTGAGTTTAAACCCATCTTTTCAGAAGAAAATCTTAAAAGATCAATTGAAAAACAAATTTTGGAAGTTTTGAAATCAAATGCTTTAGAAAATCTCTGTACATCTTCTATAGATCAAATTCTCGCTGAAGAGATCTCATCTGAAACCTCTGCCATCTATGAATGTTTTTCTACAGAGGAAGAAAACTCGTACGATACATGCTCAGAAAATCCAGCCTCTGTCGAAAGAAATGACTCAACCTCTGTATATGAGGACGATTCATCCTCTGACGACTCAGAGACTGATTCTAAATCAGGGATAATTCACTGTGACACAGAGGATGTTAAATTCTCCTCTGAGGTTCTTAACAGAACAATTTCTCCAAAAGAGAAAATCACAGAGATACCTATATGTCCAGATTTTCTAAAAATGTGTATACAAGTCAAAACCTCTACAGAGCTTGATAATTTGAAAAAGGCCTCTGAAAATCCTAAAAGCTCAAATTTTTCAAAACCTTTAAGGCCTGAAGCTAACAAATATCTTTCCTCTGTGACAGTGAAAACAGACGTTCACCACAGAAGAGACTCACAGAAGGCAGGACCTAACCAAGATTTTTGCAAAAAACATTCTAGTATTCATAGATCTTCTTGTAATAGGAAATCTAATGTTAAGAACGAATGTAATGCCTCTGTGACTCAGTTCAATGAATTCAATGAAAAGTTCAAACAAATCACGTCTCATATTAAATACTGTAATTGTTTTGATCTTATGTTCAGATTGAAAAATCACTTCTCAAGTCCAGATTGCTTACTCTCCACTAAAATTCAAACTCAAAAGTCAAAACCTATAGAGATACAATCTGATCTTTCTACAAAAGATAAAATGTATTTCAAGAATGCTAAGGCAAACTTGAAAATTCTAACAATGTTGGACCCATATGGATATGGGTACCTAAGTCTCTGTGATTGTCTTATAGAAGCGGTATGTGCCAATTTGGTATCTTGACTCCGGATGCTCAAGGCACATGACTGGCGACAGAAGTTTACTATCCACGTACAAAGAAACACACGATGGTGGATCTGTAACTTTTGGAGAAAACAAGAAGGGACACATCAAAGGCTATGGAGTCATACAAAAGGAAAACGTCTCTGTATACAAAGTTGCATATGTGAATGGCCTTAAACACAACATACTCAGTGTAAGTCAACTCTGTGATACAGGATTTGATGTCTTGTTCAAAAGGACTTTCTGCTCTCTGCAAAGTGAAGACACAGGAATGGAACTTCTGCGAGCCAAAAGAAAAGGTGATCTGTATCTAATGAACTTTTGTTCAACAACCAAGGACAAAGTTTGCCTTGTAGCTTGCGAAAGTAAAGAAGCCTGGTTATGGCATAACAGGTTCTGTCACTTGAACTTTCACACCTTGGATAAATTGGTCAAACTTGATCTAGTTAAAGGTTTGCCTAATGTTAAATTTAATAAGGATCACTTGTGTTCTGCCTGTGAGATGGGAAAACTCAGAAGAGCTTCCCACAGAGGCAAAACAGATGTGTCGTGCACTAGGCCTCTGTACATGCTTCATGTCGACCTCTGCGGTCCTATTGCCATACAGAGCCTAGGTGGCAAGAAATATATACTTGTCTTAATTGATGAGTATTCGCGCTTCACATGGGTTGAATTTGTTCGAAAGAAATCGGATGTTCCAATCATCTTGATTAATTTAATGAAAAGAATCCAAGTTCTTTATGAATGCAGAATACAGAAGTTAAGAAGTGACAATGGCATAGAATTTAAAAACTCTTTCATTGAAGCCTATCTTTCTACAGAAGGAATATCACATAACTTCTCTGCCGCACGCACTCCACAGCAGAATGGCGTAGTCGAAAGGAAGAATCGAACGTTCGTGGAGGCCGCAAGAACTATGCTATCAGCATACGGATTACCGATGAACTTTTGGGCAGAAGCAATTTCTACCGCTTGTTACACACAGAATCGGTCAACCATTGTGAAAAGACACATCAAGACTACTTACGAACTGATCAACAAAAGGCGGCCAAACATCAAGTTTTTCCATGTGTTTGGATGTAAATGCTTTGTTTTAAACGACAGAGATTCAAGAGGAAAGTTTGAAGTAAAAGCTGACGAAGGAAAATTCATTGGATACTCTGCCACTTCCAAAGCCTACAGAGTATACCTTACAAGATCTCGCAAAATCGTAGAAAGTATCAATGTTTCTTTTGATGATTCTTTCCAAATGACTTCTGAGCAAATCCGTTCAGAACTCGAACTTAAAAGAGAAACCTCTGGCATCTCGCAAACGAATGAAGACTTAAATCTTCTATTTTTAGAGATGTTCCACGATGACATTGATCCTTCTGTTGGAACCATCAGAGTTTCTGAAGAACCATCCTATGTCGGACAATATCCTACAGGTATGACTATAACTGGTCCAAATAATGCTTCATCTTCTTCTGTAAATACTACAGATGCAAATGCCGAAGAAGAAAATGCAGAAGATGAAACATCAAGAAAAACGACCACAGAAGCTGCTGAAAAACAAACTCCACAATCCACAGAAGAACCAATTACAGAGGTTATTGAGGACCAAGACTATTCGTCCTCAGAGGAACAAACTCCACCACCACTCATACCAATAATTCCACAAATGGTAGAATCTTCTACCAAGGTAAGAAGAACGATAGAGGCTATACAAGAAGAAGATCCACGAGAAGCTTCTGAAGAAAGGTTCGATGACATTGATGACCATCTTCCTCGCACCACTCAGTGGACAAAAAGCCATCCTCCAAGCCAAATAATCGAAGAACCTTCTGAGTCAGTAAAAACCAGGTCTGCCACTGCTAATTTTTGTTTCTTTACAAATTTTATTAGTGTGATAGAACCAAAGAAGATTTCTGAAGCACTAGATGACCCAAACTAGGTAGACGCCATGCAAGAAGAACTTCTGCAGTTTGAGCGTAGCAGAGTATGGACTTTAGTACCTCTGCCACGAGGGAAACAGGCCATTGGGACTAAGTGGGTCTACAAAAATAAGAAGGATGAAGATGGAGTGGTCATCAGAAACAAAGCACGATTGGTAGCCAAGGGTTATAGATAAGAAGAAGGCATAGATTACGATGAGACTTTTGCCCCTGTCGCATGGCTCGAAGCAATAAGAATATTCTTAGCCTTCGCAGCCCACAGAGGTTTTAAAGTCTATCAGATGGACGTAAAATCAGCTTTTCTCAACGGTGAAATCAAAGAAGAGGTTTACGTAAATCAGCCACCATGGTTTGATAGCTCAAAGTTCCCAATGCATGTATACTACCTTGAAAAGGCTCTGTACGGACTGAAACAGGCTCCAAGAGCATGGTACGAACGACTTTCTACCTTTCTTCTAGTAAATGGCTACGCCAGAGGTACAACATATACTACCTTATTCTATAAACGTAAAAACAGTGAAATAATGCTTGTACAAATCTATGTGGACGACATAATTTTTGGGTCTTCTAACACAGAAGAGTGCAAAAGTTTTGAAAAACTCATGCAGAGTGAGTTTGAAATGAGTATGATGGGAGAACTAACATTCTTCCTCGGACTCCAAGTCAAACAAACATCAGAGGGAATTTTTATAAATCAGGCCAAATATGTCTCTGACATTCTTTTCAAGTATAGCCTCTCTGATACCTCTGCAATAAAAACTCCAATGGCCACTGGAAATAAGTTATCCTTAGATCCAGATGGCATCTCTGTAGAATGCACTCTCTACAGAGGCATGATTGGATCTCCGTTATACTTAACTGCAAGCAGACCTGACATTATGCATGCCACATGTCTTTGTGCACGTTATCAAGCTAATCCAAAAAATCACACTATGATGTTGTGAAAAGAATCTTTAGATATCTAAAGGGGACCAAAAATCTCGGTCTCTGGTATCCACAGAACTCTGGTTTTAGTCTTAAAGCTTATACAGATTCAGACTATGGAGGATGCATGCTTGACAGAAAGAGTACCTCTAGGAGTTGTCAATTCCTAGGTGGTAAACTAGTCAGTTGGACCTCCAAAAAGCAAAATTGTGTCTCAACATCCACTGCAGAAGCTGAATACGTTGCTGCTGGTAGCTGTTGTTCTCAGGTTCTATGGATGAAGACTCAGCTAAAAGACTACGGCCACATCCTATTCAAAATACATATCTTCTGTGATTCCAAGAGTGCCATTTCTATCTCTGTCAATCCTGTGCAACACTCAAAAACCAAGCATATCGATATAAGGTACCATTTCTTGAAACATCATGTTGAATACGGTACAATCGAAATGCATTTCGTGCCCACAGAATACCAACTCGCGGACTTATTCACCAAAGCTTTAGACGAGAAAAGATTCAATTTCTTGGTGGGTAAGTTAGGAATGATCAATATGACGTAAAAATCCTCTGTAAGTATAGCTTTATCTTCTGTAAATATGTATATATTTCTAATTATTTTTGCTTTAATTAATTTATTTCAGTATGTAAGTTCTCAATCTTAAATAGTTCTTAAAATCACAGAGCTTCTGTAAGTCTACTCAGAACCTCTGACAACCCCTACAGAACCTCTGGAAAATATGACCTATGTTCTATGCAAAACTTATCATTCTTTGATCCAAGCATAGGTCAAGGGGGAGCAAAAGGAAAATTCCTGATCTACAGAGGTGATTAGATCAAGGGGGGAGCAAAAAGGGATCCTGAAATGATCTACAGAGGTAAAACTTTCAAGGGAAAGCCAAAGAAGAATGTCAATGAATCTATATCGACAGAAGTCAGACATCACTGCCGAGAAAAGAAGAACCAAAAGGTATGTCTCTCGCACAAAAGGTTTTTGAAAACAGTTTTCTAGGACACAAATTGTCAAATATGTCTTAAATATACTGTTGATAACATTTCAAAAATCAAAAGATCAAAAAGTTTCAGAAAATTTGAGTTATGAGAAATTTAAGGTCATAGAGCTTCTGCTGAGCTCAACAGAAGCTCTGCCAGAAATATGCTCTGAGATCGCAACTTTAACCTCTATCGATCTTTTGGAATGTTATCTCGGAAACCAAACAGACTCACCATGACCTTCTCAAACAAAACTTTTTCCATAACAATTTTTTCGGACACCAACTTTCAAATATGTCCGAAAAATATCTCTTAAAACAGATCAAAAATTGGATGATCAGAAAAGTTAATAGAATTTTCATTATGATATTTTTCCCTCATAGAGCTTCTGCTGGCCCTCCCAGAGCTTCTGCAAGTTCCAACAGAGCCACAAAACCTCTGCGAGTAAAAACTCTTAACTAAAAATCCTATTTGATCCTCTCCAATGCCTTTACAAAACGTTTTGGTTAAAAAGGAACCCCACAGAAGTCATGATAACAATGAGATATATGAGAAAGTGATACACATCAAAGATTTTCAAAATCACAGAACTTCTGTAAACTACAGAAGTTCTGTCAATCTGTTACTTGGGCATTTCTGTAGTAATAATGGTTACTTTTACTGAGAGTGAATTACATGTGTCTAAGAATAACCCCACGCGCCTAGCATTAATGGGCCGCGCACGACGTCCTGTCATCCTCTGACATGGCCTACGTGTCCCATTTTCATTGGGCGTACATGGAACGTTTTCTGTGGAAAGTTGAACCCGCCGTTCTAACTTGAGTTCGGATTCCAAATTTCAATCCATTACCATATATTTTACTCTTTCGAATTCTACTGTTTTACCCTCCTATAAAAACCAAGCTTACCCTCTCATAAACTTTTTACAAACTCTCATTCTTCTCCGGCGAAACCTGCAAATTTCTTATTCTCGGTACCAAATGGCTTCATCTTCTCAAGCTATCTCTCCTGCACACTCTCCGGCGACCTCACCAGAACATTAACCTGCTCATTCTGAACATTCAGAAAACCCCAACCCTGCCCAAAACATTGAACTAGAAGATTCCGGCGATTCAGCAGACTTTGCTCCAACCACACATCTTCAAAACTTCATAGCAAAGGATCATTTCGAAAAAGTACTACCAATCAAATCCAACAATTGTTATTTGGTCCCCTCATCCACTGCTTTCGGCGAAGCCCATGCCATTCTTCTAAACATAATGGAAAATCATATCCTCTTCCCTTTACTCTCAAGAACCCCAAAGAAAATTCCAGTAAGATATTTGAACCAGTTTTGGCAAAGTTGCCGATTTGATAAAGATGATTCTCTTATCAAAGGATACATTTCAAAACCCGACAAATCTGAGCATCTGGAAATCAAGTTCAATAGAACAATGTTATCACTTGAATTCAACCTACCAACAAGGGGTCTTCTTGGATTAAAGAAGTACGCATAGCAACCAACAGACGACGAGATCTGTCGTTTCCTAGAAATGCTTGGGTACAACACACCACTGAGGAAGAGAAATGACTTCCGCAGAGGCAGATTACCACCTCTGTGGAACACCTTGTTCTCAATTCTTAACAGATGCCTGACAGGGAAGATAGGCAGTATTGACCAGAGCACACATCAGATATTAACCATCATGTATGGGGTGTACTATGATCTCCCACTGGATTACGCGACCATAATGATGCAAGAGATCATTAACACCATCGACAGAAAGAACAACACAAGAAGGGTCAAAGAGAACGATCCTAAGTTTCTACCACCTCTGCAATTCCAAAGAATACTGGGAGTCTTGTTCGAACCTCTGTTGCTAATACAGAAATGGCCAATGGAAGGGCCAATTCCCAAACAGTTCCCAATGAGCAAAAATATTCCCACTGATCATGTAGATGGCTACACACAATGCAGACCTTTGTCAAAGAAACTTCTGAGGTATGCCAAGAATAAAACCCTTAAGAAAGAGTACATACGCGATCATAGAACTCCAAAACCGAGTCCTATGAAACCCCCCCCGTTTAGGTGTCCCCCTAGGAACAATGATTGCAGAACCTTTTTCCACTCAAGAAGAAAAAGATAACAAATTAGCAAAACACATGGCTATTCAACTTAGCTTCATAGCCAAACGTGCAGAGCTCATGGGAAAGAAGTCCTCTTGAAAATCAAAAAGGTGGAAAACTGCAGAAGGCACCTCTACAAGCACTGCAGAAGATCAACCTTCACCTCCTCATGCCACAGAAATTGGCTCCTCTGCTCCTCCCTCTTCTCCAAAACAGAAGAAGAAAAGAAAATAAAAAACCACAGAGGAAGAGGCACCAAAACCTAAGAGGAGGAAATCCAAAAAGAAGCATGGTAAACCACTTGAGAAATTGGTTACCATAGAAGAGGAAGCAATCGCAGAAGAAAGAACTGCAGAAGAAGAAGATGCAGAAGAAGAAATGACAGAAGAGGGATATCAATCGCCCCATCAATCCCCAGATCGATTTGCTCACCAAGGAAACATTAACGATTTCCTACAGAACCCCGACATTGCCAACACTTTAAATACAGCAGGGTGGACGGCACAACCTCTTGACCACCATTCCCCAGAAGAACAATACTTCTCTATTTCCGGCATTGACACACATCTGCAAGAAGATGATCAAACACCCAGAGATCAATCAGCTGAGACACCTATTATTCTACAGAACCCCTTCATTCAGCAAGGATTGGACGTTCACAGAAGGAGTCCAAGCCCAGCTTCAGAATAAATAGGACAAACAGAAGCTCAGTGGAATAGATATGAAGTAACAGAGACAAGAATGGAGGTCTCAGAGGTAGATTCAGACGAAGAAGAAGCTGTGTGGATACGAAAAGGTCTCTATCATCCACATGTCATGAAGTTATACGGCTATCATCAAATGTATGACTTCTTAGGCACAGAGCAAAGAACTTCAACAAAGGATAGGGTCGAAACATCTGGAGGAAAAGAAAATGTAAAAGAAAAAGATGCCGAAGATGAAGAAGGCACACATCCCTCACCCCCTCCCAGTGCTACCCACACATCTAACTCCGCAGGTCTAGCTGCAGAAGGAGTTATTGAAATAGAGCAGCACAGCTCGATCCAAACCCAACCCAACCAGCCAGAAGTCACTCTTTCGACTTCTGCGCCCACAAAAACCGGGGAATCCATTCCTAGGGAGTCTCCTCAAAGAGACTCACCTATAGTTCGTGATCAATCGCCCCAGATCACACTAGAACACCCTACAGAGGAATTCGTTTCCTCTGCCACGCACGAAATAGGGCCAACCCTTCTTTCAGAGAGAAGTAGTGAGCACAACGACGAAGAGACTCTAGACAAGTCTCCGAGTCAACAGAAGGATAATCTAGTACCCACCTCTGAAGTGGATCTAGAAAATGCCGTTCACATAACTTCTGTAGAGTCTGAAGCACTAGATGCTTCTGCTCGAAGATCAGATGGAAATCCTTCCACCCCAACGTACAAACAAGGGTGAACGAAGGTGTCCCAGGAGCATGGACTCACTCTGGAGATGAATGTGTTCCTCCAGAGGTTACACCAGGGACACAAGTATCAAGGGATGAGTTCCAAACCCTTGTCACCTCTGTGAACCAAACCATGAAAGAGTTGCAAAGCTCTTTCACATCTTTTGCAGAGAAAACATCAATGGCCATGCTGAATCTGAACACCAAAATGGACAATCTGTCCACAGAGGTGAAAACAACCATCACAGAGATGAAATCTTCTGCGCAAACAACTGCAACAACTACAGCCACTTCTGCTGCTAAAGATTTTGGAATTACCGCAACTTCTGCATTCAAGGAATCAGTAAAACATTTCCTTGAACAAATGAACAAGCAATCCAACAAATTACAGAGCATCACACCCGCAGATCTGCAGAAGGCTCTGCAAAACGTTCAAGCAGAAGCAATGCGCAACACAATTCTGATGCAGCCTAAAGTCTACATGACCAGAACACAGCTAACAGAGCTCAGCCAAAATGTCATAAACCAGGTCACTGAAGTCATTGTCTCCTTCACTACTGCAAATGCCAATTACGTCAAAGAGTTCAGAAAAAGTGTCGGCAGAATGCGCTTCAACACAGAAGCAGAGCTTGCAACTCTTTTCGGCCTCTGTGATGATGTATGTGCGAAGTTGATGGCCGCAGGAGCAGAACTACCAAAGAAACCCAAAGCTTCCTGCAGAGCAGAGGGTACTTCTGATAAAAGTCAGGATGATTCTGATGATGACCATCCTGGTCCATCAGATAATCCTGAGGGGGAGAATATAAGAGAGAAAGCTACGACCAGAGGAATACAAGCTCCGCCAATCGCAGCAGAACCAATCAGTCAAGCCCCTCCAGAACAAACCCAAGATCAACAACAAAATCAACAGACCACAGAGACCACACCCATCTCTGTGGAATCAACTCCTGAAGAAACCAATATTCCAGAAGCTGATCAGCATACCACAGAGGCAACAACCACCCCTGTGGTAATCAACTTGGAAAAGAGTCCTTCAGAAAAATCAATAGAAAAACCCCAAACCATACTAAGAAGAAAGTCGATTGCCACCAAACCAAAAAGAGCAACGACCTCTGCGACCTCTGCTTTTTCTATTCTGAGAAAGATGCACAATACAATGTCTGATCGAATGTTGCAGAGAGAAGAAGAAAGGCACAGGTTCACATTAGCTTTCAAAATGGCAAGAAGATTCGATGTCCAATCTTCACCAACAGAAATAGAGCTCACAGAAGAAGTCACCAAAGAACCTCCAACAGAGGTTACAGAGCAACTCAAGCCAACAGAACCATCGCCACAAAAGTCCTCTAAAACACAAGTGTCAAAACCTACAGAGGCAACCATCAAGCCAACAGAAGCACCAACCTCCAAACCTACAGAAGAAACAGGTTCTGCACCTCCAAAAGCCAAAGACAAGGGCAAAGCAATACTGACAGAAGAGCCCAAGAAAAAGAAATCGTTGCCCAAGACTACAGAGAAATTGATGAAGAGCGCCTTTGATGCCTTCCAAACTCCAAAGCCTGAAGAAGTTTGAAAGAACAGGATCTAATCTTACAATCAATATAGAAAGCAGTAATTGAGAAGTTGTATGATCAAGCCCAATTGTATTCAATGATGAACAGAATTACAGATCTAAGAGAGAGAATCTCAAAGATTACAAAGAATGAATACAAAGTTATATGGGAAAAATCAATCAGTTAGCAACGTAGAGCTAACTACAATTTATACTGCAACGGACATCTTAAAGCTACAGTACAAATAAGAAAGACTAATAAGAACATAACACGTGTCCTAATTAGTTTATGAAATACTAAGTAAAGTATCTCGTCATAAGTTCTGAACAAGTAGTTCAGAACTTCTGAACATTCTTCTGATAAAGCTTCTCAGATCTTCTGACTCCTTAACTCAGACATCTGACTTCTCTTTCCAGACTTCTGATTTCACTGATCAATACTTCTGAGCTTTCACAGTCAGACCTCTGACTTCTCTACTCAGAACATCTGAGTCTTCTTATCAGATCTTCAACACTTGGTTTATTGACAAAACTTCAGATCTAACAATCTCCCCCTTTTTGTCAAATAAACTTAAACTTTGCATCATCCAGTTCTTTCAGAGCAGGAACAATTTTCTGAAGTAGCACATTTCTCAGATTAAGCCTCTTATCAATTTTGTCAATGATTTCTTGAATAATTTCAACTTGCTGATTGATTACTTCTTGAGTCATGTCTGCTTCCTTCACTTTCAGCATCTTTTTCTCCAAATTATGCTTTATGATTCTTAAAGTTCCAGAACAGTATTTTGCGGTTTCCTTTGCTCTGAAGAAAATCTTTCCACTTTTGTTTTTCAAAAATACTCCCAAATCTGGATATTTGTGAACACTTCCAGTCTTTAACTTCTTTTTCTGTTCATGATCTGTGTTGGGATTTGCCAGATAAACACATGACTTTTGTAAGTACAAAGCTATTTGAAAGTTTGTATAACAGTGCCACCTTAAGATGTAGAACATGGCCTCAATTACCACACTTCTGCCCTTCCTTTCATTTCTGTCTCTGCTCGACTCTTTGAAGCATAGAAAGCTGTGTAATCTGTAGAAGTCAACTACTGATAGCTTCTCAAAATCTGCATCAGTAAAGTAATAAACCTTGCCATCTTCTCTCAGAACTTCAAAAGATAAGTACTCCATCTTTCTGAATTTCTTAACCCTCAATTCTCTGATTCCAGTAATTAAAAAATCTGAGTAAACGGCTTGTTTTGTTTTGCCAAGACATCTTAATTTTCAGCCAACCAGATCTGAGTCTCCTTAGGTCTATCATAATACACATCCAAGAATTGTACTTCTTTTGGTTTGAAGAACTCAGGTAAATCAAATTCAAGAAAGTATCCATTTAGATCAATGGATATTTCATCTTCTTTTGGTTCAGACTGTTCAGCTTGATCAAAACTAGTTATCTGCACATTCTGAGATGTTGTGTTCTGCACTTCTTCAACTTCATCTGACAAAATTTCATTCACTTCATACTCAGCAGGAAACACAAAATCATTATGTAGAATCTTTTTGGGATTCACCTCAGATAGCAACCATTCACTACTGTTTCTGATTTTTCTTCTAAGATCCAACCTCCTCTTCACATAGTTTATACATCTCTTCTTTAAACTCCCTTTTTCAGTTTCCACACTTACTTCCATTTTAATCAATAACCAATTCAGAGTTGCATCACTGTACTTTACCAACTCTTTTAATCTGAACAGTTTGTTAGATCTGAAGTTTTGTCAATAAACCAAGTGTTGAAGATCTGATAAGAAGGTTCAGAAGTTCTGAGAAGAAGAGTCAGAAGTTCTGAGAAAGAGAAGTCAGAAGTTCTGAGAAGCGTGATCAGAAGAATGTTCAGAAGTTCTGAACTACCTGTTCAGAACTTATGACGAGTTTCGTTACTTAGTAATGTGTAAACTAATTAGGACACGTGTTTTGTTCTTATTAGTCTTTCTTTTTTGTACTGTAGCTTTAATATATCCGTTACAGTATAAATAGAGTGGTTAGCACTACGTTGCTAACTGATTGATTTTCCCATATTACTTGTATTCATTCCTTGTAATCTTTGAGGTTATCTCTCTCTTAGATCTGTAATTCTGTGCATCATTGAATACAATTGGGCTTGATCATACAATTTCTCAATTACTTCTTTCTATATTGATTGTAAGAATAGATCCTGCACTTTCAATTGGTATCAGAGCCAATCAACAAACAAATTCGTTCAAGATTGTGATTGCGAAGATCGATTGATCAATTTCTTGAAGATTTCTTGATTCATTCAAAATTCGATTCCGCTGCTAGGGCTAGTTCTTGAATTCTTAGCAATTCTTGAATTACCTGCTACTTTTCGATCAAGAAAATCGAATTTGTCTTTCTGTTGAATTTTCTTACAATCATGTCTTCTAAAGAATATCTAGCCATGGGATCCGAAACCAAACCGCCTGTTCTTATACCAGAAGAGTATCAGCAATGGAAAACTCGTATGATCCAATTCCTTGACAACATCGATGAAAATCTTATGATTTCTATTCGAGAAGGTCCAATCGAAGTATATATCGATGTCGCCGCAACCCCTGCTACAGAGACAACTCCAGAAATTCCAGCGACCAGAGTAAAGAAGAATTATTCCCAATACACTGCTGAACAGAAAAATAGGCATGCTATTGACAAAAGAGCAATTACTTTGATGACTTTGGCTGTCCCGAATGAGGTTCTTAACAGGATTGACAGTGGATCATCAGCTAAAGAAATGTGGGACGAATTGGAAAGGCAAATGTTAGGAACTGTGAGATCTATTCAGGCAAAGTTAAATCAAAGCATAAATGCTTATGAAAGGTTCAAAGCAAAAGAGTCAGAAAGTTTGACACAGACATACAGTAAATTTTGCACTATTCTAAATGACTTGAGAAGAAATGGACTGAAGAAAACAAAACCAGAAATAAATTACAAATTTCTGAACAGTCTAAATTCAGAATGGTCATCATTTGCCATAAGTCTGCAAATGAACAAGGATATGTGTGAAGAAGACTTAAATGATTTGTTCTGTGTTCTTAATCAACATGAAGACTCTGTCAAGTTAGTTGTGGAAGAAAAGAAAAATGTTGCTGATCAGTTAGCGTTCTTATCAAAGTCCAAAGCAATCAAAGCACCCAAAAAGAGTGCATATCTATCAGAAATACCGAGTCTGGAGGAATCTGACAAAGAAGAAGGATAAAGAAGATGATGAAGATATCAAGATAATGGCTGAAAAGCTAGCTTTGCTGACAAATACTTTCAACAAAAGGTATGGGAAGGGCAGATTTCAAGGAAATTATAAGAGAGCTGGAAGTTCAGATTATAAGAAGAAAGATGACAGAGAAGAAAATAAGATTGAAAAGAGAATAGAGAGAAGTGAAGAAAACAAGGAAGAGAAGGAAGAGAGAAAAGAAAAGAATCTGTGTTTCAAGTGTGGAAAATCTGGCCATTATGCCAAGGATTGCAGAGTTAAAGTTGTGAAAGATTTAGAATACTACACGAAGAAGGCTCAGCTTGCAAAGAAGAGAGATGACGAGAGTGCGCTATTGGCTGAACAGGAGAATTGGCTGTACTACACTTCTGATGAAGATGATCATATCAACTTTCCACAGATGCGAAGCTATATGGCAAAAATGAGGAATGAGGATGATTCTGATTTTGAAGATGCTGATTCTGAGTCATCTGCTGAGGTACATTCTTCACTTGAATTAGAGTTAATGACACAGATTGGTGAAATGAAAACTGAATTTGCTAATCTAAGAAAACAGATAAAAGGAGAAAGAACTTTGGTTAACAAATTCAGAATTGAAAAAGAAGTAATAAACGAACAATATGAAGAATCTGAGGCTGAGAAACAGAAAGTTAAAGATGAAAATTCTGAATTGATGAAAAGGCTTTCTGAACTAAAAGTTGAGTTTTCAAAAATAAAGGATGAAAAAGGTGATTTACAAATAAAATTTGATATGTTATTTGAAGAAAGAAAGAATTTATACACCAAAATCAAAGAATTGGAAGATTTGAATTTGAAAAGAGGTCAGACTCAGCAAACATTAAATCTTTTATTAAGCAATGTTAAAGATACAAGATTTTACAATCCAAAGAAGGGATTGGGATTGGAAGAAAATGTCATTTTAAAAAGAGCTCCAATACTTCAAGTTTCTAAGCCAAAAATCCCAGAAATTGTTGAAGTTTTCATAAGACCTGCTAGTTCTATAACAAGTTCTGACAATTTGCAAAGACCAAACTCTAAAAAGTCAGATGAGACAATTTCTGAGTCTAAAACAGAAAAGTCAGTTGGTTCAGAAGAAAAGGTTAAGAAAGAAGTTTCTAAACCAACAGATGAAAAGCCAAGATACAATGATACTAAATTCAAGTATGATTCCTTAAATGTCAGCTACAAAAATAAACAACCAAGTTTTTCATATCATGACATTGAGAGCATATTTGATACAAGTAAAAATTCTGAAACAGTCAATCAGAAGTCTGAAACTTCTAGTCAGGATTCTGAACTTTGTAGTCAGAATTCTGAGTCTAAAGATCAGACATCTGAGTCTGTAAATCAGAACTCTGACTCAGGTAGTCAGAAGTCTGATTCAACTGGATTTTCTGAAACAAAATCAGATGAATTTTTGCAACTTGAAAAGAGATTTAATCTTGTGAGTCAAGAACTTGAGGATTTAAGGAAAGCTTATGATGAACTTGAAAATGATTTCTGTGAGGTGGATATTAAACTTGAAGAAGCTTTGAAAGAAAAGAATATTTTTATTCAGAAAATAACAGAGCTTGAAAAACTGAAGACTGAGTATGATCTTTTTAAAATTAATGCTTCAAGAGAAAATGATAAATTCTTTAATGAATCAAGTACATATGAAAAAGGTGAATCATCTAATTCTTCTAACAAAAAGAACTTGAATTTTTCAGAAAAAGAAGAAAGCAAAAGGAAAGATGATCTTGCAAAGTTGAATGATCTGAAAAGGGAACTTGAGAAGCTTAGAATGAAATCTACTTCTGAACTAAACGCTAGAAATTCTTGTAATAAGGGCAATTGTACTCTGAACAGTATAAATAAAAATGAAATGATCTATGTTTCAGATTTATTGTCACTTGCAAAGAAAAATCTTGTTTGTGTTAGATGTAAAAATGATTCATTCCAATATTCTCACAAATGTCAAGTCAAAATAACTTCTGTTTCATACATAAGAAAAGATATTCAGAAAGTTTCTGTTTCTCAAAATACAGAAAAGAAGAAAATTTCTGTTCCTCAGACTCAAAAGAAAGAAAAGATAAAAGAAAAGAAAGTTGAAAACATAGCAAAACCAAAAGTTACAACTCTCAAAAAGAATTTGAACAAACTTGTAAGCAGAAAATGTTCTGACTTCATAAAAGTTCAAGGAAAGTGGTGTTTGAAGAAAGATTTTGAGTGGAGAGTAAAAGGTACTAATGTTAAATCCAATGACAAAGCTAACAAAAATGGACCCATTCCAAAATGGGTACCTAAACCTAACTGATCCTTTTGCAGGGCTGTCATGTGTGGTTTTTAGATTCAGGAGCTTCAAGACACATGACAGGTCAGAAGTCTTTTCTATCAAACTTCACAGAAAAGGCTGGAGGAGCAGTAAACTTTGGAAACAATAGCAAAGGTCAAGTCAAAGGTTATGGGGATTTAACTAAAGGGGATCTAACTATCCAAAAGGTTTTCTATGTTGAAGGATTACAACACAATCTTTTCAGCATAAGTCAGTTTTTAGACAGTCTTTGTCAAATTAAGTTTCAAATAACAGGTTGCATGATTCTAACTGAAAATGATGTCAAAGTCTTCTGGGCCAAAAGACATATGGACTTATTTGTAGTTAATTTTTCAAAATTGAAAACATTAAATACAGTTTGTCTTTTATCAAAATCAACTGCAAATGAATGCTGGCTTTGGCACAGAAGATGTTCTCATCTGAATTTCAAAGATCTTAATAATCTTGTTGCAAAACATTTGGTTAAAGGCTTACCAAAGCTTAAATTTGAAAAAGAATCATTATGCTCAGCTTGTGAAATGGGCAAGATGAAAAAGAGTTCTCACAAATTAAAAATGGACTCATCTTGCAAAGCACCATTAGAAATGATTCATACTGATCTTTGTGGTCCAATTTCAGTTCAATCGATGGGAGGAAAGAAATATATGCTTGTGATTGTTGATGAATTATCCAGATACACGTGGGTTGAGTTCCTAAGAGCTAAGTCAGAAGCTGCTACTACATTGATAAATTTTATCAAAAGGATTCAAGTTCTCTTACAACTTCAAGTTCAGAAAATCAGAAGTGATAATGGAACGGAGTTCAGAAATGAGACTCTTCAGAATTTTTTAGAAAGTTCTGGGATTTCTCACAATTTTTCTGCTGTCAGAACTACTCAACAAAATGGTGTTGTTGAAAGGAAGAATAGAACTCTAGTTGAGGCTGCGAGAACAATGCTGGCTTATGCAAATCTTCCTACTTTCCTATGGGCTGAAGCAATTGCAACTGCTTGTTTTACACAAAATAGAACTTTAATCAATAAGAGATTAAATAAGACTGCTTATGAACTGATAAATAAAAGAAAACCATTAATCAAATTCTTTCATATTTTTGGTTGCAGATGCTATGTTCTCAGAGACAGAGAAAATCTTGCCAAATTCGATAAAAAGGCAGATGAAGGATACTTTGTGGGTTATTCTTTAACTTCCAAAGCATTCAGAATCTACAATAGAAGAACCAAGAGGATGATGGAGAGCATAAATGTAACTTTTGATGAAGCCAGAATGTGGACTTCTGAACAAGACAGTTCAGAACTCATGCTGAACAAGACAAAAATGACTTCTGATACAAATTCTAATCCTATTTGTTCAGAACTCAATTTACTGTTTAAGGATGCTTTTAGTGAACTAATTTCTGATTCTTATGCAGAATATGAAAACACAAAGATGGTCAAAGAGATGAAAAATAAGACTCCAGAAATAGTTCAATCAACTGAACAAGTCAATCAGAACTCTGACTTCATTAATCAGAACTCAAACTTGGACGCAACTCCTACTCATACGTCAGAACAAGGTGACAGTTCAGAATTACGAGCAATCATTGATGAGAATGATGCAAACAACAATTATTCAGAGATTGATGTACTCCCTAGTGCTAATAAATGGACTAAAAATCACCCTATTCATCAAGTAATAGGTGATCCATCAGCAGGAGTAAAGACAAGATCAGCTACAGCAAATGAAGCAATGTTTGCTGGTTTCTTAAGTGTAATTGAACCAAAGAAAGCTAATGAAGCCCTAGAGGATCCAGACTGGATTTCAGCAATGCAAGAGGAATTGCTTCAATTTGAAAGAAATAAAGTTTGGAGACTCATTCCAAAGCCTGAAGGTAAATCTATAATTGGAACTAAATGGGTGTTCAGAAACAAAAAGGATGAATCAGGTGTTGTCATCAGAAACAAGGCAAGATTGGTTGCTAAGGGATACTGTCAACAAGAGGGAATTGATTATGATGAGACATTTGCACCAGTGGCAAGAATAGAGGCAATCAGAATATTTTTAGCCTATGCTGCACATAAAAACTTCAAGGTGTATCAAATGGATGTCAAATCAGCCTTTCTAAATGGCAAACTTAATGAAGAGGTGTATGTCCATCAACCTGAAGGTTTTGTTGATCCAGAATTCCCTGATCATGTTTATATTTTAGACAAAGCTTTATATGGTCTAAAACAAGCACCACGAGCCTGGTATGACACTCTTACTAAACACCTGTTAGGTTCAGGATTCAAGAAAGGTAAGATTGACACAACTTTGTTTTTAAAGAAACAGGGTAATGATTTGATTCTGATTCAGATTTATGTTGATGACATAATATTTGGTTCTACCAGTCCAGAATTATGTGATAATTTTTCAAAAATCATGTCATCTGAATTTGAAATGAGCATGATGGGTGAACTGAATTTTTTTCCTTGGTCTTCAAGTCAAACAACTACCAAAAGGTATTTTCATAAATCAAGGAAAATATGTCAGAGATATTCTGAAAAAGTTCAAAATGTCTGATTGTGCTTCTATGAGAACACCTATGGCAACTAACATAAAGTTAGATGCTGATCTCAAAGGTGTTTCAGCAGATATCAAACTTTATAGAGGCATGATTGGATCATTACTTTATTTGACTGCAAGTAGACCAGATATCATGTTTTCTACCTGTTTCTGTGCTAGATTTCAATCTAACCCGAAAGAATCACATATGTTGGCTGTCAAAAGGATTTTAAGATATCTCAAAGGAACACCTGATCTAGGTTTATGGTATCCAAAAGAAACTGACTTCAAATTGACTGCTTTCACTGATGCTGATCATGCAGGAAGTAGGTTGGACAGAAAGAGTACATCTGGTGCTTGTCACTTTTTGGGAGATAAAATAGTGAGTTGGGCATCAAAGAAACAGAACTGTGTATCCACTTCAACTGCTGAAGCAGAGTATGTTGCTGCTGCTGCTTCATGCTCTCAAACATTGTGGATGAGAACACAACTCATGGACTATGGATATCAGCTTAATAAGATTCCCATCTATTGTGACTCAGAAAGTGCAATTGCTATTACTCAGAACCCTGTTCAACATTCGAAGACTAAGCATATAGATGTGAGGTATCATTTTATAAAGGACTATGTGGAAAAAGGAACTATAGAGATGCACTTTGTGCATACAAAGTATCAATTGGCTGACTTGTTCACAAAGCCTCTTGATCACAAAAGGTTTTCTTTTCTCATATGTAAAATAGGAATGCTTAATCTGCCTAGTTGAAAATATTTTTTTTTTCTTAAAAATGCTAAATTTTTCTAAGTAAACTTGTCTGAGTAGTGTATTCAGAACTTCTGAGTCTTGAGTTCGGAACTTCTGAATCTTGAGTTCGGAACTTCTGAATCTTGAGTTCAGAACCTCTGAGTCTTGAGTTCAGAACTTCTGAGTCCTGAGATCAGAACCTCTGAATCTTAAGGTCAGAAATTCTGAGTCAATACTTCAGCAATCTAACTTTCAAAAATTTACTTTTGAGAAATACAAATAACTTCAACTGTATGGATTATGCTTCTTTGATTATCTTTTAATCTCATCTTTATGTATCATTAATACTCAAATGCATGCTCAAGTCAAGGGGGAGCATCAAAATTCTTTTGGAAATCATTTTGTGATGCTTAAAAGATTTGTTTTCATTTCTTATCTGTTCAAACCTCTTCTGAATAATCAAAATGTTTTATATTGGTCAGAAGTTGATTTTAAAAGACATTTTGGTTACAAGGCAAAATTCTTCTAAGTCATGGAATCAGAACATCTGTGCGTGTTATTCAGATTTTTGACTTGAGTCAAAATTCTATCCACTAACACATGTCAGCTTCATATTTGTTTGACAATGCCACGTATTTCATTTAAATCCTTTGTGGTATTTCACATGTGTTGACTCCGTTATAACATTGATTTCGCTTTTCCGTTAAACCTTTCAACTTCACGGATTTTAAATAGGTCTTAAAATCCCTATTTCAAATTTCTTTCAAATTCCAGAGCGAAACGTGAGATACGAATCAAATCCAGAGTTCTTTGAATCTGTTTTCTTCTTAAATCATGTCTGAAATACGAAGAAGTGGTCCAATTTCTCTACATTCTACAAAATCGATAATGGATTCATCCGATTCGGAAAATGATGAAGTACAAAATAGAGTTGCAGAGGAAGGGGCAATAAGAAATGATGAAGAAGATGAACAAATGGATGAATCTGAAGGAAATGCGGATGAGGTAAACGTTAATATTGAACATGATCAGAGTGCTGCAGGTTCTATTATGTCAGATAGATCTATTCTAGTGGAAAGAGTTGTTCCTGAGAGTGAATGGTTGAAATTATCTGAAAATAACTGTATTATATTGTTTGAGGAAAGTCGTTTTAAGCCTGAACACAGAATTATCATGGAGTTATTCAAACATCATCCGTACAGAAAATGGTTTACAAGAAGTAAAAATGTGCCTGTTCAGTACATACAACAATGGTGGAAATATCTTAGGTTAGAAGATAATAAGTTTGTGTCTGAAATTGGAGGAGTGACATTTGTCTTATCTATCTCTGCACTAAGAGAAATGCTGAATCTACCAGAGAAAGATGATGTACAAAGAAGAACAGATTTTGAGGATTTACCCCTAACAGAGGAATTAATAGCAGAGTTCATGAAGTTGGGATACAATGAAGGATTGAGGACTCTCAGTTTGTTCAGAAGAAACAAATTACCACCTATTTGGGCTTGCTTCTTTCATGTGGTAAATAAATGTTTGTCAGGGAAAAATAGTTCTGCTGATCAAGGTTCTAAACAAATTCTTCAGATATTTCAAGGTTTAGTGAAGAATAGGCATTATGACTATACTTTAATACTTTGGGAAGATATGAAGAATACATTTGAGAAGAATCAGAAAGCAATTCAGAAGAAGACAAAGGATGCTCCACTGACATACATTCCCTACATAAGGTACTGGCAAATTGTTATTTGGTATGCCATGCAGGAAAACAGAACAATCTCAAGAAGAACAAATGAAGAGCATGGTCCTACATTTTATTTGAGTAAGATGACCTCAGTAACAAGACTTGAAAATTATCCCAATCATAAACTGTTGCCAAAATCACTTAGGAATTATATTCCAAGGGAGAGTGAGATTTTAAAAGCTTATTGCACCTCTATGGGAATTGAATTACCTCAAATCCCTGCCCAAGAGGACCAACCTGAGAAGAGAGGTGAGGGGTCTAGTCGAATTAGAGAGGGGGAGGATGTTCAGATGGGTGAACATTCTGAGAGACTTGAGGGGGAAAATTCTGAGAGCTTGGTTAGACTCAGTGAGGAAAAACAGAATGAGAGTGGTGAGGATAAGAGATTGTTAACAGAGGTTCAAACAGAAAGAGATGCCTCTGAACCAGCTAATCTTGACCAGGTAACCACACATGCTATTGGTTCACATCTCTTGGTGTCCAATATTGAAACAAACACCATGGACCTAGTGGTGGATCTTGAACAACCCATCCATACCCACTCAGAAGCATTTCAACATGCTACTGTTTCACACAAATCCGGGGAACCATCCCAAACTCATTTGGAGGGAGGTGATAAATCCCAACTTATTTTTCAACACATTGAGTTTGAATATCACAGTCCTATTCATATTGAGCCTGAAATTCCTTTTGACACTTGCACAGATCAGGAATTTCGTACTCCTGAAACAACATTCATAGACATGCCTAATGTTGGGTGTCGAGGATTGGATGGAAGTCCTGGTGAGGTGAACATTACAAAAGCCTCATTCAAACGTGCATCTGTTGTACAAGATGACTGTGTGTTATCTACAGGCCATGAGCTCTCTAGGCACATGAAAACTGGACCATCTGTTGGTTCAGGTTCACTGTTAGAAACTTCTGAATTTGAAAAGATTCAGAAACAAAACAAGGAGATGGGGGAAAAAGTAGAAAATTTGGAGAAGAGGATGGAGAATCTGAATGATGAGGTATCAGATTTGAAAGATGTGTTGGAGAAAAAGTTAATTTCTGTTGAAACCAAGGTAGATGATGTAAAGAAATCCTTGGATTCTCACAAAAAGGAGATCATGGATATAATGTCTGGTTTTCAAAAAGATATGTTGAAACAAATGCAAGATATGCAGGATTCTATACTGAAAGCACTGAGTGTATCGCTGGCTTCTACTTCAAAGCCTCTTGATCCTGTTCCTATTGCAGAAGCTGAAGCTGAAGGTATTTCTAATCAGAACTTAAAAAGAAAGTTTGATGATAATGAGCCTCATGATCATCAAAAGGGGGAGAAAAGACAAAGGTTAAGTTCTGATGATGACATTGGCATAGAAGATTTTGAGATAGCAGACATGCACTTAGCCAATACAAAAAGTTCAGAAGATCAGACACAGGAAAATTTAAAGAAGATGATTCAGATAGTACAGCTTGACAGTTCAGATATAGAAGAAATGGAGTTGGGAAGTATTGATAGTAATGAATCAGATAAAACAGAGGAATTGAACTTGGATACTGAGATGGAAGGAAACTCAGATGAAACTGTAGCTATTGAGGAATCTGATTTGAGAATAGAAGAAATAGTGGAAAGTACAGTGGTAAACAGGTGTACATATATTGTGGTTTATAACAGTGAAAGGGCAATGGAGTCTGAATCAGAAGAAAGGAGGTTGAATGAAGAATTGATCAGAAGAATGCATAATGAAGTAGTCAGAGCTTTGAGTGTTCAGAAAATTCATAAAGGGATAAGAGTAATAAGACCTATTGATCTGATGGGTGAAGAAGACAGAACTGTTGATTATTCTCAGAATTTTAAGCATGAGTTCAGATATAACTATGCTGATGAGATGAACACAGAAGAAGAATATGAGAAACTAGAAGATTACTTCATGCCTTCTGAGTATGTATTCAGAAAACCAATTGAGATTTCCAAGATTAACTTGCAGACGTTAGAAGAACCCATATGTGATTTCATCCTGGAACTAAGTGATGTACCTTTGGCCAGACAATTTCATGATGATATTTTTCCTGAGGAAATGTATGAAAACCTCTACCACTCAGAAGGAGAATATGAGTTTTTAGAAAGTAATGTGGATGGTTTCATGGATGAAAGAGCTCAGATGATTTACACAGAAGCTTCAAACAGATTCAGAATTCCTGACTCAAGACTGCATATTCAGAAAAGAATTGAGAAAGTTCTAATGTTTCAAGAAGAAGAATTCAGTGGTTTAATGTTTGTTAGAATGGAAGTATTGAAAGAGAAAAATACAAAAGTTGCCATGTCCAGTTTTGATTTCCACAGACTAACACTTGATGATCAGATCTTTCTAGTCAAATTTTTCTCTGGTACTGAAGAAGCCTTGATGGAAATTGAATGCAGAAGACTTCTGGGTATCTATGTCAGAAACATGTACTTATATGATTTTCAACTAGCCATTGAAGGAAGAAAAGAGAAGTGCAATCTGAGGTCTCCAACAAATATTGCAGGATTTGATGTGTGTACAAAAGGATTCGTAAATGAAGGAATGGAATCTGAAGGGTTTGCATATAAAGTTCAAGAGAGACTTGAAATGTTCAAACTGAAAGAACTGGTAAAATATAGTGATGCAACTCTGAGTTGGTTACTGATTGAAATGGAAGTAAGTGCTAAAACTGAAAGAGAGAACTTAAAGAAAAGGTGTGTAAACTCTATGAATAGAAGGTTGAATCTCAGAAGAAAGATCAGAAGTTGTGGTGAATGGTTGCTATCTGAAGTTAATCCCAAGAAGATGTTACACAGTGATTTTGTGTTCCCTGCTGAGTATGAAGTGAATGAAATTTTGTCAGATGAAGTTGAAGAAGTTCAGGACACAACACCTCAGAATGTGCAGATAACTAATATTGACCAAGCTGAACAGTCTGAACCCAAAGAAGATGAAATATTCATTGATCTGAATGGATACTTTCTTGAATTTGATCTGCCTGAGTTTTTCAAACCAAAAGAAGTACAATTCTTGGATGTGTATTATGATAGGCCTAAGGAGACTCAGATCTGGTTGGCTGAAAAATCAAGATGTCTTGGCAAAACAAAGCAAGCCGTTTACTCAGATTTTCTAATCACTGGAATCAGAGAATTGAAGGTTAAGAAATTCAGAAAGATGGAGTACTTATCCTTTGAAGTTTTGAGAGAAGATGGCAAGGTTTATTATTTTACTGATGCAGATTTTGAGAAACTGTCAGTGGTTGACTTCTACAGATTACACAGCTTTCTATGTTTTAAAGAGTCAAGTAAAGACAGAAATGAAAGGAAGGCAAGAAGTGTGGTGATTGAGGCCATGTTCTATATCTTAAGGTGGCATTGCTATACAGATTTCCAAATAGCTCTGTATTTGCAAAAGTCATGTGTTTATCTGGCAAATCCCAATACAGATCATGAGCAGAAAAAGGTGTTAAAGACTGGAAGTGTTCACAAGTATCCAGATCTGGGAGTATTTTTGAAGAACAAAAGTGGAAAGATCTTCTTCAGAGCAAAGGAAACTGCAAAATATTGTTCTGGAACTTTAAGGATCATAAAGCACAATTTGGAGAAAAAGATGCTGAAAGTAAAGGAAGCAAACATAACTCAAGAAGCAATAAATCAGCAAGTTGAAGTTATTCAAGAAATTATTGACAAGATTGATAAGAGGCTTAATCTGAGGAATGTGCTACTTCAGAAAATTGTTCCTGCTCTGAAAGAATTAGATGATGCAAAGTTTAAGTTTATTTGACAAAAAGGGGGAGATTGTTAGATCTGAAGTTTTGTCAATAAACCAAGTGTTGAAGATCTGATAAGAAGGTTCAGAAGTTCTGAGAAGAAGAGTCAGAAGTTCTGAGAAAGAGAAGTCAGAAGTTCTGAGAAGCGTGATCAGAAGAATGTTCAGAAGTTCTGAACTACCTGTTCAGAACTTATGACGAGTTTCGTTACTTAGTAATGTGTAAACTAATTAGGACACGTGTTTTGTTCTTATTAGTCTTTCTTTTTTGTACTGTAGCTTTAATATATCCGTTACAGTATAAATAGAGTGGTTAGCACTACGTTGCTAACTGATTGATTTTCCCATATTACTTGTATTCATTCCTTGTAATCTTTGAGGTTATCTCTCTCTTAGATCTGTAATTCTGTGCATCATTGAATACAATTGGGCTTGATCATACAATTTCTCAATTACTTCTTTCTATATTGATTGTAAGAATAGATCCTGCACTTTCACAGTTCAAGCCTTTCGTGAACTATATATGTGAACCCTTCTGTCTCCATTCCTTCATTCACAAATCCCTTCAAATGCAAATCAACTTCTGTTTTCTTTGTGGGAGAACTCAGATTACACTTTTCTTTTCTTTCTTCAATAGCTAATTGGAAGTCATACAAGTATATATTTCTGACATAAATACCCAGAAGTCTTCTGCATTCAATTTCTATCAAGGCTTCTTCAGTGCTAGCAAAGAACTTGACTAGAAAGATCTGATCATCAAGAGTCAATCTGTGAAAATCAAAAGTAGACATGGAAACCTTTGTATTTCTTTCTTTCAGTACTTCCATTCTAACAAACATTAAACCATTGAATTCATCTTGTTGAAACATCAGAACTTTCTCAATTCTTTTCTGAATATGCAGTTTTGAGTCAGGAACTCTGAACCTGTTAGAAGCTTCGGAGTAGACCATCTGAGCTCTGTCATCCATAAAACCATCAATGTTACTTTCCAAAGGCTCATACTCTCCTTCTGTGTAGTAGAGATTATCATATATTTCCTCAGGATAAATATCATCATGAAATTGTCTGGCTAATGGCACATCACTTAACTCTAGAATGAAATCACATACAGGTTCTTCTAGTCTTTGCAATTTAATCTTTGGGATCTCAATTGGTTTTCTGAATACATACTCATAAGGCATAAAGAAGTCTTTCACTTTCACATACTCTTCTTCTGTATTTAACTCATCACAAAAGTTAAATCTAAAATCATCTTCAAAATCCTGAGTATAATTCACAGTTCTGTCTTCTTCTCCCATTAGATCAATAGGTCTTACCATTTTTATTCCTTGCTGAACTTTTTGAACATTCAAAGCTCTGACTAAATTATTATGCATCCTTCTGATCAACTCTTCACTTAACCTCCTTTCTTTTAATTCAGAATCCGTCATATTTTCTTTGTTATACACCACAATATCTGTACACATGTTGACCACTTCACTTTCCACTGTCTTTTCTGATCTCAATACAGATTCCTCAATAGCTTCAGTTTCATCTGAGTTTCCTTCCATTTCTATGTCTAAGTTCAATTCCTCTGTTTTATATGAATCACCACCATCTGTACTTTCCAACTCCATTTCCTCTGTATCTGAGCTATCAATCTGAACTATCTGAGTTATTGCCTTTAAATTTTCCTGTGTCTGATCTTCTGAACTTTTTGTACTAGCTAATTGCATATCTGCCATCTCAAAATCTTCTATGCCAATATCATCATCAGAACTTAACCTTTGTCTTTTCTCCCCCTTTTGATGATCATGAGGCTCATTATCATCAAACCTTCTTTTCAAGTTCTGATTAAAAGTAACTTCAGGTTCAGCTTCTGCAATAGGAACAGGATCAAGAGGCTTTGAAGTAGAAGCCAATGATACACTCAGTGCTTTCAATATAGATTCCTGCATACCTTGCATTTGTTTTAACATATCTTTTTGAAAACTAGACATTATATCCACGATCTCCTTTTTGTGAGAATCCAAGGATTTCTTTACATCATCTACTTTGGTTTCAACAGAAATCAACTTTTTCTCCAACACAACTTTCAACTCTGACATCTCATCATTCAAATCCTCCACCTTCTTCTCCAAATTTTCTACTTTTTCCCCCATCTCCTTGTTTTGTTTCTGAATCTTTTCAAATTCAGAAGTTTCTAACAGTGAACCTGAACACACAGATGGTCCAGTTTTCATGTGCCCAGAGGGCTCATGGCCTGTAGATAACACACAGTCATCTTGTACAACATATGCACGTTTAAATGAGGCTTTTGTAATGTTCACCTCACCAGGACTTCCATCCAATCCTCGACACCCAACATTAGGTATGTCTATGAATGTTGTTTCAGGAATACGAAATTCCTGATTTGTGCAAGTGTCAAAAAGAATTTCAGGCTCAATATGAATAGGACTGTGATATTCAGACTCAATGTGTTGAAAAATAAATTGGGATTTATCACCTCCCTCCAAATGAGTTTGGGATGGTTCCCCGGATTTGTGTGAAACAGTAGCATGTTGAAATGCTTCTGAGTGGATATGGATGGGTTGTTCAAGATCCACCACTAGGTCCATGGTGTTTGTTTCAATATTGGACACCAAGAGATGTGAACCAATAGCATTTGTGGTTACCTGGTCAAGATTAGCTGGTTCAGAGGCATCTCTTTCTGTTTGAACCTCTGTTGACAATCTCTCATCCTCATCACTCTCATTCTGTTTTTCCTCACTAAATCTAACCAAGCTCTCAGAATTTTCCCTCTCAGGTCTCTCAGAATGTTCACCCATCTGAACATCCTCCCCCTCTCTAATTCGACTAGACCCCTCACCTCTCTTCTCAGGTTGGTCCTCTTGGGTAGGGATTTGAGGTAATTCAATTCCCATATAGGTGCAATAAGCTTTTAAAATCTCACTCTCCCTTGGAATATAGTTCCTAAGTGATTTTGGCAATAGTTTATGATTGGGATAGTTTTCAAGTCTTGTTACTGAGATCATCTTACCCAAATAAAATGTAGGACCATGCTCTTCATTTGTTCTTCTTGAGATTGTTCTGTTTTCCTGCATGGCATACCAAATAACAATTTGCGAGTACCTTATGTAAGGAATGTATGTCAGTGGAGCATCCTTTGTTTTCTTCTGAATTGCTTTCTGATTCTTCTCAAATGTATTCTTCATATCTTCCCAAAGTATTAAAGTATAGTCATAATGCCTATTCTTCACTAAACCCTGAAATATCTGAAGAATTTGTTTAGAACCTTGATCAGCAGAACTATTCTTCCCTGACACACATTTATTTACCACATGAAAGAAGCAAGCCCAAATAGGTGGTAATTTGTTTCTTCTGAACAAACTGAGAGTCCTCAATCCTTCATTGTATTCCAACTTCATAAACTCTACTATTAATTCCTCTGTTAAGGGTGAGTCCTCAAAATCTGTTCTTCTTTGTACATCATCTTTCTCTGGTAAATTCAGCATTTCTCTTAGTGCAGAAATAGATAAGACAAATGTCACTCCTCCAATTTCAGACACAAACTTATTATCTTCTAACCTAAGATGTTTCCACCATTGTTGTATGTACTGAACAGGCACATTTTTACTTCTTGTAAACCATTTTCTGTACGGATGATGTTTGAATAACTCCATGATAATTCTGTGTTCAGGCTTAAAACGGCTTTCCTCAAATAATATAACACAGTTATTTTCAGATAATTTCAGCCATTCACTCTCAGGAACAATTCTTTCCACTAAAATAGGTCTATCTGACATAATAGAACCTGCAGCACTTTGTTCATGTTCAATATTAACATTTACCTCATCCGCATTTCCTTCAGATTCACCCATTTGTTCATCTTCTCCATCATTTCTTATTGCTTCTTCCTCTATAGCTCTATTCTGTACTTCATCATTATCCGAATCAGATGAATCCATTATCGATTTTGTAGAGTGTAGCGAAATTTGACCACTCCTTTGTATTCTAGACATGATTTAAGAAGAAAACAAATTCAAAGAACTCTGGATTTGATTCGTATCTCACTTTTCGCTCTGGAATTTGAAAAGATTTGAAATAGGGATTTTAAGACCTATTTAAAATCCGCGAAGTTGAAAGGTTTAACGGAAAAGCGAAATCAATGTTATAACGGAGTCAACACATTTGAAATGCCACAGAGGATTTAAATGAAATGTGTGGCATAATCAAACAAATATGAAGCTGACACGTGTTAGTGGATAGAATTTTGACTCAAGTCAAAGATCTGAATAACACGCTCAGATGTTTTGACTTTTCTTTATCAGATATCTGATTGTTCTTCTCAGAAGAATTTTACCTTGTAACCAAAATGTCATTTAAAATCAACTTCTGACAAATATAAAACATTTTGATTATTCAGAAGAGGTTTGAACAGATAAAAACACTTTTTATCATCAAGATTCTGTTCATATTATGATGAATTAAAAAGTCATTTAAACTCTTATATCTGAAAAAAAAAATTAATTCAGATATAGTTTGAATAACAACAAAATTTATCATGAAAAGCTTGTTCTTCTTAGAATAATCAGAGATAGAAAATGAAAGCAAATCTTTTAAGCATCACAAAATGATTTCCAAAGGAATTTTGATGCTCCCCCTTGACTTGAGCATGCATTTGACTATTAATGATACATAAAGATGAGATGAAAAGGTAATAGAAGAAGCATAATCCACATAGTTGAAGTATTTTAATTTCTCAAAAATAAATTTTTGAAAGCTAGATTACTGATGTATTGACTTAGAATCTCTGACCGTAAGATTCAGAAGATCTGATCTCAAGACTCAGAAGTTCTGACCTCAAGACTCAGAAGTTTTGAACTCAAGACTCAGAAGTTCTGAACTCAAGACTCAGAAGTTTTGAACTTAAGACTCAGATGTTCTGATCTTAGTACTCAAAAATTTTGATTCTTAAGACTCAGAGTTCTGAGTACACTACTCAGATAATTTTACTTAGAAAAATTTAGCATTTTTAAGAAAAAAATATTTTCAATTAGGCAGATTAAGCATTCCTATTTTACATATGAGAAAAGAAAACCTTTTGTGATCAAGAGGCTTTGTGAACAAGTCAGCCAAGTGATACTTTGTATGCACAAAGTGCATCTCTATAGTTCCTTTTTCCACATAGTCCTTTATAAAATGATACCTCACATCTATATGTTTAGTTTTTGAATGTTGAACAGGGTTCTGAGTAATGGCAATTGCACTTTATGAGTCACAATAGATGGGAATCTTGTTAAGCTGATATCCATAGTCCATGAGTTGTGTTCTCATCCACAATGTTTGAGAGCATGAAGCAGCAGCAGCAACATACTCTGCTTCAGCAGTTGAAGTGGATACACAATTCTGCTTCTTTGATGCCCAACTCACTATTTTATCTCCCAAAAAGTGACAAGCACCAGATGTACTCTTTCTGTCCAACCTACTTCCTGCATGATCAGCATCAGTGAAAGCAGTCAATTTGAAGTCAGTTTCTTTTGGATACCATAAACCTAGATCAGGTGTTCCTTTGAGATATCTTAAAATCCTTTTGACAGCCAACATATGTGATTCTTTCAGGTTAGATTGAAATCTAGCACAGAAACAGGTAGAAAACATGATATCTGGTCTACTTGCAGTCAAATAAAGTAATGATCCAATCATGCCTCTATAAAGTTTGATATCTGCTGAAACACCTTTGAGATCAGCATCTAACTTTATGTTAGTTGCCATAGGTGTTCTCATAGAAGCACAATCAGACATTTTGAACTTTTTCAGAATATCTCTGACATATTTTCCTTGATTTATAAAAATACCTTTTGGTAATTGTTTGACTTGAAGACCAAGGAAAAAATTCAGTTCACCCATCATGCTCATTTCAAATTCAGATGACATGATTTTTGAAAAATTATCACATAATTCTGGACTGGTAGAACCAAATATTATGTCATCAACATAAATCTGAATCAGAATCAAATCATCACCCTGTTTCTTTAAAAACAAAGTTGTGTCAATCTTACCTTTCTTGAATCCTGATACTAACAAGTGTTTAGTAAGAGTGTCATACCAGGCTCGTGGTGCTTGTTTTAGACCATATAAAGCTTTGTCTAAAATATAAACATGATCAGGGAATTCTGGATCAACAAAACCTTCAGGTTGATGGACATACACCTCTTCATTAAGTTTGCCATTTAGAAAGGCTGATTTGACATCCATTTGATACACCTTGAAGTTTTTATGTGCAGCATAGGCTAAAAATATTCTGATTGCCTCTATTCTTGCCACTGGTGCAAATGTCTCATCATAATCAATTCCCTCTTGTTGACAGTATCCCTTAGCAACCAATCTTGCCTTGTTTCTGATGACAACACCTGATTCATCCTTTTTGTTTCTGAACACCCATTTAGTTCCAATAATAGATTTACCTTCAGGCTTTGGGATGAGTCTCCAAACTTTATTTCTTTCAAATTGAAGCAATTCCTCTTGCATTGCTGAAATCCAGTCTGGATCCTCTAAGGCTTCATTAGCTTTCTTTGGTTCAATCACACTCAAGAAACCAGCAAACATTGCTTCATTTGCTGTAGCTGATCTTGTCTTTACTCCTGCTGATGGATCACCTATTACTTGATGAATAGGATGATTTTTAGTCCATTTATTTGCACTAGGAAGTACATCAATCTCTGAATAATTGTTGTTTGCATCATTCACATCAATGATTGCTTGTAATTCTGAACTGCCCCCTTGTTCTGATGTATGAATATGAGTCATATCCAAGTTTGGGTTCTGATTAATGAAGTCCGAATTCTAAGTGACTTGTTCAGAGTTCTGAGTATAAGAATCAGAATTCTGATTAGAAGGTTCAGAATTTTCACCACTTGTATTTATTAGATTTGGATATTCCTCTGATGGACCTTTGTCAGAAATTACAGTTGATTGAACTATTTCTGGAGTCTTATTTTTCATCTCTTTGACCATCTTTGGGTTTTCAAATTCTGCATAAGAATCAGAAATTAGTTCACTAAAAGCATCCTTAAACAGTAAATTGAGTTCTGAACAAATAGGATTAGAATCTGTATCAGAAGTCATTTTTGTCTTGTTCAGCATGAGTTCTGAACTGTCTTGTTCAGAAGTCCGCATTCTGGCTTCATCAAAAGTTACATTTATGCTCTCCATCATCCTCTTGGTTCTTCTATTGTAGATTCTGAATGCTTTGGAAGTTAAAGAATAACCCACAAAGTATCCTTCATCTGCCTTTTTATCGAATTTGGCAAGATTTTCTCTGTCTCTAAGAACATAGCACCTGCAACCAAAAACATGAAAGAATTTGATTAATGGTTTTCTTTTATTTATCAGTTCATAAGCAGTCTTATTTAATCTCTTATTGATTAAAGTTCTATTATGTGTAAAACAAGCAGTTGCAATTGCTTCAGCCCATAGGAAAGTAGGAAGATTTGCATAAGCCAGCATCGTTCTCGCAGCTTCAACTAGAGTTCTATTCTTCCTTTCAACAACACCATTTTGTTGAGGAGTTCTGACAGCAGAAAAATTGTGAGAAATCCCAGAATTTTCTAAAAAATTCTGAAGAGTCTCATTTCTGAACTCTGTTCCATTATCACTTCTGATTTTCTGAACTGGAAGTTGTAAGAGAACTTGAATCCTTTTGATAAAATTTATCAATGTAGTAGCAGCTTCTGACTTAGCTCTTAGGAACTCAACCCATGTGTATCTGGAGAATTCATCAACAATCACAAGCATATATTTCTTTCCTCCCATAGATTGAACTGAAATTGGACCACAAAGATCAGTATGAATCATTTCTAATAGTGCTTTGCAAGATGAGTCCATTTTTAATTTGTGAGAACTCTTTTTCATCTTGCCCATTTCACAAGCTGAGCATAATGATTCTTTTTCAAATTTAAGCTTTGGTAAGCCTTTAACCAGATGTTTTGCAACGAGATTATTAAGATCTTTGAAATTCAGATGAGAACATCTTCTGTGCCAAAGCCAACATTCATTTGCAGTTGATTTTCATAAAAGACAGACAGTATTTAATGTTTTCAATTTTGAAAAATTAACTACAAATAAGTCCATATGTCTTTTGGCCCAGAAGACTTTAACATCATTTTCAGTTAAAATCATGCAACCTGTTATTTGAAACTTAATTTGACAAAGACTGTCTAAAAACTGACTTATGCTGAAAAGATTATGCTGTAATCCTTCAACATAGAAAACTTTTTGGATAGTCAGATCCCCTTTAGTTAAATCCCCATAACCTTTGACTTGTCCTTTGTTGTTATTTCCAAAGTTTACTGCTCCTCCAGCCTTTTCTGTGAAGTTTGATAGAAAAGACTTCTGACCTGTCATGTGTCTTGAAGCTCCTGAATCTAAAAACCACACATGACAGCCCTGCAAAAGGATCAGTTAGGTTTAGGTACCCATTTTGGAATGAGTCCATCTTTGTTAGCTTTGTCATTGGATTTAACATTAGTACATTTTACTCTCCACTCAAAATCTTTCTTCAAACACCATTTTCCTTGAACTTTTATGAAGTCAAAACTTTTTCTGCTTACAAGCTTGTTCAAATTCTTTTTGAGAGTTGTAACTTTTGGTTTTGCTATATTTTCAACTTTCTTTTCTTTTATCTTTTCTTTCTTCTGAGTCTGAGGAACAGAAATTTTCTTCTTTTCTGTATTTTGAGGAACTGAAACTTTCTGAATATCTTTTCTTATGTATGAAACAGATGTTATTTTGACTTGACATTTATGAGAATATTGGAATGAATCATGTTTACATCTAACACAAACAAGATTTTTCTTTGCAAGTGACAATAAATCTGAAACATAGGTCATTTCATTTTTATTGATACTGTTCAGAGTACAATTGCCCTTATTACAAGAATTTCTAGCTTTGAGTTCAGAAGTAGATTTCATTCTAAGCTTCTCAAGATCCCTTTTCAGATCATTCAACTTTGCAAGATCATCTTTCCTTTTGCTTTCTTCTTTTTCTGAAAAAGTCAAGTTCTTTTTGTTAGAAGAATTGGATGATTCACCTTTTTCATATGTACTTGATTCATTAAAGAATTTATCATTTTCTCTTGAAGCATTAATTTTAAAAAGATCATACTCAGTCTTCAGTTTTTCAAGCTCTGTTATTTTCTGAATAAAAATATTCTTTTCTTTCAAAGCTTCTTCAAGTTTAATATCCACCTCACAAAAATCATTTTCAAGTTCATCATAAGCTTTCCTTAAGTCCTCAAGTTCTTGACTCACACGATTAAATCTCTTTTCAAGTTGCAAAAATTCATCTGATTTTGTTTCAGAAAATCCAGTTGAATCAGACTTCTGACTACCTAAGTCAGAGTTCTGATTTACAGACTCAGATGTCTGATCTTTAGACTCAGAGTTCTGACTACAAAGTTCAGAATCCTGACTAGAAGTTTCAGACTTCTGATTGACTGTTTCAGAATTTTTACTTGTGTCAAATATGCTCTCAATGTCATGATATGAAAAACTTGGTTGTTTATTTTTGTAGCTGACATTTAAAGAATCATACTTGAATTTAGTATCATTATATCTTGGCTTCTCATCTGTTGGTTTAGAAATTTCTTTCTTAACCTTTTCTTCTGAACCAACTGACTTTTCTGTTTTAGACTCAGAAATTTTCTCATCTGACTTTTTAGAGTTTGGTCTTTGCAAATTGTCAGAACTTGTTATAGAACTAGCAGGTCTTATGAAAACTTCAACAATTTCTGGGATTTTTGGCTTAGAAACTTGAAGTTTTTCATACAAGTTTATTGGAGCTCTTTTTAAAGTGACATTTTCTTCCAATCCCAATCCCTTCTTTGGGTTGTAAAATCTTGTATCTTTAACATTGCTTAATAAAAGATTTAGTATTTGCTGAGTCTGACCCCTTTTCAAATTCAGATCTTCTAATTCTTAAATTTTGGTGTATAAATTCTTTCTTTCTTCAAATAACATATCAAATTTTATTTGTAAATCACCTTTTTCATCCTTTATTTTTGAAAACTCAACTTTTAGTTCAGAAAGCCTTTTCATCAATTCAGAATTTTCATCTTTAACTTTCTGTTTCTCAGCCTCAGATTCTTCATATTGTTCTTTTATTACTTCTTTTTCATTTCTGAATTTGTTAACCAAATTTCTTTCTCCTTTTATCTGTTTTCTTAGATTAGCAAATTCAGTTTTCATTTCACCAATCTGTGTCATTAACTCTAATTCAAGTGAAGAATGTACCTCAGCAGATGACTCAGAATCAGCATCTTCAAAATCAGAATCATCCTCATTTCTCATTTTTGCCATATAGCTCTGCATCTGTGGAAAGTTGATATGATCATCTTCATCAGAAGTGTAGTACAACCAATTCTCCTGTTCAGCCAACAAAGCAATTTTATCATCTCTCTTCTTTGCAAGCTGAGCCTTCTTGGTGTAGTACTCATAGTCTTTCACAATTTTAACTCTGCAATCCTTAGCATAGTGGCCAGAATTTCCACATTTGAAACACAGATTCTTTTCTTTTCTCTCATCCTTCTCTTCTTTGTTTTCTTCACTTCTCTCTACTCTCTTTTCAAACTTATTTTCTTCTCTGTCTTCTTTCTTCTTATAATCTGAACTCCCAACTCTCTTATAATTTCCTTGAAATCTACCCTTCCCATACCTTTTGTTGAAAGTATTTGTCAACAAAGCTAGTTTCTCAGCCATTATCTTGATATCTTCATCATCTTCTGATCCTTCTTCCTTGTCAGATTCTTCCAGATTAGGTATCTCTGATAGATATGCAGTCTTTTTGGGTGCTTTGATTGCTTTGGACTTTGATAAGAATGCTAACTGATCATCAACATTTTTCTTCTCTTCCACAACTAACTTGACAGAATCTTCATGTTGATTAAGAACACAGAACAGATCATTTAAGTCTTCTTCACACATATCCTTGTTCATTTGCAGACTTATGGCAAATGATGACCATTCTGAATTTAGACTGTTCAGAAATTTGTAATTTATTTCTGACTTCGTTTTCTTCAGTCCATTTCTTCTCAAGTCATTTAGAATAGTGCAAAATTTACTGTATGTCTGTGTCAAACTTTCTGACTCTTTTGCTTTGAACCTTTCATAAGTATTTATGCTTTGATTTAACTTTGCCTGAATAGATATCACAGTTCCTAGCATCTGCCTTTCCAATTCGTCCCACATTTCTTTAGCTGATGATCCACTGTCAATCCTGTTAAGAACCTCATTTGGGACAGCCAAAGTCATCAAAGTAATTGCTCTTTTGTCAATAGCATGCCTATTCTTCTGTTCAGCTGTGTATTGGGAATAACTCTTTTTCACCCTGGTCGCTGGAATTTCTGGAGTTGTCTCTGTAGCAGGAGTTGCAGCAACATCGATGTACACTTCAATTGGACCTTCTCGAATAGAGATCATAAGATTTTCATCAATGTTGTCTAGGAATTGGATCATACGGATTTTCCATTGCTGATACTCTTCTGGTATAAGAACAGGCGGTTTAGTTTCAGATCCCATGGCTAGATATTCTTTAGAAGACATGATTGTAAGAAAATTCAACAGAAAGACAAATTCTAGTTTCTTGATCGAAATGTAACAGGTAATTCAAGAATTGCCAAGAATTCAAGAACTAGCCCTAGCAGCGGAATCGAATTTTGAATGAATCAAGAAATCTTCAAGAAATTGATCAATCGATCTTCGCGATAACAATCTTGAACGAATTTGTTTGTTGATTAGCTCTGATACCAATTGAAAGAACAGGATCTAATCTTACAATCAATATAGAAAGCAGTAATTGAGAAGTTGTATGATCAAGCCCAATTGTATTCAATGATGAACAGAATTACAGATATAAGAGAGAGAATCTCAAAGATTACAAAGAATGAATACAAAGTTATATGGGAAAAATCAATCAGTTAGCAACGTAGAGCTAACTACTATTTATACTGCAACGGACATCTTAAAGCTACAGTACAAATAAGAAAGACTAATAAGAACATAACACGTGTCCTAATTAGTTTATGAAATACTAAGTAAAGTATCTCGTCATAAGTTCTGAACAAGTAGTTCAGAACTTCTGAACATTCTTATGATAAAGCTTCTCAGATCTTCTGACTCCTTAACTCAGACATCTGACTTCTCTTTCCAGACTTCTGATTTCACTGATCAATACTTCTGAGATTTCACAGTCAGACCTCTGACTTCTCTACTCAGAACATCTGAGTCTTCTTATCAGATCTTCAACAGTTGGTTTATTGACAAAACTTCAGATCTAACAAAGTTGATTGGGCATATGGATTAAAGCCTCTGACAGACATTCCTCTAACTGGCAGAGCTGCAGAAATTGTTCAAAAGATGGAGAGTCTCAGAAGACAAGTACCACAATCTGGTCCAACACATGAAGAGATGGAAGAAGTGGTATACAAATACCTCTATAAACAAACCTTTCAGACCAATCATCCGACAGATCATGTGACAGATTCAAGGATCAGAGAAGAATTTGAGAACATCTTCACAAGGACAAAGGCAAGAACCAAGGCAGATGTCTTCTCAATCCACAAGATCAAAAAGGTAATCTTCTGCAAGTTCTCCTTTACAAGAACCTATCCAAGGGTCAGGTACAATCTTTACAAAGTCAGAAGAGAAGACAATTCAGAAACCACCTTCGCTGATGCTGACCTAAGAAATATCAATCCTTACGATCTACCTGACCTTCTGCAATGGACAAAGGATAACTACAACACAGAGGCAAACACCAGAGCCTATCAAGTATTAAGGAAAGCAATGAGGGAAAAGCTTCTGATCTTCAGTATGATAGATTTTCAACTAGGAAAGGATCTTGGTCTCAAACATCTAAATTTACGACCACCAGAAGATCGCTACCCACCCGACGCTGTGCTCAACTCTATCATTACAGAACCAAGATTCGGGTTAGTATTTCAAAACCCACAAGGCGAAATCAAACTATTTGTGTGCATGGATTGTCAGAAGTACGCAACTAGTACTCTGAACAAGTTCAGAGCAAGCCTTGTAAAATACAGAGGTACAGAGAAAATGGATAGAGATGCTGCAGATACTTTCATCAGGGAGATTGATGCCACAATCCGCCTAAGAGAACTCTGCATCAGTTTCTACAAAGAGATCAGAAGAATCTGAAGAGACAACAGAAGCTACAATGATTTCAAAGATGCCAAAATCTGATTCTCAAACCTCAATTCTCTGCAAACCAAGTCAAAAGTTTAGCTTTCATTGTACTCAAATGTAAAATGCCTCTGGCATATTTCTGAATGAAAGAACTTTCGAGGTATTGTTTAACCTCTGTCTTATCTAACTTAGCCTAACTAAACTCAAGTTAAATTTTTTATTTTTCACTACTTAGGGGGAGATTGTTAGTTTCAATCTTCCTAATCATAGAAGTATTTAGAAGTCGTGAAAAATAGGCTAAGTGAAGAAAGCCTCTTACAGAGGCTCTGCCGAACTTACCGAGAGATCAAGGTCAAGAAGATACAGAAGCTAAAGAGGCGCCCTACAGAAGCTCTGTCATACGCACAAAGAAAACCAAAGACTCGGAATCCGGTGAAGACTGCTCTTCTAAGGACCAAACCGCAGAACCTCTGTGGCACTTCACAGAGCCTCTGCGGTCTTCAACAAAGACTTCAAAGATATTTATAATATCTTGCTACTGTTACATGACCTGTTCATCAACTTGCATGGAAACGTACCATGTCCAACTGCAACGTGTCAAACTCTGGTTGGATTCAATAGGGCTTAGTACATAATAGACGTCTGCTGCATTAAATGCAATACAGCACGTCCAACTGTTCATGCCGTCCTTTGTGAATAGTAGCATATGCTTTATGGTCCCCTTAGAGTAGTATATAAGGAAGGCTCATGTTGAGTTCTTCCTATCTATCTATCCATCGATCGATCAATCGAACAATCGGAACAAGAATTCAAGAGAGAAAAACATCACAAGAACACATGGCTTTAAACACTTTGAGAGTTGTTAGCTCCAATATTCTGAATATTAGAAGTATTGAAAAATGGCCAAGTACAGAAGAACTTCCACAGAAGCTCTGCTGAGTGCAACAGAAGCTCTGCCGGGCATCTCAAAAGAATCAAAGGAAGTTTGATCAAGAGTGATCAAAGACCGAGGAAACTACAGAAGGACGCTTTCAGAAGAACAAGACCGCAGAACCTCTGTTACCAATAACAGAGCCTCTGCGGACAACATCATAAGACAAGGAACCAAGAAGACTTCTCACAGAGGACCGAGCCACAGAACCTCTGCCACCCTTGACAGAAGCTCTGCAGAAGTAAACAACCAAAAACTCGGAATCCGGTGAAGACTACTTTACAGAGGAACCAGACCGCAGAACCTCTGTAACACATTACAGAGCCTCTGTGGTCCTCTAAGGACTAGGAAGATATTTATAATATCTTGCTACTGTTCCAAGACCTGTTCATCAACTTGCATGGCAACTTGCCTTGTCCAACTTCAACACGTGTCAAACTCTGAATGGACTCAATAGGGCTTAGTACATAATAGACGTCTGTGGCATTTAATGCAATACAGCACGTACAACTGTTCATGCCATCCGTTCTACTATTCATGCCATCCGATCAACAGTAGCTTACACTTTATGGTCCCCTTGTAGTAGTATAAAAGGAAGACTCATGTTGAGTTCTTCCTAACAACAACAAGAACACAATCACGACGACAGTTAAAATCAACAAATAAGAACACATAGCTTATGCACATTTAGAGTCATATCTGTTTAAAAGCTTTGCATACTCACTGTTCTTAAATCTGTTCTTGATATATATATATATTCAGTAAACTTTGAGATATTATTTCCTGTTCACTGTTTATTTATATTATGTTCTAAATCTATCAATCATATCTGTTAGTTATTCAAATACGCTTCCGCATCAAACATAAATTCAAACTAATAGATCAGACAATCTTGTATAAGCAAAACAGGAATCAACAATATTGATCATTCCTAACTTACCCACCAAGAAATTGAATCTTTTTCTCGTCTAAAGCTTTGGTGAATAAGTCCGCGAGTTGGTATTTTATGGGCACGAAATGCATCTCGATTGTACCGTATTCAACATGATGTTTCAAGAAATGGTATCTTATATCGATATGCTTGGTTTTTGAGTGTTGCACAGGATTGGCAGAGATAGCAATGGAACTTTTGGAATCACAGAAGATGGGTATTTTGAATAGGATGTGGCCGTAGTCTTTCAGCTGAGTCTTCATCCATAGAACCTGAGAACAACAGCTTGCAGCAGCAACGTATTCAGCTTCTGCAGTGGATGTTGAGTCACAATTTTGCTTCTTGGAGGTCCAACTGACTAGTTTACCACCTAGGAATTGACAACTCCTAGAGGTACTTTTTCTGTCGAGCATGCATCCTCCATAGTCTGAATCTGTATAAGCTTTAAGACTAAAACCAGAGTTTTGTGGATACCAGAGACCAAGATTTTTGGTCCCCTTTAGATATCTAAAGATTCTTTTCACAGCATCATAGTGTGATTTTTTTGGATTAGCTTGATAACGTGCACAAAGACATGTGGCATGCATAATGTCAGGTCTGCTTGCCGTTAAGTATAACAGAGATCCAATCATGCCTCTGTAGAGAGTGCATTCTATAGAGATGCCATCTGGATCTAAGGATAACTTATTTCCAGTGGCCATTGGAGTTTTCATTGCAGAGGTATCAGAGAGGCTATACTTGAAAAGAATGTCAGAGACATATTTGGCCTGATTTATAAAAATTCCCTCTGATGTTTGTTTGACTTGGAGTCCGAGGAAGAATGTTAGTTCTCCCATCATACTCATTTCAAACTCACTCTGCATGAGTTTTTCAAAACTTTTGCACTCTTCTGTGTTAGAAGACCCAAAAATTATGTCGTCCACATAGATTTGTACAAGCATTATTTCACTGTTTTTACGTTTATAGAATAAGGTAGTATCTGTTGTACCTCTGTCGTAGCCATTGACTAGAAGAAAGGTAGAAAGTCGTTCGTACCATGCTCTTGGAGCCTGTTTCAGTCCGTACAGAGCCTTTTCAATGTAGTATACATGCCTTGGGAACTTTGAGATTTCAAACCCTGGTGGCTAATTTACGTAAACCTCTTCTTGGATTTCACCGTTGAGAAAAGCTGATTTTACGTCCATCTGATAGACTTTAAAACCTCTGTGGGCTGCGAAGGCTAAGAATATTCTTATTGCTTCGAGCCGTGCGACAGGAGCAAAAGTCTCATCGTAATCTATGGCTTCTTCTTGTCTATAACCCTTGGCCACCAATCGTGCTTTGTTTCTGATGACCACTCCATCTTCATCCTTCTTATTTATGTAGACCCACTTAGTCCCAATGGCCTGTTTCCCTCGTGGCAGAGGTACTAAAGTCCATACTCTGTTACGCTCAAACTGCAGAAGTTCTTCTTGCATGGCGTCTACCCAGTTTGGGTCATCTAGTGCTTCAAAAATCTTCTTTGGTTCTATCACACTAATAAAATTTGTAAAGAAACAAAAATTAGCAGTAGCAGACCTGGTTTTTACTGAGTCAGAAGGTTCTCCAATTATTTGGCTTGGAGGATGGATTTTTGTGCACTGAGTGGTGCATGGAAGATGGTCATCAATGTCATCGAACCTTTCTTCAGAAGCTTCTTGTGGATCTTTTTCTTGTATAGCCTCTGTCGTTCTTCTTACCTTGGTAGAAGATTCTACCATTTGTGAAATGATTGGTATGAGTGGTGGTGGAGTTTGTTCCTCTGAGGACCTATAGTCTTGGTCCTCAATTTCCTCTGTAATTGGTTCTTCTGTGGATTGTGGAGTTTGTTTTTCAGCAGCTTCTGTGGTCGTTTTTCTTGATGTTTCATCTTCTGTATTTTCTTCTTCGGCATTTGCATCTGTAGTATTTATAGAAGAAGATGAAGCATTATTTGGACCAGTTAGAGTCATACCTGTAGGATTTTGTCCAACAGAGGATGGTTCTTCAGAAACTCTGATGGTTCCAACAGAAGGATCAATGTCATCGTGGAACATCTCTAAAAATAGAAGATTCAAGTCTTCTTTCGTTTGCGAGATGCCAGAGGTTTCTCTTTTAAGTTCGAGTTCTGGACTGATTTGCTCATAAGTCATCTGGAATGAATCATCAAAAGAAACATTGATACTTTCTACTATTTTGCGAGATCTTGAAAGGTATACTCTGTAGGCTTTGGAAGTGGCAGAGTATCCAATGAATTTTCCTTCGTTAGCTTTTACTTAAAACTTTCCTCTAGAATCTCTGTCGTTTAAAACAAAGCATTTACATCCAAACACATGAAAAAACTTGATGTTTGGCCGCCTTTTGTTGATCAGTTCGTAAGGAGTCTTGATGTGTCTTTTCACAATGGTTGACCGATTCTGTGTGTAACAAGCGGTAGAAATTGCTTCTGCCCAAAAGTTCATCGGTAATCCGTATGCTGATAGCATAGTTCTTGCGGCCTCCACGAGCGTTCGATTCTTCCTTTCGACTACGCCATTCTGCTGTGGAGTGCGTGCGGCAGAGAAGTTCTGTGATATTCCTTGTGTAGAAAGATAGGCTTCAATGACAGAGTTTTTAAATTCTGTGCCATTGTCACTTCATAACTTCTGTATTCTGCATTCATAAAGAACTAGGATTCTTTTCATTAGATTAATCAAGATAATTGGAACATTCGATTTCTTTCGAATAAATTCAACCCATGTGAAACGCGAGTACTCATCAATTAAGACAAGTATGTATTTCTTGCCACCTAGGCTCTGTATGGCAATGGGACCGCAGAGGTCGACATGAAGCATGTACAGAGGCCTAGTGCAAGACACATCTGTTTTGCCTCTGTGGGAAGCTCTTCTGAGTTTTCCCATTTCACAGGCAGAACATAAGTGATCCTTATTAAATTTAACATTAGGCAAACCTTTAACTAGTTCGAGTTTGACCAGTTTATCGAAGGTGTGAAAGTTCAAGTGACAGAACCTGTTATGCCATAACCAGGCTTCTTTACTTTCGCAAGCTACAAGGCAAACTTTGTCCTTGGTTGTTGAACAAAAGTTCATTAGATACAGATCACCTTTTCTTTCGGCTCGTAGAAGTTCCATTCCTGTGTCTTCACTTTGCAGAGAGCAGAAAGATCTTTTGAACAAGACATCAAATCCTGTATCACAGAGTTGACTTACACTGAGTAGGTTGTGTTTAAGGCCACTCACATATGCAATTTGTATACAGAGACGTTTTCCTTCTGTATGACTCCATAGCCTTTGATGTGTCCCTTTTTGTTGTCTCCAAAAGTTACAAATCCACCATTGTGTGTTTCTTTGTACGTGGATAGTAAACTTCTGTTGCCAGTCATGTGCCTTGAGCATCCGGAGTCAAGATAGCAAATTGGCACACACCGCTTCTGTAAGACAATCACAGAGACTTAGGTACCCATA
The DNA here is from genome assembly GCA_033807775.1 of Saussurea involucrata. Taxonomy (NCBI): domain Eukaryota; kingdom Viridiplantae; phylum Streptophyta; class Magnoliopsida; order Asterales; family Asteraceae; genus Saussurea; species Saussurea involucrata. Next base: position 94,026,367 of record CM066314.1, read on the forward strand.
TCCATATGGGTCCAATATTGTTAGAATTTTTTAAGTTTGCCTTAGCATTCTAGAAATACATTTTATCTTTTGTAGAAAGATCAGATTGTTTCTCTCTGGGTTTTGACTTTGGAGTTTGAATTTTAGTGGAGAGTAAGCAATCTGGACTTGAGAAGTGATTTTTCAATTTGAACATAAGATCAAAACAATGACAGTATTTAATATGAGACGTGATTTGTTTGAACTTTTCATTGAATTCATTGAACTGAGCCACAGAGGCATTACATTCTTTCTTAACATTTGATTTCTTATTACAAGAAGATCTATGAATACTAGAATGTTGTTTGCAAAAATCTTGTTTAGGTCCTGCCTTCTGTGAGTCTCTTCTGTGGTGAACGTATGTCTTCACTGTCACAGAGGAAAGATATCTGTTAGCTTCAGGCCTTAAAGGTTTTGAAAATTTTGAGCTTTTAGGATTTTCAGAGGCCTTTTTCAAATTATCAAGCTCTGTAGAGGTTTTGACCTGTATACACATTTTGAGAAAAATCTGGACAGATAGGTATCTCTGTGATTTTCTCTTTTGGAGAAATTGTTCTGTTAAGAACCTCAGAGGAGAATTTAACATCCTTTGTGTCACAGTGAATTATCCCTGATTTATAATCAGTCTCTGAGTCGTCAGAAGATGAATCGTCCTCATATACAGATGTTGAGTCATCTCCTTCGACAGAGGCTGGATTTTCTGAGCATGTATCGTACGAGTTTTCTTCCTCTGTAGAAAAACTTTCATAGATGGCAGAGGTTTCAGATGAGATCTCTTCAGCGAGAATTTTATCTATAGAATATGTACAGAGATTTTCTAAAACATTTGATTTCAAAACGTCCAAAATTTCTTTTTCAATTGATCTTTTAAGTTTTTCTTCTGAAAAGATGGGTTTAAACTCATGAGCTTTTGCAGGTAATTTCTTTTTGACATCTATCATACAGACAAAAGCGACCTGTGTTTGAGTCTCTGGTTTACCAAACTTAAAGATACCAATCTGATCTTGTGTATTCAGATATTTCTTTGGTTTGATTCCTCTATTGACAGAGGTTGAAGATGATGAATCTGTGTTTTCAAACCACACATTGATCATCTTCGTATGTTTCCTCAAGTGAGGTTCTTCAGAGATTTTAACCCTTTTACTTACAGAGAGTAAGTTTGGAAAAATTGGTTTATTTGTTTTTCCTATCACAAACAGAGAAGACAGAGGTTTGAGTCTTTTGCCTTCAACACCTAGAGTAATATCATCGTACCCTATACCGCGTCTTCCTATTTGTGAGTTTACTTTCTCATACACCTTCTGTGCATCTTTATAGTTTTTAAGTAAAACTTCTCTTCTGAGTAGATCTTGCCAAAGTACTTCTCTCTCTTTTTGAAAGTATTCTTTGAGAGCTCTTATGTTAGTTGTTTCACTCCTAGAAACTGAAAGCTCTTTTGTTTTGATTTTTAAAGCAGAGGTTAATTCAGAAATTTGCCTTTTTAAAGGATCTATATTATTTCTCCAATATTTTTCTACTCTTTCCTTTTCTTCAAAAATGTTGGCTTTTTCTTGAGTGAGAAGCCTTACTTCTCTCTCATTAAAAGTGAGTTCTTTTTGAATGCTTTTATTTATCTCTTTTAGTTCAATCAGTTCAATGTTAAGTTTAATTGAATCATTATCTACTGATTTAGTACAAGAGGTAGAGTTTGAAATGGATACCTCATTGTTAGTGTCGGAGTCGACTTCTGTCATGCCACAGAACAGGGCATTGGTGGTGAATTCATCATCAGAGGTAGAGTCTGACTCGAAGTCCTCCTTGTTTGCTTCAGAATGCCCTTTGTTCGCCATTAGGGATTTTTGCGCATAATATTCAGCCTTCTTTTTGTAAAAAGCTGAGTCCTTCTGTGGGCGATTTTGTCTACTTCTGCATTCTTTTGCGAAATGGCCTGGCTTGCCGCAGTTGAAACAACTTTGGGAAGTGTTTCCAGATCGATCGTCGGACTTCTGTTGTTCTCCACCTTTCTTTATTCGGCATTCGTTTGCGTAATGACCAGGCTTACCACATTTGTAGCATTCTTGTATGTGGCCTACCTTGTCATCTGACCTCTGTCGGTCATTTTCTCTGTAGTTTCTGTCATTCGACCTCTGTTGGTCACTTCTGTAGTCTGACCTTTGTCGGTCACTTGATTCTTCTCTTCTTCCATCATCTCTTCTATCTCTCTGGTTGTCTCTGCTATATTTGTCATTTCCAAAATTTCTTTGGTTACCTTTGAACTCTCTTGTCAATAGAGCCAATGATTTAGCTAATGACGCGAGAGTTATTTCTTCATCTATCAGCTTGTCTTCTTAGCTATCAACCATTACCATTTTCTTCTTCTCCTTTTTCTTCTCCTCTGTTGCTCTCTCATTTCTCGGCCTTTCTTTAGCCTCTGTCGATTTACTAACCAATGCGTATGGTGCAATGGTTAGTGTTTTAGCCTGTGCTATTTGAGGCTCTTGTGCAGCTAGTGTTCCATAGAGATCAGAGAGTGTCCATGGGTCTAGATCTTGGTTTGTTTGTAAAGACATAGATAATTGAAGTCACTCATCATTTAGGCTCTTTAGAAACATGACGTTATTTTCTTCCGAGGTTTTGTGAATGCCAGACTTTCTGCATTTGTTTATGAGAGAGTTGAACCTGTCGTACGTCGTTTGCAGAGATTCTGTTGCAGATGCTCTGAATGCATGATATTCATTTATGTACTATGCCCTTCGGTTCTTCTGTGTTTTAGCACCCCCTTCCAATTGTCTTTCTAATTCTTTCCAAAGATCGTGCGCAGTTTCGCATGCATCTAAGGATTGAAAAAGTTCATTGGGGATAACCATTATCAAGATTCTTTTTGTTTTCTGTGCAACTTCATCTTCTGCCTTATCTTCATTTGACCATTCTTCTTTTCGCTTCGGTTTTTGATGTTCAGGGATTTCAGGAGATTCAGCAGTAGCTGGTACACGTGGTACTATTATCATGGGAACAGTAGGAAGGTTGTAAAGATATTGTACTAGATTTTTTTCAGTACCCTCAAAGAAATGAACCATTCTTATTTTCCATTGAGGATACTCATCTCGTAGGAGAGTAGGAGGCTTGGTGAGTGAACCAGCAGTAAAGAAGTTGTTTGTATTTGTCATTGTTAAGGTTCTGAAAAGATAGAATGATTAAAGAGTATGAGTCTGATGATCTGGAAAGTTTTCTGGGTTTGAACAGTTCCCAGAGTACACTTTAATGGAGGTTTAATCTAGAAATGAGGAATAGGTTAAAAGAGGAATGATGTCTATCACCAATCTTGTAATAAAGAGGATCACTTGATATTGAAAATCAAGCTTTGCTCTGATACCAATTGTTGGTTCCCGTTTTGCTTATACAAGATTGTCAGATCTATTAGTTCGAGTTTATGTTTGATGCGGAAGCGTATTTGAAGAACTAACAGATATGTTTGATAGATTTAGAACACAATATAAATAAACAGTGAACAGGAAATAATATCTCAAAGTTTACTGAATATATATATATATCAAGAACAGATTTAAGAACAATGAGTAAGCAAAGCTTTAAAACAGATATGACTCTTAAAGTGTTTAAGCTGTGTGTTCTTGTGATGTTTTTCTCTCTTGTTTTCTGTTTTTATATTTCTTGATTCTTTATTAGGAAGAACTCAACATGAGTCTTCCTTTTATACTACTCAAAGGGGACCATAAAGCATGAGCTACTATTCAGAACGGGCGGTATGAATAGTTGGAAGGATGGCATGAACAGTTGGATGTGTTGTATTGCATTTAATGCAGCAGACGTCTATTATGTACTAAGCCCTATTGGGTCCACTCAGATTTTGACACGTTGAAGTTGGACAGGGTACGTTGCCATGCAAGTTGATGAACAGGTCCAGGAATAGTAGCAAGATATTATAAATATCTTTGAAGTCTTTGTTGAAGACCGCTGAGGCTCTGTGAAGTGCCACAGAGGTTCTACGGTTTGGTCCTTAGAAGAGCAGTCTTCACCGGATTCCGAGTCTTTGGTCTTCTTTGCGCGTATTACAGAGCTTCTGTAGGACGCCTCTTTAGCTTCTGTAGCTTCTCGACCTTGATCTCTCGGTAAGTTCGGCAGAGTCTCTGTAAGAGGCTTTCTTCACTTAGCCTATTTTTCACTACTTCTAAATACTTCTATGATTAGGAAGATTGAAGCTAACATTCTTGCCTTTTCCTAAGTGAGAAGTCTGGCTTCTCTCTCAAAGAAGGCAAGATTTTTCTTAACATCTGCACAAGTCTTTTCAAGTTCTTTGTAATCTTCTGTTAGTTTAAGCAGATTTACTTCTATTTCATTTGAGAGAGAGTCAGGAGTGGATACCTCACTATCAGAGTCGGAAGTGCTGACTTCTGCCATCCCACAGAACAGGGCATTCTTCTTCTCTTCCTCATCAGAGGATTCATCAGACACCAAGTTTTCCTGTTCAACCGTGAGTGATTTTTGAGCATAGTACTCTGGCTTCTTTTTGTTAAAGGCAGAGTCTCCCTAGGGTCTGTTGGGCTTGCTTCTGCTGTAAGCTGTGTAGTGGCCTGGCTTGCCATAGTTGAAGCACCCTGAGTTCTGTGGTGTATTGCCAACTCTGTCGTTCTGCCTCTGTTGGTGATCTCCACCTCTCTTCTGTTCATGGCTTCTGTCATGCGAATCTTCTCTCCCTTGGTTCCTCTGCTCATATCCATGTGGTGGCCCATGGTTCTGGTACTTGCCACCTATGTCATCTCTCTCATCTCTTTCATACTCTGACTTCCTTCTGTATCCTCTGTTCCTGAACTCTTTTGTCAGTAAAGCTAATGATTTAGCTATAGAGGCCATCTTTGCCTCTTCCTCGTCCACCAGCTCCTCTTCATTACTATCAATCACCAGAACCTTCTTCTTCATCTTCTATTTCTCCTCCAGCGTCTTTTCTTTCTTGGGCTTTTCTTGCACCTCTGTAGCTTTGCCTACAATTGCCAGAGGTTCACCCATCTGGGCTTTCGTCTGGGCTATTTGGCTTTCTTGTGCAACCAAGGTGCCATAGAGGCCTGAGAGGGTCCAAGTATCCAGATCTTGATTTGTTTGCAGAGACATGGATAGTCGAAGCCATTCATCATTTAGGCTCTTGAGGAACATGACATTGTTTTCCTCAGAGGTTCTGTGGATCCCAAATTTCTTGCACTTATTTATCAAGGAGTTGAACCTGTCATAAGTGTTCTGTAAAGTTTCCGAAGGCAGAACTTTGAATGCGTAGTACTCGTTTATACACTGAGCCCTTCTATTCTTCTGGGTTTTGGCTCCACCTTCTAGCTGCTTCTCCAGCTCTCTCCACAGATCATAGGCAGTTTCACAAGCACCCAAGGATTGAAAGAGGTCGTTGGGTATGGCCATTATCAGAAGTCGCTTTGCCTTCTTTGCCCATTCATATTTTTCCCAATCCCGTGGGGACCACTTATCTATGTCTTTTGGTTTATCATACTCTCCAACCTCTGGTGTGGTTTCAGTAGCGGGTACTCTAGGTATTGTAACCATGAGTACATATGGTGGATTGTAGAGATAAGTGATTAATTCTTTGTCAACTCCTTCAGAGAAGTGGATCATACGGATTTTCCACTGAGGTTACTCATCTCTGAGAAGAGTTGGAGGCTTGGTCAAGGAACCTGCAGTAAAGAAGTTTGCTGCATTCGCCATTTTTAGGTAGTTTTACAAGAAACAGAAAACATAGGGTGAAGAAAAAGTCTTCAGATGATGGGATTGACTTGAAGTATGAGCTTAAACTCGAACAAAGCACTATCTGGAATGATTTTAACAAGAAGTCAGTAACTATTAAACTGTTAAAGTCGAACTGGTCGAGAAAAACAGAAAAACAGAGTATGTTTTGAAGCTTTAAGAGTAAAGGTCAAAATCAATCCATAAATCTACCAAAATGAGTCGAGATTATTGCAGAGTGGATCCTTTGATATTGAGAATCAAAGTTTGCTCTCATACCAATTATTGATCCCACTTTAGACTCACCAATGATATATCAACAACAAACGATTCAAGGCAGAGTATAAAACTGTGTAAGTGCGAAAGCGGTTTTACGAACAGTTTGAGTTGAATGTATGGTAGACTACAACAAAATAGAAGAGTAAAAGCTGTAAATAACAAGGTTTTAGCTCAATGATTCATCTCTATTTGATTCTACAAGATTACACCATGAACACCGTGAAGTATGTGTATTACAGATACATGCTCTAAACTGGTGTATGTGACCTCTCTGAAGATGACACGTGGAAAGTGAAGGATCACGCCTTGTATTATTGATCTTCAGGATCTTCGTACATCAGAGTCACGTGAGGGGAACGCCTGTCCTTGTCTTTGTCTTCAAATATCTTCAATTTCAGTTCTTCATAACACAGAGGCTCTGTCAAGGGTGACAAAGGCTCTGTGACCTTATCCTCTGATGATCATCTGATTGATGATAAGTGAAGGTCAATCGTAGCTCTGTGCTCTTGGTGTTCGGCAGAGGCTTCTGCCAGGGTTCTTCCTTAGCCTTATTTTCAATACTTTTCTACTAACAGAAGTTGGAGCTAACAAAGTCTACTAGTGAACTGATGCGGATATTAGCGAAGCCAAGTGTTAGAGCATTATTGTATTCAAGATTTATTGTTAAAGTCTTGTAATGGTCAAACAATGTAAAAGTCAAAGATAGTCAAAGTCAAAGTAGCTTTAATTGAAAAGTCAAAGTAGATTAGATTTAATGCTTTGTAATCCTAGGTATAAATAGGATTAGTTAGCTTAGATGTCAAGTGAAAAGAAAGCAATTCATTAGTGATCTTAATTGTAATATTCTAGAGAGAGAAGTGAGAGCATTCTAGAGAGAGAAAGTGCATCATTCTTATGTAAATCTCTATTATGTTCAAGATTAATGGATGATTTGATGATTAACTAATAGAAACTGGTTTATCAATTGGTATCAGAGCTTTGGGAGATTGAATTGTGTGCAAATTCGTCCAATTTCTTGAAGATTTGAAGATTTTTTTGAAGATTTTTAAAGAAAATCTCCATTGTTGAAGAACTTGAAGAACACAAATGGGTTATGCATTTCTTGCTTGTTTTTTGTTTTGATTTTGATTGCAAAGTGTTTTTCCATTGATATAAATCAGTTTTGCATCAAAATATATACAAAAACACATCAAGAATTGATCAATTTGAAGATTTTGAATTTTTTTTGTGTTCTTGAAAAAGTGTGATGTGAAGTTTTTTAGATTGTGATTTTGCAAAACATTGATGTTTTGATTCGTTTTTGTGCAAGATCCTTTCTAAAAAGTGTTTTTAGACATGTTTCAATCATAAATTTCAAGTCTTAATGCATAAATTTCACTTTTGAAATTTTTTGATTGAATGTGTTCTTGAGGTGTTCTTGAGAATCTTCAAAGTGTTCTTGATAAAAAAATTCTAGATCTTGAATTTTGATCCATAATTTTTAATTGAGATGTTTTAAAATGTGTTTTTGATTTTGTTTGATCTTAAAATTCAGGTTTAATATTTGTGTGTTGAGTTTTATTGGTACAGGTCAACAAAGAAATTATGCAAAGAAGAAAAAGGTGCTGCACATGAGAAGTTCTCACATCAGTTTTAAAAGTCTACTATTCGCATTCACAAAGAAATCCTACTGTGTTTGAATGTGTGACGTGGCAGAAAGAGTGTGTGTTAGTGTGTGCATGGCGTGTATTAGTATGTGTACAGTGTGAGTGTACTTGGTGTGTACCTTTAAATTCATCAATTCGGAACACGAACCAAACATCCGAATTCATCAATTCGAAACAGAAACAAAGCATACGAATTCATCAATTCGGACCATTCTTGAATCCTTCAGAATTCGAACCCTTCTTGTCAAGAATTCGAATCCTACTGAGTCGAAATCATCGGAATTCGGACCACTCAAGGGATTTTCTACTTGATTTCAGTCAATTCGGAGTGTTCTTGATATTACAAGTGTTGAATTCGAACTCTTCTGCATTCGAATTCCTTGAATTCGAACCCTTCTTCATCCGAATTCATTGAATTTGAATCCTTCTTCATCCGAATTCATTGAATTCGAATCCTTCTTCATCCGAATTCATTGATTTCGGATCCAACTTCATTCGAATTCATTGATTTCGAATCCTTCTTCATCCGAATTCATTGAATTCGAATCCTTCTTCATCCGAATTCATTGAATTCGAATCCTTATACATCCGAAATCTTGTGAATTTTTTTTGATTCGACTTGTGTCAACTCATCAGTGTTAAAAAAAAAATTCCGAAATTTTTTCTATAGTGTATTTCATACACTGTAAGGGCTTTTCAAGAAAAAAAATTTATATATTATTTTTTTAAGAGTGTGCATATAATTCTAACTTCTAAGCGAAGTTTCTCTTGACGATCACTCTATTAGGTATATTTTTGTTAATATTTTTTGTGTTTCTTTTCAGATTTTCTTCAAGATGTCTACTTATACAGAAGATGGGGTTTTAAGATTGAAGCAAACTATTATAAAGGAGATACCCCCAATTGCAAAAGTTCTGGTTAAATCATCAAATGAAAGTTTGCAACAAACAATTTTGCAACAATTTATTATACCAGAAATAACTCCTAAACCACAAGTTTTTGTTAAGTCAAATAATGGAATTTTGCAACAAGTTCTTTTAACAGAAACATCTCCAATATCACAAACTCCTATTAAAGACAATGCTTCAAATTCTTCAACTCCTATTTCAAATCCTTCAGTTTCTATTTTAAATAAAGCATTGGAGGGAGAAAATGTTGATCTGAAAAGACAAATTTTAGACATTTCTTCTTCAAATGATAAACTTACTAAAAGAATATCTGATCTTGAAGTTTATATTGCAGATCTTGAAACAAAGAAAGACAACTCAAGTCTGCACGATCAAATCGAGAATCTTCAAGAGAAAGTTACAACTCTTCAAAAAGAAAATGTCGAGTTGAAGAGAAGAGAAGAAAAGAGAGTGAAGTGGACCTTAAAGTTACATACTCAATTAAAAGAAGTTCAAGATAAAGAAAAGAGTTTGGACAGTGAAAATGCCGAGCTAAAGAGAAAACTGTCTAATTTTTCTTTTGAAGAAAAGAAAGTACTTGAACTGAAATGCATAAAACTTTCAAAACAAGTTTCTGACTTTGAGAAAGTTTTATTTCTTGAAAAGGAGAAGTTGGAGAAGGAAAGGGTCGAGTATGAAAAAGAAAGGAAAAGCTTTGAAGCGAAGAATGCGAAACTGTCAAAGAAAATTTCTGATCTTCAAAAGGACTTAGAAAAAGAAAGACAAGAGCTAGATAAAGAAAGTCAAGAGCTTGAAAAGATGAAGAAAGCTGAATTTCAGGCTAGGTGCGTTAAAGACGAATTTTCTAAAGAAAGGAAGATATTTCGGCAGGAAATTCATAAATTGACAAGGAATTTGGCTGCATTATCGACTGACATCATGAAAGAGAAGAGGGTCAAGTCTAATATTCAGAAGAAGCTTGATTTGGTGACCAAGGAACGGAATGACTTATCTTACAAAGTGAAGTCATTTAACAAATCCAAATGCTATTCAGAATGTCTGATTCGTCCTTCTAATCTATTCTATGATCACTCGGTGGATAATTCTTCCAAGTATCAATATGCTGATCTTCCTTCATATAAGAAAGTCAACATGCAATGGAGAGTAAAAGGTACGTCTACTGAAAAAGGTGAGTCAAAATCCTCTGTTCCCAACAAGAACACTAATCTGAAAGCTAAATGTTTTGCTAATCCTGATTCATTCTATTCCGCAAATCATTTAATCAGGTTATCACAAAAGAATTTTTGTTGTTCTTATTGTGGTACTAATGATTTTATTAAAAATGAGAGTGTTCAATATTGGTATGGTACTTATAATTTTCCTTCCTATAGAGCTCCGCTTAACAAGCCAGGACCCAAGACACGTTGGGTACCAAAATCTACTTAATCTGTTTTTGCAGATTTAGAAGCAAAGCGTTGAATTCTCGGAAGAAGATTACTTGTACCATTAAGGGGGAGTAAAGAGGTATTGGCTTTTGAACATATCAGTTCAAAACCCGTGCTTCAACGACTATGGCTTCTGAACAATTCAGTTCAGGACCCGTACTTCAAAGACTAAGACTTCTAAACAAATCAGTTTAGAACTCACACATCTCAGGTGATTTCTTTAACTGTTACATCTTTCTGTTTCAAGGAACGTGGTAAAAGGTAACATTGGATCATATTTTGTTTCTACTGCTTTAAAAACTTGAATCTTTACAAATTTAATTCAATGAGATGAAATTTTCAATTTTCATTCAATGAATTAAATGTGTGCTAAAAGATGATTTTACAAGTATTTTTGTATTATCTGAGTTAGATTTGTTTCAACTTTCATCTCTGAAATAAATCGAAAGGTCAGCAAAACATGAATGAAATTATGCTGAATGCTCAAAGTTATGTGAATTCGGACTTATATAGAATATAATGCTCAAAAAGCCTATTTGTCAAAATGATGGATGGAAACGAAAATATGGGGGAAGCATTATGTTTTTAGAACCAAGTGATTGAGATGCATCAAATAAACAAATAACTATCATTTAGTTTGAAAGTTTGTACCTGTGGCCTTTCTGGTTTGAGAGAGTAAGTCCTAAGGGGTGCTCGACACCTAGTCCCTAAGATCAACTGGTCTGGGATCGGCTGACCCAAATCCTGCAATAGAACCAGATAGAAAGCCATGTTCTACTGGTACAAATGGGTTTAAGATATATCGATGTGGCCTTTCTGGTTTGGGAAATTAAGTTTTAAGGGGTGCTCGTCACCTAGCACCTAAGGCCAACTGGTCTGGGATATGCTAACCCAAATCCTGCTATAGAACCAGATAGAAAGTCATGTTTAACGGTGTATCTTTTTCTTACTAAACTTTTTGATCAAAAGATGCCAATGAGCACAAAATCAAAGGATGCCAATGAGCACAAAATCAAAGGATGCCAATGAGCACAAAATCAAAAGATGCCAATGAGCACAAAATCAAAAGATGCCAATGAGCACACATCTCTTGAAACTTGGGGAAAATACAAAGTCGCGATAAACCCGTAAATTTATGAAATTCTGATTTTGGACAAATAGTGTGAGTAGAGCAAAGTATTCTTATATGTTTTAGAATTGTATACACTTGATGCTAATCATATTTCGCATGCTAGCACACCAAATAGATTTAATAAAGGGGTTGAAACTGAACATTTTTAACTTGATATACAATGATGACTTGTATTTGAATCTAAACACATGCATTTGATTTCATTTGATTGCAAAATCTGTTAAATTTCATTAAGTTGAATTTCTTTTGTAAAGCTTTCAAATGATCAGATGTTAGTAGTTATAAAATGAAGTTCAATGAATTTTATTTTCCTTGTGTAAATTTGTTTTAAAATTTGTGCTACAATTTCAAATAATGTACGTTATTGAAATATATGCATACTTTCAGGGGGAGAAAACAAATTGCTCCAGAATTCTTATTTTGAGGGGGAGCAAGGTTATCCACTAAGGAGGAGATTGTTAGTAATACTAAGAGACGCGACTGAAATTGAAGAAGGTTTTCGATGATAATGATGCTCACTTTCATCGAAAAAGGGGGAGAAATGTTTAATTCAATTTCATGTCAAAGAGCTTTCAAGTCAAATATATTTCAAGTCAAAGATTCGTGAACAAAGACTGAAGATCAGGGGAAGAAGGATCATGTGAAGTCCAAATGTTGCTGAATTTGGTTATCTTAGTTCTGAGTGGTTCTCGGAATGCGCTTACACCTAAAAGTTCAACAATGTGGATGGTTTCACATCTTTCTGATCCAAACTTTAATTGTTTCTGATTCATCTTGTTCCGAATTGATGGTTTTATACAAAGATCTAAAATTCATGTTCAAGACTTGAAGACAATCTGTTGAAGATTGTATTGAAGAAAGTTGTCTTTTCAAAGAAAAAGACAAAGACTTTTCATGTTTGACTGAAGATTCTTCAAAGCTGAGTTCTTAATGAATGTCAAAGCATATAGTTCGTCGTGAACTAATGAAGATAAAGATGTTTGAAGATTATCTTAGCTTCAAAGTTTAAAGTGATCAAAGTTAAAGTTTTGAAGATCAAGAGCTGAAGACTACTGTCATATTTTTTAAATCTTGAATCCAAAGGGGGAGATTGTTAGAGCATTATTGTATTCAAGATTTATTGTTAAAGTCTTGTAATGGTCAAACAATGTAAAAGTCAAAGATAGTCAAAGTCAAAGTAGCTTTAATTGAAAAGTCAAAGTAGATTATATTTAATGCTTTGTAATCCTAGGTATAAATAGGATTAGTTAGCTTAGATGTCAAGTGAAAAGAAAGCAATTCATTAGTGATCTTAATTGTAATATTCTAGAGAGAGAAGTGAGAGCATTCTAGAGAGAGAAAGTGCATCATTCTTATGTAAATCTCTATTATGTTCAAGATTAATGGATGATTTGATGATTAACTAATAGAAACTGGTTTATCACCAACACTTGTCCTTCCCACGTGAAGTTTGATGTAGAAGACTTCAGCGAACACTAAACTTTATCATTCACTGACAAAGAATCATTCCACGATCGTTGATCATGAAGCCTCCTCTACAAGCAACTTTTGTCTTATCCCCTTGCACCCCTCCGTACGATTTTGTCAGAACGAACATCCCTTTTGTCCAGAATCGTACAACCAACTCTGCTACTACACTGTTCATCATGCGGCCACTAGGTTTTCTACTGAAGTCAAACCATGCAATCAATCAGAGGCTGCCACGTGTAAAGGTATAGCGACTTGCATTAAATGCATAAAATGTATTCAAGATTTAGTGTTTAATTGTAAATGATCAAAGCTTTGTAAAAGTCAAAGTAGAGGCTTAAAGGTCAAGGTCAAAGTCAAAGTAACTAAAGTGATAGTCAAAGTGTATAAATGGGATTTGTAAAGAGATCTTAATAGAAGTCATTGTGTAGAGGTCATTCATACGTGCATTGAGATAGAGGAGTGAGCAACATAGAGGGATGACTTCATAGAGAGAGAGTTTAGAGAGAGAAAGGGGATCTCATTCCAATCTTGTACATTTCTCTATTCTAATGAAGATCTAAGTGTATTCATCATTGTTACTTGTTTAGATCTGGGATCACAAGTGGTATCAGAGCAGAATTGAAGACATTTCTTCGATACGATCATCGGATCTCGACAATTCAAGTGAAAAAGTGCCGAATTTTGAAGAATTTGAAGATTTTGGTGTTCGATCTTCAAGTAAGTATGTTCTAATCACCTGATCTTGTACAGATCTGTTCGTTGTTCGATTCCAGATAAATTCTTATCTTCAGAATCGATCAACGTGAACAAACGGTGATTTAGAATGTTTTTGAGTTTTTCGAAAAATCTTAGATCTAGAAGATTTTGATGTGTATGGATTGATTTTAGACATTCAGATCGTTTTCAGCATTGATTACGAAGAGAGTGCAACATTCAGATCCAAAATTGATGAAGAATTGAGTGAGTTGCAATTTTCGGAAATGAACAGTGCCTATACACGCCGGAAAAACGATTTGGCCGGAATTTGCTGTTTCTCCGGAATTTGCTGTTTCTTCGGAAATGTTCGTAACTCTCGCACGATGATACTCATAACTGTCGTACGCTGAAGTGTTCATTATATTCATAACTGTCGCACGATACTAAAACTCATAACTGCCCTATAAGGCGTGTCCGACGGTTACTGTTCATTTGGTCTAGTGTTCATGTGCGCTAGTCGTTTTAGTGGCATACGACTACGACTGTTCTTTCACGCTTGTCATACAAGAGGTATACGACTTCGCCTGTTCTTTAGTGCTAGTCGTACAAGACCCATGCGACAGTTACTGTTCACCTGTGTTGTCGTACAAGACTCCTACGACAGCTATTGTTCATTGATCAAAGCCGTACAAGACATGTCCGATAGTTACTGTTCACTGGAAGTTATCGTACAAAAGATGCCAGATTACAACTTCTAGTCGCACAAATTTGAGTTGATTTTAGCCCATTTTACAACTTCTAGCGGAACCCCCGTGCTAAGTCTCGGGAGGGGGACATTTTTCTTGGAATTGAGCATAAAGCATGGATGCTACATGATGCTTCTTTCTTCGAGCAAATCCGAACCAAGCTCTTAAGCCGAATTCCTACTCAACCCGCGGTTCATTGACGGATTCTTTGTTATAAACTGTGATTGCACTCTGTTTTGTCACTCAAAACTCGCTTGTTATCTTTCTGGTGAGCTTATCGGAACGAGCTTGAGTTTCTACTTTTTGAAGATGTGCTCGTGCATCCAGTCGAGGTTATGGTGCACATCGAATTCGGTTTTTCATGGTTGAAAATTAGAAGAGTAAGAGCTTCTTTCAAGGGGGAGCCTAGACTTCATTCGAAGAAAAAGCATCGCTAAAGTTTTTCCAAGAAAATCAAGGGGGAGAGGAGCTAAAGCTTTTGAAGATTGATATGATTTTGCTTTACAAAACTTTAGGGGGAGAATGTTAGGATCAAAAATGTCCTAATTATATGAAAGTTTTGTAAAGGGCTTATGTTAGTTTGTAAAGGGCTTATGTTTGTAATGGGCTTGGGCTTAGCACTAAGTGGGCCTTGGGCTTGACAATATAATGTGTTAGGAGCTCATTTGTAGAAGGTGTGGCACAATGTAAGGAGCATAATTCTAGAGAGAAAGAGAGAGTCTTCCATGTACTAAAATGATTAACATATAATATGAGGATGACGTTTGTATCTCGATCTCTCCCTAATACTTGAATTGTTGTTGATTTATAGGATCACAAGTGATATCAGAGCCAAATCAGTCCAGATTATGCACAAATTGAAGAAATGTTTGTCAATTTTTGAAGAAAATTGAAGTTCTTTAGTTTTTGAGATTTTTCTTGAAAAATCCTCAAAGATCTTGGAATTCGTTTGTTATTTTGATTGATTTCATTACATAAATAGATATAATTTGTTGTTTAAAACGTTTTTAAATCAAATGCTTTGATTTTAAACAACAAATTTATGTGTTTGAATTTTTTTTTGTTGATTAAGGGTTTACTGTTCATCGAAGACATGTTGCAAGATGAAAATAGATTTCTTAGATTAAGTGTTTTGTAATCTGGTTAATATTCACAGATCACTTTAGTTTCTGATTTGGAACATTTTGCAATAAGTATAATCGAGAAACAACAACAAATGACAAGTTTTTGAAACAAATCTGAATTTCGATAGTTTTTGTGTTCTTCGAGAATTTTGGTTACAGATCTGAGTTTGAAATCCATTTTGGTTGAGATTTGCTTGCTAGAATCGTCTCAGATTTGTTCGGTTTCCAATTTCGATCAGTTTGCAATTTTCTGATCTGAAAAAGACTCACAATTCGACGATTCTGAAGTGTTGGAAGTTAGTTCGCCGGAAAAACGCACACTGCCGGAATCTGGAAATTTGTTGCCGAAAACTGCATATTTGGCCGGAATACTCATAACTGTCGGACGTTCTTAGTAGTCGTACACAACTTGTCCGACTTGTTCTTCCTAGTCGTACGACTTTGAGCATCATAACTGTTGTATACCACCAACTGTCGTACAACACTAACTGTCGCATAACACCAACTGTCGTACAACTCTCGGACGATTCTTTGCTGTCGGACAATTCTAGTCGCACAAACCTAGTCGAACAGGTCAGGTAGTTGGACAGAACTGGTTAGTCGCACAGAGCTAAGATTCTCGCCGGAGTTTGTTCTTGTTCAAGCCACCATTAATTCTGTTTGCACGATCGTATAATTTTTGTTCCATTCGATTTGTATTTGTTTGTGGAACACATAGAAACAAAAATCACTGAGTTTGGTCGAGATTTGAGCGAGATATAGAACCTGAAAACCAACAGATCGTGATTTTGGAGGAGATAATGAACACTACCAAAAGTTTCTGGTTTTTGTCAGTTCCAGTCCCTGTAGTTTTTAGTTAGTTTGTTAACATTTTTGGTCCTAAATCTGTTAGTTGTCGTTAGAGTCGTTAGATAAATTTAGGTTTTAACAGAATTAGGTTTTAACAGATTTAGTCCCTATAGTTTAAGTTTAGGCTTGTTACAGTTTTAGCCCCATAGTTTTAGAGTTTTAGCTTGAGTCAATTTCAGTCCCTATAGTTTTTAACTTTCATTTTCTTACGTTTTTAGTCCCTAGAATTTTAATCTTTTAGATTTTTTTCATTTTTAGTCCTTTGAGTCTTAAATTTTAGATTTTTGTCGTTTAGAAGTGCTAGTATTTTACACGTTTAGTTCTTATTTTTCGTTATTAGTATCGTATTTTGTCACTTTTAGTCCATATTTTAGTAATTTTTCAATTTTTGTTCGTTTTATCACTTTTTACCTACTTTTGCCCATAACTGATATATTTTTCTTACTTTTTGCAGGTTTGCCGATTTAAAGTCCAGTATTCCGCATTAATTTTTCGGACGAAATTTTTGAACGACAAATTTTATAATTTGTTATTCAAAATTTGATTTTGAAAATTTTTCTGACTTTAATCAATTTTGCTCTGATTATCGTGTGTGCATAATTCTACTTCTAACGAAGTATCTGACAACGATCAATTTTTAATCTTTTCAGGTAACAATGGATGATTATGAATATTATGGTTGGGATGAGTCACTTAAGGACAAAGACAATAGAATAAAGATCCAAGATCTTGAACAAAAAGAAATCAATTATAGGATAACAATTGAGAATTTGAACAAAAGATTGAGTGTGTTGGAGAACTCAACGACTATTCAAGATCTCAAAAGCAAGGATGCTGAGATCAGTAATCTAAAGAAAAAGAATAGTGAGAGCAAACTTTTTTTTAAAATATAACCTCTCAAAACATAGAATTTTTGGACAAAATCAAAGTTTTGGAAAAGAAGCTTTATTTGAGAGATCAAACCGATCAAACAATTTTCATGAACAAGCCAAGAAATGTAAACAATGTCAATAAATATTGGGGACTTGGTTATGAATGTCCAAAATATGGTGCCAAAGCTATCAAAATAGTACCGACAGTGTATAATTTCGAATGTTTAAGGTACGCCCGATATTGGCCTGATTTTGAAGTTTATTGGACTGATGAAAAGGAAACACAAAAAAGAAGAACAAAGAAAAAGAGCTTTAACAACTCATATTCAACTTCCATTTTGCTATACTAATGAGACGTTGAAGATTCTCAACAATCTAGATAAACCAGTTCCAGATAACTACTTTGACATAAATGCTACAAAGCCAGTTACTAACAATCAAGTTGTTGTAAGTAAGAAATATGTTCCTACGTTGGTTCTAGAAGGGAAAATAGATGAACTTGAGATCTCTCTTGCTGAACAAAAGATTAAATATGATTATGAAAATGATCTCCTTTCAACTATTTTCTCAACTACTTTTAAGGAAATATCTTCTTGTTACAATGACGAAGTGAAAAAGGAAACTGGTAGAATTGAACATGCTTTGATCAAAAACTTTTCTGAATCATCAAAAGCCATCTTTGATGGAAAACAAAAGATTGATCAAAAATGTCTCAAACTATCAAAGAAAGTGGTAGATCTTGAGAATATTCTTCTTTCTGAGCATACCAATTTGGAAAATGAGAAAGTCAACTTTGTAAACCAAATCAATTCATTTGAAAAGAAGTTGACAGATTTGTTAAAGACAAAAGCTGAATTAGAGATTGTGTTAGAAAACGAAAGAAAAGAATTCACTTTGAAAAACTGGTTCAATCTTGAAGAAAGCAACTTTCTTAAAGAACAAAACTGTGAGATTTCTCAAAAAGTGATGACATTAGAAAAATATTTGAAAGAAGAAAAACCTAATATAATGTCTGATTTTGAAGATTCTTTCAATCTTGAAAGAGCACAGTTTGAAATTGAGAAAGTGATTTTTGAAAATGAGAAAAATTCTTATGAAATAAGAATAATTGAGCTTTCTCAAGAGGTAGGTGAGTTAGAAAAAGAATTAGCAAAAGAAAGAAAAGAAAACCCTTTCAAAAGATGGAATTCACCTGAGTCCACCAAGGATTTTGAAGTTCACAACGCTAATTCTGATTCGAATTGTGAATTTGTGCCAAATGATCAAGTTTTTTAAACCAAGTCAAATCCAATAGATATTGATAAAGGAAAAGCTTGTGTATTTGATTTCTCAAATAAGCTTCAGGACCATACTGATTTTATCATATCTGAAGAAATACCTTCAAGTACTTTCTATGAAGGTGAATGTTCAAACACAAAGAAATCAACTTTAGAGAAAAGAAATAAGGATAACAAGTCAAAGACAACTCCTGTTCAAAGTTCTAATTCTAAATCTTCTGTTGGTTCAAATACACTCATCTACAAGCATGTGAAGATGGAATGGAGAGTTAAAGGTACAACACCTTTAAAGAATGATGTACCAAAATCATATGCTTCCACATCAAATGCCAAGAAGAACAACGCTCCGAAAGGTAAATTTTCTTCTACTAAACGTAATCCTATTCATTCTGCAAATCATCTGATTAGGTTGGCACATAAGAAAATTTGTTGTTCTTACTGTGGATCAAATGATTTTGTGCATAAAGATTATACTTGTTTTTGGTACGGTACTTACAGTATTCTTTCAAAGAGATCTACACCTAATACACCAGGACCTAAGTCCCATTGGGTACCAAAATCTACTTAATCTATTTTGCAGGTTCATCATGTGTTGTGCTGAATGTTACATATTATCACACACATGACTGAAAACAGAAGTGAAGCGGTGCAAATTTTTGAAGAGTATATGTACCATTAAGGGGGAGCAAAAAGTAATGGTTTCTAAACACGTCAGTTTAGAACCCGTACTTCAAAGAAATTGTGGTTTCTAAACACATCAGTTTAGAACCCGGACTTCAAAGAAACAATGGCTTCTAAACATATCAGTTTAGGACCCGCACTTCAACGAGTTTGACTTCTAAACACATCAGTTTAGAACTCGTATTTCATTGTTTTTAGACTTTGATTGTCAATCATGCTGATCTTGTTTTGTTAAGATTTTTTGCAGATTTTGAGGGGAAGCCTATCTGATTGTAAATCAGTCTATCATGATTTGAGGGGGAGCTTAAATGTTTAACTGTACGTTTCTTCTGAACTTAATCTGAGATTGTTTGAAAGAAGAACGACTTTCAAGCATGAAAAACGTTTTCTTAAATGTTCAAACCACTTCTCGATTCTCAAACAGATTTTATTAATTTAGAAGTGTGATTTTAAAGGTTTTTCCTATATATATATATAGATCTCGGATTGTTACATCATCATTTCTGACCGTGTGTTTCTAAAGATTAATACTTGCGTATTATCTTTTCTATACTTTCAAATATTCATACACATCGGTTCAGCTTCATATTGACTTTGTTATTACCATGTCTCAAAAAGAAACAATTTTTCGATGGTAATACTCCCGTTTGAATTTTCAAAGTTTGTTGAGCATCATATTCATTTCAGCGTAAGAACTTAAACGTTTCATTCAAAGATTGTTTATATTTGTTCATATAAACAAAATATCCAATTCTTTGATACCCTTAACCTTACATGATTATCCTTCATGAATATAATTCATTTTTGATCTGATTGATACATTGTCAGATTCTCAAACAAGTCTTTCGAATTCATTTCATTCTTTCAATATCCTTGTTGTGAGAAATCTTCAAGGATCAAAATGCTCAAATCTTCATGATATTATTCAGGAGCATACATTCTGATAACAATGTTATCAAATGCCGATATTCTTAATTGTTCAAAATAAACTGTTGAACAACACATCATTTTAGGACAAAATTTCATGGGAATCAGTGTGAGATTTTAAAAGAACTTCTATGGATCCACGTTAACCAGTGTTTCCTACACAAGAAGTTATCCTTGAGTGATTGAGGGGTGAGGGGTCGAAATCAAAGAGTGGGGGAGATTACTCATACGGTTGAGTATCTCATTGTGTTGAGGTAAAATGTAAATGAGAGTTTGGTTAGAAGTGAGCGGATTAAAAACAGAAAGAGGGTGTGAGAACAGAGTTAAAAGAATAAGAGAACTCTGCACCATCCATTTTCTGAGTCGGGCAGCCATATTACTGATTGGTTCACATTCTTTGGTGACCATCATTGAAACAAGCAACTAGCCCATGCCAACTCTTGCATTAACCCCACCAGCCACTCATTTCTTTCTTAACAAAGGAATGTTTCATTTTTCTTGGGGACGGAGCATATCATCTATCTGATCTTCACTCGGAAGGTGTGGATATTGAAAAAGAAGGAAGTTTGCCCCACCTTCGCTCTTCATTCATGCACATTGAGTCCGTGGAAAACTTGTTGATGTTTCAACAGTTTACACAATTTGAGCCTATATTATTCAAGCATATGTTGCTTTATTATTTCTACAATTGCACGTACACACAAGGAATATGTTTTCTTGTTATAACGTTCATAGAAATTTCCTTTGTGGTTTTTCGATGATTGAATGGAAGCCCTGGAGGAGTGAACATCAAAAAGCTCATTTCCAAAGTGTATTCGTTGTACTAAGTGGTTCCGTGCAACTTACAGGCATTATAACTGATTCATTCGTTGTTTCAGGGTTACCACTTTATTTTGTCTGAATTTGAAAAGATTCGGATAAATTTTTTTGGAAATGACGGATATTCAGATCAGAAGGAGGAGATTGTTAATGGTATATTCAAAGACTGTTGAAATTGAAAAGGTTTTTGATGATCATAATGCTCACAATCATCAAAAAGGGGGAGAAAATTTGAAAGTTTCAATTTCAAGATAGTGTGAAGTTTTATTGGAGTCAAGAAGCTCGAGTTAAAAAATTCAAGATGTTTCGAGATTATTCAACAAATATTCAAAGTTCTAAGATTGTTATTATTGACGATGTGAAGATACGCAGTTAAAGATATTCGAAAATCTCAAAACCCCGTTAGAGTTCAAAAGCCATTTCATGTTCAAAGACCGAAGATATATTTCAAAGCTCAAAGATGCAAAGATCTGTGCTACAACTATTCAATGATCAGTGATGTGAAGATTCAAGAAGATGAAGTTTTTGTTTGAAGACTTTGACCAACACCGCAAAGATGTGAAGTTTGCAATTCGAGACTTTGATGACTATTTGATTTTGAAGATCCTGTTGAAGATTGGATTTCGGAAGACAACGCCTACTTGAAGATTCTTCAGAGTTATTTTTCAAAGATTTATCTTCCTTCAAAGCGAAGAGGAAGACTGTTAAAAGAGCTAAAGTGTTGAAGATCTATAGATACAAAGAGCTAAAGACTATCGTCATCAATTTTTTAAATCTTGAATCCATAGGGGGAGATTGTTAGTGCATAAAATGTATTCAAGATTTAGTGTTTAATTGTAAATGATCAAAGCTTTGTAAAAGTCAAAGTAGAGGCTTAAAGGTCAAAGTCAAAGTAACTAAAGTGATAGTCAAAGTGTATAAATAGGATTTGTAAGGATATCTTAATAGAAGTCATTGTGTAGAGGTCATTCATACGTGCATTGAGATAGAGGAGTGAGCAACATAGAGGGATGACTTCCTAGAGAGAGAGTTTAGAGAGAGAAAGGGGATCTCATTCCAACCTTGTATATGTCTCAATTCTAATGAAGATCTAAGTGTATTCATCATTGTTAAAGTTTCAATTTCAAGATAAAGTGAAGTTTTATTGAAGTCAAGAAGCTCGAGTTAAAAAAGTTCAAGATGTTTCAAGATGTTTCGAGATAATTCGCCAAAGATTCAAATTCAAAGTTTGCTATTGTTGAAGAAGTGAAGATACACAGTTCAAGACATTCAAAGCCAGTTAAAGCTCAAAACCCCGTTAAAGTTCAAAAGCCATTTCATGTTCAAAGACCGAAGATATATTTCAAAGCTCAAAGATGCAAAGATCTGTGCTACAACGATTCAATGATCAGTGATGTGAAGATTCTAGAAGATGAAGTTTTTGTTTGAAGACTTTGACCAACACCGCAAAGATGTGAAGTTTGCAATTCGAGACTTTGATGACTATTTGATTTTGAAGATCCAGTTGAAGACTAAAGAAGTCAGATTGGATTTCTGAAGACAATGCTTATTCGAAGATTCTTCAGAGTTTTTTTTCAAAGATTGATCTTCCTTTAAAGCGGAGAGGGAGATTGTTCAAAGTACTTAAAGTGGTGAAGATCTGAAGATACAAAGAGCTGAAGACTATCGTTATCAATTTTTTAAATCTTGAATCCATAGGGGAAGATTGTTAGTGCATAAAAATGTATTCAAGATTTAATATGTAATTGTATTAATTGTAAAGAGTCAAATGTATTTGTCAAAGTCAAAGTAAGGGTGTTAAAGGGTCAAAGTCAAGGTATTAAGGGAGTTAGTCAAAGTGTATAAATAGGAAGTTTGTAATTGATGTAATTGTAGAAGTCAGTGTGGAGCAATACGTGTGATTAAATATAGAGAGAGGGATGACTTCCAAGAGAGAGAGTTTAGAGAGAGAAAGGGGATCTCATTCCAATCTTGTATTCCTTCTCATTTCTAATGAAGATTTCTTGAGTTCTTGATTGTTACCTGATTTAATCTGGGATCACAGCATGCAATATATAAAGGAAACCCTACTTCATTTTGAAATGCTCGACCATTTCCTCTCTCGCTGAACTACTGTGTGAAAGAAAAATTATCCTTAGTTTTTCTTAATCTCCTTTCTCACTTATTTCTTGTGCAAGAACTCTTAGTGTTCTCATAGTTTGTTTAGATTAGGTTTATTCCTTAATCTTGTTCCGCAAAAAACTGTAAATTGTTTGATACACATCAATAAACAATTTAGAAAGATAAAAATCGTGTGTTTGTATTCAACCCCTTCTACAAACTTGTATAACCCCTTTGAGACCAACAAGTGGTATTAGAGCAGTTTGTATAATCTAATAAACAAGATCTTGCTTATACTATCTCTTTTTCTCTTTCTTGCTATTCTTCATTATGGAAAACTCCACAAATACGAACTATATCGATAATGGCTCTCTTGCCAAACCCCCTAGATTTAGCAAAGATAATTTCAATCTTTATAAAAATAGGATGATTCTCTTATTGGAAGGTGTAGATCCCACTATACCTTACTATATTGAAAATGGACCATATGTTCCTTTCATTATAGACCATGCTATTCCAGCCACTGCTACTAGAGCTGCCATCCTTGAACGAATCATTCTCTGGGAAGTTAACATGTGGACTGATGAAGACAAGGCGAAGGTGGCCATCGATACTAAGGATAAATCCATCATCTCAATGGCTCTTCCTGATGAAGTCTACCACTCCATCATGAACCTGAAGAGTTCCAAAGCCATGTGGGACACTATATGTGTTCAATATGAAGGTACTACTGAAGTCCAGGATTCAAGAAAGATCAACCTGGTAAGACAGTACGAAAGTTTCATATGTGGTATGAATGAAACCCTCTCTGAAATACATCAATGGTTTAACAGTATAATCATTGATTTAAAAACTGTTGGTAAGGATTATTCTAATTTTGAGATCTTGACAAAGTTTCTGGAAAGTCTTCCTGAAAGCTGGGACAATTATTCCATGTGTCTTAAGCTCTCTAAGGATCTTAAATTCATGACCCTCTCTACCTTATTTGGCACTATGCTCAATCATGAGCAGTCGTGTCTACTTAAGAAGAATCTTGTAAAAGATTCCAAAAGCACACCTGTTGCTTTACTCTCGTCAGAGTTGGTGCCCACTCAGTATTCTACTGTCACAATCACTGAGTTGGAGTCTAACGCTGATGATCCATCAACCCTGATCCCTCAGAACTTGATGAATCGCTGGCACTCCTGACTAATTTTTTCAGGAGATTCGCCGGAAAGAGTAACTTCAGAAGAAATAACCTCTTTCCCTCACTGACAAGCCCAACTCTTCAACTCCTGTAGATAAGGCCACTGCTCCCTGGTTTAACTGTGAAAAAGTAGGACACTTTGCTAGTGAATGCAGGTCAAAGAAAGTCTTCAAACCTTCATCTACTTCCTACAAGAAATCCTCTAACCCTAGGGCTAGAGATGACAAATACCAGAAGCTGAAAGAAAAATATTAAAAGATGAAAGGCTTCAAAAAGAAAGGAAAATGTGTGATCGCTGAATATCATGACTGGGTTGCTTCTGATGAAGAATCATCTGACTCTGAAGACGATGAGGCCAATCTCTGCCTCATGGCTCAAATAGAAGAAGAGGAAGAAAATGCTGAAATTCCCTCTACTTCTACATCTACCTCTCAGGTATCAAGTTCTTTCACTGATACTTCCACTTCAGCCGATAATAACGCTGATAAGCTTCGAGCAATTGATCTATTGACTGTTGATTTATATGTTGCCATGAATGGCAAGACCAAAGGTGAAAACTGAATCTAGATTTAGCTGAACAACTTAAAAATTGTCAGCTGAAAATTCAAGAGCTTTCAAACGTAGAAAATAATCTAAAAGATCAGGTCTACTTAAATCAAATCAATAGTATTGAGCGAGAAGAAGTTATCGCTGCATTAAAGGCTCAAAAGGCTACTGTTGAAGGATGATGTAAATCCTCAACAACGATTACTGAGATAATTGGTGCTCAGATTCCCCTGAGTGACAAACGTGGTCTCGGTTATAAAGATGACGCTGTGAAACCAACCACTGATCGTTCTGTGCTTAAGTTTGGAATGTTCGTGTCATCTATCACTGACACCTCTTGGTCTCAGTGTTCGTCTGCTAAAACTCCCAACCCTGAGGAAATTTCTACCTTAATTTCTAAAGGTAAAGAAAAAGTTTTTAATCAAAAACCTCAGAAGGGTACCAATGTACCTAAGCTGAAAGTCTCAAAACCTTCAGCAACTCATCCCTCTACCTCTAAGAACAAGATCCCTGAATTCGTTCAGCGATCTACTCCTAGACTCAGAGTGAATGTAATTAGTAAGAAATCTGAAGAACTGATGGTTCCTCCAATTTCCATTGCCAAAGGTATTCTTAGTGCTGGCCCAGCCAATTTTAAAGTCTCTGCTAAGCATGCAAATGGTCCTAAAGCTAGTTTTAGCTATAGGAAATGTTATCACTGTAGACTTACCGATCATATTGCTAGTAAGTGACCCACAACCACCAAAGCTGAGAAATTAGCAAAGGTGAAGATCACTGCCCCCAAGGAAAAGAAGACCAATCCTGGTGCAAATCATGTTAAGGTGAAAACAACCACTGAGGTTAAGAAATTGACCAAAGTGAAGACTGTTTCTGAAGCTGAATCTTCAAATGATGCGAAGATTGCTGAACCTTCCACTTCTTCTACCACCACTAACAAATATGGACCCATTGTAAAATGGGTACCCAAATCAAACTAATCTTCCTTTGTTTGGATGTCCTGAAGGGTATCTGGTATCTCGATAGCGGATGCTCTAGACATATTGTAAGTTCCAGATCCGTGGAACGAACAATGATGAAATCAGTAGATGAATAACAAAGGTTATGATTTCAACTGGTCATCCAATTAGCTTTCAACATTGAGAGAGTTTTACAATATGAGTAGGAAAGCAAAATAGACAACTAGCTTGTTTCTAAGCTAAACAAAGCATTTAAATACTATGGGCCTATGGTAACAAGCCCACGGCCCGTTCACTAACAAGGCTCAAAATAAAGTATTACAAAACAAGCCCTTGAACTTCTATTCAACCAAATATTTCCCTAACAATCTCCCCCTTTGAATCGAAGTTCGAGTTTGCACCAGTTATCAACGTATCTTTGAATCGAAGTTCGAGTTCGTGCCCTAACAATCTCCCCCTTTGTACCTCGAACATTCGGATGGCGCGGCGATATTCGATGCGTTCTTCAACCACTTCTAAGGCTTTTCGAGCAGTAGTTTCATTCGGATTGGGAACATACGAGAGCCTTTGATTTTCATATTTGAAAGAGATGATTTTTCGAAGAGCATCTTAAACTTTGAAGAGCGTGCCATCGTAGAATCTGTCTACCTGACTGAAGTGAAGAAATCTCTTTTCATTCTGATCGTTGATGTAGACTATCCCAAATTCTGGTTACAGAAGCAGTGCGTTCTCGGGATACATCTTCAGTTCGGGCGCTTTCAGATTCGGCTTTAACAGGTTTACCTTCTTAGCTCTCTTCTCTATTGTCGTTTGGAATTCCGTGAGATAAGACATCATGATGGTACGGACTAGGAATCGACAAACAGCTTCGAGCGCTTTGGTTACTCGAACGGTCGGAGATTCTTGAAATCAACTTCGGAAAATATCCATTCATTTCCGTCTTCTCGTCGGACGGTGAAGAAGGGAAACATAACTTTCAGAATTCTACCTGTTTGGACGTTGAGCACTTCGGTGATCTTGTGCTTTGTTCGGACTTGGCTAACTGGCGGACACCGCTTCATTGTGTTTATGTACTGGCTTTGGTATTCTGGGTTAGAACTGTAAATACCAATGCAAAATGTAGGCTCGATAGGGCGTAACCTATAGACGAACAACCTTTTCATTGATTCCTCCAAGTGAGGAATAAATATTGTGATCTTCTCCCATCAGATTTGTTGCTGTAGAGGAGGAGGAAGATCAGAAGCTGTCGGTTGTTGTTGAGGAGATGTCGGAATATCAGCAGTTGTAGATTCGGGTCTTACAGAAGTTTCGGCGGCTTGAGCAGAGTGAACGGGAGTACCATAAAGGTTTTAAAGCAGAAACTGGTCGTAGTCAACATTATCATCTTCATCAGTAGGGAAGATCAGGTTTACCTGGAGATTTATGGCACTGGCGGCTTTTTCATACCATGCATTTTCTGTCTCCGGGTCGATCTCGGTGTCTGGATTAATCATGTTGATTGTAGACCTATCTGATGTGTCGTACGTGACCAATTCCTGTGTTGTTCCCTAAGGCTTTTCAACCATTGGGTCTTTGTCATCGGAGATGTCCATATACATTACCATCTCGATTAAAGGCAACTCGGTTTCGGGTCCGGTTTCGGTTGTAGTTGCCACAGATGAGGGTTCCTGTTGAACCACAGTAGTTTTAGGGATTATTGGAGCGGACTCAGACAAGCGTAGTCTCTTTTTCTCCCCCTCACGGTGATCAGGATCATCCTGGTCATCGTGCCGTCGCTTGTGTCCGCCAGCTTGACTTTTGCAAGTATCTTCGAGTGAAGCGACTCTATCGGACATCGTTTTAAGCGCTTGTTGAACGTCCTTAAGAGTCGTGTCGAGATGGTCCAATCTTGAGGTAACGGATGACGAGGAACATTGACCTGGGATTGTAGCACTGAAATCAGGTCTGCTTCGGTAGAGGCATCGGTATCTTGGTGTTGGAGCAACTAAGCTAGGAGCATGGTCTTCAAAGTATCCACCGAATAGATAGGCTGAACGGGAGCCGGTGGTGGTATCGGTGCAGTTTCAGGTTCGACCATCTTCTCTTTACCTATAATCAGAGTCTTCAGTTTGTCGAGCTCATTGGTGAATCGCTGCTCTATGGCCTCGCGGACAGCCTTTAGGGCACCGTCCAGATATCCCTTTGACATAATGTCTGTGAAAATAACTCCGGGATCACTTAGATTACCCGTTGAGGCATCTACCTTAGAGGTAGAGCCACCTACGTTCACGGTTGGCATAGGGGTAGCCGTGGTAGGATTTCCTTCCGATCCTCGCTTTCCGCTTAAAGGCGGAGACACTACGGAAGTTCCGACCGGGTCATGAAGAGCCTCGATTTGTAGGATCTCATCTTGTGTCTTAGCCGAAGAATGTAATATTTCAAGTGGCTCTAGACTCAATGGTGCACTGAAAGAAGTCGAGACCGGGGGCTGCTGGTCTCTATTTTCAATACCAGTACCCTCCGATTGAGAGACCGGTAGATTTTATGCTATATCCCAGTGCAAAAATGAAACATCCGTCTCTTGAGGGACGGATGAGTGGCTTTGGAGGTTGTGCAATTGATGTGGCTACCCGGATGATACTTGGTTGGATTCGCTCAGAAGCCTCTTTATCTTTACGGATGACACATGTTCTAATTGTTCAACTAATTCTCCCTCATGTCTCCTTGTATCTCCTACATCAGGCTGGGTACTAAGGATTAGAGGTGGTGTCGGTGAGTCGAAAGGGATGCCTTCGGTAAAGTCTGCGTTTGGTCTGATACTTGTAGGTATTAAGGATATCCGTATGGCATGGGTCGTATCGGACTCGGTGGAGTCAGATTCAACATCCTCCATATGTCTGGTCGATGAAGGAGGATCAGATATGTAAGGCTCGGAGTCCTGGTGAATCATCGGTCTAGATGATGTACCTGCTTCGCTCGTCGGTCGGGTGATAGGAAAGGGTTGTTGGCTTGGTCCGGCTTGGGTAGTACTGTTTCGCGTATCCAATGCACTGCCCATGCCTATTCCCCTCCCATGTATTCTCAACACACCCCGTCCGGGAGCCCCAGCTGCCCGGACTCTACCACCTCTCGTCCTAGGACCCTCACGTCCCTCAGTTCTATGTCCCTCGGGAGGTCCCTTCGGCTCTGGCTGGACCATGGGAGCAGGTAACTCTCTCCTATATTCTATCACACTTGGTGCATTGGGGTCCGCGTGTTCCAGTAGGGCTTCAGGTATGGGCATGGCTATGGCGTTGGATGGGTTCCGAATCATCATATATTGTAAATGGAAAAGAGGATATACCGGATGGTTAATGCGTCGCGGTATCCCTGGATTCGGGTCCATGTGTTGTCTGATCGCCAGTGAGAGGAAACGAGTGATTCAGTAATTTACTTCGAACCACCAATTTGTCGAATAGTTTGCACCATTTCGCGCCAGATAATCATTGCAAAGTCGACGTGTCTGTTGTAGCACACAGCATGGAATAGACCCAGGAAGTCGCCTGTGCACTGGTCTATTCCCTTCCATCTAGATGAGAGACACCTGTTCAGTATGGTGAACAGCGTGTACCAGATGGGTGCCAGATATTTGCGGTTGGATGCTGAAGGTCGATCGATAGCGTGATTCTATCCGAGTGCGCGTACTTGTGCACACAGAGTCGCGTCATTGACCGCGGGGTCGAAGCATTGATGTCCACCGGCGGTGGCCTCAGGTAGTGACAGGAGACGCCTAAAGAACTCAGGTGTGAGCGTGAATGGTTGGTTGTCGATCCGTGCCGTGATGGTCTGAGAATTGGCAGCCGTAATGACTTGGGCAGAGAGCCATACTTGATAGAGATATGGTGTAGGGACGTCGGTTGTTGCAGTGAGGGCCTCACGGAGAGGGTGGCCTAGTAGGATGTCCACGACCACACGGTGTTGCTCCCGTGGTCGGAACTCAACGACGTCCAACTGATGATTGTTGGCTTCCATCTCGATGCCATGGTCAGGGTTGACCAAAGCATTATCAGCTGCTTCGTCGATAAATTCCTCTTGAGGAGGAAATTATTCTTCGGGATTTTGTTGTTGTTCTTGATTCGCCATAGAGTATCTAAAAAAGAGCCCAAAGTTAGTTTTCAAGACAGATGAACAAGTGTCGGCGCGTACCTTTGCAGTAACTGACGGAATCTGATACAGATTGAGGACAGGCAATGAGAAAACAGGTACTGGACTGACAAACACAGGGGTGTCCGGACAAAACAATGGAAAGCAAATCTTTCCGGACAAACCATGGTATCCGGATAAAAGGTATCCGGACAACACAGTTTTCCTGATGGGAAGAATGTTTCCAGACAAAATGAGGATTCAGGACAAAATGGTTTCCGGATAACAATGGTTACCGGACAAATAGGGTACTGGACACCTCAACTATCTGGTAGTTGAACTTACCGGAAACCCTAAGGTTTCCGGACAACTAGGTTTCCGGATGTTGATTGTTACCGGACAAAATATATATATTATACAGCTTTCCGGACAAAGCATCATTAACCTGATAGTTTCCGGACACGAAGAGTGTGTCCGGACGACATCCAAAATTATCAATCGAGCAAATTACAGTCCCAAACATGTGTTAAATCATCCATGTAGTGTCGATAGAAGCAGATGAACACACAAATTGGTCTAAATCGACCTGCACTACACCGATTGGACCCGAAGTCGTAGAGACTTAAAGAGGGTTTTCGGATTATGTTAATCGACAAAATCTATGGTCGAATGGTGTGATGTAGAGCACTAGACGTACGTAATTGATGTCGAGATGGATAAACGAAGAACATACCTGATTATTAAGCAAAACGCGTGTGAGAATTGTGGATTGTGAGTTAGTCCGAACGAGAGGGAGAGTTCGAGCGGTTTGAGGGTTTTTGCGATTGTTTCTGGATAATGAGACTACGGGTTTCCGTATCCCTTTTATACAGACCCAAGAATCCGAATGGATCTACCCGGATACCCATCCGGTCCGGAAAGCTATCCGGATTGATGGGTGTCCAGAGACCTGTCCGGACACTTTGACACTTCAAAAAAAATCTTATCCTCTCTCATATTTTGTAGAAAAATGGGACTATTTGACTTTTTGAACGAACTTTCTCTCGCTCCCCCTCAAACTGAGCATGGGGTAAACTTTGCTCCCCCTCGGGGTTAGAAAAAATGTGAAGCGGAGAGACCGACACACAAAAAACTTTTATACATTTAAAGAAAAATGTTTTGTCGCTCCCCTTCAAATGCTGAACATCCAGTTAGATGCTCCCCCTCAGAATGTGCGCGTAGTGTGAAATGCACATGGGAGTATCCACACACACAAAAAACTTTTCATTAGTTAAAAAATTGTGTGTGACGCTCCCCCTAAACAGTAGAGTAAACTTACCTGATACCGGGTCGTGCTCCCCCTGAACACATGAACACTCGTGAAAGCACAGATATAAGAAAATATATTAGACGACAGTATGAAAGAAAGGAACACACGTGGAAAGAAGGAAACAAACGAAATCTACCTAATAAATACAGAGACTCGACCTAACTGTGTATCTAGGACAAGTAGAATACAAGTGCGAGAAATTGTATGCTCAATCATCAGGAGTGTAAACACCGGATGATGAGTAGACAGTTACTCGTAGATGTATGGAACTTGTAACGGGCACACAATCAGATCAAGTGTTCAGGTTTAGCATACCTAACTTGGACACCAGAGTGTTAAAGTGTTTTTCGTCCAAGGGTTTGGTAAACAGGTCTGCTAACTGATGCTCAGTATTTACAAAGTAGAGTTCGACCGTACCTCTTTCAACGTGATCCTTAATGAAATGGTACCGAACGTCGATGTGCTTGGTCTTAGTGTGTTGTACCGGGTTACTGGATATGGAAATTGCGCTCTTCGAGTCGCAGTAAATGGGCACCTTTACGTATGTGAAGCCGTAGTCCTTGAGTTGGGTGCGCATGCAGATCACTTAAGAACAGCAGCTCACGGCGGCCACGTACTCCACCTGAAACTTTCTCAGGTTGGCCTAAAAGTACTGGACTTCAACCCTGTCCCAAATGAGGTACGTCTCTCTACTCTTCTTACTCTTCTCCACTCTCCTTCTTCTTCTGCAGTTACCGCCACGGCAGCGGTCGACCCAACCGCTGATACCCAGGCTGTAACCACCACCTATTCCAAAAAGAAGAAACAATCCACTACCCCCATTGGCATCCATAAGACCAAGAAGATCTCAAAGGAGCAACCCAAGCCTTCTCAGGCTGAAGGCTCCACGTCGGTCCATGTGCAGACGACGATGGAAAGTCCCGTGGTACACTCCGCCACATCCGCTGAACCAACCACTTCCATACCCATTTCAGTGCCTCAGTGGACTGATTTTTTTTTTGGATGAGAACCCCCAATCCTCAGCGCCTCAAAGCGTTGCGAAGGCTATTTCCAGTGGATCCAACGCTGAAACTGCTACTACAACCCTCTTCACAACCTTTGCTTCTCCCTCCAATTCATTGGTCTCTTCACAATTCATCTTCCCTACTGCCTCAACAACAAACGTCATCCATCTAGATGACAGTGCTGTTGCTGACCTCCAACGGATGATTCAGCAAAACCGAGGACCTGCAGGTGTTTCTAGGTCTTCCTCGTTGTAGTTCGACATGTCCTATTACTCAGGTCATTTAGATATCCACAACTTCTCCGAACCACCTACAGGTATCCTAAACACTCCTCTCTCTGGACCCCCAACTTCTGAGCTTTCCTTTGTTCATATGTTCATTTCTATTACAGGTCCTAACTTGGGAACGATCAGCAACTCCATCAAAGAGATCGCTGAAAAGGTGGAAAGTCTCACCAACACCATCACCAACAACTCCACAGTGGTTACAAACGATGGGGAGACGCTGAAGAAAATCACCAACGTTGTCAACGACAAAGCTGAGAACGCTGACATCACCAAGCTTGATGGTGGTCTGAACACTTTGAAGCAAGCCATCATCAAAAACACTTCCACCATCTCAGCTCTCAACACCACAAACAAAAACCTCTCTTCCAACTTCTCAAACCTGTCCAGCGAAGTCACAACGCTGAAGACGGAGGTCTCAAATATTAAGGGGGAGATGACGTCCCTAAAAGGTGAGGTGAGCGGTCTCGCTCAGAAAGTCGACACCTCCAACGACTGAAGACCCATTTTGTCCCTATAGCTTATTTCCCATTTGGTAGAGGAACTAGGGTCCATACTTTATTTTGCTCAAACTAGAGAAGCTCTTCTTGCATAGCTTCAAACCAACTTGGATCATCCAGGGCCCCAGAAACACGTTTGGGTTCGATCACACTGATAAAAGTTGTAAAGAAACAAAAGTTAGCAGTGGCTGATCTTGTCTTGATTTTTTCAGAAGGATCGCCGATTATTTGGCTCTGAGGATGGCTCTTCGTCCACTTGGTCATTTTTGGGAGATGGTCATTGTGAGCATCTAGTTGAACCTCTGAGGTTGCACAAGAACAACCTCTGTAATGGATGGTACATCTGTGCTTGAACTTGGTTCTTCAGCTTGTGGAGGTATTGGAATAAGAGTTGGAATTGATTCCTCTGAGGCAGTAGAGACAGAATCCTCATTTTCCTCTGGTATTTCTTCCTCTGTAGTTGCTGGAGTTGGTATTTCTAGTGCCTCTGTAGTAGAATCCTTGCTTGTATCATCTTCTGATCGCTCCCCCTCAGCACTTGCATCTGCATGATTCACAGAAGAGGATGAAGTATTTAATGGACCAGTTAGAGATATACCTGACTCAGTCTGGTTGGTAGAAGATGTTTCTCCAGAGACTCTGATTGCTCCAGCAGAGGGATCAATATCATCATGGAACATCTCTTCAAATAGCAGATTTAGGCCTGCTTCTCTTATCTTTGAGATGCCAGAGGATTCCTTTTTCGGACCGAGTTCTGAACTGATTTGTTCAGAAGTCTTCTGAAAGGAGTCGTCAAAAAAGACATTGATACTCTCTACAATGGTTCGGGACCGCATAAGGTAAATTCTGTAGGCCTTTGAGGTGGCAGAGTACCCTATGAACTTTCCTTTGTCTGCTTTCACATCAAACTTTCCTCTAGCTTCTCAGTCGTTTAGGACAAAGCACTGGCATCCAAATACATGGAAGAACTTGAAGTTTGGTCGCCTTTTGTTGATCAAGTGGTAAGGTGTCTTGACGTGTCTCTTTACTATTGTTGATCGATTTTTGGTATAGCAAGCGGTTGATACTGCTTCTGCCCAGAAAGAGATAGGCAATCCAGATGCTGTCAGCATAGTTCTTGCATCCTCCACAAGCGTGCGGTTCTTTCATTCAACCACGCCGTTCTGTTGTGGGGTGCGTGCAGTAGAGAAGTTCTGTGATATGCCTTCTTCTGTGAGGTAAGCTTCAATGACAGAGTTTTTGAATTCTGTGCCATTGTCCCTTCTTAACTTTTAAATCCTGCACTCATACAGAACCTGGATTCTTTTCATTAGGTTTATCAGAATGTTAGGAACATCTTATTTCTTTCTGACAAATTCTACCCACGTATATCTCGAGTATTCATCAATCAACACTAGTATATATTTTTTGCCTCCTAGGCTCTGTGTAGCGATTGGACCGCAGAGGTCAACATGAAGCGTGTACAGAGGCCTAGGGCAAGACACACCAGTCTTGCCTTTATGGGAAGCTCTTTTGAGTTTACCCATTTCGCAGACAGAGCATAAATGATCTTTACTGAATTTGACATTTGGCAGACCTTTGACTAAATCAAGTTTGACAAGCTTATCTAAAGTATGAAAGTTTAAGTGGCAAAACCTGTTATGCCATAACCAGGCTTCTTCGTTCTTACAGGCAACAAGGCAGAACTTGTCTTTCTTGTTCTTGACACTAAAGTTCATGAGGTACAAATCTCCCTTACGTTCGGCTCGCAGAAGTTCGACTCCTGTATCTTCCCCTTGCAGAGAGCAAAAGGTTCTTTTGAACATGACATCGAAACCCGTATCGCAAAGTTGGCTAACACTGAGAAGATTATGCTTAAGGCCATCAACATATGCAAAATTGCATACGGTTATATTTTCCTTCTTAATGACTCCATAGCCTTTTATGTACCCCTTTTTGTTGTCGCCAAAGGTTACAGATCCTCCATCGAGTTTGTTTTTGTAAGAGGATAGTAGACCTCTATCGCCAGTCATGTGTCGCGAGCACCCGGAGTCTAGATACCAGATCGGCACATACTGCTTCTGTAACACAATTAGGGAGTTTTAGGTACCCATATCCAAATGGGTCCAGCTCTGTTAGGGGGTTTTAAGGTTGCCTTAGCATCCTTGGGTTTGGTTTTAACTTCTGATGAAGAACCAGTTTGTTTCTTCTTACACTTGAATTTAGCATTCTTTTTGGGTCTAGAGAGGAAACAATGTGGACTAGAGAAGTGTTGGCTCAATTGATGCATAAATTCAAAACAATGACAATAATGAATATGCGAAGAAATTTGCTTGAACTTTTCATTAAAAACACTGAATAGGGGTACAGAGGTTTTATTATTACATTCTACCCTAGCATTTGACTTTCTATTATAAGAAGACCTATGTAGGCTAAATTGTTGCTTGAAAATTCTCTGTGGAGAGTAGCCTTTTGTGGTCCCCTTCCTCTGTGGTGAACTTTTGCAGGTTTCACTGTCACAAAAGAGAAAGATTTGTTATTTTCAACCCACTTACCCTTCTGTTGCCAAGTTAATTTTTCTTTAAAAGGCCTTAAGGGTCTTGAAGTTTTATAACTTGTTGGATTTTGAGAAGACATTTCCTTTTGTTGTTTGTTTTTCTCAAGCTCAATAAAGGTTTTGGCTTGTATACACATGTCCAAAATGTCTGGACAGATAGAAATCCTTGTGATTTTCTACTTAGGAGGAATGGTTCTGTTAAGAACTCCAGAGGGAAGTTTAATTTCCTCTGAACCACAAGGAACTATCTCTGACTCACTTGAGTCAGTCTCAGATTCGTCAGAGGATGAATCATCCTCATATACAGAGGTTGAGTCTCTGAGATCTCTGTCGACAGAGGCTGGACTTTCTGAGCATTTGCCATACTCGCTTTCTTCCTTTTCTTTGTAACCATCAACTAAATCAGCAGAAGTAATTGTCAAGATTTTCTCAGAGAGATTTTGTTCACCAAAGGATGTACAGAGGTTTTCAAAACAATTGTTTTTGCCAATTTCCATTAGCTCATTTTCAGAAATGTTTTTCAGTTTTTCTTCTGAAGAAGCGGGCAAGATTTCAGGTGCCTCTGCAAGTAGTTTCATTTCGGAATCTATTGTGCAGACAAAGGCAACCTGTGTTTGAGTCTGGGGGTCAGCAAGCTTGAAGATTCCTATTTGATCTTGTGTTTTCAGATATTTCTTAGGTTTGGAGTCTCTTTTGACAGAGACTGAAGATGACAGATATGTGTTTTCGAACCACACATTTATCATCTTCAGAGGTTTCCTCTTGTGAGGTTCCCCAGAGACTTTTTGCCTTTTGCTAACAGAGGTTTAGTTTGGAAAACCTGGTTTTCTTGTGCTTCCAATACAAAATACAGAGGATAGGGACTTTTCTCTTTTGTTTCCAGTATAAGGATCTATATCACAGAAGCCAATTCCCCGTCTCCCTATTTGTGTATTCACCTTTTCATATACCATCTGTGCATCTTGATATTTTTTAATTAAGAGGTCTTTTCTGAGTAGGTCTTGATGAAGGACTTCTCTTTACTTTTGAAAATGGTGTTTAAGAGCAAGAATATTCATTTTGTCGCTCTCAACATCCATAAGTTCTTTAGATTTAGCTTTTAAGGCAGAGTTGAATTCTGAAATCTTTTCTTTTAAAGGGTTTAGATGTTTGTGCCAATTAGTTTCAATCTCTTCCTTTTCTTGAAATATTTTTGCCTTTTCTTGAGTGAGAAGTCTAGCTTCTCTCTCAATGAATGCAAGCCTTTTATGGACATTGTCACAAGTCTTTTTAAGGTCAGTGTATTCAATAGTTAGTTAAAGCAAATCAGCTCTTGTTTCATTAGAGGAAGAGTCAGAAGTGGATACCTCACTGTCAGTGTCGGAGGAGCTGACCTCTGCCATCCCGCAGAACAGGGCGTTCTTCTTTTCGCCTTCATCAGAGGATTCATCTGACTGCCAGTTCTCTTGCTCCACCATGAGCGACTTCTGAGCATATATTCTGCTTTCTTTTTGTAGAAAGCAGAGTCCCTTTGAGGGCGGTATGGTTTGCTCCTGCAGTCAGCAGCATAGTGGCCTGGCTTGCCACAGTTGAAACATCCCTGATTATGGGGTGCATACCCAGCTCTGTCGCCTGACCTATGTTGGTCGCCACCTCTGTCACTTTTGTCATTTGACCTCTGTTGGTCATTCGATCCTTCTTGTCCCTGATTCCTTGAATCACCACGAAAATCTCTCCCATTGCATTCATATCCTGACTTCTTCTGGTATCCTCTGTTGAACTCTCTTGTCAATAGAGCTAAAGATTTAGCTATTGAGGCCATTGTTGCCTCCTCTTATTCCACCAATTCTTCTTCCTCACTGTCAATGACTAACACCTTCTTCTTTTTCTCTTTCTTCTCTTCCACAGACTTCTCCTTCTTTGGTTTCTCCTTTGCTTCTGAGGCCTTACCAACAAGTGCAAGAGGCCCACTGGTTTAAGCTTTTGCTTGTGCAATATGATGTTCTTGGGCAGCCAGTGTTCCATAAAGATCTGACAGAGTCCAGGTGCCTATGTCCTGATTAGTTTGTAGAGACATAGACAACTGGAGCTATTCTTCATTTAGGCTCTTTAAGAACATGACGTTGATCTCTTCAGCAGTGCTGTGAATCCCGAACTTCTTACACTTGTTAATCAGAGAGTTGAATCGGTCATATGTTGACTGTAGAGATTCTGTCGGCAGAGCTTTGAAAGCATAGTATTCGTTGATGCATTGGGCTCTGCGGTTCTTCTGAGTCTTGTCCCCTCCTTCCAGTTGTTTCTCTAGTTCCTTCCATAGGTCGTAGGCTGATTCATAAGCATCTAGAGACTGAAAGAGGTCATTTGGAATGGCCATTATCAGAAGTCGCTTGGTCTTTTGAGCGATCTCATATTTCTCCCAGTCAGTAGTGGACCACTTATCCTTTGTCTTTGGTTTCTCATACTCAGCAACCTCTAGAGTATCATCTGTGGCAGGTACATGTGGTACTGTGACCATGGGAACGAAAGGAGGATTGTGGATATAGTG
Source organism: Saussurea involucrata (assembly GCA_033807775.1). Classification (NCBI taxonomy): domain Eukaryota; kingdom Viridiplantae; phylum Streptophyta; class Magnoliopsida; order Asterales; family Asteraceae; genus Saussurea; species Saussurea involucrata. The sequence goes on from CM066314.1 coordinate 94,063,999, forward strand.
AACGAGTTCTTTATCAGTACCCTCGAAAAAGTGAATCATTCGTATCTTCCATTCAGGGTACTCATCTCTGAATAGAGTGGGTGGCTTGGTTAAAGAACTAGCGGTGAAGAAGTTGTTCGTGTTCGCCATTTTGAAAGAGTTTGAAAAATACCAGAAAACAGAGTATGAACAGCAAACTTTCAGATGATGGAATGGATTTTTCTAAATGAGTTTATAAGTTTAAAACCTTGAACAATGCACAAAATGGAGAGATTTAACCAATGAAACAGGTTCTGTTAGTTTACTAAAGTCGAACTGGTCGAGAATAGCAGAAAAACAGAGGTTGTTTGAAAGATAAAGAACAGGTCAAAATCAGTCCAAGTTTCTACCGAAAAAGAGTTGAAATCATTGTCAGAGTGGATCTCTTGATATAGAAAATCAAGGAAGGCTCTGATACCAATTGTTGATCCCGATGTTACTCAACAATGATATTTTCTCTATTAGTTCGAACTGATAAGATATGCGGAAGCGTTTTTTAAAGAACTAACGAGATATTCTATGTAGAAAAACACACAAAATCAAATACGTGAAATAATAATGAACACAAGTTTAACTCAAAGATTCACTTTGTATTGATTAATCAAGAACACCAAGAACATCGAATGTATGGAAAATATCTTGCTCTCACAGGTGTGTGTGTTGTGCAAAGTTAATATAAGAGCTCAACATGAGCCATCTATTTATACTATTCTACATGGGACAAACTTTAGACAAGAAGTACTAAGGGTACAAAGACACGATCGTGGGACTGCATCAGGTACAACGTTAATGTAGTGCGCTGCAATCTGCAAAGGGTGTAACCCATCATAGGTTGACACGTGGAATGTGCAGGGCACGCCTTGTACGAACGATCTTCAGGATCTTCGTACAGCAGAGGCACGTGAGAGGCACGAACGTCCTTGTCTTGAACTTCAGAATTCTTCATTCTTCTAAGTCTTCTTACCACAGAGGCTCTGTTAAGTATGACATAGGCTCTGTGGCCTTGTCCTCTGAGAACGTCTTCTGTCGGATTCATCACATGGTGTCTTGGCAGAGGCTTTGTCGATGACTTTACACTTATCCTATTTTTCAATACTTCTTTAAACGTAGAAGTTGGAGCTAACAGCGTTGAATGTTATAAGTATAACAAACACATGACTGGAAAACAGAAGAGACGTTGTGCAGATTTTGAAGAAGAATACATGTGCTATCAAGGGGGAGCAAAAGAGATATTGGATTCTAAACATCTCAGTTTAGAACCCGTTCTTCAAAGAAATTATGACTTCTGAGTATCTCAGCTCAGGACTCGTACTTTAATGCTTTTGACTTCTAAACACATCAGTTTAGGACTCGTACTTCAAAGTTTTAGACTTCTGATCATATCAGATCAGGACTCGTTCTTCAGCGACTATGACTTCTGAATTAATCTTCAATCCTGGTAATTCAGAACTCGTTTTAATGATTAAGGATATTGTAATCCAAGTCTTGTTATTTGTACAGATTTTGTCAAAATAAAGATCTTTTGCACATGTTAACGGGGGGCTTATAAATCTTTTAAATTATTGTATCATGATTTGAGGGGAAGCTCAAATGTTTCTGAATGTAAGTATCTTCTAATCTTAATCTTCGATTGTTTGAAAGAAGAACGACTTTCAAGCATGAAAAATGGTTTTCCTAAATGTTCAAACCACGTCTCTATTCTCAAACAGATTTTATGACTTTAGAAGTGTGATTTTAAATGTTTTTCATGGAGATCTAGGATTACCGTAACATCACTTATGACCATGTGTTTCTAAAGATTACTTGTTTATTATCTTTTCTATAATTTTAAGTATTCATACACACCGGTTCAGCTTCATATTGACTTTATTATTACCGTGTCTCAAAATGAAACAATTTTTTGACGGTAATACTCCTGTTTGTATTTCAAATTTTGTTGAGCATCATACATTCATTCAGCGTCAGAACTTAAACGTTTCATTCAAAGATTGTTTATATTTGTTCATATAAACAAATTTCAATTCTTTGATACCCTATCCTTTTATGATTATCATTCAAAATATTTGATCTGATTGATACATTGTCAGATTCTCAAACAAGTCTTTCGAATTCATTTCATTCATTCAATATCCTTGTTTTGAGAATTCTTCAAAGTTCAAATGCTCAAATATTTTATCATATTATTGAGGAGCATACATTCTGATGGCAATGTTAATCAAATGTCGATATGTTTAATTGTTCAAGTTAAACTGTTGAACATCACATCATTTTTAGGACAAAATTTCATGGGATCAGTGTGTGAGCTACATTGTACTTCTATGGATTCACATAAACCAGGGTTTCCTACCCAAGAAGTTATCCTTGAGTGATTGAGGGGTGAGGGGTCTACATCAAAGAGTGGGGGAGATAACTCATCCGGTTGAGTATCTCATTGTGCTGAGGTAAAATGAAAATGAGAGTTTGGGTAGAAGTTAGCGGATTAAAAATAGAAAGAGGGTGTGAGAATAGAGTTAACAGAATAAGATAACTATGCACCAACCATTTTCTGAGGCGGGAAGCCACATTACTAATTGGTTCACATTCTTCCGTGACCATCATTGAAACATGTAGTTAGCCCATGCCAACTCTTGCATTTAACCCCACCAGCTACTCATTTCTTTCTCAACAAAGAAATGTTTCACTTTTCTTGGGGACGCAACATATAATCTATCTAATCTTCATTCGAAAGGTTTGGATATTGAAAAAGAAGGAAGTTTGCCCCACCTTCGCTCTTCATTCATGCATATTGAGTCCGTGGAAAATTATTGCTGTCTCAACAGTTTTCACGCTTTAAGCCTATTATTCAAGCATATGTTGCTTCAATTCTTTCTACACATGCACGTACACATAAGGAATACGTTTTCTTGTCATAACTTTCATAGAAATTCCTTTGTGGTTCTTCGATGATTGAATGGAAGCCCTGGGGAGTGAACATCAAAAACCTCCTCTCCAAAGTACATTCGTTGTCTAAGTGGCTCCGTGCTACTTACAGGCATTTTAACTGATTCATCCGTTGTTTTAGGGTTGCCATATTCTTTTGTCTGAATTTGAAAAGATTCGGATAAATTCTTTTGGAATTGACGGTTTATCAGATCAAAAAGGAGGAGAATGTTACTTGTGGTGAAATGATTTGTCAGAGTCAACAAGATGTTCCGAGATAATTAGAGAGAGTTTGATGTTCGAAAATGTTCAAAGATCGACATTCAAAGTTCAAAGTTCAAATAGATGAAGATACAAGGTTCAAGAATTCAATTAAAGAGTTTGAGTTCAAAGCTTCAAAGTTTTCAAAGCTTCAAAGTTCAAAGATTCAAAGTTCAAAGCTTCAATGTTCAAAGCTACAAATTTCAAAGCTGCAAAGATCTGAAATTCGCATTCAAGACTTGAAGAAAATTTGTTGACGATTATATTCATGAAGATTGACTTTTCAAAAAGAAGACGAAGACTTTTCAAGTTTGACTGAAGACTGTTCAAAGTTGAAAGTTTGAAGATTGTAAAGCAGTTTGAAGATTGTTAGAGTTTCAATGTTTTAAGCGGTCAAGGTTAAAGTTTTTGAAGATCAAGTGCTGAAGACTGTTGCTATTTTTTTAAATCTTGATTCCAAATGGGGAGAATGTTAGAGCATTATATCGTATTCAGGTTTTATCGTAAAGTCTTGTAATAGTCAAACATTGTAAAGTCAAAGTAAATGTCAAAGTAGTCAAAGTCAAAGTAGCTTAAGTAGAAAGTCAATGTAATTAGATTTAATGCTTTGTAATCCTAAGTATAAATAGTTTTAGCTTAGTTGTTAAGCAAGAAAATATGTCATAAGCAAGTCATTAGAATGATCTTAATTGTAATATCTAGAGAGAGTTTCTAGTGAGAGAATCTAGAGAGAGAAAATGTTCATTCTTATGTAATACTCTAGATTTCTCAAGATCAATGGATGACTTCATGATTACCTAATAGATCTGGTGTTAACATTACTGATGTACATTTATCGCTGAGAAATACTATGAAGAACAATGGTTACTATCAGTGATTCTGAACAGACTCAGTGTTATCACCGATGGCGAAATATTAATACATACAGATGTTCTTTGTAATTTTCACTAAGTAATTATAAGGGTCATCATCAAATCACTTAGAGAGTTTGGATCAACAATCTCCTCTTATTTGATGATGACAAAGCAACAAAAGAAAATTGATAAGTTAAAAACATATGGTTAAATTGGACTCATAGATGTGTGTCACATTTACTGTTTTCAAGGATCTTTTCTAGTACTGATGGAGTAAATAGTACTTCACTGAAATTTTCATTAATCTTCGTAAACAAGTTTACAAGGGAAGATGGAAAATTATAAGTACAAGTGAAATAAAATTACAAGTACTATAAGTTATAACTGATAAATACAAGAGGAGAATACAAAAGGTGATCTATCAGTGTTGATCCAAACCCTTCAGTGATTTGATAATGACTCTCTGAATTACATAGGGAAAATTGTAACTAAACAATATGTATTAATGTTTTGCCATCTATGAAAAATATACTAAGTCTGTTTAGTATCGTTGATGGAAACATGCGGTTTATTTTATACTTCAGCGATACATGTACATCAGTGAGCCCCGAGCCTATTCAGTCTCACTGATGATCGCTGATAGTTCTATTTGTAATTGTTTACTTATGATCCCTGAAGACAAGATTCACGACTACTGAGCTCAAAGCTGAAATCGAAGACCAAGGTGACGAACGAGTGACTAAGTCTACTAGTGGTCTGATGCGGATATCAACGAAGCCAAGACTTGTCCATTTCACGCGAAGTTTCAAGTAGAAGACTTCAGCGAATGCTGAACTTTATCATTCGCTGATAAAGATCTATTCAGCGATCGCTGATCATGAAGCCTGCTCTACAAGTAACTTTTGTTTTATCTCCTTGCATGCCTTTGTACGATTTGTCAGAAGGACATCCTTTGTCCAGGATCATACAAACCACTCTGCTAACTACATCGTTCATCATGCGGCCAAAAGGGATGTTTGCTAAAGTCAAATTCATGCAACCAATCAGACGATGTCACGTGTAAGTTGTACCGACTTGCATTTAATGCATGAAGTATAAATTGGAAACCCTACTTCATTTGTGAAGAAGCTTTTCCTCGTTGAACTACTTAGCGCAAGAAAATCTTTCCTTAGATTTTCTTATTTTCTCTCTATCTTTTCTAAGTGCAAGAAATCTGTGTGATTCTCATAGTTTGTTTAGATTAGGTTTTATACTTGATCTTATTCCGCAACAAACTGTAAATTGTTTGATCAATAAACAATTTTAAAGATCAAAATTTGTGTTTGTATTCACCCCCCTTCTACAAACTTGTATAACCCTTCGGGACCAACAAGTGGTATCATAGTAGATTGTTTAATCCTATAAACAAGATATTGCTTATACTGTCTTCCTTGCTATTTCTTCAATATGGCAAATAACACAAACACTAATAACATAGATAATGCCTCTCTTGCCAAACCACCTGGATTTAGCAAAGATAACTTTAATCTCTAGAAAAATCGAATGATGCTTTTCTTGGAAGGTGTAGATCCCACTATACCTTACTACGTTGAAAATGGACCATATGTTCCTCATGTGGTTCATGGTGTTCTTCTAGCCACAGCGACTACTCCTGTTGTTCCTGAACGAACAATCATTAGAGAAGTCTCTCAGTGGACTGAAGAAGACAAGAAGAAAGTGGCCATCGACACCAAGGCCAGATCCATCATCTGCATGGCTCTTCCTGACGAAGTCTACCATTCCATCATGAATCTAAAGAGCTCAAATGCCATGTGGGACACTATATGTGTTCAATATGAAGGTATTGCTCAAGTCCAGGACTCTAGTAATAAACCTCGTAAGGCAGTATGAAAGTTTCATTTGTGGTAAGAATGAAACTCTTTCTGAAGTTCACCAACGATTTAATTGTTTAAATATTGATTTAAAGACTGTAGGTAAGACCTATGGTAACTCTGAGATCCTGACTAAATTCTTAGAATGTCTTCCTGAAAGTTGGGACAATTACACCATGTGTCTTAAACTATCTAAGGATCTTAAATTCATGACCCTCTCTACCTTATTTGGCACTATGCTCAATCATGAGCAGTTATGTCAACATAAGAACAGTCTTGTCAAAGATTCCAAAAGCACACCTGTTGCTTTACTCTCCTCAGAGTCAGTGTCTACTCAGCGATCAACTCTCACGAACAATGAAATAGAATCTAACTATGATGGTTCACAAGAAGATGATCCTTCAAAACTTGATGAATCTCTAGCACTCTTGACAAATTCTTTCAGGAGATTTGCTAGAAAGAGTAACTTCAGAAGAACAAAACCTCTTTCCCTCACTGACAAGCCTAAATCTACTCCTGTTGATAAGGTGCCTGCTACCTGCTTTAATTGTGAAAAAGTAGGACACTTTGAAAGTGAATTCAGGTGAAAGAAAGCATTCAAACCTTCTTCATCTCACAAGAAACTCATTACTCCGAGAGTAAAGATGACAAGTACCAACGGCTCAAAGAAAAGTACGAAAAACTGAAGATCCATAAAAAGAAAGGCAAAGGCCTGATCGCTGAAGATCATGACTGGGTTGAGTCTGATGAAGAATCAGATTCAGATGAAGAAGATGGGGCCAATCTCTGTCTTATGGCCGAAATCAAAGAAGAAGAGGAAGAACAATATGAAATTCCCTCTACTTCTGCCTCTACCTCTCAGGTATTTCTCTCTCCTACTCTTTCTCCTGCTCTCCCTGAAGCTGATAAACTTTGAGCCATCGATATTTTGAATATTGATTTATATGATGCCATGAATGGCAATACCAAAGCTGAACAACTTAACATGGACCTAACTGAACAACTTAAAATTTGTCATTTGAAATTTGAAAGATCAGGTCTATGTGAATCAAGTCATAAGTATCGAGAGTGAAAAAACTATCGTTGAATTAAAAGCATAAAAAGACACTGTTGAAGGATGACATAAATCCTCAGCAAAGATCACTGAGATCATAGGTGCTCAGATCCCTTCCAAAGACAAAAGTGGTCTTGGTTACAAAGCTGACGCTGAAGAACCAACCATTAATCGTTCCATGCTTAAGTTTGGAATGTTTGTGTGTCTTTTGTCCTTGAAACTTCATCATCTCAGTGCTCTTCTTCTAAAAAAACTTCCATCCCTGAGGATAAATCTACCATAAATGCTAAACTTAAAGGTAAAGAAAAAAATTTTGGTCAAAAACCTCAGAAGGGTACCAAAGTACCACATTTGAAAACTTCTAAACATTCAGCCAATCATTCCTCTTGTTCTAAAACTAGGATCCCTGAACATGTTCAGCGATCTACTCCTAAAATCAAAGTGAATGTGATTTGCACGAAATCTGAGAACCAAAGGTTCCTCCGATATCTGATGCTAAAGGTATTCTTGGTACAGGCCCTGTCCATTTTAAACTCTCAAATAAATTTGTCTATGATCCTAAAGCTAATATTAGCTATATACAAATGTTATCACTGTGGACTTACCGGTTACATTGCTAGTAACTTCCTTATAGCCACCAAAACTGAGAAATTAGCTAAGGTGGATATCACTACCCCCAAGGCAAAGTGTTGATCCAAACCCTCGGTGATTTGATAATGACCCTCTCTTATATACTTAGTGAAAATTGTAAGTAAACAATATGTATCAGAGTTTTACTATCGTTGATAAGTACTAAGATCTCACAGTACCGCTGATAGGAACTCTCGCTCTTTAGATTAAACATTCAGCGAACACTGTTCACCATAATACTCTGAGTCTGTTCAGTCCTTATGGTGATCGCTGATAAGTTAGTTGTTTACTTATGATCTCTAAAGACAAGTTTCACGTCAACATAGGTTCTACGCTGAAGTCGAAGATCAAGCTCAAAAACCATCGACAAGTCTCGTAATGAACTGATGCGGATCAGCGAAGACTCAGATTTGTCCACTCACCGTGAAGTATCAAGTACAAGACTTCAGCTATCGCTGAACTTTATCATTCGCTGATATAGAATGATAAACCGCTGAATCAACGAAAAGCTGATCATGAAGTCCTCCGTACAAAGTACTTTTGTCTTAACCACCCTTGCACGACTCCGTACGATATGTCAGAAAAGAACCTCCTTATTGTCTGAAATCATACAACCACTCTGATACTACACTGTTCAAACATGCGGCTACTAAGGTTGTCAACAAAGGTCAATGACATGCAACCAATCAGCTGCTGCTACGTGTAAAGTGTAAACTGCCATGCATTAAATGCATGCAGTATATAAGAAGAAGAACTCACTTCATTTTGAAGTAACTTGCTAACTCTGGACAAGTTCATCCTTCTTATCTTGAGATATGTTATTATTAGTAATTTCCTTCTCCTTCTTAGTGCAAAAACTTAGTGTTCCAACTTGTTTAGATTTAGGTTTATCCTTAATTTTGTTTCGCAACAAGCTGTAAATTGTTAATGATTTATCAATAAACAATTTAGAAAGGTAAAATCTGTGTGTTTGTATTCAACCCCCCCCCCTTCTACAAACTTGTATAGCCCTTCGGGACCAATAAGTGGTATCAGAGCAGATTTGTTTAATCTCATAAACAAGATCTGATATATACTAAGATTTCCCTTCCTTCCCATTTCTGAAAATGGCTACCAACACAAACACAAACTATATTGACAATGGTTCTCTTGCAAAACCCCCTAGATTCTCCAGAGATAGTTTTAATCTATGGAAAAATAGGATGATTCTCTTCTTAGAAGGTGTAGACCCTACTATGCCTTATTATCTTGAAAACGACCCATATATTCCTGTAATAATCGATGTTGCAGTTCCAGCCGCTGAGAATAGACCTGCTATTCCAGAAAGGGTTATCGACAAGAAAGTGGCTATCGACACCAAAGCCAGATCCATACTATCCATGGTTCTTCCTGACGAAGTCTACTATTCCATCATGAACCTGAAAACCTCAAAAGCTATGTGGGACACAATCTGTGTTCTGTATGAAGGTACTTATGAACTCTAGGACTCTCGAAAGATCAACCTGGTAAGACAGTACGAAAGTTTCATTTGTGGTAAGAATGAAACTCTCTCTGAAGTTCACCAACGTTTTAACTGTTTAATAACAGATCTGAAAACTGTTGGTAAGGAATATTCTAACTTTGAAGTGCTGACAAAGTTTTTAGAATGTTTCCCTGAAAGCTGGGACAGTTATTCTATATGTCTCAAGATGTCAAAGGATCTAAGATCAATGACCCTTTATACCTTATATGGCACGATGCTGAATCATGAGCAATCAAGTCATCTTAAGAAGAATCTTGTAAAAGATTCCAAAAGCACCCCTGTTGCTTTAATCTCAGAGGAACCTTCCACTCAGCGACCCTCGGTCACTATCACTGAGTTGGAAAGTAACTCTGAAAGGTCTTCAGATGATAATGAATCTTTGGCTCTCCTCGCTAAAAAGTTCAGGAGATTCGCCAAAAAGAAAATGTTCAGAAAGAATAAACCTCTTTCCATTACTGACAAGCCAAGATCATCAACTCCTATTGATAAGGATACTGCTACTTGTTTTAATTGCGAAAAGATAGGACATTTCGCTAACGAGTGCAGGTCTAAGAAAGTTTCGAGAAACTCAGCGTTTCCCAAGAAATCCTTTATTCTCAGGAATAAAGATGACAAATATGCCAAGTTGAAAGAAAAGTATGCGAAGCTGAAAAGCTTTAAGAAGAAAGGCAAAGGCCTGATGGCTAACTATGATTGGGCTGCCTCTGATGAAGAAGAATCATCATCTGACTCTGAAGATGATGAAGCCAATCTCTGTCTTATGGCCAAGATTGAAGATGAGGAAGAAAGTTCAGACATTCCTTCCACTTCAATCTCTGCTATTCAGGTATCACCTTCCTTCTTTACAAATATTGAAAATATTGATGAAGCTGATAGTCTTCGTAAAATCGATCTCTTGACTAGAAGTTTATATGAAGCCATGAATGGCAAAACTGTAGTTGAAAATCAAAACCTTGACCTCACTGAACAGCTTAAAAACTGTCACCTTCAAATATAAAATCTTTCTAAAATTGAAGAAGATTTTAAAGATCAAGTGCACTTAAATCAGCTAGTCAAAATCGAGCGCGAAGAAGCTATCGCTGCATTAAGAGCTGAAAAGGCTACTGTTGATGGATGGTATAATTCCTCAACAAAGATCACTGAGATAATTAAGTCTCAGATTCCCCTGAGTGATAAACGTGGACTTGGTTACAAAGCTGATATTCTAGAACCAACCACTGATCGTTCCATGCTCTTATTTGGAACTTTCGTATCCTCAGTCGCTGATACTTCATCCTCTCAGTGTTCCTCTTCTAGACCGCCTATCCATGAGGAAATTTCTACCTCTTCAAAAGGTAAAGAAAAAATGGTTTATCCAAAACCTACCCCTGTCTTTAAAGATAAAGGTAAAGGAATTGATTTTAACCAAAATCCTCAGAAGGGTACCTTAGTACCTAAGCTGAATGCTTCTAAAGCTTTAGTGATTCATCCCTCTGGATCAAGGAATCAGATCTCTGGATCTACTCAGCGTGGATCTATTCAGCGATCTACTCCTAGAATCAGAGTGGATGTCTCTGGTAAGAAATCCGAAGAACTGAATGTTCCTCCCATTTCAAAAGCCAATATCTTACTTGGTACTGGTACTTCTATTTCAAAATCTAAAGCTCAGCATTCAAATGGTCCTAGAACTACTTTTAGTTATAGGAAATTTTATCACTGTGGACTTACTGATCATATTGCTAGTAAGTGCCCCACAACCACCAAAGCTGAAAAGATAGCTAAGGTGAAGATCATTGCCCCGAAGGCAAAGAAGACCACTGAGGGTAAGAAATTAACCAAAGTGAAGACTGACAAAGCTGAATCTTCAAATGCTGCGAAGATTGCTGAACTTTCCATTCCAACTACTTCCACTGACAAACGTATACACATGGTTAAGTGGGTACCCAAGAAAAAGTAATCTTCCTTTGTAATGCAGGTTAAGAAGGGTATCTGGTATCTCGATAGCAGATGCTCCAGACACATGACTCGAAAGAAAAGCCTGCTCGCTGAATACAAGGAAGAGAAGGGTCCCTCAGTGACTTTCGGTGGAAATGGAAAAGGACATACCCTAGGGTTTGGTGTACTCTCTAATGGTACAACAACCTTCAGAAGAGTCGCATATGTTGAAGGGCTGAAGCATAATCTTTTAAGCATCAGTCAGCTTTGCGACAAGGATAACAAAGTAATCTTTACTAAGGAACCCTGCTTTGTCACTGACAAAAAGGAGAAGATAGCTCTCAGCGGTTATCGTTTGGAAAATGTTTATGTAATAAACATGGACTCAACAATCACTGAGAACTCCTGTTTCTTCTCAAAAGCCTCATCTGACGTCAACTGGCTATGGCATAAGAGGCTCTCTCATCTGAATTTCAAGACACTGAACACACTTTCTTCAAAGGAGTTAGTCACTGGTCTACCTCAGCACTCATACGCCAAATAGTCTTTATGTTCAGCGTGTGAGAAAGGAAAGCAGACCAAAGCAAGCTTTAAGTCAAAGCAAATCTCCTCAGTGTCATCTCCTCTACAACTTCTCCATATGGATTTGTTTGGCCCTGTTAACAAACAATCCATCGCTGGAAAGAAATATACACTGGTCATAGTTGATGAATTCTCTCGTTATACATGGGTTATGTTTCTCCGTTCCAAGAGTGACACCCCTGAAGAACTCATCACCTTTGTTCGGAAGATGGAAACCTTGAACAACTTGACCGTTCGCTCAATAAGGAGTGATCATGGGTCTGAATTCAAAAACAGTTCTCTTGATTCCTTCTTTGAGAGTAAGCGTATTTCTCACAACTTTTCATCACTGAGAACACCGCAATAAAATGGAGTCGCTGAAAGAAGAAATAGAACAATTATTGAAGCTGCATGTTCAATGCTCAGCGATTCTCACCTGCATACTCAGTTTTGGGCAGAGGCTGTCAACACTGCTTGTTTTACGCAAAACAGGTCACTGATAGTTAAAAGATTCAATAAAACAGCCTGTGAACTTTTTCATGGGAGAAAGCCTTCAATCAGCTTTCTTCACATCTTTGGATGTCAGTGTTTCATACTGAACAACAGAGATGCCCTTGGAAAGTTTGATCCTAAGGCTGATGATGGAATCTTTCTTGGATATTCTTCAATCTCCAAAGCCTTCAGAGTCTTCAATCGAAGAAGACAAACTGTAGAAGAAACTATTCACATTACCTTTGACGAATCCCGTTCAGCGAACTCTAAACCGTCCGCTGATACTGAAGAACTGAATCAATGGATGTTTTCTCATCTTGGTGATTCAGAAGATATTCCCACTCCACATACTTGTATAGTTGAAGATGATAGTCCTACTATCATTCTAAACATGCAAAATAGTGAAGCTAAAACATAATAGGTCTCAGTTGTTCCTTTAAACACTATACCTGCTTCTGAACCAAATGTCTCAGACATTCCATCTACTTCTCACCAATCAGTGAATGAAATGACATCTGCACCCACTCCTCTCTTAGCTGATTTTCTAGAAGTAGCTGAAAACTCATCTTCAGCTCCTCCAGTTCAGGTTAAGTCAGCGTCTCACGCTCCGGCTCAGCGATGGACAGTAAATCACCCAATTGATCAAATTCTTGGTGATCCAAACGCTGGTGTTCAGACTCGACGAAGTGCAGGTAATATTTGTTTATTTGTTAACTTTATTTCTCTTACTGAACCAAAGAAAGTAGATGATGCCCTCAAAGATCCAAACTGGGTCAGCGCCATGCAAGAAGAGCTGACTGAATTCGAAAGAAACAAAGTTAGGAAACTTGTTCGAAGACCAACTAACAAAACAGTGATAGGCACTAAATGGGTCTATCGAAACAAGTTGGACGAACATGTAACTGTAACCCGCAACAAGGCTCATCTTGTTGCTCAGGGATACAGACAAGAGGAAGACATAGATTACGATGAAACATTTACTCCAGTAGCAAGACTAGAATCTATTCGTCTATTCTTAGCATACGTTGTACATAAAGACTTCAAAGTATATCAGATGGATGTTAAGTCAGCGTTTCTAAATGGAAAGCTGAATGAAGAAGTCTATGTGGAACAACCTCCAGGATTCTCAGATCCTAACGTCCAGGTTATGTTTATAAACTGGATAAGGCACTTTATGGCTTAAAGCAAGCTCCACGTGCATGGTATGACACTCTCTCTACTTATCTCCATATTGAACAATTAGAGCGTGGTAAAATCGATAAGACTCTTTTCTTCGTGAAAGTAAAAGGTCATATCATTCTTGTTCAGATATATGTTGATGACATTATATTTGGTTCTACTAACCCTGATCTTTGTACTCGTTTCGCTGATAGAATGAAAGATGAGTATAAAATGAGCATGATGGGTGAGCTAACATATTTCCTTGGTCTTCAGATAAAGAAAAATGAAAAAGGAACTTTCATTAATCAGGGAAAGTATGTTAAAGATATGCTGAAGAAATTCGATTTAACTCAGAGTTCAGCTATGAAAACCCCTATGGCACCACCACTGACTCTAGATAAGGATACTAATGGTATTCCAGTTAATGTCACGTTGTACCGTGCGATGATCGGCTCTCTTTTGTATCTTACAGCTAGCCGACCCGATATTATGTATGCAACCTGTTTGTGTGCACGATATCAAGCTGAACGTAAGATATCTCATATGACCGCTGTAAAGCGAATTTTTCGATATCTTAAGGGTACTGCGAACCTAGGTCTTTGGTATCCCAAAGACTCAGGGTTTGATCTAATCGCCTATTCAGATAGTGATTTTGCAGTTTGCAAATTGGATAGGAAAAGCACCACAGGAGGCTGTCAGCTCCTGGGTGGAAAGCTGGTAGTTGGACAAGTATAAAGCAAAACTCAGTGTCCACCTCCACAGCTGAAGATGAGTATGTAGCCGCTGGAAGCTGTTGTTCTCAGGTCCTGTGGATGAGAAATCAACTACTGGATTATGACCTACAACTCTAAAATATTCCAATCTATTGCGACAACACAAGTGCCATTGCTATAGCCAACAATCCAGTGCTTCACTCAAAGACAAAACACATCGAAATCAGGTATCATTTTATCAGAGATCATGTGATGAATGGTGATATAGAACTTCACTTTATCCCAACAGACTATCAGTTAGCTGATCTGTTCACCAAACCTCTTGATGAGACAAGATTCAACTTTCTCATCAGCGAGCTTGGAATGCTGAACTTTGAAGATTAAAATCTTCAGCGGTTCACATTTGATCAGCGATAGGATAAAATCAACTAGTATAACCTATTCTATCATCTTCTCTCTGAATAAACTTGATTCGCTGATATCAAGGTATGTTTTCTCTCTCTGACAATCGCATGTGAATGCAAGATTTCAAAACAAATTGCATCGCTGAATATCTCTTTCTTAATCAGATACTTTAAAATTTCTAAAACCAACACTGATATTTCTATTCAGTGCTTTATGTTTTCAAAAGTGTCCCCGTGTTTTTCAAAACCTCAGAGAGATCCAAGAATATGAAAGGACAGTTGTGACGTCATTGCAATGGATAAGCCCCGGCACGTTCTTTTTCTGACACACGTTTGCACGTTTCATTTACCATCCAATCAAATGCAAACACGTATCCGTGTCATGATGAAAATCTTTTCCCGCTCAAGATTTTCTCTCTCTAATCTCACTATATAAACACATTCTGGGTTTATATTTTTCCTTTACGCGAAAAACTTCTCCTCCAAGCAAGAAAGATTTACTGTTGCATTTGTGCTCTCAAGTTTTTCAAGAACTTCTTCTTCTTCAACGAACCAGGTTAATAATTCTGTTATTTACCTGTTTCTTAAACTTGTTAATGATCTTCTCATTGTTTTTACAAGATCAAACAAAAGAACTCATTCAAAAATGAAATCATTTCTTTCATGGTTTTATGAACACAACCTTTCATGTTATTCTTCAAGTTTAAACGCAAAATCTTAAACTTGTTCTTCATACGTTTTTCCATAATCCTTATTCTCAAAGGAAACTGGAAAACAAGATTTTTTTATTGGGTTTGCATTTCTTTTTCAAAACCAAGAAAAACCATAATCTTCATTAAGACATTTTTGTCTGAATGAAATGGACAAAATTCGAACCATCTTATTGGAAAATCTTTCCACATTAAGAATATTCTTATATGTTATATCTTTGGTTGAACTGATAATACAGAAATGGCATCTACTGACATTTCCACTGCTAAGAACACCACTGCTGAGAATACCACTGCTGAGGAATTGGAAATCATCAAGGCTCCTCAGGTCAAGTTCACTCTTGAAGAACTTGATTGGACAAAAACCAACAGCCTATATGCGCTTCTCGAGTTTCCTCCTCAAAAGCAAGTCACACATCTGAATGATGCTGTGAATTTCCTGAAAAACTGTTGCCTCTCTACAGCCTTGACCATAACACCTCCTACACATCAGCTATTAGTATCTCAGTTCTGGTATTTTGCCAGACACTCTCAGCTACCATCAACCAAAGACTCCTCAAAGATAATTGACTGCATCCTATGTGATACTGATTATGGCACAATAAAAATGACCCCTGCCATTATCCGCAAAGCCCTGAGCCTTCCCATCGCAACAAAAGAAAAACCTTTTGTTCCCCTCCCTGACAACAAGAAACACTCAGATAGGGAAGCCATCACTTCATTCTTTGATGCAATGGGCTATGTATGGGAAAGTGGGAGGGACAAGAAGCCTGAGAAGAAGCTGACCCTCATCAAGAAGTCAAAAATGCCCAGCGAGATGAACTTCATCTTCGCTCACTTAATAAGCTGCATGACTGCAAGGACCGGCTCCTCTAATCAAGCCGCTCAACCTCAACAAGCAATGGGATATGCATTGCTGAAAGGTCTAAGTATAGACTGGGCATCGATAATCTACGATGACCTTGTACTCAGAGTAGACTCCGCCGCTGACCGATCTCCATGGGTTCCATATCCAAGATTCATTAGCGCCGTCTTCCAAACAGGCCTGAAGGACAACTACCCAAAAGAGGGTGACCTAAAACTCTCTCAGGTAGGCCCTAAAGTACTCGACTTCAAGCCAGTGGAAAATGAGGTACGTCTCTCTACACTCTTAACTCTTCTCAACCCTACTTCTTCGAATTTTGCAGCTCCTTCAGCGGACAAACCCATCGCTGATACCCAAGTTGCAACCTCCATTCCTTCTCATAAAAGGAAACACTCATCTACCCAACTTAGTTCCAAAAGAACAAAGAAAACCAAGGAGCAACCCCAGCAATCTCATGCTGAAGACTCCTCAGCTGATCTAAAAGAGCTGAAGGAAAGTTCAGTGGTACGCTCTGCCACAGCTGAACAAGCCACCCATTCCATCCCAGCTTCAGCGTCTCTAAACGCTGAGGTTATAAACTTGGAATCTACCCAACCTCCTTCAGTCTCTCCACAGACTGAAGAAGTGATTCTCAGCGGATCCAATGCTGAACCCCGCACCCAACCACATTCTCAACCTTCGCTCCTCTCTCTACTCCATTGGACTCTAATCCAGTTGTCCCCACGAACACTGGAGCACCTGTCATTCCTCCAAAAGCTAAAGCTGATACTCTTCAAGGAATGATGGATGTAGGACCTGCAGAGATGACCATGCGTACACGCACTCTAGCCGACGACATAGAACTCTTCTCAGGACACAGAGATTTTGATGAATTCACCAATACTCTTGCAGATATACACCAACCCATATACACTGTAACTGAACCCCAAACTTCTGAGCTTTCCTCTGTTCACAAGTACTTATATGTTACAGGTCCTAATTTGGGAGACATCAACGCCTCTCTGAAGAACCTTGAGACGAAGCTGACAGGTCTCACCACTACTCTCTCTGACAACTCTTCAGCTGTAACAAACGCTGGAGAGAATCTCACAAAGCTGGCAACAGTGGTTGAAGAGAAAGCCTCCAAAGCTGACTTGGAGAAGGTTGATAAAACTCTCAGCAACTTTGCCAAAGTTCTCGCTGACATCTACACAGACTACCTCTCTATCAAAACATCAGTTCAATCCATGTCCAGCGAGGTCACAACGCTGAAGACATCGGTTGGAAAACTCGAAGGAGATATGTCTGTTGTAAAGACTGAAGTCAGTTCAGTAAAGACTGACATGAGTTATGTGAAGACTAACGTCAATTCAATAAAGACTGACGTGACTTCAATGAAGACAATGATGCAGCAGATCCTGAACAACATGACCGCCCCTGCCCCTGCACCGACGCATTTTAATACGGCGGATCGTGCTGAACTCTTCAAGATCAATCCTGCTATTACTGGCCGAGAAGACAGAGTAGCATCGATTGAAGATTATATGGGCATCCCTGGCCAAGAAGACAGGGAACCAAAACCAGCTGCTGAGTCATCCCATTCCTCCCCCACTCATCATGAGGAAGGGGGGAGAAGAACTCTGAAGACCTTCCCCATGATGAATCTATCAAGGGGGAGAAGACTGAAGACCTTACCCTTACTGAAGAGGGTGAGAAGACAAATGAAGAAACAACCGCTGGACCTCAGGGAGATGAAAACCCTGAGGGAACCGAGAAGCTTACCTCTGTATCTGAGGGGGAGCAACTCGAAGAAGATGTTGAAGAATCTGAATCTGAAGCTGAAGATGAAGAAGCCATCGACTTATCTGATGATGAACCATCCTCTTCTCCAAAGAATGATGATGATGATGATGATGATGACTCCCTTTTCGTCAAGCCTGCTCAGAGGACTACAACTCTTAAAGGGATCGTGATAAACGAACCTTCAGGGGAGCGGACCAAATCAAAGCCTTCAGCGTCTGAAGCTGACAAGGGCAAAGGAAAAGGTGTCGCTGAAGACAATGACAATCTGACTATCTCGCTTCCAAAGCCAGTTTGTCAGGTACACTCAACCCTCCTCTATCTATACACATTATCAGCTCTCCTCTCCATAAAACCTCTATACACAACCACATTCTATCTCTATCTCTATTCTACCAAAGTTCTTACTCGTACGATCGCTGTGTTTCAGCTAGTCCTCTCCCCTGTTTGAGGATATCGCTGAAGTTTCTACAACTACAACTTCACCAACAATAATCCCAGCTCCCAACGCTGAAGAAATAATCCCGGTCTTGGATTTAATCTATGAGACTGATGAACCTGAAGAACAGTTGCTCTCTCATACAAACAGACCTTCCTAGGTTCCTCAAAAACCAAGTGAAGAGGATCAGAGAAGAAGAGAAGAGATAATAAATAAGTTTGAGGCTCAGCGAATCATTCTGAAGCGTGATCAACTTTCTTCTATTCCTCCAAAGTTCATAATTTCACAAAATGAATACAAGGATCACCTCAGAGCTGAACGTCTAATCGCTGAAAGAAGGGAAGCTGAAGAAAAAGACAGAGAACTCGCCATCCAGATTTCTCAAAAATCGGTGAAAGACCCCAAGCTGAAAAGAATTCCAATCGAAGTTCAACGTCAGCTATGGGAAGACGCCAAGAAGATCGTTGAAGAAAAGAGAAATGTGTCTCAATCTACTTTAACCTGGTGCAAAGAAAAGGTACACTTCAGATATCGAACTGCCAGAATCAACAAGGTACTTATCACTGGAAGATCAACCCTCAAAGTTTCAATCGCTGAAATCGAGATATTCAGAGAGAATGGACAGTACGAAAATTTCTATGCTGAAGCCATCACGAAGTACGGTCTCTCTGAATGGTTGGAGATCAGATTAGCCATCCAGAAGTCTCAATCTAAGTACAAGGATCATTTCGAAAACCTGATAAATAAACAGATCGACTTAGTATCTTCTTGTGTGGATATTCCTCCTCCCCCTCCTCTCGTAAATCAGAAAAGAAGGGCCTCTGCAAAGAAAAAGTCTAAATCTTCAGACTCAGGTCCTCAGATACGAAACGAAACATGTATTGGTTTTTCTCTTGAGGAAGTCCTTGGTCCAGAACCTGACCTTTCTGCACTTGACACATCTCTTCCTCCTGATGAGACTTTCATCCCTGGGAAAGTCTTAAGCAAACCCTACGGGATATTCATTATTGACTGTGATGGACGAAAGCGTTTTCAACGTATCTCTAAACTTCCCATCACTCCCATCGAATAGCTGAAAGATCTCATCTACTGGTGTGACTTCAAAAACGACATTCAGGCACGGCATCTTAAACCCTTGATTTTTGAAGAAGCGCTGAACAAAAAGAATAAAGGAGTAAAGGTCCCTGACTGGATGATCCCCACATCAAAGACCCTTGATGAACTTCCCATTAAGGAAGAACCTTTATAAACTGATAGGATCGCCTTATTCTTCTACTGTATCAGTTATTCTTTTGTACTTGTAATTTATTTCGCTTGTACTTGTAATCTTTCCACTTCCTTTTGTAATCTGATTCGAAGTTTAAAGAAAGATTTCAGCGAAAGTACTTTACTCCATCAGTATAGAAAAGATCCCAGAAAACAGTAAAAGGGACAAATATTTTATGAGTTCTTTTTATCCTTGTGTTTTCATTAAATAGCAATTTTCTCTGTTGCTATATCATAATCAAATAGGGGGAGATTGTTGATCCAAACCCTCAGTGATTTGATAATGACCCTCTCTTAAATACTTAGTGAAAATTGTAAGTAAACAATATGTATCAGAGTTTTACTATCGCTGATAAGTACTAAGATCTCACAGTACCGCTGATAGGAACTCTCGCTCTTTAGATTAAACATTCAGCGAACACTGTTCACCATAATACTTTGAGTCTGTTCAGTCCGTATGGTGATTGCTGATAAGTTAGTTGTTTACTTATGATCTCTGAAGACAAGTTTCACGTCAACATAGGTTCAACGCTGAAGTCGAAGATCAAGCTCAAAAACCAGCGACAAGTCTCCTAATGAACTGATGCGGATCAGCGAAGACTCAGATTTGTCCACTCAATGTGAAGTATCAAGTACAAGACTTCAGCTATCGCTGAACTTTATCATTCGCTGATATAGAATGATAAACCGCTGAATCAACGAAAAGCTGATCATGAAGTCCTCCGTACAAAGTACTTTTGTCTTAACCACCCTTGCACGACTCCGTACGATATGTCAGAAAAGAACCTCCTTATTGTCTGAAATCGTACAACAACTCTGATACTACATTGTTCAAACATGCGGCTACTAAGGTTGTCAACAAAGGTCAATGACATGCAACCAATCAGCTGCTGCCACATGTAAAGTGTAAACTGCCATGCATTAAATGCATGCAGTATATAAGAAGAAGAACTCACTTCATTTTGAAGTAACATGCTAACTCTGGACAAGTTCATCCTTCTTATCTTGAGATAGGTTATTATGAGTGTTAGGACACTAAAGTTGTCCTTTATATTAGAATGTTTTGTAAAGCAATAGATGTGTTAAAGGGCTTATGCTTAACTGTTGTAACAAGAGATGTAGACTATAAATAGGACATGTAATGTAGTTTGTAAAAATAAGTTTCATAACTCAAGATGTAGCTTTCTAATCACATTGTGTTCTCTCTAGTTTAGATTTACTTTTCTAATAAAGTTTCTACATCTTCTTGTTACTAGTTCTTGAATTGTATGAAGATCATGACCTAACAATTAGTAATTTCATTCTCTTTCTTAGTGCAAGAAACTTAGTGTTCCAACTTGTTTAGATTTAGGTTTATCTTTAATCTTGTTTCGAACAAGCTGTAAATTGTTAATGATTTATCAATAAACAATTTAGAAAAGTAAAATCTGTATGTTTGTATTCAACCCCCCCCTTCTACAAACTTGTATAGGCCTTCGGGACCAACACAATGAAGACCATCCCTGGTGCAAATCAGGCTAAGATGAAAAATACCACTGAGGTTAAGAAATTATCCAAGGTGAATACTAACCCTGAAGCTGAATCATCAGATGCTGCGAAGAACGTTGCTCCTTGTACATCCTCTACCACTGACAAGTGTGGACCCATCGTAAAATGGGTGCCCTTCCAAACTAATCGTCCTTTGTTTGCAGGTCTCCAAGGGTATCTGGTATCTTAATAGTGGATGCTCTAGACACATAACTGAAAAGAAGAACCTGCTCACTGAATATAAGGAAGAGAAAGGTCCCTCAGTGACCTTTGGAGGAAATGGTAAAGGATATACCCGAGGGTTTGGTGTACTGTCAAATGGTACTACCACCTTCAAAAGAGTCGCATACGTTGAAGGACTGAAGCACAATCTTTTTAGCATCAGTTAGCAATGTGACAAGGACTTTAAGGTCTGCTTCACTAAGGAAGCATGTTTCTTCACTGACAAGAAAGAGAAAGTTGCTCTCAGTGGATATCGTTTAGAAAATGTTTATGTAATAAACATGGACTCAACAACCACTGAAAAAACACTTGTTTTCTCTCCAAAGCTTCTACTGATGTCAACTGTCTATGGCATAAGAGGGTCTCCCATCTCAACTGTAAGACGTTGAATACTCTTTCTTCAAAAGAGTTGGTCACTGGTCTCCCACACCACTCATACGCTAAGGAATCTCTTTGTTTAACGTGTGAAAAAGGAAAACAAACTTGTAAGTACAGGATCTTATCTTACAATCAATATAGAAAGCAGTAATTGAGAAGTTGTATGATCAAGCCCAATTGTATTCAATGATGAACAGAAATACAGATCTAAGAGAGAGAGAATCTCAAAGATTACAAAGAATGAATACAAGAATTACGAGAAAATCAATCAGTTAGCAACGTAGTGCTAACTACTATTTATACTGCAACAGAAATCTTAAAGCTACAGTACAAATAAGAAAGACTAATAAGAACATAACACGTGTCCTAATTAGTTTATAAAATACTAAGTAAAGTATCTCGTCATAAGTTCTGAACAGGTAGTTCAGAACTTCTGAATATTCTTCTGATAACGCTTCTCAGATCTTCTGACTCCTTATCTCATACATCTGACTTCTCTTCCCAGACTTCTGACTTCTCTTATCAGTACTTCTGAGCTTTCACAGTCAGACCTCTGACTCCTCTACTCAGAACATCTGAGTCTTCTTATCAGATCTTCAACACTTGGTTTATTAACAAAACTTCAGATATAACAATCTCCCCCTTTTTGTCAAATAAACTTAAACTTTGCATCATCCAGTTCTTTCAGAGAAGGAACAATTTTCTGAAGTAGCACATTTCTCAGATTAAGCCTCTTATCAATTTTGACAATGATTTCTTGATTAATTTCAACTCGCTGATTGATTACTTCTTGAGTCATGTTTGCTTCCTTCATTTTCAGCATCTTTTTCTCCAAATTGTGCTTTATGATCCTTAAAGTTCCAGAACAATATTTTGCAGTTTCCTTTGCTCTGAAGAAAATCTTTCCACTTTTGTTTTTCAAAAATACTCCCAAATTTGGATGTTTGAGAACACTTCCAGTCTTTAACACCTTTTTCTGATCATGCTCTGTGTTGGGATTTGCCAGATAAACACATGGCCTTTGTAGATACAGAGCAATTTGAAAATCTGTATAACAATGCCACCTCAAGATGTAAAACATAGCCTCAATCACCACACTTCTAGCCTTCCTTTCATTTCCGTCTTTACTTGACTCTTTGAAGCATAGAAAACTGTGTAATCTATAGAAGTCAACCACTGATAATTTCTCAAAATCTGCATCAGTGAAATAATATACCTTGCCATCCTCTCTCAGAACTTCAAAAGATAGATACTCCAACTTTTTGAATTTCTTAATCTTCAATTCTCTGATTCCAGTGATCAGAAAATCTGAGTAAACGGCTTGCTTTGTTTTGCCAAGACATCTTGATTTTTCAGCCAACCAGATCTGAGTCTCCTTTGGTCTATCATAGTACACATCCAAAAATTGTACTTCTTTTGGTTTGAAGAATTCAGGCAGATCAAATTCAAGAAAGCATCCATTTAGATCAATGGATATTTCATCTTCTTTGGGTTCAGACTGTTCAGCTTGATCAAAACTAGTTATCTGCACATTCTGAGGTGTTGTGTCCTGAACTTCTTCAACTTCATCTGACAAAGTTTCATTCACTTCATACTCAGCAGGAAACACAAAGTCATTATGTAGAATCTTTTTGGGATTCACCTCAGATAACAACCATTCACCACAGTTTCTGATTTTTCTTCTAAGATCCAACCTTCTCTTCACAAAGTTAATACATCTCTTCTTTAAACTCTCTCTTTCAGTTTCCACACTTACTTCCATTTCAATCAATAACCAATTTAGAGTTGCATCACTGTACTTCACCAACTCTTTTAATCTGAACATTTCAAGCCTTCCGTGAACTGTATATGTGAACCCTTCTGTCTCCATTCCTTCATTTACAAATCCCTTCAACTCTACACCAGTTTCTGTTTTCTTTGTGGGAGAACTCAGATTACACTTCTCTTTTCTTCCTTCAATGGCTAATTGGAAATCATACAAGTGTATATTTCTGACATACATACCCAGAAGTCTTCTGCATTCAATTTCCATCAAGGCTTCTTCAGTACTAGCAAAGAACTTGACTAGAAAGATCTGATCATCAAGAGTCAATCTGTGAAAATCAAAAGTAGACATGGAAACCTTTGTATTTCTTTCTTTCAGCACTTCCATTCTAACAAATATTAAACCACTGAATTCTTCTTGTTGAAACATCAAAACTTTCTCTATTCTTTTCTGGATATGCAGTCTTGAGTCAGGAACTCTGAATCTGTTAGAAGCTTCTGAGTAGACTATCTAAGCTCTGTCATCCATAAAACCATCAATGTTACTTTCCAAAAGCTCATACTCTCCTTCTGTGTAGTAAAGATTATCATATATTTCCTCAGGAAAAATATCATCATGAAATTGTCTGGCTAATGGCACATCACTTAACTCTAGGATGAAATCACATACAGGTTCTTCTAGTCTCTGCAAGTTAATCTTTGGGAGCTCAATTGGTTTTCTGAATACATACTCAGAAGGCATAAAGTAGTCTTTCACTTTCACATACTCTTCTTCTGTATTTAACTCATCACAAAAGTTAAATCTAAACTCATCTTCAAAATCCTGAGTATAATTCACAGTTCTGTCTTCTTCTCCCATTAGATCAATAGGTCTTACCATTTTTATTCCTTGCTGAACTTTTTGAACATTCAAAGCTCTGACTAAATTATTATGCATCCTTCTGCTCAACTCTTCCCTTAACCTCCTTTCTCCTGATTCGGTACTTATCAATTCTTCACTTATCCTTCTTTTGTTATAAACAATGATATCTGTACACCTGTTTACCAATTCACTTTCCACTGTTTCTTCTGATCTCAATACAGATTCTTCAACAGTTTCAGTTTCAACAGAATTTCCTCCCATTTCTGTATCCAAGTTTAATTCCTCTGTTTTATCTGTGTCATTACCATCAATACTCCCCAAATCCATTTCTTATGTATCTGAGCTATCAATATGAACTATCTGAATCATTTCCTTTAAATTTTCCTGTGTCTGATCTTCTGAACTTTTTGTACTGGCTAAGTGCATATCTGCTATCTCAAAATCTTCTATGCCAATGTCATCATCAGAACTTAACCTTTGTCTTTTCTCCCCCTTTTGATGATCATGAGGTTCATTATCATCAAACTTTCTCTTCAAGTTCTGATTGGAACTACGTTCAGGTTCAGCTTCTGCAACAGGAACAGACTCAAGAGGCTTTGAAGTAGAAGCCATTGATACACTCAGTGCTTGTAGTATAGATTCCTGCATACCTTGCATTTGTTTTAACATATCTTTTTGAAAACCAGACATTATATCCATGATCTCCTTTTTGTGAGAATCCAAGGATTTCTTTACATCATCTACTTTGGTTTCAACAGTAATCAACTTTTTCTCCAACACAACTTTCAAATCTGACACTTCATCATTCAAATCCTCCACCATTTTCTACAAATTTTCTACTTTTTCCCCCATCTCCTTGTTTTGTTTCTGAATCTTTTCAAATTCAGAAGAGTCTAACTGTGAACCTGAATCAACAGATGGTCCAGTTTTCATGTGCCCAGAGGGCTCATGGCCTGTAGATAACACAAAGTCATCTTGTACAACAGATGCACGTTTGTATGAGGCTTTTGTAATGTTCACCTCACCAGGACTTCCATCCAATCCTCGACACCCAACATTAGGTATGTCTATGAATGTTGTTTCAGGAATACGAAATTCCTGATTTGTGCAAGTGTCAGAATGAATTTCAGGCTCAATATGAATAGGACTGTGATATTCAGACTCAATGTGTTGAAAAATAAGTTGGGATTGATCACCTCCCTCCAAATGAGTTTGGGATGGTTCCCCTGATTTGTGTGAAACAGTAGCATGTTGAAATGCTTCTGAGTGGGTATGGATGGGTTGTTCAAGATCCACCACTAGGTCCATGGTGTTTGTTTCAATATTGGACACCAAGAATTGTGAACCAATAGTGTCAGTATCCTAACAAATAGTAGTTGTGGTTACCTGGTCAAGATTAGCTGGTTCAGAGGCATCTCTTTCTGTTTGAACCTCTGTTGACAATCTCTCATCCTCACCACTCTCATTATGTTTTTCCTCACTGAGTCTAACCAAGCTCTCAGAATTTTCCCCCTCAATTCTCTCAGAATGTTCACCCATCTGAACATCCTCCCCCTCTCTAATTCGACTAGACCCCTCACCTCTCTTCTCAGGTTGGTCCTCTTGGGTAGGGATTTGAGGTAATTCAATTCCCATAGAGGTGCAATAAGCTTTTAAAATCTCACTCTCCTTTGGAATATAATTCCTAAGTGATTTTGGCAACAGTTTATGATTGGGATAATTTTCAAGTCTTGTTACTGAGGTCATCTTACCCAAATAAAATGTGGGGCCATGTTCTTCATTTGTTCTTCTTGAGATTGTTCTGTTTTCCTGCATGGCATACCAAATAACAATTTGCCAGTACCTTATATAAGGAATGTATGTCAGTGGAGCATCCTTTGTTTTCCTCTGAATTGCTTTCTGATTCTTCTCAAATGTATTCTTCATGTCTTCCCAAAGTATTAAAGTATAGTCATAATGCCTATTCTTCACTAAGCCCTGAAATATCTGAAGAATTTGTTTAGAACCTTAATTAGCAGAACTAATCTTCCCTGACACACATTTATTTTCCACATGAAAGAAGCAAGCCCAAATAGGTGGTAATTTGTTTCTTCTGAACAAACTGAGAGTCCTCAATCCTTCATTGTATCCCAATTTCATGAATTCAGCTATTAATTCCTCTGTTAAGGGTGAGTCCTCAAAATCTGTCCTTCTTTGTACATCATCTTTCCCTTGTAGATTCAGCATTTCTCTTAGTGCAGAGATAGATAAGGCAAATGTCACTCCTCCAATTTTAGATACAAACTTATTATCTTCTAACCTAAGATGTTTCCACCATTGTTGTATGTACTGAACAGGGACATTTTTACTTCGTGTAAACCATTTTCTGTACGGATGGTGTTTGAATAACTCCATGATAATTCGGTGTTCAGGCTTAAAACGACTTTCCTCAAATAATATAACACAGTTATTTTCAGATAATTTCAGCCATTCGCTCTCTGGAACAACTCTTTCCACTAAAATAGGTCTATCTGACATAATAGAACCTGCAGCACTCTGTTCATGTTCAATATTAACGTTTACCTCATCTGCATTTCCTTCAGATTCATCCATTTGTTCATCTTCTCCATCATTTCTTATTGCCCCTTCCTCTACAACTCTATTCTGTACTTCATCATTTTCCGAATCAGATGAATCCATTATCGATTTTGTAGAATGTAGAGAAATTGGACCACTCCTTCGTATTCCAGACATGATTTAAGAAGAAAACAGACTCAAAGAACTCTGGATTTGATTCGTATCTCATGTTTCGCTCTGGGATTTGAAAAGATTTGAATCAAGGATTTTAAGACCTATTTAAAATCCGCGAAGTTGAAAGGTTTGACGGAAAAGCGAAATCAAAGTTATAACGGAGTCAACACATTTGAAATGCCACAAAGGATTTAAATGAAATGCGTGGAATAATCAAACAAATATGAAGCTGACACATGTTAGTGTATAGAAATATGACTCAAGTCAAAGATCTGAATAACACGCTCAGATGTTTTGACTTTCCTTTATCAAATATCTTGCTATGAATCAGAAGAATTTTGCCTTGTAACTAAAATTTCATTTAAAAGTCAACTTCTGACAAATATAAAACATTTTGAATATTCAGAAGAGGTTTGAACAGATAGAAACATATTTTATCATCAAAATTCTGTTCATATTATGATGATTAAAAATTTTAAAATCTTATATCTGAATATGAAAATGTTTGAAATTCAGATATAGTTTGAACAAGAAGAAAAAATATTTATCATTAAAAGCTTGTTCTTCTTAGAATGATCAGAGATAAGAAATGAAAACAAACCTTTTAAGCAGTATAACATGATTTCCAAAAAAATATTTTGATGCTCCCCCTTGACTTGAGCATGCATTTGCTTATTTATGATACATAAAGATGAGATAGAAAGATAGTAGAAAAAAGTTAATCCACAAAATTGAAGTATTTGAATTTCTCAAAAATAAAATTTGAAAGTTAAATTTCTGAATTATTGACTCAGAATATCTGATTATAGGACTCAGAAGTTCTGAAGTCAAGACTCAGAAGTTCTGACGTCAAGACTCAGAAGTTCTGAACTCAAGACTCAGACATTCTGAACTCAAGAGTCAGAAGTTCTGAGTACACTACTCAGAAAATTTTACTTAGAAAAATTTATTGTTTTTAAGAAACACAAATATTTTCAATTAGTTAGATTAAGCATTCCTATTTTACATATGAGAAAAGAAAACCTTTTGTGATCAAGAGGCTTTGTGAACAAATCAGCCAATTGATACTTTGTATGCACAAAGTGCATCTCTATAGTTCCTTTTTCCACATAGTCCTTTATAAAATGATACCTCACATCTATATGCTTAGTCTTTGAGTGTTGAACAGGATTCTGAGTAATGGCAATTGCACTTTCTGAGTCACAATAGATAGGAATTTTGTTGAGTTGATATCCATAGTCCATGAGTTGTGTTCTCATCCACAAGGTTTGAGAGCATGAAGCAGCAGCGGCAACATACTCTGCTTCGGCAGTTGAAGTGGATACACAATTATGTTTCTTTGATGCCCAACTCACTATTTTATCTCCCAAAAAGTGACAAGCACCAGATGTACTCTTTCTGTCCAACCTACTTCCTGCATGATCAGCATCAGTGAAGGCGGTCAATTTGAAATCAGTTTCTTTTGGATACCATAAACCTAGATCAGGTGATCCTTTGAGATATCTTAAAATCCTTTTGACAGCCAACATATGTGATTCTTTTGGGTTAGATTGAAATCTAGCACAGAAACAAGTAGAAAACATAATATCTGGTCTACTTGCAGTCAGATAAAGTAATGATCCAATCATGCCTCTATAGAGTTTGGTATCTACTGAAACTCCTTTGAGATCAGCATCTAACTTTATGTTTGTTGCCATTGGAGTTCTCATAGAAGCACAATCAGACATTTTGAACTTTTTCAGAATATCTCTGACATATTTTCCTTGATTTATAAAAATACCTTTTGGTAATTGTTTGACTTGAAGACCAAGGAAAAAATTTAGCTCACCCATCATGCTCATTTCAAATTCAGATGACATGATTTTTGAAAATTTGTCACATAATTCTGGACTGGTAGAACCAAATATTATGTCATCAACATAAATCTGAATAAGAATTAAATCATCACCCTGTTTCTTTAAAAACAAAGTTGTGTCAATCTTACCTTTCTTGAACCCTGAACCTAACAAGTGTTTAGTAAGAGTGTCATACCAGGCTCGTGGTGCTTGTTTTAGAACATATAAAGCTTTGTCTAAAATATAAACATGATCAGGAAATTCTGGATCAACAAAACCTTCAGGTTGATGGACATACACCTCTTCATTAAGTTTGCCATTTAGAAAGGCTGATTTGACATCAATCTGATACACCTTGAAGTTTTTGTGTGCAGCATAGGCCAAAAATATTCTGATTGCCTCTATTCTTGCTACTGGTGCAAATGTCTCATCATAATCAATTCCCTCTTGTTGACAGTATCCCTTAGCAACCAATCTTGCCTTGTTTCTGATGACAACACCTGATTCATCTTTTTTGTTTCTGAACACCCATTTGGTTCCAATAATAGATTTACCTTCAGGCTTTGGAATAAGTCTCCAAACTTTATTTCTTTCAAATTGTAGCAATTCCTCTTGCATTGCTGAAATCCAGTCTGGATCCTCTAGGGCTTCATTAGCTTTCTTTGGTTCAATCACACTTAAGAAACCAGCAAACATTGCTTCATTTGCTGTAGCTGATCTAGTCTTTACTCCTGCTGATGGATCACCTATTACTTGATGAATAGGATGATTTTTAGTCCATTTATTTGCACTAGGGAGTACATCAATCTCTGAATAATTGTTGTTTGCATCATTCTCATCAATGATTGCTTGTAATTCTGAACTGTCCCCTTGTTCTGATGTATGAGTAGGAGTTGCATCCAAGTTTGGGTTCTGAGCAATGAAGTCAGACTTCTGAGTAACTTGACCAGAGTTCTGACTACAAGGTTCAGAATTCTGATTACAAGGTTCAGAATTCTGAATACATGGTTCAGAATTCTCACTACTTGTATTTATCAGATTTGGACATTCCTCAGATGGACCTTTATCAGAAATTACAGTTGATTGAACTATTTCTGGAGTTTTATTTTTCATCTCTTTGACCATCTTTGAGTTTTCATATTCTGCATAAGAATCAGAAATTAGTTCAATAAAAGCATCCTTAAACAGTAAATTGAGTTCTGAACAAATAGGATTAGAATTTGTATCAGAAGTCATTTTTGTCTTGTTCTGCATGAGTTCTGAACTGTCTTGTTCAGAAGTCCTCATTCTGGCTTCATCAAAAGTTACATTTATGCTTTCCATCATCCTTTTGGTTCTTGTATTGTAGATTCTGAATGCTTTGGAAGTTAAAGAATAACCAACAAAGTATCCTTCATCTGCCTTTTTATCAAATTTGGCAAGATTTTCTCTGTCTTTAAGGACATAGCACCTGCAACCAAAAACATGAAAGAATTTGATTAATGGTTTTCTTTTGTTTATCAGTTCATAAGCAGTATTATTTAATCTCTTATTGATTAAAGTTCTATTCTGTGTAAAACAAGCAGTTGCAATTGCTTCAGCCCATAGGAAGGTAGGAAGATTGGAATAAGCCAGCATTGTTCTCGCAGCGTCAACTAGAGTTCTGTTTTTTCTTTCACCAACACCATTTTGTTGAGGAGTTTTGACAGCAGAAAAATTGTGAGAAATTCCAGAACTTTCTAAAAATTTCTGAAGAGTCTCGTTTCTGAACTCTGTTCCATTATCACTTCTGATTTTCTGAACTGGGAGTTGTAAGAGAACTTGAATCCTCTTGATAAAGTTTATCAGTGTTGTAGCAGCGTCTGACTTGACTCTTAGGAATTCAACCCATGTGTATCTGGAGTATTCATCAACAATTACAAGTATATATTTCTTTCCTCCCATAGACTGAACTGAAATAGGACCACAAAGATCAGTATGAATCATTTCTAATGGTGCTTTGCAAGATGAGTCCATTTTTAATTTGTGAGAACTCTTTTTCATCTTGCCCATTTCACAAGCTGAGCATAATGATTCTTTTTCAAATTTAATCTTTGGTAAACCATTAACCAGATGTTTTACAACAAGATTATTAAGATCTTTGAAATTCAGATGAGAACATCTTCTGTGCCAAAGCCAGCATTCATTTGCAGTTGAGTTTGATAAAAGACAAACTGTATTTAATGTTTTCAGTTTTGAAAAATTAACCACAAATAAGTCCATATGTCTTTTGGCCCAGAAGACTTTAACATCATTTTCAGTTAAAATCATGCAACCTGTTATTTGAAATTTTATTTGACAAAGACTGTCTAAAAACTGACTTATGCTGAAAAGATTATGTTGTAATCCTTCAACATAGAAAACCTTTTGGATAGTCAGATCCCCTTTAGTTAAATCCCCATA
Organism: Saussurea involucrata; assembly: GCA_033807775.1. Lineage (NCBI taxonomy): Eukaryota > Viridiplantae > Streptophyta > Magnoliopsida > Asterales > Asteraceae > Saussurea > Saussurea involucrata. The sequence goes on from CM066314.1 coordinate 94,095,171, forward strand.
ACCTTTGACTTGTCCTTTGCTATTATTTCCAAAGTTTACTGCTCCTCCATCCTTTTCTGTGAAGTTTGATAGAAAAGACTTCTGCCCTGTCATGTGTCTTGAAGCTCCTGAATCTAAAAACCACACATGACAGCCCTGCAAAAGGATCAGTTAGTTTTAGGTACCCATTTTGGAATGGGTCCATCTTTGTTAGTTTTGTCATTGGATTTAACATTAGTACCTTTTACTTTCCACTCAAAATCTTTCTTCAAACACCAATATCCTTGAACTTTTATGAAGTCAGAACATTTTATGCTTACAAACTTGTTCAATTTCTTTTTGAAAGTTGTACCTTTTGATTTTGCAACATTTTCAACTTTCTTTTCTTTTATCTTTTCTTTCTTCTGAGTCTGAGGAACAGAAATTTTCTTATTTTCTGTATTCTGAAGAACAGAAACATTTTTCTTTTCTGAATTCTGAATGTCTTTTCTTATGTATGAAACAGAAGTTATTTTGACTTGACATTTATGAGAATATTGGTGTTGATCCAAACCCTCAGTGATTTGATAATGACCCTATCTTAAATACTTAGTGAAAATTGTAAGTAAACAATATGTATCAGAGTTTCACTATCGCTGATAAGTACTAAGATCTTACAGTACTGCTGATAGGAACTCTCGCACTTTTAGATTAAACATTCAGCGAACACTGTTCACCATATCGCTGAGTCTGTTCAGTCCTTATGGTGATCGTTGATAAGTTAGTTGTTTACTTATGATCCCTGAAGACAAGATTCACGTCAACAAAGGTTCTACGCTGAAGTCGAAGATCAAGCTCAAGAACCAGCGACAAGTCTCCTAATGAACTGATGCGGATCAGCGAAGACTCAGATTTGTCCACTCAACGTGAAGTATCAAGTACAAGACTTCAGCTATCGCTGAACTTTATCATCTGCTGAATAGTAAATGATAATCGCTGAATCAACGAAAGCTGATCATGAAGTCCTCCGTACAAAGTACTTTTGTCTTAACCTCCCTTGCACGCCACCGTACGAAATGTCAGAAAAGAACCTCCGAAAATCTGAAATCGTACAACCACTCTGACACTACACTGTTCATTCATGCGGCTACTAAGGTTGTCATCAAAGGTCAATGACATGCAACCAATCCGCTAATGACACGTGTAAAGTATATACTGGATTGCATTAAATGCATGCAGTATATAAAGAGATGAACTCACTTCATTTGAAGTAACTTGCTAACTCTGGACAAGTTCAAATCTCTCAAGATAGGATTTTATTAGTAATCTCCTTATCTTTCTTAGTGCAAGAAAACCTTAGTGTTCCAACTTGTTTAGATTTAGGTTTATCCTTAATCTTGTTTCCGCAACAAGCTGTAAATTGTTAATGATTTATCAATAAACAATTTAGAAAAGTAAAATAGTGTGTTTGTATTCAACCCCCCCCCTTCTACAAACTTGTTTAAGCCTTTCGGGACCAACAAGTGGTATCAGAGCAGATTTGTTTAAACTCATAAACAAGATCTAATCTAAGATATTTTCTCTTCCTTGCTATTATCTGAAAATGGCCAACTCAAACACAAACACTCACTATATCGACAATGGTTCTCTTGCAAAACCCCCTAGATTTTCCAGAGACAACTTCAACTTATGGAAAAATAGGATGACACTCTTCTTAGAAGGTGTAGACCCTACTATACCTTACTATCTTGAAAACGGTCCACACATCCCTGTAACGATTGATCCTGCCGTTCCAGCCACTGCAACTAGAGCTGCTATTCCAGAAAGGCTGATTCCAAAGGAAATCCATCATTGGACCGATGAAGACAAGAAGAAAGTGGCTATAGATACAAAAGCCAGATCCATACTATCCATGGCCCTTCCTGACGAAGTCTACCATTCCGTCATGAACCTGAAATCCTCGAAGGCCATGTGGGACACAATATGTGTTCAGTATGAAGGAACGTCTGAAGTCCAGGATTCAAGAAAGATCAACCTGGTAAGACAATACGAAAGTTTCATCTCTGGTAAGAATGAAACTCTCTCTGAAGTACATCAACGTTTTAACTGCTTAATTATAGATCTTAAAACGGTTGGTAAGGAATATTCTAACTTTGAAGTTCTGACAAAGTTTTTAGAATGTTTACCTGAAAGCTGGGACAATTATTCCATGTGTCTCAAGCTGTCAAAAGATCTAAGATCAATGACACTCGCTACCTTATATGGCACATTGCTGAATCATGAGCAATCTAGCCATCTTAAGAAGAATCTTGTAAAAGATTCCAAAAGCACCCCTGTTGCTTTAATCTCAGAGGAACCTTCTACTCAGCGACCCGTGGTCACTATCACTGAGTTAGAAAGTAACTCTGAAAGATCATCAGATTCTGATTCTTCAGATGATGAATCCTTGGCTCTCCTAACTAAAAAGTTCAGGAGATTCGTCAAGAAGAAAATGTTTAGAAAGAACAAAACTCTTTCTATAGCTGACAAGCCTAAGTCATCAGCTTTTGTTGATAAGGCTACTGCTACTTGTTTTAACTGCGAAAAGACAGGTCATTTCGCTAACGAGTGCAGGTCAAAGAAAATCATGAGACCTTCAGCCTTTACAAAGAAATCCTTTGTTCCAAGGAATAAAGACGACAAATACTTAAAGCTGAAGGAGAAGTATGCAAAGCTGAAAAGCTTTAAGAAGAAGGGAGAAGGCCTAATGGCTGACTATGATTGGGCTGCTTCTGATGAAGAAGCCTCATCATCTGATTCTGAAGATGATGAAGCAAATCAATGTCTCATGGCCAAGATTGAAGAAGAGGAAGAAAGTTCAGACATTCCCTCCACTTCAACATCTGCCATTCAGGTATCACCTTCCTTCTTTACCAATATTGTAAATATTGATGAAGCTGATAGTCTCCGTAAAATCGAACTACTGACTAGAAGCTTATACGAAGCCATGAACGGCAAAGCTGTGGTTGAAAACCAAAATCTTGATCTCGCTGAAAAGCTTAAAAATTGCCACCTTCAAATAGAAAAACTTTCTAAATTTGAAGAAGATTTTAAAGATCAAGTCCATTTAAATCAGCTAGTCAAAATTGAACGAGCGGAAGCTATCGCTGCATTAAAAGCTGAACAAGCTACTGTTGAAGGATGGTGTAATTCTTCAACAAAGATCACTGAGATAATTAAGGCTCAGATTCCTCTGAGTGATAAACGTGGTCTGGGTTATAAATATGATACTCCAATACCAACCACTGAACGTTCAATGCTTAAATTTGGAACGTTCGTATCCTCAGTAGCTGACACTTCTTCATCTCAGTACTCCTCGTCGATTACACCAATCCCTGAGGAAACTCCTACCTCCTCAAAAGGTAAGGAGAAAATGGTTTATTCAAAACCTACCTCTGTCTCTAAAGATAAAGGTAAAGGAATTGTAATTTATCAAAATCCTCAGAAGGGTACTTTAGTACCTAAGCTGAATGCTTCCAAAGCCTTAGTGATTCATTCATCTGGTTCTAGAAATCAGACCTCTGGATCAGTTCAGCGACCTACTCCTAGACTCAGAGTAGATGTCCTTGGTAAGAAATCTGAAGAACTGAATGTTCGTCCTATTTCAAAAACCAATAGTGTACTTGGTGCTGGCACTTCTAATTCCAAATTAAAAGCTCAGCACACAAGTGGTCATAGAACTAATTTTAGTTATAGGAAATGTTATCACTGTGGACTTACCGATCATATTGCAAGTAAGTGTCCCACAGCCACCAAAGCTGATAAGATAGCTAAGGTGAAGATAGCACCAAAGAAGACCAAACCAGTTGCAAGTCAGGTCAAGGTGACTCATACCGCTGAGGTCAAGAAATTGACCAAAGTGAAGAAAGACAGAGCTGAATCTTCAAATGCTGCGAAGACTGCTGAACCCATTCCAACCACTTCCACTGACAAACGCGTATACATGGTGAAGTGGGTACCCAAGCAAAACTAATCTTCCTTTGTATTGCAGGTTAAGAAGGGTATCTGGTATCTCGATAGCGGATGCTCTAGACACATGACTGGAAAGAAAAGCCTGCTCGCTGAATACAAGGAAGAGAAGGGTCCCTCTGTAACTTTCGGTGGAAATGGAAAAGGACACACCCGAGGGTATGGTGTACATTCAAATGGTACAACATCCTTCAGAAGAGTCGCATATGTTGAAGGGCTGAAGCATAATCTTCTGAGCATCAGTCAGCTTTGCGACATGGATAACAAAGTGATTTTCACCAAGGAATCCTGCTTTGTCTCTGACAAAAAGGAGAAGATAGCTCTCAGCGGTTATCGTTTGGAAAATGTTTACGTTATAAACATGGACTCAACAACCACTGAGAACTCCTGTTTCTTCTCAAAGGCATCTTCTGATGTCAACTGGCTATGGCACAAGAGACTCTCACATCTCAACTTCAAGACACTGAATACTCTTTCATCCAAAGAGTTAGTCACTGGTCTACCTCAACATTCATACGCCAAAGAATCCTTATGTTCAGCGTGTGAAAAAGGGAAGCAGACCAAGGCAAGCTTTAAGTCCAAGCAAGTTTCCTCAGTGTCATCTCCTCTTCAACTACTTCATATGGATTTGTTTGGCCCCGTTAACAAACAATCCATCGCTGGAAAGAAATATACGCTGGTCATAGTTGATGAATTCTCTCGTTATACATGGGTAATGTTTCTCCGTTCTAAGAGTGACACCCCTGAAGAACTCATCACCTTTGTTCGGAAGATGGAAACTCTGAACAATATGACTGTTCGCTCAATAAGGAGTGATCATGGAACTGAATTCAAAAACAGTTCTCTTGATTCCTTCCTTGAGAGCAAGGGTATTTCTCATAACTTTTCGTCAGTGAGAACACCACAACAAAACGGAGTCGCTGAAAGAAGAAATAGAACAATTATTGAAGCTGCACGTTCAATGCTCAGCGATTCTCACCTGCCTACTCAGTTTTGGGCAGAAGCTGTCAACACGGCTTGTTTTACGCAAAACAGGTCGCTGATAGTCAAAAGATTCAAAAAGACAGCCTATGAACTCTTTCATGGGAGAAAGCCTTCAATCAGCTTTCTTCACATCTTTGGTTGTCAGTGTTTCATACTGAACAACAGAGATGCCCTTGGAAAGTTTGATCCTAAGGCTGATGATGGAATCTTTCTTGGATACTCCTCAGTTTCCAAAGCCTTCAGAGTCTTCAACCGAAGAAGACAAACTGTAGAAGAAACTATTCACGTCACGTTTGACGAATCCCGTTCAGCGAACTCTAAACCGAACGCTGATACAGAAGAACTGAATCAATGGATGTTTTCTCATCTTGGTGATTCAGAAGATGTTCCCACTACTCATACTCATACAACTGAAAATGATGGTCCTACTATCATTCCCAATATGCAGAATAGTGAAGCTGAAACATCTTGGGTCTCAGCTGTTCCTATAAATACTATACCCGCAGTTGATCCAAATGTCTCAGAAATTCCATCTATTTCTCAGCAATCAGTGAATGAAGTGACAAATGCAAGCATTCCTCTCTTAGCTGATTATCCAGAAGTAGCTGAAGCCTCATCTTCAGTTTCTCCAGTTCAGACTGCGTCAGCGACGCATGCTCCGGCTCAGCGATGGACTGTAAATCACCCAATCGATCAAATTCTTGGTGATCCCAACGCTGGTATTCAGACTCGTAGAAGTGCAGGTAATATTTGTTTATTTGTTAACTTTATTTCTCTAACTGAACCAAAGAAAATAGATGATGCCCTCAGAGATCCAAACCGGGTCAGCGCTATGCAAGAAGAGCTGACTGAATTCGAAAGAAACAAAGTTTGGAAACTTGTTCGGAGACCAACTGACAAAACAGTGATAGGCACTAAGTGGGTCTATCGAAACAAGTTGGACGAACATGGTACTGTAACTCGCAACAAAGCTCGTCTTGTTGCTCAGGGATACAGACAAGAGGAAGGTATAGATTATGACGAAACCTTTGCTCCTGTAGCAAGACTTGAATCTATTCGTCTTTTCTTAGCATATGCTGTACACAAAAACTTCACTGTACATCAAATGGATGTTAAGTCAGCGTTTCTAAATGGAAAGCTGAATGAAGAAGTTTATGTGGAACAACCTCCAGGATTCTAAGATCCTAAGCGTCCAGGTTATGTTTATAAGCTGGATAAGGCACTTTATGGCTTGAAGCAAGCTCCTCGTGCATGGTATGACACTCTTTCTACATATCTCCACCTTGAAAAATTTGAGAGAGGTAAGATTGACAAAACTTTGTTTTTTAGAAAAATAAAAGGTCATATCATTTTAGTTCAAATATATGTTGATGACATTATATTTGGTTCTACTAACCCTGAGCTTTGTACTCCTTTCGCTGATAGAATGAAAGATGAGTATAAAATGAGTATGATGGGTGAACTAACATATTTCCTTGGTCTTCAGATTAAGCAAACTGAAAAAGGAAATCAGGGAAAGTATGTTAAAGATATGCTGAAAAAATTCGACTTAACTGAAATTTCAGCTATGAAAACCCCTATGGCACCATCGCTGATACTTGATAAGGACACAAAGGGTGTTCCTGTCAATGTCACGCTGTACCGTGGGATGATCGGCTCACTACTGTATCTTACAGCTAGCCGACCCGATATTATGTTTGCAACATGTCTGTGCGCACGATATCAAGCTGAACCTAAGATATCTCATATGAAAGCTGTAAAGCGAATCTTTCGATATCTTAAGGGTACAGCAAATCTAGGTCTTTGGTATCCCAAAGATTCAGGATTCGATCTAACCGCCTATTCAGACAGTGATTTTGCAGGTTGCAAAATGGATAGGAAAAGCACCACAGGAGGATGTCAGCTCCTGGGTGGAAAGCTGGTAAGTTGGACAAGTAAGAAGCAAAACTCGGTGTCCACTTCCACAGCTGAAGCTGAGTATGTAGCCGCTGGAAGCTGCTGTTCTCAAGTCTTGTGGATGAGAAATCAACTACTAGACTATGATCTTCAGCTCTCCAAAATTCCAATCTATTGCGACAGCACAAGTGCCATCGCTATAGCAAACAATCCAGTGCTACACTCAAAGACAAAACACATAGAAATCAGATATCATTTTATCAGAGATCATGTGATGAATGGTGATATAGAACTTCATTTTATCCCAACTGATTATCAGTTAGCTGATTTGTTTACCAAACCTCTTGATGAGACAAGATTCAACTTTCTCATCAGCGAGCTTGGAATGCTGAACTTTGAAGGATAAATCTTCAGCGGTTCACATTTAATCAGCGATACGTTTATACATTCTTGTATAGGCTCTGGATAAAATAAACTAGTACAATCCATTTCATCATCTTCTCTCTGAATAAATTGGGTTAAACTGATATCAAGGTATGTTTTCTCTGACAAAACGCATGAAAATGCAAGATTTCAAATTCTTTCATCGCTGAATAATATTTTGAAATTTCTTAAAACCCTCACTGATATTTCTATTCAGTGCTTCATATTTTCCAAAGAGTCCCTGAGTTTTTCTTTCAAAACCTCAGAGACAACGAAAGAATGTGAAAGGACAGTTGTGACGTCATTGCAACGGATAACACCAGGCACGTTTCTTTTTCTGACACACGTTTGCACGTTTCGTTGTCTATCCAATCAAATGCAAACACGTGTCCGTGTCATGATGAAAAACTTTCCCGCTCAAGTTTTTCTCTCTCTACTCTCTTCCTATATAAACTCTCTCAAAGTTTATATTTATCTTTTATGCGAATCAATCTTTCTCCGCAAGAAAAGAACACTGTTGCATTTTGTGCTCTCGATCTTCAAGAACTGTTCATCATCTTCTTCATCAAACTCAAGGTCAATATGTTCTTATCTTTTATCAAATGCAAATAACTTGTTTTCGATCTTATCATTGTTTTACCCAAGATCAAACAAAAGAACTCAAAAATAAAATCATTTTCTTTCATGGTTTTATAAACACAACCATTTCATGGTTGTTCTTCAAGTTTTAAATCTAAAATCTTAAACTTGTTCTTCTTTCGTATCCATTTTTTTTAAAAAAAAAAAACTGGAATACAAGGCTTATAGGTGTTATATTCGTTTTTTTTTTTAAAAAAAAAAAAAAACAAGAAAAACCCTAATCTTCATTAAGACTTTTTTTGTCTGAATGAAATGGACAAAATTCGAAAAATCATAATGGAAATTCTCTTTCCACATTAAGATATTTCTTATTTGTTAACATCTTTGGTTGAACTGATAATACAGTGAAATGGCAACTTCAAAGCTGAATGTTACCGCTGAGTCCATCTCCAGTGATTCTGAGGAACTGGAAATCACCAAAGCTCCTCAGGTTAAGTTTGAGCTGGATCAACTAGACTGGACAAAGGCAAACAACCTTTCAGCGCTTCTCGAGTTTCCTCCTCGGAAGCAGGTATCCCATCTAGACGACGCTGTGATTTTTTTGAAGAATAGCCCCATATACACAGCACTGACAATCACACCTCCTGCCAGTCAGCGTCTATTATCCCAATTCTGGTACTCTGCCAGACACACCAACCTACCCTCAGCCAAAGATCCATCTAAAACCATCGACTGCATACTCAGCGATACTGAGTATGGCACCATCAAGATAACCCCCGCAATAATCCGTAAAGCTCTGAAATTCCCTAACGCTACCTCAGAAAATCCTTTCATTCCATTTCCTGACCACAAGAAGCACGCTGACAGGGAAGAAATCATTGCTTTCCTTGATGCGATGGGTTACATCTGGGAGACTGGAAGAGACAAGCTACCTGAGAAGAAGCTGACGCTGATAAAGAAATCCAAGATGCCCAGCGAGATGAACTTCATCTTCGCTCACCTGATCAGCTGCATGACAGCGAAATCCGGATCTTCTGATCAAGCCGCTCAACCTCAGCAGGCCATGGGTTACGCACTGCTGAAAGGTCTCAACATTGACTGGGCCTCCATCATCTATGAAGACCTCATTCAACGTGTTGATTCTGCCGCTGACCGACCAGCATGGGTTCCTTACCCGCGATTCATCAGCGCCATCTTTCAATATGGCCTGAAGGACAGCTATCCTGAAGAGGGTGATCTGAAACTCTCTCAGATTGGCCCTAAAGTTCTCGACTTCAAGCCTGTCGCCAACGAGGTACGTCTCTCTACTCTTCTCACTCTTCTTAATTCTCCGCTTTCTGTGGCTCCTTCAGCGACAATACCCATCGCTGATACCCCGGCCACAAAATCCATTCCTTCTAAGAAAAGGAAACAATCTCTTACCCCTCTTGATTCCAAAAGGATCAAGAAAACCAAGGAGCAACCCCAGCAGTTGCATGCTGAAGACTCCTCAGCTCATTCTGAAGAGCTGAAGGAAAGTTCCGTGGTACGCTCTGCCACACCAATTCAAGCCATCCCTTCTAAACCTACTTCAGCGTCCCTAAACGCTGAGGTTAGAACTTTGGAATCTACCCAACCTTCGTCAGTCTCTCAAAAGACTGATGAAGTACTTCTCAGCGAATCCAACGCTGAACTTGAACCCCAACCCAATTCTTATCCTTCGCTCCTCCCTCTACTTCTTTGGACACTCCTCCAGTCAAAACTGGAGATGCCATCATTCAAGAAGCCGTTGAAGCTTCTCAGCGAATGACGAAGAAAGGACCTGCAGAGATCTCCATTCCTCACGGAACTTTTGAGGGAGATATGGAACACTATGGAGGGACTCGAAACTTTGATGAGTTCGTCAACGCTCCTGCAGGTACAGATCCCACCTTAAACACTGTAACTAAACCTGAAACTTCTGAGCTTTCCTTTGTTCACAAGTACTTATATGTTACAGGTCCTTTTTTGGGAGACATCAACCAGTCTCTGAAGTCTATGGAGATGAAACTTACGGATCTCACCACCGGTCTATCAAATAACTCTACAGCTGTAACAAACGCTGGAGAGAATCTGACGAAGCTGACTACTGTGGTGGAAAAGAAGGCCTCCTCTGATGACATCAAAGATCTTGATAAAACTCTCGCCGACTTTGCCAAAGTGCTCTCCGACATCTACACTGACTACACCAACCTCAAATCATCAGTTTCCACCATTTCCAGCGAAGTTACAACGCTGAAGAAATCGGTTGGTACACTCGAAGGTGATATGTCAGTGGTCAAGACCGACTTGGGCTCAGTGAAGACCGACCTTGGTTCCGTCAAGACAATGATCGAGACGCTGGTGAACAAGGCAAATAATCCAGCTCCTGCTCCGGCCCCTGCACCTGTTTTGGACTCATTCACCGCAGAGGATCGCCAAGAGCTGAAGAAAATCACGCCTGCTATTTCTGGCCTAGAAGACAGAATAGCTAAGCTTGAAGGTTGTGTGAAAATCTCTGGCCCAGAAGACAGAGACAACACCAATGCTGAATCTACCCATTCCTCCCCCGCCCATCATGAGAAAGAGGGGGAGAAGAGCGCTGAACAGGAGAAGAGCGCTGAAGACCTTTCCCATGATGAATCTATCAGGGGAGAGGGTAATGAAGATCGGATTACTGGACCTCAGGGAGATGAAAACCCTGAGGGAACCGAGAACCTCGCCTCTATATCTGAGGGGGAGCAACTCGATGAAGATGCTGAGGAATCTGAAGCAGAAGAAGACGAAGACTTCGACATCCCTGAAGCTGAACCATCCTCCTCTCCAAGGAACGATGATGATGATGATGAAGATGACGATGATTTCTTTGTTGTCAAACCTGCTCCTCGAACCAAAGCTCTTAAAGGTATTTCAATAAAAGAACCTTCAGGGGAGAAGACAAAGACAAAGCACTCAGCCTCTGGCGCTGAGAAAAGCAAAGACAAAGGCATCGCTGAAGATGATAATCTGGCGATCCTACTTGCAAAGTCGATTTGTCAGGTACACTAAACTTATTTTTCCTTCCCTGATCATCTATGAAAAATCAGTTATCCATTCCACAAACACCATACACATCCACATTTTTTTTTCTATCTTTTCTACCCAAGTTCTTCTACCCAGTTCTTATTTGTAAGATCGCTGCGTTTCAGCTAGTCCTCTCCCCTGTTTGAGGATATCGCTGAAAGATCTGTTGCGACTTCACCAATAATTCCAGCTAACGCTGAAGACATAATCCCAGTCTTAGATTTAATCTCTGAGACTGATGAACCAGAAGAACAACCTCTCTCGCACAGAAACAGACTTTCCTCAGTTGCTCAAAGGCTGAGTGAAGAAGATCAAAAGAGGAGAGAAGAAATGATAAAGCGATTCGAGGATCAGCGAATCATCCTAAGGCGCGATCAACTACCTTCAGTTCCTCCTAAGTTCAGAATTTCAAAACTGAATACCAAGATCATCTCAGAGCTGAACGCCTCATCGCTGAAAGGAAGGAAGCTGAAGATAAAGACAGAGAATACGCCATCAAGCTCACTCAAGAATCTGTCAAAGACCCCAAGCTGAAGCGTATTCCCATTCAAATCCAACGAAAGCTTTGGGAACAAGCCCAGAAGATCGTGGAAAAGAAAGCTGAAGTTTCTCAGACCACCCTGATCTGGTGTAAAGAGAAAATCCACTTCAGATATCGTCCAGCGAAGATCAACAAGGTATTCATCTCTGGAAGAACCTCCGTCGGAGTACCTATTGTTGACATCAAACTGTTCAGAGAAGATGACTCATCTGAAACCTTTCGTGCTGACACTGTAAAAAGGTATGGTCTCTCTGAATGGCTGGAGATGAGGTTAGCTATCCAACCGTCAAAATCTAAGTACAAGGATCATTTCGAAAAGCTGATAAACAGACAGATCGATTTGATATCTTCTTGTGTGGATATTCCTCCTGTTCCTGATCTAAAGCCGAAAAGAAAAAAGGACTCTCCAAGGAAGAAACGTCAAGATTCAAACTCAGGTCCTGTCATACGAAATGAAACTGGAATTGGTTTCTCTCGCGCTGAAGTACTTGGTCCTGACCCTGATCTATCTGCCCTTGATGTCTCTTTGCCACCATGTGAACTTTTCGTCCCTGGTAAAGTCATCAGTAATCCTTATGGAATATTCTTTCTTGACTACGACGGACGTAAATGCTTTCAACGGATCGCTGAGCTTCCAATCACTCCAATCGAACAGCTCAAAGATCTCATCTACTGGTGCGACTTCAGAAAAGACATTCAGGCACGACACCTAAAACCCTTGATTTTTGAAGCTGCTCTGAAGCTAAAGAATAAAGGAGAAAAGGTTCCTGACTGGATGATTCCAACTGAAAAGACAACCCTTGATGAACTTCTCATTAAGGAAGAACCCTTTGAAGGCTGACAAAAATCACCATTTTCTCTATTGTATCAGTCATCCTTCAGTACTTGTAATTTATTTCGCTTGTACTTGTAATCTTTCTTATTCATATTGTAACCTGATTCAAAGATTTAAAGAAAGATTTCAGCGAATGTACTTTACTCCATCAGTACTGAAAAGATCCCAGAAAACAGTAAAAGGGACAAATATTTTATGAGTTCTTTTTATCCTTATGTTTTCATTAAATAGCAATTTTCTCTGTTGCTATGTCATAATCAAATAGGGGGAGATTGTTGATCCAAACCCTCAGTGATTTGATAATGACCCTATCTTAAATACTTAGTGAAAATTGTAAGTAAACAATATGTATCAGAGTTTCACTATCGCTGATAAGTACTAAGATCTTACAGTACTGCTGATAGGAACTCTCGCACTTTTAGATTAAACATTCAGCGAACACTGTTCACCATATCGCTGAGTCTGTTCAGTCCTTATGGTGATCGCTGATAAGTTAGTTGTTTACTTATGATCCCTGAAGACAAGATTCACGTCAACAAAGGTTCTACGCTGAAGTCGAAGATCAAGCTCAAGAACCAGCGACAAGTCTCCTAATGAACTGATGCGGATCAGCGAAGACTCAGATTTGTCCACTCAACGTGAAGTATCAAGTACAAGACTTCAGCTATCGCTGAACTTTATCATCTGCTGAATAGTAAATGATAATCGCTGAATCAACGAAAGCTGATCATGAAGTCCTCCGTACAAAGTACTTTTGTCTTAACCTCCCTTGCACGCCACCGTACGAAATGTCAGAAAAGAACCTCCGAAAATCTGAAATCGTACAACCACTCTGACACTACACTGTTCATTCATGCGGCTACTAAGGTTGTCATCAAAGGTCAATGACATGCAACCAATCCGCTAATGACACGTGTAAAGTATATACTGGATTGCATTAAATGCATGCAGTATATAAAGAGATGAACTCACTTCATTTGAAGTAACTTGCTAACTCTGGACAAGTTCAAATCTCTCAAGATAGGATTTTATTAGTAATCTCCTTATCTTTCTTAGTGCAAGAAAACCTTAGTGTTCCAACTTGTTTAGATTTAGGTTTATCCTTAATCTTGTTTCCGCAACAAGCTGTAAATTGTTAATGATTTATCAATAAACAATTTAGAAAAGTAAAATAGTGTGTTTGTATTCAACCCCCCCCTTCTACAAACTTGTTTAAGCCTTTCGGGACCAACAATTGGAATGAATCATTTTTACATCTAACACAAACAAGATTTTTCTTTGCAAGTGACAATAAATCTGAAACATAGGTCATTTCATTTTTATTGATACTGTTCAGAGTACAATTGCCCTTATTACAAGAATTTCTAGCTTTGAGTTCAGAAGTATATTTCATTCTAAGCTTCTCAAGATCCCTTTTCAGATCATTCAACTTTGCAAGATCATCTTTCCTTTTTCTTTCTTCTTTTTCTGAAAAATTCAACTCCTTTTTGTTATAAGAATTAGATGATTCACCTTTTTCATATGTACTTGATTCATTAAAGAATTTATCATTTTCTTTTAGAGCATTAATTTTAAAAAGATCATACTCAGTCTTCATTTTTTCAAGCTCTGTATTTTCTGAAAAAAAATATTCTTTTCTTTCAAAGCTTCTTCAAGTTTAATATCCACCTCACAGTAATCATTTTCAAGTTCATCATAAGCTTTCCTTAAGTCCTCAAGTTCTTGACTCACAAGATTAAACCTCTTTTCAAGTTCTAAAAATTCATCAGACTTGGTTTCAGAGAATCCAGTTGACTCAGACTTTTGACTACCTGAGTCAGAGTTTTGATTTACAGACTCAGATGTCTGATCTTTAGACTCAGAATTCTGATTACAAAGTTCAGAATTCTGACTAGAAGTTTCAGACTTCTGATTGACTGTTTCAGAATCTTTACTTGTGTCAAATTTGTTATCAATATCATGATATGAAAAACTTGGTTTTTTATTTTTGTAGCTGTCATTTAAAGAATCATACTTGAATTTAGTATCATTGTATTTTGGCTTCTCTTCTGTTGGTTTAGAAACTTCTTTCTTAACCTTTTCTTCTGAAACCACTGACTTTTCTGTTTTAGACTCAGAGATTTTCTCATTTGACTTTTTAGAGTTTGGTCTTTGCAAATTGTCATAACTTGTTATAGAACTAGCAGGTCTTATGAAAACTTCAACAATTTCTGGGATTTTTGGCTTAGGAACTTGAAGTTTTTCAACATCAAACAAGTTGATTGGGGCTCTTTTTAAAGTGACATTTTCTTCCGATCCCAATCCCTTCTTTGGGTTGTAAAATCTTGTATCTTTAACATTGCTTAATAAAAGATTTAATGTTTGCTGAGTCTGACCCCTTTTCAAATTCAGATCTTCCAATTCTTTGATTTTGGTGTATAAATTCTTTCTTTTCTCAAATAACATGTCAAATTTTATTTGTAAATCACCTTTTTCATCCTTTATTTTTGAAAACTCAACTTTTAGTTCAGAAAGCTTTTTCAACAATTCAGAATTTTCATTTTTAACTTTCTGTTTCTCAGCCTCAGATTTTTCATATTGTTCTTTTATTACTTCTTTTTCAATTCTGAACTTGTTAACCAAATTTCTTTCTCCTTTTATCTGTTTTCTTAGATTAGCAAATTCAGTTTTCATTTCACCAATCTGTGTCATTAACTCTATTTCAAGTGAAGAATGTACCTCAGCAGATGACTCAGAATCAGCATCTTCAAAATCAAAATCATCCTCATTCCTCATTTTTGCCATATAGCTTCACATCTGTGGAAAGTTGATATGATCATCTTCATCAGAAGTGTAGTACAGCCAATTCTCCTGTTCAGCCAATAACGCAATTTCATCATCTCTCTTCTTTGCAAGCTGAGCCTTCTTGGTGTAGTATTCATAATCTTTTACAACTTTAACTCTGCAATCCTTGGCATAGTGGCCAGATTTTCCACACTTGAAACATAGATTCTTTTCTTTTCTCACTTCCTTCTCTTCTTTGTTTTCTTAACTTCTCTCTACTCTATTTTCAATCTTATTTTCTTCTCTGTCTTCTTTCTTCTTATAATCTGAACTCCCAACTCTCTTATAATTTCCTTGAAATCTACCCTTCCTATACCTTTTTTTGAAAGTATTTGTCAGCAAAGCTAGCTTCTCAGCCATTATACTGATATCTTCATCATCTTTTGATCCTTCTTCCTTGTCAGATTCCTCCAGACTTGGTATCTTTGATAGATATGCAGTCTTTTTGGGTGCTTTGATTGCTTTGGATTTTGATAAGAATGCTAACTGATCAGCAACTATTTTCTTCTCTTCCACAACTAACTTGACAGAGTCTTCATGTTGATTAAGAACACAGAACAGATCATTTAAGTCTTCTTCACACATATCCTTGTTCATTTGCAGACTTATGGCAAATGATGACCATTCTGAATTTAGACTGTTCAGAAATTTGTAATTTATTTCTGACTTTGTTTTCTTCAGTCCATTTCTTCTCAAATCATTTAGAATAGTACAAAATTTACTATATGTCTGTGTCAAACTTTCTGACTCTTTTGCTTTGAACCTTTCATAAGCATTTATGCTTTGATTTAACTTTGCCTGAATAGATCTCACAGTTCCTAACATATGCCTTTCCAATTCGTCCCACATTTCTTTAGCTGATGATCCACTATCAATCCTGTTAAGAACCTCATTTGGGACAGCCAAAGTCATCAAAGTAATTGCTCTTTTGTCGATAGCATGCCTATTCTTCTGTTCAGCTGTGTATTGGGAATAATTCTTCTTCACCCTGGTCGCTGGAATTTCTGGAGTTGTTTCTGTAGCAGGGGTTGCAGCAACATCGATATACACTTCAATTGGACCTTCTCGAATAGAGACCATAAGATTTTCATCGATGTTGTCTAGGAATTGGATCATACGAATTTTCCATTGCTGATACTCTTCTGGTATAAGAACAGGCGGTTTGGTTTCAGATCCCATGGCTAGATATTCTTTAGAAGACATGATTGTAAGAAAATTCAACAGAAAGACAAATTTGAGTTTCTTGATCGAAAAGTAACAGGTAATTCAAGAATTGCCAAGAATTCAAGAACTAGCCCTAGCAGCGGAATCGAATTTTGAATGAATCAAGAATCTTCAAGAAATTGATCAATCGATCTTCGCGATAACAATCTTGAACGAATTTGTTTGTTGATTGGCTCTGATACCAATTGTAAGTACATGATCTTAT
This sequence comes from Saussurea involucrata, assembly GCA_033807775.1. Taxonomy (NCBI): domain Eukaryota; kingdom Viridiplantae; phylum Streptophyta; class Magnoliopsida; order Asterales; family Asteraceae; genus Saussurea; species Saussurea involucrata. The sequence goes on from CM066314.1 coordinate 94,111,707, forward strand.
CTTACAATCAATATAGAAAGCAGTAATTGAGAAGTTGTATGATCAAGCCCAATTGTATTCAATGATGAACAGAAATACAGATCTAAGAGAGAGATAATCTCAAAGATTACAAAGAATGAATACAAGAATTACGAGAAAATCAATCAGTTAGCAACGTAGTGCTAACTACTATATATACTGCAACGGAAATCTTAAAGCTACAGTACAAATAAGAAAGACTAATAAGAACATAACACGTGTCCTAATTAGTTTATAAAATACTAAGTAAAGTATCTCGTCATAAGTTCTGAACAGGTAGTTCAGAACTTCTGAACATTCTTCTGATAACGCTTCTCAGATCTTCTGACTCCTTATCTCAGACATCTAACTTCTCTTCCCAGACTTCTGACTTCTCTTATCAGTACTTCTGAGCTTTCACAGTCAGACCTCTGACTCCTCTACTCAGAACATCTGAGTCTTCTTGTCAGATCTTCAACACTTGGTTTATTGACAAAACTTCAGATCTAACAAAACTAAAGAAAGCTTCAAGTCAAAGCAAGTTTCTTCAGTGACATATCCTATTCAACTTCTCCACATGGATTTGTTTGGCCCTGTTAACATTCAAATCATTGCTGGAAAGAAGTATACACTGGTTATTGTAGACGAATTCTATCGCTAAACCTGGGTGATGTTTCTCCGTGCTAAGAGTGACACCTCATAAGAACTGTATCCTTTGTCAGGAAAATGGAAGTACTGAACAACCTTACTGTTCTCTGAATAAGGAGTGATCATGGGACTGAATTCAAAAACAATTCCCTTGATAACTTCCTTGAGAGAAAGGGTATTTCTCATAACTTTTCCTCAGTGAAAACACAACAACAAAATGGTGTCGTTAAAAGAAGAAACCGAACGGTCATCGAAGTTACTCATTCAATGCTCAGTGATTCTCATCTTCCAACTCAATTCTGGGCAGAAGCTGTCAACACTGCATGTTTCATGCAGAATAGATCGCTGATTGTCAAAAGATTCAACAAGACTGCCTATGAAGTCTACCATTCCATCATGAATCTAAAGAGCTCAAAGGCCATGTGGGACACTGTAAACACCAAATCTATTAGGTAAATGTCATCATCTTCATTGATCTTGAGAATTCTAGAGTTTACATGTGAATTACAAACTTTCTCTCTCTAGAATGCTCTATAACTTTCTCTCACTAGATATTACAAATAAGCTTCCTTTCTAATGACTTGCTTAACAACCAAGATAACGAATCCTATTTATACCTAGGATTACAAACCATTAAATATAATTACATTGACTTTTACTTAAACTACTTTGACTTTACACTATTTGACTATTACAAGACTTTTACAATAAATCTTAAATACAATTTTGTGCGCTAACATTCTCCCCTTTTGGATTCAAGATTTAAAAAAATGGCAGCAGTCTTTAGCTCTTGATCTTCAAAACTTTAACTCTGACTGTTTTAAACATTGAAGCTCTGACTATCTTCAAACGACTTTACAATCATCAAACTTTCAACTTTGAACAATCTTCAGTCAAACTTAAAAAGTCTTCGTCTTCTTTTTGAAAAGTCAATCTTCATGAACATAATCTTCAATAAATTTTCTTCATGTCTTGAACCCGAATTTCAGATCTTTGCATCTTTAAAATCTTTGAAGCTTTAAACTCAAACTTTTTGAACTCAAACTTTTTGAACAATTTCTTGAACTTTGTATCTTCATCTCTTGAACAAAAAATCTTTGAATAACGAACTCTCTCGAAACACCTCGGAATGTCTTCTTGACTTTAGCACATCATTTCTCCCCCTTAATCTGTCATTGACCAATCTCCCTTTTCTCCAATATATTATTACTCCCCCTGTTCTTTAGTATATTATTTCACCCCCTTTTTGATGATTGTGAGCATCATGATCATCAAAACCTTTATCAATTCCAGTACGCACTTTTGTTCACCACAAGTAACATTCTCCTCCTTTTTGATCTGATAAAACATTAATTCCAAAAGAATTTATCCGAATCTTTTCAAATTCAGACAAAAAAATGTGGTAACCCTGAAACAACAGATGAATCAGTTAAAATGCCTGTAAGTAGCACGGAGCCACTTAGTACAACGGATGTACTTTGGAAAGCAGCTTTTTGATGTTCACTCCCCCAGGGCTTCCATTCAATCATCGAAAAACCACAATGGAATTTCTATGAACGTTATGACAAGAAAACATATTCCATGTGTGTATGTGCTTGTGTTAGAAAGAATTGAAGCAACATATGCTTTATTTTATACAGGCTCAAAGCGTGTAAACTGTTGAGACATCAATAATTTTCCACGGACTCAATGTGCATGAATGAAGAGTGAAGGTGGGGCAAACTTCCTTCTTTTTCAATATCCAAATCTTCCGAGTGAAGATCAGATAGATTATATGTTGCGTCCCCAAGAAAAATGAAACATTTCTTTGTTAAGAAAGAAATGAGTAGGTGGTGGGGTTAAAGCAAGAGTTGGCATGGGCTAACTGCATGTTTCAATGATGGTCACCAAAGAATGTGAATCAATCAGTAATGTGGCTTCCCGGCTCAGAAAATGGTTGGTGCAGAGTTCTCTTATTCTTTTAACTATGTTCTCACACCCTCTTTCTGTTTATAATCCGCTCACTTCTACACAAACTCTCATTTACATTTTACCTCAGCACAATGAGATACTCAACCAGATGAGTTATCTCCCCCACTCTTTTATGTAGATCCCTCACCCCTCAATCACTCAAGGATAACTTCTTGGGTAGGAAACACTGGTTAACGTGAATCTATAGAAGTATAATAATCTCACACTGATCCCATGAAATTTTGTCTTAAAAGGATGTGTTGTTCAACAGTTTAGTTTGAACAAATAAATGTCAGCATTTGAATCACATTGTCATCAGAAAGTACGCTCCTCAATAATCATGAAATATTTGAGCATTTGAACTTTGAAGATTTTGTTAGCTCCAACTTCTATGTATAAATAAGTATTGAAGAATAGGCTAAGTGTAAAGACATTGACAGAACCTCCGCCAAGACACCGATAGAAGATCCAAGTGAAGACTCTACAGAGCCTCTGTCATCCTTGACAGAGCCTCTGTGGAATGAAGACTGAAGACTTAGAAGATTATCTGAAGATCAAAACAAAGACGATCGTGCCTCTCACGATTTCTGTTGTACGAAGATATGGAAGATCATTCGTACACGGCATGTCCAGCCAACAACACGTGTCAACCTCTGATGGGTTACAGCTTTAGCAGAAAACGGCGCACTACATTAACGTTGTACCTGTTGCAGATTCACGATGTTGTCTTTGTACCATTTGTACTTCTTGTCTCACCTTTGTCCCCTGTCAAATAGTATAAATAGAAGACTCATGTTGAGCTCTTCTATTAACTTTGCACAACACACACACACACACACCTGTTAGAGCAGAATTCATATTATACTTTCGGTGTTCTTGGTGTTCTTATTTAATCAATACAAAGTGAATCTTTGAGTTAATCTCGTGTTTATTTATACTTGGTTTATTTGTTTTCGTGTGTTTTATTACCTAAGAATATCTATTTAGTTCGCTAAAACTCTTCCACACTCTTATTTATTTGAACTAATAGATATTAATATCATTGTTGAGTAAAATCGGGTTCAACAGATTTTCTTAAAACAAGGATAATGAATGAATGAAATGAATTCGAATGACTTGTTTGAGAATCTGACAATGTATCAATCAGATCAAATATTATGAATGATGATCATAAAAGATAGGGTATCAAAGAATTGAAATTTGTTTATATGAACAAATATAAACAATCTTTGAATGAAACGTTTAAGTTTTCACGCTGAAATGAATATAAGATGCTCAACAAAATTGGAATACAAACGGGAGTATTACCGTCGAAAAATTTGTTTTGTTTGGAGACATGGTAATAACAAAGTCAATATGAAGCGGAACCGATGTGTATGAATACTTGAAAGTATATAAGGAAAAGATAATACGCAAGTATTAATCTTTGGAAACACACGGTCATAATTGATGTTACGATAATCTGATATATATATGTATATATATGAATGAAAAACATTTAAAATCACACTTCTAAAATTATAAAATCTGTTTGAAATAGATAAGTGGTTTGAACATTTAAGAAAACGTTTTTCATGCTTGAAAGTCGTTCTTCTTTCAAACAATATGAGATTAAGATCAGAAGATACTTACATTCAGAAACGTTTGAGCTCCGCTTCAAATCATGATAGAATGATTTAATATCTTATAAGATCCCCCTTAACATGTGCAAAAGATCTTCATCTAAACAAATCTGCACAAATAACAAGACTTGGATCAAAATATCCTTAAGCATTAAAACGAGTTCTGAATTACTAGGATAAAGTAATTTCAGAAGTCATAGTCGTTGAAGAACGAGTCCTGATCGGATATGATCAGAAGTCATAATCATTGAAGTACGAGTTCTGAACTAAATTATTCAGAAGCCATAATCTCTGGTACGCTCGGGTTCTAAACTGTTGTGTTTAGAAGCCATATATCTCTTGTGCTCCCCCCTTGATAGCACATGTACTCTTCTTTAAAATTATGCACAATTTTTGTTATGTTTTCCAGTCATGTGTGTGATATACATCTAACAATCAGCACAACACATGATGAACCTGCAAAACAGATTAAGTAGATTTTGGTACCCAACGGAACTTGGGTCCTGGCTTGTTAGGTGTAGTTTTATTAGAAGAAACTATGTAAGTTCCGTACCAATAAGAAGTATAATCCTTATGAACAAAATCATTAGTTCCACAGCAAGAACAAAAAATGTTTTTTGAGCTAAAGTGATTACTTCATTTACAGAATAAACTAAATCAGGTTTGACAAAAGATTTACTTTGAAAAGCATTGTTCTTCTTGGTATTTGATGTGGAAGCAGATGATTTTGGTACATCTTTCTTCGGAGTTGTTGTGCCTTTGACTCTCCATCCCATCTTCACCTTCTTGAAGACTGGAGTCTCTTTAGGCTTGGAAGAAGCAGTATCAACTTTAGGAACCTTTGGATTATCATCTAATTGATCAAACATAGGATTATAGAAGAGATTAGAAGACCGAACCTGATCTTTTGAGAAATCATTTGATCTATTAAACCGTTTAGAAGAAATGTTCTTAAAAATTGAACTTGAAGCCATTTTAAAAGAACATTCCAAATCATTTGAATCTGCAAGCGGAGTCTGAATAATTGATTCAGGACTTGCTTGTTTTGAAACATCAACTTTAAAAATGATGTCTTGAAGTTCCTTGATTTTGTTGATCAAAACATTTTTCTCTTTAAAAATTAGATCATATTTCTTTTGAAGATCAGATTTTATCTTTTGATCCATCAATATATCTGTTGATAAACTAGATAACTTCATTGTTAGCTTCTTTATCTCATTTTGGAAAATCTTTCTTTCATCTGAAAAATCATATTTCACACTTTTTTGCTCTAAAACTTTCAACTTTCATCTTTTCAAGCTCGTTTCTGTCTATATCTAATTTTTTCCAAATTATATATCTTTTGTGAAAGTTTAAAACTTTTTCCTTCAAAATATTTTCTTTCAGCATCAAAAGTTATTCTTTATTTTTCCAAATTATTTTCTAAATCAGATAACTTCATGGAAAGCTCAACACTTTTTGTCTCAAAAGATTTTCTTTCTTCATTGAATTCCATCCTTTCTTTTTCAAGAAATATAACTTTTTTCAAAATCAGAGACTTGTTTTGAAATTTTACACATTTCAGTTCAATCTCTTTCTTTTCTTCAAAAGATTTCATATAAAAATTTGATAACTTTTGTACACAAATCGTTTCTAATTTTTATTTTTCTTTTGTAAACTCAGATGTGAATTCAGAATTTTTTCTTTTAAAACAGTATTTTCACTTTCCAAATCAGAAATCCTTTTTGAAAATTCATATGATTTTTCTTTGAAAGATTTTCTTTCAACTTCGAATGATTTTTCCAAACATATTTTCTTGTCCTGAAAATCAGTGATGTCAAAAACGAGTTTCTTGGCAACTTTGGGTTTTTCAGCATGAACTACTTTCAGATCTTGTAGCTTCCTTTCAAGACCAGAAATCTTCTTCTTCAATTTAGCATTTTCACTTTCCACAATAGTTCCTTTCTCTTGAAGCTTTTCCAATTGATCTCGAAGATATGCGTTCCCCTTCTCATGTGTGGCTTCAGAATTTGCAATTTTGCCATTCAAAGCTTTTATCTCAGATTCTAGAGAAGAGACTTTATCTTCCAATTTAGCTTTCTAAGAATTAATCTTTGTGTTTTTATCTGCAACTTGATTAAAATGACCCATGTATTTAATATACAAATTTTCAAGCCGCTTGATCTCATCTTTAGCTTCAAGAAGAGCCTATTTTCTTTTTTTTTCATACGAATGATACATCTTGATAGAATCCTAAAAAGAAATCAATTACAAAAAATAGATGAAAAATACCAAAAATATTACCTAATAGAGTGATCGTCAAGAGAAACTTCGCTTAGAAGTTGTGTTGGCCCCGAAGGGTTATACAAGTTTGTAGAAGGGGGGGTTGAATACAAACAAACGATTTTTACTTTCTAAATTGTTTATTGATAAATGTTAAAATAATTTACAACTTGTTGCGGAACAAGATTAAGGATAAACCTAATCTAAACAAGTTAAGAACACTAAGTTTCTTGCACTAGAAATAAGATAGAAAAAAGATAAGAATATTACGAATAATATTCTAACACTAAGAGAGAAAGAAGAAGATGGCCGAGCACTTCAATTCTGAAGTAGGGTTCTTCTTATATACTGCATGCATTTAATGCATGGCAGTGTTACTTTATACGTGGCAGTAGCTGAGTGGTTGCATGTTTTGACCTTTGTAGACAACCTTAGTAGCCGCATGGTACACAGTGTAGAATCAGAGTTTGTTGTACGATTCTAGACAGAAGGGATGTCCGTTCTGACATTTCGTACGGAGACGTGCAAGGGGGTAAGACAAAAGTAACTTGTAGAGGGAGACTTCATGATCAGCGTTCGTTGAACAGTACTTTATCAGCGAGTGATAAAGCTCAGCGATTGCTGCAGTCTTCTACTTGATACTTCACGTTGAATGGACAGGTCTTGCTTCGCTGATATCCGCATCAGTTCATTAGTAGACTTGTCGCTGGTTCTTGGGCTTGATCTTCGACTTCAGCGTAGAACCTTTGTTGACGTGAGACTTGTCTTCAGGGATCATAAGTAAACAACTATAACTTATCAGCGATCATCACAGAGACTGAACAGGCTCAGAGCTACTGGATGAACAGTGTTCGCTGAATGTCTTAATCTAAAGAGTGTGAGTCTCCTATCAGCGGTATTATCAGCGATAGTGAAACTCTTTGATTATGACATAGCAACAAAGAAAATTTGGATCATTATCAAATCACTGAGGGTTTGGATCAACAATCTCCCCCCTATTTGATTATGACATATCAACAAAGAAAATTGCTAAGTATGAAAACATAAGGATAAAAAGAACTCATAAAATATTTGTCCCTTTTACTATTTTCTGGGATCTTTTAAGTACTGATGGAGTAAAGTACATTCGCTGAAAATTTTATTTTAACTTCGTATAAGATTATAGAGGGAAGTAGAAAAATTACAAGTACAACAAATTTAAATTACAAGTACAAAAGAGGTAAGCTGATAAAGATAGATAGATTACAAGGAAATCCTATCAGCCTTCAAAAGGTTCTTCCTCAATGAGAAGTTCATCAAGGGTCTTTGTTGTAGGGATCATCCAGTCAGGGACAGTTTTTCCCAGATTTCTTCTTTCTAGTGCTTCTTTGAAGATCAGGGGCTTGAGATATCGTGCCTGAAGATCGCGTCTGAATTCAATCCAATAGATGAGATCCCTGAGCTGTTCAGCGGGAGTGATGGGAAGCTCAGAGACACATTGAAAACGCTGTCCTTCATCATAGTCGTGAAAGAAGATACCATAAGGTTCGCTTATGACCTTTCTAGGGATGAATCGTTCACCAGGAGGCAGGGAGGTGTCAAGCGCTGAGAGGTCAGGTTCAGGACCAAGTACTTCTTCGCGTGAGAAACCAATTCCTGTTTCGTTCCGGATACGAGGACGTGAATCTGAAGGTTTTGACTTTTTCTTTGCAGAGGCCTTTCTTTGTTGAGTCGCAAGAGGAGTGGGAGGAGGAATATCCACAGCAGAAGACACCAAGTCGATCTGTCGATTTATAAGTTTCTCGACATGATCCTTGTATTTAGAACGTGACTTCTGAATGGCTATTCTGATCTCCAACCATTCAGGGAGACCATACTTCGTGATAGCATCAGCGTAGAAGGATTCAGTGGTATCGTTTTCTCTGAATATCTCGACCTCAACAATTGGAACTTTGATGGTCGATCTTCCAGTGATGTAAACCTTGTTAATTCTGGCAGCACGATATCGAAAGTGTACTTTCTATTTACACCATTTCAAGGTAGATTGAGATACCTTAGTATTTTCTTCGATAATCTTCTGGGTATCTTCCCACAATTGACGTTGGACTTCGATGGGAGTCCTTTTCAGTGCGGAGTCATTCACCAATTCTTGGGCAAGATGGATGGCGAGGGCCTTATCTTTTTCTTCAGTTTCCTTCTTTTCGGCGAGTAATCTTTTGGCTTTGAGGTGATCAGCGAACTCTTTCTTTGATAACCTGAACTTTGTAGGAACAGGAGTGACATTGGAGCGAGGGAGGATGATTCGCTGATCTTCGAACTTCTTGATTATTTCTTCTCTTCTTTTCTGATCCTCTTCACTTAGCTTTTGAGGAGCTAAGGAAGGTCTGTTTTTGTGAGAGAGAAGTTGTTCTTCAGGTTCATCGGTCTGAGTGATTAAATCCAAGACCGGGATTACATCTTCAGCTCTTGTGGCTGGGAATATTGTTGGTGCAGCAGTGGGGACTTCAGCTGGATCCTCAAACAGGGGAGAGGACTAGCTGAAAAGCAGCGATTGTTTAAGTAAGAAGAGTTAGGGAAGAAAGAGATAGAGAAAAGAATATGGTTAAGTGTATAGAGGTTTTATGGAGAGGAGAACTAATATTGAGAAGGGATAGAGAAGGGATGCAGTGTAAGGGAAGAGAAGACATTGTACCTGAAAACCTGGCTTTATCTTGGATAGAGAAGGGATGCAGTGTAAGGGAAGAAAAAAGAATATGGTTAAGTGTATAGAGGTTTTATGGCCAGATTGCCTTTTGCAGCAAGGCCTTTATTATTGCCTTTGTCAGCTTCAGATGCTGCAGGCTTTGTCTTGGTCGTCTCCCCTGATGGTTCTTTTATTGAAATCCCTTTTAGAGCAGGGACCTTCTTAGACTGAACGAAGAAGGAATCATCATCATCATCGTCATCATCATCATCATCATCATCGTTTTTATGGGATGATGATGGTTCTTCATCAGAGATGTCGATAGCTTCTTCGTCTTCAGCTTCTTCTTCAGACTCGACATCATCAGCGTAAGGTTCGGTCACGTCAACAGCAGCTTCAGTTTCCTCATCGAGTTGCTCCCCCTCAAGAGCATAGGGAGTTTTCTCGGTTCCCTCAGTGTTTTCAACTCCCTGAGGTTGTCCAGCAGTAGCAGTAGTAGAACTCGTCTCCCCCTCAGCTAGGGGAAGGTCTTCAAGAGTTTTCTTCTCCCCCTCAACATTATGGGGAAGGTCTTCTTTACTCTTCTCCCCCTCTTCCACATGATGGATGGGGGAGGATACAACATTCCCAACAGCAGCAGCATGCATTGGGTCCCTGTCTTCCAGGCCAGAGATCCCAACACAGTTTTCAATCTTGCTTAATTTGTCTTCAAGGCCAGATATAGTAGGATTGAGTCTTTGAAGATCTTCTCGATCCACCTGAGTAAAGTGCGAAGGAGCATAAGTGGCAGCATTCAGGCGATCGAGGACTTGCTAAAGTAGATCCTTGACCGTGGAGACCTCACCCTTAAGAGTACCAACCTCTGTCTTCAATGATGTAACTTCATTGGACAGAGTGGTGAAGTTTGTTGCGAGGGAGGTGTTGGTGAGGTTAAGATTGTTGACTACTGTGGAAGTTTCAGCAAGAGTGGTGGCAAAAGTTCCTATGCTGCCATCCACCTTCTCCATATCAGCTTTGGAGGCTTTCTTTTCAACCTCAGCAGTCATCATTTTGAGGTTCTCTCCAGTGTTTGTAACCGCTGAAAAATTTGCTGAGAGAGTTGTGGTGAGGGATTCCACCTTTGTTTCTAGGGCGTTCAGGGAGGTGTTGATGTCCCCCAAATTAGAACCTGAAACGGTTATTAACTTATGAACAGAGGAAAGCTCAGAAGTTTGGAGTTTTGAGAGAAGAGTTTTTGAAGTTATGTGTATACCTGTAGGCGGGTTGGCGAAGTTGTCGAAACCTTGTTACCCTTAATGGTATTCCATGTCGCCTTCGAGAGTGCCTTGGCGCATGGAGGTGCCTGCAGATCCTAGGTTTGTTTCCATCATCGCATGTAGAGTATCAGCAGGTGAATCATGAACAATGACGTTTGTTCCTGAGAACGGTGGGAAAATTGGTGGAGTGTCCAAAGAAAGAGTGGGAGGAGTGAAGGATGAGAAGATTGGTTGGGTGCGGAGTTCAGCGTTGGATCCGCTGACAATCACTTCAGTCTGTAGAGAGGCTGAAGGAGGTGGGTTCAGTTCCAAGTTTATAACCTCAGTGTTTAGAGACGCTGAGGTTGGGATGGAAGGGGTGGCTTGAGCAGCTGTGGCAGTGCGTAACACGAAACTATCCAGCGACTCTTGTATAAGATGAGTCGTGGAGTCTTCAGCCGTTGATGGCTTGGAGGGTTGCTCCTTGGTTTTCTTGATCCTTTTGCAATCAAGTTGGGAAGTTGAGTGTTTCCTTTTTCGAGAAGGAGTAGAGGGTACAGCATGGGTATCAGCGGTTGGGATTACCACTGAAGTAGCCGCAGAAGTAGAAGAAGGAGGATTAAGAAAATATTAGAGTGCAGAGAGACGTACCTCGTTTCGCAGGGGCTTGAAATCTAGAACTTTAGCGCCAACCTGAGAGAGTCTCAAGTCTCTTACCTTTGGGTATTCATTCCCAAGTCCGTGTTGAAAGACGGCGCTGATAAACCTTGGATATGGAACACAAGTTGGTCTTTCAGCTATGTTCACCCTGAACATCAAATCGTCGTAGATGATTGACGCCCAATCAATGTGTAGTCTCTTCAGCAGAGCATATCCCATGGCCTGTTGGGGTTGGGATGCTTGGTTAGTTGACTCGACTTTAGCTGTTAGACAGCTGATCAGATGAGCGTAGATGAAATTCGTCTCGCTGGGCATCATCGACTTCTTGATGGCAGTTAGCTTTTTGTCAGGGTTTTTGTCTCTCCATGTGTCCCATGCATAACCCATTACATCAAAGAATGCAATCAAGGTTGCCTTATCAGTAGGGTTCTTTTTGGGATCTGGTAGAGGGACAAAATGGTTTTCTTTGGTACTGGTAGGGACTTTTAGAGCACGTCTGATATGGTTGGGGGTGATCTTGGAAGTACCATGGTCTGTGTCACAGAGAATGACATCGACCATTTTCTTTGGGTCTTTGGGTGAAGGAACCTGAGCTCGTCTGACAGTGTACCAGAACTGAGCTAGTAGAGAACGATGAGCAGGGGGTGCAATTGTGAGAGCGTATGAAATGGGGCAAGTTTTAAGAAAGTTCACAGCATCATCAAGATGTGTGACAGGTTTGTTTTCAGGGAAGTCGAAGAGAGCATAAGGATTATTATGTTGATAAGTAACCTTCTTGAGATCGAACTTAACATGAGGAGCCTTTGTGATTTCAGTGACCTCAGCAGCAATGGAGGTCTTATCAGCAGGAGATTCAGTAGTATAATCCATTTCTGTCAATCACATATAATCATGAAGAAGAGATAAAGAACAATGTCTTAATGTGGAAAGATTTTCCAATAAGATGTTGTTGAGTTTTGTCCATTTCATTCAGACCAAAGATGTCTTAATGAAGATTAGGGTTTTTCTTTGTTTTGAAAAAGAAATATAAAACATGGAGAGTATGTGTTTCAAACATGGAGAGGGTTTTTCTAGTTTCTATTTGAAGAAGAGATTCTGGAAAAACATATGAAGAACAAGTTTAAGAGTTTTGTTTCAAACTTGAAGAACAATCATGAAGGTTGTGTTCATAAAATCATGAAAAAAATTATTTTATTTTAAAAAGGTTTCTTTTGTTTGATTTGTTAATAACTAGAATAAGATCAAAAACAAGTTAATAAAAGGTAAATAATAAGAATAGTAACCTTTCGAAGTTTGAAGAAGATGAACAGTTCTTGAAACGAGAGTTCGAGATGCAACAGTAATTATTTTCTTGAATAAGAAGTTGTTCGCGTAAAGGAAAAATATAAACTCGAATGGGTTTATATAGTGGGAATAGAGAGAGAAAAACTTGAGTGGGAAAGTTTTTCATCATGACACGGACACGTGTTTGCATTTGATTGGATGAATAACGAAACATGCAAACGTGTTTCAGAAAAAGAACGTGCCAGGGTTTATCCGTTTGATTACGTCACAAACGTCTTTTCATAGTTTAGGATATCTCTGAGGTTTTTGAAAGTTCAGGGACACTTTTGAAAAAAATGAAGCACTTAATAGAAATAATAGTGTTGGTTTTAGAAATTTCAAAGTATCGCTGATAAGGAAGAGATATTCAGCAATATAATTTGTTTTGAAATCTTGCATTCATGCGAACGTCAGTGAGTAAAGAGAGCGTACCTTAACATCAGCGAATCAAGTTTGTTCAGAGAGAAGATGATAGAATGGGTTATACAAGTTGGTTTTATCCTGTCGCTGATCAAATGCGAACCGCTGAAGATTTTATTCTTCAAAGTTCAGCAATCCAAGCTCGCTGATGAGAAAGTTAAATCTTGTCTCATCAAGAGGTTTAGTGAAACGATCAGCTAACTGAAAATCAGTTGGGATAAAGTGAAGTTCTATATCACCATTTATCACATGATCTCTGATAAAATGATACCTGATTTCGATGTGTTTGGTCTTTGAGTGTAGCACTGGATTGTTGGCTATAGCGATGGCACTTGTGCTGTCGCAATAGATTGGAATTTTCGATAGCTGAAGGTCATAGTCCAGTAGTTGATTTCTCATCCACAAGACATGAGAACAACAGCTTCCAGCAGCTATGTACTCAGCTTTAGCGGTGGAGGTGGACACTGAGTTTTGCTTCTTACTTGTCCAACTCACCAGCTTTTCACCTAGGAGCTGACAGCCTCCTGTGGTGCTTTCCTATCCAATTTGCAACCTGCAAAATCACTATCTGAATAGGCGATTAGATCAAACCCTGAATCTTTGGGATACCAAAGACCTAGGTTAGGAGTACCCTTAAGGTAACAAAAGATTCGCTTTACAGCTATCATATGAGATTCCTTAGGTTCAGCTTGATATCGTGCACACAAACAGGTTGCGTACATAATATCAGGTCGGCTAGCTGTAAGATACAGAAGAGAGCCGATCATCCCACGGTACGTCGTGACATTAACAGGTATTCCAGAAGGATCCTTGTTTAGTGTCAGCGGTGGTGCCATAGGGGTTTTCATAGCTGAACTCTGAGTTAAATCCAATTTCTTCAGCATATCTTTAACATACTTTCCCTAATTAATGAAAGTTCCTTTTTCATTTTGTTTTATCTGAAGACCAAGGAAATATGTTAGCTCACCCATCATACTCATTTTGTACCCTGCTTTCGTTCTTTTAGAGAAACGAGTACAAAGGTCAGGGTTAGTAGAACCAATTATAATATCATCGACATATATTTGTACAAGAATGATATGACCTTTTACTTTCCTAAAAAATAGAGTTTTATCGATTTTACCACGCTCAAATTTTTCAATATGGAGATAAGTAGAGAGAGTGTCATACCATGCACGAGGGCTTGCTTTAAGCCATAGAGTGCCTTATCTAGTTTATAAACATAAGCTGGATGCTTAGGATCTGAGAATTCTGGAGGTTGTTCCACGTAGACTTCTTCATTCAGCTTTCCATCAAGGAACGCTGACTTGACATCCATATGATAGACTTTGAAGTCTTTATGTACAGCGTAAGCTAAGAATAGATGAATGGCTTCTAGTCTTGCCACTGGAGCGAAGGTTTCGTCGTAATATATACTTTCCTCTTGTCTGTATCCTTGAGCAACAAGTCGAGCCTTGTTGCGGGTTACAGTTCCATGTTCATCCAACTTGTTTCGATAGACCCATTTAGTGCCTATCACTGACTTGTCAGATGGTCTTGGAACGAGATTCCAAACCTTGTTTCTTTTAAATTCTGTCAGCTCTTCTTGCATAGCGTTGACCCAGTTTGGATCTTTGAGGGCATCATTTATTTTCTTTGGTTCAATCAGAGAAATAAAGTTAACAAATAAACAAATATTACCTGCACTTCGTCGAGTCTGAACACCAGCGTTTGGATCACCAAGTATTTGATCAATTGGGTGATTAATAGTCCATCGCTGAGCCGGAGCATGAGTCGCTGACTCAACCAGAACTTGAGGGCTGAAGATGAGGCTTCAACAACTTCTGGTATATCAGCCAAGAAAGGAGTAGCTGCAGATGTCATTACATTTACTGATTGCTGAGATGTAGATGGAATGTCTGAGACATTTGGTTCAGAAGCAAGCATAGTGTTTAGAGGAACAGCTGAGACCCATGAAGTTTCAGCTTCACTAGTCTGCATGTTTGGGATGATAGTAGGACCATCATCTTCAACAGGATGAGTATGAGGAGTGGGAATGCCTTCTGAATCACCAAGATGAGAAAACATCCATTGATTCAGTTCTTCAGTATCAGCAGAAGGTCTAGAATTCGCTGAACGGGATTCGTCAAAGGTGACGTGAATCGTTTCTTCTACAGTCTGTCTTCTACGATTGAAGACCCTGAAGGCTTTGGAGGGTGAAGAATATCCAAGAAAGATTCCATCATCAGCCTTAGGATCAAACTTTCCAAGGGCATCTCTTTGTTCAGTATGAAACACTGACATCCAAAGATGTGAAGAAAGCTAATTGAAGGCTTTCTCCCATGAAAAGGTTCATAGGCTATCTTTTTGAATCTTTTGACTATCAGCGACCTGTTTTGCGTAAAACAAGCAGTGTTGACAGCTTCTGCCCAAAACTGAGTAGGCAGGTGAGAATCGCTGAGCATTGAACGTGTAGCTTCAATGATAGTTCTATTTCTTCTTTCAGCCACTCCATTTTGTTGCGGTGTTCTCACTGAAGAGAAGTTGTGAGAAATACCCTTACTCTCAAATAAGGAATCAAGAGAACTGTTTTTGAATTCAGTCCCATGATCACTCCTTATTGAGCGAACGGTCATGTTGTTCAGGACTTCCATTTTCCTGACAAAGGTGATGAGTTCTTCAGGGGTGTCACTCTTAGAACTGAGAAACATTACCCAGGTATATCGAGAGAATTCATCAACTATGACCAATGTATATTTCTTTCCAGCAATGGATTGTTTGTTAACAGGGCCAAACAAATCCATATGGAGAAGTTGTAGAGGAGACTTGCTTTGACTTAAAGCTTGCTTTGGTCTGCTTGCCTTTCTCACACGCTGAACATAAGGACTCTTTGGCATATGAGTGTTGAGGTAGACCAGTAACTAACTCTTTAGAAGCTAGAGTATTCAGTGTCTTGAAGTTTAGATGAGAGAGCCTCTTATGCCATAGCCAATTGACATCAGATGAAGCCTTTGAGAAGAAACAGGAGTTCTCAGTGGTTGTTGAGTCCATGTTTATTACATAAACATTTTCCAAACGATAACCGTTGAGAGCTATCTTCTCCTTTTTGTCAGCGACAAAGCAGGATTCCTTAGTAAAGATTACTTTGTTATCCATGTCACAAAGCTGACTGATGCTTAGAAGATTATGCTTCAGCCCTTCAACATATGCGACTCTTCTGAAGGTTGTAGTACCATTAGAGAGTACACCAAACCCTCAGGTATGTCCTTTTCCGTTTCCACCGAAAGTCACAGAGGGACCCTACTCTTCCTTATACTCAGTGAGCAGGTTCTTCTTACCAGTCATATGTCTAGAGCATCCGCTATCGAGATACCAGATACCCTTCTTAACCTGCATTACAAAGGAAGATTAGTTTGACTTGGGCACCCATTTCATCATGTGTACACACTTGTCAGTGGAGGTAGATGGAATGGAAGGTTCAGCAGTCTTCGCAGCATTTGAAGATTCAGCTTTATTTTCAGTCTTCACTTTGGTTAATTTCTTAACCTCAGTGGTCTTCTTTGCCTTGGGGGCATTGATCTTCACCTAACCTATCTTTTCAGCTTTGGTGGCTGTAGGGCACTTACTAGCAATATGATTTGTAAGTCCACAGTGATAACATTTCCTATAACTAAAAGTAGTCTCAGGGCCATTTGCATGCTTATCCATTAGTTTTAAATGAGTAGGGATAGCACAAAGTATACTTTTGGCATTGGAAATAAGAGGAACTATCAGTTCTTCAGATTTCTTACCAATTATATCCACTTTAAGTCTAGGAGTAGATCGCGGAATAAATCCAGGGATCTTGTTCTTAGAAGTAGAGGGATAAGTCACTGAAGCTTTAGAAGCATTCAGCTTAGGTACAAAAGTACCCTTCTGAGGTTTTTGGTTAAAAGCAATTCCTTTACCTTTGTCTTTAGAGACTGAGGTAGGTTTTGGGTAAACAATTTTCTCTTTACCTTTAGAAGTTAAGGTAGAGATTTCCTCAGGGATGGGAGGTTTTGAAGAGGAACACTGAGAAGAGAAAGTGTCCGGGATAGAGGATACGAACATTCCAAACTTAAGCATGGAATGGTCAGTGGTTGGTTCAAGAGTTTCATCTTTGTAACCAAGACCACGTTTATCACTCAGGGGAATCTGAGACTTAATTATCTCAGTGATCGTTGTTGAGGATTTATACCATCCATCAACAGTAGCTTTTTCTGCTTTTAATGCAGCATTAGCTTCTTCGCGCTCGATTTTGACTAGCTGATTTATATGAACTTGATCTTTAAAATTTTCTTCAATCTTAGAAAGCTTTTCTATTTGAAGGTGACAGTTTTTAAGCTGTTCAACGAGATCAAGGTTTTGATTTTCAATAACAGTTTTTCCATTCATGGCTTCATATAAACTTCTGGTCAGCTGGTCGATTTTTCGAAGACTATCAGCTTCATCAATATTTAAAATATTGGTAAAGAAGGAAGGTGATACCTTAGTAGCAGAGGTTGAAGTAGAGGGAATGTCAGACTTTTCTTCCTCATCTTCAAGTTTGGCCATTAGACATAGATTGACTTCATCATCATCTTCAGAGTCAGATGATTCTTCTTTGTCAGAGGCAGCCCAATCATAGTCAACCATCAGTCCTTTGCCTTTCTTCTTAAAGGTTTGCAGCTTTTAATACCTTTCTTTCAGCTTTTTGTATTTTTCGTCTCTAGTCCTGGGTGTAAAGATTTTCTTGGGAAAAGCTGATGATCTAGAGACTTTCTTTGACCTGCACTCGCTAGCGTAATGTCCTATATTTTCACAGTTCTAGCAAGTAGCAATAGCCTTATCAACAGGAGTTGATGATCTTGTCTTATCAGTAATAGCAAGAGGTTTGTTCTTTTTGAAAATTTTCTTATTGGCGAATCTCCTGAATTTATTAGAAAGGAGAGCCATAGATTCATCAAGATCTGAAGAGTCAGGATCTGATGAACATTCAGAGTTAGTCTCCAACTCAGTGATAGTGATAGTAGATCGCTGAGTGGTAGGTGACTCTGAGATTAAAGCAACAGGGGTGCTTTTGGAATCTTTTACAAGATTCTTCTTAAGATGACTCGATTGCTCATGATTAAGCATCGTGCCATATAAGGTAGAAAGAGTCATGGATTTTAGATCCTTTGATAGCTTGAGACACATTGAATAACTGTCCCAGCTTTCAGGTAAACATTCTAAGAGCTTTGTCAGTACTTCAAAGTTAGAATATTTCGTACCAACAGTTTTTAGATCTATTATTAAGCAGTTAAAACGTTGGTGTACTTCAGAGAAAGATTCATTCTTACCACAAATGAAGCTTTCGTACTGTCTTGCCAGGTTGATCTTACTTGAGTCCTGGACTTCAGATGTACCTTCATACTGAACACGTATTGTGTCCCACATGGCTTTGGAGGTTTTCAGGTTCATGACGGAATGGTAGACTTCGTCAGGAAGAGCCATGGAAAGATTGGATCTGGCTTTAGTGTCGATAGCTACTTTCTTCTTATCTTCATCAGTCCACATATGAATTTCCTTGGGAACCAACCTTTCTGGAATAGCAGCTCTATTCTCAGCGGCTGGAACTTCAGGATCAAGTCTAACAGGAATATATGGGCCATTTTCAAGATAGTAAGGCATAGTAGGGTCCACACCTTCTAAGAAGAGAATCATCCTATTTTTCCACATATTAAAGTTATCTCTGGAGAATCTAGGGGGTTTTGCAAGAGAACCGTTGTCAATATAGTTAGTGTTTGTGTTGGTAGCCATTTTAAGAAATAGCAAGGAAGAAAAGACTAGTATAGATAAGATCTTGGTTATGAGATTAAACAAATCTGCTTTGATACCACTTGTTGGTCCCGAAGGGTTATACAAGTTTGTAGAAGGGGGGGTTGAATACAAACACACGATTTTTACTTTCTAAATTGTTTATTGATAAATCTTAAAACAATTTACAACTTGTTGCGGAACAAGATTAAGGATAAACCTAATCTAAACAAGTTAAGAACACTAAGTTTCTTGCACTAGAAATAAGACAGAAAGGAGATAAGAATATTACGAATAATATTCTAGCAATAAGAGAGAAAGAAGAAGATGGCCGAGCACTTCAGTTCGGAAGTAGGGTTCTTCTTATATACTGCATGCATTTTATGCATGGCAGTGTTACTTTACACGTGGCAGTAGCTGTGTGGTTGCATGTTTTGACATTTGTAGACAACCTTAGTAGCCGCAAGGTGCACAGTGTAGAATCAGAGTTTGTTGTACGATTATAGACAGAAGGGAGGTCCGTTCTAACATTTCGTACGGAGACGTGCAAGGGGGTAATAGAAAAGTAACTTGTAGAGGGAGACTTCATGATCAGCGTTCGTTGAACAGTACTTTATCAGCGAGTGATAAAGCTTAGCGATTGCTGAAGTCTTCTACTTGATACTTCACGTTGAATGGACAGGTCTTGCTTCGCTGATATCCGCATCAGTTCATTAGTAGACTGGTCGCTGGTTCTTGGGCTTGATCTTCGACTTCAGCGTAGAACCTTTGTTGACGTGAGTCTTGTCTTCAGGGATCATAAGTAAACAACTATAACTTATCAGCGATCATCACAGAGACTGAACAGGCTCAGAGCTACTGGATGAACAGTGTTCGCTGAATGTCTTAATCTAAAGAGGGTGAGTTTCCTATCTGCGATACTGTAGAGACATAGTACTTATCAGCGATAGTGAAACTCTAATATAAAATCAGAAAAACACAATTAAATTCAGAAAAAATTTCAAAAATAACGTTTGAAAAACAAATTATAAATTTGTCTTCCAAAAATTAAATCTGAAAAAATTTACGCGGAAATGTTGGACTTTAATCGTCAAACCTGCAAAACAAGAGAAAAATTTATCAGTTACGAGCAATTACAGGTAAAAATTGATAAAACCGACAAACAAATGACTAAAATAAAATTAAACGAAAAAGGACTAAAAAGATACAAAAATGACTAAAACTGACAACAATACAAAATATAGGGACTGAAACTGACAAAAAGGAAACTAATACGAAAAATAAGGACTAAAATTGAAAAATACTAAGACTCGACTAAAACAAGGACGAAAAATGACAAAAACTGAAAAATAATACTCAAAGAACTAAAAATGTAAAATTCTAAAAATTGACAAGTCTAGGGACTCGTAATGTAAAAATCTAAAAGTTATACTACAGGGACTAAAAATTGAAAAGAAATGAAACTAAAATTTACAAAGACCAAAACTGTTAAAAATCTAAAGTCAAACTACAGGGACCAAATCTGACAAAATCTAAACTTCCTAAAGGACTTAACTGACAACATAACGAAAGGACTAAAAATGTAAGATATTTAACGGAAAAACTAACGGACAAGTTACCTAAATGACACTAAGGGCTTGTTTGTTTTTGGCTTAATGAGCTTAATGGCATGTATGGCTTATTCGGTCAGTCATACAAGGGTGTTTGGTAGTGGCTTAATGAAAAAATGGAGAGCTTACCGAATAAGTTGAGATGAGATCTCTTTATCCACTCAGCCATCATTATTCCCATTTTACCCTCAAAACTATCCTACCACATCTGCATTTCCTGCTTCCACCGGCGTCTTCCTGCCGGCGCTCCACCGGCGGCTTCCACCTCGCCTCCCACCGGCGCTCCCCGATCTGCACTTCAGGTATGTATTTAACTTTTTACGCGTGAGCGACGGTGTCGAGTTCCAAGAAATGATCTTCACAGCCATAGCCAGTGATTTCAAGCTCCGGACCAAGCCTAATTACAACACCAGCTTTTTTAGCCCTAATTATGGATTCCTTAATATTCTTCAAATTGCAATCGAAATCCATTGCCCATTGATTCAAATTGCACGTAGCCACCTTCAGCAACCTCATCTTCGTAGCAACTTAATCTCAATTTTTCATCCAAACAAGACAGAAATCAAGACTGCGTATAGAAAGAGTTAGAGGCGTAAACTGAAAGCACCGAAAAGGGTTTAATTTGGTGAAAAGAATTTGTATAAGAAGAATATGTAGGAATCAAAGAAGAAGAGGTGTTGAAAGTCGAAGCATTGGGAAGTCGAGGGTAGCGTCACAAATGGGCGGAGATATCCGTTGCCAGAAATTGGAAGCGGTGGTCAAAGTTCAAGAATTGGGTCCGTTCGAATATGGCATCACACACACACACAGATACACATTGTTAATTGATAATATTCAAAAAACTTGATTGTATTGAAAGTTTTTTTATTTGAAAAGGTGTTTAATTGATAATATTTATTGTTAAGAATAAACCATTCATCACATTTACCAAACAATTATGTTAATGACTGCTTAATACACTATGAGGGTAAAATAGTCATTTCTGACGTTCAGCTCGTTTGTTCAGCAGGACAAACAAACAGCAAGATATCAGAATCCAGACAGACAAACAAATCCAGAGAGACATCTATATCCACACAGGACTTAATGAAAAAACAACCAAACAACCCCTAACCTAACTAACAGGCCCTTAACAGAAAATGCACTGAAAAAGTAAGAAAAACTAACACTTATAACAAACTCCGATTACTACCAAGTTTTCCGGCGATAGAAGGTTTCAGACGATTACCAAACTTTTCATATCAGGTTAGATGCGAGTTCTTGATGCAGGTTGCGAGAAGCTCATCCAGCAAGATTGATGCGAGTTCTTGATGCAGGTTGCGAGAAGTTGCTTGAATGATGCGAGAAGTTGCTATGAAATGATCTTCCGTCGAGAAACTGCAGAAACCGGCAAAATTTTCCGGTGAAAATCGATTTTCCGGCGAGATCTTTTCAAACCACAAACTTGCTGAATTCTTGTTGTTTTTCACATCTAAAAATTTCAATCTGTTTGAACTTTCAATTCGAACAATTATGTGGAATTTAAACACAACAAAATGATATCAATCTAAGAATCGGTCTCCATTCTCACTAGAAACTCCGATGAACGCCAACTCGAACTGTAAATTATCGATTTCACCATTTTCTTGATGACTTTCTGTAACGTCCCAAAATTTTCAAGCAAATTTAAATTTTTAAATAAACAATTCATTGATAACAACTCAATAAATGATCCCAACGTTTCGTTTGCAAACACATAATTAATGTCTTTATAAAATAAAACCAGCGGAATAAACGTTTAATTATTAAAATCATAAAGCAACCAGCTCTTCTCGCGCGCCAGTGTGTACTCGTCACGCCTTGGAGCCGCCCGTACCTGAAACCACAGTTTATTGGGAAAGGGTAAGCACGAAGCTTAGTGAATTCCAACACATGCGCAGATAGGAATTATATACACATCACCCCTATCCGCACATAAACAACAATATCACAGTTACATAAAACGAGTAAACATCTACAAGTAATTATGTATCCAACACCTCAGTACCATCGAGGCCTCGGTCCCACCGAATTGTAATGTAACCAACACCTCAGTACCATCGAGGCCTCGGTCCCACCGAATTGTAATGTATCCAACACCTCAGTACCATCGAGGCCTCGGTCCCACCGAATTGTAATGTAGCCAACACCTCAGTACCATCGAGGCCTCGGTCCCACCGAATTGTAATGTAACACATTTATACCAAGCAATCAAACCAATCAAATATTACACACCACAAACAACTAGTTCACACCACAAAGACAATAGTACATACAAACTATTATGACATGCATACAACCCCTAACTACACAGTGAGAGAACTCACCTCGAATGCGCGCCCAGCTTAACAACACAATTCAAGCTCCACAATTACGGTCACTTTCCAGCACCTAAACGCATGTTAAAACGTGTCAATACGAGACCCGGACCCTATGACACGACACACGCTTAAACCGTCACTAAAACTAATTTCCGTTCTCACAAAACAGGTCTGTTCGGGACCCGTTTCGACCCCTTTAAACCCAGAAAAATCCCAATATTATTTCATGACCAGAAAGTCCTCTGAGTTAGGATTCCAAGGACATATTATACGCCTCCTAACGATTTTTCTACAATTTATTATGAATTAAATACGAACGGTTACCAAAACTGCCAGTTTTCGGTCCAGCCTGCATAAACAGTCCAGAACAGCCTAGCTACGGGTTTAATCAGACTCTCGGCAAGACACGAAAAACCTTCCCAACTCGATTTCGGAACTATGGCCACCAAAATCACCTCAAAACGAGTTACGAGTAAAAAGTTACGGCTTTCGCAAAACCGAGACAGATTCCAGAATTTTCACATGAAATGACGAACCGCAGAACTTGCGACCACTTTTTCTCCCAACTCGAGGCCGAACCAGTTTTCCGCTAAAACACAGAAAACGTGCCCGGTCCCGAGCTCGAAGCGTGGGCGCCAGTTTCGGCTCAATCGGAGTTACGACGGAAAAGTTATTGCCGTCACAAAACAGGGGCTGAACCATATTTTCGCATAAAAAGTGATTTTAGAACCGACGGTTTAAACTATTCGGCTTAACGATTAAGTCACGGGTTAAGGGCTCTATAGCAACAATGGTCTGGTCACACTACGCGCCACCCACTGCCACCTCCGGCAGTGGCGGTCGCCGGTGGCGACCGGCGGCGGCTCTCCGGCGATGATTACACAACACACTCCGCACCCTCTCGCACCTCCGACCTCTCACTTACCCGATCGTCTTGCTACGACCCTACCAGGCCCACTACCACACCACCATCTCCGGCGATGTACAGTAGCCGCCGCCTACAGCGGCCAAGGCCGCCGCGTCGCGGCTGTCACGGGAGGAGGCCGACGAGAGGGACAAGGAAAAACAAAAGCGAAAGAACGGAACATACCTACGATGATGCCACGTTGCTGTGCCCGCTTCTCACCCTCGCGAACTCCGGCGAACAGCCGGCTCCGGCAAGCAGCAGGTGGCTCCGGCGCCCTTCTCTCTCTTGCCGCAGATTCACTCTCTCTCTCTCTAACCTCTTCACGGCTCTCCTCTATAACTCTCTCTCTCTCTCGTCCTTTCACGCTGCCGCACCACACAACAACAAGGAAGGGTCAATAGGGTTATCCAAGGGTTTGGGTTTTGCTTGGCTTTCACGAAAAGAGAAACGGGAATGGGAATGGGAATCCGGCCATGGGCCACGACCCATGCAAGACTTTTCCAAAAATTGCCCTTCTAGCCCCTCAACTTTACCTATCTCACAACCTACACTAGAAAGACACGAATTCTAACATTTTTGGTCCTTTTTGACACCAAACACTAACCACAAACAATTAAAGGTACACACTTTAATTAATTAAATAAATAAACAAAAACGTACCGGGACACGGGCTTTACAATTCTCCCCCACTTGGATTAGACTTCGTCCCCGAAGTCTACGTCCGCAAACAGCTCTTAATAATTCTCTCGCATACTTCCTTACTAACAACACTCCTTCAAGAACACTGAAAACGCGATCAGAAGAACACTCTAACAACTGGAATCATTCCAAGTTAAACGACTTCGGTTGTCTCCCAACCTTAGATGATTCATACCTCCCGATTAAATTTTTCAAGCTCTAACCATTCTAAAGCTGTTCATAGTATACCCTACAGGATACTCGACTACGATCAATTCTACCCTTAACCGTCGATTAACTTCCACGAATTCTAATAGATTCCAAAGATTTTAAATAACTTATATTAACAAAACATCGACCCCCTGCCGAACATCGGTCCAACCGATTACAATAACACACATCGGCCACCCGCCGAACATCGGTCCAACCGATTACAATAACATACATAAGCGTGGTATTATCCTAGACACTAACACACATAGATATCCCCCACAACCAAATTAACTAACACACACGTAGGTCATTCCACCATAACCAATCATCACAAGTGATCATTTCAGGGTTACTACTACCATCACCATGATTATCTTAACATCGTCTACAACTCTCCGATTATACCAAAGGTGTTTGGCCTCAAGCCCAAAAGTCGACACCTAAATATACCACCTACCTCAAAATTGTTGATGCGCATTTATTCTCTTAATAACAAAGGCATCAATCCCTTAACCGATACTATTCGGCCTACAGTACTAACGCGCGTGGAATACCTACCTTCCACCGTCGACGTATCATCCACACTTGCTCTACGAAGCCAAGTCACACCGTATCGAGGATACACCTTGACGTCTACCTCCCCGGTAACGCCTCAAGACCCAGCACACCGTAACTACCCCCCAGGTAAGTTCCCACAACTATATCCTCCTAGTACCTAATGGAAAGTCTAGGTTAGAACACATGAATACCGGGGTCCCATCCCGAGACACCCAACCGACCATTACCAACGACTGACTATCGTGTCTAAGGATCCAAAGCAAACAGCCTACCAACAACATGCCTATTCCGGATTGACTCACTCACCCAAACATGTAGACACTCAACGTGCAAAGAATGCCAGACGGTGCGACAAAAACAACTCATCAACTAGACTCCACATCGAGCCATTAACACCGGGCAATAGGCCCATGACTAACTCCAGGTCATAACCGAGCAAAATGCTCCAAGCTTGCTAGACCCATCGGTCGGAAAATGCGTTTAAACAAAGTTTAAGCAAGCAATACTCTGAAGTCAACCTTAGTCTCAGACTCAACACGGGTTAAACAAAAGAGTTTTCCAAAAGGACTCATACCTTGAAAATTCTCGAAATGACACATGACACTTAAAAGCACATTTCCCCAAATGGTTTACAAACTCATTTACAAAATATTTTCAACATCAGGATTTTCATCTCAAAAAGATCGTAAGCAATAAAACTACTATTACCAAATCGATAGTTACGCAAAACTGGACACGCTCGTCCCACATAGGAAAAATCACGCTGAAAATCGTTCCATTGCAGTTCTGTTTACTCACACAAAAGCAAGTGTAATAAATAATTTCTTTAAAATGAACCGCCTCGATTCCAGTATGGATTGACTCATGACATGCACTTAAGGTAACCGCTGACCTTAAACAGGGTCCGACGAAGGTGTGCACATAATTCAAAATAAGTTTCACGACGTTTGATTCAAAAAAATTCCTCTTTTTAATCATAAATGGCGTGGCACAGGGTTCGCCACAAATTTTTCGCGCGTCAGCTAGTCACACAAAACGATGACACGGTTTACAAATATATTTTTGTTAAAACACAATTGTCTCGTGTAAGTTGCAAACTTGAAGACAGAAACCAGTCCGCTTCTAGTAATTGGAAATATCGACTAATAACCTCGTAAAATCTCAAACTGGGGGCAGGCATGCAAGCTTGTAACACTTCCTCAAGCTTCGTACTTGGGGCATATAATGTCAAAACATTATAGTTTAAAAAAAATGTATTTATCGAAAATGCTCAAAATACTCGTTTCCTCCAAAGCAACGTTTTTAATTTCCCAAAAAAAATGAACGGTAATTCTAAATTAACCGAATGTCAAAAATCTACGCATTTATATTTCCAATATATAACACATTGTAATCGCATGCATGATGTTTACAACATTAAAACACTCCTTGTATCAAATGGTCTTTCATCTCGACAAAAAGGAACTAAAGCATTTTCTTGCACGACTCGTTCATCAAAATGCCGAGAACAAAGGTTACCCCAGTATGCATACCCCTAAGTCGATAAATCGCATTTTCATGAAAATGTCAATAAAACCTTTAGCTGACTAAAAAGCGCACTAAACAACTCCTTATGAAATGTTACCAAAATTCCTCCATGCATCACTTATGTCACGCATGAATCAATCCACACACTGAACTATTTGCAAAATAAACACTTAGTAACACAAACTCTCGAACGACAAGTTAAGCGACACTAGAATTCCAAACTCATTTTAGACAAATCACTAAAATAGCCTTTAAACAGACATCGTGGAATGTAACTTTCCGTCTCAACTCTAACACATGTGGAGGAGTTCCAATGTTAGAGTCTCAAGCCGTAGTCACTTACCCAACATCTTAACCACCACAAAACACGGATATCATCGTACCCGAAAGAACCGTTGGAAAGTAATCAAATGAAACAATCTTTTACAAAGTTTTCAACTCCCGTGATAAAACGGTTTCAAGCATTTTCAAAACTATAATTCGAAATCTTGTGTGTGTGCTAGACATTTCCCAAAGTTTCAAAACACAATCCATATAAGGATTGGAAAAACAAGGATTAGTTAATGCAATCCTATTTTCAAAATAAACTTTGTGCACGACTCAGTCGACATTCAACGTCTCGACTCATGCTCCTCTCTACCTTTCCAATCCACTATCGTCCTCCGGACATTTAAGCCTCTTGGGGAAATATGGAAAATTACGTCAAATAATCCCTACGATTTTTCCTCAAATCAAAGTCGGCTCTAAAAGCCTATGACTCTAACACAATCTTCCATCTTGGTTCGAAATGATCTGCTTACAACAAATATCATCCTTATCGTCACTCCAAGTGACTAATACTATAATCGTCTTTCTATTCCAACGACTGCCAGATTAGAGCCTTCGACACTACCCCAACGGTCATCCCATCAAAGCAAGTCAAGTATACACATGTACCAGTGGATCTACTATATTTGTCTCTCCTCGTGACGGCTATTCAGGGTAGATAATACAACGTGTTATTAGCACATAACAACGCACACTAACAACACTCACGCCCAACTCCTTGGATTCCTCGTGACTTCCCCGACTCGAGCATTGATCTTGTGCTTCCGGTAGTAGGAGCTCTACTACTACCTTCCACACCTATCATTGCTCGTTCCGAGTCTCATCCCGAGGGTCCAAGTAGTTTCTCGCCGAAACTATGCACATAATATAAATAATCAACACATGCCAGTTCAAGAACATATCCTAAACAGGCAACTCATACAACTACTGTATATATAAAACCATCGGTCTCCCCGATCAGACAGTCACAATTGTATACTTAATAAACCATCGGTCACCCCGGTCATACAACATCAATTAAATATATAACTAACCATATGCCTGCACCAGCATATATATACATCCACCCTTCCTAGCTCCCTAGGAATTTCCTCTTATCCCACTACCCTTGCTACCACCGAATCCCTACTAATTATGATGAGTGACCTCGCGAATACCCGATTATATGCAGTGCGAAATAAATAGACAGTCGAATACAAGACTCTATCCTAGAACGGTTGGACTCAAACAAGAGCTGCGCAATAGAACTAAATCGAATATTCTAAGGCTATAAATCTCTTACTGCATACAGCCTAGAGGGCATCCACTTAGTAACCTATCATAATTAGCATAAATTCCTAATAGCAAGCAGTTCAGCATACAGCATAGTGTCCACAACAGGCAATCTAGCATGCATACTCTATGATCTAGAAAGCAATAAAACACTAAGTACTGTACCTTTCCCCTTTGGCTCCGGCTGACTGTACACACTGCGCCTCCGATCACCGTTCCTCGAACGGGTCTTTACTTTTTCTTTTGTTTCCAAAAAGATTTACTAAAGAATTTGAAAATTTCCCAGCTGCAACTTGAGACCAAACACACCGAGGTGCGTTTGATTCACTCAAGCTGTGCTCTGATACCAAGTTGTAACGTCCCAAAATTTTCAAGCAAATTTAAATTTTTAAATAAACAATTCATTGATAACAACTCAATAAATGATCCCAACGTTTCGTTTGCAAACACATAATTAATGTCTTTATAAAATAAAAACAGCGGAATAAACGTTTAATTATTAAAATCATAAAGCAACCAGCTCTTCTCGCGCGCCAGTGTGTACTCGTCACGCCTTGGAGCCGCCCGTACCTGAAACCACAGTTTATTGGGAAAGGGTAAGCACGAAGCTTAGTGAATTCCAACACATGCGCAGATAGGAATTATATACACATCACCCCTATCCGCACATAAACAACAACATCACGGTTACATAAAACGAGTAAACATCTACAAGTAATTATGTATCCAACACCTCAGTACCATCAAGGCCTCGGTCCCACCGAATTGTAATGTATCCAACACCTCAGTACCATCGAGGCCTCGGTCCCACCGAATTGTAATGTAACCAACACCTCAGTACCATCGAGACCTCGGTCCCACCGAATTGTAATGTATCCAACACCTCAGTACCATCGAGGCCTCAGTCCCACCGAATTGTAATGTAGCCAACACCTCAGTACCATCGAGGCCTCGGTCCCACTGAATTGTAATGTAACACATTTATACCAAGCAATCAAACCAATCAAATATTACACACCACAAACAACTAGTTCACACCACAAAGACAATAGTACATACAAACTATTATGACATGCATACAACCCCTAACTACACAGTGAGATAACTCACCTCGAATGCGCGCCCAGCTTAACAACACAATTCAAGCTCCACAATTACGGTCACTTTACAGCACCTAAACGCATGTTAAAACGTGTCAATACGAGACCCGGACCCTATGACACGACACACGCTTAAACCGTCACTAAAACTAATTTCCGTTCTCACAAAACAGGTCTGTTCGGGACCCGTTTCGACCCCTTTAAACCCAGAAAAATCCCAATATTATTTCATGACCAGAAATTCCTCTGAGTTAGGGTTCCAAGGACATATTATACGCCTCCTAAAGATTTTTCTACAATTTATTATGAATTAAATACGAACGGTTACCAAAACTGCCAGTTTTCGGTCCAGCCTGCATAAACAGTCCAGAACAGCCTAGCTACGGGTTTAATCAGACTTTCAGCAAGACACGAAAAACCTTCCCAACTCGATTGCGGAACTATGGCCACCAAAATCACCTCAAAACGAGTTACGAGTAAAAAGTTACGGCTTTCGCAAAACCGAGACAGATTCCAGAATTTTCACATGAAATGACGCACCGCAGAACTTGCGACCACTTTTTCTCCCAACTCGAGGCCGAACCAGTTTTCCGCTAAAACACAGAAAACGTGCCTGGTCCCGAGCTCGAAGCGTGGGCGCCAGTTTCGGCTCAATCGGAGTTACGACGGAAAAGTTATTGCCGTCACAAAACAGGGGCTGAACCATATTTTCGCATAAAAAGTGATTTTAGAACCGACGGTTTAAACTATTCGGCTTAACGATTAAGTCACGGGTTAAGGGCTCTATAGCGACAATGGTCTGGTCACACTACGCGCCACCCACTGCCACCTCCGGCAGTGGCGGTCGCCGGTGGCGACCGGCGGCGGCTCTCCGGCGATGATTACACAACACACTCCGCACCCTCTCGCACCTCCGAACTCTCACTTACCCGATCGTCTTGCTACGACCCTACCAGGCCCACCACCACACCACCATCTCCGGCGATGTACAGTAGCCGCCGCCTACAGCGGCCAAGGCCGCCGCGTCGCGGCTGTCACGGGAGGAGGCCGACGAGAGGGACAAGGAAAAACAAAAGCGAAAGAACGGAACATATCTACGATGATGCCACGTTGCTGTGCCCGCTTCTCACCCTCGCGAACTCCGGCGAACAGCCGAATCCGGCAAGCAGCAGGTGGCTCCGGTGCCCTTCTCTCTCTTTCCGTAGATTCACTCTCTCTCTCTCTAACCTCTTCACGGCTCTCCTCTATAACTCTCTCTCTCTCGTCCTTTCACGCTGCCGCACCACACAACAACAAGGAAGGGTCAATAGGGTTATCCAAGGGTTTGGGTTTTGCTTGGCTTTCACGAAAAGAGAAACGGGAATGGGAATGGGAATCCGGCCATGGGCCACGACCCATGCAAGACTTTTCCAAAAATTGCCCTTCTAGCCCCTCAACTTTACCTATCTCACAACCTACACTAGAAAGACACGAATTCTAACATTTTGGGTCCTTTTTGACACCAAACACTAACCACAAACAATTAAAGGTACACACTTTAATTAATTAAATAAATAAACAAAAACGTACCGGGACACGGGCTTTACAATTTGTAACACCCCGCTTACCACGACACAATATTGTCCGCTTTGCCCCACTGGCTCACGGCTTTGTTCTTGGCGACCTGGCAAGGACTTCGCAAGGACTTCCCAGGAGGTCACCCATCCTGGTACTACTCCCACCCAAGCACGCTTAACCATAGAGTTCCCAAGGAACCCGCATGCTTGTGGCTCCAAAACGCGTTGTTTCTGGTAAGGCCAAGGTTTACTAATATACCCAGCATCTCTCTTGTCCACGGCCGATGTGGGATATGCCTAAGGTGTTACAAACACCCCCCCTTAGGGACTCATCGTCCTCGATGAGGTTTGCCCCACCACCCCGAACGGTACAGGAGTGGCTCTGATACCATTTGTAACACCCCGCTTACCACGACACAATATTGTCCGCTTTGCCCCACTGGCTCACGGCTTTGTTCTTGGCGACCTGGCAAGGACTTCGCAAGGACTTCCCAGGAGGTCACCCATCCTGGTACTACTCCCACCCAAGCACGCTTAACCACACAGTTCCCAAGGAACCCGCATGCTTGTGGCCCCAAAACGCGTTGTTTCTGGTAAGGCCAAGGTTTACTAATATACCCAGCATCTCTCCTGTCCACGGCCGATGTGGGATATGCCTAACAGCTTGAGTGAATCAAACGCACCTCGGTGCGTTTGGTCTCAAGTGGCGGCTGGGAAATTTTTAAATTCGTTTTTGAAATCGTTTTGGAGGTAAAAGAAAAAGTAAAAACCCGTTCGAGGAACGGTGATTAAGGGCGCAGTGTGTACAGTAAGCCGTGAGCCAGTGGGGCAAAGCGGACAATATTGTGTCGTGGTAAGCGGAGTGTTACAAATGGTATCAGAGCCACTCCTGTGCCGTTCGGGATGGTGGGGCAAACCTCATCGAGGACGATGAGTCCCTAAGGGGGGGTGTGTGTAACACCTTAGGCATATCCCACATCGGCCGTGGACAGGAGAGATGCTGGGTATTAGTAAACCTTGGCCTTAACAGACACAACGCGTTTTGGGGCCACAAGCATGCGGGTTCCTTGGGAACTCTGTGGTTAAGCGTGCTTGGGTGGGAGTAGTACCAGGATGGGTGACCTCCTGGGAAGTCCTTGCGAAGTCCTTGCCAGGTCGCCAAGAACAAAGCCGTGAGCCAGTGGGGCAAAGCGGACAATATTGTGTCGTGGTAAGCGGAGTGTTACAAATGGTATCAGAGCCACTCCTGTGCCGTTCGGGATGGTGGGGCAAACCTCATCGAGGACGATGAGTCCCTAAGGGGGGTGTGTGTAACACCTTAGGCATATCCCACATCGGCCGTGGACAGGAGAGATGCTGGGTATTAGTAAACCTTGGCCTTACCAGACACAACGCGTTTTGGGGCCACAAGCATGCGGGTTCCTTGGGAACTCTGTGGTTAAGCGTGCTTGGGTGGGAGTAGTACCAGGATGGGTGACCTCCTGGGAAGTCCTTGCGAAGTCCTTGCCAGGTCGCCAAGAACAAAGCCGTGATCCAGTGGGGCAAAGCGGACAATATTGTGTCGTGGTAAGCGGAGTGTTACAAATGTAACACCTTAGGCATATCCCACATCGGTCGTGGACATGAGAGATGCTGGATATATTAGTAAACCTTGGCCTTACCAGACACAATGCGTTTTGGGGCCACAAGCATGCGGGTTCCTTGGGAACTCTGTGGTTAAGCGTGCTTGGGTGGGAGTAGTACCAGGATGGGTGACCTCCTGGGAAGTCCTTGCGAAGTCCTTGCCAGGTCGCCAAGAACAAAGCCGTGAGCCAGTGGGGCAAAGCGGACAATATTGTGTCGTGGTAAGGGGGGTGTTACAAATGGTATCAGAGCCACTCCTGTGCCGTTCGGGATGGTGGGGCAAACCTCATCGAGGACGATGAGTCCCTGAGGGGGGGGGGGTGTAACACCTTAGGCATATCCCACATCGGTCGTGGACATGAGAGATGCTGGGTATATTAGTAAACCTTGGCCTTACCAGACACAACGCGTTTTGGGGCCACAAGCATGCGGGTTCCTTGGGAACTCTGTGGTTAAGCGTGCTTGGGTGGGAGTAGTACCAGGATGGGTGACCTCCTGGGAAGTCCTTGCGAAGTCCTTGCCAGGTCGCCAAGAACAAAGCCGTGAGCTAGTGGGGCAAAGCAGACAATATTGTGTCGTGGTAAGGGGGGGTGTTACACTTTCAAACATGAATGTTTAAACATGTTTGAAATCACAAAACAATAAGATCTGAGTGATTTAAACAGATGGATAAACATTAAAGTTCAAGATTCGATCACCATTTCCATTAAAATCACGAAGAACACTATGTGGCCACTGTTGATTTCAAAAGCATTTCAAATCCACATATTTTGTGTTTTAAAAACAAATCAAATGGTTTCTTCACGATTTAGAACAACATTGTATAAAATGATTTGTCCAAAACACAACTAAAATTGTATAATTGATCAAATTATCCGAAGAACTCGAGTTTCTTGAAATTTTCAAATTTCGATCCAAAAATCGATTTAAACGCAAATCTGATTGACAAAACGGATTTAGAATGATTTATTGATTATCTAATCACCAAAACAAACACGAATCCAAATCAAAAGATCAAATTCTTGAAAGATTTTCAAAAAATCTCAAAAACACAAAAAATCTCCAAATTCTTAAAAAATTGATAAAAATTTCTTCAAATTGTGCATAAATCGATCTCCCAAAGCTCTGATACCAATTTTAAACACCAGATATGTTAAGTAAATGTCATCATCTTCATTGATCTTGAGAATTCTAGAGTTTACATGTGAATTACAAACTTTCTCTCTCTAGAATGCTCTCTAACTTTGTTAGGTCCATGATCTTCATACAATCCAAGTATTGTGTAACAAGATGATGAAGAACATTATTGAAAAGGAAATCTAACCTAGAGAGAACACAAAGTGATTAGAGATCTACATCTTGTATTAATGAATTCACTTCTTACAAACTACAAGTAAAGACCTATTTATAGTCTTCATCACTTGCTACAACAATTAAGCATAAGCCCTTTAACACAGCTATTGCTTTACAAAACTTTCTATTATAAAGGACAACTTCAGTGTCCTAACATTCTCCCCCTAAAGTTTTGGAAAGCAAATTATCTTCAAATCATTAGCTCCTCTCCCCCTTGATTTCCTTGTAAAAACTTTAGCAGTGCATTCTTCAAATGTAGGCTTGGCTCCCCCTTGAATGTTGCTCTTATTCATCATATTTTCAACCTTGAGTAAACTTAGATCCAATGTACTCCACTAAGTGAACGAACAACATCTCCAAAATGTAGAAACTCGAGCTCGTTCCGATAAGCCCACAAGAATGATAACGAGTGAGTTTTGAATGAAAAACCAAATGCATTCTTAGTGTAAAACAAGGAATCCGTCGTTTTATCACGAGTTGAGTAGGAATTCGGATTAAGAACTTGGTACGAAATTGCTCGAAGAAGGAACGGTAAAAACACGCGCTACTCGGTAGGGATGAGACGACCCAAGCAAATAACATTGTTCAGCAACTGTGGAGAAATGCTCGTCTTCAAAATACTTCAAGCCACTGAATGAAGAGAATCCAGAACTTCAATCTTCAAGAAATAGCTGGATGATTATAAGCACTCAAAAGTCTGAATCACAACCAAAGCACCAGAACAATGATTGCAAGCACTCACAATTCTGATTGATCAGGTCAGAAGAATGATTAAGAGCATTCAACGGTCTAGCATCGCCAACAAAACTTCAGAATAATGATTGCAAATACTTAAGCGTCTCTTCCAATCCAACCAAAGACTGAACTCCAACAATCAACTTCTTTGAACCTTTTAAACTTTAACAGTTGCTAAATGTATGTGGCAAGCTGAATATCAGAATGATGTCACACACGCGTTATGCTAAAATCCATGAACAATGTCCCCCTCCTGAGACTTAGCACGGGGGTTTCGCAATTTTTTTTTTTAATGAGAAATATTTTTCAATAAATTTATTGGATCCGAAACCATCAGAATTCGGATGTAGGCAGATTCGAAATCATGGATTCGGATTAAGTAGGGTGCGAAATCAGCTCAGTTCGGATCATGTTCGGTGCGAAATTAGGGAATTCGAATCATGTAGGGTGCAAAATCAATGAATTCGGATCGTGAAGGGTTCAAAATCATGGAATTCGAATCATGAAGGGTTCGAAATCACTCAATTCGAATCATGAAGGGTTCGAAATCAGGACAATTCGAATCATGAAGGGTCCGAATTAAGGGCAATTCGAATCATGAAGGGTTCGAAATCAATGAATCCAGATCATGTAGGGTTCGAAATCAAGCCATTTCGTATCATGTTGGATGCGAAACCATGCCTATCTTGAATAAATGGAATTCGAAACCATTAGAACGAGGATTAGAAAGATGCGAAGCCATCCATACCTTTGAACCTTTAGGTGTAAGCACATTCCGAAATTCAGAACTAAGATGACCAAATTCAGCAATATTTCGGACTTCACAAGATCTGAAACCAACAACTCTGAACAGTTCGAAACCATCTAAGCCATCCAAACAATAGTAGCATCCGAAACCATGAACAGTAAAACATGAAGGATCCGAAATCATCAATGAACAGTAAACGATGAAGGATCCGAATTCATCAAGAATAATCTGAATTCATCAAGAATAATCCGAATTCAAGTAACAGCATCCGAAAATCACTAAAATCATCATAACTTCTTCAATTCTTGACCAATTTCAGTGATTCTTTCACAGACTTATTCGAAAAATGAAGATGAACAGATTTCTAGTTGATCAAAACTTGTAATTTGATCGATTTGGCATACTTTTGATCCAAAAAGTGAGTTCGACTTTTTCTTGAACAAACACCATAAGAATCCGAAATCTGAGCAAAATAGGGCTAAAAACGCTTGAATACACTATTTGACTATTACAAGACTTTTACAATTAATGTTGAATACAATTTTGTGCGCTAACACACACTATATGTGTTCAATATGAAGGTACTGCTGATGTCCAGGACTCTAGAAGAATAAACCTGGTAAGGCAATATGAAAGTTTCATTTGTGGTAAGAATGAAACTCTTTCTGAAGTTCACCAACGATTTAAATGTTTAATTATTGATTTAAAGACTGTTGGTAAGACCTATGGTAACTCTGAGATCCTGACTAAATTCTTAGAATGTCTTCCTGAAAGTTGGGACAATTACACCATGTGTCTTAAACATCTAAGGATCTTAAATTCATGACCCTCTCTAGCTTATTTGGCACTATGCTCAATCATGAGCAGTCGTGTCAACATAAGAAGAATCTTGTCAAAGATTCTAAAAGCACACATGTTGCTTTACTCTCCTCAGAGTCAGTGCCTACTCAGCGATAAACTCTCACGATCACTGAAATAGAATCTAACTCCAATGATTCATCAGAAGCTCATCCTTCAGAACTTGATGAATCTCTAGCACTCCTGACAAATTCTTTCAAGAGATTTGCTAGAAAGAGTAACTTTAGAAGAACTAAACATCTTTCCCTCACTGACAAGCCTAAATCTACTCCTGTTGATAAGGCTGCTGCTACCTGATTTAACTGTGAAAAAGTAGGACACTTTGCAAGTGAATGCAGGTCAAAGAAAGCATTCAAACCTTCTTCATCCCACAAGAAACCCTTTACTCCTAGAAGTAAAGATGACAAGTACCAAAGGCTCGAAGAAAAGTATGAAAAACTGAAGAGCCACAAAAAGAAAGGCAAAGGTCTGATCGTTGAAGTTCATGACTGGGCTGAGTCTTATGAAGAATCAGATTCAGATGAAGAAGATGAGCCCAATCTCTAACTTATGGCCGAAATCAAAGAAGAAGAGGAAGAACAATCTGAAATTCCCTCTACTTCTGCCTCTATCTCTCAGGTATCTCTCTCTCCTGCTCTCACTAAAGCTGATAAACTTCGATCCATCGATATTTTGACTATTGATTTATATGATGCCATGAATGGCAAGACCAAAGCTGAACAACTTAACATGGACTTAACTGAATGGCTTAAAAATTGTCATTTAAAAATTCAAGAGCTTTCAAACATAGAATAAAATTTGAAGGATCAAGTCTATGTGAATCAAGTCATAAGTATCGAGCGTGAAAAAGCTATCGCTGAATTAAAAGCAGAAAAGACACTGTTGAAGGATGGCATAAATCCTCAGCAAAGATCAACGAGATCATAGGTGCTCAGATCCCTGCCAAAGATAAAAGTGGTCTTGTGTTATCCCATAAACAAGTAAACAAACAATGAATCAATCAATACTCAAGTCATCTATCATTAAACTCAAGAAACAAGTACAAAGGTGTAGAGAGAATATGACAAAATTCTGGCCTTGAATTCTGTGCCATTGTCCGAACGAACAATTTTAACTGATATTTGTAGATTATTCTGTGCCGACTTGATGACGTTGATTAAATGGTCGGAAGTCTCATCCTTTGAGCGAAGAAACTTGACCCATGTGTAACGCAAAAAATCATCAACAATCACCAATACGTACTTTCTACCACTAATACTTTCAGTCCTCATGGGGCCGCATAAATCCACATGAATTAATTCCAATACACTCTTTGTCGTAGGTTCAGGTTTTGGCTTATGAGGAACGCTTAACACTGGAAGACCCCGAACTAGATCACCTAGAACAAGCTTCTGAATAAACCGAAAATTCAGATGTGACAGTTGTCGGTGCCATAACCAGCTTTGTTGAACTGAAGCCTTTGATAGAAGACACACTTCACTTTCTGGTTTTACCGCAGACAGATTGATTGTATAAAGATTTGATTTTCGCGTGCCAACCAAGAGTTCTTTCCCTTCTTAAGTTCTAACATAACATCTTGTTGCTTTGAAATTGACTTCCAAATCTTTATCACAAAACTGTCCGATGCTAAAAAGATTGTGTCCTAGTCCTTAAACATAGCTCACTTTCTTAATCGTTAGCTTGTCTTGTACAATGTCTCCAAATCCTTTAATTGGAGCGAAATGGTTATTACCAAATCTTACTCGGTCGCAATCCTTCTCAACAAAATTTGACAACATATCTCTTTGGCCGGTCATATGCTTTGAACATCCAGAATCCAGATACCATAAATTATTTTTCTGCAATTAACCAGATTAGACATTTTTAGGTACCCATTTGGTTATTTGCTTGAGATACCTTTTTGGAAACTGGTGATCTCTTTTTCTTGAAAGCACTGGTTTTATCAAAATCATTTGGAATATTATAGGAATTAAACCAACAACAAGAATCAGGTTTAGTAAACAGATTATTACGACCACAAGCAGAGCAAAAACATTATTCATTTGAAAATTTCAACAATTAGTTGTTTGAATAACGCTTGTAATGAGTTACAAGATGTTGTTTATCACTAGCAACAAATTGTTTCTTCTTTGAAAAACTATTATTTTTGACTTTCTGCTTGGTCGGTAAAGAATTCTCTTGCTTTACCCGCCATTCTCGCTTTCCATTCTTCTCATTTAGAACTATGAGAAGTGTTTTTCTGTGACTTTTTATTCTTCTTTCTTTTCTTTAAGGGTTGTTCAGAAATAGGCTTTTTATTCGTATTTGAACACTCTCCCTTATAGAAAGTACTAGAAGGTTTTTCATCTTCCAAAATAAATGTTTTATGGTCTGGAAGTTTCTTTGAAAAATGAAACTCACAAGCTTTCCCCTTATCACTAACCACAGGTTTTGATTTCTCTTTAGAAATAAGGTTAGGTTGAAAATCCTCAGAATCTGGATCTGAATCAACATTGTGCACTTCAAAATCCTTTTTAGACGAAGAAGAATTTTTAGGAGTGAACCACGATTGAAAAGCAAATTTTTTTCTTTCTTTGGCCAAAGAAATTTCCAATTCATTTACTTCTTGAGAAATCTCATTTATTTTCTCTTCTAAAGATTGTTTTTCATTTTCAAAAATGACTTTCTCAATTTCAAACTGTGCTCGTTCAAGATTGAGAGCATTCTCAAAATCAGGCATCGTACTTTTATTTGTAAAATTACTTCTTTCCTCCTATAAAGGATTTTCTAATGTATTCATATTCAGAGAAAGTTCACAAATCTTTTCTTCAATAAGGGTTATTTCCTTTATAAAATTTGATTTTTCAGTTTCAAATTGATTATGTTAAGAGAGTAAAACTTTCTCAAGATCCGACACTTGCTTAGAAAGCTGGAAACATCTTTGATTGACTTTCTGTTTTGCATCAAAAGCACTCTTGGATGAATCTGAAAACTTTTTAATTAAAGATATTTCATGAATATCCTTTTCTTTTTCCAATTCAGTTTTGAAACTACAAGATAGTTTCTTAAAACTATTTGAGTAAATAGTTGAAAGAAAATAATTATAAAGCTCAAATTGCATCCGTTGTTCTAAAATAGAATCCTCAAGTTCACATATCCTCCCTTCTAGAATCAAAGGTGGAACATATCGTTTTTCTTCAAAAGGTTTTTCACTGTTAGGTTTAGTAGCAAAAAAATCAAAATAGTCATTCGAAATTGTTCCATTCGGATTCTTTTGATATTTTTCATTCTCTCGGGTATAACAAAAAGGAAGTTGCATTTTCATTGTAGTGGATCTTGTTAGACAACCTAGGGGGGGGGTAAGGTTGTATTTTAAATCTTTTACTTTCAAAAAATTCTTTTAACAAATAAATACAGAATAAATAAAGCAGAGTATAAATAAATAAGTATACAACAATTATATAAACAGATATAATTTAAATGCACAGAGATTATATAAATAAATATAAATGCAAAGCAGTTTATATAAATAAATATAATAAAGCACAGCGGAATAAATAAAGAGATAAGGGATAGAGATACTTGACACAGAGATTTACTGATTTACCACCAACTGTGATAAACCAGCAGCCGAGACACTTCCCGACACGATCCAATAAATGTATTCTTTACGGTAGAATACAAACCAAATACAGAGCAAAGTAAACGGTTCTCTAAGCCTCAGCTTATTGAGATGTACAGGATCACACACCCGTTATTCAAATACTTACAAGAGGAGTATAACTCATAATGGGTAATCACTCTTGTATAATATCTCACACTTGGATATTTTATAAAAAGTGTTTTATAAAATATATATATATAAATGAGAGAGCTGAGAGTGTGGTTGCTGATTGTTGTTACTGTTGTTGTGGTCTGAGGTCTAGTTGCTTCATCACCAGCATGCATGTATATATATCATGAAGCTCCAACGGCATTGTGCATCCGCGGTATACCGCCAAATGCATGCGGTATACCGCCGTCAGAAAAGTGTGCTGACACACCAACGGCTACATGCAAAGTTGACAGGAATAATGTACCCGCGGTATACCGGCTGGGTCTCGCGGTATACCGCCGTCAGGAAAAGCAACTTCAACCAATAGGAATTGCACACGGACTTCCGCGGTATACCGGCTGAACAGCCGCGGTATACCGGCAAAAGTGTACCCGCGGTATACCGAGTATTCTCCACGGTATACCGCCGTCAGGAAAAGTCAGCTTCCAGGACAGCACCCAAATCTTGCTGGATCTTCTCAAAACCTTATTAAAATTAATTGTTGGGTTTTTAGAAATATCCAAGTGGTATATTATTTTAGGGTGTTTATCATTATTAGTTATAAACAATAATGACGACGTAAACACTTCCGTCTTGAACCCTTCAGATTAAATCTTCGTGTTCTTCAACAACTGCACACTTGGATTAAATTGTTAGATAAACAATAATGCGTTGTGTTTGTAATCATCAAAATAAATATATATAAATATATAGAGATGTGGTACACTTGCACCAACAATCTCCCCCTTTTTGATGATGACAAACACAACCGCTAAGCAAGAGCATATGCGGTTTCTCTCCCCCGTTTGTCGAAACAAAAAGGGTCAAGAAAGACGGTATGCTTCCCCTCGAGAGATGCTCCCCCTCAAAATATGCATATAATTGAGAGAGCATAAACTCATGGGTAAAAGAGCTAAAACGCTCCCCCTCAAATTAATAACGATATCAATTTGATTTTATAAAATTTGAGGGATAAAATAAAATGCAAAAAGCAATAGAGACAAAGATATACAAACCAATACGAAACACTTGCACCAAAACGGATCTTAAGGCTTCAATTTTCGGTTAATTTTATGTGATTAAAAAAAAAATCACCACGTATTATGACCTCGTCAGGTAACCACGTATTATAACCTCGGCAGGTAACCACGTATTATAACCTCGGCAGGTAACCACGTATTATAACCTCGGCAGGTAACCACGTATTATAACCTCGGCAGGTAACCACGTATTATAACCTCGGCAGGTAACACCTACAAAAGGCAAAGAAAATTTTTCGTGGTACCCTTTTCATATGGGTCCTTTTAACAGTTAGTATAAAACATAAACTGCAAAAATAAATAAAGAACATGTTGTCGACATAAAATAAAATACGACAACATATAAAACCATATAAATGGTTTAAAACCACAAACGCATCCCACCGGGATTGTCAACATTAAACATTCCTTTCGGAATCCATTTTCTAACCATTTTTATTTTACGATCGTATTCATCATAGACGTAAAAAGAAGTATGCGGATTAACATTTTTCTTAGGATTCGCAAACTTATTATTATACATAAACGCATGTGATTTTCTCGACATATAATTCACATAATTCATTTTAGGAATATACGGAGGTTTTTGCGTTTTATTTTTAACAACAAATTTAGGTTTTTCAAAAACCTTTTTAATTGGCATACAATCACATTTTTCAATACACGTATTTGAACCAATGCCTTTTCGGCAATTTATACGATTAGGCATATTTAGCATTTTAAGCACTTTATCATTGCTATTTTGAAAAGCATTTGCTAATAAATTATCTTTTTCATGCGATTTACATTTTGCTTTCAAACAAGCAATTTCATCTTCAAGAATATTGCATTTACCACATACAACTTTTTCACATGTTATTTTCTCTAAACATGCAATTTTATCATTTAAGACAATGCAAGATTTGCAAACAATATTTTCGCATGCTTTCTTTTCTAAAGTGATAACTTTATCATTTAACTCATTTTTGATTTTATTATCACATGCAATGGTTTGTTTACAATTATTCAACTCATTTTGACATAATAATAATTCTTCTTTTAATTTAGCATTCTCATTTTTAAAACTATTTACGAGAACAATCAATTTTTGAAAAGAGACAT
The DNA here is from genome assembly GCA_033807775.1 of Saussurea involucrata. Taxonomy (NCBI): domain Eukaryota; kingdom Viridiplantae; phylum Streptophyta; class Magnoliopsida; order Asterales; family Asteraceae; genus Saussurea; species Saussurea involucrata. Next base: position 94,153,599 of record CM066314.1, read on the forward strand.
TTAACATATCAATATCATCATCGTTATCACTACAACTAGAATAACTTGAGTATGAAGTACATACCTCTTTCTCGCAGTCGACGATGAGACAAGTTTCTTCATTTCTTTGATCTCGGGTTTCGTCTCTCTTTTCTTTTGAGTTTCCACCATAGGTGATGTTCAAGTTCTCCCAAATATCACGAGCAGTTTCAAAGAGATAAACACGCTCAATATCATCGTTAGTAAGAACCGAAAAGAGAAGATTTTTGGCTTGATAATTTAAACAACAATTATCCTTATCTTCGTCGGACCATTCCGAGCTAGGTTTTTCAACAACTTTGTTGTTTTGAAATTTTGTGGGTTTGAAATCTCCTTTAATAATAATATCCCAAATATTTTGATTTATCCCACGAACATAACGTTCAAAAGAATTTGCCCAAAGATCAAAATTTTCGAAATCAATAAGAAGAGATTTAGAAAACCAAGTATTTTGTTGAGCCATTAAATAAAAGATATAACTTTAAAATTTTAAACAGATAATTTTTGAAAGCCCTGCTCTGATACCAAATGTTAGACAACCTAGGGGGGGGTAAGGTTGTATTTTAAATCTTTTACTTTCAAAAAATTCTTTTAACAAATAAATACAGAATAAATAAAGCAGAGTATAAATAAATAAGTATACAACAATTATATAAACAGATATAATTTAAATGCACAGAGATTATATAAATAAATATAAATGCAAAGCAGTTTATATAAATAAATATAATAAAGCACAGCGGAATAAATAAAGAGATAAGGGATAGAGATACTTGACACAGAGATTTACTGATTTACCACCAACTGTGATAAACCAGCAGCCGAGACACTTCCCGACACGATCCAATAAATGTATTCTTTACGGTAGAATACAAACCAAATACAGAGCAAAGTAAACGGTTCTCTAAGCCTCAGCTTATTGAGATGTACAGGATCACACACCCGTTATTCAAATACTTACAAGAGGAGTATAACTCATAATGGGTAATCACTCTTGTATAATATCTCACACTTGGATATTTTATAAAAAGTGTTTTATAAAATATATATATATAAATGAGAGAGCTGAGAGTGTGGTTGCTGATTGTTGTTACTGTTGTTGTGGTCTGAGGTCTAGTTGCTTCATCACCAGCATGCATGTATATATATCATGAAGCTCCAACGGCATTGTGCATCCGCGGTATACCGCCAAATGCATGCGGTATACCGCCGTCAGAAAAGTGTGCTGACACACCAACGGCTACATGCAAAGTTGACAGGAATAATGTACCCGCGGTATACCGGCTGGGTCTCGCGGTATACCGCCGTCAGGAAAAGCAACTTCAACCAATAGGAATTGCACACGGACTTCCGCGGTATACCGGCTGAACAGCCGCGGTATACCGGCAAAAGTGTACCCGCGGTATACCGAGTATTCTCCACGGTATACCGCCGTCAGGAAAAGTCAGCTTCCAGGACAGCACCCAAATCTTGCTGGATCTTCTCAAAACCTTATTAAAATTAATTGTTGGGTTTTTAGAAATATCCAAGTGGTATATTATTTTAGGGTGTTTATCATTATTAGTTATAAACAATAATGACGACGTAAACACTTCCGTCTTGAACCCTTCAGATTAAATCTTCGTGTTCTTCAACAACTGCACACTTGGATTAAATTGTTAGATAAACAATAATGCGTTGTGTTTGTAATCATCAAAATAAATATATATAAATATATAGAGATGTGGTACACTTGCACCAACAGATCTTTTCCTTAATTCTTCTTTTTCTATTTCATCGGCATTGGTCCATCTAATCGCAACTTCGGGAAAATATCTGGCATATAGCAAGTATTTAATTTCATATAGCGTTGGAATGTAATTAATTACCTTTGCCAGATGTTTAGGATTTTCATAACCAAGTCCCCAATATTTATTTAAAGAACTCACAAGCCTTGGTTTGTTCATGTGAATAGTTTGCTCAGTTTGACCTCTCAAAAAAAGTTTCTTTTCCAAATTTTCGATTTTGTTCAAAAACTCTGTATTTTGAGTGGTCATATTTTTCAAAGAAAGTTTACTCTCACTATTCTTTTCTTCCAAAATCTTTATCTTGTTTACAAATTATGTGTTTTGTCTTGAAAAATTGTTAGGTCCTATGTTGGTGGAATAGAAGTATAGGGACCATATTTGACAGATCTTGTAAATATCCTTTATTGGGTATAAATAGTTTGCCTAATCCTAGATTAGGGTTTAATGATCATATTACTAGTTTGCTTAACTTTTCCTTTGTACGGATACATTGCTATCATTCTGTTCGTCTAATCAAAGTGAGATTTGTGACACTATTACTGATTTGTGTTAATTCTTGTTAATGCACTTGTTAATCTGGGATCCACAATTGGTATTAGAGCAGAAAGACGATTGATTCAAAGGTAAATTCTTATTCTGGTCATTCAAAGTTTTAGTCGACTGTTTCATTGATAATGATTTTTCTTTGCTTTGATTCAAGTGTAAAAAACTTGAAATTGAGGCTTAAGAAATCATCTTTGGTGTGTTTCTAGAGTCGTATCATGTTTTGAGTTGTTTTGGTTAAGCATTAAATCTTCAATTTTGAGATTCTTGAATTCTTGGTTGACACTCTTTGTTCTTGACAAAAATACAATTTTTCCTTCAAAACTGGTTGTTTAATCTATTTGGTCAGTTGTTTTTGCTTTCCCTACTTGCTTGTTTTTGTTCTAAAGTGATTGTAGAAAGTTTCCATGTCAACAGAGGTGCAGATTCGATTTCCAGGTAAGTTTTTCGTGTTCCAGTGTTTGAATATGGGACTCCTTCTTGAGTTCCGGTTCTTGTTGATACCAGATTCCAAATACTCCGGATCTAAATTCAGTTCCGGACTCATAATCCGGTTCCGGTTCCAGTGTTGAGTTCCGGTATCACAATCCGGATCCGGTCCCTATTTTTCTTGAATACCGATACTGACTCCGTATTCTTAAATACCGGATCCTTGTGTTCGGTTCCGGATCTTGAATTCCGGATCCCTCATTCCGGAAACTTGCTCTCCGGATCTTATATTCCGGATCCCAAAGAAGTCCCGGATTCTACCATCCGGATCTCCACTCCGGATCTTGTTGATACAAACCCTAAGTGATTTGATAATGACCCTAAGAAATACTTAATGAAAATTGTAAGTAGACAATATGTATTAATGTTTTGTCATCAAAGAAAATATACTAAGTCTGTTTAGTATCGCTGATGAAAACATACGCTTTAAATTATACATTCAGCGAACACTGTTCATCAGTGAGCCCTGAGCCTGTTCAGACTCACTGATGATCGCTGATAACTTATGTTGTTTAATTATGATCCCTGAAGACAAGATTCACGTCAACCATGTTCTTCGCTGATGTCGAAGATCAAGCCAAAGAACCAGCGACTAAGTCTACTAATGAACTGATGCGGTTATCAGCGAAGCCAAGACTTGTCTATTGAACGTGAAGTTTCAAGTAAAAGACTTCAGCGAACGCTGAACTTTATCATTCGCTGATAAAGAATCATTCAGCGAACGCTGATCATGAAGCCTCCTCTACAAGAAACTCTGTCTTATCCCCTTGCACGCCTTTTGCACGATTTGTCAGAAAAGACATCCCTTGTCTGAAATCGTACAACCAACTCTGCCACTACACTGTTCATCATGCGGCCAAAAGGATGTCTCTGAAAAGTCAAATCCATGCATCCAACCAGAGGCTGCCACGTGTAAAGGTGTACTGACATGCATTAAATGCATACAATATATAAAGGAAACCCTACTTCATTTGAGAAGTGCTCGGCCATTCCTTCTCTAGCTGAACCTCTATGTGATAGAATACTCTCCTTAGTTTTCTTGATTTTCTTAATCTCTATTTCTAGTGCAAGAACTCTTATTGTTCTCATAGTTTGTTTAGATTAGGTTTGTTAGAGCATTATTGTATTCAAGATTTACTGTAAAGTCAATGTACTGTATGAGTCTATACAGTATTGTGAATGCCTCTATACCTTGTATGTCATGGGTATAAATAGGCTTGTCTAGTTCATTTGTAAAAAACACTTAAGAAAGCTTTGGTAATCTTTTAGAAACCTTTTGTAATCCTTTGAGCTCAATACATGGATGACATATTTTTGCTCTCTAGATTCTCTCTCACTACATTCATATCTTATTGCTAGAGATCTGGGATTTATCAATTGGTATCAGAGCTAAACAGTAGATTCAAGCAGATCGAAGACCAAATTGAAGATTTTTTACACTAAAGCTGAAGAATTCGGATTGGGTGTTCATCACTATTCATCACTGTTCATCAAGAATTCTGACCCTTCTTCATTTACTATTCATCCAGATTTCATCTTTTCTTTAATTTTTGATCTTTTGGATTGATTCTTGACATCATTGCACTCGGATTTGATTCCTGAACATCTTTAATTCTTGGATCAACACCAAAATCTGCACAGAATTTGCAGATCTGATCATTTTATATCATTTTTGTTCGAAAACTTTTTCTACTATTTTTGGATCAAAATTCGATTAAATTGATCGAATTAGGATTTGTGATTAACTAAGAAAGTGTGTGGAATCAAATTTCGAACAAATCTGTGCAAATTTCATAACAATTGATCAAGAATTGAAAAAGTTATGGCTGATTTAGTGATTTTCGTGTTCGAAGTGCAGAATTCAGATCATTCTTGGTGAATTCGGATCATTCTTGGTGAATTCGGATCATTCAAAGAAGAATTCGGAATGTTCTTGGAAATACAAGTGTAGAATTCGACTCAAGAAGGATTCGAATTGATTGAATTCGAACCCAGCTAGATTCGAATTGAGGAGAATTCGAACCGTGTTAGATTCGAATTGAGGAGAATTCGAACTGTGTTAGATTCGAATTGAGTTGATTAAATTTTCCAAGTGTTGAATTCGAACCCTTAAGCATCCGAATTCATAGAATTCGAACCCTTAAGCATCCGAATTCATAGAATTCGAACCCTTAAGCATCCGAATTCATTGAATTCGAACCCTTAAGCATCCGAATTCATTGAATTCGAACCCTTAAGCATCCGAATTCATTGAATTCGAACCAAGTTAAGTCCGAATTGAGTGAATTCGAACCCTTCAGCATCCGAATTCATTGAATTCGAACCCTTCTTCATCCGAATTCGTTGAATTCGAACCCTTACTCATCCGAATTCTTGTGAATTAAAAAAAAAAAAGTTATTTCATACACTGTAAGAGCTTTTCAAGAAAAATTTTTATATAATTTTTTTGTGTATTTTCATACACTGTCTGCTTGATCTTCTGAACGATCAATTTCTAGCAATATTCAAAATGGTTTTACAACAAGTTATTGTTAAAAGCAGTGGTGAAGATTTGAAGCAAACTCTGAAAAAGGAGATTCCTCCAATTGCAAAAGTTTTTGTTAAACCAAATGTAAAGTTGCAACAAGTCATTATAACAGAAACATCTGTTAATTCACATGTATCTGTTAAACCAAATAATAAAGTGTTGCAACAAGTCATAATAACAAAAACACCTCCAAAGCCACTTGAAAAAGCTAAGGCAAATAATGGAATTTTGCAACAAGTTATTTTATCAGAAACATCTCCTATATCAGAAACTCCTGTTAAAGATAATGCTTCAAATTCTTCAACTCCTATTTTAAATAAAGCATTGGAAGAAGAAAATGTTAATCTGAAAAGACAAATTTTAGACATTTCTTCTTCAAATGCTAAACTTACTAAAAGAATAACTGATCTTGAAGTTTATATTGCAGATCTTGAAGCAAAGAAAGACAACTCAAGTCTGCACGATCAAATCGAGAATCTTCAAGAGAAAGTAACAACTCTTCAAAAAGAAAATGCCGATTTGAAGAGTAGAGAAGAAAAGAGAGTGAAGTGGAACTTAAAGTTACATGCTCAATTAAAAGAAGTTAAAGATATAGGGAAAATCTTGGACAGTGAAAATGCCGATCTAAAGAGAAAATTGTCTAATTTTTCTTTTGAAGAAAAGAAAGTTTTTGAAGAAAAGAAAGAGACTGAGCTGAAATGTATAAAACTTTCAAAACAAGTTTCAGACTTTGAGAAAGTTTTATTTTTAGAAAAAGACAAGCTCGAAAAAGAAAGAGCTAAATTTGAAACTGAACGAAAATATTTTGAGAATAAAAGTTCTGAACTTTCCGTGAAAATCTCTGAATTAGAAAATCTTTTGGAAAAGGAAAGAACAGATTTCACGGAAAAGCAAAATCTCTTTGAAAAGGAAAGTAAAACCCTTAAAAAGAAAAATATGGAAATTTTCAAAGAGATTACTGATAAAAGAAAGTTTTTGGAAAAAGATTTTGAATCGGAACGCGAATATTTTGAAGATGTGATTCTTAATCTTACCAAAAGATTATCTGGTTTATCAGCTGATATTATGAAGGATCAGTTGATCAAATCTGATCTCCAACAGAAATTTGATCTAATTTCTAAAGAGAAAAATGTTTTAATAAACAAAGTCAAAGAACTTGAAGACGTCATTTTTAAATTTGATGTCTCAAAGCAGGCCAGTCATAATTCTATCTTTCAGACTCCATTTGTTGATTCAAATGATTCTGAATGTTCTTTTAAAACTGCTTCAAGTTCAAGTTTTAAAAACATTCCTTCTAAACAATTTATTAGATCAACAGATTTCTCAAAAGGTCAGATTCGTTCTTCTAATCTTTTCTATAATCCTCTGTTTGATAAATCGGATGATATTCTTAAGGTGCCTAAAGTTAATACTTCCAAACCTGAAGAAGTTCCAGTCTTCAAGAGGGTGAAGATGGAATGGAGAGTAAAAGGCACAGCAGTTCCAAAGAAAGAAGTGCCAAAATCATCTGTATCCACATCAAATGCAAAGAAGAACAATGCGCCGAAAGGTAAATCTTCTGTTCAACCTAATCCTATTCATTCTGTAAATCATCTGATTAGGTTGGCTCAAAAGAAAATTTGTTGTTCTTACTGTGGAACAAATAATTTTGTGCATAAAAATTATACTTCTTTTTGGTACGGTACTTATAGTATTCCTTGTAAGAAATCTACACCTAACCCACTAGGACCCAAACGCCATTGGGTACCAAAATCTGCTTAATCTGTTTTGCAGGTTCTTCATGTGTTGTACTGAATTGTAGATACATACCACACACATGACTGAAAACAGAAGAGAAGCGGCGTATTTTTTGAAAAATATTTGTACCATTAAGGGGAGACAAATATCAATGGCTTTTGAACATATCAGTTCAAAACCCGTGCTTCAACGACATTGGCTTCTAAACAAATCAGTTTAGAACCCGTACTTCAAAGACTAAGATTTCTAAACAAATCAGTTTAGAACTCATACTTCTCAGGTGATATCCTTAACTGCTATATATTTTTGTTTCAAGGAACAAGTGGCAAAAGGTAACATTGGATTATATTTGTTTCTACTGATTTGAAAACTTGAAACTTTACAAATTTAATTCAATAAGATGAAATTTTCAATTTTCATTCAATGAATTAAATGTGTGCTAAAAGATGATTTTACAAGTATTTTTGTATTATCTGAGTTAGATTTGCTTCAATTTTCACCTCTAAAATAAATCGAAAGGTCAGCAAAACATGAATGAAATTATGCTGAATGCTCAAAGTTATGTGAATCTGGATATATATAGAATATAATGCTCAAAAAGCCTATATGTCAGAATGATGGATGGAAATGAAAATATGGGCAAAGCACTATATTTTAGAACCAAGTGATTGAGATAAAATTGTTGCACTATCATTTAGTTTGAAAGTTTGTGCCTGTGGCCTTTCTGGTTTGGGAGAGTAAGTCCTAAGGGGTGCTCGACACCTAGTCCCTAAGATCAACTGGTCTGGGATCGGCTGACCCAAATCCTGCAATAGAACCAGATAGAAAGCCATGTTCTACTGGTACAAATGGGTTTAAGATATATCGATGTGGCCTTTCTGGTTTGGGAAATTAAGTTCTAAGGGGTGCTCGACACCTAGCACCTAAGGCCAACTGGTATGGGATCTGCTAACCCAAATCCTGCTATAGAACCAGATAGAAAGTCATGTTTAACGGTGTATCTTATTCTTACTAAACTTTTTGATCAAAAGATGCCAATGAGCACAAAATCAAAAGATGCCAATGCGCACAAAATCAAAAGATGCCAATGAGTACAAAATCAAAAGATTCAAATGTGCATAAAATCAAAAGATGCCAATGAGCACACATCTCTTGAAACTTGGGGAAAATACAAAGTCGCGATAAACCCGTAAATTTATGAAATTCTGATTTTGGACAAATAGTGTGAGTAGAGCAAATTATTCTTATATGTTTTAGAATTGCATACGCTTGATGCTAATCATATTTCGCATGTTAGCACACCAAATAGATTTAATAAAGGGGTTGAAACTGAACATTTTTTTTAACTTGATATACAATGATGACTTGTTCTTGAATCCAAACACATGCATTTGATTTAATTTGATTGAAAAATCTGTTAAATTTCATTAAGTTGAATTTCTTTTATAAAGTTTTCAAATGATCAAATGTTTGTAGTTATAAAATAAAATTCAATGAATGTTATTTTCCTTGTGTAAATTTGTTTTAAAATTTGTGCTACAATTTCAAATACTGTACGTTATTGAAATATATGCATACTTTCAGGGGGAGAAAACAAATTGCTCCAGAATTCTTATTTTGAGGGGGAGCAAGGTTATTCTGTAAGGAGGAGATTGTTAGCAATACTCAAAGACACGATTGAAATTGAAAATGGTTTTCGTTGATTATGATGCTCACCATCATCGAAAAAGGGGGAGAAAAGTTTAATTTCAATTTCATGTCAAAGAATTTTCAAATCAAAGATATTTCAAGTCAATGATTCGTGAACAAAGACTGAAGATCAGGGGAGAAGGATCATGTGAAGTCTAAATATTACTGAATTTGGTTATCTTAGTTCTGAGTGGTTATCGGAATGCGCTTACACCTAAAAGTTCAAAAATATAGATGGTTTCGCATCCTTCATGATTCGAATTGCCCTGATTTCGAACCCTTCATAATTTGAATTGTCCTGATTTCGGACCCTTCTTGTTCCAACTTACTTGAATTCGAATCCTACTTGATCCGAATTGAGCTGATTTCGCATCCTCTAGCATCCGAATTGTTGGTTTCGGATCTGCCTACATCCGAATTGATGATTTCGGATTCTTAAAGTTAATATGAGAACTAAGGTTCTTGCATCAAGAAGGATACGAGAAGTTACTGTTTGTTAAAGACTGATAAAGCTGTAAAGATCTGTTTTCATGTACAAGACTTGAAGATAGTTTGAAGAAGATTGACTTTACAAAGAGTTGAAGACTGCTGTTAAATTTTTTTAAATCTTGAATCCAAAGGGGGAGATTGTTAGAGCATTATTGTATTCAAGATTTACTGTAAAGTCAATGTACTGTATGAGTCTATACAGTATTGTGAATGCCTCTATACCTTGTATGTCATGGGTATAAATAGGCTTGTCTAGTTCATTTGTAAAAAACACTTAAGAAAGCTTTGGTAATCTTTTAGAAACCTTTTGTAATCCTTTGAGCTCAATACATGGATGACATATTTTTGCTCTCTAGATTCTCTCTCACTACATTCATATCTTATTGCTAGAGATCTGGGATTTATCAAGGTTTATTCCTTAATCTTGTTCCGCAACAAACTGTAAATTGTTTGATACATATCAATAAACAATTTAGAAAGATAAAAATCGTGTGTTTGTATTCACCCCCCCCCCCCTCTACAAACTTGTATAACCCCTTGGGACCAACACCTAACCTAGGTCTATGGTATCCCAAAAACTCAGGGTTTGATCTAATCGCCTATTCAGATAGTGATTTTGCAGGATACAAATTGGATAGGAAAAGCACCAGAGGAGGCTGTCAGCTCCTGGGTGGAAAGCTGGTGAGTTGGACAAGTAAAAAGCAAAATTCAGTGTCCACCTCAACCGCTGAAGCTGAGTATGTAGCCGCCGGAAGTTGTTGTTCTCATGACTTATGGATGAGAAATAAACTACTGGACTATGATCTTCAGCTCTCCAAAATTCCAATCTATTGCGACATCACTAGTGCCATCGCCATAGCAAACAAACCAGTGCTATACTCAAAGACCAAACACATCGAGATCAGGTATCATTTTATCAAAGATCATGTGATGAATGGTGATATAGAACTTCATTTTATCACCACTGACTTTCAGTTCGCTGATCTTTTCACCAAACCTCTTGATGAGGCAAGATTTAACTTTCTCATCGGCGAGCTTGGAATGATGAACCTAGAAGAATAAAATCTTCAGCGGTTAGCATTTGATCAGTGATAAAATGAACTTATATATCTTCATTAGTCATCCAATCTCTGAACAAATTGATTCACTGATATCAAGGTATGTTCTCTCTCTTCATCGCTGATGCTTGCCTCAGCATGCAAGATTTCAAAATAAATTACATCGCTGAATATCTCTTCCTTTCAGCGAGTGTTTTGAAACTCTAAATATCTCACTGGTATTTCTAATCAGTGCTTCTCTATTTTCAAAATGTCCCTGAGCTTTTGTAAAACCCTCAGAGACACCTTAAAATATGAAAGGACGTTTGTGACGTCATCCTTCGGATAATCCATGGCACGCCTTTTCGTCTGACACGTTCGCCCGTTTCGTTTCCTTGTCCAATAAGATTCAAGGGACGTGTCACGTGTCATCATTAAAATCTTTACCCGCTCTTAGTTTTTCTCTCTCTACTCTCACTATATAAACACTTTGAGTTTATATTTTTACTTTTTACGCATACGAACTCTCTTAAGGAAAAAAGAATTCACATATTTTCTTTGCATTCGGATTTTTCAAGAACATGTGTTAATCTTCATCTCCATTCACGAATCAGGTTACATTTCTCGTCTTTAATCCATGTTAAACAACATTTTTTTATCTTATTCTTGTTTTTACAAGATCAAACAATGTACGTTTCTATAATTTAAAATCACTTTATTCATGGTTTTAATAAATACAATCTGTTTACAAGTTGTTCTTCAAGTTTTTAACAAAAATCGTAAACTTGACACTTTCATACGTTTTTCCATAATCCTTTCCATAAAAGGAAACGGGAAAACAAGAACTTTCACTAGTTTTGTACTTCTTTTCAAAACCAGAAAACCCTAGTTTTCTATTTCCTTCTTTAAATGGAAACTGAAAAACTCTAAAAATCCTTATTTTGGAAACTTTTCCACTTTAAGAAACTTTCTTCATCTTCTTCATCTATGTGTATTCTGAACAGAAATGGCAACCACTGATAATACCAACACTGCATCTCCTACAACATCTGACAAAGCTGAACTGACCAAGGCCCCAATGATGAAACTCTCAATGGACCAGATTACGTTCCATGGTAACAACCCCTATGCTTTGCTCGAATTCCCTCCGAGGAAAATGGTCACTCATATGAATGATGCAGTGAACTTTATCAAAACCTGTCCTCTGGCGACAACTCTGACTATCAAGCCCCCTGCTAAAAAAAACCTCTTAGCTCAGTTCTGGTACACGACTCATCGTACCCAAATCCCCTCTACCAAAGATCCCAAGAAGAAGATTGATGCCATCGCCTTCGAGACTAATTTTGGCGAAGCAAAAATCACCCCTGGCGTTATCCGACACGCCCTGAACCTCCCTTCAAGCTCAAAGACAACAAGTTCGTTCCTTTCCCTGACCCAAACTCGAACGAAGGAAAGGCTGAATTATCGCATTCTTGGACGCGATAAACTACAAATGGAACACAGGGAGAGATGACCTCCCTGAGAAGAAGATAACCACCGTGCTAAAAAACAAGATGCCCAGTGAGATGAACTTCATCTTTGCTCATCTCATCATATGTATGACAGCGAAAACCGGGTCCACTGATCAAGCCACGAAGACCCAATCCGCCATGGGTTGTGCATTGATGAAAGGCCTGCACGTGGACTGAGCTCGTCCAATCTTTGAAGATCTGATGAAAGGTGTCGAAGCCCCTAACATACCAGCGAATGTTCCATAACCCCGATTTCTCAGCGCCCTATTCTTGCATGGGCTGAAAGAAAAGTATCCAACCGGAGGAGACCTGAGACTTTCTCAGGTTGGCCCTAAGGTACTCGACTACAAAGCACTCGCTAATGAGGTACGTCTCTCTACTCTCTTACCTCTTCTCCGCCCATCTAATTCTTCTACTTCTGCGGCTACCTCCTCGGCTGGTACCCAGGTTGCGACCACCACTCCATCTCGAAAGAGAAAACAATCTGAATCCCCACTTGGCATCCATAAGACCATGAAAATCTCCAAGGAGCAACCGCAGAAGCCTTACCAGGCTGAAGACACAACGTCTGTCTCTCTACAGTCGACGCTGGACGGTTTCGTGGCATGCTCTGCCACATCTGCTGAACCCATCCATTCTATACCTACTTCAGTGCTTCAAGACACTAAGGTTACCATGGATCAGGAACCCCCACTCTCAGCGGATCCATCGCTGAATCTGCCACCCAAACCTTTTTCTCATCCTTTGTTCCTCCCTCATCTTTTTTGGTCACTCCGAACTTTTTAATTCCCCTAATCTCCAGCTCAGACGCCATTCACCTTAGTGACACAGCGGCTGCTGATCTTCAGCATACGATGAATCAAAATCTAGGACCTGCGGGCTCTCAGCGTCAACCGAACATGGAAGACAATATGGAGCATTTAATTAGTCACCGTAATTTCCACACATTCTGCAACCCGCCCCCAGGTAACCTAAACACTTCTCTCTCTGAACCCCCAACTTCTGAGCTTTCCTTTGTTCATAAGTTTTTCTCTGTTAAAGGTCTTAATTTGGGCACCATTAGCAACTCCCTGAAGGATATTTCTAATAAGGTGGAAACTCTCACCACCACCATCTCCTTGAACTCCGCAACGGTTACAAACGTTGGGGAGACTTTAAAGAAGTTGGCCACTGAAGTTGCTGCCAAGGCCTCAATCCCTGATATGTCCAAGGTTTAAGGCAGCTTTTCTTCTGTTGCTGAGGCCCTCACGAACAACTCCTCCACCCTCAGCACTCTCGACTTCACCAACAACACTCTCTCTTCAAGCTTCCAGACTCTATCCAGTGAAGTCACATCACTGAAGACAGAGGTCTCAAACTTTAAGAAAAAGGTTACGGGTGAAATGACCTCGCTGAAGAAGGAAGTGAGCTCGTTGGCTCAAAAGGTCGACTCTTCAAATGACCTTCTCAACCAGCTTCTCGAAAAGCTGAATGCACCTACTGTTCCACTATCCCGATTCTCCCAGGATGACCGGGAAAAACTGGAAAAGGTGTTGGAACTGGTTCAGAAGACAACCCCTGCTACGCCTGGCCTCGAAGACAGATTGGCAGCGGTTGAAAACTCTAAAGTTTCCTTGGCCACGAATATAGGGAACCTAATAATACTGCTGCTGTAGCGGATGCCTCCCCTCTTCAACATGCGGAAGAGGGGGAGAAGACTCAAGAAGACTATCCCCATGTTTCTGAGGGGGAGGGTATTATTACTGAAAAACCTCAGGGAGATGAAAACCCTGAGGGAACCGAATTCTCCCTACACGTAAATTCTGAGGGGGAGAATGTCGAAGAACATGCTGAATCTCCAGTGCATGTTGAATACGACGACAATGCTGAGTCTGAGGAAGAATGTTAGCTTCAATCTTCCTAATCATATAAATACTTAGAAGTAGTGAAAAATAGGCTAAGTATAGAAAAGCCTCTCACAGAGGCTCTGCCACTTCTTCCAGAAGATCAAGTCCAGAAAGCCACAGAAGCTACAGAGGTAATCACAGAACCTCTGTAGTGCGCAAGAAGAAGATCAACTCGGAAACAAGTGGACTGCTCCACAGAAGGTCAGACCATAGAACCTCTGTAATGCCTTACAAAGCCTCTGTGGTCTGCTATGAAGACTTGGAAGATATTACTAGATACGTTCATCAACTTGCATGGAAAAGTACTGTCAAAACACGTGTCAAGCTCTGAGTGGACTCAATAGGGCATGGTACAAAATAGACGTCTGCGCCATTTAATGCATTTACCAATAGTACATCTGCTCCATTAAATGCGCATGGCTCAAACAACTGCTAACACCATCCAGTCCACTGTTCACACCATTCAGTTCACTATTCATGCCGTAAAAAGAACAGTGACGTACTTCATAGTCTTCTAAGAATAGTATAAAAGGAAGTCTCATGTTGAGATCTTCCTAATAACGAATACACAAGGAATAACTAATACTCTCAAACGTTATTGTCAAATATCTGAGTGTTATATTCTCACACACACCAACAGTTCTTAATCTGTTCTTCGTGTTCTTATTATATATTGAATAAACAGTAACTGTTCAAGAAATCCTTTTTATTCCTTACTGTTTTCTTTATATATGTGCGTTCTAATATCTATCAAACATATCTGTTAGTTTAATACGCTTCCGCATCAAACTCTAAACTCAACTAATAGACTGTTAATCTTGATTAAGTGTATCTGGGTTCCAACAATTGGTATCAGAGCCATCCTTGATTTTCAATATCAAGTGATCCACTTATCAAGATTCGTGATAGATATTATTGTGTCTGGAAACGGCTTAAACTCAGAAAATCTTCAAGTTCATCGAAGTAACTCTTTAGTCATACCTTCTTTCTAAAATCTTCAAAAATGACAAATACAAATAATTTCTTTACTACTGGTTCTCTCACTAAACCTCCTAGTCTCCTTCGAGATGAGTATCCTCAGTGGAAAATAAGAATGGTCCATTTTTTCGAGGGCACTGAAAAAAATCAAGTACAATATCTGTACAATCCTCCTCCTATTCCCATGACAGTAGTACCTTGTATACCTGCTACTGCTGAATCTGCCGAAATCCCCGAACATCAAAAACCAAAGCCAAAAGGGGAGTGGTCAACCGAAGATAAAGCAGAAGATGAAGTTCCTCAGAAAACCAAGAGGACATTGATTATGGCAATACCCAACGAACTCTTTCAATCCTTGGATTCATGTGAAACAGCGCATGATCTGTGGAAAGAACTGGAAAGACAGTTGGAAGGAGGTGCTAAAACACAAAAAAACCGAAGAGCACAGTACATCAATGAATATCATGCATTCAGAGCCTCTTCAACAGAATCTCTGCAAACAACATACGACAGATTCAACTCTCTAATCAACAAGTGCAGAAAATCAGGCATTGACAGAACTTCTGAAGAAAACAATGTCATGTTTTTAAAAAGTCTAAATGAAGAATGGCTCCAGCTGTCTATGTCCCTACAGACAAATCAGGATCTAGACACCTGGACTCTCTCTGATCTTTACGGAACATTAGCCGCACAAGAACCTCAGATAGCACAGGCTAAAACACTAACCATTGTACCATATGCATTGGTTAGTAAAACTAAAGAAGATGCACAGAGACCAAGAAATGAAAAAGCCACAGAGGAGAAGAAGAAGGAGAAGAAGAAGATGGTGAGAATAGACAGTGAAGAAGAAGAACAAGCAGAAAAGAAATAACTCTTGCGTCACTAGCTAAATCTTTAGCTCTATTGACAAAAGAGTTCAGAGGAAACAGAAGAGGTTCCGGAAATGAAAGATATGATAGAGAAAACAGAAGAGATGACAGAAGAGAAGAAGAATCGAGTGGCCGACAGAGGTCAAGCGAAAGACATTACAGAGGAATTGACCGACAGAGGTCAGATGACTCGGTAAGCCACATACAGCAAGAATGCTACAAATGCGGCAAACCTGGTCACTATGCAAATGAATGTAGATCAGAGAAAGGTGGATACCTACAGAAGTCCAAGGATCGAACAGGAAACACTCCTCAAGGGTGTTTTAACTGCGGCAAACCCGGCCATTTTGCGAATGAATGCAGAAGCAGATCAAATCGCCCACAGAGGGACTCTGCTTTCTACAAAAAGAAAGCCGAGTATTATGCTCAAAAATCCTTAATGGCAAAAGGACATTCTGAGGAGAACACAGAAGACTTCCAGTCAGACTCTACTTCTGACGATGAACATACCGCCAATGCCCTCTTCTGTGGCATGGCAGAAGTCGACTCCTGCACTGACTCTGAGGTATCTACTTCAAATTCCAACTCTTGTATTACCTCTGTAGATGATAATACACTTAGAATTAACATTGAATTAATTGAACTGAAAGAGATAAATCAAAGTATTCAGAAAAGACTCACCTTCAATGAGAGAGAAGTACGGCTTCTCACTCAAGAAAAAGCAAAGATTTTGAGGAAAAAGAGAGAATAGAAAAGAATTGGAACAAAACTCTAGATCCTTTAAAAAAACAAATTTCTGAATTAACCAATACGTTAAAAGATAAAGCAAAAGAACTTTCAGTTTCAAGGAGCGAAACTACTGACATAAGAGCTCTTAAAGAATACTTTCAAAGAGAAAGAGAGGTATTATGGCAAGATTTACTCAGAAGAGAAGTTTTGATTAAAAACTATAAAGATGCACAGAAAGTTTATGAAAAAGTAAACTCACAAATAGGAAGACGAAGTATAGGGTATGATGATATCACCCTAGGTGTTGAAGGCAAAAGAAACAAACCTCTGTCCTCTTTATTTGTGATTGGAAAAACGAACAAACCAGATTTTCCAAATCTAATCTCTGTAAGCAAAAGGGCGAAAATCTCTGTGGATCCTTACTTGAAGAAACATAAGAAGATGATTAACGTGTGGTTTGAAAACACAGACTCATCATCTTCAACCTCTGTCAATAGAGGTATCAAACCAAAGAAATATCTGAAAACACAAGATCAGATTGGTATCTTCAAGTTTGGTAAACCAGAGACCCAAACACAGGTTGCTTTTGTCTGTTTGATAAACATTGAAAAGAAATTATCAGCAGAAGCTCCTGAATTTAAACCCATTTTTTCAGAAGAAAACTTTAAAAATTTAATTGAAAAAGAAATTTTGGAAATATGGAAATCAAGCGTTTTAGAAAATTTATGTACATCTTCTATAGATAAAACTCTCACTGAAGAAATCTTATTAGAAACCTCTGCAATCTATGAAAACTATTCTACAGAGGAAGAAAGCTCGTACGATACATGCTCAGAAAATCCAGCCTCTATTGAAAGAATTGACTCAACCTCTGTATACGAGGACGATTCATCCTCTGACAACTCAGAGACTGATTTCAAATCAGGGATAATTCACTGTGACACAGAGGATGTCAAATTCTCCTCTGAAGTTCCTCACAGAACTATTTCTCCAAAAGAGAAACTCACAGAGATTCCAATCTGCCAAGATTTTCTAAAAATGAATCTACATATCAAAACCTCTGCTGAGCTTAAAATGTTACAGAAGACCTCTATTGATCCTATAAATTCTAGATTTTCAAAACCCAAGGTTAATAAATCTTTTTCTTCTGTGACAGTGATGAAAGAAGTTCACCACAGAAGCAACCCACAGAAGGCAGGTCCTAAACAGAGCTTTTGCAAACAACATTCGAGTATTCATAGATCTTCTAGTAATAGGAAATCTAATGTAAAGAAAGAATGTAATGCCTCTGTGGCTGAGTTTAAAAAATTCAATGAAAAGTTCAAGCAAATTACATCTCATATTCAATACTGTCATTGCTTTGATCTTATGTCTAAACTTAATAATCATTTTTCAAGTCAAGTCTGTTTACTCTCTACGACAATTCAAAAGTCAAATCCCACAAAGAAACAATCTGACTCTTCTACAGAAAACAAAATGTATTTCAAGAATGCCAAGGCAAACTTGAAAAACTCTAACAATATTGGACCCATATGGATATGGGTACCTAAATCTCTGTGATTGTCCTGCAGAAGAAGTATGTGCCAATCTGGTATCTAGACTCCGGATGCTCAAGGCACATGACTGGTGACAGAAGTGCACTATCCACGTACAAAGAAACACAAGATGGTGGATCTGTGACTTTTAGAGACAACAAGAAAGGACACATAAAAGGCTATGGAGTCATAAGGAAAGAAGACGTTTCTGTATACAAAGTTGCATATGTGGATGGCCTTAAGCACAACCTACTCAGTGTAAGTCAACTATGTGATACAGGATTCAATGTGTTGTTCAAAAGAACTTTCTGCTCTCTACAAAGTGAAGAAACAAGTATGGAACTTCTGCGAGCTGAAAGAATAGGTGATCTATATCTAATGAACTTCAACTCAAAGAACAAAGACAAAGTTTGCCTTGTTGCCTGCAAAAGTGAAGAAGCCTGGTTATGGCACAACAGGTTCTGTCACTTGAATTTTCACACATTGGAAAAACGGGTCAAACTTGATCTAGTTAAAGGTTTGCCAAATGTTAAATTCAATAAGGATCATTTATGTTCTGCCTGTGAGATGGGAAAACTCAAAAGAGCTTCCCACAAAGGCAAAACAGATGTATCTTGCACTAGACCTCTGTACATGCTTCATGTCGACCTCTGCGGTCCCATTGCCATACAGAGCCTAGGTGGCAAGAAATACATACTTGTCCTAATTGATGAGTATTCGCGTTTCACATGGGTTGAATTCGTTAGAAAGAAATCAGATGTTCCAAATATATTGATAAATCTAATGAAAAGAATCCAAGTTCTTTATAATTGCAGAATACAGAAGTTAAGAAGTGACAATGGCACAGAATTTAAAAACTCTGTCATTGAAGCCTATCTTTCAACAGAAGGAATATCACAGAACTTCTCTGCAGCTCGCACTCCACAACAGAACGGTGTTGTCGAAAGAAAAAATCGAACACTTGTGGAAGCCGCAAGAACTATGATGTCAGCATGCGGATTATCAATGAACTTTTGGGCAGAAGCAATTTCTACTGCGTGTTATACTCAAAATCGATCAACCATTGTGAAAAGACACCTCAAGACGCCTTACGAATTGCTTAACAAACAGCGGCCAAACATCAAATGTCTTAAACGACAGAGATGCAAGAGGAAAGTTTGATGTAAAAGCAGATGAAGGCAAATTCATTGGATACTCTGCCACTTCCAAAGCCTACAGAACATTCCTTACAAAGTCTCACAAGATTGTAGAAAGCATCAATGTTTCTTTTGATGATTCATTCCAAATGACTTCTGAACAAATCAGTTCAGAACTTGGAATTAAAGGGAAATCCTCTGTCATCTCACAAGCAAAAGAAGACTTGGATCTTCTATTTTTAGAGATGCTCCACGAAAACATTGATCCTTCTGTTGGAACAATAAGGGTTTCTGAAGAACCATCCTCTGTCGGACAAAATCCTACAGGTTTGTCTCTAACTGGTCCTAACAATGCTTCATCTTCTTCTGTAAATACTACAGATGCAATTGCCGAAGCAGAAGAAAGTGCAGAAGATGAAACATCAAGGAAAACGACCACAGAAGCTGCACAAACCACAGAAGAACCAATTACAGAGGAAATCGAGGACCAAGACTATACGTCCTCAGAGGAACAAACTCCACCACCACTCATACCAATCATTCCACAAACGGTAGAATCAACTACCAAGGCACGAAGAACAACAGAGGCTACACAAGAAGAAACACAAGAAGAAAGTCTGAATGACATTGATGATCATCTTCCACGCACAACTCAATGGACAAAAAGCCATCCTCCAAGCCAAATAATCGGAGAACCTTCTGACGCAGTAAAAACAAGGTCTGCCACTGCTAACTTTTGTTTCTTTACAAATTTTATTAGTGTGATAGAACCAAAGAAGATTTCTGAAGCCCTAGATGACCCAAACTGGGTAGACGCCATGCAAGAAGAACTTTTGCAATTTGAGCGTAACAGAGTATGGACTCTAGTACCTCTGCCAAGAGGAAAACAGGCCATTGGGACTAAATGGGTCTACAGAAACAAGAAGGATGAAGATGGAGTGGTCATCAGAAACAAAGCAAGATTAGTAGCAAAGGGATATAGACAAGAAGAAGGCATAGACTACGATGAAACTTTTGCCTCTGTCGCACGGCTCGAAGCAATAAGAATATTCTTAGCCTTCTTCGCCCACAGAGGTTTTAAAGTCTATCAGATGGACGTAAAATCAGCTTTTCTCAACGGTGAAATCCAAGAAGAGGTCTACGTTAATCAGCCACCAGGATTTGAAAGCTCAAAGTTTCCAAGGCATGTATACTACCTTGAAAAAGCTCTATATGGACTGAAACATGCTCCACGAGCATGGTATGAACGACTTTCTACCTTTCTTCTAGTCAATGGTTACAACAGAGGTACAACAGATACTACCTTATTCTATAAACGCAAAAGTAGTGAGATAATGCTTGTACAAATATACGTAGATGACATAATTTTTGGGTCTACTAATTCAGAAGAGTGTAAAAGATTTGAAAAACTCATGCAGAGTGAGTTTGAAATGAGTATGATGGGAGAATTAACTTTCTTCCTCGGACTCCAAGTCAAACAATCATCAGAGGGAATTTTTATAAATCAAGCTAAATATGTCTCTGACATTCTTTCCAAGTATAGCTTCTCTGATGCCTCTGCAATGAAAACTCCAATGGCCACTGGAAACAAGTTATTCTTAGATTCAAATGGCATCTCTGTAGAATGCACTCTCTACAGAGACATGATTGGATCTCTGTTATACTTAACAGCAAGCAGACCTGACATTATGCATGCCACATGTCTCTGTGCACGCTATCAAGCTAATCCAAAGAAATCACATTATGATGCCGTAAAGAGAATCTTTAGATACCTAAAAGGGACCAAAAATCTTGGTCTCTGGTATCCACAGAACTCTGGTTTTGGTCTTAAAGCTTATACAGATTCAGACTATGGAGGATGCATGCTCGACAGAAAATGTACCTCTGGGAGTTGTCAATTCCTAGGTGGTAAACTAGTCAGTTGGACCTCCAAGAAGCAGAATTGTGTTTCCACATCCACTGCAGAAGCTGAATACGTTGCTGCCGCTAGCTGTTGTTCTCAGGTTCTATGGATGAAGACTCAGCTAAAAGACTACGGCCACATCCTGTTCAAAATACCCATCTTCTGCGATTCCAAAAGTGCTATTGCTATCTCTGCCAACCCTGTGAAACACTCAAAAACCAAGCATATCGATATAAGGTATCACTTCTTGAAACATCATGTTGAATACGGTACAATCGAAATGCATTTTGTGCCCACAGAATATCAACTCGCTGACTTATTCACCATAGCACTAGACGAGAAAAGATTCAACTTCTTGGTGGGTAAGATAGGAATGATTAACATGGTGTGAAAATCCTCAGTAAGTATAGTTTTATCTTCTGTAAATAATAAGTAAATACATTGCTTAAATTATTGTCTTGAAAGATTCTACTTCTATATGTAAATTCTTAAAATCTTCAATAGTTCTTGAAACTACAGAACTTCTGTAAGGTCTGCTCAGAACCTCTGACAACCTTCACAGAACCTCTGATAGACTTGACCTATGTACTATGCAAAACTTATCATATTCTGATCCAAGCATAGATCAAGGGGGAGCAAAAGGAAAATTCTTGATCTACAGAAGTGATCAGATCAAGGGGGAGCAAGAGGAAATTACTTGATCTACAGAGGTGATTAGATCAAGGGGGAGCAGAAGGGAACCCTGAAATGATCTAAAGAGATAAAACTTTCAAGGGAAAGCCAAAGAAAAATGTCGATGACTCCATATCGACAGAAGTCAGATATCACTGCCGAGAAAAGAAGAACCAAAAGGTATGTCTCTCGCACAAAAGGTTTTTGGAAAACAATTTTCTACGACAAGAATTGTCAAATATGTCCTAAATATACTGTGAATAACATTTCAAAAATCAAAAGCTCAAAAAGTTTCACAAGATTCGAATTAGGAGAAATTTAAGGTCATAGAGCTTCTGCTGAGCTCAACAGAGCTTCTGCAGGAAATATGCTCTGTGATCACAAATTAACCTTCTGTCGATCTTTTGGAATGTTATCTCGAAAACCGAAAACGCAGACCATGACCTTCTCGAACAAACCGTTTTTTTAAAACAGCTTTCTCGGACACAAACTTTCAAATATGTCCGAAAAACATCTCTTAAACCAAATCAAAAATTGGATGATCAAAAATACTAATAAAATTTTTGTTATGAGATTTTTTCTCTCATAGAGCTTCTGCTGGCCCTCACAGAACTTCTGCAAGTTCCAACAGAGCCACAAAACCTCTGCGAAGCAAATTTCTTCACAAAAATCCGATTTTATCCTCTCCAATGCCTTTACAAAGGTTTTGGTTAAAGAAGAACCTCACAGAAGTCATGATAACAATGAGATATATGAAAAAGGGATAAACATCAAAGATTTTCAAGATCACAGAGCCTCTGTAAACTACAGAAGCTCTGCCAATCTGATTACTTGGGCATCTCTGTAGTAATAACGGTTACTTTTACTGCGAGTGAAACTCATATGGCTAAAATCAACCTCACGCGCCTAGCATTAATGGGCCGCGCACGACGTCCTGTCATATTCTGACAAGGCCTACGTGTCCCATTTTCATTGGGCGTACATGGAACGTTTTTATTTGGAAAGTTGAACCCGCCGCTCAAACTCGAGTGCGGATTCCAAACTTTAATCCATTGCCATATATTTTACTCTTTCGAATTCTACCGTTTTACCATCCTATAAAAACAAAGCTTACCCTCACATAAAACCTTTTACAAACTCTCATCTTCTTCTCCGGTGAAACCCTGCAAAACACTTGCAAATGGCTTCATCTTCTCGAGCTACATCCTCTGAACTCTCTCCGGCGAACTCAACGGAAAACTCCCCTGCTCATTCAGAACATTCTGAAAACCCCAGCCTTGCAAGAGATATTGAACAACAAGATTCCGGGGACTCCGCAGACTTTGCTCCGACGGGTCACCTGCAAAACTTCATAGCTAAGGATCATTTCGAAGCCAATCTTCCCATCAAATCCAACAACTGCTATTTGGTCCCCTCACCCACTACTTTCGGCGAAGCCCATGCCATACTTCTGAACATCATGGAAAACCATGTCCTCTTCCCTCTACTATCAAGAACCCCTAACAAAATTCCAGTCCGTTATTTGAACCAATTTTGGCAAAGCTGCAGATTTGATAAAGACGATTCTCTTATCAAAGGGTACATTTCAAGACCTGATAAATCTGAGAATCTTGAAATCAAGTTCAACAGAACAATGTTCTCACTTGAATTCAACCTACCAACAAGGGGTCTTCTGGGTTTGAAAAGTTATGCAGAGCAACCAACAGACGAAGAGCTCTGTCGATTCGTGGAAATGCTTGGGTACAACACCCAACTACGGAAGAGAAATGACTTCCGCAGAGGCCGATTACCACCTCTGTGGAACACCTTGTTCTCTATTCTTAACAGATGCCTGACAGGAAAGATAGGGAGTATTGACCAGAGCTCACATCAAATCTTGAGCATCATGTATGGGGTTTACTATGATCTTCCACTAGATTATGCGACCATAATGATGCAAGAGATCATAAACACCATCGACAGAAAGAAAAACTCAAAAAGGGTCAAAGAGAACGATCCCAACTTTCTACCACCTCTGCAATTCCAAAGAATATTGGGAGTACTGTTCGAACCTCTGCTGCTAATCCAAAATTGGCCAATGGAAGGGCCAACTCCCAAACAGTTCCCGATGAACAAAAATACCCCCACTGATCATGCTGATGGCTACTCACACTGCAGACCTCTGTCAAAGAAACTTCTGCGCTACGCATCGAACATATCCCTTAAGAAAGAGTATATACGCGATCATAGAACTCCAAAACCGAGTCCTATGACACCCCCGCGTTTAGGTGTCCCCCTAGGAACAACGATAGCAAAACCTCTTTCCACTCAAGTAGAAAAGGATCACAAGTTAGCAAAACACATGGCTATTCAACTCAGCTTCATAGCCAAACGCGCAGAAATAATGGGAAAGAAATCTTCAGCAAAGACCTCTGCTTCTACTCCAAAAGCTAAGAAGAGAAAAACCGCAGAAGGCACATCAACTAGCACTGCAGAAGATAGACCTTCACCTCCCCATGCCACAGAGATTGGCTCCTCTGCTCCTCCCCTTTTCACAAAACAGAAAAAGAAAAGATCCAAATCAACAGAGGAAGGGGCACCAAAACCGAAAAGGAGGAAAACCAAAAAGAAGCATGGTAAATCATTTAAAAAATTGGTTACCATTGCAGAAGAGGCAATCATAGAGGGTGAAACTGCAGAAGAAGAAGATGCAGAAATAGGAATGACAGAAGAAGGATATCAATCACCCTATCAATCTCCAGATAGATTTGCTCACCAGGGAGACCTGAATGATTTCCTACAGAACCCCGAAATTGCAAACACCCTTAATACAGCAGGGTGGACGGCACAACCTCTCGACCACCACTCTCCAGAAGAACATGATTTCTTCATTTCTGGTATTGACACTCATCTACAAGAAGATGACACAACACCCAGAAATCAACCAGCCGAAACCCCTGTGATTTTACAAAACCCTTTCATTCAAGGATTGGACGTCCACAGAAGAAGTCCAAACCAAGCTTCAGAAGATACAGAACAAACCGAAGCTGAGTGGAATACAACTGAAGTTACAGAGGCAACGGCTGTAGAAGAAACCACAGAAACAGGGATAGAAATCTCAGAGGTAGATTCAGATGAAGAAGAGGCTATCTGGATACGAAAAGGTCTCTATCATCCTCATGTCATGAGATTATACGGATCTCATCACATGTATGACTCTTTGAGCACAGAGAAAGGAACTTCCACAGAACCATAAGAAGAAACAAGAAAAGATGCCGAAGTTGAAGAAGGCACACATCAATCACCCCCTCCCAGTGCAACCCACATTTCTGACACCGCAGGTCTAGCTGCAGAAGGTGTCATTGAAAAAGAGCAGCACAGCTCGAACCTCACCCAACCCATCCAGCCAGAGGTTACTCTTTCAACCTCTGTGCCCACAGAAACCGGGGAATCCATTCCTAGGGAGTCTCCTCAAAGAGACTCACCTAATGTTCATGATCAATCGCCCCAGATCACACAAGAACACCCTACAGAGGAATTCGTTTCCTCTGTCACGCACACATTAAGGCCAAGCCTTCTTTCAGAGAGAAGTAGTGAGCACAGAGACGAAGAGACTCTAGACAAGTCTCCTAGTCAACAGAAGGACATTCCAATACCCACCTCTGGAGTGGATTTGGACTCTGTTCTTCATAGAACTTCTGTAGAGAACGAAACTCAGGTTTCCTCTCGAGGATCAGAAGGAAATCCTTCCACCCCCATCGTACAAACAAGGGTGAACGAAGGTGTCCCAGGAACAGGGATTCACTCTGGAGACGAATGTGTTCCTCCAGAGGTTACACAAGGAACACAAGTATCAAGGGATGAGTTCCAAACCCTTGTCACCTCTGTGAACCAAACAATGAAAGAGTTGCAAAGCTCTTTCAAATCTTTTGCAGAGACAACATCTACAGCT
Source organism: Saussurea involucrata (assembly GCA_033807775.1). Taxonomy (NCBI): domain Eukaryota; kingdom Viridiplantae; phylum Streptophyta; class Magnoliopsida; order Asterales; family Asteraceae; genus Saussurea; species Saussurea involucrata. The sequence continues at coordinate 94,179,065 of CM066314.1, forward strand.
CTCTTGAATCTGAACACCAAAATGGACGATCTGTCCACAGAGGTGAAAAACGCCATCTCAGAGATGAAGTCTTCTGCAACAACCACTGCCAAAGAAACAGCCACTTCTGCCGCTCATCAATTCAAAACAACTGCAACTTCTGCGTTTAGGGACTCGGTCAAAGAATTCCTTGATCAATTGAACAAACAGACTTCAGTGTCAACGGGCATCACTCCTGCAGATCTACAGAAGGCCCTACAAAAAGTTCAAGAAGAAGCCATACGAAATACCATGCTGATGCAACCCAAAGACTACATGACAAGAGCACAGCTGACAGAGCTTGGGCAGAACGTGATTAATCAAGTGACATAAGTCATCCTTTCCTTCACCACTGCCAATGCTAACTTCGTCAAAGATTTCAGAGAAAGTGTAGGAAGGATGAGATTCAAAACAGAGGCAGAGCTAGCAACTCTTCTTGGCCTCTGTGATGATGTCTGCGCGAAACTGATCGCTGCTGGAGCCACAATGCCAAAGAAACCCGATGCTTCCTGCAGAGCAGAGGGTACATCAGACAAGGGTCAGGATGACTCTGATGATGATGACCATCCTGGTCCATCAGATCATCCTGAGGGGGAGAAAACTACAGAGAAAACTGCAAGCAGAGGACTTACAGGTCCACCAATAGCCGCAGAACCTCTGAGTCAAGCACCTCCAGAACAAACCCAACAACAAACTCAAAGAACCACAGAGAATACACCCATCTCTATGGATTCAACCTCTGAAGAACCCAACACTACAGAAGCAGATAAGCAAACCTCAGAGCCAACAACCGCCCCTGAGGTAATCATTTTGGAAGAAACAGATGAACCAACCACAGAGAAAACACCCACCTCTGTGGAAACACCCCAAACCATACCCAGAAGAAAGTCGATTGCCACCAAACCAAAAAGAGCAACGACCTCTGCTTCTGACATTCTGAAAAGGATGCACACAACAATTAATGATCGTATGGTGAAGAGAGAAGAAGAAAGGCACAGGTTCACTTTAGCTTTCAGAATGGTAAGAAGATTCAATGACAACACTTCATCAACAGAAACTGAGCTCACAGAAGAAGTCACCAAACAACCTCCAACAGAGGTTACAAGGAAAGTCAAGCCAACAGAACCATCGCCACAAAAGTCCTCTAAGTCACAATCGTCAAAATCCACAGAGGCAACCTCCATCAAACCTACAGAAGTGCAAACCTCAAATCCCACAGAAGCAACAGGTTCTGCCACGACAACAAAAGATAAAGGCAAAGGGATACTGACAGAAGAGCCTAAGAAGAAGAAAACATTGTCAAAGCCAACAGAGAAACTGATGAAGAGTGCGTTTGACGCCTTTCAAACCCCAAAACCCGAAGAAGTTGACTGGACACATGGATTGAAGCCTCTGTCAGAAACTCCTTTAACTGGTAGAGTTGCAGAAGTTGTTCAACAAATGGAGAGTCTCAGAAGACAAATTCCACGACCTGGTCCAACACATGAAGAAATGGAAGAAGTGGAATACAAATACCTCTACAAACAATCCTTTCAGACAAACTATCCAATATATCATGTGACAGATCCAAGGATCAGAGAAGAATTTAAGAACATCTTCACAAGAACAAAGCCAAGAGCCAAAGCAGATGTCTTCTCAATTCACAAAATAAAAAAGGTGATCTTCTGCAGATTCTCCTTCACAAGAACCTATCCAAGGGTCAGGTACAATCTTTACAGAGTCAGAAGAGAGAACAATTCAGAATCTACCTTCGCTGATGCTGACTTAAGAAACATCAATCCATACGATCTACCTGACCTTCTACAATGGACAAAGGACAACTACAACACAGAGGCAAACACCAGAGCCTATCAAGTATTGAGAAAAGCGATGAGGGAAAAGCTTCTGGTCTACAGCATGATAGATTTCCAGCTGGGAAAGGATCTCGGTCTCAAACATCTGGATCTACGACCACCAGAGGATCGCTGCCCACCAGACGCCATACCAAACTCAATCATCACAGAACCACGGTTTGGGTTAGTATTTCAAAACCCTCAAGGCGAAAATAAACTATTTGTATGCATGGACTGTCAAAAGTACGCAACAAATACTCTGAACAAGTTCAGAGCAAGCCTTATGAAATACAGAGGTTCAAAGAAAATGGATAAAGATGCTGCAGATACTATCATAAGAGAGATTGACGCAACAATTCGCCTAAGAGAACTCTGCATCAGATTCTCAGACCTCCAATCTCTGCAAACAAAGTTAAAAGTTTATCTTTCATTGTACTCAAATGTAAAATGTCTCTGACATATTTCTAAATGAAAGAAATTTTGAGGTATTGTTTAACCTCTGTCTTATCCAACTTAGCCTAACTAAACTCAAAGTCAAATTTTTTATTTTTCACTACTTAGGGGGAGATTGTTAGCTTCAATCTTCCTAATCATAGAAATACTTAGAAGTAGTGAAAAATAGGCTAAGTATAGAAAAGCCTCTCACAGAGGCTCTGCCACTTCTTCTAGAAGATCAAGTCCAGAAAGCCACAGAAGCTACAGAGGTAATCACAGAACCTCTGTAGTGCGCAAGAAGAAGATCAACTCGGAAACAAGTGGACTGCTCCACAGAAGGTCAGACCATAGAACCTCTGTAATGCCTTACAGAGCCTCTGTGGTCTGCTATGAAGACTTGGAAGATATTACTGGATACGTTCATCAACTTGCATGGAAAAGTACTGTCAAAACACGTGTCAAGCTCTGAGTGGACTCAATAGGGCATGGTACAAAATAGACGTCTGCACCATTTAATGCATTTACCAATAGTACATCTGCTCCATTAAATGCGCATGGCTCAAACAACTGCTCACACCATCCAGTCCACTGTTCACACCATTCAGTTCACTATTCATGCAGTAAAAGGAACAGTGACCTACTTCATAGTCTTCTAAGAATAGTATAAAAGGAAGTCTCATGTTGAGATCTTCCTAAGAACGAATACACAAGGAATCACTAATACTCTCAAACGTTATTGTCAAATATCTGAGTGTTATATTCTCACACACACCAACAGTTCTTAATCTGTTCTTCGTGTTCTTATTATATATTGAATAAACAGTAACTGTTCAAGAAATCCTTTTTATTCCTTACTGTTTTCTTTATATATGTGCGTTCTAATATCTATCAAACATATCTGTTAGTTTAATACGCTTCCGCATCAAACTCTAAACTCAACTAATAGACTGTTAATCTTGATTAAGTGTATATGGGTTCCAACAAAGAAGAAGAAGACGAAGAAGACCTGGATCTTCAGGATGACAAACCTTCATCATCAGCAAAAAATGATAATGATGACGATGGTGATGATGACTTCGATGGTTTCGTCTTCCATCCCAAGACCAAAAAGACCCCGACTCTAAAAGGGATCGTTTTCACGGAACAAGGGGAGGGGACCAAAACAAAGCCTCCAGCGACTGCGGCCGATAAAAGCAAAAACAAAGGCCTCACGGAAGACACTATGACTGTCCTTCTTAGAAAGCCAGTTTGTCAGGTGACATATACTCTTTTCCCTTACACTGCATCTGTTGGTCCCGAAGGGTTATACAACTTTGTAGAAGGGGGGTTGAATACAAACACACGATTTTTACTTTTCTAAATTGTTTATTGATAAATCAAGACAATTTATTGTAGCAGCAGCTAAGTGGTTGCATGTCATTGACCTTTGTAGACAACCTTAGTAGCCGCATGGTGCACAGTGTAGAATCAGAGTTTGTTGTACGATCATAGACAAAAAGGATGTCCGTTCTGACAGTTCGTACGGAGACGTGCAAGGGAGGTAAGACAATAGTACTTTGTAAGGAGAACTCATTATCAGCTTTCGATGAAACAGTTCTTTATCAGCGAATGATAAAGTTCAGCGATTGCTGAAGTCTTCTACTTGATACATCATGTTGAGTGGACAAATCTTGGCTTTGATGATATCCGCATAAGTTCATTAGTAGACTTGTCGCTGGTTCTTGAGTTTGATCTTCGACTTCAGCGTAGAACATATGTTGACGTGAAACTTGTCTTCAGGGATCATAAGTAAACAACTAACTTATTAGCGATCATCTCATAGACTGAACAGGCTCAGAGCTATTCGATGAGCAGTGTTCGCTGACTATTTATCTTTAAAGAGCGAGAGTTACTATCAGCGGTACTGAAACAGTCTTAGTACTTATCAGCGATAGTGAAACTCTAATACATATTGATTACTTATAATTTTCACTAAGTGTTTAAGAGAGGGTCATTATCAAATCACAGAGGGTTTGGATCAACAATATCCCCCTATTTGATTATGACATAGCAACATAGAAAATTGCTAATTAATGAAAACATAAGGATAAAAAGAACTCATAAAATATTTGTCCCTTTTACTGTTTTCTGGGATCTTTTCAGTACTGATGGAGTAAAGTACATTCGCTGATATTTTTCTTTAAACTTCGTAAAGGTTACAGAGGGAAGTACTATTGGTTCCCAGATTTGTTTAAACAAGATTATCAGATCTATTAGTTCATGTTTGAGTTTGATGCGAAAGCGTATTTGAAGAACTAACAGATATGTTTGATAGATTTAGAACATAATATAAATAAACTGTGAACAGGAAATAATATCTCAAAGTTTACTGAATATATATATATTAAGAATAGATTCAAGAACAGTGAGTAAGCAAAGCTTTAAAACAGATATGACTCTCAAAGTGTTTAAGCTATGTGTTCTTGATGTTTTTCTATCTTATTTCTTGTTTCGATTGTTCGATCGATAAGAAGAACTCAACATGAGTCTTCCTTATATACTACTCTAAGGGGACCATAAAGCATAAGCTACTATTCATAATGGATGGTATGAATAGTTGGACGGATGGCATGAACAGTTTGGACGTGCTGTATTGCATTTAATGCAGCAGACGTCTATTATGTACTAATCCCTATTGAATCCAATCAGAGTTTGACACGTTGCAGTTAGACAGGGCATGCTATCATGCAAGTTGATGAACAGGTCCTGTAACAGTAGCAAGATATTATAAATATCTTTGAAGTCTTTGAAGAGGACCACAGAGGCTCTGTAAAGTGTTACAGAGGTTCTGGGGTCTGGTCCTTTGTAGAGCAGTTTTCACTGGATTCCGAGTCTTTGGTCTTCTTTGCGCGTATGACAGAGCTTCTGTAGGACGCCTCTTTATCCTCTGTAGCTTCTTGACCTTGATCTCTCGGTAAGTTCGGCAGAGCCTCTGTAAGAGGCTTTCTTCACTTAGCCTATTTTTCACTACTTCTAAATACTTCTATGATTAGGAAGATTGAAGCTAACAATCTCCCCCTAAGTAGTGAAAAATAAAAAATTGAACTTGAGTTTAGTTAGGCTAAGTTAGATAAGACAGAGGTTAAATAATACCTCGAAAGATATTTCATTCAAAAATATGCCAGAGGCATTTTACATTTGAGTACAATGAAAGATAAACTTTGACTTGATTTGCAGAGATTTGAGGTTTGAGAATCAGATTTTGGCATCTTTGAAATCGTTGTAGCTTCTGTTGTCTCTTCCGATTCTTCTGATCTCTTTGTAGAAACTGATGCAGAGTTCTCTTAGGCGGATTGTGGCATCAATCTCTCTGATGAAAGTATCTGCAGCATCTCTATCCATTTTCTTTGTACCTCTGTATTTTACAAGGCTTGCTCTGAACTTGTTCAGAGTACTAGTTGCGTACTTCTGACAGTCCATGCACACAAACAGTTTGACTTCGCCTTGTGGGTTTTGAAATACTAACCCGAATCTTGGTTCTGTAATGATAGAGTTGGGCACGGCATCGGGTGGGCAGCGATCTTCTGGTAGTCGTAAATTTAGATGTTTGAGACCAAGATCCTTTCCCAGTTGAAAATCTATCAAACTGTAGATCATAAGCTTTCCCCTCATTGCTTTTCTTAACACTTGATAGGCTATGGTGTTTGCCTCTGTGTTGTAGTTGTCCTTTGTCCATTGAAGAAGGTCAGGTAGATCATAAGGATTGATATTTCTTAGGTCAGCATCAGTGAAGGTGGTTTCTGAATTGTCTTCTCTTCTGACTTTGTAAAGATTGTACCTGACCCTTGGATAGGTTCTTGTAAAGGAGAACCTGCAGAAGATTACCTTTTTGATCTTGTGGATTGAGAAGACATCTGCTTTGGTTCTTGGTTTTGTCCTTGTGAAGATGTTCTCAAATTCTTCTCTGATCCTTGAATCTGTCACATGATCTGTTGGATGATTGGTCTGAAAGGTTTGTTTATAGAGGTATTTGTATACCACTTCTTCCATCTCTTCATGTGTTGGACCAGGATGTGGTACTTGTCTTCTGAGACTCTCCATCTTTTGAACAACTTCTACAGCTCTTCCAGTTAGAGGAATGTCTGTCAGAGGCTTTAATCCATATGCCCAGTCCTCTTCTTCAGGCTCTGGAGTTTGAAAGGCATCAAAAGCGCTTTTCATCAATTTTTCTGTAGGCTTGGGCAATGATTTCTTTTTCTTGGGCTCTTCTGTTAGTATTGCTTTGCCCTTGTCTTTGGCTTTTGGAGGTGCAGAACCTGTTTCTTCTGTAGGTTTGGAGGTTGGTGCTTCTGTTGGCTTGATGGTTGCCTCTGTAGGTTTTGACATTTGTGTTTTAGAGGACTTTTGTGGCGATGGTTATGTTGGCTTGAGTTGCTCTGTAACCTCTGTTGGAGGTTCTTTGGTGACTTCTTCTGTGAGCTCTGTTTCTATTGATGAAGATTGGACATCGAATCTTCTTGCCATTTTGAAAGCTAATGTGAACCTGTGACTTTCTTCTTCTCTCTGCGCCATTCGTTCAGTCATTTTATTGTGCATCTTTCTCAGAATATCATAAGCATAGGTCGTTGCTCTTTTTGGTTTGGTGGCAATCAGCTTTCTTCTTGGTATAGTTTGGGGTTTTTCTGTTGATTTTGTTGAAGGATTTTCTTCCAAAATGATTACCACAGGGGTGGTTGTTGCCTCTGTGGTTTGCTGATCAGCTTCTGGAATATTGGTTTCTTCAGGACTTGATTCCACAGAGATGGGTGTTGTCTCTGTGGTTTGTTGATTTTGTTGTTGATCTTGGGTTTGTTCTGGAGGGGCTTGACTGATTGGTTCTGCTGCGATTGGTCGAGCTTGTTTGGTCGTAGCTTTCTCCCTTATATTCTCCCCCCAGGATTATCTGATGGACCAGGATGGTCATCATCAGAATCATCCTGACTTTTATCAGAAGTACCCTCTGCTCTGCAGGAAGCTTTGGGTTTCTTTGTTAGTTCTGCTCCTGCGGCCATCAACTTCGCACATACATCATCACAGAGGCCGAATAGAGTTGCAAGCTCTGCTTCTGTGTTGAAGCGCATTTTGCAGACACTCTTTCTGAAATATTTGACGTAATTGGCATTTGCAGTAGTGAAGGAGATAATGACTTCTGTGACCTGGTTTATGACATTTTGGCCGAGCTCTGTTAGCTGTGCTCTGGTCATGTAGTCTTTTGGCTGCATTATTGTAGTGTTGCGCATTGCCTCTTCTTGAACGTTTTGCAGAGCCTTTTGCAGTTCTGCAGGTGTGATGCTCTGTGATTTGTTGGATTGCTTGTTCATTTGTTCAAGGAAATGTATGTGATGGCTGTTTTCACCTCTGTGGACAGATTGTCCATTTTGGTGTTCAGATTCAGCAAGGCCGTTGATGTTTTCTCTGAAAAAGATGTGAAAGAGCTTTGCAACTCTTTCATGGTTTGGTTCACGGAGGTGACAAGGGTTTGGAACTCATCCCTTGATACTTGTGTCCCTGGTGTAACCTCTGGAGGAACACATTCATCTCCAGAGTGAGTCCCTGCTCCTGGGACACCTTCCTTCACCCTTGTTTGTATGTTGGGGGTGGAAGGATTTCCATCTGATCTTTGAGCAGAAGCATCTAGTGCTTCAGACTCTACAGAAGTTCTGTGAATGACATTGTCTAGATCCACTTCAGAGGTGGGTACTAGATTATCATTCTGTTGACTCAGAGACTTGTCTAGAGTCTCTTCGTCATTGTGCTCACTACTTCTCTCTGAAAGAAGGGTTGGCCCTATTTCGTGCGTGGCAGAGGAAACGAATTCCTCTGTAGGGTGTTCTAGTGTGATCTGGAGCGATTGATCACGAACTATAGGTGAGTCTATTTGAGGAGACTCCCTAGGAATGGATTCCCCGGTTTCTGTGGGCGTAGAAGTCGAAAGAGTGACTTCTGGCTGGATGGGTTGGGTTTGGATCGAGCTGTGCTGCTCTTTTTCAATAACTCCTTCTGCAGCTAGATCTGCGGAGTTAGATGTGTGGGTTGCACTGGGAGTTGTTTTTGGTTGTGTGCCTCTATTAATCCAGGCATCTTTTCTTGTTTCCTCCTCTGTTAAGCATCCAAGCACTACATCGTTTTCTATCATTTAAGCTTCTGTAGCTATCCGATGGCTTGGTGCTTCTTCCGTAGCTTTTGTTGAAGTTCCTTGCTCTTTGCCTAAGAAGTCATACATTTGATGAGAGCCGTATAATCTCATGACATGTGGATGATAGAGACCTTTTCGTATCCAGACAGCTTCTTCTTCATCTGAATATACCTCTGAGACCTCCACTCTTGTCTCCCATGTTTTAAATCCCTCTTCTTGTACAACTTCTGCCTCTTTTTCTTTCCCTAAAGCCTCTGTTATTTCATCTCTATTTCACTCAGCTTCTGTTTGTTCTATTTCTTCTGAAGCTAGGCTTGGACTCCTTCTGTGGACGGCCAATCCTTGTTGAATGAAGAGGTTTTGTAGAATAACAGGTGTCTCGGCTGATTGATCTCTGGGTGTTTGATCATCTTCTTGCAGATGTGTGTCAATGCCAGAAATAGAGAAGTATTGTTCCTCTGGGGAGTGGTGGTCGAGAGGTTGTGCCGTCCACCCTGCTGTATTTAAAGTGTTGGCAATGTCAGGGTTCTGTAGGAAATCGTTTAAGTTTCCTTGGTGAGCAAATCGATCTGGGGATTGATGGGGCGATTGATATCCCTCTTCTGTCATTTCTACTTCTGCATCTTCTTCTTCTGCAGTTCTTTCTTCTGCGATTGCTTCCTCTTCTATGGTAACCAATTTCTCAAGTGATTTACCATGCTTCTTTTTGGTTTTCCTCTTCTTAGGTTTTGGTGCCCCTTCCTCTGTGGTTTTCGATTTTCTTTTCTTCTTCAGGTTTGGAGAGGAGGGAGTAGCAGAGGAGCCAATTTCTATGGCATGAGGAGATGAAAGTTGATCTTCTGCAGCGCTTGTAGAGGTGCCTTCTGCAGTTTTCCTCCTTTTTGATTTGGGAGTAGAGGCAGAAGATTTCGAAGAGGACTTCTTTCCCATGAGATCTGCACGTTTGGCTATGAAGCTAAGTTGAATAACCATGTGTTTTGCTAATTTGTGATCTTTTTCTTCTTTAGTGGAAAGAGGTTCTGAAATCATTGTTCCTAGGGGGACACCTAAACGCGGGGGTGTCATAGGACTCGGTTTAGGAGTTCTATGATCTCGCATATACTCTTTCTTAAGGGTTTTATTCGAGGCATACTTCAGAAGTTTCTTTAACGAAGGTCTGCAGTGCGTGTAACCATCTACATGATCAGTGGGGGTATTTTTGTTCATTGGGAACTGTTTGGGAATTTGCCCTTCCATTGGCCATTTCTGTATCAGCAACAGAGGTTCGAACAAAACTCCCAGTATTCTTTGGAATTGCAGAGGTGGTAGAAACTTAGGATCGTTCTCTTTGACCCTTCTTGTGTTGTTCTTTCTGTCGATGGTGTTGATGATCTCTTGCATCATTATGGTCGCGTAATCCAGTGGGAGATCATAGTAAACCCCATATATGATGGTTAATATCTGATGTGAGCTCTGGTCAATACTGCCTATCTTCCCTGTCAGGCATCTGTTAAGAACTGAGAACAAGGTGTTCCACAGAGGTGGTAATCTGCCTCTGCGGAAGTCATTTCTCTTCCTCAGTGGGGTGTTGTACCCAAGCATTTCTAGGAAACGACAGATATCGTCGTCTGTTGGTTGCTCTGCATACTTCTTCAATCCAAGAAGACCCCTTGTTGGTAGGTTGAATTCAAGTGAGAACATTGTTCTATTGAACTTGATTTCCAGATGTTCAGATTTGTCAGGTCTTGAAATGTACCCTTTGATAAGAGAATCATCTTTATCAAATCGGCAACTTTGCCAAAACTGGTTCAAATATCTAACTGGAATTTTCTTTGGGGTTCTTGAGAGTAAAGGGAAGAGGATATGATTTTCCATTATGTTTAGAAGAATGGCATGGGCTTCGCCGAAAGCAGTGGGTGAGGGGAACAAATAGCAATTGTTGGATTTGATTGGTAGTACCTTTTCGAAATGATACTTTGCTATGAAGTTTTGAAGATGTGTGGTCGGAGCAAAGTCTGCTGAATCGCCGGAATCTTCTAGTTCAATATTTTGGGCAAGGTTGGGGTTTTCTGAATGTTCAGAATGAGCAGGTGAATGTTCTGGTGAGTTCGCCGGAGAGTGTGCAGGGGAGATAGCTTGAGAAGATGAAGCCATTTGGTAATGAGAATAAGTTATTTGCAGGTTTTTGCAGGGTTTCGCCGGAGAAGAATGAGAGTTTGTAAAAAGTTTATGAGAGGGTAAGCTTGGTTTTTTATAGGAGGGTAAAACGGTAGAATTCGAAAGAGTAAAATATATGGCAATGGATTAAAATTTGGAATCCGTACTCAAGTTAGAACGGCGGGTTCAACTTTCCACAGAAAACGTTCCATGTACGCCCAATGAAAATGGGACACGTAGGCCTTGTCAGAAGATGACAGGATGTCGTGCGCGACCCATTAATGCTAGGCGCGTGGGGTTGTTCTTAGCCACATATGATTCACTCTCAGTAAAAGTAACCGTTATTACTACAGAAATGCCCAAGTAACAGATTGACAGAACTTCTGTAGTTTACAGAAGCTCTGTGATCTTGAAAATCTTTGATGTTTATCCCTTTCTCATATATCTCATTGTTATCATGACTTATGTGGGGTTTTTCATTAACCAAAACGTTTGTAAAGGCATTGGAGAGGATCAATAGGATTTTTAGTTAAGAGTTTTCACTCGCAGAGGTTTTGTGGCTCTGTTGGAACTTGTAGAAGCTCTGTGAGGGCCAGCAGAAGCTCTATGAGGGAAAAAATCTCATAACAAAAATTCTATTAAATTTTCTGATCATCCAATTTTTGATCTGTTTTAAGAGATGTTTTTCGGTCATATTTGAAAGTTAGTGTCCGAGAAAACTGTTATGAAAAAAGTTTTGTTTGTGAAGGTCATGGTGTATGTATTCGGTTTCCGAGATAACATTCCAAAAGATCGATAGAGGGTTAATTTGTGATCACAGAGCATATTTCTGGCAGAACCTCTGTTGAGCTCAACAGAAGCTCAATGATCTTAAATTTCTCCTAATTTGAATTTTATGAAACTTTTTGAGCTTTTGATTTTTGAAATGTTATTCTCAGTATATTTAGGACATATTTGACAATTTGTGTCCTAGAAAACTGTTTTCAAAAGCCTTTTGTGCGAGAGACATACCTTTTGGTTCTTCTTTTCTTGGCAGTGAGTCTGACTTCTGTCGATATAGATTCATCGACATTCTTCTTTGGCTTTCCCTTGAAAGTTTTACCTCTTTAGATTATTTCAGGGTCCCTTTTTGCTCCCCCTAGATCTAATCACCTCTGTAGATCAAGTAATTTCCTTTTGCTCCCCCTTGACCTATGCTTGGATCAAAGAAGGATAAGTTTTGCATAGAACATAGGTCATGTTTTCCAGAGGTTCTGTAGGGGTCGTCAGAGGTTCTGAGTAGACCCACAGAAGCTCTGAGATTTCAAAGCAATAAGTAAAGTAAAATAGAAATATATACATATTTACAGAAGATAAGCTATACTTACAGAGGATTTTCACGTCATATTGATCATTCCTAACTTACCTACCAAGAAATTGAATCTTTTCTCGTCTAAAGCTTTGGTGAATAAGTCCGCGAGTTGGTATTCTGTCGGCACGAAATGCATCTCGATTGTACCGTATTCAACATGATGTTTCAAGAAATGGTATCTTATATCGATATGCTTGGTTTTTGAGTGTTGCACAGGATTGGCAGAGATAGCAATGGCACTTTTGGAATCACAGAAGATGGGTATTTTGAATAGGATGTGGCCGTAGTCTTTTAGCTGAGTCTTCATCCATAGAACCTGAGAACAACAGCTTGCAGCATCAACGTATTCAGCTTCTGCAGTGGATGTTGAGACACAATTTTGCTTCTTGGAGGTCCAACTGACTAGTTTACCACCTAGGAATTGACAACTCCCAGAGGTACTCTTTCTGTCGAGCATGCATCCTCCATAGTCTGAATCTGTATAAGCTTTAAGACTAAAACCAGAGTTCTGTGGATACCAGAGACCGAGATTTTTGGTCCCCTTTAGATATCTAAAGATTCTTTTCACAGCATCATAGTGTGTTTTCTTAGGATTAGCTTGATAACGTGCACAAAGACATGTGGCATGCATAATGTCAGGTCTGCTAGCAGTTAAGTATAACATAGATCCAATCATGCCTCTGTAGAGAGTGCATTCTACAGAGATGCCATCTGGATCTAAGGATAACTTATTTCCAGTGGCCATTGGAGTTTTCATTGCAGAGGTATCAGAGAGGCTATACTTGAAAAGAATGTCAGAGACATATTTGGCCTGATTTATAAAAATTCCCTCTGATGTTTGTTTGACTTGGAGTCCGAGGAAGAATGTTAATTCTCCCATCACACTCATTTCAAACTCACTCTACATGAGTTTTTCAAAACTTTTGCACTCTTCTGTATTAGAAGACCCAAAAATTATGTCGTCCACATAGATTTGTACAAGCATTATTTCACAGTTTTTACGTTTATAGAATAAGGTAGTATCTGTTGTACCTCTGTCGTAGCCATTTACTAGAAGGAAGGTAGAAAGTCGTTCGTACCATGCTCTTGGAGCCTGTTTCAGTCCGTACAGAGCCTTTTCAAGGTAGTATACATGCCTTGGGAACTTTGAGCTTTCAAACCCTGGTGGCTGATTTACGTGAACCTCTTCTTGGATTTCACCGTTGAGAAAAGCTGATTTTACGTCCATCTGATAGACTTTAAAACCTCTGTGAGCTGCGAAGGCTAAGAATATTCTTATTGCTTCGAGCCGTGCAACAGGAGCAAAAGTCTCATCGTAATCTATGCCTTCTTCTTGTCTATAACCCTTGGCCACCAATCGTGCTTTATTTCTGATGACCACTCCATCTTCATCCTTCTTATTTCTGTAGACCCACTTAGTCCCAATGGCCTGTTTCCCTCGTGGCAGAGGTACTAAGGTCCATACTCTGTTATGCTCAAACTGCAGAAGTTCTTCTTGCATGGCGTCTACCCAGTTTGGGTTGTCTAGGGCTTCAGAAATCTTCTTTGGTTCTATCACACTAATAAAATTTGTAAAGAAACAAAAATTAGCAGTGGCAGACCTGGTTTTTACTGAGTTAGAAGGTTCTCAGATTATTTGGCTTGGAGGATGGCTTTTCGTCCACTGAGTGGTGCGTGGAAGATGGTCATCAATGTCATCGAACCTTTCTTTAGAAGCTTCTTGTGGATCTTCTTCTTGTGTAGCCTCTGTCGTTCTTCTTGCCTTGGTAGTTGATTCTACCATTTGTGGAATGATTGGTATGAGTGGTGGTGGAGTTTGTTCCTCTGAGGACGTATAGTCTTGGTCCTCAATTTCCTTTGTAATTGGTTCTTCTGTGGATTGTGGAGTTTGTTTTTCAGCAGCTTATGTGGTCGTTTTTCTTGATGTTTCATCTTCTGCATTTTCTTCTTCGGCATTTGCATCTGTAGTATTTATAGAAGAAGATGAAGCATTATTTGGACCAGCTAGAGTCATACCTGTAGGATTTTGTTCAACAGAGGATGGTTCTTCAGAAACCCTGATGGTTCCAACAGAAGGATCAATGTCATCGTGGAACATCTCTAAAAATAGAAGATTCAAGTCTTATTTCGTTTGCGAGATGCCAGAGGTTTCTCTTTTAAGTTCGAGTTCTGAACTGATTTGCTCAGAAGTCTTTTGGAAGGAATCATCAAAAGAAACATTGACACTTTCAACGATTTTGCGAGATCTTGTAAGGTATACTCTGTAGGCTTTGGAAGTGGCAGAGTATCCAATGAATTTTCCTTCGTCAGCTTTTACCTCAAACTTTCCTCTTGAATCTCTGTCGTTTAAAACAAAGCATTTACATCCAAACACATGGAAAAACTTGATGTTTGGCCGCCTTTTGTTGATCAGTTCGTAAGGAGTCTTGATGTGTCTTTTCACAATGGTTGACCGATTCTGTGTGTAACAAGCGGTAGAAATCGCTTCTGCCCAAAAGTTCATCGGTAATCCGTATGCTGATAGCATAGTTCTTGCGGCCTCCACGAGCGTTCAATTCTTCCTTTCGACTACGCCGTTCTGCTGTGGAGTGCGTGCTGTAGAGAAGTTCTGTGATATTCCTTCTGTAGAAAGATAGGCTTCAATGACAGAGTTTTTAAATTCTGTGCCATTGTCACTTCTTAACTTCTGTATTCTGTATTCATAAAGAACTTGGATTCTTTTCATTAGATTAATCAAGATGATTGGAACATCCGATTTCTTTCGAATAAATTCAACCCATGTGAAACGCGAGTACACATCAATTAAGACAAGTATGTATTTCTTGCCACCTAGGCTCTGTATGGCAATGGGACCGCAGAGGTCGACATGAAGCATGTACAGAGGCCTAGTGCAAGACACATCTGTTTTGCCTCTGTGGGAAGCTCTTCTGAGTTTTTCCATTTCACAGGCAGAACATAAGTGATCCTTGTTAAATTTAACATTAGGCAAACCTTTAACTAGATCAAGTTTGAACAGTTTATCCAAGGTGTGAAAGTTCAATTGACAGAACCTGTTATGCCATAACCAGGCTTCTTTACTTTCGCAAGCTACAAGACAAACTTTGTCCTTGGTTTTTGAACAAAAAATCATCAGATACAGATCACCTCTTCTTTCGGCTCGCAGAAGTTCCATTCTTGTGTCTTCACTTTGTAGAGAGCAGAAAGTTCTTTTGAACAAGACATCAAATCCTGTATCACAGAGTTGACTTACACTGAGTAGGTTGTGTTTAAGGCCATTCACATATCCAACATTGTATACAGAGACGTTTTTCTTCTGTATGACTCCATAGCCTTTGATGTGTCCCTTTTTGTTGTCTCCAAAAGTTACAGATCCACCATCGTGTGTTTCTTTGTACGTGGATAGTAAACTTCTGTCGCCAGTCATGTGCCTTGAGCATCCGGAGTCAAGATACCAAATTGGCACAAAACGCTTCTGTAAGACAATCACAGAGACTTAGGTACCCATGTCCATATGGGTCCAATATTGTTAGAATTTTTCAAGTTTGCCTTAGCATTCTTGAAATACATTTTATTTATTGTAGAAAAATCAGATTGTTTCTCTCTAGGTTTTGACTTTGGAGTTTGAATTTTAGTGGAGAGTAAGCAATCTGGACTTGAGAAGTGATTATTCAATTTGAACATAAGATCAAAGCAATGACAGTATTTAATATGAGACGTGATTTGTTTGAACTTTTCATTGAATTCATTGAACTGAGTCACAGAGGTATTACATTCGTTCTTAACATTAGATTTCCTATTACAAGAAGATCTATGAATACTAGAATGTTGTTTGCAAAAATATTGTTTAGGTCCTGCCTTCTGTGAGTCTCTTCTGTGGTGAACGTCTGTCTTCACTGTCACAGAAGAAAGTTATTTGTTAGCTTCAGGCCTTAAAGGTTTTGAAAATTTTGAGCTTTTAGGATTTTCATAGGCCTTTTTCAGATTATTAAGCTCTATAGAGGTTTTGACTTGTATACACATTTTGAGAAAATCTGGACAGATAGGTATCTCTGTGATTTTCTCTTTTGGAGAAATTGTTTTGTTAAGAACTTCAGAGGAGAATTTAACATCCTCTGTGTCACAGTGAACTATCCTTGATTTAGAATCAGTCTCTGAGTCGTCAGAGGTTGAATCGTCCTCATATACAGAGGTTGAGTCATCTCTTTCGACAGAGGCTGGATTTTCTAAGAATGTATCGTACGAGCTTTCTTCCTCTGTAGAATAACTTTCATAGATGGCAGAGGTTTCTGATGAGATCTCTTCAGCGAGAATTTGATCTATAGAAGATGTACAAAGATTTTCTAAAACATTTGATTTCAAAACTTCCAAAATTTCTTTTTCAATTGATCTTTTAAGTTTCTCTTCTGAAAAGATGGGTTTAAACTCAGGAGCTTTTGCATATAATTTCTTTTCGACATCTAACATACAGACAAAAGCAACCTGTGTTTGAGTCTCTGGTTTACCAAACTCGAAGATACCAATCTGATCTTGTGTTTTCAGATATTTCTTTGGTTTGATTCCTCTATTGACAGAGGTTGAAGATGATGAATCTGTGTTTTCAAACCACACATTGATCATCTTCGTATGTTTCCTTAAGTGAGGTTCTGCAGAGATTTTAACCCTTTTACTTACAGAGAGTAAGTTTGGAAAAGATGGTTTATTTGTATTTCCTATTACAAACAGAGAAGACAGAGGTTTAAGTTTTTTGCCTTCAACACCTAGAGTAATATCATCGTACCCTATACCTCGTCTTCCTATTTGTGAGTTTACTTTCTCATAAAACTTCTCTTCTGAGTAGATCTTGCAAAAGTACCTCTCTCTCTTTTTGAAAGTATTCTTTGAGAGCTCTTATGTCCGTTGTTTCACTCCTAGAAACTGAAAGCTCTTTAGTTTTGATTTTTAAAGCAGAGTTTAATTCAGAAATTTGCCTTTTTAAAGGATCTACATTTTTGCTCCAATATTTTTCTACTCTTTCCTTTTCTTCAAAAAATTTGGCTTTTTCTTGAGTGAGAAGCCTTACTTCTCTCTCATTAAAGGTGAGTTTTTTATGAATGCTTTCATTTATCTCTTTTAGTTCAATCAATTCAATGTTAAGTTTAATTGAATCATTATCTACAGATTTAATACAAGAGGTAGAGTTTAAAATGGATACCTCATTGTCAGTGTCGGAGTCGACTTCTGCCATGCCACAGAACAAGGCATTGGTTGTGAATTCATCATCAGAGGTAGAGTCTGACTCGAAGTCCTCCGTATTTGCTTCAGAATGCCCTTTGTTTGCCATCAGGGATTTTTGCGCATAATATTCAGCTTTCTTTTTGTAAAAAGCTGAGTCCTTCTGTGGGCGATTTTGTCTACTTCTGCATTCTTTTGTGAAATGGCCTGGCTTGCCGCAGTTGAAGCAACCTTGGGAGGTGTTTCCAGTTCGATCGTCAG
Organism: Saussurea involucrata; assembly: GCA_033807775.1. NCBI lineage: Eukaryota > Viridiplantae > Streptophyta > Magnoliopsida > Asterales > Asteraceae > Saussurea > Saussurea involucrata. The sequence goes on from CM066314.1 coordinate 94,196,463, forward strand.
ACTTCTGCTGGTCTCCACCTTTCTCTGATCCGCATTCGTTTGCATAATGACCAGGCTTACCACATTTGTAACATTCTTGTGTGTGGCCTACCTTGTCATCTGACCTCTGTCAGTCATTTCCTTTGTAGTTTCTGTCGCTCAACCTCTGTTGGTCATCATTTCTGTAGTCTGACCTCTGTCGGTCACTTGATTCTTCTCTTCTTCCATCATCTCTTTTATCTCTCTGGTTGTCTCTGCTATATCTGTCATTTCCAAAATTTCTTTGGTTACCTCTGAACTCTCTGGTCAATAGAGCCAATGATTTAGCTAATGACGCAAGAGTTATTTCTTCCTCTATCAGCTCGTCTTCTTCGCTATCAACCATCACTATCTTCTTCTTCTCCTTCTTCTTCTCCTCTGTTGCTCTCTCATTTCTCGGTCTCTCTGTAGCCTCTGTTGATTTACTAACTAATGCGTATGGTGCAATGGCTATTGTTTTAGCCTGTGCTATTTGAGGCTCTTGTGCAGCTAGTGTTCCATAGAGATCAGAGAGTGTCCATGAGTCTAAATCTTGGTTAGTTTGTAAAGACATAGACAATTGAAGCCAATCATCATTCAGGCTCTTTAGAAACATGACATTATTTTCTTCAGAGGTTCTGTGAATGCCGGACTTTTTGCATTTGTTTATGAGTGAGTTGAACCGGTCGTATGTTGTTTGCAGAGATTCTGTTGCAGAGGCTCTGAAGGCATGATACTCATTTATGTACTGTGCCATTCGGTTCTTCTGTGTTTTAGCACCCCCTTCCAACTGTCTTTTTAATTCTTTCCAAAGATCGTGCGCAGTTTCGCATGCATCTAAGGATTGAAAAAGCTCGTTGGGGATAGCCATTATCAAGATTCTTTTTGTTTTCTGTGCAACTTCATCTTCTGCCTTATCTTCATTTGACCATTCTTCTTTTGGCTTTGGTTTTTGATGTTCAGGGATTTCAGGAGATTCAGCAGTAGCTGGTACTCGTGGTACTACTATCATGGGAACAGGAGGAAGGTTGTAAAGATATTGTACTAAATTTTTTTCAGTACCCTCAAAGAAATGAACCATTCTTATCTTCCATTGAGGATACTCATCTCGTAGGAGAGTAGGAGGCTTGGTGAGTGAACCAGCAGTAAAGAAGTTATTTGTATTTTTCATTGTTAAGGTTCTGAAAAGATAGTATGAGTCTGATGATCTGGAAAGTTTTATGGGTTTGAACAGTTCCCAGAGTACACTTTAATGGAGTTTTAACCTAGAAATGAGGAATAGGTTAAAAAAGGAATGATGTCTATCACTAATCTTGTAACAAAGAGGATCACTTGATATTGAAAATCAAGCTTTGCTCTGATACCAATTGTTGGTTCCCAGATTTGTTTAAACAAGATTATCAGATCTATTAGTTCAATTTTGAGTTTGATGCGGAAGCGTATTTGAAGAACTAACAGATCTGTTTGATAGATTTAGAACATAATATAAATAAACAGTGAACAGGAAATAATATCTCAAAGTTTACTGAATATATATATTAAGAATAGATTCAAGAACAGTGAGTAAGCAAAGCTTTAAAACAGATATGACTCTCAAAGTGTGTAAGCTATGTGTTCTTGATGTTTTTCTCTCTTAATTCTTGTTTCGATTGTTCGATCGATAGGAAGAACTCAACATGAGTCTTCCTTATATACTACTCTAAGGGGACCATAAAGCATAAGCTACTATTCATAATGGATGGTATGAATAGTTGGATGGATGCCATGAACAGTTTGGACGTGCTGTATTGCATTTAATGCAGCAGACATCTATTATGTACTAAGCCCTATTGAATCCAATCAGAGTTTCACACGTTGCAGTTGGACAGGGCATGCTATCATGCAAGTTGATGAACAGGTCCGGTAACAGTAGCAAGATATTATAAATATCTTCGAAGTATTTGAAGAGGACCACAGAGGCTCTGTAAAGTGTTACAGAGGTTCTGTGGTCTGGTCCTTTGTAGAGCAGTCTTCACCGGATTCTGAGTCTTTGGTTTTCTTTGCCCGTATGACAGAGCTTCTGTAGGACGCCTCTTTAGCCTCTGTAGCTTCTTGACCTTGATCTCTCGGAAAGTTCGGCAGAGCCTCTGTAAGAGGCTTTCTTCACTTAGCCTATTTTTCACTACTTCTAAATACTTCTATGATTAGGAAGATTGAAGCTAACAAGTACATCAAATAAAATTATAAGTACAAAAGATGTATACAGATAAATTGTAACAACCCGTATCCATATATACAAATAACATACATTTCATAACATAATTTTATCAAAAGATATATCATATTTCATATTCGGTCCCAAAGTCTTGCTAAACATAATAAGTAATTCAGTACAAACTTTTCGCAAAGTAATTTACATTATAACTAACAACAAAGTCATAAGTACAAAAACGCATCCATATCTTTATAACAAAAGTCTTCACCAAAGCTATCCATCAATTATCCTATTCACTGGCTCTTACCTGATTCTCCACCTGGAATACATATTTTTAAAACAACAATGAGGGTTAAACCTAATGGTCTAGTGAGAAAATCCCTGTCAGTTTAGTAAACCCTTTGTATCAAAACCATTTATATAAAACATTTCATATACATCCATATACTACACGTATATCAATACCATTCAAGACTCGTACATCTCGTCCCACCTTATTCCTCCACAACTGGCCATATTAATTGGTAGCAAGCCAACTAATAAATAATCAACATTACCGGTCCGCACACCGTAACCCGGCTACTCACCGGTCCGCACACCGAAATCCGGCTACCCATCGGTCCGCACACCGGAACCCGACAAACGTACACTTGTATAGTGTAATACACATATTAATATAATATCTTACTATATTAAAAACACATAATATTCACACCTTAATCATATATCCATTCCACACATGTATGTATTCCATTTGAAAACATTTTAAGTAAAAACTCACTTGATTCGATTAATTTCCAAGATCTCCTCACGCTATTAACAAGTACTCCAATTTCTTCAGTCCCGTTTCACGGAATCTGTACCACATAAATACAAATATTTCTTTTTAAGACTAAAAATCTCTAAGTTTTGAAATCCTCGACTCAAGTCGCAATCAACTATGAAATTACTCTATGTCGCAATACACCACACCAAGTCGCAATCAACTACTGCGACACAGTACCAAGTCGCAACTAACTACTACGACTTCCCTTTCATGTCGCAACCAACTGTTGCGACATAGTACCAAATCGCAACCCACTATTGCGACTTCATGAGCAAGTCGCAACTCAAGGTTGCGACATTCATGAAGATCGCCATATTCAACCATGTCGCAACCCACTGTTGCGACTTGCTTGAATGTCTCAGTCCACTGTGTTCATCTAAACCCAGAAATCTAAACTTTTAAGCTATGCATGTTGCTGTAATTATGCATATAAGTTTAAGACCATTAACATAACCTAACCATATGCTCAGATTTTCCAAAACATCCCTAAACCAACAAAACCCATTTAACAACTTACACAAAACTTTATCTAAACAAAAGGATAGATTAAGAGGTTACATACCTTTAATCTTCACAAGATGAACCTTCCAATTTCAGCAACAATCTTTTCCTTCTCTTCTTTTCCTTTCTACGGCTCTCTCTCTTCTTTATCTCAACCGAAACACACACACACACTTTAGAGTTTTGCTAATTGTGTCTCAATGAGACACCTCCTTTTTGCTTAACACAACAAGTCGGTGGTGGTGTGGAGTTTGGTAAGAAAAACCAAACAAACCCCAAACTTATCCTATTTGGCAAAACTTACCCCTAAACTTCTAACTCCATAATATTAAATTAAAATAACACCTTTAAATAAACCAATAATATACCTGGTTATTACAACATTTCCCCCTTAGAAGAATTCCGTCTCGGAATTCAGTTAAGAGAATAGATGAGGGTATTTGATTCTCATTTGTAACTCTGATTCCCACGTAGCATCCTGACTCTTATGATGTCGCCACTGAACTTTCACCTGTCTTATCTCCTTATTCCGCAGAACTTTGACTTTTCGATCCACAATAGCCTCAGGTTCTTCCACATAATTCAGCTTTTCATCAACTTGAATATCTGGTAGAGACACTGCCTGATCAGGTGTAACCAAACCCTTTCGAAAATTGGACACATGAAAGGCGTTGTGAATCCTGCTTAACTCTGGTGGTAAATCTAATCGGTAAGCTACTTCCCCAATTCTTTCAGTAATTGCGAATGGTCCAATATATCTCGGACTAAGTTTACATTGCTTTCTAAAATCGAATGACTCATTTCCAATGTGAGACTTTTAACATTACAAAATCTCCAACTTGGAATTCCAACGGTTTCCGGCGTCGGTCGGCGTAGCTTTTCTGTCTGTCTTGCGCCACCTTCAATCTTTCCCGAATCTGAGTAACCTTATCCGCTGTTAACTGTACTATATCTGGTCCTGCTAACTGTTTCTCTCCCACTTCATTCCAACACAGAGGCGTTCGACATTTTCTACCATACAAAACTTCAAACGGTGCCGCTTGTATGCTGGAATGATAACTGTTGTTGTAGGCAAATTTGATCAACGGTAAATTTTTATCCCACGATCCCCCAAAATCAACAATGCAAGCCCGGAGCATATCTTCTAATGTCTGAATCGTTCGTTCACTCTGACCGTTAGTTTGAGGATGATAAGTTGTACTTAAATTTATCTGCGTTCCCATCTCCTTTTGAAAACTTCTCCAGAACCTTGAAGTAAAACGACTATCCCGATCTGAAATAATCGAGATTGGAACTCCATGTCGAGTTACTATTTCGTCAATGTACAATTTGGCTAAGCGTTCCATCGAATCAGTTTCCTTTATCGGCAAGAAATGAGCAGACTTCGTTAATCTATCTACAATCACCCAAATCGAATCAAATCCCTTCGAAGTCCTTGGTAACTTTGTAATGAAATCTGTAGTAATCTGATCCCATTTCCACATCGGTATTTCCAATTGTTGTAACTGACCAACGGCTTTTGATGTTCAATCTTTACCTTCTTGCAAGTAGTACAATCTTCAACATACTGCGCAATGCTTCTTTTGATTCACGGCCACCAATAAAATTGTTTCAGATCTTTATACATCTTATTCGTACCTGGATGTATAGAGAATCGAGACTGATGAGCTTCTTGAAGTACTCGGTCACGTAAACCACCCAAACGAGGCACCCAAATTCTGTCTCCCAAACACAAAAACCCACGATCATCCTTTACTAGCAATGCTGATAACCCCACTAACTGTTCTGATTTCAAATGTTCTTCCTGATAGGCTTCTATTTGACACTTCAACAATTCATCGAAAATGTTAGGTAGCAACTAAGCTCGTAGTGCAATAACCTTTATTGGTCCACTTCTTTCTTGACGACTCAATGCATCGGCTACCACATTCGCTTTTCCCGGATGATAAAGAATTTCACAGTCGTAATCATTCACCAGTTCTAGCCATCTTCTTTGCCTCGTATTTAACTCCTTCTGATCAAAAAGATGTTGGAGACTCTTATGATCAGTATAAATTTGACATTTGGAACCATAAAGATAATGTCTCCAAATCTTCAACGCGAATACAGTTGCTGGAAGCTCCATGTCATGCGTAGGATACTGTCTTTCATGATATTTCAACTGACGATAAGCATAAGCTATAACTTTTCCACGCTGCATTAGTACACACCCCAATCCCAGTTTGGAAGCATCACTGTAAACAACAAAGTCTTCAGAACCTTCAGGTAATGACAAAATCGGCGCGCTGCAAAGTTTCTCTTTTAATATTCGGAATGCTTCATCCTGTTCTGCTTTCCATTCAAAGTTTAGATTCTTCCGAGTCAGCTTGGTCAAAGGCGTTGCGATACGAGAGAAATCTTTTATAAACTTTCGATAGTAGCCGGCTAAACCTAGAAAACTTCGTACTTCTGTTGCTGTCTTTGGCGGTTCCCACTTTTCAACTGCTTCCACTTTCATCGGATCAACTTGTATACCTTTTTCGGAAATTACATGCCCCAGAAATTGAACTTCCCGTAGCCAGAATTCACATTTCGAAAATTTAGCATACAACTTTTCTTTCTTCAATAATTCCAGAACCAAACGAAGATGTTGAGCATGCTCTTCCTTGGATCGGGAATAGATAAGTATATCATCGATAAATACTATTGCAAACTTATCAAGTTTTGGCTTACACACCCGATTCATTAAATCCATAAAGGCAGCTGGAGCATTCGTCAAACCAAACGGCATCACTAAGAATTCATAATGACCATACCTTGTGCGAAAAGCAGTTTTTAGAACGTCTTCTTCTTTAACCTTTAACTAATGATAACCGGATCTTAGATCAATCTTGGAGAAATAACAAGCTCCAACTAACTGATCGAAGAGGTCATCAATTATGGGTAACGGATACTTGTTCTTGATCGTACGCTTATTCAATTCTCTGTAGTCGATACACATTCTCATCGAACCATCCTTCTTTTTCACAAACAATACTGGTGCTCCCCATGGCGAAGAACTCGGTCTGATGAAGCCTTTATCTGAAAGATCCTGCAGTTGAGTCATCATCTCTTTCATCCCCGGAGGTGCCAAACGATATGGTGCACGGGCAACAGGAGCGGCTCCAAGAATCAGATCTATACCAAACTCTACTTTTCTAAAGGGCGGAAGACTATTCAAGTCTTTAGGGAACACTTCCGGAAATTCACTAACAATCGGAATATCTTCCAACTTGCTCTTCTCTAGCTTAGTATCTATCACATAAGCTAAGTAACTCGGGCAACCTTTATTAACACACTTACGGGCTTTTATCATAGATATAAGACTAGACTGATGATTTCTACGATCACCATAAATCATTACTGGCCCATTCTCAGGTAACACAACATTTATTAACTTCTTATTACAAATTATGTTAGCTTGATTCTCGGCTAACCAATCCATTCCCACTACCACATCAAACTCGACCAGGGCTATTGGAAATAACTGAATCGGTACTCCGCACCTTTCTATATCTATCACACAGCTATCAAATACTTCTTTAACCGACACTTGATTATCATTTGCAGTATCTACCAGTAAGGCATGTTCTAACATTTTAGGCTCTAAATGCATGTGAGCAGCAAATGAAGGAGACACAAAAGATCGGTTTGCACCAGAGTCAAACAACACTTTAGCACGTGTAGAGTTTATCGAAAATGTACCTGTAACCACATTCGGAGTTTCCTCCGCCTCTTTAGCTGTCATTTGAAATGTACGACCCCTTGTTCTCGGTGGTTCTATTCTTGGAACTACTGGTCTAGCAATTGTTGGTTTCCCTGATGTGCCCCCCTGTTGTATTCTACCTCGCGGACAATCTGACTGAAGGTGGTCCAGAGAATTACACAAGAAACAAAACCGCGTTAACCGACAATCTTTAATAACATGCCCGGTCTTCCCACACCTATAACAAACCCGCGATTAAATCTGACAGTTTCCTTGATGTATACAGTGGCACTTCGAACAAGGTCTTTCCATTGGTCGGAAAGGTGGACGATTATCGAACCTCTGAAACCGGGACTTCCTCAGATCTTGTGGTGGCCCTTCCCATTTCCTTTTCCCCATACTATTATCTCCGGCATCCCTTCTGTTGTCTCGTTCTACATTTTCAGCAGCGTTCACTGCGGCTGTAAAGGTATCTGGCCTTGTTGCAGTCACTAATCTTCTGACTTCTGAATTTAGCCCATAGATAAATCTATCCATCTTCAGTTTCTCCGTAGCAACGTAATATCCCGCAAAACGAGATTTTTCAAAGAAACGATCAGTATAGTCTCTAACTGACAAATTCCCTTGTTGTAGGCTCATAAATTCTTCCTCCAATTGTCTAACGGCTGCTTGTGGACATAATTGTTTTGTGAAAGCTAAAATGAATTCTTCCCAAGAAAAAGTAGAATATATGTCTGATCCTCCCGATTCAATATGAGCCTCCCACCAGTACAAAGCATCGCTCTTTAACATTGCAGTTCCATAAAGTACTCTATCCTCTTCAGCACATTTACTCGTCTTGAAGATAGCTTCTATTTCTTTTAGCCATCTCATCGGTTTTACTGGATCCCGATCTCCTGAGTACGTAGGGGGCTTGCAACTAAGAAACATTTTGTAATCACACTTTTTCAATACCGGTAAGACAGCAGAGGTGATTGGCATTTCGACTTTAGGTTCCGGATCTGGTGTATCAGCTTTATTATGACGACTTTGTTCAAACATGGCTTGTATGCTAGCCTGTAGTCTTCCCATTTCAGCAGTCAGGTCATCCCGTGTAACAAACTATGTACCTTGTGGTTGTGTTCTACCCCCAGTTCGGACCCCAGTTCGGCCCCCAATTCTACCTCCGGTTCTGCCTCCCCCACGATCTCCTCCTTTTCCCCCTATTCCTACTGGTGGGTTCTCTCCACCCGAATTCCTTCCTCCCATTCGATTCTTTAGTCTAGTTCCACTTGCCATTCTGTAGATTCAAACAAGGTTAATATACACATATGCACATACCCCATATAACAAGGTATTCCAGTTCAAACATGTACCTATAAGATCATAATTACACTGGCCAGGTGTAATATGAAATTACCTTACATGATGTTCATTCTACCTTTTTATACTTAGCATCCCCAGGTTCTAAAATAATAAGGACATCCTACTTCACATGCAGTTTAAGTCTAGGTACAAGTACCAATACCTAAATCTCTTAAACTAGGGCTCTGATACCATCTGTAACAACCCGTATCCATATATACAAATAACATACATTTCATAACATAATTTTATCAAAAGATATATCATATTTCATATTCGGTCCCAAAGTCTTGCTAAACATAATAAGTAATTCAGTACAAACTTTTCGCAAAGTAATTTACATTATAACTAACAACAAAGTCATAAGTACAAAAACGCATCCATATCTTTATAACAAAAGTCTTCACCAAAGCTATCCATCAATTATCCTATTCACTGGCTCTTACCTGATTCTCCACCTGGAAAACATATTTTTAAAACAACAATGAGGGTTAGACCTAATGGTCTAGTGAGAAAATCCCTGTCAGTTTAGTAAACCCTTTGTATCAAAACCATTTAAATAAAACATTTCATATACATCCATATACTACACGTTTATCAATACCATTCAAGACTCTTACATCTCGTCCCACCTTTTTCCTCCACAACTGGCCATATTAATTGGTAGCAAGCCAACTAATAAATAATCAACATTACCGGTCCGCACACCGGAACCCGGCTACTCACCGGTCCGCACACCGGAACCCCGCTACCCATCGGTCCGCACACCGGAACCCGACTAACGTACACTTCTATAGTGTAATACACATATGAATATAATATCTTACTATATTAAAAACACATAATATTCACACCTTAATCATATATCCATTCCACACATATATGTATTCCATTTGAAAACATTTTAAGTAAAAACTCACTTGATTCGTTTAATTTCCAAGATCTCCTCACGCTATTAACAAGTACTCCAATTTCTTCAGTCCCGTTTCACGGAATCTGTACCACATAAATACAAATATTTCTTTTTAAGACTAAAAATCTCTAAGTTCTGAAATCCTCGACTCAAGTCGCAATCAACTATGAAATTACTCTATGTCGCAATACACCACACCAAGTCGCAATCAACTACTGCGACACAGTACCAAGTCGCAACTAACTACTGCGCCTTCCCTTTCATGTCGCAACCAACTGTTGCGACATAGTACCAAATCGCAACCCACTATTGCGACTTCATGAGCAAGTCGCAACTCAAGGCAGAGCGTACCACTGAACTATCCATCAGCTCTTCAAGATGAGCTGTGGAGTCTTCAGCATGTCAATGCTGGGGGGTTGCTCCTTGGTTTTCTTGATTCTTTTGGAACCAAGTTGGGAAGTAGATTGTTTCCTTTTTCGAGAAGGAGTAGAGGGTGCAGCTTGGGTATCAGCGGTGGGGATTTCCACTGAATGAGCCACAGAAGTAGAAGAAGGAGGATTAAGAATAGATAAAAGAGTAGTAAGACGTACCTCGTTTGCCAGCGGCTTGAAGTCGAGCACCTTAGGGCCAACCTGAGAGAGTATGAGATCACCCTCTTTTGGGTATTTGTCCCCAAGTCCAAGTTGAAAGATGGCGCTGATGAATCTGGGTTAAGGAACCCATGAAGGTCTATCAGCCATATCTACTCTGAATGCAAGATCGTCATAGATGATTGAGGCCCAGTCAACATGTAGACCTTTCAGCAATGCATAGCCCATTGCTTGCTGAGGTTGAGCAGCTTGATCAGAGGAGCCACTCTTCGCTGTCATGCAGCTTATTAAGTGTGCGAAGATGAAGTTCATCTCGCTTGGCATTTTGGACTTCTTGATGAGGGTCAGTTTCTTCTCAATCTCCTTGTCCCTCCCTATGTCCTATGCGTAACCCATTGCATCAAAGAATGCAGTGATGGCTTCCTTATCAGCATGGTTTTTGTGGTTAGGCAGAGGAACGAAGGATTTTTCTTTGGTGGCAGTAGGTATGCTGAGTGTTTTCCTTCTAATGGCAGAGTTGATATTGGTTGTGCCAAATTTGGTGTCACAGAGAATGACATCAAGGAGTTTCTTAGGGTCCTTGGATGAAGGAAACTGAGTGTGTCTAGCAGTATACCAGAACTGAGATAGGAGGAATTTATGGGCAGGGGGTACAAAGGTTAAGGCTTTGAATAGGCAGCAGGTTTGGAGAAAATTCACAGCTTCATTCAGATGTGTGACTTGCTTCTTCGGAGGAAAATGGAAAAGCGCATAGAGATTGTTGGATTTTGAGAAGTCTATTTTCTCAAGCGAAAACTTGACCTGCGGAGCCTTGGGAAGATTCAGTTTCTCCGTAGCAGGAGATTTCTCAGTGGTAGGAGCAGCAGTAGAAAATGCCATTTCTGTTTATCATATCAACCATGAATCATAGAGAAAAAAATACAATCTTAATGTGGAAAGATTTTCCAATAAGATGTTTTCAAATTTTGTCCATTTCATTCAGACATAAATGTCTTAATGAAGATTAGGGTTTTATTGTTTTGAAAAAGAAATGCAAACCCAATAAAAGTCTTGTTTTCCATTTTCCTTTAGATAAGGATTCTGGAAAAACGAATGAAGAACAAGTTTAAGATTTTGAGTTTTAAACTTGAAGAACAACCATGAAAAGGTTGTGTTCATAAAACCATGAAAGAAATGATTTCATTTTAGAAAGGTTTCTTTTGTTTGATCTGTTAAAAGCAACAAGAAGATCAGAAACAAGTTAAAACAGGTAAATAATGAGAATATTAACCTGGTTGTCGAAGAAGAAGATGAATAGTTTTCTGGAAAAACATGAGTTCAATAAGCAACAGTAAATATTTTCTTTCTTGGAGAAGAAGTTCGCGTAAAGGAAAAATATAAACTCGAAATAGTTTATATAGTGAGATTAGAGAGAGAGAAAAAATAGAGCGGGAAAGTTTTTCATCATGACACGGACACGTGTTTGCATTTGATTGGATGGTAAACAAAAAGTGCAAACGTGTGTCAGAAAAAGAACGTGCTAGGGTTTATCCATTGTGATGATGTCACAAACGTCCTTTCATATTTTAGGATGTCTCTGAGGTTTTGAAAGCTCAGGGACTATTTTGAAAAACATGAAGCACTGAATAGAAATATTAGTGTTAATTTAAGAAATTTCAAAGTATCGCTGTTAAGGAAGAGATATTCAACGATGTGATTTGTTTTGAAATCTTGCATTTATATGCGAATGTCAGCGAGTAAAGAGAGAACATACCTTGATATCAGCGAATCAACTTTGTTCAGAGAGAGGATGATAGAATGGGATATATAAGTTGGTTTTATCCGATCGCTGATCAAATGTGAACCACTGAAGATTTTATTCTTCAAAGTTCAGCATTCCAAGCTCGCTGATGAGAAAGTTGAATCTTGTCTCATCATGAGGTTTGGTGAACAGATCAGCTAACTGATAGTCAGTTGGGATAAAATGAAGTTCTATATCACCATTCATCACATGATCTCTGATAAAATGATACCTGATTTCGATATGTTTGGTATTTGAGTGTAGTACTGGATTGTTGGCTATAGCGATGGCACTTGTGCTATCGCAATAGATTGTAATTTTCGAGAGCCGAAGGTCATAGTCTAGTAGTTGATTTCTCATCCACAAGACCTGAGAACAACAGCTTCCAGCGGCTACATACTCAGCTTCAGCAGTTGAGGTGGACACTGAGTTTTGCTTTTTACATGTCCAACTCACCAGCTTTCCACCCAGGAGCTGACAGCCTCCTGTGGTGCTTTTCCTATCCCATTTGCAACCTACAAAATCACTATCTGAATAGGCGATTAGATCAAACCCTGAATCTTTGGGATACCAAAGACCTAGGTTCATAGTACCCTTAAGGTAACCAAAGATTCGCTTTACAGCGATCATATGAGATTCCTTAGGTTCAGCTTGATATCGTGCACACAAACAGGTTGCGTACATAATATCGGGTCGGCTAGCTGTAAGATACAAGAGAGAGTCGATCATCCCACGGTACAGCGTGACATTAACAGGTATTCCATTTGAATCCTTATTTAGTGTCAGCGGTGGTGCGATAGGGGTTTTCATAGCTGAACTCTGAGTTAAATCGAATTTCTTCAGCATATCTTTAACATACTTTCCCTGATTAATGAAAGTTCATTTTTCATTTTGATTTATCTGAAGACCAAGGAAATATGTTAGCTCACCCATCATACTCATCTTATACTCTTCTTTCATTCTATCAGCGAAACGAGTACAAAGGTCAGGGTTAGTAGAACCAAATATAATGTCATCAACATATATCTGAACAAGAATGATATGACCCTTCACTATTCTAAAAAATAGAGTTTTGTCGATTTTACCTCGCTTAAATTTTTCAGTTAGGAGATAAGAGGATAGAGTGTCATACCATGCACGTGGAGCTTGCTTTAAGCCATAAAGTACCTTATCCAGTTTATAAACATAACCTGGACGCTTAGGATCTGAAAATCCTGGAGGTTGTTCCACATAGACTTCTCCATTCAGCTTTCCATTGAGAAATGCTGACTTAACATCCATTTGATACACTTTGAAGTCTTTGTGTACAGCATAAGCTAAGAATAGACGAATAGATTCTAGTCTTGCTACTGGAGCAAATGTTTCGTCGTAGTCTATACCTTCCTCTTGTCTGTATCCCTGGGCAACAAGTCGAGCCTTGTTGCGGGTTTACAGTTCCATGTTCGTCCAACTTGTTTCGATAGACCCATTTAGTGCCTATCACTGTCTTGTCAGTTGCTCTTCGAAAAAGATTCCAAACTTTGTTTCTTTCGAATTCAGTCAGCTCTTCTTGCATAGCGTTGACCCAGTTTGGATCTTTGAGGGCATCATCTATTTTCTTTGGTTCAACCAGCAGAAGGTCGAGAATTCGCTGAACGGGATTCGTCAAAGGTGACATGAATAGTTTCTTCAACAGTTTGTCTTCTTCGATTGAAGACTCTGAAGGCTTTGGAGACTGAGTAGTATCCAAGAAAGATTCCATCATCAGCCTTAGGATCAAACTTTCCAAGGGCATCTCTGTTGTTAAGTATGAAACACTGACATCCAAAGATGTGAAGAAAGCTAATTGAAGGCTTTCTCCCATGGAAAAGTTCATAGGCTGTCTTGTTGAATCTTTTGACTATCAGCGACCTGTTTTGCGTAAAACAAGCAGTGTTGACAGCTTCTGCCCAAAACTGAGTAGGAAGGTGAGAATCGTTGAGCATTGAACGTGCAGCTTCAATAATAGTTCGATTTCTTCTTTCAGCGACTCCATTTTGTTGCGGTGTTCTCACTGAAGAAAAGTTGTAAGAAATACCCTTACTCTCAAAGAAGGAATCAAGAGAGCTGTTTTTAAATTCAGTCCCATGATCACTCCTTATTGAGCGAACAGTCAAGTTGTTCAGGACTTCCATTTTCCTGACAAAGGTGATGAGTTCTTCAGGGGTGTCACTCTTAGAACGGAGAAACATTTCCCATGTATAGCGAGAGAATTCATCAACTATGACCAGCGTATATTTCTTTCCAGCGATGGATTGTTTGTTAACAGGGCCAAACAAGTCCATATGGAGAAGTTGTAGAGGAGATGACACTGAGGAAACTTTCTTAGACTTAAAGCTTGCTTTGGTCTGCTTCCCTTTTCCACACGCTGAACATAAGGACTCTTTGGTGTATGAGTGTTGAGGTAGACCAGTGACTAACTCTTTTGAAGAAAGAGTATTCAGTGTCTTGAAGTTTAGATGAGAGTGCCTCTTATGCCATAACGAGTTGACATCAGATGAGGCTTTCGAGAAGAAACATGAGTTCTCAGTGGTTGTTGAGTCCATGTTTATTACGTAAACATTTTCCAAACGATAACCGCTGAGAGCTATCTTCTCCTTTTTGTCAGCGACAAAGCAGGATTCCTTACTAAAGATTACTTTGTTATCCCTGTCGCAAAGCTGACTGATGCTTAGAAGATAATGCTTCAGCCCTTCAACATATGCGACTCTTCTGAAGGTTGTTGTATCATTAGAGAGTACACCAAACCCTCGGGTATGTCCTTTTCCATTTCCACCGAAAGTTACAGAGGGACCCTTCTCTTCTTTGTACTCAGTGAGCAGGTTCTTCTTACCAGTCATGTGTCTAGAGCATCCGCTATCGAGATACCAGATACCCTTCTTAACTTGCATTGCAAAGGAAGATTAGTTTGTCTTGGGTACCCACTTAACCATGTGTACACACTTGTCAGTGGGGGTAGAAGAGGAAGTGGAAGGTTCAGCAGTGTTCGCAGCATTTGAAGATTCAGCTTTGTCAGTCTTCACTTTGGTTAATTTCTTAACCTCGGTGGTCTTCTTTGCCTTGGGGGCAATGATCTTCACCTTAGCTATCTTTTCAGCTTGGGTGGCTGTGGGGCACTTACTAGCAATATGATTGGTAAGTCCACAATGATAAAATTTCCTACAACTAAAAGTAGTTCTAGGACCATTTGCATGCTGAGCTTTTGATTTTGAATTAGAAGGACCAGTACCAAGTAAACATTTGGTATTTGAAACAGGAGGAACACTCAGTTATTCGGATGTCTTACCAATAGTATCCAGTTTGATTCTAGGAGTAGATCGCTGAATAGATCAAAGCTGAATAAGTACAGGGATCTTATTCTTTGAACCAGAGGGATAAGTCACTTAAGCTTTAGAAGCATTCAGCTTTGGTACAAAGGTACCCTTATGAGGATTTTGGTTAAAAGCAATTCCTTTACCATTATTTTTAAAGACTGCGGTAGGTTTTGGATAAACAACTTTTTCTTTACCTTTAGAAGTTATGGTAGAGATTTCCTCAGGGATATGTGGTTTAGAAGAGGAATACTTAGACGAGAAAGTATCAGGGATAGAGGATACGAACATTCCAAACTTAAGCATGGAACGGTCAGTGGTTGGTTCTAGAGTGTCAGCGTTGTAACCAAGACCACGTTTATCACTCAGGAGAATCTGAGACTTTATTGTCTCAGTGATCTTTGTTGAGGAGTTATACCATCCATCAACAGTAGCCTTTTCAGCTTTAAATGCAGCGATAGCTTCTTCGCGCTCGATTTTGACTAGCTGATTTAAGTGAACTTGATCTTTAAAATCTTCTTCAATTTTAGAAAGATTTTCTATTTGAAGGTGACAGTTTTTAAGCTGTTCAGCGAAATCAAGGTTTTGATTTTCAACAACAGTTTTGCCAAGAGATCGATCTTTCAAGTTTGGCCATGACATCGAAATCATGGCTTCATATAAACTTCTAGTCAAGAGATCGATCTTTCGAAGACTATCAGCTTCATCAATATTTAAAATATTGGTAAAGAAGGAAGGTGATACCTTAGTAGCAGAGGTTGAAGTAGAGGGAATGTCAGAATTTTCTTCCTCATCTTCAAGTTTGGCCATGAGACATTGATTGGCTTTATCATCATCTTCAGAGTCAGATGATTCTTCTTCGTCAGAGGCAGCCCAATCATAGTCAGCCATAAGGCCTTTGTCTTTCTTCTTAAAGGTTTTCAGCTTTGAATACCTTTCTTTCAGCTTTTTGTATTTTTCATCTCTAGTCCTAGGAGTAAAGTTTTTCTTGGGAAAAGCTGAGGGTCTAGAGACTTTCTTTGACCTGCACTCGCTAGCAAAATGTCCTATCTTTTCACAGTTATAGCAAGTAGCAGTAGCCTTATCAACAGGGGTTGATGATCTTGGCTTGTCAGTAATAGCAAGAGGTTTGTTCTTCTTGAAATTACTCTTTCTAGCAAATCTCCTAAACTTATTTGTCAGGAATGCCAGAGTTTCATCATCATCTGAAGCGTCAGAATCTGATGAACGTTCAGAGTTAGTTTCCAACTCAGTGACAGTGATCGTAGATCGCTGAGTGGAAGGTAACTCTGAGAGTAAAGCAACAGGGGTGCTTTTGGAATCTTTTACAAGATTCTTCTTAAGATGACTCGATTGCTCATGATTCAGCATCGTGCCATATAAGGTAGAAAGGGTCATAGATCTAAGATCTTTTGACAGCTTGAGACACATTGAATAACTATCCCAGCTTTCAAGTAAACATTCTAAGAACTTTGTCAGTACTTCAAAGTTAGAATATTCCTTACCAACAGTTTTCAGATCTATTATTAAGAAGTTAAAACGTTGGTGTACTTCAGAGAGAGATTCATTCTTACCACAAATGAAGCTTTCGTACTATCTTACCAGGTTGATCTTTCGAGAGTCCTGGACTTCAGAAGTACCTTCATACTGAACACAGATTGTGTCCCACATAGCTTTTGAGGTTTTCAGGTTCATGACGGAATGGTAGACTTAGTTAGGAAGAGCCATGGAGAGTATGGATCTGGCTTTGGTGACGATAGCCACTTTCTTCTTATCTTCATCAGTCCACATATGAATTTCCTTGGAAATCAGCCTTTCTGGAATAGCAGGTCTATTCTCAGTGGCTGGAACTGCAGGATCAATTCTTATAGGAATATATGGGCCGTTTTCAAGATAGTAAGGCATAGTAGGGTCTACACCTTCTAAGAAGAGAATCATCCTATTTTTCCATAGATTAAAATTGTATCTGGAGAGTCTAGGGGGTTTTGCAAGAGAACCATTGTCAATATAGTTAGTGTTTGTGTTGGTAGCCATTTTTAGAAATAGCAAGGAAGATAAATCTTAGTATTGATCAGATCTTGTTTATGAGATTAAACAAACCTGCTCTTATACCACTTGTTGGTCCCGAAGGGTTATACAAGTTTGTAGAAGGGGGGGGGGGGGGGGGTTAAATACAAACACACGATTTTTACTTTTCTAAATTGTTTATTGATAAATCAAGACAGTTTACAACTTGTTGCGGAACAAGATTAAGAATTAACCTAATCTAAACAAGTTAAGAACACTAAGTTTCTTGCACTAGAAGGAGATAAGGAAATTATGAATAATAACCTAACACACATATAGAAAGAAGAAGATGGTCTGAGCACACTTCATTTCTGAAGTAGGGTTCTTCTTATATACTGCATGCATTTAATGCATGGCAGCATTGCTTTACACGTGGCAGCAGCTGAGTGGTTGCATGTCATTGACCTTTGTAGACAACCTTAGTAGCCGCATGGTGCATAGTGTAGATTCAGAGTTTGTTGTACGATCATAGACAAAAAGGATGTCCGTTCTGACAGTTCGTACGGAGACCTGCAAGGGAGGTAAGACAATAGTACTTTGTAAGGAGACTTCATGATCAACTTTCGTTGAAACAGTTCTTTATCAGCTAATGATAAAGTTCAGCGATTGCTGAAGTCTTCTTCTTGATACTTCACGTTGGGTGGACAAATCTTTGCTTCGCTGATATCCGCATCAGTTCATTAGTAGACTTGTCGCTGGTTCTTGAGCTTGATCTTCGACTTCAGCGTAGGACATATGTTGCCGTGAAACTTGTCTTCAGGGATCATAAGTAAACAACTAACTTATCAGCGATCATCTCATAGACTGAACAGACTCGGAGCTATTCGATGAGCAGTGTTCGCTGACTATTTATCTTTAAAGAGCGAGAGTTACTATCAGCGGTACTGAAACAGTCTTAGTACTTATCAGCGATAGTGAAACTCTAATACATATTGTTTACATACAATTTTCACTAACTGTTTAAGAGAGGGTCATTATCAAATCACTGAGGGTGTGGATCAACAGCATCGCTCCTCTATCCCTTCTCAACCTCAGTTCTACTCTCCATCAAACCTCTAAACACTTAAACCCTTCTTTCTCTATCTCTTCTTCAAAATGATCTTAACTCTGTGATCGTTTTGTTTTAGCTAGTCCTCTCCCCTGCTTGAGGGTCAACATGAAGCTCCTCCTACATCACCCATAATCCCAGCCCCGAGTGCTGATGAATTTTAAATAATCCCGGTCTCAGACATCGCTGAGACTGATGAACCTGAACAAGAAGAAGAACTGCTCTCGCACAAGAAAATACCTTCCTTGGTTCCTCAAAAGCCAAGTGAAGAAGAACTGAAAAAGAGAGCAGACATGATTCAAAAGCTTGAGGATCAGTGCATCGTTCCTTCTCATCTCAACATCCTATCAAAAAGGGAAATCGTTGAATCCCTCAAAGTTGAGAAACTCTTCGCCGATCGAAAGAGGGCTGAAGAAAAAGATAAAGAATATGCTATTTAGCTCGTCCAATGTTCGGTGAAGGATCCTGAATTGAAGAAGATCCTTATCTCTGTTCAGCGACAATTGTGGACGAACGCCAAAAAGGTCAGAGAAGAAAAGGCCAAGGTCTCTGAATCCACTTTGACTTGGTGTAAAGAAAGACTTCACTTTTGACATCACGTATCCAGAATCAATAAGGTAAACATCAGGGGAAAAACAACCAAAGACGTTCCAGTCATTGATATCGACAGCTTCAGGGAAAATGGTCATAAGGAAACTATCTACACATCGTGGCTTACTAAGTTCGGTTTATCTGAATGGTTGGAGATATGGATAGCCATACAGCGGTCACGTTCAAACTACAAATCCTTTGTCAGGAAATCTCTAAACAAGTAGATTGACTTGGTTACATCAGCCATTGATATCCTTCCTCCTCCTCCAATTCAACAAAGAAGGCCTGCTGCAAAGAAAAAGAAAACATCTTCAGCTTCAGGTCCTCCTATCAGAAATGAAACCGGAATTGGATTTTCACGAGAAGAATTCCTTGGTCCTGACCCTGATCTTTCAGTACTCGACGTCTCTCTGCCCCCTAGTGAACGCTTTATCCCTGGAAAAGTCTTAAGTGAACCTTATGGTATTTTCTTCAATGACTGCACTGTACGAAAATGCTTTCAACGAATCTCTGAGCTATGCATCGCTCCCATTGAACAACTCATAGATATTATCTACTGGTGCGGTTTTAGAGAAGACCTTCTCGGACACTTTATGAAGCCCCTGATCTACAAAGAAGCACAACGAAGAAGGGAACTTGGAGAAAAAGTCCCTGATTGGATGATTCCAACCACAAACTCTCTTGATGAACTTCTCGTCAAGAATGAACCCGATTAGCTGATAAGATTTCTTTTGTAATTCTTCTATCTTTTCAGCTTGTAACATTTTGTACTTGTAATTATTATTCGATGTACTTATAATTTTCCCACTTCCCTTTGTAACTGATACGAAGTTTAATGAAAAATTTCAGTGAATGTACTTTGCTCCATCAGTACTTAAAAAGATCCCTGAAAACAGTAAATGGGACAAATATTTTATGAGTCCTTTTTATCCTTATGTTTTCTTACTTAGCATTTATCTTTTATTGCTACGTCATCATCAAATAGGGGGAGATTGTTGATCTAAACCCTCAGTGATTTGATAATGACCCTGAGAAACACTTAGTGAAAATTGTAAGTAGACAATATGTATTAATGTTTTGTCATCAAAGAAAATATACTAAGTTTGTTTAGTATCGCTGATGAAAACATACGCTTTAAATTATACATTCAACGAACACTGTTCATCAGTGAGCCCTGAGCCTGTTCAGTCTCACTGATGATCGCTGATTACTTATGTTGTTTACTTATGATCCCTGAAGACAAGATTCACATCAACCATGTTCTACGCTGAAGTCGAAGATCAAGCCAAAGAACCAGCGACTAAGTCTACTAAGGAACTGATGCGGTTATCAGCGAAGCCAAGACTTGTCCACTCAACGTGAAGTTTCAAGTAGAAGACTTCAGCGAACGCTGAACTTTATCATTCGCTGATAAAGAATCATTCAGCGAACGCTGATCATGAAGCCTCCCCTTGCACGCCTTTTGTACGATTTGTCAGAAAAGACATCCCTTGTCTGAAATCGTACAACCAACGCTGCCACTACACTGTTTATCATGTGGCCAAAAGGATGTCTCAGAAAAGTCAAATCCATGCATCCAACCAGAGGCTGCCACGTGTAAAGGTGTACTAACATACATTAAATGCATACAGTATATAAAGGAAACCCTACTTCATTTGAGAAGTGATCGGCCATTCCTTCTCTAGCTGAACTTCTGTGTGATAGAATATCCTCCTTAGTATTCTAGATTTTCTTAATCTCTATTTCTAGTGCAAGAACTCTTAGTGTTCTCATAGTTTGTTTAGATTAGGTTTATTCCTTAATCTTGTTCCGCAACAAACTGTAAATTGTTTGATACATATCAATAAACAATTTAGAAAGATAAAAAACCGTGTGTTTGTATTCAACCCCCCCCCCCCCCCTTCTACAAATTGTATAACCTCTTTGGGACCAACAGATCTACTATTCCGGATCTCTCATTCCAGATCTTACCTCTGCACACATATTTGTTTATCAGTTTCTGTTTGGTTCAATTTTTCAGTGTTCCTTTCTGCTTATTCTTGATCCTTTTTAGGAATTGCGTTAGATTACCACTCCCTTAGGATTTTGCTTTATTTTGTGCGTTAGATCACTCTTTACCTTTGAATCACCCTACTCATCTTACGATCACACACAAGTGCTCACAATTAATGCTCAAGACGCATTATCTATCGGTTCGGAACTCAAACCTCCGATCAGTTACCGAGGGGAGTACAATGTCTGGAAGGATCGTTTTATGTGCTTCATCGAGACCAAGCCGTTATATGAAGAGATTCTCCGATCGCTGACGGACCGTTCGACTACTCCACCCTTAATGGACGTTCCAGCACAAGAAGGTGGACCTCCAGCTCATAAGGTGCCCAAACCGTATGACAAGCTGTTGGATGATGAAAAGAGGAAAGTGGATGGAGACAAGCTGGCAAAGACTTATCTAGTATACAGTCTTCCCAACAACATCTACTATAGCATTGATTGTCACAAGGACACAGCTAAAGGTATGTGGGACCAGCTTGCAAAGATCATGCAAGGCAGTCGTGAGGGTAATCAGCTGAAGATAACCAACTGCCTCACCCGCTATGAAGCCTTTAAAGCCAAACGAGGGGAATCACTCACTGAAACCTACGAGCATTTCTGCACTCTCCTCAACGACCTGCACAAGAACAACATCTTCAAGACAAACCTCGAGTGCAACATCAAGTTCCTCAACAACCTTCAAGCTGAATGGAAGGGATTTGTCCTCCACGTTCGTCACAATCGATCTTTAGAAAGTGTTCCGCTGCATGAGCTCTATGAGATGTTGCTCCAAGATGAAGATGATGTTCGTGAACTGATGGGAGATCAGAAGTCGAATGAGAAGACAAAAGAAGACCCCTTAGCTCTCATGTCTCACAAGAAAGACAAGCAAGTCCAGCGCAGTTCATATAGAGAGGAAGCTCAGAGGGAATCTGAGCATGAGGATGCAGAACCGGAAAGCGATTCCGATCCAGAGATTGATAGTATAAAGAAGGCCGTTGCCTTACTGTCCTAGAAGTACGCTAGAAAGAATTTTTTCAAGAAGCCAACCAACAACAACTAGCGTTACTCCACCAATACAAAACGTCGGTACTACCGAGATAAGTACGAAGGCAAACGCAAATCTAATGAAGGAAGAAAGAAGAACGATGAAGGAAAAGGATCTGAAGGAAAGTCTGAAGACTGAACTGATGATGAACCAGTGAAATGCTACAACTGCGGGAAGTGAGGTCACTTCGCCAAGGACTGCCGGAAACCTGTAGTACGAAATCTGGAGTACTACAAGAACAAAATGTTGTTGTCAAGGCAGAAAGAAGCAGGTAAAGCACTGCTGGTGGAAGATGATCACTGGCTCCAACTGACTGAAAGAATTCGAATCTGAAGATGAATCTTCTGGAAAGAAGTAGGACAAAAGCGAATGCCAGGTATGTAGTTCTTCTAATGCTGACTTAATTAATCAGATGCAAGTTATGGTGCGTACCTTAGACACTTTTAAACAAAAGATTAAAACCAAGGATGCCCAAATCTCTAAGCTAGAAGTCGATGCTAGGACTAAATATGATACCATAGGAAAGCTAGCTATTGAAAAGGCTGAGGACAAATGTGTGATAGAGAACTATCAAACTGAATGCTCTGCAACTTCAAAACGAGCTGAAATCCTCGGGACTCAAATATCTGAATATATACAAAAGTTAGAAAAGAATCAGGAGGAGTGTTCTAAGAGCGCTGTAATACATAAGAAAGTTCAAAAAGAAAATGAGTTGTTGACCACTAAGCTAAAGGATCTTGAATCCAAACATTACAAACTTGGTCAATCTGAACAAACCATCCACTTGAACAAACCAAAGGAATTTAAGTACTACAACTCACAATGGGGACTTAGATATGATAATCCGTGTTACCTAAAGAAAATCTTGTCTAAGGTTCCTACTCTTTATGAATTCAGTTTCATATGCCTAGACAAGAAATATCCTGAGTACAAGATCAAGTGGACTAAACCATCTCCAGAAGATGAGGAGAAAGCGGTTCTTAAACAAAAAACAGGTATTCCTCTACCAAAAATAGAGGCAAAACCTAAAACTGGTAATACTAATTCTGAAGACAATACAAAATCGAAAGATGAGCCGCCTAGGAAAAACATAAATGTATAAATTCCTTTCGTATATGAAACGCTAAATGCGTCTTATTTAAAAAGCAAAACCCCTTATATCTCCAATGATTACTTCGACATCTGTTCGCTTGCCAAATCTGTGGAAACTCCGGTTCCCGTAGCGGCAACACCAGATGTTGATTCTAACGATAAATTAGAGTTCAAACGTTATGTTCCACCTCTGATTTTGGAGAACATAATTTTCAAACTTGAAGAATCGATTTTGAGGGATAAGATCATTTTTGAAACCGAAAGGACTGTACTTTTATCAACCATAGAAACGCTCAAAAAGAACAAAACCGAGTCATTATCCGACTAAAAAAGAGCGAGTTATCGAACCGAGATTGCAAAATTAACTTCTCAACTGTCCGCCTTGTCGGCAGAAACTTTAAAAGGAATAATGCCTAAGGAGAGTTCAAAGGATACTCCAATGAGGCCTCATACTCCTGAAACCATCTCGGTTGAGTCGTTTCCTATGCGTCCAGATAGTTCCTCGTGTAAAGCATTTTTTGGAGTGTCTAAAGACACTAATGATAAGGATTTGAGCAACAAAGATAGAGGTTAGGCGATTCAACCCGATTATGTTCAAAAGAATCTTTTTCCAGTTTTTGATAATCCCTTTGCGGATAACTCCTCTTTCGACTCTGATGGTGAAACCCCACTTGACTCTGCACGAAGGTTTTCTGAGTTTATGAATTCCTCTGCTTGTCATGATGATGATTTTTCTAAGATTGATTTTGCTCCGAAGCTTGCAACTCACACTCAATTTTTAGAAAAAATGCCTACACCGGGTAATTTTGAAAAGGTGAATGTTCTAATTCTAAAACCGTTTTGAGACCATTTCAAAATCTAAATCTAAACATTGGTCCAAGAAACGTGTTAAAACCGGTTAGAGCTGAAGCTTATCTGACAATAACTCTAATGTAATTTCAGATAGAACGGGTCGGGGGAAGAGTTCGGAAAGAGTGGGTAGAGAAGAAGGCTAAGTTACGACCAGAGAAGACCAAGTCATTTAATTCTTTTTCGCTTATTAGGAAACATAACAACAATCATGGTTTTGGTTTGAATGACTATGTTGAATATGGTTTTAAATTTCCAGTTAAACTTGATAATGTTCAGCAATTGATTGAAATTTCGCGTGATTGTGTTTGTTGTTCTTTATGTGGATTGAATGATTTTGTCGTGTCTAAAAATACATCTGATTGGTTTGGTACATATCATGTCTTTAATTCCAATGCTTCTCGTAAGTCTTCTAGGAAAAGACCCAGATCTAAACGGGTCTCAAGCAAAGGTGCTGCACCTAACACCCAAGGACCCATTCACAGATGGGTACCTAAACAACCTTAATTTTGTTTTGCAGCCCGGTCATGTGTGGTTTTTAGACTCCGGATGCTCCAAACACATGACTGGTAAACGGGAGCTGCTCCAAACACATGATTTGGAAATGACAACGTGGCCCCTATCTTGGGTTATGGCGACCTCATTCAGGACAACCTCACCATCAAGCGTGTGTCCTACGTCAAAGGCCTCGGTCACAACCTCTTCAGAATCTGCCAGTTCTGTGACAAGAATCTTGAAGTCAATGCTAGGGTCAAATTTGGTTGAATAGAAGTTCAATGGATGAATTGTTATTTCCTTATTTTGAGCCTTATTAGTGTAAACGGGCCATGGGCTTGTTGCCATGGGCCCAGCATATATAATGTGTTGATTAGCTTAGAATTAAGCTAGTTTTCTATACATACTTTCATATGCTTATTGTAATTCTCTCTCAATATTGAAAGTAATTGGATGACCATTGGAAATCATACTGTTCTTATTATTATCTATTGATTTCTATCGTTTGTTGCACTAATCTGGAACTCACAATCTGGTAAGACTTTTATTCAAAAAGTCGACTGTGTTCTTGATATTGAAAACTCATATTTTGATTTTGTTAAAATTGATTGTTTTCGTATATCACATTCTGTTCGTATCATCTTTATAAACGAATCTGCAAGTTTTCATCATCTAATTCGATCATCTTAGTGGTTTTTAAGCAAAATCAAAGGTTCAAGTTTTTGGTCTCTATTCTTGCCAAAAATCCAATTTTTACCATCAAAACTTGTCGTTTTGCTTCAAAATCGATTTGGGTATTGTTATTATTGTGTTTGGTCAAGTTCCTAACCTTTCAGGAACGATTTTGAAGAACCCTAGTCGAATTCCTGTGTTTTTTGGAAACCACAGCCGCAGTTACCGGATACCACAGTCGTGGTTACCGGGTCTATCATCTTGTTACCGGGTAAGTCATCATATTTCCCTTGTTACCGGGTAACTTCATCTTACTGGATTGCAATCACTTACCGGCTAGTTACACTTTTCGGACAAGTTCCCGGTAATTGCTTGTGACAACCGTCAAAATTGCGTTCAGGTTAGAACTGCACTAAATATATCAGATACAGATAATACATGTCACACTGTCCAGTTTTAGCAGTAAACCCGACACAGTAGGGAAAATTTAGAAATCCAGTCTAAAATCCCTCAAATTAGGAAAAACATCCATCTTTCTCATAAAATGCCAACTAAAATAATTATACAATTATAAATACCTTTATATATGTTTATATATATAAACCTACAAATTATTTAAAAATATATATATATATATATATATATATATATATTTATCATTTTTATTAATTTAAAACCCTTATTTAAAATAACTAATTAAAATAAATCAAAAATTAATTAATTATACAACTTTAAACACAATCATTTTAACCAAAACCACACACCACACTCACCACCCCCCCCCCCCCCTTCCAAGAACCCCCACCCCCCCCCCCCCTCACCTCTTTCTCACTCCATAAATACCCCCTCTCCCTCTCCATTTTCACTCTTCACTCTCCTCACAAACTCTTCTCTCAAACCTCCATATTCTCTCAAGTTCTCTCTCCTCCAAGGCTTCCAAGATCAGCCACATATCTTCAAGAACTCAAGGTAAAAACATTTTAGTAACATCATTTAATCATCCTCCTACAACCTTCTCTTCTCTTTCAAAGTTCATCTTCTAAAAACTCTAAGTTTTCATCTTCTTCTTGCTAAATCCAACTCTTGGCAACCTAATGTTTGTAGATCCGTCACCATGACATCTTGCATGTCATTAAAAGTGTGATGAATCCATGATCAAACCCATATTAGTGACCTAAGAATGTTTGGTTTGCATGTGTTCACAAAAGCTCAAAAACAACAAGTTTTGGAAATGTTTTATCAAGATAAGTGTTCTTGGTTCCTTGCATGTTGCTTGGGATGATTAAAAAGCAAAGATTTCATCTGAAAATATGTGATTTGGTTGAGTAAAAATCGTGCCTTGACAAAAAGAACAAAATCTTTTGAAGAACCAATGAGAAAATAGCTTTTATGTAAAAGACCTTTTTCATCAGCATGCTGTCAGATTTTTACACTGACTTTGCATGCCCATATCTATCTCAAAAATGATCCAAATACAGTGATTCTTTTTCTGGAATTTTCTTTTATGAGTTGGGGATCAAACCCCACTGGAATCACCGAAAAATATTAAGTTTTGAACCCTCAAACAGTTTTTACAAAAACAGTGTGCAACAGCTACGTGTTTCTGTCACTGTTTATGTCTGTTGGGTTAATCGAATTGTTCACAGGACAGCGGTTTTGTGGGTCATGGATCGGCATGGAGCGGGTCAACTTTCGGGTCAGCGGGTTTTGCTCATGGGTCATCCAGTTATTTATGCATGGTTTATGTTTACTGATTGTAGGTCAAAGATAGGACCGAGTCTTATGTTTAGTGGGTTGTGGTTTCCTGGTTTATAGGATATCTTGGCCAGCTACTTTGCCCACGTTTTGTTTGCTTCTACCTGTTTTGTTTTTAGCTTATAAATAGATTAGTATAGGCTTCATTGTAAAAGTAATCAGTAATCAGTTTTTCCAGTTTAATATATACAAACACATTGAAACCCCATATTGCTGTTTTGATTGGCGTGTTCGGGGTGTGAGTTCAGGTGTGTTAAGGGACTGATTTCCAACAATGTCAAGTGTTATTTTATGTACTTATCTTGATCCAAAAATCATGGGATTTATGGCAAAAGTTTCCTAACACATGGAAGTACTTAGCCATAAAATACCAGAACCAAATGATCTCTGGAAGTTATCCAAACAGTAACCACAAGCGACCTCTAATTCTGACTGCTAACAACTATATTGTATAATAGCTATATGCTATCTCTTGATCCTTTTCCTCACCTTTGGTGACGAAATTGTGGTATATATTATTTATGTATTACTTATACATACTTACTTATCCTAACCTTTACTTATTTACGCATTTTACTTATACTCTAACAATCTAACACCTAACTATTAACCATTTTCATCATTTTATGATGAGATTGTGGTATTATTATTATATATGTAACATATATAACCTAACTCCTAACTTTATATACTATACATATGACTCCAAATTATTGACCCCTTTTTGTCATTTGTCACGACAACATTTCGGTAATCTCGAACCATCATATGTAACATTTCATCTTGAAGTTGAACTATTGATATCAAAGAACCTATAACAACATACAAAATATCAACAAAGGCATTTTATGATGAACTGGATATTTTATCAACCAAAGTCTAGAACTTAGAATCTTACTAGTGTCCTTACGTTCGTAGGATCGGAGTAGGATCGCCTCACGGATCACATTACGCACTTTTGGGAAACATCTACGCTATTCACCGTGAGTCTTCATAGCCCCTTTTTACTGTTTTACATATTTTTGGGGTGGAAAGCATGTTACAAACTTTATTCGATATCAACTGTTTTATTACTGAAATACTACGCATGTTTAAACGCTCTTTATGGTACGTATGCACATGTGAAAGCTTCCAAGTTTGCGCTATCATACAAAAGTCCCCAACTTTTCTTTACATTACCTATTAACTCACGTGTGTGAGCCATGATAATTATGGATAACGTTATTTGGTTGACCACCCACTTACGGTAAAGTAAGTGCATAATTGTTACAACGCCATGTTAGTGATAGAACATGATGACTCGGGGCAAACAACTACAAGGTCGGGAGGTTTGGGTAATGGCTTAGCTTGCTACCTCTGAGGCATTACACTATATACCATGAGCATACAATTCGAAACGACAAACTTTACAACCGAGGGTTGTACTACTTTCTTTGAAAGAACGAAACTTTGCAACTTACATTACACTTTTTGTGTATGCAAAAACCTATGAACTCACCAACTATTTTTAGTTGACACTCTCCTTTACATGCTTTTCAGGAAACAACAAGTAAGGATGCATTCTAGAAGGCATCACATTAGTGACTTCCAACTGATTTCATCATGTCAAGTTTACTTTTGTTATTTTGGACAAGTTGTATTTCTAAAAACACGTTGTAATTGTACTATTTTGATATGATGATTGTGTGTTGTCTTCTACCTTACGCTTTTGAAACATTTAGCTGTGACATTCCGTGTTTCCGCTTTAGCGGGGTGTGACAGAAGTGGTATCAGAGCCAAAGGTTATAGAGAACATCGGTCTTTCATCAGAAAAACCCAACTATAACCAATTGTCCAAAAACTGACATGAAAACATTTAAACTTACTACTAGTATAACTAAGTCTAGAATGGCATTAATAGACTTTAATTAAACATAGCTTGATCACCTATGTTCGATTAAGGAAGGTTAATGCGAGACTAGAAATGGTTATAGTAGGAGTATGTCGATTCTCACTTGCACTCTTTAGGAGCATGCTTAGTGTATAGACATTGCATAGGGTAGACATGCCACTTATGCGATTAGTTGCTAAGTACACTTTTGCTTCAGTTTCACTATGTCGTCATCGTCAGTACCGCCTTACACTCCTGCTTCGTACTCGGCCGATGCACCGGAATACTCCACCGGACGATCTCAAGAAAACCCGCCTAGCAACCAAGAAGAGGAGAATTACAACAACACGGACTCGGAAACTGAGGTGTCTAGCGAGCGAGACCCTTACGAAGGAACTACAGTATCACCAAACATGGTGTTACCCCGACCCACTCCGGTGATTGCTCAACCACATCCCGGAGGACCTCGCACTCGGCAAACGGCTAGGAAGAGTGTGCCAATCCCGAGAAGAGTCACACTAACAACTCCACGCCCGGTAGCACCGGAACCAACGAGAGTGGTCCCCGGCGTGCCAATTGGGCGCATGACCGAACTTGCGAAACTGGTACCTCACATGGTCACTCCCGAGAGTAAGAGAATTGACCGATACTTTTGGGGACTAGCACCGGGAATCCGAGGAATGGTTACCTCAGCAAAGCTGACCACAATCCAAGAGGTTGTAGCCATGTCAACTACTTTAACGAACGATGCTGTGAGAGCAGGAACTCTGTCATCTGGTAGTGCTAGCCATAAGAGGAAGCCAGAGTATCAGTCTGGAAAGAAACCCTTTGGTAGTGCAAGTAAGGATAGGAGCGTTGCAAGAAACTTCGGAGTACGCACAGAGGACTCGGGGCAATACAAGGGTTCACTCCCTAAGTGCAACAAGTGCAACTATCATCATGAGGGAGCCTGCGTCATTTGTGACAACTGTAAACGGCCAGGTCACTTCACCAGGTTCTGTAAAAATGAAAAAGGACCCCATGAAGGTAGAAGGGCATGTTTTGAATGCGGAAGTCCGGATCACTACCGGAATACCTGCCCGAAGTTTGGAAGGAAACCGAACAATAACAACAATGGGAACCGGGCGAGACAAGTCAATCAGGGAAATCAAGGAGGTCAGGCTCGAGGACGGGCATTTGTCATTGGAGCTGACGAAGCACGTCACGACCCTAATGTGGTGACAGGTACGTTTCTCCTAAACAACCACTATGCATCAGTATTATTTGACACTGGAGCGGATAGAAGTTTTATTTCATTGGAGTTTAGACCACTAATTAACTTGGAATCTAGGAGAATGTCGGATGCTTATGTTATTGAGGTTGCTAATGGTCACAAATTTAAGGCTTAGGATGTAATCTTAGATTGTACTTTGAATCTAGCTGATAAATTATTTAGCGTTGATCTTATTCCTATCGAATTGGGGAGTTTTGACATAGTTATAGGCATGGATTTGTTATCCAAGAATCGAGCGGAGATTTGTTGTTTTGATAAGTCGGTTAGAATACCTTTGCAAGATGGAGAAACCCTAGTGATACAAGGACACAAAGTTGGAAGAAGCTTAGAGATGGTGTCAAGTACTAAGGTTCGTAAGTATTTGAGGAAGAAATGTGTTGCATTTTTGGCACTCATAGATGAGAAGAAGTCCAAAGAAAGGCGAATTCAAGACATTCCCGTGGTAAAGGATCACCCGGAAGTGTTTCCCGATGATTTGCCTGGACTGCCCCCGTTTAGACAAGTTGAATTCCAAATTGACCTTATACCCGGAGCAGCACCTGTAGGCAAGGCACCTTACCGCTTAGCACCTGCCGAAATGCAAGAGTTGTCAAGCCAACTTCAGGAACTGTTGGACAAGGGCTTTATTAGGCCAAGTTCTTCACCTTGGGGAGCTCCAGTTCTGTTCGTTAAGAAAAAGGATGGATCGTTTCGAATGTGCATCGACTATAGGGAATTTAACAAGTTGACGATCAAGAACCGATATCCTCTACCTCGAATAGACGATTTATTCGACCAGTTGCAAGGTGCAACGTATTTCTCTAAGATTGATCTTCGATCAGGTTATCATCAATTAAGAGTTCGAGAGGAGGACATTCCTAAGACAGCCTTTAGGACCCGTTATGGACACTACGAGTTTTTGGTTATGCCTTTCGGTTTAACCAATGCTCCAGCAGTATTCATGGATTTAATGAACAGGGTATGCAGACCATACCTTGACAAGTTTGTGATAGTGTTTATAGATGACATTCTGATTTACTCTCGAAGTAAAGAGGATCACGAGCAACATTTAAGCGTAATTCTAGAACTTCTGAAGGAACAGAAATTGTACGCCAAATTCTCTAAGTGCGAATTTTGGATTAGAGAAATACACTTTCTTGGTCACGTGATTGGAGAAAAAGGAATTCACGTAGATCCAGCTAAGGTGGAAGCCGTTAAGAAATGGGAAGCTCCAAAGACCCCAACAGAAATTCGTCAATTTCTGGGTTTGGCATGTTATTATAGACGATTTATCAAGAACTTCTCAAAGATTGCTAAACCACTCACAATACTGACCCAAAAGGATAGTAAATTTATTTGGGGAGAATCACAAGAAAAGGCGTTTCAGTTATTGAAGAAAAAGTTGTGCAATGCACCAATTCTGGAGTTACCGGAAGGAACCGATAACTTTGTGGTATATTGTGACGCGTCGCAGCAAGGATTAGGTTGTGTGTTGATGCAAAGAGACAAGGTGATAGCATACGCTTCGCGACAACTGAAAGTTCATGAGAAGAACTATACCACACACGATTTAGAGCTCGGACCTGTAGTATTTGCCTTGAAGATTTGGAGACATTATTTGTACGGCACTAAGTGTACCATCTTCACCGATCATAAAAGTCTTCAGCATATTCTAGACCAGAAAATGCTAAACATGAGACAAAGAAGATGGGTAGAACTACTCAGTGATTACGATTGTGATATTCGTTATCATCCAGGTAAAGCCAATGTAGTGGCTGATGCCTTGAGTAGGAAGGAAAGGACAAAACCTTCGCGTATACGAGCAATGGGAGCACTGGTACAAACAAGCTTAAAGACTCGAATTCTTGAAGCTCAGACCGAAACAATGAAAACGGAAAATCTGAAGGACGAAACCCTTCACGGTATAGAAAGCAAATTTGAAACTAAGGTTGATGGAGTACGTTATTTCAAGGACAGAGTTTGGGTTCCAAAAGCGAACGACATACAGGAGGTAATCCTGCACGAAGCCCACAAGTCACGATATTCAATTCATCCTGGTGCGGATAAGATGTATAAGGATTTAAGGGAATATTATTGGTGGCCAGGAATGAAGAGGGATATTGCCTTGTACATAGGAAAATGTGTAACTTGCTCAAAAGTCAAAGCTGTATATCAGAAACCATCTGGTTTGCTTCAACAACCAGAGATTCCCCAGTGGAAATGGGAACAAATAACCATGGATTTTATAACCAAATTGCCAAGAACTACCCGAGGACACGACTAAATTTGGGTTATAGTAGATCGATTCACGAAATCTGCACATTTTCTACCGATTCGAGAAGATTACAAGATGGAAAAGCTGGCTCAGATCTATATGAAGGAAATTGTTACACGACATGGAGTCTCGATTTCTATCATATCAGATAGAGATAGCCGTTTCACATCTCGATTTTGGCAGTCACTTCAAAGAGCATTGGGGACGCAATTGAATTTAAGTACCGCCTATCATCCCCAAACAGACGGCCAAAGCAAGCGAACCATCCAAACATTGGAAGACATGCTTCGAGCCTGTGTGCTAGATTTCGGAGGAAGTTGGGATAACCACCTACCATTAGTTGAGTTTTCCTACAACAATAGCTATCACACCAGTATTAAGTGTGCGCCATATGAAGCACTGTATGGACGCAAGTGTCGATCACCTCTTTGTTGGTTGGAGATTGGAGATAGACAATTGTCTAGTCCAGACATTGTGCAAGAAACCACCGACAAAATCACAATCATCAGGGATAAACTCAAAGCATCTCAAGATCGTCAAAAGAGCTATGCTGACAACCGTAGGAAACCGTTAGAGTTTCAGATTGGAGATAGAGTTTTTCTAAAAGTATCCCCTTGGAAGGGAACCGTCCGATTTGGAAAACGAGGAAAGTTGAGCCCTCGATACATTGGACCCTTCAAAATCACCGAGAGAATCGGACCGGTAGCATACAGGCTGGAATTGCCAACAGAACTAAGTGCAATTCATAGCACCTTTCACGTATCCAATCTGAAGAAATGCCTAGTCAACGAGGAAATAACCGTACCTTTGGAGGAAGTCCAAGTCAATGAGAAACTGTGCATCGTAGAAAAACCAATCGAAATACTTGACCGAGAGGTCAAGCGTCTTAGGCGAAGCAAGATTCCAATAGTGAAAGTTCACTGGAACACAAGGCGTGGGCCTGAGTACACATGGGAACGAGAGGATTACATGAGACATAAGTATCCTCACTTATTTGCTAAACAACCGGTTACAGACGAAAGTTCTTGAATTTCGGGACGAAATTCTTTTAACCGGGGGAGACTGTGACAACCGTCAAAATTGCGTTCAGGTTAGAACTGCACTAAATATATCAGATACAGATAATACATGTCACACTGTCCAGTTTTAGCAGTAAACCCGACAGAGTAGCGAAAATTTAGAAATCCAGTCTAAAATCCCTCAAATTAGGAAAAACATCCATCTTTCTCATAAAATGCCAACTAAAATAATTATACAATTATAAATACCTTTATATATGTTTATATATATATAAACCTACAAATTATTTAAAAAAAAAGAATATATATTTATCATTTTTATTAATTTAAAACCCTTATTTAAAATAACTAATTAAAATAAATCAAAAATTAATTAATTATACAACTTTAAACACAATCATTTTAACCAAAACCACACACCACACTCACCACCCCCCCCCCCCCTTCCAAGAACCCCCCCCCCCCCCCTCACCTCTTTCTCACTCCATAAATACCCCCTCTCCCTCTCCATTTTCACTCTTCACTCTCCTCACAAACTCTTCTCTCAAACCTCCATATTCTCTCAAGTTCTCTCTCCTCCAAGGCTTCCAAGATCAGCCACATATCTTCAAGAACTCAAGGTAAAAACATTTTAGTAACATCATTTAATCATCCTCCTACAACCTTCTCTTCTCTTTCAAAGTTCATCTTCTAAAAACTCTAAGTTTTCATCTTCTTCTTGCTAAATCCAACTCTTGGCAACCTAATGTTTGTAGATCCATCACCATGACATCTTGCATGTCATTAAAAGTGTGATGAATCCATGATCAAACCCATATTAGTGACCTAAGAATGTTTGGTTTGCATGTGTTCACAAAAGCTCAAAAACAACAAGTTTTGGAAATGTTTTATCAAGATAAGTGTTCTTGGTTCCTTGCATGTTGCTTGGGATGATTAAAAAGCAAAGATTTCATCTGAAAATATGTGATTTGGTTGAGTAAAAATCGTGCCTTGACAAAAAGAACAAAATCTTTTGAAGAACCAATGAGAAAATAGCTTTTATGTAAAAGACCTTTTTCATCAGCATGCTGTCAGATTTTTACACCGACTTTGCATGCCCATATCTATCTCAAAAATGATCCAAATACAGTGATTATTTTTCTGGAATTTTCTTTTATGAGTTGGGGATCAAACCCCACTGGAATCACCGAAAAATATTAAGTTTTGAACCCTCAAACAGTTTTTACAAAAACAGTGTGCAACAGTTATGTGTTTCTGTCACTGTTTATGTCAAGTGTTATTTTATGTACTTATCTTGATCCAAAAATCATGGGATTTATGTTAAAAGTTTCCTAACACATGGAAGTACTTAGCCATAAAATACCAGAACCAAATGATCTCTGGAAGTTATCCAAACAGTAACCACAAGCGACCTCTAATTCTGACTGCTAACAACTATATTGTATAATAGCTATATGCTATCTCTTGATCCTTTTCCTCACCTTTGGTGACGAAATTGTGGTATATATTATTTATGTATTACTTATACATACTTACTTATCCTAACCTTTACTTATTTACGCATTTTACTTATACTCTAACAATCTAACACCTAACTATTGATATCAAAGAACCTATAACAACATACAAAATATCAACAAAGGCATTTTATGATGAACTGGATATTTTATCAACCAAAGTCTAGAACTTAGAATCTTACTAGTGTCCTTACGTTCGTAGGATCGGAGTAGGATCGCCTCACGGAACACATTACGCACTTTTGGGAAACATCTACGCTATTCACCGTGAGTCTTCATAGCCCCTTTTTACTGTTTTACATATTTTTGGGGTGGAAAGCATGTTACAAACTTTATTTGATATCAACTGTTTTATTACTGAAATACTACGCATGTTTAAACGCTCTCTATGGTACGTATGCACATGTGAAAGCTTCTAAGTTTGCGCTATCATACAAAAGTCCCCAACTTTTCTTTACATTACCTATTAACTCACGTGTGTGAGCCATGATAATTATGGATAACGTTATTTGGTTGACCACCCACTTACGGTAAAGTAAGTGCATAATTGTTACAACGCCATGTTAGTGATAGAACATGATGACTCGGGGCAAACAACTACAAGGTCGGGAGGTTTGGGTAATGGCTTAGCTTGCTACCTCTGAGGCATTACACTATATACCATGAGCATACAATTCGAAACGACAAACTTTACAACCGAGGGTTATACTACTTTCTTTGAAAGAACGAAACTTTGCAACTTACATTACACTTTTTGTGTATGCAAAAACCTATGAACTCACCAACTATTTTTAGTTGACACTCTCCTTTACATGCTTTTCAGGAAACAACAAGTAAGGACGCATTCTAGAAGGCATCACATTAGCGACTTCCAACTGATTTCATCATGTCAAGTTTACTTTTGTTATTTTGGACAAGTTGTATTTCTAAAAACACGTTGTAATTGTACTATTTTGATATGATGATTGTGTGTTGTCTTCTACCTTACGCTTTTGAAACATTTAGCTGTGACATCCCGTGTTTCTGCTTTAGCGGGGTGTGACATTGCTGTTCAACCGGTAAGTTCCTCACCCAGTAAGCTTGGCTTTATTTTTGTTATCGGTAAGTGTGTGTTTTTGATTTGTCATCCGGTAAACCCTTTATCCGGTAAGTCATTCCACCCGGTAAATTCTTAATTTTGTTATCGGTAAGCTCATCATCCGGTAAGCTCTCCCCCCAGGTAATTTTCATTTTTTGATCATTTGTAATTCATCCGGTAACTTGTTTCACCCGGTAGCCCTCTGTTACCCGGTAACTCAAGCTCATCCGGTAACCTTTGCAAATTTACTTGTTTTTCGTAATCTGATCTGGACACTTTCAGATCAGATATCTTTTCATACAGATTCCTATCCGGTAAGTTCAGTCTAGTCGATTTCTCACCTGAGTTAGCATAATCCACTCTTAGAACCTGCGTTAGGTCATCACTTTGAATCGAACAAATCGTCTGACGATCACTCTAGTGCAACTGAAGATGTGTTCGCGCGACGCTCTCGCTATCGGCACCGATTCCAAACCACCTTGCCTTTACCAAGGTGAGTACAGCCAGTGGCGCGATAGATTTCTAATTTTCATTGAGTCAAAGGACAACTTCGAGTTTATCTGGCGAGCTTTAGAAGACGGGCCAATTCCTGAACCCATGAAGACTATACCAGCAACTGAAGCAGGTTCTCAAGCTTATGTCGATAAAAAGACAATCTCCGATATGATTGTCGACGAAAGAGGCATGATTGAGGGAGAAAAGCATGCCAAAAGGTACCTTGTTCAAGCTCTACCCAACACGATCTACACTGCCATCGACAGCTATAAAAAAACAGCAAAGGGCATGTAGGATCAGGTGGAGAAAATGATGCGCGGGTGCGAAGTCGGGAATCAACTGAAAATCAACAGCTCCATAACCAAGTTTGATGGGTTTAAGCAGCGCACCGACCAATCAATCTCCCAGACCTATGAACGCTTCTGTCTCCTTCTCAATGAGCTTCACAAGAATCAAATCACTCATTCTAACATGGAGAACGCGCTCAAGTTTTTCAACAACCTTTTGCCTGAATGGAAAGTATTCGCATGTCACGTCAAGCACAACAACTTGATGGAGAAAGTCGACATCCACGAGCTCTATGAGATGCTACTACAGGACGAAGATGAAGTCAGGGAGATTCTGAACGAGAAGAATTCTGCATCTGTTAATGCCAAAAATCGCACCAAAGGGACAACTTAAGGTCGATGTGGACTTAATCAACTAAAGAAAGGATCTTTCGACGAGACGTGCGACTAGGGAAAAAATAAACGAGACAAGGGATTTGATGACGCGGGAAAAACCTCAATCGAGGAAAAAACCTACGAACGATAGGGGATGTCATCGCTGCATTATGGTCGCCAATCAGGGGCGATGTCCTTGGTACTGGCGTCAGTCGTACGATGATTACAATACAAATGAAGGAAATACTTCGAAATGTAATGTACAAGTGTTTAAATGTAAAAACAGGTGTTTGTCGTGTGTGAATACAAAGCGTGAACTGCTGGTCGAGGGCTGTTGTCGTGCGTCGAGAGTGAGTTCTTCGAGTGTTCTTGAGTTCGCTGTAAGGTTCTGGCTTTCAGTACTTGGTCTTCAGAGTTTGAATGTTCTTTGCTATGAGTTTGGATGATTTTCTCTGCTGTTTGGTGGCGTTCGCTGATGTATACTGGATGTTAACCGATGTCCTTTGCAATGAGGCTTTAGCTTGTCTTTTATAGTCATCCCATCATTAATTAGCTTCATTAATGCTTTGATCAACGGCTACAACGGCTGGAAACGGTCGCCGGAGTGATTATCCATAATGCTCTTCGTCCGTTACGGGTGCTTGCTATTGATGTCTTTGACTCCTGCATTAAATACTTAACAAACATAACAGTCAAGGTTAACGTTAGCTTTGGTCGAAGGTGCAACGATCTTACGCGATGGTCGTACGGGACGGGCGATGTTATGGTCGAGCGTCATGGGAGACGTACGACTTACCTTTTACGGGAGACGACGGATGTTTTCTGGGTTCTAGTCGAGACCTTATCTTAATACAAGATTTGGATTATAACGTGCATCTTACGTGCTCCGGTCGTGGTCGTACGATGTGATTTTTTGCCCAAACAGTTTGCCCCCAAAATTTGAAAATTGAATGTCAAATTTAAGTTTTAAATTTTGGTTGTCGAACGCTCAGACTTGTGACCTGGGTTGAGGGACTTACCTGGTTGCCGTGGAACTGGACCGGTTTTCCTTTAACTAAACGAGAAGTTGAAAAGGGAACGAGGTTGTGACATCATTCTGACGTACGATGATGCTTACCAGCTGTTGATGCCTGGTGTCGATGATTTACTGGGGCATATGAAAGTCGGGGATGCGTGTCGATCTTTTGAAGGGTTCGACCTGTCACAGTTTCCTGCATAAATAGAGATCAAAATGGATTGTTTTTATTTAAGCTCTCGAAAAGTCATCTTTTAGAATCTCGACTTTTTCCAAATCTTTGGTGACTGATGATCTATCGTGGGCTATGATACCCAAATCGATGACGATGTTGGTTGCAATAAACGCGATGTCCGTGGATTCTGCGCATCTGGCGACGATGTTTTCTGCTACCACGTCGACCCTTTCGTCAGCCGACAGGGGCGAGGGTGTAAAGACGGGAGAGAATGATGGGTATTTTATGGAGATCAACTTTGCGTTGTCTTCATCCCTCTTGACTGACTATGTCCTCGTCAAGACGAAGTCGCTTCCGCTTCTGGGGAAATATCAGCTCTTATATTTCAAGGAGCATTTTCCAGGGATCTCTATCGAAGAGATTGGACTGTGTTTAGCCGTTCCTTTGCTATACACTTTTATGCTCTATGGTATGTATAGGTTACGCATGTTGTAAGTTTTTGAGCTTTTCTCTATCGTACGTAAGTCCCCATTTGACTCTACGTTACACGTTTAACTCACGAGTGTGAGCCATTGGTAATTATGGATAGCGCTATTTGGTTGACACCCCACTCACAAGTCGCGCTTGTTTAAGTGCATAATTATTGTTGTTCGTGCGCATTGTTGGCGATAGAACATGCGTTGGGGCGGCTGTTATATAGGTCGGGTAACGGGCTCACTATTTAAACATAATACATACTATTTCCATGAGCAAGTGTTTTCATAACCGGTTGCCTTATCCACTTGTGCGGATTTAAACTATTTTGCTATTATAAACAATGTTGTACTCATTAAACCTGTGATCTCACCAACTAGTGCATTAGTTGACCTTTTCATTGACATGCTTTTCAGGAGAACGTCTTTAAGTTTGGGATCTAGAAGGCTACATGAGATGAAGCTTTCTTCATTATCTTTTAATTATGTCATTTCCCCTTTTGAAAAACGATTGTAAAAGACAATGTCTTCATCTTTTGAATGTATTTTGATGGTTGGTGTAATCCTATAACTCCTGCTATGAAACTTGAGCTGCACATCCCGTGTTTCCGCTTTAGCGGGGTGTGACAGACTTGGTATCAGAGACAAAGGTTATAGAGAATACCGGTTTTCCTTTGGAAAACTGCAACTATAACAAAAAACGGGAAAGAACACTTAAATTACTAAATGTGTTGCTAGTATAACTAATTCGGGTATTGCGTCATCGGTCTTTAATTAAACAAAGCCTGATCACCTATGTTTAATTAAAGAAAGAGTAATGCGAGACCGGAAATGGATATACTAGGAATATGTGTGTTTTCGCACTTGATGCTTCACGTTGTATGCCTAGTATGAGCGTAGTTATTGCCTATAGTATGTAATAGTATAGTGCGCCTAGCCTTTATATTTGCACGATAGTAATGTTATACACTCTTACTTCAGCACCACTATGTCGTCATCATCATCATCACACTCTCAACCCTCCTACACGCCGTCGATCGAGCGATCATCGAAAGGCGAACAAGACCCGTATGATGGACCGAGGATACCACCGACTGTGGTTCCACCGCAACCCACTCCTATAGTGATTCAACCAAACTCTAGAGGGCCACGCACGAGACTAACCGCTAGGGAAAGCGTTCCTATACCTAGACGAGTGAGTTTGAGTTTCGATCGACAAGAGGCGCCGGAACCCTCGCGAGTTATCGAAGGAGTGCCTATTGGTCGTACGTCTGGCATGACCTGGGCCGAAGAGCTGCACCTTAGGGCTGTGACAGCGGATTTGCACGGATGTCAAATGAGGGCCAGTCACCAGAGTCAAGTCCTAACGGAGCTAGTAGAGTTAAGTCACCTTTTGACCAACATGTCGTCTGACGCCCTAAACGGAGCGAGAAAAGCTCAGAAAATAGCTTTATGGGCCGAGATAGTGTGCATAGTAGTAGTGATGCTACTGACGTTATTGGTGTTGTGGGTTTTGATTGAAGTGTATTTGGGCGGATATTGACGTGGATGGTGGAAGATTTAGAAAACGAAATATTTTTTTAGCTGTTTCAACCTTGTATTTCAGTTTGTAATTCTGTACTGATGTTCGATGCACATCAGAAATTTTGTATCAACGGCTATTATTAACGACCTTAAGGAAAAGGCAATTTCGCATTTTAATTACATATGTGCCGAACATGCGACTATTATTCTTTTTATTTATTTCCAATATTTCAAAATTACAAATGTATTCTTTACAAAACATCCGACTTTATCTACTCAAAATTTTAACCAAATCGATATTTGCAAATGTGTTTTAGAAAAATTCCACCAAGAAGATCCACACGTCGCACAGGAGAAAATCCTGATGATCAAAACCCCGATATTGCTCACATCATAGCTCAACGTATGCAAGAGGCGATACCCGACATCGTAACCCAAGTCACCGCGGGCATCAATGAGCGTCATAGGAATGTCAATGTGGGAGGAGGAACTCCCAATGATGTTCATGACAGTAGAGGATGCACTTACAAGACATTCATGACTTGCAAGCCCAAGGAATTTCACGGAACCGAGGGTGCTACATGATTACTTTCATGGTTTTATAGCATGGAGTCGGTACTCCATATCAGTAAGTCCTCAGAGGATCGCATGGTGGAATATGCGGCCAGCCAGTTCCAGAAGCGAGCTTTGACTTGGTGGAACATTCAAGTCCAAACCCGTGGAAGGGAGGAAGCTTACAAGCTGTCCTGGACAGAGTTTAAGGAATTACTCATTGAGGAATACTGTCCCAAGAGCGAAGTTCAGAAATTGGAGGCTGAACTTTGGGATCTTACCATGGTTGGTTCGGGGATAGATCGATACACCGCTCGTTTTCACGAACTTGCAAAGTTAGTGCCCCACATGGTTACCCCGGAGAGCAAACGGATCGACCGATATTTGTATGGAGTGGCCCCAGAGATCCGAGGGATGGTTAAGTCATCAAGTCCGACCACGATCCAAGCCGCAGTGGCATTAGCAACTAGTTTGACCCATGATGCGGCCAGGGCAGGAACTCTGACTCAGAAAGGTGTCGGTAGTAAGAGAAGGCCAGAGAGTCCGTCAGGAAAGGTGATTGGAAGTAGTTCAAGTAGGAACAAGAAAGTAGTGGGAAACTTTGGGATGAATGCTAAGGAAGTAGGGCGTTACCATGGACCCCTCCCGAAACGCAATCAGTGCAATTTGCATCATGAAGGAACCTGTCCCACATGTGGCATTTGTAAGCAAAAGGGTCATTTCACCCGGCACTGCAAGACGGGAAAGAATGTAAAGGAGGAAGGAAGGGTATGCTATGAGTGCGGAAGTCCAGATCACTTCTGGAATGCGTGCCCAAGGATGAAAAGGGGACCAACCAATAACAATGTTGGGTATCAAGCAAGGTAAGCCAATCAGAGAAACCAAGGAGGACAAGCTCGAGGACGGGCATTTGTTTTAGGAGCAGAAGATGCACGCTGAGACCCTAATGTAGTGACAGGTACATTCCTCCTAAACGATTATTACGCGTCAGTATTATTTGACGCTGGTGCCGATAAGAGCTTTGTTTCGTTAGAATTTAGGCCTTTGATCAATCTAGAATCTAAGAAAATGTCGAATGCTTATATTGTTGAGGTTGCTAATGGATATGAGTTAGAAGCTAAGGATGTAATCTTAGGATGTACTTTGAACTTAGCTGATAAGCCATTTAGTGTTGATCTTATTCCAATTAAATTGGGGAGTTTCGATGTAGTGATAGGCATGGATTGGTTATCTAAGAACCGAGCAGAGGTTAGTTGTTTTGAAAAGACTGTCAAGTTACCATTACAAGGCGGAGAAACCCTTGTTGTCCAAGGAGATAGAGCTGGAAGGAGCCTAAAGATAGTGTCTTGTATGAAGGTCCATAAGTATTTGAGGAAGAAGTGTGTTGCGTTTTTGGCGCAATTAATCGAGAAGAAGTCTGAGGAGAGGCGAGTCAAAGATATTCCTGTGGTGAAGGATCACCCAGAAGTGTTTCCAGACAATTTGGCTGGACTTCCACCGTGTAGACAAGTCGAATTTCAGATTGACCTTATACCCGGAGCGGCGCCTGTAGCCAAGTCCACATATCGTTTAGCACCTGCCGAAATGCAGGAGTTATCGAATCAACTTCATGAACTTCTGGATAAAGGATTCATTCGACCAAGTTCATCACCCTGGGGAGCCCCAATTCTCTTCGTCAAGAAGAAGGATGGATCGTTTCGAATGTGTATCGAATATAGGGAGATAAATAAAATAACAATC
This sequence comes from Saussurea involucrata, assembly GCA_033807775.1. Lineage (NCBI taxonomy): Eukaryota > Viridiplantae > Streptophyta > Magnoliopsida > Asterales > Asteraceae > Saussurea > Saussurea involucrata. Next base: position 94,238,956 of record CM066314.1, read on the forward strand.
AAGAACCGATATCCTCTCCCTCGAATAGACGATTTGTTCGACCAGTTGCAGGGTGCAACTTACTTCTCGAAGATTGACCTTCGATCGGGATATCATCAGTTAAGAGTCCGAGAGGAAGACATTCCTAAAACAACTTTTAGAACTCGCTATGGACACTACGAGTTTTTAGTTATGCCTTTTGGACTGACGAACGCGCCAGCTGTGTTTATGGATCTAATGAATAGAGTATGTAGGCCATACCTTGATAAGTTTGTGATTGTATTCATCGATGATACCTTGATAAGTTTGTGATTCTAATGAATAGAGTATGTAGGCCATACCTTGATAAGTTTGGAACTTTTCTGATGAAGACGAGTTCATGAATGAAGACCACTACGACCAGTTCCTCCTTCAGAGCGAACATGTATCTATATCTCAGCATGATGTACACGATACTGCAGGTACTTCCGAGCTTCCAACTCCAGACCCGAAAACGGCTCATCCTCAGTCTGCTCAACCAGCACGTTGGGAAAGAGTACGGATCTTGGTTCCATACCTGGAGGAATCACGGAAGAAGATATTTGCCCACTGGATCAGGCCACTTGACCCGGTCATGTGCCATGGGGTCTCATTCTGAAAGATCCAGTCCACAAAGAATATTTGGATGTAATGAAGAGAAGCAGAATGGTCGTCAGAGACAAAGAGTCGTCAGAGAACTACGCGAACGTCAGAAAGTATCTAACTGAAGAGCTTCCCAGAGAAATTGAAGAACGACTAGAGTTCAGGAAATCCATTCGGCACTTCGAGATATTATTCGCTATTCGAAAGCGATATGTCCCTAACTGGCATGAGATCGAAAGCGATATGTCCCTAACTGGCATGAGATCGAAAGCGATATGTCCCCAAGGGGGAGATTGTTAGGTCTTATGTTGGTGGTATAGAAGTATAGGGACCATATTTGACAGATCTTGTAAATATCCTTTATTGGGTATAAATAGTTTGCCTAATCCTAGATTAGGGTTTAATGATCATATTACTAGTTTGCTTAACTTTTCCTTTGTACGGCTACATTGCTATCATTCTGTTCATATAATCAAAGTGAGATTTGTGACACTATTATTGATTTGTGTTGATTCTTCTTAATGCACTTGTTAATCTGAAATCCACAAAAATCATTCAAAGAAATCTCACTTTCATTATTCTTTTCTTTTAACTCTTTGATTTTCCTGGTTAGTTCAGAAATCTGAGAGTCAAAGAATGTCTTTTACTTTTCAAACTGTTCATGTTGATCCTTGAGAGTTTTAATTTCCACATATCTCTTTTCTTTCTCAAGGTTATCAACAAGAATAGTCTGATTTAAAATTTCGTTTAGTTCTTTTTCCTTTTCTAATTTAGATTTTAAATCTCGAACTCTTGGTCTCATGACTGACAATTCACGAAATAAAGTAGCTGAAACCTTTTCTGATTCAGATAATTTATTACGTGTTTCAGTTAATACACTACGTAAAGTAGTTATGTCATGATCATCTGACAGAGATATAAGAAAGGAGTTTACCTGAGTTTCATTATCCGAAGTATCTTCCTCATCTGAATTAAATTCATCCTGACACATGTTTGCCTGTTCCTCATTCTCCGCTTCATCATCAGTCTGATCTAGCCAATACTCCTCTTCCACCAGTAAAGCTTTCCCCGCTTCTTTCTGTTTGGCTAGCAACATCTTGTGTTTGTAGTAGTCAGAGTTCCTAACTACTTTCTTACGACAGTCTTTAGCGTAATGACCAGGCGTGCCACGGTTGTAACACTTCGGTACCTCAGTTGACTTTTTCTCTTCAAACTTCTTTTTGCCATCAACTCTATTCTCATACTTCTTCTCAACATTCTCAAACTTCTTATCCTCAAACGGCTTTCCCTCATATCTGTTGTTATTCTCAAACTTTCGAGAGCCAGACGTGTACCTCAGATTATTTGAAGATGGTGTCTTATAGAATCTCTTTTGAAAATGACTTGTTAGTATAAGCATTGCTTGTTCTAACTCGGCTCCATCATCTGAAGTATTTCCTTTGTAGCCAGTCTCAAACATATGAGAACCTTCAGTAGAATGGTTGTTAGAGTACAAATCAGCTTTAAGTGCCACCAGATCTAGAAGAATCTCCTTCTTCTTCTTCTTATTCTTTTTTCTCCTTCTTTTTCTTCCACTTCCTCTTTATCTTGTTGAATAGTCTCAAACAACTCATGCAAAGGCATTGAAGAGAGTCTTGGATTCTGTTTCATACGTCTTGACACACTTTTCCACTCCGGTTGCAACACACTTAAGAACTTCACATTTACCTCTGTCGATGGTTTGTTTATCTTATTCTTACTGAGCTCGTTCAGTAGGGTGATAAACCTGTCATAGGTTTGACTTAAACTCTCGTCTTCTTTGGCTCTGAATTCCTCATATCGATTGATACATAAAGTTGTCTTCATCTGATTTCCGATTTGAGACTCTTGTAACATCTTCTCCAATTGAAACAGTCAATCTCGTTGAAACCTTCATTTGGAATTCCCATGATTACAAATGATATAGCTTTCTTGTCAGCATCGTATCGTGCTTTCTCTTCAGCTGTATATTCGCTTATAGGTTTCACCTTACCACCTACAATTCCTTGAACACCTTGTGTAGGTGGAACATCAGTCATTAGAGGTTTCATGGGTCCATGTAACAATAAGTCTAACAAATTTTCTCCATTTTGTTGTCTCTCCAAGAAATCCTGAAATCTTTCTTTCCATTGTTCGTACTCGTTTTCAATCAAAATTGGAGGGCAAGATTCGGTTCCCAAGGACAACATTTTATCGTTCTTTATCATCTTGTCACGTTTACTTGTCAATGATCTTTAAACAGATTAGCAAAAATAGTGAATAGTACAAAGTTATCGCTCAAAACTAAGCAATGAACATTACTTAATCGCACGACCCGTGTGCGATAAGGAATGAACAGTAGTTATCGGACAATATCTGTACGAGCAGAAAATGTTATCGGACACTATATGTGCGATCAGGAATGTTATCGGACAATATTTGTGCGATCAAACTTGGTGAACAGTAGTTCTCGGACAAAAGCTATACGATCAGGATGAGTTCTCGGACAACACTTGTACGATCAGGGCTATTGAACAGTAGTTATCGGACAACACTTGTACGATCAAAATTAGTTCTCGAACAAGTTATGTACGATAACTATGAATATCAGTATCGTTCGACTACTTTGAATATTTACTTTGAACACCGAACGAAAAAAAACTTTCTAAGTCCAAGATCTCACTCAGAACATCACCAAATGCTACCAAACTTTGCAGATATCTTCATGATGAAAATCTGAACACTTTTTGTTTAGAACTCAGTCCCAAAAAACTCACTGGATCAACAAGTTTCGATCCAAAACAGTAAGTTCTCGAAAAAAACCTAACAATCCATCAAAAAAACACTAAAATAGGTTCTTTTGATTCAAATTCTTACACAGACTAATCCAATTACCTAAACCGAACACCTCTGAATCACAAATCGCACTCAAATCATCCAAAATCTGCCAGATTGGTCTTATGTCCGAAAATACAAAAAATACCAAAACAATTCCTCAATTTTCACTCAAATTTCTTGAATCTGCTTGCTCTGATACCACTTGTTATCCCAGAAACAAGTAAACAAACAATGAATCAAGCAATACTCAAGTCATCTCTCATCAAACTCTAGAATCAAGTACAAAGGTGTAGAGAGAATATGATAAGGTATCTTGAAGTTAAATCCCAAAGTTATGAAATCTAACACTAATCTAAGCTATTTATACCTAGACTAGAATTTACATTTTTAGGCCCTTCTACTTGGATACAATTAATAATTTCAGCACTAACATCTTGGTTACAAAGCTGACGCTAAAGAACCAACCACTTATCGTTCCATGCTTAAGTTTGGAATTTTCGTGTGTCTTTTGTCTCTGTCCCTGGGGATAAATCTACATTAAATGACAAACTTAAAGGTAAAGAAAAAATTGTTGGTCAAAAACCTCAGAAAGGTACCAAAGTACTACAGCTGAAAACTTCTATACCTTCAGCTAATCATTCCTCTTGTTCTAAAACTAGGATCCCTGAACATGTTCAGCAATCTACTCCTAAAATCAGAGTGAATGTGATTGGCAAGAAATCTGAGAACCAAAGGTTCCTCCGATATCTGATGCCAAAGGTATTCTTGGTACAGGCCCTGCCCATTCGAAATTATCAAATAAATTTGCCTATGGTCCTAAAACTACTATTAGCTAGGAAATGTTATCACTGTGGACTTACCGATCACATTGCTAGTAAGTGCCCTACAGCCACCAAAGCTGAGAAATTAGCTAAGGTGGAGATCACTGCCCCCAAGGCAAAGAAGACTATCCCTGGTGCAAATCAGGCTAAGATGAAAAATACCAGTGAGGTTAAGAAATTAACCCAGGTGAAGACTAACCCTGACGCTGAATCATCAGATGCTGCGAAGATCGTTGCTCCTTCGACATCCTCTACTACAAACAAGTGTGGACCCATCGTAAAATGGGTGCCCATTCCAAACAGATCTTCCTTTGTTTGCAGGTCTCGAAGGGTATCTGGTATCTCGATAGTGGATGCTCTAGACACATGACTAGAAAGAAGAACATGCTTCACTGAATATAAGGAAGATAAAGGTCCCTCAATGATCTTTGGAGGAAATGGTAAAGGATATACCCGAGGGTTTGGTGTACTGTCAAATGGTAATACCACCTTCAGAAGAGTTGCATACGTTGAAGGACTGAAGTACAGCCTTTTTAGCATTAGTCAGCTATGTGACAAGGACTTCAAGGCCTGCTTCACTAAGGAAGCATGTTTCATCACTGACACGAAAGAGAAAGTTGCTCTCAGTGGATATCATTTAGAAAATGTTTATGTAATAAACTTGGACTCAACAACCATTGAAAACACTTGTTTTCTCTCTAAAGCTTCTACTGATGTCAACTGGCTATGGCATAAGAGGCTCTCTCATCTTAACTTCAGGACGCTGAATACACTTTCTTCAAAAGAGTTGGTCACTGGTCTCCCACAACACTCATACGCTAAGGAATCTCTTTCTTTAGCGTATGAGAAAGGAAAACACTAAAGCAAGCTTCAAGTCAAAGCAAGTTTCTTCAGTGACATCTCCTCTTCAACTTCTCCACATGGATTTGTTTGGCCCTATTAACATTCAATTCATCCCTGGAAAGAAATATACACTTGTTATTGTGGACGAATTCTCTCGCTACACCTGGGTAATGTTTATCCGTGCTAAGAGTGACACCTCAGAAGAACTCATATCTTTTGTCAGGAAAATGGAAGTCCTGAACAACCTTATTGTTCTCTCAATAAGGAGTGATCATGGGACTGAATTCAAAAACATTTCCCTTGATAACTTCCTTGACAGAAAGGTTATTTCTCATAACTTTTCCTCAGTAAGAACACCACAACAAAATGGCGTAGTTGAAAGAAGAAATTGAACGATCATCGAAGATGCTCGTTCAATGCTCAGCGATTCTCATCTTCCGACTCAATTCTGGGCAGAAGCTGTCAACACTGCATGTTTCACGCAGAATAGATCGCTGATTGTCAAAAGATTCAACAAGACTGCCTATGAAATTTTTCATGGAAGAAAACCATCTATCAGCTTTCTTCACATATTTGGTTGTCAATGTTTCATCCTAAACAACATAGATGCCCTTGGAAAGTTTGATCCCAAAGCTGACGATGGAATATTTCGTGGATATTATTCTATATCCAAAGCCTTCAGAGTCTTAAACAAGCGAAGACAAACTGTAGAAGAAACTATTCACGTCACCTTTGAAGAATCCCGTTTAGCGAACTCAGGACCATCTGTTGATAACGAAGAACTCAATCAGTGGATGTTTTCTCATTTTGGGGATTCAGAAACTAATCTTAACTCTGACCCTCGGGTCAACAATCCAACCGCTGATGATGATCATGTCATCATTCCCAGCTTGTAGACAAGTGAAGCTGATTCCTCGTCTTGGGTTCCATCTGTTCCCCTCAACACTATACCTGCTTCTGAACCATCAACATCTGATATTCCATCGAGTTATTAGCAATAAGTGAATGAATTCTCATCTGAACCTCTACCTATCTTGCCTGAATTACTTGAAATCGCTGAAGCCTCTTCTTCAGCACATTCAGTGGTTCACTCTGAGTCAGCGACTCATGCTCCTGCCCAGCGATGGACTATAAATCACCCCATTTATCAAATTCTTGGTGATCCAAACACAGGTGTTCAAACTCGACGTAGTGCTGGTAACTTTTGTTTATATGTTAATTTTATTTCACTGATTGAACCAAAAAAGGTTGATGAGGCCATCTAACAAGTCAGTGATAGGCACTAAGTGGGTCTAACGAAACAAGTTAGATGAACATGACACTGTAACCCACACCAAAGCTCATCTAATTGCTCAGGAATACTGACAAGAGGAAGGCATAGACTACGATGAAACGTTTGCCCCTGTGGCAAGATGTAACGTCCCAAAAATTACAATGAATTTAAAATTTTAAAAAGAATGCATTTCGTTACAATCAAACCATAAGTTAACAAATCCCATTACAATAAAAATAAACGTCGTTAATTAAAACCGTCAAATGAAATTTAAGCAGCGAAAAAGTTATATAATTAAATCCCCATTTAAAAAGTTAAACTTAAACAGCCTTCGCCTTGCGCCCGTGTGTACCGTCATGCCCGACTGCTACTCGCACCTGAAATCATAAGATATTGGGAAGGGGTAACCACGAAGCTTAGTGAATTCCATCACATGCACAGATAGGAATTATATACACATCACCCCTATCCGCACATAAGCAACAACATCACAGTTACATAAAACGAGTAAACATCTACAAGTAATTATGTATCCAACACCTCGGTCCCACCGAGTTGTAATGTAACACACTCGTCACACCGAGTTCCCACAACGTTTCCTTCCACTTCCTCGGTCCCACCGAGCCCTCGGTCCCACCGAGTTGTAATGTAACACACTCGTCACACCGAGTTCCCACAACGTTTCCTTCCACTTCCTCGGTCCCACCGAGCCCTCGGTCCCACCGAGTTGTAATGTAACACACTCGTCACGCCGAGTTCCCACAAGGTTTCTTTCCACTTCCTCGGTCCCACCGAGGTGTAATGTAAAACATTTATACTAAGCATTTAAACCAATCAAATATTACACACCACAAACAACTAGTTCACACCACAAAGACAGTAGTACATACAAACTACTATGACATGCATACAACCCCTAACTACACAGTGAGAGAACTTACCTTAAAGCAACGCGAGTATCCGCAACCGCAATCACAAGCCGGCCAACTTCACTCACCTTCTCCCACCTAATTACGTGTTAACAAATGTCAAAGTGACGCCTCAACCCAAAACCACGACTACTAAATTATAACATACACATTCCAGCTTTTACTCTAAAAACACAGGTCTGTTCGGGACCTGTTTAACCCCTTGTAAACTGATAAATCCAGAAATATTAATCCATAATCACAAAGTCCCATGTCTTAGGGTTCCAGGGACATATCGCACGCGCTCTAACGATTTTTCTACAATTTATTATGGATTTTACAAAACCGGTTAACTGCACAGCGAAAAACAGCACTTTTCATTACAAAACAGCGGTTTGACACTAGCTACGTTCCTAACTGGTTTTTCCGCAAAACATAAGAAACTTACTAGACTCATAAAGGGAACTTTTGGAACTGGTTTCATCCCAATACGACATTCCTAGCAGAAGTTATACTCGATACAAAAACAGGGACAGAAACTGCAGTTTCACATAAAATGACAAATAATGCTTAGTAACCCATTAAGCCATAGCTTAACCCAAACAGATCCGAATGAACCTTTGAGGATGCAAACAAATAGGGTATTCTAAGTGCAAGTAAAAACAAGCCCCAAACATACAATCAACAACCACAATGAGACCCCAAAATTTTTGCGTGGAAAACCCCTCAAAATCGAGAGTAAAAACCACGGGACTACTAGAGCCGCTTCAAATCCACTACCACCAATATTAGAGCAATACAAAGTCTTCTCTAGATTATACTAGAGGCATACAAAACCATCATACACTTGGAAATAAGCACATCAAGATGTATGGAACCAAAATAGAGCAAGAATGGAGAAAAATCACCACAAAGTTACTGCTGTGCAGAACCCCACGAAACCATGACCTCCGGACCTCAAAACCGCGATCCCACCGTCCAGAAAGTTGATGAAGATGTCGTGAAGCTGCTCACCAAAAATCACGACGATCCGACCGTTCAATCTCCGGGAAACAGAAGTTTTCTGCAGCTGGGTTTTCAAAATACGAAAATATTGAGCTCCATCCCTTTTTTCTTGTTACTCACGAACACCACACCAAAAAAATGATACAAGGGTTTGGTTTGGGTTGCATGGGACGAAACTCTCACTTTTTGGCCCCTTAACAATTTTGGTCCCTCACTACATCCTTCTCGCAAACTAACCACGTCTTGACATATTTAACTATTAGGTCCAATTCGTCTAACCCCGCTAACGGAAACCATGATAAATAAAACTTTTAAAAAATAATTAAAACCAAGAAATTACATACCGGGATACGGGCTTTACAACTCTCCCCCACTTGGATTAGACTTCGTCCTCGAAGTCTACGTCCTCAAACAGCTCTGGATAGCTTTACCACATCTCAACCTCGGGTTCCCAAGTCCACTCGGAGCCCTTTCTGTGTTGCCACTGGACTTTCCTCAACTAGAATCTAAATTTCTCACCCCGTCTAGAATTTCTCGAATACTTTTCTTACTAACAAAACTCCTTCACAGACATTGGAAATATGATCGGAAGAACACTCCAACAATTGAATTCATTCCTAGTCAAACGACTTCGGTTGCCTCCCAACCTTAGATGTTCCATACATCCCGATTCAACTTGCAAGCTCTAACCATCCTAAAGGTGCTCACCAACATACCCTACAGGATACTCGAATCCGATAATTCCTACCATTACTGCCGATTAACTTCCACGAGTTCTAATAGACTCCCAAAATTATTTCACACAGATCATCAAACCAGTAAACTTATAATCACCCACACAGGTCATTCCAACATAACCATTCATCACAAATAAGCATCTCAGGGTTACTACTACCATCATCATAATTATTTTTAAATCGGCTACAAATCTCCGATTACACTAAAGGTGTTTGGCCTCAAGCGCAAAAGTCGACACCTAAATATACTACTTACTTCAAAACGGTTATTGCGCATTTATTCTCTTAATTACAAAGGGCATCCTTCCCTTAACTGACACTATTCAGTCTACACTAACAACACGCGTGGAATACCCAACCTTCCACCGTCTACTTATCCTCCACACACGCTCTACGAAGCCTAGTTACACCATATCAAGATACACATTAACGTCTACCTCCCAGGTACGTCTCAAGGCCCGGCACATCGGAACTACCTCTCAGGTAAGTGCCCAAGACTATATCCTCCCAGTGCCTACTGGAAAGTCAAGATCATAACACATGAATACCGGGGTCCCACCCCGAAATACTCAACCGACCATTACCAACGACTGACTGACATGACCAAGGATCCAATGCAAAACAGTCTACCAACAACATGCCTATCCCGGATTGACTCACTCACCCAAACGTGTAAATACTCAACGTGCCATGAATGCCAAACGGTGCGACAAAACAATTCATCAACAAGACTCCACATCGAGCCATTAAAACTGTGCAATTGACCCATGACTATCTCAATAGTCAAAACCGAGCAAAATGCTCCACGCTTGCTAGACCCATAACTCGGTCAAAACGCGTTTAAAATAAAGTTTAAGCAAGCAGTACTCTGAAATCAACATTAGCCCCAAAACTCAACACGGTTCAAACAAAAGAGTTTTCCAAAAGGACTCACACCCTTAAAAATTCTCAAAATGACACATAGCTCATAAAAGAGCATTTCCCACATGGTTTACAATAATCCTTTACAAAATATTTCCAACGTCAAAGTTTTTCATCCCAAAACGTTCGTATGCAATAAAACTACTATCACCAGGTCGGTAGTTACGCAAAAATTGACACGCTCGTCCCACATATGAAAATCATGTTGAAAATCATTTTATTGCAGCTTAGTTTACTCACAAAACGTAAAGCGAAATAAATAATTTATTTGAAAATGAACCGTCACGGTTCTAGTATGAATTGACTCATGATATGCATTTAAAGTAACCGCTCGACCTTACACCGGGTGCGACAAAAGTGTGCACATAATTTCAAAATCAGTCCCACGACATTTGACCCCAAAATTTCTCTTTTTAAACATAAAATGTCGTGGCACAGGGTTCACCAACAAATTTTTACGCGCGTCGGCTAGTCATACAAAACGATGAAACGGTTTACAAATATATTTTTGATAAAACACAACGGTCTCGTGTAAGTTTCAAACTTAAAGACAGAAACCAATCTGTTTCCATCATTTGAAAATATCGACTAAAACCTCATAAAATCTCAAAAGGTGGGGTTCTTTAAATTGATTTCCAAGATTTCCCCAAACGGTCACATAAACAAATAAGATATGCACCTCGTGAAATTAAACCCACACGACTCAGCATGCCGTAAAACAAAACTTATTTTACCCAAATCACTCAAATAGTTTTATACATACATCGTGGAATGTAACTTTCCGTCTCAACTCTAACATATGTGGAGGAGTTCCAATGTTAAAGTCCAAGCCGTAGTCACTTGCCCAACATTTTAAACACCACAAAACACGGATATCATCTTACCCGAAAGAACCGTTGGAAAATAACGAATTGAGACAATTTCTAACAAAGTTTGCAACTCCCGTGATAAAACGGTTTCATGCACTTTCAAAACCATAATTCGAAATCTTGTGTGTGTGCTAAACATTTCTCAAAATTCTAAAACACAATCTACATAAGGATTGGAAACACAAGAAATAGATAATGCAATTTATTTTCAAAATAAACTTTGTGCATGACTCAGTCGACATTCGACGTCTCGACTCGTACCCCTCCAAATCTCTCTGGTCCACTATCGTCATCCGGACATTTACACCTCTTAGGCAAGTTGGGAAATTACGTCCAATAATCCTTACGGTTTTTCCTCAATTCAAAGTCGGCTCCATAAGCCCATGATTCTAGCACAATCATCAATCTTGACCCGAAATGGCCTACTTAAAACAAACCTCATCCTTATCGTCACTCCAAGGGATTAATACTAGAATCGTCCTTCTATTCCAACGACTACTAGTTTAGAACCTTCATCACTACCCCAACGATCATCTCCTCAAGCAAATCAAGTACACACCTGTACTAGTAGGTTCACTATTGTTGTTCCTCCTTGTGATGGCTATTCTGGGTAGATATTACAACGAGTTATTAGCACATAATAACTCACACTAACAACGCTCACGCTCAACTCCTTGGATTCCTCGTGACTTTCCCCGACTCGAGCACGGATCCTGTGTTTCAGATAGTAGGAGCTCTACTACTACCTTCCACACCTATCCTCACTCGTTTCGAGTCCCGTCCCGAAATGCCCAAGTAATTCCTTGCCGAAAACTACACACATATGCCCGCACCGGCATATGTACACACTCTTCCTAGCTCCCTAGGAATTCCACCCAACTCTACTACCCTTGCTATGACGAAATCCCCACTAGTCATGACAAGTCGCCTCGCGAATGCATAGTCGCACACAGTGTAAAACCAGATAGACATTCGAATATAAGATTCTATCCTACAACGGTTGGACTCAAACAAGAGCTGCGCAATAGAACTAAATCCGACATTCTAAGGCTATTTGGTTCCTACCGCATACAACCTATAGTGCATTCACTTAACAACTTATCAAGGCTAGCATGAACTCCTATTAGCAAACAACAAACATGCAGTACAGTGTAATAAGCACCAAACAATCTAGCACACATACTCCTATGTTCTAGAAAGCAATCTAGCATACATACTCATATGTAAACACTCTTCCCAGCTCACTAGGAATTTCATCTCATCCCACTACCCTTGCTACAACGGAATCCCTGTTAGCCATAACGAGTTGCCTCGCGAATTCCCAGTCGCATGCAGCGTGAATCAAATAGACATTCGAATACAAAATTCTATCCTAGAACGGTTGGACTCAAACAAGAGCTGCGCAATAGAACTAAATCAAATATTCTAAGGCTATATGATTCTTACTGCATACAACCTATAGGGCCTTCACTTAACAACCTACTATAACTAGCATTGATTCCTACCAGCAAGCAGTCATTATACAGTACAGTGTAAACAACATAGGCAATCTAGCATGCATACCCTATGCCTAGAAAGCAATAAATACACTAAGTACCGTACCTTCCCAAATAGCGTCGGCTGACTGTACACACTGCGCCCTCGATCACTGTTTCCCAAACGGGTTTTCCTTTTCCCTTTATTCTAAAAGATTTTAGTAAAAGAAATTGAAATTTCATAGCCGCAACTTGAGACCAAATACACCGAGATGTGTCTGATTCACTCAAGCTGTGATCTGATACCAAGTTGTAACGTCCCAAAAATTACAATGAATTTAAAATTTTAAAAATAATGCATTTCGTTACATTCAAACCATAAGTTAACAAATCCCATTACAATAAAAATAAACGTCGTTAATTAAAACCGTCAAATGAAATTTAAGCAGCGGAAAAGTTATATAATTAAATCCCCATTTAAAAAGTTAAACTTAAACAGCTTTCGCCTTGCGCCCGTGTGTACCGTCATGCCCGACTGCTACTCGCACCTGAAATCATAAGATATTGGGAAGGGGTAAGCACGAAGCTTAGTGAATTCCATCACATGCGCAGATAGGAATTATATACACATCACCCCTATCCGCACATAAGCAACAACATCACAGTTACATAAAACGAGTAAACATTTACAAGTAATTATGTATCCAACACCTCGGTCCCACCGAGTTGTAATGTAACACACTCGTCACACCGAGTTCCCACAACGTTTCCTTCCACTTCCTCGGTCCCACCGAGCCCTCGGTCCCACCGAGTTGTAATGTAACACACTCGTCACACCGAGTTCCCACAACGTTTCTTTCCACTTCCTCGGTCCCACCGAGCCCTCGGTCCCACCGAGTTGTAATGTAACACACTCGTTACGCCGAGTTCCCACAACGTTTCTTTCCACTTCCTCGGTCCCACCGAGGTGTAATGTAAAACATTTATACTAAGCATTTAAACCAATCAAATATTACACACCACAAACAACTAGTTCACACCACAAAGACTGTATTACATACAAACTACTATGACATGCATACAACCCCTAACGCGAGTATCCGCAACCGCAATCACAAGCCGGCCAACTTCACTCACCTTCTCCCACCTAATTACGTGTTAACAAATGTCAAAGTGACGCCTCAACCCAAAACAACGACTACTAAATTATAACATACACATTCCAGCTTTTACTCTAAAAACACAGGTCTGTTCGGGACCTGTTTAACCCCTTGTAAACTGATAAATCCAGAAATATTAATCCATAATCACAAAGTCCCATGTCTTAGGGTTCCAGGGACATATCGCACGCGCTCTAACGATTTTTCTACAATTTATTATGGATTTTACAAAACCGGTTAACTGCACAGCGAAAAACAGCACTTTTCATTACAAAACAGCGGTTTGACACTAGCTACGGTCCGAACTGGTTTTTCCGCAAAACATAAGAAACTTACTAGACTCGTAAAGGGAACTTTTGGCACTGGTTTCATCCCAATCCGACATTCCTAGCAGAAGTTATACTCGATACAAAAACAGGGACAGAAACTGCAGTTTCACATAAAATGACAAATAATGCTTAGTAACCCATTAAGCCATAGCTTAACCCAAACAGACCCGAATGAACCTTTGAGGATGCAAACAAATAGGGTATTCTAAGTGCAAGTAAAAACAAGCCCCAAACATACAATCAACAACCACAATGAGACCCCAAATTTTTTGCGTGGAAAACCCCTCAAAATCGAGAGTAAATACCACGGGACTACTAGAGCCGCTTCAAATCCACTACCACCAATATTAGAGCAATACAAAGTCTTCTCTAGATTATACTAGAGGCATACAAAACCATCATACACTTGGAAATAAGCACATCAAGATGTATGGAACCAAAATAGAGCAAGAATGGAGAAAAATCACCACAAAGTTACTGCTGGGCAGAACCCCACGAAACCATGACCTCCGGACCTCAAAACCACGATCCCACCGTCCAGAATGTTGATGTAGATGTCGTGAAGCTGCTCACCAAAAATCACGACGATCCGACCGTTCAATCTCCGGGAAACAGAAGTTTTCTGCAGCTAGGTTTTCAAAATACGAAAATATTGAGCTCCATCCCTTTTTTCTTGTTACTCACGAACACCACACCAAAAAAATGATACAAGGGTTTGGTTTGGGTTGCATGGGCCGAAACTCTCACTTTTTGGCCCCTTAACAATTTTGGTCCCTCACTACATCCTTCTCGCAAACTAACCACGTCTTGACATATTTAACTATTAGGTCCAATTCGTCTAACCCCGCTAACGGAAACCATGATAAATAAAACTTTTAAAAAAGAATTAAAACAAAGAAATTACATACCGGGATACGGGCTTTACACAAGACTCGAAGCGATTCGACTCTTTCTAGCCTATGTAGTTCACAAAGACTTCAAAGTTTTTCAAATGGATGTCAAGTCCGCATTTTTAAATAGACGGCTGAATGAAGAAGTCTATGTCGAACAACCACTAGGATTCTCAGATCCTATGCATCCAGGTTATGTCTATAAGCTAGATAAGGCACTCTATGGTCTGAAACAAGCTCCTCGTGCATGGTACGACACTATATCCTCTTTTCTCCTTATTGAAAAATTTGAGAGTGGTAAAATCGACAACACTCTATTTTTCCAGAACGTCAAAGGTCATATCATTCTTGTTCAAATATATGTTGATGACATTATATTTGGTTCTACTAACCCTTCTCTATGTACTCGTTTCACTGAAAGAATGAAATGTGAATACAAAATGAGTATGATGGATGAACTGAGTTACTTCCTTGGACTCCAAATCAAGCAAAATGATAAGGGTACGTTTATCCACTAAGGTAAGTATGATAAAGATATGCTGAAAAAATTTGATTTAACTCAGAGCTCAGCTATGAAAACCCCTATGGCATCTCCACTGACACTTAACAAAGATCCTTCAGGGAAGCTTGTTAATGCCATTTCCTACAGATGGATGATCGGCTATCTTTTTTATCTTACAGCTAGCCATCCTGATAATATGTATGCTACTTGTTTATGTGCACGATATCAATCTGAACCCAAAGAATCACATCTAATCGCTGTAAAGCGAATTTTCAGATACCTGAAGGGTACACCCAACCTAGGTATTTGGTATCCCAAAGACTCAGGGTTCGATCTAGCTGCCTATTTAGATAGTGACTTTGCAGGTTGCAAGATGGATAGAAAAAGCATCACAGGAGGCTGTCAACTCCTGGGTGGAAAGCTGGTAAGTTGGACAAGCAAGAAACAAAGTTCAGTGTCCACTTCTACCGCTGAAGCTGAGTATGTATCTGCTGGAAGTTGTTGTGCTCAGGTCTTATGGATGAGAAATCAGCTATTAGACTACGACCTTCAGCTCTCTAAAAATCCAATCTATTGCGACAGCACCAGTGCCATCGCTATAGCAAATAATCCAGTACAAAACTCAAAGACCAAACACATCAAAATCAATTATCACTTTATCAGAGATCATGTGATGAATGATGGTATAGAACTTCACTTTATCCCAACTGATTTTCAGTTAGCTGATTTATTCACCAAACCTCTTGATGAGACAAGATTCAACTTTCTCATCAGCGAGCTTGGTATACTGAATCTTGAAGATTAATTCTTCAGTGGTTACGCATTAGGTCAGTGATAAAGGAAATTTTATCTCCTTATTTATCCACCAATCTCTGAACAAATTGATTCGCTGATACCAAGGTATGTTTTTCTATTCCTATATGCTGAAGTTTACTTCAGTATGTTGTGTTTCAAAATTAAATTATTCGCTGAACCTTTTCCTTAAGTGATTTCTTTGAAATAACAATGCTCACTGATATTTTTTATCAGTGACTCTTCTTTTTAAAATCCTCTCTGATGTTTTCAAAACCTTCAGGGAAACGTTTTTGAAAGTGAAAAGATACTTTTCTATGTGACGTCATCAAACAGATAAACCCTTGCACGACTTTTTGTCTGACACGTTCGCCCATTTCGAATTCTTGTTCAATAAATTTCAAGGGACGTGTCCGTGTCATGATGAGTACCTTTTCTCGCTCATCAATTTCTCTCTCTACTCTCACTATATAAACACTTCATGTTTATATTTTTACCTTTTACGCTCTCAAACTCTCTAAAAGCAGAAAGAATTTCCTTTTGCATTTGTTCTTGGATTTGTGATAAAACTTGCTACACGAATCTTCAACCAGTACTCAAACAGGTTCAAATCTTCATATTTTTTTTTCTACTCTTAAATCTTCTTATAACTTGTTTTTGATCCAATTTCTTGTTACATTGGATCAAACCAAACGTTTTTCACACATAAGATCATCTTCTTAATGATCTTATGAACAAAACTTGAAATATAGTTTTTCTTTTAAGTATAAAATACAAATCTTAAACTTAAACATTCATACGTTTTTCCAGAATCCCTTTCCTTAAAAGGAAACTCGAAAACACTGTTTCACTAGTTTTAAACTCTTCTAAAACTAGAAAACCCACATTTTATTTTTTCTTTCCTTAAAAAGAAACTGTAAAACCCTAAAAACTTCAAAACCCTTATTTTGGACAAAAATTCCATTTTAAGAAGTTCCTTCTTTATCCTTCTATTTTTTCACTCAGAAATGGCATCCTCAAACGTTGCTACCACTGCTACCAACACTGCTTCTCCTCCAGTCATGACAATGGCTGAAAACCTGAAATGTGAGCTGAACTAGATCATCCTTGCCTCAAACAACCCGTATGCCCTGCTGGAATTCCTTAAGAAAAAGCTAAGCCCACATCTCACTAACCCTGTCAATTTCCTCAAAACATGCCCCTTAGCTACTGTTATGACCATCAACCCCCCTGCACACCACAACGTCGTGCAACAATTATGGTACATTGTCAATCGTACCACTACAATCTCCAAAAGAACTAGAAAGGAATACTCAGTGATCGTTTTCAAACCGAACTGGGTCGAGGCACCATTTCTCCTTCAGCCATCCGCTCGGCACTGGACCTTCCTGGAAGTACCAATACAAACCCCTTCATTCCTCTCATTGACCCCAACACGACAGAAGGTGAACAAGAGCTGATCGCCTTCCTTGATCTGATGAACTACTCAAGGGACAAGACCCGAACATGAAGGACGACAAAAAACTCACCAATGTCCTCAAAAATAAGATGCTCGCTGAAATCAACTTCATCTTCGCTGACATCATCAGTTGCATGACGGTCAAAACGGACTCCACTGATCAAGCTGCCAAGACTCAGGTAGCCATGGCCTACTCATTGCCGAAAGGGATAAACGTGGACTATGCCCGAATCAACTTTGAAGACCCGATGGATCAGGTTGAGAAGCATGACAGATCTTCACTCGTTCCCTACCCTAACTTTAAATGCTTATAGGGAGCAACTACCCAACGAAGGGAGATTTCGAACACTCTCAGGTTGGTCCTAAGGTGCTCGATTTCAAACCCATTCAGGGAGAGGTAAGTATTTCTACTTTCTCTATCTTCTACACCCCAATTCTTCTCCTTCTTCAGCTACCTTGTCAGCGGCACAATCCACCGTTGCTTCCCAAGCTGCAACCACCACATCCTTCAAGAAAAGGAAACAATCTACTATTCCCATTGGCATCCATACGTCCAAGAAGACCATCATGGAAAAACCTCAGCCTTCATAGTCTCAAGACTCAACGTTGGCCTCTTCACAGTCCACGCTTGATGGTTTTGTGGTTACCTCCTCCACAACTGCAACAGCCACCCCATCAACCACTCCAGAGAATCAAATCTCTGAAGCTTCTATGGAACCTACCCCAACATATTCAGCACCTCAATGCACTGAAGAGGTCTCCATCGGCGACTCCAACACTTAATCTGTTTCCCCACTCTTCTCAGCCGCTACTTCTGCTTCTCCCTTTGTATTCTCCACCTTCATTATTGCACCTACGATTCCATCACTACCACTGAAGGATACAAGCGCCGGCACTCTACAGAGCATGATCCGGTGAAATTTCACAGAACCTGTAGGATCCTGTAGGTTCCCAAATTCACTTTGTCTCATATAAACAGCATAATCAAAGGTAACTGAAGCATTATATAAAGCTATTTAAATATGAGTGATCGTGTATAAGAATATGAAGCAATGAGAGAATAATAATAACAATATTAAACAGTAAATGATAACAAGATAGTTAAATAAGCTGCTCGTATATTGTAATATTTGAATAACACCAAGAACACTTTCTTGTGTGTGTGTTCTAAAATCTCTCAGGTGACAATTCGTTCAGTGGTAGTGGAATAGAATGTGCATGTTTGCTCTCACAATTCTAGTAATAATTCTCACCAAAATCTTACAAATATGTGTTCCACAACCCTTCTATTTATAGCCTGATAAAGTGAATAACAGTGTACTATATAACCCTGGAATGACACGTGGAAAGTGTGTCTCCGTCCTTTTACGGCTGACGTGGAAAGTACGGACACGTGTCTGATACTTAGAGATTTCTACATGGCTTAACCCTCACAGAGGTCTTTATTCACCAGAGCTCTTGTGCCAGAGCTCTTATGCTCTTCTGGCGTGAACAGTTCTTCTGGTGGAACAGAATAAGTCTTCTACCAGAGCTCTGTCGAGCTCTGATGATCTTTTGCTTGTTTTTATTCTAAGTCTTTATCTTGATCTCTTGTGGTATTCTGACTTGGGATATTTTTAATACTTTTATATCGTGTATACTTGGGGCTAACAATCTCCCCCTAAGCATTGAAAATACAAATTAAGCAATTTACAGAGATAAGTAAACAAAAGACAAAGAGGAGAAAGTCATCCTCTGTGAAACTGATACTATTCTTTCAAGATGATTACAATACAATACAAAAGAACTAGTATACTAAGCATAATAGTTTCCTCCTAGAATTGTATCAAATCTTCTAATCAAATCCCTGAATTCTAACATGAGGTCTATTTGATTGATGTAAGTCTTCAGTGCATCTTCTAGACATTTTTCCCTTGAAAGATTTAGGATAATGTTTCTGAGATATTGCAACGATTCACTTGAATACTTGTGGGATTTTTCTACTCTTATTGCTTTCTTGTTGCCCTTCTGTCGGCATATGAATGTTGCTGGATTTCCAACAACAGTTCATGTTCTGTGATGAGCAAATCCCTCAAGATTCTCATTTGGAGGACCAATCGCCAGTTTCTCAAGTTCAAACTCTATGCCTAGCTGAAAGTCGACTTGCGTTCTGAGGTTAAACTTCGACCAATGCAGTTCTTGCGCCTTTGTATATGTCATTGTAGTTGACACAATATGCATGTAGAGATAGCAGGTCATAGGGGTTCAGAAGCACAAGATCATTGTCTTTGAAAGTTTCTATCTTCTTGTCTTTTGACTCCACTGTGTAGACATGATACATAATTCTGTCATAGGCAAACTTCCTCTGCTCTATCTTCAGAATTCTGTTGAATACAAAAGATGAATTGATGGCCTTGTTGAGATGTGATTTGGTTCTGATAAACCTTCGCCTTTAATCTATTAATCTGTTGGCTCTGATGGGGTTCAGGTATGGGTTTATGGGTACAACGTTTATTGGGATAATATCTCTATCAGCATAGAGATATGAGAATACATCTTCTAGTGCAGGGTTTTCTGTGTGTCGGGGTTCAGGGTTCTGCTCAGGTGGGTTTTGAGGTTGGTTTTGAGGTTGGTTTTCAGCCATCATGGTTTTAGTTCGGTTTTCTGGCTCTTCTGCAGTTTGGGTTTCTTGGACTTGGGTTTGGTTTGGGTTTGATTGATCATCTGCAGAGAATGGTTCAGTTCTCTCTGGCTCAGTCCTTGGGGTTTGGGGAGGAGTATCCAAAATAATGATCTCTGGTGGTTGAGATGTTGACGCTTCTGGTGGGGCTTTGATCATTTTGTCTTTTTGAAGATATAATTAAATTATATTATCTCTGTCTCCCCTGGTGTCATCTTTGTCTCCCCTGGTGTCATCTCTGTCTCCCTAGTGTAGTCTCTGTCTCCCTTGGTGTAGTCTCCCTTTTTGTTGGTCTGAGGGCTCTCCCTTTTGCTGGTATGAGGGCTCATCTGCAGCTTCTTTGGCGTCATCATCATCTGAAACTGCTAGAGAGGCTTTGGGAGAGTCCGGGCCAACAAACTTTCCCATCTTCTTGGATGGTCCTTCCCCTAGGATTTCCTCTACAGTTCATTTCTTTGAAGTAGTTTGTAGGATGGCATCTGTGAACATAATAACAACCTTTTTCAGAACCTCTTCTACCTCTGTCACAACAGCTCTGATTTCATCTACCTAACTCTCAAAGTTGAATTTATGACAGTCAAGAGAAGTCTGGACGTGTGTCTCTGTTGCTTGTGCTTTCTAGACGAACTTTGAAGAAACAGTCATCATCCTGCTCAACACCATTTTTCTGAAAGTTCCCATATAATCCCTGTCGATAGGTTGTCTGTCGGGGAAGGGTACGTCGGCCTCTGGTGCAGTGGCTTCTTTAATGGCAGTCTTGACGGAGTTATTAATCATTTATGTCAGAGTTCTGATGCTACTCCCTAACAGAATGATAGAGGGCACTGGCAGAGTTTTGTTGATCGATTCCTTGTGGTTCTCTGCCAATGTTTACGTTAGATCAGATATTTCTTTGTTCAGCTTCTCATCCTCCGCTGCTCTAGCCTTTTCCCAATCAATGTATTTCTAGGAAGTTTCTGCCAACTTTTTCGTTAACTCTTTCAGCTCTTCTTTCAGAGAAGCATTCTATTTTTGGATCAGCTCATCTTTTGCTGTATTGATAAGTTTATACTCATTCAAGGAGTTACTAATACTATCACATAAGCTTTTGAGCTCTGCTCTCGTGATATTATCAGTGGTGGTGGTAACATTGTCTCTAACACATGGATTCAATTCTTCGTCGAGCTCAGAGGTGCCTCCTTCAAGAGCTGTGTTGATGTTGACTCTTGGATGACTTCCACCCTGTCATTGATGTTCCTTTTCAGAGGATACATCTCCAGGTGTTCTGATCAGAGGTTTCTCTTCCTGCTCAGGTTCAGGAGAAGGAAATGTGATGTGATGGGAAGATCTGCGATCAAGACAGGTCTCCTCGCGTGAAATTAGGTCTAACAAATGTCCCTGAGTTGGACATTGACTACGCGGGATTCTGAAGATCGCAGGACTATTTTGTGTTCCATCTAAGCAAGCTACAAAGGCTTCAGCGTATGTATCTGTCCTATTGATGTCCTGGGGTGATGGGACATCATTACCAAACAAGGATTCCCCAGTTTCGTGCATACCAGAGGCATGAAGAGTTGCCTCTAGTGGATTAGGTTGGTTAGGGTTCGAGGTGTGCACCTCTGTTTCAATGTCCATTTGGCCTTGATCGCCATGAACAGATTTTGCGGTAGCACTGGGAGATGGGCTAGGAAAACGCACATGAGTGTTCTTAAGAATATCTTTTTCAAATCTCACATTTCCCTCGGCTCCTAGGGTTTCAGAAAAATCAAAGCTCTCACTCTCACTCTCAGAATCCTCTTCCTCACTACTGCCAGAGGAGGATGAAATCTCTGCTACATCTTCTACAGTTTCCCTTACTTCCTCTTCTACAGCCTTCAGAGGGGATGCTCTGTCATGTACTTCCTCCTCCACAATATTTTCAGAGGTAGACCCCACTGTGGGTGCTCTTACCTCTGGTCTGACCACTTCTTCTTCTTCTTCTTGTACCAGACTAGTGGACTATAAAGAAGGCTCATGACCTATGTATGCTGGGGATCCCACCTCAGGTTTTTGAGGTTGGGCAGCAAGTCTATAGTTTTGTATAGAAATGTGTTGGGGGTTAATGAGAGAAAGCATAGTTTGAGGGACCCTTCTAGTATGGGGGTACGTACCTGAGATTGTAGGTTTGAACTTTGACATTACCCATCCAGGAGTAGGATTTCCCTGTTGAATCAGTTGCAGAGTCGGAAATGCTTCCCTTATCATGATGCTTACGAGCCTTGGAAATCTGATGTGCTTCAGATTTCTGTGCTCCCCAACAACGCCTCCTTTCGCCAGAGTATTCGTCTTTACGTTCACTGTGTTCAGTAGTTCTTCGTATAGGATCGTGGCATAGTCAAAATGCCTGTTGAAAAAAAGACCATACATTATTTGCAGGATTTCAGTGCTAGCTTGGTCCTGGCTTCCACTTTGGCAGGTTAATGTTCGGTTGAGTGTGGAGAACATGAAATTCCACACTGGTGGCAGATGGCCTCTTTTGAAATCTCCAACTTTGGTTAAATCGGCATTGTAAACCAAAGAATTTGATGAATGCGAGAAGAACAGAGACTTTTGGGGGTTTTTCATATGCAGGAACTCCTAACTGTTGAGGAGTTTGCATTCCAAATACTCTCCTAATGGGTTTGGGACGAATACGAACAGTCCCTGCTCCTCCATCCCTTCCAATGATTCCTTTTCTTTCTGAGATGAACTGGCAAGTAGTCCACCAATGTTGGACATATAACTGTGGAAGGTCATCATCGAACTTGGTCATGGCTTGGAAAACTTCAGATTGTCGAATGAACTCGACGAACACATGGTAAATGGGTAGAAAGTTGGCTGGATTGGCATCAATTCTGTAGTTGTTGTCTACAAACTCATAGGGTGCTATCACTATTTGATCTACGGGTATGATTCTGCAGAGTTTGCTAGTTCCGCCATTGTTGCAGGTTTTGAGGTTTGAAGAACACAAAGAAGATATTTGAACAAATGAGGGAAGATTTTGCAGGTTTAAATAATCAGAAAGCGTAAGAAATGAAACGGGTAAATCGAATGGGTATTTCTACTCAGCATCATAGGCTAGGAAGATTCTGATTGCTTCTAGCCTAGCCACTGGTGCAAAGGTTTCATCATAATCAATGCCTTTTTCTTGGCAGTATCCCTTTGCAACAAACCGTGCTTTGTTTCTGATGATAACACCATCCTCATCTTTCTTATTTTTGAACACCCACTTGGTTCCAATAGGTGTTTTATCTTCTGGAAGTGGAACCAAGGACCAAACTAGGTTTCTTTCAAATTCAAGAAGCTCCTCTTGCATGGCTTCAATCCAGTTTGGGTCTTCCAGGGCTTCTGAAATCTTCTCTGGCTCAATCTTGCTTAAGAAATTCACAAAGAAAGCTTCATTAATTGTTGCAGATCTCGTCTTTACACCATCTTCAGCAGCACCTATAATCTGATGATGGGGGTGATTCTTTGTCCATGTGTTCATTGGAGCATGGACAACAGGAGGAGTCTGTGCTTCTGATGGAAAAAGACGTATGTCAGCATCAGAGCTCTAAGGATTGGCACCAGGGCTCTGAGGCACACTGCTCTGGAGAGTGTCTTCATTGCTCTGTGATGTACCAATGGGGCCCTGAGAAGGTGAGATTTCATACAAGGAATTTCTTCCAATATTGGTCACAGGGGGTCATGATGGCTCTTGTTCAGGTTCTCTTTCATCAGACCGTTGTCCCTCATTTCTCTGAATTTGACCTGTAGACAGAGAAGTAGATGGTGAAGAATTAGAGGGACCTGTTAGAGATGTACCTGTTAAGTTCTGTTCAACAGAGTTCTGAGCATGATTGCCTCTGGTGATGTCTTCAGATGAATCCTCATCATCAAAGAAGTCGTTGAATATCAAGTTGATATCCTCTTCTCTTGCCTTTGAAGAGCTAGGCTTCTCTTCAGTCTGTATCCCCTCTGGTGATTTGCTTTCAGAGGAACTTGATGATTTTTCATCAAAGGATACATTTATACTTTCTTGAATGACTCTGGTTCTTGTGTTGTAGACTCTGTAGGCCACTTGATGGAAACGGTGATCCCAGAAATCAACAAAAATTCAAGTAATTTAGAGAGATCGAGATACAAACGTCATCCTCATATTAAATTTTAATCAAGTTAGTACAAAGGGAAGACTCTCCCTTTCTCTCACAATTTAGCTCTCACATTGTGCCACACCTAACAAATGAGCCTCTAACCTTTATTTATAGAGACACTCACACAAGACATAAACAAAACTTTCACATAATTAGGACATTTTCGGTCCTAACATTCTCCCCCTAAAGTTTTGTAAAGCAAAATCATTAATCTTCAAAAGCTTTTCTTCGAATGAAGTCTAGGCTCCCCCTTGAAAGAATCTCTTACTCTTCTAATTTTCAACCCGAAAAATCGGATTCGATGTACGTTATAACCTCGACTGGATGCACGAGCACATCTTCAAAAAGTAGAAACTCAAGCTCGTTCTGATAAGCTCACAAGAAAGATAATGTTAATCTATAACAGGATCTAATCAAGTATTCTAGAGAGAGAAATATAGATCGTATAGAGAGAAAAACATCAATACGCCATCTCTGATTAGAACAACTAGTTACAAAAGAGTTCAACAAGGGCATTTATACCCTTGACTTACAAAAGTCAACTAAAAGCCTAAAGCTTAACATAAATAACCTTGATTACAATTAAAATGACATTAACAATCTCCCCCTTTGTAATCAAGGGTGCTCGAATCTTCGATGAAGTCTATTCTTTCCAATTAAGATCTCCAAGCGTCTTAAAGTATTTCTGAAGTTGAGTCTCGAATCGATTGTCTCCAAAGCTCGTCTCAGAAGTCTTATCTCTGGATTATCAATTTGGTAGGAATTCTTTCTAGATTGAAGAAAATATCTCACTGCTTCATTCAGTCTTTGCTCCAGTTGATATCTTATCACCTTTAACGTGCCATTTGAGAATCTTCCAATTTCATCAAACCTGAGGAAGCATCTTCGAGAAGTTTGATTCCTGTAGACAACCCCATAAGGATTCTCCAAAACTGTGCAAAGTGGATATAAAACTTTGTGCTTCCTTCATATTTTCATTTCCATTCTTCATTCTGACAATTAGGCTTTGTGAGCATCGTATTCTATATAAGTCTAGATTTACACAATTTTGCGCATATATCAAAATTTCATTCATGTTTTGCTGACCTTTCGATTTATTGCAGAAGTGAAAGTTGAAACAAGTCTAACTCAGATATAACAAAAAACTTGTAGAATCACCCTTGACACACATTTTATTCATTGAATGAAAATTGAAAGAATTTTCACTTCATTGAATTAAATTTGTGAGGATTCAAGCTTTCAAATTCAACATGCCGAGTTTTGATAAAAGGAAAGTGAAACGCTTTTCATCCAATGCCTTGGTGAAAATATCGGCAAGTTGATAGTCAGCAGGTACAAAATATAATTCAATAGTACCTTTTTCCACATGATCTTTTATGAAGTGATATCGCATGTCGATGTGCTTTGTTTTAGTATGCTGAACAGGATTCACTAAGATGGCTATTGCAGATTTGATGTCACAATAGATTGGAATTGTTTTATACAGCAACCCATAATCTTGCATGTAACAACCCGGTTTCCCAAACATACAACAAATAACATAACATGCATACATATCATTGATTTACAACAAAAGTTACATAACAAACCAAGTACGGTCCCTTCGGTCTCATAAATTACAAAATATATATAAAAGCCTCCTAATCAACATCCATCAAAAGCTTCCTACACTTCATCCTCTCCTGCCGATCCTTAACCTGGAAAACATATTTTTGAAAACAAAATGGGGGTTAGACCAAACGGGTCTAGTGAGTTAATCCCGGTCCTTTCCAAAAATCATTATAAAACCTTTCCTGTAAATCATTTGTATCAAAATAATTTAGATAAACCTTTGGTAACCCTTTCGTAAAATATAAACATGTTGGTCCCATTTTTGAGCAACAATAGAAGAAATATAAAGTCCATATTTAAATATAGAGATAAGATATACATGAAGAACAATCATAAAGAAACTTATCTCATATTCATTGATGATTAAATATGGAGAGGAGAAATGTTGAAGAACACCATACTAAACATGAAACGACTCTTATAAGAAACTAGTCTATGTGTGTTTTTGTGTGCTTTCCATATCTCTCACTCCTTGAAATAAGACTATGGACACCTCTTATATAGGGCCATTTACACATTAGATATTTAAGATATCTAAAATCTAGACAATATCTAAAATATCTATATAAAATATTTAAGTAAATATCTATAAGAAAATATCTAAAACATTAAAATATCTTTATAAAACATTCATTTAATTAGGAGCTAATTAAAGCTAACAATCTCCCCATAATGTTTTATAAAGAAAGTATCATCTTGTAGTCTCCCCTTTGCTTTCTTTAGAACCTTTGATGTTCCGTTCTTCAAGTCTTCAAAGCATCATGTGCTCCCCCTCAAATGTAGGCTCATCCACCGAGCTTTAAACGTGAATAACAGAGGATGGAGTGACATTTAAAATGTGACAAATGTAGCTTGACACCATGAAGAACCGTTGAGTGAACACCGTTCTTGAAAGCGGAAAGAGCATGAGTGAAATGAGAT
Source organism: Saussurea involucrata (assembly GCA_033807775.1). NCBI lineage: Eukaryota > Viridiplantae > Streptophyta > Magnoliopsida > Asterales > Asteraceae > Saussurea > Saussurea involucrata. The sequence continues at coordinate 94,265,696 of CM066314.1, forward strand.
GTTTTCGGTGCAGCAAGAGTCCATTGACTTTGACACCGATTCTGACCATTAAGCACACTGATTCAGACCAAAATGAAAACATGAAAAAGTTTCACCCGTGTCTTAGGAATTCAACGCAACTGCACTCATGCGAATCGGAGCACCGAGTAGGAAGTTATGCGCGTGTTTCTGAAACAGTGCAAAGCTGACAGCAAGTAAACAAAAATCAGGCTCTGAGGGTGAGTCGCAGAGGTTCAGTCCACAGAGGCTCTGTCGGGTTTCACAGAGGCTCTGTGGTGAACAGTACCACAGAGGTTGGTCGCGTGCGGCAGAGGTTTGGTCGCCGCTCGGCAGAAGCTTAACAGAAGTGTTACACTTAATCTGACACTGATTTAGACCATTTTACCTCTGGAGTTTGCAAAAACTCAAAACACAAACAACTTTCATTAGTTTGTTATCTGTTCAGATCGTCTTGAATCACCTCTTTTCGAGCTCGTACGACAAAGATATGGTTGATTTACCACAATCGCGCAGATCTGTCCATCAGCTTTCCATCAACACACTGTTGTCTACTTCAACGATGCATATGATCCTTATAAATTTCGAATCTCTGAATTCTCAAAAGACGAAAGCTGTTCATCAATGTGTTTTGAATCTAGGGCCTTTTGAATCGCATCAATCGGTGTTTTTATGAGTGAGATATGATCAGTTTAATACAGCAGCGCAAATCTGTCATTAAATCTGATTTGATGTAAAAGATAAGACGATCTTCATATAATTTTTAAAACCGTGAGTGCAAATAATTCGATCTCTAATTGATCAAGTCAGAAACCTAATTAGAAGAACTCAAAGTTTTTTAAAAAAACGTTTCAGATCAGACTTTGAACATGTAACAAAACATCAAATCTTTCTCAAACAACTTTCTCAAGACCCAAATGATTTTGTTATCCATATATAAATGTTTATGAGCAGCGGAAGACAAACAAAACCTGGATCAAAGATAGTCCAATCTTGAAAATAAAGGTCAGATCAAACAAAGATCAACAACCTTACTACCAAGATGCAAAAAGAATTGCTATGGACTTAAGCACACACAAGGATGAGATCATAGATCAACCATCTACTTAGTGCTTATCAAATAAAACCAATGAATGAGAAAGAATCAAAACACACACATGAAGTATATCATAAACTAAACCATCTAAAACTTCCATTGTTGCATAGATGATCGATTTTGAAGAAAAGTTTCTTCAATCGGCTCTGATACCAATTGTTGGTCCCATTTTTGAGCAACAATAGAAGAAATATAAAGTCCATATTTAAATATAGAGATAAGATATACATGAAGAACAATCATAAAGAAACTTATCTCATATTCATTGATGATTAAATATGGAGAGGAGAAATGTTGAAGAACACCACACTAAACATGAAACGACTCTCATAAGAAACTAGTCTATGTGTGTTTTTGTGTGCTTTCCATATCTCTCACTCCTTGAAATAAGACTATGGACACCTCTTATATAGGGCCATTTACACATTAGATATTTAAGATATCTAAAATCTAAACAATATCTAAAATATCTATATAAAATATTTAAGTAAATATCTAAAACATTAAAATATCTTTATAAAACATTCATTTAATTAGGAGCTAATTAAAGCTAACAAAACATACCACACGTATTTAAATACCAATCAAGACTCATGCATTGTGCTCGACTCCTCATCCTCTTTCTCATTCTCATTCCCATGGCCATATTAGTTGGTAGCAAGCCAACTAATTATCGTCACTGTACCAAAATACAGTCGACTCCGCTGCAATCACATACAGCCCCATTGCAATTTCCTACAGCTCCACTGCAATTCCATACAGCTCCGTTGCATTTCCTTACAACTCCGCCGACTAATAATTCGGCTAATCATATACTCGTGTAGTGCATTAATCATATAAATACAATATATATCTCAATATACCATATTGTCATTTATATACACATAATCATATTCCTACCACATAACCATCTCATTTATATATATACACATATATATGTATCCCAGTTAAAAAATGTTCAAAAACTTGGTTTTTGAGTGTTGCACAGGATTGGCAGAGATAGCAATGGCACTCTTGGAATCACAGAAGATAGGTATTTTGAATAGGATGTGGCCGTAGTCTTTTAGTTGAGTCTTCATCCATAGAACCTGAGAACAACAGCTAGCAGCAGCAACGTATTCAGCTTCTGCAGTGGATGTTGAGACACAATTTTGCTTTTTGGAGGTCCAACTGACTAGTTTACCACCTAGGAATTGACAACTCCCAGAGGTACTCTTTCTGTCGAGCATGCATCCTCCATAGTCTGAATCTGTATAAGGTTTAAGACTAAAACCAGAGTTATGTGGATACCAGAGACCGATATTTTTGGTCCCCTTTAGATATCTAAAGATTCTTTTCACATCATCATAGTGTGATTTCTTTGGATTAGCTTGATAACGTGCACAAAGACACGTGGCATGCATAATGTCAGGTCTGCTTGCAGTTAAGTATAACAGAGATCCAATCATGCCTCTGTAGAGAGTGCATTCTACAGAGATGCCATCTGGATCTAAGGATAACTTATTTCCAGTGGCCATTGGAGTTTTCATTGCAGAGGTATCAGAGAGGCTATACTTGAAAAAAATGTCAAAGACATGTTTGGCCTGATTTATAAAAACTCCCTCTGATGTTTGTTTGACTTGGAGTCCGAGGAAGAATGTTAGTTCTCCCATCATACTCATTTCAAACTCACTCTGCATGAGTTTTTCAAAACTTTTGCACTCTTCTGTGTTAGAAGACCCAAAAATTATGTCGTCCACATAGATTTGTACAAGCATTATTTCAATGTTTTTACGTTTATAGAATAAGGTAGTATCTGTTGTACTTCTGTTGTAGCCATTTACTAGAAGAAAGGTAGAAATTCGTTCGTACCATGCTCTTGGAGCCTGTTTCAGTCCGTACAGAGCCTTTTCAAGGTAGTATACATGCCTTGGGAACTTTGAGGTTTCAAACCCTGGTGGCTGAGAAAAGCTGATTTTACGTCCATATGATAAACTTTAAATCCTCTGTGGGCTGCGAAGGCTAAGAATATTCTTATTGCTTCGAGCCGTGCGACAGGGGCAAAAGTCTCAACGTAGTCTATGCCTTCCTCTTGTCTATATCCCTTGGCCACCAATCGGGCTTTGTTTCTGATGACCACTCCATCTTCATCCTTCTTATTTCTGTAGACCCACATAGTCCCAATGGCCTGTTTCCCTCGTGGCAGAGGTACTAAAGTCCATACTCTGTTACGCTCAAACTGCAGAAGTTCTTCTTGCATGGCGTCTACCCAGTTTGGGTCATCTAGTGCTTCAGAAATCTTCTTTGGTTCTATCACACTAATAAAATTTGTAAAGAAACAAAAATTAGCAGTGGCAGACCTGGTTTTTACTGAGTCAGAAGGTTCTCCGATTATTTGGCTTGGAGGATGGCTTTTTGTCCACTGAGTGGTGCGAGGAAGATGGTCATCAATGTCATCGAACCTTTCTTCAGAAGCTTCTTGTGGATCTTCTTCTTGTATAGCCTTTGTCGTTCTTCTTACCTTGGTAGAAGATTCTACCATTTGTGGAATGATTGGTATGAGTGGTGTTGGAGTTTGTTCTTCTGAGGACGTATAGTCTTGGTCCTCAATTACCTCTGTAATTGGTTCTTCTGTGGATTGTGGAGTTTGTTTTTCTGCAGCTTATGTGGCTGTTTTTCTTGATGTTTCATCTCCTGCATTTTCTTCTTCGGCATTTGCATCTGTAGTGTTTATAGAAGAAGATGAAGCATTATTTGGACCAGTTAGAGTCATACCTGTAGGATTTTGTCCAACAGAAGATGGTTCTTTAGAAACTATGATGGTTCCAACAGAAGGATCAATGTCATCGTGGAACATCTCTAAAAATAGAAGATTCAAGTGTTCTTTTGTTTGCGAGATGCCAGAGGTTTCTCTTTTAAGTTCGAGTTCTGAACGGATTTGCTCAGAAGTCATGTGGAAAGAATCATCAAAAGAAACATTGATACTTTCTATGATTTTGCGAGATCTTGTAAGGTATACTCTGTAGGCTTTGGAAGTGGCAGAGTATCCAATGAATTTTCCTTCGTCAGCTTTTACTTCAAACTTTACTCTTGAATCTCTGTCGTTTAAAACAAATCATTTACATCCAAACACATGGAAAAACTTGATGTTTGGCCGCCTTTTGTTGATCAGTTTGTAAGGAGTCTTGATGTGTCTTTTCACAATGGTTGACCGATTCTGTGTGTAACAAGCGGTAGAAATTGCTTCTGCCCAAAAGTTCATCGGTAATCCGTATGCTGATAGCATAGTTCTTGCGGCCTCCACGAGCGTTCGATTCTTCCTTAGATTAATCAAGATGATTGGAACATCCGATTTCTTTAGAACAAATTCAACCCATGTGAAGCGCGAATACTCATCAATTAAGACAAGTATATATTTCTTGCCACCTAGGCTCTGTATGGCAATAGGACCGCAGAGGTCGACATGAAGCATGTACAGAGGCCTAGTGCATGACACATCTGTTTTGCCTCTGTGGGAAGCTCGTCTGAGTTTTCCCATCTCACAGGCAGAACACAGGTGATCCTTATTAAATTTAACATTAGGCAAACCTTTAACTAGATCAAGTTTGACCAGTTTATCCAAGGTGTGAAAGTTCAAGTGACAGAACCTGTTATGCCATAACCAGGCTTCTTTACTTTCGCAAGCTACAAGGCAAACTTTGTCCTTGGTTGTTGAACAAAAGTTCATCAGATACAGATCACCTTTTCTTTCGGCTCGCAGAAGTTCCATTCCTGTGTCTTCACTTTGCAGAGAGCAGAAAGTCATTTTGAACAAGACATCAAATCCTGTATCACAGAGTTGACTTACACTGAGTAGGTTGTGTTTAAGGCCATTCACATATGCAACTTTGTATACAAAGACGTTTTCCTTTTGTATGACTCCATAGCCTTTGATGTGTCCCTTCTTGTTGTCTCCAAAAGTTACAGATACACCATCGTGTGTTTCTTTGTACGTGGATAGTAAACTTCTGTCGCCAGTCATGTGCCTTGAGCATCCGGAGTCAAGATACCAAATTGGCACATACCGCTTCCATATGGGTCCAATATTGTTAGAATTTTTCAAGTTTGCCTTAGCATTCTTGAAATACATTTTATCTTTTGTAGAAAGATCAGATTGTATCTCTCTAGGTTTTGACTTTGGAGTTTGAATTTTAGTGGAGAGTAAGCAATCTGGACTTGAGAAGTGATTTTTTAATCTGAACATAAGATCAAAACAATGACAGTATTTAATATGAGACGTGATTTGTTTGAACTTTTCATTGAATTCATTAAACTGAGTCACAGAGGCATTACATTCGTTCTTAACATTAGATTTCCTATTACAAGAAGATCTATGAATACTAGAATGTTTTTTGCAAAAATCTTGTTTAGGTCCTGCCTTCTGTGAGTCTCTTCTGTGGTGAACGTCTGTCTTCACTGTCACAGAGGAAAGATATTTGTTAGCTTCAGGCCTTAAAGGTTTTGAAAATTTTGAGCTTTTAGGATTTTCATAGGCCTTTTTCAAATTATCAAGCTCTGTAGAAGTTTTGACTTGTATACACATTTTTAGAAATCTGGACAGATAGGTATCTCTGTGATTTTCTCTTTTGGAGAAATTGTTCTGTTAAGAACATCAGAGGAGAATTTAACATCCTCTGTGTCACAGTGAATTATCCATGATTTAGAATCAGTCTCTGAGTCGTCAGAGGATGAATCGTCCTCATATACAGAGGTTGAGTCATTTCTTTCGACAGAGGCTGGATTTTCTGAGCATGTATCGTACGAGTTTTCTTCCTCTGTAGAAAAACTTTCATAGATGGCAGAGGTTTCAGATGAGATCTCTTCAGCGAGAATTTGATCTATAGAAGATGTACAGAGATTTTCTAAAGCATTTGATTTCAAAACTTCCAAAATTTCTTTTTCAATTGATCTTTTAAGATTTTCTTCTGAAAAAATGGGTTTAAACTCAGGAGCTTTTGCAGATAATTTCTTTTTGACATCTATCATACAGACAAAAGCAACCTGTGTTTGAGTCTCTGGTTTACCAAACTTAAAGATACCAATCTGATCTTGTGTTTTCAGATATTTCTTTGGTTTGATTCCTCTATTGACAGAGGTTGAAGATGATGAATCTGTGTTTTCAAACCACACATTGATCATCTTCGTATGTTTCCTCAAGTGAGGTTCTTCAGAGATTTTAACCCTTTTACTTACAGAGAGTAAGTTTGGAAAAATTGGTTTATTTGTTTTTCCTATCACAAACAGAGAAGATAGAGGCTTAAGTCTTTTGCCTTCAACACCTAGAGTAATATCATCGTACCCTATACCTCGTCTTCCTATTTGCGAGTTTACTTTCTCATACACCTTCTGTGCATCTTTATAGTTTTTAAGTAAAACCTCTCTTCTGAGTAGATCTTGCCAAAGTACATCTCTCTCTTTTTGAAAGTATTCTTTGAGAGCTCTTATGTCAGTTGTTTCACTCCTAGAAACTGAAAGCTCTTTAGTTTTGACTTTTAAAGAAGAGGTTAATTCAGAAATTTACCTTTTTAAAGGATCTACATTTTTGCTCCAATATTTTTCTACTCTTTCCTTTTCTTCAAAAATTTTGGCTTTTTCTTGAGTGAGAAGCCTTACTTCTCTCTCATTAAAGGTGAGTCTTTTCTGAATACTTTCATTTATCTCTTTGAGTTCAATCAGTTCAATGTTAAGTCTAACTGAATCATTTTCTACATATTTAATACAATATGTAGAGTTTGAAATGGATACCTCATTGTTAGTGCCCGAGTCGACTTCTGCCATGCCACAGAACAGGGCATTGGTGGTGAATTCATCATCAGAGGTAGAGTCTGACTCGAAGTCCTCCTTATTTGCTTCAGAATGCCCTTTGTTTGCCATTAGGGATTTTTGTGCATAATATTCAGCCTTCTTTTTGTAAAAAGCTGAGTCCTTCTATGGGCGACTTTGGCTACTTCTGCAATCTTTTGCGAAATGGCCTGGCTTGCCGCAGTTGAAGCAACCTTGGGAGGTGTTTCCAGTTCGATCGTCGGACTTCAGTTGGTCTCCACCTTTCTCTGTTCGGCATTCGTTTGCATAATGACCAGGCTTACCACATTTGTAGCATTCTTGTGTGTGGCCTACCTTGTCATCTGACCTCTGTCGGTCATTTCCTATGTAGATTCTGTCGCTCGACCTCTGTCGGTCACTTCTGTAGTCTGACCTCTGTCGGTCACTTGATTCTTCTCTTCTTTCATCATCTCTTCCATCTCTCTGGTTGTCTCTGCTATATATGTCATTTCCAAAATTTCTTTGGTTACCTCTGAACTCTCTTGTCAATAGAGCCAATGATTTAGCTAATGACGCAAGAGTTATTTCTTCCTCTATCAGCTCGTTTTCTTCGCTATCAACCATCACTATCTTCTTCTTCTCCTTCTTCTTCTCCTCTGTTGCTCTCTCATTTCTCGGTCTCTCTATAGCCTCTGTTGATTTACTAACCAATGCGTATGGTGCAATGGCTATTGTTTTAGCCTGTGCTATTTGAGGCTCTTGTGCAGCTAGTGTTCCATAGAGATCAGAGAGTGTCCATGAGTCTAGATCTTGGTTTGTTTGTAAAGACATAGACAGTTGAAGCCACTCATCATTTAGACTCTTTAGAAACATGACGTTATTTTCTTCCGAGGTTCTGTGAATGCCAGACTTTCTACATTTGTTTATGAGAGAGTTGAACCTATCGTACGTTGTTTGCAGAGATTCTGTTGCAGAGGCTCTGAAAGCATGATACTCATTTATGTACTGTGCCCTTCGGTTCTTCTGTGTTTTAGCACCCCCTTCCAACTGTCTTTCTAATTCTTTCCAAAGATCGTGCGCAGTTTCGCCTGCATCTAAGGATTGAAAAAGCTCGTTGGGGATAGCCATTATCAGGATTCTTTTTGTTTTCTGTGCAACTTCATCTTCTGCCTTATCTTCATTTGACCATTCTTCTTTTGTCTTTGGTTTTTGATGTTCAGGGATTTCTGGAGATTCAGCAGTAGCTGGTACTCGTGGTACTGCTATCATGGGAACAGGAGGAAGGTTGTAAAGATATTGTACTAGATTTTTTTCAGTACCCTCAAAGAAATTAACCATTCTTATCTTCCATTGAGGATACTCATCTCGTAGGAGAGTAGGAGGCTTGGTGAGTGAACCAGCAGTAAAAAAGTTATTTGTATTTGTCATTGTTAAGGTTCTGAAAAGATAGTATGATTAAAAAGTATGAGTCTGAAGATCTGGAAAGTTTTCTGGGTTTGAACAATTCCCATAGTACACTTTAATGGATTTTTAACCTTGAGATGAAGAAAAAAAAATGATTTCTATCACTAATCTTGTAAAAACGAGGATCACTTGATATTGAAAATCAAGCTTTGCTCTGATACCAATTGTTGGTTCCCGTTTTGTTTAAACAAGATTATCAGATCTATTAGTTCAAGTTTGAGTTTGATGCGGAAGTGTATTTGAAGAACTAACAGATATGTTTGATAGATTTACAACACAATATAAATAAACAGTGAACAGGAAATAATATCTCAAAGTTTACTGAATATATGTATTAAGAACAAATTCAAGAATAGTGAGCTAGCTTTCTTTAGAAGCTTATCAGATCTATTAACAGATATGTTTGAACATAAGGATAATATCTAACCTTATTTACCATTTAAACCCCACATTTCTCATTAATGACCACAATACCTTTTTAACTTACTAATTAATCCAAACACCCCTAAACTTATATATATTTACCCAAACATACCCTAAACATCTAACTTTAAAGTTAACTTTATTTAACGGAAATGAGATTTTAACTAACGAACTTATCCGGGGTATTACATTATCTCCCCCTTAAAAGAATTCCGTCCCGGAATTCGGTTAAGCAATAAACGAGGGTAACTACTATCATGTCCTATCCAATGGTCCTTCACTCTGATCATTACATTCGACTACTTTCTCCCACTCTCTTCTCAACATAAAACACGTTTTCTCCAAGGATAGCACACTAGAAGGTACTCACTCTTAACGGATCCTATGAGCTAGCTTTCTTTCACCTCCAAATCAATCGCACGTACCCAATTTCAACAACTACTATACTTTACTAACAATTTCACCATACATCATATCAGGAACTTAATCGAGTCAATCTGAAATCACACTCAATGCTCGAAACAACTACACATTTTCCATTTCTAAAACGGTAATACTACATTCTTTAGCTAACCATCTACTGCCACTCCGTTCTCTTATTATTGAATAACACTACTACACACCGCCTAGACATCCATACCTCTCCCCACATACTTTTGGCACCTCTACACAACATACAAACAAAATTCCGAGCAGAGGTTTCCACTTATACTCACCACATATCATCACAAATCCACCACTTAATCTCACGAAATTCATTACTTCTACACCTCGCACATTCACTAATTATAAACTGCCACCATCTTATCCACATCACCCCATACATTTAAACAATACCTTTCTTGATAGCGTCAACAATCACATTAAGTATAATCTTCACAACATACTAAACCGTCGCCTTCATGACAAGGTCAAGACTTCACACATTACCGTTACTCTCTACACATAATCGTCACGTTCTACATACTGCTATTATTCTTTACACTCAAGCCATCACACTCCATACACTAACAAATTAAAACAACAATAATTAAACACACCCTTCTATATCTCTAACACAATTATCAAATATTTTTCTAACATAAATAATAAAATTAAAAACACACAAAAAAAATCGGTTTGCACCGAAGTCAGATAACACCTTAGCACGTATAGAGTTTATATAAATATACCTGTCTTCATATCTATCCATACGTCGAGTCCGATCTGCCACTCTGTTGATTTTTATAGAGTTAATATACACATAAGCACATACCCCATATAATAAGGTATTCCAGTCCAAACATGCACCTGTAAGATCACAATTACACTGGCCAGGTGTAATATGAAATTACCTTACATGATGTTCCTTCTACCTTTTATACTTAGCATCCCAAGGTTCTAATATATCAAGGACATCCTACTTCACATGCAGTTTAAGTCTAGGTACGGGTACAAATACCTAAATCCCTTAAACTAGGGCTCTGATACCATTTGTAACAACCCGGTTTCCCAAACATACAACAAATAACATAACATGAATACATATCATTGATTTACAACAAAAGTTACATAACAAACCAAGTACGGTCCCTTCGGTCTCATAAATTACAAAATATATATAAAAGCCTCCTAATCAAGATCCATCAAAAGCTTCCTACACTTCATCCTCTCCTGCTGATCCTTAACCTGGAAAATATATTTTTGAAAACAAAATGGGGGTTAGACCAAACGGGTCTACTGAGTTAATCCCGGTCCTTTCCAAAAATCATTATAAAACCTTTCCTGTAAATCCTTTGTATCAAAATAATTTAGATAAACCTTTGGTAACCCTTTCGTAAAATATAAACATACCACACGTATTTAAATACCAATCAAGACTCATGCATTGTGCTCGACTCCTCATCCTCTTTCTCATTCTCATTCCCATGGCCATATTAGTTGGTAGCAAGCCAACTAATTATCGTCACTGTACCAAAATACAGTCGACTCCGCTGCAATCACATACAGCCCCACTGCAATTTCCTACAGCTCCACTGCAAATCCATACAGCTCCGTTGCATTTCCTTACAACTCCGCCGACTAATAATTCGGCTAATCATATACTCGTGTAGTGCATTAATCATATAAATACAATATATATCTCAATATACCATATTGTCATTTATATACACATAATCATATTCCTACCACATAACCATCTCATTTATATATATACACATATATATGTATCCCAGTTCAAAAACGTTTTAAAGCAAAACTCACCTCGATCGCTTATCCATAAACACTTCCAAGCTTTTCTCCAAAAGATTCAGTCTTTCAATCCAAATCCACAGAATCTGAAACAGATTAAATACAAATATCCCCTTACCATTTGAACACGTGAACTCTAGATAAATCTACCTAACTCTCGCCATCAAAACAACCAAACAGCTATAGTTTCCGGACAGCCCAAAGCCACCCGGACAACCCAACTTTTCCGGACAGCATAAAGAATCCGGACAACACAATTTATCCGGACAACACAAGGAATCCGGACACCACAGACTAATCCGGACAACAAAGGAATCCGGATGCCATCCGGTCTCTAAATCATCCGGAAACCATCAATCAAATCGTCCGGACTCTTTCAACAACTTACCCGGACACCACCCAAGAATCTACCCGGATACCTTCATATCATCCGGACACCTCTGTCGGTTTGGTACTTTTTACCCAGAAAATCGACTGAATTAACCCCAGATGTGTATTTAACTATTCTAATCCGATAGAAACCTTCTAAAAGCAATTACAAACACAAAATACAAAGGAACATACCTTAATTTCTCTTCCAAGTACTCCAAATTGAGTCTCTTAGCCACAACCTTTCTTTCTTCGTCTTGCTCTCTCTTTCTCTCAACACACACACATAACACCTACTGATTTTCTGCTTTGTGAATATCTGGAAGTCCATAAGGATAATATCTAACCTTATTTACCATTTAAACCCCACATTTGTCACTAATGACCACAATACCTTTTTAACTTACTAATTAATCCAAACACCCCTAAACTTATATATATTTACCCAAACATACCCTAAACATCTAACTTCAAAGTTAACTTTATTTAATGGAAAGGAGATTTTAACTAACGAACTTATCCGGGGTATTACATTGCAACTGTGTCTTCATCCATAACACTTGAGAACAGCAACTTGCTGCGGCGACATACTCTGCTTCAGCAGTTGAAATAGACACACAGTTTTGTTTCTTTGAAGCCCAACTTATTAGCCGATCTCCCAGAAATTGTACATAACCAGAAGTACTTTTCCGATCCAGTTGACTACCTCCATAATCAGCATCAGAATAAGCACACTGCTTGTAATCCGAACCCTTTGGATACCACAATCCTAAGTGAGGGGTTCCTTTCGATATCTGAAAATGCGTTTGACTGCCTGGAATCTGGCGCACAAATATGTGGAAAACATTATGTCTGGCCGACTAGCTGTGAGATACATTAGTGATCCGATCATGCCTCAATAGGTTCTGACATCAAAGTCCTTTCCATATGGATCCAGACCAATTTGCGTACCATGAGCTATTGGAGTGCCTATGGTAGTACATTTATCCATTTTGAATTTCTTCAAAATATCAAAAACGTACTTTGACTGATTGATGAAGATTCCATCAGGCAACTGCTTCACTTGAAGTCCGAGGAAAAAATTGATTTCCCCATCATGCTCATCTTAAACCTGGAAGCCATAAGATCAGAAACCCAAGTACATAAAGAGTTGTTAGTCGCACCAAAAATAATATCATCTACATAAATTTGAACTAAGCTATATATCTTGTTCTTCACGTCGGATGAAAAGAGTTGTGTCAATGGCTCCCTTAACGAATCCGGATTTGAGCAGAAAGGTTGACAATTCATCGTACCATGCACGCGGTGCTTGTTTCAAACCATATAAAGCTTTATCGAGACGAAACACGTAATCAGGTTTAGCTTTGTTAACAAACCCTTCTGGTTGAGATACACAAACTTCTTCCTTTAGTACCCCATTCAGAAAAGCTGTCTTCACATCCATCTGATATACAGTAAAGTCGCGAAAAGCTGTAAAGGCGAGAAACATTCTGATGGCTTCAAATCTTGCTACCCGTGCGTACGTTTCATCATAATCTATTCCTTCTTGCTGTCGATAACCCTTCGCCACTAAACGAGCTTTGTTTCTCATAATTATTCCATCCTTGTCCTTTTTGTTCTTGAAAATCCACTTAGTGCCGATTACGCTTTTTCCTGGAGGCCTAGGCACTAATCTCCACACCTTCAATGCTTCGAATTCATTCAATTCCTATAGCATTGCAATAACCCAGAGTGGATCATTCAAAGCTTCAGAAACCTTGGTTGGTTCAATGTTGCTTAAGAAGCAAGCAAATAAGCATTCATTCGGTGTTGCAGACTTGGATCTCGTGCTGACATTAGCGGACGGATCACCAATGATTTGATGAATCGGATGTGCTTTTGTCCACTTGGTTGTATGAGGAAGTGGATCAACTGTTTCTTGAATCATTTCAAGTACTTGAGGAGGAGGTTCTGGTATATCAGATTCGCTAGAAGACACAGGTATCACTTCAGGAATCGGAGGAGATATCTCAACAACATCTTCTGATTCAGATTGATGAACTGGTTGTTGAATGACACCCGGATCCACTGTTTCTCTTTCATTAGATTGAACATCTCCGGTCGTTTCAAGAATTTGTGATGAATTTGTTTCTTCAGTCACATGAGGCACTTCTAAATCCCAAGCTACTTCTTGTATCACAGGTTCAGATGTATCATGAACTACATCGTTATCAGAGTTTTGTGCAGCGGAATTTGAGGTAGATGCGTTCGTATTTACCTGATTAGGCACAATAGGTAGAACACTGGTGTTAGTAGAAGGTAAGTCATTGTAGAAATGTTCAAATAAAAAATCAAGATCAGTAAGAGTATTAGGAGACAGATTAGGATCCTGATTTGTCGGTTGTAAAACAGGTTCTGAACTGATTTGTCCAGAAGCTAACACTCGTGACATAGCGGGAGCGGAACCTGTGTTTCTCGAAACCATTTCTTTAGATTCATCAAATTTGACATTGACGCTCTCCACCACCTTTTTAGTTGAAGTCAAATATACTCTATAAGCTGCTGAAGAAAGAGCATAACCAAGGAAGATTCCCTCATCTGCTTTCGGACTAAATTTATTCAGATTTTCTCGATCGTTTAGCACAAAACATTTACACCCAAAAGCTCGGAAATATGAAACATTTGGTTTGATACCATTCATAAGCTCATACGGTGTCTTGTTGAATCTCCGATGAATGATTGATCTGTTTTGTGTGTGACATGCCGTAGAAACTGCTTCGGCCCAATGAGATAGAGGAAGACCTGAGTATGCGAGCATAGTGCGAGCCGCTTCAACCAAAGTTCGATTGCGTCGCTCCACCATTCCGTTTTGTTCAGGTGTTCTTGCGGCAGAAAATTGTTGAGTGATCCCATTTGCTTCATAGAACGCTTGTAAAGTGTTGTTTTTGAATTCCGTTCCATTGTCGGATCTGACAACCTTCACTGCCTTTTGTTTGTTAGTCTGAACAGTCTTAATGAGATTGATGAGTTGGTCGGAAGTTTCATCCTTTGATTTGTGGAACTTTACCCAAGTATAACGTGAATAATCATCAACAATCACTAGGACGTACCTCTTCTTTCCAATACTTCTTGTTTTCATCGGCCCACACAAATCTACATGCAAGAGATCCAGAATATCTTTTGTACAAAATTCAGCTTTTGGTTTATTAGGAGCTTTCTTCATTTTTCCCTTCTCACAGTCATGACAGAGATGATCTTTCTCGAATCTGAGTGACGGGAGTGTGGATCCCAGATATATATGCAATCAAAGATTAATCAACACAAACAGTAATAACATGCCATAAATCTCACTTGTATTGAAGAACGATTGAATGAAGAACAATGGCAGACTGTGTAGCCGTGTACAAAGGTTTAGCAAAAGTATAATGATCATTAACCCTAAACAAGGTTAACCACAAACTTCTTATACCTACAAGGTATTTACAAGATATGACAATTCTAGTCCCTGAACTTCTAATTCCACAAATAATAAGACCTAACAATCTCCCCCTTGGAATTGAAGTTCGCGTTCATGCCAGTCTGGAACATAGCGCTTTCGGATTGCAAAGAGCACTTCAAAGTATCTGATGCAGCTTCTGAATTTAAGCCGGTCTTCTATGGCTTTGAGAAGATCTTTGGCGAGGTACTCACGATGATTGACATATTGCTCTGGAGGAGCATTCCTGACTTCTTCTTCAATTATCTTCTTCAGCTCAGATTGGATTTTCATCAAAGTTCCCTCGCTAAATTTATGCACTTCACTTCTTCCGATGAACCATTTCTCCCCTTTTCCGTTCAAATACACGAACCCTGTTTCTGGTTTAGATAGTAAAGAGCGTACATGTGCGTCTTCAAGAAGGTTCAGATTGGGCTTTAAGATGTTGATCTTATTCTGATTACTTTCGAGTCCCAACTGAAAGTCTTCGATGTAGGATAGTGTGATCGTGTACTTCATAAATATTTTTATTGCATCGAGGGCTTTGGTGTAAGGTAGAGGCCGGATAGTGCGAGTCTTCAATTATTTAAGCAGAACTGGAAAGTCTATCAGATGAAGGTGTTTGAAGTCTGACTCCGAGAAATTCCATATATTTCCGTCATCCCTTTTCACTGTAAAGGTCGGGAAAACGACTTTCACGATCCTGTCTGAATCAATTTCCACGATTTCCCTGATTCTGAGCTTTGAGTGGACCTCATGTTTCATTCGGCCTCTTTTCATAACTTCTATGTACTGAGATCTGATCGCCTCATTCATGAAAGGGACCCCATGACACTGTACTGGGTCGAGAGGCCTTATCCACTGAGCGAAGATTTTCTTCTGAGATTCTTCCAGATACGAAACTAGAATACGGAACCTTTCCCAACGAGCTGGTTGAGGTTGTTGGGGTGGAACCGCTTCTGGAATTGGCCCAATAATTTCTGATGAACCTGCAGTATCAGTAGGATCAGCCGGAGCGGTAGATACCTGTTCACTCTGAAGAAGAAGTTGGTCATAGTCAAGATCTGTCATTAAGTCATCGTCGCCCTGCATATCCCATAAGGCATCAGTTTCTGACTGAATTGCAACAATAGCTCTTTGCCTCCAATCAGATTCAAGTTCCGGATCGCCGGCCGAGTTTTCATCAATCAGCTATAGGACAGGCCGCTCCGAAACTGTCAGCATTAACGTGTCTTCCGATGGACCTTCGGGCTTTTCAACCGTCGGGTCCGCTGACTCTTCTCGGTTATCTCTGACCGGTGATGAAATCTCCATGTCCTGAACCATTTCGGACTCTGACGGTTGTTGTTGTTGTGGTTCAGTTGGAGTTACCGTTGATGTTTTTGCCGCCGCGGATGACAGCTCGGTCAGTCTCAGTCTCTTCTCCCCCTCATGTTGATCACGGTCATCCGGATCATCATGTCTTCGTTTTGAGGGCCTTCGTGACTTCGGATAGTTGAGCTGTAATCGAGTCGGTCGGGGTGATAGGGGGCGGTATTTGGGATTGCAAGCATAGAATGCTCACTAGATCTGCATTAGCTGAGGCGGAAGTGTCAGATTCGGTCGACAGCTTGCTCAGTAGGGCGGCTTTGAGGTCATCAACAGACATATTCTGGATATTTGGAGCGGTTGACGGCTGTGATAAACTGCTCTGGGGAGTCGGGGGAGGAGCTGAAGAAGCCACGCCTTTACCTGTTACAAATTGGCGAAGGAACGCCAAATCCTCGGACACATTCTTCATAATATCAGATTGGACAGCCTTTAAGGCGCCGTCCACATATTCCTTGTAGACGAACTCCGGGAAAGTAACATCGGTGGCACCTAGCCATTCCGTTGTAGTAGCTGCGGCGGATTGCACCGCAGTACCGCCTACGTTCACGGTTGGCGTGATGATAGTCGTGGTAGGACTTCCGCCCTGTCCTTGCGAAATACCAAAAGCTAGAATCGCTTCGGGCGTTCCGGTAGAGGCACGAAGACTCTCGACGTTAGCCGTTTGAGGGACCTGTGTCCTAGCCAAAGGAATGTCGATATCAAAGGGATCTAGACTCCATCGTGCATCCAAAGAAGGCGAGACTGGGGGAGGCTGGTCTCTAGTTTCAACACCAGAACTCTCCGAGTGAGAGACCGGTGGAAGTTGTGCTTGATCCCCGTGTGAAGTTGAAACCGGATCCTTTTGAGAGGAAACGGAGTGGCTAGGGGGGTTGTGCAATTGCGTCGCTAGGCCCACGACGTCTTCTTCAATATCCCTATGCAACGGATGCAAAGGGATAGTAGAGGTGGCTGCCATGCTAGATGAAGGCTGGTTGGGGGCAACCTGGGAAGAGTGCCCCATCGCTCGCTCACTCTCGTTCTTTTGCTTGCTCCTCCTTTCACGCACATGCTCACGTTCTATTTCTTTTTCAACTAAAACTCCCCCCGTTCTCCTTGTCTCTCTAGAAATGGCTACGGGGTTAGATGTGTTATCATCATCATCGGTTTCTGTCACACCCCGCTAAAGCGGAAACACGAGGTATGACAGCGTAGGGTTTCATTGGAAAGGCAACAGACAACACCAACCACAAGTTTAATACAGTAGTACAAAATATTACATTACAACGTCTTTAATCCAAAAGTTCTAAAAGGAAAGACGACAAATACAAAGATTAACAATATAAGTTTTAAGAGTCTTGATGTTGATGTCATCAAACAAAATGCACCCTACGTGCCTTCACTTACTTCTTATTCCCTGAAAAACATGTTTAAAACGAAAAGGTCAACTACAAAGAGTTGGTGAGTTCACAGGTTTTTTTTATATCCAAACAGTTTTCAACCAAAGATTGTTTTCGTGAGTCTTTTGTCACGACAAGCTTTAAATTTAAATTCTTATGAATACACATTACAATAAATGACTTTCGCAAGATATATGATTGTTGAGCCACTACTAAGCCTCCGACAACTCACGCCCCGCGGACTACCTCAGAGGTGGTATGATGGCCACATGAGTAGAACATTATTACCAGATAAAGTGCACCCCTACTCGTCAGTTTAAGGTGGGTTTGTCAAACCAAATAGCGCTATCCACAAATATCACCGGCTCGTTATGAGTTAATAAGTAGTGTACCTATTGGGGACTTAACATTTTTATTATCACTCAACATATCTTGGTCACTTATGTAAAGTTGTACATTCATTTGTACTCATGTCTTAATTCGCAAATATCCACAATTTTACTATCATGAATCATTTAGCATTTTAAAATCATAACATGCTTTTCACCCCAAACATTTAAACAAGTAAAACGAGGCTGTGAAAACTCACCTTTAAGCGTAGACGCGTAGTAGTGCAAGCTTGATTACTTAATGCTTTACGGGTCTCCTATAAAGTCAAATAAGCTCTATAAGTCCTTCATATCTAATCAAGGTTAAACTTAACTAATTTAGTCCACCTCTTGTGAAATGCCTTTGTTTTAGTATTTAATTTGAAATAAAGAGTTTAACATTGTCCCAATGTTTTAATCATGTATATATATATATATAGGGTTATAATAATAAAATCCCATACTTTTTCAAAATGCTTAATCTGGCAGAAACTTTGTACTTCAAAAATGGCTATTGAAAAACACTTTCTGGAATGACAAATTTACTCATTTTTTTATATGTAGTACTATACTGAGTTCAGGCTATATGGACCAAATTTTATAAATTTTGAAGGTGTTTAAGGGGTCCAAATAATTTTTATTAACTTGTGTCATACAGGGCTTAAAACAGATTGCACCCTTCTGTGAAAAACAGACCTTTGGAAGGTCAAAACTTACTATTTTTCAGAGTTATTGCATGTTTTGGAAACCTAACACATAAAGGTATCTTATGGAAAAAGATTCACAATTGTTTAATAACTTTTGAGTGAGTTATGGACGAATGAAGTGGCATGTACCAATCTGTCAATCTTGGACAGCTTGACACACTTGACTTGTAAAAATCGTTTGAGTGACCAAAACACCATATATTTTTATGAAACCAATTTCATGTGAAACCTAACTCATATAAGGATCTTCCAGAAGAAAAATGAAGAACTTGTATGCATCCTACAGAAAGTTACATGCAAAACACAGTGACACAACAATCTGACAGATCATCTGCTGCACACCAAATTTGTTCTAAAGAGTTGAAGGTCTAAATCTCAATGTTTTCTTATGAGACCAGTTGGGTTTGAACCCTAACTCATTAAACCTTACTCCAGAAGAAAAATGAGGAATTTTGGACATGATATGACCCAGATATGGTCGTCCCAAGTACATGCAACCAATCTGCCAGATTCTGAAACTTAAAGATTCTCAATAAAACCCATTTTTTTGGCACTTTAACATCCATAGATGTGGATTCCTTTGCTAAAGATTCAATCCCCACATCATATGACATGTTTTTAAAAGAAAATACTCAGAAGTTAAAATCAAATGTGCATGCAAAGTCCAAAAAATCCAGATTCTTATACAAGAACAAAACCCACATTTTTGATGATTTTGCTCATTTTTCTCAAGTTCATGATGGAAGTTCATAGATTTTCACCACATTATGGACATTTCTCATGTCCTTGGTGTTTTATCTCCCTTCTAGAACAAGAAAAAGGGTTCATCCATTTGGATGAATTAAAAGTGTAGAACAAAGTAGGAAAAATGGCATAAAAAGGTGCCAAAAAGTATGAAATATCACAAGTTTGGAGTTCTTACCTTAGGAGGATAATGCAAGTACTTCAAGTTCTTTAGGATTTCGTTTTTGGAGGCTTGTAAGGGCTGAAAGTTTCTGGAGTTTGAAGGTTAAAATGATGGAGGTGATGGAGAGAACAAGTAACTTCAAGAGAGAGAGAGAAAGAAGATGGATGGTTTTTTTTTTGAGAGTTTGAAATGAAAGAAGAAAAACAATGTTGGAGGGTAAAAGGGAGGAGGGGAGGCCGGCCCCCCTTCATGGGCCCCCAACCCTTGATGAATTTTTTTTTATAAAACAAATAAGCCCAAAATCATTTTATTGTAAAAATCACTTTTATCTAGCACTTTAATTGCAAAACAAGCTTCTAAAATACCTTCTTGTTTTATTTTTAAATCTTATAAAAAGGAAAGTTTAAGTATAAAGTAAAACCCTATATTTTATATAGGTTATATGTTATTTAAGGTATTTGGCATTTCACAAGGTGTTCCGGTTAGTTTTGGGTCAAAACCGGGTCTTTTAAGCAACTACCGGGAATTTTAGCGATTTTTTCGCTTTAATATTTTCTGGATGAGTCCTATTAGGGTATACTCCCTCTATTAATATAAGTGCGGTTTTAACAGATGCTAACCTGGAAGTTTCGATTTTTGCCGAATGTTACAGTTTTCCCCCGATAGAGAAATTTCGTCCCGAAATTTAATGACTGGCATTCTCAATTGGTTCCTTGGCGAACAGCTGAGGATATTTACTCTTCATAAAATCCTCTCGTTCCCAAGTGTATTCAGGTCCGTGCCTTGCATTCCAACGAACTTTTATGATCGGGATCTTTCTACGTCTTAACCGCTTAACATCTCGGTCAAGTATTTCCACGGGTTCCTCTACGAAACGTAACTGCTCGCTTACTTGAATGTCTTTCAACGGTAGGACCAACGATTCATCCGATAAGCATTTCTTCAAGTTCGACACGTGGAATGTGTCGTGAATGGCGCTTAACTCTTGTGGTAGCTTGAGTCTATAAGCGACCGGTCCAATCCTTTCCAGTATCTCAAATGGACCGATGTATCTTGGACTCAACTTGCCTCTCTTCCCAAATCGTACCAAACCTTTCCATGGCGATACTTTGAGTAGTACCCTATCGCCCACCTGAAATTCCAATGGCTTCCTGCGATTATCTGCATAACTCTTCTGACGAGTCATGGCTACTTTAAGTCTTTCTTGTATGGTTACGATCTTGTTCGTAGTCTCCTGAATTATGTCGGGTCTTAACAGTTGTCTGTCTCCGACCTCCAACCAACTGAGTGGGGATCTACACTTGCGTCCATACAAGGCTTCGTACGGCGCGCACTTCAAGCTGGTATGGTAGCTATTGTTGTAGGAGAATTCGACTAGCGGTAAATGAGTATCCCAATTTCCACCAAAATCCATCACACAGGCCCGCAACATGTCTTCTAGTGTTTGAATAGTTCTTTCTGTCTGACCGTCCGTCTGCGGGTGGTAGGCAGTGCTCAAATCCAAACGCGTGCCCAATGCTTTCTGAACTGATCGCCAAAAGCGTGACATAAAACGACTATCCCTGTCCGAGATTATTGCAGTAGGTACTCCATGACGCATAACGATCTCGTTGATGTAAATCTGAGCAAGCTTTTCCACCTTGAAGTCTTCCCGAATAGGCAGAAAATGTGCAGATTTCGTAAGCCGATCCACAATAACCCAGATTGAATCATGCCCCTTTCCGGTTCTGGGTAGCTTAGTTATGAAATCCATGCTTATCTGTTCCCATTTCCATTCGGGAATCTCAGGTTGCTGAAGAAGAACGGATGGTTTCTGATGTTCAGCCTTAACCATTGCACAAGTTTTGCACGTGCTTACATACAAAGCAACATCTTTCTTCATTCCTGGCCACCAGTAGTATTCCTTCAGGTCCTTGTACATCTTATCGGCACCGAGGTGAATTGAATATCTTGATTTATGGGCTTAATCCAAGATGATTGATCGTAGTTTGACAACCTTAGGTACCCAAACTCTATTTCGGAAGTACCGCACCCCGTCTGGTTGTGTTTCAAATTCCTTTTCCAGATGATGTAGAGTTTCGTTTTTTAAATTCTCCTCTTTTAATGCCTCTTCTTGAGCTTCGAGGATTTGATCCTTAAGACTCGTCCGGACCATTGCTCCCATAGCTCTTGCCCTCGATGGCTTCACCCTTTCTTTTCGACTTAAAGCATCAGCTACAACATTAGCCTTGCCTGGATGGTACTTTATCTCGCAATCATAGTCGCTAAGCAGTTCAACCCATCTCCGTTGTCTCATATTCAGCATTTTCTGATCAAAAATGTGCTGTAAGCTCTTGTGGTCGGTAAAGACGGTACATTTAGTGTCGTAGAGATAGTGTCTCCAAATCTTGAGTGCGAACACTACAACTCCTAGTTCCAAATCATGGGTGGTATAATTCTTTTCGTGAACTTTAAGTTGCCTTTATGCGTAGGCAATAACCTTGTCTTTTTGCATTAGCACACACCCCAATCCTTGGTGTGAGGCATCGCAGTAAACCACAAAGTTGTCAACTCCCTCTGGTAAAGCTAAGATCGGTGCATTGCATAACTTATGCTTAAGCGTCTGAAAGGCTTCCTCTTGTTTTTCTCCCCAATCGAACTTCTTATCCTTCTGGGTTAATGCCGTCAATGGTTGCGCAATCTTGGAGAAATTTGCAATGAAACGCCGATAGTAACCCGCTAAACCGAGAAACGAACAAATTTCAGTCGGAGTCTTTGGGGCTTCCCACTTCTTGATGGCTTCTATCTTGGCCGGATCGACATGAATTCCATCTTCATTAACTACATGTCCAAGAAATTGCACTTCACGAATCCAAAATTCGCATTTGGACAGTTTAGCATACAGCTTCTGGTCTCTGAGCAGTTCTAGTATTAGCTTTAAATGTTGCTCATGCTCCTTCTTGCTCTGTGAATAAATCAATATATCATCTATGAACACAATTACGAATTTGTCCAAGTACGGTCGACATACTCTGTTCATTAGATCCATGAAGACTGCTGGAGCGTTTGTCAGACCAAAAGGCATGACTAGGAACTCATAATGTCCATATCGAGTCCTAAACGCTGTTTTCGGAATATCCTCCTCACGAACTCTCATTTGATGGTATCCGGACCGAAGATCGATCTTTGAAAAGTAAGTAGCGCCTTGAAGTTGGTCGAACAGGTCATCGATTCGAGGAAGAGGATATCGGTTCTTGATGGTCAGCTTGTTGAGTTCTCTGTAGTCGATACACATTCGAAAAGAACCATCTTTCTTTTTAACGAATAAAACTGGAGCTCCCCAGGGTGAAGAGCTGGGTCTGATGAATCCCTTATTGAGTAGCTCCTTAAGTTGTTCTGACAACTCCTGCATTCTGAAGGTGCTAACCGGTAAGGTGATTTCGCCACGGGTGCCGCTCCTGGAATTAAGTCGATATGAAATTCCACTTGTCTTGGTGTCGGTAATCCAGGTAATTCATCTGGGAATACTTCGGGAAAATCTCGTACTATCGGAAAGTTTTGAATATTCTTCTCCTTGATCTCCTTATCCACCACGTGTGTCAAAAACGCAACACAATCTCTCCGCAAATATTTTCGCATCTTCATACTCGACACTAATTTAAATTTCCTCCCCGAGCTTTCTCCCTGTATTTCCAGCATTCTTCCTTCGGTTTGAGGTATTCGGACGATCTTTTCGGAGCAAACGATCTCAGCGCGATTCTTCGATAACCAATCCATACCTACGACTATATCGAAGCTTCCTAATTTGATTGGGATTGAATGTATGCTAAAATCCTTTTCCGCCAGTTTTAGGGTACAATTCTTAATTACATCTCTGGCCCTAACTTCCTGTCCATTAGCAAATTCTATAACGTAAGCTTCTTTCAACTTTTGAGGTTCCAAGTTAATTTTCGGCCTAAACTCTAGTGATACAAAGCTCCTATCCGCTCCAGAATCAAATAGTACGGTTGCATAGTGATTATTCAAGAGAAACGTACCTGTGACTACATCTGGGTTTCGTCTTGCTTCATCTGCTCCAATTTCAAACACTCGACCTCGAGCCTGGCCTCCTTGGTTCCCTTGATTAGCTGGCCGTGCTTGATTAACGTTTGGTCCTCGGTTCAGTTTCGGGCACATGTTCCGAAGATGATCTGGGCTTCCGCACTCGTGACATGTTCGTCTTCCTCCACTTCTGCAATCCTTAGCGAAATGGCCTCCCTTATTGCATTTGAGACAAATAATACATCTCCCACCATGGTGGTTATTGCACTTATCACACTTGGGATAGGTTCCCTTGCCTTTCTCCACCATCTGAGTCTGAACCCCAAAATTTCCCATCACCTTCTGGTTCTTACCAAACTTCCCTCCAGATTGCTTTTTCGAGGGTTCTTCCATCTTTCTCTTACCTTTGGCATTGTCGCTCGTGAATGTTCATGACCGAATGGCATTGTTGGTGAGCTTAGTTGCTAGGTTCACTGCATCTTGGAGTGTTGTTGGTTCTGCCGAGGTAACATTCCCACGAATTTCAGGAGCTAAACCCCAGATGTATCTTTCGATTCGGTTCTCCTCGGGCGTTACTAGATGTGGCACTAACTTTGCTAGCTCATGGAAACGGGCGGTGTAGGCGTCTATGTTCTTCCCTACCATTTCATGATGCCATAGTTCCGCTTCCAACTTCTGGATCTCACTTCTCGGGCAATACTCTCCCTTGAGTAGCTTTTTGAACTCTTCCCACGTAAGGTTGTAAGCAGCTTCTCGTCCACGGGTTTGCACTTGTGTGTTCCACCAGGTCAATGCTCGGCCTTGCAGCAGACAAGCAGCAAACTCTACCTTATTCCCTTCAGTACACTTGCTGATATGGAGAACGGATTCCATACCCTCAATCCATGTCAGTAATCCAACAGCTCCCTCAGTTCCATGGAATTCCTTTGGGTTGCAGCCCCTGAAAGTCTTGTATGTGCATTCCCGATTTCCGGCCGTTCCCGCATTGTTTGGATTAGCATTCAGTCCAGCTGCTACTTGGCTGACAATGTTCGGAAGTGCAGCCATAATTTGCTCAGCCACTAGCCGTGCGACTTCAGGATCCTCTCTTCTTGGGGGCATAGTCCTACAGTTATGGTCTTAATTAAGGATTTAGTCGCATGGTCACCAATTCTGTTACTTGGTTACACTTCCTACTTGTTATGTTAATCCAAGTTATGATACTACTTCATGCATGCTATCATTATTATTAACACATATTGTCATAATAACATACCACGATTTCATAATCATGCATTAAAGTAGTTGAGATATATAAACATTAACCAAGCATTTCATTTATAAGCCGTACATATTCAATTCCCCAAAAGAAACAGTTAACAAAACATGCAATGTTTGAAATTAAACGGCCAAATGTCCCAAAAATATGAGTTTAAGTTTAAATAAATCCCAAAAGTTCCTCCATAATTGGTCTTCTAGTGCATCATCATCCAAATCAGCATCCCTATCATCAACACCAGTGCTCCTATCACCCACATTAAGTACATATACAGGGTCCTCATCTCCCTCCTAGTGGCATCAACTACCTCCATGGTTCTATCAGAGACCTCATTATGTGCATTTAAGACCCCCATTATTGCATCCAGGTGTTCATGATGTATGTCCAATCTCTCCTTATGATGTTGCACATCCTGCGATATAAATAGGACCCACTGGCTCTCCCGATTGGTCATGCCGGGAGGATGAGCCACAGGAACCCCGGTTACCACTTGGGTGGCTCCGGATTGCGCCCCCTGCCGGGACGACTCTCCTATGTCTCTTGATGGGTTTGTGAATGTCACACATCTAGGTAATGGTACGCTCTTCCTTGCCGTGGTTATTACTCTTGGACCACGAAACGTAGTCGGATGGGGTCGAATGAGTGATGCATAGTTTATTTCAAGGTCGTCATCGTACGGGTCTCTTTCCACTTCAGCAGGTCTACGGTCCCTAGGTCGGCTAGTGACGTAGCCGGATGGGTCGGCCGAGTACGAGTGCTCGGAGAGAGTGTGTTCCGATGGGTCGTGTTCGGATGGGTCGTGTTCGGATGACATAGTGAGCTGCGATAATAGTAGACTTTGTTATTATGTGTATTATTGTAAGTGCTTAAAATATGCAATGTTTATGCAGACACACACAAAATCATGTTTTCCCATTTCAAGTAGAAAATTTATCTTAAGCATACTTCCATTATGACCAACCCGAGTCTCTCATTATATTTACCCGAATTAAACATAGGTGATCAGGCTTTGTTTAATTGAGGTATGATAATGTGACATTCGACTTGGTTATATTAGAAACATGCTCCAGATTTTAGACAATCCTTTCGAAAACCGTTTTGAAAATAGTTTGCGTTATGGTTGGGTTATAGTTTGTGGTTCCCATAAGAAAACCAACATTCTCTATAACCTGACTCTGATACCAAATCTGTCACACCCCGCTAAAGCGGAAACACGAGGTATGACAGCGTAGGGTTTCATTGGAAAGGTAACAGACAACACCAACCACAAGTTTAATACAGTAGTACAAAATATTACATTACAACGTCTTTAATCCAAAAGTTCTAAAAGGAAAGACGACAAATACAAAGATTAACAATATAAGTTTTAAGAGTCTTGATGTTGATGTCATCAAACAAAATGCCCCCTACGTGCCTTCACTTACTTCTTATTCCCTGAAAAGCATGTTTAAAACGAAAAAGTCAACTACAAAGAGTTGGTGAGTTCACAGGTTTTTTTTTTTATATCCAAACAGTTTTCAACCAAAGATTGTTTTCGTGAGTCTTTTGTCACAACAAGCTTTAAATTTAAATTCTTATGAATACACATTACAATAAATGACTTTCGCAAGATACATGATTGTTGAGCCACTACTAAGCCTCCGACAACTTACGCCCCGCGGACTACCTCAGAGGTGGTATGATGGCCACATGAGTAGAACATTATTACCAGATAAAGTGCACCCCTACTCGTCAGTTTAAGGTGGGTTTGTCAAACCAAATAGCGCTATCCACAAATATCACCGGCTCGTTATGAGTTAATAAGTAGTGTACCTATTGGGGACTTAACATTTTTATTATCACTCAACATATCTTGGTCACTTATTTAAAGTTGTACATTCATTTGTACTCATGTCTTAATTCGCAAATATCCACAATTTTACTATCATGAATCATTTAGCATTTTAAAATCATAACATGCTTTTCACCCCAAACATTTAAACAAGTAAAACGGGGCTGTGAAAACTCACCTTTAAGCGTAGACGCGTAGTAGTGCAAGCTTGATTACTTAATGCTTTACGGGTCTCCTATAAAGTCAAATAAGCTCTATAAGTCCTTCATATCTAATCAAGGTTAAACTTAACTAATTTAGTCCACCTCTTGTGAAATGCCTTTGTTTTAGTATTTAATTTGAAATAAAGAGTTTAACATTGTCCCAATGTTTTAATCATGTATATATATATATAGGGTTATAATAATAAAATCCCATACTTTTTCAAAATGCTTAATCTGGCAGAAACTTTGTACTTCAAAAATGGCTATTGAAAAACACTTTCTGGAATAACAAATTTACTCATTTTTTTATATGTAGTACTATACTGAGTTCAGGCTATATTGACCAAATTTTATAAATTTTGAAGGTGTTTAAGGGGTCCAAATAATTTTTATTAACATGTGTCATACAGGGCTTAAAACAGATTGCACCCTTCTGTGAAAAACAGACCTTTGGAAGGTCAAACCTTATCATTTTTTAGAGTTCTTGCATGTTTTGGAAACCTAACACATAAAGGTATCTTATGGAAAAAGATTCACAATTTTTTGATAACAGATTGGACGAATGAAGTTGCATGTACCAATCTGTCAATCTTGGACAGCTTGACACACTTGACATGTAAAAATCGTTTGAGTGACCAAAACACCATATATTTTTATGAAACCAATTGCATGTGAAACCTAACTCATATAAGGATCTTCCAGAAGAAAAATGAAGAACTTTTATGCATCCTACAGAAAGTTACATGCAAAACAAAGTGACACAACAATCTGACAGATCATCTGCTGCACACCAAATTTGTTCTAAAGAGGTGAGGGTCTAAATCTCAATGTTTTCTTATGAGACCAGTTGGGTTTGAACCCTAACTCATTAAACCTTACTCCAGAAGAAAAACGAGGAATTTTGGACATGATATGACCCAGATATGGTCGTCCCAAGTACATGCAACCAATCTGCCAGATTCTGGAATTTAAAGATTCTCAATAAAACCCATTTTTTTGGCACTTTAACATCCATAGATGTGGATTCCTTTGCTAAAGATTCAATCCCCACATCATATGACATGTTTTTAAAAGAAAATACTCAGAAGTTAAAATCAAATGTGCATGCAAAGTCCAAAAAATCCAGATTCTTATACAAGAACAAAACCCACATTTTTGATGATTTTGCTCATTTTTCTCAAGTTCATGATGGAAGTTCATAGATTTTCACCACATTATGGACATTTCTCATGTCCTTGGTGTTTTATCTCCCTTCTAGAACAAGAAAAAGGGTTCATCCATTTGGATGAATTAAAAGTGTAGAACAAAGTAGGAAAAATGGCATAAAAAGGTGCCAAAAAGTATGAAATATCACAAGTTTGGAGTTCTTACCTTAGGAGGATAATGCAAGTACTTCAAGTTCTTTAGGATTTCGTTTTTGGAGGCTTGTAAGGGCTGAAAGTTTCTGGAGTTTGAAGGTTAAAATGATGGAGGTGATGGAGAGAACAAGGAACTTCAAGAGATAGAGAGAAAGAAGATGGATGTTTTTTTTTGAGAGTTTGAAATGAAAGAAGAAAAACAATGTTGGAGGGTAAAAGGGAGGAGGGGAGGCCGGCCCCCCTTCATGGGCCCCCAACCCTTGATGAATTTTTTTTTTATAAAACAAATAAGCCCAAAATCATTTTATTGTAAAAATCACTTTTATCTAGCACTTTAATTGCAAAACAAGCTTCTAAAATACCTTCTTGTTTTATTTTTAAATCTTATAAAAAGGAAAGTTTAAGTATAAAGTAAAACCCTATATTTTATATAGGTTATATGTTATTTAAGGTATTTGGCATTTCACAAGGTGTTCCGGTTAGTTTTGGGTCAAAACCGGGTCTTTTAAGCAACTACCGGGAATTTTAGCGATTTTTTCGTTTTAATATTTTCAGGATGAGTCCTATTAGGGTATACTCACTCTATTAATATAAGTGCGGGTTTAACAGATGCTAACCTGGAAGTTTCGATTTTTGCCGAATGTTACAGTTTCCTCACTATCGGATTCCTCAGACCCTTCTTCGTCACCGGAAGCCGAGCCTGATTGAGAGTCGGATTCGGATTCCGATTCGGAGCCAGAGGCGGTGCCGACAGCTGTTCCGGAGGAAGAACTAGATTCGGAGTTGGAAGAGGAGGCTGCCTCTTCGGTTGTGTGAATGCGGGAAACTCCTTCCACCTCCACATCGTGTAGGGCTGAACCTTCAACTCCGGGTGAAGGTGGCGTAGGAGGTCTAGGTCGAGACATACTAGCATCGCGTGAGGACCTCCCGACACTACCCACGCCTGAACCCCTTACAATATTTTCTCTCTGCTCGCCCCGTCCGACAGCCCCTGCTCGTCGGACCCCTCGTCCTCGCATGCGTGGACCCTCACGTCGCTCGGCTCGCGCTCATTGGGCAGGTCCAGCCGGATCTGGCTGGTCCATGGGAGCGACTAGGTTATTCTCAGTCCTATAAGCTATCACACTTAGTGCCGTTTGGTCCGCGATAGCTAGTAAGTCAGCATGAATAACCATAGGAACAACTCCTTCTAAAACGCGAATGTTTTGAATGCGTGTCATGCGGGTAGAGAGAAGTACCTCGTGAGCATCGCGGCGAGGGTTAGTGAGATCGGACGCCATGTAGTGTGCAACAATCATTTGTAGAAATCGTGGATATGGAAGAAATGAAAGTCGTCTGTTGCCGTCAAGCTTCTTTTGAACTTGAGCCACAAGTTCCGTCCATAGTATCGTCGCGAAGTCAACATGGCGACGGTAGATAACCGCATGGAATAAGCGTAGCATGTTGACTGAAGTACGATCAATTCCTTTTGTCACAGCTGATAGACATCTGTTCAGAATGGTGAACAGTGTACCAGATAGGCTGTAGGTGAGTTCGAGTGAAGCTCGATGGTTGATGGAGGCCGCCTTGATATCCGAGAGCCTGAAGGTCTCGGCACAATATGGCATCGGTGACTTGTTCGTCGTATGCTTCTCGTGCTGGAACTGCATTCGCGGCCTGTAGACCAAGAATGGTTTGGAAGGTAGTGCACGTGATTGTAAATTCGGAATCACCAATGCGTGCACGGAGGTCAAAGTTGTGGCCGTGCGCGATAAGTTCGAAGGACCACCATAGTTGATGTACGTAGACGGATGGAACCGAAGGATGAGCCGTCAAAGCCTGGTTAAGCGCATGGCGCTTCAGAATCTCCACTATGACGGGGCATTGGCAGTTAAAATTCGTCGGGTCCAAATGGTAGTTGTTTGCAACGAGAAGACGGTTTGGACCTTCAAGGAGTAGTGGAGTGTCGACTTGGGGTGGATTCGGATTTGGTTGAGCCATGTACCTGTAAAAATGTCTTGATATTCAGTAACGAGCGCATTGTGTGACATATAACCCAGTCTCGAGGCCCGTATTCTCGGATTTGAAACACCGAGAGTCGGTACAGTTCAAGACCGATCACAACTCGAATCATGTAGGATCCGAGTTTAATGAAAGTATGATAGAACATTTAAGGTGCAATTTGGCAAATGAGTGTTGTCACTGTGGAGCTTGCAAAGATCAGTAATTGGAATTAGGTAATCCCAGACTTAAGAGCACCGGGAGTTACACTACCGGGACTTCAAGATAAACATGAAGTACGGGGACTTGAGACTACCGGGACATGGAACTACCGGGACATGGAACTACCGGAAGTTGAGAACGACCGGGAGTCGACTACCGGGAGTGGAGACTACCGAGAGTGAAGACTACCGGGAGTCGACTACCGGGAGTGGAGACTATCGGGAGTGGAGACTACCGGGAGTGGAGACTACCGGGAGTCGAGACTACTGGGAGTCGAAACTACCGGGAGTCGAAACCCTAACAGCGGCGGCCTCCAAGAAGATCGATGAAATCGATCGATTCTGGTGGCCTTTAGGTCGATTTCAATATGTAAACACGATTAGATTAGAGTTTAGATTGCTTACCCGAAGAATGGTGAGAATCGGAGTCCGATTTGAGTGGAAATTGCAAGTTGGAGTCGATGGGTTGCGGGAGAGGTCTGGGAGTTAGGGTGCGGGAGATTTTGAAAATTATGAGTGAGTCCATGAAAACACTGTTTATATACTCCTGTCCGATACCGGGTTAGACGTGGTACCGGGTTTCGTAACTCTCCCGGTTCCATATAATCCAACTGCTAACACTTAAAAGAAATTCCCTTGACAAATTTTTTTTTCACTTCTCCCCCTCAGATTTTCAAACTGACATCACTCCCCCTCAACTTTTCAAATAATAACAGTCCCTTCTTTTGTTTTTCATTTTATATTTTTCTACTTTTTATATTTCCTTTTAAATAAAAAAGTAACGAAACGAAGACACACAATTCAAAGAAAAAACTAACTAAAAAAAACTTTGACCAAATGACAAAACTCCCCCTAGACTTGTCAAACTGATATTTCTCCCCCTCGATTTCTCAAAAATATATCTTTTCCTCACAGGGATAGAATACGTACCTTTGGAACTAGGCATTCGAGTAATCATCTTGAAAATACACAGTTAGTAGCACGGAAATAACACAGACTAGACGAATAACGTAAAGACACACGGAAAACTGGGAAAACGAAAGGACACACTACACGTGAATATACAAAAAACGAGTCACCGATGTGCTTGAAACACCTAAGCCACGCTACGAGACAAGTGTAACTGCAAGAGATACAGTTATCCCGTTGTGTGGAAAAGGTGTAACCAGTACAACTGAGACTCAAACTTTCAGATTAAGCATACCAAGCTTGGACACTAGATCGAAAAACCGTTTTTCGTCCAACGCCTTGGTAAACAAATCTGCCAGTTGGTTTTCCGTACACACAAAGTAGAGTTCCACGGTACCTTTATCCACATGGTCTTTGATGAAGTGGTAGCGCACGTCTATATGTTTCGTCTTTGTATGCTGCACCGGATTGCTTGAGATTGCGATAGCACTTTTAGAGTCGCAATAGATGGGGATGTTCGAGTAGTTGTACCCGTAATCCTTCAGTTTAGTCCGCATCCAGATCACTTGGGAACAGCAGCTGGCCACGGCTACGTACTCCGCTTCCGCCGTGGAGGTGGAGACGCAAGTCTGCTTCTTTGAGGCCCAGCTAACCAGCTTGTCGCCTAGGAACTGGACGTGTCCCGTCGTGCTTTTCCGGTCGAGCATGCTTCCCGCATGATCAACATCAGAATACGCTGTAAGCTCGAAACCTGTATCCTTCGGGTACCAAAGGCCAAGATTAGCAGTACCTTTCAAGTAACGAATTATACGCTTAACTGCTATCATGTGAGACTCTTTAGGATTAGACTGAAACCTAGCACATAGAAAAGTGGAAAACATTATGTCCGGTCGACTTGCCGTCAAATACATCAGCGAACCAATCATTCCTCGATAGGTAGTAGTGTTAACATAAGGATCACTTACAACTTTGCCAGTAATGAAAGTTTCTCCAGGTGGTAGGGAGGTGTCAAGCGCTGAGAGATCAGCATCAGGGCCAAGAACTTCAGCACGAGAGAAACCAATACCTGTTTCATTTCGTATAGGAGGACCTGAGTCTGAGACTTTCTTTTCCTTTGCAGAGACTCTTCTTTGTTGAGGAGGAAGAAGAGTGGAAAGAGGAATATCCACAGCAGAAGAAACCAAGTCGATCTGAGTATTTAAAATTTTCTCGACATAGCTCTTGAACTTTTAGCGCGATCCCTGAATGGCTAATTTCACCTCCAACCATTCAGAGAAACCAAACTTCTCTAAAGTAGTAGCATAGAAGGTTTGCTTGGTTTTGTCTTCTCTGAATACATCAATTTCAACAACAGGAACGTCAACGAACAGTCTTCCTCTGATGTTTACTTTTATGATTTTGGATGGTCGAGATAGATAATTCAACATTTTTTACACCATTTCAAAGTCGTATCAGATACTTTCGTCTCTTCTTCAACGATCCTTTGGGCATCATCCTATAGCTGACGTTGGACATCAATGGGAGCTCTTTTCAGCTTGGGGTCTTTCACTGATTGTTGGACAAGCTGGATGGCGAGTTCTCTGTCTTTTACTTCAGCTTTCCTACTTTCAGCAATTAACCTTTCAGCTCTGAGGTGATCCTTGTATTCCTTTTGTGAAAGTCTGAACTTTGGAGGAATAGAAGGAAGTTGATCACGCTTCAGGATGATTCGTTGATCTTCGAATCTCTTGATTACTTCCTTTCTCTTTTTCTGATCCTCTTTACTTAGCTTTTGAGGAGCCAAGGAAGGTCTGTTTTTGTGAGAGAGCTGCTGTTCTTCAGGTTCATCGGTCTCAGTGATTAAATTCAAGACCGGGATTATTTCTTCAGCGTTGGGAGCTAGGATTATTGTTGGTGAAGTCGCAGCAGTAGGAACTTCAGCGATATCCTCAAACAGGGGAGAGGACAAGCTGAAACACATCGATCGTTTAAGTAAGCAGAGTTGGGGAAGAAAGAGATGGAGAAAAGAATGTGGTTAAGTGTATAGAGGTTTTATGGATAGAAGGATTGAGATTGAGAAGGGATAGAGGAGGGATGCAGTGTAAGGGAATAGGAGGTAGTGTACCTGACAAACTGGCTTTGGAAGCAAGATCGTCAGATTGTCTTCTTCAGCGAGGCCTTTGTTTTTGCCTTTGTCAGCTTCGGACGCTGTAGGATTTGTCTTGGTCCGCTCCCCTGAAGGTTCATTTATCGAAATCCCTTTGAGAGCTGTAGTCTTCTGAACAGGCTTGACGATAAAGGAGTCATCATCATCATCATGGTCATCATCATCATTCTTTGGAGAAGAAGATGGTTCATCATCAGAGATGTCGACAGCTTCATCGTCTTCAGCTTCGTCTTTATCAGCAGCATCTTCAATGTCCTGCTCTTCGAGCTGCTCCCCCTAGATACAGAGGAAGGTTTCTCGGTTCCCTCAGGGTTTTCAACTCCCTGAGTTTTTGAAGTAGAAGCAGCAGTTTCGTTTTTCTTATCCCCCTCATCATTATGGGGAAGGTCTTCAGCTCTCTTCTCCCCCTCTTCCACATGATTAGGAGGGGAGGTAAGAGGAATATCAGCAACATCAGCAGCATCAGTAGTATGAGAATCACTGTCTTCTTGGCCAGTGAGTCCCATACAAAGTTCAACCACTGCTAATCTGTCGTCGAGGCCAGATATAGCAGGGGCGAGTTTTCTAAGATCCTCTCTATCGGCCTGAGTAAAGTGAGACTTTGGGGCATCCAGGCGATTGAGTATCTGCTGAAGGAGATATTTGACCGTGGTGACCTCACCCTTAAGAGTACCAACCTCTGTCTTCAATGATGTGACTTCATTGGATAGAGTGGTGAAGTTTGTTGCGAGGGTGGTGTTGGTGAGGTTGAGATTGTTGACGTTGGTGGAGGTTTCAGTGAGGGTGGTAGAAAAAGTTCCTATGCTGCCATCCACCTTCTCCATATCAGCTTTGGAGGCTTTCGTTTCAACAACCTCGGTCAGCTTTTTGACGTTCTCTCCAGCGTCTGTAACCGCTTAAGAGTTTGTGGAGAGAGTGGTGTTGTAAGATTCCACCTTTGTTTCCAGGGCCTTCAAGGAGGTGTTGATATCCCCCAAATTAGAACCTGAAATAGTTATTAACTTATGAACAGAGGAAAGCTCAGAAGTTTGGGGTTGAGAGAGAGAAGTGTTTGGGATAATGTGTATACTCGCAGGCGGGTTGGCGAAGTTGTCAAAACCTCGTAACCCTGAGAAAGTTTCATAGTCGTCTTCAATAGTTCCCTGACGACTGGAAGTACCTAAAGGTCCTGTGTTTTGTTCTATCATCCTCTGAAGATGTTCAGCAGTAGTATCGCTGAGGAAGATGTTTGTTAAGGAGAATAGGGGAAGAGTTTGAGTGACCAAAGGAGAGGTGGTAGGAATAATGGTTGAGAAAGTGGGTTAGGTGCGGGGTTCAGCGTTGGATCCGCTGTCAATCACTTCAGTCACTAGAGGGGCTGAAGGAGGTGGGTTCATTACAAAGTTTATAACTTCAGCGTTTAGAGACGTTGAAACTGGGATGGAAGGGGTTGTTTGTTCAACTATGGCAGAGCGTACCACTGAACTTTCCATCAACTCTTCAAGATGAGCTGAGGAGTCTTCAGCATGTAAATGCTGGGGGGTTACTCCTTGGTTGTCTTGATTCTTTTGGAACCAAGTTGGGTAGTAGATTGTTTCCTTTTTCTAGAAGGAGTGGAGGTTGCAGCTGGGGAATCAGCGGTGGGGATTTCCACTGAATGAGCCGCAGAAGTAGAAGAAGGAGGATTGAGAATAGATAAGAGAGTAGAGAGACGTACCTCGTTTGGCAGGGGCTTGAAGTCGAGCACCTTACGGCCAACCTGAGAGAGTTTCAGGTCTCCTACTTTTGGGTAGTTATCCTTCAGGCCGGCTTGGAAGACGACGCTGAGGAATCTTGGGTATGGAACCCATGATGGTCGATCAACAAAATCTACTCTGAGCGCAAGATCGTCGTAGATTATCGAGGCCCAGTCAACATGGAGACCCTTCAGCAATGCATAGCCCACTCTTCGCTGTCATGCAGCTTATCAGGTGTGCAAAGATGAACTTCATCTCGCTTGGCATCTTTGACTTCTTGATTGCAGTCAGTTTCTTCTCGGCTTTTTCATCTCTCCCTTAATCCCATACGTACTTTATTGCATCATAGAATGCAATGAGTGTTTCTCTATCAGCATGTCTCTTGGGATCAGGGAAAGGAACAAATGGGTTGTCTTTGGTGGCAACAGGGAGACTCAGTGCTTTCCGAATGATAGCAGGGTTGACTTTGATGGTACCAAAATCAGTGTCACAGAGGATGACATCAAGTAGTTTGGTAGGGTCTTTGGATGATGGTAGCTGAGTGTGTCTGGCGGTATACCAAAATTGAGATAATAGTAACTGATGAGCAGGGGGTGTTATGGTCAAGGCTGTAGAGAGGCAACAGGTTTTCAGAAAATTCACAGCGTCGTCTAGATGCTTGACTTGTTTCTTCGGAGGAAAATCGAACAGCGCATGGAGGTTGTTTGATTTTGTAAAAGAGATATCCTCAAGTTTGAACTTGACCTGAGGAGCCTTGTTGATTTCAAGTTCCTCAACAGCAAGAGTGTTCTCAGCAGTTGGAATACCAGTAGAAGGAGCAGCCATTTATGTAATCAGCTCAACCGAAGATCAACAAAACAAATAGTGTTAATGTGGAAATATTTTCCAATAAGATGTTTTTGAATTTTGTCCATTTCATTCAGCCAAAAATCCCTTTGAGAAAGATTAGGGTTTTCTTGTTTTGAGAAAGAGTTACAAAACGTAGAGATTATGTGTTTTCCAGTTTTCATTTGAAGAAGGAATTCTGGAAAAACATATGAAGAACAAGTTTACGAGTTTTGATGTAAACTTGAAGAACAACCATGAAGGTTGTATTCATAAAATCATGAACAGAAAATGATTTCATTTTATAAAAGTTCTTTTGTTTGATCTGTTAAAAGCAAAGAATAAGATCATAAACAAGTAATGTAGGTAAATAATAAGAGTATTAACCTGGTTCGTCAAAGAAGAAGAAGATTAACAGTTTCTGGAAATTTTGAGAGCTCAAAATGCAACAGTAAATCTTTTTCTTGCTTGGAGGAGAAGTTTTTCGCGTAAAGAGAAAAATATAAACCCAAAATGGTTTATATAGAGAGATTTGAGAGAGAGAAAAACTCGAGCGGGAAAGTTTTTCATCATGACACGGACACGTGTTTGCAATTGATTGGAAGGTAAACGAAACGTGCAATCGTGTGTCAGAAAAAGAACGTGACAGGGCTTATCCGTTGCGACGACGTCACAACTGTCCTTTCATATTTTAGGATGTCTCTGAGGTTTTGAAAGCTCAGGGACAATTTTGAAAATATGAAGCACTGAATAGAAATATCAGTGTTGGTTTATGAAATTTCAAAGTATATATTTAGCGATGCAATTTGTTTTGAAATCTTTGAGTTCTAGGCGAACGTCAGCGAGTAAGAGAGAAAAAACATACCTTGATATCAGTGAGTTAATTTTTGTTCAGAGAGAGAAGGATAAAGTGGGTTATACAAGTTGATTTTATCCTATCGCTGATCAAATGTGAACCGCTGAAGATTTTACTCTTCAAAGTTCAGCATTCCAAGCTTGCTGATGAGAAAGTTGAATCTTGCCTCATCAAGAGGTTTGGTGAACAGATCACCTAACTGATAGTCAGTTGGGATAAAATTAAGTTCTATATCACCATTCATCACATGATCTCTGATAAAATGATACCTGATTTCGATGTGTTTTGTCTTTGAGTGTAGCACTGGATTGTTGGCTATAGCGATGGCACTTGTGTTGTCGCAATAGATTGGAATTTTCGGGAGCTGAAGGTCATAGTCTAGTAGTTGATTTCTCATCCACAAGAACTGACAACAACAACTTCCAGCGGCTACATACTCAGCTTCAGCAGTTGAGGTGGACACTGAGTTTTGCTTTTTACTTGTCCAACTCACCATCTTTCCACCCAGGAGCTGACAGCCTCCTGTGGTGCTTTTCCTATCCAATTTGCAACCTGCCAAATCGCTTATCTGAATAGGCGATAAGATCAAACCCTGAGTCTTTGGGATACCAAAGACCTAGGTTCATAGTACCCTTAAGGTAACGAAAGATTAGCTTTACAGCGATCATATGAGATTCCTTAGGTTCAGCTTGATATCGTGCACACAAACAGGTTGCGTACATAATATCGGGTTGGCTAGCTGTAGAATAGAAGAGAGAGCCGATCATCCCACGGTACAGCGTAACATTAACAGGTATTCCATTGGAATCCTTGTCTAGTGTCAGCAGTGGTGCCATAGGGGTTTTCACAGCTGAACTCTAAGTTAAATCGAATTTCTTGAGCATATCTTTAACATACTTTCCCTGATTAATGAAAGTTCCTTTTTCATTTCCACCGAAAATTACAGAGGGACCCTTCTCTTCTTTGTACTCAGTGAGCAGGTTCTTCATACCAGTCATGTGTCTAGAGCATCCGCTATCGAGATACCAGATACCCTTCTTAACCTGCATTACAAAGGATGATTAGTTTTTCTTGGGTACCTACTTAACCATGTGTACACACTTGTCAGTGGGGTTAGAAGAAGAGGTGGAAGGTTCAGCAGTCTTCGCAGCATTTGAAGATTCAGCTTTGTCAGTCTTCACATTGGTTAATTTCTTAACCTCTGTGGTCTTCTTTGCCTTGGAGGCAATGATCTTCACCTTAGCTATATTTTCAGCTTTGGTGGTTGTGGGGCTCTTACTAGCAATATGATCAGTAAGTCCACAGTGATAACATTTCCTATAACTAAAAAGAGTTCTAGGACCATTTGCATGTTGAGATTTAGATTTTGAATTAGAAGGACCAGCACCAAGTAAGCTATTGGTTTTTGAAATGGAAGGAACATTTAGTTCTTCGGATTTCTTACCAATGATTTCCACTTTGATTCTAGGAGTAGATCGCTGAATAGATCCATGCTGAATAAATCCAGAGATCTTATTCTTTGAATCAGAGGGATAAGTCACTGAAGCTTTAGAAGCGTTCAACTTTGGTACAGAGGTACCCTTCTGAGGATTTTGGTTAAAAGCAATTCCTTTACCTGTGTTTTTAAAGACTGAGGTAGGTTTTGGATAAATAACTTTTTCTTTACCTTTAGAAGTTAAGGTAGAGATTTCCTCATGGATAGGCGGTTAAGAAGAGGAACACTGAGAGGATGAAGTATCAGCGACTGAGGATACGAAAGCTCCAAATAAGAGCATGGAACGATCAGTGGTTGGTTCTAGAGTATCAACTTTGTAACCAAGACTACGTTTATCACCCAGGGGAATCTGAGACTTAATTATCCCAGTGATCTTTGTTGAGGAATTATACCATCCATCAACAGTAGCTTTTTCAGCTTTTAATGCAGAGATAGCTTCTTCGCGCTCGATTTTGACTAGCTGATTTAGGTGAACTTGATCTTTAAAATCTTCTTCAATTTTAGAAAGATTTTCTATTTGAAGGTGACAGTTTTTAAGCTGTTCAGCGAGATCAAGGTTTTGATTTTCAACTACAGTTTTTCCATTCATGGCTTCATATAAACTTATAGTCAAGAGATCGATCTTTCGAAGACTATCAGCTTCATCAATGTTTGCAATATTGGTAAAGAAGGAAGGTGATACCTGAGTTGCAGAGGTTGAAGTAGAGGGAATGTCAGAATTGTCTTCCTCATCTTCAAGTTTAGCCACGAGACATAGATTGGCTTCATCATCATCTTCAGAGTCAGATGATTCTTCTTCGTCAGAGGTAGCCCAATCATAGTCAGCCATGAGGCCTTTGCCTTTCTTCTTAAAGGTTTTTAGCTTTGCATACCTTTCTTTCATCTTTTTATATTTTCATCTCTATTCCTGGGAATAAAGTTTTTGTTGGGAAAAGCTGAGGGTCTAGAGACTTTCCTTGACCTGCACTCGCTAGCAAAATATCCTATCTTTTCACAGTTATAGCATGTAGTAGTAGCCTTATCAACAGGGGTTGATGATCTTGGCTTGTCAGTAATAGCTAGAGGTTTATTCTTCTTGAAATTACTCTTTCTAGCAAATCTACTGAACTTATTAGCCAGGAATGCCATAGTTTCATCATTATCTGAAACGTCAAAGTCTGATGATCTTTCAGAGTTAGTTTCCAACTCAGTGACAGTGATAGTCGATCGCTGAGTGGAAGGTGACTCTGAGATTAAAGCAACAGGGGTGCTTTTGGAATCTTTTACAAGATGTTTCTTAAGATGGCTCGATTGCTCATGATTCAGCGTCGTGCCATATAAGGTAGAAAGGGTCATTGATTTTAGATCCTTTGACAGCTTGAGAAACATAGAATAACTGTCCCGGCTTTCAGGTAAACATTCTAAGAACTTTGTCAGCACTTCAAAGTTAGAATATTCCTTACCAACAGTTTTTAGATCTATTATTAAACAGTTAAAACGTTGGTGTACTTCAGAGAGAGGTTCATTCTTACCACAAATGAAGCTTTCATACTGTCTTACCAGGTTGATCTTTCGAGAGTCCTGAACTTCAGAAGTACCTTCATACTGAACACAGATTGTGTCCCACTTAGCTTTTGAGGTTTTCAGGTTCATGACGGAATGGTAGACTTCGTCAGGAAGAGCCATGGAGAGTATGGATCTGGCTTTGGTGTCGATAGCCACTTTCTTCTTATCTTCATCAGTCCACAAATGAATTTCCTTAGGAATCAGCCTTTCTGGAATAGCAGGTCTATTCTCAGCGGCTGGAACTGCAGCATCAATTCTTACATGAATATATGGGCCGTTTTTCAAGATAATACGGCATAGTAGGGTCTACACCTTCTATGAAGAGAATCATCCTATTTTCCATAGATTAAAATTATCTCTGCAGAATCTAGGGGGTTTTGCAAGACAACCATTGTCAATATAGTTTGTGTTTGTATTGGTAGCCATTTTAAGAAATATCTAGGAAGAGAAATCTTAGTATAGATCAGATCACGTTTTTACTTTTCTAAATTGTTTATTGATAAATCAAGACAATTTACAACTTGTTGCGGAACAAGATTAAGGATAAACCTAATCTTAACAAGTTAAGAACACTAAGTTTCTTGCACTAGAAATAGTTAAACAAATTACGAATAATAACTTAACAATAAGAAATAAGAAGGTGGTCCGAGCACACTTCAAAACTGAAGTAAGGATCTTCTTATATAATGCATGCATTTAATGCATGGCAGTATGGCTTTACACGTGGCAGCAGCTAAGTGGTTGCATGTCATTAACCTTTGTAGACAACCTTAGTAGCTGCATGGTGCACAGTGTAGAATCAGAGTTGTTGTACGATTACAGACAAAAAGGATGTCCGTTCTGACAGTTCGTACGGAGACGTGCAAGGAGGTAAGACAATAGTAACATACAAGGAGACTTCATGATCAGCTTTCGTTGAGTCAGATCTTTATCAGCGAATGATAAAGTTCAGCGATTGCTGAAGTCTTCTACTTGATACTCCACGTTGAATGGGCAGGTCTTGCTTCGCTGATATCCGCATCAGTTCATGAGTAGACTTGTCGCTGGTTCTTGAGCTTGATCTTCGACTTCAGCGTAGAACTTTGATTGACGTGAAACTTGTCTTCAGGAATCATAAGTAAACAACTAACTTATCAGCGATCATCTCATAGACTGAACAGGATCAGAGCTATATGATGATGAACAGTGTTCGCCCGAATATCTAATCTAAAGAGTGAGACTTCGTATCAGCGGTACTGTAAAGTCTTAGTACTTATCAGCGATAGTGAAACTCTGATACATATTGTTTACTTACAATTTTCACTAAGTGTTTAAGAGAGGGTCATTATCAAATCACTGAGGGTTTGGATCAACAATCTTCTCCTATGCCCGACTTACTGCGCGTTCGGCAATCATACGTCGTCATTTGTTAGGCAAGAGTCCTCTGGCGTCGGCATCAGATTAGCTGTACCTTTTCTACAAAGAGGTCGGGACTGAGAGGGATCTCGAGAAGGAGATTGAGGAGGAGGAAGGTCTCCAGGGTGAGGCATCAAGCAGGGACGCGACCGACGCTCCCCCTTTGCCTTAGGAAATGTCTTTGTCATTTGGTGTTTCTTTTGCTGCTCGACTGTCAGTGGTCGAGTTATTGTAAATGACAAACTATGTAGGGAATGAAATTTAAATTTCCGTCGCACTCTTGTTTTGTATATTCAGTAAATAAATATCATGTGAATTATGAAATTTACTGAGTATAATATAATAAAAATCATGCGACTTAGGCATCTATTGCAACGCAACAGCTTAGAATGTAAGACATAGCGCTTGTAAATCGTGTAAACAAACATAGGAATGTGCGACCAAATCATACATTCAGGATATGGAATCCCTCGAAGTTAAGAGATTGAATTCAAAACATCATTAGATCTTGCGATCGTACGACTAGATCGTACGATGAGCTTGAATTATATGTTCCTGCTAAAGTATGAACAAGTGATAGACCTGATCGTTTGTGGCGTGCGACTTTGCAAATTCAAGTTGTATAGTAAAATTGACGTGCGATCCTGCGGTAAAATAAGGTCAGAGGTTGGTCATTGGCTTTCCAGACGTTATGTAATTATGTCAATCCATACACGTCGAAACCACTAGTGATGCAATTGACCACTTTTGTGTGCTTGGGGGTCGACGGTCGATGATCGTTAGCGGGAGTAACGACGTCATCGATGATATCTTTAAGATTGCCCTTCAGGACGTGATATGCTAACTCTTTTTTGAGAGATATGCAATCGTCTGTCGCCTGCCCATGGTCGACATGAAAGTCACACCATTTAGATTTGTCTTTCTTAGCGTCGTCCTGATCGGACTTCTTTGGCCATCGAATACTCGCCTGGGCGGTCTTCAGAGCTTCGACCAAATCCTTAGTGGATCCTTTGAATCCATAAGAGGATATCTTGGGGTACTGAGGAAACTTGGTCGCGGTCTTAGCCTCTGCTTTCGTCTTGAATCGGACGTTCGAGAT
This sequence comes from Saussurea involucrata, assembly GCA_033807775.1. Lineage (NCBI taxonomy): Eukaryota > Viridiplantae > Streptophyta > Magnoliopsida > Asterales > Asteraceae > Saussurea > Saussurea involucrata. The sequence continues at coordinate 94,308,097 of CM066314.1, forward strand.
CTGGCGTGCGGGCTCTGTTTTGGAAATTGCTTTTGTCTTGAACTCGGGCTTTTTCACACCAAACGGCCTTTTGTCGTCGGTATGCTTGCGACGAAAGGCAGCGTCGTCCTCTACTCTCATGTACGCTAGGGTTCGAGCTCAGACGTCTTCAAAATTCTCCGGAGGATACTTGGTCAGGTCAGTGTATAAACCTGAGCTGTCATCCAGACAACACTTATAAGCTTCAATTGCAGTCTTGACGTCACAGTTGCGAATGCTGATCATCTCCGCATTGAATCGATTGAAATAACTGCAGATAGACTCACTGGTCTTCTGCACGATGTAATACAGGTCACTGGTCTGCTTCTCCATCTTGCGACTGCTGGCGAATTGCTGGGAGAATTGGTTGACCAATTCAGCGAACGACCCGATGGACTTGGGTTTGAGATTGATCAACCATTGGAGAGCAGGACTGGTGAGAGTCGTACTGAAGCTTTTGTACATACAGACCTCCTGATACATGTGTGGGATCGAGATCGTCCAGATGAGCTGCTTATACTGCATGACGTGCTCTGTTGGATTGGTTACTCCCGAATAATTGGGCGTGAAGGCGGGGACGTTGTACTTCTTCAGGACCTCGACAGTCGCGATCTCATCGATGAAGGGCGACGCCTGATATCCTAATCGAGGCTCGATGTCTACGGGCACGGCTGCCCCAGGTAGCTTGGCGAGCAAAGATAGGACACGCTCGTTCTGATCTTCTAGCATTTTCAATCGCTGGGTGACAGGGTCATTGGGGTCGAGATTTTCCCCTGCTTGCGGATTGATTCCTGAACTGGTGCCATTGCCATGCGACGAGCCATTGGCGTCTCCGTTGAAAGGAACAAAATACGGCTGCGACCCATTCTGAAATGGCTGCGATCCATTCTGAAAGGGCTGCGATCCATTCTGAAACGGCTGCGACCCATTCTGAAATGGCTGCGATCCATTCTGCATGGGTGGTGGCCTTATATGTTGACGATGAACAGTCCCAGCTACTGGTTCTGCATGAACGGACCTGGATGCTGGGTCTGAGCGAACGGAGCTGATCCTGGACCTGGGTTATGCACGAATGGTCGAGGACCATTCTAACCGAACGATCCTTGGCCTGGATTCTGAACGAATGGCCTAGGACCATTCTGAGGTCCAAAGGGATTCCTTAGTCGTGCGATCTCCTCAGCTGCTCTACGGCTTTGTTCCGCCATGGCGTTGATTTGATTTTGAGCGACTTCAAGCTCCTGGTACATCTGGGCAATGACATGCTGCTGATTTCCAGGGGCGGCCATTTTCCTGTAACAGAGAACAAAGCAAACTGCAAGAAACCGTTAGTAAAACGCACGTTTGTCGAAGATTTTCTCTAGACGGGGTCCCACGGATGGCGCCAAACTGTTAATGCCAAAAATCGCACCAAAGGGACAACTTAAGGTCGATGTGGACATTAACAACTAGAGAAAGGAATCGTTCGACAAAGGCGTGCGACAAAGATAAAAATGTAAATGAGACAGAGGATTTGATGACGCAGGAAAAACCTCAACGAGGAAAAAACATGCGGACGACAATGGATGTCGTCGCTGCACTATGGTCGCCAATCAGGGGCGATGTCCTTGGTGTTCCGGGTGTCGATCGTACAGAGATTACAATACAAATGAAGGGAAAGACTTCGAAATGTAAAGTACAAGTGTTTGAAATGTAAAACCAGTGTGCGTCGTGTGTGAAAACAATGTGTAAACTGTTGGTCGAGAATGAAAGTCGTGCGTCGAGAGCGATCTTCTATGAATGATCTCTTTGCTTTGAATAAATATTCTTCGAGTGTTTGCATTCGCTTGTAGTGTTCTTCTGAGCTGGGATGCTTATCTTCTATTGTTCGATGTATAGCCTTCGGGTGCTTTGATTAGCTAATTGATTGCTTTGATAACAGCCATAACGGTCGCCAGTTGTAACTCTTCATAATTGCTCTTCGTCGGTTATGAATGTTGCCCATTAATGATTTTGACTCCTGCATTAATCATTGAACAAACGTAACAGTCGTATACCGCGTTAGTCGGCCGAGGTCGCATGACTCTACGCGACGGTCGTGCACAGTAGGCGACGTCGAGGTCGAGTGTCGTGAGGAACTCTCGACTTACCTTTTAGGAGGGACGACAGAGGTTTTTTGGGTCTTTGTCGGGACCTTTTCTTAATACAAGATATAGTTCATAACATGTGTCTTACCTTTTCTGGTCGTGGTCGAGACCTATGAAATTTTGCCCAAACAGTAACTATCGTACGTGTCGTGTGCAACTAAAATGTGAAGTCGGTCAAATGTTGTACGAAAGTTATGAGTGATAGTATCGTGCGATAGTTATGAATATGATGAACACTTAAGCGTACGACAGTTATGAATATTTGAAGACCTTTGTTGTTCGACAGTTATGAGTATCATCGTGCGAGAGTTACGAACATTTCCGAAGAACACTTTTAACAGCCCCAAAACCTCGATTTCTTGCTGAATTCCACACCAAATTATCACAAACAGATCGTTACTTCAAACCGAACAAATTTGTGAGCATCTAGCATCAAAACTCCGGTGAAACTAGCAAATTTCGGCCAAAATCGCGTTTTTCCGACGAGGAGGCACTGTTCACTTCAGAAAATCATAACTCACTCAATTCTTGGTGAATTTCGATTCTGAAAGATGTAGAATGCTTGAAATTCAAAAACTAACAGATCTGTAACACTAGAATCTGTTCATGCACAAAGAAATCTTCCGGATCTAAGTTTTCACGAAGAAAATACCGAAAAACTTCAAAAACTTCAAAATCACCGAATTGTTCACGTTGATCGATTCTGAATATAGGAATTGATCTGGAACCAAACAACGAACAGATCTTTTTGAGATCAGGTGATTAGAACACACTTACTTGAAGATCGAACTCCAAAATCTTCAAATTCTTCAAAATTAGGGACTTTTTCACTTACATTGTCGAGATCCGATGATCGTATCGAGAAATATTCATCGATTTGGCTCTGATACCAATTGTGAGTCCATGATCTTCAAAAATTCAAGATCTAGTAACAAGATGTAGTAGAAGATGACTATTTATTTACTAGAAATGTAAACGTAATCTTTGAATTATGAATTAATGAATACAAAATTTCATGATAATCCCTATTTATAGTTCCCTTCCCTTGTTACAACACTTAAGCCCATGCCCATTTATATATCCAAGCCTATTAGGCCCAAAGCCTTTACTTTACAAAACATTCTAATATTTAGGACAACTTTAGTGTCCTAACAGAAACTTGATAAGGCTTACACTAAAATGGGTCAGTTTCCAAGTCATGTTAAATCACACAGAGTCGTGGGTCAGTGGCTCTGAGCACGCCTTATCAGTGTTCTCACCAAAATTCTTAATCGCTTGGAAGCCCCCACTGTCCCTCTATCTCACTTCACCCCGGATGACCGAAAGAAGTTGGAGATGGCAATGGACTTCATTATTCAGGCTACGCCTTCCATTTCTGGCTTAGAAGACAGAATGGAGAAGGTAGAAATGATTCACGCCTCAACTTCAGGGCACCCTGGCCAAAAAGACAGGGTCCCTGAGGAACATGCTGGTGTTGCTGCCAATGCTGCTATTACCTCCCCTTATTCAGGTGAAGAGGGGAGAAGAATGCTGAAGACTTCGCCCTGAATGTTGAGGGGGGGGGAAGAGAAAAATGAAAATGACCCTCAGGAAGTTGATCATCCTGAGGTAACCGCTGAAAGTCCCTCTCCTTCTGAGGGGGAGCAAGACGACGACCCTCACTCTTCAACTGTGGAAAAAGATATCAACCTCATCACTGATGATGAGGAAGATGAAGAAGAGGAAGAAGAGCTGAACATAGCTGATGAAGAACCTTCATCTGGTCCTTCTCCCAAGGATGATGATGATGATGAAGACGACTATTGGTTTCAACCTGAAGTCATCAAAGCCCCTGCTTTGAAGGGTGTCTCCATCAATGAAACAGGGGAGGGGACCGCTGCTAAGTCTTCTGTTAAGAAGACTCAGCAAGGCAAAAACAAGGGTCTTGTCGATGACAATTTGGCTATCCTTCTGAAGAAGCCAACCTGTCATGTATGCTACTACTATTTCCCATACACTGCCTCCCTCATCTACCCCTTCTCAACTTCTACCCTACTCCTTCTGTAACCTCTAAACATTTAGCCTATTCTTTCTCTATCTCTTTTCTACCCTCAATAGATCTAACTCTAATGACCATTTTGTTTCAGCTAGTCTTCACCTCGCTTGAGGATGCAGCTGAAGCTCCCTCTACTCAACAAATAATTCCAGCTACCAGAGCTGAAGATTTTGCAATAATCCTAGTCTCGATCCTGAATAAGACTGATGAACAAGCTGCTAAAGAACAAGAATTGCTTTCCCATCCTAGAAGACCTTCTCTGCCTCCAGAAAGGTCAAATGAAATTGAACATCAAAGGAAAGTAGCTATGATACAGAAGCTGGAAAGTCAGCGACACATCCCTGCCCATCTTAGCTGCCTGACTCCAAAGGAAATAGCTGAAATTCTTAAAGCAGAAAAGATCCTCGCTGAACAACAGAAGGCTGAGCTCACTGATAAATAATTTGTTCTTGAACTTGCTCAACGTACAACAAAGGATCCTCAGCTGAAGAAATTTCCCCTCAAAATCCAACAACAACTGCTTAAAGACGTTGGTAAGAAGAAAGAAGAAAAGAGGAAGGTCAGCGACAACACCCTTGCCTGGTGTAAAAAGATACTTCACTTCAGGAGTTTACCAGCAAGAATCAAACAAGTAAACCTGAAGGGAAGTACTGTCAGAGGCGTCTAACTTATAGATGTCACAATTATCAGGGTGAACGGAATGGCGAGAACCTGCTATCCCTCAGCATTAGAGAGTCTTGGGCTAAATGAATGGTTGGAAATTCGGATTGCAATTTAGCGATCCCGATCAAGCTTTAAACCCTGTGTTGAAAGTACTATCAATAAGCTAATCGACCTAGTCACTTAAGCTGTTGATTTACCTCCTCTTCCAGCCATCAAACAAAGACGAAAAGCTCAAAAGAAGAAGGCTTCGCTATCTTCAGGACCTGTTATACCAAACGAGACTGGTGTTGACTTTTCTCGTGAAGCTGTACTCGGTCCAAACGCTGATCTATCAGGCCTCGACATCTCACTGCCACCTTTTGAAGAATTCGAAGATGGAAAGGTGGTCAGTGAACCTTATCGCATATTCTTTCTTGATTACACTGGATGCAAGTGCTTCCAATGCCGGTCTGAGTTACCCATCACTCTTATCGACCAACTCAAAGACCTATTATACTGGCGTGATCGCTCCTTCCTTGAAACATTCATGAAACCCCATATCTACCGCGAAGCCAAAGAAAGACGAGAACAGGGAGTAACAGTCCCTGATTAGATGATTCCAAAGACTGACACGCTTGAAGAACTTATCTTCAAGGAAGACCCTAAATAGCTGATAGGATCGCCTTGTATTCTTCTATTTTAGCAGTTTGTAAACTTTTTGTACTTGTAATTATTTTCATTGTACTTATAATTTTTTCACTTCCCTTGTAATCTGATTTACGAAGTTAATGAAAAATTTCAATGAAGTACTTTACTCAATCAATACTAGAAAAGATCCCTGAAATAAGTAAATGGGACACGTATTTATAAGTCCTTTTTATCCTTATGTTTTTAACTTAACAATTTTCCTTTATTGCTTTGTCATCATCAAATAGGGGGAGATTGTTGATCCAAACCCTTCAGTGATTTGATAATGACTCTCTGACTTACTTAGTGAAAATTATAAGTAAACAATATGTAATAATTTTTTGCCATCTACGAAAAATATACTAAGTCTATTTAGTATCTCTGATGGAAACATGCACTTTAATTTATATTTCAGTGATACATGTACAATAGTGAGCCCTGAGCCTGTTCAGTCTCACTGATTATCGTTTATAGTTCTATTTGTAATTGTTTACTTATGATCCCTGAAGACAAGATTCGCGATAACTGAGTTCAAAGATGAAATCGAAGACCAAGCTGACGAATGAGTGACTAAGTCTACTAGTGACATGATGCGGATATCAGTGAAGCCAAGACTTATCCATTTCACGAGAAGTTTCAAGTAGATGACTTCAGCGAACGCTAAACTTTATCATTCGCTTGATAAAGATCTACTAAGCGATCGCTGATATAGAAGCCAGCTTTACAAGTAACTTTTGTCTTATCTCCTTGCACGCATTTGTAAGATTTGTCAGAAGGACATCCTTTGTCTAGGATCGTATAAACCACTCTACCAACTACACTGTTCATCATGCTGCCAAAGGGATGTTGGCTAAAGTCAAATTCATGCAACCAACCAGACGCTGCCATGTGTAAAGTTGTACCTACATGCATTTAATGCATGCAGTATAAAATTATAAATAGGAAACCCTACTTCATTCGTGAAGAAGCTTTTCCTCGCTGAACTACTTAGTGCAAGAAAATCTTTCCTTAGGTTTTCTTATTTTCTCTTTATCTTTTCTAAGTATAAGAAAGTTGTGTGATTCTCATAGTTTGTTTAGATTAGGTTTTATACTTGATCTTATTCCGCAACAAACTGTAAACTGTTTGATTATATCAATAAACAATTTTAAAGATAAAAATATGTGTTTGTAATCAACCCCCTCCCCCTTCTACAAACTTGTATAACCCTTCGGGACCAACAATCAGCTATAGAGGTTCATCTTTGAAGATCATTTCGTCAAAGGCATCTGTCTCCGGGTTTTGAGGAAGAGTCCTGGTCTTGATTTGTTTCACGTGGACAAGATCTCTGAGTTGGTTGACGAGGCAAATAGGAAGCTCTAAAAATCTTTGAAGGAAGTTATGTTGCACCAATTGACTAGAATCAGTGTAGAGTTTTAAGGATAATTGAGGTTTTTCATAAAGTCGTTAATGACGGACTGTGCATTTATGTTAGTACGGTTTTGAGTGTGTTTGACCGTGATTCTTGGTTCGATTACATCAAAGTTGATAGATATTCGATTATGTAAAATTTTATTCCATGTTAGATCAGTATTCTATCAAGTTTAGGATTTATCGGGTTTTTGAAGTTCGAACTATAACTACTATTTTGAATCGAAAGATGTTGATGTAGGTTGTTTTTGGCGCAAAAACAAGCATTAAAGTTGTTCACAACTGATTTTTGAATATGTTTGTGGAAGTTTGAATCAAATTCATTGTGTTTTGGGGGGTTTTTGGATCGATTCTGTGAAGATTCAAGGTTATCGCATGTTCTTGGTGTTTATCGCATAAAGGTATATTCAAGATTGTCGCACGAGGCAATATTCATAGTTATCGCACGATGAAGGTCAATAGTGTTTGTTGGTTCCTTTTTGCTTAAACAATGATCTTAACTTTCAGTTAGTTCAGATTGTATGGTGCAGAAGCATATTTAAGAACTGAATGTAAGGTAGAAGAATACACAATATCAAATAAACAGTATGTAAGAACAGATGAATATCTCCAAGATTATTGTATTTGATATGTATTAAGAACACCAAGAACTTCAAAGGATTAACAAGAAATCTGCAGTTAATGGTGTGTGAGAAGAGCAAAGCTTAATGATATATGTGTATTTTCGTGGTATTTTTCTTAATAGAAGAACTCAACAAGAGTCTTCTATTTATACTACTTCTAAAGGGGACATACTTTAGACAATAAGGACTGATCTACAGTAGACAGGATTGGGTGAACAGTAGATTGGTACGATGTTCATTTAATGCAGATGTTCCAATTCTGAAAGAGCCCTATCAGAGTTTGACACATGTAGTTGATGTCAGGGCACGACTGGAACAAGTGGATGAATGGATCCTGGAACAATAGAAAGATATTTGTAAATCTTCCAAGTCTTCAGTATAAACCGCAATGGCTCTGTCAAGGGTGACAGGGGTTCTGCGGCTCGGTCCTCTGTGAGCAGTCTTCTGCTGATTCTTGCCTTCGGTATTCTTGGGTTCTTCTACAGAGCCTCTATGGGTTACTTCTGTTCTTAGACTATTTTCGCTACTTTTACAAACAGAAAGATTGGAGCTAACAATCTCCCCCTAAGTAGTGAAAATTAAAAATTTGAAAGTGCAAGTATTTTCTAAGTACAAGTATATTTTGTTTTCACATTAGATTTTGCCAGAGGCATTTACATTTGATTGTTTTGAAAAGAAAATATTACAGAGGATATGTTTGACTGACTCAGACGTTGGCATCCTTGAAGTCATTGAAACTTCTGCGGTCGAGTCCTTCTTGTATGAGTTCATGATAGAAGCTGATGCATATAGTTCGGAAGTTGATTGTTACATCGATAACCTCTATCAGTCGGTCGGCAAGACTTTGATTCCTGAGCTTTGTTCTTCTGTGCTCCACTAGTATCGCTCTAAACTCTGTCAAAGTACTTGTTGCGTACTTCTGACAGTCAATCTCTACGAACAACTTTGATTTACCTGAAGGATCTAGAAATACTAACCCGACCCTTGGATTTGTGATGATTGAGTTTGGTGTAGTAGAGGGAGGGCATTAGTCTTCTGGTGGCTGAACGTTTAAGCTTTTTACTCCAAGATCTCGAGCCAATTGGAAATCTACCATGCTGTATAGCAGAAGCTTTTCGCGTTTGACCTTTCTAATCACCCTGTTGGCTTTGTGAACTTCGTCGATTGTGAAGTTCTCTTTCGTCCATTCCAGAAGATCAGGTAGATCATAAGGATTGAGATTCCTAAGATCTGCATCTGCAAATTGGTTCTCTGATCTGTCCTCTCTATTGACCTTGTAGATGTTGTAAGAGAGTTTAGGCCAGGTTCTAGTTCTTGAGAACTTACAATATAGGACTTTGACGATCTTGGATGTTGAGAAGACTTCGTGTTTAGGCTTGGGTTTTGTTCTGGTGAAGAGGTTTTCGAGGTCAGCATGGAAGTCAGGGTCTTGAATGGTTGCTTCTGATTGATCCATTATGCCCGTTCTGCTGTATAAGTACCTGTATACCACTTCTTCCATTTGTGGTGGTGGTGGTTGAGGTAAGGTTCTGCGCAGAGCATCTAATTGGCTCTTGACTTCTGCCACTCGATCCTCTGAAGGTTTTGTCTCTGGATCCAGAACAGGAACATTTGACAGAGGTGTAGTGCCGAAAGCCCAGTCTTCTTCTTCAGGCTTTGGTGTCTTATACGCATGGAAAGAGCTCTACATCAGCTTTTATGTCGAAGGTTGATGCTTGGGCTTTTTCTTCTGCGGTTCTTCTGTCATAATCCCTTTTCCCTTGTCTTTTGCCTTCGGCTGTTCTGCTTGTTGAGATGGGGTTGCCTTTGTAGGTTTTGACGCTTGAGTCTTATAGGGCTTTGTTGTTGATGTTTCTGTTGGTTTGGGGATTGCCTCTGTTGGTTTTGACACTTGAGTTTCAGAGGGCTTGATTGGTGATTTGGGTTCTGTTAGAGAGGTTCCAGGTGTTTTGCTCAGATATTTTCTTTTGTGATCAATGATTTTGGTTCTTGGGTTGGTTTTGGGTGTTGGGGAAGGTAGTTCGTCTTCGGAGGATGTCAGAAGTTGGACCTCTTCTTGGATTTGGACATCTTCTCCAAATATAGAAGGAAATTCGACAGAGGTGGGTGTTGCCTCTGTGGTCTTCTGTTGAACTGTTGTTTTGGGTACTTGGGTTTCTTTAGTAATGGATTCCACAGAGATGGTTGTTGTCTCTGTGGTTTTGTTTCTGCTTTGGGTTTCAGGTTTTTGGGTTTTAGCAGGGGTTTCTTCAGAGATCATTTCCACAAAGGTGGTTGTTGCCTCTGTGGACTGTTGTTGGTTTCCTCCTTGGTTTTGAGTTGGGGGAATTTGGTTCAGGGGTTCTGCGGATACTGGTGGTTCTGGTAGACCTCTGCTTGCAGCTACTTCCCTTTGTTTCTCCCCTTGATTCTCAATCTCAGGATGATCTGATGAATCGTCAGAATCATCATCAGAGTCATCCTGACCCTTATCTGTTTTACCTTCTGCCCTGCAAGATGTATCTGGTTTCATTGGTGGAACAGCCCCTGCAGCAATCATCTTTGCGCATAAGTCATCACAGAGGCCGAGCAGTGCTTCAACCTCTCCTTCTGTGTTGAAGCGCATTCTGCCGATGCTTGCTTGAAACTCTATGACATAGTTTGCGTTGGCAGCAGTGAAAGCTCTGATGAATTCGGTCATCTGATCAAGTATTCCTTGGCCGAGTTCTGTTATTTGAGCTCTTGTCATGTAGTCAGAAGGCTTCATGGTCTGAGTATTTCTGGTTGTTTGCTCTTGAACTTCGTCTAAGGCCTTCTCCAGGTCTTCAGGTGTAAGACCCTTAGATTTTGAGGATTGCTCTTTAATTGTTGAAGAAAGTGCTTGACAGACTCTTTGAAGGCAGTGGTGGCGGCTTTTCCGAATTCAGCAGTTGCAGAGGTTGCAGTGTTTGTTGCAGAGGACTTCATCTGAGCTACGGTATGTTGTACCTCTGTGGATAGGTTTTCCATTTTGGTATTTAGATTTGTGATAGCTAAAGATGTTATTTCTGCAAAAGTTTTGAGAGAGCTTTGCAACTCTTTCACTGTTTGGTTCACAGAGGTGACAAGGGTTTGGAACTCATCCCTTGATACATGTAAACTCGTTGTAACCTCTAGGGGAACACATTCGTCCCCATAGTGAGTCTCTGTTCCTGAGACACCTTCTTTCGCCTTTGTTTTGATGTTGGGGGCGGAAGGATTTCCTTCTGTTCCTCGAGCAGAAGCATCTAGTGCTTCAGACTCTACAGAAGTTCTGACAATGACATTGTCTAGATCCACTCCAGAGGTGGGTACTAGATTATCCTTCTTTTGACTCGAAGACTTGTCTAGAGTCTCTCTGTCTTTGTGCAATCTAATCTCCTCTGAAGAGATGTTTGGATCTAGTTGTGTGCGTGTGGCAGAGGAAACAAATTCCTCTGCAAGGATTTCTGTTGTGATCCGGGGCAATAGATCACTTACTACGGATGAATCCTTTAGAGAGGATTCCCCTGGAATCGTTTCCCCGGTTATTAATGGTACAGATGATGAAAGAATTTCCTCTGTACGGATGGTTTGGGTTGGGGTCGAGCCGTGCTGCTCTTTTTCAATATTTCCCTTTGCAACTAGACTGGCGGCAATAGAAGTGTGGGTTGCACTGGGAGTTGGTTTTGGTTGTGTTCCTTTATTAATCCAGGCATATTTTCTTGCTTCTGCTTCTGTGAAGCATCCAACCACTTGTTCTCCATCTATGGTCTCAACCTCTGTTGCTACCATATGGGTTTAGACTTCTACCCTAGTCTCCCCTTCTTATGTTACCTCTTCTTCCCTTGGACCTAAGGAGTCGTACATAGGATGGGTACCAAAAAGTTGTTGTACTTGGGGGTGTATAACCTGTGTACCGTCAGAGGCAGAGATTACTTGCTCTGGGCTTCTTCTGTGAATATCAAGGCCAAGTTGAAGGAAGGGGCTATGTAGTATCTCTGGGGTCTCAGTCGGATTATCCCTTAGAGTTTGATCATCATCATCATCAAGATCAGAATCAACTCCAGAGATTGTGAAATCTGGATCTTCTGTGGCTTCTTTGGTTTCATGTGACAGAGCTTCTGCAGTCCATCCTGCAGTGTCAAGGGTGTTGGCAAATTCAGGACATTGGAAGAAGTCTGAGAAATTCCCATGATGTGCATAGTTGAGAGGAGTTGGGGATTGCACAGGTGATTTTTGGGTTTGTTCTTTTGTGACTTCTTCTGTCACCTTTTATGTAATGATAGAAGCTCTGTTGTTTGAAAACTTCTTTTTATTTTCCTCTGATGCTTTCACCTTTACCAAAAACGTTTGAAAAAGCATTGGAGAGGATCGATAGATAAATAGAGTATGAATTTCTTTCACATAGGTTATGAAGCTCTGTCAGAGCCAGCAGAAGCTCTATGAGAGGAAATTTCTCATAACTAAAAATCTATTAAACTTTTTGATCATCCAAGTTTTTAATTGTTTTTGACAATGTTTTTAGGACCTTTTTGGAGGTAGTTGTCCTAGAAACTTGTTTGTTAAAAGGTTTTGTGTGAGAAATTCTTTTAAAAGCCTGTGTTGGTCAACAGAGTTTCTTTGGTGGAATGAGCTCGGTGACCAACAACCTTGTAGAATTTCAAAGTGTGTATTTATGCAAAAGAGGTCTTTTGATAAGACATTCAAACCGATCGAAAGAGTTTAACTTTACGATCCATAGAGATTTTTTTCTAGCAGAGCCTCTGTTGATCATTTGTAGTTTGAAATGTTTTTAACATTTTCTTTAGGATAAGATTGGAAATTTGTGTCCTAGAAAACTGTTTTCAAAAACTGTTTGTTTGAGATACTTATATTTTGACTCTTCTGACTTCGGCTTAGTACCTGACTTCTGTGGATAATGTCCATCGCAATTCTTCTTTGGCTCCCCCTTGAATGATCATCCTCTGTAGATCATTTCAAGGTTTCCTTCTGCTCCCTCTTGACCTATGGTTGGATCAAATAAGATAAGTTGTGCATATAACATAGATTAAGATTTTCAGAGGTTCTGTAAGGACTGTCAGAGGTTCTGAGCAATCCTATAGAAGCTCTGTTGAGTATTGAACACTTGGTGATTGAGGATTTACATACAGAAATAAAATAAAATAAATAAAACAACATAAACATATATATATATATATATATATATATTTATAGAAGATTTAAGTTATACTTACAGAGGTTTTAACTCATGTTTATCATTCCCAACTTACCCACCAAGAAAAGAAATCTTTTCTCATCTAGTGCCTTGGTGAATAAGTCTGGAAGCTGGTACTATGTAGACATGAAGTGCATTTCGATTGTCCCATATTCAACATGGTGTTTCAGAAAGTGGTAACGGGTATCGATATGCTTTGTTTTTTAGTGATGTACAGGATTGGCAGAGATGGCTATGGCTCTCTTTGAGTCACAAAAGATGGGAATCTTGAATATGATGTGGCCATAGTCCTTAAGGTGAGTTTTCATCCACAGAACCTGGGAGCAACAACTAGAAGCAGCAACGTATTCGGCTTCTGCTGTAGATGTGGATACGCATTTCTGCTTCTTAGTGGTCCAGCTGACTAGTTTACCACCTAGGAGTTGACAACTCCCAGAGGTACTCTTTCTGTCGAGCTTGCATCCTCCATAATCTGAATCTGTATAAGGTTTAAGACCAAAACCAGAGTTCTTCGGATACCAGAGGCCAAGATTTTTGGTCCCTTTGAGGTATCTGAAGATCCTCTTTACAGCATTATAATGGGATTCCTTCGGGTTAGCTTGATATCTTGCACAGAGACCCAATCATTCCTCTGTAGAGCGTGCACTCTCTAGGTATGCCATTTGGATATGAGTCTAACATATTTCCTGTGGCCATTGGAGTTCTCATTACAGAGGTATCAGAGAGACTGTATTTTGAAAGTATGTCAGAGACATATTTAGCTTGATTTATAAAAATTCCCTCTGATGATTGTTTTACTTGGAGTCCTAGGAAGAAAGTTAATTCTCCCATCATACTCATTTCAAACTCACTCTGCATGAGTTTTTCAAACTTTTTGCACTCTTCTGTATTTGTAGACCCAAAAATTATGTCGTCCACATATATTAGTACAAGCATAATTTCATCACTTTTTCGTTTATAAAATAAAGTTGTATCCGTCGTACCTCTGTCGTAACCATTATCGAGAAGAAAGGTAGAAAGTCTTTCGTACCATGCTCTTGGAGCCTGTTTCAGTACATACAGAGCTTTGTCGAGGTAGTACACGTATTTTGGGTACATAGAGCTTTCAAATCCTGGTGGCTGTTGGACGTATACTTCTTCTTGGATTTTTCCATTTAGAAAAGCAGATTTTACGTCCATTTGAAATACATTAAAACCTATGTGGGTTGCGAAGGCTAAGAAGATTCTTATGGCTTCGAGACGTACGACAGGGGCAAAAGTTTCATCGTAATCTATGCCTTCTTCTTGTGGATATCCCTTGGCCACCAATCTTGCTTTGTTTCTTATGACCACTCCATCTTCATCCTTCTTATTTCTGAAGACCCATTTAGTTCCTATGGCTTGTTTTCCTCGTGGCAGAGGAACTAAAGTCCAGACTTTATTTCGTTCAAACTGTAGAAGCTCTTCTTGTATAGCATCTACCCAGTTTGGGTCGTCAAGGGCTTCAGATATCCTTTTTGGCTCGATCACACTAATAAAGTTTGTAAAGAAACAAAAGTTAGCTGTGGCAGATCTTGTTTGTACCTTTTCAGAAGGTTTGCCGATTATAAGACTTGGAGGATGGCTCTTTGTCCACTTTGTTGTTCTTGGGAGATGGTCATCGATTTCATCAAGTTGATCTTCAGAGGTTTCTAATTGTTGTTCTGGTGTAGCCTTTGTCATAGATTTTGCTTTCGTGCTTGATCCTACAGATTGTGGAATGATTGGAATGAGTGGCGGTGTTTGTTCCTCTGAGGAAGTATAAATTGAGTCTTCTTGTTCATCTGTTATTAGTTCCTCTGTGGTTTCTGGAGTTGGTTCTTCAGTAGCTTCTGTGGTTGTTTTCCTTGTTGTATCATCTTCTGTTGGCTCCCCCTCGGCATTTGTGTTAGATCTGAAGTTTTGTCAATAAACCAAGTGTTGAAGATCTGAGAAGAAGAGTCAGAAGTTCTGAGAAGAAGAGTCAGAGATCTGAGAAAGAGAAGTCAGAAGTTCTGAGAAGCGTGATCAGAAGAATGTTCAGAAGTTCTGAACTACCTGTTCAGAACTTATGACGAGTTTCGTTATTTAGTAATGTGTAAACTAATTAGGACACGTGTTATGTTCTTATTAGTCTTTCTTATTTGTACTGTAGCTTTAAGATGTTTGTTGCAGTATAAATAGAGTGGTTAGCACTACGTTGCTAACTGATTGATTTTCCCATATTATTTGTATTCATTCCTTGTAATCTTTGAGGTTATCTCTCTCTTAGATCTGTAATTCTGTGCATCATTGAATACAATTGGGCTTGATCATACAATTTCTCAATTACTTCTTTCTATATTGATTGTAAGAATAGATCCTGCACTTTCAATTGGTATCAGAGCCAATCAACAAACAAATTCGTTCAAGATTGTGATTGCGAAGATCGATTGATCAATTTCTTGAAGATTTCTTGATTCATTCAAAATTCGATTCCGCTGCTAGGGCTAGTTCTTGAATTCTTAGCAATTCTTGAATTACCTGCTACTTTTCGATTAAGAAAATCGAATTTGTCTTTCTGTTGAATTTTCTTACAATCATGTCTTCTAAAGAATATCTAGCCATGGGATCCGAAACCAAACCGCCTGTTCTTATACCAGAAGAGTATCAGCAATGGAAAACTCGTATGATCCAATTCCTTGACAACATCGATGAAAATCTTATGATTTCTATTCGAGAAGGTCCAATCGAAGTATATATCGATGTCGCCGCAACCCCTGCTACAGAGACAACTCCAGAAATTCCAGCGACCAGAGTAAAGAAGAATTATTCCCAATACACTGCTGAACAGAAAAATAGGCATGCTATTGACAAAAGAGCAATTACTTTGATGACTTTGGCTGTCCCGAATGAGGTTCTTAACAGGATTGACAGTGGATCATCAGCTAAAGAAATGTGGGACGAATTGGAAAGGCAAATGTTAGGAACTGTGAGATCTATTCAGGCAAAGTTAAATCAAAGCATAAATGCTTATGAAAGGTTCAAAGCAAAAGAGTCAGAAAGTTTGACACAGACATACAGTAAATTTTGCACTATTCTAAATGACTTGAGAAGAAATGGACTGAAGAAAACAAAATCAGAAATAAATTACAAATTTCTGAACAGTCTAAATTCAGAATGGTCATCATTTGCCATAAGTCTGCAAATGAACAAGGATATGTGTGAAGAAGACTTAAATGATTTGTTCTGTGTTCTTAATCAACATGAAGACTCTGTCAAGTTAGTTGTGGAAGAAAAGAAAAATGTTGCTGATCAGTTAGCATTCTTATCAAAGTCCAAAGCAATCAAAGCACCCAAAAAGACTGCATATCTATCAGAAATACCGAGTCTGGAGGAATCTGACAAAGAAGAAGGATCAGAAGATGATGAAGATATCAAGATAATGGCTGAAAAGCTAGCTTTGCTGACAAATACTTTCAACAAAAGGTATGGGAAGGGCAGATTTCAAGGAAATTATAAGAGAGCTGGAAGTTCAGATTATAAGAAGAAAGATGACAGAGAAGAAAATAAGATTGAAAAGAGAATAGAGAGAAGTGAAGAAAACAAGGAAGAGAAGGAAGAGAGAAAAGAAAAGAATCTGTGTTTCAAGTGTGGAAAATCTGGCCATTATGCCAAGGATTGCAGAGTTAAAGTTGTGAAAGATTATGAATACTACACGAAGAAGGCTCAGCTTGCAAAGAAGAGAGATGACGAAAGTGCGCTATTGGCTGAACAGGAGAATTGGCTGTACTACACTTCTGATGAAGATGATCATATCAACTTTCCACAGATGCGAAGCTATATGGCAAAAATGAGGAATGAGGATGATTCTGATTTTGAAGATGCTGATTCTGAGTCATCTGCTGAGGTACATTCTTCACTTGAATTAGAGTTAATGACACAGATTGGTGAAATGAAAACTGAATTTGCTAATCTAAGAAAACAGATAAAAGGAGAAAGAACTTTGGTTAACAAATTCAGAATTGAAAAAGAAGTAATAAACGAACAATATGAAGAATCTGAGGCTGAGAAACAGAAAGTTAAAGATGAAAATTCTGAATTGATGAAAAGGCTTTCTGAACTAAAAGTTGAGTTTTCAAAAATAAAGGATGAAAAAGGTGATTTACAAATAAAATTTGATATGTTATTTGAAGAAAGAAAGAATTTATACACCAAAATCAAAGAATTGGAAGATTTGAATTTGAAAAGAGGTCAGACTCAGCAAACATTAAATCTTTTATTAAGCAATGTTAAAGATACAAGATTTTACAATCCAAAGAAGGGATTGGGATTGGAAGAAAATGTCATTTTAAAAAGAGCTCCAATACTTCAAGTTTCTAAGCCAAAAATCCCAGAAATTGTTGAAGTTTTCATAAGACCTGCTAGTTCTATAACAAGTTCTGACAATTTGCAAAGACCAAACTCTAAAAAGTCAGATGAGACAATTTCTGAGTCTAAAACAGAAAAGTCAGTTGGTTCAGAAGAAAAGGTTAAGAAAGAAGTTTCTAAACCAACAGATGAAAAGCCAAGATACAATGATACTAAATTCAAGTATGATTCCTTAAATGTCAGCTACAAAAATAAACAACCAAGTTTTTCATATCATGACATTGAGAGCATATTTGATACAAGTAAAAATTCTGAAACAGTCAATCAGAAGTCTGAAACTTCTAGTCAGGATTCTGAACTTTGTAGTCAGAATTCTGAGTCTAAAGATCAGACATCTGAGTCTGTAAATCAGAACTCTGACTCAGGTAGTCAGAAGTCTGATTCAACTGGATTTTCTGAAACAAAATCAGATGAATTTTTGCAACTTGAAAAGAGATTTAATCTTGTGAGTCAAGAACTTGAGGATTTAAGGAAAACTTATGATGAACTTGAAAATGATTTCTGTGAGGTGGATATTAAACTTGAAGAAGCTTTGAAAGAAAAGAATATTTTTATTCAGAAAATAACAGAGCTTGAAAAACTGAAGACTGAGTATGATCTTTTTAAAATTAATGCTTCAAGAGAAAATGATAAATTCTTTAATGAATCAAGTACATATGAAAAAGGTGAATCATCTAATTCTTCTAACAAAAAGAACTTGAATTTTTCAGAAAAAGAAGAAAGCAAAAGGAAAGATGATCTTGCAAAGTTGAATGATCTGAAAAGGGAACTTGAGAAGCTTAGAATGAAATCTACTTCTGAACTAAACGCTAGAAATTCTTGTAATAAGGGCAATTGTACTCTGAACAGTATAAATAAAAATGAAATGATCTATGTTTCAGATTTATTGTCACTTGCAAAGAAAAATCTTGTTTGTGTTAGATGTAAAAATGATTCATTCCAATATTCTCACAAATGTCAAGTCAAAATAACTTCTGTTTCATACATAAGAAAAGATATTCAGAAAGTTTCTGTTTCTCAAAATACAGAAAAGAAGAAAATTTATGTTCCTCAGACTCAGAAGAAAGAAAAGATAAAAGAAAAGAAAGTTGAAAACATAGCAAAACCAAAAGTTACAACTCTCAAAAAGAATTTGAACAAACTTGTAAGCAAAAAATGTTCTGACTTCATAAAAGTTCAAGGAAAGTGGTGTTTGAAGAAAGATTTTGAGTGGAGAGTAAAAGGTACTGATGTTAAATCCAATGACAAAGCTAACAAAGATGGACCCATTCCAAAATGGGTACCTAAACCTAACTGATCCTTTTGCAGGGCTGTCATGTGTGGTTTTTAGATTCAGGAGCTTCAAGACACATGACAGGTCAGAAGTCTTTTCTATCAAACTTCACAGAAAAGGCTGGAGGAGCAGTAAACTTTGGAAACAATAGCAAAGGTCAAGTCAAAGGTTATGGGGATTTAACTAAAGGGGATCTAACTATCCAAAAGGTTTTCTATGTTGAAGGATTACAACACAATCTTTTCAGCATAAGTCAGTTTTTAGACAGTCTTTGTCAAATTAAGTTTCAAATAACAGGTTGCATGATTCTAACTGAAAATGATGTCAAAGTCTTCTGGGCCAAAAGACATATGGACTTATTTGTAGTTAATTTTTCAAAATTGAAAACATTAAATACAGTTTGTCTTTTATCAAAATCAACTGCAAATGAATGCTGGCTTTGGCACAGAAGATGTTCTCATCTGAATTTCAAAGATCTTAATAATCTTGTTGCAAAACATTTGGTTAAAGGCTTACCAAAGCTTAAATTTGAAAAAGAATCATTATGCTCAGCTTGTGAAATGGGCAAGATGAAAAAGAGTTCTCACAAATTAAAAATGGACTCATCTTGCAAAGCACCATTAGAAATGATTCATACTGATCTTTGTGGTCCAATTTCAGTTCAATCGATGGGAGGAAAGAAATATATGCTTGTGATTGTTGATGAATTATCCAGATACACGTGGGTTGAGTTCCTAAGAGCTAAGTCAGAAGCTGCTATTACATTGATAAATTTTATCAAAAGGATTCAAGTTCTCTTACAACTTCAAGTTCAGAAAATCAGAAGTGATAATGGAACGGAGTTCAGAAATGAGACTCTTCAGAATTTTTTAGAAAGTTCTGGGATTTCTCACAATTTTTCTGCTGTCAGAACTCCTCAACAAAATGGTGTTGTTGAAAGGAAGAATAGAACTCTAGTTGAGGCTGCGAGAACAATGCTGGCTTATGCAAATCTTCCTACTTTCCTATGGGCTGAAGCAATTGCAACTGCTTGTTTTACACAAAATAGAACTTTAATCAATAAGAGATTAAATAAGACTGCTTATGAACTGATAAATAAAAGAAAACCATTAATCAAATTCTTTCATATTTTTGGTTGCAGATGCTATGTTCTCAGAGACAGAGAAAATCTTGCCAAATTCGATAAAAAGGCAGATGAAGGATACTTTGTGGGTTATTCTTTAACTTCCAAAGCATTCAGAATCTACAATAGAAGAACCAAGAGGATGATGGAGAGCATAAATGTAACTTTTGATGAAGCCAGAATGCGGACTTCTGAACAAGACAGTTCAGAACTCATGCTGAACAAGACAAAAATGACTTCTGATACAAATTCTAATCCTATTTGTTCAGAACTCAATTTACTGTTTAAGGATGCTTTTAGTGAACTAATTTCTGATTCTTATGCAGAATATGAAAATCCAAAGATGGTCAAAGAGATGAAAAATAAGACTCCAGAAATAGTTCAATCAACTGTAATTTCTGACAAAGGTCCATCAGAGGAGTGCCCAAATCTAATAAATACAAGTGGTGAAAATTCTGAACCTTGTAATCAGAATTCTGATTCTTGTACTCAGAACTCTGAACAAGTCAATCAGAACTCTGACTTCATTAATCAGAACTCAAACTTGGATGCAACTCCTACTCATACGTCAGAACAAGGTGACAGTTCAGAATTACGAGCAATCATTGATGAGAATGATGCAAACAACAATTATTCAGAGATTGATGTACTCCCTAGTGCTAATAAATGGACTAAAAATCACCCTATTCATCAAGTAATAGGTGATCCATCAGCAGGAGTAAAGACAAGATCAGCTACAGCAAATGAAGCAATGTTTGCTGGTTTCTTAAGTGTAATTGAACCAAAGAAAGCTAATGAAGCCCTAGAGGATCCAGACTGGATTTCAGCAATGCAAGAGGAATTGCTTCAATTTGAAAGAAATAAAGTTTGGAGACTCATTCCAAAGCCTGAAGGTAAATCTATAATTGGAACTAAATGGGTGTTCAGAAACAAAAAGGATGAATCAGGTGTTGTCATCAGAAACAAGGCAAGATTGGTTGCTAAGGGATACTGTCAACAAGAGGGAATTGATTATGATGAGACATTTGCACCAGTGGCAAGAATAGAGGCAATCAGAATATTTTTAGCCTATGCTGCACATAAAAACTTCAAGGTGTATCAAATGGATGTCAAATCAGCTTTTCTAAATGGCAAACTTAATGAAGAGGTGTATGTCCATCAACCTGAAGGTTTTGTTGATCCAGAATTCCCTGATCATGTTTATATTTTAGACAAAGCTTTATATGGTCTAAAACAAGCACCACGAGCCTGGTATGACACTCTTACTAAACACCTGTTAGGTTCAGGATTCAAGAAAGGTAAGATTGACACAACTTTGTTTTTAAAGAAACAGGGTAATGATTTGATTCTGATTCAGATTTATGTTGATGACATAATATTTGGTTCTACCAGTCCAGAATTATGTGATAATTTTTCAAAAATCATGTCATCTGAATTTGAAATGAGCATGATGGGTGAACTGAATTTTTTCCTTGGTCTTCAAGTCAAACAACTACCAAAAGGTATTTTCATAAATCAAGGAAAATATGTCAGAGATATTCTGAAAAAGTTCAAAATGTCTGATTGTGCTTCTATGAGAACACCTATGGCAACTAACATAAAGTTAGATGCTGATCTCAAAGGTGTTTCAGCAGATATCAAACTTTATAGAGGCATGATTGGATCATTACTTTATTTGACTGCAAGTAGACCAGATATCATGTTTTCTACCTGTTTCTGTGCTAGATTTCAATCTAACCCGAAAGAATCACATATGTTGGCTGTCAAAAGGATTTTAAGATATCTCAAAGGAACACCTGATCTAGGTTTATGGTATCCAAAAGAAACTGACTTCAAATTGACTGCTTTCACTGATGCTGATCATGCAGGAAGTAGGTTGGACAGAAAGAGTACATCTGGTGCTTGTCACTTTTTGGGAGATAAAATAGTGAGTTGGGCATCAAAGAAACAGAACTGTGTATCCACTTCAACTGCTGAAGCAGAGTATGTTGCTGCTGCTGCTTCATGCTCTCAAACATTGTGGATGAGAACACAACTCATGGACTATGGGTATCAGCTTAATAAGATTCCCATCTATTGTGACTCAGAAAGTGCAATTGCTATTACTCAGAACCCTGTTCAACATTCGAAGACTAAGCATATAGATGTGAGGTATCATTTTATAAAGGACTATGTGGAAAAAGGAACTATAGAGATGCACTTTGTGCATACAAAGTATCAATTGGCTGACTTGTTCACAAAGCCTCTTGATCACAAAAGGTTTTCTTTTCTCATATGTAAAATAGGAATGCTTAATCTGCCTAGTTGAAAATATTTTTTTCTTAAAAATGCTAAATTTTTCTAAGTAAACTTGTCTGAGTAGTGTATTCAGAACTTCTGAGTCTTGAGTTCAGAACTTC
The DNA here is from genome assembly GCA_033807775.1 of Saussurea involucrata. Lineage (NCBI taxonomy): Eukaryota > Viridiplantae > Streptophyta > Magnoliopsida > Asterales > Asteraceae > Saussurea > Saussurea involucrata. The sequence continues at coordinate 94,330,031 of CM066314.1, forward strand.
TGAGTCTTGAGTTCAGAACTTCTGAGTCTTGAGTTCAGAACTTCTGAGTCTTGAGTTCGGAACTTCTGAGTCTTGAGTTCGGAACTTCTGAATCTTGAGTTCAGAACTTCTGAGTCTTGTGATCAGAACCTCTGAATCTTAAGGTCAGAAATTCTGAGTCAATACTTCAGCAATCTAACTTTCAAAAATTTATTTTTGAGAAATACAAATAACTTCAACTGTATGGATTATGCTTCTTCGATTATCTTTTTATCTCATCTTTTTGTATCATTAATACTCAAATGCATGCTCAAGTCAAGGGGGAGCATCAAAATTCTTTTGGAAATCATTTTGTGATGCTTAAAAGATTTGTTTTCATTTCTTATCTGTTCAAACCTCTTCTGAATAATCAAAATGTTTTATATTGGTCAGAAGTTGATTTTAAAAGACATTTTGGTTACAAGGCAAAATTCTTCTGAGTCATGGAATCAGAACATCTGTGCGTGTTATTCAGATCTTTGACTTGAGTCAAAATTCTATCCACTAACACGTGTCAGCTTCATATTTGTTTGACAATGCCACGTATTTCATTTAAATCCTTTGTGGTATTTCACATGTGTTGACTCCGTTATAACATTGATTTCGCTTTTCCGTTAAACCTTTCAACTTCGCGGATTTTAAATAGGTCTTAAAATCCCTATTTCAAATTTCTTTCAAATTCCAGAGTGAAACGTGAGATACGAATCAAATCCAGAGTTCTTTGAATCTGTTTTCTTCTTAAATCATGTCTGAAATACGAAGAAGTGGTCCAATTTCTCTACATTCTACAAAATCAATAATGGATTCATCCGATTCGGAAAATGATGAAGTACAAAATAGAGTTGCAGAGGAAGGGGCAATAAGAAATAATGAAGAAGATGAACAAATGGATGAATCTGAAGGAAATGCGGATGAGGTAAACGTTAATATTGAACATGATCAGAGTGCTGCAGGTTCTATTATGTCAGATAGATCTATTCTAGTGGAAAGAGTTGTTCCTGAGAGTGAATGGTTGAAATTATCTGAAAATAACTGTGTTATATTGTTTGAGGAAAGTCGTTTTAAGCCTGAACACAGAATTATCATGGAGTTATTCAAACATCATCCGTACAGAAAATGGTTTACAAGAAGTAAAAATGTGCCTGTTCAGTACATACAACAATGGTGGAAATATCTTAGGTTAGAAGATAATAAGTTTGTGTCTGAAATTGGAGGAGTGACATTTGTCTTATCTATCTCTGCACTAAGAGAAATGCTGAATCTACCAGAGAAAGATGATGTACAAAGAAGAACAGATTTTGAGGATTTACCCCTAACAGAGGAATTAATAGCAGAGTTTATGAAGTTGGGATACAATGAAGGATTGAGGACTCTCAGTTTGTTCAGAAGAAACAAATTACCACCTATTTGGGCTTGCTTCTTTCATGTGGTAAATAAATGTTTGTCAGGGAAAAATAGTTCTGCTGATCAAGGTTCTAAACAAATTCTTCAGATATTTCAAGGTTTAGTGAAGAATAGGCATTATGACTATACCTTAATACTTTGGGAAGATATGAAGAATACATTTGAGAAGAATCAGAAAGCAATTCAGAAGAAGACAAAGGATGCTCCACTGACATACATTCCCTACATAAGGTACTGGCAAATTGTTATTTGGTATGCCATGCAGGAAAACAGAACAATCTCAAGAAGAACAAATGAAGAGCATGGTCCTACATTTTATTTGGGTAAGATGACCTCAGTAACAAGACTTGAAAATTATCCCAATCATAAACTGTTGCCAAAATCACTTAGGAATTATATTCCAAGGGAGAGTGAGATTTTAAAAGCTTATTGCACCTCTATGGGAATTGAATTACCTCAAATCCCTGCCCAAGAGGACCAACCTGAGAAGAGAGGTGAGGGGTCTAGTCGAATTAGAGAGGGGGAGGATGTTCAGATGGGTGAACATTCTGAGAGACTTGAGGGGGAAAATTCTGAGAGCTTGGTTAGACTCAGTGAGGAAAAACAGAATGAGAGTGGTGAGGATGAGAGATTGTTAACAGAGGTTCAAACAGAAAGAGATGCCTCTGAACCAGCTAATCTTGACCAGGTAACCACACATGCTATTGGTTCACATCTCTTGGTGTCCAATATTGAAACAAACACCATGGACCTAGTGGTGGATCTTGAACAACCCATCCATACCCACTCAGAAGCATTTCAACATGCTACTGTTTCACACAAATCCGGGGAACCATCCCAAACTCATTTGGAGGGAGGTGATAAATCCCAACTTATTTTTCAACACATTGAGTCTGAATATCACAGTCCTATTCATATTGAGCCTGAAATTCCTTTTGACACTTGCACAGATCAGGAATTTCGTACTCCTGAAACAACATTCATAGACATGCCTAATGTTGGGTGTCGAGGATTGGATGGAAGTCCTGGTGAGGTGAACATTACAAAAGCCTCATTTAAACGTGCATCTGTTGTACAAGATGACTGTGTGTTATCTACAGGCCATGAGCCCTCTGGGCACATGAAAACTGGACCATCTGTTGGTTCAGGTTCACTGTTAGAAACTTCTGAATTTGAAAAGATTCAGAAACAAAACAAGGAGATGGGGGAAAAAGTAGAAAATTTGGAGAAGAGGATGGAGGATCTGAATGATGAGGTATCAGATTTGAAAAGTGTGTTGGAGAAAAAGTTAATTTCTGTTGAAACCAAGGTAGATGATGTAAAGAAATCCTTGGATTCTCACAAAAAGGAGATCATGGATATAATGTCTGGTTTTCAAAAAGATATGTTAAAACAGATGCAGGGTATGCAGGAATCTATATTGAAAGCACTGAGTGTATCTTTGGCTTCTACTTCAAAGCCTCTTGATCCTGTCCCTATTACAGAAGCTGAACCTGAAGTTGCTTTTAATCAGAACTTGAAAAGGAAGTTTGATGATAATGATCCTCATGATCATCAAAAGGGGGAGAAAAGACAAAGGTTAAGTTCTGATGATGATATTGGCATAGAAGATTTTGAGATAGCAGACATGCACTTAGCCAATACAAAAAGTTCAGAAGATCAGACACAGGAAAATTTAAAGGAGATGATTCAGATAGTACAGCTTGACAGTTCAGATACAGAAGAAATGGAGTTGGGAAGTATTGATAGTAATGAATCAGATAAAACAGAGGAATTGAACTTGGATACTGAGATGGAAGGAAACTCAGATGAAACTGTAGCTATTGAGGAATCTGATTTGAGAATAGAAGAAATAGTGGAAAGTACAGTGGTAAACAGGTGTACAGATATTGTGGTTTATAACAGTGAAAGGGCAATGGAGTCTGAATCAGAAGAAAGGAGGTTGAATGAAGAATTGATCAGAAGAATGCATAATGAAGTAGTCAGAGCTTTGAGTGTTCAGAAAATTCATAAAGGAATAAAAGTGATAAGACCCATTGATCTAATGGGAGAAGAAGACAGAACTGTGGATTACACTCAGGATTTTAAAGATGATTTTAGGTTTAACTTTTGTGATGAGTTAAATTCAGAAGAAGAGTATGTGAAAGTGAAAGACTTCTTTATGCCTTCTGAATATGTATTCAGAAAACCAATTGAGATTCCAAAGATTAAATTGCAAAGACTAGAAGAACCTGTGTGTGACTTCATTCTAGAGTTAAGTGATGTACCTTTAGCCAGACAATTTCATGATGATATTTTTCCTGAGGAAATATATGATAATCTCTACTACACAGAAGGAGAGTATGAGCTTTTGGAAAGTAACATTGATGGTTTTATGGATGACAGAGCTCAGATGGTCTACTCAGAAGCTTCTAACATGTTCAGAGTTCCTGACTCAAAACTGCATATTCAGAAAAGAATCGAGAAAGTTCTGATGTTTCAACAAGATGAATTCAATGGTTTAATGTTCGTTAGAATGGAAATACTGAAAGAAAGAAATACAAAGGTTTCCATGTCTACATTTGATTTTCACAGATTGACTCTTGATGATCAGATCTTTCTAGTCAAGTTCTTTGCTAGCACTGAAGAAGCCTTGATAGAAATTGAATGCAGAAGACTTCTGGGTATTTATGTCAGAAATACATACTTGTATGACTTCCAGTTGGCTATCGAAGAAAGAAAAGAAAAGTGCAATCTGAGTTCTCCCACAAAGAAAACAGAAGTTGATCTGCATGTGAAGGGTTTTGTGAATGAAGGAATGGAGACAGAAGGGTTCACATATATGGTTCACGAAAGACTTGAATTGTTCAGATTAAAAGAGTTGGTGAAGTACAGTGATGCAACTCTGAATTGGTTGTTGATTAGAATGGAAGTAAGTATGGATGCTGAAAAAGAGAGTTTAAAGAAGAGATGCATAAAATGTGTGAAGAGGAGGTTGGATTTTAGAAGAAAAATCAGAAACAGTAGTGAATGGTTGCTATCTGAGGTGAATCCCAAAAAGATTCTACATAATGATTTTGTGTTCCCAGCTGAGTATGAAGTGAATGAAATTTTGTCAGATGAAGTTGAAGAAGTTCAGGACACAACACCTCAGAATGTGCAGATAACTAATATTGACCAAGCTGAACAGTCTGAACCCAAAGAAGATGAAATATTCATTGATCTGAATGGATACTTTCTTGAATTTGATCTGCCTGAGTTTTTCAAACCAAAAGAAGTACAATTCTTGGATGTGTATTATGATAGGTCTAAGGAGACTCAGATCTGGTTGGATGAAAAATCAAGATGTCTTGGCAAAACAAAGCAAGCCGTTTACTCAGATTTTCTAATCACTGGAATCAGAGAATTGAAGGTTAAGAAATTCAGAAAGATGGAGTACTTATCCTTTGAAGTTTTGAGAGAAGATGGCAAGGTTTATTATTTTACTGATGCAGATTTTGAGAAACTGTCAGTGGTTGACTTCTACAGATTACACAGCTTTCTATGTTTTAAAGAGTCAAGTAAAGACAGAAATGAAAGGAAGGCAAGAAGTGTGGTGATTGAGGCCATGTTCTATATCTTAAGGTGGCATTGCTATACAGATTTCCAAATAGCTCTGTATTTGCAAAAGTCATGTGTTTATCTGGCAAATCCCAATACAGATCATGAGCAGAAAAAGGTGTTAAAGACTGGAAGTGTTCACAGATATCCAGAGTTGGGAGTATTTTTGAAGAACAAAAGTGGAAAGATCTTCTTCAGAGCAAAGGAAACTGCAAAATATTGTTCTGGAACTTTAAGGATCATAAAGCACAATTTGGAGAAAAAGATGCTGAAAGTAAAGGAAGCAAACATAACTCAAGAAGCAATTAATCAGCAAGTTGAGATTATTCAAGAAATTATTGACAAGATTGATAAGAGGCTTAATCTGAGGAATGTGCTACTTCAGAAAATTGTTCCTGCTCTGAAAGAATTAGATGATGCAAAGTTTAAGTTTATTTGACAAAAAGGGGGAGATTGTTAGATCTGAAGTTTTGTCAATAAACCAAGTGTTGAAGATCTGAGAAGAAGAGTCAGAAGTTCTGAGAAGAAGAGTCAGAGATCTGAGAAAGAGAAGTCAGAAGTTCTGAGAAGCGTGATCAGAAGAATGTTCAGAAGTTCTGAACTACCTGTTCAGAACTTATGACGAGTTTCGTTATTTAGTAATGTGTAAACTAATTAGGACACGTGTTATGTTCTTATTAGTCTTTCTTATTTGTACTGTAGCTTTAAGATGTTTGTTGCAGTATAAATAGAGTGGTTAGCACTACGTTGCTAACTGATTGATTTTCCCATATTATTTGTATTCATTCCTTGTAATCTTTGAGGTTATCTCTCTCTTAGATCTGTAATTCTGTGCATCATTGAATACAATTGGGCTTGATCATACAATTTCTCAATTACTTCTTTCTATATTGATTGTAAGAATAGATCCTGCACTTTCAATTTGCATCTGTATGATTAACAGAGGAAGATGAATTATTTAAGGGACCAATTAGAGAGATACCTATTGCGTTCTGGCTGGTAGAAGATGATTCTCCAGAGGCTCTGACGGCTCCAGGAGAGGGATCAATGTCGTCATGGAACATCTCTTGAAGTATAAGATTTAAGTCTTCTTCTCTTGTTTTTGAGATGCCAGAGGATTCCCCTTTTAGACCGAGTTCTGAACTGATTCGTTCAGAAGTCTTCTGGAAGGTGTGGTCAAAAGAAACATTTATACTTTCTACGATCGTTCGAGACCGCAGAAGATAAACTCTGTAGGCCTTGGAATTTGCAGAGTATCCTATGAAGTTGCCTTCATCTGCCTTTACTTCAAACTTTCCTCTTGCTTCTCTATCATTTAAGACGAAGCACTTGCATCCAAATACATGGAAGAATTTGATGTTTGGTCGTCTTTTGTTGATCAAATGATATGGTGTTTTGATGTGTCTCTTTACGATGGTTGATCGATTTTGGGTATAGGAAGCGGTTGATACTGCTTCTGCCCAAAATGTCATTGGTAATCCACATGCGGTTAGCATAGTTCTGGCGGCTTCCACAAGCGTGTGATTCTTTCGTTCGACAATGCCATTCTGTTGTGGGGTGCGTGCAGCAGAGAAGTTCTGTGAAATTCCTTCTTCTGTAAGATATGCTTCAATGATAGAGTTTTTGAATTCTGTGCCTTTGTCGCTTCTCAGTTTCTGAATCCTGCACTCATACAGAACATGGATTCTTTTCATTAAATTTATCAGTATGTTTGGAACATCTGATTTCTTTCTGACAAATTCAACCCATGTAAATCTTGAGAATTCATCGATCAAAACAAGCAGATATTTCTTGCCACCCAGACTCTATGTAGATATTGGACCGCAGAGGTCAACGTGTAGCATGTACAAATGTCTAGGGCAAGATACATCAGTTTTGCCTTTATGGGAAGCTCTTTTGAGTTTTCCCATTTCACAGGCAGAGCATAAATGATCTTTATTAAATTTAACGTTTGGTAGACCTTTGACTAGATCAAGTTTTACAAGTTTATCAAGAGTATGAAAGTTTAACTGGCAGAACCTGTTGTGCCATAACCAGGCTTCTTTGCTTTTGCATGCAACAAGGCAGATTTTGTCTTTCTTGTTCTTTGCATTGAAGTTCATGAGATATAGATCTCCTCTTCTTTCGGCTCGCAGAAGTTCAAGTCCTGTGTCCTCGCTCTGTAGAGAGCAAAAGGTTCTTTTGAACATTACGTCGAATCCCGTATCGCAGAGTTGACTAACACTGAGAAGATTGTGTTTAAGGCCATCAACATATGCAACTTTGCATACGGTTATATTTTCCTTCTTTATGACTCCGTAGCCTTTGATGTACCCCTTTTTATTGCCTCCAAAGGTTACAGATCCACCATCGTTCTTTTCTTTGTATGTGGATAGAAGACCTCTGTCGCCAGTCATGTGCCTCGAGCATCCGGAGTCTAGATACCAGATTGGCACATACTGCTTCTGCAAGACAATTAGAGAGTTTTAGGTACCCATATCCACATGGGTCCAGTTTTGTCAGGGGTCTTTGTTTTAGCTTCTGTTGAAGAAGCATTTTGTTTCTTCTTACCCTTGGTTTTATCTTTTGCTTTGGGTACAGAGAGAAGACAGTGTGGACTTTTGAAATGTTGGTTTATTTTAAACATAAGATCAAAGCAATGACAGTATTGAATGTGCGAAGAGATTTGCTTGAACTTTTCATTAAATACATTAAATGGGGGCACAGAGGCATTACAATTCATCCTAACATTAGACTTTCTATTACAAGAAGGTTTATGTAGGCTAGATCGTTGTTTGCAAAATCCTTTGTTGAGTGCGGCCTTCTGTGTTCCCCTTTTGTGGTGAACTTCTGTAGATTTCACAGAAGAAAAAGATTTGTTAATTTTTGTCCATTTACCCTTCTGTTGCCATATTAGTTTTTCTTTAACAGATTTTAAGGGTTTTAAAATCATTGAACTCGTTGGAATTTGAGTGGACATTAACTTCTGTTGTTTGAAATTTTCAAGCTCAAGAGAGGTTGTGGTTTGTATGCACGTATTCAAAAAGTCTGGACAGATAGGAATTCCAGTTATTTTCTCCTTGGGATGAATAATTCTGTTAAGAACTTCAGAGGTTTGTTTAAAAACCTATGTGTCACTAGGTCCGATCTCTGACTTAGAGTCAGTCTCTGATTCGTCAGAGGATGAATCGTCCTCATATACAGAGGTTGAGTCACTTGGTTCTCTTTCGACAGAGGCTGGACTTTCAGAACATGTGTCATACTCACTTTCTTCCTTTTCTGAGGAACTATCTTCTAAGTAAACAGAAGTATCTGTTATGTTTTCTCCAGAGAGATCTTGATTGCTGGAAGATGTATAGAGGTTTTCTTTAGAGATATCAAGTTTTTCTTCTGTAATTCTTGGCTTTAACTCAGGTGCCTCTGCTTATATATTCTTTTCAGAATTCATCATGCAGACAAATGCAACTTGAGTTTGAGTCTCGGGTTTACCAAACTTGAAGATTCCTATCTGATCTTGAGTTTTCAGATACCTCTTGGGTTTGGATTCTCTTTTGACAGAGATTGAAGGTGACAAATCTGTATTTTCAAACCACACATTTGTCATCTTCAGAGGTTTCCTCTTGTGAGGTTCCCCAGAGACTTTTTGCCTTTTACTTATAAAGAGAAGATTTGGAAATCCAGGTTTTCTTGTATCTCCAATGTGAAATAGAGAGGACAGAGACTTGTCTCTTTTGGTTCCGGTATAAGGATCTATATCACAGAAGCCAATTCCTCGTCTCCCTATTTGTGTGTTTATTTTTTTGTACACCTTCTGAGCATCTTGAAATTTTTTAATTTGAAGATCTCTTCTGAGTAAATCTTGACAGAGGATTTCTATTTCCTTTTGAAAATAATTTTTAAGAGATAGGATGTTCATTCTGTCGCACTCAACGTCCATTAGTTCATTAGACTTTGTTTTCAAAGAAGAATTAAGTTCAGAAATCTTTTCTTTTAAAGGATTTAACTTTTTGTTCCAGTCCATTTCAATTTCTTCTTTTTCTTTAAAGATTTTAGCTTTTTCTTGAGTGAGAAGTCTAGCTTCTCTCTCATAGAAGGTGAGCTTTTTCTGAATATTTTCACATGTCTTTTTCATTTCAGTGTATTCAATGTTAAGTTTAATCAAGTCATCTTCTGCAGTATTAGTGTTAGAGGTAGAAGTGGATACCTCACTGTCGGAGTCGGAGCTGACTTCTGCCATGCCACAAAATGGAGCATTCTTTGTTTTGCCTTCGTCAGAGGATGTGTCTGACTACCAGATTTCTTTGTTCACCATTAGTGACTTCTGAGCATAGTATTCAGCTTTCTTTTTGTAGAAAGCTGCATCCCTCTGAGGCCGATTTGACTTGCTCCTGCATTCGTTGGCAAAGTGACCTGGCTTTCCACAGTTGTAGCATCCTTGGTTCTGTGTGGAGTTTCCATCTCTGTCGTCTGACCTCTGTCGGTCACCACTTCTTTCGATTCGGCACTCATTTGCTTTGTGGCCTGGCTTACCACATTTGTAACACTCTTGAATCTGTGGAGTGTTGCCAGCTTTGTCTTCCGACCTCTGTCGGTCATTTCCTCTGTCATTTCTATCACTTGGCCTCTGTCGGTCACCACTTCCGTCGTTTGACCTTTCTCTTTCTCGATTATCTCTTTCATATCGTTCATTACCAGATTTCTTCTGGTATCCTCTGCTGAATTCCCTAGTCAAGAGAGCTAAAGATTTAGCTATCGAGGCCAGGGTCGTTTCTTCTTCTGCTGCTACTTCCTCTTCTTCTTCACTTTCCACCATCATGTTTTTCTTCTTCTTCTCCTTTCTTTCCTCTATTGCTTTCTCTTTCTTTGGTTTCTCTCTAGCCTCTGTAGTCTTACCAACCAATGCAAGAGGTGCAATGATCTGGGCTTTTGCTTGTGCTACCTAAGGCTCTTGTGCTGCCAATGTTCCATAGAGGTCTGATAGGGTCCAGGAATCTAAGTCTTGATTTGTTTGTAGAGACATAGATAACTGAAGACATTCTTCATTCAGAGACTTCAGGAACATAACGTTGTTTTCTTCAGAGGTTCTGTGGATGCCGAACTTCTTGCACTTGATTATTAGAGAGTTGAACCTATCATACGTTGTTTGCAGAGATTCGGTTGGCGGAGCTTTAAAGGCATAGTATTCATTTATGTATTGAGCTCTGCGGTTCTTCTGGGTTTTGACTCCTCCTTCTAGTTGTTTTTCCAGTTCTTTCCATAGATCATATGCAGATTCACATGCATCCATGGACTGGAAAAGGTCATTTGGAATGGCCATAATCAGAATTCTCTTAGTTTTCTGAGCAACTTCGTATTTAGCCCAATCAGGATCAGACCAATTTTCCTGGGTCTTTGGTTTCGTGTGTTCTGGGATTTCAGGTGTGTCGTCTGTGCTAGGAACACGGGGTATCGTTATCATGGGAATGAAAGGAGGGTTACGGATATAATAAACCAATTCTTTGTCAGTACCCTAATAGAAGTGAATCATTCGAATCTTCCATTGAGGGTATTCTTCTCTAAGAAGAGTGGGAGGTTTGGTTATGGAACCAGCAGAGAGGAAGTTGTTTGTACTTGTCATTATTAGAGAGATAAATTATCCAGAAAAGGGTTTGAACAGCAAACTTTTCTGAGTATGAAGTGGATTCTTCGTATGAAGTTTTTAAGTTTAAAAGCTTTAAGCTGAGCACTAAAATGGAGTTTTCAACCAGAAAAAACAGATTCTATACTTTTACCAGAGTTCGACTAAATCGAAAAATGGCAAAAAAAACAGAAACTGTTTGTTTAATATGAAGACTAGGTTAAAAATCCAAGTTTCTACCAAAGATCATAGTTTTAGAGTGGATCCCTTGATATTAAAAATCAAGGTTTGCTCTGATACCAATTGTTGGTTCCTTTTTGCTTAAACAATGATCTTAACTTTCAGTTAGTTCAGATTGTATGGTGCGGAAGTGTATTTAAGACTGAAAGATAATGTAAGGTAGAAGAACACACAATATCAAATAAACAGATGAATATCTCCAAGATTACTGTATTTGATATATATTAAGAACACCAAGAACTTCAAAGGATTAACAAGAAATCTGCAGTTAACGGTGTGTGTGAGAAGAGCAAAGCTTAATGATATATGTGTATTTTCGTGGTATTTTTCTTAATAGAAGAACTCAACATGAGTCTTCTATTTATACTACTTCTAAAGGGGACATACTTTAGACAATAAGGACTGATCTACAGTAGACAGGATTGGGTGAACAGTAGCTTGGTACGATGTTCATTTAATGTGCATGTTCCAATTCTGACAGAGCCCTATCAGAGTTTGACACGTGTAGTTGATGTCAGGGCACGCCTGGAACAAGTGGATGAACGGATCCTGGAACAATAAAAAGATATTAGAAAATCTTCCAAGTCTTCAGTATAAACCACAGAGGCTCTGTCAAGGGTGAGCAGTCTTCTGCTGATTCTTGCCTTCGGTATTCTTCGGTTCTTCGGCAGAGCCTCTGTGGGTTACTTCTGTTCTTAGACTATTTTCACTACTTTTACAAACAGAAAGATTGGAGCTAACAGTGTTTTATCGTACGATAGTTGACGGCGACCGTGGATTATTGCACGATACTTGACCGAGGACTTGAGGTTATCACACGACACTAAGTGCTTACCGAGTAAGAGGAAGGTTATTGCACAAAGCATTGCAATAAGAGGGAGCTTATCGCACAAGGTTCATACGATAAGTTACTGTGCAGTCTCTGTTTCATGCGATAAACTGACTGTTGATCCACAAGGTTCTCTATACTTGGTGAAATTTTGACTGACACTTTGACTTTTTGATTGTTTCACTTTCTGAAATTGACTTTTTAAGTTAAAGGTTGTTTATTTTTATTCGAAGGTTATTTTCTCACTGATCAAATATCATTTCAAGTTCATAATTCATACTCTACTCAAGATGTCAAAGTATTTAATGAGCATGTGTTACAAGTCTAAACCTCCAGTTCTACAAATTGATCCTCAATGGAGAAAGTGAATGATTCCGTTGATCCAAACCCTCTGTGATTTGATAATGACTCCGAGAAACACTTAGTGAAAATTGTAAGTAGACAATATGTATTAGTGTTTTATCATCAAAGAAAATATACTAAGTCTGTTTAGTATCGCTGATGAAAACATACGCTTTAAATTATGCATTCAGCGAACACTGTTCATCAGTAAACCCTGAGCCTGTTCAGTCTTATTTGTGATCGCTAATAGTTTAAGTTGTTTACTTATGATCCCTGAAGACAAGATTCACGTCAACCATGTTCTACGCCGAAGTCGAATATCAAGCCAAAGAACCAGCGACTAAGACTACTAGTGACCTGATGCGGATATCAGCGAATCAAAGACATGTCCACTCAACGTGAAGTTTCAAGTAGAAGACTTCAGCGAACGCTGAACTTTATCATTCGCTAATAAAAAATCATTCAGCGAACGCTGATCATGAATCCTCCTCTACAAGCAACTTTTGTCTTATCCCCTTGCACGCCTCCGTACGATTTTGTCAGAACGGACATCCCTTTTGTCCATAATCGTACAACCAACTCTGATTCTACACTATTCATCATGCGGCCACTAGGTTGTCTACTGAAGTCAAACCATGCAACCAACCAGAAGCTGTCATGTGTATAGGTGTACTGACTTGCATTAAATGCATGCAGTATATAAAGGAAACCCTACTTCATTTTTTGAAGTGCTCGGCCATTCCTCTAGCTAAACTCTCTGTGTGAAAGAATACTCTCCTTAGTGTTCTTATTTTTCCTTCTCTTTTATTTCTAGTGCAAGAAATCTTAGTGTTCTCATAGTTTATTTGGATTAGGTTTATTCCTTAATCTTGTTCCGCAACAAACTGTAAATTGTTTGATATATATCAATAAATAATTTAGAAAGATAAAAATCGTGTGTTTGTATTCAACCCCCCCCCCCCCCCCCCTTCTACAAACGTGTATACCCTTTTCTACGACCAACAAGTGGTATACTAGTTCTTTTCTCTTCCTTGCTATTTTTCATAATGGCTAACCCTACAAACACAAACTATATCGATAATGGTTCTCTTGCAAAACCCCCTAGGTTCTCCAAAGATAACTTCAATCTCTGGATAAATAGGACGACGCTCTTCCTATAAGGTGTAGATCCCACTATAGCTCACTATATCCAAATGGACCATATGTCCCTTTCATGATTGACCCTGCTGTTCCTGCCACTGCTATCCCTAAACGAATCATCCCCAGGGAAGTCACAAACTGGACTGGTGAGGACAAGAAGAAGGTGGCCATCGATACTAAGGCAAGATCCATCATCTCTGTGGCTCTTCCTGTCGAAGTCTACCACTCCGTCATCAACATGAAGAGTTCTAAAGCCATGTGGGACACTATATGTGTTCAATATGAAGGTACTACTGAAGTTCTGGATTCGAGAAGGATCAACCTGGTAAGACAGTATGAAAGTTTCATTTGTGGTAAGAATGAAACCCTCTCTGAAATACATCAACGGTTTAACTGTTTAATCATTGACTTAAAACTGTTGGTAAAGAATATTCTAACTTTAAGATCCTTACAAAGTTTCTAGAAAGTCAACCTGAAAGTTGAGATAGTTATTCTATGTGTCTTAAACTCTCAAAGGATCTGAAATCTATGACCCTATCTACCTTATATGGCACTATGTTCAATCATGAGCAGTCGTGTCATCTTAAGAAGAATCTTGTAAAAGATTCCAAAAGCACACATGTTGCTTTATTCTCTTCAGAGTTGATACCTACTCAGCGATCTACTGTCACTATCACTGAGTTGGAATCTAACTCTAATGACGCATCAGACACTAATCCTTCAGATCTTGATGAATCTCTGGCTCTCCTAACTAATTCTTTCAGGAGATTCGCCAGAAAGAGTAACTTCAGAAGAAATAAACCTCTTTCCCTCACAGACAACCCAAAATCTTCAACTCCTGTAGATAAGGCAACTGCCACTTGCTGTAACTGTGAAAAGATAGGTCACTTTGCTAGTGAGTGCAAGTCAAAGAAAGTCTTCAAACCCTCATCTTCTTCCTATAAAAATCCTCTAACCCCAGGGCTAGAGATGACAAATACAAGGAGCTGAAAGAAAAATATGCAAAGCTGAAAAGCTTTAAGAAGAAAGGAAAAGGCATGATCGCTGAAGATCATGACTGGGCTGCATCAGATGAAGATTCCTCTGAATCTTATAATGATGAGGCGAATCTCTGCTTCATGTCTCAAATAGAAGAAGAGGAAGAAACAGCAAAATTTCCCTCTACTTGTACCTCCACCTCTCAGGTATCAATTCCTTCCACTAATACTTCTACTTCAGCTGATAATGACGCGGATAGTCGACGAACCGTAGATCTTTTGACTATTGATTTATATGATGCCATGAATGGCAAGACCAAATCTAAAAAGCAAATTCTTGATCTCACTGAACAGCTTAAAAACTGTCATTTGCAAATTGAAAGGCTTTCTAAAATAGAAGAAAATTTGAAAGATCAAGTCTGTATAAATCAAATCATTAGTATTTAGCGAGAAGAAGCTATCGCTACATTAAAGGCTGAAAAGGATACGGTTGAAGGATGGTGTAAATCCTCAACAACGATCACTGAGATAATTCGCGCTCAGATTCCCCTGAGTGACAAAAGTTGTCTTGGTTATAAAGCTGATGCTGAAGAACCAACCACTGATCGTTCCATGCTTACGTTCGGAATGTTCGTGTCCTCTATCCCTGACACCTCTTCATCTCAGTGTTCTTCTTCTAAAACTCCCATTCCTGAGGATAAACCTACCTTAATTTCTAAAGGTACATCTAAAGAAAAAGCTTTTAATCCAAAACCTCAGAAGGGTACCTTTGTACCTAAGATGAATGTTTCTAAACATTCAGTGACTCATCCCTCTACGTCTAAGACCAAGATCCCTGGATTTATTCAGCGATCTACTCTTAAACTAAAAGTGGATGTAATTGGTAAGAAATTCGAAGAACTGATAGTTCCTCCAATTTCCAATGCCAAAGGTATACTTGGTGCTGGCCCTACTCATTTAAAAATTTCGGCTAAGCATACAAATGGTCCTAAAGCTACTTTTAGCTATAGGAAATGTTATCACTGTGGACTTACCGATCGTATTGCAAGTAAGTGCCCTACAGCCACCAAAGTGGAAAAATTAGCTAAGGTGAAGATCCCTGCCACCAAAGCAAAGAAGACCAATCCTGATGCAAATCAGGTTAAGGTGAAAACAACCACTGAGGTTAAGAAATTGAGCAAAGTGAAGACTACCACTGAAGCTGAATCTTCAAATGCTGCAAAGATTGCAGAACCTTCAACTTCCTCTACCACCACTGAGAAATGTGGACCCATATTAAAATGTGTTCCCAAATCAAACTAATCTTCCTTTGTTCGCAGGTCTGGAAGGGTAACTGGTATCTCGATAGCGGATGCTCTAGACATATGACTGGCAAAAAGAACCTGTTCACTGAATATAAGGAAGAGAAAGGTCCTTCTGGGATCTTTGGTGGGAACGGAAAAGGATATACCCGAGGGTTTGGTGTACTCTCTAATGGTACAACAACCTTCAAAAGAGTCGCATACGTCGAAAGGCTGAAGCACAATCTTCTGAGCATCAGTCAGCTATGTGACAAGGACTACAAAGTATGTTTCATAAAAGAGTCATGCTTTGTAACTGAAAAAAGGAGAAAGTCTCTCTAACCGGATACCGTTTGGAAAATGTTTATGTTATAAACATGGACTCGACAACCACTGAGAATTCTTGTTTCTTCTCCAAAGCCTCATCTGATGTCAATTGGATATGGCATAAGAGGCTCTCTCATCTCAACTTCAAGACACTGAACACTCTTTCTTCAAAAGAGTTGGTCACTGGTCTACCTCAACATTCATACGCTAAGGAATCTCTATGTTCAGCATGTGAGAAAGGGAAACAAACCAAAGCAAGCTTAAAGTCAAAGCAAGTTTCCTCAGCGTCATCTCCTCTTCAACTTCTTTACATGGATTTATTTGGACCTGTTAACAAATAATCCATTGCTAGAAAGAAATATATACTGGTCATAGTTGATGACTTCTCTCGCTACACATGGGTTATGTTTCTCCGTTCTAAGAGTGACACCGCTGAAGAACTCATCTCTTTTGTCAGGAAAATGGAAGTCCTGAATAATATGACCATTCGCTCGATAAGGAGTGATCATGGGATTGAATTCAAAAACAGTTCCTTTGAAAACTTCTTTGAAAGTAAGGGTATTACTCACAACTTTTCTTCAGTGAGAACACCGCAACAAAATGGAGTCACTGAAAGAAGAAATAGAACGATCATCGAAGCTGCTCGTTCAATGCTCAGTGATTCTCATCTACCTACTCAGTTCTGGGCAAAAGCTGTCAACACTGCTTGTTTTACTCAAAACAGGTCGTTGTTTGTCAAAAGATTTAAGAAAACAACCTACGAACTTTTCCATGGGAGAAAGCCTTTAATTAGCTTTCTTCACATCTTTGGATGTCAGTGTTTCATACTGAACAACATGGATGCCCTAGGAAAGTTTGATCCCAAGGATGATGATGGAATATTTCTTGGATACTCTTCAATCTCCAAAGCCTTCAGAGACTTCAATCGTAGAAGACAAAATGTAGAGGAAACAATTCACGTCACGTTTGACGAATCCCGTTCAGCGAATTCTAGACCTTTTGCTGATACCGAAGAACTCAATCAATGGATGTTTTCTCATCTTGGGGACTCAGAAAGTACTCCAAATCCTCAAGTCCACATCCCTACCGCTGATGATGATGATCCTACCATCATCCCAAGCATGCAGAAAAGTGAAGCTGAATCGTCATGGGTTTCAGCTGTTCCTCTCAACACTATGCCTGCTTCTGAACCTTCTACCTCAGATATTCCATCTACTTCTCAACAATCAGTGAATGACATAGTGTCTGTACCTCTTCCTCTCTTTCCTTAAATTCCTGAAGTTGTTGTAGCCTCTTCTTCGGCTCCTCCAGAAGTTCAAATCGAGTCAGCGAATCATGCTCCGGCTCAGCGATGGACTATTAATCACCCCATTGATCAGATTCTTGGTGATCCAAACGCTAGTGTTTAGACTCGACGAGGTTCAGGTAACATTTGTTTATTTGTTAATTTCATTTCTCTGATTGAACCAAGGAAAACAGATGATGCCCTCAGAGATCCAAACTGGATCAGCGCTATGCAAGCAGAGCTGCCAGAATTTGAAAGAAACAAAGTTTGGAAACTTGTTCCAAGACCATCTGACAAGTCAGTGATAGGCACTAAATGGGTCTATCGAAACAAGTTGAATGAACATGGAACTGTAACCCACGACAAGGCTCGTCTTGTTGCTCAGGGATACAGACAAGAGGAAGGCATAGATTACGATGAAACATTTGCCCCAGTGGCAAGACTCGAAGCAATTCGTCTATTTTTAGCATACGTTGTTCACAGAGACTTCAAAGTCTATCAAATGGACGTTAAGTCAGCATGTTAGGGTCAATTTATGTTGAATAGAAGTTCAAGGGGCTGAATTGTATTTGTTTATTTTGAGCCTTTTAGTGAACGGGACGTGGGCTTGTTAACCACGGGCCTGCCATATATAATGTTTTGTTTTAGCCATTGTTTAGGCTAGTTGTTCATATTGCTTTCCTAATCGAATTGTAAAACTCTCTCAATATTGAAAGCTAATTGGATGACCAGTTGAAATCATAACCTACTGTTATTATCTATTGATTTTATATTGTTCGTAGCACGGATCTGGAACTCTCAATTGGTATCAGAGCAGACGGATAAATCGATTCAAAGTGTTCTTTTGAATTCTGGTAACTTTTCTAAACATAAGACTGTGTTCTTGATTGAAATTTCATATTTTGATTCGGATTAAATTTCCTAGTTTTGTTTATACCATTCTGTTAGCATTACCTTTCTTAGCGATTCTGCAATTTTTCTCGTCTTAATTCGATCGTTTGAGTGGTTTTAAGCAAAATCAAAGTATTGGTTTTTGAGTGCTGTTCATATCAAGAATAAAAAAAAAAATCAAAATCGTACTATTTTGCTTGTCTATCGATTTGGGTAATGTTATTGTGTTATTTTTGGAAAGTTTCTAACGTTTCAGGAAGTTATCTTTCAACCCTAGTCGCAATCCATCAAATTTTTGACATTCCAGCCGCTGTTTCTGGATAACAGCAGCACTTTCCGGACAATCGCTTCAACCTTTCCGGGTACATTTCAGCTTTTCGGGTAAGTTCCGTAATTTCAATCTTTCCGGATACAATTGTTCCGGATACCCAAAGTTTCTGGTAAAATATCTTATCCGGACAACTCAACGTTTCTGGTAACCTATTTTATCCGGACAACTCGAAGTTTCCGGTTAAATTGATTCTTCCGGGACACTCTATCATCCGTAAAGTGTATCATCCGAAAACCAATTCCATCCGGTAAGTATATCATCCGGTAAGTTTCGTGTTTACTATTTTCATTCGGAAACTATTGTCTTCCGGTAACCCATTGTTATCTGGAAACTATAGTTTGTCCGGACACATCTGTGTTATCCGGACACTTCTGTCTTTTGAACTGATTTTCACTCAATCTGATCCGGACACTTCCAGATCAGACATCACATCCGGATTCCTATCCGGTAAGTTCAGTTCTGTTGAATTCTTACCTGTTTCTAGTTTAAATCAGTCGTAGAACCTGCGTTAGGATACCACTCGTAGTGCCTTGTGTTAGGTCATCACTTTGAATCGATCATATCGTCTGACGATCACTCCAGTGCAACTGAAGATCTCTTCACGTGACGCTCTTGCTATCGGTACCGATTCCAAGCCACCTTGTCTCTACCAAGGTGAGTACAGCTAATGGATGGACAGATTCATCATCTTCATAGAGTCGAATGACAACTTCGAGTACATTTGGCGAGCTTTAGAAAATGGGCCAATTCCTATACCTATGAAGACCGTTCCACCAACTCAAGAAGATGGTGAGACACGCACCATGAGGAAGACTCTCACCGATATGACCGACGATGAAAGAGGCATGCTTGAGGGAGAAAAGCATGCTAAGCGGTACCTTGTTCAAGCTCTCCCCAACACGATCTATACTGCCATCGACAGTTACAAAGATACAGCTAAGTGCATATGGGATCAGGTGGAAAAGATGATGCGTGGGAGCAAAGTCGGGGATCAGCTGAAGATTAATAGCTCAATAACCAAGTTTGATAGCTTTAAACAGCGCACCGGTGAATCCCTTTCCCAAACTTATGAACGGTTCTGTCTTCTTCTCAACGATCTCCACAAGAACAAGATTACTCGTTCCAACACTGAGAACGCTATGAAGTTCCTCAATAACCTTCTGCCTGAGTGGAAAATGTTTGCATCACACGTCAAGCATAACCATTTGATGGAGAAGGTCGGCATTCACGAGCTGTATGAAATGCTTCTTCAAGACGAAGATGAGGTAACGGAAATTATGAATGAGAAGAAGATTGCATCCAAGCCAGCTGCTGTTCCTCTAGCACTCATGTCCTCGAAACAAGGGAAATCTTCTGGCCGTCACTCCAAACGTGCTCAAAGGCAAAGCTGTTGGTCCCGAAAGGCCTATACAAGTTTGTAGAAGGGGGGGGGGGGGGGGGGGGTTGAATACAAACACGCTCTTTTACTTTTCTAAATTGTTTATTGATAAATCATTAACAATTTACAGCTTGTTGCGGAAACAAGATTAAGGATAAACCTAAATCTAAACAAGTTGGAACACTAAGGTTTCATGCACTAAGAAAGATATGGAGATTACTAATAAAATCCTATCTTGAGAGAGATTTGAACTTGTCCAGAGTTAGCAAGTTACTTCAAATGAAGTGAGTTCATCTCTTTATATACTGCATGCATTTAATGCAATTCAGTATACACTTTACATGTGTCATCAGCGGATTGGTTGCATGTCATTGACCTTTGTTGACAACCTTAGTAGCCGTAAAGATGAACAGTGTAGTATCAGAGTGGTTGTACGATCTCAGATTTTCGGAGGTTCTTTTCTGACATTTCGTACGGTGGCGTGCAAGGGAGGTTAAGACAAAAGTACTTTGTACGGAGGACTTCATGATCAGCTTTCGTTGATTCAGCGATTATCATTTACTATTCAGCGAATGATAAAGTTCAGCGATAGCTGAAGTCTTGTACTTGATACTTCACGTTGAGTGGACAAATCTGAGTCTTCGCTGATCCGCATCAGTTCATTAGTAGATTTGTCGCTGGTTCTTGAGCTTGATCTTCGACTTCAGCGTAGAACCTTTGTTGACGTGAAACTTGTCTTCAGGGATTATAAGTAAACAACTAACTTATCAGCGATCACCATAAGGACTGAACAGACTCAGCGCATTATGGTGAACAGTGTTCGCTGAATGTTTAATTTAAAGCGCGAGAGTTCCTATCAGCGGTACTGTAAGATCTTAGTACTTATCAGCGATAGTGAAACTCTGATACATATTGTTTACATACAATTTTCACTAAGTATTTAAGAGAGGGTCATTATCAAATCACTGAGGGTTTGGATCAACAATCTCCCCCTATTTGATTATGACATAGCAATAAAGAGAATTGCTATTTAATGAAAACATAAGGATAAAAAGAACTCATAAAATATTTGTCCCTTTTACTGTTTTCTGGGATCTTTTCAGTACTGATGGAGTAAAGTACATTCGCTGAAATCTTTCTTTAAATCTTTGAATCAGGTTACAATGAAGAATAGAAAGATTACAAGTACAAGCGAAATAAATTACAAGTACAGAAGGATAACTGATACAATAGAGAAAAAGGAGATTATATCAGTTTTCAAAAGGTTCTTCCTTAATGAGAAGTTCATCAAGGGTCGTCTTTTCAGTGGGAATCATCCAGTCAGGAACCGTTACACCTTGTTTTCTTTTCTTCAGCGCTTCTTGAAAGATCAAGGGTTTTAGGTGTCGTGCCTGAATGTCCTTTCTGAAGTCACACCAGTAGATAAGATCTCTGAGCTGTTCGATTGGAGTGATTGGGAGCTCAGCGATCCGTTGAAAGCATTTTCGTCCGTCGTAGTCAAGAAAGAATATTCCATAAGGATTACTGATGACTTTACCAGGGACGAAAAGTTCACATGGTGGCAAAGAGATGTCAAGGGCAGATAGATCAGGATCAGGACCAAGTACTTCAGCGCGAGAGAAACCAATTCCAGTTTCATTTCGTATGACAGGTCCTGAATTTGAATCTTGACGTTTCTTCCTTGGAGAACCTCTTTTTCATTTCGGCTTTAGATCAGGAACATGAGGAATATCCACACAAGAAGATATCAAGTCGATCTGTCTGTTTATCAGCTTTTCGAAATGATTCTTGTACTTTGATTGTGATGGTTGGATAGCTAACCTCATCTCCAGCCATTCAGAGAGACCATACCTTTTTACAGTGTCAGCACGAAAGGTTTCAGATGTGCCATCTTCTCTGAACAGTTTGATGTCAACAATAGGTACTCCGATAGATGTTCTTCCAGAGATGAATACCTTGTTGATCTTCGCTGGACGATATCTGAAGTGAATTTTCTCTTTACACCAGATCAAGGTGGTCTGAGAAACTTCAGTTTTCTTTTCCACGATCTTCTGGGCTTCTTCCCACAGCTTTCGTTGGATTTGAATGGGAACACGCTTCAGCTTGGGGTCTTTGACAGATTCTTGAGTGAGCTTGATGGCGTATTCTCTGTCTTTCTCTTCAGCTTCCTTTCTTTCAGCAATGAGGCGTTCAGCTCTAAGGTGGTCCTGATATTCAGCTTTTGAAATTCTGGACTTAGGAGGAACTGAAGGCAGTTGATCAGGACTTAGAATGATTCGCTGATCCTCGAATCGCTTTATTATTTCTTCTCTTCTCTTTTGATCCTCTTCACTCAGCTTTTGAGGAACTGAGGAAGGTCTCTTATTGCGCGAGAGAGGTTGTTCTTCTGGTTCATCAGTCTCAGAGATCAAGTCCAAGACTGGGATTATTTCATCAGCAGCAGCTGGCTTTATTTGTGAAGTCGCAACAGTAGAACCTTCAGCGACATCCTCAAACAGGGGAGAGGACTAGCTGAAAAGCAGCGATCTTACAGATAAGAATTGGGTAGAAGAACTTGGGTAGAAAAGATAGAAAAATAATGTGGATGTGTATATAGGTTTGGAGAACTTAGTGAGCTGTTGAGAAGTTCAGGGAAGGAAAAAGTAAAGTTTTAGTTTACCTGACAAACCGGCTTTTCAAAGAGAATCGCTAGATTTTCATCTTCAGCGAGGCCTTTGTCTTTGCTTTTCTCAGCGCCAGAGCCTGAGGGCTTTGTCTTTGTCTTCTCCCCTGATGGTTCTTTTATTGAGATTCCTTTAAGAGCTTTGATCCTTGGGGCAGGTTTGACGATAAAGAAATCATCGTCATCTTCATCATCATCATCATCCTTTCTTGGAGAGAAGGATGGTTTGTCGTCAGGGATGTCGATGTCTTCATCTTCTTCTGCTTCGGAATTCTCAGCATCTTCTTCGAGTTGCTCCCCCTCAGATACAGAGGCGAGCTTCTCGGTTCCTTCAGGGTTTTCATCTCCCTGAGGTCCAGTGGTCAGATCTTCATTCCTCTCTCCCCTGATAGATTCATCATGGGAAAGGTCTTCAGCGCTTTTGTTGTTCAGATCTTCAGCGCTTTTCTCCTTGGAATGTTCAGCGCTCTTCTCCCCCTCTTTATCATGATGACTGGGGGAGGAATGGGCAGACTCAGCATTGGTGTTATCTCTGTCTTCTGGGCCAGAGATTTTCACACAACCTTCAAGCTTTGCTATTCGGTCTTCTAGGCCAGAGATAGCAGGCGTGATTTTCCTCAGCTCTGTGCGATCCTCCTCTGTGAAAGATTCCAGAATAGGGACAGGGGCAGGAGCTGGACTATTTGCCTTGTTTACCAGTGTCTCGATCATCGTCTTCATAGAGCTAACGTCGGTCTTTACAGAGCCTAAGTCAGTCTTCACCTCTGACATATCACCCTCGAGTTTTTCAACCAATGTCTTCAGCGTTGTTACTTCGCTGGACATGGTCGAAACTGATGTTTTGAGGCTTGTGTAGTCAGTGTAGATGTCACCGAGCACCTTGGCAAAATCGTCGAGCGTCTTATCAAGACTCTTGATGTCTTCAGTGGAAGCTTTCTTCTCCACCACCGTTGTCAGCTTTGTCAAGTTCTCTCCAGCGTTTGTTACAGCTGTTGAGTTGTTGGAGAGTGTGGTGGTGTGACTGGACAGCTTTGTTTCCACGGACTTCAGCGAGAAGTTGATGTCTCCCAAATTAGGACCTGTAACATATAAGTACTTGTGAACAAAGGAAAGCTCAGAAGTTTCAGGTTTAGTTACAGTGTTTAAGGTGGGATTAGTACCTGCAGGAGGATTGATGAACTCGTCGAAGTTGCAAGTTCCTGAATAGTGTTCCATATCCTCTTCGAAAGTACGGTGAGGTATGGTGAACTCTGCAGGTCCTTTCTTCATCATTTGTTGAGAAGCATCAGCGGCGGCTTCTGGAATGATGGCATCTCCAGTGTTTGCTGGAGGAGTGTCCAAGTGAGTGGAGGGAGAAGCGAAGGTTAAGATTGGGGTTCGGGTTCTGAGTTCAGCGTTGGAATCGCTGACAATCACTTCATCAGTCTTTTGAGAGACTGAGGGAGGTTGGGTAGTTTCCAAGTTTCTAACCTCAGCGTTTGGAGACGCTGAAGTCTGGATTGGAGGGATGGCTTGCACGGGTGTGGCAGAGCGTACCACGGAACTTTCCTTCAGCTC
Source organism: Saussurea involucrata (assembly GCA_033807775.1). NCBI lineage: Eukaryota > Viridiplantae > Streptophyta > Magnoliopsida > Asterales > Asteraceae > Saussurea > Saussurea involucrata. Next base: position 94,353,867 of record CM066314.1, read on the forward strand.
TTCAGAATGAGCTGAGGAGTCTTCAGCATGGAATTGCTGGGGTTGCTCCTTGGTTTTCTTGATCCTTTTGGAATCAAGTTGGGTGTGTGAGGGTTTCCTTTTCTTATAAGGAGAGGATGTTGTGGCCGGGGTATCAGCGATTGGTATTGTCGCTGAAGGAGCCACAGAAAGCGGAGAATTTAGAAGAGAGAGAAGAGTAGAGAGACGTACCTCATTGGCGACAGGCTTGAAGTCGAGAACCTTAGGGCCAATCTGAGAAAGTTTCAGATCACCCTCTTCAGGATAGCTGTCCTTTAGGCCATATTGAAAGATGGCGCTGATGAATCGTGGGTAAGGAACCCATGCTGGTCTGTCAGCGGCAGAATCGACACGTTGAATCAGGTCTTCATAAATAATGGAGGCCCAGTCAATATTTAGACCTTTCAGCAGTGCGTATCCCATGGACTGCTGAGGTTGGGCGACTTGATCAGAAGATCCGGATTTCGCTGTCATGCAGCTGATCAGGTGAGCGAAGATGAAATTCATCTCGCTGGGCATTTTGGATTTCTTTATCAGCGTCAGTTTCTTCTCGGGCTTCTTGTCCCTTCCAATATCCCAGATATAACCCATTGCGTCAAGGAAAGCAATGATTGCTTCTCTGTCAGCATGCTTTTTGTGGTCAGGGAATGGAATGAAGGGTTTTTCTTTGGAGGCATTTGGGAAGTTTAGGGCTTTGCGGATAATTGCGGGTGTGATCTTGATGGTGCCATACTCAGTATCGCTGAGTATGCAGTCTATGGTTTTGGATGGATCTTTGGCAGAGGGTAGCTCAGTGTGTCTGGCAGAGTACCAGAACTGGGATAAGAGCCGCTGACTGGCAGGAGGTGTTATGGTCAGGGCTGTGTAGATGGGGCTGTTCTTCAGAAAACTTACAGCATCGTCCAGATGTGATACTTGCTTCCGAGGAGGAAACTCGAGAAGAGCTGAGAGGTTGTTGGCCTTAGTCCAATCGAGTTGATCCAGCTCGAACTTCACCTGGGGGGCTTTGAAGATTTCCATTTCCTCAGAGTCAGTGGAGATGGATTCAGCGGTAACATTCAGCTTTGAAGATGCCATATCACTGTATTATCAGTTCAACCAAAGATGTTAACAGATAAGAATTATCTTAATGTGGAAAGAAATTTCCGTTAAGATTTTTCGAATATTGTCCATTTCATTCAGACAAAAAATGTCTTAATGAAGATTAGGGTTTTTATTGATTTTAAAAGAAAAGTAAAACCCATAAAATCTTGTATTCCAGTTTCTAAAAGAAAAATGGATACGAATGAAGAACAAGTGTAAGATTTAGATTTAAAACTTGAAGAACAACCATGAAATGGTTGTGTTCATAAAACCATGAAAGAAATGATTTTATTTTAAAAAGTTCTTTTATTTGATCTTGTTAAAACAAAGAGAAGATCGAAAACAAGTTATACGCATTTGATAAAAAATAAGAACATATTAACCTTGAAGTTGAATACCAAGATGAAGAACAGTTCTTGAGGTTTTTTTGAGAGCACAAATGCAACAGAGAATTCTTTTCTTGCGGAGAAAGATTGTTCGCGTAAAAGACAAATATAAACCAAGAGTTGTTTATATAGGGATTTTTAGAGAGAGAAAACCTTGAGCGGGAAAAGGTTTTCATCATGACACGGACACGTGTTTGCATTTGATTGGAAGTTTGAACAAAACGTGCAAACGTGTGTCAGAAAGAAATCATGCATTTGAAATGGATTATAAAAGTTGATTTTATCCCGAAGCCTATACAAGAATGTATAAACGTATCGCTGATTAAATGTGAACCGCTGAAGATTTTATCCTTCAAAGTTCAGCATTCCAAGCTCGCTGATGAGAAAGTTGAATCTTGTCTCATCAAGAGGTTTGGTAAACAAATTAGCTAACTGATAATCAGTTGGGATAAAATGAAGTTCTATATCACCATTCATCACATGATCTCTGATAAAATGATATCTGATTTCTATGTGTTTTGTCTTTGAGTGTAGCACTGGATTGTTTGCTATAGCGATGGCACTTGTGCTGTCGCAATAGATTGGAATTTTGGAGAGCTGAAGATCATAGTCTAGTAGCTGATTTCTCATCCACAAGACTTGAGAACAGCAGCTTCCAGCGGCTACATACTCAGCTTCAGCTGTGGAAGTGGACACTGAGTTTTGCTTCTTACTTGTCCAACTTACCAGCTTTCCACCCAGGAGCTGACATCCTCCTGTGGTGCTTTTCCTATCCATTTTGCAACCTGCAAAATCACTGTCTGAATAGGCGGTTAGATCGAATCCTGAGTCTTTGGGATACCAAAGACCTAGATTCGTTGTACCCTTAAGATATCGAAAGATTCGCTTTACAGCTTTCATATGGGATATCTTAGGTTCAGCTTGATTTCGTGCGCACAGACATGTTGCAAACATAATATCGGGTCGGCTAGCTATAAGATACAGTAGTGAGCCGATCATCCCACGGTACAGCGTGACATTGACAGGAACACCCTTTGTGTCCTTATCAAGTATCAGCGGTGGTGCCATAGGGGTTTTCATAGCTGAACTTTCAGTTAAGTCGAATTTCTTCAGCATATCTTTAACATACTTTCCCTGATTTATAAAAGTTCCTTTTTCAGTTTGCTTAATCTGAAGACCAAGGAAATATGTTAGTTCACCCATCATACTCATTTTATACTCATCTTTCATTCTATCAGCGAAACGAGTACAAAGCTCAGGGTTAGTAGAACCAAATATAATGTCATCAACATATATTTGAACTAAAATGATATGACCTTTTACTTTTCTAAAAAACAAAGTTTTGTCAATCTTACCTCGCTCAAATTTTTCAATATGGAGATAAGTAGAGAGAGTATCATACCATGCACGTGGAGCTTGCTTTAAGCCATAAAGTGCCTTGTCCAGTTTATAAACATAACCTGGACGCTTAGGATCTGAGAATCCTGGAGGTTGTTCCACATATACTTCTTCATTCAGCTTTCCATTTAGAAACAGTGACTTAACATCCATCTGATGTACAGTGAAGTTTTTGTGTACAGCATATGCTAAGAAACGACGAATAGATTCAAGTCTTGCTACTGGAGCAAAAGTTTCGTCATAATCTATGCCTTCCTCTTGTCTGTATCCCTGAGCAACAAGACGAGCTTTGTTGCGAGTTACAGTACCATGTTCGTCCAACTTGTTTCGATAGACCCATTTAGTGCCTATCACCGTTTTGTCAGTTGGTCTACGAACAAGTTTCCAAACTTTTTTTCTTTCGAATTCAGTCAGCACTTCTTGCATAGCGCTGACCCAGTTTGGATCTCTGAGGGCATCATCTATTTTCTTTGGTTCAGTTAGAGAAATAAAGTTAACAAATAAACAAATATTACCTGCACTTCTACGAGTCTGAATACCAGCGTTGGGATCACCAAGAATTTGATCGATTGGGTGATTTACAGTCCATCGCTGAGCCGGAGCATGCGTCGCTGACTCAGTCTGAACTGGAGAAACTGAAGATGAGGCTTCAGCTACTTCTGGATTATCATCTAAGAGAGGAATGTTTGCATTTGCCACTTCATTCACTGATTGCTGAGAAATAGATGGAATTTCTGAGACATTTGGATCAACTGCAGGTATAGTGTTTATAGGAACAGCTGAGACCCAAGATGTTTCAGCTTCACTATTTTGCATATTTGGAATGATAGAAGGACCATCATTTTCTACTGTGTGAGCATGAGGAGTGGGAACATCTTCTGAATCACCAAGATGAGAAAACATCCATTGATTCAGTTCTTCTGTATCAGCGTTCGATTTAGAGTTCGCTGAACGGGATTCGTCAAACGTGACGTGAATAGTTTCTTCTACAGTTTGTCTTTTTCGGTTGAAGACTCTGAAGGCTTTGGAAACTGAGGAGTATCCAAGAAAGATTCCATCATCAGCCTTAGGATCAAACTTTCCAAGGGCATCTCTGTTGTTCAGTATGAAACACTGACATCCAAAGATGTGAAGAAAGCTGATTGAAGGCTTTCTCCCATGAAAGAGTTCATAGGCTGTCTTTTTGAATCTTTTAACTATCAACGACCTGTTTTGCGTAAAACAAGCAGTGTTGACAGCTTCTGCCCAAAACTGAGTAGGCAGGTGAGAATCGCTGAGCATTGAACGTGCAGCTTCAATAATTGTTCTATTTCTTCTTTCAGCGACTCCGTTTTGTTGTGGTGTTCTCACTGACGAAAAGTTGTGAGAAATACCCTTGCTCTCAAGGAAGGAATCAAGAGAACTGTTTTTGAATTCAGTTCCATGATCACTCCTTATTGAGCGAACAGTCATATTGTTCAGAATTTCCATCTTCCGAACAAAGGTGATGAGTTCTTCAGGGGTGTCACTCTTAGAACGGAGAAACATTACCCATGTGTAACGAGAGAATTCATCAACTATGACCAGCGTATATTTCTTTCCAGCGATGGATTGTTTGTTAACCGGGCCAAACAAATCCATATGGAGTAGTTGTAGAGGAGATGACACTGAGGAAACTTGCTTTGACTCAAAGCTTGCCTTGGTCTGCTTCCCTTTTTCACACGCTGAACATAAGGACTCTTTGGCGTATGAATGTTGAGGTAGAACAGTGACTAACTCTTTGGATGAAAGAGTATTCAGTGTCTTGAAGTTGAGATGTAAGAGCCTTTTGTGCCATAGTCAGTTAACATCAGAAGATGCTTTTGAGAAGAAACAGGAGTTCTCAGTGGTTGTTGAGTCCGTGTTTATAACGTAAACATTTTCCAAACGATAACAGCTGAGAGCTATCTTCTGCTTTTTGTCAGAGACAAAGCAGGATTCCTTAGTGAAAATCACTTTGTTATCCATGTCGCAAAGCTGACTGATGCTTAGAAGATCATGCTTCAGCCCTTCAACATATGCGACTCTTCTGAAGGATGTTGTACCATTTGAAAGTACACCATACCCTCGGGTATGTCCTTTTCCATTTCCACCGAAAGTCACAGAGGGACCCTTCTCTTCCTTGTATTCAGCGAGCAGGTTTTTCTTTCCTGTCATGTGTCTAGAGCATCCGATATCGAGATACCAGATACCCTTCTTAACCTGCAATACAAAGGAAGATTAGTTTTGCTTGGGTACCCACTTCACCATGTATACGCGTTTGTCAGTGGAAGTAGTTGGAATGGGTTCAGCAGTCTTCGCAGCATTTGAAGATTCAACTTTGTCTTTCTTCACTTTGGTCAATTTCTTGACCTCAGCGGTAGGAGTCACCTTGACCTGAGTTGCAACTGGTTTGGTCTTCTTGGGTGCTATCTTCACCTTAGCTATCTTATCAGCTTTGGTGGCTGTGGGGCACTTACTTGCAATATGATCGGTAAGTCCACAGTGATAACATTTCCTATAACTAAAATTAGTTCTAGGACCACTTGAGTGCTGAGCTTTTAATTTGGAATTAGAAGTGCCAGCACCAAGTACACTATTGGTTTTTGAAATAGGACGAACATTCAGTTCTTCAGATTTCTTACCAAGGATATCTACTCTGAGTCTAGGAGTAGGTCGCTGAACTGATCCAGAGGTCTGATTTCTAGAACTAGATGAATGAATCACTAAGGCTTTGGAAGCATTCAGCTTAGGTACTAAGGTACCCTTCTGAGGATTTTGATAAATAACAATTCCTTTACCTTTGTCTTTAGAGACAGAGGTAGGTTTTGAATAAACCATTTTCTCCTTACCTTTTGAGGAGGTAGGAGTTTCCTCAGGGATTGGTGTAATCGACGAGGAGTACTGAGATGAAGAAGTGTCAGCTACTGAGGATACGAACGTTCCAAATTTAAGCATTGAACGTTCAGTGGTTGGTATTGGAGTATCATGTTTATAACCCAGACCACGTTTATCACTCAGAGGAATCTGAGCCTTAATTATCTCAGTGATCTTTGTTGAAGAATTACACCATCCTTCAGCAGTAGCTTGTTCAGCTTTTAATGCAGCGATAGCTTCTGCTCGTTCGATTTTGACTAGCTGATTTAAATGGACTTGATCTTTAAAATCTTCTTCAAATTTAGAAAGCTTTTCTATTTGAAGGTGGCAGTTTTTAAGCTTTTCAGCGAGATCAAGATTTTGGTTTTCAACCACAGCTTTGCCGTTCATGGCTTCGTATAAACTTCTAGTCAGCAGTTCGATTTTACGGAGACTATCAGCTTCATCAATATTTGCAATATTGGTAAAGAAAGAAGGTGATACCTGAATGGCAGATGTTGAAGTGGAGGGAATGTCTGAACTTTCTTCCTCTTCTTCAATCTTGGCCATGAGACATTGATTTGCTTCATCATCTTCAGAATCAGATGATGAGGCTTCTTCATCAGAAGCAGCCCAATCATAGTCAGCCATCAGGCCTTTTCCTTTCTTCTTAAAGCTTTTCAGCTTTGCATACTTTTCCTTCAGCTTTGAGTATTTGTCATCTTTATTTCTTGGAACAAAGGATTTCTTTGTAAAAGCTGAAGGTCTCATGATTTTCTTTGACATGCACTCGTTAGCGAAATGACCTGTCTTTTCGCAGTTGAAACAAGTAGCAGTAGCCTTATCAACAAAAGCTAATGACTTAGGCTTGTCAGCTATAGAAAGAGTTTTGTTCTTTCTAAACATTTTCTTCTTGGCGAATCTCCTGAAATTTTTAGTTAGGAGAGCCAAGGATTCATCATCATCTGAAGAATCAGAATCTGATGACCTTTCAGAGTTACTTTCTAACTCAGTGATAGTGACCACGGGTCGCTGAGTAGAAGGTTCCTCTGAGATTAAAGCAACAAGGGTGCTTTTGGAATCTTTTACAAGATTCTTCTTAAGATGGCTAGATTGCTCATGATTCAGCAATGTGCCATATAAGGTAGCAAGTGTCATTGATCTTAGATCTTTTGACAGCTTGAGACACATGGAATAATTGTCCCAGCTTTCAGGTAAACATTCTAAAAACTTTGTCAGTACTTCAAAGTTAGAATATTCCTTACCAACCGTTTTAAGATCTATAATTAAGCAATTAAAACGTTGATGAACTTCAGAGAGAGTTTCATTCTTACCAGAAATGAAGCTTTCGTATTGTCTTACCAGGTTGATCTTTCTTGAATCCTGGACTTCAGACGTTCCTTCATACTTAACACATATTGTGTCCCACATGGCTTTTGAGGATTTCAGGTTCATGACGGAATGGTAGACTTCGTCAGGAAGGGCCATGGATAGTATGGATCTGGCTTTTGTATCTATAGCCACTTTCTTCTTATCTTCATCGGTCCACATGTGTATTTCCTTTGGAATCAGCCTTTCAGGAATAGCAGCTCGAGTTGCAGTGGCTGGAACTAAAGGATCAATAGTTACAGGGATGTGTGGGCCGTTTTCAAGATAGTAGGTCATAGTAGGGTCTACACCTTCTAGGAAGAGCATCATCCTATTTTTCCATAAGTTGAAGTTGTCTCTGGAAAATCTAGGGGGTTTTGCAAGAGAACCATTGTCTATATAATTTGTGTTTGTGTGGGAGGCCATTTTCAGATAATAGCAAGGAAGAGAAATATCTTAGATTAGATCTTGTTTATGAGATTAAACAAATCTGCTCTGATACCACTTGTTGGTCCCGAAAGGCCTATACAAGTTTGTAGAAGGGGGGGGGGGGGGGGGGTTGAATACAAACACGCTCTTTTACTTTTCTAAATTGTTTATTGATAAATCATTTACAATTTACAGCTTGTTGCGGAAACAAGATTAAGGATAAACCTAAATCTAAACAAGTTGGAACACTAAGGTTTCTTGCACTAAGAAAGATATGGAGATTACTAATAAAATCCTATCTTGAGAGAGATTTGAACTTGTCCAGAGTTAGCAAGTTACTTCAAATGAAGTGAGTTCATCTCTTTATATACTGCATGCATTTAATGCAATTCAGTATACACTTTACACGTGTCATCAGCGGATTGGTTGCATGTCATTGACCTTTGTTGACAACCTTAGTAGCCGTAAAGATGAACAGTGTAGTATCAGAGTGGTTGTACGATCTCAGATTTTCGGAGGTTCTTTTCTGACATTTCGTACGGTGGCGTGCAAGGGAGGTTAAGACAAAAGTACTTTGTACGGAGGACTTCATGATCAGCTTTCGTTGATTCAGCGATTATCATTTACTCTTCAGCGAATGATAAAGTTCAGCGATAGCTGAAGTCTTGTACTTGATACTTCACGTTGAGTGGACAAATCTGAGTCTTCGCTGATCCGCATCAGTTCATTAGTAGACTTGTCGCTGGTTCTTGAGCTTGATCTTCGACTTCAGCGTAGAACCTTTGTTGACGTGAAACTTGTCTTCAGGGATTATAAGTAAACAACTAACTTATCAGCGATCACCATAAGGACTGAACAGACTCAGCGCATTATGGTGAACAGTGTTCGCTGAATGTTTAATTTAAAGAGCGAGAGTTCCTATCAGCGGTACTGTAAGATCTTAGTACTTATCAGCGATAGTGAAACTCTGATACATATTGTTTACATATAATTTTCACTAAGTATTTAAGAGAGGGTCATTATCAAATCACTGAGGGTTTGGATCAACAAAAGCTCATCTGAGTCAGAACCTGAAGAAAAGGAAGATAGTGAGTCTGATAATGAACTATCTGAATTCAAGAAAGCGTTGGCCATGCTCTCTAAATCTTTTCAACAACAGAAGTTCTACAAGAAGCCATCGTCCAATAATCATCGCTACTCCACCTCCTCCAACAAGCGCCATGATAATCAGGACAAGTATGAAGGAAAGAAGAAAGCCGATGAGCAAGATAAGTCTGAGAAGAAGGAGAAGACGGAGAAAGATGACAGTAAGAAGAAAGATGAACCCGTGACCTATTACAACTGCGGAAAGCTTGGTCACTTTGCAAAGGATTGTCGGAAGCCAGTGGTAAAGAATGCTCACTACTACAAGGCGAAGCTCGCATTGGCTGAGCAGAAAGAAGCTGGAGCATCTCTGTTTGTGGAAGACGACTACTGGTTGGGTCGTTCTGATGATGAAAGCGATTCTGATGGTGCAAATGCTTTCATGGGATATCACTCTCCAGCCGATGAAGAAAATTCAACTCAGGTATGTGAATCTATCCAACAAGATTTCTTGAATCAAATGCAATCACTTGTTGAACGGGCAGATTCCTTTAAGGCCACCTCTAATGAACAACTGCTTGAGATTAGATCACTATCTGAAAAGCTAGATGTTCAAAAGAGAATAACTGAGAAATATAAGTCTTAAAATGCTAATTTAAAAGACAAATGCAAAAATCATTCAATAGCACATAAGGACTTAAAAGCCAAATTATCTGAACTTCAATCTCAGTTTGATCAGTGTATGAATGAGAAAGCAGAAATTGTTTATCAATGTTCCGCTCTCCAAATTCAGCACAAGGAATTTGTCGCTAAAATTCTTGATCTTGAAACCAAACTCCATAAAAGAGGTCAAACTGATCAGACCATCCATATGAATAAACCTAAGGAGTTCACGTACTTTAACAAAGAATGAGGAATTGGATACGATAACCCACATTATTTGAAAAAGGGTATATCCAAAAGACCCATATTGTATGATTTTGCTTGTTTTGGAATAGATAAATTATATCCGAAATATGCGATAAAATGGACTGGTCCTCTTGAACCTGAAAAGGAAGAGGAAACTAAGGAATACAAACACGCACACATGTCTCACATGCAACTTCCTTTTTGTTATGAGCTTTTAAATTATTCCTATCAGAAAAATAATAAGTACCTCTCGAATGACTACTTCCATTGCTATAAGGTTGCAACGCCCAAGGATTCCTCCAAAAAGGATGAGGTCCAAGAAACCGAAACCAAGACTGAGACGGATGAGTTCAAACTCTATGTTCCCCCTCTCATATTGGAAGCAAATATAGTCGAGTTGGAGGAGTCATTCGTGAAAGAAAGGTCGAATTTTCAAAAGGAAAAGCAAGCGCTACTCAAGGAACTTGAAAATCTAAAATCGGTCAAAACCGAAATTGTGTATGATGAAGGACAGGAAATCCTTCTGTGTGAAATCACTAAGCTCTCATCACAACTGGCTGCCTTGGCAACAGATGCGATGCAGGAGTATACGAGAAATGGTCAGCTCCAAGAGCAGATTGACCAACTCCAATCTGAAAATAAGATTTCACCCGATTCTTCCTCTAACTCATCGGATACGTCTTCGTGTAAAGCTTTCATAAGAAAAACCTCTTCAACACAAGACGATAACAATTCTCAAGACGAGAGTGTTTTAAGGAATTTGAACTCTGACTTTTTCTTAGCTTCCGAACCAAATTCCCCAAAGCACACAAGCACTAAGTGTTCCTCGCCTTCCTCGACCGATCCAAGTCATGTACTTCTGGATGTCGATTTTTCTGAATATATGAACTCTGAAGGCAATTCTGAAGAAGAGTTTGATTCGTTTCCCTTCGACAAACCTCTTCCGAGTCATACTGATTTTCTGTCTCCAGTAGTCAATCGACTGGTCAATTTTCTAAAGGGTGGCTGTTCAAAAACAAAGGCCCCATCTGTGATTAAGATTTCAAAATCTCAACCAGTTTCTCAAAAACAATCACAGCCGAGGCAAAAGACCGAGCAATTGCCTACCAAAAATACTGCTTCTTCAAAAGTCACTGACCATGCTGTCCATGTTGTTTTAGATAAAAATGGTCGCGCTAAACAAGAAAAACCAAAGTGGCTAGCTAAGGAACCTGTCGAGGATGCAGCATCAAAGTCTTTCAATACTGAGTCTAACTTATTTCCTGTGGCCATTAAAGTTCTCATTACAGAGGCATCAGAGAGACTGTATTTTGAAAGTATGTCAGAGACATATATAGCTTGATTTATGAAAATTCCATCTGATGATTGTTTTACTTGGAGTCCGAGGAAGAAAGTTAATTCTCCCATCATACTCATTTCAAACTCACTCTGCATGAGTTTTTCAAACTTTTTGCACTCTTCTGTATTTGTAGACTCAAAAATTATGTCGTCCACATATATTTGTACAAGCATAATTTCATCACTTTTTCATTTATAAAACAAAGTTGTATCCGTCGTACCTCTGTCGTAACCATTATCGAGAAGAAAGGTAGAAAGTCTTTTGTACCATGCTCTTGGAGCCTGTTTTAGTCCATACAGAGCTTTGTCGAGGTAGTACACGTATTTTGGGTACCTAGAGCTTTCAAACCCTGGTGGCTGTTGGACGTATACTTCTTCTTGGATTTCGCCATTTAGAAAAGCAGATTTTACGTCCATTTGAAATACTTTAAAACCTCCGTAGGCTGCGAAGGCTAAGAAGATTCTTATGGCTTCGAGCCGTGCGACAGGGGCAAAAGTTTCATCGTAATCTATGCCTTCTTCTTGGCGATATCCCTTGGCCACCAATCTTTCTTTGTTTCTTATGACCACTCCATCTTCATCCTTCTTATTTCTGAAGACCCATTTAGTTCCTATGGCTTGTTTTCCTCGTGGTAGAGGAACTAAAGTCCAGACTTTGTTTCGTTCAAACTGTAGAAGCTCCTCTTCCATAGCATCTACCCAGTTTGGGTCGTCAAGGGCTTCAGAGATCCTTTTTGGCTCGATCACACTAATAAAGTTTGTAAAGAAACAAAAGTTAGCAGTGGCATATATTGTTTTTACCTTTTCTGAAGGTTTGTCGATTATAAGACTTGGAGGATGGCTCTTTGTCCACTTTGTTGTTCTTGGGAGATGGTCATCGATTTCATCAGGTTGATCTTCAGAGGTTTCTAATTGTTGTTCTGGTGTAACCTCTGTCGTAGATTTTGCTTTCGTGCTTGATCCTACAGATTGTGGAATGATTGGAATGAGTGGCGGTGTTTGTTCCTCTGAGGAAGTATAGACTGAGTCTTCTTGTTCCTCTGTTATTGCTTCCTCTGTGGTTTCTGGAGTTGGTTCTTCAGTAGCTTATGTGGTTGTTTTCCTTGTTGTATCATCTTCTGTTGGTTCCCCCTCGGCATTTGCATCTGTATGATTAACAGAGGAAGATGAATTATTTAAGGGACCAGTTAGAGAGATACCTATTGCGTTCTGGCTGGCAGAAGATGAATATCCAGAGGCTCTGATGGCTCCAGCAGAGGGATCAATGTCGTCATGGAACATCTCTTGAAATAGAATATTTAAGTCTTCTTCTCTTCTTTTTGAGATGCCAGAGGATTCCCCTTTTAGACCGAGTTCTGAACTGATTCGTTCAGAAGTCTTCTGGAAGGTGTCGTCAAAAGAAACATTTATGCTTTCTACGATCGTTCGAGACCGCAAAAGATAAACTCTGTAGGCCTTGGAAGTTGCAGAGTATCCTATGAACTTGCCTTCATCTTCCTTTACTTCAAACTTTCCTCTTGCTTCTCTATCATTTAAGACGAAGCACTTGCATCCAAATACATGGAAGAATTTGATGTTTGGTCATCTTTTGTTGATCAAATGATATGGTGTTTTGATGTGTCTCTTTACGATGGTTGATCGATATTGGGTATAGCAAGCGGTTGATACTGCTTCTGCCTAAAATGTCATTGGTAATCCACATGCGGTTAGCATAGGTCTGGCGGCTTCCACAAGCGTGCGATTCTTTCGTTCAACCACGCCATTCTGTTGTGGTGTGCGTGCAACAGAGAAGTTTTGAGAAATTCCTTCTTCTGTAAGATAGGCTTCAATGACAGAGTTTTTGAATTCTATGCCATTGTCGCTTCTCAGTTTCTGAATCCTGCACTCATACAAAACATGGATTCTTTTCATTAAATTTATCAATATGTTTGGAACATCTGATTTCATTCTGACAAATTCAACCCATGTAAATCTTGAGAATTCATCGATCAAAACAAGCAGATATTTCTTGCCACCTAGACTCTGTGTAGATATTGGACCGCAGATGTCAACATGTAGCATATACAGAGGTCTAGGGCAAGATACATCAGTTTTGCCGTTATGGGAAGCTCTTTTGAGTTTTCCCATTTCACAGGCAGAGCATAAATGATCTTTATTAAATTTAACCTTTGGTAGACCTTTGACTAGATCAAGTTTTACAAGTTTATCAAGAGTATGAAAGTTTAACTGGCAGAACCTGTTGTGCCATAACCAGGCTTCTTCGCTTTTGCATGCAACAAGGCAGATTTTGTCTTTCAAGTCCTGTGTCCTCGCTCTGTATAGAGCAAAAGGTTCTTTTGAACATTACGTCGAATCCCGTATCGCAGAGTTGACTAACACTGAGAAGATTGTGTTTAAGGCCATCAACATATGCAACTTTGCATACGGTTTTATTTTCCTTCTTTATGACTTCGTATCCTTTGATGTACCCCTTTTTATTGTCTCCAAAGGTCACAGATCCACCATCGTTCTTTTCTTTGTATGTGGATAGAAGACCTCTGTCGCCAGTCATGTGCCTCGAGCATCCGGAGTCTAGATACCAGATTGGCACATACTGCTTCTGCAAGACAATTAGAGAGTTTTAGGTACCTATATCCACATGGGTCCAGTTTTGGCAAGGGTCTTTGTTTTAGCTTCTGTTGAAGAAGCATTTTGTTTCTTCTTACCCTTGGTTTTACCTTTTGCTTTGGGTACAGAGAGAAGACAGTGTGGACTTTTGAAATGTTGGTTTATTTTAAACATAAGATCAAAGCAATGACAGTATTGAATGTGCGAAGAGATTTGCTTGAACTTTTCATTAAATACATTAAATGGGGGCACAAAGGCATTACAATTTATCCTAACATTAGACTTTCTATTACAAGAAGGTTTATGTAGGCTAGATTGTTGTTTGCAAAATCCTTTGTTGATTGCGGCCTTCTGTGTTCCCCTTCTGTGGTGAACTTCTGTAGATTTCACTGTCACAGAAGAAAAAGATTTGTTAATTTTAGTCCATTTACCCTTCAGTTGCCATGTTAGTTTTTCTTTAACAGGTTTTAAGGGTTTTAAAATCTTTGAACTCGTTGGAATTTGAGTGGACATTAACTTATGTTATTTGAAATTTTCAAGCTCAAGAGAGGTTTTGGCTTGTAGGCACATATTCAAAAAGTCTGGACAGATAGAAATTCCAGTGATTTTCTCCTTGGGAGGAATAGTTCTGTTAAGAACTTCAGAGGTTTGTTTAAAAACCTCTGTGTCACTAGGTCCGATCTCTGACTTAGAGTCAGTCTCTGATTCGTTAGAGGATGAATCGTCCTCGTATATAGAGGTTGAGTCACTTGGTTCTCTTTCGACAGAGGCTGGACTTTCAGAACATGTGTGATACTCGCTTTCTTCCTTTTCTGAGGAACTATCTTCTAAGTTAACAGAAGTATCTGTTAAGTTTTCTTCAGAGAGATCTTGATTGCTGGAAGTTGTACAAAGGTTTTCTTTAGAGATATCAAGTTTTTCTACTGTAATTCTTGGCTTGAACTCGGTGCCTCTGTTGATATATTCTTTTCAGAATTCATCATGTAGGAAAATGCAACTTGAGTTTGAGTCTCGGGTTTACCAAACTTGAAGATTCCTATCTGATCTTGAGTTTTCAGATACCTCATAGATTTGGATTCTCTTTTGACAGAGATTGAAGGTGACAAATCTGGGTTTTCAAACCACACATTTGTCATCTTCAGAGGTTTCCTCTTGTGAGGTTCCCCAGAGACTTTTTGCCTTTTACTTATAGAGAGAAGATTTGGAAATCCAGGTTTTCTTGTATCTCCAATGTGAAATAGAGAGGACTGAGACTTGTCTCTTTTGGTTCCGGTATAAGGATCTATATTACAGAAGCCAATTTCTCGTCTCCCTATTTGTATGTTTATTTTTCCGTACACCTTCTGAGCATCTTGAATTTTTTTAATTTGAAGATCTCTTCTGAGTAAATCTTGACAGAGGATTTCTCTTTCCTTTTGAAAATAATTTTTAAGAGATAGGATGTTCATTCTGTCGCACTCAACGTCCATTAGTTCTTTAGACTTTGTTTTCAAAGAAGAATTAAGTTTAGAAATCTTTTCTTTTAAAGGATTTAACTTTTTGTACCTGTCCATTTCAATTTCTTCTTTTTCTTTAAAGATTTTATCTTTTTCTTGAGTGAGAAGTCTAGCTTCTCTCTCATAGAAGGTGAGCTTTTTCTGAATATTTTCACATGTCTTTTTCATTTAAGTGTATTCAATGTTAAGTTTAATCAAGTCATATTCTACTGTATTAGTGTTAGAGGTAGAAGTGGATACCTCACTGTCAAAGTCGGAGCTGACTTCTGCCATGCCATAGAATAGAGCATTCTTTGTTTCGCCTTCGTCAGAGGATGTGTCTGACTCCCAGATTTCTTTGTTCACCATTAGTGACTTCTGAGCATAGTATTCAGCTTTCTTTTTGTTGAAAGCTGCATCCCTCTGAGGGCGATTTGACTTGCTCCTGCATTCGTTGGCAAAGTGACTTGGCTTTCCACAGTTTTAGCATCCTAGTTCTGTGTGGAGTTTCCAGCTCTATCGTCTGACCTCTGTCGGTCACCACTTTTTTCGGTTCGGCACTCATTTGCGTAGTGGCCTGGCTTACCACATTTGTAACACTCTTGAATATGTGGAGTGTTGCCAACTTTCTCTTCCAACCTCTGTCGGTCATTTCCTTTGTCATTTCTATCACTTGACCTCTGTCGGTCACCACTTCTGTCGTCTGACCTTCTCTTTCTCGATTATCTCTTTCATATCGTTCATTACCAGATTTCTCTGGTATCCTCTGCTGAATTCCCTAGTCAAGAGAGCTAAAGATTTAGCTATCGAGGCCTGAGTCGTTTCTTCTTTTGCTGCTACTTCCTCTTCTTCTTCACTTTCCACCATCATGTTTTTCTTCTTGTTCTCCTTTCTTTCCTCTATTGCTTTCTCGTTCTTTGGTTTCTCTCTAGCCTCTGTAGTCTTACCAACCAATGCAAGAAGTGCAATGATCTGGGCTTTTGCTTGTGCTACCTGAGGCTCTTGTGCTGCCAATGTTCCATAGAGGTCTGATAGGGTCCAGGAATCTATGTCTTGATTTGTTTGCAGAGACATAGATAACTGAAGCCATTCATCATTCAGAGACTTCAAGAAAATAACGTTGTTTTCTTCAGAGGTTCTGTGGATGCCGAACTTCTTGCACTTGTTTATTAGAGAGTTGAACCTATCATACGTAGTTTGCAAAGATTCGGTTGGCAGAGCTTTAAAGGCATAGTATTCATTTATGTATTGAGGTCTGCGGTTCTTCTGGGTTTTGACTCCTCCTTCTAGTTGTTTTTCCAGTTCTTTCCATAGATCATGTTGGTTCCCGTTTTGTTTAAACAAGATTATCAAATCTATTAGTTCAAGTTTGAGTTTGATGCGAAAGCGTATTTGAATAACTAACAGATATGTTTGATAGATTTAGAACACAATATAAATAAACAGTGAACAGGAAATAATATCTCAAAGTTTACTGAATATATATATATTTAGACCAAATTCAAGAACAGTGAGTAAGCAAAGCTTTAAAACAGATATGACTCTCAAAGTGTTTAAGCTGTGTGTTCTTGTGATTTTTTCTCTCAAAGTGTTCGATTGATCGATCGATGGATTGATAGATTAATAGGAAGAACTCAACATGAGTCTTCCTAATATACTACTCTAAGGGGACCATAAAGCATATGCTACTATTCACAAAGGACGGTATGAATAGTTGGACGGATGGCATGAACAGTTGGACGTGCTGTTGCATTTAATGCAGCAGACGTCTATTATGTACTAAGCCTTATTGAATCCAACCAGAGTTTGACACGTTGCAGTTGGACAGGGCATGCTACCATGCAAGTTGATGAACGGGTCCTGTAACAGTAGTAAGATATTATAAATATCTTTCATGTCTTTGTTATAGACCGCAGAGGCTCTGTGAAGTGCCACAGAGGTTCTGCGGTTTGGTCCTTAGAAGAGCAGTCTTCACCGGATTCCGAGTCTTTGGTCTTCTTTGCGCGTATGGCAGAGCTTCTGTAGGGCGCCTCTTTAGCTTCTGTAGCTTCTTGACCTTGATCTCTCGGTAAGGTCGGCAGAGCCTCTGTAAGAGGCTTTCTTCACTTAGCCTATTTTTCACTACTTCTAAATACTTCTATGATTAGGAAGATTGAAGCTAACAATCTCCCCCTAAGTAGTGAAAAATAAAAATTTAACTTGAGTTTAGTTAGGCTAAGTTAGATAAGACAGAGGTTAAACAATACCTCGAAAGTTCTTTCATTCAGAAATATGCCAGAGGCATTTTACATTTGAGTACAATGAAAGATAAACTTTTGACTTGGTTTGCAGAGATTTAAGGTTTGAGAATCAGATTTTGGCATCTTTGAAATCGTTGAAGCTTCTGTTGTCTCTTCCAATTCTTCTGATCTCTTTGTTGAAACTGAAGCAGAGTTCTCTTAGGCGAATTGTGGCATCAATCTCTCGGATGAAAGTATCTGCAGCATCTCTATCTATTTTCTCTGTACCTCTGTTTTTTACAAGGCTTGCTCTGAACTTGTTCAGAGTACTAGTTGCGTACTTCTGACAATCCATGCACACAAACAGTTTGATTTCGCCTTGTGGGTTTTGAAATACTAACCCGAATCTTGGTTCTATAATGATAGAGTTGGGCACGGCGTCGGGTGGGCAGCGATCTTCTGGTGGTCGTAAATTTAGATGTTTGAGACCAAGACCCTTTCCCAGTTGAAAATCTATCA
This sequence comes from Saussurea involucrata, assembly GCA_033807775.1. Lineage (NCBI taxonomy): Eukaryota > Viridiplantae > Streptophyta > Magnoliopsida > Asterales > Asteraceae > Saussurea > Saussurea involucrata. The sequence continues at coordinate 94,371,552 of CM066314.1, forward strand.
TACTGAAGATCAGAAGCTTTTCCCTCATCGCTTTTCTTAACACTTGATAGGCTCTGGTGTTTGCCTCTGTGTTGTAGTTGTCCTTTGTCCATTGCAGAAGGTCAGGTAGATCATAAGGATTGATATTTCTTAGGTCAGCATCAGCGAAGGTGGTTTCTGAATTGTCTTCTCTTCTGACTTTGTAAAGATTGTACCTGACCCTTGGATAGGTTCTTGTAAAGGAGAACTTGCAGAAGATTACCTTTTTGATCTTGTGGATTGAGAAGACATCTGCTTTGGTTCTTGGCTTTGTCCTTGTAAAGATGTTCTCAAATTCTTCTCTGATCCTTGAATCTGTCACATGATCTGTTGGATGATTGGTCTGAAAGGTTTGTTTATAGAGGTATTTGTATACCACTTCTTCCATTTCTTCATGTGTTGGACCAGGTTGTGGTACTTGTCTTCTGAGACTCTCCATCTGTTGAACAACTTCTGCAGCTCTGCCGGTAAGTGGAATGTCTGATAGGGGCTTTAATCCATATGCCCAATCAATTTTTTCAGGCTTTGGAGTTTGGAAGGCATCAAAGGCGCTCTTCATCAATTTCTCTGTAGGCTTGGGCAATGATTTCTTTTTCTTTGGCTCTTCTATCAGTATTGCTTTGCTCTTGTCTTTGGCTTTTGGAGGGGCAGAACCTGTTTCTTCTGTAGGTTTGGAAGTTGGTGCTTCTGTTGGCTTGATGGTTGCCTCTGTAGGTTTTGACACTTGTGATTTAGAGGACTTTTGTGGCGATGGTTCTGTTGGCTTGAGTTGCTCTGTAACCTCTGTTGAACGTTCTTTGGTGACTTCTTCTGTGAGCTCTATTTCTATTGGTGAAGATTGGACATCGAATCTTCTTTCCATTTTGAAAGCTAATGTGAACCTGTGCCTTTCTTCTTCTCTCTGCGACATTCGATCAGTCATTGTATAGTGCATCTTTCTCAGAATATCAGAAGCAGAGGTCGTTGCTCTTATTGGTTTGGTGGCAATCGACTTTCTTCTTGGTATTGTTTGGGGTTTTTCTGTTGATTTTGTTGAAGGACTCTTTTCCATGTTGATTACCACAGGGGTGGTTGTTGCCTCTGTGGTATGCTGATCAGCTTCTGGAATATTGGTTTCTTCAGGACTTGATTCCACAGAGATGGGTGTTGTCTCTGTGGTCTGTTGCTTTTGTTGTTGATCTTGGGTTTGTTCTGGAGGAGCTTGACTGATTGGTTCTGCTGCGATTGGCGGAGTTTGTATTCCTCTGGTCGTAGCTTTCTCCCTTATATTCTCCCCCTCAGGATTATCTGATGGACCAGGATGGTCATCATCAGAATCATCCTGACTTTTATCAGAAGTACCCTCTGCTCTGCAGGAAGCTTTGGGTTTCTTTGGTAGTTCTGCTCCTGCGGCCATCAACTTCGCACATACATCATCACAGAGGCCGAAAAGAGGTGCAAGCTCTGCTTCTGTGTTGAAGCGCATTCTGCCGACACTTTTTCTGAACTCTTTGTCGTAGATGGCATTTGCATCAGTGAAGGAGACAATAACTTCTGTGACCTGGTTTATGACATTCTGGCCGAGCTCTGTTAGTTGTGCTCTGGTCATGTAGTCTTTAGGTTGCTTCTGTATTGTGTTGCGCATTGCTTCTGCTTGAACGTTTTGCAGAGCCTTCTGTAGATCTGCGGGTGTGATGCTCTGTGATTTGTTGGATTGCTTGTTCATTTGTTCAAGGAAATGTTTGACTGATTCCTTGAATGCAGAAGTTGCGGTAATTCCAAAATCTTTAGCAGCAGAAGTGGCTGTAGTTGTTGCAGTTGTTTGCGCAAAAGATTTCATCTCTATGATGGCTGTTTTCACCTCTGTGGACAGATTGTCCATTTTGGTGTTCAGATTCAGCATGGCCATTGATGTTTTCTCTGCAAAAGATGTGAAAGAGCTTTGCAACTCTTTCATGGTTTGGTTCACAGAGGTGACAAGGGTTTGGAACTCATCCCTTGATACTTGTGTCCCTGGTGTAACCTCTGGAGGAACACATTCGTCTCTAGAGTGAGTCCCTGCTCCTGGGACACCTTCGTTCACCCTTGTTTGTACGTTGGGGGTGGAAGGATTTCCATCTGATCTTCGAGCAGAAGCATCTAGTGCTTCAGACTCTACAGAAGTTCTGTGAACGACATTGTCTAGATCCACTCCAGAGGTGGGTACTAGATTATCCTTCTGTTGACTCGGAGACTTGTCTAGAGTATCTTCGTCGTTGTGATCACTACTTCTCTCTGAAAGAAGGGTTGGCCCTATTTCGTGCGTGGCAGAGGAAACGAATTCCTCTGTAGGGTGTTCTAGTGTAATCTGGGGCGATTGATCACGAACTATAGGTGAGTCTCTTTGAGGAGACTCCCTAGTAATGGATTCCCCGGTTTTTGTGGGCGCAAAAGTCGAAAGAGTGACTTTTGGCTGGTTGGGTTGGGTTTGGATCGAGCAGTGCTGCTCTATTTCAATAACTCCCTCTGCAGCTAGACCTGTGGAGTTAGATGTGTGGGTTGCACTGGGAGTTGGTTTTGGTTGTGTGCCTCTATTAATCCAGGCATATTTTCTTGTTTCCTCTGCTGTTAAGCATCCAAGCACTACATCATTGTCTATCTTTTCAGCTTCTGTAGATATCCGATGGCTTGGAGCTTCTTCTCTATCTTCTGTTGAAGTTCCTTGCTCTGTGCCTAAGAAGTCATACATTTGATGAGAGCCATATAACCTCATGACGTGTGGATGATAGAGACCTTTCCGTATCCAGACAGCTTCTTCTTCGTCTGAATCTACCTCTGAGACCTCCATTCTTGTCTCTGTTAATTCATCTCTATTCCACTGAGCTTCTGTTTGTCCTATTTCTTCTGAAGCTGGGCTTGGACTCCTTCTGTGAACGTCCAATCCTTGCTGAATGAAGGGGTTCTGTAGAATAATAGGTGTCTCAGCTGATTGATCTCTGGGTGTTTGATCATCTTCTTGCAGATGTGTGTCAATGCCAGAAATAGAGAAGTATTGTTCTTCTGGGGAATGGTGGTCAAGAGGTTGTGCTGTCCACCCTGCTGTATTTAAAGTGTTGGCAATGTCGGGGTTCTGTAGGAAATCGTTAATGTTTCCTTGGTGAGCAAATCGATCTGGGGATTGATGGGGCGATTGATATCCCTCTTCTGTCATTTCTTCTTCTGCATCTTCTTCTTATGCAGTTCTTTTTTCTGCGATTGCTTCCTCTTCTATGGTAACCAATTTTTCAAGTGGTTTACCATGCTTCTTTTTGGATTTCCTCCTCTTTGGTTTTGGTGCCCCTTCCTCTGTAGTTTTTGATTTTCTTTTCTTCTTCTGTTTTGGGGCAGAGGGAGGAGCAGAGGAGCCAATTTCTGTGGCATGAGGAGGTGAAGGTTGATCTTCTGCAGCGCTTGTAGAGGTGCCTTCTGCAGTTTTCCTCCTTTTTGATTTTGAAGAGGACTTATTTCCCATGAGCTCTGCACGTTTGGCTATGAAGCTGAGTTGAATAGCCATGTGTTTTGCTAATTTGTTATCTTTTTCTTCTTGAGTGGAAAGGGGTTCTGCAATCATTGTTCCTAGGGGGACACCTAAACGCGGGGGTGTCATAGGACTCGGTTTAGGAGTTCTATGATCGCGTATATACTCTTTCTTAAGGGTTTTATTCGAGGCATACTTCAGAAGTTTCCTTGACAAAGGTCTGCAGTGTGTGTAGCCATCCACATGATCAGTGGGAATATTTTTTCTCATTGGAAACTGTTTGGGAATTGGCCCTTCCATTGGCCATTTCTGTATTAGCAACAGAGGTTCGAACAAGACTCCCAATATTCTTTGGAATTGCAGAGGTGGTAGAAACTTAGGATCGTTCTCTTTGACCCTTCTTGTGTTGTTCTTTCTGTCGATTGTGTTAATGATCTCTTGCATCATTATGGTCACGTAATCCCGTGGGAGATCATAGTAAACCCCATACATGATGGTCAATATCTGATGTGAGCTCTGGTCAATACTGCCTATCTTCCCTGTCAGGCATCTGTTAAGAATTGAGAACAAGGTGTTCCACAGAGGTGGTAATCTGCCTCTGCGGAAGTCATTTCTCTTCCTTAGTGGTGTGTTGTACCCAAGCATTTCTAGGAAACGACAGATCTCGTCGTCTATTGGTTGCTCTGCGTACTTCTTTAATCCAAGAAGACCCCTTGTTGGTAGGTTGAGAACATTGTTCTATTGAACTTGATTTCCAGATGCTCAGATTTGTCGGGTTTTGAAATGTATCCTTTGATAAGAGAATCATCTTTATCAAATCGGCAACTTTGCCAAAACTGGTTCAGATATCTTACTGGAATTTTTCTTTGGGGTTCTTGAGAGTAAAGGGAAGAGGATATGATTTTCCATTATGTTTAGAAGAATGGCATGGGCTTCGCCTAAAGCAGTGGGTGAGGGAACTAAATAGCAATTGTTGGATTTGATTGGTAGTACTTTTCCGAAATGATCCTTTGCTATGAAGTTTTGAAGATGTGTGGTTGGAGCAAAGTCTGCTGAATCGCCGGAATCTTCTAGTTCAATGTTTTGGGCAGGGTTGGGGTTTTCTGAATGTTCAGAATGAGCAGGTGAATGTTCTGGTGAGGTCGCCGGAGAGTGTGCAGGGGAGATAGCTTGAGAAGATGAAGCCATTTGGTACCGAGAATAAGAAGTTTGCAGGTTTCGCCGGAGAAGAATGAGAGTTTGTAAAAAGTTTATGAGAGGGCGAGTTTGGTTTTTATAGGAGGGTAAAACGGTAGAATTCGAAAGAGTAAAATATATGGCAATGGATTAAAATTTGGAATCCGAACTCAAGTTAGAACGGCGGGTTCAACTTTCCACAGAAAACGTTCCATGTACGCCCAATGAAAATGGGACACGTAGGCCATGTCAGAGGATGACAGGACGTCGTGCGCGGCCCATTAATGCTAGGCACGTGGGGTTATTCTTAGCTACATGTAGTTCACTCTCAGTAAAAGTAACCGTTATTACTACAGAAATGCCCAAGTAACAGCTTGACAGAACTTCTGTAGTTTACAGAGGTTCTGTGAATTTGAAAATCTTTGATGTGTATCCCTTTCTCATATATCTCATTGTTATCATGACTTCTGTGGGGTTTCCTTTTAACCAAAAACGTTTTGTAAAGGCATTGGAGAGGATCAATTAGGATTTTTAGTTAAGAGTTTTTACTCGCAGAGGTTTTGTGGCTCTGTTGGAACTTGCAGAAGCTCTGGGAGGGCCAGCAGAAGCTCTGTGAGGGAAAAAATCTCATAACGAAAATTCTATTAACTTTTCTGATCATCCAATTTTTGATCTGTGTTAAGAGATGTTTTTCGGACATATTTGAAAGTTGGTGTCCGAAAAGATTTGTTATGGAAAACGTTTTGTTCGAGAAGGTCATGGTGAGTCTGTTTGGTTTCCGAGATAACATTCCAAAAGATCGATAGAGGTTAAAGTTGCGATCTCAGAGCATATTTCTGGCAGAGCTTCTGTTGAGCTCAGCAGAAGCTCTATGACCTTAAATTTCTCATAACTCAATTTTTATGAAACTTTTTGATCTTTTGATTTTTGAAATGTTATCCACAGTATATTTAGGACATATTTGACAATTTGTGTCCTAGAAAACTCTTTTCAAAAACCTTTTGTGCGAGAGACATACCTTTTGGTTCTTCTTTTCTCGGTAGTGATGTATGACTTCTGTCGATATAGATTCATTGACATTCTTCTTTGGCTTTCCCTTGAAAGTTTTACCTCTGAGTAGACTTACAGAAGCTCTGTGATTTTAAGAACTATTTAAGATTGATAACTTACATACAGAAATAAATTAATTAAAGCAAAAATAATTACAAATATATACATATTTACAGAAGATAAAGCTATACTTACAGAGGATTTTTACGTCATATTGATCATTCCTAACTTACCCACCAAGAAATTGAATATTTTCTCGTCTAGAGCTTTGGTGAATAAGTCCGCGAGTTGGTATTCTGTGGGCACGAAATGCATTTCGATTGTACCGTATTCAACATGATGTTTCAAGAAATGGTACCTTATATCGATATGCTTGGTTTTTGAGTGTTGCACAGGATTGGCAGAGATAGCAATGTCACTCTTGGAATCACAGAAGATAGGTATTTTGAATAGGATGTGGCCGTAGTCTTTTAGCTGAGTCTTCATCCATAGAACCTGAGAACAACAGCTAGCAGCAGCAACGTATTCAGCTTCTGCAGTGGATGTTGAGACACAATTTTGCTTTTTGGAGGTCCAACTGACTAGTTTACCACCTAGGAATTGACAACTCCCAGAGGTACTCTTTCTGTCGAGCATGCATCCTCCATAGTTTGAATCTGTATAAGCTTTAAGACTAAAACCAGAGTTCTGTGGATACCAGAGACCGAGATTTTTGGTCCCCTTTAGATATCTAAAGATTCTTTTCACAGCATCATAGTGTGATTTATTTGGATTAGCTTGATAACGTGCACAAAGACATGTGGCATGCATAATGTCAGGTCTGCTTGCAGTTAAGTATAACAGAGATCCAATCATGCCTCTGTAGAGAGTGCATTCTACAGAGATGCCATCTGGATCTAAGGATAACTTATTTCCAGTGGCCATTGGAGTTTTCATTGCAGAGGTATCAGAGAGGCTATACTTGAAAAGAATGTCAGAGACATATTTGGCCTGATTTATAAAAATTCCCTCTGATGTTTGTTTGACTTGGAGTCCGAGGAAGAATGTTAGTTCTCGCATCATACTCATTTCAAACTCACTCTGCATGAGTATTTCAAAACTTTTGCACTCTTCTGTGTTAGAAGACCCAAAAATTATGTCGTCCACATAGATTTGTACAAGCATCATTTCACTGTTTTTACGTTTATAGAATAAGGTAGAATCTGTTGTACCTCTGTTGTAGCCATTTACTAGAAGAAAGGTAGAAAGTCGTTCGTACCATGCTCTTGGAGCCTGTTTCAGTCCGTACAGAGCCTTTTCAAGGTAGTATACATGCCTTGGGAACTTTGAGCTTTCAAACCCTGGTGGCTGATTTACGTAAACCTCTTCTTGGATTTCACCCTTGAGAAAAGCTGATTTTACGTCCATCTGATAGACTTTAAAACCTCTGTGGGCTGCGAATGCTAAGAATATTCTTATTGCTTCGAGCCGTGCGACAGGAGCAAAAGTCTCATCGTAATTTATGCCTTCTTCTTGTCTATAACCCTTTGCCACTAATCGTGCTTTGTTTCTGATGACCACTCCGTCTTCATTCTTCTTATTTCTGTAGACCCACTTAGTCCCAATGGCCTGTTTCCCTCGTGGCAGAGGTACTAATGTCCATACTCTGTTACGCTCAAACTGCAGAAGTTCTTCTTGCATGGCGTCTACCCAGTTTGGGTCATCTAGTGCTTCAGAAATCTTCTTTGGTTCTATCACACTAATAAAATTTGTAAAGAAACAAAAATTAGCAGTGGCAGACCTGGTTTTTACTGAGTCAGAAGGTTCTCCGATTATTTGGCTTGGAGGATGGCTTTTTGTCCACTGAGTGGTGCGAGGAAGATGGTCATCAATGTCATCGAACCTTTCTTCAGAAGCTTCTTGTGGATCTTCTTCTTGTGTAGCCTCTGTCATTCTTCTTACCTTGGTAAAAGATTCTACCATTTGTGGAATGATTGGTATGAGTGGTGGAGTTTGTTCCTCTGAGGACGTATAGTCTTGGTCCTCAATTACCTCTGTAATTGGTTCTTCTGTGGATTGTGGAGTTTGTTTTTCAGCAGCTTCTGTGGTCGTTTTCTTTGATGTTTCATCTTCTGCATTTTCTTCTTCAGCATTTGCATTTGTAGTATTTTTAGAAGAAGATGAAGCATTATTTGGACCAGTTAGAGTCATACCTGTAGGATTTTGTCCAACAGAAGATGGTTCTTCAGAAACTCTGATGGTTCCAACAGAAGGATCAATGTCATCGTGGAACATTTCTAAAAATAGAAGATTTAAGTCTTCTTTCGTTTGAGATATGCCAGAGGTTTCTCTTTTAAGTTCGAGTTCTGAACGGATTTGCTCAGAAGTCATTTGGAAAGAATCATCAAAAGAAATATTGATACTTTCTACGATTTTGCGAGATCTTGTAAGGTATACTATGTAGGCTTTGGAAGTGGCAGAGTATCCAATGAATTTGCCTTCGTCAGCTTTTACCTCAAACTTTCCTCTTGAATCTATGTCGTTTAAAACAAAGCATTTACATCCAAACACATGGAAAAACTTGATGTTTGGCCGCCTTTTGTTGATCAGTTCGTAAGGAGTCTTGATGTGTCTTTTCACAATGGTTGACCGATTCTGTGTGTAACAAGCGGTAGAAATTGCTTCTGCCCAAAAGGTCATCGGTAATCCGTATACTGATAGCATAGTTCTTGCGGCCTCGACGAGCGTTCGATTCTTCCCTTTGACTACGCCATTCTGCTGTGGAGTGCGTGCGGCAGAGAAGTTCTGTGATATTCCTTCTGTAGAAAGATAGGCTTCAATGACAGAGTTTTTAAAGTCTGTGCCATTGTCACTTCTTAACTTCTGTATTCTGCATTCATATACAACTTGGATTCTTTTCATTAGATTAATCAAGATGATTGGAACATCCGATTTCTTTCGAACAAATTCAACCCATGTGAAGCGCGAATACTCATCAATTAAGACAAGTATATATTTCTTGCCACCTAGGCTCTGTATGGCAATTGGACCGCAGAGGTCGACATGAAGCATGTACAGAGGCCTAGTGCACGACACATCTGTTTTGCCTCTGTGGGAAGCTCTTCTGAGTTTTCCCATCTCACAGGCAGAACACAAGTGATCCTTATTAAATTTAACATTAGGCAAACCTTTAACTAGATCAAGTTTGACCAGTTTATCCAAGGTGTGAAAGTTCAAGTGACAGAACCTGTTATGCCATAACCAGGCTTCTTTACTTTCGCAAGCTACAAGGCAAACTTTGTCCTTGGTTGTTGAACAAAAGTTCATCAGATACAGATCACCTTTTCTTTCGGCTCGCAGAAGTTCCATTCCTGAGTCTTCACTTTGCAGAGAGCAGAAAGTCCTTTTGAAAAAGACATCAAATCCTGTATCACAGAGTTGACTTACACTGAGTAGGTTGTGTTTAAGGCCATTCACATATGAAACTTTTTATACATAGACGTTTTCCTTCTGTATGACTCCATAGCCTTTGATGTGTCCCTTCTTGTTGTCTCCAAAAGTTACAGATCCACCATCGTGTGTTTCTTTGTACGTGGATAGTAAACTTCTGTCGCCAGTCATGTGCCTTGAGCATCCGGAGTGAAGATACCAAATTGGCACATACCGCTTCTCATTGTCAGTGCCCGAGTCGACTTCTGCCATGCCACAGAACAGGGCATTGGTGGTGAATTCATCATTAGAGGTAGAGTCTGACTCGAAGTCCTCCTTATTTGCTTCAGAATGCCCTCTTTTTCGCCATTAGGGATTTTTGTGGATAATATTCAGCCTTTTTTTTGTAAAAAGCTGAGTCCTTCTGTGGGCGACTTTGTCTACTTCTGCAATCTTTTGCGAAATGGCCTGGCTTGCCGCAGTTGAAGCAACCTTGGGAGGTGTTTCCAGTTTGATCGTCAGACTTCTGTTGGTCTCCACCTTTCTCTGTTCGGCATTCGTTTGCATAATGACCAGGCTTACCACATTTGTAGCATTCTTGTGTGTGGCCTACCTTGTCATCTGACCTCTGTCGGTCATTTCCTCTGTAGATTCTGTCGCTCGACCTCTGTCGGTCACTTCTGTAGTCTGACCTCTGTCGGTCACTTGATTCTTCTCTTCTTTCATCATCTCTTCTATCTCTCTGGTTGTCTCTGCTATATCTGTCATTTCCAAAATTTCTTTGGTTACCTCTGAACTCTCTTGTCAGTAGAGCCAATGATTTAGCTAATGACGCAAGAGTTATTTCTTCCTCTATCAGCTCGTCTTCTTCGCTATCAACCATCACTATCTTCTTCTTCTCCTTCTTCTTCTCCTCTGTAGCTCTCTCATTTCTCGGCCTCTCTGTAGCCTCTGTTGATTTACTAACCAATGCGTATGGTGCAATGGCTATTGTTTTAGCCTGTGCTATTTGAGGCTCTTGTGCAGCTAGTTTTCCATAGAGATCAGAGAGTGTCCATGAATCTAGATCTTGGTTTGTTTGTAAAGACATAGACAGTTGAAGCCACTCATCATTCAGACTCTTTAGAAACATGACGTTATTTTCTTCCGAGGTTCTGTGAATGCCAGACTTTCTACATTTGTTTATGAGAGAGTTGAACCTATCGTACGTTGTTTGTAGAGATTATGTTGCAGAGGCTCTGAAAGCATGATACTCATTTATGTACTGTGCCCTAAGGTTCTTCTGTGTTTTAGCACCCCCTTCCAACTGTCTTTCTAATTCTTTCCAAAGATCGTGCGCAGTTTCGCATGCATCTAAGGATTGAAAAAGCTCGTTGGGGATAGCCATTATCAGGATTCTTTTTGTTTTCTGTGCAACTTCATCTTCTGCCTTATCTTCATTTGACCATTCTTCTTTTGGCATTGGTTTTTGATGTTCAGGGATTTCTGGAGATTCAGCAGTAGATGGTACTCGTGGTACTGCTATCATGGGAACAGGAGGAAGGTTGTAAAGATATTGTACTAGATTTTTTTCAGTACCCTCAAAGAAATGAACCATTCTTATCTTCCATTGAGGATACTCATCTCGTAGGAGAGTAGGAGGCTTGGTGAGTGAACCAGCAGTAAAGAAGTTATTTGTATTTGTCTTTGTTAAGGTTCTGAAAAGATAGTATGATTAAAAAGTATGAGTCTGAAGATCTGGAAAGTTTTCTGGGTTTGAACAGTTCTCATAGTACACTTTAATGGAGTTTTAACCTTGAGATGAAGAAAAAAAATGATTTCTATCACTAATCTTGTAAAAACGAGGATCACTTGATATTGAAAATCAAGCTTTGCTCTGATACCAATTGTTGGTTCCCGTTTTGTTTAAACAAGATTATCAGATCTATTAGTTCAAGTTTGAGTTTGATGCGGAAGCGTATTTGAATAACTAACAGATATGTTTGATAGATTTAGAACACAATATAAATTGACAGTGAACAGGAAATAATATCTCAAAGTTTAATGAATATATATATATATATTAAGACCAAATTCAAGAACAGTGAGTAAGCAAAGCTTTAAAACAGATATGACTCTCAAAGTGTTTAAGTTGTGTGTTCTTGTGATGTTTTTCTCTCAAAGTGTTCGATTGATCGATCGATGGATTGATAGATTAATAGGAAGAACTCAACACGAGTCTTCCTTATATACTACTCTAAGGGGACCATAAAGCATATGCTACCATTCACAAAGGAGGGTATGAATAGTTGGACGGATGGCATGAACAATTGGACGTGTTGTATTACATTTAATGCAGCAGACGTCTATTATGTACTAAGCCCTATTGAATCCAACCAGAGTTTGACACATTGCAGTTAGACAGAGCATGCTACCATGCAAGTTGATGAACAGGTCCTGTAACAGTAGTAAGATATTATAAATATCTTTCAAGTCTTTGTTGAAGACCGCAGAGGCTCTGTGAAGTGCCATAGAGGTTCTGCGGTTTGGTCCTTAGAAGAGCAGTCTTCACCGGATTCCGAGTCTTTGGTCTTCTTTGCGCGTATGGCAGAGCTTCTGTAGGGCGCCTCTTTAGCTTCTGTAGCTTCTTGACCTTGATCTCTCTGTAAGGTCGGCAGAGCCTCTGTAAGAGGATTTCTTCACTTAACCTATTTTCACTACTTCTAAATACTTCTATGATTAGGAAGATTGAAGCTAACAGATCATATGCAGATTCACATGCATCCATGGACTGGAAAAGGTCATTTGGAATGGCCATAATCAGAATCTCTTAGTTTTCTGAGCAACTTCGTATTTAGCCCAATCAGGATCAGACCAATTTTCCTAGGTCTTCGGTTTCGTGTATTCTGGGATTTCAGGTGTGTCGTATGTGCTAGGAACACGAGGTATCGTTATCATGTGAATGAAAGGAGGGTTACGGATATAATAAACCAATTCTTTGTCAGTACCCTCAAAGAAGTGAATCATTCAAATCTTTCATTGAGGGTATTCTTCTCTAAGAAGAGTGGGAGGTTTGGTTAAGGAACCAGCAGAGATGAAGTTGTTTGTACTTGTCATTTTTAGAGAGATAAATTATCCAGAAAAGGGTTTGAACAACAAACTTTTCTAAGTATGAAGTGGATGCTTCGTATGAAGTTTTTAAGTTTAAAAGCTTTAAGCTGAGCACTAAAATGGAGTTTTCAACCAGAAAAACAGATTCTATACTTTTACCAGAGTTCGACTAAATCGAAAAATGGCAAAAAAAACAGAAATTGTTTGTTTAATATTAAGACTAGGTTAAAAATCCAAGTTTCTACCAAAGATTATAGTTTTAGAGTGGATCCCTTGATATTAAAAATCAAGGTTTGCTCTGATACCAATTGTTGGTTCCTTTTTGCTTGACCAATGATCTTAACTTTCAGTTAGTTCAGATTGTATGGTGCAGAAGCGTATTTAAGAACTGAAAGATAATGTAAGGTAGAGGAACACACAATATCAAACAAACAGTATGTAAGAACATATGAATATCTCCAAGATTACTGTATTTGATATATATTAAGAACACCAAGAACTTCAAAGGATTAACAAGAAATCTGCAGTTAATGGTGTGTGTGAGAAGAGCAAAGCTTAATGATATAAGTGTATTTTCGTGGTATTTTTCTTAATAGAAGAACTCAACATGAGTCTTCTATTTATACTACTTCTAAAGGGGACATACTTTAGACAATAAGGACTGATCTACAGTAGACAGGATTGGGTGAACAGTAGCTTGGTACGATGTTCATTTAATGCGCATGTTCCAATTCTGACAGAGCCCTATCAGAGTTTGACACGTGTAGTTGATGTCAGGGCACGCATGGAACAAGTGGATGAACGGATCCTGGAACAATAGAAAGATATTTGTAAATCTTCCAAGTCTTCAGTATAAACCGCAGAGGCTCTGTCAAGGGTGACAGAGGTTCTGCGGCTCGGTCCTCTGTGAGCAGTCTTCTGCTGATTCTTGCCTTCGGTATTCTTGGGTTCTTCTGCAGAGCCTCTGTGGGTTACTTCTGTTCTTAGACTATTTTCACTACTTTTACAAACAGAAACATTGGAGCTAACAGTGTTTTATCACACGATAGTTCACCGACGACCATGGATTATTGCACGATACTTGACCGAGGACTTGAGGTTATCACACGACACTAAGTGCTTATCGAGTAAGAGGAAGGTTATTGCACAAAGCGTTGCAATAAGAGGGAGCTTATCGCACAAGGTTCATACAATAAGTTACTGTGCAGTCTCTGTTTCATGCGATAAATTGACTGTTTGGTATGCGAGATTCTCTATACTTGGTGAAATTTTGACTGACTCTTTGACTTTTTGATTGTTTCACTTTCTGAAATTGGCTTTTTAAGTTAAAGGTTGTTTATTTTTCTTCGAAGGTTATTTTCTCACTGATCAAATATCATTTCAAATTCATAATTCATACTTTACTCAAGATGTCAATGTATTTAATGAGCATGTGTTCCAAGTCTAAACCTCCAGTTCTACAAATTGATCCTCAATGGAGAAAGAGATTGATTCCGTTGATCCAAACCCTCAGTGATTTGATAATGACTCTGAGAAACACTTGGTGAAATTTGTAAGTAGACAATATGTATTAATGTTTTGTCATCAAAGAAAATATACTAAGTCTGTTTAGTATCGTTGATGAAAACATACGCTTTAAATTAGGCATTCCGCGAACACTGTTCATCAGTAAGCCCTGAGCCTGTTCATTCTTATTGGTGATCGCTGACAGTTTAAGTTGTTTACTTATGATCCCCGAAGACAAGATTCACGTCAACCATGTTCTATGCTGAAGTCGAAGATCAACCCAAGGAACCAGCGACTAAGTCTACTAGTGACCTGATGCGGATATCAGCGAAGCCAAGACTTGTCCACTCAACGTGAAGTTTCAAGTAGAAGACTTCCGCGAACGCTGAACTTTATCATTCGCTGATAAAGAATCATTCAGCGAACGCTGATCATGAAGCCTCCTCTACAAGCAACTTTTGTCTTATCCCCTTGCACGCCACCGTACGATTTTGTCAGAACGGACATCCCTTCTGTCCAGAATCGTACAACCAACTCTGATTCTACATTGTTCATCAAGCGGCCACTAGGTTGTCTACTGAAGTCAAACCATGCAACCAACCAGAGGCTGCCATGTGTAAAGGTGTACTGACTTGCATTAAATGCATGCAGTATATAAAGGAAACCCTACTTCATTTTTTGAAGTGCTCGGCCATTCCTATCGCTAAACTCTCTGTGTGAAAGAATACTCTCCTTAGTGTTCTTATTTTTCCTCCTCTTTTATTTCGAGTGCAAGAAATCTTAGTGTTCTCATAGTTTGTTTGGATTAGGTTTATTCCTTAATTTTGTTCCGCAACAAACTGTAAATTGTTTGATATATATCAATAAACAATTTAGAAAGATAAAAATTGTGTGTTTGTATTCAACCCCCCCCCCCCCCCCCCCCCTTCTACAAACTTGTATAACCCCATTGGGACCAACAAGTGGTATCAGAGCAGATTGTTTAATCTAATAAACAAGATCATGCTTATACTAATTCTTTTCTCTTCCTTGCTATTTTTCATAATGGCTAACCCTACAAACACAAACTATGTCGATACTGGTTCTCTTGCAAAACTCACTAGATTCTCCAAAGATAACTTCAATCTCTGGAAAAATAGGATGATGCTCTTCCTAGAAGGTGTAGATCCCACTATAGCTCACTATATCCAAAAGGACCATATGTCCCTTTCATGATTGACCCTGCTGTTCCTGCCACTGCTACAAGATCTGCTATCCCTAAACGAATCATCCCCAGGGAAGTCACAAATTGGACTGGTGAGGACAAGAAGATGGTGGCCATCGATACTAAGGCCAGATCCATCATCTCTATGGCTCTTCCTGTCGAAGTCTACCACTCCGTCATGAACCTGAAGAGTTCTAAAGCCATGTGGGACACTATATATGTTCAATATGAAGGTACTACTGAAGTTCAGGATTCGAGAAAGATCAACCTGGTAAGACAGTATGAAAGTTTCATTTATGGTAAGAATGAAACCCTCTCTGAAATACATCAACGGTTTAACTGTTTAATCATTGACTTAAAAAACTGTTGGTAAAGAATATTCTAACTTTAAGATCCTGACAAAGTTTCTAGAAAGTCAACCTGAAAGTTGGGATAGTTATTCTATGTGTCTTAAACTCTCAAAGGATCTGAAATCTATGACCCTCTCTACCTTATATGGCACTATGCTCAATCATGAGCAGTCGTGTCATCTTGTAAAAGATTCCAAAAGCACACATGTTGCTTTATTCTCTTCAGAGTTGATACCTACTCAACGATCTACTGTCACTATCACTGAGTTGGAATCTAACTCTAATGACGCATCAGACACTAATCCTTCAGATCTTGATGAATCTCTGGCTCTCCTAACTAATTCTTTCAGGATATTCGCCAGAAAGAGTAACTTCAGAAGAAATAAACCTCTTTCCCTCACTGACAACCCAAAATCTTCAACTCATGTAGATAAGGCAACTGCCAGTTGCTATAACTGTGAAAAGATAGGTCACTTTGCTAGTGAGTGCAGGTCAAAGAAACCAAGACTGAGACGGATGAGTTCAAACTCTATGTTCCCCCTCTCATCTTGGAAGCAAATATAGTCGAGTTGGAGGAGTCACTCGAGAAAGAAAGGTCGAATTTTCAAAAGGAAAAGCAATCACTACTCAAGGAACTTGAAAATCTAAAATCGGTCAAAACCGAAACTGTGTCTGATGAAGGACAGGAAATCCTTCGGTGTGAAATCACTAAGCTCTCATCACAACTGGCTGCCTTGGCAACAAATGCGATGTAGGAGTATACGAGAAATGGTCAGCTCCAAGAGCAGATTGACCAACTCCAATCTGAAAAGAAGATTTCACCCGATTCTTCCTCTAACTCATCGGATACGTCTTCGTGTAAAGCTTTCATAAGCAAAACATCTTCAACACAAGACGATAAAATTTCTCAAGACGAGAGTGTTTTAAAGAAAATTGAACTCTGATTTTTTCTTTGCTTCCGAACCAAATTCCCCAAAGCATACAAGCACTAAGTGTTCCTCACCTTCCTCGACCGATCCAAGTCCTGTACTTCCGGATGTCGATTTTTCTGAATATATGAACTCCGAAGGCAATTCTGAATAAGAGTTTGAGTCGTTTCCCTTCGACAAACCTCTTCCGAGTCATACTGATTTTCTGTCTCCAGTAGTCAATCGACTGGTCAATTTTCTAAAGGGTGGTTGTTCAAAAACAAAGGCCCCAGCTGTGATTAAGATTTCTAAATCTCAACCAGTTTCTCAAAAACAATCACAGCCAAGGCAAAAGACCGAGCAATTGCCTACCAAAAATACTGCTTCTTCAAAAGTCACTGACCATGTTGTCCATGTTGTTTTAGATAAAAATGGTCGCACTAAACAAGAAAAACCAAAGTGGCTAGCTAAGGAACCTGTCGAGGATGCAGCATCAAAGTCTTTCAATACTGTTTTTTACCCTAGAATTAACAAAAATGATTATGCTTGGAATCATAGGAATAATTTTGTTAAACACGATGTTTCTTTTCCAATTAAACTTTATTCCATTCAGCAATTGATTTAGTTATCACATGATTGTTTGTGTTGTTCTAGTTGTGGTTGGAATGACTTTGATGATATAAATAATAATGATTGGTTTGGGTCATATCATATATATAATCATACACCCAAAAGCAAACCCCTTAAAAATAAAAAGAAACACCATACTCAACGGGGGTCCCAATCAGAGGTTAAACCACAGCAGGAGAGAAAACCCTATCCCAAACGGGTTTCTCCTACTGAAGTTAAACCGACACCCAAGAGGCAACCTGCTACAATACAAGTTCCTCCAAAAGGTGTAAAACCTACACCTAAGAGGCAACCTGTGCCAAAACCAGTTCCTTCAAACGGTGTTAAACCTACACCTAAGGGGAAATCTGTGTCAAAGCAAGTTCCTCCGAGAGGTGTCAAATCTAACCCTCCAGGACCCATACAAATCTGGGTACCTAAAATCCGCTAAACTTGTTTTTGCAGCACGGTCATGTGTGGTACTTAGATTCTGGATGCTCCAAGCATATGACCGGAATGAGGGAGCTTCTCACCAACTACAAGGAAGAATATGGTGGAGACGTGAGATTTGGGAACGACGACAAAGCGCCGATTGTGGGTTACGGTGACATTGTTCAAGACAAGATCACTATCAAGAAGGTATCACACGTCATGGGATTGGGACACAATCTGTTCAGTATCGGCCAATTCTGCGACAAAGATCTCGAGGTCCGGTTCAAAGCCAAAAGGTGTAGAATACTCAATAACGACGGAGTGGAGCTACTGGTTGGAAAGCGCAAGACCAACCTCTACACCATCTACCTCGCAGCCCTGAAGCCCGATAACCCTGTTTGCCTCATGTCAAAGGCTAATTCCGAACAAGCTTGGATATGGCATCGAAGACTTTCGCACCTTAACTTCAAAAGTATCAACAAACTGGTGTTGGGCGGACACGTTAAAGGCATGCCCGATCTTCAATTCGTGAAGGATCGACTCTGCGGGGCATGTTAAATGGGAAACATGAAGCGAGCGACGCATCAGCCGAAGGCAGCCCCGAGCATGTCCCGGTCCCTCGAACTTATCCGTATGGATTTGTGTGGACCGATGCGTGTTCAAAGCATCAACAAGCGCAAATACGTCCTGGTGATGGTGGATGACTTCTCGCGCTATACATGGGTCAAGTTCCTTCGCTCGAAAGACGAAACTCTGGAGCTGATCATCAACCATTTGAAGACCATCCAGCTGAATCTTCAAAGTCCAGTTCAGACTATCAGGACCGACAACGGGACGGAATTCAAGAATCAAACGGTGAATGATTATCTGACTTCTGTCGGCATTTCGCAAACCTTTTCGGCAGCACGCACTCCTCCGCAAAACGGAGTGGCGGAAAGACGCAACTGTACCCTCGTCGAAGCAGCTCGTACCATGCTTTCTCAATCCAAACTACCGCTATTTCTCTGGGCCGAAGCGGTGTCTACTGCCTGTTATACACAAAACCGCTCCATCATCAATAAGCGGTTCAACAAGACGCCATACGAGATCATCAACAAACGCATTCCGAACATCAAGTACTTCCATGCATTCGGATGCACGTGCTACGTCTTAAACGACAAGGACGATCTCGGAAAATTCAGCCCAAAGGCGGATGAAGGAGTTTTCATCGGATACTCCATGCAGGCTAAGGCGTATCGCGTTTACAACAAACGGACTAAAACCTACATCGAAAGTGTAAATGTGACATTCGACGAAGCCGCAGATATGGTTTCTGAACACAGCAGTTCAGAACCCGGTTTAACTGGCGTGCTAGCTTCCGAACTTCCAAGTTCGGGATCTGCACAAGCGACAGTAAATCCGAATCATGCATCTTCATCGAATGCTGATCTTTCAGATTTAGATTTATTGTTTAAATATTTTTATGATGACATATTTAATGCCTCTACACCTCATGTCTCAGCACAACCACGACTTGAAGCTACTCGTATTGAGGATTTGGCGCATCTATCCGTCCCGCCGCCTTCGACAAGCACCCCTTCTATCACAGTGGAGACAACTCAACCGTCATCATCAACCTCATCTGATACTACTATCCCCCCGGAGGAACCCGTAACAAACCCGGAGATCGCTCTTAATGATTCGTCATCTGCTACAATCGACGATCAACCTCTGAACTCCTTGGAACCAAAGGTTGCTCAACCGTCGACGAATCCTCCCCCGCCTCCTCCGAGAAACCAACCTGCGACACTTGAAGAAGTTCAAGACCTTCCTTCCGGTGATTATGTGGATTCGGACGCTTCTCACTCTACTCAACATCCGCTTCCGCTCAACCGTCGACGAATCCTCCCCCTACACCAAATCATCGGTGATCCCTCCACTCCAGTACGTACGCGAGGCGCATCCGCCAACTTTTGTCTCTTCTCCGACTTCTTAAGCAAGATCGAGCCGACGAACATACGTGAAGCACTTGAAGACCCGGACTGGGTCATAGCCATGCAAGAAGAGCTCAACCAATTCGAGGCTCTAAAGGTATGGCGACTGGTCCCACGTCCAACCCACAAGACGGTGATTGGCACCAAGTGGATCTTCAAGAACAAGAAGGATGAGGACGGAATCGTAGTACGCAACAAGGCGCGTCTCATGGCTAAGGGATACCGTCAGCAAGAAGGGATCGACTACGACGAGACATACGCTCTGGTGGGAAGGATAGAAGCCATACAAATGTTCCTTGCATACGTCGCGCACAAGAAGTTCATGGTCTTCCAAATGGATGTGAAGACCGCATTCCTCAACGGCGATCTCAAGGAAGAAGTGTATGTGACGCAACCGGACGGGATCGTGGATGAACAGAAGCCTGATCATGTCTACATCATCGGTGATCCCTCCACTCCAGTACGCACGCGAGGCGCATCCGCCAACTTTTGTCTCTTCTCCGGCTTCTTAAGCAAGATCGATCCGACGAACAAACGCGAAGCACTTGTAGACCCGGACTGGGTCATAGCCATGCAAGAAGAGCTCAACCAACTCGAGGCTCTAAAGGTATGGCGACTGGTCCCACGTCCAACCCACAAGACGGTGATTGGCACCAAGTGGATCTTCAAGAACATGAAGGACGAGGACGGAATCGTAGTACGCAATAAGGCGCGTCTCGTGGCTAAGGGATACCGTCAGCAAGAAGGGATCGACTACGACGAGACATACGCTCCGGTGGCAAGGATAGAAGCCATACAAATGATCCTTGCATACGCCGCGCATAAGAACTTCATGGTCTTCCAAATGGATGTGAAGACCGCATTCCTCAACGGCGATCTCAAGGAAGAAGTGTATGTGACGAAACCGGACGGGATCGTGGATGAACAGAAGCCTGATCGTGTCTACATCCTGGACAAGGCTCTCCATGGGCCTGGTATGATACTCTTACCAAGTTTTTGATAAAGTCAAAATTCTCACGAGGTAAAATCGATTCTACTCTGTTTATCAAAAACGAAAAAGGTCACATAGTTCTAGTTCAAGTGTATGTAGATGACATTATTTTCGGTTCTACTAATCCTCAGTATGCTAAGAACTTTGCCAAACTAATGGGAGAATTTTTTAAAACGAGTATGCTTTGTGAGATGAATTTCTTTCTCGTCCTTTAAGTTAAACAACTGTCGACCGGGATATTCATAAACCAGGCTAAGTACATCCGGGATATTCTTAAGAAATTCTAGATGGAACAGTCCTCACCCATGAAAACACCCATGGCACCTGGTACTAAGTTACACGCCGATCCTAACGGAAAGGATGTGGACACTAAGACGTACCGGGGAATGATAGGTTCTTTGATGTACTTAACTGCGAGTAGGCCAGATATCATGTTTTCCACTTTTCTATGCGCCCGGTTTCAATCAAAACCAAAAGATTCTCATTTAATTGCTGTCAAATATATTTTTTGTTATTTACGTGGTACTACTGATCTTGGCATGTGGTACCCGAAAGAGACAGGTTTTGAGTTATCCGTTTATTCTGATACGGACCATGCTGGCAGCATGATGGACCGGAAGAGCACATCGGGGCATGTGCAGTTCTTGGGAGATAGCATGGTGAGTTGGGCATCCAAGAAGGAGCAGTGCGTCTCTACATCGACAACCGAGGCGGAGTACATGGCCGCCGCAAGCTGCTGTTCTCAAGTAATTTGGATGCGAACCCAACTCAAGGACTACGGACTTACGTATGTCAAGGTACCCATTTACTGCGACACGAAGAGAGCCATTGCCATATCCAGCAACCCGGTCCAACACACTAAGACAAAGCACATCGACGTTCGGTATCACTTCATCAAGGATCACGTTGAAAGAGGTACAGTCGAACTCTACTTTGTAAATACTGAGCATCAGTTAGCAGACCTGTTTACTAAACCCTTGGACGAAAAACATTTTAATACTCTAGTATCCAAGTTAGGTATGCTAAATCTGAAGACTTGATCTGTGTGTGTGCTTGTTACAAGTTCCATACATCTTCGAGTAATTGTCTACTCATCATCCGGTGTTTACACTTCTGATGATTGAGCATACACTTTCTCGCACATGTATTCTACTTGTCTCAGTTACACAGTTAGGTCGAGTCTCTGTATTTATTAGGTAGATTTCATTTGTTTCCTTTCTTTCCACATGTGTTTCTTTTATTTCATACCGTCGTTTACTCTATTTACTTATATATGTGCTTTCACGAGTGTTCATGTGTTTAGGGGGAGCACAAACCGGTATCAGGTAAGTTTACTCTATTGTTGAGGGGGAGCGTCACACACAATTGTTTTTTACTGATAAAAAGTTTTTTTGTGTGTGTGGATACTCCCGTGTGCATTTCACACTACGCACAGATTCTGAGGGGGAGCATATCATCTTATGATCATCATTTGAGGGGGAGCGACACAAGTTTTTCTTTAAATTTCTAAAAGTTTTTTGTGTGTCGGCCTCTCCATTGCACAATTTTGCACAATCCGAGGGGGAGCAAGTTTTTTCCCATTTTCAGTTTGTGGGGGAGCGAGAGAAGAGTCTTTCAAAATCCAAATAGTCCATTTTTTTTTAAAGTTAGAGGACAGAATTTTTTTTTTTAAATATCACAGAGTCCGGATAGGCTTCCAGATACTCACCTATCCAGAACCTACTCTTTCCGGACCGGATGAGTATCCGGGTAGACCCATCCGGATTACTTGGTCCATATATAAGGCTTCCGGATTCCCATCAGCCACTTATCCGGAAACATCGAAGAAAATCCCTAAACCTCTCTCGTTTTTTCTCTCGTTCGGACTATCGCGAAATCCCCGCATCTCAATCATTTTTTCGCTCAAAATCAGGTATGTCATTCGCAACACCATTTAGATCATTAATAGTTGAGTTTCTTGCACTTCACACCACAATTCGACCACAGATTTGGTCGATTCACGGGTATCCGAACCCTAGTCTCGGGTCGAATGTCATACGATCAATTTAAGGGTGTTTTTGGCTGATTTACACTTACTCGTATGCACTTACTTTCACAATACAACTGTTTTGGTGCTTGGGTAACTCTCTGCAAGCTTATTTGGCGAAATCGAACTGTTAGCTTTAATTAGCTCCTAATTTAATGAATGTTTTATAAAGATATTTTAATGTTTTAGATATTTTGTAATAGATATTTACTTAGATATTTTATATAGATATTTTAGATATTGTGTAGATTTTAGATATCTTAAATATCTAATGTGTAAATGGCCCTATATAAGAGGTGTCCATAGTCTTATTTCAAGAAGTGAGAAATATGGAAAGCACACAAAAACACACATAGACTAGTTTCTTATGAGAGTCGATTTCATGTTTAGTGTGGTGTTCTTCAACATTTCTCCTCTCCATATTTAATCATCAATGAATATGAGATACGTTTCTTTATGATTGTTCTTCATGTATATCTTATCTCTATATTTAAATATGGACTTTATATTTCTTCTATTGTTGCTCAAAAATGGGATCAACAATTGGTATCAGAGCCGATTGAAGAAAACTTTTCTTCAAAATCGATCATCTATGCAACAATGGAAGTTTTAGATGGTTTAGTTTCTGATATACTTCATATGTGTGTTTTGATTCTTTCTCATTCATTGGTTTTATTTGATAAGCACTAAGTAGATGGTTGATCTATGATCTCATCCTTGTGTGTGCTTAAGTCCATAGCAATTCTTTTGGCATCTTGGTAGTAAGGTTGTTGATCTTTGTTTGATCTGACCTTTATTTTCAAGATTGGACTATCTTTGATCCAGATTTTGTTTGTCTTCCGCTGCTCATAAACATTTATATATGGATAACAAAATCATTTGGGTCTTGAGAAAGTTGTTTGAGAAAGATTTGATGTTTTGTTACATGTTCAAAGTCTGATCTGAAACGTTTTTTTTTTAAACTTTGAGTTCTTCTAATTAGTTTTCTGACTTGATCAATTAGAGATCGAATTATTTGCACTCACGGTTTTAAAAATTATATGAAGATCGTCTTATCTTTTACATCAAATCAGATTTAATGACAGATTTGCGCTGCTGTATTAAACTGATCATATCTCACTCATAAAAACACCGATTGATGCGATTCAAAAGGCCCTGGATTCCTAAGACACAGATGAACAGATTTCGTGTTTTGAGAATTCAGAGATTCGAAATTTATAAGGGTCGTATGCATCATTTGAAGTAGACAACAGTGTGTTGATGGAAAGCTGAGAGCTGATGGCTGTCGCTGAAAGCTGAAGAAAGCCATCGCTGAAAGCAGAAGAAAGCCATCGCTGAAAGCTGAAGAAAGCTGTCGCTGAAAGCTGGAGCTGAGAGCTGAAAACCATCGCTGAAAAAAAAAGCCATCGCTGAAACCATCGCCAAAAAAAAACCATCGCTGAAGCCATCGCTGAAACCATCGCTGAAACATTGCTGAACCATCGTTGAGCTGTCGCTGAAGGCCATCGCTGAAGTAAGCCATCGCTGAGGTCAGCCATCGCTGAAGGTCAGCTGTCGCTGAAGGTCAGCCATCGCTGAAGGTCAGCCGTTGAAAGCTATCAGTTGTCGCTAAAAAGTGCTGTCAGCTTTGCACTGTTTCAGAAAAACGCGCATAACTTCCTACTCGGTGCTCCGATTCGCATGAGTCCAGTTGCGTTGAATTCCTAAGACACAGGTGAAACTTTTTCATGTTTTGATTTTGGTCTGAATCAGTGTGCTTAATGGTCAGAATCTGTGTCAAAGTCGATGGACTCTTGTTGCACCGAAAGCATCACATTTCACTCATGCTCTTTCCGCTTTCAAGAACGGTGTTCTCTCAACGGTTCTTCATGGTGTCAAGCTACATTTGTCACATTTTAAATGTCACTCCATCTTCTGTTATTCACGTTTAAGAGCTCGGTGGGTGAGCCTACATTTGAGGGGGAGCACATGATACTTTGAAGACTTGAGGAACGGAACATCAAAGGTTCTAAAGAAAGCAAAGGGGAGACTATAAGATGATGCTTTCTTTATAAAACATTATGGGGAGATTGTTAGCTTTAATTAGCTCCTAATTTAATGAATGTTTTATAAAGATATTTTAATGTTTTAGATATTTTGTAATAGATATTTACTTAGATATTTTATATAGATATTTTAGATATTGTCTAGATTTTAGATATTTTAAATATCTAATGTGTAATGGCCCTATATAAGAGGTGTCCATAGTCTTATTTCAAGAAGTGAGAAATATGGAAAGCACACAAAAACACACATAGACTAGTTTCTTATGAGAGTCGATTTCATGTTTAGTGTGGTGTTCTTCAACATTTCTCCTCTCCATATTTAATCATCAATGAATATGAGATACGTTTCTTTATGATTGTTCTTCATGTATATCTTATCTCTATATTTAAATATGGACTTTATATTTCTTCTATTGTTGCTCAAAAATGGGATCAACAATTGGTATCAGAGCCGATTGAAGAAAACTTTTCTTCAAAATCGATCATCTATGCAACAATGGAAGTTTTAGATGGTTTAGTTTCTGATATACTTCATATGTGTGTTTTGATTCTTTCTCATTCATTGGTTTTATTTGATAAGCACTAAGTAGATGGTTGATCTATGATCTCATCCTTGTGTGTGCTTAAGTCCATAGCAATTCTTTTGGCATCTTGGTAGTAAGGTTGTTGATCTTTGTTTGATCTGACCTTTAGTTTCAAGATTGGACTATCTTTGATCCAGATTTTGTTTGTCTTCCGCTGCTCATAAACATTTATATATGGATAACAAAATCATTTGGGTCTTGAGAAAGTTGTTTGAGAAAGATTTGATGTTTTGTTACATGTTCAAAGTCTGATCTGAAACGTTTTTTTTTTTAAACTTTGAGTTCTTCTAATTAGTTTTCTGACTTGATCAATTAGAGATCGAATT
Source organism: Saussurea involucrata (assembly GCA_033807775.1). Taxonomy (NCBI): domain Eukaryota; kingdom Viridiplantae; phylum Streptophyta; class Magnoliopsida; order Asterales; family Asteraceae; genus Saussurea; species Saussurea involucrata. The sequence goes on from CM066314.1 coordinate 94,396,723, forward strand.
ATTTGCACTCACGGTTTTAAAAATTATATGAAGATCGTCTTATCTTTTACATCAAATCAGATTTAATGACAGATTTGCGCTGCTGTATTAAACTGATCATATCTCACTCATAAAAACACCGATTGATGCGATTCAAAAGGCCCTGGATTCCTAAGACACAGATGAACAGATTTCGTGTTTTGAGAATTCAGAGATTCGAAATTTATAAGGGTCGTATGCATCATTGAAGTAGACAACAGTGTGTTGATGGAAAGCTGAGAGCAGATGACTGTCGCTGAAAGCTGAAGAAAGCCATCGCTGAAAGCAGAAGAAAGCCATCGCTGAAAGCAGAAGAAAGCTGTCGCTGAAAGCTGGAGCTGAGAGCTGAAAACCATCGCTGAAAAAAAAAGCCATCGCTGAAGCCATCGCTGAAACCATCGCCAAAAAAAAAAACCATCGCTGAAGCCATCGTTGAAACCATCGCTGAAACATTGCTGAACCATCGTTGAGCTGTCGCTGAAGGCCATCGCTGAAGTAAGCCATCGCTGAGGTCAGCCATCGCTGAAGGTCAGCTGTCGCTGAAGGTCAGCCATCGCTGAAGGTCAGCCGTTGAAAGCTATCAGTTGTCGCTAAAAAGTGCTGTCAGCTTTGCACTGTTTCAGAAAAACGCACATAACTTCCTACTCGGTGCTCCGATTCGCATGAGTCCAGTTGCGTTGAATTCCTAAGACACAGGTGAAACTTTTTCATGTTTTGATTTTAGTCTGAATCAGTGTGCTTAATGGTCAGAATCTGTGTCAAAGTCGATGGACTCTTGTTGCACCGAAAGCATCACATTTCACTCATGCTCTTTCCGCTTTCAAGAACGGTGTTCTCTCAACGGTTCTTCATGGTGTCAAGCTACATTTGTCACATTTTAAATGTCACTCCATCTTCTGTTATTCACGTTTAAGAGCTCGGTGGGTGAGCCTACATTTGAGGGGGAGCACATGATACTTTGAAGACTTGAGGAACGGAACATCAAAGGTTCTAAAGAAAGCAAAGGGGAGACTATAAGATGATGCTTTCTTTATAAAACATTATGGGGAGATTGTTAGCTTTAATTAGCTCCTAATTTAATGAATGTTTTATAAAGATATTTTAATGTTTTAGATATTTTGTAATAGATATTTACTTAGATATTTTATATAGATATTTTAGATATTGTCTAGATTTTAGATATTTTAAATATCTAATGTGTAATGGCCCTATATAAGAGGTGTCCATAGTCTTATTTCAAGAAGTGAGAAATATGGAAAGCACACAAAAACACACATAGACTAGTTTCTTATGAGAGTCGATTTCATGTTTAGTGTGGTGTTCTTCAACATTTCTCCTCTCCATATTTAATCATCAATGAATATGAGATAAGTTTCTTTATGATTGTTCTTCATGTATATCTTATCTCTATATTTAAATATGGTCTTTATATTTCTTCTATTGTTGCTCAAAAATGGGATCAACACGAACCATCCGAAAATCGTCCGGACACATTCTACGTGTCCGGAAACTCTCAAGTTGATGTCGATTTGTCCGGAAACTCTCATGATATACATATTTTATCCGGATCCATTCAATGTCCGGTAACCGTAGTTGTCCGGAATCCTAAGGGTTTCCGGTAAGTTCAACTATCCAGAATATTGAGGTGTCCGGTACCCTAGTTGTCCGGAAAACTGGAATCTCATCCGGTAACTCATATCTTATCCGGAAACATATTTTGTCTAGACTGTCCAATTTATCCGGAAACTCACAAATCATCAGGAATCCATTGTTGTCCGGACACCTTTTGTCCGGATACCTTGCTATGCCCGGAAACCTGTGTTTCAAATGTCTTTGTCCGGACACCCCTGTATTCATAAGTTCAGTACCTGTTTTCTCACTACCTGTCCTCAATCTGTCTCAAATTGAGCCACTTACTGTGAAGGTACGCACCGACTCTTGTTCATACGCCTTGATTACTAATTGTGTGTCTTTTTCAGATATTACATGGCGGATCAAGAACAACAAAAAAATCATGAAGAGCAAATTCCTCCTCAAGAGGAATTTATCGATGAAGCAGCTGAGAATGCTTTGGTAAACCCTGACCATGGCATTGAGATAGAGGCCAACAACCATCATTTGGACGCCGCTGAGTTCCGACCACAACCTCAACACCGTGTGGTCGTAGACATACTACTTGGTCACCCTCTCCGTGAGGCCCTTACTGCCACAGTCGACGTCCCAGTGCTGTATGTCTATCAAGTTTGGCTCTCTGCCCAAGTTGTTACGGCTGCCAACTCACAGACCATCACGGCACGGATCGACAACCACCCATTCACGCTCACACCTGAGTCCTTCCAGCGTCTATTGTCACTACCCGAAGCAACTGCCGGCGGACATGAACGCTACGACCACGCGGTCAACGACACAACTCTCTGTTCTCAAGTACGTGCTCTCGGATACAACCGCGCTGTTGATCGACCTTCCGCATTCAACCGCAAGTATCTGGAGCCCATCTGGTACGCGCTGTTCACCATCCTGAACAGGTGTCTCTCATCCAGATGGAAGGGAATAGACCAGTGCACAGGCGATAGCACTAGTGTCATCGCCATAGCAAACAATCAAGTGCTACACTCAAAGACCAAACACATCGAGATCAGGTATCATTTTATCCGAGATCTTGTGATGAATGGTGATATAGAACTTCATTTTATTCCAACTCACTTTTAGTTAGCTGTTCTGTTCACCAAACCTCTTGATGAGACAATATTCAACTTTCTCATCAGGGAGCTTGGAATGCTGAAACTGGAAGAGTAAAATCTTCAGTGGCTAGCATTAGATCAGTGATAAAATGAACTTGTATATCCATATTAATCATCTAATCTCCGATCAAAATTTATTCGCTGATATCAAGGTATGTTCTCTCTTAATCGTTGACATTCGCCTCAGCATGCAAGATTTCAAAATAAACTACATCGCTGAATATCTCTTCCTTTATGTGATTCTTTTGAAACTCTTAAATCTCACTGATATTTCTAATCAGTGCTTCTCTATTTTCAAAATGTCCCTGAGTTTTTTTTAAAACCCTCAGAGACAACTTAAAATCTGAAAGGACGTTTAGGACGTCATCCTTCGGATAAACCATGGCACGCCTTTTCATCTGCCACGCTTGCCCGTTTCATTTTCTTGTCCAATAAGATTCAAGGGACGTGTCACGTGTCATCATGAAAAACTTTTCCCGCTCTTAGTTTTTCTCTCTCTATTCACACTATATAAATGATTCGAGTTTATATTTTTACCTCTTACGCGATCATACTCTCCTAACGCAAAAGAGCTTACTTAACTCTCTTGCACTATTCTCTCAAGAACATGTGTTACTCATCTTCTACTTATCGAAACAGGTTAACATTTCTTTTATTTTCCATCTCATAAACTTGTTTTTGATCTTATTATTGCTTTTAAAAGATCAAATAAAAGAACTTTCTCAAAATGAAATCATTTTATTCATGGTTTTATGCACACAATGTATTTACAAATTGTTCTTCATGTTTAAAATCAAAATCATAAACTTGAAACATTTCATACGTTTTTCCAGAATCCTTTCTTTAAAGGGAAACTGGTAAAATAAGATTTGTTCACTAGTTTTACAACTTCTTTTGAAACTAGAAAACCTAGTTTACCATTTATTTCTCCAAATGGAAACTGCAAACTCTTTCTAGAAACCCTTTGTTTGAAAACTTTTACATTTTAAGAAATTTTCTTCATCGTCTTCGTCTTCGTGTGTTCGAAATAGAAATGGCAACTAATGACAATATCAACGCTGCATCTCCTACAACTTCTGACAAGGCTGAACTTACCAAGGCACCAAACATGCGTCTTTCCCTGGACCAGATCCAGTTCAACTCGAAGAACCCCTATGCCTTACTAGAATTCCCTAAGAAGAAAATGGTCACTCATCTGAACGATGCTGTGAACTTCATAAAAACCTATCCTCTGGCGACAGCTCTGATTATCAGGCCTACTGCTCACAAAAACCTCTTAGCTCAGTTTTGGTACACGGCTCATCGTACCCAAATCTCCTCTACCAAAAACCCAAACAAGCAGATTGATGTCATCGCCTTCGAGACTGACCTAGGCGAAGCAAAGACAACCCCTGGAGTTATCAGGTCCGCCATGAACCTCCCTTCAAGCTCTAAGGACAAAAAGTTTGTCCCTTTCCCTGACCCCATATCCAAAGAAGGAAAGGCTGAATTTATCTCCTTCTTGGACGCAATGAAGTATAACTGGAACACAGGGGCGCGACAACCTCCCTGAGAAGAAGATAACCACCGTGCTGAATAGTAAGATGCCCAGCGAGATGAACTTCATCTTTGCTCATCTCATAAGCTGTATGTCAGCAAAAATCGGGTCTACTGATCAGGCCTCGAAGACCCAATCTGCCATGGATTACGCATTGATGAAAGGCCTGCACGTGGACTGGGCTTGCCTCATCTTTGAAGATCTGATGGAGAAGATTGAACTCCCTAAAAGGCAAGCAAACATTCCATACCCGCGATTCCTTAGTGCCCTATTCGTGCATGGGCTGAAAGAAAGGTATCCGACCGGGGGAGACCTGAGACTTTCTCAGGTTGGCCCTAAGGTGCTCGACTACAAGCCGATTCTTAATGAGGTACGTCTTTCTGAACTCTTACCTCTTCTTCGATCTCCTTCTTCTTTTTCTGCAGCTACCTCAACGGCAACGGTCAACCTAACCGCTGTTACCCAGGCTGCAACCACCTCCTCTTCCAAAAAGAGGTAACCCTCTAAATCCCCACTTGGCATACATAAGTCCAAGAAGACCTCAAAGGAGCAACCCTAGCCTTCCCAAGCTGAAGACTCCACATTGGTCCCTCTGAAGACGATGATGGAAGATTTCGTGGTACACTCCGCCACATCTGCTGAACCATCCACTTCCATCCAATTTTAGTGCCCCAGTTCACTGAAATTCCTTTGGATACAAACCCCCAATCCTCAGTGCCTCTATGCGTTGTGGAGGATTTTCTCAGCGGATCCAACGCTGAATCTGCTACCCACACCCTCTTCACAACCTTCGCTTCTTCTACTCATTCTTTGGTCTCTTCTAGATTCATTTTCCCCTCTGCATCACCCTCAGGTGTCATCCATCTGGATGACAGCTCTGTCGTTGACCTACAGAAATTAATGGACCAAAATAAAGGACCTGAAGGCGCTTCCTCCCACCGCACGCTGGAAGATGACATGGAACACCTATCAGGCTACCGTGACATCAACAACTTTTCCAACCCGCCTCCAGGTAACCTAAACATTCCCCTCTCTGAACCCCCAACTTCTGAGCTTTCCTTTATTCACAAGTTCTTTTCTGTTACAGGTCCTAATCTGGGGACTATTAGCAACTCCCTCACGGAGCTCGCTAATAAGGTGGAAACTCTCACCAACAACTCCTCAGCGGTTACAGACGCTGGGGAGACGCTGAAGAAATTGGCCGAAGCTATGAACGACAAAGCTACAACCGCTGATGTCTCCACACTTGTCGGCGGTCTATCTAGTGTTGCTGAGGCTCTCACCAACAACTCTACAAACCTCAGCACACTCAACACTACCAACACGGGCCTCTCCTCCAACTAGTCCACTATGTCCAGCGAAGTCATAACGCTGCAGACAGACGTCTCAAAACTTCAGGGAGAGGTCGCGTCTCTAAAGACTGAAGTGGGCTCTCTCACTCAGGCGGTCGGTTCATCAAATAATCTGCTGCAACAGATTATCGATCGTCTCAACGCTTCCACTGACCCTCTATCCCACTTTTATCAGGATGACCAGGAAAAGAAGGAGATGGCAGTGGACTTCATCGTCCAAGGCACCCCTGCTATTTCTGGCCTCGAAGACAGAATGGCAGTGGTGGAAACACATCTTGGGATCCTTGGCGAATAAGACAGGGGCCCTAAGACCACTGATACTGTTGCTGATGCTGCCTCCCTCATCCAACGTATGGAAGAGGGGGAGAAGGACAAAGATGAAGGCCTTCCCCATGTTTCTAAAAAACCTCAGGGAGATGAAAACCCTGAGGGAACCGAAAATCCCTCTCATTCTGAGGGGGACTATTTCAAAGAACAGACCAACTCTCCAATGACTGTTGAATCCTTGGAAAACGAGGAAGAAGAGGATGAAGCTGAAGAAGAAGAAGAAGACCTGGACATCCAGGATGACGAACCTTCATCATCACCCAAGAAGGATGATGACGATGATGATGATGAAGATGAAGGTTTCGTATTCCATCTAAAACTGAAAAGAGCCCCTACTCTAAAAAGGTCGTTATACAAGAACCAGGGGAGGGACCAAAACCAAGCCTCCAGCGACTGCGGCTGACCAAGGCAAAAACAAAGGCTTCGCTGAAGACAACATGGACATTCTGCTAAAGAAGCCAGTTGGTCAGGTATGTTACATTCTTTTCCCTTACACTACATCCCTCCTCTACCCCTTCTCAATAACTATCCTAGTCTCACTCAAACCTCTAAACACTTAAACCCATCCTTTCTCTATCTCTTCTCCCAAATGATCTTACTTCTGTGATCGTTTTGTTTCAGCTAGTCCTGTCCCCTGCTTAAGGGTCAAGCTGAAGCTCCCCGCAACATTCTAGCAATAATCCCAGCAACAAGAGCTGAAAAACAAATAATCACAGTCCTGAACCTAGATGGGACCGATGATCTTTTTGAAGAAGAAGAAGAACTGCTCTCCCATCCCAACAGACCTTCCTTGTCCATTAAAAGGACAAGTGAAGATGAAACCTCAGTGAGAGCAGCAATGATCAAGAAGCTGGAAGATCAGTGCATTGTCCCTCCACAACTGAAAATGTTATCAAATAGGGAAATCGCTGAGGCTCTCAAAGCTGAAAAACTCCTGGCTGAACGAAAGAAAGCTGAAGAAAAAGACAAAGAATATGCCTTAGAACTCGTTCAACGTTCAGTCAAGGATCCTGCCTTGAAGAAGGTTCCTGTCTCTATTCAAGGGAAGTTCTGGAACGACGTCAAGAAGATCAGAGAAGATAAAACCCAGGTCTCTGAATCCACTGTTGCTTGGTGCAAGGAGAAAATTCATTTTCGACACCATGCATCCAGGATCAAAACGGTCAACATCAGGGGAAGAACAACCAATGGCGTTCATATCGTTGATATTCAGATTATCATGGAAAATGTACACAATGCAATCATCTACACTTCGTGGCTTGATCAGCTTGGTTTCTCTGAATGGTTGGAGATGCGGATAGCCATTCAACAGTCGCGCTCAAATTACAAGTCCTTTGTCGAGAAGGCTCTGAACAAGCAGATCGACTTAGTATCATCAGCCATTAATATCCCTCCTCCTCCAGATCAAAATTGAAGGCCTGCTGCAAAGCAAAAGAAGAAACCTTCAGCTTTAGGTCCTCCTATACGAAATGAAACCGGCATCGATTTCTCTCAAGAAGCTGTCCTTGGCCCTGATCCTGATCTATCAACGCTTGATGTTTCCCTACCCCCTGGTGAAGACTTCATCCCTGGAAAGGTTGTCAGCGAACCATATGGCATTTTCTTCGTCGATTGCACTGTACGTAAATGCTTTCAACGCAACTCTGAGCTAGCCATAACTCCTATCGAATAGCTAAGAGATCTCATCTAATGGTGTGGATATAGACAAGACCTGCTCGGACACTTCATGAAGCCCTTAATCTACAAAGAAGCCAAGAAAAGAAGGGAACAGGGAGTGAAAGTCCTTGATTGGATGGTCTCTGAATCAAATTCTCTTGATGGACTTCTTACCAACAATGAACCTGAATAGCTGATGGGATTCCTTTGTAATTCTTCTATCTGTTATCAGCTTGTAACTTTTTGTACTTGTAAATATTAATTCACTGTACTTGTAATTTTTCCACTTCCCCTTGTAATCTATAAGAAGTTAATGAAAAATTTCAGTGAATGTACTTTACTCCATCAGTACTTAAAAAGATCCCTGAAAAAAGTAAATGGGACAAATATTTTATGAGTCCTTTTTATCCTTATGTTTTTTACTTAGCAATTTTCCTTTATTGCTATGTCATCATCAAATAGGGGGAGATTGTTGATCCAAACCCTCAGTGATTTGATAACGACTCTGAGAAACACTTAGTGAAAATTGTAAGTAGACAATATGTATTAATGTTTTGTCATCAAAGAAAATATACTAAGTCTGTTTAGTATCGCTGATGAAAACATGCGCTTTAAATTATGCATTCAGCGAACACTGTTCATCAGTAAGCCCTGAGCCTGTTCAGTCTTATTGATGATCGCTGATAGTTTAAGTTGTTTATTTATGATACCTGAAGACAAGAGTCACGTCAACCATGTTCTACGCTGAAGTCGAAGATCAAGCCAAAGAACCCGTGACTAAGTCTACTAGTGACCTGATGCAGATATCAGCGAAGCCAAGACTTGTCCACTCAACGTGAAATTTCAAGTAGAAGACTTCAGCGAACGCTGAACTTTATCATTCGCTGATAAAGAATCATTCAGCGAACGCTGATCATGAAGCCTCCTCTACAAGCAACTTTTGTCTTATCCCCTTGCACGCCTCCGTACGATTTTGTCAGAACGGACATCCCTTTTGTCCAGAATCGTTCAACCAACTCTGATTCTACAATGTTCATCATGCGGCCACTACGTTGTCTACTGAAGTCAAACCATGCAACTAACCAGAGGGTGCCACGTGTAAAGGTGTACTGACTTGCATTAAATGCATGCAGTATATAAATGAAATCATACTTCATTTTTTGAAGTGCTCGGCCATTCCTCTCGCTGAACTCTCTGTGTGAAAGAATACTCTCTTTAGTGTTCTTGTTTTTCCTTCTCCCTTATTTCTAGTGCAAGAAATCTTAGTGTTCTCATATTTTGTTTAGATTAGGTTAATTCCTTAATCTTGTTCCTCAACAAACTGTAAATTGTTTGATATATATCAATAAATAATTTAGAAAGATAAAAATCATGTGTTTGTATTCAACCCGCCCCCCCCCCTCCCCTTCTACAAACTTGTATAACCCCTTTCAGACCAACATATTATGTTCCTCCATAATCAAGACAAGAATCTTATGAAGTTCGTCAATGAAGGACCAACTGAACCATATGTTACAGTTGCTGCTCAACCTGCTACAACTACAACTCTAGCAATTGCTGAATAAAAAATTCCCAAGCCTTACTGAAAAGGCAAAAGTCGAGATTGAGGAAATAGAATTGACCTTACTGACAATGGCGATTCCTAATGACTTGTATGACAGAGTTGATGGTTGGGAGTCGGCCAAGGAAATCTGGGATGAGTTAGAAAAGCAATTGCAAGGGTCAACTAAATCTAGAAAGTCCAAGTTGAACCAAAGTATCAATGCATATGAAGGGTTCAAAGTGAAAGAGGGTGAATCTTTAACTGAAACCTGTAATAGGTTTAATATAATTATGAATGACTTGCGGAGAAACGGGCTGAAGAAGGCTGCTTTATAGATGAATTACAAGTTTGTGAAGAACTTAAATCCCGAATGGGATACATATTCTATAAATCTCCAAATGAGCAAAGACATGGACATAGAGAAATAACACTTAATTAGCAAGAGGAAAAGGTAAAGCAGGTTAGTGCTGATAATAGATCGTTGTTGAGTGTTAGAATGGGTTGGGTGTAGCTGAAAATGTCATAAATAAACCATGACGCAAGTATACATCTTAGTCTATTATCGCCTTACAACAAGTAATAATGGTACAAAGTACCGAATATCGATCTCACAGGGAAGCTTGGAAAAGTTTTTCATTAAAAGTCCAATTTGTAAAAACAGGTTTCAGATGGCGAATTCGATGGTAATCTTTTGTTGGGAGTTTTTGAGTTTCAACTAATGAAAAATCTGTTATAATAAGAAAGCACAGGGTATAAAGATCTGTTGGGATAGAACTAAAAATCAGATAAGAAGATGAGACGACATTCCTTCGTTATCTCAAGTGTCAGATGTTTTATGATACAACGAACCAGTTGTCAATTGATTAATTGTGATTCACCACAAAATATAACATTGATTTAAATAACGTTGGACAATCATGCCATACGATACACCTCGTTATATTATTATCTGTCTCGGTCATAATTTCTCTTTATACCCCGAACTAAGGCGTTTAGCCCATCATCGTTCAGTTTCGAATTATAAAAGATATGCGAGTTTTTAAACACAAATAATGAAGATGGACAATGCGTTAATTAAGTTATACTAACTTTGATTGAAATGTCGTAACTTGTTGCATAAGTAACAATCTCTTGGAGAAAACACTAAGATTATGTTAATGTAACAATTAAATGGTGACAAATAAAGCACAGAACTTCCTTTGCAAATATGTTAACGAAGGATTTTATCATGGGTTATAAAATTAGAACTAAAGAAAATGAAGTTATTAATTTATCATGAAAAGTTCTTGATGATTGCATGGCGCGTTTGTTAATGTAATGATTATTAAACTTAATTATAGAGTGAATTGGTGACGAGAAAAAGTGGAACTCATATGATAACATTTACCAAAACGTGAACCAAAAACAATTGGGGATCCGAAATGATTAATTCGGACATCCGGTTTAAATTGTAAACGAGATCACACGTGAACCAAATTTGTTAAAAATCGAGAATAAGAGATGAAAAGAAAACGTAAAAGAGAGTGTCGCAAGTCGTTAAGAGCAATTAACAATAACACAATTATTAAGCAAGCTTTTAGTATAAAAGTGAGATTACCATTTAAAAGGTATTGTCTTAACTAAATGTTGCACCAACCATGAGGTCAAAGCTCACTAGTTATGCATTCGGGTTGGAGCTTAGAGGAGTTTGGTGGGTTTCATCAACAAAACCGAACCATAATATGGCAATAAGTGTTTCTAAGTGATGGAAGTTGATGCTAAAACATTACACTAACATGGGTATATAAACTAACATAAATACTTGGGGCTCAAGATAATAATTTTGGGGGCCCAAGATGTTAGTTGTCTTAACCCAAACCGGCCCAATTAGTGAAGTAATTTGGCCCAAAACAGAATCATGTTCGGTTCATCAAAAATTCACGGCCCAATCCAGTATTTATTCGAGGGTCCATAACGAGATAAAAACGTCCATCCCAAAAATTGAAGCCGTCTTCGTAAGCCCAAAAATCTGCAATCTTCTACTTTGTTTACTGCTTTCCTAGTGGAATAGATTTCAAATGGCCTCTTTTCCGAACTACAATAATATATGTAAAATATAGATTTTTCTTGCGGTTTTTTGTCATGTGAACTTTGACACTTTAATGCATAAAGTGGCAAGTCTTCATTTGTGCTAATAAGTTGTAAAAAAACTAAAAGACACAATGGGGAAACAAAAACTAGCTCAAAGTTATACTAAAACGGTATAAATAGGGTTAATAAAATAACCCTATCATAACCACAAATTCGAACTGTTGTTTGTCCTCAAACAGCTTTATTAGAAAAATTAATTTTGAGCTAAGTTATTTGTTGATCATTCACCACAATTCTCCCTTACCAATCATCATGTATCTAAATCACACATTAGTTCAAATTGCCCACAAGATATGTACTGATAGCCCTTCATAATTCGATTTCTCTCAACTTGGTCACAAAAAATATCAATCCATAAGCTAGCCAGAAATTTTTTGCTTGATTAGAATTGTTGATCCTACATAAAGACTCAACAATGATATTTATCACTAGTTCAAACAAATATGTATGCGGAAGCGTTTTAAAAGAACTAAAGAGATGCTCGGTAGAAAACACACACAGAATTAAAAAAGGCAAAGCTGTAATAAAACAATAGTTTAGCTTAATGATTCACTTCTATTTAATTCTTCATAAAACACCAAGAACACCGAAAGTGTGTGACAATATTCTGCTCTAATCTGGTGTGTGTGTGGTTGTGCAAAGTTACTAGAAAAGCTCTACAAGAGCCTTCTATTTATACTACTTTATAGGGGATAAAAGGTAGACAAGAAGTACTAACGTACAAAGACAACATCGTGGGTCAGAGACCAAGTACAACGTTAATGTAGTGCGCCGCAATCTGCAAAGGCTATAACCCATCAGAGGTTCACACGTGGAATATGCATGGCACGCCTTGTACGAATGATCTTCAGGATCTTCGTACAGCAGAGGCACGTGAAAGGCACGATCGTCTTTGTCTTTGTCTTCAAGAAACTTCATTCTTCAAGTCTTCATTCCACAGAGGCTCTGTCGTGGTTGACAGAGGCTCTGTGGCCTTGTCCTCTGAAAGGTCTTCTGTTGGACAATCTTCACTTGGTGTCTTGGCAGAGGCTCTGTCGAAGATTCTCACTTAGCCTATTTTTCAATACTTCTTTAAACATAGAAGTTAGAGCTAACAATCTCCCCCTAAGTATTGAAAAATTAAAAATTTGAAGTTGCATGTTTTTCTAAGCCAAGAACACAACAAGAGGTGAACATTTGACCTCTGTAAAAGATTTTACTTTTCATATATGGTTATGTGGTCAATGGTATTTACAAGCTCCTGCATCATGAGTGTGGCGTAGTCCAGAGGCAAATCATAGTACACCCCGTACATGATTGCCAAAATCTGGTGAGAGGTTTGGTCAGGGCTGCCCACTTTTCCAGTCAAGCATCGGTTAAGGATAGAAAAGAGTGTATTCCACAGAGGGGGAAAACGGTTTCTTCTGAAGTCGTTTCTCATGTTCAGATGTGTATTATATCCCCACATCTCTGCGAAATCACAGAGCTCTCTGTCCGAAGGGGTCTCTGTGTAATCCTTGATGCCTAGAAGTCCTCTGGTGGGTAGGTTAAACTCTAGGGTGAGCACGGTTCTGTTGAACTTTAGGTCAATGTTCTCTGATCTATCTGGTTTGGAAATATACCCAGTTATTTGTCTGTTCTCTTCATTGTAATAGCGGCTCTGCTAGAACTGGTTCAGGTATCTGGCAGGGATCTTTGTGACATTCTTGGTTAGAAGAGGGTTTAGGGGTGGTTTTCCAGAATGTTTAGCAATACGGCATGTTCATCCCCAAAGGCAGTTCTTGAGGGAACCAAATAATGATTATTGGGTTTAAGGGGAAGGACATTTTCGAACTGGTCATGGTCTAAAAGGTTTTGTAGGTGGGTGGTCGGAGCAAAGTCCATAGAGTTTCCACTGTGTTCTTCCTCAAGATTTCTTGCTGGAGAGGGATGTTGAGAATGCTCAGCCTGAGCACGGGAGTTCGTCGGAGAGTTTTTTGTGGAGGACATAGCTTATAATCTTGAAGAAATGAGTAGAAAACATGACGTTGCAGGTTTTGCAAGGTTCGCCGAAGATAATGAGGAGAAAGAATTCGTAAAATGAGGATGAAGAAGGTAAATGGGGTTTTATATTGGTGTAAAAGGGCAGAATCTGAAGCGGTAAATAGTTAAAATTTGATCATCTTTAGGGTCCGCACATGAGCACTATAGCTGGGTTAAACGTTTTAGAAGAACGTGTGGCACGCACGTCCAATGAAATCGTGTCACGTCAGAGGTGACAGAGTACGACAAGACGTCGTGCGACTCCCATTAATGTTTGGCGTGTAGGCATTTCTACACCTGGATGTCTGTTACTTTCAGAAATAACCCACATCTTTCATAACCCTTTTAAAAAACTATGTATCAGAATCTACAAAAGATCTGTGTTGGAATGAGCTCTGTGATCTTAAACCTTTCCTCATTACCTCTGTGCTTGCACCTTTATCAAAAACATTTGAAAAGACATTGGAATTGATCGGTAGAGTTTCCGTGCAAAATTTTCAGTTCCAGAGGCTCTAGCTTACAGAAGCTCTGTTGAGCTCAGCAGAGGCTCTATGACCAAAAATTTCGAATAACAGAGAGCTCATAAAACTTTTTGATCATCCAAAGTTTTGACTGTTTTAAACTGTGTTTTTAGGACATATTTGGAAATTGGTGTCCTAGAAAACTATTTTGGAAAAAGGTTTTGTGCGAGATACTCACTCTTTGATTCTCCTTTGCTCGACATAGTCCCTGGCTTGTGTTGATTTGGTTGACCAATACTCCTCTTTGGCTCCCCTTGGATTATCAAATTATGTAGATCAATTCAAGGTCTCCTTCTGCTCCCCCTTAACCTATGCTTGGATCAGATGTGATGAGTGATGCATAAAACATAGATCAAACTCACCAGAGGTTCTGTGGGAATTGTCAGAGGCTCTGAGCATTTTCACAGAAGCTCTGTTGGGCATAGAACTTTTGATGATAGAGAATTTACATACGACAAGATTGAGATATATACATATTTACAAGAAGATTAAGTCTCACTCACAGAGGAATCAGCTCATGTTTAGCATACCTAACTTACCCACCAAGAAAAGGAATCTTTTCTCATCTAGCGCCTTGGTGAATAAGTCTGCAAGCTGAAATTCCGTGGACACAAAGTACATTTCAATTATGCCTTGTTCAACATGATGATTCAAGAAGTGGTACCGAATATCAATGTGCTTCGTTTCAGAGTGTTGTACAGGATTGACAGAGATCACAATGGCGCTTTTTGAGTCACAGAGGATAGGAATCTTTTGGATATCTATACCATAGTCCTTTAGCTGAGTTCTCATCCACAGAACCTGGGAGCAACAGCTAGCAGCAGCAAGATATTCGGCTTCTGCTGTAAATGTTGACACACAATTTTGCTTCTTTGAAGTCCAGCTGACTAATTTACCTCCCAGGAATTGGCAACTCCCAGAGGTACTTTTGCGGTCAAGCTTGCATCCTCCATAATCTGAATCTGTGTAGACCATAAGATCAAAGCCAGAGTTCTTTGGATACCAGAGGCCAAGATTCTTGGTTCTCTTTAGGTATCTAAACATCCTCTTTATAGCAAGTAGGTGGGATTCCTTGGGGTTAGCTTGATATCTTGCACAGAGGCATGTGGCATACATTATATCTGGTCTACTGGCTGTTAAGTATAAAAGGGACCCAATCATGCCTCTGTAGAGCTTGCACTCGACAGACTTTCCTCCTGGATCTGAGTATAGCTTAGATCCAGTAGATATGGGGGTCTTCATGACAGAGGCATCAGAGAGTTTGAACTTAGAAAGAATGTCAGAGACATTTTTTTCTAGATTAATAAAAATTCCCTCTGATGACTGTTTGACTTGGAGTCCTAGGAAGAAATTTAATTCTCCCATCATACTCATTTCAAACTCGTTCTGCATGAGTTTCTCAAAATCAGTGCATTGTTATGCATTGGTAGAGCCAAATATAATATCGTCCACATATATCTTCACAAGCAGAATCTCCTCACCTTTTCTCTTATAAAACAAAGTAGTGTCGGTTGTACCTCTTTCGAAATCGTTACCAAGGAGAAAGGTTGAAAGGCACTCGTACCATGCTCTTGGAGCCTGTTTCTGTCCATACAGAGCTTTATCAAGGTAGTAAACATGGTTTGGGTACTTGGCTCTTTCAAACCCTAGTGGCTGTTGGACGTATACTTCCTCTTGAATCTGACCATTCAGAAAGGCAGATTTGACATCCATTTGAAAAACTTTAAAACCTCTGTGGGCTGCAAAGGCTAAGAAGATCCTTATTGCTTCGAGTCGTACAATACGGGCAAAGGTCTCATCGTAATCAATTCCTTCTGCTTGGCAGTATCCTTTGGCCACCAATCTCGTCTTGTTTCTGATGACTACCCCATCCTCATCCTTCTTGTTTCTGAATACCCATTTTGTTCCTATAGCTTGTTTCCCTCTTGGTAGAGGAACTATGGTCCATACTTTATTTCGCTCAAATTAGAGAAGCTCTTCTTGCATAGTTTCAACCCAATTTGGATCTTCTAGGGCTTCAGAAACACGTTTAGGTTCGATCACACTGATAAAGTTTGTAAAGAAACAAAAATTAGCAGTGGCTGATCTTGTCTTGACCTTTTTTAGAAGGATCGCCGATTATTTGGCTCTGAGGATGGCTCTTTGTCCACTTTGTCATCCTTGGGAGATGGTCATTAGCATCATCTAGTTGAACCTATGTGGTTGCACTCGGTGGTTCTGGTGCAACCTCTGTAGTAGATGGTACTTCTGTGCTAAAACTTGGTGTCTCAGCTTGACGTGGTATTTCGATAAGAGATGGGATTGATTCCTTTGAGGATATTGAGACAGAATCCTCGTTTTCCTCTGGTATTGCTTCCTCTGTTGTAACTGGAGTAGGTATTTCCAGTGCCTTTGTAGTAGTATTCTTCCTTGTATTATATTCTGCTTGCTCCCCCTCAACACTTGTATCTGCACGATTTATGGAAGAGGATGAAGCATTTAATGGACCAGTTAGAGAAATACCTGAATCAATATGGTCGGCAGAAGATGTTTCTCCATCGGCTCTGGTGGCTCCAGCTGAGGGACCAATATCATCATGGAACATCTCTTCAAATACCAGATTTAGTTCTGCTTCTCTTGTCTGGGAGATGCCAGAGTATTCCTTTTTTAGACCAAGTTCTGAACTGATTTGTTCAGAAGTCTTTTGAAAACAATCGTCAAAAGAGACATTGATACTCTCCACAATGGATCGGGTTCGCAAAAGGTAAACTTTGTAGGCCTTGGAGGTGGCAGAGTACCCTATGAACATGCCTTCGTCTGCTTTAACATCAAAGTTTCCTCTAGTCTCTCTGTCGTTAAGGACAAAGCACTTGCATCCAAATACATGGAAGAACTTGATATTTGGTCGCCTTTATCAAATGGCATGGTGTTTTGATGTGTCTCTTTACTATCGTTGATCGATTTTCGGTAAAAACAAGCGGTTGACACAGCTTCTGCCCAAAAATACGTGGGCAATCCAGATGCTGTTAGCATTGTTCTTGCAGCCTCCCCAAGCGTGCGGTTTTTACATTCGACCACGCCGTTCTGTTGTGGGGTTCGTGCAGCAGAGAAGTTCTGAGATATGCCTTCTTCTGTAAGGTAAGCTTCAATGACATAGTTTTTGAATTCTGTGTCATTGTCGCTTCTTAACTTTTGAATACTGCACTGATAAAGAACCTAGATTCTTTTCATTAGATTAATCAGAATGTTTGGAACATCTGATTTCTTTCTAACAAATTCCACCCACGTATATCTCGAGTATTCATCAATCAACACTAGCATATACTTCTTGCCACCTAGGCTCTGTGTAGCAATGGGACCACAGAGGTCAACATGAAGCATGTACAGAGGCCTAGGGCAAGACACGTCAGTCTTGCCTTTATGGGAAGCTCTCTTGAGTTTTCCCATTTCGCAAGCAGAACACAAATGATCTTTGCTAATTTTACATTTTGCAGACCTTTAACTAGATCAAGTTTAACAAGCTTATCAAGAGTATGAAAGTTTAGATGGCAGAACCTCTTATGCCATAACCTAGCTTCTTCGTTCTGACACGCGACAAGACAGAGCTTGTCCTTTTTGTTCTTGACACTGAAGTTCATAAGATACAAATCACCTTTTCTTTCGGCGCGCAGAAGTTCAACGCCTGTATATTCCCCTTGCAGAGTGCAGAAAGTTCTTTTGAACATGACGTCGAAACCCGTATCACAAAGTTGGCTAACACTGAGAAGATTGTGCGTAAGGCCATCCATATATGCAACTTTGCATACGGTTATATTTTCCGTCTTAATGACTCCATAGCCTTTTATATACCCCTTTTTGTTATCTCCAATGGTAACCGATCCTCCCCCAAGTTTTTCTTTATATGAGGATAGTAGATCCTTGTCGCCAGTCATGTGCCTTGAGCACCCGGAGTCTAGGTACCATATCGGCCCATACTGCTTCTGCAACATTATCAGAGATTTTTAGGTACCCATTTCCAAATGGGTCCAGCTTTGTTAGGGGTCTTTAAGGTTGCCTTGGCATCCTTAGGTTTGGTTTTATCTTCTTTCGAAGAACCATCTTGTCTCTTCTTACCCTTTAATTTTGCATTCTTTTTGGGTCTTGAGAGGAAACAGTGAGGGCTAGATAAGTGTTGGTTCAGTTGATGCATAAGTTTGAAGCAATGACAATAATGGATATGCGAAGAAATATGCTTGAACTTTTCATTAAAACACTGAATTTGGGTACAGAGGCTTTATTATTACAATCTTTCCTAGCATTAGACTTCCTATTACAAGAAGACCTATCTATGCTAGATTGATGTTTTGAAAATTCTCTCTTGAGAGTAGCATTCTGTTGACCCAATCCTCTGTGGTGAACTTCAGCTGGTTTCACTGTCACATAAGCAAAAGACTTGTTATTTTCCACCCATTTACCTTTTTGTTGCCAAGTTAGTTTTTCTTGAAATGGCCTAAAAGATTTTGTAGTTTTCGAACTTTGAGAGTACTTTTCCTTTTCAAGTTTAATTTTCTCAAGCTCAAGAGAGGTTTTGGTTTGTATACACATGTCTAAAAAATCCAGGCAGATAGGAACACTTGTGATTTTCTATTTTGGAGGAATGGTTCTATTAAGAATTCTAGAGGGAAGTTTAAATCCCTCTGTTTCACAAGGAACTATCTCTGACTAAAACGAGTCAGTCTCATATTCGTCAGAGGATGAATCGTCCTCGTATACAGAGGTTGAGTCACTGAGATCTCTGTCGACAGAGGTAGGATTTTCTGAGCATGTGCCATACTCGATTTCTTCCTTTCTTCCGGGAATATCTTCCAAGTCAACAGAAGCATTCATTAATATTTCCTCATAGGGATTTTGTTCAACAGAGGGTGTACAGAGGTTTTCATAAAAATTGTTTTTGCCAATTTCCATTAACTCATTTTCATAAACGTGTTTCATTTTTTCTTCTAAAGAAGCAGGCATAAACTCAGGTGCCTCTGCCGATAGTTTCGTTTCAGAATCTATAGTGAAGACGAAAGCAACCTGGGTCTGAGTCTCAGGGTCACCAAACTTGAAGATTCCTATCTGATCTTGACTTTTCAGATATCTCTTAGGGTTGAAGTCTCTTTTGACAGAGGTTGAGGGTGATGAATCTGCGTTTTGATACCACACATTTATCATCTTCAGAGGTTTCCTCTTGTGAGGTTCCCCAGAGATTTTATGCCTTTTGCTTACAGAGAGTAAATTTGGAAATCTTGGTTTTCTTGTACTTCCAATACAAAATAGAGAAGTCAGGGACTTGTCTCTTTTGGTTATAGTATATGGATCTATATCACATAAGCCAATTCCCCTTCTTCCTATTTGTATATTAACCTTTTCGTATACCTTCTGTGCATCTTGATACTTTTTAATTAAGAGGTCTCTACTGAGTAAGTCTTGATCAAGGACTTCACATTCTTTTTGAAAGAAGTTCTTAAGAGCAAGAATATTCATTCTGTCACTCTTATTGTCCAATAGTTCCTTTGTTTTAGCTTTAAGGGCAGAATTGAGTTCTGGAATCTTTTCTTTTAAAGGATTTTGATTTTATCCCAATTAGTCTCAATCTCTTCCTTTTCTAAAGATATTTTTGCCTTTTCTTGAGTGAGAAGTCTAGCTTCTCTTTCAAAGAATGCAAGCTTTTTCTGAATATTATCATAAGTCTTTTTCAGTTCAGTGTAATCTTCTGTAAATTTAAGCAAATTAGCTTCAGTTTCATTAGAGTAAGAGTCAGAAGTGGATACCTCACTGTCAGAATCTGAGGAGCTGACTTCTGCCATTCCGCAGAACAGGGCGTTCTTCTTCTCACCTTCATCAGAAGATTCATCGGACAGCCAGTTTTCCTGCTCCACCATGTTGGTCCCGAAGGGCTATACAAGTTTGTAGAAGGGGGGGGGGGGGGGGGGGGTTGAATACAAACACACGTTTTTACTTTTCTAAATTGTTTATTGATAAATCAAGACAATTTACAACTTGTTGCGGAACAAGATTAAGGATAAACCTAATCTAAACAAGTCTTGAGAAACACTAAGTTTCTTGCACTAGAAAGAGTTAAAGAAATTACGAATAATAACTTAACAATAAGAGAGAAATAATAAGATGGTCCGAGCACACTTCAAAACTGAAGTAAGGTTCTTCTTATATACTGCATGCATTTAATGCAAGGCAGTATGGCTTTACACGTGGTGGCAGCTGAGTGGTTGCATGTCATTGACCTTTGTAGACAACCTTAGTAGCCGCATGGTGCACAGTGTAGAATCAGAGTTGTTGTACGATTACAGACAAAAGGGATGTCCGTTCTGACAGTTCATACGGAGACGTGCAACGGAGGTAAGACAATGGTAACATGAAGGGAGACTTCATGATCAGCTTTCGTTGAGTCAGATCTTTATCAGCGAATGATAAAGTTCAGCGATTGCTGGCGTCTTCTACTTGATACTTCACGTTGAATGGACAGGTCTTGCTTCGCTGATATCCGCATCAGTTCATGAGTAGACTTGTCGCTGGTTCTTGAGATTGATCTTCGACTTCAGCGTAAAACTTTGGTTGATGTGAAACTTGTCTTCAGGGAACATAAGTAAATAACTAACTTATCAGCGATCATCTCATAGACTGAACAGGCTCAGAGCTATAAGATGATGAACAGTGTTCGCTGAATATCTAATCTAAAGAGCGAGAGTTCCTATCAGCGGTACTGTAAAGTCTTAGTACTTATCAGCGATAGTGAAACTGTTAGCTTCAATCTTCCTAATCATAGAAGTATTTAGAAGTACTGAAAAATAGGCTAAGTAAAGAAAGCCTCTTACAGAGTCTCTGCCGAACTTACCGAGAGATCAAGGTCAAGAAGCTACAGAAGCTAAAGAGGCGTCCTACAGAAGCTCTGTCATACGCACAAAGAAGACCAAAGACTCGGAATCCGGTGAAGACTGCTCTACAAAGGACCAGACCCCAGAACCTCTGTAACACTTTACAGAGCCTCTGTGGTCCTCTCTAAAAGACCTGAAGATATTTATAATATCTTGCTACTGTTACTGGACCTGTTCATCAACTTGCATGGTAGCATGCCCTGTCCATCTTCAACGTGTCAAACTCTGATTGGATTCAATAGGGCTTAGTACATAATAGACGTCTGCTGCATTAAATGCAATACAACACGTCCAACTGTTCATGCCATCCGTTCAACTATTCATACCGTCCGTTCTGAATAGTAGCTTATGCTTTATGGTCCCCTTAGAGTAGTATATAAGGAAGACTCATGTTGAGTTCTTCCTAAAAGAGACTAATGGGATAAAAACATCAAGAACATATAGCTTATATACTTTGAGAGTCATATCTGTTTTAAAAGCTTTGCTTACCCACTGTTCTTAAATCTATTCTTGATATATATATATTCAGTAAACTTTGAGATATTATTTCCTGTTCACTGTTTATTTATATTGTGTTCTAAATCAATCAAACATATCTATTAGTTCTTCAAATACGCTTCCGCATCAAACTTAAACTTGAACTAATAGATCTGATAATCTTGTTTAAAACAAAACGGGAACCAACAGAAACTCTAATACATATTGTTTACTTACAATTTTCACAAAGTGTTTAAGAGAAGGTCATTATCAAATCACTGAGGGTTTGGATCAACAATCTCCCCCTATTTGACTATGACATAGCAACAGAGAAAATTGCTATTTAATGAAAACATAAGGATAAAAAGAACTCATAAAATATTTGTCCCTTTTACTGTTTTCTGGGATCTTTTCAGTACTGATGGAGTAAAGTACATTCGCTGAAATTTTTCTTTAAACTTCGTAAAGATTACATAGGGAAGTGGAAAAATTACAAGTACAACAAATAAAATTACAAGTACAGAAGATGTAGCCAGATAAGGATAGAAAGAATTACAAGGCGATCCTATCCGTCAAAAGGTTCTTCCTAGATGAGAAGTTCATCGAGGGTCTTTGATGTGGGAATCATCCAGTCAGGGACAGTGACACCTTGATCCTTTTTGTTCTTTGCTTCTTCAAAGATCAGGGGCTTGAGGTGACGTGCCTGAATGTGGCGTCTGACTTCACACCAGTATATGAGGTCTCTTAGCTGTTCGATGGGAGTGATTGGAAGTTCAGAGATGCGTTGAAAGTGTTGATTTCCATGGCAGTCTAGAAAGAATATACCATAGGGATCACTTACGACTTTGCCCGGAATGAAAGTTTCACCAGGTGGTAGGGAGGTGTCAAGCGTTGAGAGATCAACATCAGGGCCAAGAACTTCAGAACGAGAGAAACCAATACCTGTTTCATTCCGTATAGGAGGATCTAAGTCTGAGGCTTTCTTTTCCTTTGTAGAGGCTCTTCTTTGTTGAGGAGGACGAAAAGTGGAAGGAGGAATATCCACAGCAGAAGAAACCAAGTCGATCTGAGAATTTAAAATTTTCTCGACATGGCTCTTGAACTTTGAGCGCGATCGCTGAATGGCTAATTTCACTTCCATTCAGAGAAACCAAATTTTTCTAAAGTAGCAGCATAAAAAGTTTGCTTGTTTTGTCTTCTCTGAATACATCAACTTCAACAATAGGAACGTCTACGAACAGTCTTCCTCTGATATTTACCTTGATGATTTTGGATTGTCGAGATCGATAATTCAACATTTCTTTACACCATTCCAAAGTCGAATCAGATACTTTATTCTTTCCTTCAACGATACTTTGGGCATCATCCCATAGCTGACGTTGGACATCAATGGGAGTTCTTTTCAACTCGGGGTCTTTTACCGATTTTTGGACAAGCTGGATGTTGAGAGCCTTATCTTTTTCTTCTGTTTCCTTCTTTTCGGCGAGTAATCTTTCAGCTCTTAGATGATCCTCGTATTCTTTCCTTGAAATCCTGAACTTTGTGGGAGCAGAGATTTTGTCACGAGGAAGAATGATTCGCTGATCTTCAATATCAGAGCCTACCTTGATTTTCAATATCAAGTGATCCTCGTTGTTACAAGATTGGTGATAGACATCATTCCTTTTTAACCTATTCCTCATTTCTAGGTTAAAACTCCATTAAAGTGTACTCTGGGAACTGTTTAAACCCATAAAACTTTCCAGATCATCAGACTCATACTCTTTAATCATACTATCTTTTCATAACCTTTACAATGACAAATACAAATAACTTCTTTACTGCTGGTTCACTCACCAAGCCTCCTACTCTCCTTCGAGATGAGTATCATCAATGGAAAATAAGAATGGTCCATTTCTTTGAGGGTACTGAAAAAAATCTAGTACAATATCTTTACAACCTTCCTCCTGTTCCCATGATAGTAGTGCCACGAGTACCAACTACTGCTGAATCTCCTGAAATCCCTGAACATAAAAAACTGAAGCCAAAAGAAGAATGGTCAAATGAAGATAAGGCAGAAGATGAAGTTGCACAGAAAACAAAAAGAATATTGATAATGGCTATCCCCAACGAACTTTTTCAATCCTTAGATGCATGCGAAACTGCGCACGATCTTTGGAAAGAATTAGAAAGACAGTTGGAAGGGGGTGCTAAAACGCAGAAGAACCGAAGGGCACAATACATAAATGAATATCATGCATTCAGAGCCTCTGCAACAGAATCTCTGCAAACGACGTACGACGGGTTCAACTCTCTCATAAACAAATGTACAAAGTCTGGCATTCACAGAATCTCAGAAGAAAATAATGTCATGTTTCTAAAAAGCCTGAATGATGAATGGCTCCAGCTGTCTATGTCCTTACAAACAAACCAAGATCTAGACTCCTGGACTCTCTCTGATCTCTTTGGAACACTAGCCGCACAAGAACCTCAAATAGCACATGCTAAAACACTAACCATTGCACCATATGCATTGGTTAGTAAATCTACAGAGGCTACATAGAGACCAAGAAATGAGAAAGCAACAGAGGAGAAGAAAAAGGAAAAGAAGAAGATAGTGATGATTGATAGCGAAGAAGACGAGGTGATAGAAGAAGAGATAACTCTTGTGTCATTAGCTAAATCCTTAGCTCTGTTGACAAGAGAGTTCAGAGGAAACCAAAGAGGTTCAAGAAATGATCGATATGGCAGAGACAACCAAGGTGACAGTAGAGATAACGGAAGAAGAGAAGAATCAAGTGACCGACAGAGGTCAGATGATAGAAGTGACCGACAGAGGTCAAGCGAGAGAAACTACAGAAGTAGTGACCGACAGAGGACAGATGACAAGATGAGCCACATACAACAAGTATGCTACAACTGTGGCAAGCCTGGTCATTACGCAAACGAATGCCGATCGGAGAATGGTGGAGACCGACAAAAATCCGACGATCGTGCTGGAAACACTTCCCAAGGCTGTTTCAACTGCGGGAAGCCAGGCCATTTCGCTAATGAGTGCAGAAGCAGATCAAATCGTCCACAGAAGGACTCAGCTTTTTACAAAAAGAAGGCTGAGTATTATGCACAAAAATCCCTAATAGCGAACAAAGGGCATTCTGAGGTGAACAAAGAGGACTTCGAGTCAGACTCTACCTCTGACGAAGAATACACAACCAATGCCCTATTCTGTGGCATGGCAGAAGTCGACTCCGGCACTAACACTGAGGTATCCACTTCAAACTCTACCTCTTGTACTAATTCTGTAGATGATGATTCACTTAAACTTATTGAACTGATTGAACTAAAAGAATTAAATGTAGGCATTCAGAAAAGACTCACCTTTAATGAGAGAGAAGTACGGCTTCTCACTCAAGAAAAAGCCAAAAATTTTGAAGAAAAAGTGAGAATAGAAATTAATTGGAACAAAAATCTAGATCCTTTAAAAAAAACAAATTTCTGAATTATCCTCGGAGTTAAAAATCAAAACAAAAGAACTTTCAGTTTCCAGGAGTGAAACTACTGACATAAGAGCTCTCAAGGAATACTTTCAAAGAGAGAGATAGGTACTTTGGCAAGATCTACTCAGAAGAGAAGTTTTACTCAAAAACTTTAAAGATGCACAGAAGGTTTATGAAAAAATAAACTCACAAATAGGAAGACGAGGTATAGGGTACGATGATATTACCCTAGGTGTTGAAGGAAAAAGAATTAAACCTCTGTCTTCTCTGTTTGTGTTGGGAAAAACAAACAAACCAGATTTTCCAAACTTACTCTCTGTAAGTAAAAGGGCTAAAATCTCTGTGGAACCTCACTTAAGGAAACATACGAAGATGATCAATGTGTGGTTTGAAAACACAGATTCATCGTCTTCAACCTCTGTCAATAGAGGAATCAAACCAAATAAATATCTGAAAACGCAAGATCAGATTGGTATCTTTAAGTTTGGTAAACCAGAGACTCAAACGCAGGTTGCTTTTGTCTGTATGATAAATGTTGAAAAGAAATTATCAGCAGAAGCTCTTGAGTTTACACCCACTCTTTCAGAAGAAAAACTTACAGAAACAATTGAAAATGAAATTTTGGAAGTATGGAAAACAAACGTTGTAGAAAACTTATGTACATCTTATGTAGATAAAATTCTCGCTGAAGAGATCTTATCAGAAACCTCTGCCATCTATGAAAATTATTTTACAGAGGAAGAAAACTCGTATGATACATGCTCGGAAACTCCATCCTCTGTCGAAAGAGATGAATCAACCTCTGTATATGAGGACGATTCATCTTCTGATGACTCAGTGACTAATGTTACGTCAGGGATAGTTCACTATGACACAGAGGATGTTAAATTCTCCTCTGAAGTTCTTAACAGAACTATTTCTCCAAAAGAGAAAATCACAGAGATACCTATCTGCCCAGATTTTCTGAACATGTATTTACAAGTCAAAACCTCTGCTGAGATTGATAGGTTAAAGAAGACCTCTGTAGATCCTAAAAGTTCAAAATTTTCAAAACCTTTAAGGAAAATTAACGAAAATCCCACTTGGCAACAAAAGGGAACATGGCCTAAAGTTAACAAATCTTTTTCCTCTGTGACAGTGAAGAAAGATGTTCACCACAGAATAGACTCACAGAAGGCAAGAACTAAACAAAGCTTTTGCAATCAACATTCTAGTACTCATAGATCTTCTTGTAATAAGAAATCTAATGTTAAGAAAGAATGTAATGCCTCTGTGGCTCAGTTCAATAAATTCAATGAAAAGTTCAAGCAAATCACGTCTCATATTCAATACTGTCATTGCTTTGATCTTATGTTCAAATTGAATAATCACTTCTCAAGTCCAGATTGCTTTCTCTCCACTAAAATTCAAACTCCAAAGTTAGAACCTAGATAGAAACAATCTGATTCTTCTACAAAAGATAAAATGTATTTCAAGAATGCTAAGGCAAACTTGAAAAATTCTAACAATATTGGACCCATGTGGATATGGGTACCTAAGTCCTTGTAATTATTTTACAGAAGCAGTTTGTGCCAATTTGGTATCTTAACTCCGGATGCTCAAGGCATATGACTGGCGACAAAAGTTTACTATCCACGTACAAAGAAACACACGATGGTGGATCTGTAACTTTTGGAGACAACAAGAAGGGACACATCAAAGGCTATGGAGTCATACAGAAGGAAAACGTCTCTGTATACAAAGTTGCATATGTGAATGGCCTTAAACACAACCTACTCAGTGTAAGTCAACTCTGTGATACAGGATTGGATGTCTTATTCAAAAGAACT
This sequence comes from Saussurea involucrata, assembly GCA_033807775.1. Lineage (NCBI taxonomy): Eukaryota > Viridiplantae > Streptophyta > Magnoliopsida > Asterales > Asteraceae > Saussurea > Saussurea involucrata. Next base: position 94,423,224 of record CM066314.1, read on the forward strand.
TTCTGCTCTCTGCAAAGTGAAGACACAGGAATGGAACTTCTGCGAGCCGAAAGAAGAGATGATCTGTATCTAATGAATTTCAGTTCCAAGAACAAGGACAAAGTTTGCCCTGTAGCCTGCAAAAGTGAGGAAGCATGGTTTTGGCATAACAGGTTCTGTCACTTTAACTTTCACACCTTGGATAAACTGGTCAAACTTGATCTAGTTAAAGGGTTGCCTAATGTTAAAATTTAATAAAGATCACTTGTGTTCTGCCTGTGAAATGGGAAAACTCAGAAGAGCTTCCCACATAGGCAAAACAGATGTGTCTTGCACTAGACCTCTGTACATGCTTCATGTTGACCTCTGCGGTCCCATTGCTATACAGAGCCTAGGTGGCAATAAATACATACTTGTCTTAATTGATGAGTATTCGCGTTTCACATGGGTTGAATTTGTTCGAAAGAAATCAGATGTTCCAATCATCTTGATAAATATAATGAAAAGAATCCAAGTTCTTTATGAATGCAGAATACAGAAGTTAAGAAGTGACAATGGCACAGAATTTAAAAACTCTGTCATTGAAGCCTATCTTTCTACAGAAGGAATATCACAGAACTTCTCTGCCGCACGCACTCCACACCAGAACGGCGTAGTCGAAAGAAAGAATCGAACACTTGTGGAGGACGCAAGAGCTATGCTATCAGCATGCGGATTACCGATGAACTTTTGGGCATAAGCGATTTCTACTGCTTGTTATACACAAAATCGTTCAACCATTGTGAAAAGACACCTCAAGACTCCTTACGAATTAATCAACAAAAGGCGGCCAAACATCAAATTTTTCCATGTGTTCGGATGTAAATGCTTTGTTTTAAACGACATAGATTCCAGAGGAAAGTTTGAGGTAAAAGCTGACGAAGGCAAATTCATTGGATACTCTACCACCTCCAAAGCCTACAGAGCATTCCTTACAAGATGCAAATGCCGAGGTAGAGATCGCAGAAGATGAAACAACAAGGAAAATGACCACAGAAGCTGCTGAAAATCAAACTTCACAATCCACAGAGGAACCAATTACAGAGGATATAGAGGACCAAGTCTATACGTCCTTAGAGGAACAAACTCCACCACCTCTCATACCAATCATTCCATAAGCTGTAGGATCAACTACAAAGGCACGCACTACTACAGAGGCTATACAAGAAGAAGAACAACAACAAGAACCCTCTAAAGAAAGATTCGATGACATTGGTGACCACCTTCCACGCACAACTAAGTGGACAAAAAGCCATCCTCCAAGCCAAATAATCGGCGAACCTTCTGACACGATAAAAACCAGGTCTGCCACTGCTAATTTTTGTTTCTTTACGAATTTTATTAGTGTGATAGAACCAAAGAAGATTTCTGAAGCCCTAGATGACCCAAACTGGGTAGACGCCATGCAAGAAGAGCTTCTGCAGTTTGAGCTTAACAGAGTATGGACTTTAGTACCTCTGCCACGAGGGAAACAGGCCATTGGGACTAAGTGGGTCTACAGAAATAAGAAGGATGGAGATGGAGTGGTCATCAGAAACAAAGCACGATTAGTGGCCAAGGGATATAGACAAGAAGAATGCATAGACTACGATGAGACTTTTGCCCCTGTCGCACGACTCGAAGCAATAAGAATATTCTTAGCCTTCGTAGCCCACAGAGGATTTAAAGTTATCAGATGGACGTAAAATCAGCTTTTCTCAACGGTGAAATCCAAGAAGAGGTTTACGTAAATCAGCCACCAGGGTTTGAAAGCTCAAAGTTCCCAAGGCATGTATACTACCTTGAAAAGGCTCTGTACGGACTGAAACAGGCTCCAAGAGCATGGTACGAACGACTTTCTACTTTTCTTCTAGTCAATGGCTACGACAGAGGTACAACAGATACTACCTTATTCTATAAACGTAAAAACAGTGAAATAATGCTTGTACAAATCTATGTGGACGACATAATTTTTGGGTCTACTAATACAGAGGAGTGCAAAAGTTTTGAAAAACTCATGCAGAGTGAGTTTGAAATGAGTATGATGGGAGAATTAACATTCTTCCTCGGACTCCATGTCAAACAATCATCAGAAGGAATTTTTATAAATCAGGCCAAATATGTCTCTGACATTCTTTGCAAATATAGCCTTTCTGATACCTCTGCAATAAAAACTCCAATGGCCACTGGAAATAAGTTATCCTTAGATCCAGATGGCATCTCTGTAGAATGCACTCTCTATAGAGACATGATTGGATCTCTGTTATACTTAACTGCAAGCAGACCTGACATTATGCATGCCACATGTCTTTGTGCACGTTATCAAGCTAATCCTAAAAAATCACATTATGATGCTGTTACGAGAATCTTTAGATACTTAAAGGGGACCAAAAATATTGGTCTCTGGTATCCACAGAACTCTGGCTTTTGTCTTAAAGCTTATACAGATTCAGACTATGGAGGATGCATGCTCGACAGAAAGAGTACCTCTGGGAGTTGTCAATTCCTAGGTGGTAAGCTAGTCAGTTGGACCTCCAAAAAGCAGAACTGTGTATCAACATCTACGGCAGAAGCTGAATACGTTGCTGCTGCTAGCTGTTGTTCTCAGGTTCTGTGGATGAAGACTCAGCTAAAAGACTACGGCCACATTCTATTCAAAATACCCATCTTCTGTGATTCCAAAAGTGCCATTGCCATCTCTGCCAATACTGTGCAACATTCCAAAACCAAGCATATCGATATAAGGTACCACTTCTTGAAACATCATGTTGAACACGGTACAATCGAGATGCATTTCGTGCCCACAGAATATCAACTCGCGGACTTATTCACCAAAGCATTAGACGAGAAAAGATTCAATTTCTTGGTGGGTAAGTTAGGAATGATTAATATGATGTGAAAATCCTCTGTAAGTATAGCTTTATCTTCTGTGAGTAAGTATATATTTCTACTATTTTATTTAAATGCTTTGATTGATTTCTTTCTGTATGTAAGTTCTCAATCTTAAATAGTTCTTGATATCACAGAGCTTCTGTGGGTCTGCTCAGAACCTCTGACGACCCCCACAGAACCTCTGTAAAAACATGACCTATGTTCTATGCAAAACTTATCTTTTTTTATCCAAGCATAGGTCAAGGGGGGCAAAAGGAAATTACTTGACCTACAGAGGTGATTAGATCAAGGGGGAGCAAACGGGACATTGAAATAATCTACAAAGGTTAATTTCTCAAGGGGGAACCAAAGAAGAGTGTCGATGAATCTATATCGACAGAAGTCAGACATCACTGCCGAGAAAAGAAGAACCAAAAAGGTATGTCTCTCGTACAAAAGGTTTTTGAAAACAGTTTTCTGGGACACAAATTGTCAAATATGTCCTAAATATGCTATGGATAACATGCCAAAAATCAAAAGATCAAAAAGTGTCATAAAATTCAAGTTATGAGAAATTTGAGGTCATAGAGCCTCTGCTGAGCTCAACATAGGCTCTGCAAGAAATATGCTCTGTGATCGCAAATTTAACCTCTATCGATCTTTTGGAATGTTATATCGGAAACCGAATACACACACCATGACCTTCATGAACAAAACTTTTTCCATAACAGTTTTTTTTCGGACACCAAGTTTCAAATATGTCCGAAAAGCGTTTCTGAGTACAAATCAAAACTTGGATGATCAAAATCGTTGATAGATTTTTAGTTATAAGAAATTTTCTTTCATAGAGCTTCTGCTGGCCCTGACAGAACTTCTGCAAGTTCCTACAGAGCCTCAAAACCTCTGAACGAAATTTCTTCACTAAAATCCTATTAATCCTCTCCAATGCCTTTACAAATGTTTGGGTTAAAGAAGAACCTACAGAGTCATGATAACAATGAGATATATGAGGCAATGAACATCAAGTTTTTCAAAATTACAGAAGCTTCTGTAAACCACAGAGGTTCTGTCAATATGCAACTTGGGCATTTCTGTAAAAATAACGGTTACTTTTAACTGAGAGTGAATTTCATATGTCTAAGAACAACCCCACGTGCCTAGCATTAATGGGCCGCGCACGACGTCCTGTCATCCTCTGACATGGCCTACGTGTCTCTTTTTCATTGGGCGTACATGGAACGTTTTCTATGGAAAGTTGAACCCGCCGTTCTAACTCGAGTACGGATTCCAAATATCTATCCATTGCCATATATTTTCACTCTTCCAAATTCTTCCATTTTACACTCATATAAAACCCAAGCTTACCTTCTCATAAAACCTTTACAAACTCTCATTCTTCTCCGGCAAAACCCTGCAAACGCTTGCAAGAATCCTATTCTTCTTACCAAATGGCTTCATCTTCTCAAGCTATCTCCCCTGCACACTCTCCGGTGAACTCACCAGAACACTCACCTGCTCATTCTGAACATTCAGAAAACCCCCATCTCGCCAAAAATATTGAACAAGAAGATTCCGGCGACACAGCAGACTTTGCTTCAACCACACATCTTCAAAACTTTATAGCAAAGGATCATTTCGAAAAGGTATAGCCAATCAAATCCAACAATTGCTATTTGGTCCCCTCACCCACTGCTTTCGGCGAAGTCTATGACATTCTTCTGCACATAATGGAAAATCATATACTCTTCCCTCTACTTTCAAGAACCCCAAAGAAAATACCTGTTAGGTATTTGAACCAATTTTGGCAGAGCTGCAGATATGATAAAGATGATTCTTTGATCAAAGGGTACATCTCAAAGCCGGACAACTCAGAGCATCTGGAACTCAAATTTAATAGAACAATGTTCTCTCTGGAGTTCAATTTACCAACTAGAGGTCTTCTGGGATTGAAAAAATATGCAGAACAACCTACAGACGACGAGCTCTGTTGTTTTGTAGAAACGCTTGGGTACAACACCCACCTGAGGAAAAGAAATGACTTCCGCAGAGGCAGACTACCACCTCTGTGGAACACCTTGTTTTCGATCCTCAACAGATGCCTGACAGGGAAGATATGCAACATTGATCAAAGCTCGCATCAGATCTTAACCATCATGTATGGGGTCTACTACGATCTCCCACTCGATTACTCGACCATCATGCTGCAGGAGATCATCAGTACAATCGACAGAAAGAACAACACCCTAAAGGCTAAAGAGACTGATCCCACATATCTACCGCCTCTGCAATTCCAAAGAATCTTGGTAGTTCTGTTCGAACCACTGCTAATGATGCAGAACTGGCCAATGGAAGGACCAATTCCCAAACAGTTCCCGATGAACAATAACATCCCCACCGATCATGCAGAAGGCTACAACCACTGCAGATCTCTTTCAAAAAGGCTTCTGAAATATGCCACGAACAAAACCCTTAAGCAAGAGTATATACGCGATGTAACATCCCTTAATCCCAACATACAAGTTTCATATAATTCACCACAAAATAACATATCATAATCCAAATACGGTCCCTTGAATTCTACAATTTGGTCTTTCAGTACAAACTTTTTCGAATAAAGTAAAATACATAACAACTACTAATTATAACTGAAATCTTCATAATCATTCAACATCCACAAAAGCTAAACATGAGAAATCCTATCATAGTCTTTTGTTTGCTCCTTGACCTGGAATACATATTTTAAAACAAAAATGAGGGTTAGACCTTGAGGTCTAGTGAGAAAAATCCCCGTTAGTAAAAGAGAACATTTGCACATAATTCACGTAAAAATACCAAATATGACTCATGCATCATGTATCTTTCCATCTCTATCTCTTTTCTTTTCCTTGGCCATATTAATTGGTAGCAAGCCAATTAATTACTTTACACCGCTGTACTAAATACAGCCAACACCACTGTCCCTTTGTACAGCCAACTTTCACCGGTCCTAAGCCCGGCCAACTAGTACTCATACAATGTAATATTCATATAAACACTATATGCACCATATTACATTTAATCACATATATGTATTCCATTTGAAAAAACATTTCGAATAAAAACTCACCTCGTTTTTATCACAAACACCCTTCCAAGATAACTCACGTACGTCGATCTTTCACCAAATCTGAAATCAGATAAAATACCAAATATCTCTTTTAATACTTAAACTTAAAAAATTCCCAACTGAAATCGCAATGAACAGTACCAAGTCGCAATCTCCTATGGCGATTCCACTTTGAAGTCACAACCCCTTATTGCGATTCCACCCTGAAGTCGCAACCCCTTATTGCGATTCCACCCTGGAGTCGCAACCTACTATTGCGATTCCACTCTGGAGTCGCAACCAACTACTGCGATTCCAAACTCGAATCGCAATCAACTACTGCGATTTCAAGCCAAGTCGCAAACGACCATTGCGACTTCAATGCCAAGTCGCAACCAACTGTTGCGACTTCGTTGAATGTTGCAGTCGTCTATTGCGACTTCGATGAATGTCTCAGTCTACTGTTTCATCCTAAAACCCAGATTTTTGCAGTTTTAAGCTATGCATGTTGCTATAAAGACGCAATTATGATTAAGACTATAAACATAACCTAACCTTAAGCTCAGATTTCCCAAAACACCCCTTTTTAACAAAACCCACCAAGAACTTAACTATAAACCTCAAGAACACTTTAGAGAATTAAAACACATATAAGGTATAGATTGTTTACCTTGATTACTTCAGTTTAAGTACTTAAATCTCTGCAGAAACCTTTGAATTCCTTCTTCCCTTTGAGTTCTTTCGATTTCTTTCTTTTTCTTTCAACACCCAACACACACTCACACTCAAACACTTTTGCTAATAGTGTTAAGAAGGAGACACCTCATCCTAATAGAATGAAAGTCGGTTGTAGCTAGCAGGAGGTGTCATCCAAATACCAAATATACCTTAAACTTGTTCCACTTAACAAAATATACCCCTAACTTCTATTAAACTTTTAAAACTTACCCCTTAACTTCTTACTCCCTAAAATACCCATATAAACTTATAAAATTCCAAATTTAAATTAAATAAAATACCTGGTTATTACAACATCTCCCCCTTAAAATAATTTCGTCCCGGAATTCGATTAAGCGAACAGATGAGGGTATTTGGCTCTCATCTCCGCCTCCGATTCCCATGTTGCATCCTGACCCCTATGATGTTTCCACTGGACCTTTACTTGCTTGATCTCCTTATTCCTTAATACTTTAACCTTGTGATCAACTATAGCTTCCGGTTCTTCCACGTAGTTCAGCTTTTCATCAACCTGGATATCCGGTAGAGAGACTGCCTGGTCCGACGTGACTAAACATTTCCGAAAATTCGACACATGAAACGCGTTGTGAATCCTGCTCAATTCCAACGGAAGATCCAATCTGTATGCTACTTCACCAATTCTTTCTGTAATTTCAAATGGCCCAATATACCGCGGACTGAGTTTACCTTGCTTCCCAAAACGTATGACTCCTTTCCAAGGTGAAACTTTTAACATCACAAATTCCCCAACCTGAAATTCTAACGGTTTCCGGCGTCGATCTGCATAACTTTTCTGTCTGTCTTGTGCCGTTTTCAATCTATCCCGGATCTGAGTAATCTTATCTGCTGTTAACTGTACTATTTCTGGCCCTGCTAACTGCTTTTCCCCCACTTCATTCCAACACAAAGGCGTTTGGCATTTCCTACCATACAATACTTCAAACGGTGCCGCCTGAATACTAGAATGATAACTGTTGTTGTAAGCGAACTCTATCAAAGGCAAATGTTTATCCCATGATCCTCCAAAATCAACTATACAAGCCCGAAGCATATCTTCTAACGTCTGAATTGTTCTTTCACTTTGTCCATCAGTCTGTGGATGATATGTTGTACTCAACTTGATTTGTGTTCCCATCTCTTTTTGAAAGCTTCTCCAAAATCCAGAAGTAAAACGACTATCTCGATCAGAAATAATCGAAATTGGTACTCCATGTCGAGTTACTATTTCATTAATGTACAGTTTGGCCAAACGTTCCAAAGAATCGGTTTCTTTTATCGGCAAGAAATGAGCAGACTTCGTCAACCTATCCACAATCACCCAAATAGAATCGAATCCCTTTGAAGTTCTTGGTAACTTGGTAATGAAATCAGTTGTGATCTGATCCCATTTCCACACTGGAATATCTAAGCGTTGTAACTGACCAAACGGTTTCTGATGCTAAATCTTTACTTTCTTGCAGGTAATGCAGTCTTCCACATGCTTAGCAATACTTCTTTTCATCCCCGGCCACCAATAGAATTGTTTCAAATCTCTATACATTTTATTTGTACCTGGATGAATGGAGAATCGAGATTGATGAGCTTCTTGTAGTACACGATCACGTAATCCACCCAAACGAGGTACCCAAATCTTATTCCCCAAACACAACAACCCACGGTTATCTTTCCCAAGCAATGCTGATATCCCAACCAACCGTTCAGATTTCAAACTTTCTTCTTGATAAGCATCTAATTGGCACTTCAGTAATTCGTCAAAAATGTTTGGAAGAAGTTCAGCTCTTAAAGATATCACCTTCATCGTTCCACTTCTTTCTTGTCGACTTAGTGCATCTGCCACCACATTCGCTTTTCCTGGGTGATAAAGGATTTCACAATCATAATCATTCACTAACTCTAGCCACCTTCTTTGCCTCATATTCAGTTCCTTTTGATCAAAAAGATGTTAGAGACTCTTATGATCAGTAAAAATTTGACATTTGGAACCATACAGATAATGTCTCCAAATCTTCAATGCAAAGACAACCGCTGCAAGTTCCATATCGTGGGTAGGATATTGCCTTTCATGATCCTTTAATTGACGAGAAGCATAGGCAATTACTTTTCCACGTTGCATGAGTACACATCCCAAACCTAACTTAGAAGCATCACTGTAGACCACAAAATCATCCGAACCTTCTGGCAATGCTAAAATCGGCGCACTGCAGAGTTTCTCCTTTAATATCCTGAATGCCTCGTCCTGTTATGCCTTCCATTGGAACTTCAGATTCTTCCGAGTCAGCTTCGTCAACGGTGTGGCAATACGAGAGAATTCTTTTATAAACTTTCGGTAGTAGCCGGCCAAACCCAGAAAACTTCGTACTTCTGTTGCTGTCTTTGGCGGTTCCCATTTTTCAACTGCTTCCACTTTCATCGGATCGACTTGTATACCCTTTTCAGAAACTATATGCCCCAAAAACTGAACTTCCCGCAACCAGAATTCACACTTTGAAAATTTCGCATACAACTTTTCTTTCTTCAATAATTCCAAAATGAAACGAAGATGTCGTGCATGATCCTCTTTGGATCGGGAATAAATAAGTATATCATCGATAAATACGATGACAAATTTATCAAGATATTGCTTACATACCCGATTCATTAAATCCATAAAGGCGGCTGGAGCGTTTGTCAATCCAAATGGCATTACTAGAAACTCATAGTGACCGTACCTGGTGCGAAAAGCAGTTTTCAACACGTCTTCTTCTTTGACCTTCAACTGATGATAACCGGATCTTAAATCAATCTTGGAAAAACAACAAGCTCCGACTAATTGATCGAAGAGGTCATCAATTCTAGGTAGGGGATACTTGTTTTTGATCGTTCGCTTATTCAATTCTCTGTAGTCGATACACATTCTCATCGAACCATCCTTCTTTTTCACAAATAAGACTGGTGCTCCCCACGGTGAAGAACTTGGTCTGATGAAACCCTTATCGGATAGATCTTGCAGTTGTGCCATCATTTCTTTCATTTCTGGAGGCGCCAAACGATACGGTGCATGGGCCACAGGGGTGGCTCCAGGAATTAAATCTATACCGAACTCTACCTGTCTAACGGGCGGAAGACTGTGCAAGTCTTCAGGAAATACTTCTGGAAAATCACTAACAATTGGAATGTCTTCCAACTTACTCTTCTCTAGCTTAGTATCTATTACATAAGCTAAGTAACTCTGACAACCTTTACTAACACACTTACGGGCTTTTATCATGCTAATAAGATTATACTGATAATTCCTACGATCGCCATAAATCACTACCGGCCCTTTTTCAGGTAACACAACGTTTATTAACTTCTTATCACAATTTATATTAGCTTGGTTCTCGGCTAACCAGTCCATTCCCACTACCACATCAAACTCTACCAGGGCTATTGGAAATAACTGGATCGGTACTCCGCACCCTTCTATATCTATCACGCAACTATCAAATACTTCTTTAACTGATACTTGATTTTCATTTGCCGTATCTACCAATAAAGCATGATCTAACACTTTCGGCTTTAAACGCGTGTAAGCAGCAAATGAAGGAGACACAAACGATCGGTTTGCACCAGAATCAAATAACACATTAGCACGTGTGGAATTTATTAAGAATGTACCTGTAACTACGTCAGGAGTTTCCTCTGCTTCCTTTGCTGTCATCTGAAATGAACGGCCTCTTGCTCTTGCTGGCTCTGACCTCGGTACTGTTGGTCTAACACCCGATGCTCTTGTTGACGTGCCACCCGATGGTATTCTTCCCAATGGACAATCTGATTGAAGATGATCTGGCGAATTGCATGAATAACAAAATCTAACCACCCGACAGTCTTTAGCAATATGACCAATCTTCCCGCACTTATAACAGTTTCTAGGATCTACCTGACAGCTTCCTTGGTGGAAACGGTGGCACTTTGGGCAAGGTCTTTCAGCTGCTCTAAAAGGTGGATGACTATCAAATCGCTGAAATCCAGACTTCTTCACATCGTGTGGTGGTCCTTCCCATTTTCTCTTTCCCGCACTCTTATCCCCAACATCCCTCTTATTGTCTCGCTCCACATTTTCTGCAGCATTGACTGCTTCTGAAAAAGTATTAGGTCTCGCTGCAGTTACCAACTTTCTAATCTCCGAATTCAATCCGAATACATACCTTTCCATCTTCATCTTTTCTGTGGCAACATAATATTCTCCGAAACGCGACTTTTCCAAGAAACGGGCTGTGTAGTCTCTTACCGATAAATTTTCTTGCTGTAGGCTCAGGAATTCCTCTTCCAACTGTCTAACTGCGGCTTGCGGGAAAAATTGTTCCTTAAATGCTCTCGAGAATTCGCCCCAAGTAAAAGTTGAATATACCTCAGGTCCTTAAGAGTCAATAAGGGCTTCCCACCAATACAAGGCGTCTGCTTTCAACATTGCTGTTCCATATAACACTTTATCTTCTTCCGCACATTTACTGGTCTTAAATACAGCTTCAACCTCCTTCAGCCATCGCATTGCTTTTACTGGATCTCTGTCCCCTCCATAAGTGGGTGGTTTACAGCTTAAAAACATTTTATAATCACACTTTCTTGGTACTGATGTGACAATAGGTGCGATAGGCACTTCGTTTTCAAGGGTAGGGTCTGGTATTGCTGTTCCCGTATGATGAGTCTGGTTAAACATGGCTTGAATATTTGCCTGAAGTCTTCCCATTTTAACCGCTAGATCGTCTCTCGTAACAAACTCCGTGCCTCGCCCCTGTACACTGCCCCCTGTCCTACCTCTGCCTCTTTCTCCCCCTCTTCCCCTTCCTCCGACTGTTTGTCTCGTTCCACTTGCCATTCTGTTGATTCAAACAAGGTTAATATACACATAAGCACATACCCCATATAATAAAGTATTCTGGTTCAAACATGTACCTGTAAGATCATAATTACACTGGCCAGGTGTAATCTGAAATTACCTTACATGATGTTCCTTCTACCTTTTTATATTTGACATCCCAAGGTTCTATAATAATAAGGACATCCTACTTCGCATGCAGTTTAAGTCTAGGTACAGATACTAATACCTAAATCCCTTAAACTAAGGCTCTGATACCATTTGTAACATCCCTTAATCCCAACATACAAGTTTCATATAATTCACCACAAAATAACATATCATAATCCAAATACGGTCCCTTGAATTCTACAATTTGGTCTTTCAGTACAAACTTTTTCGAATAAAGTAAAATACATAACAACTACTAATTATAACTGAAATCTTCATAATCATTCAACATCCACAAAATCTAAACATGAGAAATCCTATCATAGTCTTTTGTTTGCTCCTTAACCTGGAATACATATTTTAAAACAAAAATGAGGGTTAGACCTTGAGGTCTAGTGAGAAAAATCCCCGTTAGTAAAAGAGAACATTTGCACATAATTCACGTAAGAATACCAAATATGACTCATGCATCATGTATCCTTCCATCTCTATCTCTTTTCTTTTCCTTGGCCATATTAATTGGTAGCAAGCCAATTAATTACTTTACACCGCTGTACTAAATACAGCCAACACCACTGTCCCTTTGTACATCCAACTTTCACCGGTCCTAAGCCCGGCCAACTAGTACTCATACAATGTAATATTCATATAAACACTATATGCACCATATTACATTTAATCACATATATGTATTCCATTTGAAAAAACATTTCGAATAAAAACTCACCTTGTTTTTATCACAAACACCCTTCCAAGATAACTCACGTACGTCGATCTTTCACCAAATCTGAAATCAGATAAAATACCAAATATCTCTTTTAATACTTAAACTTACAAAATTCCCAACTGAAATCGCAATGAACAGTACCAAGTCGCAATCTCCTATGGCGATTCCACTTTGAAGTCGCAACCCGTTATTGCGATTCCACCCTGAAGTCGCAACCCCTTATTGCGATTCCACCCTGGAGTCGCAACCTACTATTGCGATTCCACTCTGGAGTCGCAACCAACTACTGCGATTCCAAACTCGAATCGCAATCAACTACTGCGATTTCAAGCCAAGTCGCAAATGACCATTGCGACTTCAATGCCAAGTCGCAACCAACTGTTGCGACTTCGTTGAATGTCGCAGTCGTCTATTGCGACTTCGATGAATGTCTCAGTCTACTGTTTCATCCTAAAACCCAGATTTTTGCAGTTTTAAGCTATGCATGTTGCTATAAAGATGCAGTTATGATTAAGACTATAAACATAACCTAACCTTAAGCTCAGATTTCCCAAAACACCCCTTTTTAACAAAACCCACCAAGAACTTAACTATAAACCTCAAGAACACTTTAGAGAATTAAAACACATATAAGGTATGGATTGTTTACCTTGATTACTTCAGTTTAAGTACTTAAATCTCTGCAGAAACCTTTGAATTCCTTCTTCCCTTTGAGTTCTTTCGATTTCTTTCTTTATCTTTCAACACCCAACACACACTCACACTCAAACACTTTTGCTAATAGTGTTAAGAAGGAGACACCTCATCCTAATAGAATGAAAGTCGGTTGTAGCTAGCAGGAGGTGTCATCCAAATACCAAATATACCTTAAACTTGTTCCACTTAACAAAATATACCCCTAACTTCTATTAAACTTTTAAAACTTACCCCTTAACTTCTTACTCCCTAAAATACCCATATAAACTTATAAAATTCCAAATTTAAATTAAATAAAATACCTGGTTATTACACGCGATCACAGGACTCCAGAACCGAGCCCTGTGACACCCCCGCGTTTAGGTGTCCCCTTAGGAACAATAGTTGTAGAACCCCTCTCTACAAAATCGAAGAAGAAGAAACTGGCAAAACATTTGGAAATCCAACGAAGTTTTATGGCCAAACGTGACGAGCTCATGGGAAAGAGATCTTCTTCTAAAGCCTCTGCCTCTACCCCCAAAACAAAGAAGAGTAGAACTGCAGAAGGCACCTTTACAAACATTGTGGAAGATCAACCTTCACCTCCTCGTACCACAGAAGTTGGCTCCTCTGCTCCTCCCTCTTCTCCAAAACCAAAGAAAAGAAATCAAAATCCACAGAAGAAGGAGCACCAAAACCCAAGAGGAGGAAGACCAAAAAGAAGCATGGAAAATCACTTGATCAAATGGTTACCATCGCAGAAGAGGCAGCTACAGAAGTGGTTGAAGAAGAGGTCGCAGGAACCCGGGTCGAAGATACTGCAGAAGAAGAAACTGCAGAAGTCGAAGTTGCAGAAGAGGGATATCAATCACCTTATGAATCCCCAGATCGATTCGCTCATCAAGGCAGCTTGAATGATTTTCTTCAACACCCTGAAATTGCCAACACCCTAAATACAGCGGGGTGGACGGCACAACCACTTGACCACCACACCTCAGAAGAACAAGACTTCTCTATCTCTGGAATTGACACCAATCTGCAAGAAGATGATCAAACCCCCAGAGATCAACCATCTGAAACCCCTAACATTCTACAGAACCCCTTCATCCAACAGGGACTGGACGTCCACAGAAGGAGTCCAAACCAGGCCTCAAAAGCTGAGTGGAATAGAGAAGAGGTTACATAGGTTTTAGAAAGAATAGGAGGAAAAGAAAAAGAAAAAGAAAAAGATGTCGAAAGTATAGAGGTGTCAGAGGTAGATTCTGATGAAGAAGAAGCTGACCAAATCCGGAAAGGTCTATATCATCCACATGTCATGCAATTATACGGCTCTCATCCAATGTATGACTTCTTAGTCACAGAGCAAGGAACTTCAACAGAAGCTATGGAAGAAGCACCAAGCCAAAGGATAGCGATAGAGGCTGAAATGATTGATAAAGAAGTGATGCTTGGATGCTTAACAGAGGAAGAAACAAGAAAAGATGCCGAAGTTGCAGAAGGCACACATCCCTCACCCCCTCCCAGTGCAACCCACACATCTAACTCCACAGGTCTAGCTGCAGAAGGAGTTATTGAAAAAGAGCAGCACAGATCAATCCAAACCCAACCCATCCAGCCAGAGGTCACTCTTTCGACTTCTGCGCCTACAGAAACTGGGGAATCCATTCCTAGGGAGTCTCCTCAGAGAGACTCACCTATAGTTCATGATCAATCGCCCCAGATCACATCAGAACACCCTACAGAGGAATTCATTTCCTCTACCACGCACACATTAGGGCCAACACTTCTTTCAGAGAGAAGTAGTGAGCACATAGACGAAGAGACTCTAGACAAGTCTCCAAGTCAACAGAAGAACATTCCGATACCCACCTCTGGAGTGGATTTGGACACTGTTCTTCCCAAAACTTCTGTAGAGACTGAAACTCTTGTTTCTTATCAAAGATCAGATGGAAATCCTTCCACCCCCATCGTACAAACAAGGGTGAACGAATGTGTCCCAGGAGCAGGGACTCACTCTGGAGACGAATGTGTTCCTCCAGAGGTTACAACAGGGACACAAGTATCAAGGGATGAGTTCCAAACCCTTGTCACCTCTGTGAACCAAACCATGAAGGAATTGCAAAGCTCTTTCACATCTTTTGCAGAGACAACATCAACAACCTTACGAAATCTGAACACCAAAATGGACAATCTGTCCACAGAGGTGAGATCCGCCATAACAGAGATGAAGTCTTCTGCTCAAACAACTGCCACAACTACAGCCATTTCTGCTGCTAAAGATTTCGGAATAGCTGCAACATCTGCATTCAAGGAACCAGTCAATCATTTCCTTGAACAAATGAACAAGCAATCCAACAAATAACAGAGCCTCACACCTACAGATCTACAGAAGGCTCTGCAAAACGTTCAAGCAGAAGCAATGCGCAACACAATACGGATGCATCCAAAAGACTACATGACCAGAGCACAGCTAACAGAGCTCGGGCAAAATGTGATAAACCAAGTCACAGAAGTCATCATCTCCTTCACTTCTACAAATGCCAACTACGTTAAAGAATTCAGAAAAAGTGTCGGCAAAATACGCTTCAACACAGAAGCAGAGCTTGCAACTCTAATCGGCCTCTGTGATGATGTATGTACGAAGTTGATTGCCGCAGGAGCAGAACTACCAAAGAAACCCAAAGCTTCCTGCAGAGCAGATGGTACTTCTGATAAGAGTCAGGATGACTCTGATGATGACCATCCTGGTCCATCAGATCATCCTGAGGGGGAGAATATAAGGGAGAAAGCTACGACCAGAGGACTACATGCTCCACCAATCGCAGCAGAAACAATCAGCCAAGCCCCTCCACAACAAACCAAAGATCAACAAACTCAACAGACCACAGAGACAACACCCATCTCTGTGGAATCAACCGCTGAAGAAACCCATGTACCAGAAGCTCAAAAGACCACAGAGGCAACACCCACCTCTGTGGAATTCCCTACAATGTTTGGAGTAGATGTTCAACATCTGTCATCCTCCACAGAAGAAGATCTTCCCTCCACAACTACAAAACCAACAGAAAAACCCCAATCCATCCCAAGAAGAAAGTCTATTGCCCACAAACCAAAAAGAGCAACGACCTCTGCTTCTTCTGTTCTAAGGAATATGCACAAAACAATGACTGAACGAATGGCGCAGAGAGAAGAAGAAAGGCACAGGTTCACGTTAGCTTTCAAAATGGCAAGAAGATTTGATATCCAACCTTCACAAACAGAAACCGAGCTCACAGAAGAAGTCACCAAATAACCTCCAACAGAGGTTACAGAGCAAATCAAGCCAACAGAACCAACGCCACAAAAGTCCTCTCAAACACAAGTGTCAAAACCTACAGAGGCAACTCCCATCATTCCAACAGAAGCACCAACAACCAAACCTACAGAAGCAACAGGTTCTGCACCTCCAAAAGCCAAAGACAAGGGAAAGGAAAAAATGACAGAAGAGCCTAAGAAAAAGAAATCAGTGCCCAATCCTACAGAAAAACTGATGAAGAGCTCCTTTGATGCCTTTCAAACTCCAAAGCCTGAAGAAGAGGACTGGGCATATGGATTAAAGCCCCTGTCAGACATTCCACTTACCGGCAGAGCTGCAGAAGTTGTTCAACAGATGGAGAGTCTCAGAAGACAAGTACCACCACATGGTCCAACATATGAAGAAATGGAAGAAGTGGTGTACAAATATCTCTACAAACAACCCTTTCAGAACCTCCATCCAACAGACCAAATCACAAATCCGAACATCAGAGAAGAATTTGAGAAAATCTACAGCAGAACAAAGCCAAGCACCAAAGCATAAGTCTTCTCAATTCATAAAATCAAAAAGGTAATCTTCTGCAGGTTCTCCTTCACAATAACCTATCCAAGAGTCAGGTACAATCTTTGCAGAGTCAAAAGGGTAAACAATTCAGAAACTACCTTCACTGATGCTGACATAAGGAATCTGAATCCCTATGATCTACCTGAACTTCTGCAATGGACGAAGGACAACTACAACACAGAGCCAAACACCAGAGCCTATCAAGTGTTAAGAAAAGCAATGAGGGAAAGGCTTCTAATCTACAGTCTGACAGACTTTCAGCTGGGAAAGGATCTTGGTCTTAAACATCTGAATCTACGACCACCAGAGGATCGCTGCCCACCTGACGCCGTGCCCAACTCAATCATTACAGAACCAAGATTCGGGTTAGTATTTCAAAACCCACAAGGCGAAGTCAAACTTTTTGTAAGCATGGATTGTAAGAAGTACGCAACTAGTACTCTGAACAAGTTCAGAGCAAACCTTGTAAAATACAGAGATACCGAGCAAATGGATAGAGACGCTGCAGATACCCTCATCAGAGAGATTGATGCTACAATACGCTTAAGAGAACTCTGCATCAGTTTCTACAAAGAGATCAGAGAAGTCGGAAGAGACAACAGAAGCTTCAACGATTTCAAAGACGCAAAAATCTTATTCTCAAACAACCAATCTCTGCAAACCATGTTAAAGTTTATCTTTCATTGTACTCAAATATAAAATGCCTCTGGCATACTTCTAAATGAAAGAACTTTCGAGGTATTGTTTAACCTCTGTTTTATCTAACTTAGCCTAACTTAACTCAAGTTCAAATTTTTTATTTTTCACTACTTAGGGGGAGATTGTTAGCTTCAATCTTCCTAATCATAGAAGTATTTAGAAGTAGTGAAAAATAGGCTAAGTAAAGAAAGCCTCTTACAGAGGATCTGCCGAACTTACCGAGAGATCAAGGTCAAGAAGCTACAGAAGCTAAAGAGGCGTCCTACAGAAGCTCTGTCATACGCACAAAGAAGACCAAAGACTCGGAATCCGGTGAAGACTGCTCTACAAAGGACCAGACCGCAGAACCTCTGTAACACTTTACAGAGCCTCTGTGGTCCTCTCTAAAAGACCTGAAGATATTTATAATATCTTGCTACTGTTACTGGACCTGTTCATCAACTTGCATGGTAGCATGCCCTGTCCATCTTCAACGTGTCAAACTCTGATTGGATTCAATAGGGCTTAGTACATAATAGACGTCTGCTGCATTAAATGCAATACAGCACGTCCAACTGTTCATGCCATCCGTTCCACTATTCATACCGTCCGTTCTGAATAGTAGCTTATGCTTTATGGTCCCCTTAGAGTAGTATATAAGGAAGACTCATGTTGAGTTCTTCCTAAAAGAGACTAATGAGATAAAAACATCAAGAACATATAGCTTATATACTTTGAGAGTCATATCTGTTTTAAAAGCTTTGCTTACTCACTGTTCTTAAATCTATTCTTGATATATATATATATATATTCAGTAAACTTTGAGATATTATTTCCTGTTCACTGTTTATTTATATTTTGTTCTAAATCAATCAAACATATCTATTAGTTCTTCAAATACGCTTCCGCATCAAACTTAAACTTGAACTAATAGATCTGATAATCTTGTTTAAAACAAAACGGGAACCAACAGAAACTCTAATACATATTGTTTACTTACAATTTTCACAAAGTGTTTAAGAGAAGATCATTATCAAATCACTGAGGGTTTGGATCAACAATCTCCCCCTATTTGATTATGACATAGCAACAGAGAAAATTGCTATTTAATGAAAACATAAGGATAAAAAGAACTCATAAAATATTTGTCCCTTTTACTGGTTTCTGGGATCTTTTCAGTACTGATGGAGTAAAGTACATTCGCTGAAATTTTTCTTTAAACTTCGTAAAGATTACATATGGAAGTGGAAAAATTACAAGTACAGCAAATAAAATTACAAATACCTGTTTCATTCCGTATAGGAGGATCTGAGTCTGAGGCTTTATTTTCCTTTGCAGAGGCTCTTCTTTGTTGAGGAGGAAGAAGAGTGGAAGGAGGAATATCCACAGCAGAAGAAACCAAGTCGATCTGAGAATTTAAAATTTTCTCGACATGGCTCTTGAACTTTGAGCACGATCGCTGAATGGCTAATTTCAATTCCATTCAGAGAAACCAAATTTCTCTAAAGTAGCAGCATAAAAAGTTTGCTTGGTTTTGTCTTCTCTGAATACATCAACTTCAACAATAGGAACGTCTACGAACAGTCTTCCTCTGATATTTACCTTGATGATTTTGGATTGTCGAGATCGATAATTCAACATTTCTTTACACCATTCCAAAGTCGAATCAGATACTTTATTCTTTTCTTCAACGATCCTTTGGGCATCATCCCATAGCTGACGTTGGACATCAATGGGAGTTCTTTTCAACTCGGGGTCTTTCACCGATTTTTGGACAAGCTGGATGTTGAGAGCCTTATCTTTTTCTTCAGTTTCCTTCTTTTCGGCGAGTAATCTTTCACCTCTTAGATGATCCTCGTATTCTTTCCTTGAAATCCTGAACTTTGTTGGAGCAGAGATTTTGTCACGAGGAAGAATGATTCGCTGATCTTCAAGCTGTTTGATCATTGCATCTCTCTTTTCTTGATCCTCTTCACTTAGCTTTTGAGGAGCCAAGGAAGGCCTGTTTTTGTGAGAGAGCAGTTGTTCTTCAGGTTCACCAGTCTCAGTGGTTAAATCCAAGACTGGGATTATTTCTTCAGCTCTTGTGGCTGGGATTATTTCTGGTGTAGTCGAAGGAGCTTCAGCGGGATCCTCAAACAGGGGAGAGGACTAGCTGAAACACAGCGATTGTTTAAGTAAGAAAAGTTGGGAAGAAAGAGAGAGAAAATAATGTGGTTAAGTGTATAGAGGTTTTAAGGATAGAAGGATTGAGATTGAGAAGGGATAGAGGAGGGATGCAGTGTAAGGGAATAGAAGGTAGTGTACCTGACAAACTGGCTTTTGAAACAAGATCATCAGATTTTCTTCTTCAGCGAGGCCTTTGTTTTTGCCTTTGTCAGCTTCAGACGCTGCAGGTTTGTCTTGGTCCGCTCCCCTGAAGGTTCTTTTATCTTGATCCCTTTTTGAGCTGGGGCTTTTGCAACAGGCTGGACGTAGAAGAAATCGTCATCATCATCGTCATCATCATCATCGTTGGGAGATGATGATGGTTCTTCAGCAGAGATGTCCACAGGTTCATCATCTTCAGTTTCTTCTTCAGACTCGACCTCTTCAGCATAAGGTTCGGTCACGTCAGCAGCAGGTTCCTTAAGTTGCTCATCGAGTTGCTCCCCCTCAGATACAGAGGAAGGTTTCTCGGTTTCCTCAGGGTTTTCAACTCCCTGAGGTCGTGAAGTAGAAGTACCAGCAGCATCAGTTTCAATACCCTCCCCCTCAGCATTATGGGGAAGGAGGTCTTCTTTAGTCTTCTCCCCCTCTTCCACATTATGGTTGGGGGAGGTAACAGATTGTTCAGCATTGGCAGTGTGTATTTGGTCCCTGTCTTCTAGGCTAGAGATCCCAACACATTTTTCAATCTTTGCTAATCTGACTTCCAGGCCAGTTATAGCAAGATTGATCTTTTGAAGAGCTTCACGATCGACCTGAGAAAAATTAGAAGTTGGGACGTTCAGGCGATCGAGCACTTTCTGAACAATTTCTTTGACGGCGGAGACGTCAGCCTTGATTGTAGACACTTCACCCTTAAGAGAACCAACCTCTGTCTTCAATGATGTGACTTCATTGGACAGAGAGGTGAAGTTTGTTGAAAGAGAGGTGGTGGCGGTTGAATTGTCAGCGAGGGTGGTAGCAAATTGAGCGATGCTACCATCCACCTTCTCCAGATCAGTTTTGGAGGCTTTTGTATCGACGATCTCGGTCAGCTTTTTGAGTTTCTCTCCAGCGTTTGTAACCGCTGAAGAGTTTGTGGAGAGAATAGTGTTGTAATTTTCCACCTTTGTTTCCAGGGCCTTCAGAGAGGTGTTGATATCCCCCGAGTTAGGACCTAAAACAGTTATTAACGTATGATCAGAGGAAAGCTCAGAAGTTTGGGGTAGAGAGAGAGGAGTGTTTTGGATTGTGTTTATACCTGCAGGCGGGTTGGCGAAGTTGTCAACCCCTTTGTGTCCTGAATAAAATTCCATGTCGCCTTCAAGAGTACCTTGGTACATGGAGGGGCCTGCAAATCCTAAGTTTGCATCCATCATCGTATTTAGAGTATCTGCAGCTGAGTCATGTACGATGAAGGGTGTCCCTGAGAAAGTTGGGAAAATTGGTGCAGAGACCAAAGATTGAGTAGGAGGAATGAGGGATGAGAATGATGGTTGGGTGCGGAGTTCAGTGTTGGATCCGCTGTCAATCACGTCAGTCTATATAGAGGCTGAAGGAGGTGGGTTCATTTCCAAGTTTATAACTTCAGCGTTTAGAGACGCTGAAGCCGGGATGGAAGGTGTGGCTTGATCAGCTGTGGCAGAGCGTACCACTGAACTTTCCATCAGCTATTGAAGATGAGGTGTGGAGTCTTCAGCGTGTAAATGCTGGGGGGGTTGCTCCTTGGTTTTCTTGATTCTTTTGGAACCAAGTTGGGAAGTAGATTGTTTCCTTTTTCGAGAAGGAGTGGAGGGTGCAGCGTGGGTATCAGCGGTGGGGATTTCCACTGAATGAGCTGCAGTAGTAGAAGAAGGAGGATTGAGAATAGATAAGAGAGTAGAAAGACGTACCTCATTTTCCAGCGACTTGAAGTCGAGTACCTTAGGGCCAACCTGAGAGAGTCTCAGATCACCCTTTGTTGGGTACCTTTCGCCAAATCCATGTTGAAAGACGGCGCTGATGAATCTGGGATAAGGTACCCATGCAGATCTTTTAGCCATATCCACTCTGAACACAAGGTCGTCGTAGATGATTGAGGCCCAGTCAACATTTAGACCTTTCAGCAATGCATAGCCCATTGCTTGTTGAGGTTGAGCAGCTTGATCAGAGGAGCCACTATTCGCTATCATGCGGCTTATCAGATGTGCGAAGATGAAGTTCATCTCGCTGGGCATTTTGGACTTCTTGATCATGGTCAGTTTCTTCTCAGGCTTCTTGTCCCTTCCAGTGTCCCATGCGTAACCCATTGCATCGAAGAATGCAATGATGGCTTCCATGTCAGCATGGTTTTTGTGGTTTGGGAGAGGGACAAAGCAGTTTTCTTTGGTAGAGGTAGGAAGGCTCAGTGCTTTCCTAATAATGGCAGGGATGATTTTGGTGGTGCCAAATTTTGTGTCACACAGAATGGAGTCAACGATCTTCGTTGGGTCTTTGGCATGGGGTACCTGAGCTCTTCTGGCAGTATACCAGAACTGAGAAATTAGGAATTGATGAGCAGGGGGTGTAATGGTCAGGGTTGTGGATAAGCAACATGTTTTGAGATAGTTCACAGCATCATCCAGATGTGTGACTTGCTTTCGAGGAGGAAACTCGAAAAGCGCATGAAGGTTATTCGATTTTGAAAAATCGAGTTCCTCAAGCCTGAACTTGACCTGAGGAGCTTTGACAAGAGTCACTTTCTTTGCAGTCGTGGATTTCTCAGCGGTAGGAGCAGGAGTAGAAGATGCCATTTCTGTTTAACATATCAACCATGAACATAGATAAAGAATAGTCTTAATGTGAAAGATTTTCCAATAAGATGTTTTCTGATTTTTGTTCATTTCATTCAGACAGAAATGTCTTAATGAAGATTAGGGTTTTCTTGTTTGTAAAAGAAAAACAAACCCAGTAAAAGTCTTGTTTTCCATTTTCCTTTAGATAAGGATTCTGGGAAACCAAATGAAGAACAAGTTTAAGATTTTGAGTTTTAAACTTGAAGAACAACCATGAAAAGGTTGTGTTCATAAAACCATGAAAGAAATGATTTCATTTTAGAAAAGGTTTCTCCAAACAATAAGAAGATCGGAAACAAGTTATGTAGGTAAATAATAAGAATATTAACCTGGTAATCGAAGAAGAAGATGAACAGATTTCTGGAAATAAGCAACAGTAAATATTTTCTTGCTTGGAGAAGAAGTTCGCGTAAAGAAAAAAATATAAACCCGAAATAGTTTATATAGAGAGATTTTAGAGAGAGAAAAACTCGAGCGGGAAAGTTTTTCATCATGACACGGACACGTGTTTGCGTTTGATTGGAAGGTAAACGAAACGTGCAAACGTGTGTCAGAAAAAGAACGTGCCAGGATTTATCCGTTGTGATGATGTCACAAACATCCTTTCATATTTTAGGATGTATCTGAGGTTTTGAAAGCTCAGGGACTATTTTTGAAAAACATGAAGCACTGAATAGAAATATCAGTGGTAGTTTAGGAAATTTCAAAGTATCGCTGTTAAGGAAGAGATATTCAGCGATGCAGTTTGTTTTGAAATCTTACATTCACATGCGAACGTCAGCGAGCAAGAGAGAAAACATACCTTGATATGAGTGAATCAATTATGTTCAGAGAGAGAATGATAGAATGGGTTATATAATTGTTTTATCCTATCGCTGATAAAATGTGAACCACTGAAGATTTTACTCTTCAAAGTTCAGCATTCCAAGCTCGCTGATGAGAACGTTGAATCTTGTCTCATCAAGAGGTTTGGTGAACAGATCAACTAACTGATAGTCAGTTGGGATAAAATGAAGTTCTATATCACCATTCATCACATGATCTCTGATAAAATGATACCTGATTTCGATATGTTTGGTCATTGAGTGTAGCACTGGATTGTTGGCTATAGCGATGGCACTTGTGCTGTCGCAATAGATTGGAATTTTCGAGAGCTGAAGGTCATAGTCTAGTAGTTGATTTCTCATCCACAAGACCTGAGAACAACAGCTTCCAGCGGCTACATACTCAGCTTCAGCAGTTAAGGTGGACACTGAATTTTTCTTTTTACTTGTCCAACTCACCAGCTTTCCACCCAGGAGCTGACAGCCTCCTGTGGTGCTTTTCCTATCCAACTTGTAACCTACAAAATCACTGTCTGAATAGGCGATTAGATCAAACCCTGAGTCATTGGGATACCAAAGACCTAGGTTCATAGTACCCTTAAGGTAACGAAAGATTCGCTTTACTGCGATCATATGAGATTCCGTAGGTTCAGCTTGATATCGTGCACACAAACAGGTTACGTACATGATATCGGGTCGGCTAGCTGTAAGATACAAGAGAGAGCCGATCATCCTACGGTACAGCGTGACATTAACAGGTATTCCATTTGAATCCTTGTTTAGTGTCAGCGGTGGTGCCATAGGGGTTTTCATAGCTGAACTCTGAGTTAAATCGAATTTCTTTAGCATATCTTTTACATACTTTCCCTGATTAATGAATGTTCCTTTTTCATTTTGTTTTATCTGAAGACCAAGGAAATATGTTAGCTCACCCATCATATTCATTTTATATTCTTCTTTCATTCTATCAGCGAAACGAGTACAAAGGTCAGGGTTAGTAGAACCAAATATAATGTCATCAACATATATCTGAACAAGAATGATATGACCTTTCACTATTCTGAAAAATAGAGTTTTGTCTATTTTACCTCGCTCAAAATTTTCAATTAGGAGATAAGAGGATAGAGTGTCATACCATGCACGTGGAGCTTGCTTTAAGCCATAAAGTGCCTTATCCATTTTATAAACATAACCTAGACGCTTAGGATCTGAGAATCCTGGAGGTTGTTCCACATAGACTTCTTCATTCAGCTTTCCATTGAGAAATGCTGACTTAATATCCATTTGATATACTCTGAAGTCTTTGTGTACAGCGTATGCTAAGAATAGACGAATAGATTCTAGTCTTGCTACTGGAGCAAATGTTTCATCGTAGTCTATACCTTCCTATTGTCTGTATCCCTGAGCAACAAGTCGAGCCTTGTTGCGGGTTACAGTTCCATGTTCGTCCAACTTGTTTCGATAGACCCATTTAGTGCCTATCACTGTTTTGTCAGTTAGTCTTCAAACAAGTTTTCAAACTTTGTTTCTTTCGAATTTAGTCAGCTCTTCTTGCATGGCGCTGACCCAGTTTGGATCTTTGAGGGCATCATCTATTTTATTTGGTTCAATCAGAGAAATAAAGTTAACAAATAAACAAATATTACCTGCACTTCGTCGAGTATGAACACCAGCGTTTGGATCACCAAGGATTTGATCAATTGGGTGATTTACAGTCCATCGCTGAGTCGGAGCATAAGTCGCTGACTCAAATTGAACTGGAGGAGCTGAAGACGAGGCTTCGGCAACTTCCGGAAAATCAGCCAAGAGAGGAGTAGGTGCAGATGTCATCTCATTCACTGATTGCTGAGAAGTAGATGGAATGTGTGAGACATTTGGTTCAGAAGCAGGTATAGTGTTTAAAGGAACAGCTGAGACCCATGATGTTTCAGCTTCACTATTCTGCATGTTTGGGATGATAGTAGGATTATCATCTTCAACGGTATGAGTATGAGGAGTGGGAATATCTTCTGAATCACAAAGATGAGAAAACATCCATTGATTCAGTTCTTCAGTATCAGCAGAAGGTCGAGAATTCACTGAACGGGATTCGTCAAAAGTGACGTGAATAGTTTCTTCAACAGTTTAACTTCTTCGATTGAAGACTCTGAAGGCTTTGGAGACTGAGGAGTATCCAAGAAAGATTCCATCATTAGCCTTAGGATCAAACTTTCCAAGGGCATCTAATTGAAGGCTTTCTCCCATGAAAAAGTTCATAGGCTGTTTTATTAAATCTTTTGACTATCAGCGACCTGTTTTGCGTAAAACAAGCAGTGTTGACAGCTTCTGCCCAAAACTGAGTAGGTAAATGAGAATCGCTGAGCATTGAACGTGCAACTTCAATAATAGTTCTATTTCTTCTTTCAGCGACTCCGTTTTGTTGCGGTGTTCTCACTGAAGAAAAGTTGTGAGAAATACCCTTACTCTCAAGGAAGGAATCAAGAGAACTGTTTTTGAATTCAGTCCCATGATCACTCCTTATTGAGCGAACGGTCAAGTTGTTCAGGATTTCCATCATCCGAACAAAGGTGATGAGTTCTTCAGGGGTGTCACTCTTAGAACGGAGAAACATAACCCATGTATATCTAGAGAATTCATCAACTATGACCAGCGTATATTTCTTTCCAGCGATGGATTGTTTGTTAACAGGGCCAAACAAATCCATATGGAGAAGTTGTAGAGGAGATGACACTGAGGAAACTTGCTTTGACTTAAAGCTTGCTTTGGTCTGCTTGCCTTTCTCACACGCTGAACATGAGGGTTCTTTGGCGTATGAGTGTTGAGGTAGACTAGTGACTAACTCTTTTGAAGAAAGAGTGTTCAGTGTCTAGAAGTTGAGATGAGAGAGCCACTTATGCCATATCCAGTTGACATCAGATGAGGCTTTTGAGAAGAAACAGGAGTTCTCATTGGTTGTTGAGTCCATGTTTATTACATAAACATTTTCCAAACGATACCTGTTGAGAGCTATCTTCTCCTTTTTGTCAGCGACAAAGCAGGATTCCTTAGTAAATAATACTTTGTTATCCTTGTCGCAAAGCTGACTGATGCTTAGAAGACTATGCTTCAGCCCTTCAACATATGCGACTATTCTGAAGGTTGTTGTACCGTTAGAGAGTACACCAAACCCTCGGGTATGTCCTTTTCCATTTCCACCGAAAGTTACAGAGGGACCTTTCTCTTCTTTGTACTCAGTGAGCAGGTTCTTCATACCAGCCATGTGTCTAGAGCATCCGCTATCGAGATACCAGATACCCTTCTTAACCTGCATTACAAAGGAAGATTAGTTTTTCTTGGGTACCCACTTAACCATGTGTACATACTTGTCAGTGGGGGTAGAAGAGGAGGTGGAAGGTTCAGCAGTCTTCGCAGCATTTGAAGATTCAGCTTTGTCAGTCTTCACTTTGGTTAATTTCTTAACCTTAGTGGTCTTCTTTGCCTTGGGGGCAATGATCTTCACCTTAACTATCTTTTCAGCTTGGGTGGCTGTAGGGCACTTACTTGCAATATGATTGGTAAGTCCACAATGACAACATTTCCTATAACTAAAAGTAGTTCTAGGACCATTTGCATGCTGAGCTTTTGATTTTGAATTAGAAGGACCAGCACCAAGTAAGCTATTGGCTTTTGAAATGGGAGGAACATTTAGTTCTTCGGATTTCTTACCAATAATTTCCACTTTGATTCTAGGAGTAGATCGCTGAATAGATCCAGGAATCTTATTCTTTGAACCAGAGGGATAAGTCACCAGAGCTTTAGAAGCATTCAGCTTTGGTACAGAGGTACCCTTCTGAGGATTTTGGATAAAAGCAATTCCTTTACCTTTGTTTTTAAAGACTGAGGTAGGTTTTGGATAAACAACTTTTTCTTTACCTTTAGAAGTTAAGGTAGAGATTTCCTCAGGGATAGGCGGTTTAGAACAGGAACACTGAGATGAGAAAGTGTCAGGGATAGAGGATACGAACATTCCAAATTTAAGCATGGAACGGTCAGTGGTTGGTTTTAGAGTATCAGCTTTGTAACCAAGACCACGTTTATCACTCAGGGGAATCTGAGACTTAATTATCTCAGGGATCTTTGTTGAGGAAGTATACCATCCATCAACAGTAGCTTTTTCAGCTTTTAATGCAGCGATAGCTTCTTCGCGCTCGATTTTGACTAGCTGATTTAAGTGAACTTGATCTTTAAAATCTTCTTCAATTTTAGAAAGATTTTCTATTTGAAGGTGACAGGTTTTAAGCTGTTCAACGAGATCAAGGTTTTGATTTTCAACCACAGTTTTGCCATTCATGACTTTATATAAACTTCTAGTCAGGAGATCGAACTTTCGAAGACTATCAGCTTCATCAATATTTAAAATATTTGTAAAGAAGGAAGGTGATACCTTAGTAGCAGAGGTTGAAGTAGAGGGAATGTCAGAATTTTCTCCCTCATCTTCAAGTTTGGCCATGAGACATATATTGGCTTCATCATCATCTTTAGAGTCAGATGATTCTTCTTCGTCAGAGGCAGCCCAATCATAGTCAGCCATAAGGCCTTTGCCTTTCTTCTTAAAGGTTTTCAGCTTTGAATACCTTTCTTTCAGCTTTTTGTATTTTTCATCTCTAGTCCTGTGAGTAAAGTTTTTCTTGGGAAAAGCTGAGGGTCTAGAGACTTTCTTTGACCTGTACTCGCTAGCAAAATGTCCTATCTTTTCACAGTTATAGCAAGTAGCAGTAGCCTTATCAACAGGGGTTGATGATCTTGGCTTGTCAGTAATAGCAAGAGGTTTATTCTTCTTGAAATTACTCTTTCTAGCAAATCTCCTGAACTTATTAGCCAGGAATGCCAGAGTTTCATCATTATCTGAAACGTCAGAGTCTGATGATCTTTCAGAGTTAGTTTCCAACTCAGTGACAGTGATAGTCGATCGCTGAGTGGAAGGTGACTCTGAGATTAAAGCAACAGGGGGTGCTTTCGGAATCTTTTACAAGATTCTTCTAAAGATGACTCGATTGCTCATGATTCAGCATCGTGCCATATAAGGTCGAAAGGGTCATTGATTTTAGATCCTTTGATAGCTTGAGACACATAGAATAATTGTCCCAGCTTTCAGGTAAACATTCTAAGAACTTTGTCAGTACTTCAAAGTTATAATATTCCTTACCAACAGTTTTTAGATCTATTATTAAGCAGTTAAAACGTTTGTTAGATCTGAAGTTTTGTCAATAAACCAAGCGTTGAAGATCTGATAAGAAGACTCAGATGTTCTGAGTAGAGGAGTCAGAGATCTGAGAAGAGAAGTCAGAGTTCTGAGAGAAAGAGTCAGAAGCTCTGAGAAGCGTTATCAGAAGAATGTTCAGAAGTTCTGAACTACCTGTTCAGAACTTATGACTACATACTTTACTTAGTATTTAGTACACTAATTAGGACACGTGTTATGTTCTTATTAGTCTTTCTTATTTGTACTGTAGCTTTAGCTTTTCTCTACAGTATATATAGTGTTAGCAACAGTTTGCTAACTAATCTTTAATATAATCTTTGGTGAATCCATTTAGAGAAATTCATTGTAATATCTTGTAATTCACAGATTGTTAATAAATCATATGACCAGTTGCTGTGAATACGATCTTAATTGTTCAAATTCTAAGTATCAGAGTCAGAATTCTGATTAGTTGAGTCAGAATTCTGAGTAACTTGTTCAAAATACTGAGTAGTAGAGTCAGAACTTCTGAGTAACAGAGTCAGAATTCTGATAAAACTATCCAGAGAAAATACCTTAAAAAAATGTTTGGATTTTGTGATTTTTGAACATTCTGAACTTCAAATCACCATAACTTGCTCAAAAATCAGAATTTTTCAACCAAAATTTGCAGGTTTGCTCAAAATGTGATTCTGAACATATTCTCTGGGAATGTTTTCTACCAAAAACACCCACAACTATGAGTTCGATTACACCACAGTAAGCTGAACTTTTTTTTAAAAAAAATGCTTCAAAATCAACAAATTGATCTGTATGAATCAGAAATCCATAGTCACATTCAGACCGAGTTTTGGACTGAATTATCCAAAAGTCAAAATTCTCAATTTAAGCACAACATCTGTTTTCAATCATGTGTCAATATATGATCATTCAGCTTTACACATGAATAACCTGCAAAACAGATCAAGTTGACTTTGGTACCCATATGAACTTGGGTCCAGGTCTGTTAGGTGCAGTGGCATATGCAGATTGTTAGAGCATTATTGTATTCAAGATTTACTGTAAAGTCAATGTACTGTATGAGTCTATACAGTATTGTGAATGCCTCTATACCTTGTATGTCATGGGTATAAATAGGCTTGTCTAGTTCATTTGTATGTAACACTTAGAAAGCTTTTGTAATCTTTTAGAAACCTTTTGTAATCCTTTGAGATCAATACATGGATGACATATTTGCTCTCTAGATTCTCTCTCACTACATTCATATCTTATTGCTAGAGAACTGGGATTTCACAATTGGTATCAGAGCAAAACAGAAGAATCAAGCAGATTAAAGAGCAAATTGAAGAATTTTTACACTGTTCATCAAGAATTCGGACCAAGAGAAGTTTACTGTTCATCTGAAGTCTTAACATTCAGACATGAAGATTTTCTAGATTTTGAGTTTTTGAATCATTTCTTTGCATCGTTCAACTCGGATTTGGATTCTGAACACATTTAATTCTTGCATAAACATCAAAATCTGCACAGAATTGACAGATCTTATCGATTCTTGAATATTTTTTCAAAAAACTTCAAGTTCACTGTTTGGATCTTAATTCGATTAAATTGATCGAATTGTGAATTGTGATCAACAGGAAATGTGTGCAGATTTCAATTACGAACAATTTGATATAAGATTCATCACAATTGATCAAGAATTGAAGAAGTTATGGCAGATTAAGTGATTTTGAAGTTCGAAGTACAGAATTCGGATCATTCTTGGTGAATTCGGATCATTCAAAGAGAATTCGGAACATTCATAGAGAATTCGAACCCTATTACATTCGAATTGAGTGAATTCGAACCTTATTACATTCGAATTGAGTGAATTCGAACCTAAGTAAATTCGAATTGAGTGAATTCGAATCCAGTTACATTCGAATTGAGTGAATTCGCACTCAACATAATCCGAATTGAGTGAATTCGAACGCTGTTAAGTTCGAATTGGAGGATTTCGAAATCTATCAAGTCCGAATTGATTATCCGAATTGAGCATCCGAATTGAGCATTCGAATTGATCATCCGAATTGATCAGACGAATTGAGCATCCGAATTGAGCATCCGAATTCTTAGGAATGTTGATTAAATTCTCATAAGTGTAATTTTTCTTACACTAACTGCTTTATCTTCTGAACGATCGTTTATCTAGCCAATTATCAGAAGATGTCGAGAGATATGCTGAGCATGGGTTCTAAGAATAAGCCTCCGGTATTGATAGCTGAAGAATATTCTCAATGGAAAAGGAGAATGATTCAATTTTTGAATCATCAGAACAGAGATCTTATGCTGTCCATTCAGAACGGTCCTTACAAAGCCTACATAGAGGTTGGTGGCATTGCTGCAACAGAAACAAGTCAAGAGATTCTTCCAAGAAGAATAGAAAAGGAATACAAATATTACAGTGATGCTGATAAAGCTAGAGTTGAAATTGATGAGCAAGCATTGACATACTTGACTATGGCCATTCCAAACAATATCTATAATCGCGTAGACAGCCGAAATTCAGCAAAGGATATTTGGGATGAGCTAGAAAGGCAGTTTGAGGGTTCATCAAAATCAATGAAGACCAAAAAGAATCAGAGCATCAATGCGTATGAAGGGTTTAAAGCTAGAGATGGAGAATCGTTGAAAGATACCTATGATCGTTACAACATCATTCTGAATGATTTAAGAAGGAATGGAGTTGACAAGTCTGAATCAGAGATTAATTACAAGTTTGTCAAGAATTTACTGCCGGAATGGGATTCATACTCTATTCAGCTTCAAATGTCAAGGGATATGGATGATGAAAAGTTGACCGATATTTTCAGCATTCTGGGTCAACATGAAGAAAAAGTAAAAATGGTCAAAGAGAAGGAGAAAAAGGTTGAAGAATCTTTAGCCCTTCTAAGTGAACACAAGAAAAGTGGAGCGATGAAAACAAAGGCTTTGATCTCTGGGTTAAGCAAAAAGAAGATAAGTTCTGATGATGATGATGAAAGCAGCAGTTCTGGAGATGAAATGAGTGAGATAGCTGAAAAATTAGCCTTGTTACCTACAAGATTTCAAAACAGATATGGAAAGAAGAAGTTTCATTCAAAAAGCAAACCTGATTACAACAAAGTGAACAGATACAAAAGGTTTGAGAAAAGGTATGAGAACAAGGATCAAAAGGAAGAAGAAAAAGAGGAGAAAGTTGAGAAAAAGGAGAGGGAAGAAAAGAAGGATATGGATGACCGAAACTGCTATAACTGCGGTAAGCCGGGTCATTTTGCCAGAGATTGTCAGTTGAAGAAAGTTAAAGATTCTGAATACTATCAGCGTAAAGCACATCTCGCAAAAGCCAAAGAAACCGGAAAGCCAGTAAATGCTGAAGAAGAAATATGGCTGATGGATTCTTCAGATGATGAAGAAGCTCACTTCACTCAAGTGAAGCACAGTTTAATGGCTAAACTTGATGAGGAAGATCTGGAATCTGAGGTACAATCTCTATATCCTTCTCTTTATGATAACACTTCTCTTTATTCTGATAATTCTGAAAATGAATCTGAAACTGAAACTGATAAATATGAAGAAATGCAAGTTGTGATATTTGAGCTTAACGAGAAATTTAAAAAGGCACAAAAGAAAATTGAAAAAGTGCAAAAGCAATATGAAGATGAGAAAATATCATGATGAAGCACTTCTTTATAAGTGTTTAGCTGAAGATAGAGAAAAGGAGAAAGAAATTATTAGATCAAATGTTAAAATACTTGAATCTGAAATTTCTGAGTTAAAAAAGAAAATAACTGATTTAAATGATGAAAACATAGATTTTCAGTTCAAAATCAAGGTTCTTTCTGATGAAAGAAAAGAAGCAATTGAAAAGATTAAGCAGCTTGAAGATTTAAATTACAAAAGAGGCCAATCTGAGCAAACGCTGAATTTGTTGACTAGCAACCCAAAAGATAAACGATTTTATAATCCAAAAATGGGTCTAGGATTATCTGATGACAAGAGTTTCAAAACAATAAAACCTATTGAGAAAAAGGAAGTTTTGAAGCAAACTCTGATAAAGGAGATTCCTCCAATTGCAAAAGTTTTTGTTAAACCAGCAAATGTAAAGTTGCAACAAGTCATTATAACAGAAACACCTGTTAATTCACCTGTATCAGTTAAATCAAATAATGAAGTGTTGCAACAAGTCATAATAACAAAAACACCTCCAAAGACACAAGAAAAAGCAAAGGCAAGTAATGGAATTTTGCAACAAGTTATTGTATCAGAAACATCTCCTAAATCAGAAACTCCTATCAAAGATAATGCTTCAAATTCTTCAACTCCAATTTCAAAGAAAGATGAAGCTAAAACAGAAAAAGGTTCAAAAGAAAAGCCTAGATACAATATAACAAATTTTAAATATGATGAATTAAACTCCAGTTACAAAACCAAAATGTTTGAACCAACTGGATTTAGTTCGTTGTTTTCCGATGAATCTATGGCTAAAAGAATTGTTGACAAAATCAATGAACCTATATCTGTTAAAACTAAATCTAACGTTGAAATGGAGTCAAATAATACATCAGATTCTGACAAAAAGGAGTCTGTTCCAGAAACCTCTTCTGAATTTCCTGATTTGGACTCAGCTTTACTTAAAATTGTTGATTTAGAAAATCAAATTTCCAAATGGCAATTATATTTTGAAAAATTAGAGGATGATTATGATAATATTGGACTAGAATTTGATCATACAAAAAGGATCAATCTTGATCTTAAGAGTGAGATTCAAAGACTAGAATCCAAATTATATGAAATATCAAACTCTAAGGCCTCAAAAAGTTGTGAAAAATGTTCAAAACAAGCTGAATCCAAAGATCAAAATAAATCTTCAAGTATGTTTGATCCTTTTGAAAAGCTCAAATTTTTTAAAGAAAAGAAAAATCTTGAATTAAGATGTGTAGAACTTTCGAAACAAATTTCAGATTTTGAAAAAGTTCTATTTCTAGAAAAAGAAAAGCAGAAGAAAGAAAGAACTGAATTTGAAATAGAATTAAAGTTTTGTGAAGTCTACCATAAAAAGTTTTCATCAAAGGTATCTGATTTAAAAACAGAACCAGCTTCAAAAGGAAAAGAGAAACAAAAATCATCTGAAAATAAATCTAATTTGTTTTCAAGTGATCCAGTTTCAAAAGGAAAAGAGAAAGAAAAATCATCCGAAAATAAATCTAATTTGTTTTCAAGTGATCCTTCTACCTCTAAAGGTTCTGACAATGTTTCTTCTTCTTTCTCAGAAATGGATGAAGAAAAGTATGTGGATTTGAAGGAACAAGTTCTGAATAGCAAGAATAGAAGCACCGACTCTGAGAAATGTAGTTCTTTGAATAAAAATTGTATACATTCTTGTAATGTTTGCAATGTTTGTGGCAATAATAATTCCGCAATTTCAGATTTCAAATTATTGTCACAAGCTAAAAGAAGAATTCATTGTGCTCACTGTTGGGACAACTATTTCAAGCTAAACAGAAATGCTCCAACGAATAAGAAGTCTAAAACTTCTTCCTTCTCTTTAAAATCCTCAGCAAACAAATTTGCCAAAATGTTTGGTTTCAGATCAAACAAACATAATAAAAAGATGAAAGAAAAGAAAACAGTTGAAGTAAATATGGATTGGAAATGGATTCCAAAAAATGAAGTTAACAAACCAAATTTACTCAATCGTTTAACTTTTAAAGGCAAAATTCAGGGGGCATCAAATGTCATTAATAAACTGATCCATACTAACAAGAAAGGACCCATGCAGATATGGGTACCTAAAATAAGATAATTGTTTCTTAACAGGACCGTCATGTGTGGGTCATTGATTCGGGAGCATCTAGACACATGACGGGGTACAAGCACTTCTTGCAAGATTTTATTGTACATCCTGGAGGATCAGTGGGATTTGGAAATGACTCAAAAGGTCACGTTCGAGGCTACGGAACGTTGAAAAATGACTCAATGCAAATTGAAAAGATTTTGTATGTTGAAGGTTTAGGGCATAACCTTTTCAGTATAAGTCAGTTCTGCGACAAGAACTGTAAGGTGTTATTTGATAAAGATTTTTGCTACATCTTGGATGCAAATTGGTCAGAAATCTTCAGAGCAAAAAGATGCGGAGACTTATACATGACTGATTTTACAACTCTTGTTGCTTCTAATCAAGTCTGTCTTGTATCAAAAGCTTCACAAGAAGAGTGTTGGTTATGGCATCGAAGGCTCTCGCATCAAAATTTTCGCAGCATCAACAAGCTTCGAATTGATGGATTAGTTTCCGGGCTTCCTGAAATGAAAATTGACAAAGTTTCTGTGTGTCCAGCTTGTGAAATGGGAAAGATGAAACATGTTTCTCACAAGACCAAGACTTTGTCTAATTGTAACAATGCCTTGGAATTAATTCATATGGATCTCTGTGGCCCAATGCGAACTCAGTCAATGGGAGGAAAGAAATATATCTTGGTTATGGTTGATGAGTTTTCGCGATATACTTGGTTGGATTTCTTACGACTCAAGTCTGAAGCACCCGAGCAGATCATTAAATTCATCAAGAAGATTCAAACTCTTCTACAACGCCCTGTTCGAAAAATCCGAAGTGACAACGGAACTGAATTCAAGAATGCAACTCTTCAATATTTTCTTGAATCCGTTGGAATAACTCATAATTTTTCTGCCCCAATTACTCCACAACAAAATGGAGTAGTTGAAAGGAAAAATCGAACTCTTGTAGAAGCTGCTAGGACGATGCTTGCTTACTCGGGTCTTCCACCAAGTCTATGGGCTGAAGCAGTATCCACAGCGTGTTTTACTCAAAACAGAACTATTATAAATAAACGCTTTAACAAAACTGCATATGAATTAATCAACAATCGCAAACCTAACATCAAATTTCTGCGTGTATTTGGATGCAGGTGTTTTGTGATGAAAGATCATGAATATCTTACAAAGCTTCAAGTTAAAGCTGATGAGGGCATCTTTATAGGCTATTCCTTGAACTCGAAAGCATACAGGATTTATAATAATCGAACAAAATCAGTAATCGAGAGTATCAACGTTACGTTCGACGAGACTGTGACGTTGACTTCTGGACAATTTAGTTCAGAACTCGTACAGAAATCTGAAGCTTCTACTAAAAATGGAGTAGAACCTGTGACGAAACAGTTTTCTAATTCAGCTTTGAATTATAATAATACTACTGATTTAGATTTACTATTTCATGATGCATTTATGGATTACTGTGCAGATATGGAACCACCAATCACATCTGTGAATGCATCTCAGAATCAGACGAATGCAAATATCTCCGGTCCAACTGAAGATGTTGATACTAGTACTTCTGTAGAAACTAATGAGATTCCAAGTGAACACGTTCCTGTCTCTGAACCTGAAATTCAACCAGTTGTTCAGGTTTCAGAAAATCATTTATCGGAGACTTCCACATCTGAAGGATTAGAAACAGAAGTCAACATACCGGAAACGACAAATGTATCTTCAGCTGAATCGGCAGAGGAGATTTTTGCAGTATTGGATGAAAATAATCCATCAAACACTCGTATGGATATACCAACTCTTCCAAGTAGTCATAAATGGACAAGAGCACATCCTCCGGCTGATATAATTGGTGATCTGAATGATGGAGTGAAAACCCGATCTGCGACTACAAACGAATGTTTGTACGTAAATTTTCTTAGCACGTTAGAACCCAAGAAAGCATCTGAAGCTTTACAAGATCCAGATTGTATCAACGCCATGCAAGAGGAATTAAATGAGTTCAAACGCAACGAAGTGTGGCACTTGGTGAAACGTCCAAAAGACAAAACCATAGTTGGAACCAAATGGGTCTTTAGAAACAAAAAGGACGAAGCGGGGATTATAGTCAGAAATAAAGCAAGACTGGTTGCTAAAGGTTACAATCAACAAGAAGGAATAGATTATGATGAAACCTATGCACCAGTAGCAAGGATTGAAGCAATAAGGATCTTTCTTGCATACGCAGCACATAAGAACATGAAGGTATTCCAAATGGACGTCAAATCTGCGTTTCTGAATGGAATACTACATGAGGAAGTGTATGTAAGTCAACCTGAAGGCTTTGTTGATCCCAAATATCCCAACCATGTCTACATTCTAGACAAAGCACTCTACGGCTTAAAGCAAGCACCGAGGGCATGGTATGAGACTCTGACTATTCACTTGCTTAAAAATAGATACACCAAAGGTACAATAGATACAACTCTTTTTCTCAAAAGAGAAGGTAAAGATTTAATGTTAGTACAAATATATGTTGACGACATTATATTTGGATCTACAAATCCAGATATGTGTAAAGATTTTGAAAAGGTGATGAAAAGCCGTTTTCAAATGAGTATGATGGGAGAGTTAAAAAAATTTCTTGGTCTCCAAGTGACACAGTCAAATGAAGGCATTTTCATTAATCAATCAAAATATATAAATGATATGCTTAAGAAATTTGAATTAAATTCCTCTTCCACCATGAAAACTCCCATGGCTACCGGTAAGCTTTTGAACGCTGATTCATCTGGTATATCAGTCGATCAAAAGTTATACCGAGGCATGATTGGATCTTTACTGTATCTAACGGCAAGTAGACCGGATATTTTGTTTGCAACATCTTTTTGTGCACGTTTCCAAGCAAACCCGAAGGAATCTCATATTGTGGCTGTAAAGCGAATCCTTAGATATCTCAAAGGCACAAAAAATTTGGGTCTTTGGTATCCTAAGGATTCTGGGTTTGAACTAACTGCTTACACAGATGCAGATCATGCGGGAAATATGATGGACAGGAAAAGCACATCTGGTGCTTGTCAATTCTTGGGAGATAAACTAGTAAGCTGGTCATCAAAGAAGCAAACTTGTGTATCAACATCTAAAGCTGAAGCAGAGTATGTGGCCGCCGCTAGTTGCTGTTCGCAAGTAATTTGGATGAAAACTCAGCTAAAGGATTATGGATATATCTTCAACAAGATCCCCATTTATTGTGATTCCAAAAGCGCAATTGCAATAACTGAAAATCCTGTTCAGCATTCCAAAACGAAACACATAGATGTCAGGTACCATTTTATCAAAGACCATGTTGAGAAGGGAACTATAGAAATGCACTTTGTACCAACAGAACTAGAACTTGCTGATCTTTTCACAAAACCTTTAGATGAAAAGAGGTTAAATTTTTTAATCAGCAAACTAGGAATGTTGAATCCTTAAGACATTGAGGGGGAGTTCGTGTTCTTGCTTACTTAAATCTATGATCATATCCTAACCCACTAGGACCCAAATGCCATTGGGTACCAAAATCTGCTTAATCTGTTTTGCAGGTTCTTCATGTGTTGTACTGAATTGTAGATACATACCACACACATGACTGAAAACAGAAGAGAAGCGGCGTATTTTTTGAAAAATATTTGTACCATTAAGGGGGAGACAAATATCAATGGCTTTTGAACATATCAGTTCAAAACCCGTGCTTCAACGACATTGGCTTTTGAACATATCAGTTCAAAACCCGTGCTTCAACGACTATGGCTTCTGAACAATTCAGTTCAGGACCCGTACTTCAACGACTAAGACTTCTAAACAAATCAGTTTAGAACTCACACTTCTCAGGTGATATCCTTAACTGTTACATCTTTCTGTTTCAAGGAACGTGGCAAAAGGTAACATTGGATTATATTTGTTTCTACTGATTTGAAAACTTGAAACTTTACAAATTTAATTCAATAAGATGAAATTTTCAATTTTCATTCAATGAATTAAATGTGTGCTAAAAGATGATTTTACAAGAAACTTTGTACTATCTGAGTTAGATTTGCTTCAATTTTCACCTCTAAAATAAATCGAAAGGTCAGCAAAACATGAATGAAATTATGTTGAATGCTCAAAGATATGTGAATCTGGACTTATATAGAATATAATGCTCAAAAAGCCTATTTATCAGAATGATGAATGGAAACGAAAATATGGGGGAAGCACTATGATTAAGAACCAAGTGATTGAGATATCATTCATATTTTGTGATGGAAATTCGAACTTATATAGAATATAATTTAGTTTGAAAGTTTGTGCCTGTGGCCTTTCTGGTTTGGGAGAGTAAGTCCTAAGGGGTGCTCGACACCTAGTCCCTAAGATCAACTGGTCTGGGATCGGCTGACCCAAATCCTGCAATAGAACCAGATAGAAAGCCATGTTCTACTGGTACAAATGGGTTTAAGATATATCGATGTGGCCTTTCTGGTTTGGGAAATTAAGTTCTAAGGGGTGCTCGTCACCTAGCACCTAAGGCCAACTGGTCTGGGATCTGCTAACCCAAAATCCTGCTATAGAACCAGATAGAAAGTCATGTTTAACGGTGTATCTTATTCTTACTAAACTTTTTGATCAAAAGATGCCAATGAGCACAAAATCAAAAGATGCCAATGTGCACAAATCAAAAGATGCCAATGAGCACAAAAGAAAAGATGCCAATGAGCACACATCTCTTGAAACTTGGGAAAATACAAAGTCGCGATAAACCCGTAAATTTGTGAAAATTCTGATTTTGGACAAATAGTGTGAGTAGAGCAAAATATTCTTATATGTTTTAGAATTGCATATGCTTGAAGCTAATCATATTTCCCATGCTAGCACACCAAATAGATTTAATAAAGGGGTTGAAACTGAACATTTTTTAACTTGATATACAATGATGACTTGTTCTTGAATCCAAACACATGCATTTGATTTCATTTGATTGAAAAATCTGTTAAATTTCATTAAGTTGAATTTCTTTTGTAATGTTTTCAAATGATCAAATGTTTGTAGTTATAAAATAAAATTCAATGAATGTTATTTTCCTTGTGTAAATTTGTTTTAAAATTTGTGCTACAATTTCAAATACTGTACGTTATTGAAATATATGCATACTTTCAGGGGGAGAAAATAAATTGCTCTAGAATTCTTATTTTGAGGGGGAGCAAGGTTATTCTGTAAGGAGGAGATTGTTAGCAATACTCAAAGACACGACTGAAATTGAAAATGGTTTTCGTTGATTATGATGCTCACCATCATCGAAAAAGGGGGAGAAAAGTTTAATTTCAATTTCATGTCAAAGAGCTTTCAAATCAAAGATATTTCAAGTCAAAGATTCGTGAACAAAGACTGAAGATTGGGGAGAAGGATCATGTGAAGTCCAAATGTTGCTGAATTTGGTTATCTTAGTTCTGAGTGGTTATCGGAATGCGCTTACACCTAAAAGTTCAACAATGTGGATGGTTTCACATCTTTCTGATCCAAACTCTAATCGTTTCTGATTTATCTTGTTCCGAATTGATGGTTCTATATAAAGATATGAAATCCATGTTCAAGACTTGAAGACAATCTGTTGAAGATTGTATTGAAGAAGGTTGATTTTTCAAAGAAAAAGACAATGACTTTTCATGTTTGTCTGAAGATTCTTCAAAGCTGAGTTCTTAAAGAGTGTCAAAGCATATAGTTCGCCGTGAACTAGTAGAGATAAAGCTATTTGAAGATGGTTTGATAGAGTGTCTGTTTGAGAAGATTGACTTTACAAAGAGCTGAAGACTGCTGTTATTTTTTTAAATCTTGAATCCAAAGGGGGAGATTGTTAGAGCATTATTGTATTCAAGATTTACTGTAAAGTCAATGTACTGTATGAGTCTATACAGTATTGTGAATGCCTCTATACCTTGTATGTCATGGGTATAAATAGGCTTGTCTAGTTCATTTGTATGTAACACTTAGAAAGCTTTTGTAATCTTTTAGAAACCTTTTGTAATCCTTTGAGATCAATACATGGATGACATATTTGCTCTCTAGATTCTCTCTCACTACATTCATATCTTATTGCTAGAGAACTGGGATTTCACACAGATATTCTATAAGAACCATACCAATGCTGAATAAAATTCTTGTTCACAAAATCATTAGTCCTACAATGTGAACAACAAAGTTTCTTTTGTGCAACTCTGACTAATTGATTTACAGAATAAATCACATCAGGTTTAACAAAAGATTTTCTTTGAAATGTATTGTTCTTCTTGACATTTGAACTAGGAACCTTTGATTTTGGCACTTCTTTCTTGGAAGTTGTTCCTTTAACTCTCCATTCCATTTTTATCTTTTTAAAAGAACAATTATAAGATTTATCAATAGCAGAATCATAAAACAGATTAGAAGAACGAATCTGATCTTTTGAACTATGATTTGATTTGTCAACAACTTTCGTTTCAAATTCCCTAAACTTTTTAACATACACATCAAACCTTGACTGCAAATCAGATTTGGACTTCCTCTCTATCATGATTTTAGTTGATAAATCAGATAATTTCTTAATAAGCCTCCTTATCTCCAAATGAAAAACTTTCTTTTCCTTCTCAAACTCATCTTTTAAGAATTTTTCTTTAAAGCCATTTACCTTCTTCTTTTCAGTCTCTTTCCTTCCATCTTCTAACTCTTTCTCCAACTCATTTATTTTTACAGAAAACTCATTTAACATTCCTGTTTTCTTTTTCTCAAAACCATTCTTTTCTTTTTGAAAAACATTTTTCTTGCATTCAAACTCTTTTCTTTCTTTTGCAAGAATTTTCTCCAAATCAGAAATTTTCAAAGATAATTCAACAGACTTTGTTTCAAAACCTTTCCTCTCAGTTTTGAAGTCTCTTCTCTCTTTCTCAAATTTCACTCTTTCAAGTATAAGAACTTGTTCAAAATCATAGATCTGTTTTAAGAGTTGACAATTTTTCATTTCACATGATTTGATTCTATTTTCAGACTCTGTCAACATCTTTCTTCTAAAATTGCCTTTCTCTTTCAAATCAACATTCTCTTTTTCTAACAACTTTATGTTTTCTTGAACCTTTTCAAAATCCTTTAGAAAATCAGATTTCTCTTTTTGCAAAATCTTTATAACTTTTGTATTTTCATCTTGTTTTGCTTGAAGATTAGCAATCTTGCTTAAATGAGCAATCTCAGTTTTTGTTTTAGAAATTGTTTCTTTTGCTTTTACAGGACTTAATTTTTTTAAATTGTCTGAACTGGTTATAGAACTTGCACGTCTCACAAAAACTTCAACAATCTCAGGCATGATGAAATGAAAAATTCAAATATCAACTATGAATTTTGATCAAAACTGAGAATCAACACAGATCTAGAATATGCAAGAACTAATCAAATCTGTCACATGCATTTTATCAAACAGTTAAGAGTACATGAATTAATGAAATCTTCTTTTCAACAAAAAATTTGAATAATAATCAACATGCAACAGATATAATCACTTTGATCAAGAAACCAATCAAGAATTTCGAAAACATACCTGTGATCTCTGTTTAATTTCGAGAATTAATCAGCATAGAGAGAAAATCTTTGGATGACTTGATTGTAAGATATCGATTCAACAGAAAGACAAATTCAAATTTCTTGAATCAATGATAGAAACAAATTCAAGAATTGTTAGGAATTCAAGAATTGTTAGCAGCAGCGGAATCAATTGTCGAATTGATCAAGAAACTTCAAGAACGCGATCAAACACACTCTTGGACGAATTTGTTTGTTGATTGGCTCTGATACCAATTGTAAGTCCAGGATACACTCTTACAATCAAATATGAACAATTAAGATCGTATTCACAGCAACTGGTCATATGATTTATTAACAATCTGTGAATTACAAGATATTACAATGAATTTCTCTAAATGGATTCACCAAAGATTATATTAAAGATTAGTTAGCAAACTATTGCTAACACTATATATACCGTAAAGAAAAGCTAAAGCTACAGTACATATGAGAAACAGACTAATAGAACAATTACACGTGTCCTAATTAGTAACTGAATATAACAGAGAATATCCCAAGATATGAATTCTGAACATACTTCTGAATAAGCACTTCAGAACATTTGTCTTCATAGTCAGAAGTTCCGAGTCTCCTACTCAGAACTCTGAACCTTCTAGTCAGAATCCAACACTTAGAATCTTTTTGAGATTTCTCACTCAGAACTTCTGAGTCTTCTACTCAGAACTTCTGAGTCTTCTGTGTCTTCTTTAGTCTTCTTACTCAGAACTCAACACTTGTGTTTTTGACAAAACTCTAGACCTAACAACGTTGGTGTACTTCAGAGAGAGTTTCATTCTTACCACAAATGAAGCTTTCATACTGTCTTACCAGGTTGATCTTTCGAGAGTCCTAGACTTCAGAAGTACCTTCATACTAAACACAGATTGTGTCCCACATAGCTTTTGAGGTTTTCAGGTTCATGACTGAATGGTAGACTTCGCCGGGAAGAGCCATGGAGAGTATGGATCTATCTTTGGTGTCGATAGCCACTTTCTTCTTACCTTCATCAGTCTACATATGAATTTCTTTGGGAACCAGCCTTTCTGGAATAGCAGGTATATTCTCAGCGACTGGAACTGCAGCATCAATTCTTATAGGAATATATGGGCCGTTTTCAAGATAGTAAGGCATAGTAGGGTCTACACCTTCTAAGAAGAGAGTCATCCTATTTTTCCATAGATTAAAATTATCTCTGGAGAATCTAGGGGGTTTTGCAAGAGAACCGTTGTCAATATAGTTGGTGTTTGTTGTTGGTCCCGATGGCCTATACAAGTTTGTAGAAGGGGGGGGGGGTTGAATACAAACACACAGATTTTACTTTTCTAAATTGTTTATTGATAAATCATTAACAACTTACAGCTTGTTACGGAGACAAGATTAAGGATAAACCTAAATCTAAACAAGTTGGAACACTAAGGTCTCTTGCACTAAGAGAGATAAGGAAATTACTAATAATAACCTATCTTGAGATAAGAGATTGAACTTGTCCAGAGTTAGCAAGTTACTTCAAATGAAGTGAGTTCATCTCTTTATATACGACATGCATTTAATGCAATTCAGTATATACTTTACACGTGTCATCAGCTATATGGTTGCATGTCATTGACCTTAGTTGACAACCTTAGTAGCCGTATGGATGAATAGTGTAGTATCAGAGTGGTTGTACGATTTCAGATATTCGGAGGTTCTTTTCTGACAATTCGTACGGAGTCGTGCAAGGGTGGTTAAGACAAAAGTATTTTGTACGGAGGACTTCATGATCAGCTTTCGTTGATTCAGCGATCTATCATTTCATATCAGCGAATGATAGAGTTCAGTGATAGCTGAAGTCTTGTACTTGATACTTCACGTTGAGTGGACAAATCTGAGTCTTCGCTGATCCGCATCAGTTCATTAGGAGACTTGTCGCTGGTTCTTGAGCTTGATCTTCGACTTCAGCGTAGAACCTTTGTTGACGTGAAACTTGTCTTCAGGGATCATAAGTAAACAAC
This sequence comes from Saussurea involucrata, assembly GCA_033807775.1. Lineage (NCBI taxonomy): Eukaryota > Viridiplantae > Streptophyta > Magnoliopsida > Asterales > Asteraceae > Saussurea > Saussurea involucrata. Next base: position 94,467,260 of record CM066314.1, read on the forward strand.
TAACTTATCAGCGATCATCATAATGACTGAACAGACTCAACACATTAATGGTGAACAGTGTTCACTGAATGTTTAATCTAAAGAGCGAGAGTTCCTATCAGCGGTACTGGAAGATCTTAGGGGCTGTTTGGTAGAGAGAAATGAGAGGAGAGAAATGGAAATGGATTTGAATTCTCTTGTTTGGTAGGTAAGGGAAATAAAAACACGGAGAGTTTGTATTTCCCGAGAATTGACTCCCTTTGTATTTGATTTCTCTGATTTAGGAAGAGAAATGGAGAGAATAGGAAAACACGGAGAATTGTTCTCGCGTTCGCTTCTCTCTCTCTCGTTCGCCCTGTCTAGGGTTCCGTCCACCACCGCCGCCCACCACCGTCGTTCGCCCTGTCTAGGTATCCCCGTCTCCTCTCTCACTCTGTCTCGTCTTTCCCTGTCTCCTCTCTCTCTGTCTCGTCTCCTCTCTCTCTCTCTCTCGTTCGCCCTGTCTAGGGTTCTGTCTTTGTGTTTCGCCCATCAGGTTAATCATCTTCTAATTACAGCCTTCTTTTTCTGTCTAATTATGTGACTTATAAACTTCGATTTGGAACATCTTTTCAATCCAGTCGACGATCTGCTGTTTGGATTCCATTTTTCACAAGTAACTATCAGGTAAAATTTGGATTCCGTTTTCTGTTTGGATAAATTAGGATTAGGTTATGGAGGTTTGCATGATTAAACACTTTGTTTGCGTTGATACTAGTGAACAACACACACAATTTTCATAACATTAGATGATTATAATAACAAGGAACAGAAAATTGTTTCAAAAGCCTGGAGAAGAAGATGATGTCGTTCCAGAGACTCAAAAAAGTTCCCCGATTGATCTTGGAGAAGAAGATGATGTTCAAGGTGCTAGTCGATCTGAAGGACCAACAAGTAGTGTAACAAGCAAACGTACCAAACGCAAAAGTATAGATGGAGATGACATTTATCGGGAGTCATGCAAAGAGATGAAGGAGGTATTGGTTAGATTTGGAGAGATCGTGGGGGAAAGCTTGAATAAAGAAAGTTTGGAGGCTCGTGAAAAAAGTTTGGAGGCTCGTGAAATCTTTGAGAAGGTTAGTGACGAGTTGAAAGTTTTGTCGGGTATTACTGGAATCAATCGTTTTAAAGCAACTCAGTTGATTGGTAAGGATGTGCTTCTAGGACGATTATTTCTTGGGTTGACAGAAGAAGAGAAGATTGACATGGTAGAATCGTCTACCAATGGTTAGATTTGGATTAAAAGTTTATGGTTATTTTTTTTGTATGACTACGGTTGAACTGTTGTTTTTGGTTTGATTAAAACTATGTTTGTAGTCCTTTTGGTTTGTTTAAAAACTATGTTTCTAGTTGGTTTGATTAAAAACAATGTTTGTACTCTTTTTGGTTTTATTAAAAACTATATTTGGTAGTCTTTTTGGTATGATTAATGCATTTTAATTACTAATTTATGCATCTTTTTTTTTGTTTGGGTTTAAATAATTGATTTGTAAATATAAAAATATGGGTGTAAATGACAAGGTTGGTACAATTCTCTATTGAAATCTCTGTGCAACCAAACAAGAGAAATGATTATCTGTTGCATTTCTCTGCTGAATTCTCTGTGCTACCAAACAGGATAGTCAATTCCTATTCTCCTGACCAATTCTCTTTCTCTGCAATCATTTCTCTGGAATCATTTCTCTGCAATTCCATTCTCTGTACCAAACACACCCTTAGTACTTATCAGCGATAGTGAAACTCTGATACATATTGTTTACTTACAATTTTCACTAAGTATATAAGAGAGGGTCATTATCAAATCACTGAGGGTTTGGATCAACAATCTCCCCCTATTTGATTATGACATAGCAACAAAGAAAATTGCTATTTAATGAAAACATAAGGATAAAAAGAACTCATAAAATATTTGTCCCTTTTACTGTTTTCTGGGATCTTTTCAGTACTGATGGAGTAAAGTACGTTCGTTGAAATCTTTCTTTAAAATATTGAATCAGGTTACAATGAAGAACAGAAAGATTACAAGTACAAGAGAAATAATTTACAAGTACAGAAGGATAACTGATACAATAGAGAAAAAGGAGATTATATCAGTTTTCAAAGGGTTCTTCCTTAATGAGAAGTTCATCAAGGGTCTTTTTAGTGGGGATCATCCAGTCAGGGACATTTACTCCTTGATTCTTTAACTTCAGAGCAGCTTAAAAAATCAAGGGCTTCATGTGTCTAGCTTTGATGTCGCGTCTGACTTCACACCAGTGTACGAGATCTCTGAGTTGTTCGATGGGAGCGATGTGGAGCTCAGAGACACGTTGAAAGTGAGGATTTCCATCATAGTCTAAGAAGAATATACCATATGGATCACTTACCACTGTGCCAGGGATAAAGGTTTCTCCAGGTGGTAGGGAGGTGTCAAGCATTGAAAGATCAGCATCAGGGCCAAGAACTTCAGCACGAGAGAAACCAATACCTGTTTCATTTCGAATGATTGGACCTGAATTAGAAACTTTCTTCTTCTTAGCAGAGGCTTTCTTCGGTTGAGGAAGAGTAGGAGGAATATCCACAGCAGATGAAAGCAAGTCGATATGTTAGTTTAAGATCATCTCAACATGGCTTTTGAATTTTGAGCGTGATCCCTGAATGGCTAATTTCGTTTCTAACCATTCAGAGAGACCAAACTTTTCTAATGAAGCAGCATAGAAGGTTTGCTTGGTTTTGTCATCTCTGTAGACATCCACTTCAACAACAGGAACATCAACGTACATTTTTCCTCTGATGTTGGCTTTGATTATCTTGGATGGTCTTGATCGATAGGTCAGCATTTGATTAGCACATTCCAAGGTTGTATCAGAGACCTTTGTCTTTTCTCTAACGATTTCTTGAGCATCATCCCAGAGCTGACGTTGAACATCAATGGGAACTCTTTTCAGCTTGGGGTCTTTGATTGATCATTGAGTAAGCTTGATGGCGTATTCTCTGTCTTTCTCTTCAGCTTCCTTTTCTTTCAGCGATGAGGCGTTCAACTCTGAGGTGTTCCTTGTATTTAGCTTTTGAAATTTTGAACTTTGGAGGAACTGAAGGCAGTTGATCACGCCTTAGAATGATTCGCTGATCCTCGAATCGCTTTATTATTTCCTCTCTTCTCTTTTGATCTTGTTTATGAGATTAAACAAATCCGCTCTGATACCACTTGTTGGTCCCGAAGGCCTATACAAGTTTGTAGAAGGGGGGGGGGGGGGTTGAATACAAACACACAGATTTTACATTTCTAAATTGTTTATTGATAAATCATTAACAATTTACAGCTTGTTGCGGAGACAAGATTAAGGATAAACCTAAATCTAAACAAGTTGGAACACTAAGGTTTCTTGCACCAAGAGAGATAAGGAAATTACTAATAATAACCTATCTTGAGATAAGAGATTGAACTTGTCCAGAGTTAGCAAGTTACTTCAAATGAAGTGAGTTCATCTCTTTATATACGACATGCATTTAATGCAATTCAGTATATACTTTACACGTGTCATCAGCTGGTTGGTTGCATGTCATTGACCTTAGTTGACAACCTTAGTAGCCGTATGGATGAATAGTGTAGTATCAGAGTGGTTGTACAATTTCAGATATTCGGAGGTTCTTTTCTAACAATTCGTACGGAGTCGTGCAAGGGTGGTTAAGACAAAAGTATTTTGTACGGAGGACTTCATGATCAGCTTTCGTTGATTCAGCGATCTATCATTTCATATCAGCGAATGATAGAGTTCAGCGACAGCTGAAGTCTTGTACTTGATACTTCACGTTGAGTGGACAAATCTGAGTCTTCGCTGATCCGCATCAGTTAATTAGGAGACTTGTCGCTGGTTCTTGAGCTTGATCTTCGACTTCAGCGTAGAACCTTTGTTGACGTGAAACTTGTCTTCAGGGATCATAAGTAAACAACTAACTTATCAGCGATCATCATAATAACTGAACAGACTCAGCACATTAATGGTGAACAGTGTTCGCTGAATGTTTAATCTAAAGAGCGAGAGTTCCTATCAGCGGTACTGGAAGATCTTAGTACTTATCAGCGATAGTGAAACTCTGATACATATTGTTTACTTACAATTTTCACTAAGTATATAAGAGAGGGTCATTATCAAATCACTGAGGGTTTGGATCAACATTTGTGTTGGTAGCCATTTTAAGAAATAGCTAGGTAGGGAAATCTTAGTATAGATCAAATCTTGTTTATGAGATTAAACAAATCTTCTTTGATACCACTTGTTGGTCCCGAAGGGCTATACAAGTTTGTAGAAGGGGGGGGGGGTTGAATACAAACACACGTTTTTACTTTTCTAAATTTTTTATTGATAAATCAAGACAATTTACAACTTTATGCGGAACAAGATTAAGGATAAACCTAATCTAAACAAGTCTTGAGAAACACTAAGTTTCTTGCACTAGAAAGAGTTAAAGAAATTACGAATAATAACTTAACAATAAGAGAGAAATAAGAAGATGGTCCGAGCACACTTCAAAACTGAAGTAAGGTTCTTCTTATATACTGCATGCATTTAATGTAAGGCAGTATGGCTTTACACGTAGCAGCAGCTGAGTGGTTGCATGTCATTGACCTTTGTAGACAACCTTAGTAGCCACATGGTGCACAGTGTAGAATCAGTGTTGTTGTACGATTACAGACAAAAGGGATGTCCGTTCTGACAGTTCGTATGGAGACGTGCAAGGGAGGTAAGACAATAGTAACATGAAGGGAGACTTCATGATCAGCTTTCGTTGACTCAAATCTTTATCAGCGAATGATAAAGTTCAGCGATTGCTGAAGTCTTCTACTTGATACTTCACGTTGAATGGACAGGTCTTGCTTCGCTGATATCCGCATCAGTTCATGAGTAGACTTGTCGCTGGTTCTTGAGCTTGATCTTCGACTTCAGCGTAGAACTTTGGTTGACGTGAAACTTGTCTTCAGGGATCATAAGTAAATAACTAACTTATCAGCGATCATCTCATAGACTGAACAGGCTCAGAGCTATAAGATGATGAACAATGTTCACTGAATATCTAATCTAAAGAGCGAGAGTTCCTATCAGCGGTACTGTAAAGTCTTAGTACTTATTAGCGATAGTGAAACTCTAATACATATTGTTTACTTACAATTTTCACTAAGTGTTTAAGAGAGGGTCATTATCAAATCACTGAGGGTTTGGATCAACACACCATGAGCGACTTCTGAGCGTAGTATTCTGCCTTCTTCTTATAGAAAGCAGAGTCCCTCTGAGGGCGATTGGGTTTGCTCCTGCAGTCTGCTGCGTAGTGGCCTGGCTTGCCACAATTAAAGCATCCCTGGTTCTAGGGAGCATTTCCAACTCTGTCACCTGACCTCTGTTGGTCACCACCTCTGTCACCTCTGTCATTTAACCTATGTTGGTCATTCGAACCTTCTCTTCCCTGGTTCCTCAATTCATACTTCTCACCCCGATCATCTTTCCCATCACGTTCATACCCAGTCTTCTTCAGGTAACCTCTGTTGCCAAACTCTCTTGTCAATAAAGCTAAAGATTTAGCTATCGAGGCCATGGTTGCCTCTTCTTCATCCACCGGCTCTTCCTCCTCACTATCCACCACCAGTACCTTCTTATTTTTCTCCTTCTTCTGTTCCACAGCTTTTTCCTTCTTAGACTTTTCTTTTGCCTCTGTTGCCTTGCCTACCAATGCAAAGGGTCTGCCAGTTTGATCTTTTGCCTGAGCAATCTGAAAGTCTTGTGCAACCAATGTTCCGTAGAGATCCGACAGAGTCCAGGTGTCCAAGTCCTGATTTGTTTGTAGGGACATGGACAGCTGGAGCCATTCTTCGTTTAGGCTCTTGAGGAACATGACGTTGTTTTCCTCAGAGGTTCTGTGGATCCCGAACTTCCTGCACTTGTTGATCAGCGAGTTGAATCTGTCATATATGGTCTGCAGAGTCTCTGACGGCAGATCTTTGAAAGCATAGTACTCATTGATACATTGAGCCCTTCTATTCTTCTGAGTCTTAGCTCCACCTTCTAATTGTTTCTCTAGTTCTGTCCACAGATCGTGGGCAGATTCACATGCGTCCAGAGACTGGAAGAGGTAATTTGAAATGGCCATTATCATAAGTCTCTTGGCCTTCTGTGCGAACTCATACCTCTCCCAGTCTTGTGGAGACCAATTGTCAACAGACTTAGGTTTGTCATACTCAGGGACTTATGGAGTGTCTCCTATGGCTGGTACTCGTAGTACTGTGACCATAGGAACGAAAGGAGGGTTATGGATGTAATGGAGGAGTTATTTGTCAGTACCCTCATAGAAGTGAATCATTCATATCTTCCATCGGGGGTACTCATCTCTGAGTAGAGTGGGGGGTTTGGTTAAAGAACCAGCAGTAAAGTAGTTGGCAGTGTTCGCCATTTTGAGCAATTTTGAAAAGTATCAGAAAAACAGATTATGAACAGAAAGTTTTCAAATGATGGGACAGACGCTTCGAAAATGAGCTTTGAAAATATTTAACCGAAGAAACAGTGCCTGTCAGTTTACTAAGGTCGAACAAGTCTAGAATAGAAGAAAAACAGGTGCTGTTTTGAAATAAATGAAGAACAGGTCAAAATCAGTCCAAATTTATACCAAAAAGAGTGGAGATCATTGTTAGAGTGGATCCTTTGATATTGAAAATCAAAGTTCGCTCTGATACCAATTGTTGATCCCACATAAACACTCAACAATGATATTTATCTCTATTTCGAACAAATATGTATGCGGAAGCGTTTTAAAAGAACTAAAGAGATGCTCTGTAGAAATCACACACAGAATTAAAATAGACAAAGCTGTAATAAAACAATAGTTTAGCTTAATGATTCACTTCTATTTAATTCTTCATAAAACACCAAGAACACCGAAAGTGTGTGACAGTGTTCTGCTCTAATCTGGTGTGTGTGTGGTTGTGCAAAGTTACTAGAAAAGCTCTACAAAAGCCTTCTATTTATACTACTTTACAGGGGACAAAAGGTAGACAAGAAGTACCAAGGTACAAAGACAACATCGTAGGTCAGAGACCAGGTACAACATTAATGTAGTGCGCCGCAATCTGCAAAGGCTGTAGCCCATCAGAGGTTGACACGGGGAATGTGTAGGGCACGCCTTGTACGCATGATCTTCAGGATCTTCGTACAGCAGAGGCACGTGAAAGGCACGATCGTGTTTGTCTTCGTCTTCAAGAAACTTCATTTTTCAAGTCTTCATTCCACAGAGGCTCTGTCGTGGTTGACAGAGGCTCTGTGGCCTTGTCCTCTGATAGGTCTTCTGTTGGACGATCTTCACTTGGTGTCTTGGCAGAGGCTCTGTCGAAGATTCTCACTTGTCCTATTTTTCAATACTTCTTTAAATATAGAAGTTGGAGCTAACAAGAATCACAATGCAACAAGAATGAGGGTACGGATTTGGCTTTTTCTTTGGTAAATGCGGTGGCTTTTACCAATCTTTTTATATTTTTCTCATTTTGGCACTATTTTTCTGCTTTTTTCTCATTTGAGGTTTTGAAAATGGACACATTGGTCTCTTTGGTGTCTTTGACACTTTTGGATGCACGGAAAGACAAATGCAGAGCTTTGCTCCTTTGTGCATTGTTGTTTTCATAATGTATGCATATTTTTGAATTTTGTTGATTTTTGGTGGGTATGATGCACTTTGCAAAGAAATGTGTTTTAAAATGATATGGGCATGAATATGCGTGAGTTGCCATATCATTTTCCCTCCCTAAAATTTTGAGAGTTCAAAGTCCTCATTGGACAAAAGTTGAGCAAGGTAGAAGAATCAAGAAAGGTGGTAATGGTGTTTGGTGTTGCACAGGATGATTCTAACAAAAATTGGTGAAGCAGAAAGTTAAGAGGCTAGTTCTAGTGATATAAACGATGCAAGTAAGAGAAAATCGTTTTATTGTGGCTATCAAGCAATCAAGTGTTGCAATTATCACTAAGTGTTGAAATTGGTGCATGATGACAGAAATGGAACAAATTATGACAATTTAACACATGAAATTTAAATTGTAGAGAATTTAATGTGCATGAAAATTAAAGGGATGGTTTGAATACTTGTTTTATAATACAAGTAAAATAAACAAAAAACAAAAATAGAAGAACCTTTATTCAAACCTTATAATATAGACACCAAAATAACATTGTCAAAAGAAGACTCATTTTTAAAAGAAATAAATGAAAGATTAGCAAAACTAAATATATCAAATGAATCAAGTTCAAATATTATAGATAAAAATTTAAATGTAAGTGTTATAAATAAGAAAGACGAATCAGAAGATTCTCAAGACGATATATCCGATATATCAGAACAATTTAATAATCAAGATAGTATTAACAAAATACATTCAAAGCTTCTACATCTCATACTCCAAAACCAGAAACTCGTAATTATTATTATAGACCAACCCCTCCATATGTCCATTTTGAAGAAATACATACTCTTGTACAAGCTAAATATGATGGTCAATCATTATATGAATGGAATATTGATGGTCAATCAGAACATCAAATATTAAACTTATTACAAGAAATGAATATGGCTTCTAATTCTTATAAGGCTAAAGGTAATACTGAACTACAAATAATTCAAATGTTAATTTCAGGCTTCAATGGCATTCTCAAAGGCTGGTGGGATTACTATGTTACAAACGAGGATAAAACTCATATTTTAAACAGTAAAAAAACTATAATAAAAACTGAAAATATCAACAAGTAGCTACTCAAATTGATGATATGGTTAATACACTAATATTTGCAATTATGAAAAATTATATTGGAAATCCAAAAGGTTATCAAGACAGGAATTCCGAAATATTATTAAATTTAACTTGTAGAAAATTACAGAATTTTAGATGGTATAAGGATGTATTTTTAACCAAGGTTATGACTAGAACTGGTTGTAAGGAATCTTATTGGAAAGATAGGTTTATAGTTGGATTGCCAAAATTATTTGCAAAGAGTTAGAAATAAACTAAGAAATTATTTTGAGAATATGATACCTTATAAAGAATTAAATTATGGAGAATAAATAAATTACATTAATCAAGAAGGATTAGCTATTTATTCAGATTTAAAATTAAGATCAAAACTTAAGAAGGATAATATTTATAATAAGAATGAATTAGGAAGTTTTTGTCAACAATATGGTTATGTGCCTATTAAGTTACCCCCATCTAGTTCTAAGAAAAAACAAATTAAAATTTGAGATAATCATTATAGAAGAAAAGATTATTCAAAGAATTATCAATATAAAAAGAATACATATAATTCAAATAAGTATAATAAAAAATCACATCATAAAGAAGATAATAAAACAAAAGGATACAGTTATATGTTATAAATGTGGAATACAAGGTCATATTTCTAAAGATTGTTATGCTAAAATTAAAATAAATGAATTAAATATTTCTAATTAATTAAAAAAGCAAATAAGCAAATTAATAATAAGAGATGATTCTAACGATACGAGTATATATGATTATTCTGATAAGGATGTAAATATTATTGAAGAATCTGGGGATAGCAGTAGTGATGATCCTAATTCATGTGAATGTTTAGGAATGTGCAATTGTAATTCTATATGTATGTTGACGGATGATGAAAGTTTTCTATTAGACGTTATTGATAAGATTGAAAATTCAAAAAATTAGGAAGATATATTTAGAAAAACTTAAATCAAGAGATGAAGATATTATTAAAAATCCTATAGGTAGGATTGAACCTTACAATTTTAATAAAATATGTAATAGATTTGCAAGTACCTCTAAGACAGTTACTATTCAAGATTTACAAGGTGAGTTAAAAGAATTAAAAGGAGAAATAAAAATTATAAAAGAAAGACTTTCTAATATAGAATATGCTAACAATAATAATAAAACAACTCAAAATAATAATAATAATAATAATGAAAAGGATGATAAGGTCAATCAAATTAACCGAATAAATTATCAAAGATGGAATGTTAGAATTAAAATTATAATCATTAATGAATTTAATTTAATATTAACTGCTCTTATTGATAGTGAAGCAGATATGAATTGCATTCAATAAGGGTTAGTACCCACTAAGTATTATGAGAAATCCTCGCAGAGATTATCAGCGGCCAATGGATCTAAGCTACAAATAAGTTATAAATTATCTAATGTTCATATTTGTAATGATTGATATTGTTATAAAACCCCTTTAATTCTAATTAAAAATTTAAGTTTTCAAATTATATTAGGAACTCTATTTATTCAACAACTATATCCATTCACAATATCTGAAAAGGGATTATCAACCAAAGTATTAAATAAGGAAATTATTTTCAAATTCGCCACACCTATTGTAACCAAAGGTATAAATATAATAAATAAAAAACAAAAACAATATTTAATTAATGAAATTAATATAACTCTACCATATATTAAGAATTTTAATTCAATAAAACGCAAAACCATTCAAAACCATTATTTGAATGAAAACAAACCTTTATCAAATAAAGATGTTTTAGAAAAATATGATTTTCCAGGATGGCAAGGGTTTTTAAGAAACTTTTATTTTGAAAAGAAGTTTATGAAAAGAAAAGGTCATTTTATTCCGGATTTCTAATCAAAAGGATTTTTTTTATAGGAATAATGGATCAAGGAAAAAAGATCGTTCTTTCTAAAGAAACATTATAAAAAAATAATTCTCCTTCCGGCTCCAAAACTCCAAGTCTTCGACCTTATTCTAGCAATTATCCTGCTCTACCAATCACTCCTAACCGTTTTTCTCCACTTGTTCCTAGTAGTCCTCGGCCATGGCCAACATTATCCAATACAACTCCTGTTTTCCCCGCTTTTGTCAAGACAAGTACTTCTCCAGTCAAGACTCCTTCTCCCCCGTCATATTCTAAAGTAGCCGGATCTTCCCCTTCATATTCTAAAAGAACCGAAACGCTTCCTTTCGAGCCCTTGTTAAGTTCTCAATATGTTGTCAACCCTCACGATTGGATTATAAAATTTTTCGAACCTATCCAAGTCAAAAAGGTAACTTAAAATTTTCATTTCTCCACCTCATGATGATTAGGAGCATCCTGAGCATCAGGTAACTTCAAAGACGAAACCGATGAGTAGCACAATATCAGATAAAATGGTTAAGTAACCAATATGGGTAAACAACTAACACAGAAACACAAAAGTAACTGTTGTCACATCAATTAAAATAATTGTGTAGCCTATGTTCAGAGTTGGCATCGGGGTATCTCTGATAGGACTTCCAGTTATCATTGAAGTACAATTTTAAAAATACTTCTCAAACTATTCCGACAATATCACAAAGATATGCAAGAGGAATCATAAAGACTCGTGAATATGTGAAAGAAATTAAATTATGTATATATGGCTTAAAAATTGATTTAACTTGGGACACAAATTAAAAATCAATAGACACAATGATTAAATATGAAGTTCGAAGACTGGAGATGATGTCTTCCTTTTTCAACATCTAAGACCTCCAAGTGAGGAATAGATAGATTATGTGTTAAATCTCCGTGAATATATGAAACAAGCATCTTTTATGGGATACTTGAGTAGCTAGTTGAGGTGACATAAGTTATCGACACTGGGTCCATGTCTGTTTCAATATTCATATCCAAAGAACAAGAATGAAAAGTCTTGCGGAACAAGGAGATCAATTCAAAACAGTGACTCTCTCTTTCCTTGACGGCGACCAGGGTTTTTCAGCCGGATTTCGCGTTTTCCGGTGAGAATCTTCTCAGGTGGGATTTTTTGATTGCGTTTTATGTGTTTGTTCGATTGTGTTGTTCGTTCTACGGTGTTTGCTAGTATTTTTTTTCGATTGATCTCGGGTTTTCCGTGTCTCTCTCCTGCGACGCTAGGGTTTCATGTGTTTCTTCCTGTCAGATCGATCTTCTTGTTTTCGTGTTCGACATCTACTTCGATCGTGCATCTTATCGCTTCTATTTACTTCAGCATTGCGATATTGCGGCCTTCGTCACTCCTTGGAGTTTCAGCGCCAATATAGCGTAATCATCGTTGTATCTAGGGTTTTCAGTTTGACGATTGTTTTCATGGCTTCTGCGTTGGGTGTTAACTCAACAGTTCTTTTTCCAGGATCTGGTGGTGTGGCGAATGGATTGGACAAGGAGGACTCTGGTGGTCGGAACCCTAAAGTACAGGGGGTCGTTGGGGTCGATGAGGGAAGGGAAAACCCTAACCCTAGTATGCATGGCACTGATTCTATTCTGCATGGAGATGGCGTCAGCCCTAGTTCTACACTGCTAGGGAATCTGCAATGCCCTAATCTGAATAGAAGTGAAATGGACGCAATTCCAAAGGTGCATTCCACTGAGAAAAGGCGTGGATCGGTGTTTGATCGTCTTTCGGGGAAGAATGGAGACTCTCTCCGGTTCGGTATCGCAGTGGGTTGCAAACTACCCACAGTAGGAAGTGCAAGTGTACACTGTCCAGTATGATCGTCACAGCAAGTAATAGTTGGTAAAATACCAGAATCGAATCCACAGGGACTGGACAATCAAGACAATACGGTCCTTATGAGCTCCTTTTACAAGTTTCAATTAGAGAGGAAAATAATACTTTGGTTTGGTTTGGTGAAATAGCTACTTTAAACGATTTACTAAAGGTTAAAAAGGAGGAATGTAGGTTGAATTTTCCCTAGATTTTATACCAAATACTCGGTCCTTTGAAGTGATCCTCGTATTCGTGGTGGATATTTTCGCTAGAAAAGCCCGGTTACAAAATACTCTCACCGTTAGATAAAAATCCCCTACTCTTAGTACTTGTTGTTTTGTCAATGGTAATCTCTAAATGGACCTTTTCAGGTCTCGATGGAATGTGTAGAGATAAATACTCTAAGTGTTTTTAATACACAAATTAGCTTGCCTACTACTCCAGTGGGCAGAGATTAGCTCACTGTGCCGACCTCACTTTCGTAAGTGTCATAAGAATTCATTCGAATCCCCTAGCATCATTCAAGCTTGTGTCACTGCGTTATACTCATTTCTAAGTTAAGAACTAGACTTTAGATCCTTGCAAGTGATCGGCTTGTTCGCATCTTTGGGTAAATATCGAGAATGAATGACCAAAACAACAAATATTCTAAGTATAAAGATTACTCAAGCATTTTTAATAAAATCCAGGTACTTCTCCTTCCTACATCCCAAAGGATGTTTAGCCTAACATTTCCGAAGTAAAGAAAACAAAAGATGAAGATTTGCACATACTAAAACTGATAGTGGATTGAATAGTACTCACAGTGGGGAACGAGAATTCGTCCCTGTCCACTGTGGTTTACGAACTGCAATTAACTAGGAAAGGAAATTACAAAAATTAAAGATAAATTAATGCAGTAATTAAAAGACTAAAACTAATGTGGTAGATGAGAGAAATTAAAGCTATTCAACTATCTAAACTTAACCCAAGATGATTGTAAGATTCTTAGATTGTAATAAATGAACCCAAGTGCTCCTTTATATACTAGGAGAAAGAGTTGGGTATTACACAAAAGAGAGGAGTCTTCCAATGGGTAAAAACTGCTGTGTTGTGGCAGAAATCAGCACCTTGTGCAAACCAATTACCCAATGGACCCTTTTCCAAGTCAATCTCCAAGTACATAAAGGAGTACTTGTTGCAATCTTCAATGTAGATGCCATTTTGTACTTCCTCCTGCCATTTCCCTGCTAATGAACCTTCTTCCTCCAGCAAATTAAGTCCCAACTAATAGTTTCTTTTGTCTTTCTTGATCAGCTCGAATAGTGGGCAGCCGGAGTGGGCATAACAGTGATCACTGCAGGATAAAACGTGAAAAACACCCAAATTCTACCAAATAGTTTATTAAACACTAAAGTTCGCTCCTTTTGCTCATTTTCGAGATTATACCAAGAATGGGGGTTTTGAGAGGCGGAATGGCTAAATTTGACAAAATAAAATAGGAAATACATGGAAATAATAACTCTAGAAATAGAGTTATCAGAACCCTAAAGTACAGGGGGTCGTTGGGGTCGATGTGGGAAGGGAAAACCCTAACCCTAGTATGCATGGCGTTGATTCTATTCTGCATGGGGATGGCGTCAGCCCTAGTTCTACACTGCTAGGGAATCTGCAATGCCCTAATCTGAATAGAAGTGAAATGGACGCAATTCCAAAGGTGCATTCCACTGAGAAAAGGCGTGGATCGGTGTTTGATCGTCTTTCGGGGAAGAATGGAGACTATCTACGGTTCGGTGATGTTTCAATTTTGAAGAGAAAAAAAGCCCTTCGGTCTCTTATGCTGCGATTCTAAAGGAATCTACGACGAACAGGGGTAGTAGCTTGTCTTTCTTCCCATTACAGGAGAAAAATGCAATTCGTATTGATCTACTGATGGCTCTAACGGGGAACGCAACTGATATTTATAAGAACACACTCTACGGTTACTTCCTTGGTCCAAGGTTGTATTTTCCAATGGTTCAAAAGATTGTTAAGTCTCTTTGGGGTAAATTTGGGTTACAAGATTCTCTGATGAATGAAAATGGCTTCTTGTTCTTTAGGTTTCATAATGAAAATGGCTTGCGACAGGTTCTTGAGGGGGGCCCTTGGATGGTACGTGGCGTTCCTTTATTTTTTTTTCAATGGGACCCTCAACAGGGATTACTTAAACCGGAACACAAGACTTGTCCGCTGTGGGTTAAGCTCCATAACGTTCCACTCGTTGCTTTTAATAGAGAGGGGGTTGGTAGAATAGCAAGCGCACTCGGAGTCCTAAAGATGATGGATAAATGTACTGCTATGATGTGTGATAATTCGTGGGGGCGTCCGGGGTTTGCGTAGGTGATTGTGGATGTATGGGCCGTGGGTGAGCTTAAAAGAGAACTACAAGTTGCGGTGCCTAGTATGCATGGGGGAAAGGAGTTGGTTGTTCCTATTCGGGTGGAATACCTTTGGGATCCAACTTAGTGTTCACACTACCAAGTGTTTGGTCACAAGACCTCTACATGTGTTAAAGCTGAAATTGCTAAAAAGAAAGGTAAGGAGCAGTTGGTGAGTGGAAAGGATTCGGATGGGTTCACAATGGTTACTAATAGAAAGAGGACCTCCCCTAAGGAGAGTGAGGGTATAAAGCAAACTTACTGACCCAAATATGTAGGGTCGACTTCGGGGGTGGAAAAGGAGTTGACAGTGCCCACTGTGGGCTCTAAGGATGTGGAAGTAGAAGTTCCTAAAGCTCAAGTTCCTGTCATGTTTGATGCTAGTGTGGAAAAGGGACCTCCGCCTTTGGTGGAGTCGCAAGGTGTTGCAACCAAGGCATGCGTGGAGGATGTGAGTCGGGGTGCAAAAGACATGCCGATACCTCAACCAAAGCTTTGTGGAATTCTCAAGACCCCGGCCCCCTCAAAGGTCGAAGTTCATCCTTCGGTGTTGGTTGCAAAATCTAAGCGTTCGGTCTCCATAACCACCACGAACTCATTTTCCAGCTTAGCGTCGGAGGAGGAGTGGGATGGGGACGATATTGCGGGCTGTAAATCTAATGTAGGTGAATCCGTTCACGTTGGTGAGAACAACCCTTTGGTGTCGGGGGTAAAGGACGCCGCTTCTAAGAACTCATCATGTTGAAGCTCGGTGCATGGAATGTTCGTGGTCTCAATTCGTCAATCAAGCAACGGGAAGTTAGTTATTTTTTGCATGCTAACATGCTTTCGCTTTGTGCTATTTTGGAAACCCATGTCATTAACTCTAATTTAGATCGTTTCATTAATTCTACTATTGGGTCTTGGTCCTGGATCGCGAATAATACTCCTACGTCTAAGAGTGCTCGTATTGTGGTTGCATGGAATCCCATGGTCTTTGATATCACGGTTGTCTCTATTTCTGACCAACTTGTTCATTACAAGATTCATATTAAAGGGTTGCAAGCGTATTTTTTCTTATATGTTGTATATGCTGATAATAATATGGTCATGAGACGGGAGTTATGGAATGATTTAAGGAGATTTGCAATTGTTGCTAGAACTGAACCGTGGTTAATTCTTGGTGATTTTAATACCATTCTCAATCCGATAGAGAGTGATGGTAGTTGTTCTCATCGTGACAGACGAATGGAAGAGTTTGTAGAATGTGTAGAAGATGTGGAAATGTTCGATATGCGGTATACGGGTATATTTTACACATGGGCCCAAAAGCCGATACATGGATAGGGTGATGATAATATGGTCATGAGACGGGAGTTATGGAATGATTTAAGGAGATATGCAATTGTTGCTAGAACTGAACCGTGGTTAATACTTGGTGACTTTAATACCATTCTCAATCCGATAGAAAGTGATGGTAGTTGTTCTCATCGTGACAGACGAATGGAAGAGTTTGTAGAATGTGTAGAAGATGTGGAAATGTTCGATATGCGGTATACGGGTATCTTTTACACTTGGGCCCAAAAGCCGATACATGGATAGGCGAAATTCTCCGAAAACTGGATATGGTGATGATAAATTCTTGCTTTCAGGATGCTTTTGAATGCAACTGCTCAATTTCTACCACGTGAGTTTTCCGATCACTCTCATATGGTTTCCATGTATGAAGGTGTAACGACCCGATTTCCCAAACATGAGTCAAATAACATATATTGCATAACATCGTTACATTCAAAAACAAAAGATACATAATAAGTCACGTACGGTCCCATAGTCTCAAAACTATACAATACAAAACATAGGCATTTCCTAATCTTCGTCAGCTATCAACCGCATCCTATACTTTATCCTTTCCCTTGCTAATAAAAGATCCTCGACCTGGAATACATATTTTTGAAAACAAAACGAGGGTTAGACCAAACGGTCTAGTTAGATAATCCCTGTCAATTTAGTAATCCTTTTGTAAAAACATACATATATCACATATAATTAATTACCAAACAAGACTCGTGCATCGTGTACCACTCATCTTTCACATCCTACACATGGCCAAATTAGTTGGTTGCAAGCCAACTAATCAATTACTCCGTCGTACGACAATTACAGCCAACACCGCCGTACGAATATTACAGCCAATACTCCGCCGGTCCTAAACTCGGCCAATCGTGCTCTCGTGTAGTGTCATGCTCATATAAATAAAATATATATCTCAATATATCATATTTTCATTTATAAAAAGGTCATAAATTTTCAAGCACATATCCATTTCAACATAAACACATAATCACACCATCTATCACATTCCCAATCTACACTGTAGAATCCAGATCCAGGCAACAATTATGTTTGTGAAAAAGCAAATAAGAATAGTTGATATGATTCACAAAGGCTGTCCACTTAGCTATTGATTTAGAGAGAATTAGAGTGTAAAGCAGAAAAGCTAAATGAGACAACTAGCTAATTTTCTAAGCTAATTGCACTTTATATACGCTGGGCCCGTGGTAAAAAGCCCACGGCCCGTTCACAATGGACTAAGTTTAATCTATTACAAATTAACCCTTGAACTTTTAATCAACACACATTTTACCCTACCAATCTCCCCCTTTGATTTGAAGTTCGAGTTCGTGCTGGAGCTCATTCCAGTTGTAGACGTAACGTTTGCGGAGCGCGAAATGAACCTCGAAGAATCTGATGGCGCGGCGGTAGTCGAGACGTTCTTAAACCATATCCAAAGCAGTCTGAGCAGTTCTTTCATTCAGATTGTGCAAATAGGATACTTTTGGATTTTCGGATTCGTGTTTGATGATCTTCCGAAGAGCTTCTTGAACTTTGAGCAGTGTGCCGTCGCAAAATCGATCTACCTGACTGAACCTCATAAACCTCTTTTCTTTCTGAGCGTTGAGGAAGACGATCCCAAATTCTGGTTGCAGCAGCATGGCGTTCTCGGGATACATCGTCATTTCAGGAGCTTTCAAATTCGGTTTGATCAGGTTTACCTTCTTTGCTCGGTTCTCGATACCCATTTGGAAGTCCGTCAGATAAGACATCATGATAGAACGGACAAGGAATCGACGAACCGCTTCTAGCGCCTTTGTTACAGTAAGCGATCGGATGGTTCTGGTGCGAAGGTCTCTCAGAATAACCAGGAGGTCGAACGGATGGAGATGCTTAAAGTCAGCTTCATAAAAAATTCATTCTTTTCCGTCTTCACGTCGAACAGTGAATACGGGAAAGACGATCTTCATAATTCGGTTTGACTGAATCTTTAGCACTTCTGAGATCTTATGCTTAGTTCGAACCTGGTCTCTCGGAAGACACCGCCTCATGGCTTCTACATATCGGAGTTGACGTGCCGGTTCAGGACTGTAGATGCCAAGGCCGAAGGTCGGCTCGATCGGGCGAATTCTGTGTACAAACAGCTTCTTCAGAGATTCCTCCAGATGAGGAATGAGGAACTTGATCTTCTTCCAACGATTTTGTTGCTGAGGAGGGGGAGGAAGATCAGGAGCTGTCGTTTGCTGAGGAGATGTCGGGATTTCTGCATTTGAGCTTTCGGGTTGATCTGTAGTCGTAGTGGGTTGAGTCGAGTGAACGGGAGGAGAACCATAGAAATTATGAAGTAGAAAATGGTCGTAATCAACGTTGTCGTCTTCATCAGTGGGAAACACCAAGTTTACCTTGAAGTTTACGGCTCTTGCAGTTTTTTCGTACCATGCGTCTTCGGTTTCCGGGTTGGTTTCACATGCAGGATCAATCATGGTGAGAGTCGGCATGTCTGATGGTTCTTGTGCGACCAATTCCTGTGTTGTACCGTTGGGCTTTTCAACCGTCGGGTCTTCTTTATCTGAAATATCCATGTTGATGACCATCTGTGCTAATGGCAACTCAGCTTCGGGTGTTTCTGTTGAAGCTGCCGCAGTTGGGGGTTCCTGTTGGACCACAGATGTCCTTTCGGTAGTCACGATCTGGGCGGTCTCGGTTTGGCGTAGACGCTTCTCCCGCTCACGGTGATCAGGATCATCCTGGTCATCGTGCTTGCTTTTCAGACCGGCGACTTGACTCTGACAAGTGTCTTCTAGTGAGCGGACCCTCTCAGACAGCATGGCAAGGGCTTTGTTGTAATCGTTGAGGGTCGAGTCAATGGAGTCAAGGCGGGATGTGATAGATGAAGATGGAGCAGTGACCTGGGATCGAATAACGGAGATCAGGTCTACTTCGGTCGAGGCGGTTGTATCTGATTCCTGGAGCAGTTGGGCCAATAGCATCGTCTTTAATGTATCCACCGAATAGATAGGTTGAGCAAATGTCAGTGGATGTGGTGGTGCGGTTTCGGCTTCAACGAGCTCTGCTCTGCCCTTGATGGCTTTGGCGATCTCGGCGGTGACATGCTGTTCCAGTGCCTCGCGGACAGCCTTGAGGGTGCTGTCCAGGGACCCTTGCGACACAAAGTCGGGGTGAATAACTCCGGGACCACTTAGGTTACCCGTTGAGGCGTCTACCACAGGGGTAGAGCCACCTACGTTCACAGTTGGCGTGATGTTAGCTGTGGTAGGATTTCCCGCCGATCCTTGTGTTTCACCAAGAGGCGAAGACACTACGGTGGTTCCGGTCGAGTCACGAAGAGTCTCGACTTGGTGTTGCTAAGCTTCGAGTATCCTAGCCGAAGAATGTTCAATATCGAAAGGCGCTAGACTCGATGGTGCACGAAATGAAGGCGAGACCGGGGGCTGCTGGTCTCTTATTTCAACACCAACACTCTCCGAATGAGAGGCCGGTGGAAGTTGTGCTTGTTCCCCGTGTAATATTGAAACATCCGTCTGTCGTGAGATGGATGAGTGGATGGGGGGTCGTGCAATTGCTCCGCTGGGTCCACGGAGTCTTCTTCAATACCCCGTCCCAACAGATGAGACGGTGTAGTAGATGTGGCTACCAGGATATCGCTCGTTTGGGGTCGCTCAGGAGCCTCATTATCTTTACGGCTCAATCTTTCCTGGTTCAACTTTGAACGCAGTTCTCTCCGGCTCGCATGTCCTAACTCCTCTACTTGTTCTCCCTCAGATGTCCTAATGGGTTCGGTTCCAGTATGTGGAGGTGAGTCAAGCAGGATTCCAACGGTAAAATCAGGGTTGGGTCCGATACCGAGAGGTATCTGTCTCAGGCGTATGTTTCGGTCGGGATCGGAGTCCGTGGAGTCAGATTCCACGGATTTAACATTGTGAGATGGTGAGGGGGGTTCGGTGATATACGACTCGGTCGAGTGATGTAGTATCGGTCTAGAGGATGGACCGGCTGGGGCTGAGCTGGAACCGGGTTGCGATTCCACTGCACCACCTACTCTCGTTCCCCTTTCTCTCACAACTAACGTTCCCCGCCCGACAGCACCTGCTTGTCGGGCCCTTCCAACTCTCACTCTTGGACCCATACGTCTCTCGGGTCTAAGTCCGTGGGCAGGTCCCGCCGGCGCTGGCTGGACCATGGGATTACCTAACGCTTCCCTATATGCTACTACCCCTGGTGTAGTGGGATCGGCGATGGCTAGTAGTGGTTCAGGGATGGGCATTGCGACCGCATCAGATGGATTTCGGATAACCATGAACTGTAAATGGTGATGGGGACATACCGGATGGTTCAGGCGGCGAGGAATGGAAGGATTCGCGTCCATGTGTTGACGCACCGCCAGCGAAAGGAAACGCAAATACGGAAGAAATTTCTTCTGTTTGGAACCTCCAATTTGGCGAATAGCCGCGACGAGCTCCCTCCAAATGATCATCGCAAAGTCTATATGTCGGTTGTAGCACACAGCATGAACTAGGCGCAGGAAGTCGCCGGTGCACTGATCAATGCCTCTCCATCTCGATGAAAGGCAGCTGTTTAGGAGCGTAAAACATGTGTACCATATCGGAGCAAGGTACTTGCGATTGAAAGCAGATGGCCGGTTGAGGTCATGATTGTATCCAAGGGCGCGGATTTGAGCGCAAAGCGTGTCATCATTTACGGCAGGATCATACCGTTCATGATTGTTGGTGGTGGCTTCCGGAAGAGACAGAAGGCGGCGGAATGAGTCCGGTGTGAGAATGAAAGGTTGGTTATCGATCTGAGCGGTGATCGACTGCGAATTACCGGCGGTGACGACTCGGGCGGTGAGCCAGACCTGTAGAACGTACAGAACTGGGACGTCGGCTGTGCTGGTAAGGGCCTCACGGAGAGGGTGATTCGTGAGAATGTCCAGAAGCATTCGATGAACTGGTTGGGGCCTGAACAAGGTCGTGTCCAGGTGGTGATTATTGGCCTCCAGTTCAGTGCCATGGTTAGGGTGTACCAGGGCAGCGTCGGCTTCCTCGTTAATGATATCCTCCTCTTGAGGTATTTGCGCTTGAGGAGGCAGTTGTGGGTCTCCTGGTTGTTCGTGAGGGTGTGGTTGTTGATCCTCCATAGATAATCTGTAGAAAACAGCATGGTTAGTAATTGAGTCGGATAAACAAGTGTCGGTGCGTACCTTCGTCGGGATTGGCTCAATCTGAGACAGATCGAAGACTGGCAGTGACAAAGCAGGTACGGAAAGGACACAACAGCAGGAGTTTTCGGATGAATAAGCCAAGGTGTCCGGACAACACTATAACACCCCCCCTTACCACGACACAATATTGTCCGCTTTGCCCCACTGGCTCACGGCTTTGTTCTTGGCGACCTGGCAAGGACTTCGCAAGGACTTCCCAGGAGGTCACCCATCCTGGTACTACTCCCACCCAAGCACGCTTAACCACAGAGTTCCCAAGGAACCCGCATGCTTGTGGCCCAAAACGCGTTGTGTCTGGTAAGGCCAAGGTTTACTAATATACCCAGCATCTCTCCTGTCCACGACCGATGTGGAATATGCCTAAGGTGTTACACACACCCCCCCTCAGGGACTCATCGTCCTCGATGAGGTTTGCCCCACATCTCGAACGGCACAGGAGTGGCTCTGATACCATTTGTAACACCCCCCTTACCACGACACAATATTGTCCGCTTTGCCCCACTGGCTCACGGCTTTGTTCTTGGCGACCTGGCAAGGACTTCGCAAGGACTTCCCAGGAGGTCACCCATCCTGGTACTACTCCCACCCAAGCACGCTTAACCACAGAGTTCCCAAGGAACCCACATGCTTGTGGCCCCAAAACGCGTTGTGTCTGGTAAGGCCAAGGTTTACTAATATACCCAGCATCTCTCCTGTCCACGACCGATGTGGGATATGCCTAAGGTGTTACAAACACATGGTGTCCGGACAACACATGGTGTCCGGACAACACATGGTGTCCGGACAACACATGGTGTCCGGATAACTGAAGGTGTCCGGATAACTGAGGGTGTCCGGATAAGATAAGCAAATGTCTGGATAAAATTGGATTATCGTAAACTGTCCGGACAACATGAGTTTCCGGATGGTCAAGAGGTCCGGATGAAGAATATAAATCCGGACAAAGGTTTCCGGGTGCATTACTTTTCCGGAAAACAGTAAAGTCCGGACACCAAACTACCCGGTAGTTGAACTTACCGGAAACCCTAAGGTTTCCGGACAACTAGGTCTCCGGGTGATGGCGATTTCCGGATGGATCTTCATGGCCTTGAAGATGTCCGTACACGATGAAGGTGTCCGGACGTTAGTGCATTTGTTCAATCTGTCCAATAAGGGATCCCAAGCTAGTGCTAAGGTGCGGAAGGGATGTCAGGAGCAACTAGTGGCTTAATGGAGTGGGGACAACCCTTGAATCGCATTCATTGATGCGAATCCAACGAAAAGACCCGTAAGGGTTTTCGGGACTGTGGGATCGACCCAATCAGGGGTCGATTTATGGTGCTATGTGTGTGAAATGTGCATACATTTGACGAGCATTGACATTCGATGAACATACCTGAATAAAGAGACGAGAAAACACCGTGATGTGGGATATGCCTAAGGTGTTACAAACACATGGTGTCCGGACAACACATGGTGTCCGGACAACACATGGTGTCCGGATAACTGAAGGTGTCCGGATAACTGAGGGTGTCCGGATAAGATAAGCAAATGTCTGGATAAAATTGGATTATCGTAAACTGTCCGGACAACATGAGTTTCCGGATGGTCAAGAGGTCCGGATGAAGAATATAAATCCGGACAAAGGTTTCCGGGTGCATTACTTTTCCGGAAAACAGTAAAGTCCGGACACCAAACTACCCGGTAGTTGAACTTACCGGAAACCCTAAGGTTTCCAGACAACTAGGTCTCCGGGTGATGGCGATTTCCGGATGGATCTTCATGGCCTTGAAGGTGTCCGTACACGATGAAGGTGTCCGGACGTTAGTGCATTTGTTCAATCTGTCCAATAAGGGATCCCAAGCTAGTGCTAAGGTGCGGAAGGGATGTCCAGGAGCAACTAGTGGCTTAATGGAGTGGGGACAACCCTTGAATCGCATTCATTGATGCGAATCCAACGAAAAGACCCGTAAGGGTTTTCGGGACTGTGGGATCGACCCAATCAGGGGTCGATTTGTGGTGCTATGTGTGTGAAATGTGCATACATTTGACGAGCATTGACATTCGATGAACATACCTGAATAAAGAGACGAGAAAACACCGTGAATCGACAGAGAGAGGAGAGTCCGAGCGGGAGAGAAAAAGTCGTGGGGTTTAGGGTTTTAGGCGTCGTCCGGATAAGGAAACCTAGAGGGAGTCCGGGTGCGTATATATATATACGTGGGTGGAGTCCAGGTAAGAGCCGACCCGGATAGCCACCTGGTCCGGATTGTATCCGGATTCGAGTGTTGTCCGGGTGCGCGAGTTTTCCGGATGAGAGTTATCCGGATGTGAGAGTTATCCGGATGTGAGAGTTATCCGGATGTGAGAGTTGTCCGGATAACTCTGAATAATCCTTTCCCGTGAAGAATTTTAGGAATTTGTGCTGGAAAAGAACTTCCTCTCGCTCCCCCTCAAGCGGAGCATTGGTATAACCTTGCTCCCCCTCGGATAGTGTAGTAGAGTGTGGTGGAGGGACCCGGCACACGAAAACTTGTAGACTTTTAAAGAGATAAACAACTGGTGCCGCTACCCCTCAAGTGATGACTATAAAAACACACACACGCAGGAGTGCCCACACACACAAAAACTTTTGACATTAAAGAAAACTGTGTGTGACGCTCCCCCTCAAAGTATGAGGAGATTTACCTGATATTGCATTGTGCTCCCCCTGAACACGAGAATAGTTGGTGAAAGCACAGAGATATGGAACGAAAATATAGACGACGGTAAGAAAAAAATTGGAAACACACGAAGAAAGAGTGAAAAACAAACGAAATCTACCTAATAAATACCTAGACTAAATATAGTTGTGTAACGGGAACAAGTAGAATACAAATGCGAGGAAGTGTGTGCTCATGCATCAGGATGTCAACCACCGGATGATGAGGAGACAGTTACTCGTATATGTCTGTGTTAGCTTTTATTTTATATTTGATTCAAGATTACTTAGTTAAATTGTAAAAGCCCAAATTAAATATGTGGGCTTTATTTGCTAATGGACTTAGGCCTTAAAACCTAGGTATATAAAGTCTTGTTTGTGAGACTTTTAAGGTTAAGCCTCTAAAATCTCCCAGCCTCCATTTGAAAGAGTCAGACGTTGAAAGAGATAGAAAAGAGAGCTTCAAAGAGTGAGTTGTTCTTCATTTCCTATATTGTAAACTCTTCTCTTTATCAATCAATACAAAGATTATTGCTATTATTATTGTTACTTGTTGTATCTGGGTTCCTACAATTGGTATCAGAGCCAAACAGATTCGAATTTGTGCTTCAATCCATTGATTTTTATCAATTTTCGGAGTTTTAAACTTTTATTTTGCTGCACTCTGTTTTGCTTCGAAAAACCATTTTCTGTTGGTTTTTGGACAAAACTCAAAGAATTAAAGTTGTCCAGAATATTCTCGTGCACCTACCTACCAAATTTCAGCTCAATCCGATAAGATTTGAAAAATTGACTCAAGTGCACAAATTATACTTCTCACAAAGTATCTGTTAACGATCATTTTTTCAAGTAACAATATGTCAAGACTAAAATTTAGTGCTGATGCTGATATTCATTATTATTCTAAACTCAGTACTAATTTTCGCAAAATTATTCCTAATCTTGAGAAAGAGCTGGAAGAAAAGAACAAAAGCATTCTGATTGATTTAGAAAAGATTGCTAAGCTTGAAGAATTAGATAAACTCTTAACCTGTGAAAATCTCGATCTTAAGAGAAAATTATGTGAGTCTGAAAAGATTTTTGAAGAAGAGAAGAAAAGACGTGAACTTAAATGTTTAAGATTTTCTAAGTTGGTTTCTGATTTTAAAAAGCTTGTGATCTGTGAAAGAGAAAAGTTTGAAAAGGAGAAAACTACTTTTGAAACAAAATATATGGAGCTTTCTTGCAAAATTTCAGAGTTACAAAAAACTCTTGAAAAGGAGAGGAAAGAGTGTTTTTTTGAAAAAAAGGTCCGAAAAGTTGAAGGTTCAAGGATTTCAAAAGAAATGTCTAAAAGATGACTTTGAAAGAGAGAGATTGTACTTTAGATCTGAAGAGAAGAGACTGACAATAAGGTTCTTTGATTTATCTGCTGAGATTAGGAAAGAGAGGAAGTTGAAATCTGATTTACAATCACAAGTTGATCTGTGCATTAAAGAACGAAATGATTTGGTTCTCAAATTAAATTCTAAAAGTTCTGTTAAAACAAAAGAGTTCATTAAGCCAAACAAGTTTTCAACAAATCAGATCTCTACTTCTAATCCTTTCTATTATCGTAGGCTAGATCAATCAGTTAATCAAGTTTTTAGAAGAGTAAAAATGGTTTGGATAGTCAAAGGCTCTTCACTTGTTCAAAATGTTCGAAAGCCATTTGTTTCTGTTGAACATAAAAAGATCAGCAAAGCACTTGGAAATGGGTACCAAAAGTTCTTTGATCTGTCTTTCAGGTAAATGGACTCCTTAATACATCTGTTAAGGACTCAGGCTTCAAAGTTCAATATGGACTCTTAAATACTCAGTTTAAGACTCATCCGTCAAAGGCAATTGATTTCGGTGCACAACATTCAAGTACAATGACAGCATGCTGGCAGATTTGCGATGCTGTAGTAAATCGTTCATATCTCACTGATAAAGGCACCGATTAATGCGATTCAAAAGGCCCTGGATTCAAAACACATTGATGAACAGCTTTCGTGTTTTGAGAATTCAGATATTCGAAATTTATAAGGGTCATATGCATCGTTGAAGTAGACAACAGTGTGCTGATGGAAAGCTGATGGACAGATCTGCGCGACTGTGGTAAATCAACCATATCTTTGTCGTACGAGCTCGAAAAGAGGTGATTCAAGATGATATGAACAGATAACAAACCAATGAAAGTTGTTTGTGTTTTGAGTTTTTGAAAACTCCAGAGGTAAAATGGTCTAAATCAGTGTCAAAGTAAGTGTAACACTTCTGCTAAGCTTCTGCCGAGCGGCGACCAAACCTCTGCCGCACGCGACCAAACCTCTGCCGCACGCGACCAACCTCTGTGTTACTGTTCACCACAGAACCTCTGTGAAACCCGACAGAGCCTCTGTGGACTGAACCTCTGCAACCGAACCTCAGAGCCCATAGCGCAACGTCTTAGTTCTTGCTGTCAGCTTTGCGCACCTGTCGTATTTTCAACAGAACTCCCTCCTCGAAGCTCTAAATTTGATGATTCCAGATGAGTTGGATTCCTAAGACACAGATGAAACTATTTCATGTTTTGAGTTTGGTCTGAATCAGTGTTCTTCTTGGTCAGAACCTCTGCTAAAGTCAGTATACATCTGCTGGACAGAAAGTTGTGTTTCACAAAAATCATCATCAGAGCTCTGTCGGCACTACGAGCAACCTCTGCCAACCAACCTCTGTGGTACTGTTCACCACAGAGCCTCTGTGAAATCTGATAGAGCCTCTGTGGACCGAACTTCTGCGACTCAACCTCAGAGCCCGATTTTTGTTTACTTGCTGTCAGCTTAGCGCTGCTTCAGAAACATGCGCATAACTTGTGACTCGGTGCTCCAAATTACTCGATTCCAGCTGCATTGGAAAGATAATTCAGAGACGCACGACTTTGATGTTCTGAGTTTTCTCAAATTATGTGTGCTTAACGGTCAGAATCTGTGTCAAAGTCGATGGATACTTGCTGGATCGAAAGCATCACTTCACTCTCTCCATTGCCATATTCAGATCAGACTGAGGTTGCTTCTATACACATCAGTATAGAACCAGGAATTCAACTGACTGTTGTTTCTACATACTTTAGTGTAGGACCAGTACTTCAGATATGTTCAAATCAGAGTTTTGGCTGGTAATTTCTAAACTCTAATCCCCCGCACCTTGTATTTTTTTTAAGTGGAACTATTTGTGCTGTTGGATATTCCTGACAAATGTGGAATCATCAAAAATGATTACCAACACTTTCTGATTCTTATAGGATATCTGATTTCAAATTGAGATTAAATAAAATTTACTGCTCAATTTGAGGGGGAGAAAACAAATCAGATTTGACCCTGTTCGTGTGAAGGTAAAATTTCTAAACCTTTAAACTCATCATCATTTTTAGAGAAAGGCCATCTTTAGAATGATAAAACCTCTTTCAAATGGTCAAACCACTTCTACATGCTAAAATGCTTTATCTGCTATAGAAATTTGGATTTTAAATGCTTTTCTGAGACTACAAGTAGTCAGTGTGTGGAACAATCCAACCTCTAGGACAACAATTTCATGGGATAAATGTGTGAGCTTTATAGAACTTCTATGGATCACTTAAACCTGTGATTCCTACCAAAGAAGTAAACCTTGAGTGTTTGAGAGGTGAAGGGTCTACATCAAAGAGTGGGGGAGATAACTCATCTGAGTTTTTCTCATTGTGCTTGAGAGGTAAAATTTAAAAAGAGAGTTTGGTTAGATGTGAGCTACATGATAAAAAGAAAGAGGATGTGAGAACAGAGTCAAAAGAAATATACAACTCTGCACTATCTTTTTCTGAGCCGGGCAAACCACATTTCTGATTTATCACAAACTTTTGGTGATTGTCATTGAAACAGGCAGTGAGCCCATGCCAACTCTTGTCTTAACCACACCAGCTACTCACTTCCTTCTCCACAAGGAACTGTTTCACTTTTCCACGGGGAAGCAGCACATATGCTATCTGATCTTTCTTTGGAAGGTTGGATATTGAAAAGAAGGAAAGTTGCCCCACCTTCACACTTCACTCATGCACATTGAGTCTGTGGAAACCTGTTATGTCCAAACAGTTTACACACTTTTGAGTTTAATAGATAATATTCTATTTTCTTCCACACAATATCACGAATCTTTGTGATTCCACTTGCTTATCTATGTGATATTGCCAAGAACAGTTTGAGAAGTTTATTTTTTAATTTACTTCAATGATAACTGGAAGTCCTGTCAGAGCTTCATCATTGCCAACTCTGAGCATAGGCCACACAATTTTTTATAAATTGTTGTGATAATAGTTGCTATTGTGCTTCTATGCTAGATGATTACCCCTGGTTACTTATTCTTTAATGCAGATTCTAATGAGCAGAATGTATTTGCTACTCTTCATCTCGTAGCTGTTTATCTACTATCGGTTACTACTCAAACTGGTTATACAAGCTTCCGCACATCAAATCGTTCTCTGATCGTTTGAGAGATAACTGAGACCAGAAAAGTAATGCAACAGTCAAGGGGGAGTACGCAAAGATCAAGGGGGAGTATGCAACGATCAAGGGGGAGTCAAATAAGGAATTGAAGCAACTGACCTTGTGGAAGATCGGGCTATTTTTAATCTTGAATACAAAGGGGGAGATTGTTAGCTTTTATTTTATATTGTATTCAAGATTACTTAGTTAAATTGTAAAAGCCCAAATTAAATATGTGGGCTTTAGTTGCTAATGGACTTAGGCCTTAAAACCTAGGTATATAAAGTCTTGTTTGTGAGACTTTTAAGGTTAAGCCTCTAAAATCTCCCAGCCTCCATTTGAAAGAGTCAGACGTTGAAAGAGATAGAAAAGTGTTGATCCAAACCCTCAGTGATTTGATAATGACCCTCTCTTATATACTTAGTGAAAATTGTAAGTAAACAATATGTATCAGAGTTTCACTATCGCTGATAAGTACTAAGATCTTCCAGTACCGCTGATAGGAACTCTCGCTCTTTAAATTAAACATTCAGCGAAACTTTTCACCATTAATACTGAGTCTGTTCAGTCATTATGATAATCGCTGATAAGTTAGTTGTTTACTTATGATCCCTGAAGACAAGTTTCACGTCAACAAAAGTTCTACGCTGAAGTCGAAGATCAAGCTCAAGAACCAGCGACAAGTCTCCTAATGAACTGATGCGGATCAGCGAAGACTCAGATTTGTCCACTCAACGTGAAGTATCAAGTACAAGACTTCAGCTATCGCTGAACTCTATCATTCGCTGATTTGAAATGATAGATCGCTGAATCAACGAAAGCTGATCATGAAGTCCTCCGTACAAAGTACTTTTGTCTTAACCACCCTTGCACGACTCCGTACGAAATGTCAGAAAATAACCTCCGATTGTCTGAAATCGTACAACCACTCTGATACTACATTGTTCATCCATGCGGCTACTAAGGTTGTCAACCAAGGTCAATGACATGCAACCAACCAGCTGATGACACGTGTAAAGTGTATACTGACTTGCATTAAATGCATGCAGTATAAAAAGAGATGAACCCACTTCATTTGAAGTAACTTGCTAACTCTGGACAAGTTCAATCTCTTATCTTAAGATAGGTTATTATTAGTAATTTCCTTATCTCTCTTAGTGGAAGAAACCTTAGTGTTCCAACTTGTTTAGATTTAGGTTTATCCTTAATCTTGTTTCCGCAACAAGCTGTAAATTGTTAATGATTTATCAATAAACAATTTAGAAAAGTAAAATCTGTGTGTTTGTATTCAACCCCCCCCCCCCCCCCTTCTACAAACTTGTATAGGCCTTCGGGACCAACAACTGGTATAAGAGCGGATTTGTTTAATCTCATAAACAAGATCTAATCTAAGATATTTCTCTTCCTTGCTATTATCTGAAAATGGCCACCAACACAAATACAAATTATATAGACAATGGTTCTCTTGCTAAACCTCCCAGATTTTCCAAAGATTACTTCAACTTATGGAAAAATAGGATGACACTCTTCTTAGAAGGTGTAGACCCTACTATGCCTTACTATCTCGAGAATGGTCCATTCATCCCTGTAAGAATTGATGCTGCAGTTCCAGGCGCTGAGAATAGACCTGCTATTCCAGAAAGGCTGGTACCTAAGGAAATCCTTCAATGGACTGACGAAGATAAGAAGAAAGTGGCTATAGATACAAAAGCCAGATCCATACTATCCATGGCTCTTCCTGACGAAGTCTACCATTCCGTCATGAATCTGAAAACATCAAAAGCCATGTGGGACACAATATGTGTTCAGTATGAAGGAACGTCTGAAGTCCAGGACTCAAGAAAGATCAACCTGGTAAGACAATACGAAAGCTTCATTTCTGGTAAGAATGAAACTCTCTCTGAAGTTCACCAACGTTTTAATTGTTTAATTATAGATCTGAAAACTGTTGGTAAGGAATATTCTAACTTTGAAGTGCTGACAAAGTTTCTAGAATGTTTACCTGAAAGCTGGGACAATTATTCTATGTGTCTTAAGCTGTCAAAGGATCTAAAATCAATGACCCTTGCTACCTTATATGGCACGTTGCTAAATCATGAGCAATCGAGCCATCTTAAGAAGAATCTTGTAAAAGATTCCAAAAGCACCCCTGTTGCTTTAATCTCAGAGGAACCTTCTTCTCAGCGACCCTCGGTCACTATCACTGAGTTAGAAAGTAACTCTGAAAGGTCATCAGATTCTGATTATTCAGATAA
This sequence comes from Saussurea involucrata, assembly GCA_033807775.1. NCBI lineage: Eukaryota > Viridiplantae > Streptophyta > Magnoliopsida > Asterales > Asteraceae > Saussurea > Saussurea involucrata. The sequence continues at coordinate 94,498,154 of CM066314.1, forward strand.
TGATGAATCTTTGGCTCTCCTAACTAAGAAGTTCAGGAGATTTGCCAAAAAGAAAATGTTTAGAAAGAACAAACCTCTTTCCATAACTGACAAGCCTAGATCATCAGCTTTTGTTGATAAGGCTACTGCTACTTGTTTTAACTGCGAAAAGACAGGACATTTCGCTAACTAGTGCAGGTCTAAGAAAGTTTCTAGACCCTCAGCTTTTACAAAGAAATCCTTTGTTCCAAGGAATAAAGATGACAAATATTCAAAGCTGAAAGAAAAATATGCAAAGCTGAAAAGCTTTAAGAAGAAGAATAAAGGCCTGATGGCTGACTATGATTGGGCTGCTTCTGATGAAGAAGCATCATCATCTGACTCTGAAGATGATGAAGCAAATCTATGTCTTATGGCCAAGATTGAAGAAGAGGAAGAAAGTTCAGACATTCCCTCCACTTCAACATCTGCTATTCAGGTATCACCTTCTTTCTTTACCAATATTACAAATATTGATGAAGCTGATAGTCTCCGTAAGATCGATCTCTTGACTAGAAGTTTATACGAAGCCATGAACGACAAAACTGTGGTTGAAAACCAAAATCTTGATCTCGCTGAAAAGCTTAAAAACTGCCACCTTCAAATAGAAAAGCTTTCTAAAATTGAAGAAGATTTTAAAGATCAAGTATATTTAAATCAGCTAGTCAAAATCGAACGAGCAGAAGCTATCGCTGCATTAAAGGCTGAAAAAGCTACTGTTGAAGGATGGTGTAATTCTTAAACAAAGATCACTGAGATAATAAAGTCTCAGATTCCCCTGAGTGATAAACGTGGTTTGGGTTACAAAGATGAAACTCCAAAAACAACCACTGAGCGTTCAATGCTTCAATTTGGAACGTTCGTATCCTCAGTCGCTGATACTTCATCTTCTCAGTGCTCCTCGTCCGTTACACCAATCCCTGAGGAAACTCCTACCTCCTCAAAAGGCAAGGAGAAAATGGTTTATTCAAGACCTACCTCTGTCTTTAAAGACAAAGGTAAAGGAATTGTTATTTACCAGAATCCTCAGAAGGGTACCTTAGTACCAAAACTGAATGCTTCTAAAGCTTCAGTGGCTCATCCCTCTGGATCAAGGAAGCAGATATCTGGATTTATTCAGCGATCTACTCATGGACTCAGATTGGATGTCCTTGGTAAGAAATCTGAAGAACTGAATGTTCGTCCCATTTCTAAAGCCAATAGTTTACTTGGTGCTGGCACTTCTAATTTGAAATTAAAAGCTCAGCATTCAAATGGTCCTAGAACTACTTTTAGCTATAGGAAATGTTATCACTGTGGACTTACCGATCATATTGCTAGTAAGTGCCCCACAGCCACCAAAGCTGAAAAGATAGCTAAGGTGAAGATTGCCCCCAAGGCAAAGAAGACCAACCCTGGTGCAAATCAGGTCAAGGTGAATTCTACCACTGAGGTTAAGAAATTAACCAAAGTGAAGAAAGACAAAGCTGAATCTTCAAATGCTGCGAAGACTGCTGAACCTTCCATTCCAACTACTTCCACTGACAAACGTGTATACATGGTTAAGTGGGTACCCAAGAAAAACTAATCTTCCATTGTATTGCAGGTTAAGAAGGGTATCTGGTATCTTGATAGCGGATGCTCTAGACACATGACTGGAAAGAAAAGCCTGCTCGCTGAATACAAAGAAGAGAAGGGTCCCTCTGTGACTTTCGGTGGAAATGGAAAAGGACATACCCGAGGGTATGGTGTACTTTCAAATGGTACAACCTCCTTAAGAAAAGTCGCACATGTTGAAGGGCTGAAGCATAATCTTCTAAGCATCAGTCAGCTTTGCGACATGGATAACAAAGTAATATTTACTAAGGAATCCTGCTTTGTCTCTGACAAAAAGGAGAAGATAGCTCTCAGCGGTTATCGTTTGGAAAATGTTTATGTAATAAACATGGACTCCACAACCACTGAGAACTCCTGTTTCTTCTCAAAGGCCTCATCTGATGTCAACTGGCTATGGCATAAGAGGCTATCTCATCTAAATTTCAATACACTGAACACTCTTTCTTCAAAAGAGTTAGTCACTGGTCTACCTCAGCATTCATACGCCAAAGAGTCGTTATGTTCAGCGTGTGAAAAAGGGAAGCAGACCAAAGCAAGCTTTAAATCAAAGCAAGTTTCCTCAGTGTCATCTCCTCTACAACTACTCCATATAGATTTGTTTGGCCCTGTTAACAAACAATCCATCGTTGGAAAGAAATATACGCTGGTCATAGTTGATGAATTCTCTCGCTTCACTTGGGTAATGTTTCTCCCTTCTAAGAGTGACACCCCTGAAGAACTCATCAATTTTGTTCGGAAGATGGAAACCCTGAACAATCTGACCGTTCGCTCAATAAGGAGTGATCATGGGACTGAATTCAAAAACAGTTCTCTTGATTCCTTCCTTGAGAGTAAGGGTATTTCTCACAACTTTTCTTCAGTGAGAACACCGCAACAAAATGGAGTCGCTGAAAGAAGAATTAGAACAATTATTGAAGTTGCACGTTCAATGCTCAGCGATTCTCACCTGCCTACTCAGTTTTGGGCAGAAGCTGTCAACACTGCTTGTTTTACGCAAAACAGGTCGCTGATAGTTAAAAGATTCAAAAATACAGCCTATGAACTCTTTCATGGGAGAAAGCCTTCAATCAGCTTTCTTCACATCTTTGGATGTTAGTGTTTTATACTGAACAACAGAGATGCTCTTGGAAAGTTTGATCCTAAGGCTGATGATGGAATCTTTCTTGGATACTCCTCAGTTTCCAAAGCCTTCAGAGTCTTCAAAAGTAGAAGACAAACTGTAGAAGAAACTATTCACGTCACGTTTGACGAATCCCGTTCAGCGAACTCTAAACCGTCCGCTGATACTGAAGAACTGAATCAATGGATGTTTTCTCATCTTGGTGATTCAGAAGTTATTCCCACTACTCATGCTCATCCAGTAGAAGATGATAGTCCTATCATTCCAAATATGCAGAACAGTAAAGCTGAAACTTCTTGGGTCTCAGCTGTTCCTATAAACACTATACTTAACGCTGAACCAAATGTTTCAGACATTCCATCTACTTCTCAGCAATCAGTGAATATAATGACAACTGCATCCATTCCTCTCTTGGCTGATACTCCTGACGTCGCTGAAGCTTCATCTTCAGCTCCTCCAGTTCAATTTGAGTCAGCGTCTCACGCTCCGGCTCAGCGATGGACTATAAATCATCCAATTGATCAAATTCTTGGTGATCCAAACGCTGGGATTCAGACTCGACGAAGTGCAGGTAATATTTGTTTATTTGTAAATTTTATTTCACTAACTGAACCAAAGAAAGTAGATGATGCCCTCAAAGATCCAAACTGGGTCAGCGCCATGCAAGAAGAGCTGACTGAATTCGAAAGAAACAAAGTTTGGAAACTTGTTCGGAGACCAACTGATAAAACAGTAATAGGCACTAAATGGGTCTATCGAAATAAGTTGGACGAACATGGTACTGTAACCCGCAACAAAGCTCGACTTGTTGCTCAGGGATACAGACAAGAGGAAGGTATAGATTATGACGAAACATTTGCTCCTGTAGCAAGACTTGAATCTATTCGTCTATTCTTAGCATATGTTGTACACAAAAACTTCAAAGTACATCAGATGGATGTTAAGTCAGCGTTTCTGAATGTAAAGCTGAATGAAGAAGTGTATGTGGAACAACCTCCAGTATTCTCAGATTCTAAGCGTCCAGGTTATGTTTATAAACTGGATAAGGCACTTTATGGCTTGAAGCAAGCTCCACGTGCATGGTATGACACTCTTTCCACTTATCTCCATATTGAAAAATTTGAGCGAGGTAAGATTGACAAAACTCTATTTTTTAGAAAAGTTAAAGGTCATATCATTCTAGTTCAAATATATGTTGATGACATTATATTTGGTTCTACTAACCCTGAGCTTTGTACTCGTTTCGCTGATAGAATGAAAGATGAGTATAAAATGAGCATGATGGGTGAACTAACATATTTCCTTGGTCTTCAGATTAAGAAAACTGAGAAAGGAACTTTCATAAATCAGGGAAAATATGTTAAAGATATGCTGAAGAAATTCGACTTAACTGAAAGTTCAACTATGAAAACCCCTATGGCACCACCGCTGACACTTGATAAGGACACTAAGGGTGTTCCTGTCAATGTCACGCTGTACCGTGGGATGATCGGCTCTCTATTGTATCTTACAGCTAGCCGACCCGATATTATGTTTGCAACATGCTTGTGTGCACGATATCAAGCTGAACCTAAGATATCTCATATGAAAGTTGTAAAGCGAATCTTTCGATATCTTAAGGGTACAACGAATCTTGGTCTTTGGTATCCCAAAGATTCAGGATTCGATCTAACCGCCTATTCAGATAGTGATTTTGCAGGTTGCAAAATGGATAGGAAAAGCACCACAGGAGGATGTCAGCTCCTGGGTGGAAAGCTGGTAAGTTGGACAAGTAAAAAGCAAAATTCAGTGTCCACTTCCACAGCTGAAGCTGAATATGTAGCTGCTGGAAGCTGTTGTTCTCAAGTCTTGTGGATGAGAAATCAGCTACTAGACTATGATCTTCAGCTCTCCAAAATTCCAATCTATTGCGACAGTATAAGTGCCATCGCTATAGCAAACAATCCAGTACTACATTCAAAGACCAAACATATAGAAATCAGATATCATTTTGTCAGAGATCATGTGATGAATGGTGATATAGAACTTCATTTTATCCCAACTGATTATCAGTTAGCTGACTTATTTACCAAACCTCTTGATGAGACAAGATTCAACTTTCTCATCAGCGAGCTTGGAATGCTGAACTTTGAAGGATAAAATCTTCAGCGGTTCACATTGATCAGCGAAAGGATAAAATCAACTTGTATAACCCATTCTATCATCTTCTCTCTGAATACACTTGATTCACTGATATCAAGGTATGCTCACTCTCTCTGACAATCGCATGAAAATGCAAGATTTCAAAACCAAATACATCGCTGAATATCTCTTCCTTAGCAGCGATATTTTTGAAATTTCTTAAAACCTTCACTGAATATTTTCATTCAGTGCTTCATGTTTTCAAAAGTATCTCTGAGTTTTTCAAAACCTCAGAGACAACCAAGAATATGAAAGGACAGTTGTGACGTCATTGCAACGGATAAACCCCGGCACGTTTTCTCTTTCTGACACACGTTTGCACGTCTCGTTCAAACTTCCAATCAAATGCAAACACGTGTCCGTGTCATGATGAAAATCTTTTCCCGCTCAAGATTTTCTCTTTCTAAAATCTCTATATAAACAAATTCTTTGTTTATATTTTTCTTTTACGCGATCAATCTTCCTCCGCAAGAAAGAATTCACTGTTGCATTTGTGATTTCAAAAACTTCAAGAACTGTTCATCATCTTCTTCATCAAACATCAAGGTTAATATGTTCTTATTTATTACCGAATGCGTATAACTTGTCTGATCTTCTCATTGTTTTAACAAGATCAAACAAAAGAACTTCGTAAAATGAAATCATTTTCTTTCATGGTTTTATGAACACAACGATTTCATGGTTGTTCTTCAAGATTAAATGTAAAATCTTAAACTTGTTCTTCATTCGTTTCCAGAATCTATTTCTTCATAGAAAACTGGAAAACAAGAAAATGGGTTTTACATTTCGTTTCAAAAATCAAGAAAAACCCTAATCTTCATTAAGACATTTGTGTCTGAATGAAATGGATAAAATTCGAAACCTCTTATTGGAAATTCTTTCCACATTAAGATTATTCTTATTTGTTAACATCTTTGGTTGAACTATTAATACAGAGAAATGGCCTCGTCTGACATTCCTGCTACCGCTGAGAACATCTCCGCTGACTCTGAGGAAGTGGAAATCCTCAAGGCTCCACAAGTCAAGTTCAAACTTGATCAACTAGACTGGACTAAGATAAACAACCTTTCTGCGCTTCTCGAGTTTCCTCCTCGAAAGCAAGTCACACATCTGACAGATGCTGTGAATTTCCTGAAGAATTGCTGCATTTCAACAGCCCTGACAATTTCACCCCCTGCAAGTCAGCTGCTACTATCTCAGTTCTGGTACTCTGCCAGACACTCTCAGCTACCATCCGCCAAAGATCCCTCCAAAACAGTTGATTGTATCCTCTGCGATACTGAATATGGCACGATAAAGATCACACCCGCCATCATTCGCAAAGCTCTGAACTTTCCCATCGCTACAAAGGAAAAACCTTTTGTTCCTTTCCCTGACCATAAGAAGATCGCTGACAAAGAAGCTCTTATTGCATTTTTTTATGCAATGGGCTATGTATGGGAAATGGGCAGAGACAAGAAGCCTGAGAAGAAGCTAACACTGCTGAAGAAATCGAAAATGCCCAGCGAGATGAACTTCATCTTCGCTCACCTTATCAGCTGCATGACTGCCAAGACCGGCTCTTCTGATCAAGCCGCTCAACCTCAGCAAGCTATGGGATACGCTCTGCTGAAAGCTCTACACATTGACTGGGCATCTCTCATCTATGATGACTTGCTGCAAAGAGTAGACTCTGCCGCTGACAGGCCTGCTTGGGTTCCCTACCCCCGATTCATCAGCGATATCTTTCAATATGGCCTGAAGGACAGCTACCCGCAAGAGGGCGATCTAAAACTCTCTCAGATTGGCCCTAAGGTACTCGACTTCAAACCTGTTGAAAATGAGGTACGTCTTTCTACCCTCTGAACTCTTCTCAACCCTTCTTCTTCTACTTCTGTGGCTTCTTCAGCGACAATACCCATCGCTGATACCCTGGCCACAAAATCCTCTCCTTCTAAGAAAAGGAAACATTCATCTACCCCACTTGATTCTAAAAGGATCAAGAAAACAAAGGAGCAACCCCAGCAATCTCATGCTGAAGACTCCTCAGCTCTTTCTACAGAGCTGAAGGAACGTTCAGTGGTACGCTCTGCCACACCTGAACAAGCAATCCCTTTTATCCAAACTTCAGCGTCTCTAAACGCTGAGGTTACAAACTTGGAACCTACCCAACCTCCTTCAGTCTCTCAAAAGACTGATGCAGTGATTGTCAGCGAATCCAACGCTGAACTCATAACCCAACCCCCACTCTTATCCTTCGCTCCTCCCTCCACTCATTTGGTCTCAACTCCAGATCTAACTGGAGCTGCCATCATTTCCTCGGAACATAAAGCTGATTCTCCAGGAATGATGAAGACAGGACCTGCAGAAAAATCCATGGGAACTTTTGAAGATGACATGGAACTTTACTCAGGAACCCGTGATTTCGATGAATTCACCAATCCTCCTGCAGGTAAACAACAACCCATAAACACTGTGACTAAACCCCAAACTTCTGAGCTTTCCTCTGTTCACAAGTTCTTATATGTTACAGGTCCTAATTTGGGAGATATCAACGCCTCTCTGAAGTCCGTGGAGACAAAGCTGACAGGTCTCACCACTACTTTCTCCAATAACTCTACAGCTGTAACAAACGCTGGAGAGAATCTGAACAAACTGACAACAGTGGTGGAGAAGAAGGCTTCCACAGATGACATGAAGCAACTTGATAAGACTCTCAGCGACTTCGCCAAGGTGCTCGCTGATATCTACACAGACTACACCTCTCTCAAAAATTCAGTTTCATCCATGTCCAGCGAGGTAACAACGCTGAAGACATCGGTTGGAACACTAGAGGGAGATGTCTGCTGTGAAGACAAATGTCAACACTCTGACGACTGACTTAAGCTCTGTAAAGACTGACGTTGGTTCGATGAAAACTATGATCTAACAGCTGCTGCACAAGGCAAATGCTCCTGCTCCTGCCCCTGTCCCTGAATCTGAACATTTTACAGCGGAAGATCGCATTGAGCTCGGGAAGATCAATCCTGCTATTTCTGGCCTTGAAGATAGATTAGCAAAGATTGAAGTTTGTGTAGGTCTCTCTGGCCAAGAAGAAAGAGAACCTACCAACGCTGCTGAATCAAGCCATTCCTCCCCCCAGTTATCATGAAAAAGAGGGGGAGAAGAGCGCTGAAGATCTCGCCAAGAGCGCTGACCTTTCCCATGATGAATCTATCAGGGGAGAGAAGACGAATACTGAAGAAACCACCGCTGGACCTCAGGGAGATGAAAACCCTGAGGAAACCGAGAAGCTCGCCTCTGTATCTGAGGGAGAGCAACTCGAAGAAGAAGCTGAGAAAACTGAATCTGAAGCAGAAGATGATGAAGCCGTCGACATCCCTGATGATGAACCATCTTCTTCTCCAAAGAATGATGATGATGATGACGAAGACGACAATGACTTCTTTATCGTAAAACCTGCTCAAAAGATCAAAGCTCTTAAGGGAATCTCGATAAATGAACCTTCAGGGGAGCAGACAAAGACAAAGCCCTCAGCCTCTGGAGCTGAGAAAGACAAAGGCAAAAGCGTCGCTGAAGATGACAATCTGATGATCTTGCTTGAAAAGCCGGTTTGTCAGGTACACTAATCATCTCTCACTCCATCCCTCCTCTATCATACCTATCAATTCTACTACCCAAGCCTATACACTTAAACCAATTCTCTCTATCTGATTCTACCCAAGTTCTTACTCGTAAGATCGCTGTGTTTCAGCTAGTCCTCTCCCCTGTTTGAGGATATCGCTGAAGGCTCCACAACTGCGACTTCAATAATACCAGCTGCTGCTGAAGAAATAATCCCAGTCTTAGATTTAATCTCTGAGACTGATGAACCAGAAGAACAGCTACTCTCGCACAGAGGTAGACCTTCCTTAGCTCCTCAAAAGCTAAGTGAAGAGGATCAAAAAAGAAGAGAGGAGATAATAAAGCGCTTCGAGGATCAGCGAATCATTCTGAGGCGTGATCAACTTCCTTCAGTTCCTCCAAAGTTCAGAATTTCTAAAGCTGAATACCAGGAACACCTCAGAGCTGAACGCCTACTCGCTGAAAGAAAGGAAGCTGAAGAAAAAGACATAGAATACGCCATCAAACTTATTCAACGATCAATAAAAGACGCCAAGCTGAAAAGAGTTCCCATTAATGTTCAACGTCAGCTATGGGATGATGCTCAAGAGATCGTTAGATAAAAGACCAAGGTCTCTGATACGACTTTGGAATGGGCTAAACAAATGCTGACCTATCGATCTAGACCATCTAAAATCGTCAAGGCAAACATCAGAGGAAGACTGTACGCTGAAGTTCCTGTTGTTGAAGTGGACGTCTACAGAGATGACGAAACCAAGCAAACTTTCTATGCTGCTACCTTAGAAAAGTTTGGTCTCTCTGAATGGTTAGAAACAAAATTAGTCATTCAGGGATCGCGCTCAAAGTTCAAAATCCATGTCGAGAAGATCTTAAACAAACAGATCGACCTGCTTTCATCTGCTGTGGATATTCCTCCTACTCTTCCTCAACCAAGAAAAGTCCCTGATAAGAAAAAGAAAGCCTCTGATTCAGGTCCTCATATTCGGAATGAAACGGGCATTGGTTTCTCTCGTGCTGAAATTGTTATCCCTGATGCCGATCTCTCAATGCTTGACACCTCTCTACCTCCTGGAGAAACATTCATTCCTGGCACAGTTGTAAGTGATCCCTATGGTATATTCTTTTTAGACTACTATGGAAATCATCACTTTCAATGTATCTCTGAGCTAGACATCTCTCCCATTGAACAACTCAGAGATCTCGTATACTGGTGTGAAGTCAGACGCAACATCAAAGCTAGACACCTGAAGCCCTTGATTTTTGAAGCAGCTCTGAAGAAAAAGAATCAAGGAGAAGATGTCCCTGACTGGATGATCCCCACATCAAAGACCCTTGATGAACTTCTCATTAAGGAAGAACCTTTATAAGATGATATGATCGCCTTTTCTCTATTATATCAGTTATTCTTCTGTACTTGTAATTTATTTCGCTCGTACTTGTAATCTTTCCATTTCTCTTTGTAACCTGATTCAAAGTTTTAAAGAAAGATTTCAGCGAATGTACTTTACTCCATCAGTACTGAAAAGATCCCAGAAAACAGTAAAAGGGACAAATATTTTATGAGTTCTTTTTATCCTTATGTTTTCATTAAATAGCAATTTTCTTTGTTGCTATGTCATAATCAAATAGGGGGAGATTGTTGATCCAAACCCTCAGTGATTTGATAATGACCCTCTCTTATATACTTAGTGAAAATTGTAAGTAAACAATATGTATCAGAGTTTCACTATCGCTGATAAGTACTAAGATCTTCCAGTACCGCTGATAGGAACTCTCGCTCTTTAAATTAAACATTCAGCGAAACTGTTCACCATTAATACTGAGTCTGTTCAGTCATTATGATGATCGCTGATAAGTTAGTTATTTACTTATGATCCCTGAAGACATGTTTCACGTCAACAAAAGTTCTACGCTGAAGTCGAAGATCAAGCTCAAGAACCAGCGACAAGTCTCCTAATGAACTGATGCGGATCAGCGAAGACTCAGATTTGTCCACTCAACGTGAAGTATCAAGTACAAGACTTCAGCTATTGCTGAACTCTATCATTCGCTGATATGAAATGATAGATCGCTGAATCAACGAAAGCTGATCATGAAGTCCTCCGTACAAAGTACTTTTGTCTTAACCACCCTTGCACGACTCCGTACGAAATGTCAGAAAAGAACCTCCGACTGTCTGAAATCGTACAACCACTCTGATACTACACTGTTCATCCATGCGGCTACTAAGGTTGTCAACCAAGGTCAATGACATGCAACCAACCAGCTGATGACACGTGTAAAGTGTATACTGACTTGCATTAAATGCATGCAGTATATAAAGAGATGAACCCACTTCATTTGAAGTAACTTGCTAACTCTGGACAAGTTCAATCTCTTATCTTAAGATAGGTTATTACTAGTAATTTCCTTATCTCTCTTAGTGCAAGAAACCTTAGTGTTCCAACTTGTTTAGATTTAGGTTTATCCTTAATCTTGTTTCCACAACAAGCTGTAAATTGTTAATGATTTATCAATAAACAATTTAGAAAAGTAAAATCTGTGTGTTTGTATTCAACCCCCCCCCCCCCCCTTCTACAAACTTGTATAGGCCTTCGGGACCAACAAATTCATTTGTGGACTGATGAAGACAAGAAGAAAGTGGCTCTCGACACCAAAGCCAGATCCATTCTTTCCATGGCTCTTCCTTACGAAGTCTACCATTCCGTCATGAACCTGAAAACCTCCAAAGCCATGTGGGACACAATCTGTGTTCAGTATGAAGGTACGTCTGAAGTCCAGGACTCACGTAAAATCAACCTGGTAAGACAGTACGAAAGCTTCATTTGTGGTAAGAATGAATATCTCTTTGAAATACACCAGCGGTTTAACTGTTTAATAATAGATCTGAAAACCGTTGGTAAGGAATATTCTAACTTTGAAGTTCTGATAAAGTTCTTAGAATGTTTACCTGAAAGCTGGGACAATTATTCAATGTGTCTCAAGCTGTCAAAGGATCTAAAATCTATGACTCTTTCTACCTTATATGGCACGATGCTCAATCATGAGCAATCGAGTCATCTTAAGAAGAATCTTGTAAAAGATTCCAAAAGCACCCCTGTTGCTTTTATCTCAAAGTCACCTTCCACTCCGCGATCTTCTATTACTATCACTAAGTTGGAGACTAACTCTGAATGCTCATCAGATCCTGACTCTTCAGATCTTGATGAATCTATTGCTCTCTTATCTAATAAGTTCAGGAGATTCGCCAAAAAGAAAAATTTCAGAAAGAACAAACTTCTTGCTATCACTGACAAGCCTAGACCATCAACCCCTGTGGATAAGGCTACTGCTACTTTCTATAACTGTGAAAAGATAGGACATTTTGCTAGCGAGTGTAGGTCAAATAATGTTTTTAGAAACCCAGCTTTCTCCAAGAAATCCTCTAACCAAGGGCTAGAGATGACAAGTAACAAAAGCTGAAAGAAAGGTACGCAAAGCTGAAAGGCTTTAAGAAGAAAGACAAAGGCTTGATGGCTGACTATGATTGGGCTGCATCTGATGAAGAAGAATCATCTGACTCTGAAGATGATGATGAAGCAAATCTCTGCCTCATGGCTAAAATCGAAGAAGAGGAAGAAAAGTCTGACATTCCCTCTGCTTCATCCTCTACCTCCAAGGTATCGCCTTCTTTCTTTACCAATATTTCAAATATTGATGAAGCTGATAGTCTTCGAAAGATCAATCTCCTGACTATGAGTTTATATGATGCCATTAATGGCAAAACTGTTGTTGAAAATCAAAACCTTGATTTCGCTGAACAACTTAAAAACTGTCACCTTCAAATAGAAAAGCTTTCTAAAATTGAAGAAGATTTAAGAGATCAGGTTCATATAAATCAGCTAGTCAAAATCGATCGAGAAGAAGCTATCGCTGCATTAAAAGCTGAAAAAGCTACTATTGATGGATGGTATAAATCCTCAACAACGATCACTGAGATAATTAAGTCTCAGATTCCCCTGAGTGACAAACGTGGTCTTGGTTATAAGGCTGATGCTGAACAACCAACCACTGATCATTCCATGCTTAAATTTGGAATGTTTGTCTCCTCTATCCCTGACATATCATCTTCTCAGTGTTCCTCTTTAAAATCTCCTATCCCTGAGGAAATCTCTACCATGGCTTCTAAAGGTAAAGAGAAAATTGTTTATACAAAACCTCAGAAGGTACCTTTGTACCAAAGTTGAATGCTTCTAAAGCTTCAGTGAGCTATCCCTCTGCTTCTAAGAATATTACCCCTGGATTCATTTAGCGATCTACTCCTAGAATCAAAGTGGATATCATTGGTAAGAAATCTGAAGAGCTGATTGTTCCTCCCAATTCCAAAGCCAAAGGTATACTTGGTGCTGGCCCTGCTCATTTAAAATTAAAGGGTAAGCATGCAAATGGTCCTAAAGCTACTTTTAGCTATAGGAAATGTTATCACTGTGGACATACAAATCAGGTTGCTAGTAAGTGCCCCACAACCACCAAAGATGAAAAGACAGCTAAGGTGAAGATTAATGCCCCCAAGGCAAAGAAGACCACTGAGGTTAAGAAATTAATCAAAGTGAAAACTGACAACAAAGCTGAATCTTCAAATGCTGCGAAGAATGCTGAACCTTCCACTTCCTCTACCACCACTGACAAATCTAGGCCCAAAATGAAATGGGTACCTAAGTCAAACTAATATTCCTTTGTTTGTAGGTTAAGAAGGGTATCTGATATATTGATAGCGGATGCTCTAGACACATGACTGGTAAGAATAACCTGCTCACTGAGTATAAGGAAGAGAAGGGTCCCTCGGTGACCTTCGGTGGAAATGGAAAAGGCTATACCCGAGAGTTTGGTGTACTCTCTTATGGTATAACAACCTTTGGAAGAGTTGTATATGTTGAAGGACTGAAGCATAATCTTCTAAGCATAAGTCAGCTATGTGACAAGGATAACAAAGTGATATTCACTAAGGAATCCTGCTTTGTTACTGACAAAAAGGAGAAGATAGCTCTCAACGGTTATCGATTAGAAAATGTTTACGTTATAAACATGGACTCTACAACCACTGAGAACTCCTGTTTCTTCTCAAAAGCCTCATCTGATGTCAACTAGCTATGGCATAAGAGGCTCTCCCATCTCAACTTCAAGACACTGAATACTCTTTCTTCTAAAGAGTTGGTCACTTGTCTACCTCAACACTCATACGCCAAGGAGTCCTTATGTTCAGCGTACGAGAAAGAGAAACAGACCAAAGCAAGATTCAAGTCTAAGCAAGTTTCCTCAGTGTCATCTCCTCTACAACTTCTCCATTTGGAATTGTTTGGCCCTGTTAACAAACAATCCATCGCTGGAAAGAAATATACATTGGTCATAGTTGATGAATTCTCTCGCTATACCTGGGTAATGTTTCTCCACTCTAAGAGTGACACCCCTGAAGAACTCATCACCTTCTTTGAAAATGGAAGTCCTGAACAACATGATCGTTCGCTCAATAAGGAGTGATCATGGAACTGAATTCAAAAACAGTTCTCTTGATTCCTTCTTTGAAAGTAAGGGTATTTCTCACAACTTTTCTTCAGTGAGAACACCGCAACAAAACGGAGTCGCTGAAAGACGAAATCGAACTATCATCGAAGCCGCACGTCCAATGCTCAGCGATTCTCACCTGCCTTCTCAGTTTTGGGCAGAAACTGTCAATACTTCTTGTTTCACTCAAAACAGGTCGTTGATCGTCAAAAGATTCAAAAAGACAGCCTATGAACTTTTTCATGGGAGAAAGCCTTCTATAAGCTTTCTTCACATCTTTGGATGTCAGTGTTTCATACTGAACAACAGAGATGCCCTTGGAAAGTTTGATCCTAAGGCTGATGATGGAATCTTTCTTGGATATTCTTCAATCTCCAAAACCTTTAGAGTCTTCAATCGAAGAACACAGACTGTCGAAGAAAGTATCCACGTCACCTTTGATGAATCCCGCTCATCGAACTCTAAACCTTCTGCTGATACTGAAGAACTGAATCAATGGATGTTTTCTCATCTTGGTGATTCAGAAGACATTCCTACTCCTCCATCTCATACTCATCCCGCTGAAGATGACGATCCTAACATCATCCCAAGCATGCAGAATAGTGAAGATGAAACTTCATGGGTCTCAGTTGTTCCTCTAAACATTATGCATGCTTCTGAACGTTCTGTCTCAGACATACCATCTACTTCTCAGCAATCAGTGAATGAAATTCCATATGCACCTCTTCCTCTCTTGGCTGATATACCAGAAGTTGCTGAAGCCTCATCTTCAGCTCCTCAAGTTCAGGTTGAGTCAGCGACTTATGCTCCTGCTCAGCGATGGACTATAAATCACCCTATTGATCAGATTCTTGGTGATCCAAACGCTGGTGTTCAAACTCGACGAAGTGCAGGTAATATTAGCTTATTTGTTAACTTTATTTCTCTGATTGAACCAAAGAAAACAGATGATGCCCTCCAAGATCCAAACTGGGTCAACGCTATGCAAGAAGAGCTGACTGAATTTGAAAGAAACAAAGTTTGGAAGCTTGTTCCTCGTCCATCTGACAAGTTAGTAATAGGCACTAAATGGGTCTATTGAAACAAGTTGGATGAACATGGAACTGTAACCCGCAACAAGGCTCGAGTTGTTGCTCAGGGATACAGACATCAGGAAGGTATAGATTACGACGAAACCTTTGCTCCAGTGGCAAGACTAGAAGCTATTCGTCTCTTCTTAGATTCCGTTGTACACAAAGACTTCAAAGTTTATCAAATGGATGTTAAGTCAGCGTTCCTAAATGGAAAGCTGAATGAAGAAGTCTACGTGGAACAACCTCCAGGATTGTCAGATCCTAAGCATCCAGGTGTTCAAACTCGATGAAGTGCAGGTAATATTAGCTTATTTGTTAACTTTATTTCTCTGATTGAACCAAAGAAAACAGATGATGCATGGTATGACACTCTCTCGTCTTATCTCCTTATCGAAAAATTTGAGCGTGGTAAAATCGACAAAACTCTATTTTTCAGGAAAGTAAAAGGTCATATTATTCTTGTTCAAATATATGTCGATGATATTATATTTGGTTCTACAAACCCTGACTTGTGTACTCGTTTCGCTGATAGAATGAAAGCTAAATATAAAATGAGTATGATGGGTGAGCTAACATATTTCCTTGGTCTACAGATAAAACAGAATTAAAAAGGAACTTTCATTAATCGGGGAAAGTATGTTAAAGATATGCTGAAGAAATTTTATTTAACTCAGAGCTCAGCTATGAAAACCCCTATGGCACCGCCGCTGACACTAAACAAGGATCCTTCTAAAATACCTGTTAATGTCATGACATACCGTGGGATGATCATCTCTCTACTGTATCTCACTGCTAGCCGACCTGATATTATGTACGTAACCTGTTTGTGTGCACGATATCAAGGTGAACCTAAGGATTCTCATATGGTCTCTGTAAAGCGAATCTTTCGTTACCTTAAGGGTACTCCTAACATACGTCTTTGGTATCCCAAAGACTCAAGGTTTGATCTAATCGCCTATTCAGATAGTGATTTTGCAGATTGCAAAATGGATAGGAAAAGCACCACATGAGGCTGTCAGCTCCTGGGTGGAAAGCTAATGAGTTGGACAAGTATAAAGCAAAACTCAGTGTCCACCTCAACCGCTGAAGCTGAGTATGTAGCTGCTGGAAGCTGTTGTTCTCAGGTCTTGTAGATGAGAAATCAACTACTGGACTATGACTTACAACTCTAAAAAATTCCAATCTATTGCGACAGCACAAGTACCATCGCTATAGCCAATAATGCAGTGCTACACTCAAAGACCAAACACATCGAAATCATGTATCATTTTATCAGAGATCATGTGATGAATGGTGATATAGAACTTCATTTTATCCCTACTGACTTTCAGTTAGCTGATCTATTTACCAAACCTCTTGATGAGACAAGATTCAACTTTCTCATCAGCGAGCTTGGAATGCTGAACTTTGAAGAATAAAATCTTCAGCGGTTCGCATTTTATCAGGGTTAATATGAACTTGTATAACCCATTCTATCATCTACTATCTGAACAAAATTAATTCGCTGATATCAAGGTATGTTCTCTCATGCTCTTTGACGTTCGCCTAGAACTGAAAGACTTCAAAACAATTGCATCGCTGAATATCTCTTCCTTTCAGTGATACTTTAAAATTTCTAAAACCAACACTGATACTTCTATTCAGTGCTTCGTATTTTCAAAATGTCCCTGAGTCTTTCAAAAACCTCAGAGACATCCTATAATATGAAAGGACGTTTATGACGTCATCCGAACGGATAAACCCTGGCACGTTCTTTATCTGACACACGTTTGCACGTTTCGTTTTCTCATCCAATCAAATGCAAACACGTGTCCGTGTCATCGTGAAAAAAATTTCCCGCTCATAGTTTTTCTCTCTCTAATTCTATCTATATAAACCCTTTGAGTTTATATTTTATATTACGCGAACAACTTCTTCTTCAAGAAAATAACACTGTTGCATTTTGAACTCAAGTTCCAGAAAACTGTTCATCTTCTTCTTCAATCAAGGTTAATATTCTTATTATTATTTACCTTTCATTAACTTATTTTTTTATCTTATTCTTGTTTTTAACAGATCAAACAAAAGGAAACCTTTTTAAAATGAAATCATTTTCTTCTCATGATTTTAGGAACACAACCTTCATGGTTGTTCTTCAAGTTTAAAACAAAAATCTTAAACTTGTTCTTCATATGTTTTTCTAGAATCTCTTTTTAAAACAGAAACTGGAAAACACATACTCTCCACGTTTTGTATTTCTTTTTCAAGAAAAACCCTAATCTTCATTAAGGCATCTTTTGTCTGAATGAAATGGAAAAAATTCAAAAACATCTGTTTGGAAAATCTTTCCACATCAAGACATTTTTGTTCATTTTATTCGTGGTTACATGTGTTACATAAAAATGGCATCCTCTGAAGCTCCTTCTGCTAAAACCCCCACTACTACTAAGAAACTGGTTCTCACCAAGGCTCCGCAGGTCAAGTTCAAACTTGAGAAAGTCACCTTCCAACACAACAACCACTATGCGCTTTTCGATTTTCCTCAGTGAAAGAAAGTCACACATTTGGATGATGCTGTGAATTTTCTCAAAACCTGCTGCTTATCTACAGCCCTAACTACTGTACCCCCTGCCCATAAATTCCTTTTAGCTCAATTCTGGTATACTGCCAGACGAGCTCAGGTTCCTTCACCCAAAGACCCAACGAAACTACTTGATGTCATCCTCTGTGACACCAAATTTGGCACCACCAAAATCAACCCTGCAATTATCAGACGTGCACTGAACCTCCCAGCCGCTACCAAAGAAAAACGCTTTGTTCCTCTCCCAAACCCCAAAAACCATGCTGATAGGGAAACAATCACTGCATTCTTTGATGCAATGAAGTACGTATGGGAAACAGGGAGAGATGAAAAACCCGAGAAGAAGCTGACCGTAATCAAAAAGTCCAAAATGCCAAGCGAGATGAACTTCATCTTTCCCCACCTGATAAGTTGTATGACAGCGAAAACTGGCTCTTCTGATCAAGCCGCTCAACCTCAGCAGGCCATGGGATATGCATTGCTGAAAGGTCTCCATGTTGATTGGGCATCAATCATCTACGACGATTTGAAATTCAGGATGGACATGGCTGACAGACCAACTTGCGTTGCATACCCCCGGTTCATCAACACCGTATTTATAAAAGGACTCAGGGACAAATAACTAAAAGAGGGTGACCTGAGACTCTCTCAGGTTGGCCCTAAGGTGCTTGACTTCAGCCCCATGCCAACGAGGTACGTCTTACTACTCTCTTATCAAATCTCAATCCTCCTTCTTCTACTTCTGCAGCTACCTCAACAAAAATCCCCCTGCTGATACCCAGGTCGCACCCTCCACTCCTTCTCGTAAAAGGAAACACTCTACTTCCCAACTTGATTCCGAAAGGATCAAGAAAACCAAAGAGCAACCCTCCAAGCCATCAACGGCTGAAGACCTAGCGTCTGACCCTCAACAGACTACGCTGGATGATTTCGTGGTACGCTCTACCACAGCTGAAAAAGCCACCCCTTCCATCCAAACTTCAGCGTCTCTAAACGCTGACGTTATTAACTTGGAACAGAACCCACCTCCTTCAGCCTCTGTACAGACTAAAGTGATTCTCAGCGGATCCAACGCTGAACCTCGCTCCCAACCAATTTTCTCAACCTTCGTTCCTCCCACCATTTCTTTGGACACTCCCCCAATTTTCCCCTCGTTCTCTGGAACGCCCGTCATCATACATGATTCAGATGTGGATACTCTACATATGATGATGGATGCAAACTTAGGATCTGCAGGCACCTCCATGCGCCAAGGCACTCTCGAAGGCGATATGGAATACTACTCAGGTCTACAAGGTTTCGACAACTTCGCCAACCCGCCTGCAGGTATACACAAAACCATAAACACTCCTCTCTCTCAACCCAAACTTCTGAGCTTTCCTTTGTTCACAAGTTATTTACTGTTACAGGTCCTAATTTGGGAGATATTCAAAACTCCCTGAAAGATCTGGTGACAAAGGTGGACTCTTACAACACCACACTCTCCACCAACTCTTCAGCGGTTACAGACGCTGGAGAGAATCTCAAAACGTTGACAACCGAGGTCGCTAAGAAAGCCTCCAGTGCTGACATAGAGAAAGTTAAAGGTAATATTGGAAGTTTTGCTACTACAATCGCTGACCACTCCACCGTCGTCAACAATCTCAGCTTGACGCACACCACCCTCTCTACAAACTTCACCATGCTGTCCAATGAAGTCACATCAATGACGACAGCGGTTGGAACTCTTCAGGGTGAGGTGACTTCTGTAAATACTGAGGTTGGCACTGTCAAAGACCTACTCCAACAAGTCCTTGATCGCCTGAACGCCCCAACTTGCGCCCCTTCTCACTTCACTCAGGCCGATCGAGAGGAACTCCAAAAGATCAGTCCTACGATTTTTGGCCTAGAAAACAGAATCATAGTGATTGAAACCTTCATGGGTATCACTGGGCAAGAAGACAGTGACTCTCATGCTGATGCTGCTGATATTCCGATTACCTCCCCCACTCATCATGTGGAAGAGGGGGAGAAGAACGATGAAGGTCTTCCCCTTAATGTTGAGGGGAGACAAATGAAACTGCTGCTGCTGCTACTTCTACCGCACAACCTCAGGGAGTTGAAAACCCTGAGGGAACCGAGAAACCTCCCTCTGTATCTGAGGGGGAGCAACTCGAAGAGCAACATGATAAAGATGTTGCTGATGTTACTACTCCTTATGATGACGAGGTCGAATATGATGAAGAAACTGAAGACAACGAACCCATCGACATCGCTGATGATGAACCATCATCATCCCCTAAAAACGATGATGATGATGACGATTTATTTTTCGTCCAGCCTATCAAGACCGCCCCAGCTCAAAAAGGGGTCATGATAAAGGAACCATCAGGGGAGACGACTAAGACAAAACCTGCAACAACTAAAGCTGATAAAGGCAAAAACAAAGGCCTCGCTGCAGAAGGCAATTTGTCTATCCTTCTGAAAAAGCCAGTTTGTCAGGTACAATATCTCCTCTTCCCTTATACTGCATCCCTCCTCTATCCCTTCTCAATCTCATTCTTTTCTCAATCTCTTTCTTCCCACGATCTTACTTAAACGATCGCTGTGTTTCAGCTAGTCCTCTCCCCTGCTTGAGGATCCAGCTGAAGTCCCTACTACTGCACCAACAATAATCCTAGCCACAAGAGCTGAAGACATAATCCCGGTCTTGGATTTAATCACTGAGACCGATGAACCTGAAGAACAGTTGCTTTCTCCCAAAAGCAGACCTTCCTAGGCTCCTCAAAAGCTAAGTGAAGAAGATAAGGAAAAGAGAGATGAAATGATCAAGAAGCTTGAGGATCAGCGAATCATCCTTCCTCGTAACAAAGTTCCTGCTCCTAAGTTCAGACTTTCCAAGAAAGAATTCGATGATCACCTCAGAGCTGAAAGCTTACTCGCCGAACGAAGGGAAGCTGAAGAAAAAGATAAGGCCCTCGCCATCCAGCTTGCCCAACAATCGGTGAAAGACCCTGAACTAAAAGAACTCCCATAAAAGTCCAACGACAACTATGGGAAGACGCCCAGAAGATCGTTGAAGAAAAGACCAAGGTATCTGATTCTACCTTGGAATGGTGCAAAGAAAGACTACACTATCGATATCAGGCTGCCAAAAATTCACAAGGTGATCATCAGAGGAAGATCGACCATCGGTGTTCCAGTAGTTAAGGTCGATTTATTCAGAGAAAATGGTACCAAGGAAAACATCTATGCTGCTACGATCAAGATGTACGGTTTCTCTGAATGGTTGGAGATGGGAATAGCCATTCAGCGATCTAGCTGACAATATAAGAGCCATGTCGAGAAAATCATAAATTCTCAGATCGACTTGGTTTCATATGCTATAGATATTCCTCCTCCTCCCACAAATCCAACTCGACAAAGAAGGGCCTCTGCAAAGAAAAAGATGATATCTTCAGACTCAGGTCATCCTATCTGGAACGAAACTGGTATTGGTTTTTCACGAGCTGGAGTACTTGGTCCTGAACCTGACCTCTCAGCGCTTGACACCTCCCTACCCCTTGGTGAACGCTTCATCCCTGGAAAAGTCTTAAGCGAACCGTATGGTATCTTCTTTCACGACTATGATGGACGAGAACGCTTTCAACGTGTCTCTGAGCTTCCCATCACTCCTATCGAACAGCTCAAGTATCTCATCTATTGGTGTGGATTCAGAAATGATCTTCTCGGTCAATACCTCAAGCCCCTGATCTTTAATGAAGCAATGAACAAACGAGATCAAGGAGTAACGGTCCCTGACTGGATGATACCCACAACAAAGACCCTTTATGAACTTCTCGTTAATGAAGAACCTTTTGGCTGATAGGATTTCCTTGTTATTCTTCTATCCTTACCAGCTTATATCTTGTGTACTTGTAAATTTATTTGTTGTACTTGTAATTTATCTACTTCCCTATGTAACCTTTACGAAGTTTAAAGAAAATTTTCAGCGAATGTACTTTACTCCGTCAGTACTTAAAAGATCCTAGAAAACAGTAAAAGGGACAAATATTTTATGAGTTCTTTTTATCCTTATGTTTTCATATTTAGCAATTTTCCTCAGTTGCTAAGTCAATATCAAATAGGGGGAGATTGTTGATCCAAACCCTCAGTGATTTGTTAATGATCCTTTAAACACTTAGTGAAAATTGTAAGTAGACAATACGTATTAGAGTTTCACTATCGCTGATAAGTACTATGTCTCTAACAGTACCGCTGATAGGAAACTCATGCTCTTTAATTTTACCATTCAGCGAACACTGTTCATCTATAAGCTCTGAGCCTGTTCAGTCTTATTAATGATCGCTAATAGTTTAGTTGTTTACTTATGATCCCTGAAGACAAGTTTCACGTCAACTATGTTCTACGCTGAAGTCAAAGATCAAGCTCAAGAACAACGACAAGTCTACAAATGAACTGATCCGGATATCAGCGAAGCCAAGATTTGTCCACTCAACGTGAAGTTACAAGTAGAAGACTTCAGCAATCGCTGAACTTTGTCACTCGCTGATAAAGTACTGTTCATGAAGTCTTCCTCTACAAGTTACTTTTGTCTTTCCCCCTTGCACGCCTACATAGGATTTGTCAGAAAGGACATCTCTTTTTCCCTTAATCGTAAAACAAACTCTGATTCTACACTGTACACCATGCGGCTACTAAGGTTGTCTACAATGGTCAAACCGTGCAACCAATCAGCTGATGCCACGTGTAAAGATATACTGCTTTGCATTAAATGCATGCAGTATATAAGAAGAACCCTACTTCAGAAATGAAGTGATCGGCCATCTTCTTCTTTCTCTCTTAGTGTTAGAATATTACTCGTAGTATTCTTATCTACTTCTCTCTTAATTCTAGTGCAAGAAACTTAGTGTTCTTAACTTGTTTAGATTAGGTTAATCCTTAATCTTGTTCCGCAACAAGTTGTAAATTGTTTGATTATATCAATAAACAATTTAGAAAGTAAAAATATGTGTGTTTGTATTCAACCCCCCCTTCTACAAACTTGTATAACCCTCCGGGACCAACACTTCCCCTTTTTGCTTTTCCCCAAAGATGAGTACATCATCCTTATCAGTCATTGGAATCCGAATTAGTTTCTTTGCACAATGTATTTCTGCTTGATTGACTGTCAACCAGTCTATACCCACAATTACATCAAACCCTCCAATTTCCATCAACAACAAGTCGATCGGAAATTTTGTTTCCCCTATCGAAATTAAACAACCCTCAAGTCTTTCACGAACAAGACTTGACCTACGTTAGCTATCTCGACTACTAAGGCATCTTTCAAGGTAGTGACAGGCATAGCTAACTTGTGATAGAACGACTTGGACACAAACGACAAATTTGCACCACAGTCAAATAAAATGCGCGCGAGAATGGAATTAACTAGAAATGTACCCGAAATGACGTCTTTCGAATATTTGGCTTCGTCAACTGTCATATGAACTGCCCGACCCGTTGGCTTAGGAACATTTGATTTCTTGTTTTGGTCTCCACCCTTTTTCAGCTTTGGGCAATCCCAGCGGAAATGACAGGGTTGTTTGCACTCGTAGCATGGTCACCCGACACGGTCCAAAGTGCTTATTTTGACACTTTGGGCACCAATTCGGCTCCCGACGAGAGTCATATCGAACATTTTTGCCCAACGCTTTTGATTTCTGAGAAGACTCTGACCGGCCTTCCCATTTCCGTTTCTCTCCCACTTGCATCTTTTCTTCCTTGTCTTTAGCATAGACCTCTTCCATAACTTTGGCTTCTTCAATTGTCTCTCTCAATGTTGTAGCTTTAGCATTTCGCACCCGAGACATCATGTCCGCTGGCAAACCCTTCAAATAAGCTTTAATCTTTTCTTTCTCGGTCGGAGCCACATGCCCCACTAAGTTTAGCTTCTCCATGAAAGATTCAGTGTACTTCCGAACAGTTGAAGTACATTTCTTAAGAGTCCGGTACTCTTCTTTAATCCTATCCATTTCGTTTTCATTACAGTATTCTTCCAAAATATTTTTCTTGAACGACTCCCATGTCATAGCAGCTAAAACTGGAGCCGTTATAGTAGACGTCACTATATTCCACCAAGTCAACGCATTACCTCGTAACCTTTGAGACCCAAATCTGACCTTTGATTTCTCATCACATTCACAAGCTCGAAAAGCTTGTTCCATTTCTCAGAGCCAATTCATGCATGCCATTGGATTGTCTGCTCCGGTAAACTCTGGCAGTTTACAGCTTAGAAACGTTTTATATGAGCAGACTCTTTCCACCCACCTGTTTACATCTATCACAGGATTTCGAATTTGATTTATTACCCCAGTGTTAGTCTCCGTTCGTCGTAGCTCAGAACTTCGATCATTCAACGCTTTCATGAATGTCTCTGTTTGTTGTGTCATTGCCGTATTCATCATTCGTGTCATTTTCTCCATCATGCGAGACTCCATCGTCGATTCCGGCGTTTATGGGTTGACGGTACTGGTACTCGTTCTATGTACCCGACTGTCCACTCCTCCCATAGAAGGTAACCTTGGCGGACTTTCATGAGTTCCAACCATTTCAGGTTGCTTTTCCACCGACCAATCAATCACCGCCCTATCCTCCAAAAAATTAGGGGACCTTGGTGGCGTATTCACCATCGTTCTGATATAACACAAAGAAATAACCATAAGAAATGGTTACACATATCCAGATACACGAAACGTACTTTACCGTTAATTAGTCACTATAACAATTTAGAAATAAGCATGCTTGCGTAACAATATATTCATAATAACAGTAGCTAATTGAAATTGTGAATATACTATACATGAGAATACTCATTACCATCGTTACAGTACTAACTTCACGTATTTCCGTCGACTCTAAGACTATCCCGTCTTAGTACTTCTACCCATATCTCACAAATCATAACTTAATGCTCTGATACCATGTTGTAACACCCTAAAAATCAGGGTAAATTTAAACCTTAATTCTAACAAGGTTAAACATAATATTTGTCAAACTTTTATACATAACAGAGAATTAACCTTGAGGATTCATATATAGACCAATGCAAATTTAAAATAACATATTAATCTAATCCTGTCAACTAACATCAGATTAAACTAGTTATCTAGAATTTACCAAAAACTCCTCACTTAGGCTAACTTCTCCACTTTCCACAAAAAGTATATACTCGAATGCACTCGTCCCACAGCCCTTTACTTTCTCGAGCTAGTACCTGGTAAGAAAATATAATTTAAAACGATTAGGCTAATGCCTAGTGAGAACATTTAGTTTCAAAATTATACTTTTAAAAAGAATGTAAACAAGGCATAACAAACCTGGTTTACCCTTTTCTTACCATACGTTTCAACATCTTACGATGACGGGGTTAAACCCGATTCCATGAATATGACCGACACCAAGTCAGTCATGTTATCATGTTCAAGAGCCCACTACGAATCTCCACGGATTCTAGATTAATGCTCATATCCAAGAATCACAATTACACATGACAATTTCTTGGAAAAGAAGTAGAGATTACAATTAAGCCATGCCTATCTCTTTCCTTCCTTAGAAATCGGGAATTACGATTAGTCCACGCCTATTCCACGATTTCTCATCAATGTGAAATAGGAATTACGATTAGTCCACGCCTATTCCTCATTTCACCTAAACGGGAATTACAATTAGTCCACGCCTATTCCACGTTTATCATACACACTGGAATTACGATTAGTCCACGCCTATTCCATGTGTTCATAAAAACTAGTGCCTATGGATCCATTACACTTATTTGTACTCGTGCGGGTTATTGCTTAATATAAATCATTTTCAAATAACGTTAATGAAGTTAAGCAAAACCATTAATTTCAAAATAAGCAATTTTGCTTCGTATCAAAACTCATTCAGGAAACATTCATTATAAAATATACCTTACCATAAATTGAAATACGTTTATAAAAAGGGTAAGGTAAGAATGAACTCACCTGACATCAATAGTGTCACTCTTACTTCACTTCTTAAAGTTGTAAATATTTTCCGCTACTAAACTTCCCAGAGTCTGAAACATCCAAATACATATTGTACTGATATCAAACTACTGTACAGGACTCTTAAAGACTAAGAATCCTAAATAATCAAAATTCTCGACACTTATCGCAACCCAAAGGAATGCATCTACACTTGTCGCAACCTATTACTTGCGACACCATACTTATCACAACCCACTGTTGCGATATCCCTCTTATCGCAACCAACTGTTGCGACATAACATCTTATCGCAACTAACTGTTGCGACATAGTTCTTATCGCAACCAACTGTTGCGACATAACTCTTATCGCAACCAACTGTTGTGATACACTTACTCTATCGCAACTCACTGTTGCGACAATCATCATTATCGCAATACCCATCTTTATCTCAACTCACTGTTGCGATGTTCATGTTTGTCTCAACTAACTGTAAACGTATTTAAGCCAGAAATCTATACTTTTAAGCCATAACAATTTCTACTAAAGTTCAGATATGCTTAACATCATTAACATAATCTATTTATAAACCCAGTTTTCTCATATCTTTCCAAAATCATCAAAACCCAATTCTAAACCATTAGAAAGCTTTAGTTACATGAGATGAAGGATTTATGCGAGAGATATACCTTTGTTTCCTCAGATTTCACCTTAATTTCCAGCTATATAATCTGCTTTTCTTCTTCTTCTTGTTCTTTCGATTCTCTCTCTCTATCTCTTGAACGATACACACACACACTCACATAAAGCTTCCAAAATGAAGTGTTTCTTAGCCACATATGCTAAAAATTAGGCGGTGGTGGTGATTAATCTTTCATCACTTAGACACTTTAGTCCCTCAATTATCATCAACTGACAATTTATACCCTCCAACTTATAAATTAAAATTAAAGTTTACCTCTTAACTTATAACTTCAATAAAACAATTAATGAAACTTATTTGGGGATAAACTCTAAAATTAATCTATCAAATAACCAATCATAATTTATCAATAAAACCCATCTTAACACTTTGTACAAAAATCGAGGTGTTACATTTTGCAAATACCGCATTGACTTTTCTGGAACTACCGGATGGTTTAGACGTCTCATCATACTATGCACAATGATCTCAAGAAATCTCATATAAGGAAGATGTTAGGGCAGGTTTTATGGTTGATTTAAAGTTCAAGGGTTGAATTGTATTTGTTTAATTTGAGCCTTTTAGTGAACGGGCCGTGGGCTTGTTAACCACGGGCCCATTGTATTTAATGTAAGATTAGCTTGGAAAAACAAGCTAATCATCTTTTTTTACTTTCAAACACTGTATTGCAAATTCTCTCTGAAAGTGAATGACAGGGATGACCAGTTGAAATCATTTGTTCTTATTGTTCATATATTCCGATTTCATCATAGTTGCACGGATCTGGATTTTACAATTGGTATCAGAGCAGACAGACGGATTCGATTCAAAGTCTCATTCATTGATTTCTGGTTAGTTTGACTTTTCACGTCTGACTTTTCTTGATTTTTCAAATCCGTGATTCTGCTTAAATTGTTCAATTTTGCTTGTTGGGTTGTGTTAACATCATAATTATAAGTAATTCAGCAAGTTTTCACATCCTAATTCGTTCGGTTGGTTGGTCAATTTTGCAAAATAAGTTCAAAGTTTTTGGTAGTGTTCTTAATCAAAAATCGAATCTTTATCATCAAAACGTGTTCTTTTTGCATTGAAATCGATTGTATTAGTGTTATTTTGTGTTTGGCATTGTTACTAATCTTCCAGGATTGATTTTGGGCAACCCTAATCGAAAATCCAATCGAATTGAGCAAACAGCCAATTTGTCCGGACAACTCAGCCGCGTTTTTCGGATAGAATCAAGGTTCCCGGATAATTGTGTTAATTTCATCCGGGATCTTCAAGCCAATCGGACTCTCTAATCTTCCGGGTAAGTCTCTTAATCTCAAACCTATCCGGGTATTATTGTTCCGGATAACTTAAAGTATTCGGAAATCTATTTTACCCGAAAACTTCGTAGTATCCGGAAACCTCACAGTATCCGGAAACTCCATTGTACTCGGAAACTTCACATCCGGGATCAGTTCACATCCGGTAACCTTAGTTATCCAGAAAGTGTGTGGTATATGTTATCCGGAAAGCTTACTCTGTCCGAATTCTTTCTGATATCCGGACTCTTACAGTTATCCGGACAATTCTATTATCCGGTATCCTCATCTTATCCGGATACTTCTGTTTTTGGTTATTGATCCATTTGCATCAAATCTGATCCGAAAAATTCCAGATCAGATCACTTATTTGGATTCCTATCCAGTAAGTTCAGGTTAGTCAAATCACCCGTAGACCCTGCGTTAGGATTTCACTTTTAGTACCTTGCGTTAGGTTTACCCTTTGAATCAATCTACACGTCTGACGATTACTCCGTTGCAACCGAAGATGTCTACTTCTCGTGATGCTCTAGCAATTGGCACTGACACCAAGCCACCGTGTCTCTATCCGAATGAGTATAGCCAATGGCGAGATAGGTTCATGATCTTCGTAGAGTCCAAGGACAACTATGAGTACATCAAGAGAGCTCTGGATCATGGCCCAATTGCCAAGCCAATGAAGGACATAGCTGCAACAACAACTGCATTAGCTCGACGTGAGGAGAAGACTCTTGCTGAGATGACAAAATTTGAAAGAGGCATGACTGAAGGTGAAAAGCATGCAAAGAGATATCTGATTCAAGCCCTTCCTAATTCTATCTACACTGCCATAGACAGTTACAAAGACACGGCTAAGGGCATGTGGGACAAAGTAGCCAAAATGATGCGAGGGAGCGTTGTAGGAAATTAGCTGAAGATAAATAGCGCGATAACCAAGTTCGATGGGTTCAAGCAGCGCAACGGTGAATCCCTTACCCAGACCTATGAACGTTTTTGTCTACTCCTCAATGAACTGAACAAGAATAAAATTGTTCGTTCCAATACTGAGAATGCACTAAAGTTCCTCAACAACTTGCTACCTGAATGGAAAGTATATGCTTCTCGTGTCAAGCACAACAACTTGATAGAGAACATCAGCATCAATGGACTGTATGAGACACTTCTCCAAGACGAAGATGAAGTGAATTAGCTTCTGGGAGAGAAGAAGAATGAGCCAAAACCATCTGCTGATCCGATTGCCCTCGTGACTTCCAAACTAGGGAAATCTTCAAGCAGTCAATCCAGACGCGGTCCACATCAACGCTCCTCCGAGTCAGAACCTGAAGACGAGAAAGGCGGTGATGATGATGATAATGAAGCATCAGACTTAATGAAAGCTATTGCCCTTCTGACTAAATCCTTTCAACAACAAAAGTTCTACAAGAAGCCGTCTTCCAGTAGTCAACGCTACTCCACCTCCTCCAATAAGCGTCACGACTATAAGGGTCGGTATGAAGGAAAGAAGAAGGTAGAAGAGCAAGATAGATCTGAGAAGAAGGAGAAGACATAGAAAGGTGACCGAAAGAAGCAAGATGAACCTGTGAAATGCTACAACTACGGGAAACTCGGTCACTTCTCTAAAGAATGCCGTCAAACGATAGTGAAGAACTCTCACTATTATGAGGCTAAGCTTGCACTGGCCAGACAGAAGGAGGCTGGGGAGGCAATGTTCGCTGAAAATGAGTACTGGCTAGGCAGATCTGATGATGAGGACGATTATGAAGGTGCTGATGCTTTCATGGGATATCAATCATCTACGGATGAAGACAAGGCAACAGCAAATCCGGTATGTGACTGTTGCTTACAAAACTTCATACTACAACTGCAAAACCTTCACAGAAAAGGCAAACTCCCTCAAGGCCACAAATGAAGAACAAAAGCTTGAAATTATTTCAATAACTGAAAAGCTTAATGTTCAAATAAAATTAACTGAGAAGTATAAGTCTGAAAATGCTGATTTAAAAGACAGATGCAAAATCCTTTCATTAGCACCTAAAGACTTAAGGGCCACATTATCTGATATCCAACGTCAGTTTGATCAGTGCTTGAATGAGAAAGAAGACATTACTTATCAATGTTCTTCTCTTCAAATTCAACACAAGGAGTATGTAGCTAAAGTTCTAGATCTTGAAACCAAACTCCACAAAAAGGGGTCAAACTGATAAAACCATTTTTTTGAACAAACCCAAAGAGTTCACGTACTTTAACAAAGAATGGGGAATCGGATATGAAAACCCACATTATCTGAAAAAGGGAAGATATCAAGTCCCTACTCTGTATGATTTTGCTTGCTATGGATTAGATAAAAAGTATCCAGAGTACGCAATTCAATGGACTGGTCCTCTTGAACCAGAAAAGGAGGAGGAAACCGAGGAACATAAACGCAGACACAAACGAGGAATTCAACTTCCATTTTGTTATGAAACTTTAAACTACTCGTATCAAAAGTACCTTTCCAATGACTACTTCGACCCCTACAAGGTAGCTACACCCAAGGATTCCTCTAAGAAGGATGAGGATGTAGCACCTGCAACCAAGACTGAGACGGATGAGTTTAAACTCTATGTTCCTCCTCTCATCTTGGAAGCAAAAATTGTCGAGTTGGAGGAGTCGTTTGAGAAAGAAAGGTCTATTTTTCAAAACGAAAAGAAAGTGCTCATGTCTGAGATTGAGAAACTCAAATCTGAGAAATCCGACGGTGTGTCAAGTGAGGAAAAGGAAAAATTTCAGTGGGAAATCAATACGCTCTCCTCAAAACTCTCTTAAATGACAAGAGAAACGATGAAAGAGCATATGATAAATAGTCAACTCCAAGTGCAGCTTGACTTGCTCCAAACTGCGAAGCAATTTTCACCTGAACTTTCCTCTAACTTTTCTGACACATCCTCGTGTAAAGCCTTTATAGAAAATATCTCTTTGAAAGAAAATGAAGTTTCTCAAGATGAGTGTGTTAAAAGGAATTTAAATTCTGATTTTTCATACGCTTCCGCACCGAATTCCCCAAAGCACACAACCGAAAGCACAAAATGTTCCTCGCCTTCCTCACCTGATCCTAGTCCAGTACTTCCCAAGATAGATTTTTCAGAGTACATGAACTCCGAAGGTAACTGTGAAGAAGAGTTTGACTCGTTTCCCTTCGACAAACCTCTTCCAAGTCACACTGATTTTTTATCCCCCGTGGTCAATCATCCGGTTAATTCTTTAAAAGAAAGCTGTTCTCAAACAAAGGCCTCAGCTGTGATCAAGATTTCCCAGTCAAAACCAACCTCGAAAGCCGTTTCCAAAAGGCAATCATAGCCAAGGCAAGCTACTGGACCATTGACTGCTAACCCTATTTTTTCTCTAAGTCAACCTGATTTTTTGTCTCCAGTGGTTAATCGTCCGGTCAATTTTCTAAAGGGCGACTGTTCACAATCCAAGACTCCGGCTGTGATCAACATTCTTAAAAATGTTTCAAATGATCAAAAACAATCACAGCCGAAACAAAAGACCGAACAACCGACCACTAAGACCCCTGTTTTCTCAAAAGTCACTGATCATACTATCCCTGCTGTTTCAGATAAAAATGGTTGCGCTAATAAAGAAACACCAAAGTGGCTAAAGAGGGATTCTGTCAAGAAGGATGCGTCAAAGTCTTCCCCACCTGTTTTTGTTGGTTCCCTCTTTTGTTTAAACAAGATTATCAGATCTATTAGTTCAAGTTTGAGTTTGATGCGGAAGCGTATTTGAATAACTAACAGATATCTTTGATAGATTTAGAACACAATATAAATAAACAGTGAACAGAAAATAATATCTCAAAGTTTACTGAATATATATATATATATATATTAAGACCAAATTCAAGAACAGTGAGTAAGCAAAGCTTTAAAACAGATATGACTCTCAAAGTGTTTAAGCTGTGTGTTCTTGTGATGTTTTTCTCTCAAAGTGTTCGATTGATCGATCGATGGATTGATTAATTAATTAATAGGAAGAACTCAACATGAGTCTTCCTTATATACTACTCTAAGGGGACCATAAAGCATATGCTACTATTCACAAAGGACGGTATGAATAGTTGGACGGATGGCATGAAGAGTTGGACGTGCTGTATTGCATTTAATGCAGCAGACGTCTATTATGTACTAAGCCCTATTGAATCCAACCAGAGTTTGACACGTTGCAGTTGGACAGGGCATGCTACCATGCAAGTTGATGAACAGGTCCTGTAACAGTAACAAGATATTATAAATATCTTTCAAGTCTTTGTTGAAGACCGCATAGGCTCTGTGAAGTGCCACAGAGGTTCTGCGGTATGGTCCTTAGAAGAGCATTCTTCACCGGATTCCGAGTCTTTGGTCTTCTTTGCGCGTATGGCAGAGCTTCTGTAGCTTCTTGACCTTGATCTATCGGTAAGGTCGGCAGAGCCTCTGTAAGAGGCTTTCTTCACTTAGCCTATTTTTCACTACTTCTAAATACTTCTATGATTAGGAAGATTGAAGCTAACAATCTCCCCCTAAGTAGTGAAAATAAAAAAATTAACTTGAGTTTAGTTAGGCTAAGTTAGATAAGACAGAGGTTAAACAATACCTCGAAAGTTCTTTCATTCTGAAATATGCCAGAGGCATTTTACATTTGAGTACAATGAAAAATAAACTTTTGACTTGGTTTGCAGAGATTTAAGGTTTGAGAATCAGATTTTGGCATCTTTGAAATCGTTGAAGCTTCTGTTGTCTCTTCCGATTATTCTGATCTCTTTGTAGAAACTGATGCAGAGTTCTCTTAGGCGAATTGTGGCATCAATCTCTCGGATGAAAGTATCTGCAGCATCTCTATCCATTTTCTCTGTACCTCTGTATTTTACAAGGCTTGCTCTGAACTTGTTCAGAGTACTAGTTGCGTACTTCTGACAATCTATGCACACAAATAGTTTGATTTCGCCTTGTGGGTTTTGAAATACTAACCCGAATCTTGGTTCTGTAATGATAGAGTTAGGCACGGCGTCGGGTGGGCAGCGATCTTCTGGTGGTCATAAATTTATATGTTTGAGACCAAGATCCTTTCCCAGTTGAAAATCTATCATACTGAAGATCAGAAGCTTTTCCCTCATTGCTTTTCTTAACACTTGATAGGCTCTGGTGTTTGCCTCTGTGTTGTAGTTGTCCTTTGTCCATTGTAGAAGGTCAGGTAGATCACAAGGATTGATATTTCTTAGGTCAGCATCAGCGAAGGTGGTTTCTGAATTGTCTTCTCTTCTGACTTTGTAAAATTGTACCTGATCCTTGGATAGGTTCTTGTAAAGGAGAATTTGCAGAAGATTACCTTTTTGATCTTGTGGATTGAGAAGACATCTGCTTTGGTTCTTGGCTTTGTCCTTGTGAAGATGTTCTCAAATTCTTCTCTGATCCTTGAATGTGTCACATGATCTGTTGGATGATTGGTCTGAAAGGTTTGTTTATAGAGGTATTTGTATACCACTTCTTCCATCTCTTCATGTGTTGGACCAGGTTGTGGTACTTGTCTTTTGAGACTCTCCATCTGTTGAACAACTTCTGCAGCTCTGCCAGTAAGTGGAATGTCTGATAGGGGCTTTAATCCATATGCCCAATCAACTTCTTCAGGCTTTGGAGTTTGGAAGGCATCAAAGGCGCTCTTCATCAATTTCTCTGTAGGCTTGGGCAATGATTTCTTTTTCTTTGGCTCTTCTATCAGTATTGCTTTGCCCTTGTCTTTGGCTTTTGGAGGTGCAGAACCTGTTTCTTCTGTAGGTTTGGAGGTTGGTGCTTCTGTTGGCTTGATGGTTGCCTCTGTAGGTTTTGACACTTGTGATTTAGAGGACTTTTGTGGCGATGGTTCTGTTGGCTTGAGTTGCTCTGTAACCTCTGTTGGAGGTTCTTTGGTGACTTCTTCTGTGAGCTCTTTTTCTGTTGGTGAAGATTGGACATCGAATCTTCTTGCCATTTTGAAAGCTAATGTGAACATGTGCATTTCTTCTTGAAAGTCCAGGATACACTCTTACAATCAAATATGAACAATTAAGATCGTATTCACAGTAACTGGTCATATGATTTATTAACAATCTGTGAATTACAAGATATTACAATGAATTTCTCTCTCAATAGATCTAACAATTTATGCATAAAGAGTTATCCGAAAAGTTAGCCCAAAAAGATTCAGTTAGCTACAGTTGCTAACTCCTATATATACTGTAGAGAATAGCTAAAGCTACAGTACATATGAGAAACAGACTAATAGAACAATTACACGTGTCCTAATTAGTAACTGAATATAACAGATAATATCCCAAGATATGAATTCTGAACATACTTCTGAATAAGCGATTCAGAACATTTGTCTTCATAGTCAGAAGTTCTGAGTCTCCTACTTAGAACTCTGAACCTTCTAGTCAGAATCCAACACTTAGAATCTTTTTGAGATTTCTCACTCAGAACTTCTGAGTCTTCTACTCAGAACTTCTGAGTCTTCTGAGTCTTCTTTAGTCTTCTTACTCAGAACTCAACACTTGTGTTTTTGACAAAACTCTAGACCTAACAATCTCCCCCTTTTTGTCAAACACACTTGTACTTTTCATCATCAAATTCTTAGAGCAGGAACAATCTTCAGAAGGAGCTCTTCTGAATGCTTTGACAACTTTTGCTCAGAATTCTATTTGCTTTTTCTTTACTCCCCCTTGAAATGACAATTCTCATCTTCATTTCAGCTTTCATAAGATTTCTTTATAAGAAATAACATTTCTCTCTTTTGTTATTTCTGTACAAAAACCATATCAATCTTCAAAATCTTTAGCTTTTCTCCCCCTAAAGTTTTGGAAAGGAAAATCATCTTCAAAATCTTTAGCTTTTCTCCCCCTAAAGTTTTGGAAAGCAAAATCATCTTCAAAATCTTTAGCTTTTCTCCCCCTTGATTTTCAAAACTTTAGCGATGCTTTTTCTTCGAATGAAGTCTACGCTTTTTCTCCTCCTTAATGAATAACTTTGCTCCCCCTCAAAATAAGAATTCTGGAGCAGTTTGTTTTCTCCCCCTGAAATTATGCATATATTTCATTAAAATTATTCATTTCAAATATAGTGCTTTAATGAAAACATTTATACAAGAAAAATAAGATTCACTAAACTACACTTGATAACTACTAACATTTGATCATTTGAAAATTTTACAAAAGAAATCCAACTTAATGAAATTTATCAGATTTTTCAATCAAATGAAATCAAATGCATGTGTTTGGATTCAAATACAAGTCATCATTGCATATCAAGTTAAAAATGTTCAGTTTCAATCCCTTTATTAAATCTATTTGGTGTGCTTAGCATGCGAAATATGATTAGCTTCAAGCATATGCAATTCTAAAAACATATACGAATATGTTGCTCTACTCACACTATTTGTCCAAAATCAGGATTTTCACAAATTTACAGGTTTATTGCGACTTTGTATTTTCCCAAAGTTTCAAGAGATGTGTGCTCATTGGCATCTTTTCTTTTGTGCTCATTGACAACTTTTAATTTTGTGCACATTGGCATCTTTTAATCAAAAAGTTTAGTAAGAATAAGATACATCGTTAAACATGACTTTCTATCTGGTTCTATAGCAGGATTTGGGTCAGCATATCCCAGACCAGTTGGTCTTAGGTGCTAGGTGACAAGCACCCCTTGGAACTTAATTTCCCAAACCAGAAAGGCCACATCGATATATCTTAAACCCATTTGTACCAGTAGAACATGGCTTTCTATCTGGTTCTATTGCAGGATTTGGGTCAGCCGATCCCAGACCAGTTGATCTTAGGGACTAGGTGACTAGCACCCCTTAGGACTTAATCTCCCAAACCAGAAATGCCACATGTACAAACTTTCAAACTAAATGATTTTATATATATTTATATTTCATATCAATCACTTGGTACTAAAACGTAGTACTTCCCCCATATTTTTGTTTCCATCCAACATTCTGACATTTAGACTTTTTGAACATTATATTCTATATAAGTCTAAATTTACATAACATTGAGCATTCAGTATAATTTCATTCATGTTTTGCTTACCTTTTGATTTATTTCAGAAGTGAAAGTTGAAACAAATATAGCTCATATAATACAACATACTTGTAAAATCACTCTTTGACACACATTTTATTCATTGAATGAAAATTAAAAAAAATCATATCATTGAATTAAATTTGATAAGATTCAAGCATTCAAAGCAATAGAAATAAACATAATGCAATGTTACCTTTCATCACTTGTTCCTTGAAACATAAAAATATGACAGTTAAGGATATCACCTGAGAAATATGAGTTCTAAACTGATTTGTTTAGAAGTCTTAGTCTCTGAAGTACGGGTCCTGAACTGAATTATTCAGAAGCCATTTTCATTTAAGTACGGGTTTTGAACTGATATGTTCAAAAACCTAAAACGTTGAATCACGGGTTTTGAACATTATCTTGAAACAATCAGATCAAATTTTGAGTCAATACTTCCTCTGAAATCAAGATAATCCTGCAAAATCAAGAGATTTTGGTAATCATCTACGATGATTCCTCATTAGTTATCAAAAATCCAAATTCTGAGTAGTAGAGTCAGAATTCTGATTAGAAGAGTCAGAATTCTGAGTCACTTGCTCAAAATTCTAAGTATCAGAGTCAGAATTCTGATTAGTTGAGTCAGAATTCTGAGTAGTATAGTCAGAAGTCTGAGACTTGTTCAAAATTCCAAGTATCAGAGTCAGAATTCTGATTAGTTGAGTCAGAATTCTGAGTAGTAGGATCAGAACTTCTGAGTAAGAGAGTCAGAATTCTGATAAAACTATCCAGAGAAAATTCCTTAGAAAAATGTTTGGATTTTGTGATTTTTGAACATTCTGAACTTCAAATCACCATAACTTGCTCAAAAATCAGAATTTTTCAACCAAAATTTGCAGGGTTGCTCAAAATGTGATTCTGAACATATTCTCTGGGAATGTTTTCTACCAAAAACACCCACAACTATGAGTTCGATTACACCACAGTAAGCTGAACTTTTTTTTTAAAAAAATGCTTCAAAATCAACAAATTGATCTGTATGAATCAGAAATCCATAGTCACATTCAGACCGAGTTTTGGACTGAATTATCCAAAAGTCAAAATTCTCAATTTCAGCACAACATCTGTTTTCAGTCATGTGTCAATATATGATCATTCAGCTTTACACATGAATAACCTGCAAAACAGATTAAGTTGACTTTGGTACCCATATGAACTTGGGTCCAGGTCTGTTAGGTGCAGTGGCATATGCAGATATTCTATAAGAACCATACCAGTACTGAATAAAATTCTTGTTCACAAAATCATTAGTCCCACAATATGAACAACAAAGTTTCTTTTGTGCAACTCTGACTAATTGATTTACAGAATAAATCACATCAGGTTTAACAAAAGATTTTCTTTGAAATGTATTGTTCTTCTTGACATTTGAATTAGGAACTTTTGATTTTGGCACTTCTTTCTTGGAAGTTGTTCCTTTAACTCTCCATTCCATTTTTATCTTTTTAAAAGAACAATTATAAGATTTATCAATAGCAGAATCATAAAACAGATTAGAAGAACGAATCTGATCTTTTGAACTATGATTTGATTTGTCAACAACTTTTGTTTCAAATTCTTTAAACTTTTTAACATACAAATCAAACCTTGACTGCAAATCAGATTTGGACTTCCTCTCTATCATGATTTTAGTTGATAAATCAGATAATTTCTTAATAAGTCTCCTTATCTCCGAATGAAAAACTTTATTTTCCTTCTCAAACTCATCTTTTAAGCATTTTTCTTTAAAGCCATTCACCTTCTTCTTTTCAGTCTCTTTCCTTCCATCTTCTAACTCTTTCTCCAACTCATTGATTTTTACAGAAAACTCATTTAACATTCCTGTTTTCTTTTTCTCAAAACCATTCTTTTCTTTTTGAAAAACATTTTTCTTGCATTTAAACTCTTTTCTTTCTTTTGCAAGAATTTTCTCCAACTCAGAATTTTTCAGAGATAATTCAACAGACTTTGTTTCAAAACCTTTCCTCTCAGTTTGAAAGTCTCTTCTCTCTTTCTCAAATTTCTCTCTTTCAAGTATAAGAACTTGTTCAAAATCATAGATTTGTTTCAAGAGTTGACAATTTTTCATTTCACATGATTTGATTCTATTTTTAGAATCTGTCAACATCTTTCTTTCAAAATTGATTTTCTTTTTCAAATCAACATTCTCTTTTTCTAACACCTTTGTGTTCTCTTGAGCCTTTTCGAAATCTTTTAGAAGATCGAATTTTTCTTTTTGCAAAATCTTTATAACTTTTGCATTTTCGTCTTGTTTTGCTTGAAGATTAGAAATCTTGCTTTCAAAATGAACAATCTCAGTTTTTGGTTCAGAAATTGTTTCTTTTGCTTTTACAGGACTTAATTTTTGTAAATTGTCTGAACTGGTTATAGAAATTGCAGGTCTCACAAAAACTTCAATAATCTCAGACATGATGAAATTACAAATTCAAATATCAACTATGAAATATGATTAAAAATGAGAATCAACAAAAATCTAGAACATGCAAGAATTAATCAAATCTGTCACATGCATTTCATCAAACAGTTAGAGTACATGAATTAATGAAATCTTCTTTTCAACAAAAAATGTGAATACTAATCAACATGAAGCATATATAATCACTTTGATCCAGAAACCAATCAAGAATTTCGAAAACATACCTGTGATCTCTGTTTAATTTCGAGAATTAATCAGCATAGAGAGAAAATCTTTGGATGACTTGATTGTAAGATATCGATTCAACAGAAAGACAAATTCAAATTTCTTGAATCAATGATAGAAACGAATTCAAGAATTGTTAGGAATTCAAGAATTGTTAGCAGCAGCGGAATCAATTGTCGAATTGATCAAGAAACTTCAAGAACGCGATCAAACACACTCTTGGACGAATTTGTTTGTTGATTGGCTCTGATACCAATTGAATGTCCAGGATACACTCTTACAATCAAATATGAACAATTAAGATCGTATTCACAGCAACTGGTCATATGATTTATTAACAATCTGTGAATTACAAGATATTACAATGAATTTCTCTCTCAATAGATCTAACAATTTATGCGTAAAGAGTTATCCGAAAAGTTAGCCCAAAAAGATTCAGTTAGCTACAGTTGCTAACTCCTATATATACTGTAGAGAATAGCTAAAGCTACAGTACATATGAGAAACAGACTAATAGAACAATTACACGTGTCCTAATTAGTAACTGAATATAACAGATAATATCCCAAGATATGAATTCTGATTATACTTCTGAATAAGCGCTTCAGAACATTTGTCTTCATAGTCAGAAGTTCTGAGTCTCCTACTCAGAACTCAGAACCTTCTAGTCAGAATCCAACACTTAGAATCTTTTTGAGATTTCTCACTCAGAACTTCTGAGTCTTCTACTCAGAACTTCTGAGTCTTCTTTAGTCTTCTTACTCAGAACTCAACACTTGTGTTTTTGACAAAACTCTAGACCTAACACTTCTTCTCTCTGCGACATTCGATCAGTCATTGTATTGTGCATCTTTCTCAGAATATCAGAAGCAGAGGTCGCAGAGGTCGTTGCTCTTATTGGTTTGGTGGCAATCGACTTTCTTCTTGGTATTGTTTGGGGTTTTTCTGTTGATTTTGTTGAAGGACTCTTTTCCATGTTGATTACCACAGGGGTGGTTGTTGCCTCTGTGGTATGCTGATCAGCTTCTGGAATATTGGTTTCTTCAGGACTTGATTCCACAGAGATGGGTGTTGTCTCTGTGGTCTGTTGCTTTTGTTGTTGATCTTGGGTTTGTTCTGGAGGAGCTTGACTGATTGGTTCTGCTGCGATTGGCGGAGTTTGTATTCCTCTGGTCGTAGCTTTCTCCCTTATATTCTCCCCCTCAGGATTATCTGATGGACCAGGATGGTCATCATCAGAATCATCCTGACTTTTATCAGAAGTACCCTCTGCTCTGCAGGAAGCTTTGGGTTTCTTTGGTAGTTCTGCTCCTGCGGCCATCAACTTCGCACATACATCATCACAGAGGACGAAAAGAGTTGCAAGCTCTGCTTCTGTGTTGAAGAGCATTCTGCCGACACTTTTTCTGAACACTTTGACGTATTTGGCATTTGCAGCAGTGAAGGAGACAATAACTTTTGTGACCTGGTTTATGACATTCTGGCTGAGCTCTGTTAGCTGTGCTCTGGTCATGTAGTCTTTAGGCTGCATCAGTATTGTGTTGCGCATTGCTTCTGCTTGAACGTTTTGCAGAGCCTTCTGTAGATCTGCGGGTGTGATGCTCTGTGATTTGTTGGATTGCTTGTTCATTTGTTCAAGGAAATGTTTGACTGATTCCTTGAATGCAGAAGTTACGGTAATTCCAAAATCTTTAGAAGCAGAAGTGCCTGTAGTTGTTGCAGTTGTTTGCGCAGAAGATTTCATCTCTGTGATGGCTGTTTTCACCTTTGTGGACAGATTGTCCATTTTGGTGTTCAGATTCAGCATGGCCGTTGATGTTTTCTCTGCAAAAGATGTGAAAGAGCTTTGCAACTCTTTCATGGTTTGGTTCACAGAGGTGACAAGGGTTTGGAACTCATCCCTTGATACTTGTGTCCCTGGTGTAACCTCTGGAGGAACACATTCGTCTCCAGAGTGAGTCCCTGCTCCTAGGACACCTTCGTTCACCCTTGTTTGTACGTTGGGGGTGGAAGGATTTCCATCTGATCTTCGAGCAGAAGCATCTAGTGCTTCAGACTCTACAGAAGTTCTGTGAACGACATTGTCTAGATCCACACCAGAGGTGGGTACTAGATTATCCTTCTGTTGACTCGGAGACTTGTCTAGAGTCTCTTCGTCGTTGTGCTCACTACTTCTCTCTGAAAGAAGGGTTGGCCCTATTTCGTGCATGGCAGAGGAAACGAATTCCTCTGTAGGGTGTTCTAGTGTGATCTGGGGCGATTGATCACGAACTATAGGTGAGTCTCTTTGAGGAGACTCCCTAGGAATGGATTCCCCGGTTTTTGTGGGCCCAGAAGTCGAAGGAGTGACTTCTGGCTGGTTGGGTTGGGTTTGGATCGAGTTGTGCTGCTCTATTTCAATAACTCCCTCTGCAGCTAGACCTATGGAGTTAGATGTGTGGGTTGCACTGGGAGTTGGTTTTGGTTGTGTGCCTCTATTAATCCAGGCATCTTTTCTTGTTTCCTCTGCTGTTAAGCATCCAAGCACTACATTATTGTCTATCTTTTCAATTTCTGTAGATATCCGATGGCTTGGAGCTTCTTCTCTATCTTCTGTTGAAGTTCCTTGCTCTGTGCCTAAGAAGTCATACATTTGATGAGAGCCGTATAACCTCATGACGTGTGGATGATAGAGACCTTTCCGTATCCAGACAGGTTCTTCTTCGTCTGAATCTACCTCTGATACCTCCATTTTTGTCTCTGTTAATTCATCTCTATTCCACTGAGCTTCTGTTTGTCCTATTTCTTCTGAAGCTGGGCTTGGACTCCTTCTGTGAACGTCAAATCCTTGCTGAAAGAAGGGGTTCTGTAGAATAATAGGTGTCTCAGCTGATTGATCTCTGGGTGTTTGATCATCTTCTTGCAGATGTGTGTCAATGCCAGAAATAGAGAAGTATTGTTCTTCTGGGGAATGGTGGTCAAGAGGTTGTGCCGTCCACCCTGCTGTATTTAAAGTGTTGGCAATGTCGGGGTTCTGTAAAGAACATGATCTAATCTCACAATCAATATAGAAAGCAGTAATTGAGAAGTTGTATGATCAAGCCCAATTGTATTCAATGATGAACAGAATTACAGATCTAAGAGAGAGAGAATCTCAAAGATTACAGAGAATGAATACAAAGTTATACGGGAAAAATCAATCAGTTAGCAACATAGAGCTAACTACTATTTATACTGCAACGGATATCTTAAAGCTACAGTACAAAGAATAAAGACTAATAAGAACATAACACGTGTCCTAATTAGTTTATAAAATACTAAGTAAAGTATCTCGTCATAAGTTCTGAATAGGTAGTTCAGAACTTCTGAACATTCTTCTGATAAAGCTTCTCAGATCTTCTGACTCCTTAACTCAGACATCTGACTTCTCTTTCCACTGATCAATACTTCTGAGCTTTCACAGTCAGACCTCTGACTTCTCTACTCAGAACATCTGAGTCTTCTTATCAGATCTTCAACACTTGGTTTATTGACAAAACTTCAGATCTAACAATCTCCCTCTTTTTGTCAAATAAACTTAAACTTTGCATCATCCAGTTCTTTCAGAGCAGGAACAATCTTCTGAAGTAGCACATTTCTCAGATTAAGCCTTTTATCAATTTTGTCAATGATTTCTTGAATAATCTCAACTTGCTGATTGATTGCTTCTTGAGTCATGTTTGCTTCCTTCACTTTCAGCATCTGTTTCTCCAAATTATGCTTTATGATTCTTAAAGTTCCAGAACAGTATTTTGCGGTTTCCTTTGCTCTGAAGAAAATCTTTCCACTTTTGTTTTTCAAAAATACTCCCAAATCTGGATATTTGTGAACACTTCCAGTCTTTAACTTCTTTTTCTGTTCATGACCTGTGTTGGGATTTGCCAGATAAACACATGACTTTTGTAGGTACAAAGCTATTTGAAAATCTGTATAGCAGTGCCACCTTAAGATGTAGAACATGGCCTCAATTACCACACTTCTGGCCTTCCTTTCATTTCTGTCTTTGCTCGACTCTTTGAAGCATAGAAAGCTGTGTAATCTGTAGAAGTCAACTACTGATAGTTTCTCAAAATCTGCATCAGTAAAGTAATAAACCTTGCCATCTTCTCTCAGAACTTCAAAACATAAGTACTCCATCTTTCTGAATTTCTTAACCCTCAATTCTCTGATTCCAGTGATTAAAAAATCTGAGTAAACAGCTTGCTTTGTTTTGCCAAGACATCTTAATTTTTCAGCCAACCAGACATGAGTCTCCTTAGGTCTATCATAATACACATCCAAGAATTGTACCTCTTTTGGTTTGAAGAACTCAGGTAAATCAAATTCAAGAAAGTATCCATTTAGATCAATGGATATTTCATCTTCTTTTGGTTCAGACTGTTCAGCTTGATCAAAACTAGTAATCTGCACATTCTGAGATATTGTGTTCTGCATTTCTTCAACTTCATCTGACAAAATTCCATTCACTTCATACTCAGCAGGAAACACAAAATCATTATGTAGAATCTTTTTGGGATTCACCTCAGATAGCAACCATTCACTACTACTTCTGATTTTTCTTCTAAGATCCAACCTCCTCTTCACACAGTTTATACATCTCTTCTTCAAACTCTCCTTTTCAGCTTCCATACTTTCTTCCATTTTAATCAACAACCAATTTAGAGTTGCATCACTGTACTTTACCAACTCTTTTATTCTGAACAATTCAAGCCTTTCGTGAACTATATATGTGAACCCTTCTGTCTCCATTCCTTCATTCACAAATCCCTTCACATGCAAATCAACTTCTGTTTTCTTTGTGGGAGAACTCAGATTACACTTTTCTTTTCTTTCTTCAATAGCCAATTGGAAGTCATACAAGTATATATTTCTGACATAAATACCCAGAAGTCTTCTGCATTCAATTTCTATCAAGGCTTTTTCAGTGCTAGCAAAGAACTTGACTAGAAAGATCTGATCATCAAGAGTCAATCTGTGAAAATCAAAGGTAGACATGGAAACCTTTGTATTTCTTTCTTTCAGTACTTCCATTCTAACAAATATTAAACCATTGAATTCATCTTGTTG
This sequence comes from Saussurea involucrata, assembly GCA_033807775.1. Taxonomy (NCBI): domain Eukaryota; kingdom Viridiplantae; phylum Streptophyta; class Magnoliopsida; order Asterales; family Asteraceae; genus Saussurea; species Saussurea involucrata. Next base: position 94,541,642 of record CM066314.1, read on the forward strand.
AAACATCAGAACTTTCTCAATTCTTTTCTGAATATGCAGTTTTGAGTCAGGAACTCTGAACCTGTTAGAAGCTTCTGAGTAGACCATCTGAGCTCTGTCATCCATAAAACCATCAATGTTACTTTCCAAAGGCTCATACTCTCCTTCTGTGTAGTAGAGATTATCATATATTTCCTCAGGAAAAATATCATCATGAAATTGTCTGGGTAATGGCACATCACTTAACTCAAGAATGAAATCACATAGAGGTTCTTCTAGTCTTTGCAATTTAATCTTTGGGATCTCAATTGGTTTTCTGAATACATACTCAGAAGGCATAAAGAAGTCTTTCACTTTCACATACTCTTCTTCTGTATTTAACTCATCACAAAAGTTAAATCTAAAATCATCTTCAAAATCCTGAGTATAATTCACAGTCCTGTCTTCTTCTCCCATTAGATCACTAGGTCTTATCATTTTTATTCCTTGCTGAACTTTTTGAACATTCAAAGCTCTGACTAAACTATTATGCATCATTCTGATCAACTCTTCACTTAACCTCCTTTCTTTTAATTCAGAATCCGTCATAATTTCTTTGTTATACACCACAATATCTGTACACATGTTGACCACTTCACTTTCAACTGTCTTTTCTGATCTCAATGCAGATTCCTCAATAGCTTATGTTTCATCTAAGTTTCTTTCCATTTCTATGTCTAAGTTCAATTCCTCTGTTTTATCTGACTCACCACCATATGTACTTTCCAACTCCATTTCCTCTGTATCTGAGCTATCAATCTGAACTATCTGAGTTATTGCCTTTAAATTTTCCTGTATCTGATCTTCTGAACTTTTTGTACTAGCTAATTGCATATCTGCCATCTCAAAATATTCTATGCCAATATCATCATCAGAACTTAACCTTTGTCTTTTCTCCCCCTTTTGATGATCATGAGGATCATTATCATCAAACTTTCTTTTCAAGTTCTGATTAAAAGCAACTTCAGGTTCAGCTTCTGCAATAGGAACAGGATCAAGAGGCTTTGAAGTAGAAGCCAAAGATAGACTCAGTGCTTTCAGTATAGATTCCTGCATACCTTGCATCTGTTTTAACATATATTTTTGAAAACCAGACATTATATCCACGATCTCCTTTTTGTGAGAATCCAAGGATTTCTTTACATCATCTACTTTGGTTTCAACAGAAATCAACTTTTTCTCCAACACAACTTTCAACTCTGACATCTCATCATTCAAATCCTCCACCCTCTTCTCCAAATTTTCTACTTTTTCCCCCATCTCCTTTTTTTGTTTCTGAATCTTTTCAAATTCAGAAGTTTCTAACAGTAAACCTGAACCAACAGATGGTCCAGTTTTCATGTGCCCAGAGGGCTCATGGCCTGTAGATAACACACAGTCATCTTGTACAACAGATGCACGTTTGAATGAGGCTTTTGTAATGTTCACCTCACCAGGACTTCCATCCAATCCTCGACACCCAACATTAGGTATGTCTATGAATGTTGTTTCAGGAATACGAAATTCCTGATTTGTGCAAGTGTCAAAAGGAATTTCAGGCTCAATATGAATAGGACTGTGATATTTAGACTCAATGTGTTGAAAAATAAATTGGGATTTATCACCTCCCTCCAAATGAGTTTGGGATGGTTCCCCGGATTTTTGTGAAACAGTAGCATGTTGAAATGCTTCTGAGTTGATATGGATGGGTTGTTCAAGATCCACCACTAGGTCCATGGTGTTTGTTTCAATATTGGACACCAAGAGATGTGAACCAATAGCATTTGTGGTTACCTGGTCAAGATTAGCTGGTTCAGAGGCATCTCTTTCTGTTTGAACCTCTGTTGACAATCTCTCATCCTCATCACTCTCAATCTGTTTTTCCTCACCAAATCTAACCAAGCTCTCAGAATTTTCCCCCTCAAGTTTCTCAGAATGTTCACCCATCTGAACATCCTCCCCCTCTCTAATTCGACTAGACCCCTCACATCTCTTCTCAGGTAGGTCCTCTTGGGTAGGGATTTGAGGTAATTCAATTCCCATAGAGGTGCAATAAGCTTTTAAAATCTCACTCTCCCTTGGAATATAGCTCCTAAGTGATTTGGGCAATAGTTTATGATTGGGATAGTTTTCAAGTCTTGTTACTGAGGTCATCTTACCCAAATAAAATGTAGGACCATGCTCTTCATTTGTTCTTCTTGAGATTGTTCTGTTTTCCTGCATGGCATACCAAATAACAATTTGCCAGTACCTTATGTAAGGAATGTATGTCAGTGGAGCATCCTTTGTTTTCTTCTGAATTGCTTTCTGATTCTTCTCAAATGTATTCTTCATATCTTCCCAAAGTATTAAAGTATAGTCATAATGCCTATTCTTCACTAAACCCTGAAATATCTGAAGAATTTGTTTAGAACCTTGATCTGCAGAACTATTCTTTCCTGACACACATTTATTTACCACATGAAAGAAGCAAGCCCAAATAGGTGGTAATTTGTTTCTTCTGAACAAACTGAGAGTCCTCAATCCTTCATTGTATCCCAACTTCATAAACTCTGCTATTAATTCCTCTGTTAAGGGTGAATCCTCAAAATCTGTTCTTCTTTGTACATCATCTTTCTCTGGTAGATTCAGCATTTCTCTTAGTGCAGAGATAGATAAGACAAATGTCACTCCTCCAATTTCAGACACAAACTTATTATCTTCTAACCTAAGATGTTTCCACCATTGTTGTATGTACTGAACAGGCACATTTTTACTTCTTGTAAACCATTTTCTGTACGGATGGTGTTTGAATAACTCCATGATAATTCTGTGTTCAGGCTTAAAACGACTTTCCTCAAACAATATAACACAGTTATTTTCAGATAATTTCAACCATTCACTCTCAGGAACAACTCTTTCCACTAAAATAGATCTATCTGACATAATAGAACCTGCAGCACTCTGTTCATGTTCAATATCAACGTTTACCTCATCCGCATTTCCTTCAGATTCATCCATTTGTTCATCTTCTTCATCATTTCTTATTGCCCCTTCCTCTGCAACTCTATTTTGTACTTCATCATTTTCCGAATCGGATGAATCCATTATCGATTTTGTAGAATGTAGAGAAATTGGACCACTTCTTCGTATTTCAGACATGATTTAAGAAGAAAACAGATTCAAAGAACTCTGGATTTGATTCGTATCTCACGTTTCGCTCTGGAATTTGAAAGAAATTTGAAATAGGGATTTTAAGACCTATTTAAAATCCGCGAAGTTGAAAGGTTTAACGGAAAAACGAAATCAATGTTATAACGGAGTCAACACATGTGAAATACCACAAAAGATTTAAATGAAATGCGTGGCATTGTCAAACAAATATGAAGCTGACACGTGTTAGTGGATAGAATTTTGACTCAAGTCAAAGATCTGAATAACACGCACAGATGTTCTGATTCCATGACTCAGAAGAATTTTGCCTTGTAACCAAAATGTCATTTAAAATCAACTTCTGATCAATATAAAACATTTTGATTATTCAGAAGAGGTTTGAACAGATAGAAGCACTTTTTATCATCAAAATTCTGTTCATATTATGATGATTTAAAAAGGATCATTTAAAATCTTATATCTGAATATGAAAAGTTTTTAATTCAGATATAGTTTAAATAACAAAAAAAATTTATCATTAAAAGCTTGTTCTTAGAATGATCAGCGATAAGAAATGAAAATAAATCTTTTAAGCATTACAAAATGATTTCCAAAAGAATTTTGATGCTCCCCCTTGACTTGAGCATGCATTTGACTATTAATGATACATAAAGATGAGATATAAAGATAATAGAAGAAGCATAATCCATACAGTTGAAGTTATTTGTATTTCTCAAAAATAAATTTTTAAAAGTTAGATTGCTGAAGTATTGACTCAGAATCTCTGACTTTAAGACTCAGAGGTTCTGATCTCAAGACTCAGAAGTTCTGAACTCAAGACTCAGAAGTTCTGAACTCAAGACTCAGAAGTTCTGAACTCAAGACTCAGAAGTTCTGATCCTTAAGACTCAGAGTTCTGAGTACATTACTCAGACAATTTTACTTAGAAAAATTTAGCATTTTTAAGAAAAAAATATTTTCAATTAGGCAGATTAAGCATTCCTATTTTACATATGAGAAAAGAAAACCTTTTGTGATCAAGAGGCTTTGTGAACAAGTCAGCCAATTGATACTTTGTATGCACAAAGTGCATCTCTATAGTTCCTTTTTCCACATAGTCCTTTATAAAATGATACCTCACATCTATATGTTTAGTTTTTGAATGTTGAACAGGGTTCTGAGTAATGGCAATTGCACTTTCTGAGTCACAATAGATGGGAATCTTGTTAAGATGATATCCATAGTCCATGAGTTGTGTTCTCATCCACAATGTTTGAGAGCATGAAGCAGCAGCAGCAACATACTCTGCTTCAGTAGTTGAAGTGGATACACAATTCTGCTTCTTTGATGCCCAACTCACTATTTTATCTCCCAAAAAGTGACAAGCACCAGATGTACTCTTTCTGTCCAACCTACTTCCTGCATGATCAGCATCAGTGAAAGCAGTCAATTTGAAGTCAGTTTCTTTTGGATACCATAAACCTAGATCAGGTGTTCCTTTGAGATATCTTAAAATCCTTTTGACAGCCAACATATGTGATTCTTTCGGGTTAGATTGAAATCTAGAACATAAACAGGTAGAAAACATGATATCTGGTCTACTTGCAGTCAAATAAAGTAATGATCCAATCATGCCTCTATAAAGTTTGATATCTGCTGAAACACCTTTGAGATCAGCATCTAACTTTATGTTAGTTGCCATAGGTGTTCTCATAGAAGCACAATCAGACATTTTGAACTTTTTCAGAATATCTCTGACATATTTTCCTTGATTTATAAAAATACCTTTTGGTAATTGTTTGACTTGAAGACCAAGGAAAAAATTCTGTTCACCCATCATGCTCATTTCAAATTCAGATGACATGATTTTTGAAAAATTATCACATAATTCTGGACTGGTAGAACCAAATATTATGTCATCAACATAAATCTGAATCAGGATCAAATCATCACCCTGTTTCTTTAAAAACAAAGTTGTGTCAATCTTACCTTTCTTGAACCCTGAACCGAACAAGTGTTTAGTAAGAGTGTCATACCAGGCTCGTGGTGCTTGTTTTAGACCATATAAAGCTTTGTCTAAAATATAAACATGATCAGGGAATTCTGGATCAACAAAACCTTCAGGTTGATGGACATACACCTCTTCATTAAGTTTGCCATTTAGAAAGGCTGATTTGACATCCATTTGATACACTTTGAAGTTTTTATGTGCAGCATAGGCTAAAAATATTCTGATTGCCTCTATTCTTGCCACTGGTGCAAATGTCTCATCATAATCAATTCCCTCTTGTTGACAGTATCCCTTAGCAACCAATCTTGCCTTGTTTCTGATGACAACACCTGATTCATCCTTTTTGTTTCTGAACACCCATTTAGTTCCAATAATAGATTTACCTTCAGGCTTTGGGATGAGTCTCCAAACTTTATTTCTTTCAAATTGAAGCAATTCCTCTTGCATTGCTGAAATCCAGTCTGGATCCTCTAAGGCTTCATTAGCTTTCTTTGGTTCAATTACACTCAAGAAACCAGCAAACATTGCTTCATTTGCTGTAGCTGATCTGGTTTTTACTCCTGCTGAAGGATCACCTATTACTTGATGAATAGGATGATTTTTAGTCCATTTATTTGCACTAGGAAGTACATCAATCTCTGAATAATTGTTGTTTGCATCATTCTCATCAATGATTGCTTGTAATTCTGAACTGTCCCCTTGTTCTGATGTATGAATAGGAGTCATATCCAAGTTTGGGTTTTGATTAATGAAGTCAGAATTCTGAGTGACTTGTTCAGAGTTCTGAGTACAAGAATCATAATTCTGATTACAAGGATCAGAATTTTCACCACTTGTATTTATTAGATTTGGACATTCCTCTGATGGACCTTTGTCAGAAATTACAGTTGATTGAACTATTTCTGGAGTCTTCATCTCTTTGACCATCTTTGGGTTTTCATATTCTGCATAAGAATCAGAAATTAGTTCACTAAAAGCATCCTTAAACAGTAAATTGAGTTCTGAACAAATAGGATTAGAATCTGTATCAGAAGTCATTTTTGTCTTGTTTAGCATGAGTTCTGAACTGTCTTGTTCAGAAGTCCGCATTCTGGCTTCATCAAAAGTTACATTTATGCTCTCCATCATCCTCTTGGTTCTTTTATTGTAGATTCTGAATGCTTTGGAAGTTAAAGAATAACCCACAAAATATCCTTCATCTGCCTTTTTATCAAATTTGGCAAGATTTTCTCTGTCTCTAAGAACATAGCACCTGCAACCAAAAACATGAAAGAATTTGATTAATGGTTTTCTTTTATTTATCAGTTCATAAGCAGTCTTATTTAATCTCTTATTGATTAAAGTTCTATTTTGTGTAAAACAAGCAGTTGCAATTGCTTCAGCCCATAGGAAAGTAGGAAGATTTGCATAAGCCAGCATTGTTCTCGCAGCTTCAACTAGAGTTCTATTCTTCCTTTCAACAACACCATTTTGTTGAGGAGTTCTGACAGCAGAAAAATTGTGAGAAATCCCAGAACTTTCTAAGAAATTCTGAAGAGTCTCATTTATGAACTCTGTTCCATTATCACTTCTGATTTTCTGAACTGGAAGTTGTAAGAGAACTTGAATCCTTTTGATAAAATTTATCAATGTAGTAGTAGCTTCTGACTTAGCTCTTAGGAACTCAACCCATGTGTATCTGGAGAATTCATCAACAATCACAAGCATATAATTCTTTCCTCCCATAGATTGAACTGAAATTGGACCACAAAGATCAGTATGAATCATTTCTAATGGTGCTTTGCAAGATGAGTCCATTTTTAATTTGTGAGAACTCTTTTTCATCTTGCCCATTTCACAAGCTGAGCATAATGATTCTTTTTCAAATTTAAGCTTTGGTAAGCCTTTAACCAGATGTTTTGCAACAAGATTATTAAGATCTTTGAAATTCAGATGAGAACATCTTCTGTGCCAAAGCCAGTATTCATTTGCAGTTGATTTTGATAAAAGACAAACTGTATTTAATGTTTTCAATTTTGAAAAATTAACTACAAATAAGTCCATGTCTTTTGGCCCAGAAGACTTTAACATCATTTTCAGTTAAAATCATGCAACCTGTTATTTGAAACTTAATTTGACAAAGACTGTCTAAAAACTGACTTATGCTGAAAAGATTATGCTGTAATCCTTCAACATAGAAAACCTTTTGGATAGTCAGATCCCCTTTAGTTAAATCCCCATAACCTTTGACTTGTCCTTTGCTGTTATTTCCAAAGTTTACTGCTCCTCCAGCCTTTTCTGTGAAGTTTGATAGAAAAGACTTCTGACCTGTCATGTGTCTTGAAGCTCCTGAATCTAAAAACCACACATGACAGCCCTGCAAAAGGATCAGTTAGGTTTAGGTACCCATTTTGGAATGGGTCCATCTTTGTTAGCTTTGTCATTGGATTTAACATTAGTACCTTTTACTCTCCACTCAAAATCTTTCTTCAAACACCACTTTCCTTGAACTTTTATGAAGTCAGAACATTTTCTGCTTACAAGCTTGTTCAAATTCTTTTTGAGAGTTGTAACTTTTGGTTTTGCTATATTTTCAACTTTCTTTTCTTTTATCTTTTCTTTCTTCTGAGTCTGAGGAACAGAAAATTTCTTCTTTTCTGTATTTTGAGGAACAGAAACTTTCTGAATATCTTTTCTTATGTATGAAACAGAAGTTATTTTGACTTGACATTTATGAGAATATTGGAATGAATCATTTTTACATCTAACACAAACAAGATTTTTCTTTGCAAGTGACAATAAATCTGAAACATAGATCATTTCATTTTTATTGATATTGTTCAGAGTACAATTGCCCTTATTACAAGAATTTCTAGCTTTGAGTTCAGAAGTAGATTTCATTCTAAGCTTCTCAAGATCCCTTTTCAGATTATTCAACTTTGCAAGATCATCTTTCCTTTTGCTTTCTTCTTTTTCTGAAAAATTCAAGTTCTTTTTGTTAGAAGAATTAGATGATTCACCTTTTTCATATGTACTTGATTCATTAAAGAATTTATCATTTTCTCTTGAAGCATTAATTTTAAAAAGATCATACTCAGTCTTCAGTTTTTCAAGCTCTGTTATTTTCTGAATAAAAATATTCTTTTCTTTCAAAGCTTCTTCAAGTTTAGTATCCACCTCACAGAAATCATTTTCAAGTTCATCATAAGCTTTCCTTAAGTCCTCAAGTTCTTGACTCACAAGATTAAATCTCTTTTCAAGTTGCAAAAATTCATCTGATTTTGTTTCAGAAGATCCAGTTGAATCAGACTTCTGACTACTTGAGTCAGAGTTCTGATTTACAGACTCAGATGTCTGATCTTTAGGCTCAGAGTTCTGACTACAAAGTTCAGAATCCTGACTAGAAGTTTCAGACTTCTGATTGACTGTTTCAGAATTTTTACTTGTGTCAAATATGCTCTCAATGTCATGATATGAAAAACTTGGTTGTTTATTTTTGTAGCTGACATTTAAAGAATCATACTTGAATTTAGTATCATTGTATCTTGGCTTCTCATATGTTGGTTTAGAAACTTCTTTCTTAACCTTTTCTTCTGAATCAACTGACTTTTCTGTTTTAGACTCAGAAATTTTCTCATCTGACTTTTTAGAGTTTGGTCTTTGCAAATTGTCAGAACTTGTTATAGAACTAGCAGGTCTTATGAAAACTTCAACAATTTCTGGGATTTTTGGCTTAGAAATTTGAAGTTTTTCATACAAGTTGATTGGAGCTCTTTTTAAAGTGACATTTTCTTCCAATCCCAATCCCTTCTTTGGGTTGTAAAATCTTGTATCTTTAACATTGCTTAACAAAAGATTTAGTGTTTGCTGAGTCTGACCTCTTTTCAAATTCAGATCTTCTAATTCTTTAATTTTGGTGTATAAATTCTTTCTTTCTTCAAATAACATATAAAATTTTATTTGTAAATCACCTTTTTCATCTTTTATTTTTGAAAACTCAACTTTTAGTTCAGAAAGCCTTTTCATCAATTCAGAATTTTCATCTTTAACTTTTTATTTCTCAGCCTCAGATTCTTCATATTGTTCTTTTATTACTTCTTTTTCAATTCTGAATTTGTTAACCAAATTTCTTTCTCCTTTTATCTGTTTTCTTAAATTAGCAAATTCAGTTTTCATTTCACCAATCTGTGTCATTAACTCTAATTCAAGTGAAGAATGTACCTCAGCAGATGACTCAGAATCAGCATCTTCAAAATCAGAATCATCCTCATTCCTCATTTTTGCCATATAGCTCTGCATCTGTGGAAAGTTGATATGATCATCTTCATCAGAAGTATAGTACAACCAATTCTCTTGTTCAGCCAATAAAGCAATTTTATCATCTCTCTTCTTTGCAAGCTGAGCCTTCTTGGTGTAGTACTCATAGTCTTTCACAATTTTAACTCTGCAATCCTTAGCATAGTGGCCAGATTTTCCACACTTGAAACACAGATTCTTTTCTTTTCTTTCATCCTTCTCTTCATTGTTTTCTTCACTTCTCTCTACTCTCGTTTCAAACTTATTTTCTTCTCTGTCTTCTTTCTTCTTATAATCTGAACTCCCAACTCTCTTATAATTTCCTTGAAATCTACCCTTCCCATACCTTTTATTGAAAGTATTTGTCAACAAAGCTAGTTTCTCAGCCATTATCTTGATATCTTCATCATCTTCTGATCCTTCTTGCTTGTCAGATTCTTCCAGATTTGGTATCTCTGATAGATATGCAGTCTTTTTGGGTGCTTTGATTGCTTTGGACTTTGATAAGAACGCTAACTGATCAACAACATTTTTCTTCTCTTCCACAACTAACTTGACAGAGTCTTCATGTTGATTAAGAACACAGAATAGATCATTTAAGTCTTCTTCACACATATCCTTGTTCATTTGCAGACTTATAGCAAATGATGACCATTCTGAATTTAGACTGTTCAGAAATTTGTAATTTATTTCAGACTTCGTTTTCTTTAGTCCATTTCTTCTCAAGTCATTTAGAATAGTGCAAAATTTACTATATGTCTGTGTCAAACTTTCTGACTCTTTTGCTTTGAACCTTTCATAAGCATTTATGCTTTGATTTAACTTTGCCTGAATAGATCTCATAGTTCCTAACATTTGCCTTTCCAATTCGTCCCACATTTCTTTAGCTGATGATCCACTGTCAATCCTGTTAAGAACCTCATTTGGGACAGCCAAAGTCATCAAAGTAATTGCTCTTTTGTCAATAGCATGCCTATTCTTCTGTTCAGCTGTGTATTGGGAATAACTCTTTTTCACCCTGGTCGCTGGAATTTCTGGAGTTGTCTCTGTAGCAGGGGTTGCAGCAACATCGATGCACACTTCAATTGGACCTTCTCGAATAGAGACCATTAGATTTTCATCAATATTGTCTAGGAATTGGATCATACGAATTTTCCATTGCTGATACTCTTCTGGTATAAGAACCGGCGGTTTGGTTTAAGATCCCATGGCTAGATATTCTTTAGAAGACTTGATTGTAAGAAAATTCAACAGAAAGACAAATTCGAGTTTCTTGATCGAAATGTAACAGGAAATTCAAGAATTGCCAAGAATTCAAGAACTAGCCCTAGCAGCGGAATCGAATTTTGAATGAATCAAGAAATCTTCAAGAAATTGATCAATTGATCTTCGCGATAACAATCTTGAACGAATTTGTTTGTTGATTTGCTCTGATACCAATTGAAAGAACATGATCTAATCTCACAATCAATATAGAAAGCAGTAATTGAGAAGTTGTATGATCAAGCCCAATTGTATTCAATGATGAACAGAATTACATATCTAAGAGAGAGAGAATCTCAAAGATTACAGAGAATGAATACAAAGTTATACGGGAAAAATCAATCAGTTAGCAACATAGAGCTAACTACTATTTATACTGCAACGGATATCTTAAAGCTACAGTACAAAGAAGAAAGACTAATAAGAACATAACACGTGTCCTAATTAGTTTATAAAATACTAAGTAAAGTATCTCGTCATAAGTTCTGAACAGGTAGTTCAGAACTTCTGAACATTCTTCTGATAAAGCTTCTCAGATTTTCTGACTCCTTAACTCAGACATCTGACTTCTCTTTCCACTGATCAATACTTCTGAGCTTTCACACTCAGACCTCTGACTTCTCTACTCAGAACATCTGAGTCTTCTTATCAGATCTTCAACACTTGGTTTATTGACAAAACTTCAGATCTAACAGAAATCGTTAATGTTTCCTTGGTGAGCAAATCGATCTGGGGATTGATGGGGCGATTGATATCCCTCTTCTGTCATTTCTTCTTCTGCATCTTCTTCTTCTGCAGTTCTTTCTTCTGCGATTGCTTCCTCTTCTATGGTAACCAATTTTTCAAGTGGTTTACCATGCTTCTTTTTGGATTTCCTCCTCTTTGGTTTTGGTGCCCCTTCCTCTGTGGTTTTTGATTTTCTTTTCTTCTTCTGTTTTGGAGAAGAGGGAGGAGCAGAGGAGCCAATTTCTGTGGCATGAGGAGGTGAAGGTTGATCTTCTGCAGCGCTTGTAGAGGTGCCTTCTGCAGTTTTCCTCCTTTTTGATTTTGAAGAGGACTTCTTTCCCATGAGCTCTGCACACGTTTGGCTATGAAGCTGAGTTGAATAGCCATGTGTTTTGCTAAATTGTTATCTTTTTCTTCTTGAGTGGAAAGGGGTTCTGCAATCATTGTTCCTAGGGGGACACCTAAACGCGGGGGTGTCATAGGACTCGGTTTAGGAGTTCTATGATCGCGTATATACTCTTTCTTAAGGGTTTTATTCGTGGCATACTTCAGAAGTTTCCTTGACAAAGGTCTGTAGTGTGTGTAGCCATCCACATGATTAGTGGGAATATTTTTGCTCATTGGAAACTGTTTGGGAATTGGCCCTTCCATTGGCCATTTATGTATTAGCAACAGTGGTTCGAACAAGACTCCCAATATTCTTTGGAATTGTAGAGGTGGTAGAAACTTAGGATCGTTCTCTTTGACCCTTCTTGTGTTGTTCTTTCTGTCGATGGTGTTAATGATCTCTTGCATCATTATGGTCGGGTAATCCAGTGGGAGATCATAGTAAACCCCATACATGATGGTCAGTATCTGATGTGAGCTCTGGTCAATACTGCCTATCTTCCCTGTCAGGGATCTGTTAAGAATTGAGAACAAGGTGTTCCACAGAGGTGGTAATCTGCCTCTGCGAAAGTCATTTCTCTTCCTCAGTGGTGTGTTGTACCCAAGCATTTCTAGGAAACGACAGATCTCGTCGTCTGTTGGTTGCTCTGCGTACTTCTTTAATCCAAGATGTAACGTCCCAAAAATTACAAGCAAATTTAAATTTTTAAATAAACAAATCATTGATAACAACTCAATAAATGATCCCAACGTTTCGTTTGCAAGCACATAATTAATGTCTTTATAAAATAAAACCAGCGGAATAAACGTTTAATTATTAAAATCATAAAGCAACCAGCTCTTCTCGCGCGCCAGTGTGTACTCGTCACGCCTTGGAGCCGCCCGTACTTGAAACCACAGTTTATTGGGAAAGGGTAAGCACGAAGCTTAGTGAATTCCAACACATGCGCAGATAGGAATTATATACACATCACCCCTATCCGCACATAAGCAACAACATCACAGTTACATAAAACGAGTAAACATCTACAAGTAATTATGTATCCAACACCTCAGTACCATCGAGGCCTCGGTCCCACCGAATTGTAATGTATCCAACACCTCAGTACCATCGAGGCCTCGGTCCTACCGAATTGTAATGTATCCAACACCTCAGTACCATCGAGGCCTCGGTCCCACCGAATTGTAATGTATCCAACACCTCAGTACCATCGAAGCCTCGGTCCCACCGAATTGTAATGTAACACATTTATACCCAGCATTCAAACCAATCAAATATTACACACCACAAACAACTAGTTCACACCACAAAGACAATAGTACATACAAACTATTATGACATGCATACAACCCCTAACTACACAGTGAGAGAACTCACCTCGAAAGCGCGCCCAGCTTAATAACACAATTCAAGCTTCACAATTACGGTCACTTCCCAGCACCTAAACGCATGTTAAAACGTGTCAATACGAGACCCGGACCCTATGACACGACACACGCTTAAACCGTCACTAAAACTATTTTACGGTCTCACCAAACAGGTCTGTTCGGGACCTATTTCGACCCCTTTAAACCCAGTAAAATCTCAATATTATTTCATGACCAGAAAGTACTCTGAGTTAGGGTTCCAAGGACATATTATACGCCTCCTAACGATTTTTCTACAATTTACTACGGATTTTACAAAAACAGTTTCCGGAACAGCGAAATTTAGCACCTTTCAGTATAAAACGACAAATCGACCCATGCTACGTCCCGAACTGGGTTTTGCACAAAACACAGAAACGTTTCTAGACTCAAAAAGGGAACTTTTGACACTGGTTTCACCCCAAACCGAGTTACGAGCGGAAAGTTATGATTTTCGCAAGATCAAGGCAGATTCCAGAAGTTTTCACATGAAATGACGAAACACCGAACTTGCGACCACCTTTTCGCCCAGCTAGAGACCGAACCAGTTTTCCGCTAAAACACGGAAAACGTGCCCGACCCTGAACTTGAACCGTGGGCGCCAGTTTCGGCTCAAACGGAGTTGCGACGGAAAAGTTATAGCCGTCGTAAAAACAGTGGCTGCACCATTTTCCACATGAATTGATGATTATAAAAACGACGGTTTTAACGAAACGGCTTAAACGATTAAGTCAAGGCTTAACGGATTATACGGTGATTATTAATAAGACATGGCCACGCAATACCCTCTGCCCTCCGTCGGTGGTGGTCGCCGGCGGCGGTTCATCGATGAGGAAAATAAAACAATCCGCAAACCACCGCGAGACCACTACCCTCTCAATCACCCTACCGCGTGCACCAACGACTCACACCACCACCGCCACCCGACACCCAGCCACCAAAGTGGCGGCGCGGCAGAGGCAGCGGCGGCCGGCCGGCGGTGGTCCTCCGGTGACGAAAACGAAAAGAAAAGAAACGTCGAGTGAAACCTTACCTCATTGACGACGCAACGAGGAAACCCGACACCTTCACTCTCTCTTCTTCTCCGGCGGACACGACAACGACGGCGGCGACCTCCACACTTTCCGGCGAACTCCCTCTCTCTCTCTCTTCTCGCCGCTCTATCTCTCTCGGTTTCTCTCCTCCTCTCTCACTCCTCGTTTTCTCTCTCTCTCTCTCTCTCTCTCTTCACGGCCGAACACAACAAAGGGGAGGGGAATTAGGGTTTTGCTTTTGCGGTTGTTTGGTCGACGCAGCAAGAAAAACGAGGGGGGGAAGGGGGGGTCGGTCTAAATGGCCGATTCCCATGCATACTTTCACCAAAATGACACTTTTGGTCCCTTGACTTCCCACTACTTGCAATCTTGATTAAAGTTTCCCATCGGTAACGAGTTTGATCTTTTTCGTTTAATCCCGTTAATAATATTCAATTCGCTTAGCAAGAAATAAATCAATAATTAAATAGGTAATTAAAATAATACCGTACCGGAACACGGGTTTTACAACTCTCCCCCACTTGAATTAGACTTCGTCCTCGAAGTCTATGCCCGAGAATAGCTCTAGATAGTTCTCCCTCATTTCAACCTCAGGTCCCCAAGTCCACTCGGAACCCTTTCGGTGCTCTCACTGGACCTTCACTGACTGGAATCTAAATTTCTCGCTCCGCCCAAAAATTTCTCGAATACTTTTCTTACCACCACTCCTTCAAGAACACTGAAATTATGATCGAACGAACACTCCAACAACTGGAATCATTCCTAGTTAGACGACTACGGTTGTCCCCCAACCTTAGATATTCCATACATCCCGAGTCAAAACTCAAGCTCTAACCACTCTAAGGCTGCTCACCAGTATACCCTACAGGATACCCGGTTATGATCCCTTCTATCATTAATTGACGATTAACTTCTACGAATCCTAATAGACTCCAAAGATTTTCAATAAATTATGTCAACAAAACATCGACCCCCTGCCGAACATCGGTCCAACCGATTACAATAACAAACATAGGCCACCCACCGAACATCGGTCCCACCGATTACAATAACAAACATCGGCCACCGCCGAACATCGGTCCCACCGATTACAATAACAAGCATCAGCGTGGTATTATCCTAGACACTAACACAAATAGATATCCCCCACAACCGAATCAACTAACACACATTTAGGTCATTCCACCATAACCATCCATCACAAGTGATCATTTCAGGGTTACTATTACCATCACCATGATTATTTTAAAATCGGCTACAACTCTCCGATTATACTAAAGGTGTTTGGCCTCAAGCCCAAAAGTCGACACCTAAATATACCACCTACCTCAAAATGGTTGATGCGCATTTATTCTCTTAATAACAAGGGCATCAATCCCTTAACCAATACTATTCGGCCTACAGTACTAACGCGCGTGGAATATCTACCTTCCACCGTCGACGTATCATCCACACTTGCTCTACGAAGCCAAGTCACACCGTATCGAGGATACACCTTGACGTCTACCTCCCAGGTAACGCCTCCAGACCCAGCACACCGGAACTACCTCCCAGGTAAGTGCCCACAACTATATCCTCCTAGTACCTACTGGAAAGTCTAGGTTAAAACACATGAATATCGGGGTCCCACCCCGAGATACCCAACCGACCATTACCAACGACTGACTAACGTGTCTAAGGATCCAAAGCAAACAGCCTACCAACAACATGCCTATTCCCGATTGACTCACTCACCCAAACATGTAAACACTCAACATGCAAAGAATGCCAAACGGTGCGACAAAAACAACTCATCAACTAGACTCCACATCAAGCCATTAAAACCGGGCAATTGGCCCATGACTAACTCCAAGTCAAAACCGAGCAAAATGCTCCACGCTTGCTAGACCCATAGGTCGGAAAATGCGTTTAAACAAAGTTTAAGCAAGCAATACTCTGAAATCAACCTTAGTCCCAGACTCAACACGGGTTAAACAAAAGAGTTTTCCAAAAGGACTCACACCCTAAAAATTCTCGAAATGACACATGACACTTAAAAGCACATTTCCCCAAATGGTTTACAAAATCATTTACAAAATATTTTCAACATCAGGATTTTCATCTCAAAAAGATCGTATGTAATAAAACTACTATTACCTGATCAATAGTTATGCAAAACTGGACACGCTCGTCCCACATAGGAAAATCATGTTGAAAATCGTCCCATTGCAGTTCAGTTTACTCACACAAAAGCAAAGCGTAAGAAATAAAAATGAACCGCCTCGATTCCAGTATGGATTGACTCATGACGTGCACTTAAAGTAACCGCTTGACCTTAAACAGGGTCCGACAAAGGTGTGCACATAATTCAAAATAAGTTTCACGACAATTGATTCAAAAATTCTTCTTTTTGATCATAAAAGGACGTGGCACAGGGTTCGCCACAAATTTTTCGCGCGTCAGCTAGTCACACAAAACGATGACACGGTTTACCAATATATTTTTGTTAAAAAACAACTGTCTCGTGTAAGTTTCAAACTTGAAGACAGAACCAATCCGCTTCTAATAACTGGAAATATCGACTAAAACCTCATAAAATCTCAAACTGGGGGCAGACATGCAAGCTTGTAACACTTCCTCAAGTTTCGTACTTGGGACATATAACGTCAAAACATTATAGTTTAAAAAAATGTATTTATCGAAAATGCTCAAAATACTCGTTTTCTCCAAAGCAAAAGTTTTTAATTTCCAAAAAAAAATGATCGGTAATCCTAAATTAACCGAATGTCAAAAATCTACGCATTTATATTTCCAAAACATAACACATTTTAATCGTTTGCATGATGTTCACAACATTAAAACACTCCTTGGATCAAATGGTCTTTCATTTCGACAAAAAAGGAACTAAAACATTTTCATGCACGACTCGTTCATCAAAATGTCGAGAACAAAGGTTACCCCAGTATGCATACTCCTAAGTCGATAAATCGCATTTTTATGGAAATGTCAATAAAACCTTTAGCTGACTAAAAAGCGCACTAAACAACTCTTTATGAAATGTTACCAAAATTCCTCCATGCATCACTTATGTCACGCATGAATCAATCCACACACTGAACTATTTGCAATAAAACACTTAGTAATACAAACTCTCGAACGAAAAGTTAAGCGACACCGGTATTCCAAACTCATTTTAAACAAATCACCAAAATAGCCTTTATACAGACATCGTGGAATGTAACTTTTCGTCTCAACTCTAACACATGTGGAGGAGTTCCAATGTTAGAGTCTCAAACCGTAGTCACTTACCCAACATCTTAACCACCACAAAACACGGATAACATCGTACCCGAAAGAACCGTTGAAAAAAATAACGAAAATGAGACAAATTCTAACAAAGTTTGCACTCCCGAGATAAAACGATTTCATACACTTTCTAAAGCATATTTCAAAATCTTGTGTGTGTGCTGAGCAGTTCCCCAAAATTCCAAAACACCGCCCATACAAAGATTTAAAACACAAGAATTTGTTAATGCAATCTTATTTTCAAAAATAACTTCGTGCATGACTCATTCGGCATTCAACGTCTCGACTCATGCTCCTCTCTACCTTTCCAATCCACTATCGTCCTCCGGACATTTAAACCTCTTAGGGCAAGATGGAAAATTACGTCAAATAATCCCTACGATTTTTCCTCAAATCAAAGTCGGCTCTATAAGCCTATGACTCTAGCACCATCTTCCATCTTGGCCCGAACTGATCTGCTTACAACAAATATCATCCTTATCGTCACTCCAAGTGACTAATACTATAATCGTCTTTCTATTCCAATGACTACTAGTTTAGGACCTTCATCACAAACCCCAATGATCATCACCTCAAAACACTTCGAGTACACACCTGTACTAGTAGGTTTACTATAGTGGTTCCTCCTTGTGATGGCTATTCTGGGTAGACAATACAACGCGTTATTAGCACATAATAACTCATACTAACAACACTCACGCTCAACTCCTTGGATTCCTCGTGACTTCCCCGACTCGAGCATTGATCCTGTGCTTCCGGTAGTAGGAGCTCTACTACTACCATCCACACCTATCATCGCCCGTTCCGAGTTCCATCCCAAGGGGTCCAAGAAGTTTCTCGTCGAAACTATACACATATGCCCGCACCGCCATATGTACACACTCTTCCTAGCTCCCTAGGAATTCCATCCAAACCACTACCCTTGCTACTGCCAAATCCCTAATAGCAAGCAGCAGACATGCAATACAGTGTAACAAGCACCAAGCAATTTAGCATACATACTCCTATGTTCTAGAAAGCAATCTAGCACATGTACTCATACATAAACACCCTTCCCAGCTCTCTAGGAACTTCCTCTTATCCCACTACCCTTGCTACTACCGAATCCCTACTAATTATAACGGGTGACCTCGCGAATACCCGATTATATGCAGTGCAAAATAAATAGATAGTCGAATACAAGACTCTATCCTAGAACGGTTGGACTCAAACAAGAGCTGCGCAATAGAACTAAATCGAATATTCTAAGGCTATAAATCTCTTACTGCATACAACCTAGAGGGCATCCACTTAGTAACCTATCATAATTACCATAAATTCCTAATAGCAAGTAGTTCAACATACAGCATAGTGTCCACAACAGGCAATCTAGCATGCATACTCTATGATCTAGAAAGCAATAAAACACTAAGCATTGTACCTTTCCCTTCGGCTCCGGCTGACTGTACACACTGCGTCCTTAATCACCGTTCCTCGAACGGGTTTTTACTTTTTCTTTTACCTCCAAGACGATTTAAAAAACGAATTTGAAAATTTCCCAGCCGCAACTTGAGACCAAACGCACCGAGGTGCGTTTGATTCACTCAAGCTGTGCTCTGATACCAAGTTGTAACGTCCCAAAAATTACAAGAAAATTTAAATTTTTAAATAAACAAATCATTGATAACAACTCAATAAATGATCCAAACGTTTCGTTTGCAAACACATAATTAATGTCTTTATAAAATAAAACCAGCGGAATAAACGTTTAATTATTAAAATCATAAAGCAACCAGCTCTTCTCGCGCGCCAGTGTGTACTCGTCACGCCTTGGAGCCGCCCGTACCTGAAACCACAGTTTATTGGGAAAGGGTAAGCACGAAGCTTAGTGAATTCCAACACATGCGCAGATAGGAATTATATACACATCACCCCTATCCGCACATAAGCAACAACATCACAGTTACATAAAACGAGTAAACATCTACAAGTAATTATGTATCCAACACCTCAGTACCATCGAGGCCTCGGTCCCACCGAATTGTAATGTATCCAACACCTCAGTACCATCGAGGCCTCGGTCCTACCGAATTGTAATGTATCCAACACCTCAGTACCATCGAGGCCTCGGTCCCACCGAATTGTAATGTATCCAACACCTCAGTACCATCGAAGCCTCGGTCCTACCGAATTGTAATGTATCCAACACCTCAGTACCATCGAGGCCTCGGTCCCACCGAATTGTAATGTAACACATTTATACCCAGCATTCAAACCAATCAAATATTACACACCACAAACAACTAGTTCACACCACAAAGACAATAGTACATACAAACTATTATGACATGCATACAACCCCTAACTACACAGTGAGAGAACTCACCTCGAAAGCGCGCCCAGCTTAATAACACAATTCAAGCTTCACAATTACGGTCACTTCCCAGCACCTAAACGCATGTTAAAACGTGTCAATACGAGACCCGGACCCTATGACACGACACACGCTTAAACCGTCACTAAAACTATTTTACGGTCTCACCAAACAGGTCTGTTCGGGACCTATTTCGACCCCTTTAAACCCAGTAAAATCTCAATATTATTTCATGACCAGAAAGTACTCTGAGTTAGGGTTCCAAGGACATATTATACGCCTCCTAACGATTTTTCTACAATTTACTACGGATTTTACAAAAACAGTTTCCGGAACAGCGAAATTTAGCACCTTTCAGTATAAAACGACAAATCGACCCATGCTACGTCCCGAACTGGGTTTTGCACAAAACACAGAAAAGTTTCTAGACTCAAAAAGGGAACTTTAGACACTGGTTTCACCCCAAACCGAGTTACGAGCAGAAAGTTATGATTTTCGCAATATCAAGGCAGATTCCAGAAGTTTTCACATGAAATGACGAAACAACGAACTTGCGACCACTTTTTCGCCCAGCTAGAGACCGAACCAGTTTTCCGCTAAAACACGGAAAACGTGCCCGACCCTGAACTTGAACCGTGGGCGCCAGTTTCGGCTCAAACAGAGTTACGACGGAAAAGTTATAGCCGTCGTAAAAACAGTGGCTGCACCATTTTCCACATGAATTGATTATTATAAAAACGATGGTTTTAACGAAACGGCTTAAACGATTAAGTCAAGGCTTAACGGATTCTACGGTGATTATTAATAAGACATGGCCACGCAATACCCTCTGCCCTCCGTCGGTGGTGGTCGCCGGCGGCGGTTCATCGACGAGGAAAATAAAACAATCCGCAAACCACCGCGAGACCACTACCCTCTCGATCACCCTACCGCGTGCACCAACGACTCACACCACCACTGCCACCCGACACCCAGCCACCAAAGTGGCGGCGCGGCAGGGGCAGCGGCGGCCGGCCGGCGGTGGTCCTCCGGTGACGAAAACAAAAAGAAAAGAAACGTCGAGTGAAACCTTACCTCGATGACGACGCAACAACGAAACCCGACACCTTCACTCTCTCTTCTTCTCCGGCGGACACGACAACGACGGCGGCGACCTCCACACTTTCCGGCGAACTCCCTCTCTCTCTCTTCTCACCGCTCTATCTCTCTCGGTTTCTCTCCTCCTCTCTCACTCCTCGTTTTCTCTCTCTCTCTCTCTCTCTCTCTCTTCACGGCCGAACACAACAAAGGGGAGGGGAATTAGGGTTTTGCTTTTGCGGTTGTTTGGTCGACGCAGCAAGAAAAACGAGGGGGGAAGGGGGGGTCGGTCTAAATGGCCGATTCCCATGCATACTTTCACCAAAATGACACTTTTGGTCCCTTGACTTCCCACTACTTGCAATCTTGATTAAAGTTTCCCATCGGTAACGAGTTTGATCTTTTTCGTTTAATCCCGTTAATAATATTCAATTCGCTTAGCAAGAAATAAATTAATAATTAAATAGGTAATTAAAATAAAAGCGTACCGGAACACGGGTTTTACACAAGAAGACCCCTTGTTGGTAGGTTGAATTCAAGTGAGAACATTGTTCTATTGAACTTGATTTCCAGATGCTCAGATTTGTCCGGTTTTGAAATGTATCCTTTGATAAGAGAATCATCTTTATCAAATCGGCAACTTTGCCAAAACTGGTTCAGATATCTTACTGGAATTTTCTTTGGGGTTCTTGAGAGTAAAGGGAAGAGGATATGATAGTCCATTATATTTAGAAGAATGGCATGGGCTTCGCCGAAAGCAGTGGGTGAGGGGACTAAATAGCAACAGTTGGATTTGATTGGTAGTACTTTTTCGAAATGATCCTTTGCTATGAAGTTTTGAAGATGTGTGGTTGGAGCAAAGTCTGCTGAATCGCCGGAATCTTCTAGTTCAATGTTTTGGGCAGGGTTGGGGTTTTCTGAATGTTCAGAATGAGCAGGTGAATGTTCTGGTGAGGTCGCCGGAGAGTGTGCAGAGGAGATATGTAAAGCCCGTATCCCGGTATGTAATTTCTTTTTGTTAATTCTTTTTTTTAGTTTTATTTAACGTGGTTTCCGTTAACGGGGTTAGACGAATTGGACCTTATAGTTATATATGTCAAAACGTTGGTTAGTTTGCGAGACGGGTGTAGTTAAGGGACCAAAACTGTAAAAGGGCCAAAAATATGGTGTGTTCGGCCCATGCAAAGTCCACAACCGAAATCCATGTTTTTTTTTGGGGTGTGTTGTGTTTTCGTGAGAAGCAGGCAAGGAAAGAAGTGAGAAAAAAATAAAAATAAAAAAAAAATAATAAAACCCTAAGGTCTCTCTCTCCATCACGTTTTGTTCCCCACGGCTGAGTTTTCCCCACCCCCTCTCGTCGACTTCGTTTGCTGCCGCTGCCGTGCAACCCCACAGCCACCGCCGGCGCCCCAACGCAGCCCAGTCGGAGAGAAGAGAGAGTGTTCACGAGAGAGAAAGGTGCGAAGAGAGAGAGAGAGTTCGCCGGAGAGAAAGAGAGTTTGCCGGAGAGAGAGAGACGTCGGAAAAAGGACAGAGTCGCCGCCGTTTTTGCCGGAAAAGGGTGGAGGAGAAGTCACGTCAAGGTAATCCCGTGTTCCCGTTCTTTTTCGTCGTGATTTCGTTGTCGGAACGCCGTAAACCACCACCACCACCGCCGCAGCCACGGCTACCGGCGGTGGGGCCGCCGCTGCACGCCGCCGTGGTGGCGGCAGAGGGGTGGGTGCAGGGGTGTGCAGGGTGCGGGTGTGTGCGGGTGCGTTTTTCGAGTGTGTCGGGAGTGGGTGACGTTGGGAGGTCTCGCCGGAAGGGTTACCGTAACCATCGTCACCGTCGCCAACCACCACCGCTGCCGGAGTCGGATGTGGGTGGTGCTCGGGGGTTGTCCTGCCTAGTATGACCTTTTCCAGTTTACTTGTAGGCTTTTCGGGTCTGTTTGAATTAAGCCATGACTTAATGAGTTAATTAGCTATAGTTGTCATTTTATGTGAAAACGTTTTTCTGTCCCTGTTTTGCGACGGCCATAACTTTTCCTTCGTAGCTCGGATTGAGACGAATCCGATTCCCACGGTTCACATTACGTGCCGGGCACACTTTTCGTTTTTTAGCGGAAGTGTGGTTCGGCCTCTAACCAGACGTAAATTGGCTGTTTTCACAGCAGGTCTGCACGTGACAGATTCGTGTCCTGTTCTTAGAAAATTCATAGTAAATTGTAGGAAAATCGTTAGAACGCGTACGATATGTCCCTGGAACCATAAGACATAGAACTAACTGATTATGAAATAATATTTCTGGTTTTATCAGTTTTTAAGGGGTTAAACAGGTCCCGAACAGACCTGTGTTTTTAGAGTAAAAGCTGGAAAATTTACATGTTTGGGCTCATAGCTGTGACTTTGGGTTAGGACTTCGCTTGACGTTTGATATCACTTATTTAGGTGGGAAAAGGTGAGTGAAGTTGGCCGGCTTGTGTTGCGGTTGCGGATACTTTCGTTGCTTTAAGGTGAGTTCTCTCACTGTGTAGTTAGGGGTTGTATGCATGTCATAGTAGTTTGTATGTACTACTGTCTTTGTGGTGTGAACTAGTTGTTTGTGGTGTGTAATATTTGATTGGTTTAAATGCTTGGTATAAATGTGTTACATTACAACTCGGTGGGACCGAGGGCTCGGTGGGACCGAGGAAGTGGAAAGAAACGTTGTGGGAACTCGGTGTGACGAGTGTGTTACATTACAACTCGGTGGGACCGAGGTGTTGGATACATAATTACTTGTAGATGTTTACTCGTTTTATGTAACTGTGGTGTTGTAGCTTATCTGCGGATAGGGGTGATGTGTATATAATTCCTATCTGTGCATGTGATGGAATTCACTAAGCTTCGTGCTTACCCCTTCCCAATATCTTATGATTTCAGGTGCGAGTAGCAGTCGGACATGACGGTACACACGGGCTCAAGGCGAAGGCTGTTTAAGTTTAGTTTTTTAAATGGGGATTTAATTATATAACTTTTCCGCTGTTTAAATTTCATTTGACGGTTTTAATTAACGACGTTTATTTTTATGGTAATGGGATTTGTTGACTTATTGTTTGATTGTAACGAAATGCATTATTTTTAAAATTTTAAATTCCTTGTAATTTTGGGGACGTTACAACTTGGTATCAGAGCACAGCTTGAGTGAATCAAACACCTCTCGGTGTGTTTGGTCTCAAGTTGCGGTCATGAAATTTCAAATTCTTTTACTAAAATCTTTTTGAATAAAAGAAAAAGGAAAACCCGTTTGGGAAACGGTGATTGAGGGCGCAGTGTGTATAGTCAGCCGACGCCATTTGGGAAGGTACAGTACTTAGTGTATTTATCGCTTTTAGATCATAGGGTATGCATGCTAGATTGCCTATGTGGTTTACATTGTACTGTATGATGATTGCTTGCTAGTGGGAATTAATGCTAGTTATAATAGGTTGTTAAGCGAAGGCCCTATAGGTTGTATGCAGTAAGAATCACATAGCCGTAGAATATTTGATTTAGTTCTATTGCGCAGCTCTTGTTTGAGTCCAACCGTTCTAGGATAGAATCTTGTATTCGAATGTCTACTTGATTCACGCTGCATGCGACTGGGTATTCGCGAGGCAACTCGTTATGGCTAATAGGGATTCCGTTGTAGCAAGGTTAGTGGGATGAGATGAAATTCCTAGTGAGCTGGGAAGAGTGTTTACATATGAGTATGTCTGCTAGATTGCCTTCTAGAACATAGGAGTATGTGTGCTAGATTGCTTGGTGCTTATTACACTGTACTGCATGTTTGTTGCTTGCTAATAGGAGTTTATGCTAGCCTTGATAGGTTGTTAAGTGAATGCACTATAGGTTGTATGTGGTAGGAACCGAATAGCCCTAGAATGTCGGATTTAGTTCTATTGCGCAACTCTTGTTTGAGTCCAACCGTTGTAGGATAGAATCTTATATTCGAATGTCTATCTGGTTTTACACTGTGTGCGACTGTGCATTCGCGAGGCGACTCGTCATGACTAGTGGGAATTTCGTCATAGCAAGGGTAGTGGAATTGGGTGGAATTCCTTGGCAGCTAGGAATAGTGTGTACATATGCCGGTGCGGGCATATGTGGATAGTTTTTCGGCAAGGAACTACTTGGACACATCGGATGGAACTCGGAACGAGTGATGATAGGTGTGGAAGGTAGTAGTAGAGCTCCTACTATCGGAAACACAGGATCAATGCTCGAGTCGGGGAAAGTCACGAGGAATCCAAGGAGTTGAGCGCGAGCGTTGTTAGTGTGAGTTATTGGGTGCTAATAACTTGTTGTAATGTCTACCCAGAATAGTCATCACAAGGAGGAACAACTATAGTAAAACTGCCAGTGCAAGTGTGTACTTTAATTGCTTTGATGTGATGATCGTTGGGGGGTAGTGATGAAGGTTATAATCTAGTAGTCGTTGGAATAAAAGGACAATTCTAGTATTAATCACTTGGAGTGATGATAAGGATGATATTTGTTTCGGGTCAAGGTGGATGATTGTGCTAGAATCATAGGCTTATAGAGCCGACTTTGATTTGAGGAAAAAACGTAGGGATTAATTGACGTAATTTCCCAACTTGCCTAAGAGGTTTAAATGTCCGGATGACGTTAGTGGACCGGAGAGATTTGGAGGAGTAGGAGTCGAGGCGTAGAATGCCGACTAAGTCATGAACAAAGTTTGATTTTGAAATAGATTGCATTAACAAATTCTTGTGTTTCAAATCATTTTATGGATGGTGTTTTGGAATTTTGGGGAAATCTTCAGCACACACACAAGATTTTGAAATATGGTTTTGAAAGTGTATGAAATCGTTTTATCACGGGAGTGCAAACTTTGTTAGAATTGGTCTCATTTCGTTATTTTTCCAACGGTTCTTTCGGGTAAGATGATATCCGTGTTTTGTGGTGTTTAAAATGTTGGGCAAGTGACTACGGCTTGTGACTTTAACATTGGAACTCCTCCACATATGTTAGAGTTGAGACGGAAAGTTACATTCCACGATGTCTGTATAAAACTATTTGAGTGATTTGGTTAAAATAAGTTTTATTTTACGGCATGTTGAGTCGTGTGGGTTTAATTTCACGAGGTGCATATCTTATTTGTTTATGTGACCATTTGGGGAAATCTTGGAAATCGATTTAAAGAACCCCACCTTTTGAGATTTTATGAGATTTTAGTCGATATTTTCAAATGATGGAAACAAATTGGTTTTTATCTTTAAGTTTGAAACTTACGCGAGACAGTTGTGTTTTAACAAAAATATATTTGTAAACCGTTTCATCGTTTTGTATGACTAGCCGGCGCGCGTAAGATTTGTGGGTGAACCCTGTGCCACGACATTTTATGTTGAAAAAGAGAAATTTTGGGGTCAAATGTCGTGGAACTGATTTTGAAATTATGTGTACACTTTTGTCGCACCCGGTGTAAGGTCGAGCGGTTACTTTAAATACATGTCATGAGTCAATTCATACTAGAACCGTGACGGTTCATTTTTAAAGAAATTATTTATTTCGCTTTACGTTTTGTGAGTAAATTAAGCTGCAATGAAATGATTTTCAACATGATTTTCATATGTGGGACGAGCGTGTCCATTTTTGCGTAACTACCGACCTGGTAATAGTAGTTTTATTGCTTACGGTCTTTTTGAAATGAAAAATCTTGACGTTGAAAATATTTTGTAAATGATTTTGTAAACCATTTGGGAAGTGCGCTTATAAGTGTTATGTGTCATTTTGAGAATTTTAAGGGGTGAGTCCTTTTGGAAAACTCTTTTGTTTAACCCGTGTCGAGTTTGGGACTAATGTTAATTTTAGAGTATTGCTTGCTTAAGCTTTATTTAAACGCGTTTTTGACCGACTTATGGGTCTAGCAAGCGTGGAGCATTTTGCTCGGTTTTGACTTTGAGGTAGTCATGGGTCAATTGCACGGTTTTAATGGCTCGATGGGGAGTCTTGTTGATGGGTTGTTTTGTTGCACAATTTTGCACTTATTGCACGTTGAGTATTTACATGTTTGGGTGAGTGAGTCATTCCGGGATAGGCATGTTGTTGGTAGACTGTTTTGCATTGGATCCTTGGTCACGTCAGTCAGTCGTTGGTAATGGTCGGTTGGGTATCTCGGGGTGGGACCCCGGTATTCATGTGTTATGACCTTGACTTTCCAGTAGGCACTAAGAGGATATAGTCTTGGGCACTTACCTGATAGGTAGTTCCGATGTGCCGGGCCTTGAGACGTACCCGGGAGGTAGGCGTTAAGGTGTATCTTGTTACGGTGTAACTAGGTTTCCTAGAGCGAGCGTGGAGGATAAGTAGACGGTGGAAGATTGGGTATTCCACACGTGTTGTTAGTGCAGACTTAGTGTCGGTTAAGGGAATGATGCCCTTTGTAATTAAGAGAATAAATGCGCAGTAACCTTTTGAAGTAAGTAGTACATTTAGGTGTCGACTTTTGGGCTTGAGGCCAAACACCTTTAGTGTAATCGGAGATTTGTAGCCGATTTCTAAAATAATTATGGTGACGGTAGTAGTAACCCTGAGCTGCCTACTTATGATGAATGGTTGTGGTGGAATGACCTTCGTGGGTGATTATAAATTTACTGGTTTGATGATGCGTGTAAGGTAAGTTTTGGGAGTCTATTAGAACTCGTAAGAGTTAATCGACAGTTAATGGTAGGAATGATCGGATCCGAGTATCCAGTTGGGTATATTGGTAGACAACTTTAGAATGGTTAGAGCTTGAGATTTGACTCGGGATGTATGGAATTTCTAAAGTTGGGAGACAACCGAAGTCGCTTGGCTAAGAATGATTTCAATTGTTGGGGTGTTCTGCCGATCATAATCCCAGTGTCCTAGAAAGAGTACGTTAGTAAGAAAAGTATTCGAGAATTTCTAGACGGGGTGAGAAATCTAGATTCTAGTTGAGGAAAGTCCAGTGGCCGCACCGAAGGGGTTCGAGTGGACGTGGGAACCCGAAGCGGAGATGCGCAAAAACTTTTCCGAGTTATCGCCGGTCTAGACTTCGAGGACGAAGTCTAATCCAAGTGGGGGAGAGTTGTAAAGCCCGTATCCCGGTATGTAATTTCTTTTTGTTAATTCTTTTTTTAGTTTTATTTAACGTGGTTTCCGTTAACGGGGTTAGACGAATTGGACCTTATAGTTATATATGTCAAAACGTTGGTTAGTTTGCGAGACGGGTGTAGTTAAGGGACCAAAACTGTAAAAGGGCCAAAAATATGGTGTGTTCGGCCCATGCAAAGTCCACAACCGAAATCCATGTTTTTTTTGGGGTGTGTTGTGTTTTCGTGAGAAGCAGGCAAGGAAAGAAGTGAGAAAAAAATAAAAAATAAAAAAATAATAAAACCCTAAGGTCTCTCTCTCCATCACGTTTTGTTCCCCACGGCTGAGTTTTCCCCTCCCCCTCTCGTCGACTTCGTTTGCTGCCGCTGCCGTGCAACCCCACAGCCACCGCCGGCGCCCCAGCGCAGCCCAGTCGGAGAGAAGAGAGAGTGTTCACGAGAGAGAAAGGTGCGAAGAGAGAGAGGTGAGAAGAGAGAGAGAGTTCGCCAGAGAGAAAGAGAGTTCGCCGGAGAGAGAGAGAGACGTCGTAAAAAGGAGAGAGTCGCCGCCGTTTCTGCCGGAAAAGGGTGGAGGAGAAGTCACGTCGAGGTAATCCCGTGTTCCCGTTCTTTTTCGTCGTGATTTCGTTGTCGGAACGCCGTAAACCGCCACCACCACCGCCGGCAGCCACGGCTGCCGGCGGTGGGGCCGCCGCTGCACGCCGCCGTGGTGGTGGCAGAGGGGTGGGTGCAGGGGTGTGCAGGGTGCGGGTGTGTGCGGGTGCGTTTTGCGAGTGTGTCGGGAGTGGGTGACGTTGGGAGGTCTCGCCGGAAGGGTTACCGTAACCATCGTCACCGCCGCCAACCACCACCGCTGCCGGAGTCGGATGTGGGTGGTGCTCGGGGGTTGTCCAGCCTAGTATGACCTTTTCCAGTAAGCTTGTAGGCTTTCCGGGTCTGTTTGAATTAATCCATGACTTAATGAGTTAATTAGCTATAGTTGTCATTTTACGTGAAAACGTTTTTCTGCCCCTGTTTTGTGATGGCCATAACTTTTCCTTCGCAGCTCGGATTGAGACGAATCCGGTTCCCACGGTTCACATTACGTGCCGGGAACACTTTTCGTGTTTTAGCGAAAGTCTGGTTCGGCCTCTAACCAGACGTAAATTGGCTGTTTTCACAACAGGTCTGCACGTGACAGATTCGTGTCCTGTTCTTAGAAAATTCATAGTAAATTGTAGGAAAATCGTTAGAACGCGTACGATATGTCCCTAGAACCCTAAGACATAGAACTAACTGTTTATGAAATAATATTTCTGGATTTATCAGTTTTTAAGGGGTTAAACAGGTCCCGAACAGACCTGTGTTTTTAGAGTAAAAGCTGGAAAATTTACATGTTTGGGCTCATAGTTGTGACTTTGGGTTAGGACTTCGCTTAGGTGGGAAAAGGTGAGTGAAGTTGGCCGGCTTGTGTTGCGGTTGCGGATACTTTCGTTGCTTTAAGGTGAGTTCTCTCACTGTGTAGTTAGGGGTTGTATGCATGTCATAGTAGTTTGTATGTACTACTGTCTTTGTGGTGTGAACTAGTTGTTTGTGGTGTGTAATATTTGATTGGTTTAAATGCTTGGTATAAATGTGTTACATTACAACTCGGTGGGACCGAGGGCTCGGTGGGACCGAGGAAGTGGAAAGAAACGTTGTGGGAACTCGGTGTGACGAGTGTGTTACATTACAACTCGGTGGGACCGAGGGCTCGGTGGGACCGAGGTGTTGGATACATAATTACTTGTAGATGTTTACTCGTTTTATGTAACTGTGGTGATGGAATTGCTTATGTGCGGATAGGGGTGATGTGTATATAATTCCTATCTGCGCATGTGATGGAATTCACTAAGCTTCGTGCTTACCCCTTCCCAATATCTTATGATTTCAGGTGCGAGTAGCAGTCGGGCATGACGGTACACACGGGCGCAAGGCGAAAGCTGTTTAAGTTTAGCTTTTTTAAATGGGGATTTAATTATATAACTTTTCCGCTGTTTAAATTTCATTTGACGGTTTTAATTAACGACGTTTATTTTTATGGTAATGGGATTTGTTGACTTATGGTTTGATTGTAACGAAATGCATTATTTTTAAAATTTTAAATTCCTTGTAATTTTTGGGACGTTACAAGATAACTTGAGAAGATGAAGCCATTTTGTACTGAGAATAAGAAATTTGCAGGTTTCGCCGGAGAAGAATGAGAGTTTGTAAAAAGTTTATGAGAGGGTGAGCTTGGTTTTTATAGGAGGGTAAAACGGTAGAATTCAAAAGAGTAAAATATATGGCAATGGATTAAAATTTGGAATCCGAACTCAAGTTAGAACGGCGGGTTCAACTTTCCACATAAAACGTTCCATGTACGCCCAATGAAAATGGGACACGTAGGCCATGTCAGAGGATGACAGGACGTCGTGCGTGGCCCATTAATGCTAGGTGCGTGGGGTTATTCTTAGCCACATGTAATTCACTCTCAGTAAAAGTAACCGTTATTACTACAGAAATGCCCAAGTAACAGATTGACAGAACTTCTGTAGTTTACAGAGGTTCTGTGAATTTGAAAGTCTTTGATGTGTATCCCTTTCTCATATATCTCATTGTTATCATGACTTCTGTGGGGTTCCTTTTTAACCAAAACGTTTTGTAAAGGCATTGGAGAGGATCAAATAGGTTTTTTAGTTAAGAGTTTTTACTCGCAGAGGTTTTGTGGCTCTGTTGGAACTTGCAGAAGCTCTGTGAGGGCCAGCAGAAGCTCTGTGAGGGAAAAAATCTCATAACGAAAATTCTATTAACTTTTCTGATCATCCAATTTTTGATCTGGGTTAAGAGATGTTTTTCGGACATATTTGAAAGTTGGTGTCCGAAAAAAATTGTTATGGAAAAAGTTTTGTTCGAGAAGGTCATGGTGAGTCTGTTTGGTTTCCGAGATAACATTCCAAAAGATCGATAGAGGTTAAAGTTGCGATCTCAGAGCATATTTCTGGCAGAGCTTCTGTTGAGCTCAACAGAAGCTCTGTGACCTTAAATTTTTCATAACTCAATTTTTATGAAACTTTTTGATCTTTTGATTTTTGAAATGTTATCCACAGTATATTTAGGACATATTTGACAATTTGTGTCCTATAAAACTGTTTTCAAAAACCTTTTGTGCGAGAGACATACCTTTTGGTTCTTCTTTTCTCGGCAGTGATGTATGACTTCTGTCGATATAGATTCATTGACATTCTTCTTTGGCTTTCCCTTGAAAGTTTTACCTTTGTAGATCATTTCAGGATCCCTTTTTGCTCCCCCTTGATCTAATCACCTCTATAGATCAGGAATTTTCCTTTTGCTCCCCCTTGACCTACGCTTGGATCAAAGAATGATAAGTTTTGCATAGAACATAGGTCATCTTTTCCAGAGGTTCTGTAAGGGTTTTCAGAGGTTCTTAGTAGACTTACAGAAGCTCTGTGATTTTAAGAACTATTTAAGATTGAGAACTTACATACAGAAATAAATTAATTAAAGCAAAAATAATTAGAAATATATACATATTTACAGAAGATAAAGCTATACTTACAGAGGATTTTTTTTACGTCATATTGATCATTCCTAACTTACCCACCAAGAAATTGAATCTTTTCTCGTCTAAAGCTTTGGTGAATAAGTCCGCGAGTTGGTATTCTATGGGCACGAAATGCATCTCGATTGTACCGTATTCAACATGATGTTTCAAGAAATGGTACCTTATATCGATATGCTTGGTTTTTTAGTGTTGCACAGGATTGGCAGAGATAGCAATGGCACTCTTGGAATCACAGAAGATAGGTATTTTGAATAGGATGTGGCCGTAGTCTTTTAGCTGAGTCTTCATCCATAGAACCTGAGAACAACAGCTAGCAGCAGCAACGTATTCAGCTTCTGCAGTGGATGTTGAGACACAATTTTGCTTTTTGGAGGTCCAACTGACTAGTTTACCACCTAGGAATTGACAACTCCCAGAGGTACTCTTTCTGTCGAGCATGCATCCTCCATAGTCTAAATCTGTATAAGCTTTAAGACTAAAACCAGAGTTCTGTGGATACCAGAGACCGAGATTTTTGGTCCCCTTTAGATATCTAAAGATTCTTTTCACAGCATCATAGTGTGATTTCTTTGGATTAGCTTGATAACGTGCACAAAGACATGTAGCATGCATAATGTCAGGTCTGCTTGCAGTTAAGTGTAACAGAGATCCAATCATGCCTATGTAGAGAGTGCATTCTACAGAGATGCCATCTGGATCTAAGGATAACTTATTTCTAATGGCCATTGGAGTTTTTCATTGCAGAGGTATCAGAGAGACTATACTTGAAAAGAATGTCAGAGACATATTTGGCCTGATTTATAAAAATTCCCTCTGATGTTTGTTTGACTTGGAGTCCGAGGAAGAATGTTAGTTCTCCCATCATACTCATTTCAAACTCACTTTGCATGAGTTTTTCAAAACTTTTGCACTCTTCTGTGTTAGAAGACCCAAAAATTATGTCGTCCACATAGATTTGTACAAGCATTATTTCACTGTTTTTACGTTTATAGAATAAGGTAGTATCTGTTGTACCTCTGTTGTAGCCATTTACTAGAAAAAAGGTAGAAAGTCGTTTGTACCATGCTCTTGGAGCCTGTTTAAGTCCGTATTACATGCCTTGGGAACTTTGAGCTTTCAAACCCTGGTGGCTGATTTACGTAAACCTCTTCTTGGATTTCACCGTTGAGAAAATCTGATTTTACGTCCATCTGATTGACTTTAAAACCTCTGTGGGCTGCGAAGGCTAAGAATATTCTTATTGCTTCGAGCCGTGTGACAGGAGCAAAAGTCTCATCGTAATCTATGCCTTCTTCTTGTCTATAACCCTTTGCCACTAATCGTGCTTTGTTTCTGATGACCACTCCGTCTTCATCCTTCTTATTTATGTAGACCCACTTAGTCCCAATGGCCTGTTTCCCTCGTGGCAGAGGTACTAAAGTCCATACTCTGTTACGCTCAAACTGCAGAAGTTCTTCTTGCATGGCGTCTACCCAGTTTGGGTCATCTAGTCCTTCAGAAATCTTCTTTGGTTCTATCACACTAATAAAATTTGTAAAGAAACAAAAATTAGCAGTGGCAGACCTGGTTTTTACTGAGTCAGAAGGTTCTCCGATTATTTGGCTTGGAGGATGGCTTTTTGTCCACAGAGTGGTGCGAGGAAAATGGTCATCAATGTCATCGAACCTTTCTTCAGAAGCTTCTTGTGGATCTTCTTCTTGTATAGCCTCTGTCGTTCTTCTTACCTTGGTAGAAGATTCTACCATTTGTGGAATGATTGGTATGAGTGGTGGTGGAGTTTGTTCCTCTGAGGACGTATAGTCTTGGTCCTCAATTACCTCTGTAATTGGTTCTTCTGTGGATTATGGAGTTTGTTTTTCTGCAGCTTCTGTGGTCGTTTTTCTTGATGTTTCATCTTCTGCATTTTCTTCTTCGGCATTTGCATCTGTAGTGTTTATAGAAGAAGATGAAGCATTATTTGGACCAGTTAGAGTCATACCTGTAGGATTTTGTCCAACAGAAGATGGTTCTTCAGAAACTCTGATGGTTCCAACAGAAGGATCAATGTCATCGTGGAACATCTCTAAAAATAGAAGATTCAAGTCTTCTTTTGTTTGGGAGATGCCAGAGGTTTCTCTTTTAAGTTCGAGTTCTGAACGGATTTGCTCAGAAGTCATTTGGAAATAATCATCAAAAGAAACATTGATACTTTCTACGATTTTGCGAGATCTTGTAAGGTATACTCTATAGGCTTTGGGAGTGGCAGAGTATCCAATGAATTTGCCTTCGTCAGCTTTTACCTCAAACTTTCCTCTTGAATCTCTGTCGTTTAAAACAAAGCATTTACATCCAAACACATGGAAAAACTTGATGTTTGGCCGCCTTTTTTTGATCAGTTCGTAAGGAGTCTTGATATGTCTTTTCACAATGGTTGACCGATTCTGTGTGTAACAAGCGGTAGAAATTGCTTCTGCCCAAAAGTTCATCGGTAATCCGTATGCTGATAGCATAGTTCTTGCGGCCTCCACGAGCGTTCGATTCTTCCTCTCGATTACGCCATTCTGCTGTCGAGTGCGTGCGGCAGAGAAGTTCTGTGATATTCCTTCTGTAGAAAGATAGGCTTCAATGACAGAGTTTTTAAATTCTGTGCCATTTTCACTTCTTAACTTCTGTATTCTGCATTCATAAAGAACTTGGATTCTTTTCATTAGATTAATCAAGATGATTGGAACATCCGATTTCTTTCGAACAAATTCAACCCATGTGAAGCGCGAATACTCATCAATTAAGACAAGTATATATTTCTTGCCACCTAGGCTCTGTATGGCAATGGGACCGCAGAGGTCGACATGAAGCATGTA
This sequence comes from Saussurea involucrata, assembly GCA_033807775.1. Lineage (NCBI taxonomy): Eukaryota > Viridiplantae > Streptophyta > Magnoliopsida > Asterales > Asteraceae > Saussurea > Saussurea involucrata. The sequence continues at coordinate 94,576,111 of CM066314.1, forward strand.
CAGAGGCCTAGTGCAAGACACATCTGTTTTGCCTCTGTGGGAAGCTCTTCTGAGTTTTCCCATTTCACAGGCAGAACACAAGTGATCCTTATTAAATTTAACATTAGGTAAACCTTTAACTAGATCAAGTTTGACCAGTTTATCCAAGGTGTGAAAGTTCAAGTGACAGAACCTGTTATGCCATAACCAGGCTTCTTTACTTTCGCAATCTACAAGGCAAACTTTGTCCTTGGTTGTTGAACAAAAGTTCATCAGATACAGATCACCTTTTCTTTCGGCTCGCAGAAGTTCCATTCCTATGTCTTCACTTTGCAGAGAGCAGAAAGTCCTTTTGAACAAGACATCAAATCCTGTATCACAGAGTTGACTTACACTGAGTAGGTTGTGTTTAAGGCCATTCACATATGCAACTTTGTATACAGAGACGTTTTCCTTCTGTATGACTCCATAGCATTTGATGTGTCCCTTCTTGTTGTCTCCAAAAGTTACAGATCCACCATCGTGTGTTTCTTTGTACGTGGATAATAAACTTCTGTCGCCAGTCATGTGCCTTGAGCATCCGTAGTCAAGATACCAAATTGGCACATACCGCTTCTGTCAGACAATCACAGAGACTTAGGTACCCATATCCATATGGGTCCAATATTGTTAGAATTTTTCAAGTTTGCCTTAGGATTCTTGAAATACATTTTATTTTTTGCAGAAAGATCAGATTGTATCTCTCTAGGTTTTGACTTTATAGTTTGAGTTTTAGTGGAGAGTAAGCAATCTGGACTTGAGAAGTGATTTTTCAAGCTGAACATAAGATCATAACAATGACAGTATTTAATATTAGACGTGATTTGTTTGAACTTTTCATTGAATTCATTGAACTGAGTCACATAGGCATTACATTCGTTCTTAACATTAGATTTCCTATTACAAGAAGATCTATGAATACTAGAATGTTTTTTGCAAAAATCTTGTTTAGGTCCTGCCTTCTGTGAGTCTCTTATGTGGTGAACGTCTGTCTTCACTGTCACAGAAGAAAGATATTTGTTAGATTCAGGCCTTAAAGGTTTTGAAAATTTTGAGCTTTTAGGATTTTCAGAGGCCTTTTTCAAATTATCAAGCTCTGTAGAGGTTTTGACTTGTATACACATTTTTAGAAAATCTGGACAGATAAGTATCTCTGTGATTTTCTCTTTTGGAGAAATTGTTCTGTTAAGAACATCAGAGGAGAATTTAACATCCTCTGTGTCACAGTGAATTATCCCTGATTTAGAATCAGTCTCTGAGTCGTCAGAGGATGAATCGTCCTCATATACAGAGGTTGAGTCATTTCTTTCGACAGAGGCTGGATTTTATGAGCATGTATCGTACGCGTTTTCTTCCTCTGTAGAAAAACTTTCATAGATGGCAGAGGTTTCAGATGAGATCTCTTCAGCGAGAATTTGATCTATAGAAGATGTACAGAGATTTTCTAAAGCATTTGATTTCAAAACTTCCAAAATTTCTTTTTCAATTGATCTTTTAAGATTTTCTTCTGAAAAGATGGGTTTAAACTCAGGAGCTTTTGCAGATAATTTCTTTTTGACATCTATCATACAGACAAAAGCGACCTGTGTTTGAGTCTCTGGTTTACCAAACTTAAAGATACCAATCTGATCTTGTGTTTTCAGATATTTCTTTGGTTTGATTCCTCTATTGACAGAGGTTGAAGATGATGAATCTGTGTTTTCAAACCACACATTGATCATCTTCGTATGTTTCCTCAAGTGAGGTTCTTCAGAGATTTTAACCCTTTTACTTACAGAGAGTAAGTTTGGAAAAATTGGTTTATTTATTTTTCCTATCACAAACAGAGAAGATAGAGGTTTAAGTCTTTTGCCTTCAACACCTAGAGTAATATCATCGTACCCTATACCTCGTCTTCCTATTTGTGAGTTTACTTTCTCATACACCTTCTGTGCATCTTTATAGTTTTTAAGTAAAACCTCTCTTCTGAGTAGATCTTGCCAAAGTACCTCTCTCTCTTTTTGAAAGTATTCTTTGAGAGCTCTTATGTCAGTTGTTTCACTCCTAGAAACTGAAAGCTCTTTAGTTTTGACTTTTAAAGCAGAGGTTAATTCAGAAATTTGCCTTTTTAAAGGATCTACATTTTTGCTCCAATATTTTTCTACTCTTTCCTTTTCTTCAAAAATTTTGGCTTTTTCTTGAGTGAGAAGCCTTACTTCTCTCTCATTAAAGGTGAGTCTTTTCTGAATACTTTCATTTATCTCTTTGAGTTCAATCAGTTCAATGTTAAGTCTAACTGAATCATTTTCTACATATTTAATACAAGAGGTAGAGTTTGAAATGGATACCTCATTGTCAGTGCCCGAGTCGACTTCTGCCATGCCACAGAACAGGGCATTGGTGGTGAATTCATCATCAGAGGTAGAGTCTGACTCGAAGTCCTCCTTATTTGCTTCAGAATGCCCTTTGTTCGCCATTAGGGATTTTTGTGCATAATATTCAGCCTTTTTTTGTAAAAAGCTGAGTCCTTCTGTGGGCGACTTTGTCTACTTCTGCAATCTTTTGCGAAATGGCCTGGCTTGCCGCAGTTGAAGCAACCTTGGGAGGTGTTTCCAGTTCAATCGTCGAACTTCTGTTGGTCTCCACCTTTCTCTGTTCGGCATTCGTTTGCATAATGACCAGGCTTACCACATTTGTAGCATTCTTGTGTGTGGCCTACCTTGTCATCTGACCTATGTCGGTCATTTCCTCTGTAGTTTCTGTCGCTCGACCTCTGTCGGTCACTTCTGTAGTCTGACCTCTGTCGGTCACTTGATTCTTCTCTTCTTTCATCATCTCTTCTATCTCTCTAGTTGTCTCTGCTATATCTGTCAATTCCAAAATTTCTTTGCTTACCTATGAACTCTCTTGTCAATAGAGCCAATGATTTAGCTAATGACGCAAGAGTTATTTCTTCCTCTATCGGCTCGTCTTCTTCGCTATCAACCATCACTATCTTCTTCTTTTCCTTCTTCTTCTCCTCTGTTGCTCTCTCATTTCTCGGTCTCTCTGTAGCCTCTGTTGATTTACTAACCAATGCGTATGGTGCAATGGCTATTGTTTTAGCCTGTTCTATTTGAGGCTCTTGTGCAGCTAGTATTCCATAGAGATCAGAGAGTGTCCATGAGTCTAGATCTTGGTTTGTTTGTAAGGACATAGACAGTTGAAGCCACTCATCATTCAGACTCTTTAAAAACATAACGTTATTTCCTTCCGAGGTTCTGTGAATGCCAGACTTTCTACATTTGTTTATGAGAGAGTTGAACCTATCGTACGTTGTTTGCAGAGATTCTGTTGCAGAGGCTCTGAATGCATGATACTCATTTATGTACTGTGCCCTTCGGTTCTTCTGTGTTTTAGCACCCCCTTCCAACTGTCTTTCTAATTCTTTCCAAAGATCGTGCACAGTTTCGCATGCATCTAAGGATTGAAAAAGCTCGTTGGGGATAGCCATTATCAGGATTCTTTTTGTTTTCTGTACAACTTCATCTTCTGCCTTATCTTCATTTGACCATTCTTCTTTTGGCTTTGGTTTTTGATGTTCAGGGATTTCTGGAGATTCAGCAGTAGCTGGTACTCGTGGTACTGCTATCATGGGAACAGGAGGAAGGTTGTAAAGATATTGTACTAGATTTTTTTCAGTACCCTCAAAGAAATGAACCATTCTTATCTTCCATTGAGGATACTCATCTCGTAGGAGAGTAGGAGGCTTGGTGAGTGAACCAGCAGTAAAGAAGTTATTTGTATTTGTCATTGTTAAGGTTCTGAAAAGATAGTATGATTAAAAAGTATGAGTTTGAAGATCTGGAAAGTTTTATGGGTTTGAACAGTTCTCAGAGTACACTTTAATGGAGTTTTAACCTTGAGATGAAGAAAAAAATGATTTCTATCACTTATCTTGTAAAAACGAGGATCACTTGATATTGAAAATCAAGCTTTGCTCTGATACCAATTGTTGGTTCGCTCTTTTGTTTAAACAAGATTATCAGATCTATTAGTTCAAGTTTGAGTTTGATGCGGAAGCGTATTTGAATAAATAACAGATATGTTTGATAGATTTAGAACACAATATAAATAAACAGTGAACATAAAATAATATCTCAAAGTTTACTGAATATATATATATTAAGACCAAATTCAAGAACAGTGAGTAAGCAAAGCTTTAAAACAGATATGATTCTCAAAGTGTTTAAGCTGTGTGTTCTTGTGATGTTTTTCTCTCAAAGTGTTCGATTGATCGATCGATGGATTGATTAATTAATTAATAGGAAGAACTCAACATGAGTCTTCCTTATATACTACTCTAAGGGGACCATAAAGCATATGCTACTATTCACAAAGGACGGTATGAATAGTTGGACGGATGGCATGAAGAGTTGGACGTGCTGTATTGCATTTAATGCAGCAGACGTCTATTATGTACTAAGCCCTATTGAATCCAACCAGAGTTTGACACGTTGCAGTTGGACAGGGCATGCTACCATGCAAGTTGATGAACATGTCCTGTAACAGTAGCAAGATATTATAAATATCTTTCAAGTCTTTGTTGAAGACCGCAGAGGCTCTGTGAAGTGCCACAGAGGTTCTGCGGTTTGGTCCTTAGAAGAGCAGTCTTCACCGGATTCCGAGTCTTTGGTCTTCTTTGCGCGTATGGCAGAGCTTCTGTAGGGCGCCTCTTTAGCTTCTGTAGATTCTTGACCTTGATCTCTCGGTAAGGTCGGCAGAGCCTCTGTAAGAGGCTTTCTTCACTTAGCCTATTTTTCACTACTTCTAAATACTTCTATGATTAGGAAGATTGAAGCTAACAGTTTTCAATTCTAGAATAGACAAAGACAATTATGCTTGGAATCATTGGAACCATTTTGATGTTTCTTTTCTCGTTAAAGTTAACTCTCTTAATCAATTGATTCAGTTATCGCATGATTGTTTATGTTGTTCTAATTGTGGTTGGAATGATTTTGATGATATTCAAAATAATGATTGGTATGCGCCTTACTTTGTTGGTAACCTATTTCATAAGCGCAAACCCCATAATAACAAGCAACAACATCATTTTAAAACGGGTTTCAATCAAACGGTTAAACCACAGCGGGAGACCCAACCCATTCCTACACGGGCTGCTCCTACTGAGGTTAAACCGGCACCCAGGTGGAAATCTGCCCCAAAATCTGTTCCTCCAAAAGATGTAAATTCTGCACCCAAGAGGCAACAAGTGCCAAAACCAGTTCCCTCTAACGGTGTAAAATCTACACCTAAAGGGAAAGCTGTGTCAAAGCATATTTCCCCAGGCAGTGCAAAATCTAACCCCACATGACCCAAACAAAATTGGGTACCTAAACGTCACTAATCTTGTTTTGCAGAACGGTCATGTGTGGTACTTAGATTCTGGATGCTCCAAGCACATGACCGGAATAAGGGAGCTTCTCTCGAATTACAAGGCAGAATACTGCGGAGACGTGAGATTTGGTAATAACGAGAAGTCGCCGATCGTGGGCTACGGCGACATCGTACAAGACAAGATAACAATCAAGAAGGTATCCCACGTCGCAAGATTAGGAGACAATCTATTCAGCATCGGTCAATTCTGCGACAAGGATCTCGAGGTCAGCTTTAAAGCCACAAGGTGTAGAATCCTCAACATCTTCTGGTTGGAACTCGCAAGACCAATCTCTACACCATTGACCTCGCAGCTCTCAAGACAGACAAACCAGTATGTCTCTTGTCAAAAGGCGACTCCGACCAAGTTTGGCTCTGGCATAGACGTCTTTCGCACCTCAACTTCAGAAGTATCAATCAACTGGTGCTCGGCAAACACGTCAGAGGCGTGCCCCAACTTCCATTCGTGAAGGATCGTCTCTGTGGGGCATGCGAAAAAAGAAAGATGAAGCGCGCAACACATCCGCCGAAGGCAACTCCGAGCACGTCCCGGACCCTCGAACTCATTCATATGGATTTGTGTGGGCCAATGCGTGTTCCGAGCATCAATAAGCGCAAATACGTGCTTGTGATGGTGGACGACTTCTCACGCTACACTTGGGTGATGTTCTTACGCTCGAAGGACGAAACTCCGGAGCTCATTATTGATCACTTGAAGACTGTCCAGAAGAACAAGCTTCAACACGTTCAGTCCATCAGAACTGACAACAGGACGGAGTTCAAGAATCAAAAGGTGGATGCCTATCTGAAGTCAGTGGGCATCACACACACCTTCTCTGCCGCACTCACTCCTCAGCAAAACAGAGTGGTGGAAAGACGGAACCGTACTCTCATTGAAGTTGCCCGCACAATGCTTTCCCAAGCAAATCTACCGCTATATCTCTGGGCTGAAGCGGTGTCTACGGCATGCTAAACGCAAAACCGCTCTATTATTCTCAAGCGGTTTAACAAGACGCCGTACGAGATCATGAATAATCACGTTCCAACCATTGGCTACTTTCACGCTTTTGGATGCACTTGCTATGTGCTGAACGACAAAGATGATCTTGGGAGATTCAGCCCCAAGGCGGACGAAGGAGTTTTTATTGGATAGTCCATGCAGGCTAAGGCGTATCGCGTTTACAACAAACGGACCAAAACCGTTGTTGAAAGCATAAACGTGACATTCGACGAAGACGCAGATTTGGCTTCTGAACAACTCAGTTTAGAACCCGGTTTAACTGGAGTGCTAGCTTCCGGACCCTCTAGTTCGGGATCTGCACAAGTTACAGTAAATCCGAATCATGCATCTTCATCGAATGCTGACTCTTCTGATTTAGATTTACTGTTTCAATATTTCTATGATGACATACTTAACTCTTCTGCTCCTGTCTCAGCGCAACCGCGACTTGAAGCTGCTCGCAATGAGGATTCGGCCGCTCTATCCGGTCCGCCTCCTTCTACGAGTATGCTGTCAACATCTATAGAGACAGCTCAACCGTCATCATCATATACGCATGCACCTGGTACGGTAACCCCCCGGAGGAACCCATACTCTCGGAGATCGCTCCTACTGATTCGTCATCTACTACAATCGATGCTCAACCTCTGCATTCCTCGGAACCTGAAGTTGTTCAACCATCGACGAATCCTCCCCCACTTCCTCCAAGAAACACGACTGCTACCCTTGAACAAGTTCAAGACCTTCCATCAGGTTCGTGCGTGGATCCAGACACATCTCACTCTACCCAGCAGCCGCTTCCGTACTCCACCAAATGGACGAAGGCCCATCCCCTACATCAGATCATAGGTGATCCCCTGACTCCTGTTCGTACACGAGGCGCTTCCGCCAACTTCTGCCTATTCTCCGGCTTCTTGAGCAAGATTGAGCCGACGAACGTACGTGAAGCGCTTGAAGATCCAGACTGGATCATCGCCATGCAAAAAGAGCTAAATCAATTCGAGGCTCTAAAGGTATGGAGACTGGTTCCACGTCCTATGCACAAGACGGTAATCGTCACCAAATGGATCTTCAAGAATAAAAAGGACGAAGATGGTATCGTTGTTCGCAACAAGGCGCGTCTTGTGGCCAAAGGGTACCGACAGCAAGAGGGGATCGACTATGATGAGACCTATGCTCCGGTCGCACGCATTGAGGCAATCTGTTTGTTTCTCGCTTATGCAGCGCACAAGAACTTCACAGTCTTCCAAATGGATGTGAAGACAGCGTTTCTTTACGGCGACCTCCAAGAAGAAGTTTACGTGTCGCAACCAGACGGATTTGTGGATGACTCGAAGCCTGATCATGTCTACATCTTAGACAAGGCACTATACGGCTTAAAGCAAGCTCCGCGAGAATGGTACAACACACTGTCAAAGTTCTTGTTAGAAGCCGAGTTCACTCGAGGTACCATTGATTCCACACTGTTTATCAAGAACGAAAAGGGCCACATAATTCTAGTCCAGGTATATGTCAATGACATCATTTTCGGTTCTACTAGTCCTTTATATGCAAAGAACTTTGCCACACTCATGGGGAAATTTTTAAAAATGAGTATGCTTTGTGAGATGAACTTTTTCCTTGGTCTTCAAGTTAAACAACTGTTGACAGGAATTTTCATAAACAAGTCCAAATACATTAGGGATATTTTTCAGAAATTCCAATTGGACCAGTACTCACCAATGAAAACCCCCATGGCAACCAATACAAAGCTTGACGTCGATCCTAACGGAAAGGCTGTCAATGCCAAATTGTATCGGGGAATGATCGGTTCTTTAAAAAGTCTCATTACAATGCTGTTAAACGAATTTTTCGTTATTTACGTGGTACTGCTGATCTTGGCCTTTGGTACCAGAAAGAGACAGGTTTTGGTCTATCCGCTTACTCTGATGCGGATCACGCGGGATGCATGTTGGACCGCAAGAGCACCTCGGGACACATTCAGTTCTTGGGAGATAGCCTGGTAAGTTGGGCATCGAAGAAACAGCAGTGTGTGTCTACGTCAACTGCCGAGGCAGAGTTTATGGCCGCCGCAAGCTGCTGTTCCCAAGTCATCTGGATGAGGACACAACTCAAAGACTACGGTTTCACGTATGTCAGGGTCCCGATCTACTGTGACTCAAAGAGCGCAATTGCTATATCAAGCAACCCGGTCCAACACACAAAGACGAAGCACATCGACGTTCGGTATCATTTCATTAAGGATCATGTCGAAAGAGGTACAGTCGAACTCTACTTCGTAAATACGGAACATCAGTTAGCAGACCTTTTTACCAAAGCCTTGGACGAAAAACACTTTAAAACTCTTGTGTTCAAGCTAGGTATGCTAAATCTAATGACTTAATCCGACTGTGTGTCCGTTACAAGTTCCATACATATACGAGTAACTGTCTTCTCATCATCCGGTGTTTACCCTCCTGATGCATGAGCACACACTTCCTCGCACTTGTATTCTACTTGTTCTAGTCACACCGCTAGATTTAGTCCTTGTATTTATTAGGTAGATATCGTTTGTTTTTTTCATTCTTTCTCCGTGTGTTTCTATTTTCTAATACTGTCGTCTATATTTTCTTTCACTATCTTTGTGCTTTCACCAAATGTTCTCGTGTTCTGGGGGAGCACAATGAAATATCAGGTAAGTTTCCTCATACTTTGAGGGGGAGCGTCACACACAGTTTTTTCCTTACTGTCCAAAGTTTTTTTGTGTGTGTGGGCACTCCTGCGTGTGTGTTATAGTCATCGTTTGAGGGGGAGCGGCACAAGTTTTTTTTTCTTTAAAAGTCTACAAGTTTTTTGTGTGTCGGACTCCTCCACTACACTCTACTGCACTATGTGAGGGGGAGCGATAACTCCCCATGCTAAGCTTGAGGGGGAGCGAGAGAAAGTCCTTTTTTCCAGTTCAGATTCCTACACAATTTCAGGGAAAAGGCCTATTCAGAGATATCCGGACAACATCCGGACACCTCTGGTATCCGGACAGAATCTGGACCGGGCAGGTATCCGGGTCGGCTAAGAACCCGGACCTCACCCGGGTATTTATACGCACCCGGACGCCCAGAAGTCTTCTACATTCAATCTCTACCCAGGCTTCTTCAGTACTGGCAAAGAACTTAACGAGAAAGATCTGATCTTCAAGAGTTAATCTGTGGAAATCAAAACTTGATAAGGAAACCTTTACATCTTTTTCTTTCAATACTTCCAATTTTACATACTTCAGACCATCAAATTCTTCTGTTTGAAACATCAACACTTTCTCAATCCTTTTCTGAATGTGCAGCCTTGAGTCAGGAATTCTAAATCTGTTTGAGGCTTCTGCATAAATCATCTGAGATTTTCCATCCATGAAACCATCAACATTGTTTTCCAAAACTTCATATTCTCCTTCTTTGTGATAAAGATTCTCATATGTCTCTTCTGGAAAGATGTCGTCATGAAAATGTTTAGCAAGTGGTACATCACTTAATTCCAGAACAAAGTCACATATAGGTTCCTCTAACATTGGTAGATTAATCTTAGGGATTTCAATTGGATTTCTGAATAGATATTCTGAGGGCATGAAGTATTCTTTGACTCTTTCATATTCTCCTATATTGTCAGCAATATCATCAACATAGTTAAAATAGAATTCCTATTGAAATTTCTGAGAATATCCAACTGAACTATCTTCTTTTCCCATCAGATCAATAGGTCTTACCACCTTCACATCTTTTTGAATATTCTGAACATTAAGTGCTCTGACTAACTTACTGTGCATCCTTCTGATCAAAATCTCATTCAATCTCCTTTCTTCCAGTTCAGAGTTCAACAAGCCAACTCTGACATATGGGACAATATATGTACAAGTGTTCACAACCTCTAAGTTTTCATCTATTTCCTCTGACCCCAAAACAGGTTCCTCAATTGCTTCAGTTTCATCAGAATTAACTTCCATCTCTGTGTCTAAATTCAATTCTTCTGTTTTATCAGAATCACCACCATCGATGCTTTCCACCTCCATTTCCTCTGTATCTGAACTGTCAATCTGAACTATCCGAGTATCCACTGTCTTTACAATTTCTTCTGTCTGAACTTCTGTGTTCTTTGTACTGACTAAGTGCATATCTGCTATTTCAAAATCTTCTATGCCAATATCATCATCAGAACTCTATCTTTGCCTTTTCTCCCCCTTTTGATGATCATGGGGTTCATTATCATCAAACTTCCTCTTTGAGTTCTGAGCAGTAACACCTTCAGGTTCAGCTTCTGCTAGTGTAATAAGATCAAGAGGCTTTGAAGTTGAAGCCATATATACACTCAGTGCTTTAAATACAGAATCTTGCATACTCTGCATTTGTTTCAACAGATCTTTTTGAAATTCGGACATTATATCCTTGATCTCCTTTTATGAGATTCCAATGATATCTTCACATTATCTATCTTAGTTTCAACATATATCAATTTTCCCTCCAACATATCTTTCAATCATTTCACCTCATCATTTAGTCCATCCACTTTTTTTTCTCCATTTTTTCAACTTTTTCCCCCATCTCCTTGTGTTGATTCTGAATCTTTTCAAATTCAGAATAGTCTAACTGTGAACCTGAACCAACAGATGGTCCAGTTTTCATGTGCCCAGAGGGCTCATGGCCTATAGATAACACGAAGTCATCTTGTACAACAGATGCACGTTTGAATGAGGCTTTTGAAATGTTCACCTCACCAGGACTTCCATCCAATCCTCGACACCCAATATTAGGTATGTCTATGAATGTTGTGTCAGGAATACGAAATTCCTGATTTGTGCATGTGTTAGAAGGAATTTCAGGCTCAATGTGGATAGGACTGTGATATCCAGACTCAATGTGATGAAAAACGGGTTGGGATTTATCAACTCCCTCCAAATGAGTTTGGGATGGTTCCCCGGATTTATGTGAAACAGTAGCATGTTGAAGTGCTTCTGAGTGGGTATGGATGGGTTGTTCAAGTTCCACCACTAGGTCCATGGTGTTTGTTTCAATATTGGACACCAAGAGTTGTGAACCAATAGCAGATGTGGTTACCTGGTTAAGATTAGCTAGTACAGAGGCATCTCTTTCTGTTTGAACCTTTGGTGACATTCTCTCATCCTCACCACCCTCATTCTGTTTTTCCTCACATATTCTAACTGAGCTCTCAGAATTTTGCCCCTCATTTCTCTCAGAATGTTCACCCATTTGAACATCCTCCCCCTCTCTAACTTGACTAGACCCCTCACCTCTCTTCTCAGGTTGGTCCTCATGGGTAGGGATTTGAGGTATTTCAATTCCCATAGAGGTGCAATTTGCTTTTAAAATCTCACTTTCCCTTGGTATGTAATTCCTAAGTGATTTTGGCAAAACTTTATGATTGGGATAATTCTCAATATTACCATGTTGTTCATTTGATCTTCTTGAAATGGTTCTGTTTTCTTGCATTACATACCATATCACAATTTGCCAATACCTTATGTAAGGTATGTATGCCAGAGGAGTATCCTTTGTCTTCTTTTGAATAGCTTTCTGATTTTTCTCAAAAGTGTTCTTCATGTCTTCCCAAAGTATAGCAGTGTAATCATAATGCCTATTTTTCACTAAACCCTGAAAGATTTGAAGAATCTGTTTTGAACCTTGATCTGCAGAGCTATTCTTTCCTGACAAGCATTTATTCACCACATGAAAGAAACATGCCCAAATAGGTGGCAATTTGTTCCTTCTGAACAAACTAAGGGTCTTCAATCCATCATTATATCCTAACTTCATAAACTCTGCAATTAGTTCCTCTGTTAAAGGTGAGTCTTCAAAATCTGACCTTCTTTGTACATCATCTTTCTCTGGAAGATTTAACATTTCTCTTAGTGCAGAGATTGATAAAGCAAATGTTACTCCACCAATTTCAGATACAAACTTGTTGTCTTCTATCCTAAAATGTCTCCACCATTGTTGAATATACTGAATAGGAACTGTTTTGATTCTTGTAAACCATTTCCTGTAAGGATGATACTTGAATAATTCCATGATGATTCTGCGTTCAGGCTTAAATCTACTCTCCTCAAATAGTAAAACACAATTATTTTCTGATAACTTTAACCATTCACCTTCAGGTACAACCCTTTCCACTAAAATTGGTCTATTTGACATAATCGACCCTGCAACACTCTGTTCAAGTTCAACATTTATGTTTACCTCATCTGCATTTCCTTCTGATTCAGCCATTTGTTCATCTTCTTCATTTATTTCATCATTTCCTATTGCTTCTTCCTCAACAACTCTATTTTGCACTTCATCATTATCTAAATCGGATGAATCCATCAAAGACTTTGTAGAATGCAGAGATATTTGACCACTTCTTCGAAATCCAGACATGATTTAAGAAGAAAACAAACTCAAAGAACTCTGGATTGATTCGTATCTCACTTTTCACTCTGAAATTTGAAAGAATTTGAAATAGGGATTTTAAGACCTATTTAAAATCCGCGAAGTTGAAAGGTTTGACGGAAAAGCGAGGTTAAAGTTATAACGGAGTCAACACGTTTGAAATGCCACAAAAGATTTAAATGAAATGCGTGGCATTATCAACCAAATATGAAGCTGACACGTGTTATATGATAGAATATTGACACAAGTCAAAGATCTGAATAACACGCTCAGAAGATTGTCTTTCCTTTATCAGAGATCTGAGTATTCTACTCAGAGTTCTGAGTCCATGATTCAGAAGAATTTGCCTTGTAACCAAGATTTATTTAAAATCAACTTCTGACAAATGTAAAAACTTTAAATAATCAGAAGAGGTTTGAACAGATAGAAAAACAATTTATCATCAGAATACTGTTCACAAAATGATGATTTAAAGAAAATCATTTAAAATCTTATATCTGAATATGAAAATGTTTGAAATTCAGATATAGTTTGAACAAGAAGAAAAAAAATTATCATTAAAAGCTTGTTCTTCTTAGAATGATCAGAGATAAAAAATGAACACAAACCTTTTTAGCATCATGATATGACTTCCAAAAGATTTTGATGCTTCCCCTTGACTTTAGCATGTACTTGACCATATATGATACATAAAGATGAGGTAGAAAAAAATTAATCCACAAGATTGAAGTATTTGTATTTCTCAGAAATAAATTTTTGAAAGATAGATTTCTGAAGTATTGACTCAGAATCTCTGACCTTAAGATTCAGAAGTTCTGAACTCAAGACTAAGAAGTTTTGCACTTAAGATTCAGAAGTTCTGAACTTAAGACTCAAAAGTTCTGAACTTAAGAATCAGAGTTCTGGGTACACTACTCAGACAATTTTACTTGGAAAAATTTAACATTTTATTTTTAAGAAACACAAATATTTTCAATTAGTCAGATTAAGCATTCCTATTTTACATATGAGAAAAGAAAACCTTTTGTGATCAAGTGGCTTTGTGAACAAGTCAGCCAATTGATACTTTGTATGCACAAAGTGCATCTCTATAGTTCCTTTTTCCACATAGTCCTTTATAAAATGATACCTCACATCTATGTGTTTAGTCTTTGAATGTTGAACAGGATTCTGAGTAATGGCAATTGAACTTTCTGAGTCACAATAGATGGGAACTTTGTTGAGCTGATATCCATAATCCATGAGTTGTGTTCTCATCCACAAAGTTTGAGAGCATGCAGCAGCAGCAGAAGCAACATACTCTGCCTCAGCAGTTGAAGTGGACACACAATTCTGTTTCTTTGATGCCCAACTCACTATCTTATCCCCCAAAAAATGACAAGCACCAAAAGTACTTTTTCTGTCCAACCTACTTCCTGCATGATCAGCATTAGTGAAAGCAGTCAATTTGAAGTCAGTTTCTTTTGGATACCATAAACCTAGATCAGGTGATCCTTTGAGATATCTTAAAATCCTTTTGACAGCCAACATATGTGATTCTTTTGGGTTAGATTGAAATCTAGCACAGAAACAAGTAGAAAACATGATATCTGGCCTACTTATAGTCAGATAAAGTAAAGATCCAATCATGCCTCTATAGAGTTTGATATCTACTGAAACACCTTTGAGATTATCATCTAACATTATGTTTGTTGCCATAGGTGTTCTCATAGAAGCACAATCAGACATTTTGAACTTTTTCAGAATGTCTCTGACATATTTTCCTTGATTTATAAAAATACCACTTGGTAATTGTTTGACTTGAAGACCAAGGAAAAAATTCAGTTCACCCATCATGCTCATTTCAAATTCGGATGACATGATTTTAGAAAAGTTATCATATAGTTCTGCACTAGTAGAGCCAAATATTATGTCATCAACATAAATTTGAATAAGAATTAAATCCTCACCCTGTTTTTTAAAAACAAAGTTGTGTCAATCTTACCTTTCTTGAACCCTGAAACTAACAAGTGTTGAGTAAGAGTGTCATACCAGGCTCTTGGTGCTTGTTTTAGACCATACAAAGCTTTGTCTAAAATATAAACATGATCAGGAAATTCTGGATCAACAAAACCTTCAGGTTGATGAACATACACCTCTTCATTAAATTTACCATTTAGAAAGGCTGATTTGACATCCATTTGATACACTTTGAAATTATTGTGTGCCTCATAGGCCAAGAATATTCTGATTGCCTCTATTCTTGCCACTGGTGCAAATGTTTCATCATAATCAATTCCTTCTTGTTGACAGTATCCCTTAGCAACCAATCTTGCCTTGTTTCTGATAACAATACCTGACTCATCCTTTTTGTTTCTGAACACCCATTTAGTTCCAATGATAGATTTACCTTCAGGCTTTGGAATGAGTCTCCAAACTTTGTTTCTTTCAAATTGGAGCAATTCCTCTTGCATTGATGAAATCCAATCTGGATCCTCTAGGTCTTCATTAGTTTTCTTAGGTTCAATCACACTTAAGAAACCAGCAAACATTGCTTCATTTGCTGTAGCTGATCTGGTTTTTACTCCTGCTGATGGATCACCTATTACTTGATGAATAGGATGGTTTTTAGTCCATTTATTTGCACTAGGAAGCACATCAATCTCTGAAAAATTGTTGTTTGTATCATTCTCATCAATGATTGCTTGTAATTCTGAGCTGTCCTCTTGTTCTGATATATGTGTAGAAGTTGTATCCAAGTTTGGATTCTGAGCAGTGAAGTCATAATTCTGAGTGACTTGTTCAGAGTTCTGAATACAAGGATCAGAATTATGAGTACAAGGTTCATAATTTTCACTACTTGTATTTATCAAATTTGGACATTCCTCAGATGGACCTTTATCAGAAATTACAGTTGATTGAACTATTTCTGGAGTTCTATCTTTCATCTCTTTTACCATCTTTGGGTTTTCATATTCTCAATAAGAATCAGAAATTAGTTCTAGAAAAGCATCCTTAAACAGTAAATTGAGTTCTGAACAAATAGGATTAGAATTTGTATCAGAAGTCATATTTGTCTTGTTCTTCATGAGTTCTGAACTGTCTTGTTCAGAAGTCTTCGTTCCGGCTTCATCAAATGTTACATTAATGCTTTCCATCATCCTCTTGGTTCTTCTATTGTAGATTCTGAATGCTTTGGAAGTTAATGAATAACCAACAAAGTATCCTTCATCTGCCTTTTTATCAAATTTGGCAAGATTTTCTCTGTCTTTAAGAACATAGCATCTGCAACCAAAAACATGAAAGAATTTGATTAAAGGTTTTCTTTTATTTATCAGTTCATAAGTAGTCTTATTTAATCTTTTATTGATTAAAGTTCTGTTCTGTGTAAAGCAAGCAGTTGCAATTGCTTCAGCCCATAAGAAAGTTGGAAGATTTGAATAAGCCAACATGGTTCTTGCAGCTTCCACTAGAGTTCTGTTTTTCCTTTCAACAACACCATTTTGTTGAGGAGTTCTGACAGCAGAGAAATTGTGAGAAATCCCAGAACTTTCTAAAAAATTCTGAAGAGTCTCATTTCTGAACTCTGTTCCATTATCACTTCTGATTTTATGAACTGGAAGTTGTAAGAAAACTTGAATCCTTTTGATAAAGTTTATCAATGTAGTAGCAGCTTCTAACTTAGCTCTTAAGAACTCTGCCCATGTGTATCTGGAATATTCATCAACAATTACAAGCATATATTTCTTTCCTCCCATAGACTGAACTGAAAATAGGACCACAAAGATCAGTATGAATCATTTCTAATGGTGCTTTGCAAGATGAGTCCATTTTTAATTTGTGAGAACTCTTTTTCATCTTGCCCATTTCACAAGCTGAGCATAATGATTCTTTTTCAAATTTGATCTTTGGTAAACCTTTAACCAGATGTTTTGCAATAAGATTATTAAGATCTTTGAAGTTTAAATGAGAACATCTTCTATGTCACAACCAGCATTCATTTGCAGTTGAGTTTGATAGAAGACAAACAGGATTTAAGATCATTCTCAGTTAAAATCATGCAACCTGTTATTTTGAACTTGATTTGACAAAGACTGTCTAAAAACTGACTTATGCTGAAAAGATTATGTTGTAATCCTTCAACATAGAAAACTTTTTGAATTGTCAGATCTCCATAACCTTTAACTTGACCTTTGCTGTTATTTCCAAAGTTTACTGCTCCTCCAGCCTTTTCTGTGAAATTTGATAGAAAAGACTTCTGACCTGTCATGTGTCTTGAAGCTCCTGAATCTAAAAACCACACATGACTGCCCTGTAAAAACAATCAGTTAGTTTTAGGTACCCATTTTGGAATGGGTCCTTCTTTGTTAGCTTTGTCATTTGATTTAACAAAAGTACCTTTTACTTTCCATTCAAAATCTTTCTTTAAACACCATTTGCCTTGAACTTGTATGAAGTCAGAACATTTTCTGTTCACAAATTTGTTCAATTTCTTCTTGAAAGTTGTAAATTTGGATGTTGTAGTATTTTCAACTTTCTTTTCTTTCATATTAAGCTCTTTCTCATTCTTTCTTTTGATTTTAATTTGAGGATTCACTTCTTTTATCTTTTCTTTTCTCTGAGTTTGAGGAACAGAAACATTCTTCTTTTCTGTATTTTGAATATCTTTTCTTATGAATGAAACAGATGTTATTGTGATTGGACATTTATGAGAATGTTGAAAAGAATCACTTCCACATTGAACACAAGTCAGATTTTTCTTTGCAAGTAATAACAAATCTGTACCATAAGTCTTTTCACTGTTATTGCTATTTTTCAAAGTACATGTACATTTATTACAAAAACTTTGTGCTTTTGGTACAGAATCAGAATTCAATTCAATCTTCTCAGGAACTCTTTTAATCATCTTTCCTTTCGCTTTCCTCTTTTTCTGAAATATTCAACCTATTTTTGTTAGAAAATGAAGTTGATGATTCACCTTTTCATATGTACTTGATTCATTAAAGAATTTATCATTTTCTTTTAGAGCATTAATCTTGAACAGATCATATTCAGCTTTCAGTTTCTCAAACTCTTTTATTTTCTGAATAAAAACACTCTTTTCTTTTAAAGTATTTTCAAGATTAAAATCTACATCACAGAAGTCATTTTCAAGTTCATCATAAGCTTTCCTTAGGTCCTCAAGTTCTTGACTTACAAGATTAAATCTCTTTTCAAGTTCTAGAAATTGTTCTGACTTTGTTTCAGAATTTTTAGTTAACTCAGAATTCTGACTCTTTGAATCAGAATTCTGATTAATAGACTCAGATTTCTGACCCTCAGAATCAGAAAATTGATAAGAACAGTCAGAATTCTGATTAGAAGATTTAGATTTCTGACTAATTGTTTCAGAAACCTTACTAGTATCAAATATACTTTCTATGTCAGAATCTGAAAAACTTTGTTGTTTATTTTTGTAACTAACATTTAGAGAGTCATATTTGAATTTAGTGTCATTGTATTTTGGTTTCTCTTCTTTTGGTTTAGAAAATTCTTTCTTAACTTTATCTTCTGAAACATTTGACTTTTCTGTTTTTGATTCAGAAACTGTTTCCTTTGTCTTTTTAGAACTTGATTTCTGTAAACTATCAGAACTTGTGATAGAACTTGCAGGTCTTATAAAAACTTCAACAACTTCTGGAATTTTTGGTTTAGGAACATGAAGCTTATCAAAATCATACAAGTTTACTGGAGCTCTTTTTAAAACAACATTTTCTTCCAATCCCAATCCCTTCTTTGGATTATAAAATCTTGTATCTTTTACATTGCTTGTTAGAATATTTAATGTTTGCTGAGTCTGACCTCTTTTCAAGTTAAGATCTTCTAATTCTTTGATTTTGATGTACAAATTCTTTCTTTCCTCAAATAGCATATCAAACTTTATTTGTAAATCACCCTTTTCATCCTTGACTTTTGAAAGTTCAATTTTTAATTCAGAAATATTTTTCACCAATTCAGAATTTTCAGTTTTAACTTTCTGTTTCTCAACCTCAGATTCCTCATACTGTTCTCTTATTACCTCTTTTTCAATTCTGAATTTGTTAACTAAATTTCTTTCTCCTTTTATTTGTTTTCTTAGTTTAACAAATTCAGTTTTCATTTCACCAATCTGTGTCATTAAGTCTATTTTAAGTGCAGAATGTACCTCAGCGGATGACTCAGAATCAGCATCTTCAAAGTCAGAATCATCCTCATTCTTCATCTTTACCATATAACTTTGCATCAGTGAAAAATGAATGCAGTCATCTTCATCTGACGTGTAGTACAACCAATTTTCTTGTTCAGCTAACATTGCCACTTCATCATCTCTTTTCTTTGCTAGCTGAGCCTTTTTGGTGTATTACTCATAATCCTTCACAATTTTCACTTTGCAATCCTTTGCATAGTGACCAGACTTTCCACACTTGAAGCACAAATTATTTTCTTTTCTTTCTTCCTTTTCTTCTCTATTTTCTTCCCTTCTTTCTTCCTTCTTTTCATACTTACTCTCTCCTCTCTCTTCTCTTTTCTTGAAATCTGAATTTCCCCGCTCTTTCTTGTACTTACCCTGAAATTTTCCTTTTCCATACCTCTTGTTGAAAGTGTTAGTCAACAAGGCCAACTTTTCTGCAATCATTTTGATATCTTCATCTTCTTCTGAAACCTCTTCCTTATCAGATTCCTCCAGCTTTGGTATCTCAGATAGATAAGCAGTCTTCTTGGGTGCTTTAACAATTTTGGACTTTGACAGAAAAGCTAAATGTTCTGCAACATTTTTCTTTTCTTCAACCACAATTTTAACAGAGTCCTCATGCTGATTTAGTACACAAAATAGATCATTGAGATCTTCTTCACACATATCCTTATTCATTTGTAGACTGATAGCAAATGATGACCATTCTGAGTTTAGACTGTTCAGAAATTTGTAGTTTATTTCTGACTTTGTCTTTTTCAGCCCATTTCTTCTTAAATCATTCAGTATAGTACAAAATTTACTATACGTCTGAGTCAAGCTTTCAGATTCTTTAGCCTTGAACCTTTCATAAGCATTTATGCTTTGGTTTAATTTTGCTTGAATTGATCTGACAGTTCCTAACATCTGTCTTTCCAGTTCATCCCACATTTCCTTGGCGGATGATCCACTGTCAATTCTGTTTAGGACTTCATTCGGAACGGCCAATGTCATCAATGTGATTGCTCTTTTGTGTATAGCATGCCTATTTTTCTGTTCTGATGTGTATTAAGAAAAATTCTTCTTCACTCTTGTTGCCGGAATTTCTGGAGTTGTGTCTGTTTCAGGAGTTGCAGCCACATCGATATAAACTTCGATAGGACCTTCTCGGATTGAAACCATCAAATTTTCATCTATGTTATCCAGGAATTGGATCATTCGGATTTTCCATTGCTGGTACTCTTCAGGAATTAGAACAGGTGGTTTTATTTCAGATCCCATAGCTAGATACTCTTTAGAAGACATGATTGTAAGAAATTTTCAACAGATAGACAAATTTGAATTTCTTGATCGAAAGATAACAATTAATTCAAGAATTGATAAGAATTCAAAAATTGGAACTAACAGCGGAATCGATTTTTGAACGAATCAAGAAATCTTCAAGAAATTGATCAATTAACCTTCGCGATCACGATCTTGAACAAATTTGTTTGTTGATTGTCTCTGATACCAATTGTATGTCCAGGAATCACTCTTACAATCAATATATCAATGTATGAAACAGTAATTGAGAAGTAATATGTAACACCCCAAAATCCGGGCCAATTTAAACCTCGAGTTACAACAGGTTATGATAACAAAACTTCAACTTATATAGATAGCAAAGGAATTAACCATCAAGAGTGTAATTACAATACAGGATACTTCGAATAACATATCAATCTAATCATGTCACTAATATCAGATTAATTGAGTTATCTAAGCTATCCTCCAAAAATCTCTTCTTTGTTAATGGCCACTTCTGCTATTCCAAAAACGCTCGTCCCACAACCCTTTATTTGCCTGAGCCTGTACCTGGTAAGAACACATCATATAAAACGATTAGGCCAACGCCTAGTGAGAACATTCGTTTCAAATGCAAAATCAATGTAAACAAGTTACAACAAACCTGATTACTCCTTTTCTTACCGTACGTAGAATTCTATTTCATTATACAATTTTATCCAATCCCATGACTATGACTGACAACAAATCCATCAGCATATCATACTCCAGAGCCACACTACGAATCTTCAAAGATTCTAGATCAATGCTCTCCACTAATAAATCGCGATTACACACGCCCATTTATCAGTAAGGAAGCAGAGATTACAAGTACTTATGTCAACCTCACTCTCTTCCTTAGAAACCAGGAATAACGATTAAACAAGAAATACCACACGCCTATTCCATGATTTCCCACACACACTGGAATAACGATTAAACGAGAAATACCACACGCCTATTCCATGATTTTCCCACACACACTGGAATAACGATTAAACGAGAAATACCACACGCTTATTCCAAGTGATTACCAAACTTTAGTGCCTATGGATCCATTACACTATCTACTCGTGCAAGTCAATGCTTAATACAAATTTCTCATATCATTCAGTATGAGCAAATCACCTTTATACCATATACCAAATACCTTCCTAGTATCAAACCGGTACAGTTATCAAGCCTAACATACTACCCTTCGAATGTACGTATGTTCATGCTAAACTAATTATGTCTCGATCACTATATCACAACGATTCACAATTAACAGAACTGAAAATTGCTCAGTCTGCAATAAGTGTCTGGACCACCCAAAGTTTCCGGATAACCCATCTTATCCGGACGTTTCTATTTTCCGGATACCCTAATTTCCCGGGCAATCCCAACACCCGGACAACACATCCTTTCCGGTAAATTCCTACTTTTCCGGATAATATCCCAAATCCGGACAACATCCGGACTCTATGATCATCCGGATTCTTATATTTAAAATACAACCTACCCGGATACTTCATGTGTCCGGAAACATTCATTATTGGACTTTTCCGGATACGACGATTCATCCGGAAAAGTCGGGTCTGCAGCCTAAAATTCAATCAAATTTCTTGGCTGTTCGATTCAGCTCATTCCCAGTACAACCGTACAGTTCATAACCACTTTATACAACTATTTCACGGTTCAATTTAACATAAGAACACTGATTTAAGCAAAGTACAAATGAACTCACCTTATTTTGCAAAACCCACTTTAAACCCAATCTGCTGCTCAAATCTGCTATGAATGATTCTGGAAATCAATCCAACACACAAATTCGTTTACAATCATACAACTACAACAAGTTTTTATCAGAAAATTACAACCAACTCTTACCAAATTGAAGACAAATCTAGCTTTTCTTCTTTCTTTTCTCTTTTCTCTTCTTTCTCTCTTTCTCTATTGAATCTTTCTGCCGACTCCAACAAAACAAAGATAATATCTGATTTTCCAGCTACCTTATCCATACATACTTTCCATTAATTACCAAACACACCTCTAAGTTTCATTATTTCCACAATTGATACCAAACTTTAATCCCTTGTATTTTAACCCTATTGAATTATAAAATTTCTATATAATTCAAGGTTTTAACCAAAATACAATTAAATTCTAATAATCAATAAATACTATTATTGAAAATTTAGGATGTTACAATACTCCCCAACTTGAAAATGATTTCGTCCCCAAAATCAAGATCAGGTAAACAGATGGGGATACCTATCCCTCATAATCTCTTCCGACTCTAAAGTCACATTGGTACCCCTGTGATGCTTCCACTGTACTTTCAACATCGCTACTTCCTTGCCACTACGTAGCTTTCTAACCGATCTTTCCAAAATTGCCTCTGGTTCTTCCACACAGCGACTCTTTTCATCTACTCTCACATCAGTGAGTGGTATCACATCCTCTTCTTCGGCTAAACACTTCCGAAGATAACAAACATGAAAGGTATTATGAACCCCTTCCAACTCTGGTGGAAGATCCAACTGATATACTTGTAAACCAATCCTTTTAGCTATAGTGAAAGGTCCTAGAAAACGAGGACTTAGCTTCCCACGTTTACCAAACCTTATCACTCCCTTCCAAGGAGATACCTTAAGCATTACGCGCTCCCCAACTTGGAATTCTTTTGGTCTTCTTTTCGGATCAGCATAACTCTTTTGTCAATCCTGAGCTGCTTTCATATGCTGCCGAATTTCTTTCACCTTATCGGCTGTTTGTTGTACCAATTCTGGACCAGCAAACTGTTTCTCTCCGACTTCTAACCAACATACCGGGGTTCTACATTTTCGACCATACAAGGATTCGAAGGGCGCTCTTCCGATACTGGAATGATAACTGTTATTATACGCAAATTCTACTAACGGTAGATGCGCATCCCAGTTACCTCCAAAATCCAATACACATGACCTAAGCATATCTTCCAAAGTTTGTATAGTCCTTTCACTCTGTCCATCAGTCTGTGGATGAAAAGCAGTGCTCAAATTAACTTTCGTACCCAATTCCTCTTGTAGTGATCGCCAAAACCTTGAGGTAAACCGACTATCAGGATCTGACACAATCGACACTGGTATACCATGTCTTGACACCACCTCATCAATATACAACTTCGCCAACTTCTCAATTGGTGATGTTTCTTTCATAGCCAGGAAATGAGCACTCTTAGTTAATCTATACACGATTACCCATATTGTGTCGTTACCCTTTTGCGTCTTGGGTAGCTTTGTCACAAAGTCCATGGTGATCTTCTCCCATTTCCACTCTGGAATTTCCAAAGATTGGAAACTTCCATAAGGCTTCTGATGTTCTGCTTTCACAACGAACATGTTCTACATGTTTCTACCTTCCGGGCCACATCTACTTTCACAGCTGGCCACCAGTAATGTAACTTCAAATCTCGATACATCTTCGTATTCCCAGGGTGTATGGAATACTTAGATTTATGAGCGTCTTCGAGAATCAACTCTCGATTTCCTCCAATCTTTGGTACCCAAACACGACCTTGGAACAACTTTATTCCACGACCATCTTTAGTTAGCTGAAGGTGTTGCTTGCCCATCACTTCTTCTTTCAGGTTTACTTCCCGTAAGGCCTCCGCTTGTGCCTCTTTTATCTTTTCTATCAAACTCGATGTCACATCATTTCTAGCATTGATCGATTTCAAACATCCACTATACTCTTTCCTACATAAAGCATCAGCCACGACATTTGCTTTACCAGGATGGTAATGCAATTCGCAATCGTAATCTTTAAGTAATTCTAACCATTTTCGTTGTCTCATATTTAACTCTTTCTGATCAAAAACATGCTGCAAACTTTTATGGTCGGTAAAAAGAGTACATTTGGTTCCATACAAGTAGTGCCTCCACAACTTTAAAGCAAACACAACAGCCGCTAACTCCAAATCATGTGTCGGGTAGTTCTTCTCGTGTTCCTTAAGTTGTCTTGACGCATATGCAATCACTTTGCCTCGTTGCATCAATACGCATCCTAGACCCATTTTTGAAGCATCACTGTATACCACTAAATCTTCTGTTCCTTCTGGTAAAGCAAGAACCGGAGCCTCACACAACTTTTGACGTAAAGTTCTGAAAGCCGATTCTTGTTTCTCCGTCCAGACAAACTTCACGTTCTTTCTAGTCAGAATAGTCAAAGCAGATACAATCTTAGAAAAGTCTTTAATAAACCTTCTGTAATAACTTGCTAAACCCAAGAAACTTCTTATTTCAGATGCACTTCTAGGTGTCTCCCAATTTGCCATAGCTTCAATCTTAGCTGGGTCTACCTTGACTCCTTCTGAAGTGATCACGTGACCTAGAAATTGTACTTCTTCTAACCAAAATTCACATTTTGAAAATTTCGCGTACAATTTCTCTCTTCTTAAAACTTCTAAGACTTCCCGTAGGTATTGTTCATGATCTGCTTTAGTCTTTGAATACACAAGTATGTCATCAATAAAGACGATAACAAACTTGTCCAAGAAAGGTCGACACACTCTATTCATCAGATCCATGAATATCGCTGGAGCATTTGTCAACCCGAATGGCATTACTAGAAACTCATAATGCCCGTATCTGGTTCTAAAAGCTGTCTTAGGAATATCTTCATTTCTAACCCGTACTTGGTGATACCCTGACCTCAAATCAATCTTAGAAAAACATCCTGCCCCTTGAAGTTGATCAAATAGATCATCGATTCTTGGAAGCGGATATTTATTCTTAATCGTCACCTTATTCAGCTCGCGGTAATCTATACACATTCTCATAGTACCGTCTTTCTTCTTAACAAACAGGACCGGAGCTCCCCAAGGCGAAGAACTTGGCCTGACAAAACCTTTATCTAATAACTTCTGGAGTTGAGTCATCATTTCTTTCATTTCAGATGGCGCTAGACGGTAAGGTGCCCGTGCTATCGGAGACGAACCTGGAATGAGATCAATTCTAAACTCCACCTGTCTTTCAGTAGGTAGACCAGGAAGATCATCAGGAAATATGTCAGGAAACTCACGTACCACCTTGATGTCTTCCAATTGTTTCTTTTCCAACCTTCCATCTAGGACATACACCAAATAGGACATACATCCTTTCATTAAACCCTTCCGCGCCTTCACAACAGAGATTAACATAATTTCCCCCTTTTGCTTTTCCCCAAAGATGATTACGTCATCCTTATCGGTCATCGGAATCCTGATTAATTTCTCTGCGCAAAATATCTCTGCTTGATTGGTTGTCAGCCAATCCATACCCACAACTATGTCAAACCCTCCAATTTCCATCAACAACAAGTTGATCGAAAATTTCGTCTCTTCTATAAGAATAGTACAACCATCAAGCCTTTCTCGAACCAAAGCTTGACCTCCATTATCTACCTCTACCACTAAAGCATCATCTAAAGTAGTAACAGGCGTAGCTAATTTAGGATAGAATGATTTGGACACAAATGACAAATTTGCTCCACAATAGAACAAAATACGCGCAGAACAAGAATTAACAAGGAATATACCCGAGACAACGTCCCTTGATTCCTTAGCTTCATCAGTGGTCATCTGAAAAGCTCGACCAGTTGGCTTCGGAATAACTGGTTTCTTACTCTGATCGCCGCTTTTTTTCAGCCTTGGGCACTCCCGACGAAAGTGACCCGGTTGCTACACTCAAAACATGTATTTCCCCGCACTGGACAATTATTCATAGTATGCCCACTCTTTCCACACTTAAAACATTCAGATGCTATCACTCGACACTGCCCAAAATGCTTGCTTTTACACTTTGGACACCAATTTGGTTCACGGCGTGATTCATAAGAAGTACCTTTACCAGTGTTCCTTGACCTCTGTGAATACTCTGATCGACCTTCCCATTTCTGCTTGTCTCCAACTTGGGTATTTTCTTCTTTATCCTTAGCATACACTTCCTCTATGACCTTTGCCTCCTCGATCGATTCTCTCAATGTTGAAGCTTTTGAACTCCGCACCCATGACATCATATCTGCTGGTAAACCCTTTAGATAAGCTTTAACTTTGCCTTTCTCAGTCGGAGCCACATGGCCCACCAGGTTCAGCCTCTCTATGATGGATTATGTATACTTTCTCACGGTCATATTGCCTTTCTTGAGGTTCCTGAACTCTTCCTCGACTCGATTCATTTCAGTTTCGTTACAGTACTCCTCCAGAATCTTTGCTCTGAACTGCTCCCAAGTCATGGCATTCAAAACAGAAGCTGTTACAGAAGCTGCTAGCACATTCCACCAAGATAACTCGTTACCGCGTAACATCTGAGATCCAAATCTAACTTTAGACTTTTCATCATAACACTCACAAGCTCGGAAAGCTTGTTCAATTTCCCTTAGCCAATTCATGCAAGCTATTGGACTATCTTCTCCTTTGAATTCCGGTGGTTTACAGCTCAAGAATGTTTTATAGGAGCAGTTTCTTTCAACCCTTCTTTCAGTTTCCGACCCTAGGTTGCCAGTTGGATTTATCACACTAGTATCAACTCTTGTCCATCTTGGTTCCGTACTTTGATCATTAAACAATTTCATGAACATTTCTGCTTGTCTTCCCATGGTGGTGTTCATCATTTCAGCTTGTCTTTCCATTGATGCATTCATCAATCTGGTAACATTATCCATAATGCGTCCTTCCATACCTGCTTCCGATGGTGTTTGATCGACAGTACTGGTACCCACTCTATGTGCCGGATTCCGCACTCCTCCTAATGAAAGAAAATCTGGTGGCGTCTCATGAATTCCGCCTACTCCAGTTTGTCTTTCTCCCGTATCGTCTAACCAATTCCTATTCATAGAAGAATTAGGAGACCTCGGCGGAGTATTTACCATTGTTCTCGATGGGCACAAAAGAATACTCATCAGTAATGGTTTATACATAATTAGACATACAAAAACGTAAATTACCGCTAATCAGTCACTGTAACCATTTAGAAAAAGCATGCTTATGTAACAATATATTCATAAATAACAGTTGCTAATTGAAATTGTGAATATGTTATACAAGAGAATCCTCGTTACCATCATTACAGTACTAATTTCACGTATTTTCGTCACCTCTAAGACTATCCCGTCTTAGTATTCCTACCCATTCTCACGAATCATAACTTAATTCATCACAGCTTAAGTCTAAGTACCTCCTCAGCATACTTAGTTCGCTTAAACTAATGCTCTGATACCATATTGTAACACCCCAAAATCCGGGCCAATTTAAACCTCGAGTTACAACAGGTTATGATAACAAAACTTCAACTTATATAGATAGCAAAGGAATTAACCATCAAGAGTGTAATTACAATACAGGATACTTCGAATAACCTATCAATCTAATCATGTCACTAATATCAGATTAATTGAGTTATCTAAGCTATCCTCCAAAAATCTGCCACTTCTGCTATTCCAAAAACGCTCGTCCCACAACCCTTTATTTGCCTGAGCCTGTACCTGGTAAGAACACATCATATAAAACGATTAGGCCAACGCCTAGTGAGAACATTCGTTTCAAATGCAAAATCAATGTAAACAAGTTACAACAAACCTGATTACTCCTTTTCTTACCGTACGTATAATTCTATTTCATTATACAAATTTATCCAATCCCATGACTATGACTGACAACAAATCCATCAGCATATCATACTCCAGAGCCACACTACGAATCTTCAAAGATTCTAGATCAATGCTCTCCACTAATAAATCGCGATTACACACGCCATTTATCAGTAAGGAAGCAGAGATTACAAGTACTTATGTCAACCTCACTCTCTTCCTTAGAAACCAGGAATAACGATTAAACGAGAAATACCACACGCCTATTCCATGATTTCCCACACACACTGGAATAACGATTAAACGAGAAATACCACACGCCTATTCCAAGTGATTACCAAACTTTAGTGCCTATGGATCCATTACACTATCTACTCGTGCAAGTCAATGCTTAATACAGATTTCTCATATCATTCAGTATGAACAAATCACATTTATACCATATACCAAATACCTGCCTAGTATCAAACCGGTACAGTTATCAAGCCTAACATACTACCCTTCGAATGTACGTATGTTCATGCTAAACTAATTATGTCTCAATCACTAAATCACAATGATTCACAATTAAAAGAACTGAACATTGCCCAGTCTGCACTAAGTGTCCGGACCACCCAAAGTTTCCGGATAACCCATCTTATCCGGACGTTTCTATTTTCCGGATACCCTAATTTGCCCGGACAATCCCAACACCCGAACAACACATCCTTTCCAGTAAATTACTACTTTTCCGGATAATATCCCAAATCCGGACAACATCCGGACTCTATGATCATCCGGATTCTTATATTTAAAATACAACCTACCCGGATACTTCATGTGTCCGGAAACATTCATTATTGGACTTTTCCGGATATGACGATTCATCCGGAAAAGTCGGGTCTGCAGCCTAAAATTCAATCAAATTTCTTGGTTGTTCGATTCAGCTCATTCCCAGTACAACCATACAGTTCATAATCACTTTATACAACTATTTCACGGTTCAATTTAACATAAGAACACTGATTTAAGCAAAAGTACAAATGAACTCACCTTATTTTGCAAAACCCACTTTAAACCCAATCTGCTGCTCAAATCTGCTATGAATGATTCTGGAAATCAATCCAACACACAAATTCGTTTACAATCATACAACTACAACAAGTTTTTATCAAAAAATTACAACCAACTCTTACCAAATTGAAGACAAATCTAGCTTTTCTTCTTTCTTTTCTCTTTTCTCTTCTTTCTCTCTTTCTCTGTTGAATCTTTCTGCCGACTCCAACAAAACAAAGATAATATCTGATTTTCCAGCTACCTTATCCATACATACCTTCCATTAATTACCAAACACACCTCTAAGTTTCATTATTTCCACAATTGATACCAAACTTTAATCCCTTGTATTTTAACCCTATTGAATTATAAAATTTCTATATAATTCAATGTTTTAACCAAAATACAATTAAATTCTAATTCTCAATAAATACTATTATTGAAAATTCAGGATGTTACATAATATGATCAAACCAATTGTATTCAATGAAGAACAGATTTACAGATCTTAGAGAGAGAGTATCTCAAAGATTACAAAAGATGAATACAAATATATGCGGGAGAATCAGTTAGCAATGTAGTGCTAACCACTATATATACTGCAACGGAAATATTAAAGCTACAGTACAAATATGAAAGACTAATAAGAACAATACACGTGTCCTAATTAGTTAATTAAAATACAAAGTAAAGTATCTAGTTATAAGTTATGAACATGTTGTTCAGAACTTCTGAACATAACTTCTGGCTCTTCTTCTCAGACTTCTCTTCTTCTCAGACTTCTGTACTTGGTAATCTTTCAAAGCAATCCTTCTGAGCTTTCGTAGTCAGAACTCTGACTCTTCTCTTCAGAACTTCTGAGCCTTCTTATCAGAATTCAATACTTGGTTTATTGACAAAACTCAGATCTAACACAATGTTATGCATATCCATCCGGACAACATCAAAGTCTCGGAAACCTAGTTGTCCAGAAACCTTAGGGTTTCCGGTAAGTTCAACTACCGGATAGTGTGATGTCCGAACTCCTATCTTATCCGGAAACTCAGTATATCAGGGAACCTCTGTCCGGATAATCCATTTTTATCCGGACACTTGCTTATCTTATTCGGAAAACCCCTTTACCCGGACACCATGTGTTGTCCGGACATCTTGGCATTTTCATCCGGAAAACTCTGCTGTTGTGTCCATTCCGTACCTGTCTCATCCATTCCAGTCCTCGATCTGTCTCAGATTAAGCCATTCAATGCAAAGGTACGTACCTGTCTCTTCCGTCTAAGTCCCTAACTGTGTGCTGTTTTGACAGATATATACTTGGCGGATCAACAAAACCCGGAGGACCATATTCCTCAGGAGGAGGAAATCATCGACGAAATTGCAGATGCTGCCTTGGTTGACCCTGACCACGGCATCGAATTGGAAGCGAACAATCATTAATTGGACCCGGCGCTGTTCAGACCCAACCCACAACACGTGGTCATTCTGGACATTCTGATGCGTCATCCCATCCGTGAGGCACTCACTCACTCGCATCGCCGACGTTCCTTTGATCTACGTTCTACAAGTCTGGCTGACGGCCCAAGTCCGTACGATTGGCAACACACAGACTATCACGGTGCAGATAGACAACCACCCATTTACTCTGTCGCCCGATTCCTTTCGCTGACTACTTTCTCTACCGGAAGCCACTGCCAACAACCATGAATGGTACGATCATGCCGTTAACGATGCCACACTATGCGCACAAATGCGTGCCCTTGGTTACAACTCCGACCTTCAGCGACCATCAGTCTTCAATCGCAAGTTCATGGCGCCAATATGGTACACGCTCTTCACCATACTCAACCACTGCCTATCCGCTCGATGGAAAGGTATTGATCAATGTACCGGCGACTTCTTGCGACTTGTTCACGCCGTGTGCTACAACCGCCACGTCGACTTCGCCATGATCATCTGGCATGAACTTGTGACCACCATTCGACACATCGGCGGAACCAAACAGAAGAAGTTCCTCCCATACCCGCGTTTCCTATCGCTCGCAGTTCGTCAACACATGGATGCGAATCCAGCCATTCCAAGTGTGACAACTGTCAAATTCACATCTCAGGTTAGAACTGTTTTGGAAACCTTATTTTTTTGACATAGTTTACACAGTGCAATTTTAGCAGTAAACCCGGTACAATAGAAAAAATTGTGAAATTTTGCCTAAGAAATCCTTGAATTAGGAAATTATCCATAAATCTCATAAAATGCCAACCTAAAATATTTATATACTACAAGTATTTATGTAATTGATAAATTATATATTTCAATTATATTTTATATATATAAATACTTTACTTTATGCATATATACATGTATTTTACTTTAAAAAGAAAATACTTGTATTTAGACTTTTATTTTTGTACAAGAAGTGACAAAATACTTAAATGTCACACCACCACCCCTCCCCCCCCCCCCATGTGAGGGCCGGCCATCCCCTCCCCTCTCTCTCATTTTGCATTAATAAACATCTACACTTCACTTGTTAAACCATTCTCTCATTTTACTCTTTCTCTAGTTATCATCCCTTTCTCTCTCCACCTTCAAATCTTCATATCATCATCTTCAAACCTTCAAACCTTCATCACAACTCCAGCCCCAAAAATCAAAGTCTTCAAGAGTTCAAGATAACCTAAGGTAAACATAAGTGTGTTGGGTAAAAACCACACACATTCTTTCAAGTCTCTTTCATATTTTTGCATTTTTAAAAGTATGATCTTCATCTTTTTGTTACACTTTCTTCACATCTTTTAAAATCATCTTTATGGGTCTTAATGTTTGTAGATTTACCATCATAACATCTTTTGTTAGTAAAAGATGGCGAATCCAAAATCAAACCAAGGTTAAGATCAAAGATGAACATTTTAAATACATGCATGTAGTAATCTTGAAAGATCCATCATTTTTGTTCAAGAGTCTTATGAATGTATCTTTGAAAACCACTAAAAACACATTTAAACCCACATGCATGAGCTCAAAATACTGAATTTTTAGTTGCATGTTGATGTTCTTGGCAAGAACATCAACAATCTTCAAATTGGGTCTTTTGCAAAAGTGTTCAAGGTTTGAGTTGATGGTTGTTTTGCATGCATTTTAAATGGATCATAAATATGTTTGGAACTGAAAATATTTGTATGGATGAGAGTCAAATCGGATTTTGCATGCAAAGGAATAAGAATTTTGGTTTAAAAGTCAAGTTGGGTGCACATGCACAAGGTGTTGGTTGGACAGCTTGCTGCTAGAAATTACACCTCACATCAAAGAGTCATATCTCACTCATTTTAACTCCAAATGGAGTGATTCTTTTTCTGGAATTCATTTTAGTGTGTTAAGATTCAAACCCAAGTGGTTTCATTTAAAAACTCAAAGAGTTTATTTATCAAACAATCCTCACAAAATCCGGATGCAAACAGCAAAGTATTCTGTCGGGTTTTACGTCGGGTATTATTTCATGTACTTATACTCTTCCAAAAATTATGAAACTAATGCCAAAAGTTTCCTAACTCATTGAACCAACTGGACATAAAATTTCATGATCAAATAATACCTGGAAGTTACCCAAAGTTGGACACAAAGTGACATCAAATTCTGGACAGTAAAGGACAATTTATTATTTATTATAAGGACTATTTCTAATCCCATTTCATCATTTCATGATGAAATAGTGGAGTATATAAGTATATCTTTTATCTATGCAATTTATTTATGTCCTTTATTTATGCATTTTATTTATTTTTTATCCCTTTTCATCTTTTATGATGAAATTGTGGAATGTTTATATATATAATATATTTATATATATTTATGCATTTTATTCTTGATCCCATTTCATCATTTTATGATGAAATAGTGGAGTATAAATATATATTATGTCTATATATTTATACATTTAAATATTTGTCATTTCGTTTACGACCCCCAAATTTATCGTCGTTACGATAAAATTTCGGTTTATACATATATATGTACTATATATGTTTATGTTCTTTAAAACCCTTTTCGTTACTTATTGGGACGAAATTGTGGAAACTTTATTCTAAGAAGAACAATGTATACGTTTATTACGTTATAATATTAAAACACAACAAGGCATTTTATGATAATTTGGATAATTAGTACCGAACCTTCGAGATTGAGAACTCACTAGTGACCTTACGTTCATAGGTTTGAAGTAGGATCATCTCGGAGTATTTGTGGGAGATTCCTGGATTCTATCACGTATCATGTGAGTATTCACAGCCCCTTTTTCAATGTTTTACATATTTTGTGGTGAAAAGCATGTGGTTACTACAAATATTTTATGCATCGATTATATCGTTTTCTTGGAAATACGAAACTTGTTTATTTATGCTCTATGGTATCTATGTTTTGAAAATGTTGTAAGTGTGAGTTTAGATTGCTATCATGTATAAAGTCCCCGTTCACGTATACGTTACCCGTTTAACTCACGAGTGTGAGCCGTTGGTAATTATGAATAACGTCATTTGGGTTGACACCCCCACTCACATGTAGCGCTTGTTTGAGTGCATAATTATTGTTGTATTGCGTATTGTTGGTGATAGAACATGCGCGTATGTGGAATGATTCCACCGTTGTGGTAGGGGCAAATTATGTCGATATAGGTCGGGTAACGGGCTCAATAACTTAGCATTTGACATATGATCACCTCGAGCAAGTGGTTCTGATAACCGTTTTATTTATCCCTTGTGTGGATCTAAACTATTTTGCAATGGCAAACAAGTGGTTCTGATAACCGTTTTATTTACCCCTTGTGTGGATCTAAACTATTTTGCAATGGCAAACAAGTGGTTCTGATAACCGTTTTATTTATCCCTTGTGTGGATCTAAACTATTTTGCAATGGCAACAATGTTATACTATTTAAACCTGTGATCTCACCAACTATTCATTAGTTGACACTCTCATTTACATGCTTTTCAGGAGAACGTCTTTAAGGTTGGAACTTAGGAAGGCTACACGTGATGAAGCTTTTCTTTACTATCTTTAAATTTCATGTTCATTTCCCTTTCGCAAAAACAATTGTAAAAGACAAGGTTTAACCTTTGAATGTATTTTGATGGTTGTTGTGATCTTGTAACTTTTGCTATGAAACTTGAGCTGTACATTCCGTGTTTCCGCTTTAGCGGGGTGTTACAGATTTGGTATCAGAGCTAAAGGTTATAGAGAATACCGGTTTTCCTTTGGAAAACTGCAACTATAACCAAAAACGGGAATGAACATTTAATTTGCTAAACATGTTGCTAGTATAACTAATTCGGGTATTGCATCATTTGTCTTTAATTAAACAAAGCCTGATCACCTATGTTTAATTAAAGAAAGAGTAATGCGAGACCGGAAATGGATATACTAGGAAGATGTGTGTTTTCACACTTGATGCTTCACGTTGTATGCCTAGTAGGAGCGTAGTTATTGCCTATAGTATGCAATAGTATAGTAAGCTTAGTCTTTATCTTGCGCGGTAGTAATGTTATACACTCGTACTTCAGTATCACTATGTAAACATCCTCATCACACTCTTACTTCAGCAATACCATGTCGTCGTCGTCATCGAGCTCGGAACCTTCCTACACGCCATCAAGTGAGCGTATGTCCGACGTGGAACGAGACCCTTATGATGAGTCGAGGATGCCTCCGATTGTGGCTCCTCCACAACCTATCCCGGTAGTGATGCCACCTAGGGGTCCACGTACGAGGCAAACCGCTAGGAAGAGCGTGCCAATACCTAGACGAGTGTCTTTTAGGTCTGATCAGCGAGACGCACCGGAACCCTCACGGGTGATCGAGGGAGTGCCGATTAGTCGAGCGCATGGCATGACTTGGACCGAAGAGCAACGCTTTAGGGCCGTGGCAATGGACTTGCACGGATGTCAAACAAGAGTCAGTCATCAGAGTCAAGTGATAACCGAGCTAGTGGAATTAAGCCACCTTTTGACCAACATGTCATCCGAAGCCGTGAGCGGA
Source organism: Saussurea involucrata (assembly GCA_033807775.1). Lineage (NCBI taxonomy): Eukaryota > Viridiplantae > Streptophyta > Magnoliopsida > Asterales > Asteraceae > Saussurea > Saussurea involucrata. The sequence continues at coordinate 94,611,067 of CM066314.1, forward strand.
GCGAAACTAGCTCGGAGGATAGCTTTACGAGCCGAGATAATGAGCATAGTAGTAGTGATGCTGTTGACGCTATTGGTGTTATGGGTTTCGATCGAAGTACATCGGGGCGGATATTGACGTGGACGGTGGAAAATTTAGAAAATGGAACTTTTTAATTTCTAGTTGTTTCAATCTTAAATTTCAGTTTGTAATTCTATACTGATGTGCGATACACATCAGAAATTTTGTAAGTAGTCGGCTATTATTAATGACTTCAATGAAAAGGCATTTTTATGTTTTAATTATATATGTGAAACGTGCAATACTTATTCAATTATTTTCCCAACACATTCGAAACTTCAAATGTATTCTTTACAAAAACATCCGCCGTTAATTACTCAAATTTTTAATCAACTCGATTTTTGCAATTGTGTTTTAGAAAAATGCCACTACGAAGATCCACACGGCACACGGGAGGAAATCCTGATCCGAACCCCGATATCGCCCAACTCATAGCTCAAGGTATCCAAGAGGCGATACCTAACATCATAGCTCAAGTTACCGCGGGTATTAATGAGAGTCAAAGAAATGTTAATGTAGGAGGAGGAACTCCTAATAACACTTAGGACAATAGAGGATGTAGCTACAAAATGTTCATGACTTGCAAACCCAAGGAGTTTCATGGAACAGAAGGTGCTATAGGATTACTCTCATGGTTTGATAGTATGGAGTCAGTACTTCATATCTGTAAGTGTTCAGAGGATCGCATGGTAGAGTATGCGGCCTGTCAGTTGCAAAAGCGAGCTCTAACTTGGTGGAACATTCAAGTACAAACCCGTGGAAGGGAAGATGCGTACAAACTGACCTGGACTGAGTTCAAGGAATTGCTCATGGAGGAATACTGTCCCAAGAGCGAAGTTCAGAAATTGGAAGCTGAACTTTGGGATCTTACCATGGTTGGTTCGGGGATAGATCGCTACACCGCTCGTTTTCACGAACTTGCGAAGTTAGTACCTCACATGGTTACCCCGGAGAGCAAACGGATCGACCGATATTTGTATGGATTAACCCCAGAGATCCGAGGGATGGTTAAGTCATCAAGTCCGACCACGATCCAAGCCGCCATAGCCTTAGCAACTAGTTTGACCCATGATGCGGTCAGAGCAGGAACTCTAACTCAGAAAGGAGTCGGTATTAAGAGAAGGCCGGAGAATCAGTCGGGAAAAGCAATTGGAAGTAGTTCAAATGGGAACAAGAAAGTAGTGGGAAATTTTGGGATGAATGCTAAGGAAGTAGTACGTTACAATAGGCCCCACCCAAAGTGTAACCAATGTGGTTCGCATCACGAGGGAGCCTGTCTCATCTGTAGCATCTGTAAGCAAAAAGGTCATCTAGCCCGATTTTGTAAGACGGTAAAGAATGTGAAGGAAGAAGGAAGGGTATGCTTTGAGTGCGGAAGTCCGGATCACTTCCGAAATGTGTGCCCAAGGCTGAAAAGAGGACCAAACAATAACAACGTTGGGTATCAAGCAAGGCAAGCCAATCAGGGAAACCAAGGAGGACAAGCTCGAGGAAGGGCATTTGTCATAGGAGCAGAAGAAGCACGTCGAGACCCCAATGTGGTGACAGGTACGTTTCTTCTAAACGATTATTATGCATCCGTATTATTCGACACTGGTGCCGATAAGAGCTTTGTTTCTTTAGAATTTAGGCCTTTGATCAATCTAGAATCTAAGAAAATGCCGAATGCTTATATTGTTGAGGTTGCTAATGGATTTGAATTAGAAGCTAAGGATGTAATCTTAGGCTGTACCTTGAACTTAGCTGATAAACTGTTTAGTGTCGATCTTATTCCAATTGAATTGGGGAGTTTCGATGTAGTAATAGGCATGGATTTGTTATCTAAGCACCGAGCAGAGGTTAGTTGTTTTGAAAAGACGGTTAGGTTACCATTACAAGGCGGAGAAACCTTAGTCGTTCAAGGAGATAGAGTTGGAAGGAATCTGAAGATAGTATCATGTATGAAGGTCCATAAGTATTTGAGGAAGAAGTATGTTGCGTTCTTGGCGCAAGTAATTGAGAAGAAGTCTGAGGAGAGGCGATTCCAAGATATTTCTGTGGTGAAGGATCACCCAGAAGTATTTCCAGACGATTTGCCTGGACTTCCACCGTTTAGACATGTCGTATTTCAGATCGATCTTGTAGCTGGAGCAGCGCCCGTAGCCAAGGCCCCGTATCGCCTAGCACCTGCGGAAATGCAAGAGTTATCGAATCAACTTCAAGAACTTTTGGATAAGGGATTTATTCGACCGAGTTCATCACCCTGGGGAGCACCGATTATTTTTGTCAAGAAAAAGGATGGAGCATTCCGAATGTGTATCGATTATAGGGAGCTTAATAAGTTAACAATAAAGAACCGATATCCTCTCCCTAGAATAGACGATTTGTTCGACCAGTTGCAAGGTGCAACTTACTTTTCTAAAATCGATCTTCGATCGGGATATCATCAGTTGAGGGTCCGAGAGGAAGATATTCCTAAGACAGCTTTTAGAACTCGCTATGGACACTACGAGTTTTTAGTTATGCCATTTGGATTGACGAACGCGCCAGCTGTGTTTATGGATCTAATGAATAGAGTATGTAGGCCATATCTTGATAAGTTCGTGATTGTGTTCATCGATGACATATTAATCTATTCTCAGAGTAAGAAGGATCACGAGCAGCATCTAAAAGTGATTTTAGAGCTCCTTAAGGAACAGAAGCTATATGCCAAATTCTCTAAGTGCGAATTTTGGATTCGGGAAGTACATTTCTTAGGTCACGTAATCGGAGAGAAAGGGATTCACGTGGACCCGGCTAAAGTGGAAGCCATTAAGAAATGGGAAGCCCCAAGGACTCCAACGGAAATTCGCCAATTTCTAGGCTTGGCAGGGTATTATCGACGTTTTATCGAGAATTTCTCTAAGATCGCTAAAACCCTTACCACGTTAACTCAAAAGGAGAAGGAATTCGTCTGGGGAGTTCCACAAGAAGAAGCATTTCAACTTCTGAAGAAAAAGTTGTGCAATGCACCGATTTTCGCTTTACCGGAAGGAACGGGGAATTTTGTAGTGTATTGTGACGCATCACATCAAGGATTAGGTTGCGTATTGATGCAAAATGATAAGGTGATAGCATATGCCTCGAGACAATTAAAAGTTCACGAAAAGAACTATACCACACACGATTTGGAACTCGGAGCTGTGGTATTCGCTCTGAAGATATGGAGACATTATCTATATGGTACCAAGTGTACTATTTTCACCGATCATAAAAGTCTTCAACACATCTTTGATCAAAAGATGCTGAACATGAGGCAAAGAAGATGGGTAGAACTGCTCAGCGATTACGATTGCGAGATACGTTACCACCCACGTAAGGCAAACGTGGTAGCCGATGCCCTGAGTAGGAAAGAAAGGGTAAAACCTTCACGAGTCCGAGCGTTAGGAGCACTGGTTCAAACAAGTTTGAAAACCCGAATTTTTTAAGCTCAGATCGAAGCATTGAAATATGAAAACCTGAAGGAAGAGACTCTTCATGGTTTAGAGTCTAGTTTTGAAACTAAGATTGATGGAGTACGTTACTTTAAAGGCAGAGTATGGATCCCAAAGGCTGATATCCTACGGGAAATGATTTTAGAGGAGGCTCATAAATCGAAGTATTCAATTCACCTAGGAGCGGACAAGATGTATAAGGATTTAAGGGAATACTATTGGTGGCCAGGAATGAAGAAGGATATTGCCACATATGTAGGAAAATGCGTAACATGTGCAAAACTCAAGGCAGTTTATCAAAAGCCATCGGGACTGTTACAACAACCGGAGATTCCCTAGTGGAAATGGGAGAAAATCACTATGGATTTCATAACCAAACTCCCAAGAACTGGCAAAGGGCATGACACGATTTGGGTTATAGTATATCGATTTACGAAGTCCGCACATTTCCTACCGATTCGAGAAGATTATAAGATGGAAAAGCTTTCTCAGATCTACATTAAGGAGATGGTTACGCGGCATGGAGTTCCAATTTCCATTATATCGGATAGAGATAGTCATTTTACATCTTGATTTTGGCAATCACTCCAAAAAGCATTAGGAACGCAGTTAAACTTAAGCACGGCTTATCATCCTCAAACGGATGGTCAGAGTGATCGAACCATTCAGACGTTGGAGGACATGCTTCGGGCATGTGTAATAGATTTTGGAGGAAGTTGGGATAACCATTTGCCATTAGTTGAGTTTTCCTACAATAATAGCTATCATACTAGTATTCAGTGTGCACCATATGAGGCTCTATACGGTCGCAAGTGTCGATCACCTCTTTGTTGGTTGGAAATTGGGGATAGACAACTATCTAGTCCGGACATTGTTCAAGAAACCACCGACAAGATCGCAATCATCAGGGATAGACTTAAAGCAGCTCAAGATCGTCAAAAGAGTTATGCGGATAATCGAAGAAAGCCATTAGAATTCCAAGTGGGTGACCGAGTCTTTTTAAAAGTATCCCCTTGGAAGAGAATAGTTCGTTTTGGGAAAAGAGGAAAGTTGAGTCCAAGGTATGTTGGACCATTTAAGATCACGGAAAGAATTGGTTTATAAACTGGATTTGCCAATGGAGTTAAGTGCTATTCACAACACGTTTCACGTATCGAACCTTAAAAAGTGTTTAGCTGATGAAGCAGTAATCGTGCCTTTGGAAGAAGTCCAAATCAACAATAAACTGCACATCGTAGAGGAACCAATGGAAATACTCGATAGGGAAGTCAAGCGTCTTAAGAGAAGCAAAATCCCGATAGTAAAAGTCCATTGGAACACAAGGCGTGGGCCTGAATATACTTGGGAGCGGGAGGATTACATGTTACAAAAGTATCCTCACCTCTTTGCAAGCAAACCTGTTAACGCTAGTAACACTTGAATTTCGGGACGAAATTCTTCTAACCGGGGGAGACTGTGACAACTGTCAAATTCACATCTCAGGTTAGAACTGTTTTGGAAACCTTATTTTTTTTGACATAGTTTACACAGTGCAATTTTAGCAGTAAACCCGGTACAATAGAAAAAATTGAGAAATTTTGCCTAAGAAATCCTTGAATTAGGAAATTATCCATAAATCTCATAAAATGCCAACCTAAAATATTTATATACTACAAGTATTTATGTAATTGATAAATTATATATTTCAATTATATTTTATATATATAAATACTTTACTTTATGCATATATACATGTATTTTACTTTAAAAAGAAAATACTTGTATTTAGACTTTTATTTTTGTACAAGAAGTGACAAAATACTTAAATGTCACACCACCACCCCCCCCCCCCATGTGAGGGCCGGCCATCCCCTCCCCTCTCTCTCATTTTGCATTAATAAACATCTATACTTCACTTGTTAAACCATTCTCTCATTTTACTCTTTCTCTAGTTATCATCCCTCTCTCTCTCCACCTTCAAATCTTCATATCTTCATCTTCAAACCTTCAAACCTTCAAACCTTCATCACAACTCCAGCCCCAAAAATCAAAGTCTTCAAGAGTTCAAGATAACCTAAGGTAAACATAAGTGTGTTGGGTAAAAACCACACACATTCTTTCAAGTCTCTTTCATATTTTTGCATTTTTAAAAGTATGATCTTCATCTTTTTGTTACACTTTCTTCACATCTTTTAAAATCATCTTTATGGGTCTTAATGTTTGTAGATTTACCATCATAACATCTTTTGTTAGTAAAAGATGGCGAATCCAAAATCAAACCAAGGTTAAGATCAAAGATGAACATTTTAAACACATGCATGTAGTAATCTTGAAAGATCCATCATTTTTGTTCAAGAGTCTTATGAATGTATCTTTGAAAACCACTAAAAACACATTTAAACCCACATGCATGAGCTCAAAATACTGAATTTTTAGTTGCATGTTGATGTTCTTGGCAAGAACATCAACAATCTTCAAATTGGGTCTTTTGCAAAAGTGTTCAAGGTTTGAGTTGATGGTTGTTTTGCATGCATTTTAAATGGATCATAAATATGTTTGGAACTAAAAATATTTGTATGGATGAGAGTCAAATCGGATTTTGCATGCAAAGGAATAAGAATTTTGGTTTAAAAGTCAAGTTGGGTGCACATGCACAAGGTGTTGGTTGGACAGCTTGCTGCCAGAAATTACACCTCACATCAAAGAGTCATATCTCACTCATTTTAACTCCAAATGGAGTGATTCTTTTTCTGGAATTCATTTTAGTGTGTTAAGATTCAAACCCAAGTGGTTTCATTTAAAAACTCAAAGATTTTATTTATCAAACAGTCCTCACAAAATCCGGATGCAAACAGCAAAGTATTATGTCGGGTTTTACGTCGGGTATTATTTCATGTACTTATACTCTTCCAAAAATTATGAAACTAATGCCAAAAGTTTCCTAACTCATTGAACCAACTGGAAATAAAATTTCATGATCAAATAATACCTGGAAGTTACCCAAAGTTGGACACAAAGTGACATCAAATTCTGGACAGTAAAGGACAATTTATTATTTATTATAAGGACTATTTCTAATCCCATTTCATCATTTCATGATGAAATAGTGGAGTATATAAGTATATCTTTTATCTATGCAATTTATTTATGTCCTTTATTTATGCATTTTATTTATTCTTTATCCCTTTTCATCTTTTATGATGAAATTGTGGAATGTTTATATATATAATATATTTATATATATTTATGCATTTTATTCTTGATCCCATTTCATCATTTTATGATGAAATAGTGGAGTATAAATATATCTTATGTCCATATATTTATATATTTAAATATTTGTCATTTCGTTTACGACCCCTAATTTTATCGTCGTTACGATAAAATTTCGGTTTATACATATATATGTACTATATATGTTTATGTTCTTTAAAACCCTTTTCGTTACTTATTGGGACGAAATTGTGGAAACTTTAATCTAAGAAGAACAATGTATACATTTATTACGTTATAATATTAAAACACAACAAGGCATTTTATGATGATTTGGATAATTAGTACCGAACCTTCGAGATTGAGAACTCACTAGTGACCTTACGTTCATAGGTTTGAAGTAGGATCATCTCGGAGTATTTGTGGGAGATTCCTGGATTCTATCATGTATCATGTGAGTATTCACGTCCCCTTTTTCAATGTTTTACATATTTTGGGGTGAAAAGCATGTGGTTACTACAAATATTTTATGCATCGATTATATCGTTTTCTTGGAAATACGAAACTTGTTTATTTATGCTCTATGGTATCTATGTTTTGCAAATGTTGTAAGTTTGAGTTTAGATTGCTATCATGTATAAAGTCCCCGTTCACGTATACGTTACCCGTTTAACTCACGAGTGTGAGCCGTTGGTAATTATGAATAACGTTATTTGGGTTGACACCCCCACTCACAAGTAGCGCTTGTTTGAGTGCATAATTATTGTTGTATTGCGTATTGTTGGTGATAGAACATGCGCGTATGTGGAATGATTCCACCGTTGTGGTAGGGGCAAATTATGTCGATATAGGTCGGGTAACGGGCTCAATAACTTAGCATTTTACATATGATCACCTCGAGCAAGTGGTTATGATAACCGTTTTATTTATCCCTTGTGTGGATCTAAACTATTTTGCAATGGCAAACAAGTGGTTCTGATAACCGTTTTATTTACCCCTTGTGTGGATCTAAACTATTTTGCAATGGCAAACAAGTGGTTCTGATAACCGTTTTATTTATCCCTTGTGTGGATCTAAACTATTTTGCAATGGCAACAATGTTATACTATTTAAACCTGTGATCTCACCAACTATTCATTAGTTGACACTCTCATTTACATGATTTTCAGGAGAACGTCTTTAAGGTTGGAACTTAGGAAGGCTACACGTGATGAAGCTTTTCTTTACTATCTTTAAATTTCATGTTCATTTCCCTTTCGCAAAAACAATTGTAAAAGACAAGGTTTAACCTTTGAATGTATTTTGATGGTTGTTGTGATCTTGTAACTTTTGCTATGAAACTTGAGCTGTACATTTCGTGTTTCCGCTTTAGCGGGGTGTTACACCAAGACGCCCTACACATCCGGTATGACCCATCAGAAACCTCCAGTTCATGGTTATCCGCAACGCTTCAGATGCGGTAGCCATGCCCATCCCTGAAGCCCTACTGGCCATCGCCGATCCCACTGCACTAGGGGTAGTTGCATATAGGGGAGAGTTAGGTAATCCCATGGTCCAGCCAGAGCCGGAGGGACCTGCCCAGGGACTTAGACCCGAGAGACGTGAGGGTCCGAGAGTAAGAGGTGGAAGGGCCCGACAAGCAGGCGCTGTCGGGCTGGGAACGTTAGTTGTGAGAGGAAGGGGAACGAGAGTAGGTGGTGCAGTGGAATCGCAACCCGGTTCCAGCTCAGCCCAAGCCGGTCCATCCTCTAGACCAATACTACATCACTCAACCGAGCCTTATATCACCGAACCCCCTTCACCATCTCACAATGTTGAAGACGTGGAATCTGACTCCACGAACTCCGATACCACCCGTACCTTACGACTGAAACACATACCTCACGGTATCGGACCCAACCCAAACTACAATGTCCCAATCCCTCTTGAATCACCACCTCATACTGGAAATGGGCATGTTACTAGGATATCTGAGGGAGAACAAGTAGAGGAGTTAGATCATGCGAGACGGAGAGAACTGCGTTCAAAGTTGAACCAGGAAAGATCGAGTCGTAAAGATAACGAGGCTCATGAGCGACCCCAAACGAGCGATATCCGGGTAGCCACATCTACTACACCGTCTCATCTGTTGGGACGGGGTATTGAAGAAGACTCCGTGGACCCAGCGGAGCAATTGCACGACCCCCTCATCCACTCATCCATCTCACGACAGACGGATGTTTCAATATTACACGGGGAACAAGCACAACTTCCACCGACATCTTATTCGGAGAGTGTTGGTGTTGAAATAAGAGACCAGTAGCCCCCGGTCTCGACTTCATTTCATGCACCACCGAGTCTAGAGCCTCTTAACATAAATCAATCTTTGGCTAGGACACTTGAAAGGGAACAACACCAAGTCGAGGCTCTTCGTGACCCGACCGGAACCGCCGTAGTGTCTTCACCTCTAGGTGGAACACAAGGATCGGCGGGAAATCCTACCACAGCTAACATCACGCCAACTGTGAACGTAGGTGGCTCTACCCCCGTGGTAGACGCCTCAACGGGTAACCTAAGTGGTCCCGGAGTTATTCACCCCGACTTTGTGTCGCAAGGGTCCCTGGACAGCACCCTCAAGGTTGTTCGCGAGGCACTGGAACAGCATGTCACCGACGAGATCGCCAAAGCCATCAAAGGCAAAGCAAAGATCGTTGAAGCCGAAACCGCACCACCACATCCACCGACATTTGCTCAACCTATCTATTCGGTGGATACCTTAAAGACGATGCTATTGGCCCAACTGCTCCAGGAATCAGATACAACCGCCTCGACTGAAGCAGACCTGATCTCAGTTCTCCGATCACAGGTCACTGCTCCATCTTCTTCTATAACCACTCGCTTAGACGCCATTGACTCGACTCTCACGGCCTACAACCAAGCGCTCACAACATTGTCCGAGAGAGTCCGCTCACTCGAAGATACCTGCAAGAGTCAAGCGGGCGGTCTGAAGCGAAAACACGATGACCAGGATGATCCTGATCACCGTGAGGGGGAGAAACGACCACGTATATCCGAGACCGCCGCCCCTATCCAGTCTAAAACTACAACTGTGGTTCAATAGGAACCCCCAACTACGGCAACTACAACAGAAGCACCTGAAGCCGAGTTGCCTCTAGCAGACATGGTTATAGATATGGAAATTTCAGATGAAGAAGACCCGACGGTTGAAAAGCCCGAGGGTTCAACACATGAACTGTTTAATTTTGACTCATCAGACAGACCGATTCTGGATATGATAGATCCAGATTGTGAAGCCAACCCGGAGACCGAAGACGCATGGTACGAAAAAGCCGCCAATGCCGTAAATCTCCAAGTAAATTTGGTCTTCCCCATTGATGAGGACGACAACATTGATTATGATCAGTTCCTGCTCCAAATTTGTATGGAGCATCCCCCGTTCACTATGCTCAGCCCGCCGGAACATCCTCAACAAGACCCAAGTCTACTACTCCCGATCTACTGACAACTACTCCTCCCACGACAGCTTCTGATCTTCCTCCCCTTCCTCAACAGCAACAAAACCGCTGGGAGAAGATCAAGGTACTTATCCCTCATCTGGAGGAATCTTTGAAAAAACTGTTCGTCCACAAGCTTCGCCCGATCAAGCCGGCCTTCTGCCTTGGTATTTACAACTTCAGCCCCGAATACCAACGGCGATATATCAGCACAATGAAGCGGTGTCTTCCAGTTAATCAAGTCAGAACCAAACTTCGGATCACAGAGGTACTTAACGTCCATTTACGACGCATCCCTTTGGATTAGCTTGAAAACGAGCAAAGAAAGATGTTGCAAACATTAGGTCAGGTCTGCTAGCCGTGAGATACAAAAGAGAACCAATCATACTACGGTATAACTTTTGGTCAACTGATTTACCAGCAAAATAAACATCTAAAAGTCGACCGGTAACCATTGGTGTTTTCATGGTATAGGTGGAATTTAAATCAAATTTCTTGAGCATATCATTTATATATTTTGATTGATTTATGAAAATGCCTTATTTTGATTGTTTCACTTGTAAACCAATGAAAAAATTAAGTTCCCCCATCATGCTCATTTGAAAATGACTTTTCATTATATTTCAAATTATACGCACATCTGAGGATTTGTAGACACAAAAATAATGTCGTCAACATAAATTAGTACTAAAATCAAATCATCACCTTCTTTATGAAGAAAGAGAGTTGTATCGATTGTACCTTTGGTGAAACCATACTCAAGGAGACGTGTTGTTAGAGTTTCGTATCTTGCTCTCGGAGCTTGTTTTAGACCATATAGTGCTTTATCCAAGACGTAGACATGGTCCGGATGCTTGGGATCTACGAAGCCTTCGGATTGACTAACATAGACTTCTTCATGAAGGACACCGTTCAGAAATGCCGACTTGACATCCATCTGGAATACCTTCAATTTCTTATGAGCCGTGTTAGAGGATTATTGTATTCAAGATTTACTGTAAAGTAATGTATTGTGTAATAGTCAACATCATGTCTTAAGCCTTTATACCTTGTATGTTAAGGGTATAAATAGGCTTGCTTTGTAATAGTTAGAGTAACTTTCCAATTTTGTATCTTGTAACTCATATATGGATGAACAATGTTTTCTCTCTCTCTATTTTGTTTTTCACTCTGATCATTTACACTAGATTTGGTAACAACATTTGGTATCAGAGCTACACAGAGTTTTCAAGCAGATTATTGAAGAATTTTTTAAGATTTCTTGGCTATTTTTTGAAGAATTCGGACACTGTTCCATTGGTTTTTCGGATTTTTTGAATTTTCAATGATTTGGAGTGAAATTTTGGATCATTGTATTTGATTTCTTCTTCTGAACATCTTTGATTCAGGATCAATTACCTAATTCTTCACAGATTTCAAGAATTTTGAAATTCTGGAATTTTTTTTCTCGAAAAAGTGAGTTTACTGTGTTCGAATCGAATTGGACATTTCTGGACAAATTAGAAGTTTGTGTTAACTAGAAATCTGTGCGAAATCAAATTTCGAATTTGCATGTGCAAGAATCATCAATTTTGGTTAAAATTTGAAGAAATTATGGCAGATTTAGTGATTTTGGCTAAGTTTTCGGATGTTCTTGAAGTTTTCAGATCATTTGTTAGCTCCAACTTCTGTAGTTTAAGAAGTATTGAAAAATAGGCTAAGTATGTAGTCATCGACAGAGGCCTCTGCCACGTCACCGAGTGGACCAAAGTGAAGAATCAACAGAAGACATTCTCAGTGGACAAGGCCACAGAGCCTCTGTCATACTTGACAGAGCCTCTGTGGTATGAAGACTGAAGACTTAGAATATTATCTGAAGATCAATACAAAGACGATCGTGCTTCTCACGTTTTCTGCTGTATGAAGATCCTGAAGATCGTTCGTACAAGGCGTGCCCCGACAACTCCATGTGTCAACCTCTGATAAGTTTAAGCCTATATTAACGTTGTACCTATAGCAGTCCCACGATCGTGTCTTGTACCCTTAGTACTTGTTGTCTCCCATTTGTCCCCTGATGAATAGTATCAATAGAAGACTCATGTTAAGCTCTTCTATTAACCTTGCACGACACACACACCATTTAGAGCAGAATTCTATTCAACCTTCGGTGTTCTTGGTGTTCTTATTTAAATCAATATACAGTGAATCTTTGAGATAAAGTTCTTGTGTTATTACTGTTTTCACGTATTTGATTGTGTGTCTTTCTACCTTGAATATCTTCTTACTTCGTTAAAACGCTTCCGCACTCTAATCTGTTTGAACTATAAGATATTTATATCATTGCTAAGTAAAACAGGAACCTACAATTGGTATCAGAGCCATCCTTGATTTTCTATATCAAGAGATCCTCTCTTACAATGATTTCTGGTAGAAACTTGGTTTGATTTTAACCTATTCTTCGCTTATTTCAAACAGACTCTGTTTTTCTGCCATTCTCGACTAGTTCGACTTTGGTAAACTTACAGAACCTGTTTTCTCGGTAAAAACTCTCCATTTTATTGCATCGTTAAAGGTTATCAAGCTTGTAAGCTCTTTTCAAAAATCTGACCCATCATCTGAAAGTTTGTTGTTTATACTCTGTTTTCTGGTATTTTTCAAACCACTTTTTAAAATGGGAAACACGAACAACTTCTTCAACGCTGGTTCTTTAACCAAGCCACCCACTCTGCTGAGAGACGAGTACCCTCAATGGAAGATACGAATGATTCACTTTCTTCGAGGGTACTGGCAAAGATCTCGTTCACTATATTCACAACCCCCCTTTCTTTCCAATGATCACAGTACCTAGTGTACCTGCCACATATGATACACCAGAGATTCCTGAACACGAGAAACCAAAGACCAAGGATAAGTGGTCCGAACAGACTCGGCAAAATACGAAGTTGCTCAGAAGACCAAGAGACTTCTGATAATGGCCATCCCCAATGACCTCTTCCAATCCCTAGATGCGTGTGAATCTGCATACGATCTATGGAAGGAACTGGAGAAACAATTGGAGGGAGGAGCCAAGACTCAGAAGAACCACAGAGCCTAATGCATCAACGAATACTACGCATTCAAAGCTCTGCCGACAGAGTCTCTGCAGTCTACATATGACAGGTTTAACTCTCTGATAAACAAGTGTAGGATGTTTGGAATCCACAGAACTTCTGAGGAGAACAATGTCATGTTCCTAAAGAGCCTAAACGAAGAATGGATCCAGCTATCTATGTCTCTGCAAACTAATCAGGACTTAGACACCTGGAGCTTGTCAGATCTTTATGGAACATTGGCAACCCAAGAACCTCAGATTGCACAAGCAAAAGCTCAAACCGGTGGGCCTCTTGCACTTGTTGGTAAGGCTACAGATGCTAAAGAAAAGACAAAGAAGGAGAAAGCTGTGGAGGAAAAGAAAGAGAAGAAGAAGAAGGTACTGGTCGTTGATACTGAATAGGAGTAGTTGGTGGAAGAAAAGGAGGCAATAATGGCCTCAATAGCTTAATCTATAGCTCTTTTGACCCGAGAGTTCAGCAGAGGATACCAGAAGAAGTCTGGTTATGAACGAAATGGAAGAGAAGGATTGAATGACCAACAGAGGTCAAATGACAAGAGTGACAGAGGTGGTAACCAATAGAGGTCAAACGATAGAGCTGGGAATGCACCCCAGAACCAGGGTTGTTTCAATTGTGGAAAGCCAGGCCACTATGCTGCTGACTGTAGGAGCAAGCCAAATCGCCCTCAAAGGAACTCAGCTTTCTACAAAAAGAAGGCAGAGTATTATGCTCAGAAGTCGCTCATGGTGGAGCAGGAAAATTGGCAGTCAGACGAATCCTCTGACGAAGGAGAAAAGAAGAACGCCCTGTTCTGCGGGATGGCAGAAGTCAGCTCCTCCGACTCTGATAGTGAGGTATCCACTTCTGACTCTTACTCAAATCAAGCAGAAGCTGATTTCCATAAACTAACCATTGAATTTACTGAACTTAAAAAGATTTGTGAAAGTGTCCAGAAAAAGCTCGCATTCTTTGAGAGAGAAGCTAGACTTCTCACTCAAGAAAAGGCTAAAATATTTCAAAAAAAAGGAAGAGATTGAAACTAATTGGAACAAACATCTAAATCCTCTGAAAGAAAAGATTTCTGAACTCAACTCTGCCTTAAAATTTAAATCTAAAGAACTTAACGACGTTGAGGGCGACAGAATGAATATCCTAGCTCTTAAACACTATTTTCAAAAGGAAAGAGAAGTCCTCTGTCAAGATCTACTCAGAAGAGATCTTTTAATTAAGAAATATCAAGATGCACAGAAGGTGTACGAGAAATTCAATACACAAATAGGGAGACGGGAAATTGGCATATGTGACATAGATCCATACACTGGAACCAGAAGAGACAAGTCTCTGTCCTCTCTATTTCTTATCGAAAGTACAAGAAAACCTGGATTTCCAAACCTACTCTCTGTTATTAAAAGGCGAAAAGTCTCTGGGGAACCTCACGAGAGTAAACCTCTGAAAATGATAAATGTGTGGTATCAAAACACAGATTTATCACCTTCAACCTCTATCAAAAGAGAATCCAAACCTAAGAAGTATCTGAAAACACAAGATCAGATAGGAATCTTCAAGTTTGGTGACCCCGAGACTCAAACACAGGTTGCTTTTGTTTGCACGATAGACTCTGAAAAGAAATTATCGGCAGATGCACCTGAATTCATGCCTGCTTCATCAGAAGAAAACCATAAAATATCTCTGAAAAAGAGTTAATGGAAATCGGGAAAAACAACTTTTATGAAAACCGCTGTACATCCTCTGTCGAACA
Source organism: Saussurea involucrata (assembly GCA_033807775.1). Lineage (NCBI taxonomy): Eukaryota > Viridiplantae > Streptophyta > Magnoliopsida > Asterales > Asteraceae > Saussurea > Saussurea involucrata. The sequence continues at coordinate 94,626,095 of CM066314.1, forward strand.
AAAACTCTCTGAGGAAATCTTGATAGATACTTCTGCTGATTTGGAAAATAGTCCCAAAGAAAAGGAAGAAAGTGAGTATGGCACATGCTCTGAAAGTCCAGCCTCTGTCGACATAGATCTAAGTGACTCGACCTCTGTATATGAGGACGACTCATCCTCTGACGAATCTTGGACTGACTCAAATGAGTCAAAGATAGTACCTTGTGACACAGGGGATTTTAAGCTACCCTCTGGAGTTCTTAACAGAACTATTCCTCCCAAAGAGAAATTCACAAGTGTTCTTATCTGTCCAGAATTTTTGGATATGTGCATACAAGCCAAAACCTCTCTTGAGATTGAGAAAATCAAACAACAGAAGGAAGTGTCTTCTCAAAATCCAACAATTTCTACAACTTCAAAACACTTAAGGCCTTTTAAAGAAAAATTAACTTGGCAACAGCAGGGTAAGTGGGTTGAAAATAACAAAACTTTTACTTCTGTGACAGTGAAAGCTGAAGAAGTTCACCACAGAGGAAGGGGTCCACAGAAGGCTACTCTCCACATAGGATTTTCAAAACAACAATCTAGTCTACATAGGTCTTCTTGTAATAGGAAGTCAGATGCTAGGATAGATTGTAAAAATAAAGCCTCTGTACCCCTATTTAATGTTTTCAATGAAAAGTTCAAGCAAACCTTTTCGCACATTCATTATTGTCATTGTTTTGATCTCATGTATCAATTGAATCAATACTTCTCAAACCCACACTGTTTCCACTCTTTGCCCAAAAAGAATGCTAACTTCAAGGGAAAGAAGAAACAAAATGGTTCTTCAATAGAAGTTAAAACCAAACCCAAAGATGCTAAGGCAACCTTGAAGACCTCTGACAAAAAGGGACCTATTTGGATATGGGTACCTAAAAATCTTTGATTGTTTTACAGAAGCAGTATGTGCCGATCTGGTATCTAGACTCCGGATGCTCGCGGCAAATGACTGGCGACAGAGGTCTACTATCCTCCTTCAAAGATAAACACGATGCAAGATCTGTGACCTTTGGCGACAACAAGAAGGGATATATTAAAGGCTATGGAGTCATCAAGAAGGAAAACATAACCGTTTGCAAAGTTGCATATGTGGATGGCCTTAAACACAACCTACTCAGTGTTAGCCAACTTTGCGATACTGGTTTCGATGTAATGTTCAAAAGGACTTTCTGCTCTGCAAGGAGAAGATACAGGAGTAGAACTTCTGCGGGCTGAACGAAAGGGAGATCTATATCTCATGAACTTTAGCGTCAAGAACAAGAAAGACAAGCTCTGCCTTATAGCCAGCAAAACCGAATAACCCTGGCTATGGCATAACAGGTCCTTCCATCTGAACTTTCACACTCTAGACAAGCTTGTAAAACTTGATCTAGTTAAAGGTCTGCCAAACGTCAAATTCAGCAAAGATCATTTGTGCTCAGCATGTGAAATGGGTAAGCTTAAAAGAGCTTCCCACAAAGGAATGACTGATGTGTCTTGTCCTAGGCCTCTGTACATACTGCATGTTGACCTCTGCGGTCCAATCGCTACGCAGAGCCTAAGAGGCAAGAAATACATACTAGTGGTGATCGATGAATACTCAAGATACACATGGGTAGAATTCGTCAGAAAGAAATCAGATGTTCCTAACATTCTGATAAACCTAATGAAAAGGATCCAGGTTCTGTACGAGTGCAAAATTCAGAAGTTGAGAAGCGACAATGGCACAATATTCAAAAACGCTGTCATTGAAGTCTACATCACAGAAGAAGGCATCTCCCAGAATTTCACTGCAGCACGGACTCCACAACAAAACGGCGTTGTTGAACGAAAGAATCGAACACTTGTGGAGGCTGCCAGAACTACGCTGACAGCATCTGGATTACCCATCTCTTTCTGGGCAGAAGCAGTATCAACCGCTTGCTACACTCAAAATCGATCAACCATAGTAAAAAGGCACATCAAGACACCTTATCACTTGATCAACAAAAGGCGACCAAACATCAAGTTCTTCCATGTATTTGGATGCAAGTGTTTTGTTCTGAATGATAGAGAAGCTAGAGGGAAGTTCGATGTGAAAGCAGACGAAGGCAAGTTCATAGGGTACTCTGCCACCTCAAAGTATAAATGTCTCTTTTGACGATTCTTTTCAAAAGTGTGACAACCGTCAATTTTGTGTTTCAGGATAGAACTGCACTGAACATTTTAGTTATTCACATTATAGGTCACACAGTTCAATTTTAGCAATAAACCCAATACAGTAAGAAAAATCTGAGGATTTTTGCCTAGAACCCTCAAACTAGGGAATTATCCATAAATTTCATAAAATGGCAATATAAAATACTTTAAATATATTTGTATATATATATATATATATACCTTGCATTGTAAATGCTAGTAAATAAAACAAGTACCTTTATTTATATAAACTAGTATTAATTAACAAATTAAAAATAAAATCAAAATAAATCAAAAATCAAAATAAATCAAAAATCAAAATTTGTCAATAATTCAAACCCAATACCACTATCCATCTCACCCTCTCTCTCCCTTCCCAAAACCGTCCACCCTCTCTCTCCCTACCCCTTTTTATTATTTCCTCTTCTTAATACAACAACCTCATTTGCATATTACACATCTCTCTCTAGTTCTCACTCTAGATTTCCTCTTTACTTTTCTCTCTTTTCCTCTCAAGAACATCTTCAAAAACTCATCACATTTCAGCCCCTAACACATCCATCTCCAAGAAGATTCAAGTGTCTAAGGTAATTGCATGGGTGTTGGATGAAATCCACACACCATTTTCTTACTCTTTTTGCTTTTCTTAAGTAATTCTTCTTCTTCTTCTACTCTTTCTTTAAAACTTTTGTTAAGAACCATCCACGTACATCTTAATGTTTTTAGATTTACCACCATAACACTTGCATGTTATTAAAAAGGTGGTGAATCCATAATCAAACCAATGTTAAGATCAAAGATGGGTTCATAGCTTGCATGCATGTAGTTTTCTTAAAGATCCATACTTTTGATCCAAAAGTTGTATGGAAAACTCTTTGATTTCACCAAAAACATGTTTTAATCACCATTGCATGTGCCAAAAAGCTACTATTTTATGTTGTATGGAAAAGTTCTTGGCATAAAACACCCAAAAATCTTCAAAAAGACCCATTTTCAAATTTCTACATAAGATGATTTGATAAATAGCATGCATGTGGTTTAATTGTTTAAAAATATGTTTTGGAACTGAAAATATCTGTATGGGAATGAGTCAAGTTGGATTGCATGCAAGAAGAATAAAAATATTGCTAAAAGAACAAAATGATGCACATGCATAAAGTTTGGTTTTGACAGCATGCTGTCAGATTTTACCTCTCTCTTCAAAAAGTCATATCTCACTCAATAATGCTCCAAATGAGGTGATTCTTTTCTGGAATTTGTTTTTATGAGATAGGATTCAAACCCAACTGGAATTATTGAAAAATATTAAGATTTCGACCTTCAAACAGTTTTCATAAAAACAGTGCGCGAACATCAACGTTTTTTTGTTGCAGTTTACGTCAAGTATTATTTTATGTACCTAAACTCCTCTAAAAATAATGAAGCTTATGTCAAACGTTTCCTAACACATTGAGTTATCTGGAAATGAAATACCATAACTTAAATGTCTTTGGAAGATATCCAAAAACGAACCAAAATTGACAACAAATTCTGGACAGCAAGATTAACTTTCTGCCTTGGTTAAAAACAAATTATTAGACCCTTTTCATCACTTCTTGTGATGAAATTGTGGTGATACTAACATGTCCATACTAATATAACTTACATACTATATGTAAACGTATTTTACATATATTCTAACCTTTCGTTTTGAACCATTTTCATCATCTTTATGATGAAATCGCGGTATATGCATATATGTACTATATATGACTTCTAACTTTATATATACTATATAACTTCTAACTTTAGACCATTTTCGTCACTCGTCGTGACGAAATTGCGGTAACCTCATTCTATCATATGTAATGTATTAAATATTGATCACTAATATCGGTAAATTTCTTATAACATACAAAATTAACCTCAACAAAGGCATTTTATGATGATTTGGATAACTAAGCGAAATCAAGGACTAAGATTTAGAACATAGAATCTTACTAGTGTCCTTACGTTCATAGGATCGAAGTAGGATCGTGTGACGGATTGCATTGCGACCCTCTTGGGAATATTTCCGCTTACCACCGTGAGTTTTCACAGCCCCTTTTTACTATTTTATACATTTTGGGGTGAAAAGAATGTTACGATTTTATTACGCATCGATTGTACTGTTTACTCAAAATGCTAAATATTGCTCCGTATACTTACGCGCTATGGTATGTATGCTTATGTTAGTTGATTTCGAGTTTGCTATTAAGTCCCCGTTTACTTTACATTACCCATTAACTCACGTTTTGAGCCGTTAGTATTATCGATAACGTTATTTGGTTGACACCCACTCACCTCGCGAGTGCATAATTACTATTTTCCGTAATTCCGTAATTCCGTAAGCATGTTGGCGATGGAACATGCAGTTTGGGGCATTCCGTAATTAGGTTTGGGTAGTGGGCTCATTTCTTAACATATAATTGCATACGATACTATACCTTGCGCATTTTGACAAACAAACTCTTAACCCGTTATGCGGATTTACAAAAGTGTGTTTTACTACAACCGAATACTTATATCCACTTGTGCAATTTAAAACTGTTTCGATGACAAACTTATATCCACTTGTGCGGATTAAAACTGTTTCTATGAAAAACTTTGCTGTACTCATAAAAACCTGTGAACTCACCAACTATTCAATAGTTGACCCTCTCATTTACATGCTTTTCAGGAGATAGCAAGTAAGATTGGAACTTTAGAAGACACCACAAGTAGCTGCATACAACACTATTTTCCTTATCATGTCAATTTTTGTTTTGGACATTTTGTATTTTTGAACAAGATGTAACTTTTGTAAACCTTTTAAGCTATGATGATTGTGTGTTGTCTTCCACCTTATGCAATGAAACCTTGAACTGTGACATCTTGTATTTCCGATTTAGCGGGGTGTGACAGAAATGGTATCAGAGCCGAAGGTTATAGAGAATACCGGTCTTTCATTGGAAAAACCCAACTATAACCAAAATCCAAAATTGACATGAAAACAACTGAACCTACTACTAGTATAACTAAGTCTAGAATGGTATTAACAGACTTTAATTAAACATAGCCAGATCACCTATGATCGATTAAGGAAGGTTAATGCGAGACTAGAAATGTATATAGTAGGAGTATGTCGATTTTTACTTGCACTCTATAGTAGCATGCATAGTGCATAGACATTGCGTAGGAGAGACACTACACTTATGCGATTAGTAACTAAGTATACTTTTGCCTCAGTTTCACTATGTCGTCATCATCATCCCACCCTCTCTCTTCTTACTCAGTCGATGAGTCGGGTTATGTCACCGGTCGTCCCCAAGTCAATTCGTCTAGTATCCGGGAGGATGAGGACCCCCGAAACACTGAATCGGATCTTGAAGTATCGAACGAGCGAGCTACCAACAATGGACCGAGAGTGTCACCGACCTCGGTTCTACCCCGACCGACCCCAATAATTGTCCAACCGAACCCTAGAGGGCCCCGTATTAGGCAAACGGCGAGAAAAAGCGTCCCAATCCCGAGACGAGTAACGCTTAGGTCATAACGTCCGGAGCCGCCGGAGCCGCTGCGTATAATCACCGGCATGCCAATCGGAGGAGTGTCCGGAATGCCCTGGGCGGAAGAGCAGCACTTAAGGGCAATGACGACCGAACTACACGACTGTCAGGTTTTGGAGAGCGTTAAGACGGTTAGGCGGACCGCGATGAGTGCGGAGCTTGCATGAGTGATTGGAGGAGTAGTACTCGCTATGCTTGTGTTGATGATCTTGATAGTTGTGTATTTGGGATGGTTTTAATTAGGATTATTGATAGTTTGGCAGCTTTTGATAAGACTATTAGGTTCAGAGGAAAGCATTTTCTTGTGGTTATTATGAACTAAGTATTTTGGGTAATTTTAAGTGATTGATTGTATTAGATCTAAAAACTTTAGTATTAATATATGATGAACCTCGAAATTTTGGTATTGGTGGCATTATCTAAAAATAGGAATGAATTTTTATTGATGTTATCGGGATCACGGATAGGATTATAGTGAGAATATCGGAGAAAAGGCTCAAGACTCTAGGCAGTTCAATGGTCCACACCCAAAGTGTAACAAATGTAACTACCATCATGAAGGAAATCATGAAGGAGCCTGCCCTGTTGTGGCGATTGTAAACGAGTGGGTCATTACACCAAGTACTATAGGATGGAAAAGGGTTTCAATGAAGGAAGAAGGGTATGCTTCGAGTGCGGAAGTCCGGATTACTTCCGGAATACGTACCTAAGATTGGGTAGGAGGCCGAGCAATAACAATAATGGGAATCAGACAAGATAGGCCAATCAGGGAAATCAAGGAGGCCAAGCTCGAGGACGGGCATTTGTCATTGGAGCTGAAGAAGCATGTCACGACCCCAATGTGGTGACAGGTACGTTTCTTCTAAACAACCAATATGCATCAGTACTATTTGACACTGGAACGGATAGAAGTTTTGTTTCATTGGAATGTAGGCCACTAATTAACATGGAATCTAGGAGAATGTCGGATGCGTATATTATTGAGGTTGCTAATGGTCATAAATTTGAGGCTAAGGATGTAATTATAGATTGTACATTGAATCTAGCAGATAAATTGTTTAGCGTTGATCTTGTTCCTAGTGAATTGGGGTGTTTTGACGTAGTAATAGGCATGGATTGGTTATCCAAGAATCGAGCGGAGATCTGTTGTTTTGATAAGACGATTAGAGTACCGTTGCAAGAAGGAGAAACCCTCGTTATACAAGGAAACAAAGTTGGAAGAAGCCTATAGATAGTGTCAAGTGTGAAAGTACATAAGTATTTGAGGAAGGAGTGCGTTAAATTTTTGGCACTCATAGTTGAGAAGAAGTCCGAGGAAAGGCGAATCCAAGACATTCCGGTGGTGAAGAATCACCCGGAGGTGTTCCCCGACGATTTTCCCGGACTTCCCCCGTTTAGACAAGTGGAATTTTAAATTGACCTCATACCTGGAGCAGCACATGTAGCTAAGGCACCGTACCGCTTAGCACCTGCCGAAATGCAAGAGTTGTCAAGCCAACTCCAAGAACTTCTGGACAAGGACTTTATTAGGCCAAGTTCCTCACCTGGGGGAGCCCCAGTGCTGTTTGTCAAGAAGAAGGATGGATCGTTTCGAATGTGCATCGATTAGGAAGCTAAATAAGTTGACAATCAAGAACCGATATCCTCTCCCGCGAATAGACGATTTGTTCGACCAATTGCAGGGTGCAACTTACTTCTCGAAAGTTAACCTTCGATCAGAATACCCTCAGTTGAGAGTCCGTGAGGAGGACATTCCTAAAACAGCGTTTAGGACTCGCTATGGACACTATGAGTTTTTAGTCATGCCATTCGGATTGACGAGCGCGCCAACTGTGTTTATGGATCTAATGAATAGGGTATGTAGACCATATCTTGATAAGTTTGTAATTGTATTCATCGACGATATATTGATCTACTCTCGGAGTAAGAAGGATCACGAGCAGCATCTAAAAGTGATTCTAGAACTTCTCAAGGAGCAGAAACTGTATGCCAAATTCTCAAAGTGCGAATTTTGGATTCGAGAAGTACACTTCTTAGGTCACGTGATTGGGGAGAAAGGGATTCACGTGGACCCGACTAAAGTGGAAGCCATTCGGAAATGGGAAGCCCAAAGACTCCAACGGAAATTCGCCAATTTCTAGGTTTGGCAGGTTATTATCGGCTTTTCATCAAGAATTTCTCTAAGATTGCTAAACCCCTCACCACGTTAACACAAAAGGATAGGAAATTCGCTTGGGGAGTTTCGCAAGAGGAAGCGTTTCAACTTTTGAAGAAGAAGTTGTGCGATGCACCGATCTTAGCTTTACCGGAAGGAACGGAAATTTTTGTGGTGTATGTGATGCATCACATCAGGGATTAGGTTGCGTATTCATGCAAAATGATAAGGTGATAGCATACGTCTCGAGACAATTAAAAGTTCATGAGAAGAACTATACCACACACGATTTAGAGCTTGGAGTTGTGGTGTTTGCGTTAAAGAGTTGGAGACATTATTTGTACGACACTAAATGCACCAACTTCACCGATCATAAGAGTCTTCAGCATATCCTAGACAAGAAAATGCTCAACATGAGACAAAGTAGATGGGAAGAACTACTCAGCAATTACGATTATGAAATTCGCTATCATCCAGGCAAGGCCAATGTAGTAGCTGATGCCCTGAGTAGGAAGGAAAGAGTAAAACCTTCACGTGTACGAGCAATGGGAGCGCTTGTACAAACGAGTTTAAAGACTCGAATTCTTTAAGCTCAGACCGAAGCAAGAAAAACGGAAAACTTGAAGGACGAAACCCTTCACGTCATAGAAAGTAGATTTGAAGCTAAGATTGATGGAGTACGTTATTTCAAGGACAGAGTTTGGATTCTAGAAACTAACAACGTACGGGAAACAATTTTGAATGAAGCCCACAAGTCTAGATATTCAATTCATCCGGGAGTGGATAAGATGTATGAGGACTTAAGGAAAAAATTATTGGTGACCAGGAATAAAGAAATATATCGCCTTGTACGTAGGGAAATGTTTAACTTGCTCAAAGGTCAAAGCTGTATATCAGAAACCATCTGGTATGTTACAACAACCAGAGATTTCCCAGTGGAAATGGGAACAAATAACCATAGATTTTATAACCAAGCTTCCGAGAACTGCCAAAGGGGACGACTCGATTTGGGTTAGAGTAGATCGATTTACGAAGTCTGCACATTTCTTGCGTATTCTGGAAGGCTATAAGATGGAGAAGCTTGCTCAAATATACATCAAGGAAATTGTCACGCGACATGGTGTCCCAATTTCCATCATATCAGATAGAGATAGCCGCTTCACATCACGATTTTGGCAGTCACTTCAAAGAGTGTTAGGTACGCAGTTGAATTTGAGCACTGCCTATCATCCTCAAACGGATGGCCAGAGTGAGCAAACCATTCAGATGTTGGAGGACATGCTTCGGGCATGTGTGATAGACTTCGGAGGAAGTTGGGATAACCACTTGCCTTTGGTCGAGTTTTCTTATAACAATAGCTATCACACCAGTATTCAGTGTGCGCCATTTGAAGCTTTGTCTGGACGCAAGTGTCTTTCACCCCTTTGTGGGTTAGAAATTGGAGATAGACAGATATCTAGATCCGATATTGTACAGGAAATTACCGACAAGATTGCAACCATTTGAGATCTCCAAAAGGATTGGTCCAGTAGCGTATAGACTCAATTTGCCTAAGGAGCAAACTGTTATCCATGATACTCTTCATGTGTCAAACCTCAAGAAATGTCTAGTTGACGAATCATTAATCATACCTCTAAAAGAAGTTCAAATTAATGATAAGTTGCATATCATAGAAGAACCAAGTGAGGTCCTCGGTAGAGAAGGTAAGCGTTTTAGGAAAAGTAAAATTCCGATTGTGAAAGTTTACTGGAACACAAGGCATGGGCCTGAGTATACAAGGGAACGAGAGGATTACATGATGCATAAGTATCCTCACCTCTTTGCTAACAAACCGGTTAAGGACGGAAGTTCTTGAATTTCGGGACGAAATTCTTTTAACCGGGGGAGACTGTGACAACCGTCAATTTTGCGTTTCAGGATAGAACTGCACTGAACGTTTCAGTTATTCACATTATAGGTCACACAATTCAATTTTAGCAATAAACCCAGTACAGTAGGAAAAATCTGAGGATTTTTGCCTAGAACCCCTCAAACTAGGGAATTATCCATAAATCTCATAAAATGCCAATATAAAATACTTTAAATATATTTGTATATATATATATACCTTGCATTGTAAATGCTAGTAAATAAAACAAGTACCTTTATTTATATAAACTAGTATTAATTAACAAATTAAAAATAAAATCAAAATAAATCAAAAATCAAAATTTGTCAATAATTCAAACCCAATACCACTCTCCATCTCACCCTCTCTCTCCCTTCCCAAAACCGTCCACCCTCTCTCTCCCTACCCCTTTTTATTATTTCCTCTTCTCAATACAACCTCATTTGCATATTACACATCTCTCTCCAGTTCTCACTCTAGATTTCCTCTTTACTTTTCTCTCTTTTCCTCTCAAGAACATCTTAAAAAACTCATCACCTTTCAGCCCCTAATACATCCATCTCCAAGAAGATTCAAGTGTCTATGGTAAATGCATGGGTGTTGGATGAAATCCACACACCATTTTCTTACTCTTTTTGTTTTTCTTAAGTAATTTTTCTTCTTCTTCTTCTACTCTTTCTTTAAAACTTTTGTTAAGAACCATCTACATACATCTTAATGTTTGTAGATTTACCACCATAACACTTGGATGTTATTAAAAAGGTGGTGAATCCATAATCAAACCAATGTTAAGATCAAAGATGGGTTCATAGTTTGCATGCATGTAGTTTTCTTAAAGATCCATACTTTTGATCCAAAAGTTGTATGGAAAACTCTTTGATTTCACCAAAAACATGTTTTAATCAACATTGCATGTGCCAAAAAGTTACTATTTTATGTTGTATGGAAAAGTTCTTGGCATAAAACACCCAAAAATCTTCAAAAAGACCCATTTTCAAATTTCTACAAAAGATGATTTGATAGATAGCATGAATGTGGTTTAAATGGTTTCAAAATATGTTTTGGAACTGAAAATATCTGTATGGGGATGAGTCAAATCGGATTGCCTGCAAGAAGAATAAAAATATTGCTAAAAGAACAAAATGATGCACATGCATAAAGTTTGGTTTTGACAGCATGCTGTCAGATTTTACCTCTCTCTTTAAAAAGTCATATCTCACTCAATAATGCTCCAAATGAGGTGATTCTTTTCTGGAATTTGTTTTTATGAGTTAGGATTTAAACCCAACTGGAATTATTGAAAAATATTAAGATTTAACCTTCAAACAGTTTTCATAAAAATAGTGCGCGAACAACAACGTTTTTTTGTAGCAGTTTACGTCAAGTATTATTTTATGTACTTAAACTCCTCTAAAAATTATGAATCTTATGTCAAAAGTTTCCTAACACATTTAGTTATCTGGACATGAAATATAATAACTTAAATGTCTTTGGAAGATATCCAAAAACGAACCAAAAGTGACAACAAATTCTGGATAACAAGATTAACTTTCTGCCTTGGTTAAAAACAAATTCTTAGACCCTTTTCATCACTTCTTGTGATGAAATTGTGGTGATACTAACATGTCCATACTAATATAACTTACATACTATATGTAAACGTATTTTACATATATTCTAACCTTTCGTTTTGAACCCTTTTCATCATCTTTATGATGAAATTGCGGTATATGCATATATGTACTATATATGAGTTCCAACTTTATATATACTATATAACTTCTAACTTTAGACCCTTTTCGTCACTCGTCATGACGAAATTGCGGTATCCTCATTCTATCATATGTAATGTATTAAATATTGATTACTAATATCGGTAAATTTCTTATAACATACAAACTTAACCTCAACAAATGCATTTTATGATGATTTGGATAACTAAGCGAAATCAAGGACTAAGATTTATAACATAGAATCTTACTAGTGTCCTTACGTTCGTAGGATCGAAGTAGGATCGTGTGACGGATTGCATTGCGCACCACATGGGAATATTTTCGCTTACCACCGTTAATTTTCACAGCCCCTTTTTAATATTTTATACATTTTGGGGTGAAAAGCATGTTACGATTTTATTACGCACCGATGGTACTGTTTACTCAAAATGCTGAATATTGCTCCGTATACTTACGCGCTATGGTATGTATGCTTATGTTAGTTGATTTTGAGTTTTGCTATTAAGTCCCCGTTTACTTTACATTACCCATTAACTCACGTTTTGAGCCGTTAGTATTATGGATAACGTTATTTGGTTGACACCCACTCACCTCGCGAGTGCATAATTACTATTTTCCGTAATTCCGTAATTCCGTAATTCCGTTGGCGATGGAACATGCAGTTTGGGGCATTCCGTAATTAGATTTGGGTAGTGGGCTCATTTCTTAACATATAATTGCATACAATACTATACCTTGCACATTTTGACAAACGAACTCTTAACCCGTTATGCGGATTTACAAAAGTGTGTTTTACTACAACCGAATACTTATATCCACTTGTGCGGACTAAAACTGTTTCGATGACAAACTTATATCCACTTGTGCGGATTAAAACTGTTTCTATGAAAAACTTTGTTGTACTCATAAAAACCTGTGAACTCACCAACTATCCAATAGTTGACCCTCTCATTTACATGCTTTTCAGGAGATAGCAAGTAAGATTGGAATTTTAGAAGACGCCACAAGTAGCTGCATCCAACACTATTTTCCTTATCATGTCAATTTTTGTTTTGGACATTTTGTATTTTTGAACAAGATGTAACTTTTGTAAACCTTTTAAGCTATGATGATTGTGTGTTGTCTTCCACCTTATGCAATGAAACCTTGAACTGTGACATCCTGTATTTTCGCTTTAGCGGGGTGTGACAAAAAGACTTCTGAACAAATCAGTTCAGAACTCGGTCTCAAAAAGTAATCCTCTGGCATCTCCCCTATAAGAGAAGCAGAACTAAATTTGATATTTGAAGAGATGTTCCACGATGATATTGATCCCTCTTCCGGAGCTGTCAGAGCCTCTGGAGAATCATCTTCTACAAACCAGACTGAGTCAGGTATATCTCTAACTGGTCCTTAAATTACTTCATCCTCTTCAGTAAATCGTGCAGATGCAAGTGCTGAGGGGAACGAACAGACGATGATACAACCAAGGATTCTACCACATAGGCCCCTAAAATACCAACTCCGGCGACTACAAAGGAAGCAATACCAGAGGAAAACGAGGATTCAGTCTCTACTTCCTCAGAGGAACCAATTCCAACTCTAATCCCAATACTTCCACAAACTGAAGAACTAATTTCAAGCACAGAAGTACCTTTCACTACAGAGGTTGCACCAGAACCATAATGTGCAACCACAGAGGTTCAACTAGATGATGCTAATGACCATCTTCCAAGAACGACAAAGTGGACGAAAAGCCATCCTCCAAGCCTAATTTTTGTTTCTTTACAAACTTTATCAGTGTGATCGAGCCAAAACGTGTCTCTGAAGCCCTAGATGATCCAAACTGGGTAGATGCAATGCAAGAAGAGCTTCTACAGTTTGAGAGAAACAAGGTATGGACCCTAGTTCCTCTACCAAAAGGGAAACAAGCAACAGGGACTGAATGGGTCTTCAGAAACAAAAAGGACGAGGATGGGGTGGTCATTAGAAATAAAGTGAGATTGGTGGCCAAGGGATATTGCCAAGCAGAAGGCATTGATTACGATGAGACTTTTGCCCCTGTCGTACGGCTCGAAGCAATAAGAATCTTCTTAGCCTTCGCAGCCCACAGAGGTTTTAAAGTTTTTCAAATGGATGTAAAATCTGCCTTTCTGAATGGTGAAATCCAAGAAGAAGTATACGTCCAGCAGCCACCAGGGTTTGAAAGCGCCAAGTACCCAAACTACGTCTACTATCTTGACAAAGGTCTGTATGGACTGAAACAGGCTCCAAGAGCATGGTACGAACGTCTTTCAGCCTTTCTTCTCGATAATGATTTCGACAGAGGTACAACAGATACTACTTTGTTTTTCAAAAGAAAAGGTGATGAGATTCTACTTGTACAGATCTATATGGACGACATTATTTTTGGTTCTACAAATTCACAACAGTGCTCAGATTTTGAAAAACTCATGCAGAGTGAGTTTGAAATGAGTATGATGGGAGAATTAAACTTCTTCCTAGGACTCCGAGTCAAACAATCATCAAAGGGAATTTTCATAAATCAAGCAAAATATGTCTCTGACATTCTTTCAAAATTTAGGCTCTCTGATGCCTCTGTAATGAAGACCCCCATGGCCACTGGAAATAAGTTACACTCAGATCTAGATGGTAAATCTGTATAGTGTAAGCTCTACAGAGGCATGATTGGGTCTCTCTTATACTTAACCGCAAGTAGGCCTGATATAATGTATGCCACATGCCTCTGTGCAAGGTATCAAGCTAACCCAAAGGAATCCGACCTTCTTGCTGTCAAGAGGATCTTCAGATACCTTAAGGGAACCAAAAATCTTGGGCTCTGGTATCCGAAGAACTCTGGCTTTGATCTTAAGGCCTTAACAGATTCAGATTATGGAGGATGCAAGCTTGACCGAAAAAGTACCTCCGGGAGTTGTCAATTCCTGGGTGGGAAACTAGTCAGCTGGACTTCAAAGAAGCAGAACTGCGTGTCGACATCTACGGCAGAAGCTGAATATGTTGCTGCTGCTAGCTGTTGCTCCCAAGTTCTGTGGATGCGAACTCAGCTAAAGGACTACGGGTACAACATATACAAGATACCCATCCTCTGTGATTCAAAAGTGCCATAGCGATCTCTGCAAATCCTGTACAGCACTCCAAAACAAAGCATATCGATATCCGTTACACTGGGCATCATGTTGAACTGGGCATAATCGATATGTACTTTGTGTCAACTGAATTTCAGCTTGCAGACTTATTAACCAAGGCACTAGATGAGAAAAGATTCCTTTTCTTGGTGGGTAAGTTGGGTATGATTAACATGAGTTGATCTTTGTAAGTGAGTTCTGATCCTCGTGTATATATGTAAATATTCAAATCTCTTGTATGTAAATTCCCTATTACCAAAAGTTATGTACCCAACAGAGCTTCTGTGGGAATGCTCAGAGCCTCTGACGTTTCCCACAGAACCTCTGTTGAGTTTGACCTATGTTCTATGCATTACTTATCTCATTTGATCCAAGCATAGGTCAAGGGGAGCAGAAGGAGACCTTGAATTAATCCACATAAGTTGCTAATTCAAGGGCGAGCCAAAGAGGAGTTGTGGTCAGCAAAGGTAAGTCAAAAGATGAGTATCTCGCACAAAACCTTTCCTACAAAACAGTATTCTAGGACACCAACTTTCAAATATGTCCTAAAAACAGTGTTTAAAACAATTAAAACTTTGGATGATCAAAAAGCATTATGAATTTTTAGTTATTAGAAATTTCCACTCATAGAGCCTCTTCTGGCTCCAACAGAGCCTCAAAGCCTCTGTGAATGCAAATGTTGCACTAAAGTTCTATCGATCATTCCAATGTATTTTCAAACGTTTCTGGTAAAGGTGCAAGCTAAGAGGAGATGAAAAGAAGGTTTCAGACCACAGAGCTCATTTCACCACAGAGCTTATGTCGCTCTGATACTTGGCTTTTTATGGAAATTATGTAACATGCGGGTTATTTCTGAAAGTGACAGTCATCCAGAAGTAGAAACGCCCACGCGCCAAGCATTAATGGGCCGCGCACGATGTCTAATCGTGTTCTGACACCTCTGACGTGGCACATTTTCATTGGACGTGGATGCGACACGTTCTTCTGAAACGTCTCACCAGCTGTAGAACTCGAGTGCGGACCCCAAATGTAAATTGAAATCACTTTTTAATAGTGGAATTCTATTCGTATGCTACCTCACTATATAACCCCGTTTACCTCATCTCCTATTCCTTTTACGAATTTAAACCTCTCTTCTCCGGCGAACCTTGCAAAACCTGCAACTTCACATTATTTTACTCCATTATTTGAAGAAATCATCAATGGCTTCCACTTCCAACTCTCCGGCGAACTCCCCAGCCCATTCTGAGCACTCACATAATCCTACAATGGCCGGAAACCTAGAACAAGACAACTCAGGTGATTCAGTAGACTTTTCTCCGACTACCCATCTACAAAATTTCTTGGTAGATGAACACTTTGAACGTGTTCTTCCCCCGAAACCCAACGATCACTTCCTTGTTCCCTCAAGAACTGCATTTGCGGAAGAACATGCCATCTTGCTTCACATTCTGGAAAACCATTACCTTCAACCTCTGCTAACCAAAACCGTCAAAAGAATCCCTGCCAGATACCTCAACCAATTCTGGCAGAGCTGCCGCTACGACCAAGAAGATAGACCAATCAAGGGATACATCTCTAAACCTGACCAATCTGAATTCCTTGAACTCAAGTTCAACAGAACTATATTCTCTCTTGAGTTTGGTCTACCCACCAGAGGACTCGTAGGCATCAAGAAGTATGCAGAGGATCCTTCTGATATAGAGCTATGCAGATTCGCAGAGATGTTGGGGTACAACACAACATTGAAGAAGAGGAATGATTTCAGAAGAAACAGGTTCCCACCTCTATGGAATACCCTCTTCTCTATCCTAAACAGATGCTTAACCGGGAAAGTGGGTAGTCCAGATCAAACATCTCACAAAAAAATGACAATCATGTACGGGGTGTACTTTGATTTGCCTCTGGACTATGCCACTTTAATGATGCAGGAAATGGTTAACACCATCGACCATATAATATCCTCACAGAGGGCAAAAGGACCTACAAGCAAAGATCTACCCCCACTACAGTATCAGAGAATCCTAGGTGTCCTACTAGAGCCTCTGCTTCTATTAGAAAAATGGCCAATGGAGGGACTAACTGTTAAAATGTACCCTATCGCAAAGAACACTCCAACAGAGCACTTGGAAGGATACAACTTCTGCAGACCTCTGCCAACCACACTTCTGGGATATGCTAGTGATGAGACCCTTATGTTAGCATATATACGCGATCACAAGACTCTAGAACCTAGTCCTGTGACTCCCCGCGTTTAGGAGTCCCTCTAGGAACCTCTGTAGTGACTAGGATGAGCGATGAGGAGTGGGCAGCGGCCTATGCAAAACACCAAGAAGTACAGGAAAATTTCCATCTTTAGAGAAGCCAACTAGACACCTCTGCTTCCAAGAGCAAAACTTCTGCCACTCACCCTAAAACAAAGAAGGCCCATAAGGCAAAGAAAACTACAGAGGGCACCTCAACCAGTGCTGCACAAACCCAACAATCAACACCACATGAAACCGTGGTTGGATCTTCTGCACCTCCCCCTCCTCCTAAAGATAAGAAGAAGAAGAGAAAACACAAGTCTTCTGAGAAGGGTGCCCCCAAACCTAAGCGCAAGAAGAGTAAGAAGAAAACCAAGAAGCCCCATACTCCTCTGCAAACCATCACAGAGGAAGCAGAAATGGAAGAAGAAGTCCCTGCACAACCTCTGCAACCCACCACTCCCATCAACTATGCAGATCAGGGTGACTTCTCAGCCTTCCTTGAAAACCCCAAAATTGCAAATACTTTGGATACGTCAGGGTGGAACTGTGAAGCCCTCTCAAATTGGTCAAATGAAAACCCAAACTTCAGAGTCACAGACGTTGATTATGATTTGGACGAAGACGACAGAACCCCTGCGGGTATTCAGGCTAATACTCCATAAGTAATCCAGAACCCCTTCCTCCATTCCTCTCATCCCGGCTATGATGTACTAAGGAAAAGCCCAGAGGATATGGTAGAAGCCGAAGGCAAACGGGCAGAGGTAGAGGCTAGCACAAAAGTGGAGACTAGGATAGAAACATCTACCTTAGGGAGTATGACTGAAGAGGAAGCTTTAAAAGATGCCGAAGATGGTAGAGGCACACAACCCAAACCAACTCCCAATGCAACCCACATCTCTGACACCGCCAGTCTATTGGCAGAATGTGTCATTGAACAAGAGCAGCACGGCTCGACCCCAACCCAAGCAAACCGGACATAGGAAACTCTTTCTACCTTTGTGCCACCTAAAATCGGGGAAACCGTTCCAAGGGAGTCCTCTCCAAAGGACTTACCTTTAATAAATGATCAATTGCCCCAGATCACATCCGAAATCCCTGCAGAGGAATTTGTTTCCTCTGCTACACGTACACATCTAGGACCCAAAGGCTCTTCAGAGGAGCCTAGTGAGCACAAATATGAAGGGACTCTAGACAAGTCCCCAAGTTAACCTAACGATATTCCTGTACCCATCTCTGGAGTGGATCAGGACAATGTTCTTACCGGAACTTCTGTAGAGCATGAGGCCTCAAAAACCTCTGCTCAAGGATCTAAAGGAAATCCTTCCACCCTCAACGTCAATAAAGGGGTGAAAGAAGGTGTCCAAGGAACAGGGACAAACTCTGGGGATGCATGTGTTCCCCCAGAGGTTACACTAGGTCCACATGTCTCAAGGAATGAGTTCCAAATCCTTGTCACCTCTGTGACCAACTCGTTGAGAGAGTTGAAAAGCTCTCTTGAATCTTTTGCAGATTCAACGAAGAGGGTCATTACTGATCTAAACACCAAAGTGGACAACCTGTCCACATAAGTGAAAAATGCCTGCGACCAGATGAATTCAACTGCAACAACCTCAACTGCCACTACCGCCTCTGAATTTGAAAAGGCCACTACAAGTGCATTTCATGCCTCTGTCAGAGATCTCCTTGACCTGCTGAAGAAGGAACAAACCCCTTCCTCTAAGGGCCTAACTCCAGAAGACCTAAAGAAGGCCTTAAAGCTAGTCCAAGAGCATACATCCAAAGAAACTCAGGCCATGAAGCCCTCCGACTACATGACTAGAGCTCAGCTGACAGAGCTTGGGCAAGGGATACTCGATCAAGTGACAGAATTCATCAGAGCCTTCACCACATCGAATGCAAACTATGTGAAGGAATTTCAAGCAAGTGTAGGGAGACTAAGATTCAACTCCGAAGCAGAGGTTGCATACTGTTAATGCCAAAAATCGCACCAAAGGGACAACTTAAGGTCGATGTGGACTTAATCAACTAAAGAAAGGATCTTTCGACGAGACGTGCGACAAGGATAAAAATAAAGAAACAAGGGATTTGATGACGCAGGAAAAACCTCAATCGAGGAAAAAACCTGCGGACGACAAGAGGTGTCGTCGCTGCACTATGGGCGCCAATCAGGGGCGATGTCCTTGGTACTGGCGTCGATCGTACGATGATTACAATACAAATGAAGGAAAAGCTTCGAAATGTAAAGTACAAGTGTTTAAATGTAAAAACAGGTGTTTGTCGTGTGTGAATACAAAGTGTGAACTTCTGGTCGAGGGTTGTTGTCGTGCGTCGAGAGCGATACTTAAGCTTTCCTTCGAGTGTTCTTGAGTTCGCTGTAAGGTTCTGGCTTTCAGTACTTGATTTCCAGAATTTTGTAACGTCCCAAAAATTACAATAAATTTTAACTTTTAAAAGAAAACATTTTTATAAATAAAACCTCATTAAATATCCAACACCGTTTCATTTGCAAACTTAATAATAAATACTCTCGTTAATAATAAACAGCGGAAATAAATCGTCTGAATAATAATACTAATTTCATAATTAAAATAACTCTTCACGCGCACCAGTGTGTACCCGTCACGCCTTGGAGCCACTAGTACCTGAAACCACATTAAATAGGAAAGGGTAAGCACAAGGATTAGTGAATTCCATCACACGCGCAGGTAGAAATTATATACACATCACTCCTATCCGCACATGAGCAACAACACCATAGTTACATAATGCAAGTAAACACATACAAGTAATTATGTACCCAACTCCTCGGTCCCACCGAGTTCCCACAACATTTCTATCCACTTACTCGGTCCCACCGAGTCCTCGGTCTCACCGAGATGTAATGTAACACACATTTATACTAAGCATTTAACCCAAGCAAATATTACACACCACGAACAACTAGTTCACACCACAAGTACAGTAGTACATACAAACTACCATAACATGCATACAATTCCTATCTACACAGTGAGAGAACTCACCTCAACGCAAAGTAGATGTCCTCAACAGCAAAACGATCCGGCCAACACCAACTCACCTTTTTCCACCTAAATAAGTGATATCAAACGTCACAACGAAGTCCTAGCCCAAAGTCACAACTATAAGCTTACACACGAAAAATCCAGCTTTTACTCTAAGATTTACAGGTCTGTTCGAGACCTGTTTAGCCCCTCTTAAACTCATCAACCCAGACTTATTATTCCATAATCAGTTAGTTCCATGACTTAGGGTTCCAGGGACATATCGCACGCGTTCTAACGATTTTTCTACAATTTACTATGAATTTTCTAAAAACAGGACGCGAAACTGTCATATTCAGACCTGCTGTACAAACAGCCATTTTAAGCGTAGTTAGAGGCCGAACCAGACTTCCTCTAAAACACGAAAAGTGTGCCCGGCACAGAATGTGAACCGTGGGCACCGGATTCGCCTCAATCGGAGCTACGACGGAAAGGTTATGGCCGTCGCAAAACAGTGACAGATTCATACTGTCCACATAAAATGACGATTTTATAAAAACTGTTTAACCGATTCGGGTTTGCAACTAGGGTTCACCCGATCGGGGTTTTAGGTTACAAGGGGCTGGACACAACCGCGCACCACCCGTTGCCACCTCCGGCAGTGGTGGTCGCCGGCGGCGGTTTACGAAAATCCGGCGACGACAAAGAAAACGAAACAAAAGAACGAGACGAGAAGGGCTTACCATCCTACTCCATCTCTTCACACACACCACACCCACACCACCACTGGGATGGTGGCTTCCCGGCGGCAACAGCCTACAGCCGCCATGGCCGCCAGCGGCGGCGGCGGTGGTGGTTTTCCGGTTGATCGACGACGACGAGAAAGAAGGGAAAACAACAACAAGAAGAAGATGATTACCTCTCGGCGACGACAACGCAGCACCACACAACGATTCCGGCCCCTCTCTCTCTCGCGACCCTTTCTCTCGCTACTGTCTCTCTCTCTTCGATCTCGCCGGCCAAGACAGCAGCGGCGCCGGCGGTTGATCGGCGGTGGTTGCACGACGGAAAGGAAAGAAACGGCATAGATAGCGATTTAGGGTTTCCTGTGGTTTGTTTTTGCGAGAGACGAAAATGACGAGAAGGGGAAGGGGGTCGGTTCCTTTTGGCCGATCCCCATGCAAGTTTACCACTTATCCATTTTTAGTCCCTGCACTTTCCCACATCTAGCGAAACGATCAAAGTTAACTAACATTTTAACCTTTAGGTCCTTTCCGCCAATCCCGACAGAAACAATTAAAAAAACATTAGACAAAATAGAATATTCAAACCGGGACACGGGCTTTACAACTCTCCCCCGCTTGGATTAGACTTCGTCCTCGAAGTCTCTGCCCGCGAATAGTTCTGGATAGTTCTCTCGCATCTCAGCCTCGGGTTCCCAAGTCCACTCGGAACCCTTTCTGTAATCCCACTGGACTTTCACTAACTGGAGTCTAAATTTCTCACGCCGCCTAAAATTGATCGAATACTTTTCTTACCAATAAAACTCCTTCAATAACACTGAAATTATGATCGGAAGAACACTCCAACAACTGGATTCATTCCTAGTCAAACGTCTTCGGTTGTTCTCCCAACCTTAGATATTCCATACATCCCGATTCAAATTTCAAGCTCTAACCATTCTAAAGTTGCTCACCGATATACCCTACAGGATACTCGAATCCGACCATTCCTATCATTAACCATCGATTATCTCCCACGAGTTCCACTAGACTTCCGAATTTTATTTCACACGAATCATCCAACCAGTAAACTCATAATCACCCATGAAGGTCATTCCACCATAGCCATTTATCACAAGTAAGCATCTCAGAGTTACTACTACCATCACCATAATTACCTTAAAATCGGCTACAAATCTCCGATTACACTAAAGGTGTTTGGCCTCAAGCCCAAAAGTCGACACCTAAATATACTACTTACCTCAAAAAGGTTACTGCGCATTTATGCTCTTAATTACAAAGTGTTGGTTCCCGTTTTGTTTTAAACAAGATTATCAGATCTATTAGTTCAAGTTTAAGTTTGATGCGGAAGCGTATTTGAAGAACTAATAGATATGTTTGATTGATTTAGAACACAATATAAATAAACAGTGAACAGGAAATACTATCTCAAAGTTTACTGAATATATATATATATCAAGAATAGATTTAAGAACAGTGAGTAAGCAAAGCTTTTAAAACAGATAAGACTCTCAAAGTATATAAGCTATATGTTCTTGATGTTTTTATCTCATAAGTCTCTTTTAGGAAGAACTCAACATGAGTCTTCCTTATATACTACTCTAAGGGGACCATAAAGCATAAGCTACTATTCAGAACGGACGGTATGAATAGTGGAACGGATGGCATGAACAGTTGGACGTGTTGTATTGCATTTAATGCAACAAACGTCTATTATGTACTAAGCCCTATTGAATCCAATCAGAGTTTGACACGTTGAAGATGGACAGGGCATGCTACCATGCATGTTGATGAACAGGTCCAGTAACAGTAGCAAGATATTATAAATATCTTCAGGTCTTTTAGAGAGGACCACAGAGGCTCTGTAAAGTGTTACAGAGGTTATGCGGTCTGGTCCTTTGTAGAGCAGTCTTCACCGGATTCCGAGTCTTTGGTCTTCTTTGTGCGTATGACAGAGCTTCTGTAGGACGCCTCTTTAGCTTCTGTAGCTTATTGACCTTGATCTCTCGGTAAGTTCGGCAGAGCCTCTGTAAGAGGCTTTCTTTACTTAGCCTATTTTTCACTACTTCTAAATACTTCTATGATTAGGAAGATTGAAGCTAACAATCTCCCCCTAAGTAGTGAAAAATAAAAAATTTGAACTTGAGTTAAGTTAGATAAAACAGAGGTTAAACAATACCTCGAAATTTCTTTCATTTAGATGTATGCTAGAGGCATTTTATATTTGAGTACAATGAAAGATAAACTTTAACATGGTTTGCAGAGATTGGTTGTTTGAGAATCAGATTTTGGCTTCTTTGAAATCGTTGAAGCTTCTGTTGTCTCTTCCGACTTCTCTGATCTCTTTGTAGAAACTGATGCAGAGTTCTCTTAAGCGTATTGTAGCATCAATCTCTCTGATGAGGGTATCTGCAGTGTCTCTATCCATTTGCTCGGTATCTGTGTATTTTACAAGGTTTGCTCTGAACTTATTCAGAGTACTAGTTGCGTACTTCTGACAATCCATGATTACAAAAAGTTTGACTTCGCCTTGTGGGTTTTGAAATACTAACCCGAATCTTGGTTCTGTAATGATGGAGTTGGGCATGGCGTCAGGTGGGCAGCGATCCTCTGGTGGTCGTAGATTCAGATGTTTAAGAACAAGATCCTTTCCCAGCTGAAAGTCTGTCAGACTGTAGATTAGAAGCCTTTCCCTCATTGCTTTTCTCAACACTTGATAGGCTCTGGTGTTTGGCTCTGTGTTGTAGTTGTCCTTCGTCCATTGCAGAAGTTCAGGTAGATCATAGGGATTCAGATTCCTTATGTCAGCATCAGTGAAGGTGGTTTCTGAATTGTTTACCCTTTTGACTCTGTAAAGATTGTACCTGACTCTTGGATAGGTTCTTGTGAAGGAGAACCTGCAGAAGATTACCTTTTTGATTTTATGAATTGAGAAGACTTCTGCTTTGGTTCTTGGCTTTGTTCTGCTTAAGATGTTCTCAAATTCTTCTCTGATGTTCGGATTTGTGATTTGGTCTGTTGGATGGAGGTTCTGAAAGGGTTGTTTGTAGAGATATTTGTACACCACTTCTTCCATTTCTTCATATGTTGGACCATGTGGTGGTACTTGTATTCTGAGACTCTCCATCTATTGAACAACTTCTGCAGCTCTGCCAGTAAGTGGAATGTCTGACAGGGGCTTTAATCCATTTGCCCAGTCCTCTTCTTCAGGCTTTGGAGTTTGAAAGGCATCAAAGGAGATCTTCATCAGTTTTTCTGTAGGATTGGGCACTGATTTCTTTTTCTTGGGCTCTTCTGTCATTTTTGCCTTTCCCTTGTCTTTGGCTTTTAGAGGTGCAGAACTCGTTGCTTCTGTAGGTTTGGTTGTTGGTGCTTCTGTTGGAACGATGGGTGTTGCCTCTGAAGGTTTTGACACTTGTGTTTGAGAGGACTTTTGTGGTGTTGGTTCTGTTGGCTTGATTTGCTCTGTAACCTCTGTTGGAGGTTCTTTGGTGACTTCTTCTGTGAGCTCGGTTTCTGTTTGTGAAGGTTGGATATCAAATCTTCTTGCCATTTTGAAAGCTAATGTGAACATGTGCCTTTCTACTTCTCTCTGCGCCATTCGTTCAGTCATTGTTTTGTGCATATTCCTTAGAACAGAAGAAGCAGAGGTCGTTGCTCTTTTTGGTTTGTGGGCAATAAACTTTCTTCTTGGGATGGATTGGGGTTTTTCTGTTGGTTTTGTAGTTTGGGAGGGAAGATCTTCTTCTGTGGATGATGACAGATGTTGAACATCTACTCCAAACATTGTAGGGAATTCCACAGAGGTGGGTGTTGCCTCTGTGGTCTTTAGAGCTTCTGGTACATGGGTTTCTTCAGCGGTTGATTCCACAGAGATGGGTGTTGTCTCTGTGGTCTGTTGAGTTTGTTGATCTTTGGTTTGTTGTGGAGGGGCTTGGCTGATTGGTTCTGCTGCGATTGGTGGAGCATGTAGTCCTCTGGTCGTAGCTTTCCCCGTATATTCTCCCCCTCAGGATGATCTGATGGACCAGGATGGTCATCATCAGAGTGATCCTGACTCTTATCAGAAGTACCCTCTACTCTGCAGGAAGCTTTGGGTTTCTTTGGTAGTTCTGCTCCTGCGGCCATCAACTTCGTACATACATCATCACAGAGGCCGATTAGAGTTGCAAGCTCTGCTTTTGTATTGAAGCGCATTTTGCCGACACTTTTTCTGAATTCTTTAACGTAGTTGGCATTTGCAGAAGTGAAGGAGATGATGACTTCTGTGACCTGGTTTATCACATTTTGCCCGAGCTCTGTTAGCTGTGCTCTGGTCATGTAGTCTTTTGGCTGCATCAGTATTGTGTTGCGCATTGCTTCCGCTTGAACGTTTTGCAGAGCCTTCTGTAGATCTGTAGGTGTGAGGCTCTGTGATTTGTTGGATTGCTTGTTCATTTGTTGAAGGAAATGCTTGACTGATTCCTTGAATGCAGATGTTGCAGCTATTCCGAAATCTTTAGCAGCAGAAGTTGCTGTAGTTGTGGCAGTTGTTTGAGCAGAAGACTTCATATCTGTTATGGCGGATTTCACCTCTGTGGACAGATTGTCCATTTTGGTGTTCAGATTTCGTAAGTCTGTTGATGTTGTCTCTGCAAAAGATGTGAAAGAGCTTGGCAACTCTTTCATGGTTTGGTTCACAGAGGTGACAAGGGTTTGGAACTCATCCCTTGATACTTGTGTCCCTGTTGTAACCTCTGGAGGAACACATTCGTCTCCAGAGTGAGTCCCTGCTCCTGGGACACCTTCGTTCACCCTTATTTGTATGATGGGGGTGGAAGGATTTCCATCTGATCTTTGAGAAGAAACAAGAGTTTCAGTCTCTACAGAAGTTCTGGGAAGAACAGTGTCCAAATCCACTCCAGAGGTGGTTATCGGAATGTTCTTCTGTTGACTTGGAGACTTGTCTAGAGTCTCTTCGTCTATGTGCTCACTACTTCTCTCTGAAAGAAGTGTTGGCCCTAATTTGTGCGTGGCAGAGGAAACGAACTCCTCTG
This sequence comes from Saussurea involucrata, assembly GCA_033807775.1. Taxonomy (NCBI): domain Eukaryota; kingdom Viridiplantae; phylum Streptophyta; class Magnoliopsida; order Asterales; family Asteraceae; genus Saussurea; species Saussurea involucrata. The sequence goes on from CM066314.1 coordinate 94,651,770, forward strand.
TAGGGTGTTCTGATGTGATCTGGGGCGATTGATCACGAACTATAGGTGAGTCTCTCTGAGGAGACTCCCTAGGAATGGATTCCCCGGTTACTGTGGGCGCAGAAGTCGAAAGAGTGACCTCTGGCTGGATGGGTTAGGTTTGGATCGAGCTGTGCTGCTCTTTTTCAATAACTCCTTCTGCAGCTGGACCTGCTGAGTTAGATGTATGGGTTGCACTGGGAGGGGGTGAGGGATGTGTGCCTTCTGCAACTTCGGCATCTTTTCTTGTTTTTTCCTCTGTTAAGCATCCAAGCATCACTTCATTATCAATCATTTCATCCACTATCGCTATCCTTTGGCTTGGTGCTTCTTCCCTAGCTTCTATTGAAGTTCCTTGCTCTGTGACTAAGAAGTCGTACATTTGATGAGAGCCGTATAATTGCATGACATGTGGATGATATAGACCTTTCCGGATTTGGTCAGCTTCTTCTTCATCAGAATCTACCTCTGACACCTCTATACTTTCGACATCTTTTTCTTTTTCTTTTTCTTTTTCTCTTCCTCCTATTCTTTCTAAAACCTCTGTAACCTCTTCTCTATTCCACTCAGCTTCTGAGGCCTGCTTTGGACTTCTTATGTGGACGTCCAGTCCCTGTTGGATGAAGGGGTTCTGTAGAATGTTAGGGGTTTCAGATGGTTGATCTCTGGGGGTTTGATCATCTTCTTGCAGATTGGTGTCAATTCCAGAGATAGAGAAGTCTTGTTCTTCTGAGGTGTGGTGGTCAAGTGGTTGTGCCGTCCACCCAGCTGTATTTAGGGTGTTGGCAATTTCAGGGTGTTGAAGAAAATCATTCAAGCTGCCTTGATGGGCGAATCGATCTGGGGATTCATAAGGTGATTGATATCCCTCTTCTGCAACTTCGACTTCTGAAGTTTCTTCTTCTGCAGTATCTTCGACCCGGGTTCCTGCGACCTCCTCTTCAACCACTTCTGCAGCTGCCTCTTCTGCGATGGTAACCATTTGATCAAGTGATTTTCCATGCTTCTTTTTGGTCTTCCTCCTCTTGGATTTTGGTGCTCCTTCTTCTGTGGGTTTTGATTTTCTTTTCTTTGTTTTTGGAGAAGAGGGAGGAGCAGAGGAGCCAACTTCTGTGGCACGAGGAGGTGAAGGTTGATCTTCTGCAATGTTTGTAGAGGTGCCTTCTGCAGTTTTCCTCTTTTTTGTTTTTGGGGTAGAGGCAGAGGCTTTAGAAGAAGATCTCTTTCCCATGAGCTCGTCACGTTTGGCCATAAAACTTCGTTGGATTTCCAAATGTTTTGCCAGTTTCTTCTTCTTCGATTTTGTAGAGAGGGGTTCTACAACTATTGTTCCTAAGGGGACACCTAAACGCGGGGGTGTCACAGGGCTCGGTTCTGGAGTCCTGTGATCGCGTATATACTCTTGCTGAAGGGTTTTGTTCATGGCATATTTCAGAAGCCTTTTTGAAAGAGGTTTGCAGTGGTTGTAGCCTTCTGCATGATCGGTGGGGATGTTCTTGTTCATCGGGAATTTTTTGGGAATTGGTCCTTCCATTGGCCAGTTCTGCATCATTAGCAGAGGTTCGAACAGAACTCCCAAGATTCTTTGGAATTGCAGAGGCGGTAGATATGTGGGATCCGTCTCTTTAGCCTTTAGGGTGTTGTTCTTTCTGTTGATTGTATTGATGATCTCCTGCATCATGATGGTCGAGTAATCGAGTGGGAGATCGTAGTAGACCCCATACATGATGGTTAAGATCTGATGCGAGCTTTGATCAATGCTGCCTATCTTCCCTGTCAGGCATCGGTTGAGGATCGAAAACAAGGTGTTCCACAGAGGTGGTAGTCTGCCTCTGCGGAAGTCATTTCTTTTCCTCATGTGGGTGTTGTACCCAAGCGTTTCTACAAAACGACAGAGCTCGTCGTCTGTAGGTTGTTCTGCATATTTTTCAATCCCAGAAGACCTCTAGTTGGTAAATTAAACTCCAGAGAGAACATTGTTCTATTAAATTTGAGTTCCAGATGCTCTGAGTTGTCCGGCTTTGAGATGTACCCTATGATCAAAGAATAATCTTTATCATATCTGCAGCTCTGCCAAAATTGGTTCAAATACCTAACAGGTATTTTCTTTGGGGTTCTTGAAAGTAGAGGGAAGAGTATATGATTTTCCATTATGTGCAGAAGAATGGCATGGACTTCGCCGAAAGCAGTGGGTGAGGGGACCAAATAGCAATTATTGGATTTGATTGGCAGTACCTTTTCGAAATGATCATTTGCTATAAAGTTTTGATGATGTGTGGTCGGAGCAAAGTCTGCTGTGTCGCCGGAATCTTCTTGTTCAATATTTTTGGCGAGATGGGGGTTTTCTGAATGTTCAGAATGAGCAGGTGAGTGTTCTGGTGAGTTCACCGGAGAGTGTGCAGGGGAGATAGCTTGAGAAGATGAAGCCATTTGGTAAGAAGAATAGGATTCTTGCAAGCGTTTGCAGGGTTTCGCCGGAGAAGAATGAGAGTTTGTAAAGGTTTTATGAGAAGGTAAGCTTGGGTTTTATATGAGTGTAAAATGGAAGAATTTGGAAGAATGAAAATATATGGCAATGGATAGATATTTGGAATCCGTACTCGAGTTAGAACGGCGGGTTCAACTTTCCATAGAAAACGTTCCATGTACGCCCAATGAAAAAGAGACACGTAGGCCATGTCAGAGGATGACAGGACATCGTGCGCGGCCCATTAATGCTAGGCGCGTGGGGTTGTTTTTAGACATATGAAATTCACTCTCAGTTAAAAGTAACCGTTATTTTTACAGAAATGCCCAAGTTGCATATTGACAGAACCTCTGTGGTTTACAGAAGCTTCTGTAATTTTGAAAAACTTGATGTTCATTGCCTCATATATCTCATTGTTATCATGACTCTGTAGGTTCTTCTTTAACCAAAACATTTGTAAAGGCATTGGAGAGGATTAATAGGATTTTAGTGAAGAAATTTCGTTCAGAGGTTTTGAGGCTCTGTAGGAACTTGCAGAAGCTCTGTCAGGGCCAGCAGAAGCTCTGTGAAAGAAAATTTCTTATAACTAAAAATCTATTAACGATTTTGATCATCCAAGTTTTGATTTGTACTCAGAAACATTTTTCTGACATATTTGAAAGTTGGTGTCCGAAAAAAAACTGTTATGGAAAACGTTTTGTTCGTGAAGGTCATGGTGTGTGTATTCGATTTCCGAGATAACATTCCAAAAGATCGATAGAGGTTAAATTTGCGATCACAGAGCATATTTCTTGCAGAGCCTCTGTTGAGCTCAACAGAGGCTCTATGACCTCAAAATTCTCATAACTTGAATTTTATGACACTTTTTGATCTTTTTATTTTTGGCATGTTATTCATAGTATATTTAGGACATATTTGACAATTTGTGTCCCAGAAAACTGTTTTCAAAAACCTTTTGTACGAGAGACATACCTTTTGGGTTCTTCTTTTCTCGGCAGTGATGTCTGACTTCTGTCGATATAGATTCATCGACACTCTTCTTTGGTTCCCCCTTGAAAGATTAACCTCTGTAGATTATTTCAAGGTCCCGTTTGCTCCCCCTTGATCTAATCACCTCTGTAGATCAAGTAATTCCGTTTGCTCCCCCTTGACCTATGATTGGATAAAAAAAAATGATAAGTTTTGCATAGAACATAGGTCATGTTATTACAGAGGTTCTGTGGGGGTCGTCAGAGGTTCTGAGCAGACCCACAGAAGCTCTGTGATATCAAGAACTATTTAAGATTGAGAATTTACATACAGAAAGAAATCAATCAAAGCATTTAAATAAAATAGTAGAAATATATACTTACTCACGGAAGATAAAGCTATACTTACAGAGGATTTTCACGTCATATTAATCATTCCTAACTTACCCACCAAGAAATTGAATCTTTTCTCGTCTAATGCTTTGGTGAATAAGTCCGCGAGTTGATATTCTGTGGGCACGAAATGCATCTCGATTGTACCGTGTTCAACATGATGTTTCAAGAAGTGGTACCTTATATCGATATGCTTGGTTTTGGAATGTTGCACAGGATTGGCAGAGATGGCAATGGCACTTTTGGAATCACAGAAGATGGGTATTTTGAATAGAATGTGGCCGTAGTCTTTTAGCTGAGTCTTCATCCACAGAACCTGAGAACAACAGCTAGCAGCAGCAACGTATTCAGCTTCTGCCGTAGATGATGATACACAGTTCTGCTTTTTGGAGGTCCAACTGACTAGCTTACCACCTAGGAATTGACAACTCCCAGAGGTACTATTTCTGTCGAGCTTGCATCCTCCATAGTCTGAATCTGTATAAGCTTTAAGACAAAAGCCAGAGTTCTGTGGATACCAGAGACCAAGATTTTTGGTCCCCTTTAAGTATCTAAAGATTCTCTTAACAGCATCATAATGTGATTTTTTAGGATTAGCTTGATAACGTGCACAAAGACATGTGGCATGCATAATGTCAGGTCTGCTTGCAGTTAAGTATAACAGAGATCCAATCATGCCTCTGTAGAGAGTGCATTCTACAGAGATGCCATATGGATCTAAGGATAACTTATTTCCAGTGGCAATTGGAGTTTTTATTGCAGAGGTATCAGAAAGGCTATATTTGCAAAGAATGTCAGAGACATATTTGGCCTGATTTATAAAAATTCCTTCTGATGATTGTTTGACTTGGAGTCCGAGGAAGAATTTTAATTCTCCCATCATACTCATTTCAAACTCACTATGCATGAGTTTTTCAAAACTTTTGCACTCCTCTGTATTAGTAGACCCAAAAATTATGTCATCCACATAGATTTGTACAAGCATTATTTCACTGTTTTTACGTTTATAGAATAAGGTAGTATCTGTTGTACCTCTGTCATAGCCGTTGACTAGAAGAAAAGTAGAAAGTCATTCGTACCATGCTCTTGGAGCCTATTTCAGTCCGTACAGAGCCTTTTCAATGTAGTATACATGCCTTGGGAACTTTGAGCTTTCAAACCCTGGTGGCTGATTTACGTAAACCTCTTCTTGGATTTCACCGTTGAGAAAAGCTGATTTTAAGTCCATCTGATAAACTTTAAATCCTCTGTGGGCTGCGAAGGCTAAGAATATTCTTATTGCTTCGAGCCGTGCGACAGGGGCAAAAGTCGCATCGTAGTCTATGCCTTCTTCTTGTCTATATCCCTTGGACACTAATCGTGCTTTGTATCTGATGACCACTCCATCTTCATCCTTCTTATTTCTGTAGACCCACTTAGTCCCAATGGCCTGTTTCCCTCGTGGAAGAGGTACAACAGATACTACTCTGTTACGCTCAAACTGCAGAAGCTCTTCTTGCATGGCGTCTACCCAGTTTGGGTCATCTAGGGCTTTAGAAATCTTCTTTGGTTCTATCACACTAATAACATTTGTAAAGAAACAAAAATTAGCAGTGGCAGACCTGGTTTTTATCGTGTCAGAAGGTTCGCCGATTATTTGGCTTGGAGGATGGCTTTTTGTCCACTTAGTTGTGCGTGGAAGGTGGTCACCAATGTCATCGAATCTTTCTTCAGAGGCTTCTTGTTGTTCTTCTTCTTCTTGTATAGCCTCTGTAGTAGTGCGTGCCTTTGTAGTTGATACTACAGCTTGTGGAATGATTGGTATGAGAGGTGGTGGAGTTTGTTCCTCTGAGGACGTATAGACTTGGTCCTCTATATCCTCTGTAATTGGTTCCTCTGTGGATTGTGAAGTTTGATTTTCAACAGCTTCTGTGGTCATTTTCCTTGTTGTTTCATCTTCTGCGATCTCTACCTCAGCATTTGCATCTGTAGAATTTACAGAAGAAGATGAAGCATTATTTGGTTCAGTTAGAGTCATACCTGTTGGATTTTGACCGATGGAAGATGGTTCTTCAGAAGCTCTGATGGTTCCAACAGAGGGATCAATGTTATCGTGGAACATCTCTAAAAATAGAAGATTTAAGTCTTCTTTTGCTTGTGAGATGCCAGAGGATTCCCTTTTAAGTTCGAGTTCTGAACTGATTTGTTCAGAAGTCTTATGGAATGAATCATCAAAAGAAACATTGATGCTTTCTACAATTTTGCGAGACCTTGTAAGGAATGCTCTGTAGGCTTTGGAGGTGGCAGAGTATCCAATGAATTTGCCTTCGTCATCTTTTACCTCAAACTTTCCTCTAGAATCTCTGTCGTTTAAAACAAAGCATTTACATCCGAACACATGGAAAAATTTGATGTTTGGCCGCCTTTTGTTGATTAATTCGTAAGGAGTCTTGAGGTGTCTTTTCACAATGGTTGAACGATTCTGTGTATAACAAGCAGTAGAAATCGCTTCTGCCCAAAAGTTCATCGGTAATCCGCATGCTGATAGCATAGCTCTTGCGGCCTCCACAAGCGTTCGATTCTTTCTTTCGACTATGCCGTTCTGCTGTGGAGTGTGTGCGGCAGAGAAGTTCTGTGATATTCATTCTGTAGAAAGATAGGCTTCAATGACAGAGTTTTTAAATTATGTGCCATTGTCACTTCTTAACTTCTGTATTCTGCATTCATAAAGAACTTGGATTCTTTTCATTAGATATATCAAGATGATTGGAACATCTGATTTCTTTCGAACAAATTCAATCCATGTGAAACGCGAATACTCATCAATTAAGACAAGTATGTATTTCTTGCCACCTAGGCTCTGTATGGCAATGGGACCGCAGAGGTCAACATGAAGCATGTACAGAGGTTTAGTTCAAGACACATTTGTTTTGCCTCTGTGGGAAGCTCTTCTGAGTTTTCCCATTTCACAAGCAGAACACAAGTGATCTTTATTAAATTTAACATTAGGCAACCCTTTAACTAGATCAAGTTTGACCAGTTTATCCAAGGTGTGAAAGTTCAAGTGACAGAACCTGTTATGCCATAACCAGGCTTCCTCACTTTTGCAGGCTACAAGGCAAACTTTGTCCTTGTTCTTGGAACTGAAATTCATTAGATGCAGATCACCTCTTCTTTCGGCTCGCAGAAGTTCCATTCCTGTGTCTTCACTTTGCAGAGAGCAGAAAGTTCTTTTGAATAAGACATCAAATCCTGTATCACAGAGTTGACTTACACTGAGTAGGTTGTGTTTAAGGCCATTCACATATGCAACTTTGTATACAGAGACATTTTCCTTCTGTATGACTCCATAGCCTTTGATGTGTCCCTTCTTGTTGTCTCCAAAAGTTACAGATCCACCATCGTGTGTTTCTTTGTACGTGGATAGTAAACTTCTGTCGCCAGTCATGTGCCTTGAGCATCCATAGTCAAGATACCAAATTGGCACAAACTGCTTCTGTAAAATAATCACATAGACTTAGGTACCCATATCCACATGGGTCCAATATTGTTAGAATTTTTCAAGTTTGCCTTAGCATTCTTGAAATACATTTTATCTTTTGTAGAAGAATCAGATTGTTTCTTTCTAGGTTCTGACTTTGGAGTTTGAATTTTAGTGGAGAGAAAGCAATCTGGACTTGAGAAGTGATTATTCAATTTGAACATAAGATAAAAGCAATGACAGTATTGAATATGAGACGTGATTTGCTTGAACTTTTCATTGAATTTATTGAACTGAGCCACAGAGGCATTACATTCTTTCTTAACATTAGATTTCCTATTACAAGAAGATCTATGAGTACTAGAATGTTGATTGCAAAAGCTTTGTTTAGTTCTTGCCTTTTGTGAGTCTCTTCTGTGGTGAACATCTTTCTTCACTGTCACAGAGGAAAAAGATTTGTTAACTTTAGGCCATGTTCCCTTTTGTGGCCAAGTGGGATTTTCGTTAATTTGCCTTAATGGTTTTGAAAATTTTGAACTTTTAGGATCTACAGAGGTCTTCTTTAACCTATCAAGCTCAGCAGAGGTTTTGACTTGTAAATACATGTTCAGAAAATCTGGGCATATATGTATGTCTGTGATTTTCTCTTTTTGAGAAATAGTTCTGTTAAGAACTTCAGAGGAGAATTTAACATCCTCTGTGTCATAGTTAACTATCCCAGACGTAACATCAGTCACTGAGTCATCAGAAGATGAATCGTCCTCATATACAGAGGTTGATTCATCTCTTTCGATAGAGGATGGAGTTTCCGAGCATGTATCATACGAGCTTTCTTCCTCTGTAAAATAATTTTCATAGATGGCAGAGGTTTCTGATAAGATCTCTTCAGCGAGAATTTTATCTACAGAAGATGTACAGAAGTTTTCTACAACGTTTGTTTTCCATACTTCCAAAATTTCCTTTTCAATTGTTTATGTAAGTTTTTCTTCTGAAAAAGTGGGTGTAAACTCAGGAGCTTCTGCTGATAATTTCTTTTCAACATTTATCATACAGACAAAAGCAACCTGCGTTTGAGTCTCTGGTTTACCAAACATAAAGATATCAATCTGATCTTGCGTTTTCAGATATTTCTTTGGTTTGATTCCTCTATTGACAGAGGTTGAAGATGATGAATCTGTGTTTTCAAACCACACATTGATCGTCTTCGTATGTTTCCTTAAGTGAGGTTCCACAGAGATTTTAGCCCTTTTACTTACAGAGAGTAAGTTTGGAAAATCTGGTTTGTTTGTTTTTCCCAACACAAACAGAGAAGACAGAGGTTTAATTCTTTTGCCTTCAACACGTAGGGTAATATCATCGTACCCTATACCTCGTCTTCCTATTTGTGAGTTTACTTTTTCATAAACCTTCTGTGCATCATTATAGTTTTTGAGTAAAACTTCTCTTCTGAGTAGATCTTGCCAAAGTACCTCTCTCTCCCTTTGAAAGTATTCCTTGAGAGCTCTTATGTCAGTAGTTTCACTCCTGGAAACTGAAAGTTCCGAGGATAATTCAGAAATTTGTTTTTTTAAAGGATCTAGATTTTTGTTCCAATTCTTTTCTATTCTCACTTTTTCTTCAAAATATTTGGCTTTTTCTTGAGTGAGAAGCCGTACTTCTCTCTCATTAAAGGTGAGTCTTTTCTGAATGCCTACATTTAATTCTTTTAGTTCAATCAGTTCAATAAGTTTAAGTGAATCATCATCTACAGAATTAGTACAAGAGGTAGAGTTTGAAGTGGATACCTCAGTGTTAGTGCCGGAGTCGACTTCTGCCATGCCACAGAATAGGGCATTGGTTGTGTATTCTTCGTCAGAGGTAGAGTCTGACTCGAAGTCCTCTTTGTTCGCCTCAGAATGCCCTTTGTTCGCCATCAGGGATTTTTGTGCATAATACTCAGCCTTCTTTTTGTAAAAAGCTGAGTCCTTCTGTGGGCGATTTGATCTGCTTCTGCACTCATTAGCGAAATGGCCTGGCTTCCCGCAGTTGAAACAGCCTTGGGAAGTGTTTCCAGCACGATCGTCGGATTTTTGTCGGTCTCCACCTTTCTCCGATCGGCATTCGTTTACGTAATGACCAGGCTTGCCACACTTGTAGCATTCTTGTTGTATGTGGCTCATCTTGTCATCTGTCCTCTGTCGGTCACTACTTCTGTAGTTTCTGTCGCTTGACCTCTGTCGGTCACTTCTATCATTTGACCTCTGTCGGTCACTTGATTCTTCTCTTCTTCCGTTATCTCTACTGTCACCTTGGTTGTCTCTGCCATATCGATCATTTCTTGAACCTCTTTGGTTTCCTCTGAACTCTCTTGTCAACAGAGCTAAGGATTTAGCTAATGACGCAAGAGTTATCTCTTCTTCTATCAGCTCGTCTTCTTCGCTATCAATCATCACTATCTTCTTCTTTTCCTTTTTCTTCTCCTCAGTTGCTTTCTCATTTCTTGGTCTCCCTGTAGCCTCTGTAGATTTACTAATCAATGCATATGGTGCAATGGTTAGTGTTTTAGCCTGTGCTATTTGAGGTTCTTGTGCGGCTAGTGTTCCATAGAGATCAGAGAGAGTCCAGGAGTCTAGATCTTGGTTTGTTTGTAAGGACATAGACAGCTGGAGCCATTCATCATTCAGGCTTTTTAGAAACATGACATTATTTTCTTCTGAGGTTCTGTGAATGCCAGACTTTCTACAATTGTTTATGAGAGAGTTGAACCTGTCGTACGTCGTTTGCAGAGATTCTGTTGCAGAGGCTCTGAATGCATGATATTCATTTATGTACTGTGCCCTTCGGTTCTTATGCGTTTTAGCACCCCCTTCCAACTGTCTTTCTAATTCTTTCCAAAGATCGTGCGCAGTTTCGCATGCATCTAAGGATTGAAAAAGTTCGTTGGGGATAGCCATTATCAATATTCTTTTGGTTTTCTGTGCAACTTCATCTTCTGCCTTATCTTCATTTGACCATTCTTCTTTTGGCTTCGGTTTTTGATGTTCTGGGATTTCAGGAGATTCAGCAGTAGCTGGTACTCGTGGTACTACTATCATGGGAACAGGAGGAAGGTTGTAAATATATTGTACTAGATTTTTTTCAGTACCCTCAAAGAAATGGACCATTCTTATTTTCCATTGAGGATACTCATCTCGAAGGAGAGTAGGAGGCTTGGTGAGTGAACCAGCAGTAAAGAAGTTATTTGTATTTGTCATTGTAAAGGTTCTGAAAAGATAGTATGATTAAAGAAGTATGAGTCTGATGATCTGGAAAGTTTTCTGGGTTTAAACAGTTTCCAGAGTACACTTTAATGGAGTTTTAACCTAGAAATGAGGAATAGGTTAAAAAGGAATGATGTCTATCACCAATCTTGTAACAAAGAGGATCACTTGATATTGAAAATCAAGGTAGGCTCTGATACCAATTGTTGGTTCCCGTTTTGTTTTAAACAAGATTATCAGATCTATTAGTTCAAGTTTAAGTTTGATGCGGAAGCGTATTTGAAGAAGTAATAGATATGTTTGATTGATTTAGAACACAATATAAATAAACAGTGAACAGGAAATAATATCTCAAAGTTTACTGAATATATATATATCAAGAATAGATTTAAGAACAGTGAGTAAGCAAAGCTTTTAAAACAGATATGACTCTCAAAGTATATAAGCTATATGTTCTACTATATGTCTCTTTTAGGAAGAACTCAACATGAGTCTTCCTTATATACTACTCTAATGGGACCATAAAGCATAAGCTACTATTCAGAATGGACTGTATGAATAGTGGAACGGATGGCATGAACAGTTGGACGTGCTGTATTGCATTTAATGCAACAGACGTCTATTATGTACTAAGCCCTATTGAATCCAATCAGAGTTTGACACGTTGAAGATGGACAGGGCATGCTACCATGCAAGTTGATGAACAGGTCCAGTAGTAGCAAGATATTATAAATATCTTCAGGTCTTTTAGAGAGGACCACAGAGGCTCTGTAAAGTGTTACAGAGGTTCTGCGGTCTGGTCCTTTGTAGAGCAGTCTTCACCGGATTCCGAGTCTTTGGTCTTCTTTGTGCGTATGACAGGGCTTCTGTAGGACGCCTCTTTAGCTTCAGTAGCTTCTTGACCTTGATCTCTCGGTAAGTTCGGCAGAGCCTCTGTAAGAGGCTTTCTTTACTTAGCCTATTTTTCACTACTTCTAAATACTTCTATGATTAGGAAGATTGAAGTTAACACAAAGGGCATCATTCCCTCAACCGATACTATTCGGCCTACAGTACCAACACGCGTGGAATACCCAACCTTCCACCATCTACTTATCCTCCACACTCGCTCTACGAAGCCTAGTTACACCGTATCAAGATACACCTTAACGTCTACTTCCCAGGTACGTCTCAAGGTCCGGCACATCGGAACTACCTCCCAGGTAAGTGCCCAAGACTATATTCTCCCAGTGCCTACTGGAAAGTCAAGGTCATAACACATGAATACCGGGGTCCCACCCCGAGATACCCAACCGACCATTACCAACGACTGACTAACGTGACCAAGGATCCAATGCAAAACAATCTACCAACAACATGCCTATCCCGGAATGACTCACTCACCCAAACATGTACATACTCAACGTGCAATAAATGCAAACTGTGCAACAGAACAACCCATCAACAAGACTCCCCATTGAGCCATTAAAACCGTGCAATTGACCCATAAGTCGGTCAAAAACGCGTTTAAATAAAGTTTAAGCAAGCAATACTCTAAAATCAACATTAATCCCAAACTCAACACGGGTTAAACAAAAGAGTTTTCCAAAAGGACTCGCACCTTAAAATTCTCAAAATGACACATAACACTTAAAAGCGCATTTCCCGAATGGTTTACAAAATATTTTTAACGTCAAGATTTTTCATCTCAAAAAGATCGTATGCAGTAAAACTACTATTACCAGGTCGGTAGCTACGCAAAAATGGACACATTCGTCCCACATATGAAAATCATGTTGAAAATCATTCCATTGCAGCTCAGTTTACTCACAAAACGCAAAGCGAAGTAAATAATTTCTTTAAAATGAACCGTCACGGTTCTAGTATGGATTGACTCATGACATGTACTTAAAGTAACCGCTCGACCTTACACCGGGTGCGACAAAAGTGTGCACATAATTTCAAAATCAGTCCCACGACATTTGACCCCAAAATTTCTCTTTTTAAACATAAAATGTCGTGGCACAGGGTTCACCAACAAATTTTTACGCGCATCGGCTAGTCATACAAAACGATGAAACGGTTTACAAATATATTTTTATTAAAATACAACTGTCTCGTGCAAGTTTCAAACTTAAAGATAGAAACCAATCCGTTTCCATCATTTGAATATATCGACTAAAACCTCATAAAATCTCAAAAGGTGGGGTTCTTTAAATTGATTTCCAAGATTTTCCCAAATGGTCACAGAAACAAATAAGATATGCACCTCGTGAAATTAAACCCACACGACTCAACATGCCGTAAAACAAAACTTATTTTAACCAAATCACTCAAATAGTTTTATACAGACATCGTGGAATGTAACTTTCCGTCTCAACTCTAACATATGTGGAGGAGTTCCAATGTTAAAGTCCAAGCCGTAGTCACTTACCCAACATTTTAAACACCACAAAACACGGATATCATCTTACCCGAAAGAACCGTTGGAAAATAACGAAATGAGACAATTTCTAACAAAGTTTGCAACTCCCGTGATAAAACGGTTTCATGCACTTTCAAAACCATAATTCGAAATCTTGTGTTTGTGCTAAACATTTCTCAAAATTCTAAAACACAATCCACATAAGGATTGGAAACACAAGAAATAGATAATGCATTTTATTTTCAAAATAAACTTTGTGCATGACTCAGTCGGCATTCGACGTCTCGACTCGTACCCCTCCAAATCTCTCCGGTCCACTATCGTCATCCGGACATTTACACCTCTTTGGCAAGGTGGGAAATTACGTCCAATAATCCTTACGGTTTTTCCTCAATTCAAAGTCGGCTCCATAAGCCCATGATTCTAGCACAATCATCGATCTTGACACGAAATGGCCTACTTAAAACAAACCTCATCCTTATCGTCACTCCAAGGGATTAATACTAGAATCGTCCTTCTATTCCAACGACTACTAGTTTAGAACCTTCATCACTACCCCAACGATCATCTCCTCAAGCAAATCAAGTACACACCTGTACTAGTAGGTTCACTATTGTTGTTCCTCCTTGTGATGGCTATTCTGGGTAGATATTACAACGAGTTATTAGCACATAATAACTTACACTAACAACGCTCACGCTCAACTCCTTGGATTCCTCGTGACTTTCCCCGACTCGAGCACGGATCCCGTGCTTCAGATATTAGGAGCTCTACTACTACCTTTCACACATATCCTCACTCGTTTCGAGTCCCGTCCCGAAGTGCCCAAGTAGTTCATTGCCGAAAACTATACACATATGCCCGCACCGACATATGTACACACTCTTCCTAGCTCCCTAGGAATTCCACCCAACTCCACTACCCTTGCTATGACGAAATCCCCACTAGTCATGACGAGTCGCCTCGCGAATGCACAGTCGCACACAGTGTAAAACCAGATACACATTCGAATATAAGATTCTATCCTACAACGGTTGGACTCAAACAAGAGCTGCGCAATAGAACTAAATCCGACATTCTAAGGCTATTCGGTTCCTACCGCATACAACCTATAGTACATTCACTTAACAACCTATCAAGGCTAGCATAAACTCCTATTAGCAAGCAACAAACATGCAGTACAGTGTAATAAGCACCAAGCAATCTAGCATACATACTCCTATGTTCTAGAAAGCAATCTCGCATACATACTCATATGTAAACACTCTTCCCAGCTCACTAGGAATTTCATCTCACCCCACTACCCTTGCTACAACGGAATCCCTATTACCCATAACGAGTTGCCTCGCGAATACCCAGTCGCATGCAGCGTGAATCAAATAGACATTCAAATACAAGATTCTATCCTAGAACGGTTGGACTCAAACAAGAGCTGCGCAATAGAACTAAATCAAATATTCTAAGGCTATGTGATTCTTACTGCATACAACCTATAGGGCCTTCGCTTAACAACCTATTATAACTAGCATTAATTCCCACTAGCAAGCAATCATCATACAGTACTGTGTAAACCACATAGGCAATCTAGCATGCATACCCTATGATCTAGAAAGCGATAAATACACTAAGTACTGTACCTTTCCCTTTGGCTCCGGCTGACTGTACACACTGCGCCCTCGATCACCGTTTCCCAAACGGGTTTTCCTTTCTTTTATTTTCCAAAAATTTTAAGAGAAGAATTTCATAGCCGCAACTTGAGATCAAACACACCGAGATGCGTTTGATTCACTCAAGCTGTGCTCTGATACCAAGTTGTAACGTCCCAAAAATTACAATAAATTTTAACTTTTAAAAGAAAACATTTTTATAAATAAAACCTCATTAAATATCCAACACCGTTTCGTTTGCAAACTTAATAATAAATACTCTCGTTAATAATAAACAGCGGAAATAAATTGTCTGATTAATAATACTAATCTCATAATTAAAATAACTCTTCACGCGCGCCAGTGTGTACCCGTCACGCCTTGGAGCCACTAGTACCTGAAACCACATTAAATAGGAAAGGGTAAGCACAAGGCTTAGTGAATTCCATCACACGCGCAGGTAGAAATTATATACACATCACTCCTATCCGTAAATGAGCAACAACACCATAGTTACATAATGAAAGTAAAAACATACAAGTAATCATGTACCCAACTCCTCGGTCCCACCGAGTTCACACAACGTTTCCATCCATTTCCTCGGTCCCATCGAGTCCTCGGTCCCACCGAGTTGTATTGTAACACACTCGTCCCACCGAGTTCCCACAACATTTCTATCCACTTCCTCGGTCCCACCGAGTTGTATTGTAACACACTCGTCCCACCGAGTTCCTACAACATTTCTATCCACTTCATCGGTCCCACCGAGTCCTCGGTCCCACCGAGTTCCCACAACATTTCTATCCACTTACTCGGTCCCACCGAGTCCTCGGTCTCACCGAGATGTAATGTAACACACATTTATACTAAGGATTTAACCCAAGCAAATATTACACACCACGAACAACTAGTTCACACCACAAGTACAGTAGTACATACAAACTACCATAACATGCATACAATTCCTATCTACACAGTGAGAGAACTCACCTCAACGCAAAGTAGATGTCCTCAACAGCAAAACGAGCCGGACAACACCAACTCACATTTTTCCACCTAAATAAGTGATATCAAACGTCACAACGAAGTCCTAGCCCAAAGTCAGAACTATAAGCTTACACACGAAAAATCCAGGTTTTACTCTAAGATTTATAGGTCTGTTCGGGACCTGTTTAGCCCCTCTTAAACTCATCAACCCAGAATTATTATTCCATAATCAGTTAGTTCCATGACTTAGGGTTCCAAGGACATATCGCACGCGTTCTAACGATTTTCCTACAATTTACTATGAATTTTCTAAAAACAGGACGCGAAACTGTCATATTCAGACCTGCTGTACAAACAGTAATTTTACGCCTAGTTAGATGCCGAACCAGACTTCCTCTAAAACACGAAAAGTGTGCCCGGCACAGAATGTGAACCGTGGGCACCGGATTCGCCTCAATCCGAGCTACGACGGAAAACTTATGGCCGTCGCAAAACAGTGACAGATTCATACTTTCCACATAAAATGACGATTTTATAAAAACTGTTTAAACGATTCGGGTTTGCAACTAGGTTTCACTCGATCGGGGTTTTAGGTTACAAGGGGCTGGACACAACCGCGCACCACCTGCTGCCACCTCCGGCAGTGGTGGTCGCCGGCGGCGGTTTACGAAAATCCGGCGACGACAAAGAAAACGAAACAAAAGAACGAAACGAGAAGGGCTAACCATCCTACTCCATCTCGTCACACACACCACACCCACACCACCACTGGGCTGGTGGTTTCCCGGCGGCAACAGCCTACAGCCGCGATGGCCGCCAGCGGCGGCGGCGGTGGTGGTTTTCCGGTTGATCGACGACGACGAGAAAGAAGGGAAAACAACAAGAAGAAGAAGATGATTACCTCTCGGTGACGACAACGCAGCACCACACAACGATTCCGGCCCCTCTCTCTCGCGACCCTCTCTCTCGCTACTATCTCTCTCTCTTCGATCTCGCCGGCCAAGACAGCAGCGGCGCCGGCGGTTGATCGGCGGTGGTTGCACGACGGAAAGGAAAGAAACGGCAGAGATAGCGATTTAGGGTTTCCTGTGGTTTGTTTTTGCGAGAGACGAAAATGACGAGAAGGGGAAGGGGGTCGGTTCCTTTTGGCCTATCCCCATGCAAGTTTACCACTTATCCATTTTTAGTCCCTGCACTTTCCCACATCTTGCGAAACGATCAAAGTTAACTAACATTTTAACCTTTAGGTCCTTTCCGCCAATCCCGACAGAAACAATTATAAAAAAAACATTAGATAAAATAGAATATTCAAACCGGGACACGGGCTTTACAAATTTGAATGTTCTTTGCTATGAGTTTGGATGATTTTCTTTGCTGTTTGGTGATGTTCACTGATGTATATTAGATGTTAACTGATGTCCCCTGAAATGAGGCTTTAGCTTGATTTTTATGGTCTTTGTGCCATTAATTAGCTCCATTAATGATTTGATCAACGGCTACAACGGCTGGAAATGGTCACCGGAGTGATTATCCATAATGCTCTTCGTCCGTTACGGCTGCTTGCTATTAATGGGTTTGACTCCTGCATTAAATACTTAACAAACGTAACAGTCAAGGTTAACGTTAGCTTTGGTCGAAGGTGCAATGATCTTACGCGATGGTCGTACGGGACGGGCGATGCTATGGTCGAGCGTCATGGGAGACGTACGACTTACCTTTTACGAGAGACGACGGATGTTTTCTGGGTTCTTGTCGAGACCTTATCTTAATACAAGATTTGGATTATAACGTGCGTCTTACATGCTCTGGTCGTGGTCGTACGACGTGATTTTTTGCCCAAACACATACCTGCTAGGTATTTGTGTTAGATCTGAAGTTTTGTCAATAAACCAAGTGTTGAAGTTCTGATAAGAAGACTCAGATGTTCTGAGTAGAGGAGTCAGAGATCTGAGAAGAGAAGTCAGAGTTCTGAGAGAAAGAGTCAGAAGCTCTGAGAAGCGTTATCAGAAGAATGTTCAGAAGTTCTGAACTACCTGTTCAGAACTTATGACTACATACTTTACTTAGTATTTAGTAAACTAATTAGGACACGTGGTATGTTCTTATTAGTCGTTCTTATTTGTACTGTAGCTTTAACATGTCCGTTGCAGTATAAATAGACTGGTTAGCACTATGTTGCTAACTGATTGATTTTCCCGTATATCTTTGTATTCATTCTTTGTAATCTTTGAGATTCTCTCTCTCTTAGATTTGTAATTCTGTTCATCATTGAATACAATTGGGCTTGATCATACAACTTCTCAATTACTGCTTTCTACATTGATTGTAAGATTATATCTTGTACTTTCAATTGGTATCAGAGCCAATCAACAAACAAATTCGTTCAAGATTGTTATCGCGAAGATCGATTGATCAATTTCTTGAAGATTTCTTGATTCATTCAAAATTCGATTCCGCTGCTAGGGCTAGTTCTTGAATTCTTGGCAATTCTTGAATTTCCTGTTACATTTCGATCAAGAAACTCAAATTTGTCTTTCTGTTGAATTTTCTTACAATCATGTCTTCTAAAGAATATCTAGCCATGGGATCTGAAACCAAACCGCCTGTTCTTATACCTGAAGAGTATCAGCAATGGAAAATTCGTATGATCCAATTCCTAGACAACATTGATGAAAACCTTATGATCTCCATTCGAGAAGGTCCAATTGAAGTGTATATCGATGTTGCCGCAACACCTGCTACAGAGACAACTCCAGAAATTCCAGCGACTAGGGTGAAGAAGAGTTATTCCCAATACACAGCTGAACAGAAGAATAGGCATGCTATTGACAAAAGAGCAATAACTTTGATGACTTTGGCTGTCCCAAATGAGGTTCTTAACAGGATTGACAGTGGATCATCAGCTAAAGAAATGTGGGACGAATTGGAAAGGCAGATGTTAGGAACTGTGAGATCTATTCAGGCAAAGTTAAATCAAAGCATAAATGCTTATGAGAGGTTCAAAGCAAAAGAGTCAGAAAGTTTGACACAGACATACAGTAAATTTTGTACTATTCTAAATGACTTGAGAAGAAATGGACTGAACAAAACGAAGTCATAAATAAATTACAAATTTCTGAACAGTCTAAATTCAGAATGGTCATCATTTCCCATAAGTCTGCAAATGAACAAGGATATGTGTGAAGAAGACTTAAATGATCTGTTCTGTGTTCTTAATCAACATGAAGACTCTGTCAAGTTAGTTGTGGAAGAGAAGAAAAATGTTGCTGATCAGTTAGCGTTCTTATCAAAGTCCAAAGAAATCAAAGCACCCAAAAAGACTGCATATCTATCAGAGATACCTAATCTGGAAGAATCTGACAAGGAAGAAGGATCAGAAGATGATGAAGATATCAAGATAATGGCTGAGAAACTAGCTTTGTTGACAAATACTTTCAACAAAAGGTATGGGAAGGGTAGATTTCAAGGAAATTATAAGAGAGTTGGGAGTTCAGATTATAAGAAGAAAGAAGACAGAGAAGAAAATAAGTTTGAAAAGAGAGTAGAGAGAAGTGAAGAAAACAAAGAAGAGAAGGATGAGAGAAAAGAAAAGAATCTGTGTTTCAAGTGTGGAAAATCTGGCCACTATGCTAAGGATTGCAGAGTTAAAATTGTGAAAGACTATGAGTACTACACCAAGAAGGCTCAGCTTGCAAAGAAGAGAGATGATAAAATTTCTTTATTGGCTGAACAGGAGAATTGGTTGTACTACACTTCTGATGAAGATGATCATATCAACTTTCCACAGATGCAAAGCTATATGGCAAAAATGAGGAATGAGGATGATTCTGATTTTGAAGATGCTGATTCTGAGTCATCTGCTGAGGTACATTCTTCACTTGAAATAGAGTTAATGACACAGATTGGTGAAATGAAAACTGAATTTGCTAATCTAAGAAAACAGATAAAAGGAGAAAGAAATTTGGTTAACAAATTCAGAATTGAAAAAGAAGTAATAAAAGAAAAATATAAAGAATCTGAGGCTGAGAAACGGAAAGTTAAAGATGAAAATTCTGAATTGTTGAAAAAGCTTTCTGAACTAAAAGTTGAGTTTTCAAAAATAAAGGATGAAAAAGGTGATCTACATATAAAATTTGATATGTTATTTGAAGAAAGAAAGAATTTATACACCAAAATCAAAGAATTGGAAGATCTGAATTTGAAAAGGGGTCAGACTCAGCAAACATTAAATCTTTTATTAAGCAATGTTAAAGATACAAGATTTTACAAACGAAAGAAGGGATTGGGATTGGAAGAAAATGTCACTTTAAAAAGAGCTCCAATCAACTTGTATGAAAAACTTCAAGTTTCTAAGCCAAAAATCGAAGAAATTGTTGAAGTTTTCATAAGACCTGCTAGTTCTATAACAAGTTCTGACAATTTGCAAAGACCAAACTCTAAAAAGTCAGATGAGAAAATTTCTGAGTCTAAAACAGAAAAGTCAGCTGTTTCAGAAGAAAAGGTTAAGAAAGAAGTTTCTAAACCAGCAGATGAGAAGCCAAAATACAATGATATTAAATTCAAGTATGATTCTTTAAATGTCAGCTACAAAAATAAACAACCAAGTTTTTCATATCATGACATTGAGAGCATATTTGACACAAGTAAAAATTCTGAAACAGTCAATCAGAAGTCTGAAACTTCTAGTCAAGATTCTGAACTTTGTAGTCAGAACTCTGAGTCTAAAGATCAGACATCTGAGTCTGTAAATCAGAACTCTGACTCAGGTAGTCAGAAGTCTGATTCAACTGGATTTTCTGAAACAAAATCAGATGAACTTTTACAACTTGAAAAGAGATTTAATCTTGTGAGTCAAGAACTTGAGGACTTAAGGAAAGCTTATGATGAACTTGAAAATGATTTATGTGAGGTGGATATTAAACTTGAAGAAGCTTTGAAAGAAAAGAATATTTTTATTCAGAAAATAACAGAGCTTGAAAAACTGAAGACTGAGTATGATCTTTTTAAAATTAATGCTCCAAGAGAAAATGATAAATTCTTTAATGAATCAAGTACATATGAAAAAGGTGAATCATCTAATTCTTCTAACAAAAAGGACTTGAATTTTTCAGAAAAAGAAGAAAGCAAAAGGAAAGATGATCTTGCAAAGTTGAATGATCTGAAAAGGGATCTTGAGAAGCTTAGAATGAAATCTACTTCTGAACTCAAAGCTAGTAATTCTTGTAATAAGGGCAATTGTACTCTGAACAGTATCAATAAAAATGAAATGATCTATGTTTCAGATTTATTGTCACTTGCAAAGAAAAATCTTGTTTGTGTTAGATGTAAAAATGTTAGAGCATTATTGTATTCAAGATTTACTGTAAAGTCAATGTACTGTATGAGTCTATACAGTATTGTGAATGCCTTTATACCTTGTATGTCATGGGTATAAATAGGCTTGTCTAGTTCATTTGTTAAAAGCTTTGGTAATCTTTTAGAAACCTTTTGTAATCCTTTGAGCTCAATACATGAATGACATATTTGCTCTCTAGATTCTCTCTCACTACATTCATATCTTATTGCTAGAGATTTGGGATTTCACAATTGGTATCAGAGCTAAACAGAAGATTCAAGCAGATCGAAGACCAAATTGAAGAATTTTTACACTAAAGCTGAAGAATTCGGATTGGGTGTTCATTACTATTCATATAATTTTTTTTAAATTTTGATCTTTTGAATCAATTTCTTGCATCACTGAACTCGGAATTGATTACTGATCATCTTTAATTCTTGGATCAACATCAAAAACTGCACAGAATCATCTGATTTGATCAATTTTTAAGATTTTGTTCGAAAACCAAAAATTCACTGTTTTGATCTTAATCTGTTCAAATTGATCGAATTGTGAATTGCAATCAACAGAAAAAGTGTGCGGATTTCAATTACGAACAATTTGATATAAGATTCATCACAATTGATCAAGAATTGAAGAAGTTATGGCAGATTAAGTGATTTTGAAGTTCGAAGTGCAGAATTCGGATCATTCTTGGTGAATTCGGATCATTCATACTCAATTCGGATCATTCATAAAGAATTCGGATTGTTCTTGGAATCACAAGTATAGAATTCGACTCAAGAAGCATTCGAATTCATAGAATTCGAACCCTGCTACATTCGAATTGAGGTGAATTCGAACTCTGTTAAGTTCGAATTGAGGTGAATTCGAACCCTGTTAGGTTCGAATTGAGTGAATTCGAACCAAGTTAAGTCCGAATTGGGTGAATTCGAACCCAGTTAAGTTCGAATTGAGTGAATTCGAACCCAGTTACATCCGAATTGAGTGAATTCGAATCCTTCTTCATCTGAATTCATTGAATTCGAACCCTTATTCATCCGAATTCATTGAATTCGAACCCTTATTCATCCGAATTCATTGAATTCGAATCCTTATACATCCGAATTCATTGAATTCGAACCCTTGTACATTCGAATTCATTGATTAAAAAAAAAAATTATCCCAAAATTTTTCCTATAGTGTATTTCATACACTGTAAGAGCTTTTCAAGAAAAAATTTTATATAATTTTTTGTGTATTTTCATACACTGTCTGCTTGATCTTCTGAACGATCAATTTCTAGCAATATTCAAAATGGTTTTACAACAAGTTATTGTTAAAAGCAGTGGTGAAGATTTGAAGCAAACTCTGAAAAAGGAGATTCCTCCAATTGCAAAAGTTTTTGTTAAACCAAATGTAAAGTTGCAACAAGTCATTATAACAGAAACATCTGTTAATTCACATGTATCTGTTAAACCAAATAATGAAGTGTTGCAACAAGTCATAATAACAAAAACACCTCCAAAGCCACTTGAAAAAGCTAAGGCAAATAATGGAATTTTGCAACAAGTTATTTTATCAGAAACATCTCCTATATCAGAAACTCCTGTTAAAGATAATGCTTCAAATTCTTCAACTCCTATTTTAAATAAAGCATTGGAAGAAGAAAATGTTGATCTGAAAAGACAAATTTTAGACATTTCTTCTTCTAATGCTAAACTTACTAAAAGAATAACTGATCTTGAAGTTTATATTGCAGATCTTGAAGCAAAGAAAGACAACTCAAGTCTGCACGATCAAATCGAGAATCTTCAAGAGAAAGTAACAACTCTTCAAAAAGAAAATGCCGATTTGAAGAGTAGAGAAGAAAAGAGAGTGAAGTGGAACCTAAAGTTACATGCTCAATTAAAAGAAGTTAAAGATATAGGGAAAATTTTGGACAGTGAAAATGCCGATCTAAAGAGAAAACTGTCTAATTTTTCTTTTGAAGAAAAGAAAGCTTTTGAAGAAAAGAAAGAGACTGAGCTGAAATGTATAAAACTTTCAAAACAAGTTTCAGACTTTGAGAAAGTTTTATTTTTAGAAAAAGACAAGCTCGAAAAAGAAAGAGCTAAATTTGAAACTGAACGAAATTTTTTTGAGATTAAAAGTTCTGAACTTTCCGTGAAAATCTCTGAATTAGAAAATCTTTTGGAAAAGGAAAGAAAAGATTTCACGGAAAAGAAAAATCTCTTTGAAAAGGAAAGTAAAACCCTTAAAAAGAAAAATATGGAAATTTTCAAAGAGATTACTGATAAAAGAAAATTTTTGGAAAAAGATTTTGAATCGGAACGCGAATATTTTGAAGATGTGATTCTTAATCTTACCAAAAGATTATCTGGTTTATCAGCTGATATTATGAAGGACCAGTTGATCAAATCTGATCTCCAAAAGAAATTTGATCTAATTTCTAAAGAGAAAAATGTTTTAATAAACAAAGTCAAAGAACTTGAAGACGTCATTTTTAAATTTGATGTCTCAAAGCAGACCGGTCATAATTCTATATTTCAGACTCCATTTGTTGATTCAAATGATTCTGAATGCTCTTTTAAAACTGCTTCAAGTTCAAGTTTTAAAAACATTTCTTCTAAACAATTTAATAGATCAACATATTTCTCAAAAGGTCGGATTCGTTCAACAAATCTCTTTTATAATCCTCTGTATGATAAATCAGATAACAAAACAAAAGTGCCTAAAGTTAATACTTCCAAACCTGAAGAAGTTCCAGTCTTCAAGAGGGTGAAGATGGAATGGAGAGTAAAAGGCACAACAGTTCCAAAGAAAGAAGTGCCAAAATCATCTGTATCCGCATCAAATGAAAAGAAGAACAATACGCCAAAAGGTAAATCTTATGCTAAACCTAATCCTATTCATTATGCAAATCATCTGATTAGGTTGGCACATAAGAAAATCTGTTGTTCTTACTGTGGATCAAATGACTTTGTGCATAAAGATTATACTTCTTATTGGTATGGTTCTTACAGTATTCCTTGTAAGAAATCTACACCTAACCCACTAGGACCCAAGTGCCATTGGGTACCAAAATCTGCTTAAACTGTTTTGCAGGTTCTTCATGTGTTGTACTGAATTGTAGATACATACCACACACATGACTGAAAACAGAAGAGAAGCGGCGTATTTTTTGAAAAATATTTGTACCATTAAGGGGGAGACAAATATTATTGGCTTTTGAACATATCAGTTCAAAACCCGTGCTTCAACGGCCATGGCTTCTGAACAATTCAGTTCAGGACCCGTACTTCAAAGACTAAGACTTCTAAACAAATCAGTTTAGAACTCATACTTCTCAGGTGATATCCTTAACTGTCACATTTTTCTGTTACAAGGAACAAGTGGCAAAAGGTAACATTGGATTATATTTGTTTCTACTGATTTGAAAACTTGAAACTTTACAAATTTAATTCAATAAGATGAAATTTTCAATTTTCATTCAATGAATTAAATGTGTGCTAAAAGATGATTTTACAAGAAACTTTGTACTATCTGAGTTAGATTTGGTTCAATTTTCACCTCTAAAATAAATCGAAAGGTCAGCAAAACATGAATGAAATTATGCTGAATGCTCAAAGTTATGTGAATCTGGATATATATAGAATATAATGCTCAAAAAGCCTATATGTCAGAATGATGGATGGAAATGAAAATATGGGCAAAGCACTATGTTTTAGAACCAAGTAATTGAGATATCATTCATATTTTGTGATGAAAATCTGAACTTATATAGAATATCATTTAGTTTGAAAGTTTGTACCTGTGGCCTTTCTGGTTTGGGAGAGTAAGTCCTAAGGGGTGCTCGACCCCTAGTCCCTAAGATCAACTGGTCTGGGATCGGCTGACCCAAATCCTGCAATAGAACCAGATAGAAAGCCATGTTCTACTGGTACAAATGGGTTTAAGATATATCGATGTGGCCTTTCTGGTTTGGGAAATTAAGTTCTAAGGGGTGCTCGACACCTAGCACCTAAGGCCAACTGGTCTGGGATCTGCTGACCCAAATCCTGCTATAGAACCAGATAGAAAGTCATGTTTAACGGTGTATCTTATTCTTACTAAACTCATTGATTAAAAGATGCCAAAATGCACAAAAGAAAAGATGCCAATGTGCACAAATCAAAAGATGCCAATGAGCACAAAAGAAAAGATGCCAATGAGCACACATCTCTTGAAACTTGGGAAAATACAAAGTCGCGATAAACCCGTAAATTTGTGAAAATTCTGATTTTGGACAAATAGTGTGAGTAGAGCAAAGTATTCTTATATGTTTTAGAATTGCATATGCTTGAAGCTAATCATATTTCCCATGCTAGCACACCAAATAGATTTAATAAAGGGGTTGAAACTGAACATTTTTTAACTTGATATACAATGATGACTTGTTCTTGAATCCAAACACATGCATTTGATTTCATTTGATTGAAATATTGTTAAATTTCATTAAGTTGAATTTTTTTTGTAAAGCATTCAAATGATCAAATGTTAGTAGTTATAAAATGAAGTTCAATGAATTTTATTTTCCTTGTGTAAATTTTTTAAAATTTGTATATTGTGCGTTATTGAAATATATGCATACTTTCAGGGGGAGAAAACAAATTGCTCCAGAATTCTTATTTTGAGGGGGAGCAAGGTTATCCACTAAGGAGGAGATTGTTAGTAATACTCAGTGATGCGACTGAAATTGAAGAAGGTTTTCGATGATAATGATGCTCACTTTCATCGAAAAAGGGGGAGAAATGTTTAATTCAATTTCATGTCAAAGATATCTCATGTCTAAGAGCTTTCAAGTCAATGATTCGTGAACAAAGACTGAAGATCAGGGGAGAAGGATCATGTGAAGTCTAAATATTGCTGAATTTGGTTATCTTAGTTCTGAGTGGTTCTCGGAATGCGCTTACACCTAAAAGTTCAAAAATATAGATGGTTTCGCATCCTTCATGATTCGAATTGTCCTGATTTCGAACCCTTCATAATTCAAATTGTCCTGATTTCGCACCCTTCATGATTCGAATTGAGTGATTTCGAATCCTTCATGATTCGAATTGCCCTGATTTCGGACCCTTCTTGTTCCAACTTACTTGAATTCGAATCCTACTTGATCCGAATTGAGCTGATTTCGCATCCTCTAGCATCCGAATTGATGGTTTCGGATCTGCCTACATCCGAATTGATGATTTCGGGTTCTTAAAGTTAATATGAGAACTAAGGTTCTTGCATCAAGAAGGATACGAGAAGTTACTGTTTGTTAAAGACTGATAAAGCTGTAAAGATCTGTTTTCATGTACAAGGCTTGAAGATAGTTTGATAAAGTGTCTGTTGAAGAAGATTGACTTTACAAAGAGCTGAAGACTGCTGTCAAATTTTTTAAATCTTGAATCCAAAGGGGGAGATTGTTAGAGCATTATTGTATTCAAGATTTACTGTAAAGTCAATGTACTGTATGAGTCTATACAGTATTGTGAATGCCTTTATACCTTGTATGTCATGGGTATAAATAGGCTTGTCTAGTTCATTTGTTAAAAGCTTTGGTAATCTTTTAGAAACCTTTTGTAATCCTTTGAGCTCAATACATGAATGACATATTTGCTCTCTAGATTCTCTCTCACTACATTCATATCTTATTGCTAGAGATTTGGGATTTCACAAAAAATGATTCATTCCAATATTCTCATAAATGTCAAGTCAAAATAACTTATGTTTCATACATAAGAAAAGATATTCAGAATTCAGAAAAGAAAACTGTTTCTGTTCATCAGAATACAGAAAAGAAGAAATTTTTTGTTCCTCAGACTGAGAAGAAAGAAAAGATAAAAGAAAAGAAAGTTGAAAATGTTGCAAAATCAAAAGATACAACTTTCAAAAAGAAAGTGAATAAGTTTGTAAGCAGAAAATGTTCTGACTTCATAAAAGTTCAAGGAAAGTGGTGTTTGAAGAAAGATTTTGAGTGGAAAGTAAAAGGTACTAATGTTAAATCCAATGACAAAACTAACAAAGATGGACCCATTCCAAAATGGGTACCTAAAACTAACTGATCCTTTTGCAGGGCTGTCATGTGTGGTTTTTAGATTCAGGAGCCTCAAGACACATGACAGGTCAGAAGTCTTTTCTAACAAACTTCACAGAAAAGGCTGGAGGAGCAGTAAACTTTGGAAATAACAGCAAAGGACAAGTCAAAGGTTATGGGGATTTAACTAAAGGGGATCTGACTATTCAAAGGGTTTTCTATGTTGAAGGATTATAGCATAATCTTTTCAGCATAAGTCAGTTTTTAGACAGTCTTTGTCAAATCAAGTTTCAAATAACAGGTTGCATGATTTTAACTGAAAATGATGTTAAAGTCTTTTGGGCCAAAAGACATATGGACTTATTTGTAGTTAATTTTTCAAAATTGAAAACATTATATACAGTTTGTCTTTTATCAAAATCAACTGCAAATGAATGTTGGCTTTGGCACATAAGATGTTCTCATCTAAATTTCAAAGATCTTAATAATCTCGTTGCAAAACATCTGGTTAAAGGCTTACCAAAGCTTGAATTTGAAAAAGAATCGTTATGCTCAGCTTGTGAAATGGGCAAGATGAAAAAGAGTTCTCACAAATTAAAAATGGACTCATCTTGCAAAGCACCATTAAAAATGATTCATACTGATCTTTGTGGTCCAATTTCAGTTCAATCTATAGGAGGAAAGAAATATATGCTTGTGATTGTTGATGAATTCTCCAGATACACATGGGTTAAGTTCCTAAGAGCTAAGTCAGAAGCTGCTACTACATTGATAAATTTTATCAAAAGGATTCAAGTTCTCTTACAACTTCCAGTTCAGAAAATCAGAAGTGATAATGGAACAGAGTTCAGAAATGAGACTCTTCAGAATTTTTTAGAAAGTTCTGGGATTTCTCACAATTTTTCTGCTGTCAGAACTCCTCAACAAAATGGTGTTGTTGAAAGTAAAAATAGAACTCTAGTTGAAGCTGCGAGAACAATGCTGGCTTATGCAAATCTTCCTACTTTCCTATGGGCTGAAGCAATTACAACTGCTTGTTTTACACAGAATAGAACTTTAATCAATAAGAGATTAAATAAGACTGCTTATGAACTGATAAATAAAAGAAAACCATTAATCAAATTCTTTCATGTTTTTGGTTGCAGGTGCTATGTTCTTAGAGACAGAGAAAATCTTGCCAAATTCGATAAAAAGGCAGATGAAGGATACTTTGTGGGTTATTCTTTAACTTCCAAAGCATTCAGAATCTACAATAGAAGAACCAAGAGGATGATGGAGAACATAAATGTAACTTTTGATGAAGCCAGAATGAGGACTTCTGAACAAGACAGTTCAGAACTCATGCTGAACAAGACAAATATGACTTCTGATACAAATTCTAATCCTATTTGTTCAGAACTCAATTTACTGTTTAAGGATGCTTTTAGTGAACTAATTTCTGATTCTTATGCAGAATATGAAAATCCGAAGATGGTCAAAGAGATGAAAAATAAGACTCCAGAAATAGTTCAATCAACTGTAATTTCTGACAAAGGTCCATCAGAGGAATGTCCAAATCTAATATATACAAGTGGTGAAAATTATGAACCTTGTAATCAGAATTCTGATTCTTGTACTCAGAACTCTGAACAAGTCACTCAGAATTCTGACTTCATTGATCAGAACCCAAACTTGGATGTAACTCCTACTTATACATCAGAACAAGGGGACAGTTCAGAATTACAAGCAATCATTGATGAGAATGATGCAAACAACAATTATTCAGAGATTGATGTACTCCCTAGTGCAAATAAATGGACTAAAAATCATCCTATACATCAAGTAATAGGTGATCCATCAGCAGGAGTAAAAACCAGATCAGCTACAGCAAATGAAGCAATGTTTGCTGGTTTCTTGAGTGTGATTGAACCAAAGAAAGCTAATGAAGCCCTAGAGGATCCAGACTGGATTTCAGCAATGCAAGAGGAATTGCTTCAATTTGAAAGAAATAAAGTTTGGAGACTCATTCCAAAGCCTGAAGGTAAATCTATTATTGGAACTAAATGGGTGTTCAGAAACAAAAAGGATGAATCAGGTGTTGTCATCAGAAACAAGGCAAGATTGGTTGCTAAGGGATACTGTCAACAAGAGGGAATTGATTATGATGAGACATTTGCACCAGTGGCAAGAATAGAGGCAATCAGAATATTTTTGGCCTATGCTCCACATAAAAACTTCAAGGTGTATCAAATGGATGTCAAATCAGCCTTTCTAAATGGCAAACTTAATGAAGAGGTGTATGTTCATCAACCTGAAGGTTTTGTTGATCCAGAATTCCCTGATCATGTTTATATTTTAGACAAAGCTTTATATGGTCTAAAACAAGCACCACGAGTCTGGTATGACACTCTTACTAAACACTTGTTAGGTTCAGGGTTCAAGAAAGGTAAGATTGACACAACTTTGTTTTTAAAGAAACAGGGTGATGATTTAATTCTGATTCAGATTTATGTTGATGACATAATATTTGGTTCTACCAGTCCAGAATTATGTGATAATTTTTCAAAAATCATGTCATCTGAATTTGAAATGAGCATGATGGGTGAGCTGAATTTTTTCCTTCGTCTTCAAGTCAAACAATTACCAAAAGGTATTTTTATAAATCAAGGAAAATATGTCAGAGACATTCTGAAAAAGTTTAAAATGTCTGATTGTGCTTCTATGAGAACACCTATGGCAACTAACATAAAGTTAGATGCTGATCTCAAAGGTGTTTCAGCAGATATCAAACTCTATAGAGGCATGATTGGATCATTACTTTATTTGACTGTAAGTAGACCAGATATCATGTTTTCTACCTGTTTCTGTGCTAGATTTCAATCTAACCCAAAAGAATCACATATGTTGGCTGTCAAAAGGATTTTAAGATATCTCAAAGGAACACCTGATCTAGGTTTATGGTATCCAAAAGAAACTGACTTCAAATTGACTGCTTTCACTGATGCTGATCATGCAGGAAGTAGGTTGGACGGAAAGAGTACATCTGGTGCTTGTCACTTTTTGGGAGATAAAATAGTGAGTTGGGCATCAAAGAAGCAGAATTGTGTGTCCACTTCAACTGCTGAAGCAGAGTATGTTGCTACTGCTGCTTCATGCTCTCAAACATTGTGGATGAGAACACAACTCATGGACTATGGATATCAACTTAACAAGATTCCCATCTATTGTGACTCAGAAAGTGCAATTGCCATTACTCAGAACCCTGTTCAACATTCGAAGACTAAGCATATAGATGTGAGGTATCATTTTATAAAGGACTGTGTGGAAAAAGGAACTATAGAGATGCACTTTGTGCATACAAAGTATCAATTGGCTGACTTGTTCACAAAGCCTCTTGATCACAAAAGGTTTTCTTTTCTCATATGTAAAATAGGAATGCTTAATCTGCCTAATTGAAAATATTTTTTTTTCTTAAAAATGCTAAATTTTTCTAAGTAAAATTGTCTGAGTAGTGTACTCAGAACTCTGAGTCTTAAGATTCAGAACTTCTGAGTACTAAGATCAGAACTTCTGAGTCTTGAGTTCAGAACTTCTGAGTCTTGAGTTCAGAGATTCTGAGTCAATACTTCAGCAATCTAACTTTGAAAAATTTATTTTTGAGAAATACAAATACTTCAACTGTGTGGATTATGCTTCTTCTATTATCATTTTATCTCATCTTTATGTATCATTAATAGTCAAATGCATGCTCAAGTCAAGGGGGAGCATCAAAATTCTTTTGGAAATCATTTTGTGATGCTTAAAAGATTTGTTTTCATTTTTTTTACCTCTGATTATTCAAAGAAGAACAAGCTTTTAATGATAAATTTTTTTGTTATTCAAACTATATCTTAATTAAAAAAATTCATATTCAGATATAAGATTTTAAATGATTTTTTAAATCATCATAATATGAACAGAATTTTGATGATAAAAAGTGCTTCTATCTGTTCAAACCTCTTCTGAATAATCAAAATGTTTTATATTTGTCAGAAGTTGATTTTAAATGCCATTTTGGTTACAAGGCAAAATTCTTCTGAGTAGAACAATCAGATATCTGATAAAGAAAAGTCAAAACATCTGAGCGTGTTATTCAGATCTTTGACTTGAGTCAAAATTCTATCCACTAACACGTGTCAGCTTCATATTTGTTTGATTATGCCACGCATTTCATTTAACTCCTCTGTGGTATTTCAAATGTGTTGACTCCGATATGACATTGATTTCGCTTTTCCGTTAAACCTTTCAACTTCGCGGATTTTAAATAGGTCTTAAAATCCCTATTTCAAATCTTTTCAAATTCTAGAGCGAAACGTGAGATACGAATTAAATCCAGAGTTCTTTGAGTCTGTTTTCTTCTTAAATCATGTCTGAAATACGAAGAAGTGGTCCGATTTCTCTACATTCTACAAAATCGATAATGGATTCATCCGATTCGGAAAATGATGAAGTACAAAATAGAGTTGCAGAGGAAGGGACAATAAGAAATGATATAGAAGATGAACAAATGGATGAATCAGAAGGAAATGTAGATGAGGTAAACATTAATATTGAACATGAACAGAGTGCTGCAGGGTCGATTATGTCAGATAGACCTATTTTCGTGGAAAGGTTTGTTCCTGAGAGTGAATGGTTGAAATTGTCTGAAAATAACTGTGTTATATTGTTTGAGGAAAGTCGATTTAAACCTGAACACAGAATTATCATGGAGTTATTCAAACATCATCCTTATAGAAAATGGTTTACAAGAAGCAAAAATGTTCCTGTTCAGTACATACAATAATGGTGGAAACATCTGAGGTTAGAAGATAATAAGTTTGTGTCTGAAATTGGAGGAGTGACATTTGCCTTATCTATCTCTGCACTAAGAGAAATGCTGAATCTACCAGAGAAAGATGATGTACAAAGAAGGACAGATTTTGAAGACTCACCCCTAACAGAGGAATTAATAGCAGAATTTATGAAATTGGGATACAATGAAGGATTAAGGACTCTCAGTTTGTTCAGAAGAAACAAATTACCACCTATTTGGGCTTGCTTCTTTCATGTGGTAAATAAATGTTTGTCAGGGAAGAATAGTTCTGCTGATCAAGGTTCTAAACAAATTCTTCAGATCTTTCAGGGCTTAGTGAAGAATAGGCATTATGACTATACTTTAATACTTTGGGAAGACATGAAGAACACATTTGAGAAGAATCAGAAAGCAATTCAGAGGAAAACAAAGGATGCTCCACTGACATACATTCCTTATATAAGGTACTGGCAAATTGTTATTTGGTATGCCATGCAGGAAAACAGCACAATCTCAAGAAGAACAAATGAGAAGCATGGTCCCACATTTTATTTGGGTAAGATGACCTCAGTAACAAGACTTGAAAACTATCCCAATCATAAATTGTTGCCAAAATCACTTAGGAATTATATTCCAAGGGAGAGTGAGATTTTAAAAGCTTATTGCACCTCTATGGGAATTGAATTACCTCAAATCCCTACCCAAGAGGACCAACCTGAGAAGAGAGGTGAGGGGTCTAGTCGAGTTAGAGAGGGGGAGGATGTTCAGATGGGTGAACATTCTGAGAGACTTGAGGGGGAAAATTCTGAGAGCTTGGTTAGATTTGGTGAGGAAAAACAGAATGAGAGTGGTGAGGATGAGAGATTGTCAACAGAGGTTCAAACAGAAAGAGATGCCTCTGAACCAGCTAATCTTGACCAGGTAACCACAAATGCTATTGGTTCACATCTCTTGGTGTCCAATATTGAAACAAACACCATGGACCTAGTGGTGGATCTTAAACAACCCATCCATATCCACTCAGAAGCATTTCAACATGCTACTGTTTCACACAAATCCGGGGAACCATCCCAAACTCATTTGGAGGGAGGTGATAAATCCCAATCTATTTTTCAATACATTGAGTCTGAATATCACAGTCCTATTCATATTGAGCCTGAAATTCCTTCTGACACTTGCACAAATCAGGAATTTCGTATTCATGAAACAACATTCATAGACATACCTAATGTTGGGTGTCAAGATTGGATGGAAGTCCTGGTGAGGTGAACATTACAAAAGCCTCATTCAAACGTGCATCTGTTGTATAAGATGACTTTGTGTTATCTACAGGCCATGAGCCTTCTGGGCACATGAAAACTGGACCATCTGTTGGTTCAGGTTCACTGTTAGAAACTTCTGAATTTGAAAAGATTCAGAAACAAAACAAGGAGATGGGGGAAAAAGTAGAAAATTTGGAGAAGAAGGTGGAGGATTTGAATGATGAGATGTCAGATTTGAAAGTTGTGTTGGAGAAAAAGTTAATTTCTGTTGAAACCAAAGTAGATGATGTAAAGAAATCCTTGGATTCTCACAAAAAGGAGATCATGGATATAATGTCTGGTTTTCAAAAAGATATGTTAAAACAAATGCAAGGTATGTAGGAATCTATACTGAAAGCACTGAGTGTATCATTGGCTTCTACTTCAATGTCTCTTGATCCTGTTCCTATTGCAGAAGCAGAAGCTGAACCTGAAGTTATTTTTAATCAGAACTTGAAAAGAAAGTTTGATGATAATGAGCCTCATGATCATCAAAAGGGGGAGAAAAGACAGAGGTTAAGTTCTGATGATGACATTGGCATAGAAGATTTTGAGATAGCAGATATGCACTTAGCCAGTACAAAAAGTTCAGAAGATCAGACACAAGAAAAGTTAAAGGCAATAACTCAAATAGTTCAGATTGATAGTTCAGATACAGAGGAAATGGAGTTGGAAAGTACAGATGGTGGTGATTCAGATAAAACAGAGGAATTGAACTTAGACACAGAGATGGAAGGAAACTCAGATGAAACTGAAGCTATTGAGGAATCTGTATTGAGATCAGAAAAGACAGTGGAAAGTGAAGTGGTCAACATGTGTACAGATATTGTGGTGTATAACAAAGAAAACATGACAGATTCTGAATTAGAAGAAAGGAGGTTAAGTGAAGAGTTGATCAGAAGGATGCATAATAATTTAGTCAGAGCTTTGAATGTTTAAAAAGTTCAGCAAGGAATAAAAATGGTAAGACCTATTGATCTAATGGGAGAAGAAGACAGAACTGTGAATTATACTCAGGATTTTGAAGATGACTTTATATTTAACTTTTGTGATGAGTTAAATACAGAAGAAGAGTATGTGAAAGTGAAAGACTACTTTATGCCTTCTGAGTATGTATTCAGAAAACCAATTGAGATCCCAAAGATTAACTTGCAAAGACTAGAAGAACCTGTATGTGATTTCATCCTAGAGTTAAGTGATGTGCCATTAGCCAGACAATTTCATGATGATATTTTTCCTGATGAAATATATGATAATCTCTACTACACAGAAGGAGAGTATGAGCTTTTGGAAAGTAATATTGATGGTTTTATGGATGACAGAGCTCAGATAGTCTACTCAGAAGCTTCTAACAGATTCAGAGTTCCTGACTCAAAACTGCATATTCAGAAAAGAATTGAGAAAGTTCTGATGTTTCAACAAGAAGAATTCAATGGTTTGATGTTTGTTAGAATGGAAGTACTGAAAGAAAGAAATACAAAGGTTTCCATGTCTACTTTTGATTTTCACAGATTGACTCTTGATGATCAGATCTTTCTAGTCAAGTTCTTTGCCAGCACTGAAGAAGCCTTGATGGAAATTGAATGCAGAAGACTTCTGGGTATCTATGTCAGAAATATACACTTGTATGACTTCCAATTAGCTATTGAAGAAAGAAAAGAGAAATGTAATCTAAGTTCTCCCACAAAGAAAACAGAAATTGGTTTATATTTGAAGGGATTTGTGAATGAAGGAATGGAGACAGAAGGGTTCACATATACAGTTCACGAAAGGCTTGAAATGTTCAGATTAAAAGAGTTGGTGAAGTACAGTGATGCAACTCTGAATTGGTTATTGATTAAAATGGAAATAAGTGTGGAAACTGAAAGAGAGAGTTTAAAGAAGAGATGTATGAACTCTGTGAAGAGGAGGTTGGATCTTAGAAGAAAAATCAGAAAATGTAGTGAATGGTTGCTATCTGAGGTGAATCCCAAAAAGATTCTACATAATGATTTTGTGTTTCCTGCTGAGTATGAAGTAAATGAAATTCTGTCAGATGAAGTTGAAGAAGTCCAGAACACAACACCTCAGAATGTGCAGATAACTAGTTTTGATCAAGCTGAACAGTCTGAACCCAAAGAAGATGAAATATCCATTGATCTAAATGGATACTTTCTTGAATTTGATTTGCCTGAGTTCTTCAAACCAAAAGAAGTACAATTCTTGGATGTGTATTATGATAGACCTAAGGAGACTCAGATCTGGTTGGCTGAAAAATCAAGATGTCTTGGCAAAACAAAGCAAGTTGTTTACTCAGATTTTCTAATCACTGGAATCAGAGAATTGAAGGTTAAGAAATTCAGAAAGATGGAGTACTTATCCTTTGAAGTTCTGAGAGAAGATGGCAAGGTTTATTATTTTACTGATGCAGATTTTGAGAAACTATCAGTGGTTGACTTCTACAGATTACACAGCTTTCTATGCTTCAAAGAGTCAAGCAAAGACAGAAATGAAAGGAAGACAAGAAGTGTGGTGATTGAGGCCATGTTCTACATCTTAAGGTGGCACTGTTATACAGATTTCCAAATAGCTTTGTACCTACAAAAGCCATGTGTTTATCTGGCAAATCCCAACACAGATCATGAACAGAAAAAGGTGTTAAAGACTGGAAGTGTTCACAAATATCCAGATTTGGGAGTATTTTTGAAAAACAAAAGTGGAAAGATCTTCTTCAGAGCAAAGGAAACTGCAAAATACTGTTCTGGAACTTTAAGAAGCATAAAGCATAATTTGGAGAAAAAGATGCTGAAAGTGAAGGAAGCAAATATAATTCAAGAAGTAATCAATAAGCAAGTTGAAATTATTCAAGAAATCATTGTCAAAATTGATAAGAGGCTTAATCTGAGAAATGTGCTACTTCAGAAAATCGTTCCTGCTCTGAAAGACCTGGATGATGCTAAATTCAAGTTTATTTGACAAAAAGGGGGAGATTGTTAGATCTGAAGTTTTGTCAATAAACCAAGTGTTGAAGATCTGATAAGAAGACTCAGATGTTCTGAGTAGAGGAGTCAGAGATCTGAGAAGAGAAGTCAGAGTTCTGAGAGAAAGAGTCAGAAGCTCTGAGAAGCGTTATCAGAAGAATGTTCAGAAGTTCTGAACTACCTGTTCAAAACTTATGAATACATACTTTACTTAGTATTTAGTAAACTAATTAGGACACGTGTTATGTTCTTATTAGTCGTTCTTATTTGTACTGTAGCTTTAACATGTCCGTTGCAGTATAAATAGAGTGGTTAGCACTACGTTGCTAACTGATTGATTTTCCCGTATATCTATGTATTCATTCTTTGTAATCTTTGAGATTCTCTCTCTCTTAGATTTGTAATTCTGTTCATCATTGAATACAATTGGGCTTGATCATACAACTTCTCAATTACTGCATTCTACATTGATTGTAAGATTAGATCCTGTACTTTCAATTTGTGACGACCTTTGTGCTAAGATGACAGCCGCAGGGGCCACCCAACCAAAGAAGCCAACTTCATCGTGCCGAGCAGAGGGTACCACAGATCATAGGCAGGATGATTGGGATGATGATTCCGAGGGACCATTAGATCATCCCGAAGGGGAGAAGAGGACAAAGAAAGCGACTAACAGAGGTTTACCAGCTTCACCTCTCAACGTCGAACAGCTAAACCAAGTACAACAATCTGAAACCCAAGGAGGAACCCAACAGAAGACCACAGAGGCAACACCCACCTCTATGGAAACAACGTCTATACCTGTAGAAGATGTACCATCTCCAAACCACAAACCAACTGAACAATTCCAAATCCTTACCTCCTTCGAAGAAGAACAACCATCCACATCACCAAAACCAACAGAAGACAAGCTCCCTTCACCAACACCAAAAACACAAGAGGAACCAAAACTACCATCCCCTACACCAGAAACTGAAACGATAACACCTTCGTCTCCCACACCCAAAACCAGAACCAAGTCTATTTCTCACAAACAAAGGAAATATCTTATCAAAACCACAGAAGCCTGACCAACCAAACCCACATCACCAACTAAGTCCCCTGTAAAACCAACAGAGGCAACCCCTACAACTACAGAAGCACCCCCACATAAGCCCTAAGAAACCCTAAAGACAAAACCTACAGAGGCAACCCAATCTCAACAAGCAGAACCACAAATGCCTAAGGCCAAGGACAAGGGAAAGTCCATCATGACAGATGAACCGAAGAAGAAAAAGCCAAAGCATCAACCTGCAGATACACTAATGAAGAGCGCTTTTGACTTATTTGTTACTCCAAAGCCCGAAGAAGAAGACTGGGCTTATGGAATCACTCCTCTGTCAACCAATCTCAAAATGGATCCAAAGGCAAAACTTATAGAAGATCGAGTGGCCAAACTGAAAAGTGACTTGGATGCTCTTCGGAAACCTATGCCACCACCTCCTGTTCAGCAAAGAAAAATGGAAGAGGTGGTGCACAAATATTTATATAGCAGAGCAATTGTTGGTCCCGAAGGGCTATACAAGTTTGTAGAAGGGTTGAATACAAACACACGTTTTTACTTTTCTAAATTTTTTATTGATAAATCAAGACAATTTACAACTTGTTGCGGAACAAGATTAAGGATAAACCTAATCTTAACAAGTCTTGAGAAACACTAAGTTTCTTGCACTAGAAAGAGTTAAAGAAATTACGAATAATAACTTAACAATAAGAAATAAGAAGATGGTTCGAGCACACTTCAAAACTGAAGTAAGGTTCTTCTTATATACTGCATGCATTTATCGCATGGCAGTATGGCTTTACACGTGGAAGCAGCTGAGTGGTTGCATGTCATTGACCTTTGTAGCCAATGTTAGTAGCCGCATGGTGCACATTGTAGAATCAGAGTTGTTGTACGATAACAGACAAAAGGGATGTCCGTTCTGACAGGTCGTACGGAGACGTCCAAGGGAGGTAAGACAATAGTAACATGCACGGAGACTTCATGATCAGCTTTCGTTGAGTCAGATCTTTATCAACGAATGATAAAGTTCAGCAATTGCTGAAGTCTTCTACTTGATACTTCACGTTGAATGGACAGGTCTTGCTTCGCTGATATCCGCATCAGTTCATGAGTAGACTTGTCGCTGGTTCTTGAGCTTGATCTTCGACTTCAGCGTAGAACTTTGGTTGACGTGAAACTTGTCTTCAGGGATCATAAGTAAACAACTAACTTATCAGCGATTATCTCATAGACTGAACAGGCTCAGATCTATATGATGATGAACAGTGTTCGTTGAATATCTAATCTAAAGAGTGAGAGTTCCTATCAGCGGTACTGTAAAGTCTTAGTACTTATCAGTGATAGTGAAACTCTGATACATATTGTTTACTTATAATTTTCACTAAGTGTTTAAGAGATAGTCATTATCAAATCACTGAGGGTTTGGATCAACAATCTCCCCCTATTTGATTATGACATAGCAACAGAGAAAATTGCTATTTAATGAAAACATAAGGATAAAAAGAACTCATAAAATATTTGTCCCTTTTACTGTTTTCTGGGATTTTTTCAATACTGATGGAGTAAAGTACATTCGCTGAAATTTTTCTTTAAACTTCGTAAAGATTACATAGGGAAGTGGAAAAATTACAAGTACAACAAATAAAATTACAAGTACAAAAGATGTAGACAGATAAGGATAGAAAGAATTACAAGGCGATCCTATCCGTCAAAAGGTTCTTCCTTGATGAGAAGTTCATCGAGGGTCTTTGATATGGGAATCATCCAGTCAGGGACATCTACTCCTTGATTCTTTTTGTTCAGAGCTTCTTCAAAAATCAAGGGCTTCAGGTGTCTAGCTTCAATGTCGCGTCTGACTTCACACCAGTATATGAGATCTCTGAGTTGTTCGATGGGAGTTATTGGAAGCTCAGAGATGCGTTGAAAGTGATGATTTCCTTGGTAGTCTAGAAAGAATATACCATAAGGATCACTTACAACTTTGCCAGGAATGAAAGTTTCTCCAGGTGGTAGGGAGGTGTCAAGCGCTGAGAGATCAGCATCAGTGCCAAGAACTTATGCACGAGAGAAAGCAATACCTGTTTCATTCCATATAGGAGGACCTGAGCATGAGACTTTCTTTTCCTTTGCAGAGAATCTTCTTTGTTGAGGAAGAAGAAGAGTGGAAGTAGGAATATCTACAGGAGAAGAAACCAAGTCGATCTGAGTATTTAAAATTTTCTCGACATGGCTCTTAAACTTTGAGCGCGATCCCTGAAAGGCTAATTTCACTTCCAAGCATTCAGAGAAACCAAACTTCTCTAAAGTAGCAGCATAGAAGGTTTGCTTGGTTTTGTCTTCTCTGAATACATCAACTTCAACAACAGGAACGTCTACGAACAACCTTCCTCTGATGTTTACTTTGATGATTTTGGATGGTCGAGATCGATAATTCAGCATTTCTTTACACCATTTCAATGTCGTATCAGATACTTTCGTCTTTTCTTCAACGATCCTTTGGGCATCATCCCATAGCTGACGTTGGACATCAATGGGAGATCTTTTCAGTGCGGGGACTTTCACCGATTGTTGGACAAGCTGGGTGGCGAGTTCTCTGTCTTTTTCTTCAGCTTCCCTTCTTTCAGCGATTAACCTTTTAGCTCTGAGGTGATCCTGGTATTCCTTTTGTGAAAGTCTGAACTTTGGAGGAATAGAAGGAAGTTGATCACGCTTCAGGATGATTCGCTGATCTTTGAGCTTTTTGATCATTGCATCTCTCTTTTCTTGATCCTCTTCACTCAGATTTTGAGGAGCCAAGGAAGGTCTGTTTTGGTGAGAGAGAAATTGTTCTTCAGGTTCATCAGTCTCAGTGGTTAAATCCAAGAGTGGGATTATTTCTTCAGCTCTTGTGGCTGGGATTATTCCTGGTGTAGTCGAAGGAGCTTCAGCGGGATCCTCAAACAGGGGAGAGGACTACCTGAAACACAATGATCGTTTAAGTAAGAAGAGTTGGGGAAGAAAGAGATAGAAAAGAATGGGATTTAAGTGTATAGAGGTTGTTGGTTCCCGTTTTGCTTAAACAAGATTATCAGATCTATTAGTTCAAGTTTAATGTTTGATGCGGAAGCGTTTTTGAAGAACTAACAGATATGTTTGTCAGATTTAGAACGGAATATAAATAAACAGTGAACAGAATATAATATCTTCAAGGTTTACTGAATATATATATATATATCAAGAACAGATTTAGAACAAAGAGTAAGTAAAGCTTTAAAACAGACATGACTCTTAAGGTGAATAAGCTTTTTGTGTTCTTATGATGGCCGATTTTTGAGATTGATTTATTATTCTTAAGGAAGAACTCAACATGAGTCTTCCTTATATACTACTCTAAAGGGGACCATAAAGCATATGCTACTATTCAGACGGTACTGATGAATAGTTGAACAGATGTCGTGAATAGTTGCAAGAATGGCATGAACAGTAAGACGTGTTGTATTGCATTTAATGCAGCAGACGTCTAATATGTACTAAGCCCTACTGAGTCCAATCAGAGTTTGACATGTCAATGTTGGACAGGGCATGCTACCATGCAAGTTGATGAACGGGTCCTGTAACAGTAGCAAGATATTATAAATATCTTCAAGTCTTTCAGTGAGGACCACAGAGGCTATGTAATGAGTTACAGAGGTTCTGTGGTCTGGTCCTCTATGGAGCAGTCTTCACCGGATTCCGAGATATTGGTCTTCTTTGAGCGTATGACAGAGCTTCTGTAGCGCGCCTCTTTAGCTTCTGTAGATTCTTGATCTTGAGCCCTCAGTAAGTCCGGCAGAGCCTCTGTAAGAGGCTTTCTTCACTTAGCCTATTTTTCACTACTTCTAAATACTTCTATGATTAGGAAGATTGAAGCTAACAATCTCCCCCTAAGTAGTGAAAAATAAAAAATTTGAACTTGAGTTAAGTTAGGCTAAGTTAGATAAGACAGAGGTTAAACAATACCTCGAAATTTCTTTCATTTAGAAATATGCCAGAGGCATTTTACATTTGAGTACAATGAAAGATGAACTTTAACTTTGTTTGCAGAGATTGGAGGTCTGAGAATCAGATTTTGGCATCTTTGAAATCGTTGTAGCTTCTGTTGTCTCTTCCGACTCTTCTGATCTCTTTGTAGAATCTGATGCAGAGTTCTCTTAGGCGGATTGTGGCGTCTATCTCTCTGATGAAGGTATCTGCAGCATCTCTATCCATTTTCTCTGTACCTCTGTATTTTACAAGGCTTGCTCTGAATTTGTTCAGAGTACTGGTTGCGTACTTCTGACAATCCATGGGTACAAAAAGTTTGACCTCGCCTAGTGGGTTTTGAAATACTAACCCAAACCTTGGTTCTGTAACGATTGAGTTAGGTACGGCGTCCGGTGGGCAGCGATCTTCTGGTGGTCGTAGATCTAGATGTTCGAGACCAAGATCCTTTCCTAGCTGAAAATCTATCATGCTGTAGAGCAAAAGCTTTTCCCTCATCGCTTTTCTCAACACTTGATAGGCTCTGGTGTTTGGCTCAGTGTTGTAGTTGTCCTTTGTCCATTGCAGAAGGTCAGGTAGATCATAAGGATTGATATTTCTTAGGTCAGCATCAGCGAAGGTAGATTCTGAATTGTTCTCTCTTCTGACTTTGTAAAGATTGTACCTGACCCTTGGATAGGTTCTTGTGAAGGAGAATCTGCAGAAGATCACCTTTTTGATCTTGTGGATTGAGAAGACATCTGCTTTGCTTCTTGGTTTTGTCCTTGTGAAGATGTTCTCAAATTCTTCTCTGATCCTTGGATCTGTCACATGATCTACTGGATGATTTGTCTGATAGGATTGTTTGTAGAGGTATTTGAATACCACTTCTTCCATTTCTTCATATGTTGGACCAGGTTGTGGTATTTGTCTTCTGAGACTCTCCATCTGTTGAACAACTTCTGCGGCTCTACCAGTTAGAGGAATGTCTGACAGAGGCTTAAGTCCATGTGCCCAGTCAACTTCTTCAGGCTTTGGGGTTTGAAAGGCATCAAACGCACTCTTCATTAGTTTCTCTGTTGGCTTTGACAATGTTTTCTTCTTAGGCTCTTCTGTCAGTATTCCTTTGCCCTTATCTTTGACTTTTGGCGGGGCATAAACTGTTGCTTCTGTAAGTTTGGAGGTTGGCACTTCTGTTGGCTTGATGGGGGTTGCCTCTGTGGGTTTTGACATTTGTGATTTA
Source organism: Saussurea involucrata (assembly GCA_033807775.1). NCBI lineage: Eukaryota > Viridiplantae > Streptophyta > Magnoliopsida > Asterales > Asteraceae > Saussurea > Saussurea involucrata. The sequence continues at coordinate 94,694,064 of CM066314.1, forward strand.
GAGGACTTTTGTGGCGATGGTTCTGTTGGCTTTAGTTGCTCTGTAACCTCTGTTGGAGGTTGTTTGTTGACTTCTTCTGTAAGCTCGGTTTCTGTGGATTGAGGTATGTCGAATCTTCTTGCCATTTTGAACGCTAGTGTGAACCTGTGCCTTTCTTCTTCTCTCTGTGACATTCGATCAGTCATTGTATTGTGCATCTTTTTCAGAATGTCAGAAGCAGAGGTTGCAGAAGTCGTTGCTTTTATTGGTTTGGTGGCAATCGACTTTCTTCTCAGTATGGTTTGGGGTGTTTCCACAGAGGTGAGTGTTTTCTCTGTGGTTTGTTCATATGTTTCTTCCAAAATGATTACCTCAGGGGCAGTTGTTGCCTCTGTGGTTTGCTGATCTGTTTCTGGAATTTTGGTTTCGTCAGGAGATGATTCCACAGAGATGGGTGTTGTCTTTGTGGTCTTTTGGGTTTGTTGTTGTTGGGTTTGTTCTGGAGGGGCTTGGCTGATTAGTTCTGCTGCGATTGGTGGACTTTGTATTCCTCTCCTCGTAGCTTTCTCTCTTAGATTCTCCCCCTCAGGATTATCTGATGGACCAGGTTGGTCATCATCAGAATCATCCTGACTTTTATCAGAAGTACCATCTGCTCTGCAAGAAGTCTTGGGCTTCTTCGGTAATTCAGCTCATGCTGCCATCAACTTTTCACAGACATCATCGCCGAGGCCAATCAATGTCGCAAGCTCTGCTTCTGTTTTGAAACGCATTCTGCCGACACTCTTTCTGAAATCCTTGACATAGTTGGCATTTGCAGTTGTGAAGGAGACAGTGACTTCTGTGACCTGGTTAATGACGTTCTGTCTGAGCTCTGTAAGCTGTGCTCTGGTCATATAGTCTTTTGGTTGCATCATTGTCGTGTTGCGTATTGCCTCTGCTTGGACTTGTGATAGGGCATTCTGTAAATCTGCAGGAGTAATGCCCTCTGCTCTGTTGGATTGTGTATTCATTTGTTCAAGGAAATTTTTGACAGAGTCCCTGAAAGCAGAAGTTGCAGTTGTTTCGAATTCCTGAGCTGCAGAAGTGGCTGTAGCTTTGGCAGTAGTTTCGGCAGAAGGCTTCATCTCTGAGATGGCGGTTTTTACCTCTGTGGACAGATTGTCCATTTTTGTGTTCAGATTCAGGATAGCCGTAGATGTTGTCTCTGTAAAGGATTTGAAAGAGCTTTGCAACTCTTTCATTGTTTGGTTCACAGAGGTGACAAGGGTTTGGAACTCATCCCTTGATACTTGTGTTCCTTGTGTAACCTCTGGAGGAAAACATTCGTCTCCAGAGTGAGTCCCTGTTCCTGGGACACCTTCGTTCACCCTTGTTTGTACGATGGGGGTGGAAGGATTTCCATCTGATCCTTGAGCAGAAGCAGCTAGTGCTTCAGACTCTACAGAAGTTCTGTGAATGACATTGTCTAGATCCACTTCAGAGGTGGGTACTAGATTATCCTTCTGTTGACTAGGAGACTTGTCTAGAGTCTCTTCGTCTCTGTGCTCACTACTTCTCTCTGAAAGAAGTTTTGGTCCTAATGTGTGCGTGGCAGAGGAAACGAATTCCTCTGTAGGGTGTTCTAGGGTGATCTGGGGCGATTGATAACGAACAATAGGTGAGTCTCTTTGAGGAGACTCCATAGGAATTGATTCCCCGGTTTCTGTGGGCACAGAGGTTGAAAGAGTAACCTCTGGCTGGATGGGGTGGGTTAGGATCGAGCTGTGCTGCTCTTTTTCAATAACTCCTTCTGCAGCTAGACTTGCGGAGTTAGAAATGTGGGTTGCACTGGGAGTTGGTTTTGGTTGTGTGCCTCTATTTATCCAGGCATCTTTTCTTGTTTCTTCCTCAGTTAAGCACCCAAACACTACATCACCATCTATCATTTCAGCCTCTGTAGCTATCCTACGGCTTGGTGCTTCTTCCCTTGCTTCTGTTGAGGTTCCTTGCTCTGTGCGTAAGAAGCCGTACATTTGATAAGAGCCGTATAATCTCATGACATGTGGATGATAGAGACCTTTTCTTATCCAGACAGCTTCTTCTTCATCTGAATCTACCTCTGAGACCTCCATTCTTGTCTCAGAAGCCTCTGTTACTTCACCTCTATTCCACTCAGTTTCTGTTAGTTCTTTTTCTTCTGAAGCTGGGTTTGGACTTCTTCTGTGGACGTCCAATCCCTGAATGAAAGGGTTCTGTAAAATAACAGGTGTGTTAGCTGGTTGATCTTTGGGTGTTGTGTCATCTTCTTGCAGATGTGTGTCAATGCCAGAAATGGAGAAATCTTGTTCTTCTGGAGAGTGGTGGTCGAGAGGTTCTGCCGTCCACCCTGCTGTATTTAGGGTGTTGGCAATGTCAGGGTTCTGTAAGAAGTCGTTTAGGTCTCCTTGGTGAGCAAATCTATCTGGAGATTGATAGGATGATTGATACTCTTCTGTAGCCATTCCTTCTTCTGCAACTTCTTCTGCAGTTCTTTCTTCTGCATTTTCTTCTTATGCAGTTTCCTCTTCTGCAATGGTAACCAACTTTTCAAGTGATTTACCATGCTTCTTTTTGGTTTTCCTTCTCTTAGGTTTTGGTGCCCCTACCTCTGTTGATTTCGATCTTCTTTTCTTCTTCCATTTTTGGGAAGAGGGAGGAGCAGAGGAGCCAATTTCTGTGGCATGAGGAGGTGAAGGTTGATCTTCTGCAGCGCTTGTTGAGGTGCCTTCTGCAGTTTTTCTCTTCTTAGCTTTTGGAGTAGATGCAGAGGTTCTTGATGAAGACTTCTTTCCCATAAAGCTGAGTTGAATAGCCATGTGCTTTGCTAACTTCTGATCCTTTTCTCTTTGCGTCGAAAGAGGTTCTGCTGTTATTGTTCCTAGGGGGACTCCTAAACGCGGGGGTGTCATAGGACTCGGTTTAGGAGTTCTATGATCGCGTATATACTCTCTCTTAAGGGTTTTATTCGAGGCATACTTGAGAAGTTTCCTTGACAAAGGTCTGCAGTGTGTGTAGCCATCTACATGATCAGTGGGGACATTTTTGCTCATCGGAAACTGTTTGGGAATTGGCCCTTCCATTGGCCAATTCTGTATCAGCAACAGAGGTTCGAATAATACTCCTAACATTCTTTAGAATTGCAGAGGTGGTAGAAAGTTGGGATCGTTCTCTTTGACCCGTTTGGTGTTGTTCTTTCTGTCGATGGTGTTAATGATCTCTTGCATCATTATCGTCGCGTAATCGAGTGGAAGATCATAGTACACCCCATACATGATGGTTAAGATCTGATGCGAGGTCTGGTCAATGCTGCCTATCTTCCCTGTCAGGCATCTGTTAAGAATAGAGAACAAGGTGTTCCACAGAGGTGGTAATCTTCCTCTGCGGAAGTCATTTCTCTTCCGTAGTTGTGTGTTATACCCAAGCATTTCTACGAACCGACAGAGCTCGTCGTCTGTTGGTTGCTCTGCATATTTCTTCAAACCAAGAAGACCCCTCGTTGGTAGGTTGAACTCAAGTGAGAACATTGTTCTGTTGAACTTGATTTCAAGATGTTCAGATTTGTCAGGTCTTGAAATGTACCCTTTGATAATAGAGTCGTCTTTATCAAATCGGCACCTCTGCCAAAACTGGTTCAAATATCTGACGGGTATTTTCTTTGGGGTTCTTGAGAGTAGAGGGAAGAGGATGTGATTTTCCATTGTTGGTCCCGAAGGCCTATACAAGTTTGTAGAAGGGGGGGTTGAATACAAACACCCAGATTTTACTTTTCTAAATTGTTTATTGATAAATCATTAACAATTTACAGCTTGTTGCGGAGACAAGATTAAGGATAAACCTAAATCTAAACAAGTTGGAACACTAAGGTTTCTTGCACTAAGAAAGATAAGGAAATTACTAATAATAACCTATCTTGAGATAAGAGATTTGAACTTGTCCAGAGTTAGCAAGTTACTTCAAAAGAAGTGAGTTCATCTCTTTATATACTGCATGCATTTAATGCAAGTCAGTATATACTTTACACGTGTCATCAGCTGGTTGGTTGCATGTCATTGACCTTGGTTGACAACCTTAGTAGCCGTATAGATGAATAGTGTAGTATCAGAGTGGTTGTACGATTTCAGATATTCGGAGGTTCTTTTCTGACAATTCGTACGGAGTCGTGCAAGGGTGGTTGAGACAAAAGTACTTTGTAGGGAGGACTTCATGATCAGCTTTCGTTGATTCAGCGATTATCATTTACTATTCAGCAAATGATAAAGTTCAGCGATAGCTGAAGTCTTGTACTTGATACTTCACGTTGAGTGGACAAATCTGAGTCTTCGCTGATCTGCATCAGTTCATTAGGAGACTTGTCGCTGGTTCTTGAGCTTGATCTTCGACTTCAGCGTAGAACCTTTGTTGACGTGAAACTTGTCTTCAGGGATCATAAGTAAACAACTAACTTATCAGCGATCATCATAATGACTGAACAGACTCAGAGCATTAATGATGAACATTGTTCGCTGAATGTTTAATTTAAAAGAGTGAGAGTTCCTATCAGCGGTACTGTAAGATCTTAGTACTTATCAGCGATAGTGAAACTCTGATACATATTGTTTACTTACAATTTTCACTAAGTATTTAAGAGAGGGTCATTATCAAATCACTGAGGGTTTGGATCAACAATCTCCCCCTATTTGATTATGACATAGCAACAAAGAAAATTGCTATTTAATGAAAACATAAGGATAAAAAGAACTCATAAAATATTTGTCCCTTTTACTGTTTTCTGGGATCTTTTCAGTACTGATGGAGTAAAGTACGTTCGCTGAAATCTTTCTTTAAAATATTGAATCAGGTTACAATGAAGAACAGAAAGATTACAAGTACAAGTGAAATAATTTACAAGTACAGAAGGATAACTGATACAATAGAGAAAAAGGAGATTATATCAGTTTTCAAAGGGTTCTTCCTTAATGAGAAGTTCATCAAGGGTCTTTTTAGTGGGGATCATCCAGTCAGGAACCGTTACACCTCGTTTTCTTTTGTTCAACGCTTCTTCAAAGATCAAGGGTTTTAGGTGTCGTGCCTGAATGTCTTTTCTGAAGTCGCACCAGTAGATGAGATCTCTGAGCTGTTCGATTGGAGTGATTGGAAGCTCAGCGATCCGTTGAAAACATTTACGTCCGTCGTAGTCGAGAAAGAATATTCCATAAGGATTACTGATGACTTTACCAGGGACGAAAAGTTCACATGGTGGCAAGGAAATGTCAAGGGCAGATAGATCAGGGTCAGGACCAAGCACTTCAGCGCGAGAGAAACCAATTCCAGTTTCATTTCGTATGACAGGACCCGAGTTTGAATCTTGACGTTTCTTCTTTGGAGAGGCCCTTTTTCTTTTCAGCTTAAGATCAGGAAGAGGAGGAATGTCCACACAAGAAGATATCAAGTCGATATGTCTGTTTTTCAGCTTTTCGAAATGATCCTTGTACTTAGATTGTGACGATTGGATAGCTAACCTCATCTCCAGCCATTCAGATAGACCATACCTTTTTACAGTGTCAGCGCGAAGGGTTTCAGATTTGCCATCTTCTCTGAAAAGTTTCATGTCAACAATAGGTACTCCGATAGAGGTTCTTCCAGAGATGAATACCTTGTTGATATTCGCTGGACGATATCTGAAGTGAATTTTCTCTTTACACCAGATCAGGGTGGTCTGAGAAACTTCAGTTTTCTTTTCCACGATCTTCTGGGCTTCTTCCCAAAGCTTTCGTTGGATTTGAATGGGAACACGCTTCAGCTTGGGGTCTTTGACAGATTCTTGAGTAAGCTTGATGGCGTATTCTCTGTCTTTTTCTTCAGCTTCCTTTCTTTCAGCGATGAGGCGTTCAGCTCTGAGGTGTTCCTTGTATTCAGCTTTTGAAATTCTGAACTTAGGAGGAACTGAAGGCAGTTGATCACGCCTTAGAATGATTCGCTGATCCTCGAATCGCTTTATTATTTCCTCTTTTCTCTTTTGATCCTCTTCACTCAGCTTTTGAGGAGCTGAGGAAGGTCTGTTTTTGTGCGAGAGAGGTTGTTCTTCTGGTTCATCAGTCTCAGAGATCAAATCTAAGACTGGGATTATTTCATCAGCAGCAGCTGGCTTTATTTGTGAAGTCGCAGTAGTAGAACCTTCAGCGACATCCTCAAACAGGGGAGAGGACTAGCTGAAACACAGCGATCTTACAAATAAGAACATGGGTAGAAGAACTTGGGTAGAAAGAGAAAGATAAATATGTTCAGGTGTAGGCTAGGGAAGTAGAACTTATAGTGTGGAGGAGGGACGGAGTTAGAGATGTTTAGTGTACCTGACAAACCGGCTTTTCAAGCAAGATCATCAGATTGTCATCTTCAGCGACGCTTTTGCCTTTGCCTTTCTCAGCGCCAGAGGCTGAGGGCTTTGTCTTTGTCCGCTCCCCTGTTGGTTCATTTATTGAAATTCCCTTAAGAGCTTTGATCCTTGGGGCAGGTTTGACGATAAAGAAATAATCGTCATCTTCGTCATCATCATCATCATTCTTCTTTGGAGAAGAAGATGGTTCATCATCAGGGATGTCGATGGCTTCATCATCTTCTGCTTCGGATTCTTCAGCGTCTTCTTCGAGTTGCTCCCCCTCAGATACAGAGGCGAGCTTCTCGGTTCCCTCAGGGTTTTCATCTCCCTGAGGTCCAGCGATAAGATCTTCATTCTTCTCTCCCCTGATAGATTCATCATGGGAAAGGTCTTCAGCGCTCTTTTCAAGATCCTCAGCGCTCTTCTCAGCGGTATGTTCCGCGCTCTTCTCCCCCTCTTTCTCATGATTGGGGGAGGAATGGGAAGACTCAACATTTGTATTTTCTCTGTCTTCTTGGCCAGAGATTTTAATACAACTTTCAATCGCTGCTAATCTGTCATCAAGGCCAGATATAGCAGGATTGATCTTTTCCAGCTCTTTGCGATCCGCCGCTGTGAAAGTTTCCATAGCAGGGGCAGGGGCAGGTTCAGGAGCAGGAGTTCTCGCCTTATTGAGCAGCTCTTCAATCATTGTTTTCATCGAACTAACGCCGGTCTTTACAGAGCCTAAGTCAGTCGTCAGAGTTTGAACATTTGTCTTCACAGCAGACATATCACCCTCTAGTGCTCCAACCGATGTCTTCAGCGTTGTTACTTAGCCGGACACGGAGGAAACTGATTGTTTGAGTGAGGTGTAGTCTGTGTAGATATCAGCGAGAACCTTAGCAAAGTCGCTGAGAGTCTTATCAACTTGCTTCAAGTCATCTGTGGAAGCTTTCTTCTCCACCACCGTAGTCAGCTTTGTCAAATTCTCTCCAGCGTTTGTTACAGCTGTAGAGTTGTTGGAGAGTGTGGTGGTGAGACCGGTCAGCTTTGTTTCCACGGACTTCAGAGACTCGTTGATGTCTCCCAAATTAGGACATGTAACACATAAGTACTTGTGAACAAAGGAAAGCTCAGAAGTTTCAGGTTTAGTTATAGTGTATAGGGGTTGATTTGTACCTGTACTTCTATGAGTCTGAATACCAGCGTTGGGATCACCAAGAATTTGATCGATTGGGTGATTTACAGTCCATCGCTGAGCCGGAGCATACGTCGCTGATTCAGTCTGAACTGGAGAAACTGAAGATGAGGCTTCAGCTACTTCTGGATTATCAGCTAAGAGAGGAATGTTTACATTTGTCACTTCATTCACTGATTGCTGAGAAATAGACGGAATTTCTTAGACATTTGGATCAACTGCAGGTATAGTGTTTATAGGCACAGCTGAGACCCAAGATGTTTCAGCTTCACTATTCTGCATATCTGGAATGATAGTAGGACCATCATTTTCTACGGAGTGAGCATGAGGAGTGGGAACTTCTTCTGAATCACCAAGATGAGAAAACATCCATTGATTCAGTTCTTCAGTATCAGCGGACGGTTTAGAGTTCGCTGAACGGGATTCGTCAAACGTGACGTGAATAGTTTCTTCTACAGTTTGTCTTCTACGGTTGAAGACTCTGAAGGCTTTGGAGACTGAGGAGTATCCAAGAAAGAATCCATCATCAGCCTTAGGATCAAACTTTCCAAGGGCATCTCTGTTGTTCAGTATGAAACACTGACATCCAAAGATGTGAAGAAAGCTTATTGAAGGCTTTCTCCCATGAAAGAGTTCATAGGCTGTCTTTTTGAATCTTTTAACTATCAGCGACTTGTTTTGCGTAAAACAAGCAGTGTTGACAGCTTCTGCCCAAAACTGAGTAGGCAGGTGAGAATCGCTGAGCATTGAACGTGCAGCTTCAATAATTATTCTATTTTTTCTTTCAGCGACTCCATTTTGTTGCGGTGTTCTCACTGACGAAAAGTTGTGAGAAATACCCTTACTCTCAAGGAAGGAATCAAGTGAACTATTTTTGAATTCAGTTCCATGTTCACTTCTTATTGAGCGAACAGTCATATTGTTCAGAGTTTCCATCTTCCGAACAAAGGTGATGAGTTCTTCAGGGGTGTCACTCTTAGAACGGAGAAACATTACCCATGTGTAACGAGAGAATTCATCAACTATGACCAGCGTATATTTCTTTCCAGCGATGGATTGTTTGTTAACAGGGCCAAACAAATCCATATGGAGTAGTTGTAGAGGAGATGACACTGAGGAGACTTGCTTTGACTTGAAGCTTGCCTTGGTCTGCTTCCCTTTTTCACACGCTGAACATAAAGACTCTTTGGCGTATGAATGTTGAGGTAGACCAGTGACTAACTCTTTGGAGGAAAGAGTATTCAGTGTCTTAAAATTTAGATGCGAGAGCCTCTTGTGCCATAGCCAGTTAACATCAGAAGATGCCTTTCAGAAGAAACAGGAGTTCTCAGTGGTTGTTGAGTCCATGTTTATTACATAAACATTTTCCAAACGATAACCGCTGAGAGCTATCTTCTCCTTTTTGTCAGAGACAAAGCAGGATTCCTTAGTGAAAATCAGTTTGTTATCCATGTCGCAAAGCTGACTGATGCTCAGAAGATTATGCTTCAGCCCTTCAACATATGCGACTCTTCTGAAGGAGGTTGTACCATTTGAAAGTACACCATACCCTCGGGTGTGTCCTTTTCCATTTCCACCGAAAGTCACAGAGGGACCCTTCTCTTCCTTGTATTCAGCGAGCAGGTTTTTCTTTCCAGTCTTGTGTCTAGAGCATCCGCTATCGAGATACCAGATACCCTTCTTAACCTGCATTTACAAAGGAAGATTAGTTTTGCTTGGGTACCCACTTAACCATGTATACACGTTTGTCAGTGGAGCTAGTTGGAATAGAAGGTTCAGCGGTCTTCGCAGCATTTGAAGATTCAGGTTTGTCTTTCTTCACTTTGGTTAATTTCTTAACTTCAGTGGTAGGAGTCACCTTGACCTGATTTGCATCGGTGTTGGTCTTCTTTGCCTTGGGGGCAATCTTCACCTTAGCTATTTTTTCAGCTTTGGTGGCTGTGGGGCACTTACTAGCAATATGATCGGTAAGTCCTCAGTGATAACATTTCCTATAACTAAAAATAGGTCTAGGACCACTTGTATGCTGAGCTTTTAATTTCGAATTAGAAGTGCCAGCACCAAGTAAACTATAGGCTTTAGAAATGGGACGAAAATTCAGTTCTTCAGATTTCTTACCAAGGACATCCACTCTGAGTCTAGGAGTAGATCGCTGAATAGATCCAGAGATCAGCTTTCTAGATCCAGAGGGGTTGGTCACTGAGGCTTTAGAAGCATTCAGCTTTGGTACTAAGGTACCCTTCTGAGGATTTTGATAAATAACAATTCCTTTACCTTTGTCTTTAGAGACAGAGGTAGGTTTTGAATAAACCATTTTCTCTTTACCTTTTGAGGAGGTAGGAGTTTCCTCAGGGATTGGTGTAATGGACGAGGAGCACTGAGATGATGAAGTGTCAGCGACTGAGGATACGAACGTTCCAAATTTAAGCATTGAACGTTCAGTGGTTGGTTTTGGAGTATCATATTTATAACCCAGACCACGTTTATCACTCAGAGGAATCTGAGCCTTAATTATCTCAGTGATCTTTGTTGAAGAATTACACCATCCTTCAACAGTAGCTTGTTCAGCTTTTATTGCAGCGATAGCTTATGCTCGTTCGATTTTGACTAGCTGATTTAAATAGACTTGATCTTTAAAATCATCTTCAATTTTAGAAAGCATTTCTATTTGAAGGTGGCAGTTTTTAAGCTTTTCAGCGAGATCAAGATTTTGGTTTTCAACCACAGTTTTGCCGTTCATGGCTTCGTATAAACTTCTAGTCAAGAGATCGATCTTACGGAGACTATCAGCTTCATCAATATTTGCAATATTGGTAAAGAAAGAAGGTGATACATGAATGGCAGATGTTGAAGTGGAGAGAATGTCTGAACTTTCTTCCTCTTCTTCAATCTTGGCCATGAGACATTGATTTGCTTCATCATCTTCAGAGTCAGATGATGATGCTTCTTCATTAGAAGCAGCCCAATCATAGTCAGCCATTAGGCCTTTTCCTTTCTTCTTAAAGCTTTTCAGCTTTGCATACTTCTCCTTCAGCTTTGAGTATTTGTCATCTTTATTCCTTGGAACAAAGTTTTTCTTTGAGAAAGCTGAAGGTCTCATGACTTTCTTTGACCTGCACTCATTAGCGAAATGACCTGTCTTTTCGCAGTTGAAACAAGTAGCAGTAGCCTTATCAACAAAAGCTGATGATTTAGGCTTGTCAGTTATGGAAAGAGGTTTGTTCTTTCTAAACATTTTCTTCTTGGAGAATCTCCTGAACTTTTTAGTTAGGAGAGCCAAGGATTCATCATCATCTGAAGAATCAGAGTCTGATGACCTTTCAGAGTTACTTTCTAACTCAGTGATAGTGACCGAGGGTCGCTGAGTAGAAGGTTCTTCTGAGATTAAAGCAACATGAGTGCTTTTGGAATCTTTTACAAGATTCTTCTTAAGATGGCTAGATTGCTCATGATTCAGCAATGTACCATATAAGGTTGAAAGGGTCATTGATTTAAGATCCTTTGACAGCTTGAGACACATGGAATAATTGTCCCAGCTTTTAGGTAAACATTCTAGAAACTTTGTCAGCACTTCAAAGTTAGAATATTCCTTACCAACAGTTTTTAGATCTATAATTAAGCAATTAAAACATTGGTGAACTTCAGAGAGAGTTTCATTCTTACCAGAAATGAAGCTTTCGTATTGTCTTACCAGGTTGATCTTTCTTGAGTCCTGGACTTCAGAAGTTCCTTCATACTGAACACATATTGTGTCCCACATGGCTTTTGATGACTTCAGGTTCATGACGGAATGGTAGACTTCGTCAGGAAGGGCCATGGATAGTATGGATCTGGCTTTTGTATATATAGCCACTTTCTTCTTATCTTCATCGGTCCACATGTGTATTTCCTTTGGAATCAGCCTTTCTGGAACAGCAGCTCTAGTTGTAGTGGCTGGAACTAAAGGATCAATTGTTACAGGGATGTGTGGGCCGTTTTCAAGATAGTAAGTCATAGTAGGGTCTACACCTTCTAAGTAGAGTGTCATCCTATTTTTCCACAAGTTGAAGTTGTCTCTAGAAAATCTAGGGGGTTTTGCAAGAGAACCATTGTCTATATAATGTGTGTTTGTGTTGGCCATTTTCAGATAATAGCAAGGAAGAGAAATATCTTAGATTAGATCTTTTTTATGAGATTAAACAAATCTGCTCTGATACCACTTGTTGGTCCCGAAGGCCTATACAAGTTTGTAGAAGGGGGGTTGAATACAAACACACAGATTTTACTTTTCTAAATTGTTTATTGATAAATCATTAACAATTTACAGCTTGTTGCGGAGACAAGATTAAGGATAAACCTAAATCTAAACAAGTTGGAACACTAAGGTTTCATGCACTAGGAAAGATAAGGAAATTACTAATAATAACCTATCTTGAGATAAGAGATTTGAACTTGTCCAGAGTTAGCAAGTTACTTCAAAAGAAGTGAGTTCATCTCTTTATATACTGCATGCATTTAATGCAAGTCAGTATATACTTTACACGTGTCATAAGTTGGTTGGTTGCATGTCATTGACCTTGGTTGACAACCTTAGTAGACGTATGGATGAATAGTGTAGTAACAGAGTGGTTGTACGATTTCAGATATTCGGAGGTTCTTTTCTGACAATTCGTACGGAGTCGTGCAAGGGTGGTTGAGACAAAAGTACTTTGTACGGAGGACTTCATGATCAGCTGTCGTTGATTCAGCGATTATCATTTACTATTCAGCAAATGATAAAGTTCAGCGATAGCTGAAGTCTTGTACTTGATACTTCACGTTGAGTGGACAAATCTGAGTCTTCGCTGATCCGCATCAGTTCATTAGGAGACTTGTCGCTGGTTCTTGAGCTTGATCTTCGACTTCAGCGTAGAACCTTTGTTGACGTGAAACTTGTCTTCAGGGATCATAAGTAAACAACTAACTTATCAGCGATCATCATAATGACTGAACAGACTCAGATCATTAATGATGAACAGTGTTCGCTGAATGTTTAATTTAAAAGAGCGAGAGTTCCTATCAGCGGTACTGTAAGATCTTAGTACTTATCAGCGATAGTGAAACTCTGATACATATTGTTTACTTACAATTTTCACTAAGTATTTAAGAGAGGGTCATTATCAAATCACTGAGGGTTTGGATCAACATCCATTATGTTCAACAGAATGGCGTGGGCTTCGCCGAAAGCAGTGGGTGATGGGACCAAATAGCAGTTGTTGGATTTGATTGGTAGTACCTTTTCGAAGTGATCCTTAGCTATGAAGTTTTGCAGATGTGTTGTCGGAGCAAAGTCTGCTTAGTCGCCGGAATCTTCTAGTTCAAAGTTCTAGGCGGGGTTGGGGTTTTCTGAATGTTCAGAATGAGCCGGTGAATGTTCTGGTGAGGTCGCCGAAGAGTGTGCAGGGGAGATAGCTTGAGAAGATGAAGCCATTTTGATACTGAGAATAAGAAACTTGCAGGTTTTTGCAGGGTTTCGCCGGAGAAGAATGAGAGTTTGTAAAAGGTTTATGAGAGGGTAAGCTTGGTTTTTATAGGAGGGTAAAACGGTAGTATTCGAAGGAGTAGAATATATGGTAATGGATTAAAATTTGGAATCCGTACTCGAGTTAGAACGGCGGGTTCAACTTTCCACAGAAAACGTTCCATGTACGTCCAATGAAAATGGGACACGTAGGCCATGTCAGAGGATGACAGGACGACGTGCGCGGCCCATTAATGCTCGGCGCGTGGGGTTATTCTTAACCATGTGAAGTTCACTCTCAGTAAAAGTAACCGTTATTACTCCAGAACTTCTGTACCTTACAGAAGCTCTGTGAATTTGAAAATCTTTGTTGTTTATCCCTTTCATATATCTCATTGTTATCATGACTTCTGTGGGGTTCTTCTTTAACCAAAACATTTGTAAAGGCATTGGAGAGGATAAAATCGGATTTTTGTCAAGAAATTTGCTTCGCAGAGGTTTTGTGGCTCTGTTGGAACTTGCAGAAGTTCTGTGAGGGCCAGCAGAAGCTCTATGAAGGAAAAAATCTCATAATAAAAATTTTATTAAAATTTTTGATCATCCAATTTTTGATTTGGTTTAAGAGATGTTTTTCGGACATATTTGAAAGTTTGTGTCCGAGAAAACAATTAAAAACAAACGATTTGTTCGAGAAGGTCATGGTTTGTGTTTTCGGTTTCCGAGAAAACATTCCAAAAGATCGACAGAGGGTTAATTTGTGATCACATAGCATATTTCCTGCAGAACCTATGTTGAGCTCAGCAGAAGCTCTATGACCTTAAATTTCTCCTAATTTGAATTTTGTGAAACTTTTTGAGCTTTTGACTTTTGAAATGTTATTCACAACATATTTAGGACATATTTGACAATTCTTGTCCTAGAAAATTGTTTTCCAAAAACCTTTTGTGCGAGAGACATACCTTTTTGTTCTTCTTTTCTCGGTAGTGATGTTTGACTTCTGTCGATATGGAGTTATCGACATTCTTCTTTGGCTTTTCCTTGACAGTTTGATCTCTTTAGATCATTTCAGGGTCCCCTTTTGCTCCCCCTTGATCTAATCACCTCTGTAGATCAAGTAATTTCCTTTTGCTCCCCCTTGACCTATGCTTGGATCAAAGAATGATAAGTTTTGCATAGAACATAGGTCATGTTTTCCAGAGGTTCTGTAAGGGTCGTCAGAGGTTCTGAGTTGACTTACAGAAGCTCTGTGATTTTAAGAACTATTTGAGATTGAGAACTTACAAACAGAAACAAATTAACTTAAAGCAAAAATAAAGGAAATTTGTACATTATTTACAGAAGATAAAGTTATACTTACAGAGGATCGTCACACCATCTTTATCATTCCTAACCTTCCCACCAAGAAATTGAACCTTTTCTCGTCTAGTGCTTTGGTGAATAAGTCAGCGAGTTGATATTCTGTTGGCACGAAATGCATTTCAATTGTACTGTATTCAACATGATGTTTCAAGAAATGGTACCTTATATCGACATGCTTGGTTTTTGAGTGTTGCATAGGGTTGGCAGAGATAGCAATGGCACTTTTGGAATCACAGAAGATGGGTATTTTGAATAGGATGTGGCCGTAGTCTTTTAGCTGAGTCTTCATCCATAGAACCTGAGAACAACAGCTAGCAACAGCAACGTATTCAGCTTCTGCTGTGGATGTTGAGACACAATTCTGCTTCTTAGAGGTCCAACTGACTAGTTTACCACCTAGGAATTGGCAACTCCCAGAGGTACTCTTTATGTCGAGCATGCATCCTCCATAGTCTGAATCTGTATAAGCTTTAAGACTAAAACCAGAGTTCTGTGGATACCAGAGACCTAGATTTTTGGTCCCCTTTAGGTATCTAAAGATTCTCTTTACAGCATCATAATGTGATTTCTTTGGATTAGCTTGATAACGTGCACAAAGACATGTGGCATGCATAATGTCAGGTCTGCTTGCAGTTAAGTATAACAGAGATCCAATCATGCCTCTGTAAAGAGTGCATTCTACAGAGATGCCATCTGGATCTAAGAATAACTTATTTCCAGTGGCCATTGGATTTTTCATTGCAGAGGTATCAGAGAGGCTATACTTGGAAAGAATGTCAGAGACATATTTGGCCTGATTTATAAAAATTCCCTCTGAAGTTTGTTTGACTTGAAGTCCAAGAAAGAATGTTAATTCTCCCATCATACTCATTTCAAATTCACTCTGCATGAGTTTTTCAAAACTTTTACACTCTTCTGAATTAGTAGACCCGAAAATTATGTCGTCCACATAGATTTGTACAAGCATTATCTCACCCTTTTTATGTTTATAGAATAAGGTAGTATCTGTTGTACCTCTGTTGTAGCCATTGACTAGAAGGAAGGTAGAGAGTCGTTCGTACCATGCTCTTGGAGCCTGTTTCAATCCGTATAGAGCCTTTTCAAGGTAGTATACATGCCTTGGAAACATTGAGCTTTCAAACCCTGGTGGCTGATTTACGTAAACCTCTTCTTGGATTTCACCGTTTAGAAAAGCTGATTTTACGTCCATCTGATAGACTTTAAAACCTCTGTGGGCTGCGAAGGCTAAGAATATTCTTATTGCTTCGAGTCGTGCGACAGGGGCAAAAGTCTCATCGTAGTCTATGCCTTCCTCTTGTCTATATCCCTTTGCTACTAATCTTGCTTTGTTTCTGATGACCACTCCATCTTCATCCTTCTTGTTTCTGTAGACCCATTTAGTCCCAATGGCCTGTTTCCCTCGTGGCAGAGGTACTAAAGTCCAGACTCTGTTACGCTCAAATTGCAGAAGTTCTTCTTGCATGGCGTCTACCCAGTTTGGGTCATCTAGGGCTTCAGAAATCTTCTTTGGTTCTATCATACTAATAAAATTTGTAAAGAAACAAAAATTAGCAGTGGCAGACCTTGTTTTTACTGAGTCAGAAGGTTCTCCAATTATTTGGCTTGGAGGATGGATTTTTGTCCACTGAGTTGTGCGTGGAAGATGATCATCAATGTCATCAGAACTTTCTTCAGAGGCTTCTGGTGTTTCTTCTTCTCGTGTAGCCTCTGTCGTTTTTCGTGCCTTGGTAGTTGATCCTACCGTTTGCTGAATGATTGGTATGAGTGGTGGTGGAGTTTGTTCCTCTGAGGACGTATAGTCTTGGTCCTCAACTTCCTCTATAACTGGTTCTTCTGTGGATTGTGGAGTTTGATTTTCAGCAGCTTCTGTGGTCGTTTTTCTTGAAGTTTCATCTTCTGCATTTTCTTCTTCGGCATTTGCATCTGTAGTATTTATAGAAGAAGATGAAGCATTATTTGGACCAGTTAGAGTCATACCTATAGGATTTTGTCCGACAGAGGATGGTTCTTCAGAAATTCTGATGGTTCCAACGGAAGGATCAATGTCATTGTTGAACATCTCTAAAAATAGAAGATCCAAATCTTATTTTGTTTTTGAGATGTCAGAGGATTTCCCTTTAATTCCGAGTTCTGAACTGATTTGTTCAGAAGTCATTTGGAATGAATCATCAAAAGAAACATTGATGCTTTCTACATTCTTGTGAGACTTGGTAAGGAATGTTCTGTAGGCTTTGGAAGTGGCAGAGTATCCAATGAATTTGCCTTCATCAGCTTTTACATCAAACTTTCCTCTTGAATCTCTGTCGTTTAAGACAAAGCATTTGCATCCGAATACATGGAAAAATTTGATGTTTGGCCGCCTTTTGTTAAGCAATTCGTAAGGCGTCTTGAGGTGTCTTTTCACAACGGTTGAACGATTCTGAGTATAACACGCAGTAGAAATTGCTTTTGCCCAAAAGTTCATTGATAATCCGCATGCTGACAGCATAGTTCTTGCGGCTTCCACAAGTGTTCGATTCTTTCTTTCGACAACACCGTTCTGTTGTGGAGTGCGAGCTGCAGAGAAGTTCTGTGATATTCCTTCGGTTGAAAGATAGGTTTCAATGACACATTTTTTAAATTATGTGCCGTTGTCACTTCTTAACCTCTGTATTCTGCAGTCATAAAGAACTTGGATTCTTTTCATTAGATTTATCAATACATTTGGAACATCTGATTTCTTTCTAACAAATTCAACCCATGTGAAACGTGAATACTCATCAATTAGGACAAGTATGTATTTCTTGCCACCTAGGCTCTGTATGGCAATGGGACCGCAGAGGTCGACATGAAGCATGTACAGAGGCCTAGTGCAAGACACGTCTGTTTTGCCTTTGTGGGAAGCCCTTCTGTGTTTTCCCATTTCACAGGCCGAACACAAGTGATCCTTATTGAATTTAACATTTGGCAAACCTTTAACTAGATCGAGTTTTACTAGTTTATCCAAGGTGTGAAAGTTTAAGTGACTGAACCTGTTGTGCCATAACCACGCTTCTTCACTTTTGCAGGCTACTAGGCAAACTTTATCCTTGGATTTTGAAGTAAAATTCATTAGATATAGATCACCTCTTCTTTCAGCTCGCAGAAGTTCCATTCCTGTGTTTTCACTTTGTAGAGAGCAGAAAGTTCTTTTAAATAACACATCAAATCCTTTATCACAAAGTTGACTTACACTGAGTAAGTTGTGTTTGAGGCCATCCACATATGCAACTTTGTATACAGAGACATTTTCTTTTTGTATGACTCCATAGCCTTTGATATGTCCCTTCTTGTTGTCTCCAAAAGTTATAGATCCACCATCGTGTGTTTCTTTGTACGTGGATAGTAATCTTCTGTCGCCAGTCATGTGCCTTGAGCATCCAGAGTCAAGATACCATATTGGCACATGTAGCTTCTGTAAGACAATCACAGAGATTTAGGTACCCATATCCATATGGGTCCAATACTGTTAGAATTTTTCAAGTTTGCCTTGGCATTCTTGAAATACATTTTATCCTTTTTAGAAGAATCAGATTGTTTCTCTTTTGGTTCTGACTTTTGAGTTTGAATGTTGATGGAGAGTAAGCAATCTGGACTTGAGAAGTGTTTATTTAATTTGAATATAAGATCAAAACAATGACAGTATTGAATATGAGATGTGATTTGTTTGAACTTTTCATTGAATTCATTGAACACAGCCACAGAGGCATTACATTCTTTCTTTACATTAGATTTCCTATTACAAGAAGATCTATGAATACTAGAATGTTGTTTGCAAAAGTCTTGTTTAGTTCCTGCCTTCTGTGACTCTCTTCTGTGGTGAACATCTTTCTTCACTATCACAGAGGAAAAATATTTGTTAGCTTCAAGCCATTTTCCCTTTTGTTGCCAAGTGGGATTCTCTTTAATTTTCCTTGAAGGTTTTGAAAATTTTGAGCTTTTAGGAGTTATAGAGACCTTTTTCAGATTTTCAAGCTCTGTAGAGGTTTTAACTTGAATATACATTTTGAGAAAATCTGGACAGATAGGGATATCTGTGATTTTCTCTTTTGGAGAGATGGTTCTGTTAAGAACCTCAGTGGAGAATTTAACATCCTCTGTGTCACAGTGAATTATCCCTGATTTGAAATCAGTCTCTGCGTCGTCAGAGGATGAATCGTCCTCGTATGCAGAGGTTGGGTCATCTCTTTCGACAGAGGCTGGATTTTCTGGGCATGTATCGTACGAGCTTTCGTCCTCTGTAGAGATACTTTCATAGATGGTAGAGGTTTCTGATGAGATTTCTTCAGAGAGTTTTTGATTTATAGAAGATGTACAGAAACTTTCTAAAACATTTGATTTTAAAACTTCCAAAATTTCTTTTTCAATAGATTTTTTCAAGTTTTTCTTCTGAAAAGATGGGTTTAAACTCAGGAGCTTCTGCTGATAATTTCTTTTCGACATTTATCATGCAGACAAAAGCAACCTGTGTTTGAATCTCTGGTTTACCAAACATAAAGATACCAATCTAATCTTGTGTTTTCAGATATTTCTTTGGTTTGATTCCTCTATTGACAGAGGTTGAAGATGATGAATCTGTGTTTTCATACCATACATTGATCATCTTTGTATATTTCCTCAAGTGAGGTTCAGCAGAGATTTTAACCCTTTTACTTACAGAGAGTAAGTTTGGAAAGTTTGGTTTATTAGTTTTTCCCAAAACAAATACAGAAGACAGAGGTTTTAGTCGTTTATTTTCAACTCCTAAGGTAATATCACTGTACCCTATACCTCATCTTGCTATTTGAGAGTTTACCTTTTCATACACCTTCTGTGCATCTTTATAGTTTTTAAGTAAAACTTCTCTTCTTAAAAGATCTTGCCAAAGTACCTCTCTTTCCTTTTGAAAGTATTCTTTGAGAGCTCTTATGTCTGTTGTTTCACTTTTTGAAACTGAAAGTTCTTTTGTTTTGATTTTTAAAGCATAGGTTAGATCCAAAATTTGCCTTTTTAAAGGATCTATATTTTTGCTCCAATATTTTTCGACTTTTTTTTTTCTTCAAAGATTTTGGCTTTTTCTTGAGTGAGAAGCCTTACTTCTCTCTCATTAAAGGCCAGTCTTTTCTGAATGCTTTCATTTACTTCTTTCAGTTCAATGTTAAGTTTAAATAAATCATCATCTACATAATCAGTACTTGAGATAGAGTTTGAAGTGGATACCTCATTGTCAGTGCCGGAGTTGACTTCTGCCATACCACAGAACAGGGCATTTGTAGGGAATTCATCGTCAGAGGTGGAGTCTGATTCAAAGTCCTCCTTGTTTGCCTCTGAATGCCCTTTGTTCGCCATTAGAGATGTTTGTGCGTAATACTCGGCCTTCTTTTTGTAAAAAGCTGAGTCCTTCTGTGGGCAATTTGGTCTGCTTCTGCATTCTTTTGCGAAATGACCTGGCTTGCCGCAGTTGAAACAACCTTGGGAGGTGTTTCCAGTTCGGTCGTCAGACTTCTGTAGGTCTCCACCTTTCTCTGTTCGACATTCGTTTGCGTAATGACCGGGTTTACCACATTTGTAGCATTCTTGTGTGTGGCCTACCTTGTCATCTGATGTTTGTCGATCATTTCCTCTGTAGCTTCTATCGCTCGACCTCTGTTGGTCATCATTTCTGTAGTCTGACCTCTGTCGGTCACTTGATTCTTCCCTTCTTCCATCATCTCTTCTACCAGAATTCCTTTGGTTATTTCTAAACTCTCTTGTCAATAGAGCCATTGATTTAGCTAATGACGAAAGAGTTATCTCTTCTTCTATCAGCTCGTCTTCTTCGCTATCAACCATTACCATCTTCTTTTTCTCCTTCTTTTTCTCCTCTGTAGATCTCTCATTTCTTGGTCTGTCTGCACCCTCTGTAGATTTACTAACCAATGCGTATGGCACAATGGTTAGTGTTTTGGCTTGAGCTATTTGAGGCTCTTGTGCAGCAAGTGTTCCATAGAGATCAGAGAGTGTCCAGGAGTCTAGATCTTGATTTGTTTGTAAAGACATAGACAACTGAAGCCACTCATCGTTCAGGCTCTTTAGAAACATGACGTTATTTTCTTCCGTGGTTCTGTGAATACCATACTTTTTGCATTTGTTTATGAGAGAGTTGAACCGATCGTATGTTGTTTGCAGAGATTCTGTTGCAGAGGCTCTGAAAGCATGATATTCATTTATGTATTGTGCCCTTCGGTTCTTCTGAGTTTTAGCACCCCCTTCCAACTGTCTTTCTAATTCTTTCCAGAGATCGTGCGCTGTTTCG
This sequence comes from Saussurea involucrata, assembly GCA_033807775.1. Classification (NCBI taxonomy): domain Eukaryota; kingdom Viridiplantae; phylum Streptophyta; class Magnoliopsida; order Asterales; family Asteraceae; genus Saussurea; species Saussurea involucrata. Next base: position 94,714,750 of record CM066314.1, read on the forward strand.
CATGCATCTAAGGATTGAAAAAGTTCGTTGGGGATTGCCATGATCAATATTCTTTTTGTTTTCTGTGCAACTTCATCTTCTGCTTTATCTTCATTTGACCATTCTTCTTTTGGTTTAGGTTTTTGATGTTCAGGGATTTCAGGAGATTCAGCAGTAGCTGGTACACGTGGCATAGTTATCATAGGAACCGGAGGAAGATTGTATAGATATTGTTTGAGAGTTTTTTCAGTACCCTCAAAAATATGAACCATTCTTATTTTCCATTGAGGATACTCATCTCTTAGAAGAGTAGGAGGTTTGGTTAATGAGCCAGCAGTAAAAAAGTTATTTGTATTTGTCATTTTGAGGAAAGGATAATCTGATGGAGGATTTATGAGTATGAAGATCTGGGAGTTTTTCTGAGTACAACTAATATCCAGAAATATGATGATGAAGAGAAATGAAATCTATCAACAATGTTGTCAAACGAGGATCACTTGATATTGAAAATCAAGCTTCGCTCTGATACCAATTGTTGGTTCCCGTTTTGCTTAAACAAGATTATCAGATCTATTAGTTCAAGTTTAATGTTTGATGCGGAAGCGTTTTTGAAGAACTAACAGATATGTTTGATAGATTTAGAACGGAATATAAATAAACAGTGAACAGAATATAATTACTTCAAGGTTTACTGAATATATATATATCAAGAACAGATTTAGAACAAAGAGTAAGTAAAGCTTTAAAACAGATATGACTCTTAAGGTGAATAAGCTTTTTGTGTTCTTATGATGGTCGATTTTTGAGATTGATTTATTATTCTTAAGGAAGAACTCAACATGAGTCTTCCTTATATACTACTCTAAAGGGGACCATAAAGCATATGCTATTATTCAGACGGTACTGATGAATAGTTGAACGGATGTCGTGAACAGTTGCAAGAATGGCATGAACAGTAAGACGTGTTGTATTGCATTTAATGCAGCAGACGTCTAATATGTACTAAGCCCTACTGAGTCCAATTAGAGTTTGACACGTCAACGTTGGACAGGGCATGCTACCATGCAAGTTGATGAACGGGTCCTGTAACAGTAGCAAGATATTATAAATATCTTCAAGTCTTTCAGTGAGGACCACAGAGGCTCTGTAATGAGTTACAGAGGTTCTGTGGTCTGGTCCTCTGTGGAGCAGTCTTCACTGGATTCCGAGATATTGGTCTTCTTTGAGCGTATGACAGAGCTTCTGTAGCGCGCCTCTTTAGCTTCTGTAGATTCTTGATCTTGAGCCCTCAGTAAGTCTGGCAGAGCCTCTGTAAGAGGCTTTCTTCACTTAGCCTATTTTTCACTACTTCTAAATACTTCTATGATTAGGAAGATTGAAGCTAACAGAGGTTTTATGAATAGAAGGATTGAGATTGAGAAGGGATAGAGGAGGAATGCAGTGTAAGGGAATAGGAGGTAGTGTACCTGACAAACTGGCTTTTGAAGCAAGATCATCATATTGTCTTCTGCAGAAAGGCCTTTGTTTTTGCCTTTGTCAGCTTCAGACGCTGCAGGCGTTGTCTTGGTCCGCTCCCCTGATGGTTCGTTTATCGAAATCCCTTTGAGAGCTGTAGTCTTCTGAACAGGCTTGACGATAAAGGAGTCATCATCATCATCCTTTGGAGAAGAAGATGGTTCATCATTAGAGATGTCGACAGCTTCATCGTCTTCAGCTTCATCTTCATCAGATTCAACCTCTTCAGCGTAGGGTGAGGTTACAACAGCAGCAGCTTCAATGTTCAACTCCCTGAGGTTTTGAAGAAGTAGCATCAGCTTCAGTCTCAATACCCTCCCACTCAGCATGGGGAAGGTCTTCTTTATTTTTCTTCTCCCCCTTATCATTATGGGGAAGGTCTTCTTTAGGCTTCTCCCCCTCTTCTACATCATGGTTGGGGGAGGTAACGGACTTTTCAGCAGCAGTAGCAGCAATAGGATTACTGTCTTCTTGGCCAGTAATTCTTATGCAGTTTTCAATCGCTGCTACTCTGTCTTCTAGGCCAGTAATAGCAGAACTGATCTTTTTGAGATCATCTCGATCGGCCTGAGTGAAATGAGAAGTTGGGGTGTTCAGGCGATCGAGCACTTTCAGAACAATCTCTTTGACCGCAGAGACTTCAGTCTTGATCGTGGAAACTTCACTCTTAAGAGAACCAACCTCTGTCTTCAATGATGTGACTTCATTGGACAGAGAGGTGAAGTTTGTTGAGAGAGTGGTTGTGGCGGTTGAGTTTTCAGCGAGGGTGGTAGCAATTTTAGCAATGCTACCATCCACCTTCTCCAGATCAGCTTTGGAGGCTTTCTTTTCGACCTCAGTCGTCAAAGTCTTCAAGTTCTCTCCAGCGTTTGTAACCGCTGAAGAGTTGGCAGTTAGAGTGTTGTTGAAAGACTCCATCTTTGTTTCCAGGGCCGTCAGGGAGGTGTTGATATCCCCCAAATTAGCACCTGAAAAAGTTATAAACTTATGAACAGGGGAAAGCTCAGAAGTTTGGGGTTGAGAGAGAGAAGTGTGTGGGATTTTGTGTATACCTGCAGGTGGGTTGGCAAAGTTGTCGAAGCCTCGATGTCCTGAAAACGTTTTGTAGTCGTCTTCAATATTTCCTAGACGACTGGAGGTACCTGCAGGTCCTATGGTGTGTCCTATCATCCTCTGAAAATATTCAGCAGTAGTGTCGCTGAGGATGACGGTTGTTGGGGAGAATAGGGGAATAGATTGAGTGACCAATGAAAAGGTGAGAGGAATGGAGGATGAGAATGAAGGTTGGGTGCGGGGTTCAGCGTTGGATCCGTAGAGAATCACTTCAGTCTGTAGAGAGGCTGAAGGAGGTGGGTTCATTTCCAAGTTTATAACTTCAGCGTTTAGAGACGCTGAAGCTGGGATGGAAGGGGTGGCTTGTTCAGCTGTGGCAGAGCGTACCATTGAACTTTCCATCAACTCTTCAAGATGAGCTGAGGAGTCTTCAGCATGTAAATGCTGGGGGGTTGCTCCTTGGGTTTCTTGATTCTTTTGGAACCAAGTTGGGTAGTAGATTGTTTCCTTTTTCTAGAAGGAGTGGAGGTTGCAGTTGGGGTATCAGCGGTGGGGATTTCCACTGAATGAGCCGCAGAAGTAAAAGAAGGAGGATTGAGAATAGATAAGGGAGTAGAGAGACGTACCTCCTTTGGCAGGGGCTTGAAGTCGAGCATCTTAGGGCCAACCTGAGAGAGTTTTAGGTCTCCTACTCTGAGCGCAAGATCATCGTAGATTATCGAGCCCTAGTCCACATGGAGACCCTTCAGCAATGCATAGCCCATGGATTGTTGAGGTTGAGCTGCTTGATCAGAGGAGCCACTCTTCGCTGTCATGCAGCTTATCAGGTGTGCGTAGATGAAGTTCATCTCGCTGGGCATCTTTGACTTCTTGATTGCAGTCCGTTTCTTCTCGGCTTTTTCATCTCTCCCTTGATCCCAAACGTACTTCATTGCATAAAAGAATGCAATGAGTGTTTCTCTATCAGCATGTCTCTTGGGATCAGGAAAAGGAACAAATGGTTTATCTTTGGTGGCAACAGGGAGATTCAGTTCTTTTCGAATGATAGCAGGGTTGATTTTGATGGTGCCAAAATCAGTGTCCGAGAGGATGACATCAAGTAGTTTGGTAGGGTCTTTGGATGATGGTAGCTTAGTGTGTCTGGCGGTATACCAGAATTGAGATAATAGTAACTGATGAGCAGGGGGTGTTATGGTCAAGGCTGTAGAGAGGCAACAGGTTTTCAGAAAATTCACAGTGTCGTCTAGATATTTGACTTGTTTCTTCGGAGGAAAATCGAACAACGCATGGAGGTTGTTTGATTTTGTAAAAGAGATATCCTCAAGTTTGAACTTGACCTTAGGAGCCTTGGTGATTTCAAGTTCCTCAGCAGCAGTAGTGTTCTCAGCAGTTGGAATACCAGTAGAAGGAGCAGCCATTTCTGTAATCAGCTCAACCAAAGATCAACAAAACAAATAGTCTTAATGTGGAAATATTTTCCAATAAGATGTTTTTGAATTTTGTCCATTTCATTCAGCAAAAAATCCCTTTGAGAAAGATTAGGGTTTTTCTTGTTTTGAGAAAGAGTTACAAAACGTAGAGATTATGTGTTTTCCAGTTTTCATTTGAAGAAAGAATTCTGGAAAAACATATGAAAAACAAGTTTACGAGTTTTGATAAAAACTTGAAGAACAACCATGAAGGTTGTATTAATAAAATCATGAACAGAAAATGATTTCATTTTATAATAGTTCTTTTGTTTGATCTGTTAAAAGTAAAGAATAAGATCATAAACAAGTAATGTAGGTAAATAATAAGAGTATTAACCTGGTTCGTCAAAGAAGAAGATGAACAGTTTCTGGAAATTTTGAGAGCTCAAAATGCAACAATAAATCTTTTTCTTGCTTGGAGGAGAAGTTTTTCGCGTAACGAGAAAAATATAAACCCAAAATGGTTTATATAGAGAGAGTAGAGAGAGAGAAAATCTTGAGCGGGAAAAGATTTTCATCATAACATGGACACGTGTTTGCATTTGATTGGAAGGTAAACGAAACGTGCAATCGTGTGTCAGAAAAAGAACGTGCCAGGGCTTATCCGTTGCGATGACGTCACAACTGTCCTTTCATATTTTAGGATGTCTCAGAGGTTTTGAAAGCTCAGGGACACTTTTGAAAATATGAAACACTGAATAGAAATATCAGTGTTGGTTTAAGAAATTTCAAAGTATCGCTGTTAAGGAAGAGATATTCAGCGATGCAAGATGTTTTGAAATCTTTGAGTTCTAGGCGAACGTCAGCGAGTAAGAGAGAAAACATACCTTGATATCAGCGAGTCAATTATGTTCAAAGAGAGAATGATAGAGTGGGTTATACAAGTTGATTTTATCCTATCGTTGATCAAATGTGAACTGCTGAAGATTTTATTCTTCAAGGTTCAGCATTCCAAGCTCGCTGATGAAAAAGTTGAATCTTGTCTCATCAAGAGGTTTGGTGAACAGATCAGCTAACTGATAGTCAGTTGGGATAAAATGAAGTTCTATATCACCATTCATCACATGATCTCTGATAAAATGATACCTGATTTCGATGTGTTTTGTCTTTGAGTGTAGCACTGGATTGTTGGCTATAGCGATGGCACTTGTGCTGTCGCAATAGATTGGAATTTTCGAGAGCTGAAGGTCATAGTCTAGTAGTTGTGTTGGATCCCAGATACACTTAATGAAGATTAACAATCTATTAGTGGAGTTTAGAGTTTGATGCGGAAGCGTATTAAACTAACATATATGTTTGATAGATATTAGAACGCACATATATAAAGAAAACAGTAAAGAATGAAAAGGATGTATTGAATAGTTACTGTCATTCAATATATAATAACAACACGAAGAACAAATTAATAACTGTTGGTGTGTGTGAGAATATAACACTCAGATATTTGACAATAAAGCTTGAGAGTATTAGTGATTCCTTTTGTTTTCGTCCTTAGGAAGATCTCAACATGAGACTTCCTTTTATACTACTCATAGAAGACTATGAAGTAGGCCACTGTTCCTTTTACGGCATGAATAGTAAACTGGATGGTGTGAACAGTTGTTTGAGCCATGCACATTTAATGGAGCAGATGTACTTTTGGTAAATGCATTAAATGGCGCAGACGTCTATTTTGTACCTTGCCCTATTGAGTCCACTCAGAGCTTGACACGTGTTTTGATTGTACTTTTTCATGCAAGTTGATGAACGTATTCAGTAATATCTTCCAAGTCTTCATTGAGGACCATAGAGGCTCTGTAATGAATTACAGAGGTTCTGCGGTCTGGTCCTCTGTGGAGCAGTCTTCGCCGGATTCCGAGTCTTTGGTCTTCTTTTTGCGTATGACAGAGCTTCTGTAGGAAGCCTCTGCTGCTTCTGTAGCTTCTTGACCTTGATTTCTCGGTAATGTCGGCAGAGCCTCTGTAAGAGGCTTTCTTCACTTAGCCTATTTTTCACTACTTCTAAATACTTCTATGATTAGGAAGATTGAAGCTAACAATCTCCCCCTAAGTAGTGAAAAATAAAAAATTTGAACTTGAGTTAAGTTTGGCTAAGTTAGATAAGACAGAGGTTAAACAATACCTCGAAATTTCTTTCATTTAGAAATATGCCAGAGGCATTTTACATTTGAGTACAATGAAAGATAAAACTTTGTTTGCAGAGATTGGAGGTCTGAGAATCAGATTTTGGCATCTTTGAAATCGTTGTAGCTTGTGTTGTCTCTGCCGACTTTTCTGATCTCTTTGTAGAATCTGATGCAGAGTTCTCTTAGGCGGATTGTTGAGTCTATTTCTCTGATGAAAGTATCTGCATCATCTCTATCCATTTTCTCTGTACCTCTGTATTTTACAAGGCTTGCTCTGAATTTGCTCAGAGTACTGGTTGCGTACTTCTGACAATCCATGAGTACAAAAAGTTTAACCTGGTGTTGTGGGTTTTGAAATACTAACCCAAATCTTGGTTCTCTGATGATTGAGTTGGGCACAGCGTCTGGTGGGCAGCGATCTTCTGGTGGTCGTAGATCTAGATGTTTGAGACCAAGATCTTTTCCCAGCTGAAAATCTATCATGCTGTATAGCAGAAGCTTTTCCCTCATCGCTTTTCTCAACACTTGATAGGCTCTAGTATTAGGCTCTGTGTTGTAGTTGTCTTTTGTCCATTGCAGAAGGTCAGGTAGATCGTAAGGATTGATGTTTCTTAAGTCAGCATCAGCGAAGGTAGATTCTGAATTGTTCTCTCTTATGACTTTGTAAAGATTGTACCTGACCCTTGGATAGGTTCTTGTGAAGGAGAATCTGCAGAAGATCACCTTTTTGATTTTGTGAATTGAGAAGACATCTGCTTTGGTTCTTGGCTTTGTTCTTGTGAAGATGTTCTCAAATTCTTCTCTGATCCTTGGATCTGTCACATGATCTACTGGATGATTTGTCTGATAGGATTGTTTGTAGAGGTATTTGTATACCACTTCTTCCATCTCTTCATGTGTTGGACCAGGTCGTGGAATTTGTCTTCTGAGACTCTCCATCTGTTGAACAACTTCTGCAGCTCTACCAGTTAGAGGAATTTCTGACAGAGGCTTCAATCCATGTGCCCAGTCAACTTCTTCGGGTTTTGGGGTTTGAAAGGCGTCAAACGCACTCTTCATTAGTTTTTCTGTTGGCTTTGGCAATGTTTTCTTCTTCTTTGGCTCTTCTGTCAGTATCCCTTTGCCCTTATCTTTTGCTATTGTCGTGGCAGAACCTGTTGCTTCTGTGGGTTTTGAGGTTGGCACTTCTGTTGGTTTGATAGAGGTTGCCTCTGTGGATTTTGACGATGGTGATTTAGAGGACTTTTGTGGCGATGGTTCTGTTGGCTTGACTTGCTCTGTAACCTCTGTTGGAGGTTGTTTGATGACTTCTTCTGCGAGCTCAGTTTCTGTTGATGAAGTGTTGTCATTGAATCTTCTTTCCATTCTGAATGCTAAAGTGAACCTGTGCCTTTCTTCTTCTCTCTTCACCATACGATCACTCATTGTTGTGTGCATCCTTTTCAGAATGTCAGAAGCAGAGGTCGTTGCTCTTTTTGGTTTGGTGGCAATCGACTTTCTTCTGGGTATGGTTTGGGGTGTTTCCACAGAGGTGGGTGTTTTCTATGTGGTTGGTTCATCTGTTTCTTCCAAAATGATTACCTCAGGGGCGGTTGTTGCCTCTGTGGTTTGCTGTTCTGCTTCTGGAGTTTTGGTTTCGTCAGTAGATGATTCCACAGAGATGGGTGTTGTCTCTGTGGTCTTTTGGGTTTGTTGTTGTCGGGTCTGTTCTGGAGGTGCTTGACTCAGAGGTTCTGCGGCTATTGGTGGACCTGTAAGTCCTCTGCTTGCAGTTTTCTCTGTAGTTTTCTCCCCCTCAGGATGATCTGATGGACCAGGATGGTCATCATCAGAAGAGTCATCCTGACCCTTGTCTGATGTACCCTCTGCTCTGCAAGAAGCATCGGGTTTCTTTGGCATTGTGGCTCCAGCAGCGATCAGTTTCGCGCAGACATCATCACAGAGGCCAAGAAGAGTTGCTAGCTCTGCCTCTGTTTTGAATCTCATCCTTCCTACACTTTCTCTTAAATCTTTGACGAAGTTAGCATTGGCAGTGGTGAAGGAAATGATGACTTATGTCACTTGATTAATCACGTTCTGCCCAAGCTCTGTCAGCTGTGCTCTTGTCATGTAGTCTTTGGGTTGCATCAGCATGGTATTTCGCATGGCTTCTTCTTGAACTTTTTGTAGGGCCTTCTGTAGATCTGCAGGAGTGATGCCCGTTGACACTGAAGTCTGTTTGTTCAATTGATCAAGGAATTTGTTGATCGAGTTCTCAATCGAAGGAGTAGTTGTTGCGGCAGACTTCATCTGTGAGATGGCAGTTTTCACCTCTGTGGACAGGTTGTCCATTTTGGTGTTTAGGTTTAGCAGTGCCAGTGATGTTGTCTCTGCAAAAGATTTGAAAGAGCTTTGCAACTCTTTCAAGGTTTGGTTCACAGAGGTTTCAAGGGTTTGGAACTCATCCCTTGTAACTTGTGTTCCGGTGGTAACCTCTAGAGGAACACATTCGTCTCCAGAGTGAATCCCTGTTCCTGGGATACCTTCTTTCATTCCTGTTTGTACGTTGAGAATGGAAGGATTTCCTTCTGATCCTTGAGAAGAAACATGAGTTTCAATCCCTACAGAAGTTCTGAGAAGAACATTGTCCAAATCCACTCCAGAGGTGGGTATTGGAATATCCTTCTGTTGACTAGGAGACTTGTCTAGAGTCTCTTTGTCTTTGTGCTCTCTACTTCTCTCTGAAAGAAGTGTGGGTCTTAACAAGTGCGTGGCAGAGGAAACAAATTCCTCCGTTGGGCGTTCTTATGTGATCTGGGGCAATTGATCACGAACTATAGGTGAGTCTCTTTGAGGAGACTCCCTAGGAATGGATTCCCCGGTTTCTGTGGGCACAGAGGTTGAAAGAGTAACCTCTGGCTGGATGGGTTGGGGTAGGTTCGAGCTGTGCTGCTCTTTTTCAATGACACCTTCTGCAGCTAGACCTGCGTTGTCAGAAATGTGGGTTGCACTGGGAGTTGGTTTTGGTTGTGTGCCTCTATTTATCCAGGCATCTTTTCTTGCTTCTTCCCTAAGTTCTGTGGAAGTTCCTTGCTCTGGTCGTAATTGGTCATACACTTGATGAGATCCAAATAATCTCATGACATGTGGATGATAAGGAGCCTTACGTATCCAGACAGCTTCTTCTTCATCTGAATCTGTCTCTAAGATCTCTATTTCTGTCTCCGTTGTTGCTAATCCCTCTTTTTGTACAACTTCGGCCCCTTTTTCTTTCTCTTCTTCCATCATGTTCTCAAAAGCCTCTGTAATTTCACCTCTGTTCAATTCAGCTTCAGTTTGTTCTATTTCTTCTGAAGCTGGGTTTGGACTTCTTCTGTGGACATCCAATCCTTGAATGAAAGGGTTTTGTAAAATAACAGGGGTTTCGGCTGGTTGATTTCTGGGTGTTGTGTCATCTTCTTGCAGATGTGTGTCGATGCCCGAAATGAAGAAATCTTCTTTTGGAGAGTGGTGGTCGAGAGGTTGTGCCGTCCACCCTGCTGTATTTAGGGTGTTGGCAATTTCAGGGTTCTGTAAGAAGTCGTTCAGGTCTCCTTGGTGAGCAAATCTATCTGGAGATTGATAGGGTGATTGATACCTTTCTGTAGCCATTTCTTCTTCTGCAACTTCTTCTTCAGCAGTTTCCTCTTTTGCAATGGTTACCAACTTTGTAAGTGATTTACCATGCCTCTTTTTGGTTTTCCTCCTCTTAGGATTTGGTGCCCCTTCTTCTGTTGATTTTGATCTTTTCTTCTTCATTTTTGGAGAGGAGGGAGGAGTAGAGGAGCCAATTTCTGTGGCATGAGGAGGTGAGGGTTGATCTTCTGCAGCGCTTGTGGAGGTGCCTTTTGCAGTTTTCCTCTTCTTAGCTTTTGGAGTAAATGCAGAGGTTCTTGATGAAGACTTCTTTCCCATTAGTTCTGCACGTTTGGCTATAAAGCTGAGTTGAATAGCCATGTGCTTTGCTAACTTCAGATCCTTTTCTTTTTGAGTGGAAAGAGGTTTTGCTATCATTGTTCCTAGGGGGACACCTAAACGCGGGGGTGTCATAGGACTCGGTTTAGGAGTTCTATGATCGCGTATATACTCTTTCTTAAGGGATTTATTCGATGCGTATTGCAGAAGCTTCTTTGACAGAGGTCTGCAGTGTGAGTAGCCATCAGCATGATCAGTGGGGGTATTCTTGTTCATCGGGAACTGTTTGGGAGTTGTCCCCTCCATTGGCCAATTTTGGATTAGCAGCAGAGGTTCGAACAGTACTCCTAGTATTCTTTGGAATTGCAGAGGTGGTAGAAAGTTGGGATCGTTCTCTTTGACCCTTTTCGAGTTGTTCTTTCTGTCGATGGTGTTTATGATCTCTTGCATCATTATGGTCGCATAATCTAGTGGAAGATCATAGTAAACCCCATACATGATGCTCAAGATTTGATGTGAGCTCTGGTCAATACTGCCTATCTTTCCTGTCAGGCATCTGTTAAGAATCGAGAACAAAGTGTTCCACAGAGGTGGTAATCGGCCTCTGCGGAAGTCATTTCTCTTCTGTAGTTGGGTGTTGTACCCAAGCATTTCCACGAATCGACAGAGCTCTTCGTCTGTTGGTTGCTCTGCATAACTCTTCAATCCCAGAAGACCCCTTGTTGGTAGGTTGAATTCAAGTGAGAACATTGTTCTGTTGAACTTGATTTCAAGATGCTCAGATTTATCAGGTCTTGAAATGTACCCTTTGATAAGAGAATCGTCTTTATCAAATCGACAGCTTTGCCAAAATTGGTTCAAATAGCGGACTGGAATTTTGTTCGGGGTTCTTGATAGTAGAGGGAAGAGGACATGATTCTCCATGATGTTCAGAAGTATGGCATGGGCTTCGCCGAAAGTAGTGGGTGAGGGGACCAAATAGCAGTTGTTGGATTTGATAGGAAGAATGGCTTCGAAATGATCCTTTGCTATAAAGTTTTGCAAGTGAGTCGTCGGAGCAAAGTCTGCTGAGTCCCCGGAATCTTGTTGTTCAATATTTCTTGCAAGGCTGGGGTTTTCAGAATGTTCTGAATGTGCAGGGGAGTGTTCCAGTGAGTTCGCCGGAGAGAGTTCAGAGGATGTAGCTCGAGAAGATGAAACCATTTGATTTTAAGAATAAGATTTTTGCAAGCTTTTTGCAGGGTTTCGCCGGAGAAGAAGATGAGAGTTTGTAAAAGGTTTTATGTGAGGGTAAGCTTTGTTTTTATAGGATGGTAAAACGGTAGAATTCGAAAGAGTAAAATATATGGCAATGGATTAAAGTTTGGAATCCGCACTCGAGTTTGAGCGGCGGGTTCAACTTTCCAAAAAAAACGTTCCATGTACGCCCAATGAAAATGGGACACGTAGGCCTTGTCAGAATACGACAGGACGTCGTGCGCGGCCCATTAATGCTAGGCGCGTGAGGTTGATTTTAGCCATATGAGTTTCACTCGCAGTAAAAGTAACCGTTATTACTACAGAGATGCCCAAGTAATCAGATTGACAGAGCTTCTGTAGTTTACAGAGGCTCTGTGATCTTGAAAATCTTTGATTTTTTTTTATCCCTTTTTCATCTCTCATTGTTATCATGACTTCTGTGGGGTTCTTTAACCAAAACATTTGTAAAGGCATTGGAGAGGATAAAATCGGATTTTTGTGAAGAAATTTGCTTCGCAAAGGTTTTGTGGCTCTGTTGGAACTTGCAGAAGTTCTGTGAGGGCCAGCAGAAGCTCTATGAGAGAAAAAATCTCATAAAATAAATTTTATTAGTATTTTTTATCATCCAATTTTTGATTTGGTTTAAGAGATGTTTTTCGGACATATTTGAAAGTTTGTGTCCGAGAAAACTGTTAAAAAAAACGGTTTGTTCGAGAAGGTCATGGTCTGCGTTTTCGGTTTCCGAGATAACATTCCAAAAGATCGACAGAAGGTTAATTTGTGATCACAGAGCATATTTCCTGCAGAAGCTCTGTTGAGCTCAGCAGAAGCTCTATGACCTTAAATTTCTCCTAATTCGAATTTTGTGAAACTTTTTGAGCTTTTGATTTTTGAAATGTTATTCACAGTATATTTAGGACATATTTGACAATTCTTGTCCTAGAAAATTGTTTTCCAAAAACATTTTGTGCGAGAGACATACCTTTTGGTTCTTCTTTTCTCGGCAGTGATATCTGACTTCTGTCGATATGGAGTCATCGACATTTTTCTTTGGCTTTCCCTTGAAAGTTTTATCTCTTTAGATCATTTCAGGGTTCCCTTCTGCTCCCCCTTGATCTAATCACCTCTGTAGATCAAGTAATTTCCTTTTGCTCCCCCTTGACCTAATCACCTCTGTAGATCAAGTAATTTCCTTTTGCTCCCCCTTGACCTATGCTTGGATCAAAGAATGATAAGTTTTGCATAGAACATAGGTCATGGTCTTTCAGAGGTTTTGTAGGGGTCATCAGAGGTTCTGAGTTGACTTACAGAAGCTCTGTGATTTTAAGAACTATTTAAGGTTTTAAGAATTTACATACAGAAGTAGAATCAATCAAAGCAATAAATTAAGCAATGTATTTACTTGTTATTTACAGAAGATAAAGCTATACTTACAGAGGATTTTCATACCATGTTAATCATTCCTAACTTACCCACCAAGAAGTTGAATCTTTTCTCGTCTAATGCTTTGGTGAATAAGTCAGCGAGTTGATATTCTGTGGGCACGAAATGCATTTCGATTGTACCGTATTCAACATGATGTTTCAAGAAATGATACCTTATATCGATATGCTTGGTTTTTGAGTGTTGCACAGGGTTGGCAAAGATAGCAATAGCACTTTTGGAATCACAGAAGATGGGTATTTTGAACAGAATGTGGCCGTAGTCTTTTAGCTGAGTCTTCATCCATAGAACCTGAGAACAACATCTAGCGGCAGCAACGTATTCAGCTTCTGCAGTGGATGTGGAGACACAATTCTGTTTCTTGGAGGTCCAACTGACTAGTTTACCACCTAGGAATTGACAACTCCCAGAGGTACTCTTTCTGTCGAGCATGCATCCTCCATAGTCTGAATCTGTATAAGCTTTAAGACTAAAACCAGAGTTCTGTGGATAACAGAGACCAAGATTGTTGGTCCCCTTCAGGTATCTCAAGATTCTTTTTACAGCATCATAATGTGATTTCTTTGGATTAGCTTGATAACGTGCACAAAGACATGTGGCATGCATAATGTCAGGTCTGCTTGCTGTTAAGTATAACAGAGATCCAATCATGCCTCTGTAGAGAGTACATTCTACAGAAATACTATTTGGATCTAAGAACAACTTATTTCCAGTGGCTATTGGAGTCTTCATTGCAGAGGTATCAGAGAGATTATATTTTAAAAGTATGTCAGAGACATATTTGGCTTGATTTATAAAAATTCCCTCTGAAGATTGTTTGACTTGAAGTCCGAGGAAGAATGTTAATTCTCCCATCATACTCATTTCAAACTCACTTTGCATGAGTTTTTCAAAAATTTTGCACTCTTCTGAATTTGTAGACCCAAAAATTATGTCATCTACGTATATTTGTACAAGCATTATCTCACTATTTTTGCGTTTATAGAATAAGGTAGTATCTGTTGTACCTCTGTTGTAGCCATTGACTAGAAGGAAGGTAGAAAGTCATTCGTACCATGCTCTTGGAGCCTGTTTCAGTCCGTATAGAGCCTTTTCAAGGTAGTATACATGCCTTGGAAACTTTGAGCATTCAAAACCTGGTGGCTGATTTACGTAAACCTCTTCTTGGATTTCACCGTTTAGAAAAGCGGATTTTACGTCCATCTGATAGACTTTAAAACCTCTGTGGGCTGCGAAGGCTAAGAATATTCTTATTGCTTCGAGACGTGCGACAGGGGCAAAAGTCTCATCGTAGTCTATGCCTTCTTCTTGTCTATATCCTTTTGCTACTAATCTTGCTTTGTTTCTGACGACCACTCCATCTTCATCCTTCTTGTTTCTGTAGACCTATTTAGTCCCAATGGCCTGTTTCCCTCTTGGCAGAGGTACTAAAGTCCATACTTTGTTACGCTCAAATTGCAGAAGTTCTTCTTGCATGGCGTCTACCCAGTTTGGGTCATCTAGGGCTTCAGAAATCTTCTTTGGTTCTATAACACTAATAAAATTTGTAAAGAAACAAAAATTTGCAGTGGCAGACCTTGTTTTTACTGAGTCAGAAGGTTCTCCAATTATTTGGTTTGGAGGATGGCTTTTTGTCCACTGAGTTGTGCGTGGAAGATGATCATCAATGTCATCAAAACTTTCTTCAGAGGCTTCTTGTGTTTCTTCTTGTGCAGCCTCTGATGTTCTTCGTGCCTTGGTAGTTGATTCTACCGTTTGTGGAATGATTGGTACGAGTGGTGGTGGAGTTTGTTCCTCTGAGGATGTATAGTCTTGGTCCTCGATCCCCTCTGTAATTGGTTCTTCTGTGGTTTGTGCAGCTTCTGTGGTCGTTTTTCTTGATGTTTCATCTTCTGCACTTTCGTCTGCTTCGGCAATTGCATCTGTAGTATTTATAGAAGAAGATGAAGCATTATTTGGACCAGTTAGAGTCATACCTGTAGGATTTTGTCCGACAGAGGATGGTTCTTCAGAAACTCTGATGGTTCCGACAGAAGGATCAATGTCATTGTGGAACATCTCCAAAAATAGAAGATTCAAATCTTCTTTTGTTCTTGAGATGTCAGAGAATTTCCCTTTAATTCCGAGTTCTGAACTTATTTGCTCAGAAGTCATTTGGAATGAATCATCAAAAGAAACATTGATGTTTTCTACAATCTTGTGAGACTTTGTAAGGAATGTTCTGTAGGCTTTGGAAGTGGCAGAGTATCCAATGAATTTGCCTTCATCTGCTTTTACATCAAACTTTCCTCTTGAATCTCTGTCGTTTAAGACGAAGCATTTGCATCCGAATACATGGAAAAATTTGATGTTTGGCCGCCGTGTGTTAAGCAATTCGTAAGGCGTCTTGAGGTGTCTTTTCACAATGGTTGATCGTTTTTGAGTATAACACGCAGTAGAAATTGCTTCTGCCCAAAAGTTCATTGATAATCCGCATGCTGACATCATAGTTCTTGCGGCTTCCACAAGTGTTCGATTCTTTCTTTCGACAACACCGTTCTGTTGTGGAGTGCGAGCTGCAGAGAAGTTCTGTGATATTCCTTCTGTTGAAAGATAGGCTTCAATGACAGAGTTTTTAAATTCTGTGCCATTGTCACTTCTTAACTTCTGTATTATGCAATTATAAAGAACTTGGATTCTTTTCATTAGATTTATCAATATATTTGGAACATCTGATTTCTTTCTAACGAATTCAACCCATGTGAAACGCGAATACTCATCAATTAGGACAAGTATGTATTTCTTGCCACCTAGGCTCTGTATGGCAATGGGACCGCAGAGGTCGACATGAAGCATGTACAGAGGTCTAGTGCAAGATACATATGTTTTGCCTTTGTGGGAAGCTCTTTTGAGTTTTCCCATCTCACAGGCAGAACATAAATGATCCTTATTGAATTTAACATTTGGCAAACCTTTAACTAGATCAAGTTTGACCAGTTTTTCCAATGTGTGAAAATTCAAGTGACAGAACCTGTTGTGCCATGACCAGGCTTCTTCACTTTTGCAGGCAACAAGGCAAACTTTGTCTTTGTTCTTTGAGTTGAAGTTCATTAGATATAGATCACCTATTCTTTCAGCTCGCAGAAGTTCCATACTTGTTTCTTCACTTTGTAGAGAGCAGAAAGTTCTTTTGAACAACACATTGAATCCTGTATCACAAAGTTGACTTACACTGAGTAGGTTGTGCTTAAGGCCATCCACATATGCAACTTTGTATACAGAAACGTCTTCTTTCCTTATGACTCCATAGCCTTTTATGTGTCCTTTCTTGTTGTCTCCAAAAGTCACAGATCCACCATCTTGTGTTTCTTTGTACGTGGATAGTGCACTTCTGTCACCAGTCATGTGCCTTGAGCATCCGGAGTCTAGATACCAGATTGGCACATACTTCTTCTGCAGGACAATCACAGAGATTTAGGTACCCATATCCATATGGGTCCAATTTTGTTAGAGTTTTTCAAGTTTGCCTTGGCATTCTTGAAATACATTTTGTTCTCTGCAGAAGAGTCAGATTGTTTCTTTGTGGGATTTGACTTTTGAATTGTCGTAGAGAGTAAACAGACTTGACTTGAAAAATGATTATTAAGTTTAGAAATAAGATCAAAGCAATGACAGTATTGAATATGAGATGTAATTTGCTTGAACTTTTCATTGAATTTTTTAAACTCAGCCACAGAGGCATTACATTCTTTCTTTACATTAGATTTCCTATTACTAGAAGATCTATGAATACTCGAATGTTGTTTGCAAAAGCTCTGTTTAGGACCTGCCTTCTGTGGGTTGCTTCTGTGGTGAACTTCTTTCATCACTGTCACAGAAGAAAAAGATTTATTAACCTTGGGTTTTGAAAATCTAGAACTTATAGGATCAATAGAGGTCTTCTGTAACTTTTTAAGCTCAGCAGAGGTTTTGATATGTAGATTCAAATTTAGAAAATCTTGGCAGATTGGAATCTCTGTGAGTTTCTCTTTTGTAGAAATAGTTCTGTGAGGAACTTCAGAGGAGAATTTGACATCCTCTGTGTCACAGTGAATTATCCCTGATTTGAAATCAGTCTCTGAGTTGTCAGAGGATGAATCGTCCTCGTATACAGAGGTTGAGTCAATTCTTTCAATAGAGGCTGGATTTTCTGAGCATGTATCGTACGAGCTTTCTTCCTCTGTAGAATAGTTTTCATAGATTGCTGAGGTTTCTAATAAGATTTCTTCAGTGAGAGTTTTATCTATAGAAGATGTACAGAAATTTTCTAAAACGCTTGATTTCCATATTTCCAAAATTTCTTTTTCAATTAAATTTTTAAAGTTTTCTTCTGAAAAAATGGGTTTAAACTCAAGAGCTTCTTGTTGATCCAAACCCTCAGTGATTTGATAATGACCCTATCTTAAATACTTAGTGAAAATTGTAAGTAAACAATATGTATCAGAGTTTCACAATCGCTGATAAGTACTAAGATCTTACAGTACTGCTGATAGGAACTCTCGCACTTTTAGATTAAACATTCAGCGAACACTGTTCACCATATCGCTGAGTCTGTTCAGTCCTTATGGTGATCGCTGATAAGTTAGTTGTTTACTTATGATCCCTGAAGGCAAGATTCACGTCAACAAAGGTTCTACGCTGAAGTCGAAGATCAAGCTCAAGAACCAGCGACAAGTCTCCTAATGAACTGATGCGGATCAGCGAAGACTCAGATTTGTCCACTCAACGTGAAGTATCAAGTACAAGACATCAGCTATCGCTGAACTTTATCATCTGCTGAATAGTAAATGATAATCGCTGAATCAACGAAAGCTGATCATGAAGTCCTCCGTACAAAGTACTTTTGTCTTAACCTCCCTTGCACGCCACCGTACGAAATGTCAGAAAAGAACCTCCGAAAATCTGAAATCGTACAACCACTCTGACACTACACTGTTCATTCATGCGGCTACTAAGGTTGTCATCAAAGGTCAATGACATGCAACCAATCCGCTAATGACACGTGTAAAGTATATACTGGATTGCATTAAATGCATGCAGTATATAAAGAGATGAACTCACTTCATTTGAAGTAACTTGCTAACTCTGGACAAGTTCAAATCTCTCAAGATAGGATTTTATTAGTAATCTCCTTATCTTTCTTAGTGCAAGAAAACCTTAGTGTTCCAACTTGTTTAGATTTAGGTTTATCCTTAATCTTGTTTCCGCAACAAGCTGTAAATTGTTAATGATTTATCAATAAACAATTTAGAAAAGTAAAATAGTGTGTTTGTATTCAACCCCCCCCCCCCCCTTCTACAAACTTGTTTAAGCCTTTCGGGACCAACAAGTGGTATCAGAGCAGATTTGTTTAATCTCATAAACAAGATCTAATCTAAGATATTTTCTCTTCCTTGCTATTATCTGAAAATGGCCAACTCAAACACAAACACTCACTATATCGACAATGGTTCTCTTGCAAAACCCCCTAGATTTTCCAGAGACAACATCAACTTATGGAAAAATAGGATGACACTCTTCTTAGAAGGTGTAGACCCTACTATACCTTACTATCTTGAAAACGGTCCACACATCCCTGTTACGATTGATCCTGCCGTTCCAGCCACTGCAACTAGAGCTGCTATTCCAGAAAGGCTGATTCCAAAGGAAATCCATCATTGGACCGATGAAGACAAGAAGAAAGTGGCTATAGATACAAAAGCCAGATCCATACTATCCATGGCCCTTCCTGACGAAGTCTACCATTCCGTCATGAACCTGAAATCCTCGAAGGCCATGTGGGACACAATATGTGTTCAGTATGAAGGAACGTCTGAAGTCCAGGATTCAAGAAAGATCAACCTGGTAAGACAATACGAAAGTTTCATCTCTGGTAAGAATGAAACTCTCTCTGAAGTACATCAACGTTTTAACTGCTTAATTATATATCTTAAAACGGTTGGTAAGGAATATTCTAACTTTGAAGTTCTGACAAAGTTTTTAGAATGTTTACCTGAAAGCTGGGACAATTATTCCATGTGTCTCAAGCTGTCAAAAGATCTAAGATCAATGACACTCGCTACCTTATATGGCACATTGCTGAATCATGAGCAATCTAGCCATCTTAAGAAGAATCTTGTAAAAGATTCCAAAAGCACCCCTGTTGCTTTAATCTCAGAGGAACCTTCTACTCAGCGACCCGTGGTCACTATCACTGAGTTAGAAAGTAACTCTGAAAGATCATCAGATTCTGATTCTTCAGATGATGAATCCTTGGCTCTCCTAACTAAAAAGTTCAGGAGATTCGCCAAGAAGAAAATGTTTAGAAAGAACAAAACTCTTTCTATAGCTGACAAGCCTAAGTCATCAGCTTTTGTTGATAAGGCTACTGCTACTTGTTTTAACTGCGAAAAGACAGGTCATTTCGCTAACGAGTGCAGGTCAAAGAAAATCATGAGACCTTCAGCCTTTACAAAGAAATCCTTTGTTCCAAGGAATAAAGACGACAAATACTTAAAGCTGAAGGAGAAGTATGCAAAGCTGAAAAGCTTTAAGAAGAAGGGAAAAGGCCTAATGGCTGACTATGATTGGGCTGCTTCTGATGAAGAAGCCTCATCATCTGATTCTGAAGATGATGAAGCAAATCAATGTCTCATGACCAAGATTGAAGAAGAGGAAGAAAGTTCAGACATTCCCTCCACTTCAACATCTGCCATTCAGGTATCACCTTCCTTCTTTATCAATATTGTAAATATTGATGGAGCTGATAGTCTCCGTAAAATCGAACTACTGACTAGAAGCTTATACGAAGCCATGAACGGCAAAGCTGTGGTTGAAAACCAAAATCTTGATCTCGCTGAAAAGCTTAAAAATTGCCACCTTCAAATAGAAAAGCTTTCTAAATTTGAAGAAGATTTTAAAGATCAAGTCCATTTAAATCAGCTAGTCAAAATTGAACGAGCGGAAGCTATCGCTGCATTAAAAGCTGAACAAGCTACTGTTGAAGGATGGTGTAATTCTTCAACAAAGATCACTGAGATAATTAAGGCTCAGATTCCTCTGAGTGATAAACGTGGTCTGGGTTATAAATATGATACTCCAATACCAACCACTGAACGTTCAATGCTTAAATTTGGAACGTTCGTATCCTCAGTAGCTGACACTTCTTCATCTCAGTACTCCTCGTCGATTACACCAATCCCTGAGGAAACTCCTACCTCCTCAAAAGGTAAGGAGAAAATGGTTTATTCAAAACCTACCTCTGTCTCTAAAGATAAAGGTAAAGGAATTGTAATTTATCAAAATCCTCAGAAGGGTACTTTAGTACCTAAGCTGAATGCTTCCAAAGCCTTAGTGATTCATTCATCTGGTTCTAGAAATCAGACCTCTGGATCAGTTCAGCGACCTACTCCTAGACTCAGAGTAGATGTCCTTGGTAAGAAATCTGAAGAACTGAATGTTCGTCCTATTTCAAAAACCAATAGTGTACTTGGTGCTGGCACTTCTAATTCCAAATTAAAAGCTCAGCACACAAGTGGTCATAGAACTAATTTTAGTTATAGGAAATGTTATCACTGTGGACTTACTGATCATATTGCAAGTAAGTGTCCCACAGCCACCAAAGCTGATAAGATAGCTAAGGTGAAGATAGCACCAAAGAAGACCAAACCAGTTGCAAGCCAGGTCAAGGTGACTCATACCGCTGAGGTCAAGAAATTGACCAAAGTGAAGAAAGACAAAGCTGAATCTTCAAATGCTGCGAAGACTACTGAACCCAATCCAACCACTTCCACTGACAAACGCGTATACATGGTGAAGTGGGTACCCAAGCAAAACTAATCTTCCTTTGTATTGCAGGTTAAGAAGGGTATCTGGTATCTCGATAGCGGATGCTCTAGACACATGACTGGAAAGAAAAGCCTGCTCGCTGAATACAAGGAAGAGAAGGGTCCCTCTGTAACTTTCGGTGGAAATGGAAAAGGACACACCCGAGGGTATGGTGTACTTTCAAATGGTACAACATCCTTCAGAAGAGTCGCATATGTTGAAGGGCTGAAGCATAATCTTCTGAGCATCAGTCAGCTTTGCGACATGGATAACAAAGTGATTTTCACCAAGGAATCCTGCTTTGTCTCTGACAAAAAGGAGAAGATAGCTCTCAGCGGTTATCGTTTGGAAAATGTTTACGTTATAAACATGGACTCAACAACCACTGAGAACTCCTGTTTCTTCTCAAAGGCATCTTCTGATGTCAACTGGCTATGGCACAAGAGACTCTCACATCTCAACTTCAAGACACTGAATACTCTTTCATCCAAAGAGTTAGTCACTGGTCTACCTCAACATTCATACGCCAAAGAATCCTTATGTTCAGCGTGTGAAAAAGGGAAGCAGACCAAGGCAAGCTTTAAGTCCAAGCAAGTTTCCTCAGTGTCATCTCCTCTTCAACTACTCCATATGGATTTGTTTGGCCCCGTTAACAAACAATCCATCGCTGGAAAGAAATATACGCTGGTCATAGTTGATGAATTCTCTCGTTATACATGGGTAATGTTTCTCCGTTCTAAGAGTGACACCCCTGAAGAACTCATCACCTTTGTTCGGAAGATGGAAACTCTGAACAATATGACTGTTCGCTCAATAAGGAGTGATCATGGAACTGAATTCAAAAACAGTTCTCTTGATTCCTTCCTTGAGAGCAAGGGTATTTCTCATAACTTTTCGTCAGTGAGAACACCACAACAAAACGGAGTCGCTGAAAGAAGAAATAGAACAATTATTGAAGCTGCACGTTCAATGCTCAACGATTCTCACCTGCCTACTCAGTTTTGGGCAGAAGCTGTCAACACGGCTTGTTTTACGCAAAACAGGTCGCTGATAGTCAAAAGATTCAAAAAGACAGCCTATGAACTCTTTCATGGGAGAAAGCCTTCAATCAGCTTTCTTCACATCTTTGGTTGTCAGTGTTTCATACTGAACAACAGAGATGCCCTTGGAAAGTTTGATCCTAAGGCTGATGATGGAATCTTTCTTGGATACTCCTCAGTTTCCAAAGCCTTCAGAGTCTTCAACCGAAGAAGACAAACTGTAGAAGAAACTATTCACGTCACGTTTGACGAATCCCATTCAGCGAACTCTAAACCGAACGCTGATACAGAAGAACTGAATCAATGGATGTTTTCTCATCTTGGTGATTCAGAAGATGTTCCCACTACTCATACTCATACAACTGAAAATGATGGTCCTACTATCATTCCCAATATGCAGAATAGTGAAGCTGAAACATCTTGGGTCTCAGCTGTTCCTATAAATACTATACCCGCAGTTGATCCAAATGTCTCAGAAATTCCATCTATTTCTCAGCAATCAGTGAATGAAGTGACAAATGCAAGCATTCCTCTCTTAGCTGATTATCCAGAAGTAGCTGAAGCCTCATCTTCAGTTTCTCCAGTTCAGACTGCGTCAGCGACGCATGCTCCGGCTCAGCGATGGACTGTAAATCACCCAATCGATCAAATTCTTGGTGATCCCAACGCTGGTATTCAGACTCGTAGAAGTGCAGGTAATATTTGTTTATTTGTTAACTTTATTTCTCTAACTGAACCAAAGAAAATAGATGATGCCCTCAGAGATCCAAACTGGGTCAGCGCTATGCAAGAAGAGCTGACTGAATTCGAAAGAAACAAAGTTTGGAAACTTGTTCGGAGACCAACTGACAAAACAGTGATAGGCACTAAGTGGGTCTATCGAAACAAGTTGGACGAACATGGTACTGTAACTCGCAACAAAGCTCGTCTTGTTGCTCAGGGATACAGACAAGAGGAAGGTATAGATTATGACGAAACCTTTGCTCCTGTAGCAAGACTTGAATCTATTCGTCTTTTCTTAGCATATGCTGTACACAAAAACTTCACTGTACATCAAATGGATGTTAAGTCAGCGTTTCTAAATGGAAAGCTGAATGAAGAAGTTTATGTGGAACAACCTCCAGGATTCTCAGATCCTAAGCGTCCAGGTTATGTTTATAAGCTGGATAAGGCACTTTATGGCTTGAAGCAAGCTCCTCGTGCATGGTATGACACTCTTTCTACGTATCTCCACCTTGAAAAATTTGAGAGAGGTAAGATTGACAAAACTTTGTTTTTTAGAAAAATAAAAGGTTATATCATTTTAGTTCAAATATATGTTGATGACATTATATTTGGTTCTACTAACCCTGAGCTTTGTACTCGTTTCGCTGATAGAATGAAAGATGAGTATAAAATGAGTATGATGGGTGAACTAACATATTTCCTTGGTCTTCAGATTAAGCAAACTGAAAAAGGAACTTTTATAAATCAGGGAAAGTATGTTAAAGATATGCTGAAAAAATTCGACTTAACTGAAAGTTCAGCTATGAAAACCCCTATGGCACCACCGCTGATACTTGATAAGGACACAAAGGGTGTTCCTGTCAATGTCACGCTGTACCGTGGGATGATCGGCTCACTACTGTATCTTACAGCTAGCCGACCCGATATTATGTTTGCAACATGTCTGTGTGCACGATATCAAGCTGAACCTAAGATATCTCATATGAAAGCTGTAAAGCGAATCTTTCGATATCTTAAGGGTACAGCGAATCTAGGTCTTTGGTATCCCAAAGATTCAGGATTCGATCTAACCGCCTATTCAGACAGTGATTTTGCAGGTTGCAAAATGGATAGGAAAAGCACCACAGGAGGATGTCAGCTCCTGGGTGGAAAGCTGGTAAGTTGGACAAGTAAGAAGCAAAACTCGGTGTCCACTTCCACAGCTGAAGCTGAGTATGTAGCCGCTGGAAGCTGCTGTTCTCAAGTCTTGTAGATGAGAAATCAACTACTAGACTATGATCTTCAGCTCTCCAAAATTCCAATCTATTGCGACAGCACAAGTGCCATCGCTATAGCAAACAATCCAGTGCTACACTCAAAGACAAAACACATAGAAATCAGATATCATTTTATCAGAGATCATGTGATGAATGGTGATATAGAACTTCATTTTATCCCAACTGATTATCAGTTAGCTGATTTGTTTACCAAACCTCTTGATGAGACAAGATTCAACTTTCTCATCAGCGAGCTTGGAATGCTGAACTTTGAAGGATAAATCTTCAGCGGTTCACATTTAATCAGCGATACGTTTATACATTCTTGTATAGGCTCTGGATAAAATAAACTAGTACAATCCATTTCATCGTCTTCTCTCTGAATAAATTGGGTTAAACTGATATCAAGGTATGTTTTCTCTGACAAAACGCATGAAAATGCAAGATTTCAAATTCTTTCATCGCTGAATAATATTTTGAAATTTCTTAAAACCCTCACTGATATTTCTATTCAGTGCTTCATATTTTCCAAAGAGTCCCTGAGTTTTTCTTTCAAAACCTCAGAGACAACGAAAGAATGTGAAAGGACAGTTGTGACGTCATTGCAACGGATAACACCAGGCACGTTTCTTTTTCGGACACACGTTTGCACGTTTCGTTGTCTATCCAATCAAATGCAAACACGTGTCCGTGTCATGATGAAAAACTTTCCCGCTCAAGTTTTTCTCTCTCTACTCTCTTCCTATATAAACTCTCTCAAAGTTTATATTTGTCTTTTATGCGAATCAATCTTTCTCCGCAAGAAAAGAACACTGTTGCATTTTGTGCTCTCGATCTTCAAGAACTGTTCATCATCTTCTTCATCAAACTCAAGGTCAATATGTTCTTATCTTTTATCAAATGCAAATAACTTGTTTTCGATCTTATCATTGTTTTACACAAGATCAAACAAAAGAACTCAAAAATAAAATCATTTTCTTTCATGGTTTTATAAACACAACCATTTCATGGTTGTTCTTCAAGTTTTAAATCTAAAATCTTAAACTTGTTCTTCTTTCGTATCCATTTTTTTTTAAACTGGTATACAAGGCTTATAGGTGTTATATTCGTTTTTTTTTTAAAAACAAGAAAAACCCTAATCTTCATTAAGACCTTTTTTGTCTGAATGAAATGGACAAAATTCGAAAAATCTTAATGGAAATTCTCTTTCCACATTAAGATATTTCTTATTTGTTAACATCTTTGGTTGAACTGATAATACAGTGAAATGGCAACTTCAAAGCTGAATGTTACCGCTGAGTCCATCTCCAGTGATTCTGAGGAACTGGAAATCACCAAAGCTCCTCAGGTTAAGTTTGAGCTGGATCAACTAGACTGGACAAAGGCAAACAACCTTTCAGCGCTTCTCGAGTTTCCTCCTCGGAAGCAGGTATCCCATCTAGACGACGCTGTGATTTTCTTGAAGAATAGCCCCATATACACAGCACTGACAATCACACCTCCTGCCAGTCAGCGTCTATTATCCCAATTCTGGTACTCTGCCAGACACACCAACCTACCCTCAGCCAAAGATCCATCTAAAACCATCGACTGCATACTCAGCGATACTGAGTATGGCACCATCAAGATAACCCCCGCAATAATCCGTAAAGCTCTGAAATTCCCTAACGCTACCTCAGAAAATCCTTTCATTCCATTTCCTGACCACAAGAAGCACGCTGACAGGGAAGAAATCATTGCTTTCCTTGATGCGATGGGTTACATCTGGGAGACTGGAAGAGACAAGCTACCTGAGAAGAAGCTGACGCTGATAAAGAAATCCAAGATGCCCAGCGAGATGAACTTCATCTTCGCTCACCTGATCAGCTGCATGACAGCGAAATCCGGATCTTCTGATCAAGCCGCTCAACCTCAGCAGGCCATGGGTTACGCACTGCTGAAAGGTCTCAACATTGACTGGGCCTCCATCATCTATGAAGACCTCATTCAACGTGTTGATTCTGCCGCTGACCGACCAGCATGGGTTCCTTACCCGCGATTCATCAGCGCCATCTTTCAATATGGCCTGAAGGACAGCTATCCTGAAGAGGGTGATCTGAAACTCTCTCAGATTGGCCCTAAAGTTCTCGACTTCAAGCCTGTCGCCAACGAGGTACGTCTCTCTACTCTTCTCACTCTTCTTAATTCTCCACTTTCTGTGGCTCCTTCAGCGACAATACCCATCGCTGATACCCCGGCCACAAAATCCATTCCTTCTAAGAAAAGGAAACAATCTCTTACCCCTCTTGATTCCAAAAGGATCAAGAAAACCAAGGAGCAACCCCAGCAGTTGCATGCTGAAGACTCCTCAGCTCATTCTGAAGAGCTGAAGGAAAGTTCTGTGGTACGCTCTACCACACCAATTCAAGCCATCCCTTCTAAACCTACTTCAGCGTCCCTAAACGCTGAGGTTAGAACTTTGGAATCTACCCAACCTTCGTCAGTCTCTCAAAAGACTGATGAAGTACTTCTCAGCGAATCCAACGCTGAACTTGAACCCCAACCCCAATTCTTATCCTTCGCTCCTCCCTCTACTTCTTTGGACACTCCTCCAGTCAAAACTGGAGATGCCATCATTCAAGAAGCCGTTGAAGCTTCTCAGCGAATGACGAAGAAAGGACCTGCAGAGATCTCCATTCCTCACGGAACGTTTGAGGGAGATATGGAACACTATGGAGGGACTCGAAACTTTGATGAGTTCGTCAACGCTCCTGCAGGTACAGATCCCACCTTAAACACTGTAACTAAACCTGAAACTTCTGAGCTTTCCTTTGTTCACAAGTACTTATATGTTACAGGTCCTTTTTTGGGAGACATCAACCAATCTCTGAAGTCTATGGAGATGAAACTTACGGATCTCACCACCGGTCTATCAAATAACTCTACAGCTGTAACAAACGCTGGAGAGAATCTGACGAAGCTGACTACTGTGGTGGAAAAGAAGGCCTCCTCTGATGACATCAAAGATCTTGATAAAACTCTCGCCGACTTTGCCAAAGTGCTCTCCGACATCTACACTGACTACACCAACCTCAAATCATCAGTTTCCACCATTTCCAGCGAAGTTACAACGCTGAAGAAATCGGTTGGTACACTCGAAGGTGATATGTCAGTGGTCAAGACCGACTTGGGCTCAGTGAAGACCGACCTTGGTTCCGTCAAGACAATGATCGAGACGCTGGTGAACAAGGCAAATAATCCAGCTCCTGCTCCGGCCCCTGCACCTGTTTTGGACTCCTTCACCGCAGAGGATCGCCAAGAGCTGAAGAAAATCACGCCTGCTATTTCTGGCCTAGAAGACAGAATAGCTAAGCTTGAAGGTTGTGTGAAAATCTCTGGCCCAGAAGACAGAGACAACACCAATGCTGAATCTACCCATTCCTCCCCCGCCCATCATGAGAAAGAGGGGGAGAAGAGCGCTGAACAGGAGAAGAGCGCTGAAGACCTTTCCCATGATGAATCTATCAGGGGAGAGGGTAATGAAGATCGGATTACTGGACCTCAGGGAGATGAAAACCCTGAGGGAACCGAGAACCTCGCCTCTATATCTGAGGGGGAGCAACTCGATGAAGATGCTGAGGAATCTGAAGCAGAAGAAGACGAAGACTTCGACATCCCTGAAGCTGAACCATCCTCCTCTCCAAGGAACGATGATGATGATGATGAAGATGACGATGATTTCTTTGTTGTCAAACCTGCTCCTCGAACCAAAGCTCTTAAAAGTATTTCAATAAAAGAACCTTCAGGGGAGAAGACAAAGACAAAGCACTCAGCCTCTGGCGCTGAGAAAAGCAAAGACAAAGGCATCGCTGAAGATGATAATCTGGCGATCCTACTTGCAAAGCCGATTTGTCAGGTACACTAAACTTATCTTTCCTTCCCTGATCATCTATGAAAAATCAGTTATCCATTCCACAAACACCATACACATCCACATTTTTTTTTCTATCTTTTCTACCCAAGTTCTTCTACCCAGTTTTTATTTGTAAGATCGCTGCGTTTCAGCTAGTCCTCTCCCCTGTTTGAGGATTTCGCTGAAAGATCTGTTGCGACTTCACCAATAATTCCAGCTAACGCTGAAGACATAATCCCAGTCTTAGATTTAATCTCTGAGACTGATGAACCAGAAGAACAACCTCTCTCGCACAGAAACAGACCTTCCTCAGTTGCTCAAAGGCTGAGTGAAGAAGATCAAAAGAGGAGAGAAGAAATGATAAAGTGATTCG
The DNA here is from genome assembly GCA_033807775.1 of Saussurea involucrata. Classification (NCBI taxonomy): domain Eukaryota; kingdom Viridiplantae; phylum Streptophyta; class Magnoliopsida; order Asterales; family Asteraceae; genus Saussurea; species Saussurea involucrata. The sequence continues at coordinate 94,742,617 of CM066314.1, forward strand.
AGGATCAGCGAATCATCCTAAGGCGCGATCAACTACCTTCAGTTCCTCCTAAGTTCAGAATTTCAAAAGCTGAATACCAAGATCATCTCAGAGCTGAACGCCTCATCGCTGAAAGGAAGGAAGCTGAAGATAAAGACAGAGAATACGCCATCAAGCTCACTCAAGAATCTGTCAAAGACCCCAAGCTGAAGCGTATTCCCATTCAAATCCAACGAAAGCTTTGGGAACAAGCCCAGAAGATCGTGGAAAAGAAAGCTGAAGTTTCTCAGACCACCCTGATCTGGTGTAAAGAGAAAATCCACTTCAGATATCGTCCAGCGAAGATCAACAAGGTATTCATCTCTGGAAGAACCTCCGTCGGAGTACCTATTGTTGACATCAAACTGTTCAGAGAAGATGACTCATCTGAAACCTTTCGTGCTGACACTGTAAAAAGGTATGGTCTCTCTGAATGGCTGGAGATGAGGTTAGCTATCCAACCGTCAAAATCTAAGTACAAGGATCATTTCGAAAAACTGATAAACAGACAGATCGATTTGATATCTTCTTGTGTGGATATTCCTCCTGTTCCTGATCTAAAGCCGAAAAGAAAAAGGGATTCTCCAAGGAGGAAACGTCAAGATTCAAACTCAGGTCCTGTCATACGAAATGAAACTGGAATTGGTTTCTCTCGCGCTGAAGTACTTGGTCCTGATCCTGATCTATCTGCCCTTGATGTCTCTTTGCCACCATGTGAACTTTTCGTCCCTGGTAAAGTCATCAGTAATCCTTATGGAATATTCTTTCTTGACTACGACGGACGTAAATGCTTTCAACGGATCGCTGAGCTTCCAATCACTCCAATCGAACAGCTCAAAGATCTCATCTACTGGTGCGACTTCAGAAAAGACATTCAGGCACGACACCTAAAACCCTTGATTTTTGAAGCTGCTCTGAAGCTAAAGAATAAAGGAGAAAAGGTTCCTGACTGGATGATTCCAACTGAAAAGACAACCCTTGATGAACTTCTCATTAAGGAAGAACCCTTTGAAGGCTGACAACAATCACCATTTTCTCTATTGTATCAGTCATCCTTCAGTACTTGTAATTTATTTCGCTTGTACTTGTAATCTTTCTTATTCATATTGTAACCTGATTCAAAGATTTAAAGAAAGATTTCAGCGAATGTACTTTACTCCATCAGTACTGAAAAGATCCCAGAAAACAGTAAAAGGGACAAATATTTTATGAGTTCTTTTTATCCTTATGTTTTCATTAAATAGCAATTTTCTCTGTTGCTATGTCATAATCAAATAGGGGGAGATTGTTGATCCAAACCCTCAGTGATTTGATAATGACCCTATCTTAAATACTTAGTGAAAATTGTAAGTAAACAATATGTATCAGAGTTTCACTATCGCTGATAAGTACTAAGATCTTACAGTACTGCTGATAGGAACTCTCGCACTTTTAGATTAAACATTCAGCGAACACTGTTCACCATATCGCTGAGTCTGTTCAGTCCTTATGGTGATCGCTGATAAGTTAGTTGTTTACTTATGATCCCTGAAGACAAGATTCACGTCAACAAAGGTTCTACGCTGAAGTCGAAGATCAAGCTCAAGAACCAGCGACAAGTCTCCTAATGAACTGATGCGGATCAGCGAAGACTCAGATTTGTCCACTCAACGTGAAGTATCAAGTACAAGACTTCAGCTATCGCTGAACTTTATCATCTGCTGAATAGTAAATGATAATCGCTGAATCAACGAAAGCTGATCATGAAGTCCTCCGTACAAAGTACTTTTGTCTTAACCTCCCTTGCACGCCACCGTACGAAATGTCAGAAAAGAACCTCCGAAAATCTGAAATCGTACAACCACTCTGACACTACACTGTTCATTCATGCGGCTACTAAGGTTGTCATCAAAGGTCAATGACATGCAACCAATCCGCTAATGACACGTGTAAAGTATATACTGGATTGCATTAAATGCATGCAGTATATAAAGAGATGAACTCACTTCATTTGAAGTAACTTGCTAACTCTGGACAAGTTCAAATCTCTCAAGATAGGATTTTATTAGTAATCTCCTTATCTTTCTTAGTGCAAGAAAACCTTAGTGTTCCAACTTGTTTAGATTTAGGTTTATCCTTAATCTTGTTTCCGCAACAAGCTGTAAATTGTTAATGATTTATCAATAAACAATTTAGAAAAGTAAAATAGTGTGTTTGTATTCAACCCCCCCCCCCTTCTACAAACTTGTTTAAGCCTTTCGGGACCAACACTTCTGCTGATAATTTCTTTTCAACGTTTATCAAACAGACAAAAGCAACCTGTGTTTGGGTCTCTGGTTTACCAAACTTGAAGATACCAATCTGATCTTGTGTTTTCAGATATTTCTTTGGTTTGATACTGTTAGATCTGAAGTTTCGTCAATAAACCAAGTGTTGAATATCTGATAAGAAGACTCAGATGTTCTGAGTAGAGAAGTCAGAGGTCTGACTGTGAAAGCTCAGAAGTATTGATCAGAGAAATCAGAAGTCTGGAAAGAGAAGTCAGATGTCTGAGTTAAGGAGTCAGAAGATCTGAGAAGCTTTATCAGAAGAATGTTCAGAAGTTCTGAACTACCTGTTCAGAACTTATGACGAGATACTTTACTTAGTATTTTATAAACTAATTAGGATACGTGTTATGTTCTTATTAGTCTTTCTTATTTGTACTGTAGCTTTAAGATGTCCGTTGCAGTATAAATAGTAGTTAGCTCTATGTTGCTAACTGATTGATTTTTCCCGTATAACTTTGTATTCATTCTCTGTAATCTTTGAGATTCTCTCTCTCATAGATCTGTATTTCTGTTCATCATTGAATACAATTGGGCTTGATCATACAACTTCTCAATTACTGCTTTCTATATTGATTGTGAGATTAGATCCTGTTCTTTCAATTGGTATCAGAGCCAATCAACAAACAAATTCGTTCAAGATTGTTATCGCGAAGATCAATTGATAAATTTCTTGAAGATTTCTTGATTCATTCAAAATTCGATTCCGCTGCTAGGGCTAGTTCTTGAATTCTTGTCAATTCTTGAATTACCTGTTACATTTCGATCAAGAAACTCGAATTTGTCTTTCTGTTGAATTTTCTTACAATCATGTCTTCTAAAGAATATCTAGCCATGGGATCTGAAACCAAACCGCCTGTTCTTATACCAGAAGAGTATCAGCAATGGAAAATCCGAATGATCCAATTCCTAGACAACATTGATGAAAACCTTATGATTTCTATTCGAGAAGGCCCAATTGAAGTATACATCGATGTTGCTGCAACCCCTGCTACAGAGACAACTCCAGAAATTCCAGCGACCAGGGTGAAAAAGAGTTATTCCCAATACACAGCTGAACAGAAAAATAGGCATGCTATTGACAAAAGAGCAATTACTTTGATGACTTTGGCTGTCCCAAATGAGGTTCTTAACAGGATTGACAGTGGATCATCAGCTAAAGAAATGTGGGACGAATTGGAAAGGCAAATGTTAGGAACTGTGAGATCTATTCAGGCAAAGTTAAATCAAAGCATAAATGCTTATGAAAGGTTCAAAGCAAAAGAGTCAGAAAGTTTGACACAGACATACAGTAAATTTTGCACTATTCTAAATGACTTGAGAAGAAATGGACTGAAGAAAACAAAATCAGAAATAAATTACAAATTTCTGAACAGTCTAAATTCAGAATGGTCATCATTTGCCATAAGTCTGCAAATGAACAAGGATATGTGTGAAGAAGACTTAAATGATCTATTCTGTGTTCTTAATCAACATGAAGACTCTGTCAAGTTAGTTGTGGAAGAGAAGAAAAATGTTGCTGATCAGTTAGCGTTCTTATCAAAGTCCAAAGCAATCAAAGCACCCAAAAAGACTGCATATCTATCAGAGATACCTAATCTGGAAGAATCTGACAAGGAAGAAGGATCAGAAGATGATGAAGATATCAAGATAATGGCTGAGAAACTAGCTTTGTTGACAAATACTTTCAATAAAAGGTATGGGAAGGGTAGATTTCAAGGAAATTATAAGAGAGTTGGGAGTTCAGACTATAAGAAGAAAGAAGACAGAGAAGAAAATAAGTTTGAAAAGAGAGTAGAGAGAAGTGAAGAAAACAATGAAGAGAAGGATGAAAGAAAAGAAAAGAATCTGTGTTTCAAATGTGGAAAATCTGGCCACTATGCTAAGGATTGCAGAGTTAAAATTGTGAAAGACTATGAGTACTACACCAAGAAGGCTCAGCTTGCAAAGAAGAGAGATGATAAAATTGCTTTGTTGGCTGAACAGGAGAATTGGTTGTACTATACTTCTGATGAAGATGATCACATCAACTTTCCACAGATGCAGAGCTATATGGCAAAAATGAGGAATGAGGATGATTCTGATTTTGAAGATGCTGATTCTGAGTCATCTACTGAGGTACATTCTTCACTTGAATTAGAGTTAATGACACAGATTGGTGAAATGAAAACTGAATTTGCTAATCTAAGAAAACAGATAAAAGGAGAAAGAAATTTGGTTAACAAATTCAGAATTGAAAAAGAAGTAATAAAAGAACAATATGAAGAATCTGAGGCTGAGAAACAGAAAGTTAAAGATGAAAATTCTGAATTGATGAAAAGGCTTTCTGAACTAAAAGTTGAGTTTTCAAAAATAAAGGATGAAAAAGGTGATTTACAAATAAAATTTGATATGTTATTTGAAGAAAGAAAGAATTTATACACTAAAATTAAAGAATTAGAAGATCTGAATTTGAAAAGGGGTCAGACTCAGCAAACACTAAATCTTTTATTAAACAACGTTAAAGATACAAGATTTTACAACCCAAAGAAGGGATTGGGATTGGAAGAAAATGTCACTTTAAAAAGAGCTCCAATTAACTTGTATGAAAAACTTCAAGTTTCTAAGCCAAAAATCCCAGAAATTGTTGAAGTTTTCATAAGACTTGCTAGTTCTATAACAAGTTCTGACAATTTGCAAAGACCAAACTCTAAAAAGTCAGATGAGAAAATTTCTGAGTCTAAAACAGAAAAGTCAGTTGGTTCAGAAGAAAAGGTTAAGAAAGAAGTTTCTAAACCAACAGATGAAAAGCCAAGATACAATGATACTAAATTCAAGTATGATTCCTTAAATGTCAGCTACAAAAATAAACAACCAAGTTTTTCATATCATGACATTGAGAGCATATTTGACACAAGTAAAATTTCTGAAACAGTCAATCAGAAGTCTGAAACTTCTAGTCAGGATTCTGAACTTTGTAGTCAGAACTCTGAGTCTAAAGATCAGACATCTGAGTCTGTAAATCAGAACTCTGACTCAGGTAGCCAGAAGTCTGATTCAACTGGATTTTCTGAAACAAAATCAGATGAATTTTTGCAACTTGAAAAGAGATTTAATCTTGTGAGTCAAGAACTTGAGGACTTAAGGAAAGCTTATGATGAACTTGAAAATGATTTCTGTGAGGTGGATATTAAACTTGAAGAAGCTTTGAAAGAAAAGAATATTTTTATTCAGAAAATAACAGAGCTTGAAAAACTGAAGACTGAGTATGATCTTTTTAAAATTAATGCTTCAAGAGAAAATGATAAATTCTTTAATGAATCAAGTACATATGAAAAAGGTGAATCATCTAATTCTTCTAACAAAAAGAACTTGAATTTTTCAGAAAAAGAAGAAAGCAAAAGGAAAGATGATCTTACAAAGTTGAATGATCTGAAAAGGGATTTTGAGAAGCTTAGAATGAAATCTACTTCTGAACTCAAAGCTAGAAATTCTTGTAATAAGGACAATTGTACTCTGAACAGTATCAATAAAAATGAAATGACCTATGTTTCAGATTTATTGTCACTTGCAAAGAAAAATCTTGTTTGTGTTAGATGTAAAAATGATTCATTCCAATATTCTCATAAATGTCAAGTCAAAATAACTTCTGTTTCATACATAAGAAAAGATATTCAGAAAGTTTCTGTTTCTCAAAATACAGAAAAGAAGAAAATTTCTGTTCCTCAGACTCAGAAGAAATAAAAGATAAAAGAAAATAAAGTTGAAAATATAGCAAAACCAAAAGTTACAACTCTCAAAAAGAATTTAAACAAGCTTGTAAGCAGAAAATGTTCTGACTTCATAAAAGTTCAAGGAAAGTGGTGTTTGAAGAAAGATTTTGAGTGGAGAGTAAAAGGTACTAATGTTAAATCCAATGACAAAGCTAACAAAGAGGGACCCATTCCAAAATGGGTACCTAAACCTAACTGATCCTTTTGCAGGGCTGTCATGTGTGGTTTTTAGATTCAGGAGCTTCAAGACACATGACAGGTCAGAAGTCTTTTCTATCAAACTTCACAGAAAAGGCTGGAGGAGCAGTAAACTTTGGAAATAACAGCAAAGGACAAGTCAAAGGTTATGGGGATTTAACTAAAGGGGATCTGACTATCCAAAAGGTTTTCTATGTTGAAGGATTACAGCATAATCTTTTCAGCATAAGTCAGTTTTTAGACAGTCTTTGTCAAATTAAGTTTCAAATAACAGGTTGCATGATTTTAACTGAAAATGATGTTAAAGTCTTCTGGGCCAAAAGACATATGGACTTATTTGTAGTTAATTTTTCAAAATTGAAAACATTAAATACAGTTTGTCTTTTATCAAAATCAACTGCAAATGAATGCTGGCTTTGGCACAGAAGATGTTCTCATCTGAATTTCAAAGATCTTAATAATCTTGTTGCAAAACATTTGGTTAAAGGCTTACCAAAGCTTAAATTTGAAAAAGAATCATTATGCTCAGCTTGTGAAATGGGCAAGATGAAAAAGAGTTCTCACAAATTAAAAATGGACTCATCTTGCAAAGCACCATTAGAAATGATTCATACTGATCTTTGTGGTCCAATTTCAGTTCAATCTATGGGAGGAAAGAAATATATGCTTGTGATTGTTGATGAATTATCCAGATACACATGGGTTGAGTTCCTAAGAGCTAAGTCAGAAGCTGCTACTACATTGATAAATTTTATCAAAAGGATTCAAGTTCTCTTACAACTTCAAGTTCAGAAAATCAGAAGTGATAATGGAACAGAGTTCAGAAATGAGACTCTTCAGAATTTTTTAGAAAGTTCTGGGATTTCTCACAATTTTTCTGCTGTCAGAACTCCTCAACAAAATGGTGTTGTTGAAAGGAAGAATAGAACTCTAGTTGAAGCTGCGAGAACAATGCTGGCTTATGCAAATCTTCCTACTTTCCTATGGGCTGAAGCAATTGCAACTGCTTGTTTTACACAAAATAGAACTTTAATCAATAAGAGATTAAATAAGACTGCTTATGAACTGATAAATAAAAGAAAACCATTAATCAAATTCTTTCATGTTTTTGGTTGCAGGTGCTATGTTCTCAGAGACAGAGAAAATCTTGCCAAATTCGATAAAAAGGCAGATGAAGGATACTTTGTGGGTTATTCTTTAACTTCCAAAGCATTCAGAATCTACAATAGAAGAACCAAGAGGATGATGGAGAGCATAAATGTAACTTTTGATGAAGCCAGAATGCGGACTTCTGAACAAGACAGTTCAGAACTCATGCTGAACAAGACAAAAATGACTTCTGATACAAATTCTAATCCTATCTGTTCAGAACTCAATTTACTATTTAAGGATGCTTTTAGTGAACTAATTTATGATTCTTATGCAGAATATGAAAACCCAAAGATGGTCAAAGAGATGAAAAATAAGACTCCAGAAATAGTTCAATCAACTGTAATTTCTGACAAAGGTCCATCAGAGGAATGTCCAAATCTAATACATACAAGTGGTGAAAATTCTGAACCTTGTAATCAGAATTCTGATTCTTGTACTCAGAACTCTGAACAAGTCACTCTGAATTCTGACTTCATTAATCAGAACCCAAACTTGGATATGACTTCTATTCATACATCAGAAAAAGGGGACAGTTCAGAATTACAAGCAATCATTGATGAGAATGATGCAAACAACAATTATTCAGAGATTGATGTACTTCCTAGTGCAAATAAATGGACTAAAAATCATCCTATTCATCAAGTAATAGGTGATCCTTCAGAAGGAGTAAAAACCAGATCAGCTACAGCAAATGAAGCAATGTTTGCTGGTTTCTTGAGTGTAATTGAACCAAAGAAAGCTAATGAAGCCTTAGAGGATCCAGACTGGATTTCAGCAATGCAAGAGGAATTGCTTCAATTTGAAAGAAATAAAGTCTGGAGACTCATCCCAAAGCCTGAAGGTAAATCTATTATTGGAACTAAATGGGTGTTCAGAAACAAAAAGGATGAATCAGGTGTTGTCATCAGAAACAAGGCAAGATTGGTTGCTAAGGGATACTGTCAACAAGAGGGAATTGATTATGATGAGACATTTGCACCAGTGGCAAGAATTGAGGCAATCCGAATATTTTTAGCCTATGCTGCACATAAAAACTTCAAGGTGTATCAAATGGATGTCAAATCAGCCTTTCTAAATGGCAAACTTAATGAAGAGGTGTATGTCCATCAACCTGAAGGTTTTGTTGATCCAGAATTCCCTGATCATGTTTATATTTTAGACAAAGCTTTATATGGTCTAAAACAAGCACCACGAGCCTGGTATGACACTCTTACTAAACACCTGTTAGGTTCAGGATTCAAGAAAGGAAAAATTGACACAACTTTATTTTTAAAGAAACAGGGTGATGATTTGATTCTGATTCAGATTTATGTTGATGACATAATATTTGGTTCTACCAGTCCAGAATTATGTGATAATTTTTCAAAAATCATGTCATCTGAATTTGAAATGAGCATGATGGGTGAACTGAATTTTTTCCTTGGTCTTCAAGTCAAACAACTACCAAAAGGTATTTTCATAAATCAAGGAAAATATGTCAGAGATATTCTGAAAAAGTTCAAAATGTCTGATTGTGCTTCTATGAGAACACCTATGGCAACTAACATAAAGTTAGATGCTGATCTCAAAGGTGTTTCAGCAGATATCAAACTTTATAGAGGCATGATTGGATCATTACTTTATTTGACTGCAAGTAGACCAGATATCATGTTTTCTACCTGTTTCTGTGCTAGATTTCAATCTAACCCGAAAGAATCACATATGTTGGCTGTCAAAAGGATTTTAAGATATCTCAAAGGAACACCTGATCTAGGTTTATGGTATCCAAAAGAAACTGACTTCAAATTGACTGCTTTCACTGATGCTGATCATGCAGGAAGTAGGTTGGACAGAAAGAGTACATCTGGTGCTTGTCACTTTTTGGGAGATAAAATAGTGAGTTGGGCATCAAAGAAGCAGAATTGTGTATCCACTTCAACTGCTGAAGCAAAGTATGTTGCTGCTGCTGCTTCATGCTCTCAAACATTGTGGATGAGAACACAACTCATGGACTATGGATATCAGCTTAACAAGATTCCCATCTATTGTGACTCAGAAAGTGCAATTGCCATTACTCAGAACCCTGTTCAACATTCAAAAACTAAACATATAGATGTGAGGTATCATTTTATAAAGGACTATGTGGAAAAAGGAACTATAGAGATGCACTTTGTGCATACAAAGTATCAATTGGCTGACTTGTTCACAAAGCCTCTTGATCACAAAAGGTTTTCTTTTCTCATATGTAAAATAGGAATGCTTAATCTGCCTAATTGAAAATATTTTTTTTCTTAAAAATGCTAAATTTTTCTAAGTAAAATTGTCTGAGTAGTGTACTCAGAACTCTGAGTTTTAAGATTCAGAACTTCTGAGTACTAAGATCAGAACTTCTGAGTCTTGAGTTCAGAACTTCTGAGTAGTGTATTCAGAACTTCTGAGTCTTGAGTTCAGAACTTCTGAGTCTTGAGATCAGAACCTCTGAATCTTAAGGTCAGAGATTCTGAGTCGATACTTCAACAATCTTACTTTCAAAAATTTATTTTTGAGAAATACAAATAACTTCAACTGTATGGATTATGCTTCTTCTATTATTTTTTTATCTCATCTTTATGTATCATTAATAATCAAAAGCATGCTCAAATCAAGGGGGAGCATCAAAATTCTTTTGGAAATCATTTTGTGATGCTTAAAAGATTTGTTTTCATTTCTTATCTGTTCAAACCTCTTCTGAATAATCAAAATGTTTTATATTGGTCAGAAGTTGATTTTAAAAGACATTTTGGTTACAAGGCAAAATTCTTCTGAGTCATGGAATCAGAACATCTGTGCGTGTTATTCAGATCTTTGACTTGAGTCAAAATTCTATCCACTAACACGTGTCAGCTTCATATTTGTTTGACAATGCCACATATTTCATTTAAATCCTTTGTGGTATTTCACATGTGTTGACTCCGTTATAACATTGATTTCACTTTTCCGTTAAACCTTTCAACTTCGCGGATTTTAAATAGGTCTTAAAATCCCTATTTCAAATTTCTTTCAAATTCCAGAGCGAAACGTGAGATACGAATCAAATCCAGAGTTCTTTGAATCTGTTTTTCTTCTTAAATCATGTCTGAAATACGAAGAAGTGGTCCAATTTCTCTACATTCTACAAAATCGATAATGGATTCATCCGATTCGGAAAATGATGAAGTACAAAATAGAGTTGCAGAGGAAGGGGCAATAAGAAATGATGAAGAAGGTGAACAAATGGATGAATCTGAAGGAAATGCGGATGAGGTAAACGTTAATATTGAACATGAACAGAGTGCTGCAGGTTCTATTATGTCAGATAGATCTATTCTAGTGGAAAGAGTTGTTCCTGAGAGTGAATGGTTGAAATTATCTGAAAATAACTGTGTTATATTGTTTGAGGAAAGTCGTTTTAAGCCTGAACACAGAATTATCATGGAGTTATTCAAACATCATCCGTACAGAAAATGGTTTACAAGAAGTAAAAATGTGCCTGTTCAGTACATACAACAATGGTGGAAATATCTTAGGTTAGAAGATAATAAGTTTGTGTCTGAAATTGGAGGAGTGACATTTGTCTTATCTATCTCTGCACTAAGAGAAATGCTGAATCTACCAGAGAAAGATGATGTACAAAGAAGAACAGATTTTGAGGATTTACCCTTAACAGAGGAATTAATAGCAGAGTTTATGAAGTTGGGATACAATGAAGGATTGAGGACTCTCAGTTTGTTCAGAAGAAACAAATTACCACCTATTTGGGCTTGCTTCTTTCACGTGGTAAATAAATGTTTGTCAGGGAAAAATAGTTCTGCTGATCAAGGTTCTAAACAAATTCTTCAGATATTTCAAGGTTTAGTGAAGAATAGGCATTATGACTATACTTTAATACTTTGGGAAGATATGAAGAATACATTTGAGAAGAATCAGAAAGCAATTCAGAAGAAAACAAAGGATGCTACACTGACATACATTCCCTACATAAGGTACTGGCAAATTGTTATTTGGTATGCCATGCAGGAAAACAGAACAATCTCAAGAAGAACAAATGAAGAGCATGGTCCTACATTTTATTTGGGTAAGATGACCTAAGTAACAAGACTTGAAAACTATCCTACTCATAAACTATTGCCAAAATCACTTAGGAGCTATATTCCAAGGGAGAGTGAGATTTTAAAAGCTTATTGCACCTCTATGGGAATTGAATTACCTCAAATCCCTACCCAAGAGGACCAACCTGAGAAGAGAGGTGAGGGGTCTAGTCGAATTAGAGAGGGGGAGGATGTTCAGATGGGTGAACATTCTGAGAGACTTGAGGGGGAAAATTCTGAGAGCTTGGTTAGATTTGGTGAGGAAAAACAGAATGAGAGTGATGAGGATGAGAGATTGTCAACAGAGGTTCAAACAGAAAGAGATGCCTCTGAACCAGCTAATCTTGACCAGGTAACCACAAATGCTATTGGTTCACATCTCTTGGTGTCCAATATTGAAACAAACACCATGGACCTAGTGGTGGATCTTGAACAACCCATCCATACCCACTCAGAAGCATTTCAACATGCTACTGTTTCACACAAATCCAGGGAACCATCCTAAACTCATTTGGAGGGAGGTGATAAATCCCAATTTATTTTTCAACACATTGAGTCTGAATACCACAGTCCTATTCATATTGAGCCTGAAATTCCTTTTGACACTTGCACAAATCAGGAATTTCGTATTCCTGAAACAACATTCATAGACATACCTAATGTTGGGTGTCGAGGATTGGATGGAAGTCCTGGTGAGGTGAACATTACAAAAGCCTCATTCAAATGTGCATCTGTTGTACAAGATGACTGTGTGTTATCTACAGGCCATGAGCTCTCTAGGCACATGAAAACTGGACCATCTGTTGGTTCAGGTTCACTGTTAGAAACTTCTGAATTTGAAAGGATTCAGAAACAAAACAAGGAGATGGGGGAAAAAGTAGAAAATTTGGAGAAGAGGGTGGAGGATTTGAATGATGAAGTATCAGATTTGAAAGTTGTGTTGGAGAAAAAGTTGATTTCTGTTGAAACCAAGGTAGATGATGTAAAGAAATCCTTGGATTCTCACAAAAAGGAGATCGTGGATATAATGTCTGGTTTTCAAAAAGATATGTTAAAACAGATGCAAGGTATTCAGGAATCTATATTGAAAGAACTGAGTGTATCTTTGGCTTCTACTTCAAAGCCTCTTGATCCTGTTCCTATTGCAGAAGCTGAACCTGAAGTTGCTTTTAATCAGAACTTGAAAAGGAAGTTTGATGATAATGATCCTCATGATCATCAAAAGGGGGAGAAAAGACAAAGGTTAAGTTCTGATGATGATATTGGCATAGAAGATTTTGAGATAGCAGACATGCACTTAGCCAATACAAAAAGTTCAGAAGATCAGACACAGGAAAATTTAAAGGAGATGGTTCAGATAGTACAGCTTGATAGTTCAGATACAGAAGAAATGGAGTTGGGAAGTATTGATAGTAATGAATCAGATAAAACAGAGGAATTGAACTTGGATACTGAGATGGAAGGAAACTCAGATGAAACTGTAGCTATTGAGGAATCTGATTTGAGAATAGAAGAAATAGTGGAAATTACAGTGGTAAACAGGTGTACAGATATTGTGGTTTATAACAGAGAAAGGACAATGGAGTCTGAATTAGAAGAAAGGAGGTTGAATGAAGAATTGATCAGAAGAATGCATAATGAAGTAGTCAGAGCTTTGAGTGTTCAGAAAATTCATAAAGGGATAAAAGTGATAAGACCCATTGATCTAATGGGAGAAGAAGACAGAACTGTGGATTATACTCAGGATTTTAAAGATGATTTTAGGTTTAACTTTTTATCTCATCTTTATGTATCATTAATAATCAAAAGCATGCTCAAATCAAGGGGGAGCATCAAAATTCTTTTGGAAATCATTTTGTGATGCTTAAAAGATTTGTTTTCATTTCTTATCTGTTCAAACCTCTTCTGAATAATCAAAATGTTTTATATTGGTCAGAAGTTGATTTTAAAAGACATTTTGGTTACAAGGCAAAATTCTTCTGAGTCATGGAATCAGAACATCTGTGCGTGTTATTCAGATCTTTGACTTGAGTCAAAATTCTATCCACTAACACGTGTCAGCTTCATATTTGTTTGACAATGCCACGTATTTCATTTAAATCCTTTGTGGTATTTCACATGTGTTGACTCCGTTATAACATTGATTTCACTTTTCCGTTAAACCTTTCAACTTCGCGGATTTTAAATAGGTCTTAAAATCCCTATTTCAAATTTCTTTCAAATTCCAGAGCGAAACGTGAGATACGAATCAAATCCAGAGTTCTTTGAATCTGTTTTTCTTCTTAAATCATGTCTGAAATACGAAGAAGTGGTCCAATTTCTCTACATTCTACAAAATCGATAATGGATTCATCCGATTCGGAAAATGATGAAGTACAAAATAGAGTTGCAGAGGAAGGGGCAATAAGAAATGATGAAGAAGGTGAACAAATGGATGAATCTGAAGGAAATGCGGATGAGGTAAACGTTAATATTGAACATGAACAGAGTGCTGCAGGTTCTATTATGTCAGATAGATCTATTCTAGTGGAAAGAGTTGTTCCTGAGAGTGAATGGTTGAAATTATCTGAAAATAACTGTGTTATATTGTTTGAGGAAAGTCGTTTTAAGCCTGAACACAGAATTATCATGGAGTTATTCAAACATCATCCGTACAGAAAATGGTTTACAAGAAGTAAAAATGTGCCTGTTCAGTACATACAACAATGGTGGAAATATCTTAGGTTAGAAGATAATAAGTTTGTGTCTGAAATTGGAGGAGTGACATTTGTCTTATCTATCTCTGCACTAAGAGAAATGCTGAATCTACCGGAGAAAGATGATGTACAAAGAAGAACAGATTTTGAGGATTTACCCTTAACAGAGGAATTAATAGCAGAGTTTATGAAGTTGGGATACAATGAAGGATTGAGGACTCTCAGTTTGTTCAGAAGAAACAAATTACCACCTATTTGGGCTTGCTTCTTTCACGTGGTAAATAAATGTTTGTCAGGGAAAAATAGTTCTGCTGATCAAGGTTCTAAACAAATTCTTCAGATATTTCAAGGTTTAGTGAAGAATAGGCATTATGACTATACTTTAATACTTTGGGAAGATATGAAGAATACATTTGAGAATAATCAGAAAGCAATTCAGAAGAAAACAAAGGATGCTACACTGACATACATTCCCTACATAAGGTACTGGCAAATTGTTATTTGGTATGCCATGCAAGAAAACAGAACAATCTCAAGAAGAACAAATGAAGAGCATGGTCCTACATTTTATTTGGGTAAGATGACCTCAGTAACAAGACTTGAAAACTATCCTACTCATAAACTATTGCCAAAATCACTTAGGAGCTATATTCCAAGGGAGAGTGAGATTTTAAAAGCTTATTGCACCTCTATGGGAATTGAATTACCTCAAATCCCTACCCAAGAGGACCAACCTGAGAAGAGAGGTGAGGGGTCTAGTCGAATTAGAGAGGGGGAGGATGTTCAGATGGGTGAACATTCTGAGAGACTTGAGGGGGAAAATTCTGAGAGCTTGGTTAGATTTGGTGAGGAAAAACAGAATGAGAGTGATGAGGATGAGAGATTGTCAACAGAGGTTCAAACAGAAAGAGATGCCTCTGAACCAGCTAATCTTGACCAGGTAACCACAAATGCTATTGGTTCACATCTCTTGGTGTCCAATATTGAAACAAACACCATGGACCTAGTGGTGGATCTTGAACAACCCATCCATACCCACTCAGAAGCATTTCAACATGCTACTGTTTCACACAAATCCAGGGAACCATCCTAAACTCATTTGGAGGGAGGTGATAAATCCCAATTTATTTTTCAACACATTGAGTCTGAATACCACAGTCCTATTCATATTGAGCCTGAAACTCCTTTTGACACTTGCACCAATCAGGAATTTCGTATTCCTGAAACAACATTCATAGACATACCTAATGTTGGGTGTCGAGGATTGGATGGAAGTCCTGGTGAGGTGAACATTACAAAAGCCTCATTCAAATGTGCATCTGTTGTACAAGATGACTGTGTGTTATCTACAGGCCATGAGCTCTCTGGGCACATGAAAACTGGACCATCTGTTGGTTCAGGTTCACTGTTAGAAACTTCTAAATTTGAAAAGATTCAGAAACAAAACAAGGAGATGGGGGAAAAAGTAGAAAATTTGGAGAAGAGGGTGGAGGATTTGAATGATGAAGTATCAGATTTGAAAGTTGTGTTGGAGAAAAAGTTGATTTCTGTTGAAACCAAGGTAGATGATGTAAAGAAATCCTTGGATTCTCACAAAAAGGAGATCGTGGATATAATGTCTGGTTTTCAAAAAGATATGTTAAAACAGATGCAAGGTATTCAGGAATCTATATTGAAAGCACTGAGTGTATCTTTGGCTTCTACTTCAAAGCCTCTTGATTCTGTTCCTATTGCAGAAGCTGAACCTGAAGTTGCTTTTAATCAGAACTTGAAAAGGAAGTTTGATGATAATGATCCTCATGATCATCAAAAGGGGGAGAAAAGACAAAGGTTAAGTTCTGATGATGATATTGGCATAGAAGATTTTGAGATAGCAGACATGCACTTAGCCAATACAAAAAGTTCAGAAGATCAGACACAGGAAAATTTAAAGGAGATGGTTCAGATAGTACAGCTTGATAGTTCAGATACAGAAGAAATGGAGTTGGGAAGTATTGATAGTAATGAATCAGATAAAACAGAGGAATTGAACTTGGATACTGAGATGGAAGGAAACTTAGATGAAACTGTAGCTATTGAGGAATCTGATTTGAGAATAGAAGAAATAGTGGAAATTACAGTGGTAAACAGGTGTATAGATATTGTGGTTTATAACAGAGAAAGGACAATGGAGTCTGAATTAGAAGAAAGGAGGTTGAATGAAGAATTGATCAGAAGAATGCATAATGAAGTAGTCAGAGCTTTGAGTGTTCAGAAAATTCATAAAGGGATAAAAGTGATAAGACCCATTGATCTAATGGGAGAAGAAGACAGAACTGTGGATTATACTCAGGATTTTAAAGATGATTTTAGGTTTAACTTTTGTGATGAGTTAAATACAGAAGAAGAGTATGTGAAAGTGAAAGACTTCTTTATGCCTTCTGAATATGTATTCAGAAAACCAATTGAGATTCCAAAGATTAAATTGCAAAGACTAGAAGAACCTGTGTGTGATTTCATTCTAGAGTTAAGTGATGTGCCATTAGCCAGACAATTTCATGATGATATTTTTCCTGAGGAAATATATGATAATCTCTACTACACAGAAGGAGAGTATGAGCTTTTGGAAAGTAACATTGATGGTTTTATGGAAGACAGAGCTCAGATGGTCTACTCAGAAGCTTCTAACATGTTCAGAGTTCCTGACTCAAAACTGCATATTCAGAAAAGAATCGAGAAAGTTCTGATGTTTCAACAAGATGAATTCAATGGTTTAATGTTTGTTAGAATGGAAGTACTGAAAGAAAGAAATACAAAGGTTTCCATGTCTACATTTGATTTTCACAGATTGACTCTTGATGATCAGATCTTTCTAGTCAAGTTCTTTGCTAGCACTGAAGAAGCCTTGATAGAAATTGAATGCAGAAGACTTCTGGGTATTTATGTCAGAAATATATACTTGTATGACTTCCAGTTGGCTATTGAAGAAAGAAAAGAAAAGTGTAATCTGAGTTCTCCCACAAAGAAAACAGAAGTTGATTTGCATGTGAAGGGATTTGTGAATGAAGGAATGGAGACAGAAGGGTTCACATATATGGTTCACGAAAGACTTGAATTGTTCAGATTAAAAGAGTTGGTGAAGTACGGTGATGCAACTCTGAATTGGTTGTTGATTAGAATGGAAGTAAGTATGGACGCTGAAAAGGAGAGTTTAAAGAAGAGATGCATAAACTGTGTGAAGAGGAGGTTGGATCTTAGAAGAAAAATCAGAAACAGTAGTGAATGGTTGCTATCTGAGGTGAATCCCAAAAAGATTCTACATAATGATTTTGTGTTCCCTGCTGAGTATGAAGTGAATGGAATTTTGTCAGATGAAGCTGAAGAAATGCAGAACACAATATCTCAGAATGTGCAGATAACTAGTTTTGATCAAGCTGAACAGTCTGAACCAAAAGAAGATGAAATATCCATTGATCTAAATGGACACTTTCTTGAATTTGATTTACCTGAGTTCTTCAAACCAAAAGAGGTACAATTCTTGGATGTGTATTATGATAGACCTAAGGAGACTCAGATCTGGTTGGCTGAAAAATTAAGATGTCTTGGCAAAACAAAGCAAGCTGTTTACTCAAAATTTTTAATCACTGGAATCAGAGAGTTGAGGGTTAAGAAATTCAGAAAGATGGAGTACTTATCTTTTGAAGTTCTGAGAGAAGATGGCAAGGTTTATTACTTTACTGATGCAGATTTTGAGAAACTATCAGTTGTTGACTTCTACAGATTACACAGTTTTCTATGCTTCAAAGAGTCAAGCAAAGACAGAAATGAAAGGAAGGCCAGAAGTGTGGTAATTGAGGCCATGTTCTACATCTTAAGGTGGCACTGCTATACAGATTTTCAAATAGCTTTGTACCTACAAAAGTCATGTGTTTATCTGGCAAATCCCAACACAGATCATGAACAGAAAAGGAATTTAAAGACTGGAAGTGTTCACAAATATCCAGAGTTGGGAGTATTTTTGAAAAACAAAAGTGGAAAGATCTTCTTCAGAGCAAAGGAAACCGCAAAATACTGTTCTGGAACTTTAAGAATCATAAAGCACAATTTGGAGAAAAAGATGCTGAAAGTGAAGGAAGCAAACATGATTCAAGAGGTAATTAATCAGCAAGTTGAGATTATTCAAGAAATCATTGACAAAATTGATAAAAGGCTTAATCTGAGAAATGTGCTACTTCAGAAGATTGTTCCTGCTCTGAAAGAACTGGATGATGCAAAGTTTAAGTTTATTTGACAAAAAGGGGGAGATTGTTAGATCTGAAGTTTTGTCAATAAACCAAGTGTTGAATATCTGATAAGAAGACTCAGATGTTCTGAGTAGAGAAGTCAGAGGTCTGACTGTGAATGCTCAGAAGTATTGATCAGAGAAATCAGAAGTCTGGAAAGAGAAGTCAGATGTCTGAGTTAAGGAGTCAGAAGATCTGAGAAGCTTTATCAGAAGAATGTTCAGAAGTTCTGAACTACCTGTTCAGAACTTATGACGAGATACTTTACTTAGTATTTTATAAACTAATTAGGACACGTGTTATGTTCTTATTAGTCTTTCTTATTTGTACTGTAGCTTTAAGATGTCCGTTGCAGTATAAATAGTAGTTAGCTCTATGTTGCTAACTGATTGATTTTTCCCGTATAACTTTGTATTCATTCTCTGTAATCTTTGAGATTCTCTCTCTCATAGATCTGTATTTCTGTTCATCATTGAATACAATTGGGCTTGATCATACAACTTCTCAATTACTGCTTTCTATATTGATTGTGAGATTAGATCCTGTTCTTTCAGATACCTCTATTGACAGAGGTTGAGGATGACGAGTCTTTGTTTTAAAACCACACGTTAATCATCTTCTTATGTTTCTTCAAGTAAGGATCCACAGAGATTTTCACCCTTTTGCTTACAGAGATTAGATTTGGAAAATCTGGTTTGTTCGTTTTTCCAATCACAAATAAAGAGGACAGAGGTTTGTTTCTTTTGCCTTCAACACCTAGGGTGATATCATCATACCCTATACCTCGTCTCCCTATTTGTGAGTTTACTTTTTCATAAACTTTCTGTGCATCTTTATAGTTTTTAAGCAAAACTTCTCTTCTGAGTAAATCTTGCCATAATACCTCTCTTTCTCTTTGAAAGTATTCTTTAAGAGCTCTTATGTCAGTAGTTTCGCTCCTTGAAACTGAAAGTTATTTTGTTTTATCTTTTAAAGTATTGGTTAATTCAGAAATTTGTTTTTTTAAAGGATCTAGAGTTTTGTTCCAATTCTTTTCTATTCTCTCTTTTTTCCTCAAAAATCTTTGCTTTTTCTTGAGTGAGAAGCCGTACTTCTCTCTCATTGAAAGTGAGTCTTTTCTGAATACTTTGATTTATCTCTTTCAGTTCAATTAATTCAATGTTAATTCTAAGTGTATTATCATCTACAGAGGTAATACAAGAGTTGGAATTTGAAGTAGATACCTCAGAGTCAGTGTGTAACATCCCAAAACATACATAACCAAATAACCTTCATTCATGTAAATATTCCATTTTCTAGATACACCTTGTTTCACCTTGGGTCCCACAGTCTGTCTAAATATAAACAAGAAAAACGCATTACAAGCCTTTTCATAATTAAGTTACAAAATAACTAACGATAAAGTTATATGTACAAAACATCCTAAAATTTCATAATGATCATCTCCACAAAAGCTATCCCTCCATTTATCTAACTACTTGATCTTTACTCGAATCACCACCTGGAAAACATGTTTTAAAACAAAATGAGGGTTAGACTAAACAGTCTAGTGAGGAAATCCCAGTTAGTTTTAATAAATCTTTTGTATAATCTTCACACGCATATCAAATACCATTCAAGAATTATATCTCCCGTATCACCTTATCCCTCCACCATTGGCCAAATACATTGGTTGCGAGCCAATTAACACACCGGTCCTATGCCCGGCCACGTATTATATCCCAATATAATACTCACGTAATTCATGATATATAAATACATCATAATCACACACACGTATGACATATTCATACACTTTATCAACCATTTATTCAACCACATAAATGTATTCCAGTAAAATACTTTTGAAGTAAAACTCACCTTATGATAACTTGAAGTCACTCGTACTTGCACACAGTACTATTAGCAATACCACAAATGTCCACACCACACTAACGAGGAATAACCGATCCTGTAATACATTCACATTGGTAGAATATCACATATCTATATGCATACAAGACTTACTATGATGAATAGCAATCTTAGCAACTCACCAAAACACTCCTAAAATGTAACCAAGTCAAAACCGAACAACTTGAATTTGACACATAAGATGGTATTAAATTGTCTAATTATACATCCAAATACCCATAACAATACCTCAGACAACTTACTAAACGATGCCTCGACTTTAAACTAAAACGGCCAAAAGTTAGAAAATTTTTGTAAAACCAAACAGAAGCCGGCGCCAACTGCTCGGCGCCAATCCATCGGCGCCACCCATCGGCGCGGAGCTCTGTTCCAAAAACCTGCACGAGTTTCTTCTCCAAAATCCAAGGTTTTCTCAAACCCAAACCTTCCCAAATCAGTTCTAAATTTCCCCAAATCAATATTTTGAGTACTATAGACCTTTTAGAACCAATACTAACATATAACAATAGCAAAACCAACAAATCCAAATCATTGATTTTACCAATTTCAAACCCAAAATCCCAAAATCCCAAAACTCCATTATCAACCAATTTTAGCAACCAACCCACTTCTAACTTTGATTTTATGATGAACTCATAGAAACCTAATTGGAAATCAGAAGCTAATTTATGGAACATATAAAACCTTCTAGCTAGAATCAAACACAAAGAAGATAATTAACAAGAGACCACCAGATTTGAAAGGATTTACCTTAAGATTAACTCTCAATCACAAGTTTTCTTCTTGAATTCCCTTCCTCCTTCTTTCTCTTCTTGACCGAATTTTGCATACACACACACACTCAAATTGATTTGCTAAAAGCTGATTTCTTATCCTAATATACAAAATGAGTCGGTTTGTAAAAAGGTTTGGTCATAAGTACCAATTCAACCCTCAACTCCTAACACTTGACCATCTAAACTTCTAAACTACCAATTAACTAATTAACTTATCTATTGACTCCTATCCTCAAGAAATAGTTAACATAAAACATAAAATAATAAAAGAAAAATACCTGGTTATTACAACATCTCCCCCTTAAAAGAATTCCGTCCCGGAATTCATTTAAATGAACAGATGAGGGTATTTGTTTCGCATTTCCGACTCTAATTCCCATGTCGCATCTTGGCCTCTGTGATGTTTCCACTGTACTTTCACTTGTCTGATCTCTTTATTCCGCAACACTTTAACTTTGCGATCGACAATTGCTTCCGGTTCCTCAACATAGTTTAATCTTTCATCCACTTGTATCTCTGGTAAGGAAACAGCCTGATCTGGAGTAACCAGACATTTTCGGAAATTTGATACGTGGAACGCGTTATGAATTCTACCCAGTTCTGGCGGAAGATCCAATCTGTACGCTACCTCACCGATCCTTTCTGTTATTGCAAACGGTCCAATATACCTCGGGCTAAGCTTTCCATGCCTTCCAAATCGGATGACTCCTTTCCATGGCGAAACTTTCAGCATTACGAAATCCCCAACTTGAAATTCTAATGGTTTCCGGCGTCGATCTGCGTAGCTTTTCTGTCGGTCTTGAGCCATCTTCAATCTTTCCCGAATCTGAGTAACCTTATCCGATGTTGACTGAACTATATCCGGTCCTGCTAACTGTTTCTCTCCCACTTCACTCCAACATAGCGGCGTTCGACATCTTCTACCATACAATACTTCAAACGGTGCTGCTTGAATGCTGGAATGATAACTGTTGTTGTAGGCAAATTCAATCAACGGCAAATGCTTATCCCACGATCCTCCAAAATCCACAATACAAGCCCGGAGCATATCTTCTAACGTCTGAATTGTTCGTTCACTCTGACCGTCTGTCTGAGGGTGATATGCTGTACTCAACTTTATCTGTGTTCCCAACTCTCTTTGAAAGCTCCTCCAGAACCTCGAAGTGAAACGACTATCCCGATCAGAAATAATCGAGATTGGAACACCGTGTCGCGTTACTATTTCATCAATGTATAACTTAGCCAAACGGTCCATCGAATCGGTTTACTTTATCGGTAGGAAGTGAGCAGACTTTGTCAACCTATCGACGATCACCCAAATAGAATCACACCCCTTTGAAGTCCTCGGTAACTTTGTAATGAAATCGGTAGTAATCTGTTCCCACTTCCACATCGGTATTTCTAACTTCTGTAATTGACCAAACGGCTTTTGATTTTCAATTTTTACCTTTTTACAAGTATTGCACTCTTCCACATACTTAGCAATGCTTCTTTTGATACCCGGCCACCAATAAAACTGTTTCAAATCTTTATACATCTTGTTCGTACCTGGGTGAATAGAGAAACGGGATTTATGAGCTTCTTGCAGTACACGGTCACGTAACCCACCCAGACGAGGTACCCAAATCCTGTTCTCCATACACAACAACCCACGATTATCCTTTACTAGCAATGCCAACAATCCCACTATCCGTTCCGCTTTCGAATGTTCTTCTTGACAAGCTTCGATTTGACACTTTTGCAATTCATCAAAGATATTCGGTAACAGTTCAGCCCTTAATGAAACAACTTTTATTCTTCCACTTCTTTCTTGCCGACTCAAAGCATCAGCTACTACATTAGCTTTTCCCGGATGATATAGAATTTCACAATCTTAATCATTCACTAATTCTAGCCATCTCCTTTGCCTCATGTTTAATTCCTTCTGATCGAAAAGATGTTGAAGACTCTTATGATCAGTATAAATTTGACACTTGGTACCATACAGATAATGCCTCCAAATCTTCAACGCGAAAACTACCGCAGCAAGCTCCATGTCATGTGTGGGATACTGTCTTTCATGATCTTTTAATTGGCGAGAAGCATAAGCAATGACCTTTCCCCGCTGCATAAGTACACAACCCAAACCCAACTTCGAAGCATCACTGTATACCACAAAATCTTCAGAACCCTCAGGCAATGCTAATATCGGTGCACTACATAATTTCTCTTTCAGTACTCGGAATGCTGCATCCTGTTCCGCTTCCCATTCAAACTTCAGATTCTTCCTAGTCAGCTTAGTCAGAGGAGTCGCGATACGAGAGAAGTCCTTGATGAACTTTCGGTAATAACCAGCTAAACCCAGAAAACTGCGTACCTCCGTTGCTGTCTTTGGCGGTTCCCACTTTTCAACTGCTTCCACTTTCATCGGATCAACCTGTATACCTTTTTCGGAAACGACATGCCCCAGAAACTGAACTTCTCGTAACCAAAACTCACATTTTGAAAACTTAGCATACAACTTTTCTTTCTTCAGCAACTCCAGAACCAAACGAAGGTGTTGAGCATGGTCTTCTTTGGATCGAGAATATATAAGAATATCATCAATAAATACAATAACGAATTTATCGAGATATGGCTTACATACTCGATTCATCAAATCCATGAAAACAGCTGGAGCGTTCGTCAACCCAAACGACATTACCAAAAATTCATAGTGACCATACCTTGTTCTAAAAGCGGTCTTCAGAACATCTTCTTCTTTAACCTGCAGTTGATGATAGCCAGATCTGAGATCAATCTTGGAAAAATAACAAGCTCCAACCAATTGATCGAAGAGGTCATCTATTCTAGGTAGCGGGTACTTGTTCTTGATCGTACGTTTATTCAGTTCCCGGTAGTCAATACACATTCTCATCGAACCATCCTTCTTTTTCACAAACAGAACGGGTGCTCCCCATGGCGAAGAACTATGTCTGATAAAGCCCTTATCGGATAACTCTTGCAACTGTGTCATCATCTCTTTCATTTCTGGAGGTGCTAAACAATACGGTGCACGAGCAATAGGAGTGGCTCCGGGAATCAAGTCAATGCCGAACTCTGCTTGTCTAACAGGCGGAAGACTATTCAAGTCTTCGGGAAACACTTCAGGAAACTCACTCACAATTGGAATATCTTCCAACTTACTCTTCTCAGGTCTACTATCTATCACATAGGCTATATAACTCTGACAACCCTTGCTGACACACTTACGGGCTTTTAACACAGATATAAGACTAGACTGATGGTTCTTACGATCACCGTAAATCACCACGGCCCTATTATCAGGTAACACAACATTGATAATCTTCTTATCACATACAATGTTAGCTTGGTTCTCGGCTAACCAGTCCATCCCGACTACCACATCAAATTCAATTAATGCTATAGGAAATAGTTGTATAGGCACTTTACATCCTTCTATATCTATCACACCTTTCTCAAACACTTCCTTAACTGACACTTGTCTATCATTAGCAGTATCTACTAACATAGCATGATCTAAGACTTTAGGTTTTAAATGCACACAATCCGCAAAGGAAGGAGACACAAAAGATCGGTTTGCACCGGAATCAAATAACACCTTGGCACGTGTAGAATTTACGAAAAATGTACCTGTGACCACATCCGGAGTTTCCTCCGCCTCTTTAGCTGTCATCTGAAACGTACGACCCCTTGTTCGCGGTGGCTCTATCCTTGGAACTACTGGTCTAACAGTTGCTGGTTTCCCTGAAGTTCCACCGTGTTGTATTCTGCCCCGCGGACAATCCGATTGAAGATGATCCGGTGAGTTACATAGATAACAAAACCGCGCTAAGGGACAATATTTAACAATGTGCCCAGTTTTCCCACATTTAAAACATATCCGAGATTCCACTTGGCAATTTCCCTGATGAGAACGATTACATTTCGGACACGGTCTTCCCGTTGGTTGGAACGGCGGACGGTTATCGTTTCTTTGAAACCTGGACCTTTTCGGATCATACTGTGGTCCTTCCCATTTCCTCTTTCCCATACCCCTATCATTCACATCCCTTTTGTTGTCCCGCTCTATATTTTCGGCTTCATTAACTGCTGCTGAGAAGGTAGTAGGCCTTGTTGCATATGTCAATCTTCTAACTTCTGAATTCAGTCCATAAACAAACCTATCCATCTTCATCCTTTCCGTTGCAACATAATATTCTGCAAATCTAGACTTTTCTATGAACCGAGCTGTGTAATCTCTTACAGATAAGTTCCCTTGTTGCAAATTCATAAACTCTTCTTCTAACTGCTTTACTGCTGCTTGAGGACAAAATTGTCCTTTAAAAGCTGTTGCAAAATCATTCCAAGAAATAATAGTGCGTACATCTGGTCCCTTAGATTCAGTGAGAGCCTCCCACCAATACAATGCATCCGCCTTCAGCATCGCCGTTCCATATAAGACTTTATCTTCTTCCGCACATTTACTGGTTTTGAATACAGCTTCAATCTCTATTATCCACCGCATAGCTTTCACTGGATCTCTTTCTCCCGCATAAGTTGGAGGTTTACAACTTAGAAACATTTTATAATCACACTTCCTTTGTACTGATGAGGCCGTAGGAGTAACTAACAATTCATCTTCTTGATTCGGATCAGGTATGCCAGTTCCAATGTGACGGCTTTGATTAAACATAGTTTGTATACTTGTTTGTAACCTCCCCATTTCCGTCATCAGATCATCCCTTGTAATAAATTCAGAACCGCCTGGTGGATTCCTACCCCCATTTCTGCCTCCACCTCTTTGTCCTCCTCTTCCTCCCCTTTGATATATAGTGCCACTTGCCATTATGTAGATTCAGACAAGGTTAATATACACATAAACACATACCCCATATAACAAGGTATTCTGGTTCAAACATGTACCTGTAAGATCATAATTACACTGGCCAAGTGTAACCCGAAATTACCTTACATGCTGTTCCATCAACCCTTTTTATACTTAGCATCCCCAGGTTCTAATATATTATGGACATCCTACTTCACATGCAGTTTAAGTCTAGGTATAGATATTAACACCTAAATCCCTTAAACTAGGGCTCTGATACCATCTGTAACATCCCACAACATACATAACCAAATAACCTTCATTCATGTAAATATTCCATTTTCTAGATACACCTTGTTTCACCTTGGGTCCCACAGTCTGTCTAAATATAAACAAGAAAAACCCATTACAAGCCTTTTCATAATTAAGTTACAAAATAACTAACGATAAAGTTATATGTACAAAACATCCTAAAATTCCATAATGATCATCTCCACAAAAGTTATCCCTCCATTTATCTAACTACTTGATCTTTACTCGAATCACCACCTGGAAAACATGTTTTAAAACAAAATGAGGGTTAGACTAAACAGTCTAGTGAGGAAATCCCGGTTAGTTTTAATAAATCTTTTGTATAATCTTCACACGCATATCAAATACCATTCAAGAATTATATCTCCCGTATCACCTTATCCCTCCACCATTGGCCAAATACATTGGTTGCGAGCCAATTAACACACCGGTCCTATGCCCGGCCACGTATTATATCCCAATATAATACTCACGTAATTCATGATATATAAATACATCATAATCACACACACGTATGACATATTCATACACTTTATCAACCATTTATTCAACCACATAAATGTATTCCAGTAAAATACTTTTGAAGTAAAACTCACCTTATGATAACTTGAAGTCACCCGTACTTGCACA
Source organism: Saussurea involucrata (assembly GCA_033807775.1). Lineage (NCBI taxonomy): Eukaryota > Viridiplantae > Streptophyta > Magnoliopsida > Asterales > Asteraceae > Saussurea > Saussurea involucrata. Next base: position 94,769,525 of record CM066314.1, read on the forward strand.
CAGTACTATTAGCAATACCACAAATGTCCACACCACACTAACGAGGAATAACCGATCCTGTAATACATTCACATTGGTAGAATATCACATATCTATATGCATACAAGACTTACTATGATGAATAGCAATCTTAGCAACTCACCAAAACACTCCTAAAATGTAACCAAGTCAAAACCGAACAACTTGAATTTGACACATAAGATGGTATTAAATTGTCTAATTATACATCGAAATACCCTTAACAATACCTCAGACAACTTACTAAACGATGCCTCGACTTTAAACTAAAACGGCCAAAAGTTAGAAATTTTTTGTAAAACCAAACAGAAGCCGGCGCCAACTGCTCGGCGCCGATCCATCGGCGCCACCCATCGGCGCGGAGCTCTGTTCCAAAAACCTGCACGAGTTTCTTCTCCAAAATCCAAGGTTTTCTCAAACCCAAACCTTCCCAAATCAGTTCTAAATTTCCCCAAATCAATATTTTGAGTACTATAGACCTTTTAGAACCAATACTAACATATAACAATAGCAAAACCAACAAATCCAAATCATTGATTTTACCAATTTCAAACCCAAAATCCCAAAATCCCAAAACTCCATTATCAACCAATTTTAGCAACCAACCCACTTCTAACTTTGAATTTATGATGAACTCATAGAAACCTAATTGGAAATCAGAAGCTAATTTATGGAACATATAAAACCTTCTAGCTAGAATCAAACACAAAGAAGATAATTAACAAGAGACCACCAGATTTGAAAGGATTTACCTTAAGATTAACTCTCAATCACAAGTTTTCTTCTTGAATTCCCTTCCTCCTTCTTTCTCTTCTTGACCGAATTTTGCACACACACACACACACTCAAATTGATTTGCTAAAAGCTGATTTCTTATCCTAATATACAAAATGAGTCGGTTTGTAAAAAGGTTTGGTCATAAGTACCAATTCAACCCTCAACTCCTAACACTTGACCATCTAAACTTCTAAACTACCAATTAACAAATTAACTTATCTATTGACTCCTATCCTCAAGAAATAGTTAACATAAAACTTAAAATAATAAAAGAAAAATACCTGGTTATTACACAGTGCAGGAGTAGACTTCTGCCATGCCACAGAAGAGGGCATTGGCGGTATGTTCATCGTCAGAAGTAGAGTCTGACTGGAAGTCTTCTGTGTTCTCCTCAGAATGTCCTTTTGCCATTAAGGATTTTTGAGCATAATATTCGGCTTTCGTTTTGTAGAAAGCAGAGTCCCTCTGTGGGCGATTTGATCTGCTTCTGCATTCATTCGCAAAATGGCCTGGTTTTCCGCAGTTAAAACACCCTTGAGGAGTGTTTCCTGTTCGATCATTGGACTTCTGTAGGTCTCCGCCTTTCTCTGATCTACATTCATTTGCATAGTGACCAGGTTTGCCGCACTTGTAGCATTCTTGCTGTGTGTGGCTTACCTAGTCATCTGACCTCTGTCGGTCATTCCCTCTGTAATTTCTATCGCTTGACCTCTGTTGGCCACTTGATTCTTCTCCTCTTCTGTCATCTCTTCTGTTGTCTCTTCTGAACTCTTTTGTCAATAGAGCTAAAGATTTAGCTAGTGACGCAAGAGTTATTTCCTTTTCTGCTTGCTCTTCTTCTTCACTGTCAATTATCACCATCTTCTTCTTCTTCTTCTCCTTCTTCTTCTCCTCTGTGGCTTTATCATTTCTTGGTCTCTGTGCATCCTCTTTAGTTTTACTAACCAATGCATATGGTGCAATGGTTAGTGTTTTAGCCTGTGCTATCTAAGGTTCTTGTGCGGCTAATGTTCCGTAAAGATCAGAGAGAGTCCAGGTGTCTAGATCCTGATTTGTCTGTTGGGACATAGACAGCTGGAGCCATTCTTCATTTAGACTTTTTAAAAACATGACATTGTTTTCTTCAGAAGTTCTGTCAATGCCTGATTTTCTGCACTTGTTGATTAGAGAGTTGAATCTGTCGTATGTTGTTTGCAGAGATTCTGTTGCAGAGGCTCTGAATGCATGATATTCATTGATGTACTGTGCTCTTCGGTTTTTTTGTGTTTTAGCACCTCCTTCCAACTGTCTTTCCAGTTCTTTCCACAGATCATGCGCTGTTTCACATAAATCCAAGGATTGAAAGAGTTCGTTGGGTATTGCCATAATTAATGTCCTCTTGGTTTTCTGAGCAACTTCATCTTCTGCTTTATCTTCGGTTGACCACTCCCCTTTTGGCTTTGGTTTTTGATATTCGGGGATTTCGGCAGATTCAGTAGTAGCAGGTATACAAGGTACTACTGTCATGGGAATAGGAGGAGGATTGTACAGATATTGTACTTGATTTTTTTCAGTGCCCTCGAAAAAATGGACCATTCTTATTTTCCACTGAGGATACTCATCTCGAAGGAGAGTAGGAGGTTTAGTGAGAGAACCAGTAGTAAACAAATTATTTGTATTTGTCATTTGAAGATTTTAGAAAGAAAGTATGACTAAAGAGTTACTTCGATGAGCTTGAAGATTTTCTGGGTTTAAGCAGTTTCCAGACATAATTTTAAATCTCAATAATATCTATCACGAGTCTTGATAAGTGGATCACTTGATATTGAAAATCAAGGAAGGCTCTGATACCAATTGTTGGATCCCAGATACACTTAATCAAGATTAACAATCTATTAGTGGAGTTTAGAGTTTGATGCGGAAGCGTATTAAACTAACAGATATGTTTGATAGATATTAGAACGCACATATATAAAGAAAACAGTAAAGAATGAAAAGGATTTCTTGAATAGTTACTGTCATTCAATATATAATAACAACACGAAGAACAGATTAATAACTGTTGGTGTGTGTGAGAATATAACACTCAGATATTTGACAATAAAGCTTGAGAGTATTAGTGATTCCTTTTGTTTTCGTCCTTAGGAAGATCTCAACATGAGACTTCCTTTTATACTACTCTTAGAAGACTATGAAGTAGGTCACTGTTCCTTTTACGGCATGAATAGTAAACTGGATGGTGTGAACAGTTGTTTGAGCCATGCGCATTTAATGGAGCAGATGTACTTTTGGTAAATGCATTAAATGGCGCAGACGTCTATTTTGTACCTTGCCCTATTGAGTCCACTCAGAGCATGACACGTGTTTTGATAGTACTTTTTCATGCAAGTTGATGAACGTATTCAGTAATATCTTCCAAGTCTTCATTGAGGACCACAGAGGCTCTGTAATGAATTACAGAGGTTCTGCGGTCTGGTCCTCTGTGGAGCAGTCTTCGCCGGATTCCGAGTCTTTGGTCTTCTTTGTGCGTATGACAGAGCTTCTGTAGGAAGCCTCTGCTGCTTCTGTAGCTTCTTGACCTTGATTTCTCGGTAATGTCGGCATAGCCTCTGTAAGAGGCTTTCTTCACTTAGCCTATTTTTCAGTACTTCTAAATACTTCTATGATTAGGAAGATTGAAGCTAACAAGTTGATTTCTCATCCACAAGACCTGAGAACAACAGCTTCCAGCGGCTACATACTCAGCTTCAGCAGTTGAGGTGGACATATAGTTTTGCTTTTTACTTGTCCAACTCACCAACTTTCCACCCAGGAGCTGACAGCCTCCTGTGGTGCTTTTCCTATCCAATTTGCAACCTGCAAAATCACTATCTGAATAGGCGATTAGATCAAACCCTGAGTCTTTGGGATACCAAAGACCTAGGTTCATAGTACCCTTAAGGTAACGAAAGATTCGCTTTACAGCGATCATTTGAGATTCCTTAGGTTCAGCTTGATATCGTGCGCACAAACAGGTTGCGTACATAATATCGGGTCGGCTAGCTGTAAGATACAAGAGAGAGCCGATCATCCCACGGTACAGCGTGACATTAACAGGTATTCCATTTGAATCCGTGTCTAGTGTCAGCGGTGGTGCCATAGGGTTTTTCATAGCTGAACTCTGAGTTAAATCGAATTTCTTCGGCATATCTTTAACATACTTTCCCTGATTAATGAAAGTTCCTTTTTTATTTTGCTTTATCTGAAGACCAAGGAAATATGTTAGCTCACCCATCATACTCATTTTATACTCTTCTTTCATTCTATCAGCGAAACGAGTACAAAGATCAGGGTTAGTAGAACCAAATATAATGTCATCAACATATATCTGAACAAGAATGATATGACCTTTTAGTATTCTGAAAAATAGAGTTTTGTCGATTTTACCTCGCTCAAAATTTTCAATTAGGAGATAAGAGGATAGAGTGTCATACCATGCACGTGGAGCTTGCTTTAAGCCATAAAGTGTCTTATCCAGTTTTTAAACATGACCTGGACGCTTAGGATTTGAGAATCCTGGAGGTTGTTCCACATAGACTTCTTCATACAGCTTTCCATTTAGAAACGTTGACTTAACATCCATCTGATATACTTTGAAGTCTTTGTGTACAGCGCATGCTAAGAATAGACGAATAGATTCTAGTCTTGCTACTGAAGCAAATGTTTCATCGTAATCTATGCCTTCCTCTTGTCTGTATCCCTGAGCAACAAGACGAGCCTTGTTGCGGGTTACAGTTCCATGTTCGTCCAACTTGTTTCGATAGACCCATTTAGTGCCTATCACTATTTTGTCAGTTGGTCTTCAAACAAGTTTCCAAACTTTGTTTCTTTCGAATTCAGTCAGCTCTTCTTGCATGGCGTTGACCCAGTTTGGATCTTTGAGGGCATCATCTATTTTCTTTGTTCAATCAGAGAAATAAAGTTAACAAATAAACAAATATTACCTACACTTCGTCGAGTCTGAACACCAACGTTTGGATCACCAAGAATTTGATCAATTGGGTGATTTACAGTCCATCGCTGAGCAGGAGCATAAGTCGCTGACTCAAATTGAACTGGAGGAGCTGAAGATGAAGCTTCAACAACTTCTGGAAAATCAGCCAAGAGAGGAGTAGGTGCAGATGTCATCTCATTCACTAATTGCTGAGAAGTAGATGGAATGTCTGAGACATTTGGTTCAGAAGCAGGTATAGGGTTTAAAGGAACTGTTGAGACCCATGATGTTTCAGCTTCACTATTCTACATGTTTGGGATGATAGTAGGACTATCATCTTCAACTGTATGAGTATGAGGAGTGGGAATATTTTCTGAATCACCAAGATGACAAAACATCCATTGATTTAGTTTTTCAGTATCACCAGACGGTGTAGAGTTTGCTGAACGGGATTCATCAAAAGTGACGTGAATAGTTTCTTCAACAGTTTGTCTTCTTCGATTGAATACTCTGAAGGCTTTGTAGATTGAAGAATATCCAAGAAAGATTCCATCATCAGCCATAGGATCAAACTTTCCAAGGGCATCTCTGTTGTTCAGTATGAAACACTGACATCCAAAGATGTGAAGAAAGCTAATTGAAGTCTTTCTCCCATGAAAAAGTTCATAGGCTGTTTTATTAAATCTTTTGACTATCAGCGACCTGTTTTGCGTAAAACAAGCAGTGTTGACAGCTTCTGCCCAAAACTGAGTAGGCAGGTGAAAATCGCTGAGCATTGAACGTGCAGCTTCAATATTAGTTCTATTTCTTCTTTCAGTGACTCCGTTTTGTTGCGGTGTTCTCACTGAAGAAATGGTGTGAGAAATAACCTTACTCTCAAAGAAGGAATCAAGAGAACTGTTTTTGAATTCAGTCCCATGATCACTCCTTATTGAGCGAACGGTTAAGTTGTTCAGGGTTTCCATTTTCCGAACAAAGGCGATGAGTTCGTCAGGGGTGTCACTCTTAGAACGGAGAAACATAACCCATGAATATCGAGAGAATTCATCAACTATGACCAGTGTATATTTCTTTCCAGCGATGGATTGTTTGTTAACATGGCCAAACAAATCCATATGGAGAAGTTGTAGAGGAGATGATACTGAGGAAACTTGCTTTGACTTAAAGCTTGCTTTGGTCTGCTTGCCTTTCTCACACGCTGAACATACGGATTCTTTGGCGTATGAGTGCTGAGGTAGACTAGTGACTAACTCTTTGAAGAAAGTGTGTTCAGTGTCTTGAAGTTTAGATGAGAAAGCCTCTTATGCCATAGCCAGTTGACATCAGATGAGGCTTTTGAGAAGAAACATGAGTTCTCAGTGGTTGTTGAGTCCATGTTTATTACATAAACATTTTCCAAACGATAACCGATGAGAGCTATCTTCTCCTTTTTGTCAGCGACAAAGCAGGATTCCTTAGTAAAGATTACTTTGTTATCCTTGTCGCAAAGCTGACTGATGCTTAGAAGATTATGCTTCAGCCCTTCAACATATGCGACTCTTCTGAAGGTTGTTGTACCATTAGATAGTACACCAAACCCTCAGGTATGTCCTTTTCCACTTCCACCGAAAGTTACAGAGGGACCCTTCTCTTTTTTGTACCCAGTGAGTAGGTTCTTCATACCAGTCATGTGTCTAGAGCATCCGCTATCAAGATACCAGATACCCTTCTTAACCTGCATTACAAAGGAAGATTAGTTTTTCTTGGGTACCCACTTAACCATGTGTACACACTTGTCAGTGGGGGTAGAAGAAGAGGTGGAAGGTTCAGCAGTCTTCGCAGCATTTGAAGATTCAGCTTTGTCAGTCTTCACTTTGGTTAATTTCTTAACCTCGGTGGTCTTCTTTGCCTTGGGGGCAATGATCTTCACCTTAGCTATCTTTTCAGCTTGGGTGGCAGTGGGGCACTTACTAGCAATATGATTTGTAAGTCCACAATGATAACATTTCCTATAACCAAAAGTAGTTCTAGGACCATTTGCATGCTGAGATTTTGATTTTGAATTAGAAGGACCAACACCAAGTAAGCTATTGGCTTTTGAAATGGAAGGAACATTTAGTTCTTCGGATTTCTTACCAATGATTTCCACTTTGATTCTAGGAGTAGATCACTGAATAGATCCACGCTGAATAAATCCAGAGATCTTATTCTTTGAATCAGAGGGATAAGTCACTGAAGCTTTAGAAGCGTTCAGCTTTGGTATAGTGGTACCCTTCTGAGGATTTTGGTTAAAAGCAATTCCTTTACCTTTGTTTTTAAAGACTGAGGTAGGTTTTGGATAAATAACTTTTTCTTTACCTTTAGAAGTCAAGGTAGAGATTTCCTCAGGGATAGGCGGTTTAGAAGAGGAACACTGAGAGGATGAAGTATCAGCGACTGAGGACACGAATGTTCCAAATAAGAGCATGGAACGATCAGTGGTTGGTTCTAGAGTATCAGCTTTGTAACCAACACCACGTTTGTCACTCAGAGGGATCTGAGACTTGATTATCTCAGTGATCTTTGTTGAGGAATTATACCATCCATCAACAGTAGCTTTTTCAGCTTTTAATGCAGCGATAGCTTCTTCGCGCTCGATTTTGACTAGCTGATTAAAGTGAACTTGATCTTTAAAATCTTCTTCAATTTTAGAAAGATTTTGTATTTGAAGGTGACAGTTTTTAAGCTGTTCAGCGAGATCAAGGTTTTGATTTTCAACTACAGTTTTGCCATTCATGGCTTCATATAAACTTCTAGTCAAGAGATCGATCTTTCGAAGACTATCAGCTTCATCAATATTTGCAATATTGGTAAAGAAGGAAGGTGATACCTTAGTAGCAGAGGTTGAAGTAGAGGGAATGTCAGAGTTGTCTTCCTCATCTTCAAGTTTGGCCATGAGACATAGATTGGATTCATCATCATCTTCAGAGTCAGATGATTCTTCTTCGTCAGTGGCAGCCCAATCATAGTCATCCATGAGGCCTTTGCCTTTCTTCTTAAAGGTTTTCAGCTTTGAATACCTTTCCTTCAGCTTTTTGTATTTTTCATCTCTATTCCTGGGAATAAAGTTTTTCATGGGAAAAGCTGAGGGTCTAGAGACTTTCTTTGACCTGCACTCGCTAGCAAAAAGTCCTATATTTTCACAGTTATAGCAAGTAGCACTGGCCTTATCAACAGGGGTTGATGATATTGGCTTGTCAGTAATAGCAAGAGGTTTATTCTTCTTGAAATTACTCTTTCTAGCAAATCTCCTGAACTTATTAGCCAGGAATGCCAAAGTTTCATCATTATCTGAAACGTCAGAGTCTGATGATCTTTCAGAGTTAGTTTCCAACTCAGTGACAGTGATCGTCGATCGCTGAGTGGAAGGTGACTCTGAGATTAAAGCAACATGGGTGCTTTTGGAATATTTTACAAGATTCTTCTTAAGATGACTCGATTGCTCATGATTCAGCATCGTTCCATAAAAGGTAGAAAGGGTCATTGATTTTAGATCCTTTGACAGCTTGAGACACATAGAATAACTGTCCCAGCTTTCAGGTAAACATTCTAAGAACTTTGTCAGTACTTCAAAGTTAGAATATTCTTTACCAACAGTTTTTAAATCTCTAATTAAGCAGTTAAAACTTTGGTGTACTTCAGAGAGAGTTTCATTCTTACCACAAATGAAACTTTCATACTGTCTTACCAGGTTGATCTTTCGAGAGTCCTGGACTTCAGAAGTACCTTCATACTGAACACAGATTGTGTCCCACATAGCTTTTGAGGATTTCAGGTTCATGACGGAATGGTAGACTTCGTCAGGAAGAGCCATGGAGAGTATGGATCTGGCTTTGGTGTCGATAGCCACTTTCTTCGTATCTTCATCAGTCCACATATGAATTTCCTTAGGAATCAGCCTTTCTGGAATAGCAGGTCTATTCTCAGCGGCTGGAACTGCAGCATCAATTCTTACACGAATATATGGGCCGTTTTCAAGATAGTAAGGCATAGTAGGGTCTACACCTTCTAAGAAGAGAATCATCCTATTTTTCCATAGATTAAAATTATCTCTAGAGAATCTAGGGGGTTTTGCTAGAGAACCGTTGTCAATATAGTTTGTGTTTGTGTTGGTAGCCATTTTAAGAAATAGATAGGAAGAGAAATCTTAGTATAGATCAGATCTTGTTTATGAGATTAAACAAATCTGCTCTGATACCACTTGTTGGTCCCGAAGGGCTACACAAGTTTGTAGAAGGGGGGGGGGGGTTGAATACAAACACACGTTTTTACTTTTCTAAATTGTTTATTGATAAATCAAGACAATTTACAACTTTTTGCGGAACACGATTAAGGATAAACCTAATCTTAACAAGTCTTGAGAAACACTAAGTTTCTTGCACTAGAAAGAGTTAAAGAAATTACGAATAATAACTTAATGTTAGCTTTAATTAGCTCCTAATTAAATGAATGTTTTATAAAGATATTTTAATATTTTAGATATTTACTTATAGATATTTTACTTAGATGTTTTAAATAGATATTTTAGATATTGTCTAGATTTTAGATATCTTAAATATCTAATGTAAATATGGCCCTATATAAGAGGTGTCCATATGTCTTTTTAAGTAGTGAGAAATATGGAAAGCACACACAAAAACACACATAGACTAGTTTCTTATGAGAGTCGTTTCATATTTAGTGTGGTGTTCTTCAACATTTCTCCTCTCCATATTTAATCATCAATGAATATGAGATAAGTTTCTTTATGATTGTTCTTCATGTATATCTTATCTCTATATTTAAATATGGATTTTATATTTCTTCTATTGTTGCTCAAAAATGGGATCAACACTTAACAATAAGAAATAAGAAGATGGTCCGAGCACACTTCAAAACTGAAGTAAGGTTCTTCTTATATACTGCAAGCATTTAATGCATGGCAGTATGGCTTTACACGTGGCAGCAGCTGAGTGGTTGCATGTCATTGACCTTTGTAGACAACCTTAGTAGCCGCATGGTGCACAGTGTAGAATCAGAGTTGTTGTACGATTACAGAAAAAAAGGATGTCCGTTCTGACAGTTCGTACGGAGACGTGCAAGGAAGGTAAGACAATAGTAACATGCAGGGAGACATCATGATCAGCTTTCGTTGAGTCAGATCTTTGTCAGCGAATGATAAAGTTCAGCGATTGCTGAAATCTTCTACTTGATACTTCACGTTGAATGGACATGTCTTGCTTCGCTGATATCCGCATCAGTTCATGAGTAGACTTGTCGCTGGTTCTTGAGCTTGATCTTCGACTTCAGGGTAGAACTTTAGTTGACGTGAAACTTGTCTTCAGGGATCATAAGTAAACAACTAACTTATCAGCGATCATCTCATAGACTGAACAGGCTCAGAGCTATATGATGATGAACAGTGTTCGCTGAATATCTAATCTAAAGAGTGAGAGTTCCTATCAGCGGTACTGTAAAGTCTTAGTACTTATCAGCGATAGTGAAACTCTGATACATATTGTTTACTTTCAATTTTCACTAAGTGTTTAAAAGAGGGTCATTATCAAATCACTGAGGGTTTGGATCAACATCAATCAACGATCCTCTGCCACCATCTAAACTGCACCCTGACTTTCTTAAAGAACTACGAGATCAATTCTACAGAAAGAAAGCCAAGTCTATCAAAGAAGTCTTCTCAAACTCCAAGATAGACAAGGTCATCTACTGCAAGTTGTCCCATACCCACGGAGGAGAGGTTCACTACAACCTCTATAGAGTCAAAAGGATGGACATATCAGAAACCACATTCTCAGATGCAGATCTGAGAAATCTAAACCTCTTTGATCTACTTGATCTTCTGAGTTAGACAAGGCAGAACTACAACCGTAGACTGGAAGTCCAAGGATCTTACCGAGAAATCAGGATGGCCATGCGCGAAAGACTTCTGATGTATAGCATGACTGACTTCCAACTGGGACTCGACCTTGGGGTAAGAGGTTTGAGTGTCCCACCTCCAGAAGATGACTGCCCCTCCTTTGCCAGACCAAACTCTATCATTACCTTTCCAAGGATTGGGTACGTCTTTCAAGATCCCGCTGGAAAATCGAAGCTATTCCTAGAGGTTGATTGCCAAAAATACGCGACAAGTACTTTGGTAGAGTTCAGAGCCAACCTCTTGGAGCACAGAGGAACAGACTTCATGGATCAAGCTCTAGCAGACAGATTCATAGAGGTCATTGATTCCGTCATCAACTTCAGAAACCTCTGCATCAGAATATACTGTGAGCTCAGAGATGGAGGACTCGGAGGACACACGTTCAACGACTTCCCAAACGCAAGAGTCTGACATTCATAATCTTCCTCTGTTTACTTTTCATATCATGTACTATAATCGAATGTAAGTGTCTCTGGAACAATCTTAAATGAAGGGTAACTTTTAACAGAGGTCAAAAACCTTATGTCGTGTACTTAGCCTAGAAAACCATGCATTTTTCAAATTTTTATTTTTCAATACTTAGGGGGAGATTGTTTGCTCCAACTTCTGTAGTTTAAGCAGTATTGAAAAATAGGCTAAGTATGTAGTCATCGACAGAGGCCTCTGCCAAGTCACCGAGTGGACCGAAGTGAAGAATCAACAGAAGACATTCTCAGTGGACAAGGCCACAGGGCCTCTGTCATACTTGACAGAGCCTCTGTGGTATGAAGACTGAAGACTTAGAAGATTATCTGAAGATCAATACAAAGACGATCGTGCTTGTCACGTTTTCTGCTGTACGAAGATCCTGAAGATCGTTCGTACAAGGCGTGCCGTGACAACTCCACGTGTCAACCTCTGATAAGTTTCACCCTTAGCAGAAGACGGCGCACTACATTAACGTTGTACCTATAGCAGTCCCACGATCATGTCTTGTACCCTTAGTACTTCTTGTCTCCCCTTTGTCCCCTGATGAATAGTATAAATAGAAGGCTTGGTAACGCCACTTTTTGGCGTTATTTTCAGTTCTCAAACCTATGATATTGGCTTGTGTTCAAGTAAAAAGGCGTGTATTTTACGGTTTATCTAGTGAATTATACAGGTTATCTAAGAGGCGGCAATCATCGAGAAAAGAAGCTAAAAAGAGCCCAAATCGAGTCCAAAACGAAGCCAACGAAAGCCCAAGAGCCAAGCCCAAGACCCACGACCGAACCAGGACCCGAACCGTGAACCAAACGACGACCCACGCAGCAAAAATGACACGCGCGACTTACCACGCGACTTGCAATTCGCGTGGCAAGTGGCGTAACCCACTGTTTCACGATTTTCAGTATTTTAATTCGGGTTTTAGGTCATTATTCAGGACGCAACTTACACACGACAGCCAAGGGCGATTTTTTGGAGTCCTCGAAGCCACGTTAGAGAGCCGACCAAGGAGACATTCATCACGGAACGTAGAGACGAACACGAGAGGAGGGAGTTATCATCACTTTTATTACGATTTCATCTTTCACGATTAATCATGTTTACATACACTTTTTCTCTTGTGTTTGACTCCACCACCGACATGAACTAACCGGTTCGTGTTGGGGGTTGGAATGAATTCGGTTTGTAAGCATGTGACGAATTGAATTGAACTTTTATCAGTTTTCCCTAATTAATGGAGTATGTGATTTTGTTCTTAATGCTTTTGTGAATTTGGCCAATTTACAATTGATTTGTTGTTAGTAACTGAGTTCGGGAGAATTAATTGCTATTTAGAATTAGGAATTGCATACCTAAAGTCCGAAAGGTGATAGAGATATACCGAGTAAGCTTTAGTCCAAATTAAACCGTTAGGTTGATGTCGAGAGATAAAATCTAGCCAAACTAAATTTAAATCGTGTACTTTATGTGTTTTGGAATCCATAGGTGAGATCGAGAGATTGAACTTATCCTTTTCAAAATAAAACCCGTTGTTGTTTAAAAGAGAACGACGGTGATCTTAAAAGATTTGGGAATCATTAAGGGGATTAACTGGTAACTGTTTTGAGTCAATTGTTTGAATGTGTAGAACCTGAGGATTTCCAACCCTCAACTTCTCTCTCTATCAAAGTTTCCAAAGTTGTTTCTGTTTTGTCTTGTGTTTGATTTGTTTACTTATTGCAATTAAGTAGTTTAAAACCAATCTTCCAAATTCGATAGTTCAGTTAATCTATACTATATTATAAAGCATTTAACCCCCAAACTCTTAAAACAAACTTTTAAAGCTTAAAGTACTACATTTTAAAGCACAATCTCTTAAAAACTCTTAAATACAACTCTAACAACTTCATGTACAAGTTATATATGCGAAAAACTTATCATGCACTGTCCATTCGTTTCCCTAGCCGGTGAACCCATGACGATTGAATCTCCCAATCTCATAATTTCAAATTCAAATCCATCTTCCCAACAAGCATTTTCTCATCTTCTCCATAGCTCCTTCTCAGGTTAGGGTTATCTCGGTTAAAGTTTTTTTTTATCTCATATTCTCCATCGCTCCTTCTCTTATGAATCTACCATACATATTTTCAGTTTTCTTGTTGGTGCCCTAACACTGATTCATTGTTGTTTTGTGGTAGATTGAAGCCCTCGCCGTCGCCTACCTTTTCTCTCTATCGTCAACCCCGCTTCTGGACCTCTAAACCATCAACAGTTGAGGAAATGAGAAGATTGATTATGTGCTTGTACTTCTGCACTCCCTTTCTGTCGATTATGCAAATCAACAAACAGTTTGAAGCAACTTAAGGTGTTATGATCTTGTGGTAAGTGTGTTTGCTATTCGATTTCTGGATACAATCTCAAACCCTAAGTTGCATTGTCTCAGACTATAACTTGTGATGTTTTAAGGTACATGAACCAGTAGACACAATGGAGATGAAAGCAATGGTGTAAATTCCTGACTCTTTCTTGGTTTGCAAATAAAATTTTGAGTTAGGGATTTGTAGCTTCATTGAATTTTGACATTTGATTTTTGTCTTTGTTTTTTGTTTCTATAAAAATTAGGGATTTAGGTAGACCATAAATCGATCTAGGGTTTCTAAGCTCCTCTCACGAAGACCATCGATTTATCAGGTTATCGATCTACAAAAGGACACAAATCAGGTGTATTTTAAGGAAGAGTATTTATGCCATTCAGCTTATTGACTTCACTTATCAAATTGTAGACTTTCTTGATGCTGGATTTTATGACTTTTTTAGCCGATAAAAAAGAAAAAGGAAGGTGAGGAGAAGAGGATGACCCAAGAAGAGATGCTTCCGGAAGCTGCTCAAACAGGTTTAGCAAACAAAATTGTGTTTTAGAAATAAATCAGAATGATAACATGGTATATTATTTTTTTACTTTTATGACAATAATATGTGGCCCTCAGATACGATATCTTTCTAAAGATGGCAAGTTTCTTGATAGATCATAAATGTTGAAGTTAATCTTCTTTTTTTAGCATATGCGTTCATCTAGCTTTATAAAATTTATTCCTTATGAATATATTAAGCTAATGTTAACATTTATTTCAGGTTACTCATACCTTGAATTTACTAATGGGATGTCATTTCAATCACAGATTCCTACATCGGCCGCTCCATGTGAGTAGTGATAAAAATTATTCTATGCTGATTGTGTATACAGATTTATCATCAAATAGCATTTATGTCCCCTTTCTTCTATTTGTAGTTTTCTAATTTTAATTTTAAATCTATATTATATATCTTTTCCAGATCCGAAGAAGGCTGTATTTGTAGTTACCGGCCTACCTGCAAAATAAGCTTTCTGGCCTCTATTAGAATTCTAAATTCCCATTTTTTATTTAGGTTCTTCATGTTTATAGTACTCAAAACCAAGGCAACTGATTTCTCCAAGTGAAAGGTTCGATTGCTAATTTTGTGTACTTGTAAAGTTTGATTTTTTATACTTCTTCTATTAAGAGGTTCATTCATCGGTTGTATTTATTGTTTTCAAGTTTGAAATCGATTACGGTCGGCTAAAGGTTATTATACTTCTACAACTTTTGTCTGAACCTGATGCTTGCCTGGTTGATTTCATAAATGTCAAAACATTGTTTAAAATTGTACTATTTATGTTGTTAACTGTTAGCTTCATTCTTCCTAATCATAGAAGTAATTAGAAGTAGTGAAAAATAGGCTAAGTGAAGAAAGCCTCTTACAGAGGCTCTGCCGAACTTACCGAGAGATCAAGGTCAAGGAGCTACAGAAGCTAAAGAGGCGCCCTACAGAAGCTCTGTCATACGCGCAAAGAAGACCAATGACTCGGAATCCGGTGAAGACTGCTCTACAAAGTACCAGACCACAGAACCTCTGTAATACTTTACAGAGCCTATGTGATCCTCTTCAAAGACTTCAAAGATATTTATAATATCTTGCTACTGTTACAGGACATGTTCATCAACTTGCATGGTAGCATGCCCTGTCCAACTGCAACGTGTCAAACTCTGATTGGATTCAATAGGGCTTAGTACATAATAGACGTTTGCTGCATTAAATGCAATACAGCACGTCCAAACTGTTCATGCCATCCGTCCAACTATTCATACCATCCATTATGAATAGTAGCTTATGCTTTATGGTCCCCTTAGAGTAGTATATAAGGAAGACTCATGTTGAGTTCTTCCAAACAAGAATCAAGAGAGAAAAATATCACAAGAACACACAGCTTAAACACTTTGAGAGTCAAATCTGATTTAAAGCTTTGCTTACTCACTGTTCTTGAATCTGTTCTTAATATATATATTCAGTAAACTTTGAGATATTATTTCCTGTTCACTGTTTATGTATATTGTGTTCTAAATCTATCAAACATATCTGTTAGTTTTTCAAATACGCTTCCGCATCAAACTCAACCTTGAACTAATAGATCTGATAATCTTGTTTAAACAAAACGGGAACCAACAATTGGTATCAGAGCAAAGCTTGATTTTCAATATCAAGTGATCCTCTTTGTTACAATATCAGTGATAGACATCATTCCTTTTTAACCTATTCCTCATTTCTAGGTTAAAACTCCATTAAAGTGTACTCTGGGAACTGTTCAAACCCATAAAACTTTCCAGATCATCAGACTCATACTCTTTAATCATACTATCTTTTCAGAACCTTAACAAACGACAAATACAAATAACTTCTTTACTGCTGGTTCACTCACCAAACCTCCTACTCTCCTACGAGATGAGTATCCTCAATGGAAGATAAGAATGGTTCATTTCTTTGAGGGTACTGAAAAAAATCTAGTACAATATCTTTACAACCTTCCTCCTGTTCCCATGATAGCAGTACCACGAGTACCAGCTACTGCTGAATCTCCTGAAATCCCTGAACATCAAAAACCAAAGCCAAACGACGACCAACGAGCTTTTTCAATCCTTAGATGCATGCGAAACTGCGCACGATCTTTGGAAAGAATTAGAAAGACAGTTGGAAGGGGGTGCTAAAACACAGAAGAACCGAAGGGCACAGTACATAAATGAATATCATGCATTCAGAGCCTCTGCAACAGAATCTCTGCAAACGACGTACGACATGTTCAAGTCTCTCATAAACAAATGCAGAAAGTCTGGCATTCACAGAACCTCGGAAGAAAATAACGTCATGTTTCTAAAGAGCCTGAATGATGAATGGCTTCAACTCTCTATGTCTTTACAAACAAATCAAGATCTAGACTCATGGACACTCTCTGATCTCTATGGAACACTAGCTGCACAAGAGCCTCAAATAGCACAGGCAAAAACAATAGCCATTGCACCATACGCATTGGTTAGTAAATCAACAGAGGCTACAAAGAGACCGAGAAATGAGAGAGCAACAGAGGAGAAGAAGAAGGAGAAGAAGAAGATAGTGATGATAGATAGCGAAGAAGACGAGCTGATAGGGGAAGAAATAACTCTTGCGTCATTAGCTAAATCATTGGCTCTATTGATAAGAGATTTCAGAGGTAATCAAAGAAATTTTGGAAATGACAGATATAGCAGAAACAACCAGAGAGATAGAAGAGATGATGGAAGAAGAGAACAATCAAGTGACCGACAGAGGTCAGACTACAGAAGTGACCGACAGAGGTCGAGCGACCGAAACTACAGAGGAAATGACCGACAGAGGTCAGCTGACAAGGTAGGCCACATACAAGAATGCTACAAATGTGGTAAGCCTGGTCATTATGCAAACGAATGCCGAACAGAGAAAGGTGGAGTCCAACAGAAGTCCGACGATCGAACAGGAAACACCTCCCAAGGTTACTTCAACTGCGGCAAGCCAGGCCATTTCGCAAAAGAATGTAGAAGTAGACAAAATCGCCCACAGAAGGACTCAGCTTTTTACAAAAAGAAGGCTAAATATTATGCACAAAAATCCCTGATGGCGAACAAAGGGCATTCTGAAGTAAATAAGGAGGACTTCGAGTCAGACTCTACCTCTGATGATGAATTCACCACCAATGCCCTGTTCTGTGGCATGGCAGAAGTCGACTCCGGCACTGACAATGAGGTATCCATTTCAAACTCTACCTCTTGTATTAAATATGTAGATAATGAATCAATTAGACTTAACATTCAACTGATTGAACTAAAAGAGATAAATGAAAGCATTCAGAAAAGACTCACCTTTAATGAGAGAGAAGTAAGGCTCCTCACTCAAGAAAAAGCCAAAAATTTTGAAGAAAAGGAGAGAGTAGAAAAATATTGGAGCAAAAATGTAGATCCTTTAAAAAGGCAAATTTCTGAATTAACCTCTACTTTAAAAATCAAAACTAAAGAGCTTTCAGTTTCTAGGAGTGAAACAACTGACATAAGAGCTCTCAAAGAATACTTTCAAAAAGAGAGAGAGGTACTTTGGCAAGATCTACTCAGAAGAGAAGTTTTACTTAAAAACTATAAAGATGCACAGAAGGTGTATGAGAAAGTAAACTCACAAATAGGAAGACGAGGTATAGGGTACGATGATATTACTCTAGGTGTTGAAGGCAAAAGACTTAAACCTCTGTCTTCTCTGTTTGTGATAGGAAAAACAAATAAACCAATTTTTCCAAACTTACTCTCTGTAAGTAAAAGGGTTAAAATCTCTGAAAAACCTCACTTGAGGAAACATACGAAGATGATCAATGTGTGGTTTGAAAACACAGATTCATCATCTTCAACCTTTGTAAATAGAGGAATCAAACCAAAGAAATATCTGAAAACACAAGATCAGATTGGTATCTTTAAGTTTGGTAAACCAGAGACTCAAACACAGGTTGCTTTTGGTTGTATGTTAGATGTCGAAAAGAAATTATCTGCAAAAGCTCCTGAGTTTAAACCCATCTTTTCAGAAGAAAAACATAAAAGATCAATTGAAAAAGAAATTTTGGAAGTTTTGAAATCAAATGTTTTAGACAATCTCTGTACATCTTCTATGGATCAAATTCTCGCTGAAGAGATCTCATCAGAAACCTATGCCATCTATGAAAGTAATTCTACAGAGGAAGAAAGCTCGTACGATACATGCTCAGAAAATCCAGCCTCTATTGAAAGAGATGACTCAACCTCTGTATATGAGGACGATTCAACCTCTGACGACTCAGAGACTGATTCTAAATCAGGGATAGTTCACTGTGACACAGAGGATGTTATATTCTCCTCTGAGGTTCTTAACAGAACAATTTCACCAAAAGAGAAAATTACAGAGATACCTATCTGTCCAGATTTTCTCAAAATGTGTATACAAGTCAAAACCTCTACAGAGCTTAATAATTTGAAAAAGGCCTATGAAAATCCTAAAAGCTCAAAATTTTCAAACACTTTAAGGCCTGAAGCTAACAAATATCTTTCCTCTGTGCCAGTGAAGACAGACGTTCACCACAGAAGAGACTCACAGAAGGCAGGACCTAAACAAGATTTTTGCAAACAACATTCTAGTATTCATAGATCTTCTTGTAATAGGAAATCTAATGTTAAGAACGAATGTAATGCCTCTGTGATTCAGTTCAATGAATTCAATGAAAAGTTCAAACAAATCACGTCTCATATTAAATACTGTCACTGTTTTGATCTTATGTTCAAATTAAAAAATCACTTCTCAAGACCAGATTGCTTACTCTCCACTAAAATTCAAACTCCAAAGTCAAAACCTAGAGAGAAACAATCTGATTTTTTTACAAAAGATAAAATGTATTTCAAGAATGCTAAGGCAAACTTGAAAAATTCTAACAATATTGGACCCATATGGATATGGGTACCTAAGTCTCTGTGATTGTCTTACCAAAGCGGTATGTGCCAATTTGGTATCTTAACTCCGGATGCTCAAGGCACATGACTGGCGACAGAAGTTTACTATCCACGTACAAAGAAACACACGATGGTGGATCTGTAACTTTTGGAGACAACAAGAAGGGACACATCAAAGGCTATGGAGTCATACAGAAGGAAAACGTCTCTGTATACAAAGTTGCATATGTAAATGGCCTTAAACACAACCTACTCAGTGTAATTCAACTCTGTGATACAGGATTTGATGTCTTGTTCAAATGAACTTTCTGCTCTCTGCAAAGTGAAGACACAGGAATGGAACTTCTGCGAGCCGAAAGAAAAGGTGATCTGTATCTGATGAACTTTTGTTCAACAACCAAGGACAAAGTTTGCCTTGTAGCTTGCGAAAGTAAAGAAGCTTGGTTATGGCATAACAGGTTCTGTCACTTGAACTTTCACACCTTGGATAAACTGGTCAAACTTGATCTAGTTAAAGGTTTGCCTAATGTTAAATTTAACAAGGATCACTTGTGTTCTGCCTGTGAAATGGGAAAACTCATAAGAGCTTCCCACAGTGGCAAAACAGATGTGTCTTGCACTAGGCCTCTGTACATGCTTCATGTCGACCTCTGCGGTCCCATTGCCATACAGAGCCTAGGTGGCAAGAAATACATACTTGTCTTAATTGATGAGTACTCGCGTTTCACATGGGTTGAATTTATTCGAAAGAAATCGGATGTTCCAATCATCTTGATTACTTTAATGAAAAGAATCCAAGTTCTTTATGAATGCAGAATACAGAAGTTAAGAAGTGACAATGGCACCGAATTTAAAAACTCTGTCATTGAAGCCTATCTTTCTACAGAAGGAATATCACAGAACTTCTCTGCAGCACGCACTCCACAGCAGAACGGCGTAGTTGAAAGGAAGAATCGAACGCTCGTGGAGGCCGCAAGAACTATGCTATCAGCATACGGATTACCGATGAACTTTTGGGCAGAAGCGATTTCTACCGCTTGTTACACACAGAATCGGTCAACCATTGTAAAAAGACACATCAAGACTCCTTACGAACTGATCAACAAAAGGCGACCAAACATCAAGTTTTTCCATGTGTTTGTATGTAAATGCTTTGTTTTAAACGACAGAGATTCAAGAGTAAAGTTTGAGGTAAAAGCTGACGAAGTTAAATTCATTGGATACTCTGCCACTTCTAAAGCCTACAGAGTATACCTTACAAGATCTCGCAAAATCATCGAAAGTATCAATGTTTCTTTTGATGATTCATTCCAAAAGACTTCTGAGCAAATCAGTTCAGAACTCAAACTTAAAAGGAAAACCTCTGGCATCTTGCAAACGAAAGAAGACTTGAATCTTCTATTTTTAGAGATGTTCCACGATGACATTGATCCTTCTGTTGGAACCATCAGAGTTTCTGAAGAACCATCCTCTGTCGGACAAAATCCTACAGGTATGACTCTAACTGGTCCAAATAATGCTTCATCTTCTTCTATAAATACTACAGATACAAATGCCGAAGAAGAAAATGCAGAAGATGAAACATCAAGAAAAACGACCACAGAAGCTGCTGAAAAACAAACTCCACAATCCACAGAAGAACCAATTACAGAGGAAATTGAGGACCAAGACTATACGTCCTCAGAGGAACAAACTCCACCACCACTCATACCAATCATTCCACAAATGGTAGAATCAACTACCAAGGCAAGAAGAACGACAGAGGCTACACAAGAAGAAGATCCACAAGAAGCTTCTGAAGAAAGGTTCGATGACATTGATGACCATCTTCCACGCATCACTCAGTTGATAAAAAGCCATCCTCCAAGCCAAATAATTGGAGAACCTTCTGACTCAGTAAAAACCAGGTCTGCCACTGCTAATTTTTGTTTCTTTACAAATTTTATTAGTGTGATAGAACCAAAGAAGATTTCTGAAGCCCCAGAGGACCCAAACTGGGCAGACACCATGCAAGAAGAACTTCTGCAGTTTGAGCGTAACAGAGTATGGACTTTAGTACCTCTGCCACGTGGGAAACATGCCATTGGGACTAAGTGGTTCTACAGAAATAAGAAGGATGAAGATGGAGTGGTCATCAGAAATAAAGCACGATTGGTGGCCAAGGGTTATAGACAAGAAGAAGGCATATATTACGATGAGACTTTTGCTCCTGTTGCACGGCTCGAAGCAATAAGAATATTCTTAGCCTTCGTAGCTCACAGAGGTTTTAAAGTCTATCAGATGGACGTAAAATCAGCTTTTCTCAACGGTGAAATCCAAGAAGAGGTTTACGTAAATCAGCCACCAGGGTTTGAAAGCTCAAAGTTCCCAAGGCATGTATACTACCTTGAAAAGGCTCTGTACGGACTGAAACAGGCTCCAAGAGCATGGTACGAACGACTTTCTACCTTCCTTCTAGTATATGGCTACGACAGAGGTACAACAGATACTACCTTATTCTATAAACGTAAAAACAGTGAAATAATGCTTGTACAAATCTATGTGGACGACATAATTTTTGGGTCTACTAATACAGAAGAGTGCAAAAGTTTTGAAAAACTCATGCAGAGTGAGTTTGAAATGAGTATGATGGGAGAATTAACATTCTTCCTCGGACTCCAAGTCAAACAATCATCAGAGGGAATTTTTATAAATCAGGCCAAATATGTCTCTGACATTCTTTTCAAGTATAGCCTCTCTGATACCTCTGCAATGAAAACTCCAATGGCCACTGGAAATAAGTTATCCTTAGATCCAGATGGCATCTCTGTAGAATGCACTCTCTACAGAGGCATGATTGGATCTCTGTTATACTTAACTGCAAGCATACCTGACATTATGCATGCCGCATGTCTTTGTGCACGTTATCAAGCTAATCCTAAGAAATCACATTATGATGCCGTTAAGAGAATCTTTAGATATCTAAAGGGGACCAAAAATCTCGGTATCTGGTATCAACAGAACTCTGGTTTTAGTCTTAAAGCTTATACAGATTCAGACTATGGAGGATGCATGCTCGACAGAAAGAGTACCTCTGGGAGTTGTCAATTCCTAGGTGGTAAACTAGTCAGTTGGACCTCCAAGAAGCAAAATTATGTCTCAACATCCACTGCAGAAGATGAATACGTTGCTGCTGCAAGCTGTTGTTCTCAGGTTCTATGGATGAAGACTCAGCTAAAAGACTACGGCCACATCCTATTCAAAATACCCATCTTCTGTGATTCCAAAAGTGCCATTGCTATCTCTGCCAATCCTGTGCAACACTAAAAAACCAAGCATATCGATATAAGATACCATTTCTTGAAACATCATGTTGAATACGGTACAATCGAGATGCATTTCGTGCCCACAGAATACCAACTCGCGGACTTATTCACCAAAGCTTTAGACGAGAAAAGTTTCAATTTCTTGGTGGGTAAGTTAGGAATGATCAATATGACGTGAAAATCCTCTGTAAGTATAGCTTATCTTCTGTAAATATGTATATATTTCTATTGCTTTACTTATTGCTTTGTTTGATTTATTTCTGTATGTAAATTCTCAATCTTAAATTGTTCTTGAAATCTCAGAGCTTCTGTGGGTCTACTCAGAACCTCTGACGACCCCTACAGAACCTCTAGAAAACATGACCTATGTTCTATGCAAAACTTATCATTCTTTGATCCAAGCATAGGTCAAGGGGGAGCAAAAGGAAATTACTTGATCTACATAGGTGATTAGATCAAGGGGGAGCAAAAAGGGATCCTGAAATGATCTACAGAGGTAAAACTTTCAAGGAAAAGCCAAAGAAGAATGTCAATGAATCTATATCGACTGAAGTCAGACATCACTGCCGAGAAAAGAAGAACCAAAAGGTATGTCTCTCGCACAAAAGGTTTTTGAAAACAGTTTTCTAGGACATAAATTATCAAATATGTCCTAAATATACTGAGAATAACATTTCAAAAATCAAAAGCTCAAAAAGTTTCATAAAATTCGAATTAGGAGAAATTTAAGATCATAGAGCTTCTGCTGAGCTCAACAGAGGTTCTGCCAGAAATATGCTCTGTGATCACAAATTAACCCTCTATCGATCTTTTGGAAATGTTATCTCGGAAACCGAATACATACACCATGACCTTCACGAACAAAACTTTTTTCATAACAGTTTTCTCGGTCACCAACTTTCAAATATGTCCGAAAACCATCTCTTAAAACAGATCAAAAATTGGATGATCAAAAAGTTTAATAGAATTTTTGTTATGAGATTTCTTCCCTCATAGAGCTTCTGCTGGCCCTCACAGAGCTTCTGCAAGTTCCAACAGAGCCACAAAACCTCTGCGAGTAAAAACTCTTTACTAAAAATCCTATTGATCCTCTCCAATACCTTTACAAACGTTTTGGTTAAAGAAAAACCCCACAGAAGTCATGATAACAATGAGATATATGAGAAAGGGATAAACATCAAAGATTTTCAAGATCACAGAGCTTCTGTAAACTACAGAAGTTCTGTCAATCTGTTACTTGGGCATTTCTGTAGTAATAACGGTTACTTTTACTGAGAGTGAATCACATGTGGCTAAGAACAACCCCACGCGCCTAGCATTAATGGGCCGCGCACGACATCCTGTCATCTTCTGACATGGCCTACGTGTCCCATTTTCATTGGGCGTACATGGAACGTTTTCTGTGGAAAGTTGAACCCGCCGTTCTAACTTGAGTACGGATTCCAAATTTTAATCCATTGCCATATTATTTACTCTTTCGAATTCTACCGTTTTACCCTCTTATAAAAACCAAGCTTATCCTCTCATAAACTTTTTACAAACTCTCATTCTTCTCCGGCGAAACCCTGCAAAAACCTGCAAGTATCTTATTCTCATTAACAAATGGCTTCATCTTCTCAAGCTATCTCCCCTGCACACTCTCCGGCGAACTCACCAGAACTTTCACTTGCTCATTCTGAACATTCAAAAAACCCCAACCTTGCCCAAAATATTGAACTAGAAGATTACGGCGATTCAGCAGACTTTGCTACGACCACACATCTTCAAAACTTCATAGCAAAGGATCATTTCGAAAATGTACTACCAATCAAATCCAACAATTGCTATTTGGTCCCCTCACCCACTGCTTTCGGCGAAGCCCATGCCATTCTTCTAAATATGTAAGTTTCAGGATACACTCTTACAATCAAATATGAACAATTAAGATCGTATTAACAGCAACTGGTCATATGATCTATTAACAATCTGTGAATTACAAGATATTACAATGAATTTCTCTCTCAATAGATCTAACAATTTATGCGTAAAGAGTTATCCAAAAGGTTAGCCAAAGATTCAGTTAGCTACAGTTGCTAACTCCTATATATACTGTAGATAATAGCTAAAGCTACAGTACATATGAGAAACAGACTAATAGAACAATTACACGTGTCCTAATTAGTAACTGAATATAACAGATAATATCCCAAGATATGAATTCTGAACATACTTCTGAATAAGCGCTTCAGAACATTTGTCTTCATAGTCAGAAGTCTTGAGTCTCCTACTCAGAACTCTGAACCTTCTAGTCAGAATCCAACACTTAGAATCTTTTTGAGATTTCTCACTCAGAACTTCTGAGTCTTCTACTCAGAACTTCTGAGTCTTCTGAGTCTTCTTTAGTCTTCTTACTCAGAACTCAACACTTGTGTTTTTGACAAAACTCTAGACCTAACAATCTCCCCCTTTTTGTCAAACACACTTGTACTTTTCACCATCAAATTCTTAGAGCAGGAACAATCTTCAGAAGGAGCTCTTCTGAATGTTTTGACAACTTTTGCTCAGAATTCTGAATAATCTGAGTTAACAACTTCTGGTCAGTCTTTAATCAGCAGCAGCAACGATTTCCAAATTGATTTCTGTTATATATTTGCTTTTTCTTTGCTCCCTCTTGAAATGACAATTCTCATCTTCATTTCAGCTTTCATAAGATTTCTTTATAAGAAACAACCGATCAGTTTCCTTTTCCTCTTCTTCTTCTTAAAATAACATTTCTCTCTTTTGTTATTTCTGTACAAAAACCATATCAATCTTCAAAATCTTTAGCTTTTCTCCCCCTAAAGTTTTGGAAAGCAAAATCATCTTCAAAATCTTTAGCTTTTCTCCCCCTTGATTTTCAAAACTTTAGCGATGCTTTTTCTTCGAATGAAGTCTATGCTTTTTCTCCTCCTTAATGAATAACCTTGCTCCCCCTCAAAATAAGAATTCTGGAGCAGTTTGTTTTCTCCCCCTGAAAGTATGCATATATTTCATTAAAATTATTCATTTCAAATATAGTGCTTTAATGAAAACATTTATACAAGGAGAATAAGATTTACTGAACTACACTTAATAACTACTAACATTTGATCATTTGAAAACTTTACAAAAGAAATCCAACTTAATGAAATTTATCAGATTTTCAATCAAATGAAATCAAATGCATGTGTTTGGATTCAAATACAAGTCATCATTGCATATCGAGTTAAAAATGTTCAGTTTCAATCCCTTTATTAAATCTATTTGGTGTGCTTAACATGCGAAATATGATTAGCTTCAAGCATATGCAATTCTAAAAACATATACGAATACTTTGCTCTACTCACACTATTTGTCCAAAATCAGGATTTTCACAAATTTACAGGTTTATTGCGACTTTGAATTTTCCCAAAGTTTCAAGAGATGTGTGCTCATTGGCATCTTTTAATTTTGTGCTCATTGACATCTTTTAATTTTGTGCTCATTGACATCTTTTAATTTTGTGCACATTGGCATCTTTTAATCAAAAAGTTTAGTAAGAATAAGATACATCGTTAAACATGACTTTCTATCTGGTTCTATAGCAGGATTTGGGTCAGCATATCCCAGACCAGTTGGTCTTAGGTGCTAGGTGACAAGCACCCCTTGGAACTTAATTTCCCAAACCATAAAGGCCACATCGATATATCTTAAACCCATTTGTACCAGTAGAACATGGTTTTCTATCTGATTCTATTGCAGGATTTGGGTCAGCCGATCCTAGACCAGTTGATCTTAGGGACTAGGTGTCGAGCACCCCTTAGGACTTACTCTCCCAAACCAGAAAGGCAACAGGTACAAACTTTCAAACTAAATGATTTTGTATATATATATTGCATCTCAATCACTTGGTTCTAAAACGTAGTACTTCCCCCATATTTTCGTTTCCATCCAACATTCTGACAAATTATGCTTTTTGAGCATTATATTCTATATAAGTCTAAATTTCATAACATTGAGCATTCAGCATAATTTCATTCATGATTTGCTAACCTTTCGATTTATTTCAGAAGTGAAAGTTGAAACAAATATAGCTCAGATAATACAAAAATACTTGTAAAAGCACCATTGACACACATTTTATTCATTGAATGAAAAATAAAAAAAAATCATATCATTGAATTAAATTGTTAAGATTCAAACATTCAAAGCAATAGAAATAAAACATAATACAATGTTACCTTTCACCACTTGTTCCTTGAAACAGAAAAATATGACAGTTAAGGATATCACCTGAGAAGTATGAGTTCTAAACTGATTTGTTTAGAAGTCTTAGTCTCTGAAGTACGGGTCCTGAACTGAATTATTCAGAAGCCATTGTCATTTAAGTACGGGTTTTGAACTGATATGTTCAAAAACCTAAAACGTTGAATCACGGGTTTTGAACATTATCTTGAAACAATCAGATCAAATTTTGAGTCAATGCTTCCTCTGAAATCAAGATAATCCTGCAAAATCAAGAGATTTTGGTAATCATCTACGATGATTCCTCATTAGTTATCAAAAAAAAATTCTGAGTAGTAGAGTCAGAATTCTGATTAGAAGAGTCAGAATTATGAGTAACTTGCTCAAAATTCTAAGTATCAGAGTCAGAATTCTGATTAGTTGAGTCAGAATTCTGAGTAGTAGAGTAAGAACTTCTGAGTAACAGAGTCAGAATTCTGATAAAACTATCCAGAGAAAATGCCTTAGAAAAATGTTTGGATTTTGTGATTTTTGAACATTCTGAACTTCAAATCACCATAACTTGCTCAAAAATCAGAATTTTTCAACCAAAATTTGCAGGGTTGCTTAAAATGTGATTCTGAACACATTCTCTGGAAATGTTTTCTACTAAAAACACTCACATCTATGAGTTCGATAACCTCATAGCAAACAGAACTTTTTCAAAAAAATCTTCAAGATCAACAAATTGATCTATATGAATCAGAAATCCATAATTACATTCAGATCGAGTTTTGGACTGAATTATCCAAAAGTCAATATTCTCAATTTAAGCACAGCATCGGTTTTAAGTCATGTGTCAGTATTATCATTCAACTCTACACATGAATAACCTGCAAAACAGATTAAGTTGTCTTTGGTACCCATATGAACTTGGGTCCAGGTTTGTTAGGTGCAGTGGCATATGCAGATATTCTATAAGAACCATACCAGTGCTGAATAAAATTCTTGTTCACAAAATCATTAGTCCCACAATATGAACAACAAAGTTTCTTTTGTGCAATTCTGACTAATTGATTTACAGAATAAATCACATCAGGTTTAACAAAAGATTTTCTTTGAAATGTATTGTTCTTCTTGACATTTGAATTAGGAACTTTTGATTTTGGCACTTCTTTCTTGGAAGTTGTTCCTTTAACTCTCCATTCCATTTTTATCTTTTTAAAAGAACAATTATAAGATTTATCAATAGCAGAATCATAAAACAGATTAGAAGAACGAATCTGATCTTTTGAACTATGATTTGATTTGTCAACAACTTTCGTTTCAAATTCCCTAAACTTTTTAACATACAAATCAAACCTTGACTGCAAATCAGATTTGGACTTCCTCTCTATCATGATTTTAGTTGATAAATCAGATAATTTCTTAATAAGCCTCCTTATCTCCAAATGAAAAACTTTCTTTTCCTTCTCAAACTCATCTTTTAAGCATTTTTCTTTAAAGCCATTTACCTTCTTCTTTTCAGTCTCTTTCCTTCCATCTTCTAACTCTTTCTCCAACTCATTGATTTTTACAGAAAACTCATTTAACATTCCTGTTTTCTTTTTCTCAAAACCAATCTTTTCTTTTTGAAAAACATTTTTCTTGCATTCAAACTCTTTTCTTTCTTTTGCAAGAATTTTCTCCAAATCAGAAATTTTCAAAGATAATTCAACAGACTTTGTTTCAAAACCTTTCCTCTCAGTTTGAAAGTCTCTTCTCTCTTTCTCAAATTTCACTCTTTCAAGTATAAGAACTTGTTCAAAATCATAGATCTGTTTCAAGAGTTGACAATTTTTCATTTCACATGATTTGATTCTATTTTCAGACTCTGTCAACATCTTTCTTCTAAAATTGCCTTTCTCTTTCAAATCAACATTCTCTTTTTCTAACAACTTTATGTTTTCTTGAACCTTTTCAAAATCCTTTAGAAAATCAGATTTCTCTTTTTGCAAAATCTTTATAACTTTTGCATATTCGTCTTGTTTTGCTTGAAGATTAGCAATCTTGCTTTCAAAATGAACAATCTCAGTTTTTGGTTCAGAAATTGTTTCTTTTGCTTTTACAGGACTTAATTTTTGTAAATTGTCTGAACTGGTTATAGAAATTGCAGGTCTCACAAAAATTTCAATAATCTCAGGCATGATGAAATGACAAATTCGAATATCAACTATGAATTATGATAAAAAATGAGAATCAACACAAATCTAGAACATGCAAGAATTAATCAAATCTGTCACATGCATTTCATCAAACAGTTAGAGTACATGAATTAATGAAATCTTCTTTTCAACAAAAAATTTGAATACTAATCAACATGCAGCAGATATAATCACTTTGATCCAGAAACCAATCAAGAATTTCGAAAACATACATGTGATCTCTGTTTAATTTCGAGAATTAATCAGCATAGAGAGAAAATCTTTGGATAACTTGATTGTAAGATATCGATTCAACAGAAAGACAAATTCAAATTTCTTGAATCAATGATAGAAACGAATTCAAGAATTGTTAGGAATTCAAGAATTGTTAGCAGCAGCGGAATCAATTGTCGAATTGATCAAGAAACTTCAAGAACGCGATCAAACACACTCTTGGTCGAATTTGTTTGTTGATTGGCTCTGATACCAATTGTAAGTTTCAGGATACACTCTTACAATCAAATATGAACAATTAAGATCGTATTAACAGCAACTGGTCATATGATCTATTAACAATCTGTGAATTACAAGATATTACAATGAATTTCTCTCTCAATAGATCTAACAATTTATGCGTAAAGAGTTATCCAAAAGGTTAGCCAAAGATTCAGTTAGCTACAGTTGCTAACTCCTATATATACTGTTGATAATAGCTAAAGCTACAGTACATATGAGAAACAGACTAATAGAACAATTACACGTGTCCTAATTAGTAACTGAATATAACAGATAATATCCCAAGATATGAATTCTGAACATACTCTAGACCTAACAAAATATAATGGAAAATCATATCCTCTTCCCTTTACTATCAAGAACCCCAAAGAAAATTCCAGTTAGATATTTGAACCAGTTTTGGCAAAGTTGCCGATTTGATAAAGATGATTCTCTTATCAAAGGGTACATTTCAAAACCTGACAAATCTGAGCATCTGGAAATCAAGTTCAATAGAACAATGTTCTCACTTGAATTCAACCTACCAACCAGGGGTCTTCTTGAATTGAAGAAGTATACAGAGCAACCAACAGACGACGAGATCTATCGTTTCCTAGAAATGCTTGGGTACAACACCCCACTGAGGAAGAGAAATGACTTCCGCAGAGGCAGGTTACCACCTCTGTGGAACACCTTGTTCTCAATTCTTAACAGATGCCTGACAGGGAAGATAGGCAGTATTGACCAGAGCTCACATCAGATATTAACCATCATGTATGGGGTTTACTATGATCTCCCACTGGATTACGCGACCATAATGATGCAAGAGATCATCAACACCATCGACAGAAAGAACAACACAAGAAGGGTCAAAGAGAACGATCCAAATTTTCTACCACCTCTGCAATTCCAAAGAATACTGGGAGTTTTGTTCGAACCTCTGTTGCTGATACAAAAATGGCCAATGGAAGGGCCAATTCCCAAACAGTTCCCAATGAACAAAAACACCCCCACTGATCATGTAGATGGCTACACACACTGCAGACCTTTGTCAAATAAACTTCTGAAGTATGCCTCGAATAAAACCCTTAAGGAAGAATATATACGCGATCATAGAACTCCAAAACCGAGTCCTATGACACCCCCGCGTTTAGGTGTCCCCCTATTGTTGATCCAAACCCTCAGTGATTTGATAATGACCCTATCTTAAATACTTAGTGAAAATTGTAAGTAAACAATATGTATCAGAGTTTCACTATCGCTGATAAGTACTAAGATCTTACAGTACTGCTGATAGGAACTCTCGCACTTTTAGATTAAACATTCAGCGAACACTGTTCACCATATCGCTGAGTCTGTTCAGTCCTTATGGTGATCGCTGATAAGTTAGTTGTTTACTTATGATCCCTGAAGACAAGATTCACGTCAACAAAGGTTCTACGCTGAAGTCGAAGATCAAGCTCAAGAACCAGCGACAAGTCTCCTAATGAACTGATGCGGATCAGCGAAGACTCAGATTTGTCCACTCAACGTGAAGTATCAAGTACAAGACTTCAGCTATCGCTGAACTTTATCATCTGCTGAATAGTAAATGATAATCGCTGAATCAACGAAAGCTGATCATGAAGTCCTCCGTACAAAGTACTTTTGTCTTAACCTCCCTTGCACGCCACCGTACGAAATGTCAGAAAAGAACCTCCGAAAATCTGAAATCGTACAACCACTCTGACACTACACTGTTCATTCATGCGGCTACTAAGGTTGTCATCAAAGGTCAATGACATGCAACCAATCCGCTAATGACACGTGTAAAGTATATACTGGATTGCATTAAATGCATGCAGTATATAAAGAGATGAACTCACTTCATTTGAAGTAACTTGCTAACTCTGGACAAGTTCAAATCTCTCAAGATAGGATTTTATTAGTAATCTCCTTATCTTTCTTAGTGCAAGAAAACCTTAGTGTTCCAACTTGTTTAGATTTAGGTTTATCCTTAATCTTGTTTCCGCAACAAGCTGTAAATTGTTAATGATTTATCAATAAACAATTTAGAAAAGTAAAATAGTGTGTTTGTATTCAACCCCCCCCCCCCCCCCCCCCCTTCTACAAACTTGTTTAAGCCTTTCGGGACCAACAAGTGGTATCAGAGCAGATTTGTTTAATCTCATAAACAAGATCTAATCTAAGATATTTTCTCTTCCTTGCTATTATCTGAAAATGGCCAACTCAAACACAAACACTCACTATATCGACAATGGTTCTCTTGCAAAACCCCCTAGATTTTCCAGAGACAACTTCAACTTATGGAAAAATAGGATGACACTCTTCTTAGAAGGTGTAGACCCTACTATACCTTACTATCTTGAAAACGGTCCACACATCCCTGTAACGATTGATCCTGCCGTTCCAGCCACTGCAACTAGAGCTGCTATTCCAGAAAGGCTGATTCCAAAGGAAATCCATCATTGGACCGATGAAGACAAGAAGAAAGTGGCTATAGATACAAAAGCCAGATCCATACTATCCATGGCCCTTCCTGACGAAGTCTACCATTCCGTCATGAACCTGAAATCCTCGAAGGCCATGTGGGACACAATATGTGTTCAGTATGAAGGAACGTCTGAAGTCCAGGATTCAAGAAAGATCAACCTGGTAAGACAATACGAAAGTTTCATCTCTGGTAAGAATGAAACTCTCTCTGAAGTACATCAACGTTTTAACTGCTTAATTATAGATCTTAAAACGGTTGGTAAGGAATATTCTAACTTTGAAGTTCTGACAAAGTTTTTAGAATGTTTACCTGAAAGCTGGGACAATTATTCCATGTGTCTCAAGCTGTCAAAAGATCTAAGATCAATGACACTCGCTACCTTATATGGCACATTGCTGAATCATGAGCAATCTAGCCATCTTAAGAAGAATCTTGTAAAAGATTCCAAAAGCACCCCTGTTGCTTTAATCTCAGAGGAACCTTCTACTCAGCGACCCGTGGTCACTATCACTGAGTTAGAAAGTAACTCTGAAAGATCATCAGATTCTGATTCTTCAGATGATGAATCCTTGGCTCTCCTAACTAAAAAGTTCAGGAGATTCGCCAAGAAGAAAATGTTTAGAAAGAACAAAACTCTTTCTATAGCTGACAAGCCTAAGTCATCAGCTTTTGTTGATAAGGCTACTGCTACTTGTTTTAACTGCGAAAAGACAGGTCATTTCGCTAACGAGTGCAGGTCAAAGAAAATCATGAGACCTTCAGCCTTTACAAAGAAATCCTTTGTTCCAAGGAATAAAGAAGACAAATACTTAAAGCTGAAGGAGAAATATGCAAAGCTGAAAAGCTTTAAGAAGAAGGGAAAAGGCCTAATGGCTGACTATGATTGGGCTGCTTCTGATGAAGAAGCCTCATCATCTGATTCTGAAGATGATGAAGCAAATCAATGTCTCATGGCCAAGATTGAAGAAGAGGAAGAAAGTTCAGACATTCCCTCCACTTCAACATCTGCCATTCAGGTTAAGAAGGGTATCTGGTATCTCGATAGCGGATGCTCTAGACACATGACTGGAAAGAAAAGCCTGCTCGCTGAATACAAGGAAGAGAAGGGTCCCTCTGTAACTTTCGGTGGAAATGGAAAAGGACACACCCGAGGGTATGGTGTACTTTCAAATGGTACAACATCCTTCAGAAGAGTCGCATATGTTGAAGGGCTGAAGCATAATCTTCTGAGCATCAGTCAGCTTTGCGACATGGATAACAAAGTGATTTTCACCAAGGAATCCTGCTTTGTCTCTGACAAAAAGGAGAAGATAGCTCTCAGCGGTTATCGTTTGGAAAATGTTTACGTTATAAACATGGACTCAACAACCACTGAGAAGTCCTGTTTCTTCTCAAAGGCATCTTCTGATGTCAACTGGCTATGGCACAAGAGACTCTCACATCTCAACTTCAAGACACTGAATACTCTTTCATCCAAAGAGTTAGTCACTGGTCTACCTCAACATTCATACGCCAAAGAATCCTTATGTTCAGCGTGTGAAAAAGGGAAGCATACCAAGGCAAGCTTTAAGTCCAAGCAAGTTTCCTCAGTGTCATCTCCTCTTCTACTAACCCTGAGCTTTGTACTCGTTTCGCTGATAGAATGAAAGATGAGTATAAAATGAGTATGATGGGTGAACTAACATATTTCCTTGGTCTTCAGATTAAGCAAACTGAAAAAGGAACTTTTATAAATCAGGGAAAGTATGTTAAAGATATGCTGAAAAAATTCGACTTAACTGAAAGTTCAGCTATGAAAACCCCTATGGCACCACCGCTGATACTTGATAAGGACACAAAGGGTGTTCCTGTCAATGTCACGCTGTACCGTGGGATGATCGGCTCTCTACTGTATCTTACAGCTAGCCGACCCGATATTATGTTTGCAACATGTCTGTGCGCACGTTATCAAGCTGAACCTAAGATATCTCATATGAAAGCTGTAAAGCGAATCTTTCGATATCTTAAGGGTACAACGAATCTAGGTCTTTGGTATCCCAAAGATTCAGGATTCGATCTAACCGCCTATTCAGACAGTGATTTTGCAGGTTGCAAAATGGATAGGAAAAGCACCACAGGAGGATGTCAGCTCCTGGGTGGAAAGCTGGTAAGTTGGACAAGTAAGAAGCAAAACTCGGTGTCCACTTCCACAGCTGAAGCTGAGTATGTAGCCGCTGGAAGCTGCTGTTCTCAAGTCTTGTGGATGAGAAATCAACTACTAGACTATGATCTTCAGCTCTCCAAAATTCCAATCTATTGCGACAGCACAAGTGCCATCGCTATAGCAAACAATCCAGTGCTACACTCAAAGACAAAACACATAGAAATCAGATATCATTTTATCAGAGATCATGTGATGAATGGTGATATAGAACTTCATTTTATCCCAACTGATTATCAGTTAGCTGATTTGTTTACCAAACCTCTTGATGAGACAAGATTCAACTTTCTCATCAGCGAGCTTGGAATGCTGAACTTTGAAGGATAAATCTTCAGCGGTTCACATTTAATCAGCGATACGTTTATACATTCTTGTATAGGCTCTGGATAAAATAAACTAGTACAATCCATTTCATCATCTTCTCTCTGAATAAATTGGGTTAAACTGATATCAAGGTATGTTTTCTCTGACAAAACGCATGAAAATGCAAGATTTCAAATTCTTTCATCGCTGAATAATATTTTGAAATTTCTTAAAACCCTCACTGATATTTCTATTCAGTGCTTCATATTTTCCAAAGAGTCCCTGAGTTTTTCTTTCAAAACCTCAGAGACAACGAAAGAATGTGAAAGGACAGTTGTGACGTCATTACAACGGATAACACCAGGCACGTTTCTTTTTCTGACACACGTTTGCACGTTTCGTTGTCTATCCAATCAAATGCAAACACGTGTCCGTGTCATGATGAAAAACTTTCCCGCTCAAGTTTTTCTCTCTCTACTCTCTTCCTATATAAACTCTCTCAAAGTTTATATTTGTCTTTTATGCGAATCAATCTTTCTCCGCAAGAAAAGAACACTGTTGCATTTTGTGCTCTCGATCTTCAAGAACTGTTCATCATCTTCTTCATCAAACTCAAGGTCAATATGTTCTTATATTTTATCAAATGCAAATAACTTGTTTTCGATCTTATCATTGTTTTACACAAGATCAAACAAAAGAACTCAAAAATAAAATCATTTTCTTTCATGGTTTTATAAACACAACCATTTAATGGTTGTTCTTCAAGTTTTAAATCTAAAATCTTAAACTTGTTCTTCTTTCGTATCCATTTTTTTTTAAAAACTGGTATACAAGGCTTATAGGTGTTATATTCGTTTTCTTTAAAAACAAGAAAAACCCTAATCTTCATTAAGACTTTTTTGTCTGAATGAAATGGACAAAATTCGAAAAATCTTAATGGAAATTCTCTTTCCACATTAAGATATTTCTTATTTGTTAACATCTTTGGTTGAACTGATAATACAGTGAAATGGCAACTTCAAAGCTTAATGTTACCGCTGAGTCCATCTCCAGTGATTCTGAGGAACTGGAAATCACCAAAGCTCCTCAGGTTAAGTTTGAGCTGGATCAACTAGACTGGACAAAGGCAAACAACCTTTCAGCGCTTCTCGAGTTTCCTCCTCGGAAGCAGGTATCCCATCTAGACGACGCTGTGATTTTTTTGAAGAATAGCCCCATATACACAGCACTGACAATCACACCTCCTGCCAGTCAGCGTCTATTATCCCAATTCTGGTACTCTGCCAGACACACCAACCTACCCTCAGCCAAAGATCCATCTAAAACCATCGACTGCATACTCAGCGATACTGAGTATGGCACCATCAAGATAACCCCCGCAATAATCCGTAAAGCTCTGAAATTCCCTAACGCTACCTCAGAAAATCCTTTCATTCCATTTCCTGACCACAAGAAGCACGCTGACAGGGAAGAAATCATTGCTTTCCTTGATGCGATGGGTTACATCTGGGAGACTGGAAGAGACAAGCTACCTGAGAAGAAGCTGACGCTGATAAAGAAATCCAAGATGCCCAGCGAGATGAACTTCATCTTCGCTCACCTGATCAGCTGCATGACAGCGAAATCCGGATCTTCTGATCAAGCCGCTCAACCTCAGCAGGCCATGGGTTACGCACTGCTGAAAGGTCTCAACATTGACTGGGCCTCCATCATCTATGAAGACCTCATTCAACGTGTTGATTCTGCCGCTGACCGACCAGCATGGGTTTCTTACCCGCGATTCATCAGCGCCATCTTTCAATATGGCCTGAAGGACAGCTATCCTGAAGAGGGTGATCTGAAACTCTCTCAGATTGGCCCTAAAGTTCTCGACTTCAAGCCTGTCGCCAACGAGGTACGTCTCTCTACTCTTCTCACTCTTCTTAATTCTCCGCTTTCTGTGGCTCCTTCAGCGACAATACCCATCGCTGATACTCCGGCCACAAAATCCATTCCTTCTAAGAAAAGGAAACAATCTCTTACCCCTCTTGATTCCAAAAGGATCAAGAAAACCAAGGAGCAACCCCAGCAGTTGCATGCTGAAGACTCCTCAGCTCATTCTGAAGAGCTGAAGGAAAGTTCCGTGGTACGCTCTGCCACACCAATTCAAGCCATCCCTTCTAAACCTACTTCAGCGTCCCTAAACGCTGAGGTTAGAACTTTGGAATCTACCCAACCTTCGTCAGTCTCTCAAAAGACTGATGAAGTACTTCTCAGCGAATCCAACGCTGAACTTGAACCCCAACCCCAATTCTTATCCTTCGCTCCTCCCTCTACTTCTTTGGACACTCCTCCAGTCAAAACTGGAGATGCCATCATTCAAGAAGCCGTTGAAGCTTCTCAGCGAATGACGAAGAAAGGACCTGCAGAGATCTCCATTCCTCACGGAACTTTTGAGGGAGATATGGAACACTATGGAGGGACTCGAAACTTTGATGAGTTCGTCAACGCTCCTGCAGGTCCTTTTTTGGGAGACATCAACCAATCTCTGAAGTCTATGGAGATGAAACTTGCGGATCTCACCACCGGTCTATCAAATAACTCTACAGCTGTAACAAACGCTGGAGAGAATCTGACGAAGCTGACTACTGTGGTGGAAAAGAAGGCCTCCTCTGATGACATCAAAGATCTTGATAAAACTCTCGCCGACTTTGCCAAAGTGCTCTCCGACATCTACACTGACTACACCAACCTCAAATCATCAGTTTCCACCATTTCCAGCGAAGTTACAACGCTGAAGAAATCGGTTGGTACACTCGAAGGTGATATGTCAGTGGTCAAGACCGACTTGGGCTCAGTGAAGACCGACCTTGGTTCCGTCAAGACAATGATCGAGACGCTGGTGAACAAGGCAAATAATCCAGCTCCTGCTCCGGCCCCTGCACCTGTTTTGGACTCCTTCACCGCAGAGGATCGCCAAGAGCTGAAGAAAATCACGCCTGCTATTTCTGGCCTAGAAGACAGAATAGCTAAGCTTGAAGGTTGTGTGAAAATCTCTGGCCCAGAAGACAGAGACAACACCAATGCTGAATCTACCCATTCCTCCCCCGCCCATCATGAGAAAGAGGGGGAGAAGAGCGCTGAACAGGAGAAGAGCGTTGAAGACCTTTCCCATGATGAATCTATCAGGGGAGAGGGTAATGAAGATCGGATTACTGGACCTCAGGGAGATGAAAACCCTGAGGGAACCGAGAACCTCGCCTCTATATCTGAGGGGGAGCAACTCGATGAAGATGCTGAGGAATCTGAAGCAGAAGAAGACGAAGACTTCGACATCCCTGAAGCTGAACCATCCTCCTCTCCAAGGAACAATGATGATGATGATGAAGATGACGATGATTTCTTTGTTGTCAAACCTGCTCCTCGAACCAAAGCTCTTAAAGGTATTTCAATAAAAGAACCTTCAGGGGAGAAGACAAAGACAAAGCACTCAGCCTCTGGCGCTGAGAAAAGCAAAGACAAAGGCATCGCTGAAGATGATAATCTGGCGATCCTACTTGCAAAGCCGATTTGTCAGGTACACTAAACTTATTTTTCCTTCCCTGATCATCTATGAAAAATCAGTTATCCATTCCACAAACACCATACACATCCACATTTTTTTTCTATCTTTTCTACCCAAGTTCTTCTACCCAGTTCTTATTTGTAAGATCGCTGCGTTTCAGCTAGTCCTCTCCCCTGTTTGAGGATTTCGCTGAAAGATCTGTTGCGACTTCACCAATAATTCCAGCTAACGCTGAAGACATAATCCCAGTCTTAGATTTAATCTCTGAGACTGATGAACCAGAAGAACAACCTCTCTCGCACAGAAACAGACCTTCCTCAGTTGCTCAAAGGCTGAGTGAAGAAGATCAAAAGAGGAGAGAAGAAATGATAAAGCGATTCGAGGATCAGCGAATCATCCTAAGGCGCGATCAACTACCTTCAGTTCCTCCTAAGTTCAGAATTTCAAAAGCTGAATACCAAGATCATCTCAGAGCTGAACGCCTCATCGCTGAAAGGAAGGAAGCTGAAGATAAAGACAGAGAATACGCCATCAAGCTCACTCAAGAATCTGTCAAAGACCCCAAGCTGAAGCGTATTCCCATTCAAATCCAACGAAAGCTTTGGGAACAAGCCCAGAAGATCGTGGAAAAGAAAGCTGAAGTTTCTCAGACCACCCTGATCTGGTGTAAAGAGAAAATCCACTTCAGATATCGTCCAGCGAAGATCAACAAGGTATTCATCTCTGGAAGAACCTCCGTCGGAGTACCTATTGTTGACATCAAACTGTTCAGAGAAGATGACTCATCTGAAACCTTTCGTGCTGACACTGTAAAAAGGTATGGTCTCTCTGAATGGCTGGAGATGAGGTTAGCTATCCAACCGTCAAAATCTAAGTACAAGGATCATTTCGAAAAGCTGATAAACAGACAGATCGATTTGATATCTTCTTGTGTGGATATTCCTCCTGTTCCTGATCTAAAGCCGAAAAGAAAAAGGGATTCTCCAAGGAAGAAACGTCAAGATTCAAACTCAGGTCCTGTCATACGAAATGAAACTGGAATTGGTTTCTCTCGCGCTGAAGTACTTGTTCCTGATCCTGATCTATCTGCCCTTGATGTCTCTTTGCCACCATGTGAACTTTTCATCCCTGGTAAAGTCATCAGTAATCCTTATGGAATATTCTTTCTTGACTACGACGGACGTAAATGCTTTCAACGGATCGCTGAGCTTCCAATCACTCCAATCGAACAGCTCAAAGATCTCATCTACTGGTGCGACTTCAGAAAAGACATTCAGGCACGACACCTAAAACCCTTGATTTTTGAAGCTGCTCTGAAGCTAAAGAATAAAGGAGAAAAGGTTCCTGACTGGATGATTCCAACTGAAAAGACAACCCTTGATGAACTTCTCATTAAGGAAGAACCCTTTGAAGGCTGACAACAATCACCATTTTCTCTATTGTATCAGTCATCCTTCAGTACTTGTAATTTATTTCGCTTGTACTTGTAATCTTTCTTATTCATATTGTAACCTGATTCAAAGATTTAAAGAAATATTTCAGCGAATGTACTTTACTCCATCAGTACTGAAAAGATCCCAGAAAACAGTAAAAGGGACAAATATTTTATGAGTTCTTTTTATCCTTATGTTTTCATTAAATAGCAATTTTCTCTGTTGCTATGTCATAATCAAATAGGGGGAGATTGTTGATCCAAACCCTCAGTGATTTGATAATGACCCTATCTTAAATACTTAGTGAAAATTGTAAGTAAACAATATGTATCAGAGTTTCACTATCGCTGATAAGTACTAAGATCTTACAGTACTGCTGATAGGAACTCTCGCACTTTTAGATTAAACATTCAGCGAACACTGTTCACCATATCGCTGAGTCTGTTCAGTCCTTATGGTGATCGCTGATAAGTTAGTTGTTTACTTATGATCCCTGAAGACAAGATTCACGTCAACAAAGGTTCTACGCTGAAGTCGAAGATCAAGCTCAAGAACCAGCGACAAGTCTCCTAATGAACTGATGCGGATCAGCGAAGACTCAGATTTGTCCACTCAACGTGAAGTATCAAGTACAAGACTTCAGCTATCGCTGAACTTTATCATCTGCTGAATAGTAAATGATAATCGCTGAATCAACGAAAGCTGATCATGAAGTCCTCCGTACAAAGTACTTTTGTCTTAACCTCCCTTGCACGCCACCGTACGAAATGTCAGAAAAGAACCTCCGAAAATCTGAAATCGTACAACCACTCTGACACTACACTGTTCATTCATGCGGCTACTAAGGTTGTCATCAAAGGTCAATGACATGCAACCAATCCGCTAATGAAACGTGTAAAGTATATACTGGATTGCATTAAATGCATGCAGTATATAAAGAGATGAACTCACTTCATTTGAAGTAACTTGCTAACTCTGGACAAGTTCAAATCTCTCAAGATAGGATTTTATTAGTAATCTCCTTATCTTTCTTAGTGCAAGAAAACCTTAGTGTTCCAACTTGTTTAGATTTAGGTTTATCCTTAATCTTGTTTCCGCAACAAGCTGTAAATTGTTAATGATTTATCAATAAACAATTTAGAAAAGTAAAATAGTGTGTTTGTATTCAACCCCCCCCTTCTACAAACTTGTTTAAGCCTTTCGGGACCAACACCTATGAACAATGATTGCAGAACCTCTTTCCACTCAAGAAGAAAAATATCACAAATTAGCAAAACACATGGCTATTCAACTTAGCTTCATAGCCAAACGTGCAGAGCTCATGGGAAAGAAGTCCTCTTCGAAATCTTCTACCTCGACTCCAAAATCAAAGAAGAGGAAAACTGCAGACGGCACCTCTACAAGTGCTGCAGAAGATCAACCTTCACCTCCTCATGCACATAAATTGGCTCCTATGCACCTCCCTCTTCTCCAAAACAGAAGAAAAGAAAATCAAAAACCACAGAGGAAGGAGCACCAAAACCTAAGAGGAGGAAAACCAAAAGGAAGCATGGTAAATCACTTGAGAAATTGGTTACCATAGAAGAGGAAGCAATCGCAGAAGAAAGAACTGCAGAAGAAGAAGATGCAGAAGTAGAAATGACAGAAGAGGGATATCAATCGCCCCATCAATCCCAAGATCGATTTGCTCACCAAGGAAACTTAAACGATTTCCTACAGAACCTTGACATTGCCAACACTTTAAATACAGCAGCATGGACGGCACAACCTCTCGACCACCACTCCCCAGAAGAACAATACTTCTCTATTTCTGGCATTGACACACATCTGCAAGAAGATGATCAAACACCCAGAGATCAATCAGCTGAGACACCTGTTATTTTACAGAACCCCTTCATTCAACAAGGATTGGACGTCCACAGAAGGAGTCCAAGCACAGCTTCAGAAGAAATAGAACAAACAGAAGCTGAGTGGAATAGATATGAAATAACAGAGGCTTTAGAGAAAGGAAAAGAAGCAGAAGTTGTACAAGAAGAGGGATTTAAAACATGGGAGACAACAGTAGAGGTCTTAGAGGTAGATTCAGATGAAGAAGAAGTTGTCTGGATACGAAAAGGTCTCTATCATCCACATGTCATGAGGTTATACGACTCTCATCAAATGTATGATTTCTTACGCACAGAGCAAGGAACTTCAACAGAAGCTAGAGAAGAAGCTCCAAGAAATCGGATACCTACAGAAGCTGAAATGATAGAAAATGATGTAGTGCTTGGATGCTTAACAGAGGAGGAAACAAGAAAAGATGCCTGGATTAATAGAGGTACACAACCAAAACCAAATCCCAGTGCAACCCACACATCTAACTCCACAGGTCTAGCTGCAGAAGGAGTTATTGAAAAAGAGCAGCACAGCTCGATCCAAACCCAACCCATCCAGCCAGAAGTCACTCTTTCGACTTCTGCGCCCACAGAAACCGGGGAATCCATTCCTAGGGAGTCTCCTCAGAGAGACTCACCTATAGTTCGTGATCAATCGCCCCAGATCACAACAGAACACCCTACAAAGGAATTCGTTTCCTCTGCCACACGCACTCAACTAGGGCCAACACTTCTTTCAGAGAGAAGTAGTGAGCACAAAGACGAAGAGACTCTAGACAAATCTCCGAGTCAACAGAAGAACATTCCAACACCCACCTCTGGAGTGGGATTGGACACGGTTCTTCACAGAACTTCTGTAGAGATTGAAACTCAGGTTTCTTCTCAAAGATCAGGTGGAAATCCTTCCACCCCCAACGTACAAACAAGGGTGAACGAAGGTGTCCCACGAGCAGGAACTCACTCTGGAGACGAATGTGTTCCTCCAGAGGTTACACCAGGGACACAAGTATCAAGGGATGAGTTCCAAACCCTTGTCACCTCTGTGAACCAAACCATGAAAGAGTTGCAAAGCTGTTTCACATCTTTTGCAGAGAAAACATCAACGGCCTTGCTGAATCTGAACACCAAAATGGACAATCTGTCCACAGAGGTGAAAACAGCCATCACAGAGATGAAATCTTCTGCTCAAACAACTGCCACAACTACAGCCACTTCTGCTGCTAAAGATTTTGGAATAGCTGCAACATCTGCATTCAAGGAATCAGTAAAACATTTCCGTGAACAAATGAACAAGCAATCCAACAAATCACAGAGCATCACACCTGCAGAACTACAGAAGGCTCTACAAAATGTTCAAGAAGAGGCAATGCGCAACACTACAATAATGCAGCCAAAAGATTACATGACCAGAGCACAGCTGACTGAGCTCGGTCAAAATGTCATAAACCAGGTCACAGAAGTCATTGTCTCCTTCACTACTGCAAATGCCAATTACGTCAAAGATTTTAGAAAGAGTGTCGGCAAAATGCGCTTCAACCCAGAAGCAGAGCTTGCAACTCTATTCGGCCTCTGTGATGATGTATGTGCGAAATTGATGGCCGTAGGAGCAGAATTACCAAAGAAACCCAAAGCTTCTTGCAGAGCAGAGGGTACTTCTGATAAAAGTCAGGATGATTCTGATGATGACCATCCTGGTCCATCAGATAATCCTGAGGGGGAGAATATAAGGGAGAAAGCTACGACCAGAGGAATACAAGCTCCACCAATCGCAGCTGAACCAATCAGTCAAGCCCCTCTAAAACAAACTCAAGATCAACAACAAAATCAACAGACCACAGAGACAACACCCATCTCTGTGGAATCAAGTCCTGAAGAAACCAATATTCCAAAAGCTGATCAGCAAACCACAGAGGCAAAAACCACCCCTGTGGTATTCATTTTGGAAGACAGTCCTTCAACAAAATCAACAGAAAAACCCCAAACTATACCAAGAAGAAAGTCGATTGCCACCAAACCAAAAAGAGCAACGACCTCTGCTTCTTCTATTCTGAGAAAGATGCACAATACAATGACTGATCGAATGTCGCAGAGAGAAGAAGAAAGGCACAGGTTCACATTAGGTTTCAAAATGACAAGAAGATTCGATGTCAAATCTTCATCAACAGAAACAGAGCTCACAGAAGAAGTCACCAAAGAACCTCCAACAGAGGTTACAGAGCAACTCAAGCCAACAGAACCATCGCCACAAAAGTCCTCTAAAACACAAGTGTCAAAACCTACAGAGGCAACCCCCATCAAGCCAACAGAAGTACCAACCTCCAAACCTATAGAAGAAACAGGTTCTGCCCTACCAAAAGTCAAAGACAAGGGCAAAGGGATACTGACAGAAGAGCCCAAGAAAAAGAAATCATTGCCCAAGCCTACAGAAAAATTGATGAAAAGCGCTTTTGATGCCTTTCAAACTCCAAAGCCTGAAGAAGAGGACTGGGCATATGGATTAAAGCCTCTGTCAGACATTCCTCTAACAGGTAGAGCTGCAGAAA
Organism: Saussurea involucrata; assembly: GCA_033807775.1. NCBI lineage: Eukaryota > Viridiplantae > Streptophyta > Magnoliopsida > Asterales > Asteraceae > Saussurea > Saussurea involucrata. Next base: position 94,813,048 of record CM066314.1, read on the forward strand.
TTGTTCAAAAGATGGAGAGTCTCAGAAGACAAGTACCACAACCTGGTCCAACACTTGAAGAGATGGAAGAAGTGGTATACAAATACCTCTATAAACAAACCTTTCAGACCAATCATCCAACAGATCATGTGACAAATTCAAGGATCAGAGAAGAATTTGAGAACATCTTCACAAGGACAAAACCAAGAACCAAAACAGATGTCTTCTCAATCCACAAGATCAAAAAGGTAATCTTCTGCAAGTTCTCCTTTACAAGAACCTATCCAAGGGTCAGGTACAATCTTTACAAAGTCAGAAGAGAAGACAATTCAGAAACCACCTTCGCTGATGCTGACCTAAGAAATATCAATCCTTATGATCTACCTGACCTTCTGCAATGGACAAAGGACAACTACAACACAGAGGCAAACACCAGAGCCTATCAAGTGTTAAGAAAACCAATGAGGGAAAAGCTTCTGATCTACAGTATGATAGATTTTCAACTGGGAAAGGATCTTGGTCTCAAACATCTGAATTTACGACCACCAGAAGATCGCTGCCCACCCGACGCCGTGCCCAACTCTATCATTACAGAACAAAGATTCGGGTTAGTATTTCAAAACCCACAAGGCGAAGTCAAACTGTTTGTGTGCATGGACTGTCAGAAGTACGCAACTAGTACTCTGAACAAGTTCAGAGCAAGCCTTGTAAAATACAGAAGTACAGAGAAAATGGATAGAGATGCTGCAGATACTTTCATCAGAGAGATTGATGCCACAATCCGCCTAAGAGAACTATGCATCAGTTTCTACAAAGAGATCAGAAGAATCGGAAGAGACAACAGAAGCTACAACGATTTCAAAGATGCCAAAATCTGATTCTCAAACCTCAAATCTCTGCAAATCAAGTCAAAGTTTATCTTTCATTGTACTCAAATGTAAAATGCCTCTGGCATATTTTCTAAATGAAAGAACTTTCGAGGTATTGTTTAACCCCTGTCTTATCTAACTTAGCCTAACTAAACTCAAGTTCATTTTTTTATTTATCACTACTTAGGGGTAGATTGTTAGCTTCAATCTTCCTAATCACATAAGTATTTAGAAGTAGTGAAAAATAGGCCAAGTGAAGAAAGCCTCTTACAGAGGCTCTGCCGGACTTACCGAGAGATCAAGGTCAAGGAGCTACATAAGCTAAAGAGGCGCCCTACAGAAGCTCTGTCATACGCGCAAAGAAGACCAATGACTCGGAATCTGGTGAAGACTGCTCTACAAAGGACCAGACCACATAACCTTTGTAATACTTTACAGAGCCTATGTGATCCTCTTCAAAGACTTCAAAGATATTTATAATATCTTGCTACTGTTACAGGACCTGTTCATCAACTTGCATGGTAGCATGCCCTGTCCAACTGCAACGTGTCAAACTCTGATTGGATTCAATAGGGCTTAGTACAAAATAGACGTCTGCTGCATTAAATGCAATACAGCACGTCCAAACTGTTCATGCCATCCGTCCAACTATTCATACCATCCATTATGAATAGTAGCTTATGCTTTATGGTCCCCTTAGAGTAGTATATAAGGAAGGCTCATGTTAAGTTCTTCCAAACAAGAATCAAGAGAGAAAAATATCACAAGAACACACAGCTTAAACACTTTGAGAGTCAAATCTGATTTAAAGCTTTGCTTACTCACTGTTCTTGAATCTGTTCTTAATATATATATTCAGTAAACTTTGAGATATTATTTCCTGTTCAGTGTTTATGTATATTGTGTTCTAAATCTATCAAACATATCTGTTAGTTTTTCAAATACGCTTCCGCATCAAACTCAACCTTGAACTAATAGATCTGATAATCTTGTTTAAACAAAACGGGAACCAACATTAACTTTAGGGCTGCTGGAGGTGATAGAATGTATGTGTTCTTATAGAATTAGCCAACAAATATGCATTGGAAGTCATAATTAATTCTAATTTAGTCATATACTATTATCAATTTATGTTGCAACAGGTGGCCTAAGCAGTTGAAAGTACACGTGAAATCTGAATTATTTTTTTTGGAAATGATTCAAATATTCTACTGCCATGATTTCAAATTCTTACCATTATGAGCTTATCCGATTTGTTGATTCAAGCTTCAGTAACGTGTTGCAGGTGCTGGAGTATTAGGCAGGAGCATGCTTCAAATCTTGTAAGCCTAACTTTACTTGTACTTTAACATTTTGATGCCTTCCACATACATTCAATGCTCCATATTGCTAAATAAGTTATGGGTTAAGTACTTGGTTGAATGATTTGAGGAATGCCTTCCACATACATTCAATGCTCCAAACTAATAGATTTATTTGTTTAGTTGCATACATAGTCTATTGATAAGATAGAGGAATGCTCAAAATGGATTTTAGCTTGCTTTCAAGTGGATAACAAACAAGGATTGGAGAAACTAGAAAGCTAGCTCCAATCTTATGGAATCTGAAATCAAGTACCTTCCATTTCGAGTTCATGAATGAGAACTTGTAGGTCCCCCACTTGTTTGACAACAGATTTTGCATCACTCATCTTGAAGTTTAGAAACTTTCCAACGACAATTCTCTTCGAACAGGCGACCTCGGTCTTATACTTGTTTTCCAACGATTCCCATATGTCTTTTGCGGTTTTAAAGGTTTAATAAATATCATACAGAGAATCATCCAAAGCATTGAGGATATAGTTTCGACAACTATATTCATTTCTTTTCCAAGTCTCGACCGATCTTTGAAAGGCCGCCATTTGAATTTGCGTTGGCACACTTGAGCCTTCTCCAGCAACGGGTTCCGATGGTGCTTCCTCCGTTAGCACATTCGAAACATGTAACGTTGTGAGATAGAAAAGCATTTTCTGGTTGCCACCGTCGAAAATCTGAACCCTTGAATTTTTCGGGTTTCTCAACGTAGGATTTCATTATCGTCGATTGGCCCATTTTGTTTCTATTATCTAGAAACAAAATTTTAGTCTTAGATTGATAGAACCAATCTCACGATAAACATAAATAAAACAAACAAATCAATAGAAAACTTACAAACGAACAAGTATAGATAGAAATCGTGTACCTTTTAGATGTTTCTAACGGATTGAACGTAAAGGAAACTAGATAGAGGCCTGCCGATGCAGTGTCCTAAGATGAAATTCGCCCCCAATTGTGCTCAGTTCCGGACGTAGTCTAGAGGATACAACTATCCGATCGAATTGATGCACGTCAATTCAACTCCATCGAATCGATAGTATTTTTCGTAGAAAAGCAAAGATTTAGGATGGAGAAATCAGATAGAATCTGACAGAATTCGTACCAAAAATATGGAGGGAAAACTCCAATATTTATAGGTTTTTTCGTAGTAACCGAAACCAACCGCTAAACTGCTCCAAAGACCCGCGCGGGTAGCGGCGCAGGTTGACCTGCGCGGAGAGCCGCGGGAGCCTCAGTTTGGATTAGGCCCAGAAAGTTGGTGCAGACGTCGGTGCGGCTGTATCTGCACGGGTGGTTGCGGGAGACTATATTTGTCTCGAAAGACAAAGTCTGGCGCGGATGGTGGCGCTAGTTGGGCCGCGCGAAAACCCGCTCCGATGTTACTAAAAATCCGGTTTAATGATCACTACATCCCAAGAGCCCCAAGGCCCAATGCCCAATCTTTTGACCATTAAATATGTGTTATGCTCTCACTAAGGCCCAAGGAAGTTCTCTTACTTGGACCTTTCTCCATTTTGATAACTAGTATGGGTATGGCCATATAAACACATAAAAGTTTTAAGTACTTTCCTATGCGGGACAAATTGTAAGATAAATACCCAACACTTCTATTATGATAACCATATGTGTAACACCCTAGAAATAGGGGTAAACAAAAACTTTCATAATACAAAAGAGCGGTATATAATAACATGAGCGCTACCAAAAAGGGGAATTACAAGTATTTGGTTTACATATAATTGTAATCAATTAAAAGATTAATGACAACATACTAATCTATTCCTATTGTGGAAACAAGATTACAAAAGAGTTGCCATTTCTAGTCGTATGGATCTTCTATTGCTTGCAAAAAGAATTCGACACAAAAGAACGATTCGCTCCTGAATCAAACAATATACAAGCAGGCAAGGAGTTCACGAGAAACGTACCCGTCAAAACATCGGTGGTCTCTCTAGCCTCTGCAGCAGTCATCTGGAAAGCTCGGCTCGGTGCCCTCGGCGGGTTCTTCTTCTTAACTGGCACTCCGCTTGGTGCATTCCGGTTGTTCCCAAATAGCTTCGGGCAATCCCTCTTGATGTGCCCCGGTTCCCGGCACTTGAAGCAAATCGGCCCTCAGATAGGGCAATCTCAGACCGCATGGTCTCTCTTCCCGCACTTTGCACATTCAGTCGGGCTAGGGTGTGGCCTAGAGTTGCATGTGCCACTATGCTAGCTCTTGAACTTATGACACCACCTCAAATCATGTCGGGGATCACCATTCCTCCCCCCATTAAACGGTCTGAACTGTCGAGTGGGTCCGACCGACCCTTCCCATTTCCTCTTCTCGCCGACAACTGCCCTTTCTTCCTATCCTCTTGCATAAACGGTCTCCATCATCTTGGCCTCCTCTATCGTCTCTCGCAATGAAACAGCTTTAGAGTTACGGACCATTGCCATCATGTCCGCCGGTAACCCCTTAAGGTAGGCCTTAACCTTTTCCTTCTCCGTCGGGGCCACACGCCCCACCAAATTCAATTTTTTCATAAAAAAACAGGTGTACTCCCTTACGGTTGAGTTCCCTTTCTTGAGCGACCGAAACTCTTCTTCGATTCGATCCATCTCTTCTTCGTTACAGTATTCGTCCAGTGCCTTCTTCTTGAACACCTCCCACTTCATCTTGGCCAAGACCGAGGCCTCCAAAGTAGAAGTGAAGACGTTCCAGCATGTGAGGGCCGCACCCCTCAACATCTGAGAGCCAAATTTTACCTTTTGGCTTTCCCCACAATCACAAGCCCGGAAGGCCTGCTCAATCTCTCTGATCCAGTTCATGCAAGCCACCAGATTGTCGGAGCCCGCAAACTCGGGTGGCTTATGTTGGTTCCCGTTTTGTTTAAACAAGATTATCAGATCTATTAGTTCAAGTTTAAGTATGATGCGGAAGCGTATTTGAAGAACTAACAGATATGTTTGATAGATTTAGAACACAATATAAATAAACAGTGAACAGGAAATAATATCTCAAAGTTTACTGAATATATATATATCAAGAACATATTCAAGAACAGTGAGTAAGCAAAGCTTTAAAACAGATATGACTCTCAAAGTATATAAGCTATGTGTTCTTGATGTTTTTCTCTCTTAATTCTCGATCTTGAATAACTCAACATGAATCTTCCTTAAATACTACTCTAAGGGGACCATAAAGCATAAGCTACTATTCAGAACGGACGGTATGAATAGTTGGAAGGATGGTATGAACAGATGGATGTGATGTATTGCATTTAATGCAACAGACGTCTATTATGTACTAAGCCCTATTGAATCCAATCAGAGTTTGACACGTTGAATTTGGACAGGGCATGCTACCATGCAAGTTGATGAATAGGTTCAGAAACAGTAGCAAGATGTTATAAATATCTTTGAAGTCTTTGTTAGGTTCAGGATTCAAGAAAGGAAAAATTGACACAACTTTATTTTTAAAGAAACAGGGTGATGATTTGATTCTGATTCAGATTTATGTTGATGACATAATATTTGGTTCTACCAGTCCAGAATTATGTGATAATTTTTCAAAAATCATGTCATCTGAATTTGAAATGAGCATGATGGGTGAACTGAATTTTTTCCTTGGTCTTCAAGTCAAACAACTACCAAAAGGTATTTTCATAAATCAAGGAAAATATGTCAGAGATATTCTGAAAAAGTTCAAAATGTCTGATTGTGCTTCTATGAGAACACCTATGGCAACTAACATAAAGTTAGATGCTGATCTCAAAGGTGTTTCAGCAGATATCAAACTTTATAGAGGCATGATTGGATCATTACTTTATTTGACTGCAAGTAGACCAGATATCATGTTTTCTACCTGTTTCTGTGCTAGATTTCAATCTAACCCGAAAGAATCACATATGTTGGCTGTCAAAAGGATTTTAAGATATCTCAAAGGAACACCTGATCTAGGTTTATGGTATCCAAAAGAAACTGACTTCAAATTGACTGCTTTCACTGATGCTGATCATGCAGGAAGTAGGTTGGACAGAAAGAGTACATCTGGTGCTTGTCACTTTTTGGGAGATAAAATAGTGAGTTGGGCATCAAAGAAGCAGAATTGTGTATCCACTTCAACTGCTGAAGCAGAGTATGTTGCTGCTGCTGCTTCATGCTCACAAACATTGTGGATGAGAACACAACTCATGGACTATGGATATCAACTTAACAAGATTCCCATCTATTGTGACTCAGAAAGTGCAATTGCCATTACTCAGAACCCTGTTCAACATTCAAAAACTAAACATATAGATGTGAGGTATCATTTTATAAAGGACTATGTGGAAAAAGGAACTATAGAGATGCACTTTGTGCATACAAAGTATCAATTGGCTGACTTGTTCACAAAGCCTCTTGATCACAAAAGGTTTTCTTTTCTCATATGTAAAATAGGAATGCTTAATCTGCCTAATTGAAAATATTTTTTTCTTAAAAATGCTAAATTTTTCTAAGTAAAATTGTCTGAGTAGTGTACTCAGAACTCTGAGTCTTAAGATTCAAAACTTCTGAGTACTAAGATCAGAACTTCTGAGTCTTGAGTTCAGAACTTCTGAGTAGTGTATTCAGAACTTCTGAGTCTTGAGTTCAGAACTTCTGAGTCTTGAGATCAGAACCTCTGAATCTTAAGGTCAGAGATTCTGAGTCGATACTTCAACAATCTTACTTTCAAAAATTTATTTTTGAGAAATACAAATAACTTCAACTGTATGGATTATGCTTCTTCTATTATTTTTTTATCTCATCTTTATGTATCATTAATAATCAAAAGCATGCTCAAATCAAGGGGGAGCATCAAAATTCTTTTGGAAATCATTTTGTGATGCTTAAAAGATTTGTTTTCATTTCTTATCTGTTCAAACCTCTTCTGAATAATCAAAATGTTTTATATTGGTCAGAAGTTGATTTTAAAAGACATTTTGGTTACAAGGCAAAATTCTTCTGAGTCATGGAATCAGAACATCTATGCGTGTTATTCAGATCTTTGACTTGAGTCAAAATTCTATCCACTAACACGTGCCAGCTTCATATTTGTTTGACAATACCACGTATTTCATTTAAATCCTTTGTGGTATTTCACATGTGTTGACTCCGTTATAACATTGATTTCGCTTTTCCGTTAAACCTTTCAACTTCGCGGATTTTAAATAGGTCTTAAAATCCCTATTTCAAATTTCTTTCAAATTCCAGAGCGAAACGTGAGATACGAATCAAATCCAGAGTTCTTTGAATCTGTTTTTCTTCTTAAATCATGTCTGAAATACGAAGAAGTGGTCCAATTTCTCTACATTCTACAAAATCGATAATGGATTCATCCGATTCGGAAAATGATGAAGTACAAAATAGAGTTGCAGAGGAAGGGGCAATAAGAAATGATGAAGAAGATGAACAAATGGATGAATCTGAAGGAAATGCGGATGAGGTAAACGTTAATATTGAACATGAACAGAGTGCTGCAGGTTCTATTATGTCAGATAGATCTATTCTAGTGGAAAGAGTTGTTCCTGAGAGTGAATGGTTGAAATTATCTGAAAATAACTGTGTTATATTGTTTGAGGAAAGTTGTTTTAAGCCTGAACACAGAATTATCATGGAGTTATTCAAACATCATCCGTACAGAAAATGGTTTACAAGAAGTAAAAATGTGCATGTTCAGTACATACAACAATGGTGGAAATATCTTAGGTTAGAAGATAATAAGTTTGTGTCTGAAATTGGAGGAGTGACATTTGTCTTATCTATCTCTGCACTAAGAGAAATGCTGAATCTACCAGAGAAAGATGATGTACAAAGAAGAACAGATTTTGAGGATTTACCCTTAACAGAGGAATTAATAGCAGAGTTTATGAAGTTGGGATACAATGAAGGATTGAGGACTCTCAGTTTGTTCAGAAGAAACAAATTACCACCTATTTGGGCTTGCTTCTTTCATGTGGTAAATAAATGTTTGTCAGGGAAAAATAGTTCTGCTGATCAAGGTTCTAAACAAATTCTTCAGATATTTCAAGGTTTAGTGAAGAATAGGCATTATGACTATACTTTAATACTTTGGGAAGATATGAAGAATACATTTGAGAAGAATCAGAAAGCAATTCAGAAGAAAACGAAGGATGCTCCACTGACATACATTCCCTACATAAGGTACTGGCAAATTGTTATTTGGTATGCCATGCAGGAAAACAGAACAATCTCAAGAAGAACAAATGAAGATCATGGTCCTACATTTTATTTGGGTAAGATGACCTCAGTAACAAGACTTGAAAACTATCCTACTCATAAACTATTGCCAAAATCACTTAGGAGCTATATTCCAAGGGAGAGTGAGATTTTAAAAGCTTATTGCACCTCTATGGGAATTGAATTACCTCAAATCCCTACCCAAGAGGACCAACCTGAGAAGAGAGGTGAGGGGTCTAGTCGAATTAGAGAGGGTGAGGATGTTCAGATGGGTGAACATTCTGAGAGACTTGAGGGGGAAAATTCTGAGAGCTTGGTTAGATTTGGTGAGGAAAAACAGAATGAGAGTGATGAGGATGAGAGATTGTCAACAGAGGTTCAAACAGAAAGAGATGCCTCTGAACCAGCTAATCTTGACCAGGTAACCACAAATGCTATTGGTTCACATCTCTTGGTGTCCAATATTGAAACAAACACCATGGACCTAGTGGTGGATCTTGAACAACCCATCCATACCCACTCAGAAGCATTTCAACATGCTACTGTTTCACACAAATCCGGGGAACCATCCCAAACTCATTTGGAGGGAGGTGATAAATCCCAATTTATTTTTCAACACATTGAGTCTGAATACCACAGTCCTATTCATATTGAGCCTGAAATTCCTTTTGACACTTGCACAAATCAGGAATTTCGTATTCCTGAAACAACATTCATAGACATACCTAATGTTGGGTGTCGAGGATTGGATGGAAGTCCTGGTGAGGTGAACATTACAAAAGCCTCATTCAAATGTGCATCTGTTGTACAAGATGACTGTGTGTTATCTACAGGCCATGAGCTCTCTGGGCACATGAAAACTGGACCATCTGTTGGTTCAGGTTCACTGTTAGAAACTTCTGAATTTGAAAAGATTCAGAAACAAAACAAGGAGATGGGGGAAAAAGTAGAAAATTTGGAGAAGAGGGTGGAGGATTTGAATGATGAAGTATCAGATTTGAAAGTTGTGTTGGAGAAAAAGTTGATTTCTGTTGAAACCAAGGTAGATGATGTAAAGAAATCCTTGGATTCTCACAAAAAGGAGATCGTGGATATAATGTCTGGTTTTCAAAAAGATATGTTAAAACAGATGCAAGGTATTCAGGAATCTATATTGAAAGCACTGAGTGTATCTTTGGCTTCTACTTCAAAGCCTCTTGATCCTGTTCCTATTGCAGAAGCTGAACCTGAAGTTGCTTTTAATCAGAACTTGAAAAGGAAGTTTGATGATAATGATCCTCATGATCATCAAAAGGGGGAGAAAAGACAAAGGTTAAGTTCTGATGATGATATTGGCATAGAAGATTTTGAGATAGCAGACATGCACTTAGCCAATACAAAAAGTTCAGAAGATCAGACACATGAAAATTTAAAGGAGATGGTTCAGATAGTACAGCTTGATAGTTCAGATACAGAAGAAATGGAGTTGGGAAGTATTGATAGTAATGAATCAGATAAAACAGAGGAATTGAACTTGGATACTGAGATGGAAGGAAACTCAGATGAAACTGTAGCTATTGAGGAATCTGATTTGAGAATAGAAGAAATAGTGGAAAGTACAGTGGTAAACAGGTGTACAGATATTGTGGTTTATAACAGAGAAAGGACAATGGAGTCTGAATTAGAAGAAAGGAGGTTGAATGAAGAATTGATCAGAAGAATGCATAATGAAGTAGTCAGAGCTTTGAGTGTTCAGAAAATTCATAAAGGGATAAAAGTGATAAGACCCATTGATCTAATGGGAGAAGAAGACAGAACTGTGGATTATACTCAGGATTTTAAAGATGATTTTAGGTTTAACGTTTGTGATGAGTTAAATACAGAAGAAGAGTATGTGAAAGTGAAAGACTTCTTTATGCCTTCTGAATATGTATTCAGAAAACCAATTGAGATTCCAAAGATTAAATTGCAAAGACTAGAAGAACCTGTGTGTGATTTCATTCTAGAGTTAAGTGGTGTGCCATTAGCCAGACAATTTCATGATGATATTTTTCCTGAGGAAATATATGATAATCTCTACTACACAGAAGGAGAGTATGAGCTTTTGGAAAGTAACATTGATGGTTTTATGGATGACAGAGCTCAGATGGTCTACTCAGAAGCTTCTAACATGTTCAGAGTTCCTGACTCAAAACTGCATATTCAGAAAAGAATCGAGAAAGTTCTGATGTTTCAACAAGATGAATTCAATGGTTTAATGTTTGTTAGAATGGAAGTACTGAAAGAAAGAAATACAAAGGTTTCCATGTCTACATTTGATTTTCACAGATTGACTCTTGATGATCAGATCTTTCTAGTCAAGTTCTTTGCTAGCACTGAAGAAGCCTTGATAGAAATTGAATGCAGAAGACTTCTGGGTATTTATGTCAGAAATATATACTTGTATGACTTCCAGTTGGCTATTGAAGAAAGAAAAGAAAAGTGTAATCTGAGTTCTCCCACAAAGAAAACAGAAGTTGATTTGCATGTGAAGGGATTTGTGAATGAAGGAATGGAGACAGAAGGGTTCACATATATGGTTCACGAAAGACTTGAATTGTTCAGATTAAAAGAGTTGGTGAAGTACAGTGATGCAACTCTGAATTGGTTGTTGATTAGAATGGAAGTAAGTATGGACGCTGAAAAGGAGAGTTTAAAGAAGAGATGCATAAACTGTGTGAAGAGGAGGTTGGATCTTAGAAGAAAAATCAGAAACATTAGTGAATGGTTGCTATCTGAGGTGAATCCCAAAAAGATTCTACATAATGATTTTGTGTTCCCTGCTGAGTATGAAGTGAATGGAATTTTGTCAGATGAAGCTGAAGAAATGCAGAACACAATATCTCAGAATGTGCAGATAACTAGTTTTGATCAAGCTTAACAGTCTGAACCAAAAGAAGATGAAATATCCATTGATCTAAATGGACACTTTCTTGAATTTGATTTACCTGAGTTCTTCAAACCAAAAGAGGTACAATTCTTGGATGTGTATTATGACAGACCTAAGGAGACTCAGATCTGGTTGGCTGAAAAATTAATATGTCTTGGCAAAACAAAGCAAGCTGTTTACTCAAATTTTTTAATCACTGGAATCAGAGAGTTGAGGGTTAAGAAATTCAGAAAGATGGAGTACTTATCTTTTGAAGTTCTGAGAGAAGATGGCAAGGTTTATTACTTTACGGATGCAGATTTTGAGAAACTATCAGTAGTTGACTTCTACAGATTACACAGTTTTCTATGCTTCAAAGAGTCAAGCAAAGACAGAAATGAAAGGAAGGCCAGAAGTGTGGTAATTGAGGCCATGTTCTACATCTTAAGGTGGCACTGCTATACAGATTTTCAAATAGATTTGTACCTACAAAAGTCATGTGTTTATCTGGCAAATCCCAACACAGATCATGAACAGAAAAGGAATTTAAAGACTGGAAGTGTTCACAAATATCCAGAGTTGGGAGTATTTTTGAAAAACAAAAGTGGAAAGATCTTCTTCAGAGCAAAGGAAACCGCAAAATACTGTTCTGGAACTTTAAGAATCATAAAGCACAATTTGGAGAAAAAGATGCTGAAAGTGAAGGAAGCAAACATGATTCAAGAGGTAATTAATCAGCAAGTTGAGATTATTCAAGAAATCATTGACAAAATTGATAAAAGGCTTAATCTGAGAAATGTGCTACTTCAGAAGATTGTTCCTGCTCTGAAAGAACTGGATGATGCAAAGTTTAAGTTTATTTGACAAAAAGGGGGAGATTGTTAGATCTGAAGTTTTGTCAATAAACCAAGTGTTGAATATCTGATAAGAAGACTCAGATGTTCTGAGTAGAGAAGTCAGAGGTCTGACTGTGAAAGCTCAGAAGTATTGATCAGAGAAATCAGAAGTCTGGAAAGAGAAGTCAGATGTCTGAGTTAAGGAGTCAGAAGATCTGAGAAGCTTTATCAGAAGAATGTTCAGAAGTTCTGAACTACCTGTTCAGAACTTATGACGAGATACTTTACTTAGTATTTTATAAACTAATTAGGACACGTGTTATGTTCTTATTAGTCTTTCTTATTTGTACTGTAGCTTTAAGATGTCCGTTGCAGTATAAATAGTAGTTAGCTCTATGTTGCTAACTGATTGATTTTTCCCGTATAACTTTGTATTCATTCTCTGTAATCTTTGAGATTCTCTCTCTCATAGATCTGTATTTCTGTTCATCATTGAATACAATTGGGCTTGATCATACAACTTCTCAATTACTGCTTTCTATATTGATTGTGAGATTAGATCCTGTTCTTTCAGATACCTCTATTGACAGAGGTTGAGGATGATGAGTCTGTGTTTTAAAACCACATGTTAATCATCTTCTTATGTTTCTTCAAGTAAGGATCCACATAGATTTTCGCCCTTTTGCTTACAGAGATTAGATTTGGAAAATCTGGTTTGTTCGTTTTTCCAATCACAAATAAAGAGGACAGAGGTTTGTTTCTTTTGCCTTCAACACCTAGGGTGATATCATCATACCCTATACCTCGTCTCCCTATTTGTGAGTTTACTTTTTCATAAACTTTCTGTGCATCTTTATAGTTTTTAAGCAAAACTTCTCTTCTGAGTAAATCTTGCCATAATACCTCTCTTTCTCTTTGAAAGTATTCTTTAAGAGCTCTTATGTCAGTAGTTTCGCTCCTTGAAACTGAAAGTTCTTTTGTTTTATATTTTAAAGTATTGGTTAATTCAGAAATTTGTTTTTTTAAAGGATCTAGAGTTTTGTTCCAATTCTTTTCTATTCTCTCTTTTTTTCCTCAAAAATCTTTGCTTTTTCTTGAGTGAGAAGCCGTACTTCTCTCTCATTGAAAGTGAGTCTTTTCTGAATACTTTGATTTATCTCTTTCAGTTCAATTAATTCAATGTTAATTCTAAGTGTATTATCATCTACAGAGGTAATACAAGAGTTGGAATTTGAAGTAGATACCTCAGAGTCAGTGTGTAACATCCCACAACATACATAACCAAATAACCTTCATTCATGTAAATATTCCATTTTCTAGATACACCTTGTTTCACCTTGGGTCCCACAGTCTGTCTAAATATAAACAAGAAAAACCCATTACAAGCCTTTTCATAATTAAGTTACAAAATAACTAACGATAAAGTTATATGTACAAAACATCCTAAAATTTCATAATGATCATCTCCACAAAAGCTATCCCTCCATTTATCTAACTACTTGATCTTTACTCGAATCACCACCTGGAAAACATGTTTTAAAACAAAATGAGGGTTAGACTAAACAGTCTAGTGAGGAAATCCCGGTTAGTTTTAATAAATCTTTTGTATAATCTTCACACGCATATCAAATACCATTCAAGAATTATATCTCCCGTATCACCTTATCCCTCCACCATTGGCCAAATACATTGGTTGCGAGCCAATTAACACACCGGTCCTATGCCCGGCCACGTATTATATCCCAATATAATACTCACGTAATTCATGATATATAAATACATCATAATCACACACACGTATGACATATTCATACACTTTATCAACCATTTATTCAACCACATAAATGTATTCCAGTAAAATACTTTTGAAGTAAAACTCACCTTATGATAACTTGAAGTCACTCGTACTTGCACACAATACTATTAGCAATACCACAAATGTCCACACCACACTAACGAGGAATAACCGATCCTGTAATACATTCACATTGGTAGAATATCACATATCTATATGCATACAAGACTTACTATGATGAATACCAATCTTAGCAACTCACCAAAACACTCCTAAAATGTAACCAAGTCAAAACCGAACAACTTGAATTTGACACATAAGATGGTATTAAATTGTCTAATTATACATCCAAATACCCTTAACAATACCTCAGACAACTTACTAAACGATGCCTCGACTTTAAACTAAAACGGCCAAAAGTTAGAAAATTTTTGTAAAACCAAACAGAAGCCGGCGCCAACTGCTCGGCGCCAATCCATCGGCGCCACCCATCGGCGCGGAGCTCTGTTCCAAAAACCTGCACGAGTTTCTTCTCCAAAATCCAAGGTTTTCTCAAACCCAAACCTTCCCAAATCAGTTCTAAATTTCCCCAAATCAATATTTTGAGTACTATAGACCTTTTAGAACCAATACTAACATATAACAATAGCAAAACCAACAAATCCAAATCATTGATTTTACCAATTTCAAACCCAAAATCCCAAAATCCCAAAACTCCATTATCAACCAATTTTAGCAACCAACCCACTTCTAACTTTGAATTTATGATGAACTCATAGAAACCTAATTGGAAATCGGAAGCTAATTTATGGAACATATAAAACCTTCTAGCTAGAATCAAACACAAAGAAGATAATTAACAAGAGACCACCAGATTTGAAAGGATTTACCTTAAGATTAACTCTCAATCACAAGTTTTCTTCTTGAATTCCCTTCCTCCTTCTTTCTCTTCTTGACCGAATTTTGCACACACACACACACTCAAATTGATTTGCTAAAAGCTGATTTCTTATCCTAATATACAAAATGAGTCGGTTTGTAAAAAGGTTTGGTCATAAGTACCAATTCAACCCTCAACTCCTAACACTTGACCATCTAAACTTCTAAACTACCAATTAACAAATTAACTTATCTATTGACTCCTATCCTCAAGAAATAGTTAACATAAAACTTAAAATAATAAAATAAAAATACCTGGTTATTACAACATCTCCCCCTTAAAAGAATTCCGTCCCGGAATTCATTTAAATGAACAGATGAGGGTATTTGTTTCGCATTTCCGACTCTAATTCCCATGTCGCATCTTGGCCTCTGTGATGTTTCCACTGTACTTTCACTTGTCTGATCTCTTTATTCCGCAACACTTTAACTTTGCGATCGACAATTGCTTCCGGTTCCTCAACATAGTTTAATCTTTCATCCACTTGTATCTCTGGTAAGGAAACAGCCTGATCTGGAGTAACCAGACATTTTCGGAAATTTGATACGTGGAACGCGTTATGAATTCTACCCAGTTCTGGCGGAAGATCCAATCTGTACGCTACCTCACCGATCCTTTCTGTTATTGCAAACGGTCCAATATACCTCGGGCTAAGCTTTCCATGCCTTCCAAATCGGATGACTCCTTTCCATGGCGAAACTTTCAGCATTACGAAATCCCCAACTTGAAATTCTAATGGTTTCCGGCGTCGATCTGCGTAGCTTTTCTGTCGGTCTTGAGCCATCTTCAATCTTTCCCGAATCTGAGTAACCTTATCCGATGTTGACTGAACTATATCCGGTCCTGCTAACTGTTTCTCTCCCACTTCACTCCAACATAGCGGCGTTCGACATCTTCTACCATACAATACTTCAAACGGTGCTGCTTGAATGCTGGAATGATAACTGTTGTTGTAGGCAAATTCAATCAACGGCAAATGCTTATCCCACGATCCTCCAAAATCCACAATACAAGCCCGGAGCATATCTTCTAACGTCTGAATTGTTCGTTCACTCTGACCGTCTGTCTGAGGGTGATATGCTGTACTCAACTTTATCTGTGTTCCCAACTCTCTTTGAAAGCTCCTCCAGAACCTCGAAGTGAAACGACTATCCCGATCAGAAATAATCGAGATTGGAATACCGTGTCGCGTTACTATTTCATCAATGTATAACTTAGCCAAACGGTCCATCGAATCGGTTTCCTTTATCGGTAGGAAGTGAGCAGACTTTGTCAACCTATCGACGATCACCCAAATAGAATCACACCCCTTTGAAGTCCTCGGTAACTTTGTAATGAAATCGGTAGTAATCTGTTCCCACTTCCACATCGGTATTTCTAACTTCTGTAATTGACCAAACGGCTTTTGATGTTCAATTTTTACCTTTTTACAAGTATTGCACTCTTCCACATACTTAGCAATGCTTCTTTTGATACCCGGCCACCAATAAAACTGTTTCAAATCTTTATACATCTTGTTCGTACCTGGGTGAATAGAGAAACGGGATTTATGAGCTTCTTGCAGTACACGGTCACGTAACCCACCCAGACGAGGTACCCAAATCCTGTTCTCCATACACAACAACCCACGATTATCCTTTACTAGCAATGCCAACAATCCCACTATCCGTTCCGCTTTCGAATGTTCTTCTTGACAAGCTTCGATTTGACACTTTTGCAATTCATCAAAGATATTCGGTAACAGTTCAGCCCTTAATGAAACAACTTTTATTCTTCCACTTCTTTCTTGCCGACTCAAAGCATCAGCTACTACATTAGCTTTTCCCGGATGATATAGAATTTCACAATCATAATCATTCACTAATTCTAGCCATCTCCTTTGCCTCATGTTTAATTCCTTCTGATCGAAAAGATGTTGAAGACTCTTATGATCAGTATAAATTTGACACTTGGTACCATACAGATAATGCCTCCAAATCTTCAACGCGAAAACTACCGCAGCAAGCTCCATGTCATGTGTGGGATACTGTCTTTCATGATCTTTTAATTGGCGAGAAGCATAAGCAATGACCTTTCCCCGCTGCATAAGTACACAACCCAAACCCAACTTCGAAGCATCACTGTATACCACAAAATCTTCAGAACCCTCAGGCAATGCTAATATCGGTGCACTACATAATTTTTCTTTCAGTACTCGGAATGCTGCATCCTGTTCCGCTTCCCATTCAAACTTCAGATTCTTCCTAGTCAGCTTAGTCAGAGGAGTCGCGATACGAGAGAAGTCCTTGATGAACTTTC
The DNA here is from genome assembly GCA_033807775.1 of Saussurea involucrata. Lineage (NCBI taxonomy): Eukaryota > Viridiplantae > Streptophyta > Magnoliopsida > Asterales > Asteraceae > Saussurea > Saussurea involucrata. The sequence goes on from CM066314.1 coordinate 94,830,208, forward strand.
GGTGATAACCAGCTAAACCCAGAAAACTGCGTACCTCCGTTGCTGTCTTTGGCGGTTCCCACTTTTCAACTGCTTCCACTTTCATCGGATCAACCTGTATACCTTTCTCGGAAACGACATGCCCCAGAAACTGAACTTCTCGTAACCAAAACTCACATTTTGAAAACTTAGCATACAACTTTTCTTTCTTCAGCAACTCCAGAACCAAACGTATGTGTTGAGCATGGTCTTCTTTGGATCGAGAATATATAAGAATATCATCAATAAATACAATAACGAATTTATCGAGATATGGCTTACATACTCGATTCATCAAATCCATGAAAACAGCTGGAGCATTCGTCAACCCAAACGACATTACCAAAAATTCATAGTGACCATACCTTGTTCTAAAAGCAGTCTTCAGAACATCTTCTTCTTTAACCTTCAGTTGATGATAGCCAGATCTGAGATCAATCTTGGAAAAATAACAAGCTCCCACCAATTGATCGAAGAGGTCATCTATTCTAGGTAGCGGGTACTTGTTCTTGATCGTACGTTTATTCAGTTCCCGGTAGTCAATACACATTCTCATCGAACCATCCTTCTTTTTCACAAACAGAACGGGTGCTCCCCATGGAGAAGAACTAGGTCTGATAAAGCCCTTATCGGATAACTCTTGCAACTGTGTCATCATCTCTTTCATTTCTGGAGGTGCTAAACAATACGGTGCACGAGCAATAGGAGTGGCTCCGGGAATCAAGTCAATGCCGAACTCTACTTGTCTAACAGGCGGAAGACTATTCAAGTCTTCGGGAAACACTTCAGGAAACTCACTCACAATTGGAATATCTTCCAACTTACTCTTCTCAGGTCTACTATCTATCACATAGGCTATATAACTCTGACAGCCCTTGCTGACGCACTTACGGGCTTTTAACACAGATATAAGACTAGACTGATGGTTCTTACGATCACCGTAAATCACCACGGCCCTATTATCAGGTAACACAACATTGATAATCTTCTTATCACATACAATGTTAGCTTGGTTCTCGGCTAACCAGTCCATCCCGACTACCACATCAAATTCAATTAATGCTATAGGAAACAATTGTATAGGCACTTTACATCCTTCTATATCTATCACACCTTTCTCAAACACTTCCTTAACTGACACTTGTCTATCATTAGCAGTATCTACTAACATAGCATGATCTAAGACTTTAGGTTTTAAATGCACACAATCCGCAAAGGAAGGAGACACAAAAGATCGGTTTGCACCGGAATCAAATAACACCTTGGCACGTGTAGAATTTACGAAAAATGTACCTGTGACCACATCCGGAGTTTCCTCCGCCTCTTTAGCTGTCATCTGAAACGTACGACCCCTTGTTCGCGGTGGCTCTATCCTTGGAACTACTGGTCTAACAGTTGCTGGTTTCCCTGAAGTTCCACCGTGTTGTATTCTGCCCCGCGGACAATCCGATTGAAGATGATCCGGTGAGTTACATAGATAACAAAACCGCGCTAAGGGACAATATTTAACAATGTGCCCAGTTTTCCCACATTTAAAACATATCCGAGATTCCACTTGGCAATTTCCCTGATGAGAACGATTACATTTCGGACACGGTCTTCCCGTTGGTTGGAACGGCGGACGGTTATCGTTTCTTTGAAACCTGGACCTTTTCGGATCATACTGTGGTCCTTCCCATTTCCTCTTTCCCATATCCTTATCATTCACATCCCTTTTGTTGTCCCGCTCTATATTTTCGGCTTCATTAACTGCTGCTGAGAAGGTAGTAGGCCTTGTTGCATATGTCAATCTTCTAACTTCTGAATTCAGTCCATAAACAAACCTATCCATCTTCATCCTTTCCGTTGCAACATAATATTCTGCAAATCTAGACTTTTCTATGAACCGAGCTGTGTAATCTCTTACAGATAAGTTCCCTTGTTGCAAATTCATAAACTCTTCTTCTAACTGCTTTACTGCTGCTTGAGGACAAAATTGTCCTTTAAAAGCTGTTGCAAAATCATTCCAAGAAATAATAGTGCGTACATCTGGTCCCTTAGATTCAGTGAGAGCCTCCCACCAATACAATGCATCCGCCTTCAGCATCGCCGTTCCATATAAGACTTTATCTTCTTCCGCACATTTACTGGTTTTGAATACAGCTTCAATCTCTTTTATCCACCGCATAGCTTTCACTGGATCTCTTTCTCCCGCATAAGTTGGAGGTTTACAACTTAGAAACATTTTATAATCACACTTCCTTTGTACTGATGAGGCCGTAGGAGTAACTAACAATTCATCTTCTTGATTCGGATCAGGTATGCCAGTTCCAATGTGACGGCTTTGATTAAACATAGTTTGTATACTTGTTTGTAACCTCCCCATTTCCGTCATCAGATCATCCCTTGTAATAAATTCAGAACCGCCTGGTGGATTCCTACCCCCATTTCTGCCTCCACCTCTTTGTCCTCCTCTTCCTCCCCTTTGATATCTAGTGCCACTTGCCATTCTGTAGATTCAGACAAGGTTAATATACACATAAACACATACCCCATATAACAAGGTATTCTGGTTCAAACATGTACCTGTAAGATCATAATTACACTGGCCAAGTGTAACCCGAAATTACCTTACATGCTGTTCCATCAACCCTTTTTATACTTAGCATCCCCAGGTTCTAATATATTATGGACATCCTACTTCACATGCAGTTTAAGTCTAGGTATAGATATTAACACCTAAATCCCTTAAACTAGGGCTCTGATACCATCTGTAACATCCCACAACATACATAACCAAATAACCTTCATTCATGTAAATATTCCATTTTCTAGATACACCTTGTTTCACCTTGGGTCCCACAGTCTGTCTAAATATAAACAAGAAAAACCCATTACAAGCCTTTTCATAATTAAGTTACAAAATAACTAACGATAAAGTTATATGTACAAAACATCCTAAAATTTCATAATGATCATCTCCACAAAAGCTATCCCTCCATTTATCTAACTACTTGATCTTTACTCGAATCACCACCTGGAAAACATGTTTTAAAACAAAATGAGGGTTAGACTAAACAGTCTAGTGAGGAAATCCCGGTTAGTTTTAATAAATCTTTTGTATAATCTTCACACGCATATCAAATACCATTCAAGAATTATATCTCCCGTATCACCTTATCCCTCCACCATTGGCCAAATACATTGGTTGCGAGCCAATTAACACACCGGTCCTATGCCCGGCCACATATTATATCCCAATATAATACTCACGTAATTCATGATATATAAATACATCATAATCACACACACGTATGACATATTCATACACTTTATCAACCATTTATTCAACCACATAAATGTATTCCAGTAAAATACTTTTGAAGTAAAACTCACCTTATGATAACTTGAAGTCACCCGTACTTGCACACAGTACTATTAGCAATACCACAAATGTCCACACCACACTAACGAGGAATAACCGATCCTGTAATACATTCACATTGGTAGAATATCACATATCTATATGCATACAAGACTTACTATGATGAATAGCAATCTTAGCAACTCACCAAAACACTCCTAAAATGTAACCAAGTCAAAACCGAACAACTTGAATTTGACACATAAGATGGTATTAAATTGTCTAATTATACATCCAAATACCCTTAACAATACCTCAGACAACTTACTAAACGATGCCTCGACTTTAAACTAAAACGGCCAAAAGTTAGAAAATTTTTGTAAAACCAAACAGAAGCCGGCGCCAACTGCTCGGCGCCGATCCATCGGCGCCACCCATCGGCGCGGAGCTCTGTTCCAAAAACCTGCACGAGTTTCTTCTCCAAAATCCAAGGTTTTCTCAAACCCAAACCTTCCCAAATCAGTTCTAAATTTCCCCAAATCAATATTTTGAGTACTATAGACCTTTTAGAACCAATACTAACATATAACAATAGCAAAACCAACAAATCCAAATCATTGATTTTACCAATTTCAAACCCAAAATCCCAAAATCCCAAAACTCCATTATCAACCAATTTTAGCAACCAACCCACTTCTAACTTTGAATTTATGATGAACTCATAGAAACCTAATTGTAAATCAGAAGCTAATTTATGGAACATATAAAACCTTCTAGCTAGAATCAAACACAAAGAAGATAATTAACAAGAGACCACCAGATTTGAAAGGATTTACCTTAAGATTAACTCTCAATCACAAGTTTTCTTCTTGAATTCCCTTCCTCCTTCTTTCTCTTCTTGACCAAATTTTGCACACACACACACACTCAAATTGATTTGCTAAAAGCTGATTTCTTATCCTAATATACAAAATGAGTCGGTTTGTAAAAAGGTTTGGTCATAAGTACCAATTCAACCCTCAACTCCTAACACTTGACCATCGAAACTTCTAAAATACCAATTAACAAATTAACTTATCTATTGACTCCTATCCTCAAGAAATAGTTAACATAAAACTTAAAATAATAAAAGAAAAATACCTGGTTATTACACAGTGCAGGAGTCGACTTCTGCCATGCCACAGAAGAGGGCATTGGCGGTATGTTCATCGTCAGAAGTAGAGTCTGACTGGAAGTCTTCTGTGTTCTCCTCAGAATGTCCTTTTGCCATTAAGGATTTTTGAGCATAATATTCGGCTTTCGTTTTGTAGAAAGCAGAGTCCCTCTGTGGGCGATTTGATCTGCTTCTGCATTCATTCGCAAAATGGCCTGGTTTTCCGCAGTTAAAACACCCTTGAGGAGTGTTTCCTGTTCGATCATTGGACTTCTGTAGGTCTCCGCCTTTCTCTGATCTACATTCATTTGCATAGTGACCAGGTTTGCCACACTTGTAGCATTCTTGCTGTGTGTGGCTTACCGAGTCATCTGACCTCTGTCGGTCATTCCCTCTGTAATTTCTATCGCTTGACCTCTGTTGGCCAATTGATTCTTCTCCTCTTCTGTCATCTCTTCTGTTGTCTCTTCTGAACTCTTTTGTCAATAGAGCTAAAGATTTAGCTAGTGACGCAAGAGTTATTTCCTTTTCTGCTTGCTCTTCTTCTTCACTGTCAATTATCACCATCTTCTTCTTCTCCTTCTTCTTCTCCTCTGTGGCTTTATCATTTCTTGGTCTCTGTGCATCCTCTTTAGTTTTACTAACCAATGCATATGGTGCAATGGTTAGTGTTTTAGCCTGTGCTATCTAAGGTTCTTGTGCGGCTAATGTTCCGTAAAGATCAGAGAGAGTCCAGGTGTCTAGATCCTGATTTGTCTGTAGGGACATAGACAGCTGGAGCCATTCTTCATTTAGACTTTTTAAAAACATGACATTGTTTTCTTCAGAAGTTCTGTCAATGCCTGATTTTCTGCACTTGTTGATTAGAGAGTTGAATCTGTCGTATGTAGTTTGCAGAGATTCTGTTGCAGAGGCGCTGAATGCATGATATTCATTGATGTACTGTGCTCTTCGGTTTTTTTGTGTTTTAGCACCTCCTTCCAACTGTCTTTCCAGTTCTTTCCACAGATCATGCGCTGTTTCACATAAATCCAAGGATTGAAAGAGTTCGTTGGGTATTGCCATAATTAATGTCCTCTTGGTTTTCTGAGCAACTTCATCTTCTGCTTTATCTTCGGTTGACCACTCCCCTTTTGGCTTTGGTTTTTGATATTCGGGGATTTCGGCAGATTCAGCAGTAGCAGGTATACAAGGTACTACTGTCATGGGAATAGGAGGAGGATTGTACAGATATTGTACTTGATTTTTTTCAGTGCCCTCGAAAAAATGGACCATTCTTATTTTCCACTGAGGATACTCATCTCGAAGGAGAGTAGGAGGTTTAGTGAGAGAACCAGTAGTAAACAAATTATTTGTATTTGTCATTTGAAGATTTTAGAAAGAAAGTATGACTAAAGAGTTACTTCGATGAGCTTGAAGATTTTCTGGGTTTAAGCAGTTTCCAGACACAATTTTAAATCTCAATAATATCTATCACGAGTCTTGATAAGTGGATCACTTGATATTGAAAATCAAGGAAGGCTCTGATACCAATTGTTGGATCCCAGATACACTTAATCAAGATTAACAATCTATTAGTGGAGTTTAGAGTTTGATGCGGAAGCGTATTAAACTAACAGATATGTTTGATAGATATTAGAACGCACATATATAAAGAAAACAGTAAAGAATGAAAAGGATTTCTTGAATAGTTACTGTCATTCAATATATAATAACAACACGAAGAACAGATTAATAACTGTTGGTGTGTGTGAGAATATAACACTCAGATATTTGACAATAAAGCTTGAGAGTATTAGTGATTCCTTTTGTTTTCGTCCTTAGGAAGATCTCAACATGAGACTTCCTTTTATACTACTCTTAGAAGACTATGAAGTAGGTCACTGTTCCTTTTACGGCATGAATAGTAAACTGGATGGTGTGAACAGTTGTTTGAGCCATGCGCATTTAATGGAGCAGATGTACTTTTGGTAAATGCATTAAATGGCGCAGACGTCTATTTTGTACCTTGCCCTATTGAGTCCACTCAGAGCATGACACGTGTTTTGATAGTACTTTTTCATGCAAGTTGATGAACGTATTCAGTAATATCTTCCAAGTCTTCATTGAGGACCACAGAGGCTCTGTAATGAATTACAGAGGTTCTGCGGTCTGGTCCTCTGTGGAGCAGTCTTCGCCGGATTCCGAGTCTTTGGTCTTCTTTGTGCGTATGACAGAGCTTCTGTAGGAAGCCTCTGCTGCTTCTGTAGCTTCTTGACCTTGATTTCTCGGTAATGTCGGCATAGCCTCTGTAAGAGGCTTTCTTCACTTAGCCTATTTTTCAGTACTTCTAAATACTTCTATGATTAGGAAGATTGAAGCTAACAAGTTGATTTCTCATCCACAAGACCTGAGAACAACAGCTTCCAGCGGCTACATACTCAGCTTCAGCAGTTGAGGTGGACATTGAGTTTTGCTTTTTACTTGTCCAACTCACCAACTTTCCACCCAGGAGCTGACAGCCTCCTGTGGTGCTTTTCCTATCCAATTTGCAACCTGCAAAATCACTATCTGAATAGGCGATTAGATCAAACCCTGAGTCTTTGGGATACCAAAGACCTAGGTTCATAGTACCCTTAAGGTAACGAAAGATTCGCTTTACAGCGATCATTTGAGATTCCTTAGGTTCAGCTTGATATCGTGCGCACAAACAGGTTGCGTACATAATATCGGGTCGGCTAGCTGTAAGATACAAGAGAGAGCCGATCATCCCACGGTACAGCGTGACATTAACAGGTATTCCATTTGAATCCGTGTCTAGTGTCAGCGGTGGTGCCATAGGGTTTTTCATAGCTGAACTCTGAGTTAAATCGAATTTCTTCGGCATATCTTTAACATACTTTCCCTGATTAATGAAAGTTCCTTTTTTATTTTGCTTTATCTGAAGACCAAGGAAATATGTTAGCTCACCCATCATACTCATTTTATACTCTTCTTTCATTCTATCAGCGAAACGAGTACAAAGATCAGGGTTAGTAGAACCAAATATAATGTCATCAACATATATCTGAACAAGAATGATATGACCTTTCAGTATTCTGAAAAATAGAGTTTTGTCGATTTTACCTCGCTCAAAATTTTCAATTAGGAGATAAGAGGATAGAGTGTCATACCATGCACGTGGAGCTTGCTTTAAGCCATAAAGTGTCTTATCCAGTTTTTAAACATGACCTGGACGCTTAGGATTTGAGAATCCTGGAGGTTGTTCCACATAGACTTCTTCATACAGCTTTCCATTTAGAAACGTTGACTTAACATCCATCTGATATACTTTGAAGTCTTTGTGTACAGCGCATGCTAAGAATAGACGAATAGATTCTAGTCTTGCTACTGAAGCAAATGTTTCATCGTAATCTATGCCTTCCTCTTGTCTGTATCCCTGAGCAACAAGACGAGCCTTGTTGCGGGTTACAGTTCCATGTTCGTCCAACTTGTTTCGATAGACCCATTTAGTGCCTATCACTATTTTGTCAGTTGGTCTTCAAACAAGTTTCCAAACTTTGTTTCTTTCGAATTCAGTCAGCTCTTCTTGCATGGCGTTGACCCAGTTTGGATCTTTGAGGGCATCATCTATTTTCTTTGTTCAATCAGAGAAATAAAGTTAACAAATAAACAAATATTACCTACACTTCGTCGAGTCTGAACACCAACGTTTGGATCACCAAGAATTTGATCAATTGGGTGATTTACAGTCCATCGCTGAGCAGGAGCATAAGTCGCTGACTCAAATTGAACTGGAGGAGCTGAAGATGAAGCTTCAACAACTTCTGGAAAATCAGCCAAGAGAGGAGTAGGTGCAGATGTCATCTCATTCACTGATTGCTGAGAAGTAGATGGAATGTCTGAGACATTTGGTTCAGAAGCAGGTATAGGGTTTAAAGGAACTGTTGAGACCCATGATGTTTCAGCTTCACTATTCTACATGTTTGGGATGATAGTAGGACTATCATCTTCAACTGTATGAGTATGAGGAGTGGGAATATTTTCTGAATCACCAAGATGACAAAACATCCATTGATTTAGTTTTTCAGTATCACCAGACGATGTAGAGTTTGCTGAACGGGATTCATCAAAAGTGACGTGAATAGTTTCTTCAACAGTTTGTCTTCTTCGATTGAATACTCTGAAGGCTTTGTAGATTGAAGAATATCCAAGAAAGATTCCATCATCAGCCATAGGATCAAACTTTCCAAGGGCATCTCTGTTGTTCAGTATGAAACACTGACATCCAAAGATGTGAAGAAAGCTAATTGAAGTCTTTCTCCCATGAAAAAGTTCATAGGCTGTTTTATTAAATCTTTTGACTATCAGCGACCTGTTTTGCGTAAAACAAGCAGTGTTGACAGCTTCTGCCCAAAACTGAGTAGGCAGGTGAGAATCGCTGAGCATTGAACGTGCAGCTTCAATATTAGTTCTATTTCTTCTTTCAGTGACTCCGTTTTGTTGCGGTGTTCTCACTGAAGAAATGGTGTGAGAAATAACCTTACTCTCAAAGAAGGAATCAAGAGAACTGTTTTTGAATTCAGTCCCATGATCACTCCTTATTGAGCGAACGGTTAAGTTGTTCAGGGTTTCCATTTTCCGAACAAAGGTGATGAGTTCGTCAGGGGTGTCACTCTTAGAACGGAGAAACATAACCCATGAATATCGAGAGAATTCATCAACTATGACCAGTGTATATTTCTTTCCAGCGATGGATTGTTTGTTAACATGGCCAAACAAATCCATATGGAGAAGTTGTAGAGGAGATGATACTGAGGAAACTTGCTTTGACTTAAAGCTTGCTTTGGTCTGCTTGCCTTTCTCACACGCTGAACATAAGGATTCTTTGGCGTATGAGTGCTGAGGTAGACTAGTGACTAACTCTTTGAAGAAAGTGTGTTCAGTGTCTTGAAGTTTAGATGAGAGAGCCTCTTATGCCATAGCCAGTTGACATCAGATGAGGCTTTTGAGAAGAAACATGAGTTCTCAGTGGTTGTTGAGTCCATGTTTATTACATAAACATTTTCCAAACGATAACCGATGAGAGCTATCTTCTCCTTTTTGTCAGCGACAAAGCAGGATTCCTTAGTAAAGATTACTTTGTTATCCTTATCGCAAAGCTGACTGATGCTTAGAAGATTATGCTTCAGCCCTTCAACATATGCGACTCTTCTGAAGGTTGTTGTACCATTAGATAGTACACCAAACCCTCAGGTATGTCCTTTTCCACTTCCACCGAAAGTTACAGAGGGACCCTTCTCTTTTTTGTACCCAGTGAGTAGGTTCTTCATACCAGTCATGTGTCTAGAGCATCCGCTATCAAGATACCAGATACCCTTCTTAACCTGCATTACAAAGGAAGATTAGTTTTTCTTGGGTACCCACTTAACCATGTGTACACACTTGTCAGTGGGGGTAGAAGAAGAGGTGGAAGGTTCAGCAGTCTTCGCAGCATTTGAAGATTCAGCTTTGTCAGTCTTCACTTTGGTTAATTTCTTAACCTCGGTGGTCTTCTTTGCCTTGGGGGCAATGATCTTCACCTTAGCTATCTTTTCATCTTGGGTGGCAGTGGGGCACTTACTAGCAATATGATTTGTAAGTCCACAATGATAACATTTCCTATAACCAAAAGTAGTTCTAGGACCATTTGCATGCTGAGCTTTTGATTTTGAATTAGAAGGACCAACACCAAGTAAGCTATTGGCTTTTGAAATGGAAGGAACATTTAGTTCTTCGGATTTCTTACCAATGATTTCCACTTTGATTCTAGGAGTAGATCACTGAATAGATCCACGCTGAATAAATCCAGAGATCTTATTCTTTGAATCAGAGGGATAAGTCACTGAAGCTTTAGAAGCGTTCAGCTTTGGTATAGAGGTACCCTTCTGAGGATTTTGGTTAAAAGCAATTCCTTTACCTTTGTTTTTAAAGACTGAGGTAGGTTTTGGATAAATAACTTTTTCTTTACCTTTAGAAGTCAAGGTAGAGATTTCCTCAGGGATAGGCGGTTTAGAAGAGGAACACTGAGAGGATGAAGTATCAGCGACTGAGGACACGAATGTTCCAAATAAGAGCATGGAACGATCAGTGGTTGGTTCTAGAGTATCAGCTTTGTAACCAACACCACGTTTGTCACTCAGAGGGATCTGAGACTTGATTATCTCAGTGATCTTTGTTGAGGAATTATACCATCCATCAACAGTAGCTTTTTCAGCTTTTAATGCAGCGATAGCTTCTTCGCGCTCGATTTTGACTAGCTGATTAAAGTGAACTTGATCTTTAAAATCTTCTTCAATTTTAGAAAGATTTTGTATTTGAAGGTGACAGTTTTTAAGCTGTTCAGCGAGATCAAGGTTTTGATTTTCAACTACAGTTTTGCCATTCATGGCTTCATATAAACTTCTAGTCAAGAGATCGATCTTTCGAAGACTATCAGCTTCATCAATATTTGCAATATTGGTAAAGAAGGAAGGTGATACCTTAGTAGCAGAGGTTGAAGTAGAGGGAATGTCAGAGTTGTCTTCCTCATCTTCAAGTTTGGCCATGAGACATAGATTGGCTTCATCATCATCTTCAGAGTCAGATGATTCTTCTTCGTCAGTGGCAGCCCAATCATAGTCATCCATGAGGCCTTTGCCTTTCTTCTTAAAGGTTTTCAGCTTTGAATACCTTTCCTTCAGCTTTTTGTATTTTTCATCTCTATTCCTGGGAATAAAGTTTTTCATGGGAAAAGCTGAGGGTCTAGAGACTTTCTTTGACCTGCATTCGCTAGCAAAAAGTCCTATATTTTCACAGTTATAGCAAGTAGCACTGGCCTTATCAACAGGGGTTGATGATATTGGCTTGTCAGTAATAGCAAGAGGTTTATTCTTCTTGAAATTACTCTTTCTAGCAAATCTCCTGAACTTATTAGCCAGGAATGCCAAAGTTTCATCATTATCTGAAACGTCAGAGTCTGATGATCTTTCAGAGTTAGTTTCCAACTCAGTGACAGTGATCGTCGATCGCTGAGTGGAAGGTGACTCTGAGATTAAAGCAACATGGGTGCTTTTGGAATATTTTACAAGATTCTTCTTAAGATGACTCGATTGCTCATGATTCAGCCTCGTTCCATAAAAGGTAGAAAGGGTCATTGATTTTAGATCCTTTGACAGCTTGAGACACATAGAATAACTGTCCCAGCTTTCAGGTAAACATTCTAAGAACTTTGTCAGTACTTCAAAGTTAGAATATTCTTTACCAACAGTTTTTAAATCTCTAATTAAGCAGTTAAAACTTTGGTGTACTTCAGAGAGAGTTTCATTCTTACCACAAATGAAGCTTTCATACTGTCTTACCAGGTTGATCTTTCGAGAGTCCTGGACTTCAGAAGTACCTTCATACTGAACACAGATTGTGTCCCACATAGCTTTTGAGGTTTTCAGGTTCATGACGGAATGGTAGACTTCGTCAGGAAGAGCCATGGAGAGTATGGATCTGGCTTTGGTGTCGATAGCCACTTTCTTCGTATCTTCATCAGTCCACATATGAATTTCCTTTGGAATCAGCCTTTCTGGAATAGCAGGTCTATTCTCAGCGGCTGGAACTGCAGCATCAATTCTTACACGAATATATGGGCCGTTTTCAAGATAGTAAGGCATAGTAGGGTCTACACCTTCTAAGAAGAGAATCATCCTATTTTTCCATAGATTAAAATTATCTCTAGAGAATCTAGGGGGTTTTGCTAGAGAACCGTTGTCAATATAGTTTGTGTTTGTGTTGGTAGCCATTTTAAGAAATAGATAGGAAGAGAAATCTTAGTATAGATCAGATCTTGTTTATGAGATTAAACAAATCTGCTCTGATACCACTTGTTGGTCCCGAAGGGCTACACAAGTTTGTAGAAGGGGGGGGGGGGGGGGTTGAATACAAACACACGTTTTTACTTTTCTAAATTGTTTATTGATAAATCAAGACAATTTACAACTTTTTGCGGAACACGATTAAGGATAAACCTAATCTTAACAAGTCTTGAGAAACACTAAGTTTCTTGCACTAGAAAGAGTTAAAGAAATTACGAATAATAACTTAATGTTAGCTTTAATTAGCTCCTAATTAAATGAATGTTTTATAAAGATATTTTAATATTTTAGATATTTACTTATAGATATTTTACTTAGATGTTTTAAATAGATATTTTAGATATTGTCTAGATTTTAGATATCTTAAATATCTAATGTAAATATGGCCCTATATAAGAGGTGTCCATATGTCTTTTTATGTAGTGAGAAATATGGAAAGCACACACAAAAACACACATAGACTAGTTTCTTATGAGAGTCGTTTCATATTTAGTGTGGTGTTCTTCAACATTTCTCCTCTCCATATTTAATCATCAATGAATATGAGATAAGTTTCTTTATGATTGTTCTTCATGTATATCTTATCTCTATATTTAAATATGGATTTTATATTTCTTCTATTGTTGCTCAAAAATGGGATCAACACTTAACAATAAGAAATAAGAAGATGGTCCGAGCACACTTCAAAACTGAAGTAAGGTTCTTCTTATATACTGCAAGCATTTAATGCATGGCAGTATGGCTTTACACGTGGCAGCAGCTGAGTGGTTGCATGTCATTGACCTTTGTAGACAACCTTAGTAGCCGCATGGTGCACAGTGTAGAATCAGAGTTGTTGTACGATTACAGAAAAAAAGGATGTCCGTTCTGACAGTTCGTACGGAGACGTGCAAGGGAGGTAAGACAATAGTAACATGCAGGGAGACATCATGATCAGCTTTCGTTGAGTCAGATCTTTGTCAGCGAATGATAAAGTTCAGCGATTGCTGAAATCTTCTACTTGATACTTCACGTTGAATGGACATGTCTTGCTTCGCTGATATCCGCATCAGTTCATGAGTAGACTTGTCGCTGGTTCTTGAGCTTGATCTTCGACTTCAGGGTAGAACTTTAGTTGACGTGAAACTTGTCTTCAGGGATCATAAGTAAACAACTAACTTATCAGCGATCATCTCATAGACTGAACAGGCTCAGAGCTATATGATGATGAACAGTGTTCGCTGAATATCTAATCTAAAGAGTGAGAGTTCCTATCAGCGGTACTGTAAAGTCTTAGTACTTATCAGCGATAGTGAAACTCTGATACATATTGTTTACTTACAATTTTCACTAAGTGTTTAAAAGAGGGTCATTATCAAATCACTGAGGGTTTGGATCAACATCAATCAACGATCCTCTGCCACCATTTAAACTGCACCCTGACTTTCTTAAAGAACTACGAGATCAATTCTACAGAAAGAAAGCCAAGTCTATCAAAGAAGTCTTCTCAAACTCCAAGATAGACAAGGTCATCTACTGCAAGTTGTCCCATACCCACGGAGGAGAGGTTCACTACAACCTCTATAGAGTCAAAAGGATGGACATATCAGAAACCACATTCTCAGATGCAGATCTGAGAAATCTAAACCTCTTTGATCTACTTGATCTTCTGAGTTAGACAAGGCAGAACTACAACCGTAGACTGGAAGTCCAAGGATCTTACCGAGAAATCAGGATGGCCATGCGCGAAAGACTTCTGATGTATAGCATGACTGACTTCCAACTGGGACTCGACCTTGGGGTAAGAGGTTTGAGTGTCCCACCTCCAGAAGATGACTGCCCCTCCTTTGCCAGACCAAACTCTATCATTACCTTTCCAAGGATTGGGTACGTCTTTCAAGATCCCGCTGGAAAATCGAAGCTATTCCTAGAGGTTGATTGCCAAAAATACGCGACAAGTACTTTGGTAGAGTTCAGAGCCAACCTCTTGGAGCACAGAGGAACAGACTTCATGGATCAAGCTCTAGCAGACAGATTCATAGAGGTCATTGATTCCGTCATCAACTTCAGAAACCTCTGCATCAGAATATACTGTGAGCTCAGAGATGGAGGACTCGGAGGACACACGTTCAACGACTTCCCAAACGCAAGAGTCTGACATTCATAATCTTCCTCTGTTTACTTTTCATATCATGTACTATAATCGAATGTAAGTGTCTCTGGCACAATCTTAAATGAAGGGTAACTTTTAACAGAGGTCAAAAACCTTATGTCGTGTACTTAGCCTAGAAAACCATGCATTTTTCAAATTTTTATTTTTCAATACTTAGGGGGAGATTGTTTGCTCCAACTTCTGTAGTTTAAGAAGTATTGAAAAATAGGCTAAGTATGTAGTCATCGACAGAGGCCTCTGCCAAGTCACCGAGTGGACTGAAGTGAAGAATCAACAGAAGACATTCTCAGTGGACAAGGCCACAGGGCCTCTGTCATACTTGACAGAGCCTCTGTGGTATGAAGACTGAAGACTTAGAAGATTATCTGAAGATCAATACAAAGACGATCGTGCTTGTCACGTTTTCTGCTGTACGAAGATCCTGAAGATCGTTCGTACAAGGCGTGCCCTGACAACTCCACGTGTCAACCTCTGATAAGTTTCACCCTTAGCAGAAGACGGCGCACTTCATTAACGTTGTACCTATAGCAGTCCCACGATCATGTCTTGTACCCTTAGTACTTCTTGTCTCCCCTTTGTCCCCTGATGAATAGTATAAATAGAAGGCTTGGTAACGCCACTTTTTGGCGTTATTTTCAGTTCTCAAACCTATGATATTGGCTTGTGTTCAAGTAAAAAGGCGTGTATTTTACGGTTTATCTAGTGAATTATACAGGTTATCTAAGAGGCGGCAATCATCGAGAAAAGAAGCTAAAAAGAGCCCAAATCGAGTCCAAAACGAAGCCAACGAAAGCCCAAGAGCCAAGCCCAAGACCCACGACCGAACCAGGACCCGAACCGCAAACCAAACGACGACCCACGCAGCAAAAATGACACGCGCGACTTACCACGCGACTTGCAATTCGTGTGGCAAGTGGCGTAACCCACTGTTTCACGATTTTCAGTATTTTAATTCGGGTTTTAGGTCATTATTCAGGACGCAACTTACACACGACAGCCAAGGGCGATTTTTTGGAGTCCTCGAAGCCACGTTAGAGAGCCGACCAAGGAGACATTCATCACGGAACGTAGAGACGAACACGAGAGGAGGGAGTTATCATCACTTTTATTACGATTTCATCTTTCACGATTAATCATGTTTACATACACTTTTTCTCTTGTGTTTGACTCCACCACCGACATGAACTAACCGGTTCGTGTTGGGGGTTGGAATTAATTCGGTTTGTAAGCATGTGACGAATTGAATTGAACTTTTATCAGTTTTCCCTAATTAATGGAGTATGTGATTTTGTTCTTAATGCTTTTGTGAATTTGGCCAATTTACAATTGATTTGTTGTTAGTAACTGAGTTCGGGAGAATTAATTGCTATTTAGAATTAGGAATTGCATACCTAAAGTCCGAAAGGTGATAGAGATATACCGAGTAAGCTTTAGTCCAAATTAAACCGTTAGGTTGATGTCGAGAGATAAAATCTAGCCAAACTAAATTTAAATCGTGTACTTTATGTGTTTTGGAATCCATAGGTGAGATCGAGAGATTGAACTTATCCTTTTCAAAATAAAACCCGTTGTTGTTTGAAAGAGAACGACGGTGATCTTAAAAGATTTGGGAATCATTAAGGGGATTAACTGGTAACTGTTTTGAGTCAATTGTTTGAATGTGTAGAACCTGAGGATTTCCAACCCTCAACTTCTCTCTCTATCAAAGTTTCCAAAGTTGTTTCTGTTTTGTCTTGTGTTTGATTTGTTTACTTATTGCAATTAAGTAGTTTAAAACCAATCTTCCAAATTCGATAGTTCAGTTAATCTATACTATATTATAAAGCATTTAACCCCCAAACTCTTAAAACAAACTTTTAAAGCTTAAAGTACTACATTTTAAAGCACAATCTCTTAAAAACTCTTAAATACAACTCTAACAACTTCATGTACAAGTTATATATGCGAAAAACTTATCATGCATTGTCCATTCGTTTCCCTAGCCGGTGAACCCATGACGATTGAAGCTCCCAATCTCATAATTTCAAATTCAAATCCATCTTCCCAACAAGCATTTTCTCATCTTCTCCATAGCTCCTTCTCAGGTTAGGGTTATCTCGGTTAAAGTTTTTTTTTATCTCATATTCTCCATCGCTCCTTCTCTTATGAATCTACCATACATATTTTCAGTTTTCTTGTTGGTGCCCTAACACTGATTCATTGTTGTTTTGTGGTAGATTGAAGCCCTCGCCGTCGCCTACCTTTTCTCTCTATCGTCAACCCCGCTTATGGACCTCTAAACCATCAACAGTTGAGGAAATGAGAAGATTGATTATGTGCTTGTACTTCTGCACTCCCTTTCTGTCGATTATGCAAATCAACAAACAATTTGAAGCAACTTAAGGTGTTATGATCTTGTGGTAAGTGTGTTTGCTATTCGATTTCTGGATACAATCTCAAACCCTAAGTTGCATTGTCTCAGACTATAACTTGTGATGTTTTAAGGTACATGAACCAGTAGACACAATGGAGATGAAAGCAATGGTGTAAATTCCTGACTCTTTCTTGGTTTGCAAATAAAATTTTGAGTTAGGGATTTGTAGCTTCATTGAATTTTGACATTTGATTTTTGTCTTTCTTTTTTGTTTCTATAAAAATTAGGGATTTAGGTAGACCATAAATCGATCTAGGGTTTCTAAGCTCCTCTCACGAAGACCGTCGATTTATCAGGTTATCGATCTACAAAAGGACACAAATCAGGTGTATTTTAAGGAAGAGTATTTATGCCATTCAGCTTATTGACTTCACTTATCAAATTGTAGACTTTCTTGATGCTGGATTTTATGACTTTTTTAGCCGATAAAAAAGAAAAAGGAAGGTGAGGAGAAGAGGATGACCCAAGAAGAGATGCTTCCGGAAGCTGCTCAAACAGGTTTAGCAAACAAAATTGTGTTTTAGAAATAAATCAGAATGATAACATGGTATATTATTTTTTTACTTTTATGACAATAATATGTGGCCCTCAGATACGATATCTTTCTAAAGGTGGCAAGTTTCTTGATAGATCATAAATGTTGAAGTTAATCTTCTTTTTTTAGCATATGCGTTCATCTAGCTTTATAAAATTTATTCCTTATGAATATATTAAGCTAATGTTAACATTTATTTCAGGTTACTCATACCTTGAATTTACTAATGGGATGTCATTTCAATCACAGATTCCTACATCGGCCGCTCCATGTGAGTAGTGATAAAAATTATTCTATGCTGATTGTGTATACAGATTTATCATCAAATAGCATTTATGTCCCCTTTCTTCTATTTGTAGTTTTCTAATTTTAATTTTAAATCTATATTATATATCTTTTCCAGATCCGAAGAAGGCTGTATTTGTAGTTACCGGCCTACCTGCAAAATAAGCTTTCTGGCCTCTATTAGAATTCTAAATTCCCATTTTTGATTTAGGTTCTTCATGTTTATAGTACTCAAAACCAAGGCAACTGATTTCTCCAAGTGAAAGGTTCGATTGCTAATTTTGTGTACTTGTAAAGTTTGATTTTTTATACTTCTTCTATTAAGAGGTTCATTCATCGGTTGTATTTATTGTTTTCAAGTTTGAAATCGATTACGGTCGGCTAAAGGTTATTATACTTCTACAACTTTTGTCTGAACCTGATGCTTGCCTGGTTGATTTCATAAATGTCAAAACATTGTTTAAAATTGTACTATTTATGTTGTTAACTGTTAGCTTCATTCTTCCTAATCATAGAAGTAATTAGAAGTAGTGAAAAATAGGCTAAGTGAAGAAAGCCTCTTACAGAGGCTCTGCCGAACTTACCGAGAGATCAAGGTCAAGGAGCTACAGAAGCTAAAGAGGCGCCCTACAGAAGCTCTGTCATACGCGCAAAGAAGACCAATGACTCGGAATCCGGTGAAGACTGCTCTACAAAGGACCAGACCACAGAACCTCTGTAATACTTTACAGAGCCTATGTGATCCTCTTCAAAGACTTCAAAGATATTTATAATATCTTTCTACTGTTACAGGACATGTTCATCAACTTGCATGGTAGCATGCCCTGTCTAACTGCAACGTGTCAAACTCTGATTGGATTCAATAGGGCTTAGTACATAATAGACGTCTGCTGCATTAAATGCAATACAGCACGTCCAAACTGTTCATGCCATCCGTCCAACTATTCATACCATCCATTATGAATAGTAGCTTATGCTTTATGGTCCCCTTAGAGTAGTATATAAGGAAGACTCATGTTGAGTTCTTCCAAACAAGAATCAAGAGAGAAAAATATCACAAGAACACACAGCTTAAACACTTTGAGAGTCAAATCTGATTTAAAGCTTTGCTTACTCACTGTTCTTGAATCTGTTCTTAATATATATATTCAGTAAACTTTGAGATATTATTTCCTGTTCACTGTTTATGTATATTGTGTTCTAAATCTATCAAACATATCTGTTAGTTTTTCAAATACGCTTCCGCATCAAACTCAACCTTGAACTAATAGATCTGATAATCTTGTTTAAACAAAACGGGAACCAACAATTGGTATCAGAGCAAAGCTTGATTTTCAATATCAAGTGATCCTCTTTGTTACAATATCAGTGATAGACATCATTCCTTTTTAACCTATTCCTCATTTCTAGGTTAAAACTCCATTAAAGTGTACTCTGGGAACTGTTCAAACCCATAAAACTTTCCAGATCATCAGACTCATACTCTTTAATCATACTATCTTTTCAGAACCTTAACAAACGACAAATACAAATAACTTCTTTACTGCTGGTTCACTCACCAAACCTCCTACTCTCCTACGAGATGAGTATCCTCAATGGAAGATAAGAATGGTTCATTTCTTTGAGGGTACTGAAAAAAATCTAGTACAATATCTTTACAACCTTCCTCCTGTTCCCATGATAGCAGTACCACGAGTACCAGCTACTGCTGAATCTCCTGAAATCCCTGAACATCAAAAACCAAAGCCAAACGACGACCAACGAGCTTTTTCAATCCTTAGATGCATGCGAAACTGCGCACGATCTTTGGAAAGAATTAGAAAGACAGTTGGAAGGGGGTGCTAAAACACAGAAGAACCGAAGGGCACAGTACATAAATGAATATCATGCATTCAGAGCCTCTGCAACAGAATCTCTGCAAACGACGTACGACAGGTTCAAGTCTCTCATAAACAAATGCAGAAAGTCTGGCATTCACAGAACCTCGGAAGAAAATAACGTCATGTTTCTAAAGAGCCTGAATGATGAATGGCTTCAACTCTCTATGTCTTTACAAACAAATAAAGATCTAGACTCATGGACACTCTCTGATCTCTATGGAACACTAGCTGCACAAGAGCCTCAAATAGCACAGGCAAAAACAATAGCCATTGCACCATACGCATTGGTTAGTAAATCAACAGAGGCTACAAAGAGACCGAGAAATGAGAGAGCAACAGAGGAGAAGAAGAAGGAGAAGAAGAAGATAGTGATGATAGATAGCGAAGAAGACGAGCTGATAGGGGAAGAAATAACTCTTGCGTCATTAGCTAAATCATTGGCTCTATTTATAAGAGAGTTCAGAGGTAACCAAAGAAATTTTGGAAATGACAGATATAGCAGAGACAACCAGAGAGATAGAAGAGATGATGGAAGAAGAGAAGAATCAAGTGACCGACAGAGGTCAGACTACAGAAGTGACCGACAGAGGTCGAGCGACCGAAACTACAGAGGAAATGACCGACAGAGGTCAGCTGACAAGGTAGGCCACATACAAGAATGCTACAAATGTGGTAAGCCTGGTCATTATGCAAACGAATGCCGAACAGAGAAAGGTGGAGTCCAACAGAAGTCCGACGATCGAACAGGAAACACCTCCCAAGGTTACTTCAACTGCGGCAAGCCAGGCCATTTCGCAAAAGAATGCAGAAGTAGACAAAATCGCCCACAGAAGGACTCAGCTTTTTACAAAAAGAAGGCTAAATATTATGCACAAAAATCCCTGATGGCGAACAAAGGGCATTCTGAAGTAAATAAGGAGGACTTCGAGTCAGACTCTACCTCTGATGATGAATTCACCACCAATGCCCTGTTCTGTGGCATGGCAGAAGTCGACTCCGGCACTGACAATGAGGTATCCATTTCAAACTCTACCTCTTGTATTAAATATGTAGATAATGATTCAATTAGACTTAACATTCAACTGATTGAACTAAAAGAGATAAATGAAAGCATTCAGAAAAGACTCACCTTTAATGAGAGAGAAGTAAGGCTCCTCACTCAAGAAAAAGCCAAAATTTTTGAAGAAAAGGAGAGAGTAGAAAAATATTGGAGCAAAAATGTAGATCCTTTAAAAAGGCAAATTTCTGAATTAACCTCTGCTTTAAAAATCAAAACTAAAGAGCTTTCAGTTTCTAGGAGTGAAACAACTGACATAAGAGCTCTCAAAGAATACTTTCAAAAAGAGAGAGAGGTACTTTGGCAAGATCTACTCAGAAGAGAAGTTTTACTTAAAAACTATAAAGATGCACAGAAGGTGTATGAGAAAGTAAACTCACAAATAGGAAGACGAGGTATAGGGTACGATGATATTACTCTAGGTGTTGAAGGCAAAAGACTTAAACCTCTGTCTTCTCTGTTTGTGATAGGAAAAACAAATAAACCAATTTTTCCAAACTTACTCTCTGTAAGTAAAAGGGTTAAAATCTCTGAAAAACCTCACTTGAGGAAACATACGAAGATGATCAATGTGTGGTTTGAAAACACAGATTCATCATCTTCAACCTTTGTAAATAGAGGAATCAAACCAAAGAAATATATGAAAACACAAGATCAGATTGGTATCTTTAAGTTTGGTAAACCAGAGACTCAAACACAGGTTGCTTTTGGCTGTATGTTAGATGTCGAAAAGAAATTATCTGCAAAAGCTCCTGAGTTTAAACCCATCTTTTCAGAAGAAAAACATAAAAGATCAATTGAAAAAGAAATTTTGGAAGTTTTGAAATCAAATGTTTTAGACAATCTCTTTACACCTTCTATGGATCAAATTCTCGCTGAAGAGATCTAATCAGAAACCTATGCCATCTATGAAAGTAATTCTACAGAGGAAGAAAGCTCGTACGATACATGCTCAGAAAATCCAGCCTCTATTGAAAGAGATGACTCAACCTCTGTATATGAGGACGATTCAACCTCTGACGACTCAGAGACTGATTCTAAATCAGGGATAGTTCACTGTGACACAGAGGATGTTATATTCTCCTCTGAGGTTCTTAACAGAACAATTTCACCAAAAGAGAAAATCACAGAGATACCTATCTGTCCAGATTTTCTCAAAATGTGTATACAAGTCAAAACCTCTACAGAGCTTAATAATCTGAAAAAGGCCTATGAAAATCCTAAAAGCTCAAAATTTTCAAAACCTTTAAGGCCTGAAGCTAACAAATATCTTTCCTCTGTGCCAGTGAAGACAGACGTTCACCACAGAAGAGACTCACAGAAGGCAGGACCTAAACAAGATTTTTGCAAACAACATTCTAGTATTCATAGATCTTCTTGTAATAGGAAATCTAATGTTAAGAACGAATGTAATGCCTCTGTGATTCAGTTCAATGAATTCAATGAAAAGTTCAAACAAATCACGTCTAATATTAAATACTGTCACTGTTTTGATCTTATGTTCAAATTAAAAAATCACTTCTCAAGACCAGATTGCTTACTCTCCACTAAAATTCAAACTCCAAAGTCAAAACCTAGAGAGAAACAATCTGATTTTTTTACAAAAGATAAAATGTATTTCAAGAATGCTAAGGCAAACTTGAAAAATTCTAACAATATTGGACCCATATGGATATGGGTACCTAAGTCTCTGTGATTGTCTTACCAAAGCGGTATGTGCCAATTTGGTATCTTAACTCCGGATGCTCAAGGCACATGACTGGCGACAGAAGTTTACTATCCACGTACAAAGAAACACACGATGGTGGATCTGTAACTTTTGGAGACAACAAGAAGGGACACATCAAAGGCTATGGAGTCATACAGAAGGAAAACGTCTCTGTATACAAAGTTGCATATGTAAATGGCCTTAAACACAACCTACTCAGTGTAATTCAACTCTGTGATACAGGATTTGATGTCTTGTTCAAATGAACTTTCTGCTCTCTGCAAAGTGAAGACACAGGAATGGAACTTCTGCGAGCCGAAAGAAAAGGTGATCTGTATCTGATGAACTTTTGTTCAACAACCAAGGACAAAGTTTGCCTTGTAGCTTGCGAAAGTAAAGAAGCTTGGTTATGGCATAACAGGTTCTGTCACTTGAACTTTCACACCTTGGATAAACTGGTCAAACTTGATCTAGTTAAAGGTTTGCCTAATGTTAAATTTAACAAGGATCACTTGTGTTCTGCCTGTGAAATGGGAAAACTCATAAGAGCTTCCCACAGTGGCAAAACAGATGTGTCTTGCACTAGGCCTCTGTACATGCTTCATGTCGACCTCTGCGGTCCCATTGCCATACAGAGCCTAGGTGGCAAGAAATACATACTTGTCTTAATTGATGAGTACTCGCGTTTCACATGGGTTGAATTTATTCGAAAGAAATCGGATGTTCCAATCATCTTGATTACTTTAATGAAAAGAATCCAAGTTCTTTATGAATGCAGAATACAGAAGTTAAGAAGTGACAATGGCACCGAATTTAAAAACTCTGTCATTGAAGCCTATCTTTCTACAGAAGGAATATCACAGAACTTCTCTGCAGCACGCACTCCATAGCAGAATGGCGTAGTTGAAAGGAAGAATCGAACGCTCGTGGAGGCCGCAAGAACTATGCTATCAGCATACGGATTACCGATGAACTTTTGGGTAGAAGCGATTTCTACCGCTTGTTACACACAGAATCGGTCAACCATTGTAAAAAGACACATCAAGACTCCTTACGAACTGATCAACAAAAGGCGACCAAACATCAAGTTTTTCCATGTGTTTGTATGTAAATGCTTTGTTTTAAACGACAGAGATTCAAGAGTAAAGTTTGAGGTAAAAGCTGACGAAGGCAAATTCATTGGATACTCTGCCACTTCTAAAGCCTACAGAGTATACCTTACAAGATCTCGCAAAATCATCGAAAGTATCAATGTTTCTTTTGATGATTCATTCCAAAAGACTTCTGAGCAAATCAGTTCAGAACTCAAACTTAAAAGGAAAACCTCTGGCATCTTGCAAACGAAAGAAGACTTGAATCTTCTATTTTTAGAGATGTTCCACGATGACATTGATCCTTCTGTTGGAACCATCAGAGTTTCTGAAGAACCATCCTCTGTCGGACAAAATCCTACAGGTATGACTCTAACTGGTCCAAATAATGCTTCATCTTCTTCTATAAATACTACAGATACAAATGCCGAAGAAGAAAATGCAGAAGATGAAACATCAAGAAAAACGACCACAGAAGCTGCTGAAAAACAAACTCCACAATCCACAGAAGAACCAATTACAGAGGAAATTGAGGACCAAGACTATACGTCCTCAGAGGAACAAACTCCACCACCACTCATACCAATCATTCCACAAATGGTAGAATCAACTACCAAGGCAAGAAGAAGGACAGAGGCTACACAAGAAGAAGATCCACAAGAAGCTTCTGAAGAAAGGTTCGATGACATTGATGACCATCTTCCACGCATCACTCAGTGGATAAAAAGCCATCCTCCAAGCCAAATAATTGGAGAACCTTCTGACTCAGTAAAAACCAGGTCTGCCACTGCTAATTTTTGTTTCTTTACAAATTTTATTAGTGTGATAGAACCAAAGAAGATTTCTGAAGCCCCAGAGGACCCAAACTGGGCAGACACCATGCAAGAAGAACTTCTGCAGTTTGAGCGTAACAGAGTATGGACTTTAGTACCTCTGCCACGTGGGAAACAGGCCATTGGGACTAAGTGGGTCTACAGAAATAAGAAGGATGAAGATGGAGTGGTCATCAGAAATAAAGCACGATTGGTGGCCAAGGGTTATAGACAAGAAGAAGGCATATATTACGATGAGACTTTTGCTCCTGTTGCACGGCTCGAAGCAATAAGAATATTCTTAGCCTTCGTAGCTCACAGAGGTTTTAAAGTCTATCAGATGGACGTAAAATCATCTTTTCTCAACGGTGAAATCCAAGAAGAGGTTTACGTAAATCAGCAACCAGGGTTTGAAAGCTCAAAGTTCCCAAGGCATGTATACTACCTTGAAAAGGCTCTGTACGGACTGAAACAGGCTCCAAGAGCATGGTACGAACGACTTTCTACCTTCCTTCTAGTAAATGGCTACGACAGAGGTACAACAGATACTACCTTATTCTATAAACGTAAAAACAGTGAAATAATGCTTGTACAAATCTATGTGGACGACATAATTTTTGGGTCTACTAATACAGAAGAGTGCAAAAGTTTTGAAAAACTCATGCAGAGTGAGTTTGAAATGAGTATGATGGGAGAATTAACATTCTTCCTCGGACTCCAAGTCAAACAATCATCAGAGGGAATTTTTATAAATCAGGCCAAATATGTCTCTGACATTCTTTTCAAGTATAGCCTCTCTGATACCTCTGCAATGAAAACTCCAATGGCCACTGGAAATAAGTTATCCTTAGATCCAGATGGCATCTCTGTAGAATGCACTCTCTACAGAGGCATGATTGGATCTCTGTTATACTTAACTGCAAGCAGACCTGACATTATGCATGCCGCATGTCTTTGTGCACGTTATCAAGCTAATCCTAAGAAATCACATTATGATGCCGTTAAGAGAATCTTTAGATATCTAAAGGGGACCAAAAATCTCGGTATCTGGTATCAACAGAACTCTGGTTTTAGTCTTAAAGCTTATACAGATTCAGACTATGGAGGATGCATGCTCGACAGAAAGAGTACCTCTGGGAGTTGTCAATTCCTAGGTGGTAAACTAGTCAGTTGGACCTCCAAGAAGCAAAATTATGTCTCAACATCCACTGCAGAAGATGAATACGTTGCTGCTGCAAGCTGTTGTTCTCAGGTTCTATGGATGAAGACTCAGCTAAAAGACTACGGCCACATCCTATTCAAAATACCCATCTTCTGTGATTCCAAAAGTGCCATTGCTATCTCTGCCAATCCTGTGCAACACTAAAAAACCAAGCATATCGATATAAGATACCATTTCTTGAAACATAATGTTGAATACGGTACAATCGAGATGCATTTCGTGCCCACAGAATACCAACTCGCGGACTTATTCACCAAAGCTTTAGACGAGAAAAGTTTCAATTTCTTGGTGGGTAAGTTAGGAATGATCAATATGACGTGAAAATCCTCTGTAAGTATAGCTTATCTTCTGTAAATATGTATATATTTCTATTGCTTTACTTATTGCTTTGTTTGATTTATTTCTGTATGTAAATTCTCAATCTTAAATTGTTCTTGAAATCTCAGAGCTTCTGTGGGTCTACTCAGAACCTCTGACGACCCCTACAGAACCTCTAGAAAACATGACCTATGTTCTATGCAAAACTTATCATTCTTTGATCCAAGCATAGGTCAAGGGGGAGCAAAAGGAAATTACTTGATCTACATAGGTGATTAGATCAAGGGGGAGCAAAAAGGGATCCTGAAATGATCTACAGAGGTAAAACTTTCAAGGAAAAGCCAAAGAAGAATGTCGATGAATCTATATCGACAGAAGTCAGACATCACTGCCGAGAAAAGAAGAACCAAAAGGTATGTCTCTCGCACAAAAGGTTTTTGAAAACAGTTTTCTAGGACATAAATTATCAAATATGTCCTAAATATACTGAGAATAACATTTCAAATATCAAAAGCTCAAAAAGTTTCATAAAATTCGAATTAGGAGAAATTTAAGATCATAGAGCTTCTGCTGAGCTCAACAGAGGTTCTGCCAGAAATATGCTCTGTGATCACAAATTAACCCTCTATCGATCTTTTGGAAATGTTATCTCGGAAACCGAATACATACACCATGACGTTCACGAACAAAACTTTTTTCATAACAGTTTTCTCGGTCACCAACTTTCAAATATGTCCGAAAACCATCTCTTAAAACAGATCAAAAATTGGATGATCAATAAGTTTAATAGAATTTTTGTTATGAGATTTCTTCCCTCGTAGAGCTTCTGCTGGCCCTCACAGAGCTTCTGCAAGTTCCAACAGAGCCACAAAACCTCTGCGAGTAAAAACTCTTTACTAAAAATCCTATTGATCCTCTCCAATACCTTTACAAACGTTTTGGTTAAAGAAAAACCCCACAGAAGTCATGATAACAATGAGATATATGAGAAAGGGATAAACATCAAAGATTTTCAAGATCACAGAGCTTCTGTAAACTACAGAAGTTCTGTCAATCTGTTACTTGGGCATTTCTGTAGTAATAACGGTTACTTTTACTGAGAGTGAATCACATGTGGCTAAGAACAACCCCACGCGCCTAGCATTAATGGGCCGCGCACGACATCCTGTCATCTTCTGACATGGCCTACGTGTCCCATTTTCATTGGGCGTACATGGAACGTTTTCTGTGGAAAGTTTAACCCGCCGTTCTAACTTGAGTACGGATTCCAAATTTTAATCCATTGCCATATTATTTACTCTTTCGAATTCTACCGTTTTACCCTCCTATAAAAACCAAGCTTATCCTCTCATAAACTTTTTACAAACTCTCATTCTTCTCCGGCGAAACCCTGCAAAAACCTGCAAGTATCTTATTCTCATTAACAAATGGCTTCATCTTCTCAAGCTATCTCCCCTGCACACTCTCCGGCGAACTCACCAGAACTTTCACTTGCTCATTCTGAACATTCAAAAAACCCCAACCTTGCCCAAAATATTGAACTAGAAGATTACGGCGATTCAGCAGACTTTGCTACGACCACACATCTTCAAAACTTCATAGCAAAGGATCATTTCGAAAATGTACTACCAATCAAATCCAACAATTTCTATTTGGTCCCCTCACCCATTGCTTTCGGCGAAGCCCATGCCATTCTTCTAAATATAATGGAAAATCATATCCTCTTCCCTTTACTCTCAAGAACCCCAAAGAAAATTCCAGTTAGATATTTGAACCAGTTTTGGCAAAGTTGCCGATTTGATAAAGATGATTCTCTTATCAAAGGGTACATTTCAAAACCTGACAAATCTGAGCATCTGGAAATCAAGTTCAATAGAACAATGTTCTCACTTGAATTCAACCTACCAACAAGGGGTCTTCTTGAATTGAAGAAGTATACAGAGCAACCAACAGACGACGAGATCTATCGTTTCCTAGAAATGCTTGGGTACAACACCCCACTGAGGAAGAGAAATGACTTCCGCAGAGGCAGGTTACCACCTCTGTGGAACACCTTGTTCTCAATTCTTAACAGATGCCTGACAGGGAAGATAGACAGTATTGACCAGAGCTCACATCAGATATTAACCATCATGTATGGGGTTTACTATGATCTCCCACTGGATTACGCGACCATAATGATGCAAGAGATCATCAACACCATCGACAGAAAGAACAACACAAGAAGGGTCAAAGAGAACGATCCAAATTTTCTACCACCTCTGCAATTCCAAAGAATACTGGGAGTTTTGTTCGAACCTCTGTTGCTGATACAAAAATGGCCAATGGAAGGGCCAATTCCCAAACAGTTCCCAATGAACAAAAACACCCCCACTGATCATGTAGATGGCTACACACACTGCAGACCTTTGTCAAATAAACTTCTGAAGTATGCCTCGAATAAAACCCTTAAGGAAGAATATATACGCGATCATAGAACTCCAAAACCGAGTCCTATGACACCCCCGCGTTTAGGTGTCCCCCTATGAACAATGATTGCAGAACCTCTTTCCACTCAAGAAGAAAAATATCACAAATTAGCAAAACACATGGCTATTCAACTTAGCTTCATAGCCAAACGTGCAGAGCTCATGGGAAAGAAGTCCTCTTCGAAATCTTCTACCTCGACTCCAAAATCAAAGAAGAAGAAAACTGCAGACGGCACCTCTACAAGTGCTGCAGAAGATCAACCTTCACCTCCTCATGCCACATAAATTGGCTCCTATGCACCTCCCTCTTCTCCAAAACAGAAGAAAAGAAAATCAAAAACCACAGAGGAAGGAGCACCAAAACCTAAGAGGAGGAAACCAAAAGGAAGCATGGTAAATCACTTGAGAAATTGGTTACCATAGAAGAGGAAGCAATCGCAGAAGAAAGAACTGCAGAAGAAGAAGATGCAGAAGTAGAAATGACAGAAGAGGGATATC
Organism: Saussurea involucrata; assembly: GCA_033807775.1. NCBI lineage: Eukaryota > Viridiplantae > Streptophyta > Magnoliopsida > Asterales > Asteraceae > Saussurea > Saussurea involucrata. The sequence goes on from CM066314.1 coordinate 94,859,023, forward strand.
AATCGCCCCATCAATCCCCAGATCGATTTGCTCACCAAGGAAACTTAAACGATTTCCTACAGAACCCTGACATTGCCAACACTTTAAATACAGCAGCATGGACGGCACAACCTCTCGACCACCACTCCCCAGAAGAACAATACTTCTCTATTTCTGGCATTGACACACATCTGCAAGAAGATGATCAAACACCCAGAGATCAATCAGCTGAGACACCTGTTATTTTACAGAACCCCTTCATTCAACAAGGATTGGACGTCCACAGAAGGAGTCCAAGCACAGCTTCAGAAGAAATAGAACAAACAGAAGCTGAGTGGAATAGAGATGAAATAACAGAGGCTTTAGAGAAAGGAAAAGAAGCAGAAGTTGTACAAGAAGAGGGATTTAAAACATGGGAGACAACAGTAGAGGTCTTAGAGGTAGATTCAGATGAAGAAGAAGCTGTCTGGATACGAAAAGGTCTCTATCATCCACATGTCATGAGGTTATACGACTCTCATCAAATGTATGATTTCTTACGCACAGAGCAAGGAACTTCAACAGAAGCTAGAGAAGAAGCTCCAAGCCATCGGATACCTACAGAAGCTGAAATGATAGAAAATGATGTAGTGCTTGGATGCTTAACAGAGGAGGAAACAAGAAAAGATGCCTGGATTAATAGAGGTACACAACCAAAACCAAATCCCAGTGCAACCCACACATCTAACTCCACAGGTCTAGCTGCAGAAGGAGTTATTGAAAAAGAGCAGCACAGCTCGATCCAAACCCAACCCATCCAGCCAGAAGTCACTCTTTCGACTTCTGCGCCCACAGAAACCGGGGAATCCATTCCTAGGGAGTCTCCTCAGAGAGACTCACCTATAGTTCGTGATCAATCGCCCCAGATCACAACAGAACACCCTACAAAGGAATTCGTTTCCTCTGCCACACGCACTCAACTAGGGCCAACACTTCTTTCAGAGAGAAGTAGTGAGCACAAAGACGAAGAGACTCTAGACAAGTCTCCGAGTCAACAGAAGAACATTCCAACACCCACCTCTGGAGTGGGATTGGACACGGTTCTTCACAGAACTTCTGTAGAGATTGAAACTCAGGTTTCTTCTCAAAGATCAGGTGGAAATCCTTCCACCCCCAACGTACAAACAAGGGTGAACGAAGGTGTCCCACGAGCAGGGACTCACTCTGGAGACGAATGTGTTCCTCCAGAGGTTACACCAGGGACACAAGTATCAAGGGATGAGTTCCAAACCCTTGTCACCTCTGTGAACCAAACCATGAAAGAGTTGCAAAGCTGTTTCACATCTTTTGCAGAGAAAACATCAACGGCCTTGCTGAATCTGAACACCAAAATGGACAATCTGTCCACAGAGGTGAAAACAGCCATCACAGAGATGAAATCTTCTGCTCAAACAACTGCCACAACTACAGCCACTTCTGCTGCTAAAGATTTTGGAATAGCTGCAACATCTGCATTCAAGGAATCAGTAAAACATTTCCGTGAACAAATGAACAAGCAATCCAACAAATCACAGAGCATCACACCTGCAGAACTACAGAAGGCTCTACAAAATGTTCAAGAAGAGGCAATGCGCAACACTACAATAATGCAGCCAAAAGATTACATGACCAGAGCACAGCTGACTGAGCTCGGTCAAAATGTCATAAACCAGGTCACAGAAGTCATTGTCTCCTTCACTACTGCAAATGCCAATTACGTCAAAGATTTTAGAAAGAGTGTCGGCAAAATGCGCTTCAACCCAGAAGCAGAGCTTGCAACTCTATTCGGCCTCTGTGATGATGTATGTGCGAAATTGATGGCCGTAGGAGCAGAATTACCAAAGAAACCCAAAGCTTCTTGCAGAGCAGAGGGTACTTCTGATAAAAGTCAGGATGATTCTGATGATGACCATCCTGGTCCATCAGATAATCCTGAGGGGGAGAATATAAGGGAGAAAGCTACGACCAGAGGAATACAAGCTCCACCAATCGCAGCTGAACCAATCAGTCAAGCCCCTCTAAAACAAACTCAAGATCAACAACAAAATCAACAGACCACAAAGACAACACCCATCTCTGTGGAATCAAGTCCTGAAGAAACCAATATTCTAAAAGCTGATCAGCAAACCACAGAGGCAAAAACCACCCCTGTGGTATTCATTTTGGAAGACAGTCCTTCAACAAAATCAACAGAAAAACCCCAAACTATACCAAGAAGAAAGTCGATTGCCACCAAACCAAAAAGAGCAACGACCTCTGCTTCTTCTATTCTGAGAAAGATGCACAATACAATGACTGATCGAATGTCGCAGAGAGAAGAAGAAAGGCACAGGTTCACATTAGGTTTCAAAATGACAAGAAGATTCGATGTCAAATCTTCAACAACAGAAACAGAGCTCACAGAAGAAGTCACCAAAGAACCTCCAACAGAGGTTACAGAGCAACTCAAGCCAACAGAACCATCGCCACAAAAGTCCTCTAAAACACAAGTGTCAAAACCTACAGAGGCAACCCCCATCAAGCCAACAGAAGTACCAACCTCCAAACCTATAGAAGAAACAGGTTCTGCCCTACCAAAAGTCAAAGACAAGGGCAAAGGGATACTGACAGAAGAGCCCAAGAAAAAGAAATCATTGCCCAAGCCTACAGAAAAATTGATGAAAAGCGCTTTTGATGCCTTTCAAACTCCAAAGCCTGAAGAAGAGGACTGGGCATATGGATTAAAGCCTCTGTCAGACATTCCTCTAACAGGTAGAGCTGCAGAAATTGTTCAAAAGATGGAGAGTCTCAGAAGACAAGTACCACAACCTGGTCCAACACTTGAAGAGATGGAAGAAGTGGTATACAAATACCCCTATAAACAAACCTTTCAGACCAATCATCCAACAGATCATGTGACAAATTCAAGAATCAGAGAAGAATTTGAGAACATCTTCACAAGGACAAAACCAAGAACCAAAACAGATGTCTTCTCAATCCACAAGATCAAAAAGGTAATCTTCTGCAAGTTCTCCTTTACAAGAACCTATCCAAGGGTCAGGTACAATCTTTACAAAGTCAGAAGAGAAGACAATTCAGAAACCACCTTCGCTGATGCTGACCTAAGAAATATCAATCCTTATGATCTACCTGACCTTCTGCAATGGACAAAGGACAACTACAACACAGAGGCAAACACCAGAGCCTATCAAGTGTTAAGAAAACCAATGAGGGAAAAGCTTCTGATCTACAGTATGATAGATTTTCAACTGGGAAAGGATCTTGGTCTCAAACATCTGAATTTACGACCACCAGAAGATCGCTGCCCACCCGACGCCGTGCCCAACTCTATCATTACAGAACCAAGATTCGGGTTAGTATTTCAAAACCCACAAGGCGAAGTCAAACTGTTTGTGTGCATGGACTGTCAGAAGTACGCAACTAGTACTCTGAACAAGTTCAGAGCAAGCCTTGTAAAATACAGAAGTACAGAGAAAATGGATAGAGATGCTGCAGATACTTTCATCAGAGAGATTGATGCCACAATCCGCCTAAGAGAACTATGCATCAGTTTCTACAAAGAGATCAGAAGAATCGGAAGAGACAACAGAAGCTACAACGATTTCAAAGATGCCAAAATCTGATTCTCAAACCTCAAATCTCTGCAAATCAAGTCAAAGTTTATCTTTCATTGTACTCAAATGTAAAATGCCTCTGGCATATTTTCTAAATGAAAGAACTTTCGAGGTATTGTTTAACCCCTGTCTTATCTAACTTAGCCTAACTAAACTCAAGTTCATTTTTTTATTTATCACTACTTAGGGGGAGATTGTTAGCTTCAATCTTCCTAATCACAGAAGTATTTAGAAGTAGTGAAAAATAGGCCAAGTGAAGAAAGCCTCTTACAGAGGCTCTGCCGGACTTACCGAGAGATCAAGGTCAAGGAGCTACAGAAGCTAAAGAGGCGCCCTACAGAAGCTCTGTCATACGCGCAAAGAAGACCAATGACTCGGAATCTGGTGAAGACTGCTCTACAAAGGACCAGACCACATAACCTTTGTAATACTTTACAGAGCCTATGTGATCCTCTTCAAAGACTTCAAAGATATTTATAATATCTTGCTACTGTTACAGGACCTGTTCATCAACTTGCATGGTAGCATGCCCTGTCCAACTGCAACGTGTCAAACTCTGATTGGATTCAATAGGGCTTAGTACAAAATAGACGTCTGCTGCATTAAATGCAATACAGCACGTCCAAACTGTTCATGCCATCCGTCCAACTATTCATACCATCCATTATGAATAGTAGCTTATGCTTTATGGTCCCCTTAGAGTAGTATATAAGGAAGGCTCATGTTAAGTTCTTCCAAACAAGAATCAAGAGAGAAAAATATCACAAGAACACACAGCTTAAACACTTTGAGAGTCAAATCTGATTTAAAGCTTTGCTTACTCACTGTTCTTGAATCTGTTCTTAATATATATATTCAGTAAACTTTGAGATATTATTTCCTGTTCAGTATTTATGTATATTGTGTTCTAAATCTATCAAACATATCTGTTAGTTTTTCAAATACGCTTCCGCATCAAACTCAACCTTGAACTAATAGATCTGATAATCTTGTTTAAACAAAACGGGAACCAACATTAACTTTAGGGCTGCTGGAGGTGATAGAATGTATGTGTTCTTATAGAATTAGCCAACAAATATGCATTGGAAGTCATAATTAATTCTAATTTAGTCATATACTATTATCAATTTATGTTGCAACAGGTGGCCTAAGCAGTTGAAAGTACACGTGAAATCTGAATTATTTTTTTTGGAAATGATTCAAATATTCTACTACCATGATTTCAAATTCTTACCATTATGAGCTTATCCGATTTGTTGATTCAAGCTTCAGTAACGTGTTGCAGGTGCTGGAGTATTAGGCAGGAGCATGCTTCAAATCTTGTAAGCCTAACTTTACTTGTACTTTAACATTTTGATGCCTTCCACATACATTCAATGCTCCATATTGCTAAATAAGTTATGGGTTAAGTACTTGGTTGAATGATTTGAGGAATGCCTTCCACATACATTCAATGCTCCAAACTAATAGATTTATTTGTTTAGTTGCATACATAGTCTATTGATAAGATAGAGGAATGCTCAAAATGGATTTTAGCTTGCTTTCAAGTGGATAACAAACAAGGATTGGAGAAACTAGAAAGCTAGCTCCAATCTTATGGAATCTGAAATCAAGTACCTTCCATTTCGAGTTCATGAATGAGAACTTGTAGGTCCCCCACTTGTTTGACAACAGATTTTGCATCACTCATCTTGAAGTTTAGAAACTTTCCAACGACAATTCTCTTCGAACAGGCGACCTCGGTCTTATACTTGTTTTCCAACGATTCCCATATGTCTTTTGCGGTTTTAAAGGTTTAATAAATATCATACAGAGAATCATCCAAAGCATTGAGGATATAGTTTCGACAACTATATTCATTTCTTTTCCAAGTCTCGACCGATCTTTGAAAGGCCGCCATTTGAATTTGCGTTGGCACACTTGAGCCTTCTCCAGCAACGGGTTCCGATGGTGCTTCCTCCGTTAGCACATTCGAAACATGTAACGTTGTGAGATAGAAAAGCATTTTCTGGTTGCCACCGTCGAAAATCTGAACCCTTGAATTTTTCGGGTTTCTCAACGTAGGATTTCATTATCGTCGTTTGGCCCATTTTGTTTCTATTATCTAGAAACAAAATTTAGTCTTAGATTGATAGAACCAATCTCACGATAAACATAAATAAAACAAACAAATCAATAGAAAACTTACAAACGAACAAGTATAGATAGAAATCGTGTACCTTTTAGATGTTTCTAACGGATTGAACGTAAAGGAAACTAGATAGAGGCCTGCCGATGCAGTGTCCTAAGATGAAATTCGCCCCCAATTGTGCTCAGTTCCGGACGTAGTCTAGAGGATACAACTATCCGATCGAATTGATGCACATCAATTCAACTCCATCGAATCGATAGTATTTTTCGTAGAAAAGCAAAGATTTAGGATGGAGAAATCAGAGAGAATCTGACAGAATTCGTACCAAAAATATGGAGGGAAACCTCCAATATTTATAGGTTTTTTCGTAGTAACCGAAACCAACCGCCAAACTGCTCCAAAGACCCGCGCGGGTAGCGGCGCAGGTTGACCTGCGCGGAGAGCCGCGGGAGCCTCAGTTTGGATTAGGCCCAGAAAGTTGGTGCAGACGTCGGTGCGGCTGTATCTGCACGGGTGGTTGCGGGAGACTATATTTGTCTCGAAAGACAAAGTCTGGCGCGGATGGTGGCGCTAGTTGGGCCGCGCGAAAACCCGCTCCGATGTTACTAAAAATCCGGTTTCATGCAAGCCACCAGATTGTCGGAGCCCGCAAACTCGGGTGGCTTATGTTGGTTCCCGTTTTGTTTAAACAAGATTATCAGATCTATTAGTTCAAGTTTAAGTATGATGCGGAAGCGTATTTGAAGAACTAACAGATATGTTTGATAGATTTAGAACACAATATAAATAAACAGTGAACAGGAAATAATATCTCAAAGTTTACTGAATATATATATATCAAGAACATATTCAAGAACAGTGAGTAAGCAAAGCTTTAAAACAGATATGACTCTCAAAGTATATAAGCTATGTGTTCTTGATGTTTTTCTCTCTTAATTCTCGATCTTGAATAACTCAACATGAATCTTCCTTAAATACTACTCTAAGGGGACCATAAAGCATAAGCTACTATTCAGAACGGACGGTATGAATAGTTGGAAGGATGGTATGAACAGCTGGATGTGATGTATTGCATTTAATGCAACAGACGTCTATTATGTACTAAGCCCTATTGAATCCAATCAGAGTTTGACACGTTGAATTTGGACAGGGCATGCTACCATGCAAGTTGATGAATAGGTTCAGAAATAGTAGCAAGATGTTATAAATATCTTTGAAGTCTTTGTTGAAGACCGCAGAGGCTCTGTGAAGTGTCACAGAGGTTCTGCGGTTTGGTCCTTTGTAGAGCAGTCTTCACCGGATTCCGAGTCTTTGGTCTTCTTTGCGCGTATCACAGAGCTTCTGTAGGACGCCTCTTTTAGCTTCTGTAGCTTCTTGACCTTGATCTCTCGGTAAGTTCGGCAGAGCCTCTGTAAGAGGCTTTCTTCACTTGGCCTATTTTTCACTACTTCTAAATACTTCTGTGATTAGGAAGATTGAAGCTAACAATCTCCCCTAAGTAGTGAAAAATAAAAAATTGAACTTGAGTTTAGTTAGGCTAAGTTAGATAAGACAGAGGTTAAACAATACCTCGAAAGTTCTTTCATTCAGAAATATGCCAGAGGCATTTTACATTTGAGTACAATGAAAGATAGACTTTGACTTGGTTTGCAGAGATTTGAGGTTTGAGAATCAGATTTTGGCATCTTTGAAATCGTTGTAGCTTCTGGTGTCTCTTCCGATTCTTCTGATCTCTTTGTAGAAACTGATGCAGAGTTCTCTTAGGCGGATTGTGGCATCAATCTCTCTAATGAAAGTATATGCAACATCTCTATTCATTTTCTATGTATCTCTGTATTTTACAAGGCTTGCTCTGAACTTGTTCAGAGTACAAGTTGCGTACTTCTGACAGTTCATGCACACAAACAGTTTGACTTCGCCTTGTGGGTTTTGAAATACTAACCCGAATATTGGTTCTGTAATGATTGAGTTGGGCACGGCGTCGGGTGGGCAGCGATCCTCTGGTGGTCGTAAATTCAGGTGTTTGAGACCAAGTTCCTTTCCCAGTTGAAAATCTATCATACTGTAGATCAGAAGCTTTTCCCTCATTGCTTTTCTCAACACTTGATAGGCTATGGTGTTTGGCTCTGTGTTATAGTTGTCCTTTGTCCATCGCAGAAGTTCAGGTAGATCATAGGGATTCAGATTCCTTATGTCAGCATCAGCGAAGGTGGTTTCTGAATTGTTTACCCTTTTGACTCTGTAAAGATTGTACCTGACTCTTGGATAGGTTCTTGTGTAGGAGAATCTGCAGAAGATTACCTTTTTGATTTTATGAATTGAGAAGACTTCTGCTTTGGTTCTTGGCTTTGTTTTGCTGAAGATGTTCTCAAATTCTTCTCTGATGTTCGGATTTGTGATTTGGCCTGTTGGATGGAGGTTCTGAAAGGGTTGTATATAGAGATATTTGTACACCACTTCTTCCATTTCTTCGTATATTGGACCATGTGGTGGTACTCGTCTTCTGAGACTATCCGTCTGTTGAACAACTTCTGCAGCTCTTCTTGATAGAGGAATGTCTGATAGAGGCTTCAATCCATATGCCCAGTCCTCTTCTTCAGGCTTTGGAGTTTGAAAGGCATCAAAAGCGCTTTTCATCAATTTCTCTGTAGGATTGGGCACTGATTTCTTTTTCTTGGGCTCTTCTGTCATTTTTGCCTTTCCCTTGTCTTTGGCTTTTGGAGGTGCAGAACCTGTTGCTTCTGTAGGTTTGGTTGTTGTTGCTTCTGTTGGAATGATGGGGGTTGCCTCTGTAGGTTTTGACACTTGTGTTTGAGAGGACTTTTGTGGCGTTGGTTCTGTTGGCTTTCTTTGCTCTGTAACCTCTGTTGGAGGTTCTTTGGTGACTTCTTCTGTAAGCTCGGTTTTTGTTGGTGAAGGTTGGATATCGAATTTTCTTGCCATTTTGAAAGCTAATGTGAACTTGTACCTTTCTTCTTCTCTCTGCGCCATTCGTTCAGTCATTGTATTGTACATCTTTCTCAGAATAGAAGAAGCAGAGGTCGTTGCTCTTTTTGGTTTGGTGGCAATCGACTTTCTTCTTGGTATGGTTTGGGGTTTTTCTGTTGATTCTGTTGAAGGTCTTTCTTCCATGTTGATTACCACAGGGGTGGTTGTTGCCTCTGTGGTTTGTTGATCAACTTCTGGAATATTGGTTTCTTCAGAAGTTGATTCCACAGAGATGGGTGTTGTCTCTGTGGTCTTTTGATCTTGGGTTTGTTCTGGAGGGGCTTGTCTGATTGGTTCTGCTGCGATTGGTGGAGCTTGTAGTCCTCTGATCGTAGCTTTCTCCCTTATATTCTCCCCCTCAGGATGATCTGATGGACCAGGATGGTCATCATCAGAGTCATCCTGACTCTTATCAGAAGTACCCTCTGCTCTGCAGGAAGCTTTGGGTTTCTTTGGTTCTGCTCCTGCGGCCATCAAATTTGCACATACATCTTCACAGAGGCCGATTAGAGTTGCAAGCTCTGCTTCTGTGTTGAAGCACATTCTGCCGACACTTTTTCTGAATTCTTTGACGTAGTTGGCATTTGCAGTAGTGAAGGAGACAATGACTTCTGTGACCTGGTTTATGACATTCTGCCCGAGCTCTGTCAGCTGTGCTCTGGTCATGTAATCTTTTGGCTGCATAATTGTAGTGTTGCGCATTGCCTCTTCTTGAACGTTTTGCAGAGCCTTCTGTAGTTCTGCAGGTGTGATGCTCTGTGATTTGTTGGTTTGCTTGTTCATTTGTTCAAGGAAATGTTTGACTGATTCCTTAAATGCAGATGTTGCAGCTATTCCAAAATCTTTAGCAGCAAAAGTGGCTGTAGTTGTGGCAGTTGTTTGAGCAGAAGATTTCATCTCTGTGATGGCCGTTTTCACCTCTGTGGACAGATTGTCCATTTTGGTGTTCAGATTTAGCAAGGCCGTTGATGTTTTCTCTGCAAAAGATGTGAAAGAGCTTTGCAACTCTTTCATGGTTTGGTTCACAGAGGTGACAAGGGTTTGGAACTTATCCCTTGATACTTGTGTCCCTGGTGTAACCTCTGGAGGAACACATTCGTCTCCAGAGTGAGTCCCTGCTCCTGGGACACCTTCGTTCACCCTTGTTTGTACGATGGGGGTGGAAGGATTTCCAACTGATCTTCGAGCAGAAGCATCTAGTGCTTCAGACTCTACAGAAGTTCTGTGAATGACATTGTCTAGATCCACTTCGGAGGTAGGTACTAGATTATCCTTCTGTTGAATCGGAGACTTGTCTAGAGTCTCTTCGTCGTTGTGCTCACTACTTCTCTCTGAAAGAAGTGTTGGCCCTATATTATGCGTGGCAGAGGAAACGAATTCCTCTGTTGGGTGTTCTAGTGTGATCTGGGGCGATTGATCATGAACTATAGGTGAGTCTCTTTGAGGAGACTCCCTAGGAATGGATTCCCCGGTTTCTGTGGGCGCAGAAGTCCAAAGAGTGACCTCTGGCTGGATGGGTTGGGTTTGGATCGAGTTGTGCTGCTCTTTTTCAATAACTCCTTCTGCAGCTAGACCTGCGGAGTTAGATGTGTGGGTTGCACTGGGAGTTGGTTTTGGTTGTGTGCCTTTATTAATCCAGGCATCTTTTCTTGTTTCTTCCTCTGTTAAGCATCCAAGCACTACATCATTTTCTACCATTTCAGCTTCTGTAGCTATCCGATGGCTTGGTGCTTCTTCCTTAGCTTCTGTTGAAGTTCCTTGCTCTGTGCCTAAGAAGTCGTACATTGGATGAGAGCCGCATAATATCATGACATGTGGATGATAGAGACCTTTTCGTATCCAGACACCTTCTTCTTCATCTGAATCTACCTCTGAGACCTCCATTCTTGTCTCCCTTGTTTCAAATCCCTCTTCTTGTACAACTTCGGCCTCTTTTCCTTTTTTTATTATTTTCTCTAAAGCCTCTGTTACTTCATCTCTATTCCACTCAGCTTCTGTTTGTTCTATTTCTTTTGAAGCTGGGGTTGGACTCCTTCTGTGGACGTCCAATCCTTGTTGAATGAAGGGGTTCTGTAGAATAACAGGTGTCTCAGCTGATTGATCTCTGGGTGTTTGATCATCTTCTTGCAGATGTGTGTCAATGCCAGAAATAGAGAAGTATTGTTCTTCTGGGGAGTGGTGGTCGATTGGTTGTGCCGTCCACCCTGCTGTATTTAGAGTGTGGGCAATGTATGGGTTCTGTAGGAAATCGTTTAAGTTTCCTTGGTGAGCAAATCGATCCGGGGATTGATAGGGTGATTGATATCCCTCTTCTGTCATTTCTACTTCTGCATCTTCTTCTTCTGCAGTTCTTTCTTCTGCGATTGCTTCTTCTTCTATGGTAACCACTTTTTCAAGTGATTTCCCATGCTTCTTTTTGGTTTTCCTCCTCTTAGGTTTTGGTGCCCCTTCCTCTATGGTTTTCGATTTTCTTTTCTTCTTCTGTTTTGGAGAAGAGGGAGGAGCAGTGGAGCCAATTTCTGTGGCATGAGGAGGTGAAGGTTGATCTTCTGCAGCGCTTGTGGAGGTGCCTTCTTCAGTTTTCCTCTTCTTTGATTTTGGAGTAGTGGTAGAAGATTTCGAAGAGGACTTCTTTCCCATGAGCTCTGCACGTTTGGCTAAGAAGCTAAGTTGAATAGCCATGTGTTTTGCTAGTTTGTGATCTTTTTCATCTTGAGTGGAAAGAGGTTCTGCAATCATTGTTCCTAGGGGGATACCTAAACGCGGGGGTGTCATAAGACTCGGTTTTGGAGTTCTATGATCGCGTATGTAATCTTTCTTAAGGGTTTTATTCGTGGCATACCTCAGAAGGTTCTTTGACAAAGGTCTGCAGTGTGTGTAGCCATCTACATGATCAGTGGGGTATTTTTGTTCATTGGGAACTGTTTGGGAATTGGCCCTTCCATTGGCCAGTTCTGTATCAGCAACAGAGGTTCGAACAAAACTCCCAGTATTTTTTGGAATTGCAGAGGTGGTAGAAAGTTAGGATCGTTCTCTTTGACCCTTCTGGCGTTGTTCTTTCTGTCGATGGTGTTGATGATCTCTTGCATCATTATGGTCGCGTAATCCAGTGGGAGATCATAGTAAACCCCATACATGATGGTTAATATCTGATTTGAGCTCTGGTCAATACTGCCTATCTTCCCTGTCAGGCATCTGTTAAGAATTGAGAACAAGGTGTTCCACAGAGGTGGTAATCTACCTCTGCGGAAGTCATTTCTCTTCCTCAGTTGGGTGTTGTACCCAAGCATTTCTACGAAACGACAGATCTCGTCGTCTGTTGGTTGCTCTGCATATTTCTTCAATCCAAGAAGACCCCTTGTTGGTAGGTTGAATTCAAGTGAGAACATTGTTCTATTGAACTTGATTTCCAGATGTTCAGATTTGTCAGGTCTTGAAATGTACCCTTTGATAAGAGAATCATCTTTATCAAATCGGCAACTTTGCCAAAACTGGTTCAAATATCTAACTGGAATTTTGTTTGGGGTTCTTGAGAGTAGAGGGAAGAGGATATGATTTTTCATTATGTTTAGAAGAATGGCATGGGCTTCGCCGAAAGCAGTGGGTGAGGGGACCAAATAGCAATTGTTGGATTTGATTGGTAGTACCTTTTCGAAATGATCCTTTCCTATGAAGGTTTGAAGATGTGTGGTCGGAGCAAATTCTGCTGAATCGCCGGAATCTTCTAGTTCAATACTTTTGGCAAGGTGGGGGTTTTCTGAATGTTCTGGTGAGTTCGCCGGAGAGTGTGCAGGGGAGATAGCTTGAGAAGATGAAGCCATTGGTAATGAGAATAAGATACTTGCAGGTTTTTGCAGGGTTTCGCCGGAGAAGAATGAGGGTTTGAAAAAGTTTATGAGAGGGTAAGCTTGGTTTTTATAGAAGGGTAAAACGGTAGAATTCGAAAGAGTAAAATATATGGTAATGGATTAAAATTTGGAATCCGTACACAAGTTAGAACGGCGGGTTCAACTTTCCACAGAAAACGTTCTATGTACGCCTAATAAAAATGTGACACGTAGGCCATGTCAGAGGATGACAGGACGTCGTGCGCGGCCCATTAATGCTAGGCGCGTGGGGTTGTTCTTAGCCACATGAGATTCACTCTCAGTAAAAGTAACCGTTATTACTACAGAAATGCCCAAGTAACAGATTGACAGAACTTTTGTGGTTTACAGAAGCTCTGTGATTTTGAAAATCTTGATGTTTATCCCTTTCTCATATATCTTATTGTTATCATGACTTCTGTGGGTTCTTCTTTAACCAAAACGTTTGCAAAGGCACTGGAGAGGATCAATAGGATTTTTAGTTAAGAATTTTTACTCGCAGAGGTTTTGTGGCTCTGTGGGAACTTGCAGAAGCTCTGTGAGGGCCAGCAGAAGCTCTATGAGGGAAAAAATCTCATAACAAAAATTCTATTAAATTTTCTGATCATCCAATTTTTGATCTGTTTTAAGAGATGTTTTTCGGACATATTTGAAAGTTGGTGTCCGAGAAAACTGTTATGGAAAAAGTTTTGTTCGTGAAGGTCATGGTGTATGTATTCGGTTTCCGAGATAACATTCCAAAAGATCGATAGAGGGTTAATTTGTGATCTCAGAGCATATTTCTGGCAGAGCCTTTGTTGAGCTCAGTAGAGGCTCTATGACCTCAAATTTCTCATAACTCAAATTTTATGAAACTTTTTTGATCTTTTGATTTTTGAAATGTTATCCACAGTATATTTAGGACATATTTGACAATTTGTGTCCCAGAAAACTGTTTTCAACAACCTTTTGTACGAGAGACATACCTTTTTGGTTCTTCTTTTCTCGGCAGTGATGTCTGACTTCTGTCGATATAGATTCATCGACATTCTTCTTTGGCTTCCCCTTGAAAGTTTTACCTCTGTAGATCATTTCAGGGTCCCTTTTTGCTCCCCCTTGATCTAATCACCTCTGTAGATCAGGAATTTTCCTTTTGCTCCCCCTTGATCTATGCTTGGATCAAAGAATGATAAGATTTGTATTGAGAATAGGTCTTGTTTTTCCAGAGGTTCTGTGGAGGTCGTCAGAGGTTCTGAGCTGACTTACAGAAGCTCTGTGATATCAAGAATTATTTGAGATTGAGAATTTTCATACAGAAATAAATCAATCAAAGCAATAAGTTAAGTAAAATAGAAATATATACTTATTTACAGAAGATAAAGCTATACTTACAGAGGATTTTCATATCATATTAATCATTCCTAACTTACCCACCAAGAAATTAAATCTTTTCTCGTCTAAGGCTTTGGTGAATAAGTCTGCAAGTTGATATTCTGTTGGCACGAAATGCATCTCGATTGTACCGTGTTCAACATGATGTTTCAAGAATTGGTACCTTATATCGATATGCTTGGTTTTGGAATGTTGCACAGGATTGGCAGCGATGGCAATGGCACTTTTGGAATCACAGAAGATGGGTATTTTGAATAGAATGTGGCCATAGTCTTTTAGCTGAGTCTTCATCCATAGAACCTGAGAAAAACAGCTAGCAACAGCAACGTATTCAGCTTCTGCCGTAGATGTTGATACACAGTTCTGCTTTTTGGAGGTCCAACTGACTAGTTTACCGCCTAGGAATTGACAACTCCCAGAGGTACTCTTTCTGTCGAGCATGCATCCTCCATAGTCTGAATCTGTATAAGCTTTAAGACAAAAGCCAGAGTTCTGTGGATACCAGAGACCAAGATTTTTGGTCCCCTTTAGGTATCTAAAGATTCTTTTAACAGCATCATAATGTGATTTCTTAGGATTAGCTTGATAACGTGCACAAAGACATGTGGAATGCATAATGTCAAGTCTGCTTGCAGTTAAGTATAACAGAGATCCAATCATGCCTCTGTAGAGAGTGCATTCTACAGAGTTGCCATCTGGATCTAAGGATAACTTATTTCCAGTGGCCATTGGAGTTCTCATTGCAGAGGTATCAGAGAGGCAATACTTGAAAAGAATGTCAGAGACATATTTGGCCTGATTTATAAAAATTCCCTCTGATGTTTGTTTGACTTGGAGTCCGAGGAAGAATGTTAATTCTCCCATCATACTCATTTCAAACTCACTCTGCATGAGTTTTTCAAAACTTTTGCACTCTTCTGTATTAGTAGACCCAAAAATTATGTCGTCCACATAGATTTGTACAAGCATTATTTCACAGTTTTTACGTTTATAGAATAGGGTAGTATCTGTTGTACCTCTGTTGTAGCCATTTACTAGAAGAAAGGTAGAAAGTCGTTCGTACCATGCTCTTGGAGCCTGTTTCAGTCCGTACAGAGCCTTTTCAAGGTAGTATACATGCCTTGGGAATTTTGAGCTTTCAAACCCTGGTGGCTGATTTACGTAAACCTCTTCTTGGATTTCACCGTTGAGAAAAGTTGATTTTACGTCCATCTGATAGACTTTAAAACCTCTGTGAGCTGCGAAGGCTAAGAATATTCTTATTGCTTCGAGTCGTGCAACAGGAGCAAAAGTCTCATCGTAATCTATGCCTTCTTCTTGTCTATAACCCTTGGCCACCAATCGTGCTTTGTTTCTGATGACCACTCCATCTTCATCCTTCTTATTTCTGTAGACCCACTTAGTCCCAATGGCCTGTTTCCCTCGTGGCAGAGGTACTAAAGTCCATACTCTGTTACGCTCAAACTGCAGAAGTTCTTCTTGCATGGCGTCTACCCAGTTTGGGTCATCTAGGGCTTCAGAAATCTTCTTTGGTTCTATCACACTAATAAAATTTGTAAAGAAACAAAACTTAGCAGTGGCAGACCTGGTTTTTACTGAGTCAGAAGGTTCTCCAATTATTTGGCTTGGAGGATGGCTTTTTGTCCACTGAGTGGTGCGTGGAAGATGGTCATCAATGTCATCGAACCTTTCTTCAGAAGCTTCTTGTGGATCTTCTTCTTGTGTAGCCTCTGTCGTTCTTCTTGCCTTGGTAGTTGATTCTACCATTTATGGAATGATTGGTATGAGTGGTGGTGGAGTTTGTTCCTCTGAGGACGTATAGTCTTGGTCCTCAATTTCCTCTGTAATTGGTTCTTCTGTGGATTGTGGAGTTTGTTTTTCAGCAGCTTCTGTGGTCGTTTTTCTTGATGTTTCATCTTCTGCATTTTCTTCTTCGGCATTTGCATTTGTAGTATTTACAGAAGAAGATGAAGCATTATTTGGACCAGTTAGAGTCATACCTGTAGGATTTTGTCCGACAGAGGATGGTTCTTCAGAAACTCTGATGGTTCCAACAGAAGGATCAATGTCATCGTGGAACATCTCTAAAAATAGAAGATTTAAGTCTTCTTTCGTTTGCGAGATGTCAGAGGTTTCCCTTTTAAGTTCGAGTTCTGAACTGATTTGCTCAAAAGTCATTTGGAATGAATCATCAAAAGAAACATTAATACTTTCTACGATTTTGCGAGATCTTGTAAGGAATGCTCTGTAGGCTTTGGAAGTGGCAGAGTATCCAATGAATTTGCCTTCGTCAGCTTTTACCTCAAACTTTCCTCTTGAATCTCTGTCGTTTAAAACAAATCATTTACATCCGAACACATGAAAAAATTTGATGTTTGGCCGCCTTTTGTTGATCAATTCGTAAGGAGTCTTGAGGTGTCTTTTCACAATGGTTGAACGATTTTGTGTATAACATGCGGTAGAAATCGCTTCTGCCCAAAAGTTCATCGGTAATCTGCATGCTGATTGCATAGCTCTTGCTGCCTCCATGAGCGTTCGATTCTTCCTTTCGACTACGCCGTTCTGCTGTGGAGTGCGTGCTGCAGAGAAGTTCTGTGATATTCCTTCTGTAGAAAGATAGGCTTCAATGACAGAGTTTTTAAATTTTGTGCCATTGTCACTTCTTAACTTCTGTATTCTGCATTCATAAAGAACTTGGATTCTTTTCATTAGATTAATCAAGATGATTGGAACATCCGATTTCTTTCGAATAAATTCAACCCATGTGAAACGCGAATACTCATCAATTAAGAAAAGTATGTATTTCTTGCCACCTAGTCTCTGTATGGCAATGGGACCGCAGAGGTCAACATGAAGCATGTACAGAGGTCTAGTGCAAGACACGTCTGTTTTGCCTCTGTGGGAAGCTCTTCTGAGTTTTCCCATTTCACAGGCAGAACACAAGTGATCCTTATTAAATTTAACATTAGGAAAACCTTTAACTAGATCAAGTTTTACCAGTTTATCTAATGTGTGAAAGTTCAAGTGACAGAACCTGTTATGCCATAACCAGGCTTCTTTACTTTCGCAAGCTACAAGGCAAACTTTGTCCTTGGTTGTTGAACAAAAATTCATCAGATACAGATCACCTTTTCTTTCGGCTCGCAGATGTTCGGAGATTCATCACAAGGCAAACTTTGTCCTCGATCGGGCGAATTCGGTTAACAAACAGCTTCTTCAGAGATTCCTCCAGATGAGGAATGAGGACCTTGATCTTCTCCAAACAGTTTTGTTGCTGTGGAGGGGGGGGAAGATCAGGAGCTGTTGTTTGCTGAGGAGATGTCGGGATTTCTGCATTGGAGCTTTCTGGTTGATCTGAAGTCGTAGCGGGTTGAGTCGAGTGAACGGGAGGCGTACCATATAAGTTCTGAAGCAGAAACTGGTCGTAATCAATATTGTCGTCTTCATCAGTGGGAAACACCAGATTTACCTCGAAGTTTACGGCTGTGGCAGCTTTTTCGTACCATGCGTCTTCGATTTCCGGGTTGGTTTCACATGCAGGATCAATCATGGTGAGCGTCGGCATGTCTGATGGTTCTTGTGCGACCAATTCCTGTGTTGTACCCACGGGCTTTTCAACCGTTGGGGCTTCGTCATATGAGATATCCATGTCGATGACCATCTGAGCTAATGGCAACTCGGCTTCAGGTGCTTCTGTTGAAGTTGCCGCAGTTGGGGGTTCCTGTTGAACCAATGATGTAACTTCAGGTTGGATCAGGGAGGCGGTCTCGGTTAGACGTTGTCGCTTCTCCCCCTCACGGTGATCAGGATCCTCCTGGTCATCGTGTTTGCGGTTTAGACCGCCGGCTTGACTCTTACAAGTGTCTTCTAGTGAGCGGACCCTCTCAGACAGTGTGGCAAGCGCTTTGTTGTAGTCGTTGAGGGTCGAGTCAATGGCGTCAAGGCGTGATGTGATGGACGAAGATGGAGCAGTGACCTGGGATCGTAGAATTGAGATCAGGTCTGCTTCGGTAGAGGTGGTTGTGTCGGATTCCTGGAGCAGTTGGGCTAAGAGCATTGTCTTCAGGGTGTCCACCGAATAATTAGGTTGCGGTTGAGGCGGCGGAAGCACAGAGACAGATTCAGTGCTGATGAGGGGGCTCTTTCCTTTGAAAGCATGCATCGCTTTGGCAAGCTCAGCGACTACATGTTCCTGCATTTGGTGCTCCATAACCTGGCGGACAGCCTCAAGGGTGCTGTCCAGAGACCCTTTTGACACGAAGTCGGGTAAAATAACGTCGAGCTCACTTAGAGTACCCGTTGAAGCATCTACCATAGGGGTAGAGCCACCTACGTTCACAGCTGGCGTGATGTTAACTGTGGTAGGATTTCCGTCCAATCCTCGTGTTCCGGCAGTCGGAGACACTATAGACGTTCCGGTCGGGTCACTGAGAGCCACGACTTGGTGTTGTTCCTCATCAAGTGTCCTAGGCGAAGAATGTTCAGTAACAATAGGCTCTAGACTCGATGGTGCACGCAAAGAAGTCGAGACCGGGGGCTGCTGGTCTCTTGTTTCAACACCAACACTCTCCGAATGAGAGGCCGGTGGAAGTTGTGCTTGTTCCCCGTGTAATATTGAAACATCCGTCTGTTGTGAGACGGAGGAGTGGATGAGGGGGTCGTGCAATTGCTCCGCTGGGTCCACGGAGGCTTCTTCAATACCCCGTCCCAACGGATGAGATGGGATAGCAGATGTGGCTACCCGGATATGACGTGGTTGGTTTCGCTCAGGAGCCTCGTTATCTTTACGGCTCAATCTTTCTTGGTTCGCGTTCGACCTTAACACCCTACTTTTCACATGTTCTATGTCCCGGGGAAGGTCCCTCCGGCTCTGGCTGGACCATGGGATTCCCTAACTCTCGTATATATGCTATCATAGGTACGGTTTCAGGTATATGCATAGCACGGATATTATCCTGCTCCCCCATAAAACATTCATGGGGATTGACTTGCTCCCCCTCGGAGTGAGAGTGATATCAACACAAGAAAAAAATATTTATACTTTGTGAGAAAAACAGTGTGACTCTTCCCCTCGGATTGAGGTTGTTGATCCGCCATGGAATAGCTGTAAAAAGACCCAAAGTTAGAAACTGAGGCGGATAAACAAGTTATGGTGTGTACCTTTGAATTAAGTGGCTCAATCTGGGACAGATTGAGGACTGGCAGTGACTAAACAGGTACTGGATAGACGAAACAGGGGTGGCCGGACAAAAATATGCAACAATGCAATACTTTTCGGACATGCCATAGTATCCGGACAAATCATATTTTCCGGATAGAAGGTATCCGGATGAAAGAGGATGGAATGGCAAACCTTTCCGGTCAAAACAAAGTATCCGGACAAAGGGTGTTTCCGGACAGAGTAGGGATTCCGGATAGTCATACCCGGATACTCATCCGGTCCGGAAAGTCATCCGGACGGATGGGTGTCCGGACACTTTTACACTTTAAAGAATAATTCCATATTTCAAAGAGATAAAACCAGTAGAATTTTGGAAAAAATGGATCTCTTGCTCCCCCTCAAAACTGAGAATGGGGGAAAACTTGCTCCCCCTCGGATAGTGTATAGGGATGTGCAATGGAGAGTCTGATACACAAAAGCGTTAGACATTTAAAGAAAAATTTGTGTCGCTCCCCCTCAAATGATGAGCATTAGATGACATGCTCCCCCTCAGATTGTGCGCGTAGGGTGAAGTGCACACGGGAGTATCCACACACACAAAAAACTTTTTAACATATTTAAGAAAAAATGTGTGTGACGCTCCCCCTCAACAGTAGAGTAACATACCTGATAGCTGATCATGCTCCCCCTAAACACGTGAGCAGCTTGTTAGAGCACAGGTATAGACAACCCTCACGTCTTCTTAATATTGTTCCTTGTAGATCGTGAGCAGCACCCTCCTTGCGGTCATGTGTGTGGAGCATCCAGTGTCTAAGGACCACACATGACCGTCCTGCAAAACAAATTTAGCGGACCTTCGGTACCCAGATTTGCCTGGGTCCGGGAGGGTTAGGTTTGGCACCGTTTGGGGAAACTTGCTTTGTCCCAGCTTTCCCTTTAGGTATAGAATTTACACCGTTAGAGGGAACTGGTTTTGGCACGTGTTTCCTCTTCGGTGCAGAATTTACACTTTTAGGAGGAACAGATTTTGGAGCAGCTTTCCACCTGGGTGCCGGTTTAACCTCAGTAGGAGCAACCCATCTAGGAGCAGGTTTGGTCTCCCGCTGTGGTTTAACCGCTGATTGGTAACCCCATTTTTGATAGTGTCTTTGCTGGTTATTACGGGGTTTGCGTTTGGGTGTATGATTAAACCTTTGATATGACCCAAACCAATCATTATTAGCAATGTCATCAAAATCATTCCAACCACAACTAGAACAACACAAACGATCGTGTGATAATTGAATCAATTGCTGAATGGAATAAATTTTCATCGGAAAATTAACATCTCTATTAACAAAATTATTCCTATGATTCCAGGCACAATCGTTTTTGTTCATCCTAGGATGAAATACAGTATTGAACGACTTTGATGCATCATCCTTGACAGATTCCTTGGCTGGCCACATTGGTTTTGTTTGTTTAGCTAGACCGGTTTTATCCGAAACAACAGGGACAGTGCGGTCAGTGACCTTTGAGGAAACAGGAATCTTAGTGGTCGGTTGTTCGGCCTTTTGCTTCGGCTGTGATTGTTTTTGAGAATTTGAAGCATTTTTAAGAATCTTGATCACAGCCGGAGTCTTGGATTGAGAACAGTCGCCCTTTTGAAAATTGACCGGACGATTAACCACTGGAGACAAAAAGTCAGAATGACTTGGAAGAGGTTTGTCGAAAGGGAACGACTCAAACTCTCTATCAGAATTACCTTCGGAGTTCATGTATTCTGAAAAATCGACATCCGGAATTACTGGACTTGGATCGGTCGAGGAAGGCGAGGAACTCTTTTTGCTCGTGTGTGTCGGGGAACTTGGTGCGGAAGCTAGGAAAAAATCAGAGTTCAAGTTCCGTGAAACACTCTTATCTTGGGAATCTAAATCGTCTTGTGTTGAAAAAGTTTTGCTAATAAAAGCTTTGCACGAAGACGTATCAGATGAACTTGAGGAAAGTTCGGGTGAAATCTGCTTTTCAGTTTGGAGTTGGCCAATCTGCTCTTGAAGCTGACCATTACTCACTTTCTCTTGCATCACTTATGTTGCCAAAGCAGACAATTGTGATGTGAGTCGATTGATTTCAGACCGAAGAATCTCCTGTCCTTCATCAGACATAACTTCGGTTTTGACCGGTTGTTGATTCTCAAGTTTTTCAAGTAAAGCTTGCTTTTCCATTTGAAAATTGGACCTTTCTTTCTCTAATGACTCCTCTAACTCGACAATCTTTGCTTCCAAGATGAGAGGGGGAACATAGAGTTTAAACTCGTCCGTGTCATTCTTGGTTGCTGGTGCTTGGTCCTCATCCTTTTTGGAGGAATCTTTGGGCTTAGCAACCTTGTAGGGGTCGAAGTAGTCATTCGAGAGGTACTTCTTTGGATTTTTCTGATAAGAATAATTTAAAGGCTCATAACAAAATGGAAGTTGAATTCCTCGTTTGTGTTTGCGCTTATATTCCTCGGTTTCCTCTTCCTTCTCAGGTTCAAGAGGACCAGTCCATTGGATTGCATATTCCGGATACTTTTTATCTAACCCAAAGCAAGCAAAATCATACAAAGTTGGTGTAAACCATCTTCCCTTTTTCAAATAATGTGGGTTATCATATCCGATTCCCCATTCTTTGTTGAAATAGGTGAACTCTTTGGGTTTATTCAGAAAGATGGTTTGATCAGTTTGACCCCTTTTGTGGAGTTTGGTTTCAAGATCAAGAATTTTAGCAACAAACTCCTTGTGCTGAATCTGAAGAGAGGAACATTGATAAACAATATCCTCTTTCTCATTCATGCACTGATCAAACTGAGACTGAAGTTCAGATAACTTGGCCCTTAAGTCTTTAGGTGCTATTGAAATATTTTTGCATTTTTCTTTTAACATAGCATTTTCAGACTTTTATTTTTCAGTTAATCTTTGTTGAACATCTAGCTTTTCGGTTAGAGACCTAATCTCAAGCAGTTGTTCTTTAGAGGTGGCCTTAAAGGAAACTACCCGTTCAGCAAGAGGTTTCACTCGGTCATAAAGTTCTGAAAAGATAGGTTCACATACCTGACACGGCTTTTTCATGTCTTCTTCAGCAGGAGACATCTTCAGTTGCACTGGAGTGATCGTCAGACGTGTAGATTGATTCGAAATGAGGACCTAACGCAAAATTCTAAGAGTGATATCCTAACGTGGTTCTATGAGTGGAACGGTCCATAGACTAACAGTAGATCAGATTGGAACAGATATGACAAAACAGAACAAACACGTTCAACAGCAGTACTGTCCGGATAGAAGTGTCCGGATAGTGTTGTCCGGATAGAGGTGTCCGGATACTAGCTAGAGTCCGGGAACAGGGTCCGGGAACAGAGGTTATCCGGATAGAAGTGTGCGGATAGTGTTATCCGGATAGAAGTAAACAGTAAAAAAAATCCGGATACTGGGGTCTTTCCGGATGAAAGGAGCCCGGATAGTATATGTCCGGGTAGAACAGGTCCGGTTAAACCAATGTTTCCGGAAACAATTTTATACCCGGAGAGTTAAGGATTTGTGACTTACCCGGAGACTGCGACTTACCCGGAGAGATGAATTTGTCCGGACGAGGAAAAACCCAATTATCCGGACAGTATCAAGTCTGTCCGGAAACTGCGACTGTTATCCGGACTCTGCGGCTGTGTTCTTAAAATCGACTGAAATCGATTAGGGTTTCTCCTAATCGATCCTGAAAGGTTAGAATAGATGCCAAATGCAGAGATAACAATAACCCAATCGATTTTTAAGCAAAACAAACAACTTTTGATTCAAAAAATTGGATTTTTACTCAAGAACACAATAAGAACTTTTGAACTTAAATCGCTAAATTGGCCTATCAAACGCGTGAATTGGGATGTGAAATTTTGCAGATATACTAGTAATTATGAATCTAACACAACCCAATAAACAGAAACAAGCGATTTCGACAGAATCAGATAATCAAAAATTCAAGAATAGTCAAAACGGGAAAAGTCAAACTGTTCAGAATTTTAGAATTCAAACCTTAGAATCAATCCGTCCGTCTGCTCTGATACCAATTGTAGGATCCAGATCCGTGCAACAATTGTGTTTATGTGATTAAGAGATATAAACAGATAAACTAATAACAAAGGCTGCCCACTTAGCTATTTGATTCAGAGAATAATCGTTACAACACTTAAAAGCTAAATGAGATAACTAGCTATTTTCTAAGCTAATTGTACATTATATATGCTGGGCCCGTGGTAACAAGCCCACGGACCGTTCACTATGGACTATGTTTAAACAAATACAAATTACACCCTTGAATCTAGATCTTGGTTTGTTTGTAAAGACATAGACAATTGAAGCCACTCATCATTCAGGCTCTTTAGAAACATGACGTTATTTTCTTCCGAGGTTCTGTGAATGCCAGACTTTCTGCATTTGTTTATGAGAGAGTTGAACCTGTCGTACGTCGTTTGCAGAGATTCTGTTGCAAAGGCTCTGAATGCATGATATTCATTTATGTACTGTGCCCTTCGGTTCTTCTGTGTTTTAGCACCCCCTTCCAACTGTCTTTCTAATTCTTTCCAAAGATCGTGCGCAGTTTCGCATGCATCTAAGGATTGAAAAAGTTCGTTGGGGATATCCATTATCAAGATTCATTTTGTTTTCTGTGCAACTTCATCTTCTGCCTTATCTTCATTTGACCATTCTTCTTTTGGCTTCAGTTTTTATGTTCAGGGATTTCAGGAGATTCAGCAGTAGCTGGTACTCGTGGTACTACTATCATGGGAACAGGAGGAAGGTTGTAAAGATATTGTACTAGATTTTTATCAGTACCCTCAAAGAAATGAACCATTCTTATCTTCCATTGAGGATACTCATCTCGAAGGAGAGTAGGAGGTTTGGTTAATGAGCCAGCAGTGAAAAAGTTATTGGTATTTGTCATTTTAAGAGCTTTTCAGGGGTTTCAGAAAGTATATATGAAGATCTGGAAGGATTTCAGGGTAAAAAAAACTGGTATCCAGAAATGTTTAATGGTGTTCTAACCTGGTAAAATGGTTTCTATCAAAATGAGTCGAAGAGTAATAGGAAAACAGAAACCTTTTTAACAGAATGAAATCTATCAATAATGTTGTCAAACGAGGATCACTTGATATTGAAAATCAAGCTTTGCTCTGATACCAATTGTTGGTTCCCGTTTTGTTTAAACAAGATTATCAGATCTATTAGTTCAAGTTTAAGTATGATGCGGAAGCGTATTTGAAGAACTAACAGATATGTTTGATTGATTTAGAACACAATATAAATAAATAGTGAACATGAAATAATATCTCAAAGTTTACTGAATATATATATATATATATATATATATCAAGAACAGATTCAAGAACAGTGAGTAAGCAAAGCTTTAAAACAGATATGACTCTCAAAGTATATAAGCTATGTGTTCTTGATGTTTTTCTCTCTTAATTCTCAATCTTGAATAACTCAACATGAGTCTTCCTTAAATACTACTCTAAGGGGACCATAAAGCATAAGCTACTATTCAGAACGGACGGTATGAATAGTTGGAAGGATGGTATGAACAGTTGGATGTGCTGTATTGCATTTAATGCAGCATACGTCTATTATGTACTAAGACCTATTGAATCCAATCAGAGTTTGACACGTTGAATTTGGACAGGGCATGCTACCATGCAAGTTGATGAATAGGTTCAGAAACAATAGCAAGATATTATAAATATCTTTGAAGTCTTTGTTGAAGACCGCAGAGGCTCTGTGAAGTGTCACAGAGGTTCTGCGGTTTGGTCCTTTATAGAGCAGTCTTCACCGGATTCCGAGTCTTTGGTCTTCTTTGCGCGTATGACAGAGCTTCTGTAGGACGCCTCTTTTAGCTTCTGTAGCTTCTTGACCTTGATCTCTCGGTAAGTTCTGCAGCGCCTCTGTAAGAGGCTTTCTTCACTTGGCCTATTTTTCACTACTTCTAAATACTTCTATGATTAGGAAGATTGAAGCTAACAGCTTACAACAAAGGAAAGTATTGTAAGAGCAACCTTTTCCCTTCTTTCTTCTTCCGTGGCCGCGCGTTCATCCGTATCAACAACATGGACCACTCCACCCGAACCAATTAGGGCATTTTCTGCAACTGTTTCATTCCTTCGGTGGCTAGCATCTCGGTCCTCTAGTAACTTCAAGAACCTTTCATCCCGTTTGTCCATTACAGAGTTCATTATCTGTAAGAAACTAGCCATCATAACAGATTGGGGATCCGCTTCCTCCAACACCGGTTCCTCGACCGTGATGTTAACTTGAGGTATAAGGTCGACAACGCCCCTTAGCATCTAAGGGATCGGAGGAGTAGGAGGATTTTCCCCTTGATTCGTTTGTCCAGGGATTTCCCGTGCCGTAACACTATTTTCTTGACCTTCCTCTTGATTTGCCACTCAGCTCCTCGTGTTTACCATGGTGAACTGCCACACGTGATAAATACCATACCGGTTAATTCTTTCAAGGAATAACGGTGTGTAACGTACTACTACAATCATTAAGCATCATAATAGCAAATTCAAACATGCTCACGTATGAATATATTCACTATAACACGGGCCCTATGAAATTTTGAATATACCACACATAAGAATCCTTTTCATCGTCACTACAAATTTCAACAACTGCAATTCCGTTGGTCTTATACTCTCCCCACCTATGGTTTCTACCCATGGTCACGGAATTTCATAAAGGTAGCTCGGTTTAAGTCTAGGTATACTAAAGACAACACCTAGTTCGCTTAAACCAATGCTCTGATACCAACTTGTAACACCCTAGAAATAGGGGTAAACAAAAACTTTCATAATACGAAAGAGCGGTATATAATAACATGAGCTCTCCCAAAAAGGGGAATTACAAGTATTTGGTTTACATACAATTGTATTCAATTAAAAGATTAATGACAACCAACTAATCTATTCCTATTGTGGAAACAAGATTACAAAAGAGTTGCCATTTCTAGTCGTATGGATCTTCTATAGTTCGTGTCCCCAAAAGATTTCCCCCAAGGCTCGCACGCTCCGCCTAAACTTTCTTAACAACGGCTCCGCTAGAACCTGAGATACATGTCGACAATAAAACAAGTGTCAAGACAAGGCTTGGTGAGATATTCAATTGATAACACATATAAGTTACTTGTATAATTAAGGTTTTAGATTCCAATTTACCCATAGTGGATTTGAAGTCAATGGGGGAGACCCATAACATCAAGAAGCTCCACCCAAAGAGTCGAGATACCTTAGTGTCAAGCCCCTCAAAGGCGGCACCAAAGGCCCGACACATCCGGGGGTGCAACCAAAGGCATTGCACCAAATGGCGAGGGTCTAGGCGCATACCAATACGGTGGCACCCAAGACTATGTCCTCCTAGTGAACACTTAACTTGATTCATTCAAACGTTTTTTTAAGCCATAAGACCATCAAGCATGAGAAATACAATTTCTTAGTCATCATTGACTTGTGTGATTATGAACCACCATCATATACAAAAAGGTTATTCCATGTTCCTTCAATTGTTAAGTTACCACTAGCATTCATACCATTCACAACATTAGTTCACACAATCTTACAAAAGTCCCATATATACTCATTAAGCCAAGGAGAACGATTAGCTTAACCATTAAGACCTTTTAACTTAAACAAATAAGCACATAGTTATTGGGTACAAAACCCTACATTTTCCATAATGCCTCAACATAGCATATAATCCTCTTTGTTCAACATAGGTAGCATATTTCATCATTAAACCTCTTATTACTACCAATAAGCCCATAAATCCACTTTCACAAAATTAGGGTTTTTATAAAGATAAAGAAAATCAGAAAATGAACAAGTACACAACATGGATTTAGCATGAGGAGAGTTAGAACACTCACAGTATAGGTTTTAAGACCAAAACCTAGAAAATGGATGAAACCCTAGAAAATGGATGAATGAAGATGATGACTTGAGGTTGTAGGTGCTTATTTTCTTGAGTAGAACCCTCAATAAATGCTTCTAAGTATGCAAAGATCTCCAACTAATGATATTTCTAGGAAAACCCCCAACATAAGGTCAACAATGGTGAGGAGGTGATGAAGAAGATGAAGATGATGATCTTCTACTCCCAAAGCTTGAATATCTAGCTTGAATATCTTCTAGATGAACTTGCATTAATTGTCTTGGTGTAATGGGAGGGTTTGGACTGAGTTATAAGAGAGAAGAAAAGGGTTGGTGAAGAGAACAAATGAGGTTTGAAGCTAAAAATTGGGTTTTAAGTGTATCAGTTTCGTACCCGATCGGGTGTAGTCTTTCTCGACTGGCCATTCTTTCCACAGACCAAAGATTTCTGTCCTGCTCGACCGGGTCCAGTCTGTCCCAACTGGCCATTTTTTCCACAGACCAAAGATTTATGTCTTGCTCGACCGGGTCCAGTCTGTCCCAACAGGGTGGCGGTCGGGAAGGGCATAAAATGTTATTCTCATATGATTCTTAACTATTCTCATAACCCAGCACATCTAATCCATAATTTACTAAGTAAGACTATGATAATGACAAAAATTGCATATAACTTAGTATCTTACTTAAATTGAATTTTCCGGGCGTTACAATATGAGTTATTATAGTTTAGTCACAAATGAAGTGTTTAACTTTATAAACCTTGTAAAACACTCATATTTGGGATTTTCGGATATTTTGATGTGTAGGAATCATAATCATGCCCTTAAATGATTTATTGCTCCAATGGAGTTTATTCAATGGTTTAAACATGTTGGTGTAAATGATTTTATAAACCATTGAGGAAAATGCACATTTTCGTGTAATGAGTCATTTTGAGAAATTATAAGAGTATGAGTCCATTTGGGAAACTATTGGTTCTAATCCGTGACGTGTCACACCCCGCTAAAGCGGAAGTACGGGATGTCACAGTTCAAGGTTTCATTGTGTAAGGTAGAAGACAACACACAATCATCATAGCTTAAAAGTTAACAAAAAGTACAACTTGTTCCAAAAATACAAACTTGTCCAAAAACAGAAATTGACATGATAAAGAAAAATGTTGGATGCCGCTACTTGTGGTGCCTTCTAAAGTTCAACCTTACTTGATATTTCCTGAAAAGCATGTAAGGGAGAGGGTCAACTATTGAATAGTTGGTGAGTTTACAGGTTTTCGGCATGCATAACAGTTTTAATGCAAGTTTGTAAATCCGCACAGTGGATTGAGTATTCGGTTGTAGTTATAAAACATCTTCTAGATCCATACAGTGGATAAAGAGTTCGTTTGTCAACATGCGCAAAGTATAATATCGTATGCAAAATGTTAAAGTAATGAGCCCACTACCCAAACCTACTGACCGTACACGCCCCAAAGACACATGTTCCTCACAAACATGATAAAGAAGACGGTAACTATGCACTCGCGAGGTGAGTGGGGTGTCAACCAAATAACGTTATCCATAATATACCAACGGCTCGCACAATGAGCTAATGGGTAGTGTAGTTTGTATCGGGGACTTAAAATGAATGTTAAACTCAGAATCAACTAACATAAACATACATACCATAGCGCATAAAAGTTCGTAGCAATGTAAATCATTTGAGTAAATAGTACAACTGACGCATAAGTAAATTGTAACATGCTTTTCACCCCAAAATGTACAAAATATTAAAAAGGGGCTGTGAAAACTCACGGTGGTATGCGAAGATGTTTCCAAGAGGTTCAAGATGTAACCCGCACAACGATCCTACTTCGATCCTACGAAAGTAAGGACACTAGTAAGATTCTATGCTTAAGCCTTAGTCCTTGATATCGCTTACTTATCCAAATCATCATAAAATGCCTTTGTTGTGATTAAAGTTACCGCAATTTCGTCATGACGAGTGACGAAAAGGGTCTAAAGTTAGAAGTTACATATAGTATATATATATATACCGCAATTTCATCACAAGAATGATGAAAAGGGTTCAAAATGTGAAGTTAGAATATATAAAATGCATGTACATGTAATATGTAAGTTATATTAACTTAAATATGTTAGTATTACCGCAATTTCATCACAAGAATGATGAAAAGGGTCTAAGAGTTAGTTTTTAACTATAGTAAGAAATTATGATTTGCTGTCCATAATTTATAGTCACCTTCTGTTCGTTTTTGGATATCTTCCATGGGCCTTTAGGTCAAGATATTTTATGTCCATATAACTTAATGTGTTAGGAAACTTTTGACATAAGATTCATAATTTTTAGAGGTGATTAAGTACATGAAATAATTCTTGACGTAAAATCACTACAGAAAGCTTTGCTGTTTGCGCACTGTTTTTGTGAAAAATGTTTGAAGGTCGAAATCTTGGAGTTTTTGAGTGAAACCAACTGGGTTCGAATTTTAACACATAAAACTTAATTCCAGAAAAGTTTCACCTTGTTTGGATAATTTTTGAGTGAGATATAGCCTTGCAAAGTCAGTGGAAGATTCTGGCAGATTGCTATCAAAGTATAGCTTCTAGGAAGTTGCATAAAACTTTAAGTTTTGTAATGATTTTGTTCCTTTTGCCTTGAATCCGATTTGACACTTCCCAAAGCATATATTTTCAGGTGAAAAACTTCCTTTTAACTTACACAAGCTACATGCAAGCAAAAATCTTTTGAAGAATCTATGTAAGAAAATGTTTGTATAAAACATGTAAATATGCTAGAACTTTCAAGAGTTCTTTCTTTGATCATTAACTTTGGTTTGGTCTTGGATTCATCACCTTTTTAATAACATGTAAAGTGTTATGGTGATGAATCTACAAACATTAAGATTCCAAGATATGTTTAAAAACAACATGTAAAACTAGTGTATAAGTAGATGAAGATTTAGAGAAAATGAAAGAACATAAACAAGGAAAAGTGTAGGCTTTGCACTACATATGATTTTACCTTTTGATTCTTGAGTACTTGAAGATCTTGAGGTTAAAATGGCTGGATATTTGAGAGAGTTCTAGTGAGAAAGAAGAGAGAAAGAGAGAAATTTCTAGAGAGAGAAAAGTGAGAGGATGAATGAGTGTGAAGTGAAGTGAAATTAAATGAGAGAGAGGGGATATGGGGAGGGGGTGGCCGGCCCATAGAGGAGAGAGGGGGAGGGATGGAGTGCAAAGTTGGGTGAAATCTTATTGGGCTACACAAATTTTAGTCATTTCTTTTCTTTTTTATTATTTTTTCTTTTTTTTTGAATTTGTTAAATTATTAACTAGTTTATATATAATTCATACTACCCTTTTATTTGTAAGTATATATTTTGCAAAGTATATATACCTATATATGTATTTAGGGTATTTTAGTTTGGCATTTTATGAGATTTATGGATAATTCCCTCATTGAGGCAAATGCTAGGCCAAATTCTCAATTTTTCCTAACACTCTCGTTTTTACTGCTAAATTCGACTGTGTTGCCTAAACTAAAAATAACTGGAATGTTCAGTATAAATCTAACCTGAGACGCAAGTTTGACGGTTGTCACAGTCTCCCCCGATTAAAAGAATTTCGTCCCGAAATTCAAGAACTTCCATCCTTAACCGGTTTGTTAGCAAATTGGTGAGGATACTTATGTTTCATGTAATCCTCTCGTTCCCATGTATACTCAGGCCCACGCCTTGTGTTCC
Source organism: Saussurea involucrata (assembly GCA_033807775.1). NCBI lineage: Eukaryota > Viridiplantae > Streptophyta > Magnoliopsida > Asterales > Asteraceae > Saussurea > Saussurea involucrata. Next base: position 94,889,817 of record CM066314.1, read on the forward strand.
AATGAACTTTCACGATCGGAATATCCTTTCGTTTCAGACGCTTAACTTCTCTATCGAGAATTTCAGTTGGTTCTTCTATGATGTGGAGCTTATCGTCGATTTGAACTTCTTCTAGAGGTATGATTAATGAGACGTCAGCTAGGCATTTCTTGAGGTTCGACACATGAAACTGTTGATCCAAACCCTCAGTAATTTGATAATGACCCTCTCTTATATACTTAGTGAAAATTGTAAGTAAACAATATGTATCAGAGTTTCACTATCGCTGATAAGTACTAAGATCTTCCAGTACCGCTGATAGGAACTCTCGCTCTTTATATTAAACATTTAGCGAACACTGTTCACCATTAATGCTCTGAGTCTGTTCAGTCATTATGATGATCGCTGGTAAGTTAGTTGTTTACTTATGATCCCTGAAGACAAGTTTCATGTCAACAAAGGTTCTACGCTGAAGTCGAAGATCAAGCTCAAGAACTAGCGACAAGTCTCCTAATGAACTGATGCGGATCAGCGAAGACTCAGATTTGTCCACTCAACGTGAAGTATCAAGTACAAGACTTCAGCTATCGCTGAACTCTATCATTCGCTGATATGTAATGATAGATCGCTGAATCAACGAAAGCTGATCATGAAGTCCTCCGTACAAAATACTTTTGTCTTAACCACCCTTGCACGACTCCGTACGAATTGTCAGAAAAGAACCTCCGAATATCTGAAATCGTACAACCACTCTGATACTACACTATTCATCCATACGGCTACTAAGGTTGTCAACTAAGGTCAATGACATGCAACCAACTAGCTGATGACACGTGTAAAGTATATACTGAATTGCATTAAATGCATGCAGTATATAAAGAGATGAACTCACTTCATTTGAAGTAACTTGCTAACTCTGGACAAGTTCAATCTCTTATCTCAAGATAGGTTATTATTAGTAATTTCCTTATCTCTCTTAGTGCAAGAAACCTTAGTGTTCCAACTTGTTTAGATTTAGGTTTATCATTAATCTTGTCTCCGCAACAAGCTCTAAATTGTTAATGATTTATCAATAAACAATTTAGAAAAGTAAAATCTGTGTGTTTGTATTCAACCCCCCCCCCCTTCTACAAACTTGTATAGGCCTTCGGGACCAACAAGTGGTATCAGAGCAGATTTGTTTAATCTCATAAACAAGATCTAATCTAAGATATTTCTCTTCCTTGCTATTATCTGAAAATGGCCACCAACACAAACACACATTATATAGACAATGGTTCTCTTGCAAAACCCCCTAGATTTTCCAGAGACAACTTCAACTTGTGGAAAAATAGGATGACACTCTTCTTAGAAGGTGTAGACCCCACTATGACTTACTATCTTGAAAACGGCCCACACATCCCTGTAACAATTGATCCTTTAGTTCCAGCCACTGCAAATAGACCTGCTATTCCAGAAAGGCTGATTCATAAGGAAATACATATGTGGACCGACGAAGATAAGAAGAAAGTGGCTATAGATACAAAAGCCAGATCCATACTATCCATGGCCCTTCCTGACGAAGTCTACCATTCCTTCATGAACCTGAAATCATCAAAAGCCATGTGGGACACAATATGTGTTCAGTATGAAGGAACGTCTGAAGTCCAGGACTCAAGAAAGATCAACCTGGTAAGACAATACGAAAGCTTCATTTCTGGTAAGAATGAAACTCTCTCTGAAGTTCACCAACGTTTTAATTGCTTAATTATAGATCTAGAAACTGTTGGTAAGGAATATTCTAACTTTGAAGTGCTGACAAAGTTTCTAGAATGTTTACCTGAAAGCTGGGACAATTATTCCATGTGTCTCAAGCTGTCAAAGGATCTTAAATCAATGACCCTTTCAACCTTATATGGTACATTACTGAATCATGAGCAATCTAGCCATCTTAAGAAGAATCTTGTAAAAGATTCCAAAAGCACCCCTGTTGCTTTAATCTAAGAGGAACCTTCTACTCAGCGACCCTCGGTCACTATCACTGAGTTAGAAAGTAACTCTGAAAGGTCATCAGACTCTGATTCTTCAGATGATGATGAATCCTTGGCTCTCCTAACTAAAAGGTTCAGGAGATTCGCCAAGAAGAAAATGTTTAGAAAGAACAAACCTCTTTCCATAACTGACAAGCCTAAATCATCAGCTTTTGTTGATAAGGCTACTGCTACTTGTTTCAACTGCGAAAACACAGGTCATTTCGCTAATGAGTGCAGGTCTAAGAAAGTTTCTAGACCCTCAGCTTTTACAAAGAAATCCTTTGTTCCAAGGAATAAAGATGACAAATACTCAAAGCTGAAAGAAAAATATGCGAAGCTGAAAAGCTTTAAGAAGAAAGGAAAAGGCCTGATGGCTGACTATGATTGGGCTGCTTCTGATGAAGAAGCATCATCATCTGACTCTGAAGATGATGAAGCAAATCAATGTCTCATGGCCAAGATTGAAGAAGAGGAAGAAAGTTCAGACATTCCCTCCACTTCAACATCTGCCATTCAGGTATCACCTTCTTTCTTTACCAATATTGCAAATATTGATGAAGCTGATAGTCTCCGTAAGATCGATCTCTTGACTAGAAGTTTATACGAAGCCATTAACGGCAAAACTGTGGTTGAAAACCAAAATCTTGATCTCGCTGAAAAGCTTAAAAACTGCCACCTTCAAATAGAAAAGCTTTCTAAAATTGAAGATGATTTTAAAGATCAAGTCTATTTAAATCAGCTAGTCAAAATCGAACGAGCAGAAGCTATCGCTGCATTAAAAGCTGAACAAGCTACTGTTGAAGGATGGTGTAATTCTTCAACAAAGATCACTGAGATAATTAAGGCTCAGATTCCTCTGAGTGATAAACGTGGTCTGGGTTATAAATATGATACTCCAAAACCAACCACTGAACGTTCAATGCTTAAATTTGGAACGTTCGTATCCTCAGTCGCTGACACTTCATCATCTCAGTGCTCCTTGTCCATTACACCAATCCCTTTGGAAACTCCTACCTCCTCAAAAGGTAAGGAGAAAATGGTTTATTCAAAACCTACCTCTGTCTCTAAAGACAAAGGTAAAGGAATTGTTATTTATCAAAATCCTCAGAAGGGTACCTTAGTACCAAAGCTGAATGCTTCTAAAGCCTCAGTGACCTACCCCTCTGGATCTAGAAAGCTGATCTCTGGATCTATTCAGCGATCTACTCCTAGACTCAGAGTGGATGTCCTTGGTAAGAAATCTAAAGAACTGAATGTTCGTCCCATTTCTAAAGCCAATAGTTTACTTGGTGCTGGCACTTCTAATTCGAAATTAAAAGCTCAGCATACAAGTGGTCCTAGAACTACTTTTAGTTATAGGAAATGTTATCACTGTGGACTTACCGATCATATTGCTAGTAAGTGCCCCACAGCCACCAAAGCTGAAAAGATAGCTAAGGTGAAGATTGCCCCCAAGGCAAAGAAGACCAAACCCGATGCAAATCAGGTCAAGGTGACTCCTACCACTGAGGTTAAGAAATTAACCAAAGTGAAGAAAGACAAAGCTGAATCTTCAAATGTTGCGAAGACCGCTGAACCTTCTATTCCAACTAGCTTCACTGACAAACGTGTATACATGGTTAAGTGGGTACCCAAGCAAAACTAATCTTCCTTTGTAAATGCAGGTTAAGAAGGGTATCTGGTATCTCGATAGCGGATGCTCTAGACACATGACTGGAAAGAAAAACCTGCTCGCTTAATACAAGGAAGAGAAGGGTCCCTCTGTGACTTTCGGTGGAAATGGAAAAGGACACACCCGAGGGTATGGTGTACTTTCAAATGGTACAACCTCCTTCAGAAGAGTCGCATATGTTGAAGGGCTGAAGCATAATCTTCTGAGCATCAGTCAGCTTTGCGACATGGATAACAAAGTGATTTTCACTAAGGAATCCTGCTTTGTCACTGACAAAAAGGAGAAGATAGCTCTCAGCGGTTATCGTTTGGAAAATGTTTATGTAATAAACATGGACTCAACAACCACTGAGAACTCCTGTTTCTTCTCAAAGGCATCTTCTGATGTTAACTGGCTATGGCACAAGAGGCTCTCGCATCTAAATTTCAAGACACTGAATACTCTTTCCTCCAAAGAGTTAGTCACTGGTCTACCTCAGCATTCATACGCCAAAGAGTCTTTATGTTCGGCGTGTGAAAAAGGGAAGCAGACCAAGGCAAGCTTCAAGTCAAAGCAAGTCTCCTCAGTGTCATCTCCTCTACAACTACTCCATATGGATTTGTTTGGCCCTGTTAACAAACAATCCATCGCGGGAAAGAAATATACGCTGGTCATAGTTGATGAATTCTCTCGTTACACATGGGTAATGTTTCTCCGTTCTAAGAGTGACACCCCTGAAGAACTCATCACCTTTGTTCGGAAGATGGAAACTCTGAACAATATGACTGTTCGCTCAATAAGGAGTGATCATGGAACTGAATTCAAAAACAGTTCTCTTGATTCCTTCCTTGAGAGTTAGGGTATTTCTCACAACTTTTCGTCAGTGAGAACACCACAACAAAATGGAGTCGCTGAAAGAAGAAATAGAACAATTATTGAAGCTGCGCGTTCAATGCTCAGCGATTCTCACCTGCCTACTCAGTTTTGGGTAGAAGCTGTCAACACTGCTTGCTTTACGCAAAACAGGTCGCTGATAGTTAAAAGATTCAAAAAGACAGCCTATGAACTCTTTCATGGGAGAAAGCCTTCAATCAGCTTTCTTCACATCTTTGGATGTCAGTGTTTCATACTGAACAACAGAGATGCCCTTGGAAAGTTTGATCCTAAGGCTGATGATGGAATCTTTCTTGGATACTCCTCAGTCTCCAAAGCCTTCAGAGTCTTCAACCGTAGAAGACAAACTGTAGAAGAAACTATTCACGTCACGTTTGACGAATCCCGTTCAGCGAACTCTAAACCGTCCGCTGATACTGAAGAACTGAATCAATGGATGTTTTCTCATCTTGGTGATTCAGAAGAAGTTCCCACTCCTCATGCTCACACCGTAGAAAATGATGGTCCTACTATCATTCCAGATATGCAGAATAGTGAAGCTGAAACATCTTGGGTCTCAGCTGTTTCTATTAACACTATACCTGCAGTTGATCCAAATATCTCAGAAATTCCATCTATTTCTCAGCAATCAGTGAATGAAGTGACAAATGCAAACATTCCTCTCTTAGCTGATAATCCAGAAGTAGCTGAAGCCTCATCTTCAGTTTCTCCAGTTCAGACTGAGTCAGCGCCGTATGCTCCGGCTCAGCGATGGACTGTAAATCACCCAATCGATCAAATTCTTGGTGATCCAAACGCTGGTATTCAAACTCGTAGAAGTGCAGGTAATATTTGTTTATTTGTTAACTTTATTTCTCTAACTGAACCAAAGAAAATAGATGATGCCCTCAGAGATCCAAATTGGGTCAGCGCTATGCAAGAAGAACTGACTGAATTCGAAAGAAACAAAGTTTGGAAAATCGTTCGTAGACCAACTGACAAAACGGTGATAGGCACTAAATGGGTCTATCGAAACAAGTTGGACGAACATGGTACTGTAACTCGCAACAAAGCTCGTCTTGTTGCTCAGGGATACAGACAAGAGGAAGGCATAGATTATGACGAAACATTTGCTCCAGTAGCAAGACTTGAATCTATTCGTCTTTTCTTAGCATATGTTGTACACAAAAACTTCACTGTACATCAGATGGATGTTAAGTCAGCGTTTCTGAATGGGAAGCTGAATGAAGAAGTTTGTGTGGAACAACCTCCAGGATTCTCAGATCCTAAGCATCCAGGTTATGTTTATAAACTGGACAAGGCACTTTATGGCTTAAAGCAAGCTCCTCGTGCATGGTATGATACTCTCTCTACTTATATCCGTATTGAACAATTTGAAAGAGGTAAGATTGACAAAACTCTATTTTTTAGAAAAGTGAAAGGTCATATCATTTTAGTTCAAATATATGTTGATGACATTATATTTGGTTCTACTAACCCTGAGCTTTGTACTCGTTTCGCTGATATAATGAAAGATGAGTATAAAATGAGCATGATGGGTGAACTAACATATTTCCTTGGTCTTCAGATTAAGCAAACTGAAAAAGGAACTTTTATAAATCAGGGAAAATATGTTAAAGATATGCTAAAGAAATTTGACTTAACTGAAAGTTCAGCTATGAAAACCCCTATGGCACCACCGCTGACACTTGATAAGGACACAAAGGGTGTTCCTGTCAATGTCACCCTGTACCGTGGGATGATCGGCTCACTATTGTATCTTACAGCTAGCCGACCCGATATTATGTTTGCAACATGCTTGTGTGCACGATATCAAGCTAAACCTAAGATATCTCATATGAAAGTTGTAAAGTGAATCTTTCGATATCTTAAGGGTACAGCGAATCTAGGCCTTTGGTATCCCAAAGACTCAGGATTCGATCTAACCTCCTATTCAGATAGTGATTTTGCAGGTTGCAAAACGGATAGGAAAAGCACCACAGGAGGATGTCAGCTCCTGGGTGGAAAGCTGGTAAGTTGGACAAGTAAGAAGCAAAACTCAGTGTCCACTTCCACAGCTGAAGTTGAATATGTAGCCGCTGGAAGCTGTTGTTCTCAAGTCTTGTGGATGAGAAATCAGCTACTAGACTATGATCTTCAGCTCTCCAAAATTCCAATCTATTGCGACAGCACTAGTGCCATCGCTATAGCAAACAATCTAGTGCTACACTCAAAGACAAAACACATAGAAATCAGATATCATTTTATTAGAGTTCATGTGATGAATGGTGATATAGAACTTCATTTTATCCCAACTGATTATCAGTTAGCTGATTTATTTACCAAACCTCTTGATGAGACAAGATTCAACTTTCTCATCAGCGAGCTTGGAATGCTGAACTTTGAAGGGTAAAATCTTCAGCGGTTCACATTAATCAGCGATAGGATAAAATCAACTCGTATAACCTATTCAATCATCTTCTCTCTGAATAAACTTGGTTAAACTGATATCCAGGTATGTTTTCTCTCTCTGACAAACGCATGAAAATGCAAGATTTCAAAAACAAATGCATCGCTGAATATCTCTTCCTTAACAGCGATATTTTGAAAGTTCTTAAAACCTTCACTGATATTTTCTATTCAGTGCTTCATGTTTTTCAAAAGAGTCCTTGAGCTTTCAAAACCTCTGAGACATCCTAAAAGAATGTGAAAGGACAGTTGTGACGTCATTGCAACGGATAACACCAGGCACGATTTCTTTCTGACACACGTTTGCACGTTTCGTTCAAACTTCCAATCAAATGCAAACACGTGTCCGTGTCATGATGAAAACCTTTTCCCGCTCAAGGTTTTCTCTCTCTAAAACTCCCTATATAAACAATCTCTTGGTTTATATTTGTCTTTTACGCGATCAATCTTCCTCCGCAAGAAAAGAATTACTGTTGCATTTGTGCTCTCAAATCTTCAAAGAACTGTTCATCATCTTCTTCATCAAAACATCAAGGTTAATATGTTCATTTTTTTTCAAATGCAGATAACTTGTTTCTGATCTTATCATTGTTTTAAAACAAGATCAAACAAAAGAACTTCTTAAAAATAAAATCATTTCTTTCATGGTTTTATGAACACAACCATTTCATGGTTGTTCTTCAAGTTTTAAATCTAAATCTTAAACTTGTTCTTCATTCGTATACAGATTTTGTTTAGAAACTGGAATACAAAAATTTATGGGTTTTACATTTCGTTTCAAAAATCATGAAAAACCCTAATCTTCATTAAGACATTTATGTCTGAATGAAATGGACAAAATTCGAACCATCTTAATGGAAATTCTTTCCATATCAGGACAATTCTTATTTGTTAACATCTTTGGTTGAACTGATATTACAGAGAAATGGCAACTTCAAAGATCAATGTTACCGTTGAGTCCATCTCCGCTGACTCTGAGGAAGTGGACATCATCAAAGCCCCTCAGGTTAAGTTCAAGCTGGATCAACTAGATTGTACCAAGGTCAACAACCTCTCTGCGCTTCTCGAGTTTCCTCCTCGAAAGCAAGTCACACATCTGGATGATGCTGTGAATTTCCTGAAAAACTGCTGCATTTCAACAGCCCTGACCATCACACCTCCTGCAAGTCAGCTACTACTATCCCAGTTCTGGTACTCTGCCAGACACACTCAGCTACCCTCCACCAAAGATGCATCCAAAACCATCGATTGCATACTCAACGATACTGAGTATGGCACAATTAAGATAACCCCCGCAATCATTCGAAAAGCCCTGAACTTTCCCAATGCTACCAAAGAAAAACCATTTGTTCCATTCCCTGACCATAAGAAGCATGCTGACAGAGAAGAAATCATTGCTTTCCTCGACGCAATGGGTTACATCTGGGAAACTGGAAGGGACAAGAAGCCCGAGAAGAAGCTGACGCTGATAAAGAAGTCCAAAATGCCCAGCGAGATGAATTTCATCTTCGCACACCTAATCAGCTGCATGACAGCGAAGACCGGCTCCTCTGATCAAGCCGCTCAACCTCAGCAGGCTATGGGATATGCACTGCTGAAAGGTCTACATATTAACTGGGCATCTATCATTTATGATGACCTAGTACAAAGAGTAGATTCTGCTGCTGACAGACCTGCATGGGTTCCCTACCCCCGTTTCATCAGCGCCATCTTTCAATATGGCCTGAAGGACAGCTATCCTCAAGAGGGTGACCTAAAACTTTCTCAGGTTGGCCCTAAGGTGCTCGATTTCAAACCTGTCGACAATGAGGTACGTCTCTCTACCCTTCTCTCTCTTCTTAACCCTAATTCTTCGACTTCTGTGGCTCCTTCAGCGACAATACCCATCGCTGATACCCCAGCCACACAATCCTCTCCTTCTAAGAAAAGGAAACACTCTTCAACCCAACTTGATTCCAAAAGGATCAAGAAAACCAAGGAGCAACCCCAGCAATCCCATGTTGAAGACTCCTCAGCTCATTCTGAAGAGCTGAAGGAAAGTTCTGTGGTACGCTCTGCCACACCCATTCAAGCCATCCCTTCAATCCAGACTTCAGCGTCTCCAAACGCTGAGGTTAGAAACTTGGAGCCTACCCAACCTCCCTCAGTCTCTCAAAAGACTGATGAAGTGATTCTCAGCGATTCCAACGCTGAACTCAGTACCCGAACCCCTTTCTTATCCTTCGCTTCTCCCCCACTCACTTGGACACTCCTCCAAAGAACAATGGAGATGCCATCATTCCAGAAGCCACCGCTGACGCTTCTCAACGAATGATGAAGACAGGACCTGCAGAGATCACCATACCTCACCGTACTTTTGAGGAAGATATGGAACATTATTCAGGAACCCGCATTTTTGACGAGTTCGTACACCCTCCTACAGGTCCTAATTTGGGAGACATCAACGAGTCTCTGAAGTCCGTGGAAACAAAGCTGACCGGTCTCACCACCACACTCTCCAATAACTCTACAGCTGTAACAAATGCTGGAGAGAATTTAACAAAGCTGACTACGGTGGTGGAGAAGAAAGCTTCCACAGATGACATTAAAGGCCTTGATAAGACGCTCAACGATTTTGCCAAAGTACTCTCTGACATCTACACTGACTACACCAGCCTCAAAAACTCAGTTTCGACCGTGTCCAGCGAAGTTACAAAGCTGAAAACATCGGTTGAACATCTCGAGGGGGATATGTCAGCTGTCAAGACCGACTTGGGTTCTGTAAAAACCGACGTTGGCTCTATAAAGACGATGATCGAGACGCTGGTCAACAAGGCAAATACTCCTGCTCCTGTCCCTGCCCCTGTATTGGAAACTTTTACAGCGACAGATCGCATTGAGCTCGGGAAGATCAATCCTGCTATATCTGGCCTTGAAGACAGATTAGCAGCGATTGAAAGTTGTATTAAAATCTCTAGCCAAGAAGACAGAGAAAATACAAATGCTGAGTCTACCCATTCCTCCCCCAATCATGAGAAAGAGGGGGAGAAGAGCGCTGAACATCCCGCTGAGAAGAGCGCTGAGGATCTTGAAAAGAGCGCTGAAGACCTTTCCCATGATGAACCTATCAGGGGAGAGAAGAATGAAGATCTTATCGCTGGACCTCAGGGAGATGAAAACCCTGAGGGAACCGAGAAGCTCGCCTCTGTATCTGAGGGGGAGCAACTCGAAGAAGACGCTGGAGAATCCGAAGCAGAAGATGATGAAGCCGTCGACATCCCTGATGATGAACCATCTTCTTCTCCAAAGAAGAATGATGATGATGATGATGATGATGATGATGAAGATGACGATGATTTCTTTATCGTCAAACCTGCCCCAAGGATCAAAGCTCTTAAGGGAATTTCAATAAATGAACCAACAGGGAGCAGACAAAGACAAAGCCCTCAGCCTCGGCGCTGAGAAAGGCAAAGGCAAAGGCGTCGCTGAAGATGAAAATCTGGCGATCTTGCTTGTAAAGCCGGTTTGTCAGGTACACTAATCATATCTCACTCCATCCCTCCTCTATAAGTTATCTACCCTAGCCTACACCTGAACATATTTCTCTTTCTCTTTCTACCCAAGTTCTTCTACCCATGTTCTTATTTATAAGATCGCTGTGTTTCAGCTAGTCCTCTTCCCTGTTTGAGGATGTCGCTGAAGGTTCTACTACTGCGACTTCACAAATAAAGCCAGCTGCTGCTGATGAAATAATCCCAGTCTTAGATTTGATCTCTGAGACTGATGAACCAGGAGAACAACCTCTCTCGCACAGAAACAGACCTTCCTCAGCTCCTCAAAAGTTGAGTGAAGAGGATCAAAAGAGAAGAGCGGAAATAATAAAGCGATTCGAGGATCAGCGAATCATTCTAAGGCGTGATCAACTGCCTTCAGTTCCTCCAAAGTTCAGAATTTCAAAAGCTGAATACAAGGAACACCTCAGAGTTGAACGCCTCATCGCTGAAAGAAAGGAAGCTGAAGAGAAAGACAGAGAATACGCCATCAAGCTTACTCAACGATCAATCAAAGACCCCAAGCTGAAAAGAGTTCCCATTGATGTTCAACGTCAGCTCTGGGATGATGCTCAAGAAATCGTTAGAGAAAAGACAAAGGTCTCTGATACAACCTTGGAATGGGCTAATCAAATGCTGACCAAGACCATCCAAGATAATCAAAGCCAACATTAGAGGAAAAATGTACGTTGATGTTCCTGTTGTTGAAGTGGATGTCTACAGAGATGACAAAACCAAGCAAACCTTCTATGCTGCTTCATTAGAAAAGTTTGGTCTCTCTGAATGGTTAGAAACGAAATTAGCCATTCAGGGATCACGCTCAAAATTCAAAAGCCATGTTGAGATGATCTTAAACAAACAGATCGACTTGCTTTCATCTGCTGTGGATATTCCTCCTACTCTTCCTCAACCGAAGAAAGCCTCTGCTAAGAAGAAGAAAGTTTCTGATTCAGGTCCAATCATTCGAAATGAAACAGGTATTGGTTTCTCTCGTGCTGAAGTTCTTGGCCCTGATGCTGATCTTTCAATGCTTGACACCTCCCTACCACCTGGAGAAACCTTCATCCCTGGCACAGTGGTAAGTGATCCATATGGTATATTCTTCTTAGACTATGATGGAAATCCTCACTTTCAACATGTCTCTGAGCTCCACATCGCTCCCATCGAACAACTCAGAGATCTCGTACACTGGTGTGAAGTCAGACGCGACATCAAAGCTAGACACCTGAAGCCCTTGATTTTTGAAGTTGCTCTGAAGTTAAAGAATCAAGGAGTAAATGTCCCTGACTGGATGATCCCCACTAAAAAGACCCTTGATGAACTTCTCATTAAGGAAGAACCCTTTGAAAACTGATATAATCTCCTTTTTCTCTATTGTATCAGTTATCCTTCTGTACTTGTAAATTATTTCGCTTGTACTTGTAATCTTTCTGTTCTTCATTGTAACCTGATTCAATATTTTAAAGAAAGATTTCAGCGAACGTACTTTACTCCATCAGTACTGAAAAGATCCCAGAAAACAGTAAAAGGGACAAATATTTTAGGAGTTCTTTTTATCCTTATGTTTTCATTAAATAGCAATTTTCTTTGTTGCTATGTCATAATCAAATAGGGGGAGATTGTTGATCCAAACCCTCAGTGATTTGATAATGACCCTCTCTTATATACTTATTGAAAATTGTAAGTAAACAATATGTATCAGAGTTTCACTATCGCTGATAAGTACTAAGATCTTCCAGTACCGCTGATAGGAACTCTCGCTCTTTAGATTAAACATTCAGCGAACACTATTCACCGTTAATGCTCTGAGTCTGTTCAGTTATTATGATGATCGCTGATAAGTTAGTTGTTTACTTATGATCCCTGAAGACAAGTTTCACGTCAACAAAGGTTCTACGCTGAAGTCGAAGATCAAGCTCAAGAACCAGCGACAAGTTTCCTAATGAACTGATGCGGATCAGCGAAGACTCAGATTTGTCCACTCAACGTGAAGTATCAAGTACAAGACTTCAGCTATCGCTGAACTCTATCATTCGCTGATATGTAATGATATATCGCTGAATCAACGAAAGCTGATCATGAAGTCCTCCGTACAAAATACTTTTGTCTTAACCACCCTTGCACGACTCCGTACGAATTGTCAGAAAAGAACCTCCGAATATCTGAAATCGTACAACCACTCTGATACTACACTATTCATCCATACGGCTACTAAGGTTGTCAACTAAGGTCAATGACATGCAACCAACCAGCTGATGACACATGTAAAGTATATACTGAATTGCATTAAATGCATGCAGTATATAAAGAGATGAACTCACTTCATTTGAAGTAACTTGCTAACTCTGGACAAGTTCAATCTCTTATCTCAAGATAGGTTATTATTAGTAATTTCCTTATCTCTCTTAGTGCAAGAAACCTTAGTGTTCCAACTTGTTTAGATTTAGGTTTATCCTTAATCTTGTCTCCGCAACAAGCTGTAAATTGTTAATGATTTATCAATAAACAATTTAGAAAAGTAAAATCTGTGTGTTTGTATTCAACCCCCCCCCCCCCCCCTTCTACAAACTTGTATAGGCCTTCGGGACCAACAGAAACGTATCATGGATAGCACTTAGCTCCTTAGGCAAATTGAGTCTGTATGCCACTGGACCAATTCTTTCAGTGATCTCAAACGGTCCGACATACCTTGGGCTCAATTTTCCTCTTTTCCCAAATCGTACTATTCCTTTCCACGGAGATACCTTTATCGCCAACTTGGAATCCTAAAGGCTTCCGACGATTATCCGCATAACTTTTCTGACGATCTCTGGATGCTTTAAGTCTATCTCTAATTATTGCAATTTTGTCGGTAGTTTCTTGTACGATATCGGGTCTAGATAATTGTCGATCTCCAATTTCTAACCAAGCAAGTGGTGAACGACACTTGCATCCATACAAAGCTTCAAATGGCGCACACTGAATACTGGTGTGATAGGTATTGTTATAAGAAAACTCGACCAAAGGCAAGTGATTATCCCAACTTCCTCCAAAGTCTAACACGCATGCCCAAAGCATGTCTTCTAATGTTTGTATAGTTCGTTTACTTTGCCCATCCGTTTGAGGATGATAGGCAGTGCTCAAATTCAATTGTGTACCCAATGCTTTTTGAAGCGACTGCCAAAACCGTGACGTGAAACGGCTATCTCTATCTGAAATGATGGAAACTGGTACTCCATGACGCGTAACAATTTCCTTGATGTAGATCTGAGCAAGCTTCTCCATCTTGTAGTCTTCCTGAATTGGTAGAAAATGTGCAGATTTCGTGAATCGGTCTACTATAACCCAAATCGAGTCGTGCCCTTTGGCCGTTCTCGGAAGTTTGGTTATAAAATCCATGGTTATTTGTTCCCATTTCCACTGGGGAATCTCCGGTTGTTGTAGCAAACCAGATGGTTTTTGATATACAGCTTTGACCTTTGAACAAGTTAAACATTTCCCTACGTACAAGGCGATATCTTTCTTCATTCCTGGCCACCAATAATATTCCCTTAAGTCCTTGTACATCTTATCCGCTCCCGGATGAATTGAATATCTGGACTTGCGGTCTTCATCCAGAACTGTTTCCCGTACGTTGTTAGCTTTTGGAATCCAAACTGTTAGATCTGAAGTTTTGTCAATAAACCAAGTGTTGAAGATCTGATAAGAAGACTCAGATGTTCTGAGTAGAGGAGTCAGAGGTCTGACTGTGAAAGCTCAGAAGTACTGATAAGAGAAGTCAGAGGTCTGGGAAGAGAAGTCAGATGTCTGAGATAAGGAGTCAGAAGATCTGAGAAGCGTGATCAGAAGAATGTTCAGAAGTTCTGAACTACCTGTTCAGAACTTATGACGAGATACTTTACTTAGTAATTTGTAAACTAATTAGGACACGTGTTTTGTTCTTATTAGTCTTTCTTATTTGTACTGTAGCTTTAATATTTCCATTGCAGTATAAATAGTAGTCAGCACTGCGTTGCTAACTGATTGATTTTCTCGTAATTCTTGTATTCATTCTTTGTAATCTTTGAGATTCTCTCTCTCTTAGATCTGTATTTCTGTTCATCATTGAATACAATTGGGCTTGATCATACAACTTCTCAATTACTGCTTTCTATATTGATTGTAAGAAAAGATCCTGAACTTACAATTGGTATCAGAGCCAATCAACAAACAAATTCGTTCAAGATTGTTATCGCGAAGATCGATTGATCAATTTCTTGAAGATTTCTTGATTCATTCAAAATTCGATTCCGCTGCTAGGGCTAGTTCTTGAATTCTTGGCAATTCTTGAATTACCTGTTACTTTTCGATCAAGAAACTCAAATTTGTCTTTCTGTTGAATTTTCTTACAATCATGTATTCTAAAGAATATCTAGCCATGGGATCCGAAACCAAACCGCCTATTCTTATACCAGAAGAGTATCAGCAATGGAAAACTCGTATGATCCAATTCCTAGACAACATCGATGAAAATCTTATGATCTCTATTCGAGAAGGTCCAATTGAAGTGTATATCGATGTCGCTGCAACCCCTGCTACAGAGACAACTCCAGAAATTCCAGCGACCAGGGTGAAGAAGAATTATTCCCAATACACAGCTGAACAAAAGAATAGGCATGCTATCGACAAAAGAGCAATTACTTTGATGACTTTGGCTGTCCCAAATGAGGTTCTTAACAGGATTGACAGTGGATCATCAGCTAAAGAAATGTGGGACGAATTGGAAAGGCAGATGTTAGGAACTGTAAGATCTATTCAGGCAAAGTTAAATCAAAGTATAAATGCTTATGAAAGGTTTAAAGCAAAAGAGTCAGAAAGTTTGACACAGACATATAGTAAATTTTGTACTATTCTAAATGATTTGAGAAGAAATGGACTGAAGAAAACTAAGTCAGAAATAAATTACAAATTTCTGAACAGTTTAAATTCAGAATGGTCATCGTTTGCCATAAGTTTGCAAATGAACAAGGACATGTGTGAAGAAGACTTAAATGATCTGTTCTGTGTTCTTAATCAACATGAAGACTCTGTCAAGTTAGTTGTGGAAGAGAAGAAAAATGTTGCTGATCAGTTAGCATTCTTATCAAAATCCAAAGCAATCAAAGCACCCAAAAAGACTGCATATCTATCAGAGATACCAAGTCTGGAGGAATCTGACAAGGAAGAAGGATCAGAAGATGATGAAGATATCAAGATAATGGCTGAGAAGCTAGCTTTGCTGACAAATACTATCAACAAAAGGTATGGGAAGGGTAGATTTCAAGGAAATTATAAAAGAGTTGGGAGTTCAGATTATAAAAAGAAAGAAGACAGAGAAGAAAATAAGATTGAAAAGAGAGTAGAGAGAAGTGAAGAAAACAAAGAAGAGAAGGAAGAGAGAAAAGAAAAGAATCTGTGTTTCAAGTGTGGAAAATCTGGCCATTATGCCAAGGATTGCAGAGTTAAAGTTGTGAAAGATTATGAATACTACACCAAGAAGGCTCAGCTTGCAAAGAAGAGAGATGATGAAATTGCGTTATTGGCTGAACAGGAGAATTGGCTATACTACACTTCTGATGAAGATGATCATATCAACTTTCCACAGATGCGAAGCTATATGGCAAAAATGAGGAATGAGGATGATTCTGATTTTGAAGATGCTGATTCTGAGTCATCTGCTGAGGTACATTCTTCACTTGAAATAGAGTTAATGACACAGATTGGTGAAATGAAAAATGAATTTGCTAATCTAAGAAAACAGATAAAAGGAGAAAGAAACTTGGTTAACAAGTTCAGAATTGAAAAAGAAGTAATAAAAGAACAATATGAAGAATCTGAGGCTGAGAAACAAAAAGTTAAAGATGAAAATTCTGAATTGTTGAAAAAGCTTTCTGAACTAAAAGTTGAGTTTTCAAAAATAAAGGATGAAAAAGGTGATTTACAAATAAAATTTGATATGTTATTTGAAGAAAGAAAGAATTTATACACCAAAATCAAAGAATTGGAAGATCTGAATTTGAAAAGGGGTCAAACTCAGCAAACATTAAATCTTTTATTAAGCAATGTTAAAGATACAAGATTTTACAACCCAAAGAAGGGATTGGGATCGGAAGAAAATGTCATTTTAAAAAGAGCCCCAATCAACTTGTTTGATGTTGAAAAACTTCAAGCTCCTAAGCCAAAAATCCCAGAAATTGTTGAAGTTTTCATAAGACCTGCTAGTTCTATAACAAGTTCTGACAATTTGCAAAGACCAAACTCTAAAAAGTCAAATGAGAAAATTTCTGAATCAAAAACAGAAAACTCAGTGGTTTCAGAAGAAAAGGTTAAGAAAGAAGTTTCTAAACCAACAGAAGAGAAGCCAAAATACAATGATGCTAAATTCAAGTATGATTCTTTAAATGACAGCTACAAAAATAAAAAACCAGGTTTTTCATATCATGATATTGAGAATATCTTTGACACAAGTAAAGATTCTGAAACAGTCAATCAGAAGTCTGAATCTTCTAGTCAGAATTCTGAACTTTGTAATCAGAATTCTGAGTCTAAAGATCAGACATCTGAGTCTGTAAATCAGAACTCTGACTCAGGTAGTCAGAAGTCTGAGTCAACTGGATTCTCTGAAACAAAGACTGATGAATTTTTAGAACTTGAAAAGAGGTTTAATCTTGTGAGTCAAGAACTTGAGGACTTAAGGAAAGCTTATGATGAACTTGAAAATGATTACTGTGAGGTGGATATTAAACTTGAAGAAGCTTTGAAAGAAAAGAATATTTTCATTCAGAAAATAACAGAACTTGAAAAACTGAAAACTGAGTATGATCTTTTTAAAATTAATGCTCTAAAAGAAAATGATAAATTCTTTAATGAATCAAGTACATGTGAAAAAGGTGAATCATCTAATTCTTCTAACAAAAAGGACTTGAATTTTTCAGAAAAAGAAGAAAGCAAAAGGAAAGATGATCTTGCAAAGTTGAATGATCTGAAAAGGGATCTTGAGAAGCTTAGAATGAAATCTACTTCTGAACTCAAAGCTAGAAATTCTTGTAATAAGGGCAATTGTACTCTGAACAGTATCAATAAAAATGAAATGATCTATGTTTCAGATTTATTGTCACTTGCAAAGAAAAATCTTGTTTGTGTTAGATGTAAAAAATGATTCATTCCAATATTCTCATAAATGTCAAGTCAAAATAACTTCTGTTTCATACATAAGAAAAGACATTCAGAATTCAGAAAAGAAAAATGTTTCTGTTCTTCAGAATACATAAAAGAAGAAAATTTTTGTTCCTCAGACTCAGAAGAAAGAAAAGATAAAAGAAAAGAAAGTTGAAAATGTTGCAAAATCAAAAGGTACAACTTTCAAAAACAAATTGAATAAATTTGTAAGCAGAAAATGTTCTGACTTCATAAAAGTTAAAGGAAAGTGGTGTTTGAAGAAAGATTTTGAGTGGAAAGTAAAAGGTACTAATGTTAAATCCAATGAAAAAACTAACAAAGATGGACCCATTCCAAAATGGGTACCTAAAACTAACTGATCCTTTTGCAGGGCTGTCATGTGTGGTTTTTAGATTCAGGAGCTTCAAGACACATGACAGGGCAGAAGTCTTTTCTATCAAACTTCACAGAAAAGGCTGGAGGAGCAGTAAATTTGGAAATAATAGCAAAGGACAAGTCAAAGGTCATGGGGATTTAACTAAAGGGAATCTGACTATCCAAAAGGTTTTCTATGTTGAAGGACTACAACATAATCTTTTCAGCATAAGTCAGTTTTTAGACAGTCTTTGTCAAATAAAATTTCAAATAATAGGTTGCATGATTTTAACTGAAAACATTAAACACGGTTTGTCTTTTATCAAACTCAACTGCAAATGAATGCTGGCTTTGGCACAGAAGATGTTCTCATCTGAATTTCAAAGATCTTAATAATCTTGTTGCAAAACATCTGGTTAAAGGTTTACCAAAGATTAAATTTGAAAAAGAATCGTTATGCTCAGCTTGTGAAATGGGCAAGATGAAAAAGAGTTCTCACAAATTAAAAATGGACTCATCTTGCAAAGCACCATTAGAAATGATTCATACTGATCTTTGTGGTCCTATTTCAGTTCAGTCTATGGGAGGAAAGAAATATATACTTGTGATTGTTGATGAATACTCCAGATACACATGGGTTGAATTCCTAAGAGTCAAGTCAGAAGCTGCTACAACACTGATAAACTTTATCAAGAGGATTCAAGTTCTCTTACAACTCCCAGTTCAGAAAATCAGACGTGATAATGGAACAGAGTTCAGAAATGAGACTCTTCAGAATTTTTTAGAAAGTTCTGGAATTTCTCACAATTTTTCAGCTGTCAGAACTCCTCAACAAAATGGTGTTGTTGAAAGGAAAAACAGAACTCTAGTTGAAGCTGCGAGAACAATGCTGGCTTATTCCAATCTTCCTACCTTCCTATGGGCTGAAGCAATTGCAACTGCTTGTTTTACACAGAATAGAACTTTAATCAATAAAAGATTAAATAAGACTGCGTATGAACTGATAAACAAAAGAAAACCATTAATCAAATTCTTTCATGTTTTTGGTTGCAGGTGCTATGTCCTTAAAGACAGAGAAAATCTTGCCAAATTTGATAAAAAGGCAGATGAAGGATACTTTGTTGGTTATTCTTTAACTTCCAAAGCATTCAGAATCTACAATAGAAGAACCAAAAGGATGATGGAAAGCATAAATGTAACTTTTGATGAAGCCAGAATAAGGACTTCTGAACAAGACAGTTCAGAACTCATGCAGAACAAGACAAAAATGACTTCTGATACAAATTCTAATCCTATTTGTTCAGAACTCAATTTACTGTTTAAGGATGCTTTTATTGAACTAATTTCTGATTCTTATGCAGAATATGAAAACTGAAAGATGATCAAAGAGATGAAAAATAAAATTCCAGAAATAGTTCAATACTGTAATTTCTGATCAAGGTCCATCTGAGGAATGTCCAAATCTGATAAATACAAGTAGTGAGAATTCTGAACCATGTATTCAGAATTCTGAACCCTGTAATCAGAATTCTGAACCTTGTAGTCAGAACTCTGACCAAGTTACTCAGAAGTCTGACTTCATTGCTCAGAACCCAAACTTGGATGCAACTCCTACTCATACATCAGAACAAGGGGACAGTTCAGAATTACAAGCAATCATTGATGAGAATGATGCAAACAACAATTATTCAGAGATTGATGTACTCCCTAGTGCAAATAAATGGACTAAAAATCATCCTATTCATCAAGTAATAGGTGATCCATCAGCAGGAGTGAAGACTAGATCAGCTACAGCAAATGAAGCAATGTTTGCTGGTTTCTTAAGTGTGATTGAACCAAAGAAAGCTAATGAAGCCCTAGAGGATCCAGACTGGATTTCAGCAATGCAAGAGGAATTGCTACAATTTGAAAGAAATAAAGTTTGGAGACTTATTCCAAAGCCTGAAGGTAAATCTATTATTGGAACCAAATGGGTGTTCAGAAACAAAAAGGATGAATCAGGTGTTGTCATCAGAAACAAGGCAAGATTGGTTGCTAAGGGATACTGTCAACAAGAGGGAATTGATTATGATGAGACATTTGCACCAGTAGCAAGAATAGAGGCAATCAGAATATTTTTGGCCTATGCTGCACACAAAAACTTCAAGGTATATCAGATGGATATCAAATCAGCCTTTCTAAATGGCAAACTTAATGAAGAGGTGTATGTCCATCAACCTGAAGGTTTTGTTGATCCAGAATTCCCTGATCATGTTTATATTTTAGACAAAGCTTTATATGGTCTAAAACAAGCACCACGAGCCTAGTATGACACTCTTACTAAACACTTGTTAGGTTCAGGGTTCAAGAAAGGTAAAATTGACACAACTTTGTTTTTAAAGAAACAGGGTGATGATTTAATTCTTATACAGATTTATGTTGATGACATAATATTTGGTTCTACCAGTCCAGAATTATGTGACAATTTTTCAAAAATCATGTCATCTGAATTTGAAATGAGCATGATGGGTGAGCTAAATTTTTTTCTTGGTCTTCAAGTCAAACAATTACCAAAAGGTATTTTTATAAATCAGGGAAAATATGTCAGAGATATTCTGAAAAAGTTCAAAATGTCTGATTGTGCTTCTATGAGAACTCCAATGGCAACAAACATAAAGTTAGATGCTGATCTCAAAGGAGTTTCAGTAGATACCAAACTCTATAGAGGCATGATTGGATCATTACTTTATCTGACTGCAAGTAGACCAGATATTATGTTTTCTACTTGTTTCTGTGCTAGATTTCAATCTAACCCAAAAGAATCACATATGTTGGCTGTCAAAAGGATTTTAAGATATCTCAAAGGATCACCTGATCTAGGTTTATGGTATCCAAAAGAAACTGATTTCAAATTGACTGCCTTCACTGATGCTGATCATGCAGGAAGTAGGTTGGACAGAAAGAGTACATCTGGTGCTTGTCACTTTTTGGGAGATAAAATAGTGAGTTGGGCATCAAAGAAACAGAATTGTGTGTCCACTTCAACTGCTGAAGCAGAGTATGTAGCTGCTGCTGCTTCATGCTCTCAAACCTTGTGGATGAGAACACAACTCATGGACTATGGATATCAACTCAACAAAATTCCTATCTATTGTGACTCAGAAAGTGCAATTTCCATTACTCAGAATCCTGTTCAACACTCAAAGACTAAGCATATAGATGTGAGATATCATTTTATAAAGGACTATGTGGAAAAAGGAACTATAGAGATGCACTTTGTGCATACAAAGTATCAATTGGCTGATTTGTTCACAAAGCCTCTTGATCACAAAAGGTTTTCTTTTCTCATATGTAAAATAGGAATGCTTAATCTAACTAATTGAAAATATTTGAATTTCTTAAAATAAATAAATTTTTCTAAGTAAAATTTTCTGAGTAATGTACTCAGAACTTCTGACTCTTGAGTTCAGAACTTCTGAGTCTTGACGTCAGAACCTCTGAGTCTTGAGTTCAGAACTTCTGAGTCTTGACTTCAGAACTTCTGAGTCCTATAATCAGATATTCTGAGTCAATACTTCAGAAATTTAACTTTCAAAATTTATTTTTGAGAAATTCAAATACTTCAATATTGTGGATTATTTTTTTTCTATTATCTTTCTATCTCATCCTTATGTATAATAAATAAGCAAATGCATGCTCAAGTCAAGGGGGAGCATCAAAATATTTTTTTTGAAAATCATGTTATGATGCTTAAAAGGTTTGTTTTCATTTCTTATCTCTGATCATTCTAAGAAGAACAAGCTTTTAATGATAAATATTTTTTTTCTTCTTGTTCAAACTATATCTGAATTTCAAACATTTTCATATTCAGATATAAGATTTTAAATTTTTTCAATCATCATAATATGAACAGAATTTTGATGATAAAATATGTTTCTATCTGTTCAAACCTCTTCTGAATATTCAAAATGTTTTATATATATCAGAAGTTGACTTTTAAATAAAATTTTAGTTACAAGGCAAAATTCTTCTGATTCATAGCAAGATATATGATAAAGGAAAGTCAAAACATCTGAGCGTGTTATTCAGATCTTTGACTTGAGTCAAATTTCTATCCACTAACACGTGTCAGCTTCATATTTGTTTGATTATGCCACGCATTTCATTTAAATCTTTTGTGGTATTTCAAATGTGTTGACTCAGTTATAACTTTTATTTCGTTTTTCCGTCAAACCTTTCAACTTCGCGGATTTTAAATAGGTCTTAAAATCCCTATTTCAAATCTTTTCAAATTCCAGAGCGAAACGTGAGATACGAATCAATTCCAGAGTTCTTTGAGTTTGTTTTCTTCTTAAATCATGTCTGGAATACGAAGAAGTGGTCCAATTTCTCTACATTCTACAAAATCGATAATGGATTCATCTGATTCGGAAAATGATGAAGTACAGAATAGAGTTGTAGAGGAAGGGGCAATAAGAAATGATGGAGAAGATGAACAAATGGATGAATCTGAAGGAAATGCGGATGAGGTAAACGTTAATATTGAACATGAACAGAGTGCTTCAGGTTCTATTATGTCAGATAGACCTAT
The DNA here is from genome assembly GCA_033807775.1 of Saussurea involucrata. NCBI lineage: Eukaryota > Viridiplantae > Streptophyta > Magnoliopsida > Asterales > Asteraceae > Saussurea > Saussurea involucrata. The sequence goes on from CM066314.1 coordinate 94,912,431, forward strand.
TTTAGTGGAAAGAGTTGTTCCTGAGAGTGAATGGCTGAAATTATCTGAAAATAACTGTGTTATATTATTTGAGGAAAGCCGTTTTAAGCCTGAACACAGAATTATCATGGAGTTATTCAAACACCATCCGTACAGAAAATGGTTTACACGAAGTAAAAATGTCCCTGTTCAGTACATACAACAATGGTGGAAACATCTTAGGTTAGAAGATAATAGGTTTGTGTCTGAAATTGGAGGAGTGACATTTGCCTTATCTATCTCTGCACTAAGAGAAATGCTGAATCTACCAGAGAAAGATGATGTACAAAGAAGGACAGATTTTGAGGACTCGCCCTTAACAGAAGAATTAATAGCAGAGTTTATGAAGTTGGGATACAATGAAGGATTGAGGACTCTCAGTTTGTTCAGAAGAAACAAATTACCACCTATTTGGGCTTGCTTCTTTCATGTGGTAAATAAATATGTGTCAGGGAAGAATAGTTCTGCTGATCAAGGTTCTAAACAAATTCTTCAGATCTTTCAGGGCTTAGTGAAGAATAGGCATTATGACTATACTTTAATACTTTGGGAAGACATGAAGAATACATTTGAGAAGAATCAGAAAGCAATTCAGAAGAAAACAAAGGATGCTCCACTGACATACATTCCTTATATAAGGTACTGGCAAATTGTTATTTGGTATGCCATGCAGGAAAATAGAACAATCTCAAGAAGAACAAATGAAGAGCATGGTCCCACATTTTATTTGGGTAAGATGACCTCAGTAACAAGACTTGAAAATTATCCCAATCATAAACTGTTGCCAAAATCACTTAGGAATTATATTCCAAGGGAGAGTGAGATTTTAAAAGCTTATTGCACCTCTATGGGAATTGAATTACCTCAAATCCCTACCCAAGAGGACCAACCTGAGAAGAGATGTGAGGGGTCTAGTCGAAATAAAGAGGGGGAGGATGTTCAGATGGGTGAACATTCTGACAGACTTGAGGGGGAAAATTCTGAGAGCTTGGTTAGACTCAGTGAGGAAAAACAGAATGAGAGTGGTGAGGATGAGAGATTGTCAACAGTGGTTCAAACAAAAAGATATGCCTCTGAACCAGCTAATCTTGACCAGGTAACCACAACTGCTATTGGTTCACAATTCTTGGTGTCCAATATTGAAACAAACACCATGGACCTAGTGGTGGATCTTGAACAACCCATCCATACCCACTCAAAAGCATTTCAACATGCTACTGTTTTACACAAATCCGGGGAACCATCCCAAACTCATTTGGAGGGAGGTGATAAATCCCAATCTATTTTTCAACACATTGAGTCTGAATATCACAGTCCTATTCATATTGAGCCTGAAATTCCTTCTAACACTTGCACAAATCAGGAATTTCGTATTCCTGAAACAACATTCATAGACATACCTAATGTTGGGTGTCGAGGATTGGATGGAAGTCCTGGTGAGGTGAACATTACAAAAGCCTCATACAAACGTGCATCTGTTGTACAAGATGACTTTGTGTTATCTACAGGCCATGAGCCCTCTGGGCACATGAAAACTGGACCATCTGTTGGTTCAGGTTCACAGTTAGACTCTTCTGAATTTGAAAAGATTCAGAAACAAAACAAGGAGATGGGGGAAAAAGTAGAAAATTTGGAGAAAAAGGTGGAGGATATGAATGATGAGGTGTCAGATTTGAAAGTTGTGTTGGAGAAAAAGTTGATTTCTGTTGAAACCAAAGTAGATGATTGTTAGCTCCAATATTCTGAAATATTAGAAGTATTGAAAAATGGCCAAGTACAGAAGAACTTCCACAGAAGCTCTGCCGGGCATCTCAGAAGAATCAAAGGAAGTTTGATCAAGAGTGATCAAAGACCGAGGAAACTACAGAAGGACACTTTCAGAAGACCAAGACCGCAGAACCTCTGTTACCAATAACAGAGCCTCTGCGGACAACATCAGAAGACAAGGAACCAAGAAGACTTCTCACAGAGGACCGAGCCACAGAACCTCTGCCACCCTTGACAGAAGCTCTGCAGAAGTAAACGACCAAAGACTCGGAATCCGGTGAAGACTACTTTACAGAGGAACCAGACCGCAGAACCTCTGTAACACATTACAGAGCCTCTGTGGTCCTCTAAAGACTAGGAAGATATTTATAATATCTTGCTACTGTTCCAAGACCTGTTCATCAACTTGCATGGCAACTTGCTCTGTCCAACTTCAACACGTGTCAAACTCTGAATGGACTCAATAAAGCTTAGTACATATTAGACGTCTGCTGCATTAAATGCAATACAGCACGTTTGACTGTTCATGCCATCCTTGCAACTGTTCACGACATCCTCTCAACTATTCATACGTACCTTTTGAATAGTAGCATATGCTTTATGGTCCCCTTTAGAGTAGTATATAAGGAAGACTCATGTTGAGTTCTTCCTTACACAAAAACAAGAACACAATCACGACGACAGTTAAAATCAACAAATAAGAACACATAGCTTATGCACATTTAGAGTCATATCTGTTTAAAAGCTTTGCATACTCACTGTTCTTAAATCTGTTCTTGATATATATATATATTCAGTAAACTTTGAGATATTATTTCCTGTTCACTGTTTATTTATATTGTATTCTAAATCTATCAAACTTATCTGTTAGTTCTTTAAATACACTTCCGCATCAAACCTTAAACCTGAACTAATAGATCTGATAATCTTGTTTAAAGCAAAACGGGAACCAACAATTGGTATCAGAGCAAAGCTTGGTTTTCAATATCAAGTGATCCTCGTTTAGACAAGATTTTTGATAGAAACTGTCTGTTCTTAACCTATACTTCATTCCTTCAAACAGATTCTGTTTCACTGCCATTTTCGATTTATTCGATCTGGTAACATCCTAGAAACTGTTTCTTTCGTTAAAAACTTCATTCAATATGTCAAGACTAAAATTTAGTGCTGATGCTGATTTTCATTATTATTTCAAACTCAGCACAAATTTTAAGAAAATAATTCCTACTCTTGAGAAAGAATTAGAGGAAAGAAACAAGAGTATTCTTATTGACTCAGACAACATTGCCAAGCTTGAAGAATTAGGTAAACTCCTAAACTGTGAAAATCTTGAATTGAAAAGGAAACTATCTGAGTCAGAAGAGCTTTGTAAAAATGAGAAAAAGAAGTTTGAGGAAATTAAGATTGTTTTTAAAGAAGAGAAGAAAAGTCTTGAGCTTAAGTGTCTAAACTTTTCTAAACTGATTTCCAACTTTGAAAAACTTATAATCAGTGAAAATGAAAAGTTTGGAAAAGAGAGAACTTTTCTTGAGACAAAGAATATGGAACTTTCTTTCAAAATCTCAAAATTACAGAAATCTCTTGAAAAAGAGAGGAAAGAGCAGGATTTTGAAAGAAAAGAATCTGAAAAGGTGAAGAGAGAAGGATTTCAAACAAAGTGTTTGAAAGACAAGTTTGAGAAGGAAAGAAAAGTCTTTAAAGCTGAAATGTCAAATTTAACAAAGAGACTATCCGATTTGTCAAACAAGATTATGTTGGAGAAGAGGTATAAATCAGATCTTCTAAGGAAGTTTGATTTAAACCTTAAAGAAAAAGATGTTTTAGCTAAAAGGCTTAAGAACCTTGTCTTAGCAAACTCTTGTGCTGAAAATTCAAATAATCTTGTTTACAAAAAGATGAAAATGGTTTGGAAAGTCAAAAACACTATTCCTGACAAAATTGCTCCAAAGCCATTTGTTTCTACTAAGGTTTCATCTTTTCATTCAAATAAATGCCTTGATCTTCTGCTTCAATTAAGAAATCTTTCTGTGTACAAAATGGGTCATTACAAAAGAAAAATCCAAAGACCCAAAATGAGAAAGGTCATAGAAAGAAAGTTGGCAAACCAACAGAGATTGGCAAACCAGAGGACCTAAAGACAGCTCCAAATCCTAACAAAAAAGGACCCATTTGGATATGGGTACCAAAAGTTCTTTGATCTGTCTTGCAGGTACACGGACTTCTGATCATTACAGATCAGGACTCGCTCTTCAGAGGAGAAAAGGACTCCTAAACACACCAGTTTAGGACTCGCACTTTAGTGAAATAGACTCTTAAACAAATCAGTTTAAGACTCGAGCTTCATCAGAAAATGACTTCTGACCATTACAGATCAGGACTCACTCTTCAGCAAACAATGGACTCCTTAATACTTCTATTAAGGACTCAGGCTTCAAAGTTCACTATGACTCTTAAACACTTTGTTTAAGACTCATCCTTCAAAGGTTCTATACTTCACAGAGCCTCTGTGGAATTGCTCAGAGCCTATGACAATCTCCACAGAACCTCTGATGAGGTTGACCTATGTTCTGTGCATTATTTATCTCTATTGATTCAAGCATAGGTCAAGGGGGAGCAGAAGGAGACCTCACATTGATCTACAGAGGTTGATCATTCAAGGGGGAGCCAAAGGAGGATTATGATCAACAAGAGTCTCTGTCGTCCAAACTAGACACTCTAAAAGGTATGTGTCGCACAAAATCTTTTTCCAAAACAGTTTTCCAGGACAAAAATTTCTAAATATGTCCTAAAAACAATGTTTAAAACCATAAAAACTTTGGATGATCAAAAAGTTATATAAATTATTAGTTATTAGAAATTTCCTGTCACAGAGCCTCTGCTGGCTCTGGCAGAGGTCCAAAAAACCTCTGTAGGATAATTTCTCTCTACTAAAGATTTATCGATCCTCTCCAATGTTTTTCAAACGTTTTTGGTAAAAGTACAAGCTTCAAGAGATAAAAAGGCAGGTTTCAAACCACAGAGATCAATCCTACAGAGGTTGTTAGATCAAGGGGGAGCGAAAAAGGAGACCTTGCTGAATCTACAGAGATTCATAAGTCAAGGGGGAGCTAAGAATGCGACAGAAGAGATCACATTCGCCGATCAAAAAGAAATAGAACTTTCAAACCTACAAATGGCTTCCAGTTCCAAAGCTGCTCACGTTTCACCAACGAACTCTCCGACACCCTCTGCCCCTCCCTCTTCCAAAAGAAAAGGGAAGTCAAAATCTTCAGAGGAGGGGGCACCAAAACCAAAGAAAAGAAAATCAAAGACGAAACCATCTTCTCCTCTGCAAACAATAACAGAAGGAATCGAACCACCTCTGCAAACTCCAATATTCACAGAGGTTCTTGATTCACTTCTGCCAAGACAAGAGACTGCAGAAGAAGAGGTGCAAATAGGTTTAGAGGATAGGGTAGAAACGTCTGGAGGAAAACAAAATGAAAAAGAAAAAGATGCCGAAGTTGCAGAAGGCACACATCCCTCAACCCCTCCCAGTGCAACCCACACATCTGACACCGCAGGTCTAGCTGCAGAAGGTGTCATTGAAATAGAGCAGCACAGCTCGATCCTTACCCAAACCAAACAGCCAGAAGTCACTCTTTCGACTTCTGCGCCCACAGAAGCCGGGGAATCCATTCCTAGGGAGTCTCCTCAGAGAGACTCACCTATAGTTCGTGATCCATCGCCCCAGATCACACTAGAACACCCTACAGAGGAATTCGTTTCCTCTGACACACACAATATAGGGCCAAAACTTCTTTCAGAGAGAAGTAGAGAGCACCATGACGAAGAGACTCTAGACAAGTCTCCGAGTCAACAGAAGAATATTCCGATACCCACCTCTGTAGTGGATTTGGACAATGTTCTTCACAGAACTTCTGTAGAGACTGAAACTCAGGTTTCTTCTCGAGGATCAGATGGAAATCCTTCCACCCCCAACGTACAACCAAGGGTGAACGAAGGTGTCCCAGGAACAGGGACTCACTCTGGAGAAGGAGTTGTTCCTCCAGAGGTTACCCAAGAGGAACATGTTACGAAGGATGAGTTCCAAGCCTTTGTAACCTCTGTAACTCAAACATTGAATGAGTTGCAAAGCTCATTCACGATTTTTTCAGATTCAACTTCAAACGCGCTTACAGGATTAAATACCAAAGTGGATACCTTATCCACAGATGTTAAAGCAGCCCTTGCAGAAATGAAGTCAACTACAGAAACTTCTGCTGCTGCTGCCGTCGCCTCTGCCACTAACATTGCCAAAACAACCGCTGCAGAGTTCGAGAAAAGTGCGACCAAAGCCTTCAAAACTTCGATCGCAATCTACTTTGAAACAATAAAGAAAAATGCAGCAAGGCAAGCAGTTCAAGACACCTGCAGAACAGAAGTTGCTGCTAAAAGAAGGCAGGATGATCCTGATGATGGAGCATCTGGTCATCCTGAGGGGGAGAAAACAAAGGAAACAAAGGAGGCTGCTTCTGCAAAAACTACAGAGAAAACTGCAAAACCCTCTACAACAGAAACCCAGAAGGGAAAACAACAGAGGCAAAACACCTCTATCTCACCAGAGGATGCACCAACCACAGAACCTCTGTCAACGTTTATTTCTGTGTACTCAAATGTAAATGCCTCTGCCATAAATTCCAAAATGAATGAAATAATCTTCTGAGGTATTGTTTAACCTCTTCTTTACTTAGGTTAAAATGCATAAATTCAACCTTTTATTTTTAGATACTTAGGGGGAGATTGTTAGCTCCAATATTCTGAAATATTAGAAGTATTGAAAAATGGCCAAGTACAGAAGAACTTCCACAGAAGCTCTGTCGGGCATCTCAGAAGAATCAAAGGAAGTTTGATCTAGAGTGATCAAAGACCGAGGAAACTACAGAAGGACGCTTTCAGAAGACCAAGACCGCAGAACCTCTGTTACCAATAACAGAGCCTCTGCGGACAACATCAGAAGACAAGGAACCAAGAAGACTTCTCACAGAGGACCGAGCCACAGAACCTCTGCCACCCTTGACAGAAGCTCTGCAGAAGTAAACGACCAAAGACTCGGAATCCGGTGAAGACTACTTTACAGAGGAACCAGACCGCAGAACCTCTGTAACACATTACAGAGCCTCTGTGGTCCTCTAAAGACTAGGAAGATATTTATAATATCTTGCTACTGTTCCAAGACCTGTTCATCAACTTGCATGGCAACTTGCCCTGTCCAACTTCAACACGTGTCAAACTCTGAATGGACTCAATAAAGCTTAGTACATATTAGACGTCTGCTGCATTAAATGCAATACAGCACGTCTGACTGTTCATGCCATCCTTGCAACTGTTCACGACATCCTCTCAACTATTCATACGTACCTTTTGAATAGTAGCATATGCTTTATGGTCCCCTTTAGAGTAGTATATAAGGAAGACTCATGTTGAGTTCTTCCTTACACAAAAACAAGAACACAATCACGACGACAGTTAAAATCAACAAATAAGAACACATAGCTTATGCACATTTAGAGTCATATCTGTTTAAAAGCTTTGCATACTCACTGTTCTTAAATCTGTTCTTGATATATATATATTCAGTAAACTTTGAGATATTATTTCCTGTTCACTGTTTATTTATATTGTGTTCTAAATCTATCAAACTTATCTGTTAGTTCTTTAAATACGCTTCAGCATCAAACCTTAAACCTGAACTAATAGATCTGATAATCTTGTTTAAAGCAAAACAGGAACCAACAATGATGTAAAGAAATCCTTGGATTCTCACAAAAAGGAGATCATGGATATAATGTCTGGTTTTCAAAAAGGTATGTTAAAACAAATACAAGGTATGCAGGAATCTATACTAAAAGCACTGAGTGTATCACTGGCTTCTACTTCAAAGCCTCTTGATCCTGTTCATATTGCAGAAGTTGAACCTGAAGGAACTTCTAATCAGAACTTGAAGAGAAAGTTTGATGATAATGAGCCTCATGATCATCAAAAGGGGGAGAAAAGACAGAGGTTAAGTTCTGATGATGACTCTGATGATGACATTGGCATAGAAGATTTTGAGATAGCAGATATGCACTTAGCCAGTACAAAAAGTTCAGAAGATCAGACACAAGAAAATTTAAAGGAAATGATTCAGATAGTTCAGATTGATAGCTCAGATACAGAGGAAATGGAGTTGGAAAGTATTGATGGTAATGATTCAGATAAAACAGAGAAATTAAACTTAGATACAGAAATGGAAGGAAATTCTGTTGAAACTGAAATTGTTGAAGAATATGTATTGAGATCAGAAGAAACAGTGGAAAGTGCAGTGATAAACAGGTGTACAGATATCATTGTTTATAACAAAAGAAGGATAAGTGAAGAATTGATAAGTACTGAATCAGAAGAAAGGAGGTTAAGTGAAGAGTTGATCAGAAGGATGCGTAATAATTTAGTCAGAGCTTTGAATGTTCAAAAAGTTCAGCAAGGAATAAAAATGGTAAGACCTATTGATCTAATGGGAGAAGAAGACAGAACGGTGAATTATACTCAGGATTTTGAAGATGAGTTTAGATTTAACTTTTGTGATGAGTTAAATACAAAAGAAGAGTATGTGAAAGTGAAAGACTACTTTATGCCTTCTGAGTATGTATTCAGAAAACCAATTGAGATCCCAAAGATTAACTTGCAGAGACTAGAAGAACATGTATGTGATTTCATCCTAGAATTAAGTGATGTGCCATTAGCCAGACAATTTCATGATGATGTTTTTCCTGAGGAAATATATGATAATCTCTACTACACAGAAGGAGAGTATGAGCTTTTGGAAAGTAACATTGATGGTTTTATGGATGACAGAGCTCAGATAGTCTACTCAGAAGCTTCTAACAGATTCAGAGTTCCTAACTCAAGACTGCATATCCAGAAAAGAATTGAGAAAGTGTTGATGTTTCAACAAGAAGAATTCAGTGGTTTAATGTTTGTTAGAATGGAAGTGCTGAAAGAAAGAAATACAAAGGTTTTCATGTCTACTTTTGATTTTCACAGATTAACTCTTGATGATCAGATCTTTCTAGTCAAGTTCTTTGCCAGTACTGAAGAAGCCTTAATGGAAATTGAATGCAGAAGACTTCTGGGTATCTATGTCAGAAATATACACTTATATGATATCCAATTAGCCATTGAAGGAAGAAAAGAGAAGTGTAATCTGAGTTCTCCCACAAAGAAAACAGAAACTGGTGTAGATTTGAAGGGATTTGTGAATGAAGGAATGGAAACAGAAGGGTTCACATATACAGTTAACGGAAGGCTTGAAAAGTTCAGATTAAAAGAGTTGGTGAAGTACAGTGATGCAACTCTAAATTGGTTATTGATTGAAATGGAAGTAAGTGTGGAAACTGAAAGAAAGAGTTTAAAGAAAAGATGTATGAACTCTGTGAAGAGAAGGTTGAATCTTAGAAGAAAAATCAGAAACTGTAGTGAATGGTTGTTATCTGAGGTGAATCCCAAAAAGATTCTACATAATGACTTTGTGTTTCCTGCTGAGTATGAAGTAAATGAAATTTTGTCAGATGAAGTTGAAGAAGGTCAGGATACAACACCTCAGAATATGCAGATAACTAGTTTTGATCAAGCTGAACAGTCTGAACCCAAAGAAGATGAAATATCCATTGATCTAAATGGATACTTTCTTGAATTTGATCTGCCTGAGTTCTTCAAACCAAAAGAAGTACAATTCTTGGATGTGTATTATGATAGACCTAAGGAGACTCAGATCTGGTTGGCTGAAAAATCAAGATGTCTTGGCAAAACAAAGCAAGCTGTTTACTCAGACTTTCTAATCACTGGAATCAGAGAATTAAAGGTTAAGAAATTCAGAAAGATGGAGTACTTATCCTTTGAAGTTCTGAGAGAGGATGGCAAGGTTTATTACTTTACTGATGCAGATTTTGAGAAACTATCAGTGGTTGACTTCTACAGATTACACAACTTTCTATGCTTCAAAGAGTCAAGCAAAGACAGAAATTAAAGGAAGGCAAGAAGTGTGGTGATTGAGGCCATGTTCTATATCTTAAGGTGGCACTGTTATACAGATTTCCAAATAGCTCTGTACTTACAAAAGCCATGTGTTTATCTGGCAAATCCAAACACAGATCATGAGCAGAAAAAGGTGTTAAAGACTGGAAGTGTTCATAAATTTCCAGATTTGGGTGTGTTTTTTAAAAACAAAAGTGGAAAGATCTTCTTCAGAGCAAAGGAAACTGCAGAATACTGTTCTGGAACTTTAAGGATCATAAAGCACAATTTGTAGAAAAAGATGCTGAAAGTAAAGGAAGCAAACATAACTCAAGAAGTAATCAATCAGCAAGTTGAAATTATTCAAGAAATCATTGACAAAATTGATAAGAGGATTAATCTGAGAAATGTGCTACTTCAGAAAATTGTTCCTGCTCTGAAAGAACTGGATGATGAAAAGTTTAAGTTTATTTGACAAAAAGGGGGAGATTGTTAGATCTGAAGTTTTGTCAATAAACCAAGTGTTGAAGATCTGATAAGAAGACTCAGATGTTCTGAGTAGAGGAGTCAGAGGTCTGACTGTGAAAGCTCAGAAGTACTGATAAGAGAAGTCAGAGGTCTGGGAAGAGAAGTCAGATGTCTGAGATAAGGAATCAGAAGATCTGAGAAGCGTGATCAAAAGAATGTTCAGAAGTTCTGAACTACCTGTTCAGAACTTATGACGAGATACTTTACTTAGTAATTTGTAAACTAATTAGGACACGTGTTTTGTTCTTATTAGTCTTTCTTATTTGTACTGTAGCTTTAATATTTCCGTTGCAGTATAAATAGTAGTCAGCACTGCGTTGCTAACTGATTGATTTTCTCGTAATTCTTGTATTCATTCTTTGTAATCTTTGAGATTCTCTCTCTTAGATCTGTATTTCTGTTCATCATTGAATACAATTGGGCTTGATCATACAACTTCTCAATTACTGCTTTCTATATTGATTGTAAGAAAAGATCCTGAACTTACACAAACCCTGTCCTTGAAATAACGTACTCCATCAACCTTAGTTTCAAATCTACCTTCTATACCGTGAAGGGTTTCGTCCTTTAAGTTTTCCGTTTTCATTGCTTCGGTCTGAGCTTCAAGAATTCGAGTCTTTAAACTCGTTTGTACAAGTGCTCCCATTGCTCGTACACGTGAAGGTTTTACCCTTTCCTTCCTACTCAGGGCATCAACCACTACATTGGCCTTACCTGGGTGATAGAGAATTTCACAATCGTAGTCGCTGAGTAGTTCTACCCATCTCCTTTGTCTCATGTTGAGCATTTTCTGGTCTAGGATATGCTGAAGACTCTTATGATCGGTGAAGATAGTGCATTTAGTGTCGTACAAATAATGTCTCCAAATCTTTAGAGCGAATACCACAGCTCCAAGCTCCAAGTCATGTGTGGTATAGTTATTCTCAAGAATATTTAGTTGTCGCGAGGCGTACGCTATAACCTTGTCCTTTTGCATCAATACGCATCCCAAACCTTGGTGCGATGCGCCATAATACACCACAAAGTCATCGGTTCCTTCAGGTAACGCCAGAATTGGTGCATTGCACAGCTTTTTCTTCAATAGCCGGAACGCCTCCTCTTACGGTTCTCCCCAAACAAATTTACTATCCTTTTGGGTCAGTGTTGTGAGTGGCTTAGAAATTCTTGAGAAGTTCTTAATGAATTGCCTATAATAACCCGCCAAACCCAGAAATTGACGAATTTTCGTTGGGGTCTTAGGGGCTTCCCACTTCTTAACGGCTTCCACTTTAGCCGGATCCACGTGAAGTCCCTTCTCTCCAATCACGTACCAAGAAAGTGTACTTCCCAAATCCAAAATTTGCACTTAGAGAATTTGGCGTATAGTTTTTGCTCCTTGAGAAGTTCTAGGATTACTCTTAAATGGTGCTCGTGATCCTCCTTACTTCGAGAGTAGATCAAAATGTCATCGATAAACACGATCACAAACTTGTCAAGGTATGGTCGGCATACCCTGTTCATTAAATCCATGAACATAGTTGGTGCATTCGTTAATCCAAAAGGCATAACCAAAAACTTGTAGTGTCCATATCGAGTCCTAAAAGTTGTCTTAGGGATGTCGTCCTCACGGACTCTTAACTGGTGATACCTTGATCGAAGATCAATATTTGAGAAATAAGTTGCACCCTGCAATTGGTCGAACAAGTCATCTATTCGAGGAAGAGGATATCGATTCTTGATCGTCAACTTGTTCAGCTCCCTATAATCGATACACATTCGAAACGATCCATCCTTTTTCTTGACGAACAGGACTGGGGCTCCCCAGGGTGAGGAACTTGGCCTAATAAATTCTTTGTCCAGGAGTTCTTGATTTTGACTCGACAACTCTTGCATTTCCGCAGGTGCTAAATGATATGGCGCCTTAGCCACAGGTGTTGCTCCGGGTATGAGGTCAATTTGAAATTCGACTTGTCTAAACGGGGGAAGTCCAGGCAAATCATCGGGGAACACCTCTGGGTGATCCTTCACCACAGGAATGTCTTGGATTCGCCTTTCCTCAGACTTCTTCTCAACAACGCACTTCTTCCTCAAATACTTATGAACCTTCACACTTGACACTATCTCTAGGCTCCTTCCAACTTTGTTTCCTTGTACAACGAGGGTTTCTCCGTCTTGCAAAGGTATCCTAACCGTCTTATCAAAACAACAAACCTCCGCTCAATTCTTGGACAACCAGTCCATACCCACTACTCTGTCAAAACTCCCCAATTCAATAGGAATAAGATCAATGCTAAACAATTTATCGGCTAGATTCAAGGTACAATCTAAAATTACATCCTTAGCCTCAAATTTATGACCATTAGCAACCTCAATAATATAAGCATCCGACATTCTCCTAGATTCTAAGTTAATTAGTGGCCTATGAAACAAAACTCATATCCGCTCCGGTGTCAAATAATACTGATGCATAGTGGTTATTTAGAAGAAACGTACCTGTCACCACATTGGGGTCGCGACGTGCTTCGTCAACTCCAATGACAAATGCCCGTCCTCGAGCTTGACCTCCTTGATTTCCTTGATTGGCTTGCCTTGCCTGGTTCCCATTATTGTTATTGCTCGGCCTCCAACCAAATCTCGGGCACATATTCCGGAAGTGATCCGGACTTCCGCACTCGAAGCATGCTCTTCTCCCGTCATTGAAATCCCTTTCTATCCTACAGAACCTGGTGAGATGACATGGCCGCTTACAATTGTCACAAACGGGGCAGGCTCCCTCATGATGAAGGTCGAATTTGTTGCATTTTGGGAATGGACCCTTGTATTGCCCTGGGTCCTGAGTCTTTACTCCGAAGTTTCTCACCACTTTCCTATCCTTGCTTGCACTACCAAAGGTTTTCTTTCCTGACTGATACTCTGGCTTCCTCTTATTGCTGGCACTTCCCGATGTCAGAGTTCCCGCTCTTACCGCATCGTTCGTTAAAGTAGTTGACATGGCCACAACAGCTTGGATTGTGGTCAGGTTTGCCGAGGTGACCATTCCCCGGATCTCGGACGCTAATCCTCATAAGTATCGGTCGATTCTCTTGCTCTCGGGAGTAACCATATGAGGTACCAGCTTTGCGAGTTCGTGCAAACGAGCTGTGTATCGGTCTATGTCGGCTCCGACCATGGCGTGATTCCAGAATTCAGTTTCCAGCTTTTGAAGTTCACTTTTGGGGCTGTACTCCTCAATGAGTAACTTTTTTAACTCCTCCCATGAGAGTCTGTATGCATCTTCCCTTCCACGGGTTTGAACCTGGATGTTCCACCATGTTAGTGCCCTGCCTTAGAGTTGACATGTAGCATATTCCACCTTGCGGTCCTCCGAGCATTTGCTAATATGGAGTACCGACTCCATGCTATCGATCCAAGAAAGCAATCCTACGGCACCTTCCTTTTCGTAGAATTCCTTGGGCTTACATGACATGAAGGATTTGTAGTTGCACCCGGTATTGTTATTGCCCGGATTTCCTCCCCTACCACCTTCATTCCCGCGATCAGCATTAATGTCGGCGGTTACTTGTGTGACTATAGTGGGTATTGCTTCTTGTGTGTGTTGTGCTATGATCCGTGCGATGTCGGGTGTTTGGTCTTCGGGAGTATCTCCCGTGCGGCGAGTGGATCTTCTTGGAGGCATGATTCTAAAACACATTTGCACAAGTGTACTTAGTTACTAATCGCACAAGTGTAATGTCTATCCTATGCATTGTCTACGCACTATGCATGCTACTAGAGAGTGCAAGTAAAAATTGACATACTCCTACTATAACCATTTCTAGTCTCGCATTAACCTACCTTAATCGAACATAGGTGATCAAGCTATGTTTAATTAAAGTTCGTTAATGCCATTCTAGACTTAGTTATACTAGTAGTAGGTTCAGTTGTTTTCATGTCAGTTTTGAACTTTTGGTTATAGTTGGGTTTTTCCAATGAAAGACCGGTATTCTCTATAACCTTCGGCTCTGATACCATTTCTGTCACACCCAGCTAAAGCGGAAGTACGGGATGTCATAGTTCAAGGTTTCATTGCGTAAGGTAGAAGACAACACACAATCATCATAGATTAAAAGTTAACAAAAATTACAACTTGTTCCAAAAATACAAACTAGTCCAAAAACAGAATTTGACATGATAAAGAAAAATGTTGGATGCCGCTACTTGTGGTGCCTTCTAAAGTTCAACCTTACTTGATATTTCCTGAAAAGCATGTAAGGGAGAGGGTCAACTATTGAATAGTTGGTGAGATCACAGGTTTTCGGTATGCATAACAGTTTTAATGCAAGTTTGTAAATCCGCACAGTGGATTGAGTATTCGGTTGTAGTTATAAAACATCTTGTAGATCCGTACAGTGGATAAAGAGTTCATTTGTCAACATGCGCAAAGTATAATATCGTATGCAAAATGTTAAAGTAATGAGCCCACTACCCAAACCTACTGACCGTACACGCCCCAAAGACACATGTTCCTCACAAACATGATAAAGAAAATGGTAACTATGCACTCGCGAGGTGAGTGGGGTGTCAACCAAATAACGTTATCCATAATATACCAACGGCTCGCACAATGAGCTAATGGGTAGTGTAGTTTGTACCGGGGACTTAAAATGAATGTTAAACTCAGAATCAACTAACATCAGCATACATACCATAGCGCATAAAAGTTCGTAGCAATGTAAATCATTTGAGTAAATAGTACAGCCGATGCATAAGTAAATTGTAACATGCTTTTCACCCCAAAATGTACAAAATAGTAAAAAGGGGCGGTGAAAACTCACGGTGGTATGCGAAGATGTTTCCAAGAGGTTCAAGATGTAACCCGCACAACCATCCTACTTCGATCCTAAGAAAGTAAGGACACTAGTAAGATTCTATGCTTAAGCCTTAGTCCTTGATATCGCTTAGTTATCCAAATCATCATAAAATGTGTTGATCCAAACCCTCAGTGATTTGATAATGACCCTCTCTTAAACACTTAGTGAAAATTGTAAGTAAACAATATGTATTAGAGTTTCACTATCGCAGATAAGTAATAAGACTTTACAGTACCGCTGATAGGAACTCTCACTCTTTAGATTAGATATTCAGCAAACACTGTTCATCATCATATAGCTCTGAGCATGTTCAGTTCTATTGATAATCGCTGATAGTTTAGTTTGTTTACTTATGATCTTTGAAGACAAGTTTAACGTCAACAAAAGTTCTACGCTGAAGTCGAAGATCAAGCTCAAGAACCAGCGACAAGTCTACTCATGAACTGATGCGGATATCAGCGAAGCAAGACCTGTCCATTCAACGTGAAGTATCAAGTAGAAAACTTCAGCAATCGCTGAACTTTATCATTCGCTGATAAAGATCTGACTCAACGAAAGTTGATCATGAAGTCTCCCTGCATGTTACTATTGTCTTACCTCCCTTGCACGTCTCCGTACAAACCGTCAGAATGGACATCCCTTTTGTCTGTAATCGTACAACAACTTTGATTCTACACTGTGCACCATGCGGCTACTAAAGTTGTCTACAAAGGTCAATGACATGCAACCACTCAGCTGCTGCCACGTGTAAAGCAATATTGCCATGCATTAAATGCATGCAGTATATAAGAAGAACCCTACTTCAGAAATGAAGTGTGCTCGGACCATCTTCTTCTTTCTATCTGTGTGTTAGGTTATTATTCGTAATTTCCTTATCTCCATCTAGTGCAAGAAACTTAGTGTTCTTAACTTGTTTAGATTAGGTTAATCCTTAATCTTGTTCCGCAACAAGTTGTAAATTGTCTTGATTTATCAATAAACAATTTAGAAAAGTAAAAATCGTGTGTTTGTATTCAACCCCCCTTCTACAAAATTGTATAACCCTTCGGGACCAACAAGTGGTATCAGAGCAGATTTGTTTAATCTCATAAACAAGATCTGATCAATACTAAGATTTCTCTTCCTTGCTATTTCTGAAAATGGCCACCAACACAAACACTAATTATATTGACAATGGTTCTCTTGCAAAACCCCCTAGATTCTCCAGAGATAATTTTAATCTATGGAAAAATAGGATGATTCTCTTCTTAGAAGGTGTAGACCCTATTATGCCTTACTATCTTGAAAACGGCCCATATATTCCTATAAGAAGTGTGATAAATCCCAAATCTAGCACAAAGTAATGAACAAGTGTAGAGAGAATCTAGAGAGCAATCTTGTCATCCATATATTGATTTCAAAGTGTAAAATGACAAATGCTTCAAGTTGTTATACAAAATAACAAAGGAACTCCTTTATATAGTAGGACATGACAAGCCCATGCCTCTACTAAGGAGAAACAGTACAAGATATTAATACTGTCTTGATAGCTACAAAAATGCCCTAACAATCTCCCCCTTAGCTATCAAGGCAGAAAGGGTCTTCTTCTACTTCGAAACCCAAGATGTGTTTCAATCCTTCGCATAGCCATTCTGAAGCTCAATTTTTCATCTATCTCTTCAATGGCTCTTGACAAAACTCTTCTAGGTCTTGAAGACATCCAATTAACTTTTCGTTCAGCATCATGTCTTTTGAGCTTTTCGACTAACTGAAGTCTTACAATTTTAAGCGTACCATCAGAATATTTTTCCAACTCATTAAACCGAATGAATATCTTGTTTGCACCATTACTGAACACAACACAAAACTCTGGTTCTCCAATCACACAATATAAAGGCATCCTCATCAATCCAGTCAATTCTTGATTTGGTCTTAACAGATTTATTCTTGGTTGATAGCTTTCCACACCCATCTGCAAATCATGACACTGTGTGAATAAAACGTGTCTTCTCAGAAATCTCTTAATGGCATTCAAAGCAAGAGTTACGTTTTCCCTTCTGATCTGAAGATCTCTGAAATGATGATACAAGAACTCAAAATCTTCCATGGTTAAATGACAGAAATCAGCTTCAGTAAATCTATAATCTCTGCAATCTTGCCTTTGAACAAGAAACTCTGGATACCACAACTTGTAATACAGTCTAGCTGTTACCTCCTTTATAGACACAATCAACTTCTTGCTCCTCACCTCTCTTTTCTTTTGACACTTGTCCCTTAGAAAGTACATATATTCGAACTTGTATTCGGTTGTTTGATCTGTAATACCCAACACAGCGTAGGGATTCAAAGTTCTGATTCTGTGCACAAACAGTCTTCTTTCTTCTTCTTCTAGGAAAGGTGTTCTCAAATACAAAGTTCTTTGTCGTTGTTCAAGTTCAGTCAATTTTCTGCTCCGTGAGGATGAAGGACCAGGTTGATCAGCAGGATTAGAAGGACCAGATTCATCATGACTAGGAATGATAGGAGGTATTGAAGATGTAGTGGATTGAGGATCAGTCTCTTCGGATTTTGGCTCTTTAGATAATGGATCATGAGAATGATGTGGTTCAGATACAGGTATAGTGGTTTGAGTTGAAGTAGATTGGTTAAGGTTGATGGTTATAGGTGTAACAGAAGGTTGTTCTGACATCAAAGTGGTTGAGATATGTTCGGGTGAGTGTACAGGGCTAAAGATTATTTCTTCAGGAGTTTGTGGCCCATATATCTCTGACAAAATATCAACCTCTTCTTCATTAAATCCAACACCTTGATCTTCTGGTTCATAAGTAAATACCAAAAGTGGTTCTTCTTCCTCCTTAACTTTCCAATACCGATCATAAGCTCTTGCACTTTCATCAGCTTCTTCATCATCAGAACTAATTTCAATCAACTCCACAGATTGCACGAATCGATCAACCACTTCTCTTATCTCCTTCTCATTTACCTCAGGCTTTTCAACCGTTGGTTCTATATTCGGATCAACATATAATACGATCTGTTTTCCGCTTTGATCACCCATAGCACCTGATTCAAACATCTTAGATATTTCAGCAACAGTCGGATTCTTTTTCTGACCTTGAGAGCTTTCTGACTCAGCTCTTCTCTTCTTACTCATCTCCCCCTCATGATCATGATCATCGGGATCCTGATCATGTCTTCTTTTAGTACTCTGAGCTTGAGTCTTACACGACTGTTCCATTAATGCTTTCAACTCAACAATTGACTGCTTCATATCACTTAAAGATTTCACAACTTCAGACTTGAAAGTAGATAACTCTTTGGATAATGCTTGAAACTGTGTGGGTGTAACTGAAGGTGTAGGTGGAAGTGGATTTGGAGTAGATTGGAAATTCTGAAGTAGAGATAACAAGGTTTTACTTTGCTGATCTTCAGGACTCATAGACATCAGTTTGGCATAGAATAAATCCCTTTATTAAATCTATTTGGTGTGCTAGCATGGGAAATATGATTAGCTTCAAGCATATGCAATTCTAAAACATATAAGAATATTTTGCTCTACTCACACTATTTGTCCAAAATCAGAATTTTCACAAATTTACGGGTTTATCGCGACTTTGTATTTTCCCAAGTTTCAAGAGATGTGTGCTCATTGGCAACTTTGCTTTTGTGCTCATTGGCATCTTTTGATTTGTGCACATTGGCATCTTTTGATTTTGTGCTCATTGGCATCTTTTGATCAAAAAGTTTAGTAAGAATAAGATACACCGTTAAACATGACTTTCTATCTGGTTCTATAGCAGGATTTGGGTCAGCAGATCCCAGACCAGTTGGCCTTAGGTGCTAGGTGTCAAGCACCCCTTAGAACTTAATTTCCCAAACCAGAAAGGCCACATCGATATATCTTAAACCCATTTGTACCAGTAAAACATGGCTTTCTATCTGGTTCTATTGCAGGATTTGGGTCAGCCGATCCCAGACCAGTTGATCTTAGGGACTAGGTGTCGAGCACCCCTTAGGACTTACTCTCCCAAACCAGAAAGGCCACAGGCACAAACTTTCAAACTAAATGATATTCTATATAAGTTCGAATTTCCATCACAAAATATGAATGATATCTCAATCACTTGGTTCTTAATCATAGTGCTTCCCCCATATTTTTGTTTCCATTCATCATTCTGATAAATAGGCTTTTTGAGCATTATATTCTATATAAATCCAGATTCACATAACTTTGAGCATTCATGTTTTGCTGACCTTTCGATTTATTTCAGAGGTGAAAGATGAAACAAATATAACTCAGATAAAACAAAAACACTTGTAAAATCATCTTTTAGCACACATTTAATTCATTGAATGAAAATTGAAAATTGCATCTCATTGAATTAAATTTGTAAAGATTCAAGTTTTCAAATCAGTAGAAACAAATATAATCCAATGTTACCTTTTGCCACGTTCCTTGAAACAGAAAGATATAGCAGTTAAGGATATTACCTGAGAAGTGTGAGTTCTAAACTGGTTTGTTTAGAAGTCTTAGTCTTTGAAGTACGGGTCCTGAACTGAATTGTTCAGAAGCCATAGTCGTTGAAACACGGGTTTTGAACTGATATGTTCAAAAGCCAAAAACATTGAAGTACGGGTCCTAAACTGATATGTTTAGAAACCATTGTCGTTGAAGCACGGGTTTTGAACTGATATGTTCAAAAGCCATCAATATTTGTCTCCCCCTTAATGGTACAAATATTTTCAAAAAATACGCCGCTTCTCTTCTGTTTTCAGTCATGCGTGTGATATGTATTTCAATTCAGTACAACACATGATGAACCTGCAAAACAGATTAAGCAGATTTTGGTACCCAATGGCACTTGGGTCCTAGTGGGTTAGGTGTAGATTTCTTACAAGGAATACTGTAAGAACCATACCAATAAGAAGTATAATCTTTATGCACAAAATCATTTGATCCACGGTAAGAACAACAGATTTTCTTATGTGCCAACCTAATCAGATGATTTACAGAATGAATAGGATTAAGTTTAGCAGAAGATTTACCTTTTGGCGCATTGTTCTTCTTTTCATTTGATGTGGATACAGATGATTTTGGCACTTCTTTCTTTGGAATTGTTGTGCCTTTGATTCTCCATTCCATCTTCACCCTCTTGAAGACTGGAACTTCTTCAGATTTGGAAGTATTAATTTTAGGCACCTTAAGAATATCAACCGATTTATCAAACAGAGGATTATAGAAAAGATTAGAAGAACGAATCTGACCTTTTGAGAAATCTGTTGATCTTTTAAATTGTTTAGAAGGAATGTTTTTAAAACTTGAACTTGAAGCAGTTTTAAAAGAACATTCAGAATCATTTGAATCAACAAATGGAGTCTGAAAGATAGAATTATGACTAGCCTGCTTTGAGACATCTAATTTAAAAATGACGTCTTCAAGTTCTTTGACTTTGTTTATTAAAACATTTTTCTCTTTAGAAATTAGATCAAATTTCTTTTGGAGATCAGATTTGATCAACTGATCCTTCATAATATCAGCTGATAAACCAGATAATCTTTTGGTAAGATTAAGAATCACATCTTCAAAATATACACGTTCCGATTCAAAATCTTTTTCCAAAAACTTTCTTTTATCAGTAATCTCTTTGAAAATTTCCATATTTTTCTTTTTAAGAGTTTTACTTTCCTTTTCAAAGAGATTTTTCTTTTCCGTGAAATCTTTTCTTTCCTTTTCCAAAAGATTTTCTAATTCAGAGATTTTCACGGAAAGTTCAGAACTTTTAATCTCAAAAAAATTTCGTTCAGTTTCAAATTTAGCTCTTTCTTTTTCGAGCTTGTCTTTTTCTAAAAATAAAACTTTCTCAAAGTCTGAAACTTGTTTTGAAAGTTTTATACATTTCAGCTCAGTCTCTTTCTTTTCTTCAAAAACTTTCTTTTCTTCAAAAGAAAAATTAGACAGTTTTCTCTTTAGATCGGCATTTTCTTTTTGAAGAGATGTTACTTTCTCTTGAAGATTCTCGATTTGATCGTGCAGACTTGAGTTGTCTTTCTTTGCTTCAAGATCTGCAATATAAACTTCAAGATCAGTTATTCTTTTAGTAAGTTTAGCATTTGAAGAAGAAATGTCTAAAATTTGTCTTTTCAGATCAACATTTTCTTCTTCCAATGCTTTATTTAAAATAGGAGTTGAAGAATTTGAAGCATTATCTTTAACAGGACTTTCTGATATAGGAGATGTTTCTGATAAAATAACTTGTTGCAAAATTCCATTATTTGCCTTAGCTTTTTCAAGTGGCTTTGGAGGTGTTTTTGTTATTATGACTTGTTGCAACACTTCATTATTTGGTTTAACAGATACATGTGAATTAACAGATGTTTCTGTTATAATGACTTGTTGCAACTTTACATTTGCTGGTTTAACGAAAACTTTTGCAATTGGAGGAATCTCCTTTATCAGAGTTTGCTTCAAAACTTCCTTTTTCTCAATAGGTTTTATTGTTTTGAAACTCTTGTCATCAGATAATCCTAGACCCATTTTTGGATTATAAAATCGTTTATCTTTTGGGTTGCTAGTCAACAAATTCAGCGTTTGCTCAGATTGGCCTCTTTTGTAATTTAAATCTTCAAGCTTCTTAATCTTTTCAATTGCTTCTTTTCTTTCATCAGAAAGAACCTTGATTTTGAACTGAAAATCTATGTTTTCATCATTTAAATCAGTTATTTTTTTTTTAACTCAGAAATTTCAGATTCAAGTATTTTAACATTTGATCTAATAATTTCTTTCTCCTTTTCTCTATCTTCAGCTAAACACTTATAAAGAAGTGCTTCATCATGATATTTCAGCTTTGAGCTTTTCTCATCTTCATATTGCTTTTGCACTTTTTCAATTTTCTTTTGTGCCTTTTTAAATTTCTCGTTAAGCTCAAATATCACAACTTGCATTTCTTCATATTTATCAGTTTCAGTTTCAGATTCATTTACAGAATTATCAGAATAAAGAGAAGTGTTATCATAAAGAGAAGGATATAGAGATTGTACCTCTGATTCCAGATCTTCCTCATCAAGTTTAGCCATTAAACTGTGCTTCACTTGAGTGAAGTGAGCTTCTTCATCATCTGAAGAATCCATCAGCCATATTTCTTCTTCAGCATTTACTGGCTTTCCGGTTTCTTTGGCTTTTGCGAGATGTGCTTTACGCTGATAGTATTCAGAATCTTTAACTTTCTTCAACTGACAATCTCTGGCAAAATGACCCGGCTTACCGCAGTTATAGCAGTTTCGGTCATCCATATCCTTCTTTTCTTCCCTCTCCTTTTTCTCAACTTTCTCCTCTTTTTCTTCTTCCTTTTGATCCTTGTTCTCATACCTTTTCTCAAACCTTTTGTATCTGTTCACTTTGTTGTAATCAGGTTTGCTTTTTGAATGAAACTTCTTCTTTCCATATCTGTTTTGAAATCTTGTAGTTAACAAGGCTAATTTTTCAGCTATCTCACTCATTTCATCTCCAGAACTGTTGCTTTCATCATCATCATCAGAACTTATCTTCTTTTTGCTTAACCCAGAGATCAAAGCCTTTGTTTTCATCGCTCCACTTTTCTTGTGTTCACTTAGAAGGGCTAAAGATTCTTCAACCTTTTTCTCCTTTTCTTTGACCATTTTTACTTTTTCTTCATGTTGACCCAGAATGCTGAAAATATCGGTCAACTTTTCATCATCCATATCCCTTGACATTTGAAGCTGAATAGAGTATGAATCCCATTCCGGCAGTAAATTCTTGACAAACTTGTAATTAATCTCTGATTCAGACTTGTCAACTCCATTCCTTCTTAAATCATTCAGAATGATGTTGTAACGATCATAGGTATCCTTCAACGATTCTCCATCTCTAGCTTTAAACCCTTCATACGCATTGATGCTCTGATTCTTTTTGGTCTTCAATGATTTTGATGAACCCTCAAACTGCCTTTCTAGCTCATCCCAAATATCCTTTGCTGAATTTCGGCTGTCTACGCGATTATAGATAT
The DNA here is from genome assembly GCA_033807775.1 of Saussurea involucrata. Classification (NCBI taxonomy): domain Eukaryota; kingdom Viridiplantae; phylum Streptophyta; class Magnoliopsida; order Asterales; family Asteraceae; genus Saussurea; species Saussurea involucrata. Next base: position 94,935,607 of record CM066314.1, read on the forward strand.
TGTTTGGAATGGCCATAGTCAAGTATGTCAATGCTTGCTCATCAATTTCAACTCTAGCTTTATCAGCATCACTGTAATATTTGTATTCCTTTTCTATTCTTCTTGGAAGAATCTCTTGACTTGTTTCTGTTGCAGCAATGCCACCAACCTCTATGTAGGCTTTGTAAGGACCGTTCTGAATGGACAGCATAAGATCTCTGTTCTGATGATTCAAAAATTGAATCATTCTCCTTTTCCATTGAGAATATTCTTCAGCTATCAATACCGGAGGCTTATTCTTAGAACCCATGCTCAGCATATCTCTCGACATCTTCTGATAATTGGCTAGATAAACGATCGTTCAGAAGATAAAGCAGTTAGTGTAAAAAAAATTACACTTATGAGAATTTAATCAACATTCCTAAGAATTCGGATGCTCAATTCGGATGCTCAATTCGGATGATCAATTCGGATGATCAATTCGAATGCTCAATTCGGATGCTCAATTCGGATAATCAATTCGGACTTGATAGATTTCGAAATCCTCCAATTCGAACTTAACAGCGTTCGAATTCACTCAATTCGGATTATGTTGAGTGCGAATTCACTCAATTCGAATGTAACTGGATTCGAATTCACTCAATTTGAATTTACTTAGGTTCGAATTCACTCAATTCGAATGTAATAAGGTTCGAATTCACTCAATTCGAATGTAATAGGGTTCGAATTCTCTATGAATGTTCCGAATTCTCTTTGAATGATCCGAATTCACCAAGAATGATCCGAATTCTGCACTTCGAACACGAAAATCACTAAATCAGCCATAACTTTTTCAATTCTTGATCAATTGTTATGAAATTTGCACAGATTTGTTCGAAATTTGATTCCACACACTTTCTTAGTTAATCACAAATCCTAATTCGATCAATTTAATCGAATTTTGATCCAAAAATAGTAGAAAACGTTTTCGAACAAAAATGATATAAAATGATCAGATCTGCAAATTCTGTGCAGATGTTGGTGTTGATCCAAGAATTAAAGATGTTCAGGAATCAAATCCGAGTGCAATGATGTCAAGAATCAATCCAAAAGATCAAAAATTAAAGAAAAGATGAAATCTGGATGAATAGTAAATGAAGAAGGGTTAGAATTCTTGATGAACAGTGATGAATAGTGATGAACACCCAATCCGAATTCTTCAGCTTTAGTGTAAAAAATCTTCAATTTGGTCTTCGATCTGCTTGAATCTTCTGTTTAGCTCTGATACCAATTGTGAAAACCCAGATCTCTAGCAATAAGATATGAATGTAGTGAGAGAGAATCTAGAGAGCAAATATGTCATCCATGTATTGAGCTCAAAGGATTACAAAAGGTTTCTAAAAGATTACTAAAGCTTTCTAAAGTGTTACTTACAAATGAACTAGACAAGCCTATTTATACCCATGACATACAAGGTATAAAGGCATTCACAATACTGTATAGACCCAAATAGATTTAATAAAGGGGTTGAAACTGAACATTTTTTAACTTGATATACAATGATGACTTGTTCTTGCATCCAAACACATGCATTTGATTTCATTTGATTGAAAAATCTATTAAATTTCATAAAGTTGAATTTCTTTTGTAAAGTTTTCAAATGATCAAATGTTTGTAGTTATAAAATAAAATTCAATGAATGTTATTTTCCTTGTGTAAATTTGTTTTAAAATTTGTGCTACAATTTCAAATACTGTACGTTATTGAAATATATGCATACTTTCAGGGGGAGAAAATAAATTGCTCCAGAATTCTTATTTTGAGGGGGAGCAAGGTTATTCTGTAAGGAGGAGATTGTTAGCAATACTCAAAGACACGACTGAAATTGAAAATGGTTTTCGATGATAATGATGCTCACTTTCATCGAAAAAGGGGGAGAAAAGATTAATTTCAATTTCATGTCAAAGAATTTTCAAGTCAAAGAGCTTTCAAGTCAAAGATTCGTTAACAAAGACTGAAGATCAGGGGAGAAGGATCATGTGAAGTCTAAATATTGCTGAATTTGGTTATCTTAGTTCTGAGTGGTTCTCGGAATGCGCTTACACCTAAAAGTTCAAAAATATAGACGATTTCGAATCCTTCATGATTCGAATTGCCCTGATTTCGAACCCTTCATGATTCGAATTGAGTGATTTCGGACCCTTCATGATTCAAATTGCCCTGATTTCGGACCTTTCTTGTTCCAACTTACTTGAATTCGAATCCTACTTGATCCGAATTGAGCTGATTTCGCATCCTCTAGCATCCGAATTGATGGTTTCGGATCTGCCTACATCCGAATTGATGATTTCGGATTCTTAAAGTTAATATGAGAACTAAGGTTCTTGCATCAAGAAGGATACGAGAAGTTACTGTTTGTTAAAGACTAATAAAGCTGTGAAGATCTGTTTTCATGTACAAGGCTTGAAGATAGTTTGATAAAGTGTCTGTTGAAGAAGATTGACTTTACAAAGAGCTGAAGACTGCTGTTATTTTTTTAAATCTTGAATCCAAAGGGGGAGATTGTTAGAGCATTGTTGTATTCAAGATTTACTGTAAAGTCAATGTACTGTATGAGTCTATACAGTATTGTGAATGCCTTTATACCTTGTATGTCATGGGTATAAATAGGCTTGTCTAGTTCATTTGTAAGTAACACTTTAGAAAGCTTTAGTAATCTTTTAGAAACCTTTTGTAATCCTTTGAGCTCAATACATGGATGACATATTTGCTCTCTAGATTCTCTCTCACTACATTCATATCGTATTGCTAGAGATCTGGGTTTTCACAAAGTGATCCTGCAGTTCCAGCCGCTAAGAATAGACCTACTATTCCAGAAAGGCTGATTCCCAAGGAAATTCATATGTGGACTGATGAAGATAAGAAGAAAGTGGCTATCGACACCAAAGCCAGATCCATACTCTCCATGGCTCTTTCTGACGAAGTCTACCATTCCGTCATGAACCTGAAAACCTCAAAAGCTATGTGGGACACAATTTGTGTTCAGTATGAAGGTACTTCTGAAGTCCAGCACTCTCGAAAGATCAACCTAGTAAGACAGTACGAAAGCTTCATTTGTGGTAAGAATGAAACTCTCTATGAAGTACACCAACGTTTTAACTGCTTAATAATAGATCTGAAAACTGTTGGTAAGGAATATTCTAACTTTGAAGTACTGACAAAGTTCTTAGAATGTTTACCTGAAAGCTGGGACAGTTATTCTATGTGTCTCAAGCTGTCAAATGATCTAAAATCAATGACCCTTTCTACCTTATATGGCACGATGCTGAATCATGAGCAATCGAGTCATCTTAAGAAGAATCTTGTAAAAGATTCGAAAAGCACCCCTGTTGCTTTAATCTCAGAGTCACCTTCCACTCAGCGATCGACTATCACTGTCACTGAGTTGGAAACTAACTCTGAACGTTCATCAGACTCTGACGCTTCAGATGATGATGAAACTCTGGCATTCCTGGCTAATAAGTTCAGGCGATTTGCTAGAAAGAGTAATTTCAAAAGGAATAAACCTCTTGCTATTACTGACAAGCCAAGATCATCAACCCCTGTTGATAAGGCTACTGCTACTTGCTATAACTATGAAAAGATAGGACATTTTGCTAGCGAGTGCAGGTCAAAGAAAGTCTCTAGACCCTCAGCTTTTCCCAAGAAAAACTTTACTCACAGGTTTAGAGATGAAAAATACAAAAAGCTGAAAGAAAGGTATTCAAAGCTGAAAACCTTTAAGAAGAAAGGCAAAGGCCTTATGGCTGACTATGATTGGGCTGCCTCTGACGAAGAAGAATCATCTGACTCTGAAGATGATGATGAAGCCAATCTATGTCTCATGGCCAAACTTGAAGATGAGGAAGAAAATTCTGACATTCCCTCTACTTCAACCTCTGCTACTAAGGTATCACCTTCCTTCTTTACCAATATTTTAAATATTGATGAAGCTGATAGTCTTCGAAAGATCGATCTCCTGACTAGAAGTTTATATGAAGCCATGAATGGCAAAACTGTTGTTGGAAATCAAAACCTTGATCTCGCTTAACAGCTTAAAAACTGTCACCTTCAAATAGAAAATATTTCTAAAATTGAAGGAGATTTTAAAGATCAAGTTCACTTAAATCAGCTAGTCAAAATCGAGCGCGAAGAAGCTATCGCTGCATTAAAAGCTGAAAAAGCTACTGTTGATGGTGTTGGGTTTTGTTCAAAACAAGATTTCAAAAAACATAATATTTGCAACGGAAGCTTAAAATCTTTAAACAACATTAAAACATTTTAACACCCACCAAGGATCCATTTGCATGAACATGAAAGATTAAAACACATACATAGGGGGTTTTAGAAAATACAACCTTTGTAGTCCTATGCAAAGTCTTCTAGTTTGATGAAGATGGTGATGGCAAGAACTCAAGGAAGAGTTCCTCTAGAGAAGTCCACCAACAAGCTCCAACACCTTTTGTATGCTAGTACCTTCTTGATGTTTGATGCAAAGAGAACTCCATAAACAACTCTACAATAGACTTGAGAAGAAGAAGAACAAAAACACACACACTATGTGTGTGTTTTGGCCGAAATGGAGAGAGGAGGGAGAGAGAGTGTGTTGATTTCCTTTTTCAAGTGTTTTTCAAAATGTTGGTCAAAAGCTTTTTTTTTATAAGTAAGTTGTCAAGCAAGTATATTAATAAAATATACTTGCACATGCCCATCACATTGCCTCCCAAATTGACCAATCAAAGGGAACTAGGCCATGCAATGTTACAAAATAAACCTTGTAGTTTTAAGATGGTTAAATTTATATTTTAACTATCTTAAACTCTCTCCTCAAATCCCTCCTTACTATTTTAGTTACAAAATAAATCCATCATATGTATTATTTTATATAACCAAAATTTATTATTTGCATCTAATATTATAAATTATATTCAATAATATAATTAATAATATTTATCAAGAATCAAAATTCTTATAAATATTAATTCGGTGTCTACTTGTTATTCGGTGTGACCCTGTAGGATCATATATTACCGGTAATATTATTTTATAATCATTTTTGAGCATATGGAACCAACAATCTCCCACTTGCTCAAGAATGTATTATAGAATGATATAGACAGTGGTGGACGTCTAGCAACATCTCACTGCCCCCAGCAATGTATGACTATAAAAGCCATTCAGTAACATCTAATTCCTACAAGCTCATAGCTTCAATGGATGTAAGAGGTGTGGTATCAGTTATCCCTTTGTTTAGACATCATGTTGAACATGAGACATGGATCACTATCATTCTCATCTATTGTTCAACTTTTGGTAAGGCGCCTTAGATGTCTCACTCTTAACACATTAAGAGAAACAAATCCCATCTTGACTACATACGCTTCTCATGCAGTTCATGTCATGCCCAATAATGGCCTTTATAGCTGCCCCTTTTCAAGAACAACGGTTAACCATATCAAAGCATAACATTCCCTACACTTGAGTCCCAAATATGCATCTCAGGTCGAAGGATACAAAGATACTACCTTTATTCAAGAATCACTTATGAAGACGATCCATGAAGTGATCTTGAAACGGGTCAGGTCCAGTACTTGTTCCCTAACAAGTACCTATGAACTTGGTTGCAATACTTTGCCACTTTTACTCTTAAAAGTCAACCAATCCAATTCATATTAGTCTTACTTCATGGTTGTTCCCACAACTATGATCGACTATGGACATTTAGAATAACTGGTTTATTCAAGGATTAAAACATGCTAATATAGAAAACAACGAGTATGAAAAAGATCATATCCTATATATCTAACTAAATAATATACTTGTTGCTTAACTGTTCCAATATCCAAATACTAATTCCAAATCAAATTTATTTGTGTGAACTTTGTGAATACTAACTTCTCTATTTTTTTAACTTTATTCCGAATATAGTTAAAGTTTGGAGTAGGTGCTTGGTAATCTGATGTGACATCGGGTCATTTAGCTTGCGTAACGGCACCCACATACTCACAAAAGATTTCTAGATGATCCTGAATGGGAGGTATCTACCTAGCTTTTCAATGAACTCTTTCATCCAAGCATCTTTCTTTTGCAGCTTCTAAAGCAGCGGTGTATTCTTATTTTGTAGTGTATTATGCAATTTTACCTTCGCTTGGAACCTTTTTCAAATGAACTACTTCTTCATTTATGATGAAGACATTTCCCCTTTTGTGATCGAGAACCTTCTCGATCTTTATGGAAGCTATCATTAGTGCAACATTTTACTATGATCTTCTTCCAACCCCCAGTTAAGGAACACTTCCTTGGTTCTTTGTAAGTACCTTAAATCGTTCTTTATAGTCATCCAATGACCTTCCTTCGTATTTCGTTGGTATCTCCTTCTAATGCTCTAAAGCATTATGATACACTCGATCTAGTGCATGTCATGGTATATATGATAGATCCAATTGCCGAAGCATATGGAATACTAATCATTTTATCTAGCTCAGCCTTTGTGCTAGAATATTGAGACATGCTCAAAATTATGTGATATCATACTTGCAAGAAACTACCTTTAGAGCCTTGCATCTTGAACCTTTCAAGATCATGTCTACATATGCACTTTGACTTAAACCTATAAGTCGTCTTGATTCAATCTTTAAAGATCTCTATTTCAAGAACAAAATTAGCCCTTTCTAAGTCTTTTATTAAGGAAATACTGTCCGAGCCACAACATGATGTTTTGCTATGCCGGAAAGTTAATTTCCAAATACTAGTATGTCTTGCTCATACATGTTTATGAATTTTACTACGCTCCCACTAGTTTTAGTAAATGCATGAGTCATCTTTTATTTTGATGAAAATTAAACTTTTAATTTTTCTGTGAAAATGAAGACTTCTGCTTTGTGATACTTGTACTGATCCATGAACGGATTGTATCTAAGTGTTCATGACTCTAAGCCACTCACCAGATTCAGAATCTGACATAGCACTTTAGCAGTTGATGGGTTTACTAGAACCCAGTCATACATCATTCTTTATTAGTTATAAGAAATCGATATCTCTCGAATTTCTGAATGATTCTACTAGATTTGCGAACACTTGGTGTTTTTACTAAGTTTCTGATCAATCAAATTGCTCAGTTTCAACAACCTTTGTTTGATAACTAGTGCCAACCAATAAGTGCATTAGGTTACGAGGTTCTTGATTTCCTTCAAGTTCCTTAAATCTCCCATTTGCCTTGCCCATAAAAAACTTGCTTTTCTAAGAACTTGGCTTTGGAACAATAAACAATTTTATTGTTTCTGGGATTGTAGAATCGGTTTCTTAAACAATTTATAGTATATTCTACAAAATATGCATTTAGTAGATTTTGGGTCGAGTTTACTTGAAGCTTATTGTCTCACATGAGATTCATAAACCCACGCCTTCAACTAAGATTAAGGATGAAAAACTTTTCATTCGAAATCTTATAAGGTGTTTTGTCTACCTTTTGGTTGGTGCCATAACATATGGTTTATGGTAACTAGGGCATAAAATTCCGATTTGATATAGGAATAGTACTTCTACTCATCATAGAGCGAACCATATTGAATAAGGTTCGGTTCATCCTTTCGGATACACACAATTTCTAAGATGATCCAAAAGTTCTTGGTTTAGTCACTATCCTCCTATATTAGAAAAAAGCTTTAATGGTCCTGCTGAGTTGTTTTCTTAATCTTCACTTTGAAACAACTTAAATTACATCAAATGCTTCATCTTTATGTTCCAAATTCGTCAGTGAAGACTTTGTATTACCTATCACCATGTCTAGACTTGGTTTTGAAAAACAACATACATCAACATGTATCAATTCTAACAAAACCTTTTTTTTCTTCTCTATGAATTAGAGAAAAGGAGCTATACTCAACTTTATCAAGATCGCATATATCAAATGAAAATATTTATATTTAGTTTCAAAATACCACAGTTTTGAAATTTATACATGCGTTTAATATTTACTTGATTAAGTTGATTATTTCATGTGTAGACTTGATTCAAATCACATTTGAGTCTTATGGTGTTTATATAGAACTATGTTTTAGAAGGCTTTTGAGATTCACTTTATTATTCAATTAAGAGGACTAGTTCTCGAAATAGAATAATTCATTTTGAATATGAATATAATCGTTTCCAAAACGGTTAAGTGAATTTCATTCAATCAATAAACATGTGACTGAAAAATAATAATTTAGTCAAACTAAATTTAAACATTGTTCGAAACAAACTTGTTTAACAATACAAGCCATATGGTTTCATAATAAAATCTCCTATAAGCGTGGTACGCAATCTTGCTTCCTTGCTTATATGGATCACCATATTGCTTGTCTTTCAGTCATTTACCTTTCTTGATTATCTGTAACATATTACAAAAGTGAGTTCTACACTTAGTATTAAATACACAAGTGTAAGATAGACAGGTAAAAGTTCTATCTTAAATATTGATATCTGAAGGACTTTCCTTCGTTAGAAAAACATTTATTTCTCAGAAGGACAATCTCCTCTTCTATGACCAATGTTGCCTCATATATCACTACATTCAAATTCTTGACAAAAACATCAAATGCGTTGGTCAGAGATTTGAGGATCACATCTACGGCTTTCCCATTGGAGTAAGGATAGCCAAGTCTATCCAAATAGTCAAGGTGTGTCCTCATTTTGTGAATATGAGAGCTTACGTTTCGGCCTTCCTCCAATTGTATCGAAGCGTTCACAGACTATATACATTTGGTAATAGACCCTTAATGGGTTTACCATGTCAAATGCCCTCAGTGGAAACGTTTCCATTCTTTCTAGTAAGGATGGAACCATGGTTTCAAGCATAAGACGTGATACATCGATAGAGTCATCATTATGTTTCAATCAAGTATCGTGAGCTTCTATGGAGGTAAGAGGAGGTTCTTGAGGACGAGGTACGATAAGTGCGTATGATTTGTTTTCACGTCTGAGAACGTGTCTCAATTTGTGAAAACCAAATCGGGATGTTTTGAGTGTTTAACTTTTCTTTGTTAAGAAAAGCTCTTAGGGTTATGTCAATCGTAGTGTTTGCATTTTCGGCCATCTACAAAATTTAACAAAGTTAATATAGTATTTTCAATATTAATTATTAAGCAAATTAATTACCCTTTCGTTTTCTAAAAACATTAATTTGCATAAAATCTAGGATCCAACATTGCAAAACAAATGAAACGGTTAGGTGACCTTTATCCCGTCCATTTAATCCAACAAGGTAGATAACGTTTATCGGTTACATCGAATGTAATTCCTAGCGTTATGGGATCCTTAACAACTTGTTTGTTAATTGGCATGTTTGATCCCATCTATGCCTTGGGTTTCTAATGCTTAGGTGACCTTTATCACAAAAGATTCCCAATCAAGTCACCCTACTTGAGACAACGTGTGAAACTCACATCCATGTGGTTATATGACCTTTATCCCACAAAGACATAAGAATCACCTCATCCATCTCAAGACAATCCAAGTGGTTAGGTGACATTTATCCCACAATGGTGTCATAGTGACGTATTGAGTGTTTCTCAAAAGGACGGCATAGACTTGCATTTTGAAAAAGGGATTTTTATAATGTTTTATAATTCTAGTTTTAAAACATTTTATTGCATGCATTCAAAGATACATGGTACTTTGATAATTTGAAACTTATTTCTCCTCAAATGGTTCCTATTAGTTTAAATAAAAATCTCAATTTTATCAACTAATTATGTGTCATCAATTATTAATATCAAATATTAATATTTGAGTTTGAGCACTATAAGAACCACTTATAGTCTATTATTAAACATTTTTATTAATTTAGACTATGAGTTTGTATGAGTTTTGAAATCCTATTTTAAATCTCAATTTATTTATATAAAACTTTTAGTACCATATTATTGTATGCATCCAATATTCAAGGTTCTCTTTTAAGAAACTATTTCTCAAAATTTAACATCTCTATTTTAAATAATTTGGTTAATTTAAAATCTCTATTTTAAAAACAGGTTCATTTAAAATCTAATTTTAAAATTTGTCGCTTTATTTTAAACAATTTTAAATAAGCGCGTTTGAACCAATTTTATGTTCTTTACTAGCATGCAATATCCTATATTTTAACACATTAAAAAAGAACATAATATGTCACATATATTGCATGCAACTAATAATACATGACACTTGGAGTTTGTATGAGTTTTAAAATCGCCATTTTAACTTACTTTGATATTTCAAAATTTTACGGGTTTTAGAATAAAACTTATTTTATTTATAAAACCCATTTTAACCATTTTTTCTTTAAAATGTTACTTTTGAAAAGACAAACTCCATATGTTGATTTCCAATTGCATATAAATTATTATCTAGCAATTAAAGTCCTATTTCAACCATGCAAGATAATAATAAAGCAAACAACCAACAAACATAATGTAAAAGTGCAATAAACAAGTCATTTTTAACTAATGACAATTCATGCAAGCCACATGCATGAATCATCAAGTCTATTCCTAAAGGACAAGGGACAAAAAAAAACTTGATGCTCCCACTAGCAAAAACATCCATATGCATGCAAGATCTTCAAGACTCCATGAAGTGTTGTGTTGCTCCTCATCGATTCCGAGAAATGGTAGTGAACTTCACCAAGAGGCTTCCATTCTTCAATCTTTGTATATTTATGTAAAATACTAATCTATCATTAACTTTTACATATATATAAAAAAAATTACAAAGATGAAAAATACCTATTTACTATTACATACCTTATGAATAATAAATATTTCATATTTTTGAATAAAACAACACAACCAACAACAAAGGGTTCATGGCTTGTTTATGCACAAACAAACACAAAAATAAAAAACACAAAACATCAAGATTTTTATTTTAAAGGCAACTTTTATGACCAAAATGCATGCAAAATTTTGGTCACATAAAATAACAATTTAAAAAAAATGCCAAATATGCCATGTATGAATTTCTTCATACAAAATGAAAAATCACCCATGGCTTCCAAAAACCAAGTATTTTTCATAAAAACAAAAATCTAAACATGCATGCAAAAGATGGCTCTGATACCACTTGTTGGGTTTTGTTCAAAACAAGATTTCAAAAAACATAATATTTGCAACGGAAGCTTAAAATCTTTGAACAACATTAAAACATTTTAACACCCACCAAGGATCCATTTGCATGAACATGAAAGATTAAAACACATACATAGGGGGTTTTAGAAAATACAACCTTTGTAGTCCTTTGCAAAGTCTTCTAGTTTGATGAAGATGGTGATGGCAAGAACTCAAGGAAGAGTTCCTCTAGAGAAGTCCACCAACAAGCTCCAACACCTTTTGTATGCTAGTACCTTCTTGATGTTTGATGCAAAGAGAACTCCATAAACAACTCTACAATAGACTTGAGAAAAAGAAGAACAAAAACACACACACTATGTGTATGTTTCGGCCGAAATGGAGAGAGGAGGGAGAGAGAGTGTGTTGATTTCCTTTTTCAAGTGTTTTTCAAAATGTTGGTCAAAAGCTTTTTTTATAAGTAAGTTGTCAAGCAAGTATATTAATAAAATATACTTGCACATGCCCATCACATTGCCTCCCAAATTGACCAATCAAAAGGAACTAGGCCATGCAATGTTACAAAATAAACCTTGTAGTTTTAAGATGGTTAAATTTATATTTTAACTATCTTAAACTCTCTCCTCAAATCCCTCCTTACTATCTTAGTTACAAAATAAATCCATCATATGTATTATTTTATATAACCAAAATTTATTATTTGCATCTAATATTATAAATTATATTCAATAATATAATTAATAATATTTATCAAGAAATAATAATATTTATCAAGAATCAAAATTCTTATAAATATTAATTCGGTGTCTACTTGTTATTCGGTGTGACCCTATAGGATCATATATTACCGGTAATATTATTTTATAATCATTTTTAAGCATATGGAACCAACAGATGGATGGTATAATTCCTCAACAAAGATCACTGAGATAATTAAGTCTCATATTCCCATGAGTGATAAACGTGGTCTTGGTTACAAAGCTGATACTCTAGAACCAACCACTGACCGTTCCATGCTTAAGTTTGGAATGTTCGTATCCTCTATCCCTGACACTTTCTCATCTCAGTGTTCCTCTTCTAAACCACCTATCCCTGGGGAAATCTCTACCTTAACTTATAAAGGTAAAGAAAAAGTTGTTTTTCCAAAACCTACCTCAATCTTTAAAAACAAAGGTAAATGAATTATTTTTAATCAAAATCCTCAGAAGGGTACTTTGTACCAAAACTGAACGCCTCTAAAGCTTCAGTGACTTACCCCTCTGGTTCAAAGAATAAGATCCCTAGATTTATTCAGCGTGGATCTATTCAGCGATCTACTCCTAGAATCAAAGTGGAAATTATTGGTAAGATATCCGAAGAACTGAAGGTTCCTCCCATTTCAAAAGCCAATAGCTTACTTGGTGCTGGTCCTTCTAATTCAAAATCAAAAGCTCAGCATGCAAATGGTCCTAGAACTACTTTTAGTTATAGGAAATGTTATCATTGTGGACTTACCAATCATATTGCTAGTAAGTGCCCCACAGCCACCCAAGCTGAAAAGATAGCTAAGGTGAAGATCATTGCCCCCAAGGCAAAGAAGACCACTAAGGTTAAGAAATTAACCAAAGTGAAGACTGACAAAGCTGAATCTTCAAATGCTGCGAAGACTGCTGAACCTTCCACCTCCTCTTCTACCCCCACTGACAAGTGTGTACACATGGTTAAGTGGGTACCCAAGACAACCTAATCCTCCTTTGTAATGCAGGTTAAGAAGGGTATCTGGTATCTCGATAGCGGATGCTCTTGACACATGACTGGTAAGAAGAACCTGCTCACTGAGTACAAAGAAGAGAAGGGTCCCTCTGTAACTTTTGGTGGAAATGGAAAAGGACATACCCGAGGGTTTGGTGTACTCTCTAATGGTACAACAACCTTCAGAAGAGTCGCATATGTTGAAGGGCTGAAGCATAATCTTCTAAGCATCAGTCAGCTTTGCGACAAAGATAACAAAGTAATCTTTACTAAGGAATCCTGCTTTGTCGCTGACAAAAAGGAGAAGATAGCTCTCAGCGGTTATCGTTTGGAAAATGTTTATGTAATAAACATAGACTCAACAACCACTGAGAACTCTTGTTTCTTCTCAAAAGCCTCATCTAATGTCAACTGGCTATGGCATAAGAGGCTCTCTCATCTCAACTTCAAGACACTAAACACTCTTTCTTCAAAAGAGTTAGTCACTGGTCTACCTCAGCACTCATACGCCAAAGAATCCTTATGTTCAGTGTGTGAGAAAGGCAAGCAGACCAAAGCAAGCTTTAAGTCAAAGCAAGTTTCCTCAGTGTCATTTCCTCTACAACTTCTCCATATGGATTTGTTTGGCCCTGTTAACAAACAATCCATCGCTGGAAAGAAATATACACTGGTCATAGTTGATGAATTCTCTCGATATACATGGGTTATGTTTCTCCGTTCTAAGAGTGACACCCCTGAAGAACCCATCACCTTTGTCAGGAAGATGGAAACCCTGAACAACATGACCGTTCGCTCAATAAGGAGTGATCATGGGACTGAATTCAAAAACACTTCTCTTGATTCCTTCTTTGAGAGTAAGGGTATTTCTCACAACTTTTCTTCAGTGAGAACACCGCAACAAAACCGAGTCGCTGATAGAAGAAATAGAACTATTATTGAAGTTGCACGTTCAATGCTCAGCGATTCTCATTTGCCTACTCAGTTTTGGGCAGAAGCTGTCAACACTGCTTGTTTTACACAAAACAGGTCGCTGATAGTCAAAAGATTTAATAAAACAGCCTATGAACTTTTTCATGGGAGAAATCCTTCAATTAGCTTTCTTCACATCTTTGGATGTCAGTGTTTCATACTGAACAATAGAGATGCCCTTGGAAAGTTTGATCCTAAGGCTGATGATGGAATCTTTCTTGGATACTCCTCAGTCTCCAAAGCCTTCAGAGTCTTCAATCGAAGAAGACAAACTGTTGAAGAAACTATTCACGTCACATTTGACGAATCCCGTTCAGCGAATTCTCGACCTTCTACTGATACTGAAGAACTGAATCAGCGGATGTTTTCTCATCTTGGTGATTCAGAAGATATTCCCACTCCTTATACTCATACCGTTGAAGATGATGGTCCTACTATCATCCCAAACATGCAGAATAGTGAAGCTGAAACATCATGGGTCTCATCTGTTCCTTTAAACACTATGTCTGCTTCTGAACCAAATGTCTCAGACATTCCATCTACTTCTCAGCAATCAGTGAATGAGATGACATCTGCACCTACTCCTCTCTTGGATGATATTCCAGAAGTTGCTGAAGCCTCATCTTCAGCTCCTCCAGTTCAATTTGAGTCAGCGATTCATGCTCTGGCTCAGCGATGGACTGTAAATCACCCAATTGATCAAATCCTTGGTGATCCAAACGCTGGTGTTCAGACTCGACGAAGTGCAGGTAATATTTGTTTATTTGTTAACTTTATTTCTCTGATTGAACCAAAGAAAATAGATGATGCCCTCAAAAGATCCAAACTGGGTCAGCGCTATGCAAGAAGAGCTGACTGAATTCGAAAGAAACAAAGTTTGGAACCTTGTTCGAAGACCAACTGACAAGACAGTGATAGGCACTAAATGGGTCTATCGAAACAAATTGGACGAACATGGAACTGTAACCCGCAACAAGGCTCGACTTGTTGCTCAGGGATACAGACAAGAGGAAGGTATAGACTACGACGAAACATTTGCTCCAGTAGCAGGACTAGAATCTATTCGTCTATTCTTAGCCTACGTTGTACACAAAGACTTCAAAGTATATCAAATGGATGTTAAGTCAGCATTTCTCAATGGAAAGCTGAATGAAGAAGTCTATGTGGAACAACCTCCAAGTTATGTTTATAAACTGGATAAGGCACTTTATGGCTTAAAGCAAGCTCCACGTGCATGGTATGACACTCTATCCTCTTATCTCCTAATTGAAAATTTTGAGCGAGGTAAAATCGATAAAACTCTATTTTTTAGAATAGTGAAAGGTCATATCATTCTTGTTCAGATATATGTTGATGACATTATATCTGGTTCTACTAAGCCTGACCTTTGTACTCGTTTCGCTGATAGAATGAAAGAAGAGTATAAAATGAGTATGATGGGTGAGCTAACATATTTCCTTGGTCTTCAGATAAAACAGAATGAAAAAAGAACTTTCATTAATCAGGGAAAGTATGTTAAAGATATGCATGGAATACCTGTTAATGTCACGCTGTACCGTGGGATGATCAGCTCTCTCCTGTATCTTACAGCTAGCCGACCTGATATTATGTACGCAACCTGTTTGTGTGCACGATATCAAGCTGAACCTAAGGAATCTCATATGATCGATGTAAAGCGAATCTTTCGTTACCTTAAGGGTACTATGAACCTAGGTCTTTGGTATCCCAAAGATTCAGGGTTTGATCTAATCGCCTATTCAGATAGTGATTTTGCAGGTTGCAAATTGGATAGGAAAAGCACCACAGGAGGCTGTCAGCTCCTAGGTGGAAAGCTGGTGAGTTGGACAAGTAAAAAGCAAAACTCAGTGTCCACCTCAACTGCTAAAGCTGAGTACGTAGCCGCTGGAAGCTGCTGTTCTCAGGTCTTGTGGATGAGAAATCAACTACTAGACTATGACCTTCAGCTCTCGAAAATTCCAATCTATTGCGACAGCACAAGTGCCATCGCTATAGCCAACAATCCAGTGCTACCCTCAACGACCAAACATATCGAAATCAGGTATCATTTTATCAGAGATCATGTGATGAATGGTGATATAGAACTTCATTTTATCCCAACTGACTATCAGTTAGCTGATCTGTTCACCAAACCTCTTGATGAGACAAGATTCAACTTTCTCATCAGCGAGCTTGGAATGCTGAACTTTGAAGAGTAAGATCTTCAGTGGTTCACATTTGATCAGCGATAGGATAAAACAATTATATAACCCATTCTATCATTCTCTCTCTGAAAATAATTGATTCGCTGATATCAAGGTATGTTTTCTCTCTTGCTCGCTGACGTTCGCATATAAATGCAAGATTTCAAAACAAATCACATCGCTGAATATCTCTTCCTTAACAGGGATACTTTGAAATTTCTTAAACTAACACTGATATTTCTATTCAGTGCTTCATGTTTTTCAAAATAGTCCCTGAGCTTTAAAAACCTCAGAGACATCCTAAAATATGAAAGGACGTTTGTGACATCATCACAACGGATAAACCCTGGCACGTTCTTTTTCTGACACACGTTTGCACGTTCCGTTTACCATCCAATCAAATGCAAACACGTGTCCGTGTCATGATGAAAATCTTTCCCGCTCTAGTTTTTCTCTCTCTCAAATCTCACTATATAAACTATTTCGAGTTTATATTTTTTCTTTACGCGAACTTCTTCTCCATGAAAGAAAAGATTTACTGTTGCTTATTGAACTCGAGTTTTTCCAGAAAACTGTTCATATTCTTCTTCGACAACCAGGTTAATATTCTCATTATTTACCTGTTTTAACTTGTTTTTGATCTTCTTGTTGCTTTTAACAGATCAAACAAAAGAAACATTTCTAAAATCAAATCATTTCTTTCATGGTTTTATGAACACAACCTTTTCATGGTTGTTCTTCAAGTTTAAAACTCAAAATCTTAAACTTTTTCTTCATTCGTTTTTTTTCAGAATCCTTATCTAAAGGAAAATGGAAAACAAGACTTTTACTGGGTTTGTTTTTCTTTTTCAAAACAAGAAAAACCCTAATCTTGATTAATACATTTCTGTCTGAATGAAATGGACAAAATTCGAAAACATCTTATTGGAAAATCTTTCACATTAAGACTATTCTTTATCTATGTTCATAGTTGATATGTTAAACAGAAATGGCATCTTCTACTCCTGCTCCTACCGCTGAGAAATCCACTGCTGCAAAGAAACTGACTCTCGTCAAAGCTCCTCATGTCAAGTTCAAGCTTGAGGAAGTCGATTTTTCAAAATCGAACAACCTACATGCGCTTTTCGAGTTTCCTCCTCGAAAGCAAGTCACACATCTGGATGATGCTGTGAATTAACTCAAAACATGTTGCTTATCTACAGCCTTGACTATTACACCCCCTGCTCATCAATTCCTACTATCTCAGTTCTGGTATACTGCCAGAAGAGCTCAGGTACCCCATGCCAAAGACCCAACGAAGATCGTTGACTCCATTCTGTGTGACACCAAATTTGGCACCACTAAAATCAACCCTGCCATTATCAGGAAAGCACTGAGTCTTCCTACCTCTACCAAAGAAAACCACTTTGTCCCTCTCCCAAACCACAAAAACCATGCTGATAGGGAAGCCATCACTGCATTCTTCGAAGCAATGGGTTACGCATGGGACACTGGAAGGGACAAGAAGCCTAAGAAGAAACTGACCATGATCAAGAAGTCCAAAATGCCCAGTGAGATGAACTTCATCTTCGCACATCTGATAAGGTGCATGACAGCGAAGAGTGGCTCTTCTGATCAAGCTGCTCAACCTCAGCAAGCAATGGGCTATGCATTGCTGAAAGTTCTAAATGTTGACTGGGCCTCAATCATCTACGACGACCTTGCGTTCAGAGTGGATATGGCTGAAAGACCTTCATGGGTTCCTTATCCCAGTCTCATCAGCGCCGTCTTTCAACAAGGACTTGGCGAGAAGTACCCAAAAGAGGGTGATCTGAGACTCTCTCAGGTTGGCCCTAAGGTACTCGACTTCAAGCCGCTGGAAAATGAGGTATGTCTTTCTACTATCTTATCTCTTCTCAATCCTCCTTCTTCTACTTCTGCAGCTCATTCAGTGGAAATCCCCACCGCTGATACCCACGCTGCACCCTCCACTCCTTCTCGAAAAAGGAAACACTCATCTTCCCAACTTGGTTCCAAAAGAATCAAGAAAACCAAGGAGCAACCCCCCCAGCATTCACACGCTGAAGACTCCACAGCTCATCTTGAAGAGCTGATGGAAAGTTCCGTGGTACGCTCTGCCACAGCTGATCAAGCCACCCCTTCCGTCCCGGCTTCAGCGTCTCTAAACGCTGAAGTTATAAACATGGAAATGAACCCACCTCCTTCAGCCTCTCTAGAGACTGAAGTGATTGTCAGCGGATCCAACGCTGAACATCGCACCCAACCCACTTTCTCAACCATCATTCCTCCCACCTCTCCTTTGGTCACTCAATCTCTTCCCCTATTCTCCTCAACAAACATCGTCCTCAGCGACACTACTGCTGAACATATTCATAGGATGGTAGAACAAAACACAGGACCTGCAGGTACTTCCAGTCGTCAGGGAACTATTGAAGACGACTATGAAACCTACTCAGGGTTACGAGGCTCCGACAACTTCGCCAACCCGCCTGCAGGTATACACATTATCCCAAACACTTCTTTCTCTCAACTAGGGGTGTTCGCGGTCCGGTTTGGGCGGTTTAACCCCTCAAACCACAAACCAAACCACTAGTGGCGGTTTGGTAAATTTTCAAACCGAGCGGTTTGACATCAAGTGTCCAAACCGGTCAACCGGACCGCGGTTTAGGCGGTTTGGTCCGACCGGTTTAGGCGGTTTGGGCCTTTTATGGGCTTTAAAAGTTAAACTTAAAAAAACACATACAATTAGGAAACAAAACATAGTCTACAAGTCCTTAAAAAAACATAGTCCACATTCCACAAGTTCTTAAAAAACAAAACATAGTCCACAAGTCCTTGAAAAACAAAACATAGTCCACGAATAAATTAGCAAAGGCCACGGTTTGTTGTCTTCACTTCTTCTCTTTTCTTTCCTTTCCATCCAAATCTCCATCTTTTATCACCAACAATCTGGAAAAAATTTGACAATTATATAAATTATAAAGAAAAAATGACATTTTCAACATTTTATCACCTTAAATTGACAATTATATAATTACCTTAACAGCTTAACTTCAGATGTCTATTCAACACTCCCAACTTCAGATGGTGCTTCGGTGGATTTATCTACAAAATAAATTAGATTATTAGATAAACAACATAATTCAAAAAAAAGTAATCTAAAATTGAAGGAACGTAACATTAATTTAATTAATTTAAATTGATTACCTGGTTCTTCAATCCCAAGAGATTCCATCTCTTCCAAGATTGAAATCAAATCTAAAGGCAAATTCGTGGATCTCAACCAATTTTGGCTACAAATCAAAGTTTCAACCATTCGTGGGCTCAATGAACTTCGAAAGCTATCAAGAACTCTCCCTCCGGTGCTAAAAGCAGACTCTGAAGCCACTGTAGATACTTGGACAGCAAGAACATCTCGAGCCAATGCCGACAAAATAGGATACTTTGATGACGCCACTTTCCACCATTCTAAAACTTCAAAGTTCTTATTTTTCCTATCTTCATTGCGTTCACCTAAATACCTTTCAAGTTCATTTTGCATGTCCAAAGAGTCATCCTCATTACATTCTTTGTCAAATTCAGATTCAAACATCTTGACCGAATCTTCATCATCGGACTCTACCATCGACACATGATCTTGTCCTTGAGTACCACTATCCGTTTGATGCTCGACTTTAAGCTCACTAGTATAATGAGTAACTAGCTTTGAAAGGCAATTTTTGATGGAATCCGTGATAAGGGTAACTTCATCCTCACCATAAAGTTGCCTCAAACAAAATATAACATATTTTAACTTATATCTCGGATCAAGTACAATAGCCACATAAAGAATCAAACTTTGTTTGTGCGTGGTCCCCCAATAAGTATCAAATTTCTTCTTCATCCTTGAAGCCATTTCTTTCAAGCTCTTTTTCTCGCTTGAACACCATTTATTAATCAACCCATGAACTAGCGACAACTCATGAAAGTAAGCATTTGAAGTAACATGCAAAGAAGCACTAAACTTTAAAGTGGCATCATAGAAAACCTTCAAAAACTTACAAAAAATAGTACACATCTCCCAATCCTTAAATGTTGGTGGCCCAGGCGGTTTTTTTCCATTTCTATCGTCTTCAATAAAATACTGAAAATAGTAATCATCCTCTTCTTCTAACAACTTAAAAGCATCCACGTATTTTGATGCATGATCTAACATCAAGTATGTGGAGTTCCATCTAGTAGGCACATCCAAACAAAGACCAGCTCTCTCCTCTTTACATGTATTTTTCACACAACTTTTAAATATTGCTAGCCTAGAGGGGGAAGACCTAACATATCTGATTGCATTACGAACAGCAGCTATGGAATTGTCCATTTCTTTCAATCAATCACTCACAATCAAGTTTAGTATATGAGCTGAACACCTAACATGCAAGAAATCACCATCACAAACGGCAGTCTTCCAAATTTGCAATCTTTTTTTGATATGTTGAACAGCTCCATTGTTAGAAGAAGCATTATCTACAGTAATAGTGAACACCCTATCAATACCCCATTGTTTCAAACACGACTCAATGGCTTTTCCTATTGTCTCTCCTTTATGGTTAGCCACTTGACAAAAGTTCAAGATCCTCTTTTGAAGTTTCCAATCAGAGTCTACGAAGTGGGCTGTTAACACCATATACACAACATTCTGAATAGAAGTCCAAGTATCCGTGGTGAGGGAAACTCTTTGTGAGTTCTTAACAAAAAATGACTTCAATTTTTTCTTTTCATCATTATAGAGATTTATAACATCCCTACTTACTGTAATGCGCGATGGAATTTCAAATTTTGCACATAAAACACTACAAAATTTTCTAAACCCTTCTCCTTCAACATGTCTAAAAGGCAACTCGTCAATCACAATCATTTCTGCACAAGCATCTCGACAAGCTTTTTGACTAAACCCCACAGATAAAAGACTACCACTTTCGTTCATGCTATTTCTTTGAAAAGACAAAATTTTTTGCTTCTTATCTTCTAACCTAAATGGATACTTTTTACATTGATGGTTAAGGTGGTTCCAAAGGGTACTAGTTCCATTCTTTTTCTTATCACTTGCGTAATCTTTACCACAATAATTACACATAGCCCTTGGGTCATTTGGGTTAGTCTCATTTCTTGTAAAATGGTCCCATACTTCTGAACATTGTCGGCTTTTCTTTTTCTCGGTGGATTTAGGTGGCAAAGAAGGTTTAGAAGCACCGGTTGAGGTTGAGTCGATACTTTGAGAGGGTATTTCCATCTAATTAAATTGAACAATATTAAACAACTAGTTAAATTAAACACATTGATAAAGTAATAAACGTATCAGTTTAATTAAACACATTGGTTCTAATTTAGAAATAAACACATAACAGTTAAACACTTAAACTAAACTAATTAGTAATTACATTGATTCTAAGTTTCTAACATAGAAATAAATCCACAACATATTCTAATAAGCAAAACTACCACAAGTCCAAATCAGTTTAATTAAACACATTGGTTCCAACTTAGAGTTCTAACTTAGAGTTCTAACTTAGAAATAAATACAGATTCAGATTAAACTTCAGATTCAGTAATAAACCCAGATTCAGTAATAAACACAGATTCAGTAAACACAGACACAGATTACATAACAGTTTCAGATTCAGTAATAAACACAGATTCAGTAAAACAGTCACAAACACAGATTTAATAAGGATCATATTCAGATTACCGCGACGTGCGTGACAGCAGTGAGGTCGTGGCGCTCGTGACAGCAGTGAAGTCGGTGGTGGTGGGCTGGTGGCGGAGTGGTGGTCGTGCGCTGTGTGGCGCTGTGTGCTGGTGGCGGACTGTGTGGCGGAGTGGTGGTGGGCTGGTGGCGGACTGTGTGGCGGAGTGGCGGTCGGTGACTCGGTGGTGGTGGCGGACTGAAGGTGAAACCGTGAAAGTAAGGGTGAAGTCGGTGGTGGTGGGCTGGTGGCGTCGTGTGACTAACTGACTATTAGGGTCTAGGGATTTAGGGATTTAGAATTTTAGATTTTAGGGTTTGTAACTTTGTATTTTCTAATTTCTATTTTGTAATCTGATTATTGGAAAAGTGATAAAATAAGACTTGTTATTTGGGCTTTGGGCTTGGGCTAACTTATTAACTATAAGTCTATAACTCTTAATAGTTATATATACAAAATAAAAATAATATATATATATATATAATTATATATATATGTGGCGGTCGGGTTGGTCTAAACCGCCCAAATTTTTTTCCAAACCGCAGACCGGACAGGACCGCCCGGTTTGGCAATTTTTCAAACCAGGTCGGACCGCCAGACCGCTAAAACCGCCAAAAATGGTCCGACTTGACTTGGTTCGACCGGTTTGAGCGGTCCGACGGTTTTTTTGAACACCCCTACTCTCAACCCCAAACTTCTGAGCTTTCCTCTGTTCATAAGTTAATAACTGTTTCAGGTCCTAATTTGGGGGATATCAACACCTCCCTGAAGGCCCTGGAAACAAAGGTGGAAAATTACAACACCATTCTCTCCACGAACTCTTCAGCGGTTACAGACGCTGGAGAGAAACTCAAAAAGTTGACCGAGATCGTTGATACGAAAGCCTCCAAAGCTGATCTGGAGAAGGTGGATGGTAGCATTGCTCAATTTGCTACCACCGTCGCTGACAATTCAACCGCCACCACATCTCTTTCAACAAACTTCACCACTCTGTCCAATGAAGTCACATCATTGAAGACAGAGGTTGGTTCTCTTATGGGTGAAGTCTCCACGATCAAGACTGAGGCCTCCGCCGTCAAAGAAATTGTTCAGAAAGTACTCGATCGCTTAAACGCCCAACTTCTCATTTTACTCAGGTCGATCGAGAGGATCTTCAAAAGATCAATCCTGCTATAACTGGCCTGGAAGTCAGATTAGCAAAGATTGAGAACTGTGTTGGGGTCTCTGGCCTGGAAGATAGGGACCAAATACACACTGCTGCTGTTGAACAATCTGTTACCTCCCCCAACCATAATGTGGAAGAGGGGGAGAAGACTAAAGAAGACCTTCCCCATAATGCTGAGGGGGAGGGTATTGAAACTGCTGCTGCTGCTGCTACTTCTACTTCACGACCTCAGGGAGTTGAAAACCCTGAGGAAACCGAGAAACCTCCCTCTGTATCTGAGGGGGAGCAACTCGATGAGCAACTTAAGGAAGTTGCTACTGACGTGACCGAACCTTATGCTGAAGAGGTCGAGTCTGAAGAAGAAGCTGAAGACGATGAACCTGTCGACATCTCTGATGAAGAACCATCATCATCCCCCAAAGATGATGATGATGACGATGATGATGACGACTTCTTCTACGTCCAGCCTGTTGCAAAAGCCCCAGCTCAAAAAGGGGTCGGGATAAAAGAACCTTCAAGGGAGTGGACCAAGACAAAGCCTGCAGCGTCTGAAACTGACAAAGGCAAAAACAAAGGCCTCGCTGAAGAAGACAACCTGACGATCTTGCTTCAAAAGCCAGTTTGTCAGGTACACTACCTTCTATTCCCTTACACTGCATCCCTCCTCTATCCCTTCTCAATCTCAATCCTTCTATCCTTAAAACCTCTATACACTTAACCACATTCTTTTCTCTATCTCTTTCTTCCCATGTTCTTACTTAAACAATCGCTGTGTTTCAGCTAGTCCTCTCCCCTGTTTGAGGATCCCGCTGAAGCTCCTACGACTACACCATCAATAATCCCAGCCACAAGTGCTGAAGAAATAATCCCAGTCTTAGATTTAACCACTGAGACTGACGAACCTGAAGAACAGCTGCTCTCTCACAAAAACAGACCTTCCTTGGCTCCTCAAAAGCTAAGTGAAGAGGATCAAGAAAAGAGAGATGCAATGATCAAACAGCTTGAAGATCAGCGAATCATTCTTCCTCGTGACAAAATCCCTGCTCCCACAAAGTTCAGGATATCAAGGAAAGAATACGAGGATCATTTAAGAGCTAAAAGATTACTCGCCGAAAAGAAGGAAGCTGAAGAAAAAGATAAGGCTCTCGCCATCCAGCTTGTACAACAATCGATGAAAGACCCCGCGCTGAAAAGAAATCCCATTGATGTCCAACGTCAGCTATGGGATGATGCCCAAAGGATCGTTGAAGAAAAGACTAAGGTACCTGATTCGACTTTGGAATGGTGTAAAGAAATGTTGAACTATCGATCTCGACCATCCAAAATCATCAAGGTAAATATCAGATGAAAAACGTTTGTAGACGTTCCTGTTGTTGAAGTTGACGTATTCAGAGAAGACAAAACCAAGCAAACCTTCTACGCTACTTCATTAGAGAAGTTTGGTTTCTCTGAATGGTTGGAAGTGAAATTAGCCATTCAGCGATCTCGCTCAAAGTTCAAGAGCCATGTCGAGAAAATTTTAAATTCTCAGATCGACTTGGTTTCTTCTGCTGTGGATATTCCTCCTTCCACTATTCTTCCACCTCAACAAAGAAGGGCCTCTGCAAAGAAAAAGAAAACCTCCGACTCAGGTCCTCCTATACGAAATGAAACAGGTATAGGTTTCTCACGCGAAGAAGTACTTTGTCGTGACCCTGACCTCTCAGTACTTGACACCTCCCTGCCTCCTGGTGAAACTTTCATCCCTGGAAAAGTCATAAGTGAACCTTATCGCATCTTCTTTCTAGACTGCTATGGAAATCAACACTTTCAACGCATATCTGAGCTTCCAATCACTCCCATCGAACAGCTCAGAGACCTAATACACTGGTGTGAAGTCAGACGCGACATTCAGGCACGTCACCTCAAGCCCCTGATCTTTGAAGAAGCAAAGAACAAAAAGGATCAAGGTGTAACGGTCCCTGACTGGATGATTCCCACATCAAAGACCCTTGATGAACTTCTCATTAAGGAAGAACCTTTTGACGGATAGGATCGCCTTGTAAATTCTTTCTATACTTATCTGTCTACATCTTCTGTACTTGTAATTTTATTTGTTGTACTTGTAATTTTTCCACTTCCCTCTGTAATCTTTACGAAGTTTAAAAAAAAATCAGCGAATGTACTTTACTCCATCAGTACTGAAAAGATCCCAGAAAACAGTAAAAGGGACAAATATTTTATGAGTTCTTTTTATTCTTATGTTTTCATTAAATAGAAATTTTCTCTGTTGCTATGTCATAATCAAATAGGGGGAGATTGTTGATCCAAACCCTCAGTGATTTGATAATGACCCTCTCTTAAACACTTAGTGAAAATTGTAAGTAAACAATATGTATTAGAGTTTCACTATCGCTGATAAGTACTAAGACTTTACAGTACCGCTGATTGGAACTCTCACTCTTTAGATTAGATATTCAGCGAACATTGTTCATCATCATATAGCTCTGAGCCTGTTCAGTTCTATTGATAATCGCTGATAGTTTAGTTTGTTTACTTATGATCTCTGAAGACAAGTTTCACGTCAACCAAAGTTCTACGCAGAAGTCGAAGATTAAGCTCAAGAACCAGCGACAAGTCTACTCATGAACTGATGCGGATATCAGCAAAGCAAGACCTGTCCATTCAACGTGAAGTATCAAGTAGAAGACTTCAGCAATCGTTGAACTTTATCATTCGGTGATAAAGATCTGACTCAACGAAAGCTGATCATGAAGTCTCCCTGCATATTACTATTGTCTTACCTCCCTTGCACGTCTCCGTACGAACTGTCAGAACGGACATCCCTTTTGTCTGTAATCGTACAACAACTCTGATTCTACATTGTGCACCATGCGGCTACTAAGGTTGTCTACAAAGGTCAATGACATGCAACCACTCAGCTGCTGCCACGTGTAAAGCAATACTGCCATGCATTAAATGCATGCAGTATATAAGAAGAACCCTACTTCAGAAATGAAGTGTGCTCGGACCATCTTCTTCTTTCTATCTGTGTGTTAGGTTATTATTCGTAATTTCCTTATCTCCTTCTAGTGCAAGAAACTTAGTGTTCTTAACTTGTTTAGATTAGGTTAATCCTTAATCTTGTTCCTCAACAAGTTGTAAATTGTCTTGATTTATCAATAAACAATTTAGAAAAGTAAAAATCGTGTGTTTGTATTCAACCCCCCCCCCCCCCCCCCTTCTACAAACTTGTATAACCCTTCGGGACCAACAAAATGCCTTTGTTGTGATTAAGTTTATAAGTTATAAGGAATTAACCGAAGTTAGTAATCAATATATAATACATTACACATGTTAGATTGAAGTTACCGCAATTTCGTCATGACGAGTGACGAAAAAGGTCTAAAGTTAGAAGTTACATATAGTATATATATATACGGCAATTTCATCACAAGAATGATGAAAAGGGTTCAAAATGTAAAGTTAGAATATATAAAATGCATGTACATGTAATATGTAAGTTATATTAACTTAAATATGTTAGTATTACCGCAATTTCATCACAAGAATGATGAAAAGGGTCTAAGAGTTAGTTTTTAACTATAGTAAGAAATTATCATTTGCTGTCCAGAATTTATAGTCACCTTCTGTTCATTTTTTGATATCTTCCAGGGGCATTTAGGTCAAGATATTTTATGTACATATAAATTAAGGTGTTAGGAAACTTTTTACATAAGATTCATAATTTTTAGAGGTGATTAAGTACATGAAATAATTCTTGACGTAAAATCACTACAGAAAGCTTTGCTGTTTGCGCACTGTTTTTGTGAAAAATGTTTGAAGATCTAAATCTTGGAGTTTTTGAGTGAAACCACTTGGGTTCGAATCTTAACACATAAAATTTAATTCCAGAAAAGTTTCACCTTGTTTGGATAATTGTTTAGTAAGATATAGCCTTGCAAAGTCAGTGGAAGATTCTGGCAGATTGCTATCAAAGTATAGCTTCTAGGAAGTTGCATAAAACTTTAAGTTTTGTAATGATTTTGTTCCTTTTGCCTTGAATCCGATTTGACACTTCCCAAAGCATATATTTTCAGATGAAAAACTTCCTTTTAACTTACACAAGCTACATGCAAGCAAAAATCTTTTCAAGAATCTATGTAAGAAAATGTTTGTATAAAACATGTAAATATGCTAGAACTTTCAAGAGTTCTTTCTTTGATTATTAACTTTGGTTTGGTCATGGATTCATCACCTTTTTAATAACATGTAAAGTGTTATGGTGATGAATCTACAAACATTAAGATTCAAAGATATGTTTAAAAACAACATGTAAAACTAGTGTAGAAGTAGATGAAGATTTCGAGAAAATGAAAGAACATAAACAAGGAAAAGTGTAGGTTTTGCACTACATCTGATTTTACCTTTTGATTCTTGAGTACTTGAAGTTCTTGAGGTTAAAATGGCTGGATATTTGAGAGAGTTCTAGTGAGAAAGAAGAGAGAAAGAGAGAAATTTCTAGAGAGAAAAGTTGGGGAGAAAAGTGAGAGGATGAATGAGTGTGAAGTGAAGTGAAATGAAATGAGAGAGAGGGGATATGGGGAGGGGGTGGCCGGCCCATAGAGGAGAGAGGGGGAGGGATGGAGTGCAAAGTTGGGTGAAATTCTATTGGGCCACACAAATTTTAATCATTTCTTTTCTTTTTTATTATTATTTTTTTTTGAATTTGTTAAATTATTAACTAGTTTATATATAATTCATAATACCCTTTTATTTGTAAGTATATATTTTGCAAAGTATATATACCTATATATGTATTTAGGGTATTTTAGTTTGGCATTTTATGAGATTTATGGATAATTCCCTCATTGAGGCAAATGCTAGGCCAAATTCTCAATTTTTCCTAACACTTTCGTTTTTACTGCTAAATTCGATTGTGTTGCCTAAACTATAAATAACTGGAATGTTCAGTATAAATCTAACCTGAGACGCAAGTTTGACGGTTGTCACATGACGAGTTTTGAGTTAATAATGATTTTGTGGTATACGTTTATCTAAGTGATGTTTAAATGCATTTTATATTATGAGGACCGTTATTTATCGGCCTAAAGGGGTTTTGAGCATTTTGCTCGGTTTTGACTTTAAATGAGCCTTGAGGACATCTGTCCGGATTTTAACATTTGAATGTGGAGCTTTGGTCGTCAGTTGCATTTATTGCATTTTATTTGAAGAGTACATGTTTTGAGTGTGTATGTCATTCAAGTGGAGTCGTGTACTATTAGACCGTAATGCATTGGATCCATAGGCATATGAGTAAGTCATATTTGCATGGTGGAAAGTCTTGGTATTCTCACTTTGGAATGTACGTCGTCTCGACATTTTGTGTCTCGGCGTTGTGGAGAGGAACCATATTGGGTTGTATACCAGGATTTTGGTTTATTGTGATGTTCTAACACTTGTGCACGAGAGTTAGACATCTTGGGTTATCAAGTAAGGAGCCGAGACTCCACATTTTGAAGGCTAGTAAGTAGGCAATAAAGGTTCCATAGAAACCTTGAGGTGTAACTTACTAGAGAATGAACATGCAATAAGATCGTGTATCCTTGAGGTGTAGCTGGGCACAACAGGCAATAAAGGATATGTTGGTGCCACCCGTTGCTGGGTGTGGGACTTGAGGTGTAGCTTTCATAGCAGATAATAAAGTCCGACTCGAGTTGGAGCTTATTAAAGTAAACAATAGAGTCATGATCTGAGGTGTAGTTCAATAACATAGTTATGCGGCTTAACTTTGTGTTCTACCACATTCAATGGAATCGGGTCTCCCCAGGTCACCGAAAGGTGTTGTTTGGGTATTTATTTTATCCATGTTTTCGGTTACGTATTATATTTATATGGATTGCTTTCCATATTTCATGGGCTGTGTATTATGCCTCATCCGTATTTGGGATGTTTTGAATAATAGATATTTATTCATGTTTTTTTATGAATTTGGAAATCAAATACTGGTTCACTTTTCAAGTGAGTTTGGGTTGAGTCCATTTTTGAGAATCGTTTTATATTGGAGCTTTCGTCACGAGATTTGTGTGCGTTGAAAAACAGGTGATTTGCATTTAAAGAAATCCTTTTTGGAACTCATGAATTAAATTGCACCTTTCTCGTCTTACGAATTATATAACCATGATAAAAAAACTCTTGAACTCACTAGGCGTTAGCCTAACCTTCTTATTTGTCGGCATGTGCAACAGTTTCCGGTTGGGTTGTAGTTCTAGTGACGATGTGAAGAGTGGGGAGCTAGTTGTGTGCTCAAGAAGTGTAACATCCCACAACATACATAACCAAATAACCTTCATTCATGTAAATATTCCATTTTCTAGATACACCTTGTTTCACCTTGGGTCCCACAGTCTGTCTAAATATAAACAAGAAAAACCCATTACAAGCCTTTTCATAATTAAGTTACAAAATAACTAACGATAAAGTTATATGTACAAAACATCCTAAAATTTCATAATGATCATCTCCACAAAAGCTATCCCTCCATTTATCTAACTACTTGATCTTTACTCGAATCACCACCTGGAAAACGTGTTTTAAAACAAAATGAGGGTTAGACTAAACAGTCTAGTGAGGAAATCCCGGTTAGTTTTAATAAATCTTTTGTATAATCTTCACACGCATATCAAATACCATTCAAGAATTATATCTCCCGTATCACCTTATCCCTCCACCATTGGCCAAATACATTGGTTGCGAGCCAATTAACACACCGGTCCTATGCCCGGCCACGTATTATATCCCAATATAATACTCACGTAATTCATGATATATAAATACATCATAATCACACACACGTATGACATATTCATACACTTTATCAACCATTTATTCAACCACATAAATGTATTCCAGTAAAATACTTTTGAAGTAAAACTCACCTTATGATAACTTGAAGTCACCCGTACTTGCACACAGTACTATTAGCAATACCACAAATGTCCACACCACACTAACGAGGAATAACCGATCCTGTAATACATTCACATTGGTAGAATATCACATATCTATATGCATACAAGACTTACTATGATGAATAGCAATCTTAGCAACTCACCAAAACACTCCTAAAATGTAACCAAGTCAAAACCGAACAACTTGAATTTGACACATAAGATGGTATTAAATTGTCTAATTATACATCCAAATACCCTTAACAATACCTCAGACAACTTACTAAACGATGCCTCGACTTTAAACTAAAACGGCCAAAAGTTAGAAATTTTTTGTAAAACCAAACAGAAGCCGGCGCCAACTGCTCGGCGCCGATCCATCGGCGCCACCCATCGGCGCGGAGCTCTGTTCCAAAAACCTGCACGAGTTTCTTCTCCAAAATCCAAGGTTTTCTCAAACCCAAACCTTCCCAAATCAGTTCTAAATTTCCCCAAATCAATATTTTGAGTACTATAGACCTTTTAGAACCAATACTAACATATAACAATAGCAAAACCAACAAATCCAAATCATTGATTTTACCAATTTCAAACCCAAAATCCCAAAATCCCAAAACTCCATTATCAACCAATTTTAGCAACCAACCCACTTCTAACTTTGAATTTATGATGAACTCATAGAAACCTAATTGGAAATCAGAAGCTAATTTATGGAACATATAAAACCTTCTAGCTAGAATCAAACACAAAGAAGATAATTAACAAGAGACCACCAGATTTGAAAGGATTTACCTTAAGATTAACTCTCAATCACAAGTTTTCTTCTTGAATTCCCTTCCTCCTTCTTTCTCTTCTTGACCGAATTTTGCACACACACACACACTCAAATTGATTTGCTAAAAGCTGATTTCTTATCCTAATATACAAAATGAGTCGGTTTGTAAAAAGGTTTGGTCATAAGTACCAATTCAACCCTCAACTCCTAACACTTGACCATCTAAACTTCTAAACTACCAATTAACAAATTAACTTATCTATTGACTCCTATCCTCAAGAAATAGTTAACATAAAACTTAAAATAATAAAAGAAAAATACCTGGTTATTACAACATCTCCCCCTTAAAAGAATTCCGTCCCGGAATTCATTTAAATGAACAGATGAGGGTATTTGTTTCGCATTTCCGACTCTAATTCCCATGTCGCATCTTGGCCTCTGTGATGTTTCCACTGTACTTTCACTTGTCTGATCTCTTTATTCCGCAACACTTTAACTTTGCGATCGACAATTGCTTCCGGTTCCTCAACATAGTTTAATCTTTCATCCACTTGTATCTCTGGTAAGGAAACAGCCTGATCTGGAGTAACCAGACATTTTCGGAAATTTGATACGTGGAACGCGTTATGAATTCTACCCAGTTCTGGCGGAAGATCCAATCTGTACGCTACCTCACCGATCCTTTCTGTTATTGCAAACGGTCCAATATACCTCGGGCTAAGCTTTCCATGCCTTCCAAATCGGATGACTCCTTTCCATGGCGAAACTTTCAGCATTACGAAATCCCCAACTTGAAATTCTAATGGTTTCCGGCGTCGATCTGCGTAGCTTTTCTGTCGGTCTTGAGCCATCTTCAATCTTTCCCGAATCTGAGTAACCTTATCCGATGTTGACTGAACTATATCCGGTCCTGCTAACTGTTTCTCTCCCACTTCACTCCAACATAGCGGCGTTCGACATCTTCTACCATACAATACTTCAAACGATGCTGCTTGAATGCTGGAATGATAACTGTTGTTGTAGGCAAATTCAATCAACGGCAAATGCTTATCCCACGATCCTCCAAAATCCACAATACAAGCCCGGAGCATATCTTCTAACGTCTGAATTGTTCGTTCACTCTAACCGTCTGTCTGAGGGTGATATGTTGTACTCAACTTTATCTGTGTTCCCAACTCTCTTTGAAAGCTCCTCCAGAACCTCGAAGTGAAACGACTATCTCGATCAGAAATAATCGAGATTGGAACACCGTGTCGCGTTACTATTTCATCAATGTATAACTTAGCCAAACGGTCCATCGAATCGGTTTCCTTTATCGGTAGGAAGTGAGCAGACTTTGTCAACCTATCGACGATCACCCAAATAGAATCACACCCCTTTGAAGTCCTCGGTAACTTTGTAATGAAATCGGTAGTAATCTGTTCCCACTTCCACATCGGTATTTCTAACTTCTGTAATTGACCAAACGGCTTTTGATGTTCAATTTTTACCTTTTTACAAGTATTGCACTCTTCCACATACTTAGCAATGCTTCTTTTGATACCCGGCCACCAATAAAACTGTTTCAAATCTTTATACATCTTGTTCGTACCTGGGTGAATAGAGAAACGGGATTTATGAGCTTCTTGCAGTACACGGTCACGTAACCCACCCAGACGAGGTACCCAAATCCTGTTCTCCATACACAACAACCCACGATTATCCTTTACTAGCAATGCCAACAATCCCACTATCTGTTCCGCTTTCGAATGTTCTTCTTGACAAGCTTCGATTTGACACTTTTGCAATTCATCAAAGATATTCGGTAACAGTTCAGCCCTTAATGAAACAACTTTTATTGTTCCACTTCTTTCTTGCCGACTCAAAGCATCAGCTACTACATTAGCTTTTCCCGGATGATATAGAATTTCACAATCATAATCATTCACTAATTCTAGCCATCTCCTTTGCCTCATGTTTAATTCCTTCTGATCGAAAAGATGTTGAAGACTCTTATGATCAGTATAAATTTGACACTTGGTACCATACAGATAATGCCTCCAAATCTTCAACGCGAAAACTACCGCAGCAAGCTCCATGTCATGTGTGGGATACTGTCTTTCATGATCTTTTAATTGGCGAGAAGCATAAGCAATGACCTTTCCCCGTTGCATAAGTACACAACCCAAACCCAACTTCGAAGCATCACTGTATACCACAAAATCTTCAGAACCCTCAGGCAATGCTAATATCGGTGCACTACATAATTTCTCTTTCAGTACTCGGAATGCTGCATCCTGTTCCGCTTCCCATTCAAACTTCAGATTCTTCCTAGTCAGCTTAGTCAGAGGAGTCGGGATACGAGAGAAGTCCTTGATGAACTTTCGGTAATAACCAGCTAAACCCAGAAAACTGCGTACCTCCGTTGCTGTCTTTGGCGGTTCCCACTTTTCAACTGCTTCCACTTTCATCGGATCAACCTGTATACCTTTCTCGGAAACGACATGCCCCAGAAACTGAACTTCTCGTAACCAAAACTCACATTTTGAAAACTTAGCATACAACTTTTCTTTCTTCAGCAACTCCAGAACCAAACGAAGGTGTTGAGCATGGTCTTCTTTGGATCGAGAATATATAAGAATATCATCAATAAATACAATAACGAATTTATCGAGATATGGCTTACATACTCGATTCATCAAATCCATGAAAACAGCTGGAGCGTTCGTCAACCCAAACGGCATTACCAAAAATTCATAGTGACCATACCTTGTTCTAAAAGCAGTCTTCAGAACATCTTCTTCTTTAACCTTCAGTTGATGATAGCCAGATCTGAGATCAATCTTGGAAAAATAACAAGCTCCCACCAATTGATCGAAGAGGTCATCTATTCTAGGTAGCGGGTACTTGTTCTTGATCGTACGTTTATTCAGTTCCCGGTAGTCAATACACATTCTCATCGAACCGTCCTTCTTTTTCACAAACAGAACGGGTGCTCCCCATGGCGAAGAACTAGGTCTGATAAAGCCCTTATCGGATAACTCTTGCAACTGTGTCATCATCTCTTTCATTTCTGGAGGTGCTAAACGATACGGTGCACGAGCAATAGGAGTGGCTCCGGGAATCAAGTCAATGCCGAACTCTACTTGTCTAACAGGCGGAAGACTATTCAAGTCTTCGGGAAACACTTCAGGAAACTCACTCACAATTGGAATATCTTCCAACTTACTCTTCTCAGGTCTACTATCTATCACATAGGCTATATAACTCTGACAACCCTTGCTGACGCACTTACGGGCTTTTAACACAGATATAAGACTAGACTGATGGTTCTTACGATCACCGTAAATCACCACGGCCCTATTATCAGGTAACACAACATTGATAATCTTCTTATCACATACAATGTTAGCTTGGTTCTCGGCTAACCAGTCCATCCCGACTACCACATCAAATTCAATTAATGCTATAGGAAACAGTTGTATAGGCACTTTACATCCTTCTATATCTATCACACCTTTCTCAAACACTTCCTTAACTGACACTTGTCTATCATTAGCAGTATCTACTAACATAGCATGATCTAAGACTTTAGGTTTTAAATGCACACAATCCGCAAAGGAAGGAGACACAAAAGATCGGTTTGCACCGGAATCAAATAACACCTTGGCACGTGTAGAATTTACGAAAAATGTACCTGTGACCACATCCGGAGTTTCCTCCGCCTCTTTAGCTGTCATCTGAAACGTACGACCCCTTGTTCGCGGTGGCTCTATCCTTGGAACTACTGGTCTAACAGTTGCTGGTTTCCCTGAAGTTCCACCGTGTTGTATTCTGCCCCGCGGACAATCCGATTGAAGATGATCCGGTGAGTTACATAGATAACAAAACCGCGCTAAGGGACAATATTTAACAATGTGCCCAGTTTTCCCACATTTAAAACATATCCGAGATTCCACTTGGCAATTTCCCTGATGAGAACGATTACATTTCGGACACGGTCTTCCCGTTGGTTGGAACGGCGGACGGTTATCGTTTCTTTGAAACCTGGACCTTTTCGGATCATACTGTGGTCCTTCCCATTTCCTCTTTCCCAT
This sequence comes from Saussurea involucrata, assembly GCA_033807775.1. Classification (NCBI taxonomy): domain Eukaryota; kingdom Viridiplantae; phylum Streptophyta; class Magnoliopsida; order Asterales; family Asteraceae; genus Saussurea; species Saussurea involucrata. The sequence goes on from CM066314.1 coordinate 94,970,257, forward strand.
ACCCCTATCATTCACATCCCTTTTGTTGTCCCGCTCTATATTTTCGGCTTCATTAACTGCTGCTGAGAAGGTAGTAGGCCTTGTTGCAGATGTCAATCTTCTAACTTCTGAATTCAGTCCATAAACAAACCTATCCATCTTCATCCTTTCCGTTGCAACATAATATTCTGCAAATCTAGACTTTTCTATGAACCGAGCTGTGTAATCTCTTACAGATAAGTTCCCTTGTTGCAAATTCATAAACTCTTCTTCTAACTGCTTTACTGCTGCTTGAGGACAAAATTGTCCTTTAAAAGCTGTTGCAAAATCATTCCAAGCAATAATAGTGCGTACATCTGGTCCCTTAGATTCAGTGAGAGCCTCCCACCAATACAATGCATCCGCCTTCAGCATCGCCGTTCCATATAAGACTTTATCTTCTTCCGCACATTTACTGGTTTTGAATACAGCTTCAATCTCTTTTATCCACCGCATAGCTTTCACTGGATCTCTTTCTCCCGCATAAGTTGGAGGTTTACAACTTAGAAACATTTTATAATCACACTTCCTTTGTACTGATGAGGCCGTAGGAGTAACTAACAATTCATCTTCTTGATTCGGATCAGGTATGCCAGTTCCAATGTGACGGCTTTGATTAAACATAGTTTGTATACTTGTTTGTAACCTCCCCATTTCCGTCATCAGATCATCCCTTGTAATAAATTCAGAACCGCCTGGTGGATTCCTACCCCTATTTCTGCCTCCACCTCTTTGTCCTCCTCTTCCTCCCCTTTGATATCTAGTGCCACTTGCCATTCTGTAGATTCAGACAAGGTTAATATACACATAAACACATACCCCATATAACAAGGTATTCTGGTTCAAACATGTACCTGTAAGATCATAATTACACTGGCCAAGTGTAACCCGAAATTACCTTACATGCTGTTCCATCAACCCTTTTTATACTTAGCATCCCCAGGTTCTAATATATTATGGACATCCTACTTCACATGCAGTTTAAGTCTAGGTATAGATATTAACACCTAAATCCCTTAAACTAGGGCTCTGATACCATCTGTAACATCCCACAACATACATAACCAAATAACCTTCATTCATGTAAATATTCCATTTTCTAGATACACCTTGTTTCACCTTGGGTCCCACAGTCTGTCTAAATATAAACAAGAAAAACCCATTACAAGCCTTTTCATAATTAAGTTACAAAATAACTAACGATAAAGTTATATGTACAAAACATCCTAAAATTTCATAATGATCATCTCCACAAAAGCTATCCCTCCATTTATCTAACTACTTGATCTTTACTCGAATCACCACCTGGAAAACATGTTTTAAAACAAAATGAGGGTTAGACTAAACAGTCTAGTGAGGAAATCCCGGTTAGTTTTAATAAATCTTTTGTATAATCTTCACACGCATATCAAATACCATTCAAGAATTATATCTCCCGTATCACCTTATCCCTCCACCATTGGCCAAATACATTGGTTGCGAGCCAATTAACACACCGGTCCTATGCCCGGCCACGTATTATATCCCAATATAATACTCACGTAATTCATGATATATAAATACATCATAATCACACACACGTATGACATATTCATACACTTTATCAACCATTTATTCAACCACATAAATGTATTCCAGTAAAATACTTTTGAAGTAAAACTCACCTTATGATAACTTGAAGTCATCCGTACTTGCAAACAGTACTATTAGCAATACCACAAATGTCCACACCACACTAACGAGGAATAACCGATCCTGTAATACATTCACATTGGTAGAATATCACATATCTATATGCATACAAGACTTACTATGATGAATAGCAATCTTAGCAACTCACCAAAACACTCCTAAAATGTAACCAAGTCAAAACCGAACAACTTGAATTTGACACATAAGATGGTATTAAATTGTCTAATTATACATCCAAATACCCTTAACAATACCTCAGACAACTTACTAAACGATGCCTCGACTTTAAACTAAAACGGCCAAAAGTTAGAAATTTTTTGTAAAACCAAACAGAAGCCGGCGCCAACTGCTCGGCGCCGATCCATCGGCGCCACCCATCGGCGCGGAGCTCTGTTCCAAAAACCTGCACGAGTTTCTTCTCCAAAATCCAAGGTTTTCTCAAACCCAAACCTTCCCAAATCAGTTCTAAATTTCCCCAAATCAATATTTTGAGTACTATAGACCTTTTAGAACCAATACTAACATATAACAATAGCAAAACCAACAAATCCAAATCATTGATTTTACCAATTTCAAACCCAAAATCCCAAAATCCCAAAACTCCATTATCAACCAATTTTAGCAACCAACCCACTTCTAACTTTGAATTTATGATGAACTCATAGAAACCTAATTAGAAATCAGAAGCTAATTTATGGAACATATAAAACCTTCTAGCTAGAATCAAACACAAAGAAGATAATTAACAAGAGACCACCAGATTTGAAAGGATTTACCTTAAGATTAACTCTCAATCACAAGTTTTCTTCTTGAATTCCCTTCCTCCTTCTTTCTCTTCTTGACCGAATTTTGCACACACACACACACTCAAATTGATTTGCTAAAAGTTGATTTCTTATCCTAATATACAAAATGAGTCGGTTTGTAAAAAGGTTTGGTCATAAGTACCAATTCAACCCTCAACTCCTAACACTTGACCATCTAAACTTCTAAACTACCAATTAACAAATTAACTTATCTATTGACTCCTATCCTCAAGAAATAGTTAACATAAAACTTAAAATAATAAAAGAAAAATACCTGGTTATTACAAGAAGTAAATAGCTTGGTGAAGCCTTCTGCACTTGGGGAATAGCAACTTGATTTTGGGGTTGAGTAACACCCGACCTTTTGTTGTCTTGGCTAATGACTTAGGTTTTGGTTGTTGAAATAATAATGGTTTCTTGAGGTAATTCCAAGATTGGTTTGTAGAAGGAATTTTATCCTTAAGTGGTTGTTTTATTGAAAATTTTATTTAGTTGTTCTTTCCAATTTTGAGGGTGTTACAAGTTGGTATCAGAGCTTAAGTTTGAGAGAATTAGGTGTTGATTTTTGGATACCTGGACTCAAATTGGCGTTCTTTTAAGTGAATGAAAGTGAAATTGCACCATTAGGCACTCTAAGATAGAATATTTTGAGGTCGATGGAGTCACTAGGAACGAGAAATCACGTCTAGAGTCGCAAGGATGATCATATACGGTACGTTCATAATTGCACATGGCCAGTGTTATGGTGAACCTACATGTTACATGTGAGTACTTGGACGACTTTGGAGTGATGACCGTTGGGGTAGTAAAGAATTTCTAAGCGAGTGACCGTTAGAAGAGTTTGATGATTTTAAGCATTGTCACTTGGAATGACAATAAGTTTGATGTTTGCATTAAGTGAACCGTTTCGGGTCGAAATTTATTGGTTGGATTAGGACCATAGGCTTATTGCATCGAACTTAATTCGAGGAGAAATCGTAAGGGTAATCGATGTAACTTCCAAATTTTCCTTAAGATGTTTGAGCATCCAAATGACGTTAGTACGACCGGAGGAATTTGGAGGAGTGTGGTTTGAGACGTTGAGTGCCGACTAATTCATGCACAAAATTTATTTTTAAAATAAATTGCATCAGTTGTTTCTTGTGTTTCAAATCGTCATGTGGATTGTGTTACGATATATCGGAAAAACGTTTAGCACACACAAGATTTCAAATCATGGTTTTGAACATGAATGAAAATATTTTATTGCAGGGATGTTACTCCCAAAATGATCAAGCATCCATGAATTTACAAGAAATCTAGAGAGAGAGTAGAGAGAGAAACTGAAATATTATTCTTGTCGGCTCTGTTTCTTTACAAGATAGGAATTATGAACAAAAGCCTTACAATGAAAGTCTAAACAAAGCCTTATATACCCTAAGACTTATTAAGGAAATAAGCTAGCTTTGACTTTCTACACTTGACTAAATACATTGACTTTGACTTTATCAAGAATATTAAATCTTGAAGACATATTTAGACCTAACAATCTCCCCCTTGGATTCAAGATTTAAACAATTGAGAACAACAGTCTTTGGCTTTCTTTGATATTCAGAACTTTAAAAATTCAGCACTTCACTTTACAGCACTTTGAACAGACTCCCTCTTTGAGCTGTTAGAAGATCAATTGAAGAAAATAGTTCTGAAGAATCTTAGGTCTTTATCACGGCTTGTCAAAGTCAAATTATCACAAAATCTTCAGACGGGGATCTGACGGAGATTTTCTTTCTTTGATTTGGAGAGCTTGATTCTTCACACAAGGCATTTTGGTACAAATTAGCACAAATTTAAGAAAAAGAGATCTTCTTGAAAAACCAAGATTCTCAATCGATTTTTCTTAAACTCTTGAAGAATTCTCCCCCTTTTCTTTCTTCGATTTGAGAAATTCTTGCTTCAGTAATGGTATTCACAATGTAGCACAAGTTTAAGAAAAAGGGATCACAGGATGATCAATCGATTTTTCTTAAACCCTTGAAGAAGAATTCTCCCCCTTTTTCTATCTTGAGACGGAATCTTCTTGAAAGCTCTTCGACATGAAATTGAAATAAACATTTCTCCCCCTTTTTCGATGAAAGTGAGCATCATGATCATCGAAAACCTTCTTCAATTTTAGTCGCGTCTCTGATTATCACTAACAATATCCTCCTTAAAGAATAACCTTGCTCCCCCTCAAAATAAGAATTCTGGAGCATGCTGTATTCTCCCCCTGAAAATATGCATATATTTCATTAATGAACAATATTTGAAATTATAGCACAGATTTAAAAGAATTGATACAAGGAAGATAAAATTCATTGAACTACACTTTATTACTACTAATATTTGATCATTTGAAAACTTTACAAAAGAAATCCAACTTAATGAAATTTAACAGATTTTTCAATCAAATGAAATCAAATGCATGTGTTTGGATTCAAATACAAGACATCATTGCATATCAAGTTAAAAATGTTCAGTTTCAACCCCTTTATAAAATCTATTTGGTGTGCTAGCATGCGAAATATGATTTGCAACAATCAAATGTACTTCTGAAACCTATAAGAATACTTTGCTCTTACTCACACTATATGACTGAAATCATAATTTCCACAAGTTTATAAGTTTATCGCGACATTGTTATTTCCCCAAGATATACGAGATGTGTGCTCATTGGCATCTTTTATTTTGTGCACATTGGCGTCTTTTATTTTGTGCACATTGGCATCTTTTTATCAAAAGGTTTATTAAGACTAAGATACACCGTAAACATAACTTTCTATCTGGTTCTATAGCAGGATTTGGGTCAGCCAATCCCAGACCAGTTGGCCTTAGGGGCTAGGTGTCGAGCACCCCTTAGAACTTACTCTCCCAAACCAGAAAGGCTACATCGATATATCCTAATCCCATCTGTACCAGTAGGACATGGCTTTCTATCTGGTTCTATAGCAGGATTTGGGTCAGCCCATCCCAGACCAGTTGATCTTAGGGGGCTAGGTATCAAGTACCCCTTGGGACTTAATCTCCCAAACCAGATAGGCCACAGGCACAAACTTTCAAACCTAATGTTTTTTTTTTTGTTTTTTTTTTATTTCATCTCAATCACTTGGTTATAAAACTTTGTGCTTCCCTCATATTTTCATTTCCATTCTTCATTCTGATAATTAGGCTTTGTGAGCATCGTATTCTTTATAAGTCTAGATTTACACAATTTTGCGCATATATCAAACTTTCATTCATGTTTTGCTGACCTTTCGATTGATTTCAGAAGCAAAAGTTGAAGCAAATAAAACGCAGATAATACAACAATACTTGTAAAATCATCTTTTAGCACACATTTAATTCATTGAATGAAAATTGAAAAATTTCATCTCATTGAATTAAATTTGTTAAGATTCAAATTTTCAAAGCAGTAGAAATGAAACATAATGCAATGTTACCTTTCACCACTTGTTCCTTGAATTGAAAGATGTGACAGTTAAGGATATCACCTGATAAGTATGATCATGCGGTAAAAGATTTAACCTGATAAGTACGAGTTCTAAACTGATTTGTTTAGAAGTCTTAGCCATTGAAGTACGGGTCCTGAACTGATTTGTCCAGAAGCCATTGTCGTTGAAGCACGGGTCCTGAACTGATGTATTCAGAAACCAATTACGTTAAATGCACAGATACATCTTCTTCCGAGAGTTCAACGCTTTGCTTCTAAATCTGCAAAAACAGATTAAGTAGATTTTGGTACCCAACATGTCTTGGGTCCTGGCTTGTTAAGCGGAGCTCTATAGGAAGGAAAATGATAAGTGCCATACCAAAATTGAACATTATTATTTGTAAAAAAATCATTAGTACCACAATAAGAACAACAAATATTCTTTTGTGCTAACCTGATTAAATTGTTTGCGGAATATAATGAACCAGGTTTAGCAAAAGATTTACCTTTCAGGTTAGTGTTCTTGTTGGGAACAGATGCTTTTGGCACACCTTTTTCAAGAGACGTACCTTTTACTCTCCATTGCATGTTGACTTTCTTATATACAGGAAGATCAGCAGATTGAGACTTGGAAGAATTATCCACTGAGTGATCATAAAAGAGATTAGAAGGACGAATCGGACATTCTAAATAGCTTTTGGATTTGTTAAATGACTTCACTTTGAAAGCTAAGTCATTTCGTTCCTTGGTCACAAAAGCAAGCTTCTTCTGAATATCAGACTTAACAATCTGCTCCTTCATGATATCAGTCGATAACACAGCCAAATTCTTTGTCAGTTTACGTATTTCCTGCTGAAATATCTTCCTTTCAACAGAGAATTCGTCTTTAACGCTCCTAGCCTGAAAGTCGGCTTTCTTCATCTTTTCTAGCTCTTGACTTTCTATATCCAATTCCTTTTGAAGCTCAGATATATTCTTTGACAGTTTCACATTCTTTGCTTCAAAGATTTTCCTTTCATTTTCAAACTCAACTCTTTCCTTCTCTAATTTTTCCTTTTCAAGAAATAAAACTTTCTCAAAGTCTGAATTTTGTTTAGAAAGTTTTATGCATCTGAGTTCAAGAGCTTTCTTCTCTTCATTTTCTTTCTTATCAGAAATCGGGGTCTTTTCAAGTTCAGAAATTTTCTGAGAAAGAAAAAGAATTTGCTTTCCATAACACTTCTTGTCATTCAAACGATCAGCTTTTTCTTTTCTGAACTTTTGTCTTTCCTCTTTTAGCAACTTTTCCATGTCAGACAGCTTCTTCGTAAACTCAATAAACTTTTCCTTAAGATCTTCATTTTCAGCTTCTGACATGTTCTATTCCTTGTCCTCTTTCTCAACTTTCTTTCCTTCTTCCTTTCTCTTTATAAATGCAACTTCAGATCCGTGCATTCGCTTTGATAACTCATTCCACATCTGCATTGGGTTGTGTTTGAAACATTCAATACTTCTGTAGATGTGTTTTGGAAGTGCAAGGATCAAGCTGGATGAAGCTTCCTTGTCAGCTTTCTTTCTTTTAATCTCTTCTTCTGTAAAATCATTCTCCATTTTATATCTGATCATTGGACCTTCGGAGAAAGATTTTATCATATTCTCTCCATTTTCTCTACTCGCAATAAAGTCGATGAACGAAACACTCCATCGTTCAAAATCAGATTCTTTGATCAGCACTGGAAGTCGGTTCATGTTTGCTTGACGATTAAAAGATCTTTATAATGAAAAATTCTACTGAAAAATAGAAAAATTAACCTGCAAAATACAAGAAAAATTTATCAGTTATGAGTAAAAGCAGGTAAAAGAAATATAGGAACTAAAAGTGAAAAATACTAAGACTCAACAAAAACAAGGACTAAAAATGACACAAACAAAAAAAATACTCAAAGGACTAAAAATGTAAAATTCTAAAACTTACAAGTCAAGGGACTTAAAATGTAAAAACCTAAAACTTAAAACTAGAAGGACTAAAAATAATAAAATTATAAACTATAAACTACAAGTACTAAAATTGTAACAAAACTAACGACTCTAACGGAAAAAGGACCAAAAATGTCACAAAACTAACGAAACCCCGTTAGTTTACTATTCATCATCATCTTCATTGAAACCCAATCTGCAAAAGTCGATATGGAATCAAACTTTTCAACAAAAACTGTTCGTTTATGATCCCTTAAGCTCCCTTAACTGATTAGAACTCAAAACACGCTTTCAAACTCTCAAACGAAGCAACCGAAAGTTTTCGATAAAAAACCGAACGAAAACTTTAAACGTTGATATCTTCTTCGTTTCTCGACTCGCTGATTTTTGTTGCGTTGAGATCGTAATTCGAATACCAATAAAATGCAATGAGCAAATCTCGATCAACCGACGATTTTCGAAGACCCACGTTTTTACCGGCGAAAAACGTTTTCCGGCGAAACACTCCGGTGAGCTTTATGGAAGAACAGATGTCTTCTTGAGCAATAGGTGGCGCAAGACAGAAGTTTGGTTGAGCTGAAGGTTTGCTTAAACAACTCTTACACACGCAACACACACACACAAACACCTTAATCACACACACAAACTGCACAAAATGAGGTTTGCGCGAGAGGTGGGTGGCGCAAACCTTAGTTTGCGTGAGGCGTGGGTGGCGCAAACCTGAGTTTTGTGTGACGAACTGGTGGCGCAAAGTATTGAGAAATCTCCAATGCAATGATTTCCTTGTATTGATAATATGGATTATGTAATTTACTCTTTATACACGTGGCACACAATCCACAAAGTATAATCCATAAACAATTGTAGTTTACTTTTGCACAGGTGGTGCAATGAAATCAGTATGGAAAATGTAGTTTACTTTAACAAGGTGGCGCAAAGTAAGAGGTTTGCACTAGAGGACATTGGCGCAAAGTAGGTTTACTGTAGAAGTACATGGCGCAACCCAGGTGTTTTCATGTTTAAATGGTGGCGCAAAGCGGCGCAAACTTTGGATCTGGCACAAAACTTCACCAAAAACACAAAAATCGATTAATCTTTTTCAGAAAAAAGAATTATACCACCAAAACTAGCAATTATGTTAGAAATGCAATTTCTAACAAGATGATGTAAAGCAATTTCACTGAAAAACACTGAAAATACGTCTGAATAATCGATCAGACAGAATAGGTCGAACCGAACAGAAACTTTTGCAAATCCTCAAATTGACCTCCAAAAACTTGAAATTAGCCCTTGATTCAAGAAGAAAGATTGTTCCAAAATAGATTCCTAACACAACGAACTCAAAATCCGGATGAATTAATCTCAAAAATTGCAAGAATTTGAGAAAAATATATTTTCTTGAAAAAATCAAGAAAATCGATCGATTTTCCTCAAAAATCCAACAATTTTGATCTCGATTCGTGTAGATTCTTCAGCAGATCTTCATTAACTTGCTCTGACTTTAACATTTGAATAATAGAGATTTATTCATGTTTTTTTTATGAATTTGGAAATCAAATACTGGTTCACTTTTCAAGTGAGTTTGGGTTGAGTCTATTTTTGAGAATCGTTTTATATTGGAGCTTTCGTCACGGGATTTGTGTGCGTTGGAAAACGGCTGATTTGCATTTAAATAAATCCTTTTTGGAACTCATGATTTAAATTGCACCTTTCTCGTCTTACGAATTATATAACCATGATAAAAAAAACTCTTGAACTCACTTGGCGTTAGCCTAACCTTTTTATTTGTCGGCATGTGCAACAGGTTCCGGTTGGGTTGTAGTTCTACTGACGATGTGAAGAGTGCGGAGCTAGTTGTGTGCTCAAGAAGTAAATAGTTTGGTGAAGTCTTCCGCACTTGGGGAATATCAACTTGATTTTGGGGTTGAGTAACACCCGACCTTTTGTAGTTTTGGCTAATGACTTAGGTTTTGGTTTTTGAAATAATAATGTTTTCTTGAGGTAATTCAAAGATTGGTTTGTAGAAGGAATTTTATCTTTATGTGGTTGTTTTATTGAAAATTTTATTTAGTTGCTCTTTCCAATTTTGAGGGTGTTACAAGTAGTTCACTATTATTCCTAAATGCATGCAACAACCTCAACGTGCAGGTGACTAAAATTATGGGAAAGCCGATCTTGGTCTTCATCTTGAATCGGTCTTCACTGAGCATAATGAATGGGTCTTCTTTTGACCCGGATGAGTCGGTTCATGGTTGGGTCGCGTCGTATCAATAACCCTTTCTTTGAGATGGACCTTGTCCTCAAGGTCCGGCATGCTGGTAATGATGGTGATGTCGTCAGCGGTTTCCCATGCGGCTTCGGATTCGTCACGACCTTTCCATTTAACATGAACATGTTATTCATGATTCAGGACACGGTGGTTAAGCACCATTTCCGGTATGAGAACTGGAAAGTTGTCAATGAAACTTTCTGGCAGAGGAAGAGTTGATGGAGTAGAGTCCCCGAGGCATGGACGTAGTAGGGACACATGGAAAATTCGGTGAATACGGGATCCCGGTGGAAGGTGTAGTCGATATGAAACTCTTCCAATCTTTTCAAGAACTTTAAAAGGTCTGAAATAACGCCTACTAAGTTTTTGAAAATCTCTCTTTACCATCGAGGATTGGCAAGTCGGTGTTTATTTGCTTGGTCGGTCATCGTTTGTCGTGTCTTTCTCAGTCTCTTTGAGGAGAGAAATAACTCTTTGATGTTCTTCGAGTGTGGAGTCAATGGAGGCGACTTGTGAGCTACCCAAGGTGTAGTGTGATATAGATGGAGGTTCACGACCATTAAGAGCTTGGAATTGCGTCATTTCAATGGCGCTATGAAAACTCGTGTTGTACCAAAATTCCGCCAAATAATGATACTTGCTCCATTGGTTCGACTCGTCACAAGCAAAACAACGCAAGTAAGATTCCAAACACCTATCAACAACTTCTGTTTGCCCATCCGTTTGTGGGTCATAGGACCTAGAATGGAGTAGTTTTGTGCCAATCTTCTCAAAAAGTTCTTTCCAAAATCGGCTAAGAAAAATGGGATCTCTGTCGGAGAGGATGGTTTTTGGGAGTCCATGGAGACGGTAGTTTCGTGGAGGAAGATATTGGCGAGGGAAGCAGCCGTGTAGTGAAGGGAAAGGGCCAGAAAGTGGGCAAATTTGGTGAGGCGATCCACAATGACCCAAGTCGTCGTTTTGCCATTGGAAAGGGGTAAATTGCTGATGAAGTCCATAGAGACTTTTTCCCAAACCTTGTTGGGAATCGAAAGTGCTTGCAAGTGGCCATAAGGCTTTTGAGTGGAGTATTTTATTTGTTGGCAAATTGTACATTCGTTCACAAAATGGGTTACGTCTTTGCGTAAATTCGGCCAAGAAAAAGGCCCATTAAGGCGTCTTATAGTTGTTGTGATACCCGAGTGGCCACCAAGGGGACTTGAATGGAATTCCTGTAACAGATTAAAATGGAGAGAAACAATGTCGGGTATAAAAAGACGCTTGTGAACATATACTAACCCGTCGTGAATGTGATAGCCACTAAGTGTCTCAATTGGGTTAGAGACTCGTTGAATCAAGTCACGACCCTCTTGAGTATATGTATAGTAGTCCCTTAATTCGTGAAGCCATGGAAACATGGGAACCGAGAGCTCGAAGATACGGGGTTCATCTTGACGGCTTAATGCATCCGCTACTACATTCTCTTTTCCCGGTTTGTAATAGACTTCAAAATCATAACCCAACAATTTAGCTTGTTGTGTGCTCAAGTAGTTAGCTTGCAGAAGTCTTTCGCATTTATTTTGAGAATAACATCTTGTATTTGGGTTAAGTAACACCCGACCTTTCGTAGTCTTGGCGTATGACTTAGGTTATTGAATGTTGAAGTTATTATGTTTTTAATATTGAGGTATTTCCAAGGATGGTTTGTAGAAGAGATTTTATCCTTATTTGATTATTTTATCGAAGTTTTATTTAGTTGCTCTTTCCAAAATTTGAGGGTGTTACGGTGGGTGTAATTGTGGTACGTGTGAAGGAGGTGAAACGAGACCGGTTGGCGGTGAGCTTATCTTCGATTAATTTGGCTAGGCCGTAAGTTTGATGAAGTGATTGAGGGTTGTGTAAGGTGATTTCAGATTGGATGTATGGGCGTAGCCTTGAGGTAAAGTAGTTACGTAAGGTTTGAGGGGAGAGTCCAACAACGCAATTGATTACCTTTTCAAATTCCTCCTGATAAGCAGAGACCGTAGTAGTTTGACGAAGTTTGAACAATGTAGCCTCATGGTTTTCGTAAATGGAAGGACCAAAACGTAGCTCAAGGGCTCTGGTGAATTCTAGATAATTTCCCAACAGGTGGTTGTTGGCTAGCTGCTTATACCAACTTAAAGCTTCGCCGGTAAAATAGAAAACTGCGAGGGACAACTGTTGGTTAGAGGGAATGGAATAGTATGTGAAGTAATTCTCGGCCTGGAATATCCAATCAAGGGGATTGGATCTGTCGAAAGTGGGGTGTAGGATTTTCGGTGGTCTCGGGTTGTTTGGTGGTGGTGGGGGTGGAGGTGGTGGGCTGTCGTGGGGTGGTGGGTCTGTTTGGTTGGAGGGCCGGTTGAGCGATGGATGATATTAGAAGGGAAGTATGTTTGTATTGGGTGGCTAATTGTTTGACGATGAGGTCGAGTTGAGATGGCGAGGTGGTTTGAGTGGCGAGGATTTTGTCGTTGTCGACCGAAGTTGTTTGAATGAGTTTGGTTAGGGAGTCGACCATGGCAGCCATGGTTTCTTCGATTGGGGGTGGTTCTTTACATGGAGGCGTGGTAAGACGGGGAACGAAAGCATCAAATGTTAAGATCAATTTGAGATGATCAATCTCCCAAGAACGATAGAAGAGGAAGAGACTCGATATGGAGCAATTTTCTGGCTGTTTTTTATTCCTTGATGCAAGACTTTAAATAAACAAATTACAATGCACGACTTCCTAAACTTCTGGAACACAACCTCAACGTGCAGGTGACTAAAATTATGGGAAAATGGGTCTTGGTCTTCCTTTTGAATCGGTCTTCACTGAGCATAACGAATGAGTCTTCTTTTGACCCGGATGGGTCGGGTCGTATCATCTTGCAATTGTTGTAGTTATGGATGGACCTCAAACTTTTGTCATTGAAATTCAGTTTTTATTCCGTTTATGTCGTACTTCTTTATACTTATAAAAATTCAAGATGAATGTTATATAGCAAAATGAAAGTTATCAATGTTTATAATGACTAGATGAGTTCAAGTACTAGAAGAAGTAACCTTTAACTAGAATTTTTTTTCCGCCAAAATAAACATTTTGTATATATTTTGGTATAAAGAATATGGTTTCTTCAGAATCACATTGTGACATGAAGATTGCTTCATCGGTACGCAATTGGGACCTCACTTTCACATAAAGTGAACGAGGTTGAAGCCGAGAGAAGTGATATGATCATATTAGCGAGTCATCATCAAATTTTTCTTTATCAAATCTAATACAAATCTTACTATATTAAAGCTTAGATAGTAGTTATTGTTGAAAACTAAGAGGTTCCAATGGTCTTGATTTCTTAAGTGACCATGCTGCGTTTCACTTTGGGTGATATGGTGAGTTTATTTATCTTCATTTTAGGGTTCTTCTTAAAGTTTTAATAATGATCATGCTCCCAACTTGGACTCTTTGAGGAATAACGATTGACATGAGGTTATCTAAATCACTTGATGTTGAACATAATAGGAAAAATGATGGGGATATAAATATAGATATAGATGCAATTCAAGATGATGTAATAGAAAGGCAACTACAACGACTACTTATCACCACTACCGATAACGAGAAAACTCTTAAAATGTGGGCATCTTCTATTTGCATATTTCCCAGAGAGGGAACTGTTTTTCCCCTGTTCGTATCTCTTTTTCTTAGTAAGTGAGTTATTATTTCACCATATATACTAAGGTCCAGGAGGTGTTTATTTTGCATGTTAATGGCTGCCTAATGGAGAGGCTTGATGCTTTATTCTCCAACCCCCATTCAGATGTTTCCATGTACGTCACGATGAGGCTAGGGGAGACATGATCATTCCGTTAATGTATGTATGTATGTATGTTTCTTCTGCTATCCAGAATCACCTTTTATGATGCAACTAGTCATTGTATATGTATGTATTCTTCCTTACATTTTATATGTTGTTTTGATCATCAAGGGAAGGGTTGTATTTGAATCAATGTTACAAAGAGTTTTCTTTTGATGCATTGTATACATGTAAGTCCATTAGTATTCATTCATAAAACTTAACAAAAAGATAAAATGTTTGTATATTTTTTCTCCATCATTGCATGTTTGATTAAGCACCAGGGATAAGTTACCCTATCTAGCCAAAGATGGCAAGTCTTATTTATAATTGTTCTCACACATATTGTAACAGAAAACTCTAATTAATGAATTTAAAGCATGTTTCATATGACTTGCAAATATTTTCTTAATCACCAATCAAAGAATATAAATAAGTTGGGGGTCCAATCCAGCTCATACAATCCGATAAAGTTCTAGGAACCAAGCTTATATAGCTCAAGCCAATGCCACAGCTTTACGAGCCACAAACCGCAACTCGGGACCAGCTCAACCAACCATCCAAAATGCATGCACATGCTATAAATAATTAAAATGTAACATAGTGTTGTTTTTCTTTGGCATAAAATTAATTACTGGTACCATATAGAATCTGACTTCATGTGTGGGGGCAGTTGGACATGTTTTGACTCAAACAGCAGGCTGAGGCTTGGGGGGGGGGGGACCCTGAACATTTGCTGTATTTGGACAAAGTCGCCCCACCGCTTTGCAAACTAAGCTACATGACAGAGGCTAGCGTTGTAGTTTTTATCAAGCGTAACAATTAGCAGGCGTTTGGTCCATTTTAAGGAATGAGAATGAAAATGAAAATGGGAATGTAGGAGAATTGGAATACGAATGAGCATTCCATTGATGTTGTTTGGTTAAACCAATATAATTAATAAAAAAAATATTTTATATAAACCTTTTAATACAAATATGTGACGTCCAACGTGAAGAAAAAAAAATCATTCAACATCGAGAAATGAAGGTTATGTATGAGAAAAAATGACTAAGCGGGAATAAAATTTTCATTCCCCCCAATCTGGTCAGGAATGGAAATTAATGGGTTTGGGCCTTTGGGGTAATGAGTTAATTAGATTATATCAAACCAAACAGCAGTTTTCATTATTCTTCCTATTCCTTACCCATCAATATCCCCAACCAAACACCCCCTTAATATATAATCTCAATTAAGTATATTAAACATTTGATTCTTTCATATTTTATACCCATTTTACGTTTTCAACCTACCTAAATTCAGTTGATATTGATGTCACATTTCCCACGTTATCAAGAATTAAAATGACACAAATTGACAACTTTGTCATCAATAGTTACAAAATCTTCCGGTTACCGGTCAAACAAGTACAAAAATTGGTTTTTTTCCTTTCAAAAATTGAAGTCAAGTGTTTAGGTGGATACATAGAATTACTTCAATCTAGATCATCCAAGTTCTCAAATAAATAGCACATGATTGATCCATGATGCAAGCAGCAGTGTTTCAAGAAACAGAGACAATTACCTTAGCAAAATCTCTTTGAGATCACTCACTCTTCATCGGAGTAATTGAACTTTATCGAGTGAGAATGTAGATCTATCTGACCTCCTCTATAGCTTCCACGCTTCTTTTTCGTCTTTTCATGCCGAAAATCCCTACACATTTAACATAAATAAAAAACTTTCTAAATCTAAAACAAAGTTTGATTCGGTTCCTATTTAGTGTAACTAAGAATCTTTGTTCTCAATCCATGTAACAAAGTTCGAAAAGTTCCTATTCTTTTTCTTTGCATGAGCCAAATTCAAATCGTAGCAGGTCCACGAGTTTGGATATGACAAATATTATGTCTTTTTCAAAAAGTCATTTTTCAAAGACATGTTTCTTCGTGGGGCTTACTCCACTATTATAAAGAATTTCATAACTAAAATCAGCAAGGATTCAACTACGCAAATAACATTCTCTTTTTTACTTTCTTGCAATTGAGATTATGTGTGTGTGTGATTATCGTGTATAAAGTGCATCAAGGAGCTGAGATGTACCTCCCTCTCACTTGACCAAGAACTTCTTGTGCTTTAGCACCGTATCCGACATCCGCACCATCCTGCAGTGTGTAATATAAACATAAATATATGTACAATAAACGTCCAATTAGTCCATTACTTATTTTCATTTGATGAGTCATTTCTAAAAAGAAACAAGGAGAAACATGGGCTCAATGAAGGGGCGGTGTTTACGCATTTTAACCATGATAATTTCAGAAAGTGATTATATGAATATTACATGGAGGTCATACCTTTGCCCAGTATGAATTATCTTGCAATTTCTCATGAGCAAATTCCACTTGATCAATTTTCACCCTTTGAAAGGCATTTATCGTCTTTGGCTGCAAAGAACATAATCAATTAAAAAGGTTTATTTTAGCAAAAATGTTTCCTTATGAAACCAAACCTGCATAATTTCTCAGAATTTCCAAGTGTTCAGCAGTTGAATTTTTATGAGATCACTAAAAAAAGGTACACGAACCTCTGCTGAACCATTACGTTGCTTTTTCACAGATTTCTGAGATCCAGATTTTTCTCCTCCGTTTGCACCACCTTCATCAACCTTGTCTTCTTTAGATTCTTCAAGAGTTTGATTAGTTTCCATGTTGGCAGACTGGTCTTCGTTTTCATCAGACAACAATCTTTTCCTTTTCTTAGAACTCTTTTTTTCTTCTTTAGCCACATCTGGATGAATTTCTCCATTTTCAGTGTCTGGTTTTACTTTGGTGCACACCTCTTGTTGATTTCTCTTTGTCTTCTTATCCTTGGGTTTTTTCTTTGCCTCCAATCCATTCATAGTATCTTCTAGAGGCTTCTTTGGTGCAGATGATTTTACTTCTTCAGTTTCACCACAAGAGGCTAAATCATGTTTGCTTTTCTTCTTCTTTTTTGCTTTAGTTTCAGATTCAGCAACTACTTTATCTTCCGGAATTTCACCAGATTGATCTTCAGTAACACCCTTGTTGCCTTCATCACTACAAATTATTGAAACTATTTAAAATCAATAAAGGGTTCCTGAAAATTTATTTCTTACCGGTTACTCCATGATTAATTTATAATGCATGGTAGATTGAACGAATAATTCGGATCCATAGGCGTCTTTAACCCATTTGTTGAAATCAGATAAGTAATAAGTTGTTTGAATGTAATACAAGATCGTGTTAGGATCAACAATTACGCACTGTAAATTGCAGGAAAAGGGAAAAAAAAATATGTTAGTTACAATGTTAGGCAATTTGTGAATGTGCTATTAAGATATTATTATGGGATTCTTGAATTATTATCCAAGTGCAATCCATGAAGAAGAAAACAGACAGAAAAATATGATAAAAGAAAAACAATTTGTCCTCCTCATCGTACCAGGCATTTATGTATTTGCAGTAGATGTCCTCCAAATTAGCTGAAGAAGCCTTCCACAGGTCATTCTGCACAAAAAAGAAAGATCATTAAAATTTCACAGGTAATCTCACAGGTCATAGCTGATAACTACCTTACCTATCATTTATCAACATAACAACTGCACATGTGCCAAGTTTTACAGACTTATGATCAATTACGAACAATTATTTCCATCATTGGTGTCAGATTTTATACATGCTTTGACAATACGGATGTACGACTATTTCCAGTATTCCTAGTTATATCTAATGCTTCAATGTCACCTTGTCATAAGTCATAACTAATGCAGCAATGTGAAGTTACCAATCTGTTTCTTTCTCCTATTCTCAAGTCTCAAGCAGCTTGTACAATTGTATTTACAGATGTACCACACGTTCAAACAAGGCTGAATGTATATTATTATACCGTTGAGGCGTTGACAAACAGCTAACAAAGAATAATGATTAAACTGTAATCATACTTTCGATCTTGTATCTGAAATTTTTTTATGCTTAAGCAATATTAAAATGTTAGTAACCATTCCTTGTTAGTGGTTATACCTACAAGTTACATAAACATGTCCTTACTAAAGCAATGCAAATTCCCGAGTAAGAAAATTCTGCATTCTCAGCTCTCTTTTTCAAGCCATAAACACATGTACAAAACAAGAAATCACATATTTCAGGATGCACCATGAACCATACAGAGTTATTTACATACTTGTGCTCACAAACCAGGCTCACAAAGAATAATGGTCAAATCCCAATAATTATTTACATCTTCCTCGTTACCATTCTATGGCACAACTACACAAAGCATTTCTAGTTCATACCTATAAAGTTTCATGTAATTGCTTCATTACTAAAGCAATTGCAATGCAAAAGATCCAGATTGTGCATCCTAGTTTTATTATTAAGTGGCAACCTTGTACAAAGTCACCACTTTTGCATTTGTGGATGCACCAAACAATCATACAACTCTGCTCATATCCCGCTGCATATACATTTAGCTAGTAGAGACAGTGATCAGGTCCCAATCTTAAATTCATATATTTCCAACAACTCAAAAGATTCCTAGTTGCATCTAAATCTTCTTAGGGGTTGTTCGTTTACCTCTTAATAGTTCAATTAAGAGGCAATCTCTGAATCGCTAAGAGGTGAATCCTGTTTGATAAAAAAAGGCTGCATCTTAATGGTTCTAAATCCATCTGAATGATTTTGTATCTTGGGTCTTCCTTAACCATTCAGTGCCCTAATTTCATTCTGAACAATTATCAAACCATATTTCATTTTGCACTATATCATATGAGTCTCTTATTCATTCTGACCACTTAATCATTCAGCACCAAACCATTCAGCAACCGCCAAACAGCCCCTTAATTACGCTGAAGTTCCAATAACCTTTTAAATGTCTTTACTAGACAATTGCAATCATACATTTACAAAATAAATATACAGGAACCTGAATCTGAGCCTCGGACTGAAAGCGTTTTAAGGTTTTGGAGAATCCACATCGATGAAGGTAGTGAAGGATGGATTGGTGAATAATTTCTTTCATTCCGGGGATTAAAATAGCGATTTTTCTGCTTCCATCTTCCTGTTTCGAAGTAGTGGTCATCATGCTTCTTCAGTTATGCTGGGAGAGAAGAGGGTTAGCAAGGATTGAATGCAGATAAGGGTTTATAGGTGGTGTTAGTTTCAGTATAGTATATCTAGGGTTTAGGTGTTGATATGGATGGACAGCTCTCTGTGAACGCCGAGTACTAGCAGAGGGGAGCAAAGGGTTTTATTAGACGAGAAACTAGGGTTTTGCTGTATCGGCAACAAATATAACAAAGTCATTGTTTGGAAAAGAAAAAAAAAGCTCTTAGGATATGTACCGGTACAGAAGATTAGATTTTACTTTTGTATTGTATTGTATGTAATTCCTTATCTTTTAAAGTAATATTGCTTTCTTGGTTTATCTCTATATGTTTTGTAAATTTTATTTTCAATATTTAGGTGGAGATTGTTAGTCCCAAGTATTTATGTTGTAAAAGTATTGAAAACAGAAGACAGTTCAGAGATAGCTCAAGAGAAGCCCAGGAGATGATTTCAGAGACAATCTCAACTCAGAGACCCCCTCAGAGGTACCTTCAAAAAACATCAAAGCATGGATGCTCCCTCTAAAGGTCAGCTCTGAAGATCATCATGCGATTTATCACCAAGTGTAGAACTGCTATCTTAACTCAGCCATGTCAGCACCAAAGGGCAACTTCTACTTTATACGTGTTGCTCAAGGGTTTGATAGTACACTGTTCTAACTTTATCAGGCTATATAAGCCACGATTGTAGTGCTTACAAAAGAGCGAGATTGTGCTAGACTGAGAAATATTGAGATTTCTATTCCACTAACACGCACTGTACTAGCATAGTGGTAAGAAGAGATTTTGTGAGTTTACACACACCTTTCGGTGTTCTTCGCAAGTTACTGGAAATATATTGAAGCTTTTACATTCTATCTTATTGCTTATACTTTAGTAATCTCTTCTTCACTTATTTTGTTTATGATCAAGATACATGCAAACTTAACTGCTTTCGCTCATAACTCTTGTTTACATCTATCACAAAGTGGAATCTAGGACCAACAATAATGATGATTCAAATGATGTACATAAAATTCCTCAACATCTTGACCCAAGACCAGAAATTACTGAGGAAAGCTTTAAAGACACACCAGTTCATGATACTAATGTCATGGATCTAGACATTGTGGTTGAAAATATTGTTGGAGATATAAGGACAGATGTAATAACCGGGTACGTTATTGGTTATTTAATTTTTATTGTTTTAGTTTGAGATGGGTTTGGGGTTAGTTTTATAAGTTTTAGTCAAGTGTTTTATGGAGTTAGAAGTTAAGGGTAAGTTTTTAATTTTAATTTAGAGATTGGAGGGTTAAAGTTACCATTAAATGAAAGTTTAGGGTTGGGTTGGTTGTTATTCCTCTACACCACCGCCTCTTTTTCTTTAGAAATAGAGAGGTGTCTCTCTTTAAGCATTTAACAAATATCTAAAGTGAGGGTGTGTGTGGGGGGGGTTTGGTTCACGGCAAGAGAGAAGAGAGAAAAGAGAGTTAGAATTGAGAAAAGAAGAAAGAAGACAAATTCATCAGGAAGCCAAGAACTTCCAAACTGATATAATCAAAGGGTGCTGTTGATTTGAAGTTAAATTGGGCAAGAAAAGTGGGTTTTATCTCCATAAGGTGAGTTTTACTTTAAAAACGTTTTCAAACTGGAATACATACATATATATATATATATATGGGATGAATATGTGGTAGGAATGTGATGACGTGTTTATAAATGACAATATGATATATTGAGATATATATTGTATTTATATGTATATTGCACTACACGAGTATACGTTAGCCGAACTAATAGTCGGTGGAGTTTTGGCTGTAATTGTCGTACGGTGGTGTTGGCTGTAATTGTCGTACGGTGGAGTAATTGATTAGTTGGCTTGCAACCAACTAATTTGGCCATGTGAAGGATGTGAAGGATGAGTGGTACACGATGCACGAGTCTTGTTTGGTATTTAATTATATGTGATATATGTGTGTTTTTACAAAAGGATTACTAAACTGACAGGGATTATCCCACTAGACCGTTTGGTCTAACCCTCATTTTCTTTTCAAAAATATGTATTCCAGGTTCAGGAAGGTATAAAGGGAAGGATAAAGTGTAGGATGCGGTTGATAGCTGACGAAGATTAGGAAAGACTTATGTTTTGTATTGTATAGTTTGGAGACTATGGGACCGTATGTGAATTATTAAGTATCTTTTGTTATGAATGTAACGATGTTATGCAATATATGTTTGTTAGCTCCAAATATTTATAATATTAGAAGTATTGAAAAATAGGCTAAGTATGAAAGAGTTCAACAGAAGCTCTGCGGTGTTCCACAGAAGCTCTGCCAAAGCAAACGATCATTCAAGGAACACCAAGTCCCAAGAAGAATCTACAGAAGACTACTCACAAAGGACCAAAGAAGGATCTACAGAAGAATGCTCACCAAGGACCGAGACGCAGAACCTCTGTCACCCTTGACAGAGCCTCTGCGGTTCAGACTAAAGACTTGGAAGATATTTATAATATCTTGCCACTGTTAAAGAAATATCTTATCACTGTTACAAAAATATCTTGCTACTGTTCCAAGGTCCGTTCATCAACTTGTACAAGGCATAGTCCGACAACAAACACGTGTCAAACTCTGATAGGAATCCTTGCAAGTTGATATTAGCGCATTTAATGAATGCAGATTTCCAACTGTTCATGCCATCCCTTCTTTCATGTAGCATTAGTCCTTTTGTCTAGAATAGTTCTTTTGTAGTAGTATAAAAGGAAGACTCATGTTGAGTTCTTCCTTAACAGAAAGAGATACAAGAAAAACACACACAATTAACGTCAAATCTATTATTAGTGTTCTTCATCAAATACAGGAAAACTTTGAGATATTTATCTGTTCTTCATATACTGTTTATTTGATATCCTGTATTGTTTCTATACAAACTTATCTGTTAGTTCTTCAAATACGCTTCCGCATCAAACATAAACTCGAACTAATAGATCTGTTAATCTTGTCTAAACAAAACGGGAACCAACAATTGGTATCAGAGCGAAGCTTGGTTTTTCAATATCAAGCGATCCTCGTTTAACAAGATTATTGATAGAAACATGGTCTGATTTTAACCTGCTATTCATTTCTTCAAACAGATTCTACTTTTCAGCCATTATCGATTTATTCGATATCTGGTAAATCAAGAGAAACCGTTTCTTTAGTTAAAACTCCATAAAAGTGCACTGCTAAGAGCTTCCAAACCCAGAAAATCTTTCCAGATTTTTCTTTCGTACTTTTTCGTGTCATATCTTCATTCTAAATCTTTCCACTCTTAAAATGGCAAACGCACAAAATTTCTTCTCAGCTGGTTCATTAACCAAACCACCATCTCTTCTTCGAAATGAGTATCCTCAATGGAAAATAAGAATGATCCATTTTTTTGAAGGTACTGATAAAGAGCTCGTACAATACCTTTATAATCCTCCTCGTGTTCCTATGTTAATAGTACCTCGTGTACTAGCGACAGCTGACACTCCTGAAATCCCTGAGCATCAAAAACCTAAAACCAGGGATGGTTGGTCAGATCAAGACAAAATAAAAGATGAACTCGCGCAGAAAACAAAAAGAATTTTGATTATGGCAATCCCCAATGAACTCTTCCAGTCTTTAGATGCATGCGAATCCTCGTATGATCTTTGGAAAGAAATGGAAAAACAACTTGAAGGGGGAGCTAAAACTCAGAAAAACCGAAGGGCTCAATACATAAACGAGTATTACGCTTTTAAAGCCCTGACAAATGAATCTCTGCAGACAACATACGACAGGTTCAACTCTTTGATCAATAACTGCAAAAAGTTCGGCATCCACAGAACTTCTGAAGAGAATAATGTCATGTTTCTCAAAAGTCTGAACGAAGAATGGCTCCAGCTATCTATGTCTTTACAAACCAATCAAGATTTAGACTCCTGGACTCTTTCAGACCTCTACGGAACATTAGTTGGTCAAGAGCCTCAAATCGCACAAACAAAGACACTGACCACTGCACCTCTTGCTTTGGTTGGCAAAACTACAGAAGATACAGAGAGGCCGAGGAAAGAAAGAACTACAGAGGAAAGGAAGAAGGAGAAAAAGAAAAAGATGGTAGTGGTTGACATCGAAGATGAAGAGATTGTGGAAGAAGGGGAAATTACTCTGGCATGGATAGCTACATCCTTAGCTCTATTGACAAGAGAATTCAGAGGAAACCAAAAGAATTCTGGAAATGATAGATATGGCAGAGAGAGAAGAGAAGATTGGAATAGAAGGGATCAAGGAAAAAGAGAAGAATCAATTGACCGACAGAGGTCAGACGACAGAAGTAACGACCAACAGAGGTCGAGTGAAAGATACAACAGAGGAATTGACCGACAGAGGTCAGATGACAAGACAAGCTACACACCACAAGAATGCTACAAGTGTGGCAAGCCTGGTCATTATGCAAATGAATGCAGATCGAAAAAAGGTGGTGACCGACAGAAGACTGACGATCTTGCGGGTAATAACTCCCAGAACCAAGGTTGCTACAACTGTGGGAAGCCAGGCCACTTTGCTAGTGAATGTAGAAGCAGATCAAATCGCCCACAGAAGGACTCAGCTTTTTACAAAAAGAAAGCCGAGTATTATGCTCAAAAATCACTCATGGCGAACAAAGTGGTGAACAAGGAAGATTGGGAGTCAGATACAACCTCTGATGAAGAATTCACCAAAAATGCCTTGTTCTGTGGCATGGCAGACATCAGCTCCGACTCTGACATTGAGGTATCTACTTCAAACTCCATCTCTAGTACTACAGAAGTTGATTCGCTTATATTTAAAACTGAAAATGTTAAACTGAAAAAGACTTGTGATGATATTCAGAAAAACTCACTTTTTATGAAAGAGAAGCTAGACTTCTCACTGAAGAAAAAACAAAGATTTTCAAAGAAAAGGAAGACTTAGAAGCACACTGGAACAAGAATCTTTTTCCTTTAAAAGAGAAAATTTCTGAATTAAATACTTCGTTAAAATCCAAAACAAAAGAACTTTCAGATTCTGAAAGCGACAGACTTAACATTTTAGCTCTTAAAGAACATTTTCAAAAGGAAAGAGAAGTCCTTTGGCAAGATCTACTTAGAAGAGATGTTTTAATCAAAATTTATCGTGATGCTCAAAAGGTGTATGAGAAAATAAATACTCAAATAGGAAGGCGAGGTATTGGGTACAGTGATATTAATCAAGGTACAGAAAATAAGAAAAATAAACCTCTGTCATCTCTATTTACAGTAGGAAAAGTCAACAAACCAAATTTTCCAAACTTAATCTCTGTAAGTAAGAGAGTAAAAATCTCTGGGGAACCTCACTTAAGGAAACCCATGAAGATGATAAATGTGTGGTATGAAAACCCAGACTTATCACCTTCAACCTCTGTCAAAAAAGGATCCAAACCAAAGATATATCTGAAAACTCAAGATCAGATAGGAATCTTTAAGTTTGGTATACCAGAGACTCAAACTCAAGTTGCCTTTGTCTGCACAATAGATTCTGAAAAGAAATTATCTGCAGAAGCACTTGATTTTAAACCATACCTTTCAGAAGAAAAACTAAGAAATAAAATTGAAAAGGAAATTATGGAAATTGGGAAAATAGATATGTTGAAAAATTCATATACACCTTCTGTAGATCAAAAACTATCTGAAGAGATCTTGTCATACACCTCTGTTGACTTAGAAAGTAATCTTTCAGAGGAAGAAAGCAAGTATGACACATGCTCGGAAAGTCCAGCCTTTGTCGAAAGAAATATTGATGACTCAACCTCTGTATATGAGGATGATTCATCATCTGACGAATCAGAGGCTGACAGAATAGAAAAGTTTCCTTGTGACACAGAGGTTTCTAAACAAACCCCTGAAGTTCTTAACAGAACTATTTCTCTAAAAGAGAAAATCACTGGAATTCCTATCTGTCCTGACTTTATGAATATGTGCATACAAGCCAAAACCTCTATTGAGCTCGAAAAGTTGAAACAAAAGAAGTTAATGTCCTCTCAAAATCTAAAAGATTCAACATTTTTAAAACCCTTAAAAATAAAAGAAAAACCAACATGGCAACAAAAGGGTAAATGGACAAAACCTAACAAATCTTTTTCATCTGTGACAGTGAAATCTACAGAAGTTCACCACAGAAGGGACTCACAGAAGGCTGCTACAAACAAAGATTTTTGCCAACAATCTAATCTACATAAATCTTCTTGTAATAGGAAGCCATATGCTAGAATAGAATGTAATGCCTCTATGGCCCAGTTTAAAGCTTTCAATAAAAATTTCAAGCAAATCACCTCTGATGTTCAATATTGTCATTGCTTTGATCTAATGTTCAGGTTAAATAATCATTTCTGTAGTTCAAATTGTTTTCTCTCTGCAGCTAAATCAAATATGAAAGAGAAACAAATTGGTTCTTCAACAAAAAATAAAATGTATTTCAAGAATGCCAAGGCAAACTTGAAAAATTCTGACGAAACTGGACCCATGTGGATATGGGTACCTAAATCTCTGTGATTGTTTTGCAGAAGCAGTTTGTGCCAATATGGTATCTAGACTCCGGATGCTCAAGGCACATGACTGGCAACAGAAGTCTTCTATCCACATTCCAAGAAAAACAAGATGGTGGATCAGTGACTTTTGGAGATAACAAAAAGGGGCATATCAAAGGCTATGGAGTCATAAAGAAAGAGAATATCACAGTACACAAAGTTGCATATGTGGATGGCCTAAAACACAACCTACTCAGTGTAAGCCAACTTTGTGACACAGGATTCGATGTACTGTTCAAAAGAACATTCTGCTCTCTACTAAGTGAAGACACAGGAATTGAACTTCTGCGAGCCAAAAGAAAAGGTGATCTGTATTTAATGAACTTCAATGCCAAAAACAAGGACAACATTTGTCTTGTTGCAAGCAAAAGTGAAGAAGCCTGGCTATGGCACAACAGGTTCTGTCAGTTAAACTTTCACACTCTAGATAAACTGGTAAAACTTGATCTGGTCAAAGGCTTACCAAATGTTAAGTTCAATAAGGATCATTTATGCTCTGCCTGTGAAATGGGAAAACTCAAAAGAGCTTCCCACAAAGGCAAATCTGATGTGTCTTGTCCTAGACCTCTGTACATGCTTCACGTTGACCTCTGCGGTCCAATCGCTATACAGAGCCTAGGTGGCAAGAAATATATACTTGTCTTAATTGATGAGTTTTCACGATTTACATGGGTTGAATTTGTCAAAAAGAAATCAGATGTTCCATGCATCTTGATTAATCTAATGAAAAGAATCCAAGTTCTTTATGAGTGCAAAATTCTGAAGTTACGAAGTGACAATGGCACAGAATTCAAAAACTCTGTCATTGAAGCCTATCTCACAGAAGAAGGAATATCCCAGAACTTCTCTGCAGCTCGCACCCCACAACAGAATGGCGTGGTCGAACGAAAGAACCGCACGCTAGTGGAGGCTGCAAGAACCATGCTTTCTGCATGTGGATTACCAATGACCTTTTGGGCAGAAGCAATTTCAACAGCCTGTTATACCCAAAATCGTTCAACAATCGTGAAAAGACACATCAAAACTCCTTATGAACTGATCAACAAACGACGACCAAACATCAAGTTTCTCCATGTGTTTGGATGCAAATGCTTTGTCTTAAACGACAGAGACTCAAGAGGAAAGTTTGAATAAAAGGCTGACAAAGGCAAGTTCATCGGGTACTCTGCCGCTTCCAAAGCCTACAGAGTTTACCTTCTGAAGTTACGCACGATAGTAGAAAGCATCAATGTGTCATTTGATGACTCTTTCCAAAAGACTTTTGAACAACTCAGTTCAGAACTCGGGCTAAACATGGAAACCTCTGGCATCTCAAAAACAAATGAAGATTTAAGTCTTCTATTTCAAGAGATGTTCAACAACGACGTTGATCCCTCTGCTGGAACAAAAGGCACCTCTGCAGAATCAACTGTAAACGAAGTAAGTATCTCTCTGTCTGATCCATTTAATCCCTCATCCTCTACAGGTACTGAAAATCTAACAGAAGATACGACAACAAAAGATTCTACAACAGAGGTTATCCAAATTCTAAATCCAACAGAAGAAGCAACAACAGAAGGAACGCCAGAGGGAAGTGAAGATGAAACCACAATACCTACAGAGAAGGAAATCCCAACCGTAATACCCATTCCTACAGAAGCTGAACAATCAACCACTTCAACTACAGAAGTTCAACTTGATGACTCAAATGATCATCTTCCACGAACAACTCAATGGACAAAAAGCCATCCTCAAACACAAATCATCGGTAATCCATCTGATAAGGTAAAAACAAGATCAGCTTCTGCAAATTTTTGTTTCCTTACCAACTTTATTAGTGTGATCGAACCGAAAAAGATTTCTGAGGCCCTGGACGACCCAAACTGGATGGATGCTATGCAAGAAGAGCTTCTGCAGTTTGAACGAAACAAAGTCTGGACTCTAGTACCTCTGCCACGAGGGAAACAGGCCATAGGGACTAAGTGGGTCTTCAGAAACAAAAAGGATGAAGATGGAGTGATCATTCGAAATAAAGCAAGACTGGTGGCCAAGGGATATCGCCAAGAAGAGGGCATCGATTACGATGAAACTTTTGCCCCTGTCGCACGGCTCGAAGCAATAAGAATTTTCTTAGCCTTCGCAGCCCACAGAGGTTTTAAAGTATATCAAATGGATGTAAAATCTGCCTTTCTCAATGGTGAAATTCAAGAAGAAGTATACGTCCAACAACCACCAGGATTTGAAAGCTCAAAATACCCAAGGTATGTCTATCACCTCGACAAAGCTCTATATGGACTGAAACAGGCTCCAAGAGCATGGTAGGAAAGACTTTCCACTTTTCTTCTCAATAACGGCTACAACAGAGGTACCACTGATACAACTCTATTCTTTAAAGGTGAAGGAAATGAGCTAATTCTTGTACAAATATATGTAGATGATATTATTTTTGGGTCTACAAATACACAAAAATGTAAAGATTTTGAAAAACTCATGCAGAGTGAGTTTGAAATGAGTATGATTGGAGAATTAACCTTCTTCCTCGGACTTCAAGTCAAACAAACATCAGAAGGAATTTTCATAAATCAATCAAAATATGTCTCAGACATACTTGAAAAATACAGCCTCTCTGATGCCTCTGTCATGAAACCCCAATGGCCACTGGAAATAAACTTTTTTCAGATCCAAATGGCATCTCTATCGAGTGCACACTTTACAGAGGAATGATTGGGTCTTTATTATACTTAACAGCAAGTAGACCTGACATAATGCATATCACATGTCTTTGTGCAAGATATCAAGCTAATCCTAAAAAGACACATTATATTGCTGTAAAGAGAATCTTCATATATCTCAGAGGGACCAAAAATCTTGGCCTCTGGTATCCGCAGAACTCTTGTTTTGGACTAAAGGCATACACAGATTCAGATTATGGTGGATGCAAACTCGACAGAAAGAGTACCTCTGGGAGTTGTCAATTCCTAGGTGGGAAATTAGTAAGCTGGACTTCAAAGAAACGGAATTGTGTCTCAACATCTACGGCAGAAGCTGAATACGTTGCTGCTGCTAGCTGTTGCTCTCAAGTTCTGTGGATGAAAACTCAGCTGAAAGACTTTGGTCACATCATCTGCAAAATCCCCATCTTCTGTGATTCCAAAAGTGCGATTGCCATCTCTGCAAATCCAGTACAGCATTCAAAGACAAAGCACATAGATATCAGGTATCACTTTCTGAAATATCATGTGGAAAATCAAACCATCGAGATGCATGTTATACCAACAGAATTTCAGCTTGCTGATTTATTCACCAAAGCATTTGATGAGAAAAGATTCCTTTACTTGGTGGGTAAATTAGGAATGATAAATATGGATTAACCACTGTAAGTATCTTTATCTTTATATTATACAGTATGTATATTTTCTGTTTTGTTTATTACTTTGTATGTAAATTCTACAAAACTCCTTTCTGAAAAACAACAGAGATTCTGTAAATCTCCTCAGAACCTCTGACGATCCTTACAGAACCTCTGATACACGACCTATGTTGTATACATTCACTTCTAATTATTTAAACCAAGCATAGGTCAAGGGGGAGCAGAGGAAAATGAACTTGATCTACAAAGGATGATTAGATCAAGGGGGAGCAGAGGAAAACGAACTTGATCTACAGAGGATGATTAGATCAAGGGGGAGCAGAGGAAAACAAACTTGATCAACAGAGGATGATTAGATCAAGGGGGAGCAAAAGGAAACCTTGTTTAATCTACAGAGATTTATAAGTCAAGGGGGAGCAGAGGAAGAGATGACAACAACAGAAGAAAAGAACATTGCCGGACAAAGAAGAACAAAAAGGTTAGTATCTCGAACAAATTCTTTTTGAAAATAATTTTCTAGGACACAAATTTCTAATTATGTTCTAGAAACATTATTAAACACTTTCCAAATAAAATTTGATCAAAAAGAATGTTGAGTTTTCCATTATTAGAAATTTAAGGTCACAGAGCCTCTGCTGAGTCCAACAGAGGTTCTGCAGGCAAAAGCTCTGATCTTAAATCAATAATTCTTGGAAATTCTGTAAATCTTTTTAGGTATCAAAATAAAAAAGAATCATAGCATACAAACACTGCAAAAGAAGTCATCGGTTACAAAGTTCTCTCCATAAGAAAGAACTTCTGTAGACCAACACTTGTTTTAAAAGGACTTTTTGCTGCACAAAACCTTTTTCAAAAACAATTTTCTAGAACACCAGCTTTCAAAAAGGTCCTAAAAACATTGTTAAAAACAATCAAAAACTTGGATGATCAAAAATGTTTATAAATTGTTAGTTATAAGAAATTTCTTGTCTCAGAGCCTCTGCTGGCTCTGACAGAGGTCCAAAAACCTCTGTAAAGGAGTTTCTATACAAATAATTTATCGATCCTCTCCATGGACTTGGTAACCCATTTTTTTGTAAAGGTACAACCTACAGAGGCTAAACAAACAAGATTTTCAAAATCACAGAGCCTCTGTCAGTTTTTACATTAGGCAGTTCTGTAAAAGTAACGATAACTTTTCTGCGAGTGAGAATCATGTGGAGGTAAAGAGGCCCACGCGCCTAGCATTTAATAAGGCCGCCCACGACGTCTCGTCATAACTGACACAGAGGACGTGTCATCTTTTCATTGGACCTACATGCAACACGTTCCTATGGAAAGTTGAACCCGCCGTAACGACTCAAGTGCGGACCCCAAATAATATTAACCTCAAAATATTATCCCTTTCAGATTCTACGGCCACAAACTCAGTATAAAACCCAAGTTACCTTCCCTCACAAAAACTTTACTCACTCTCATCTCCGACGAACCTGCAACTATATTCAAATCATCATTTTACTGTGCAAAATGGCTTCCAGTTCCCATGCTACTCAAAACTCTCCGGCGAACTCTCCTCAACACTCTCCAGTGCATTCAGAGTACTCCCAAAACCCTAACATCGCCGCAAATGCTGAAAAAGAAAACTCCGGCGACTCTGCAAACTTTGCACCAACCACCAACCTTCAACACTTTCTGAACAAAGAACATTTTGAAGATGTTCTACCTTTAAAATCCAACAACTGCTACCTGGTACCCTCACCAACAGCTTTCGGCGAAGCCCATGCTCTTCTCCTAAATGTCCTAGAAAATCATTTCCTATACCCTCTCCTTTCCAAAACCCCAACCAAAATCCCTGCACGATATCTGAATCAATTTTGGCAAAGTTGCCGTTTTGATTCAGATGATTCTTTGATAAAAGGCTACATTTCAAAACCAGACAAGTCTGACTACCTAGAACTAATGTTTAACAGAACAATGTTCTCACTGGAGTTCAACCTACCAACCAGAGGTCTACTTGGAATCAAGAAATATGCAGAGGTTCCTACGGACGAGGAGCTCTGTCGATTCGTCGAAATGTTAGGATATAACACAACCCTGAGGAAACGCAATGATTTCCGCAGAGGCAGGCTACCACCTCTGTGGAATACCCTGTTCTCCATCTTGAATCGTTGCCTCACAGGAAAAACCGGTAGTCCTGACCAAAGCTCATTCCAGATCCTGACCATCATGTATGGAATCTATTACGACATTCCACTTGACTATGCGACCATCATGATGCAGGAATTAGTGAACACAATCGACAGAAAGCTCGCAACTCAAAAGGCCAAAAGGAACACACCAGTATATCTACCTCCTCTGCAATACCAAAGAATTCTAGGAGTCATTTTTGAGCCTCTACTTCAAATGCAGAAGTGGCCAATGGAAGGGCCATCTGTAAAGCGTTACCCGATGAATAAAAATACTCCTACAGAGCATGAAGACAGTTACCCCCACTGCAGACCTCTGTCGAAAAACCTTCTGACTTATGCAACTGATGAGAATAAGAAATTAGAGTATATACGTGCCCACAGGACTCCAGAACCAAGTCCTGTGACACCCCCCACGTCTAGGAGCCCCCATAGGTGTATATATAGTTGAGAGGATGACAGAAGAGGAATGGGCTAAAGCTTTGGAGAAACACTATTCAGTACAAGACCGATTCAAAACCCAAAGAGAAAGCATTTACCCCTCTTCTCCGAAAAGAAAAACCTCTGCAGCAACACTCAAGAAGAAGACAAAGAAAAGAAAACCCACAGAGGAAACTATAACCTCTGCAGTTCAAACCACTTCACCACTTGCTACAGAGACAAGAACTTCTGCACCTACCTCACCTCCAAAACAAAAGAAAAGGAAATCCAAATCCACAGGAGAGGGAGCTCCTAAGCCAACGAAGAGAAAGTTAAAGAAAAAGAAACCAAGTTCACCTCTGCAGGTCATCACAGAGGATGGCGAACAAGAAAAGGAAGACCAGGCTATACATCTGCAATCTCCCTCCCCAATAGCTTATGCAGACCAACAGGGAGATTTCAATGCCTTCCTCAACAATCCAGACATTGCTCAAACCTTAGATCCTTCAGGATGGGTCGCAGAACCATTGGATCAGACTACAGAGGCTCTGCGCACAACAGAAGTTATTTCTGCTGCTCAAGGTACACAAACCATGCACCCTCACGTACGACAACTCATAGGATTTCACTTCATTTATGATTCCTTAAGAGAAGCGGCAGAAACTGTAGCGCCTACAGAGGAAACCTCAGAAGAAGAAATAAACAAAGAAATAGAGGAAGAGGTTAGGATAGAAACATCAGAGGGTTCTGCAGAAAAAGATGCCGAAGAAGAAGATGGCACACATCCCAAACCCCCTCCTACTGCAACCCACATTTCTGATACCGCCGGTCTAGCGGCAGAAGGTATCATTGAAATAGAGCAGCACAGCTCGATCCCAACCCCTCCCAGACAGCCAGAGGTTACTCTTTCAACCTCTGTGCCTAATAAAACCGGGGAAACCATTACTGGGGAGTCCTCTCGAAAGGACTCACCCATAGTTCATGATTTATTGCCCCAAATCACATCTGACATCCTAGCAGAGGAATTGGTTTCCTCTGTCACGCACACCACGATAGGGCCCAACATCCCTTCAGAGGGGATTAGAGAGCACAGAGACGAAGAGACTCTAGACAAGTTTCCAAGTCAACAGAAGGATATTCCAATACCCACCTCTGGAGTGGATTTGGACCACTTCACAGAACTTCTGTAGAGGTTGAAACTCATATTTCTCCTCGAGGATCAGAAGGAAATCCTTCCACCCTCAACGTACAAACAGGGGTGAAAGAAGGTGTCCAATGAACAAGGACAAACTCTGGAGACGAATGTGTTCCTCCAGAGGTTACCACGAGTTCACACGTATCAAGGGGTGAGTTCCAAACCCTTGTCACCTCTGTGAACCAAACATTGGAAGAGTTGAAAAGCTCTTTCAAATCTTTTGCAGAAGTTACATCCAAGGCCCTCTCAGAACTAAACACCAAAATGGACAACTTGTCCACAGAGGTGCAATCTATAAAGACTGCTGCCACAACTTCTGCCACCACACCTACCTCTGCTGCTGCTGATCTTGAAAAAGCTGCAACTTCTGCCTTCAACAACTCGATCAACATATATCTGGAAAAGATGAAAGAACAAGGGTCATCAAAAGTTATTACTCCAGAAGAACTGCAGAAGGCTCTACGACAAGTTCAGGAACAAACAACAGAAGTTACTCTAGCCATGAAGCCTACCGACTACATGACCAGAGCACAGTTGACAGAACTTGGGCAAAGCATCTTGAACCAAATGACAGAATTTATCAGAGCTTTCACAATAGCCAACGCTTCTTACGTAAAAGACTTCAAGGTTAGTGTGGGAAAGATGCGGTTCA
This sequence comes from Saussurea involucrata, assembly GCA_033807775.1. Classification (NCBI taxonomy): domain Eukaryota; kingdom Viridiplantae; phylum Streptophyta; class Magnoliopsida; order Asterales; family Asteraceae; genus Saussurea; species Saussurea involucrata. The sequence goes on from CM066314.1 coordinate 95,003,727, forward strand.
ACACAGAGGCCGAAGTTCAAACTCTTCTTGGTTTTTGTGATGATCTCTGTGCCAAAATGATGGCAGCTGGGGCAAAGAAACCTGACACTACTTGCAGAGCAGAAGGAAACGAAGATAAGGGTCAGGATGATTCTGATGATCATGATTCATCAGATCATCCTGAGGGGGAGAAACAAGGGGAAAATCAAAGAGAAACAACTGCAAATAATCCTCCAATATCTGCAGAACCAATTTCCTCTGCACCACCAACCCAAACCCAAACTCAGGAAACACAACAGAGACCCACAGAGGAAACACCATTCTCTGTGGAAACCACCTCTGTCCTTGAAAAAGATGTCCCTGAAGTTCAAATCCTGACATCTTCATCCTGAGAAGAAACATCAACAGAACCCAAATCTCCAATCAAACCAACAGAACCATCCCCACCAAAGTCCTCAGAAACTGAAGTGTCAAAAACTATAGAGGCAATCCCCATCATACCCACAGAAACCTCAACACCCAAAACAAAAGAAGCAATCCCACAGAGTCCAAAGCAGACAATAGGTTCTGAGCCTTCCCAAACCAAAGATAAAGGTAAAGGAATCATGACAGAAGAACCAAAGAAGAAAAAGCAAAAGCCACAGACGACATAAAAGTTGATGAAGAGCTCATTCGACGCCTTTGTCACTCCTAAACCTGAAGAAGACTGGGCAACAGAGGGTAGGGTTGCAGAGATAAAACGACAAATGGATGCTTTGCGAAGACCAATACCACCACCAGATACACGACATGCAGAAATGGAAGAGGTGGTGTATAGGTACCTTTACAAACAGCAATATCAGAACAACCCTATACCACACATCGAAGATCCTCAACTCAGAGCTGACCTTGACAACACCTTCAGCAGAACAAAGCCAAAATCAAGGGCAGAAGTCTTCTCAGAGTCCAAAATAGAAAAGGTAATATACTGCAAATTCTCTCAAACGAGAACCTTTCCAAAGATCAGGTACAACATTTACAAAGTCAAAAGGGAGAACAAGTTCGAAAATCAATTTGCAGATGCCGATATAAGGAACTTGAACCCCTACGATCTGCCAGATCTTCTACTTTGGACGAAAGAAAACTTCGACAACGATGCCAACAGAAGGGCCTATCAAGTGTTCAGGAAAACAATGAGAGAAAAGCTTCTGCTGTATAGCATGATAGACTTTCAACTGGGAAGAGATCTTGGAGTCAGAAACCTGAGTCCGAGACCACCAGAGGATCACTGCCCACCTTCTGCAATACCCAACTCAACCATAACAACACCAAGGTACGGGTTAGTGCATAAGGATCCTGCTAGACAAGTGAGACTTTTTATGGAAATGGACTGTCAGAAGTATGCAACTAGTACTCTGAACAAGTTCAGATCAATCTTACAAGAGAACAGAGGTACTGAGCTTATGGATCAAGAATCAGCAGAAAGAATGATCAGAGAAATAGATGCTACAATCAGCTTGAGAGAACTCTACATCAATTTCTATCACGAGCTCAGAGAAGTAGGATTCGACAACAGAAGTTTCAATGACATCAAAGATGCAAATGTCTAAATCTCTTTTACATATCTCTGTAATAGTAAAAAAGAAATGAAATGAAACTTTTGAGGTATTGTTTAACCTATGTCTACTTTACTTAGCCTAATTATGTATAAAGTCAAATTTTCATTTTTCAATACTTAGGGGGAGATTGTTAGCTCCAAATATTTATAATATTAGAAGTATTGAAAAATAGGCTAAGTATGAAAGAGTTCAACAGAAGCTCTGCGGTGTTCCACAGAAGCTCTGCGGTGTTCCACAGAAGCTCTGCCAAAGCAAACGATCATTCAAGGAACACCAAGTCCCAAGAAGAATCTACAGAAGACTACTCACAAAGGACCAAAGAAGGATCTACAGAAGAATGCTCACCAAGGACCGAGACGCAGAACCTCTGTTACTCTTGATAGAGCCTCTGCGGTTCAGACTAAAGACTTGGAAGATATTTATAATATCTTGCCACTGTTAAAGAAATATCTTATCACTGTTACAAAAATATCTTGCTACTGTTCCAGGGTCTGTTCATCAACTTGTACAAGGCATAGTCCGACAACAAACACGTGTCAAACTCTGATAGGAATCCTTGCAAGTTGATATTAGCGCATTTAATGCATGCAGATTTCCAACTGTTCATGCCATCCCTTCTTTCTTGTAGCATTAGTCCTTTTGTCTAGAATAGTTATTTTGTAGTAGTATAAAAGGAAGACTCATGTTGAGTTCTTCCTTAACAGAAAGAGATACAAGAAAAACACACACAATTAACGTCAAATCTATTATTAGTGTTCTTCATCAAATACAGGAAAACTTTGAGATATTCATCTGTTCTTCATATACTGTTTATTTGATATTCTGTATTGTTTCTATACAAACTTATCTGTTAGTTCTTCAAATACGCTTCCGCATCAAACATAAACTCGAACTAATAGATCTGTTAATCTTGTCTAAACAAAACGGGAACCAACAATGTTCTTTGTTGTATGTTTAGGAAACCGGGTCGTTACAACAGATGAGGGAGTTCTAGTTGAAACATAAAATACTATGAGGTTGTGTGATAATGAAGGAAAATAATATGGGGAGAGTGAGAAATGTCACCTAATCAAGAAGACCTTATCCAAACAACTTCAAGCCAGGTAGCCACATCTACTATCGAATTTCATGTGGTGCAATCTGATATTGAAAAAGAAGTTGTGGAACCAGCAACGCAATTGCACAACCCCTAGCCACTCAATGGTCTCTCAAAAGACTGTTTTTCAAATTCTCACGAAGATCAAGCACAAATGCTAATGGCTTCTCACTTGGAGAATTCTGATATTGAAAAAGATAGGCAGTTGCTCCCGCTATCGACTTCTATTATAGCACATTGATCCTAGATCCTATACACTTTAGGACACCTGTTACATCAATTGTTGCTAGTCTGAGTGACGCAACCGAAACATAGTAGTGGGACCATCTATTGGTATTTCATGAGGATCTGATGGAAATCCTACCAATGTTATCAATATGCCAATATTGAACGTACGTGCAACAGTTAATTCAGTTTTTGTTACAACTGGTATCCTAAGTGGCCCCGGTCCGATTATTTTCCCACATTTTATCATGAAGGAGTTATTCTAGGAAAGGTATGGAGGTGATTAATATTTCGTTTTTGAAGCATGTTGAGGTACATAATAGTTCAGTTCAAAAGTTGCTTGAAGAGGTACAAAGGTTAATTAAAGGAAAACACGTAACTGAGGAGATTCTGACACCTCCTCCACCCCCACCTGTAACGACCCAGTTCCCAAACATACATAATATACATCAATTAACATATTATACATAACATCGTTTCATTCATAACAAAAGATACATAATAAGTCACGTACGGTCTCATAGTCTCAAAACTATACAATACAAGACATAAGCATTTCCTAATCTCCGTCAGCTATCAACCGCATACTACACTTTATCCTTCCCTTTGCTATTAAAAGTTCCTCGACCTGGAATACATATTTTTGAAAACAAAATGAGGGTTAGACCAAACGGTCTAGTGAGATAATCCCTGTCAGTTTAGTAAACCTTTGTAAAAACACACATATACCACAAATATTTAAATACCAAGCAAGACTCGTGAACTGTGTATAACTCATTCCCCAAATAGCCATATTAGTTGGTTGCGAACCAACTAATCAGTTTACTCCGCTGCACTTGCATACAACCAACTTCGTTGTCCCTCCGTACAGCCAAACTCCACCGGTCCTAAGCCCGACCAACGTGCACTCGTGTAATGTAATTCTCATGTAAATACAATATACAATCTCAATATATTATATTTCAAACATAAACACATAATCACACCATCTATCACATTCCCAATCCACACATATATGTATTCCAGTTTGAAAATGTTTTAAAGTAAAACTCACCTGCTAGTAGTCACGTCACTTCTTATTTTTCAAAGTCATAAGAATCTTCGTCACCAACTTCACAGAAATCTGAAATACCCATATACACATTGTACTGGTATTAATCTACTGTACAGGACCCTTAAAGACTAAGAATCTTAAATAATCCAAAATCCTCAACTCTTATCGCAACCAACTAGCTCCGATAACCCCTTTTCGCAATACACACTACTTGTCGCAATCAACTACTGCGACACAGTATCTTATCACAACCAACTGTTGCGATACACTACTTGTCGCAACCAACTGTTGCGATACCATTGAGCTTGTCGCAACCCAAGGTTGCGATACTCATAACTATCGCAATCACCATAACTGTCGCAACCCATTACTGCGACATTCATAACTGTCTCAGTCAACTATGTTCATACTTAACCCAGAATTATATAGTTTTAGACCATGCATGCTTCTGTAATTTTGCAGAAATACTTAAGACTATAAATAGAAACTATCCATAAACTCAGTTTCCTAAAAACATCTATAATTCATTGTTGGTTCCCGTTTTGCTTAACAATGATGATCTTATCAAACAGTTTAAATAAGATATGGTGTGGAAGCGTATTTAATGAACTGTGAGATATGATTAAGGTAGAAGATCACACAATATCAAATAAAGCAAAGAGTAAATAACATATGTTTCTCAAAGATTGCTGTATTTGATATAATAATAAGAACACCAAGAACTTCAAAGAATTAACAAGAAATCTGCAGTTAATGGTGTGTGTGAGAAGAGCAAAGCTTAATGATATATGTTTATTTTTGTGATTAAGCTTAATAGAAGAACTCAACATGAGTCTTCTATTTATACTACTTCTAAAGGGGACAATAAAGACAATAAGGACTGGTGCTACAGTTGACAGGATCGTATGAACAGTAGCTTGGTACGATGTTCATTTAATGCGCATGTTCCAATTCTGACAGAGCCCTATCAGAGTTTGACACGTGTAGTTGATGTCAGGGCACGCCTGGAACAAGTGGATGAACGGATCCTGGAACAGTAGAAAGATATTTGTAAATCTTCTAAGTCTTCGTATAAACCGCAGAGGCTCTGTCAAGGGTGACAGAGGTTCTACAGCTCGGTCCTCTGTGAGAAGCACTTCTGCAGATTCTTGCCTTCTGTAATGACCAGGTATTTTATCTAGTTTAGATATGAGAATGTTATAGGTTTTTATGTTAGTGTTTTATGGAATTAGAAGTTAATGGGTAAGTATTAATTTTATAATAAAGGTTTAGGGTTATGTTTTGCCAACTAGGGTAAGCTTGAGGTTTAAATGGTCTTTTTGCCAAACTTATTACCCACAACCGCCTTAGACACTTCATGTACAAGATGAAGTCTCTTTGTTTATATTATATAGAAATATCTTCTTGGTGTGTTGTGTGTGTGTTACGTAAGAAAGAAAGAGAGAACGAGAGAGATAGAGCCGTAGAAAGGAGAAGAAGAAAGAATTCAAGAGGTTACTGCAGTGATTCAAGTGTTAATCTAAAGTAATCCAGGTAAACAATCCATTCTTGTATGTATTATAATTCTTAGAAGTGTTCATGAAGGTTACTAGTTAAAGTTCTTGGTGGGTTTTGTTAAAAATGGATGTTTTGAGGAATTTAAGCTTATGGTTAGGTCATGTTATTAGTCTTAAACATATCTGCTAAGAATCAGTAACATGCATAGTATAAAACTGCAATAATCTGGGTTTTAGGATGAACAGTGGACTGAGACATTCATCGAAGTCGCAATGGACGACTGCGGCATTCATCGAAATCGCAATGGACGACTGCGACATTCATCGAAGTCGCAATACTGGGTTGCGACTTGGGTATGAAGTCACAATGGTCGTTTGCGACTTGGCTTGGAATCGCAGTAGTTTGTTGCGATTCGAGTTTGGAATCGCAATAGAGGGTTGCGACTCCAGGGTGGAATCGCAATGGAGGGTTGCGACTCCAGGGTGGAATCGCAATGGAGGGTTGCGACTTCAAGATGAAATCGCAATAGGAGATTGCGATTTGGGTACTGTTTATTGCGATTTGAGTTTAGAATTTTATAAGTTTGAGTGTTAAAAGAAATATTTGGTATTTTATCTGATTTCAGATTCTGTGAAGGAGCAACATACGTGAATTGTCTTGAAAGAGTTTTTGTGATAAACGCACGAGGTGAGTTTTACTTTAAAGTATTTTTACTGGAAAATATTATGTGAATAATAATTAATTGATGATTTGTATGAATATGTCATACGGGTGTGATTATAATATGTTAAGATATTATAATTACGTGAAGTATTATATGGGAATATAATACGTGGCCGGGCTATGGACCGGTGTGTTAATTGGCTCGCAACCAATATTATGGCCATTGTGGAGGAATAAGGTGGATGAAAGGTACGTATGGTACGAGTTTGAATTGGTATTTATATACGTGTAATACTTGAATTTACATAAATGGTTTTGGATACAAAGGATTTACTTGAAAGGTCTTACAATGATTTTGGGAAAGGACCGGAACTAACTCACTAGACCCGTTTGGTCTAACCCTCATTTTGTTTTCAAAAATATGCTAACTCTGGACAAGTTCAAATCTCTCTCAAGATAGGATTTTATTAGTAATCTCCATATCCTTCTTAGTGCAAGAAACCTTAGTGTTCCAACTTGTTTAGATTTAGGTTTATCCTTAATCTTGTTTCCGCAACAAGCTGTAAATTGTTAATGATTTATCAATAAACAATTTAGAAAAGTAAAATAGCGTGTTTGTATTCAACCCCCCCTTCTACAAACTTGTATAGGCCTTTCGGGACCAACACTGCATTTTGCACCTCTGTGGATAGTTTGTCCATTTTGGTGTTCAGATTAAGAATTGCCCTGGATGATGTTTCTGCAAAAGATTTGTAAGAGCTTTGCAACTTCTTTAATGTATTGTTCACAGAGGTGACAAGGGCTTGGAACTCATCCCTTGATACATGTGAACTAGTTGTAACCTCTGGGGGAACACATTCGTCCCCAGAGTGAGTCTCTGTTCCTGAGACACCTTCTTTCGTCCCTGTTTTGATGTTGAGGACGGAAGGATTTCCTTCTGATCTTTGAGCAGAAACATCTAGTGCTTCAGACTCTACATAAGTTCTGAGAATGACATTGTCTAGATCCACTCCAGAGGTGGGTACTAGATTATCCTTCTGTTGACTCGGAGACTTGTCTAGAGTCTCTCCGTCTTTGTGCACTCTAATCTCCTCTGAAGAGAAGTTTGGACCTAGTTGTGTGTGTGTGTGGCAGAGGAAACAAATTCCTCTGTAAGGATTTCTGTTGTGATCTGGGGCAATAGATCACTTACTAAGGGCAAATCCTTTAGAGAGGATTCCCCGGGTATGATTGGTACAGAGGTAGAAAGAATTACCTCTGCCCGGTCGGTTTGGGGTGGGGTCGAGCTGTGCTGCTCTTTTTCAATATTACCTACTGCTGCTAGACCAGCGGTAATAGAAGTGTGGGTTGCACTGGGAGTTGGTTGTTGATGTGTGCCTTCTTCTTCTTCGGCATCTTTTTCCTTTTCATTTTCTTTTTCTCCTTCTGCTCTAACCACATCTTATGTGATCCCTTCTGTCACTACATCTAACCTAATCACTTGTTCTGTTTCCTCTTTTTCCATAACCTCTTCTTCCCTAGGACCAAGGGAGTCGTATATAGAGTGTCTGCCAAAAAGTCGTTGTACATGGGGATGCATAACTTTTGTACCATCAAAGGCAGAGATAACAGGGTCTGGACTCTTTCTATGAACATCAAGGCCAGGTTGAAGGAAGGGGTTCTGCAGTATTTCTGGGATCTCAGCCGGATTGTCTCTTGGAGTTTGGTCATCATCAGCTAACTCTGAGTCAACTCCAGAGATTGTGAAATCGGGATCTTTTGCGGCTTCTTCGTTTTCATGTGACAGAGCTTCTGCAGTCCATCCAGCAGTGTCAAGGGTGTGGGCAAATTCAGGATGTTGGAGGAAGTCAGAGAAATTTCCATGATGTGCATAGTTGAGAGGAGTTGGGGAATGCACAGGTGATTTTTGGGTTTGTTCTTCTGCGACTTCTTCTGTCACCTTTTCGGTCACTTCTTCTGCCACTTCTTCTGCCACTTCTTCCTCTGCTATTGGTTGCATAGGAGACAGATGTTTCCCTGTTTTCTTGTTGCTCTTTCTCCTCTTGGGTTTAGATGCCCCTTCCTCTGAGGCTTTGGATTTTCTCTTCTTCTTTTCCTTTGGGGAAGAGGGAGGAGCAGAAGATCCAACTTCTGTGGCATAAGGAGGAGAGTGTTGAGCTTCTGCGACACTTGTAGAGGTGCCCTCTGTAGTTTTCCTCTTATGAGTTTTCTTTTGAGGAGTAGAGGCAGAGGGTTTTTGTTTCTTTGGGGCAGAGTAGATGGATTTTCTCTGAGCACGGAATCTGGCTTGATTTTCTTCATGCTTCTGAAAAGCAGCTGCCCATTCTTCATCTGTCAACCTATCTAATACTTCTGTACCTATGGGGGCTCCTAGACGCGGGGGTGTCATAGGACTTGGTTCTGGAGTCCTATGATCGCGTATGTATTCTAATTCTAGTTCTTCGTCCTTTACATATCCCAGAAGTTTCGTTGGCAGAGGTCTGCAGTGTGGGTATCCATCAGCATATTCTGTTGGGGAGTTTTTGTTCATAGCATACATCTTGGTTGTTGGTCCCTCCATTGGCCATTTTTCTAGCAAGAGTAGAGGCTCTAGCAGAACACCTAGAATTCTTTGAAACTGTAGAACAGGTAGAGCTCTTGTCGTTTGTGACTTTTTTCTGCTGGAACGTGATCTTTCTGTCCATGGTGTTAACCTTTTCTTGCATCATGAGTGTTGCGAAGTCCAGAGGTAGGTCGTAGTAGACTCCGTACATGATGGCTAGTATTTGGTGTGAGGATTGATCTGGACTCCCCACTTTCCCGGTTAAGCATCTGTTGAGTATGGAAAAGAGTGTATTCCACAGAGGTGGTAATCTGCCTCTGTGGAAGTCATTTCTCTTTCTGAGTGGTACGTTGTACCCCAACATTTCGACAAACCTGCAGAGCTCTTCATCTATAGGTTCCTATGCAAAGGTCTTTAACCCTAGAAGACCTCTTGTGGTTAGGCTGAACTCAAGAGAGAACATAGTTCTGTTGAACTTGAGTTCAAGATGTGCAGATTTATCGGGTTTGGAGATGTACCCTTTGATCTGTCGGTCTTCTGGATCAAATCTGCAACTTTGCCAGAATTGATTTATATATCTGGCAGGGATTTTGTCCACGGTTTTGGTCAGAAGAGGGTAGAGAATATGATGTTTCAAAATATGGAGAAGAATGGCATGTGCTTTTCCAAAAGCTGTTTTGGATGGAACAAGGTAGTGGTTATTGGGTTTTAAAGGTAGAACATTTTCAAAATGTTCATGTGCTAAGAAGATTTGAAGGTGGGTAGTCGGAGCAAAGTCTGCTTCATCGCCGGAGTTATCTTGCTCCAGGTTTCTGGCGATTTTAGGGTTTTCTGAATGTTCAGGGGAGTTCGCCGGTAAGTGTGCAGGGGAGTTAGCTTGAGAAGAGGAGGCCATGTCTTGTATGAAGATAAGAATTTTGCAGGTTTTTGCAATGGTTCGCCAGAGAGGAAATTAAGTTCGTAAAGGTTTATGAGGAGAGGTAACTTGGGTTTTATAGTGAGAGATAGCGGTAGAATCCGAAGAGGTAAATATATGGAAGTGGATAATTTTTGGGGTCCGTACTTGAGTGTAAACGGCTGGTTCAACTTTCCATACGAACGTGTGCCATGTACGTCCAATGAAAATGAGACACGTCAGCAGTGTCAGAGTATGACATGACGTCGTGAGCGGCCCATTAATGCTAGGTGCGTGGGTTTCTTTTCCCCCATATTATTTTCACTCTCAGTAAAATAGCCGTTACTGTTACAGAATTTCCCAAATTTTTGAAAATGACAGAGGCTCTGTAATGATACAAGCTCCGTGGTTTGAAATCTTCCTTTTATTTTCCTCTGATGCTTGTACCTTTATCAAAAACGTTTGAAAATTCATTGGAGAGGATCGATAGATTTATAGAGTAGAAATTTCTTTCACAGAGGTTTTGAAGCTCTGAGATGATATTTCTCATATCTTAAAAATCTATTAAACTTTTTGATCATCCAAGTTTTTAATTGTTTTTGACGATGTTTTTAGTACCTATTTGGAAGTTGGTGTCCTAGAAAATTGTTTGTTAAAAGGTTTTGTGCGAGAAATTCTTTTAAAAGCCTATGTTGGTCAACAGAGTTTCTTTGGTGGAATGAGCTCTGTGACCAACAACCTTTTAGAATCTCAAAGTGTGCATTTGTGCGAAAGAGGTCTTTTGAGATGATATTCAAACCGATCGAAAGAGTTTAAATTTACGATCATAGAGATTTTCTCTGGCAGAGCCTCTGTTGAGCTCAGTAGAGGCTCTATGACCTCAAATTTCTCATAACTCAAAATTTATGCATCTTTTTGATCATTTGAAGTTTGAAATCTTTTTAACATTGTTTTTAGGACAAATTTGGAAATTTGTGTCCTAGAAAGCTGTTTTCAAAAACTGTTTGTATGAGATACTTACATTTTGACTCTTCTGACCTCGACTTAGTACCTGACTTCTGTGGATAATGTCGATCGCAATTCTTCTTTGGCTCCCCCTTGAACTGTCAACTTCTGTAGATCAGTTCAAGGTCTCCTTCTGCTCTCCCTTGACCTATGCTTGGATCAAATAAGATAAGTTGTGTATAGAACATAGGTCAAGATCACTAGAAGTTCTGTGAAGTCCATCAGAGGTTCTGAGCAGACCCACAGAAGCTCTGTGATTTAAAGAACTTTTAAAGATTGAGAATTTACATACATAAATAATTTAAACTACAAAACAAAAAAATGTATTTACATATTTACAGAAGATTAAGTTATACTTACAGAGGTTTTAACTCATGTTTATCATTCCCAACTTACCCACCAAGAAAAGGAATCTTTTCTCATCTAGTGCCTTGGTGAATAAGTCTGCAAGCTGGTACTCTGTAGACACGAAGTGCATTTCGATTGTCCCATATTCAACATGGTGTTTCAGAAAGTGGTAACGGATGTCGATATGCTTTGTTTTGGAATGCTGTACTGGATTGGCAGAGATTGCTATGGCGCTCTTTGAGTCACAGAAGATGGGTATCTTAAATAAGACGTGACCATAGTCTTTTAGTTGAGTTTTCATCCACAGAACCTGGTGTAATACCCCGGGTAAGTTCGTTAGTTAAACCCTCTTTTTGCTAAATTATTTAACTCTATAATAGATGTTTAGGGTAAGTTTGGGTTAATTTATAAGTTAAAGGTGATTGGTCATTAGAAATTAGTCTAGGGACTAGAATGGTAAAATTGGTTGGTAATATCTCTTAAACCTCCAGATATTATCACAAAGCAGAAAACTCAGTTTAAAGTGTGTGGGTGTTTTGAGAGAAAAAGAGGAAAAGAGGAAAAGAAGTAAAGCTAGGTTAAGGCATCATTTGGTGTACTTGGAAGAGAATTAAGGTATGTTTCTTTGTATTTTATGTTTGTAATTGCATTTGGAAGGTTTCTATCGGAGTAGAATAGTCAAAAACACATCTGGTATTAATTCAGTAGATTTCTGGGTTAAATTTATGCAAACCGACAGAGGTTTCCGGACACAATGAATGTGTCCGGGTGGTTTTGTTGAAGGTGTCCGGGTAGTTTTGTAAGTGGTGTCCGAATGATGTTCTAAAGGTGTCCAGACGAGTCTTTTATCCGGGTAAGTTCCTTTTTCCTATGTTTTCCGGATAGAATTGGATACCGGATAGTATTCGGATTACTTTGGTGTCCGGATGACGTCCGGATTGTGTAGGTTGTCCGGAAAAGTCATGTTGTCCGGAAAAGTAGTGTTGTCCGGATAACTTGTAGTATCCGGATACTTTAGCTGTTTGACCAAATTTGAGGTTTCGGATACTTTTGAATGCCCGGATATAGTTTCCAACCCATCCGCTAACCGGGTAGCGGAACCCCCGTGTTAAGTCGCCATAGGGGAACAATTGAGGATAAGAATTTGATAGGTTAATTAGGATTCTCAGTTGCTAAAGAGTCTCATGTGTTCTATATGGTAAAGAGATATTGTATCTGATTGTTACAGATTTTGTGAATCCTGAGTAAAGGACTGAATCTGTGGAAAAGGCGTGGAAGCATTTTGTTAAGGTAACAGGTGAGTTTTTCTTCAAAATGTTTTTAAACTGGATTACATATACGTGTAGATTGAAAAGGGTGATAGATAATGTGATTAGGTGTTCATAAATGACAATATGATATATTGAGATATATATTGTATTTATATGTGCATTACACTACACGAATATATGTTAGCCAAAATTATGGTCGGCGGTGTTTGCTGTAGTTGTTGTACAGCGGTGCTGTAGTTGTTGTACAGTGGTGCTGTAATTGTCGTACAGCGGTGTTGTTGGCTCACAACCAACTGATATGGCCAGGGGAAATGAGAAGGAGAATGAGGATGAATTGAACACAGTGCACGAGTCTTGATTGGTATTTAATTACGTATGATATATATGTGTTTATATAAAAGATTTCATATAAATGGATTTTATAATGATTGTTAAAGGACAGGGGTTTTCTCACTTAGACCGCTAGGTCTAACCCTCATTTTGTTTTAAAATATGTATTCCAGGTCGTGGATCGAGTAAGGAAAAGTATGAATGGTAATCGATGGATAGCTTTTGGAAGAAGTGTGTTTTTGAAGATTATGGCTTGTTTTACAGTCATGTCTTGTTATTAGTTGTAATGTATTTAGCAAAAGAAAAGTTTGTAATGAAATTATGTATTTTGTTTATGACTAAAGGACCGAAGTTGTAATGTGATGTATCTTAGTTAAATAACGACGTTATGAAATTTATGCTATATGAACTATGTTTGGGATTGCGGGTCGTTACACCTGGGAGCAACAACTAGCAGCAACAACGTATTCAGCTTCTGCCGTAGATGTCGACACACAGTTCTGCTTCTTTGAAGTCCAACTAACTAATTTCCCACCTAGGAATTGACAACTCCCAGAGGTACTCTTTCTGTCGAGTTTGCAGCCTCCATAGTCTGAATCTGTATAAGCTTTAATACCAAAACCAGAGTTCTGCGGATACCAGAGGCCAAGATTTTTGGTCCCTTTTAGGTATCTGAAGATTCTCTTTACAGCATCGTAATGAGATTTCTTCGGGTTAGCTTGATATCTTGCACAGAGTCATGTGGCATGCATTATGTCAGGTCTACTAGCAGTTAAGTATAACAGAGACCCAATCATGCCTTTGTAGAGTGTGCACTCTACAGAGATACCATATGGATCTGAGAATAATTTATTTCCAGTGGCCATTGGGGTTTTCATTACAGAGGCATCAGAGAGACTGTATTTTGAAAGTATGCCAGAGACATATTTAGCTTGATTTATGAAAATTCCCTCTGATGATTGTTTTACTTGGAGTCCGAGGAAGAAAGTTAATTCTCCCATCATACTCATTTCAAACTCACTCTGCATGAGTTTTTCAAACTTTTTGCACTCTTCTGTATTTGTAGACCCAAAAATTATGTCATCCACATATATTTGTACAAGCATAATCTCATCATTTTTTCGTTTATAAAACAAAGTTGTATCCGTCGTACCTCTGTCGTAACCATTATCGAGAAGAAAGGTAGAAAGTCTTTCGTACCATGCTCTTGGAGCCTGTTTCAGCCCATACAGAGCTTTGTCGAGATAGTACACGTATCTTGGGTACTTGGAGCTTTCAAACCCTGTTGGCTGTTGGACTTATACTTCTTCTTGGATTTCACCGTTTAGAAAAGCGGATTTTACGTCCATTTGAAATACTTTAAAACCTCTGTGGGCTGCGAAGGCTAAGAAGATTCTTATGGCTTCGAGCCGTGCGACAGGGGCAAAAGTTTCATCGTAATCTATGCCTTCTTCTTGTCGATATCCCATGGCCACCAATCTTGCTTTGTTTCTTATGACCACCCCATCTTCATCCTTCTTATTTCTGAAGACCCATTTAGTTCCTATGGCTTGTTTTACTCGTGGCAGAGGAACTAAAGTCCAGACTTTGTTTCGTTCAAACTATAGAAGCTCTTCTTGCATAGCGTCTACCCAGTTTAGGTCGTCAAGGGCTTCAGAGATCCTTTTTGGCTCGATCACACTAATAAAGTTTCTAAAGAAACAAAAGTTAGCAGTGACAGATCTTGTTTTTACCTTTTCAGAAGGTTCGCCGATTATAAGACTTGGAGGATGGCTTTTTGTCTATTTTGTTGTTCTTGGAAGATGGTCATCGATTTCATCAAGTTATTCTTCAGAGGTTTCTAACTGTGGTTTTTGTGCAGCCTCTGTCGTAGATTTTGCTTTCGTGCTTAATCCTACAGATTGTGGAATGATTGGAATGAGTGGCGGTGTTTGTTCCTCTGAGGAAGTATAGACTGAGTCCTCTTGTTCCTCTGTTATTGGTTCCTCTGTAGTTTCTGGAGTTGGTTCTTCAGTAGCTTCTGGGATTTTTTTCCTTGTCGTATCATCTTCTGTTGGATCCCCCTCAGCATTTGCATTTGTATGATTAACAGAGGAAGATGAATTATTTAAGGGACCAGTTAGAGATATACCTATCGCGTTCTGGCTGGCAGAAGATGATTCTCCAGAGGCTCTGATGGCTCCAGCAGAGGGATCAATGTCGTCATGGAACATCTCTTGAAATAGAAGATTTAAGTCTTCTTCTCTTGTTTTTGAGATGCCAGAGGATTCCCCTTTTAGACCGAGTTCTTAGCTAATTTGTTCAAAAGTCTTTTGGAAGGTATCGTCAAAAGAAACATTTATGCTTTCTACAATTGTTCGAGATCGTAGAAGATAAACTCTGTAGGCCTTGGAAGTTGCAGAGTATCCTATGAACTTGCCTTCATCTGCCTTTACTTCAAACTTTCCTCTTGCTTTTCTATCATTTAAGACGAAGCACTTGCATCCAAATACATGGAAGAACTTGATGTTTGGTCGTCTTTTGTTGATCAAATGATAAGGTGTCTTGATGTGCCTCTTTACAATGGTTGATCTATTTTGGGTATAGCAAGCGGTTGATACTGCTTCTGCCCAAAAGGTCATTGGTAATCCACATGCGGTCAGCATAGTTCTGGCGGCCTCCACAAGTGTGCGGTTCTTTCGTTCGACCACGCCATTATGTTGTAGGGTGCGTGCAGCAGAGAAGTTTTGTGAAATTCCTTCTTCTGTAAGATAGGCTTCAATGACAGAGTTTTTGAATTCTGTGCCATTGTCGCTTCTCAGTTTCTGAGTCCTGCACTCATACAGAACTTTGATTCTTTTCATTAAATTTATCAGTATGTTTGGAACATCTGATTTCTTTCTGACAAATTCAACCCATGTAAATCTTGAGAATTCATCGATCAAAACAAGCAGATATTTCTTGCCACCTAGGCTCTGTGTAGATATTGGACCGCAGAGGTCAACATAGAGCATGTACAGAGGCCTAGTGCATGATACATCTGTTTTGCTTTTATGGGAAGCCTTTTTGAGTTTTCCCATTTCGCAGGCAGAGCAAAGATGATCTTTATTAAATTTAACGTTTGGTAGACCTTTGACTAGATCAAGTTTCACAAGTTTATCTAGAGTATGAAAGTTTAAATGGCAGAACCTGTTGTGCCATAACCAGGCTTCTTCGCTTTTGCATGCAACAAGGAAGATTTTGTCTTTCTTGTTCTTTGCATTGAAGTTCATGAGATATAGATCTCCTCTTCTTTCGGCTCGCAGAAGTTCAATTCCTGTGTCCTCGCTCTGTAGAGAGCAGAAGGTTCTTTTGAACATTACGTCGAATCCCGTATCGCAGAGTTGACTAACACTGAGAAGATTGTGTTTAAGGCCATCAACATATGCAACTTTGCATACAGTTATATTCTCCTTCTGTATGATTCTGTAGCCTTTAATGTACCCCGTTTTGTTGTCTCCAAAGGTCACAGATCCACCATCGTTCTTTTCTTTGTATGTGGATAGAAGACCTCTGTCGCAAGTCATGTGCCTCGAGCATCCGGAGTCTAGATACCAGATCGGCACATACTGCTTCTGCAAGACAATCAAAGAGTTTTAGGTACCCATATCCAAATGGGTCCAGGTTTGTCAGGGGTCTTTGTTTTATCTTCTGTTGAAGAAACATTTTGTTTCTTCTTACCCTTGGATTTATCTTTTGCATTGGGTACAGAGAGAAGACAGTGTGGACTTTTGAAATGTTGGTTTAATTTAAACATTAGATCAAAGCAATGATAGTATTGAATGTGGGAAGAGATTTGTTTGAACTTTTCATTAAATACATTAAATGGGGGCACAGAGGCATTACAGTCTATCCTAACATTAGACTTTCTATTACAAGAAGGTTTATGTAGGCTAGATTGTTGTTTGCAAAATCCTTTGTTGAGTGCGGCCTTCTGTGTACCCCTTCTGTGGTGAACTTCTGCTGGTTTCACTGTCACAGAAGAAAAAGCTTTGTTAATTTTAGTCCATTTACCCTTCTGTTGCCATGTTAGTTTTTCTTTAACAGGTTTTAAGGGTTTCAAAATCTTTGATCTTGTTGGAATTTGAGTGGACATTAACTTCTTTTGTTTGAATTTTTCAAGCTCTAGAGAGGTTTTAGCTTGTATGCACATATCCACAAAGTCTGGACAGATAGGAACTCTAGTGATTTTCTCCTTAGGAGGAATAGTTCTGTTAAGAACTTCAGAGGTTTGTTTAAAATCCTCTGTGTCACTAGGTCCGATCTCTGACTTAGAGTCAGTCTCAGATTCGTCAGAGGATAAATCGTCCTCATATACAGAGGTTGAGTCACTTGGTTCTCTTTCGACAGAGGCTGGACTTTCAGAACATGTGCCATACTCACTTTCTTCCTTTTCTAAGGAACTATATTCTAAGTTAACAGAAGTATCTGTTAAGTTTTCTTCAGATAGATCCTGATCGCTGGAAGATGTACAGAGGTTTTCTTCAGAGATATCAAGTTTTTCTTCTGTAATTCTTGGCTTGAACTCAGGTGCCTCTACTGATAATTTCTTTTCAGAATTCATCATGCAGACAAATGCAACTTGGGTTTGAGTCTCGGGATTACCAAACTTGAAGATTCCTATCTGATCTTGAGTTTTCAGATACTTCTTAGGTTTGGACTCTCTTTTGACCGAGATTGAAGATGACAGATATGTGTTTTCAAACCACACATTTGTCATCTTCATAGGTTTCCTCTTGTGAGGTTCCCCAGAGACTTTTAGCCTTTTACTTACAGAGAGAAGATTTGGAAATCCAGGTTTTCTTGTATCTCCAATATTAAATAGAGAGGACAGAGATTTGTCTCTTTTGTTTCCGGTATAAGGATCTATATCACAGAAGCCAATTCCCCGTCTCCCTATTTGGGTGTTAATTTTCTCGTACACGAGGTACAGTTATCATGGGAACGTAAGGAGGTACAGTTATCATGGGAACGTAAGGAGGGTTACGGATATAATAAACCAATTCTTTGTCACTACCCTCAAAGAAGTGAATCATTCGAATCTTCCATTGAGGGTATTCCTCTCTAAGAAGAGTCGGAGGTTTGGTTAAGGAACCAACAGAGAGGAAGTTGTTTGTATGCGTCTGTAAATCCAAGATCTTTCAAGATTAGAGAGAAATTCTAGAGAGAGACTAGAGAGAGAAAGTAGATCTTATTATGTCGGCTCTCTGTGATTACAAGATATGAGTTATGACCAAAAGCTTACAAAGAAAGTCTAAACAAAGCCTTATATACCCTAAGACATATTAAGGAAATAAGCTAGCTTTGACTTTCTACACAAGACTAAATACATTGACTTTGACTCTATAAATCAAGATTAAATCTTGAAGACATATTTGTCCTAACAGCGTCATTTTAGAGAAAGATAAATTATCCAGAAAAGGGTTTGAACAGCAAACTTTTCAGAGTATGAAGTGGATGCTTCGTATGAAGTTTTTAAGCTTAAAAGCTTTAAGATGAGCACTAAAATGGTGTTTTTAACCGGAATAACAGATTCTATAAGTTTACCAAAGTTCGAATGAATCGAAAATGGCAAAAAAAAAACCAGAAACTGTTTTAATATAATGAAGAACAGGTTAAAAATCCAAGTTTCTACCAAAAATCATTGTAAAGAGTGGATCCCTTGATATTAAAAATCAAGGTTTGCTCTGATACCAATTGTTGGTTCCCGTTTTGATTAACAATGATGATCTTATCAAACAGTTTAAACAAGATATGGTGCGGAAGCGTATTTAATGAAATGTGAGATATGATTAAGGTAGAAGATCACACAATATCAAATAAAGCAGAGAGTAAATAACATATGTTTCTCAAAGATTGATGTATTTGATATAATAATAAGAACACCAAGAACTTCAAGGAATTAACAAGAAATCTGCAGTTAATGGTGTGTGTGAGAAGAGCAAAGCTTAATGATATATGTGTATTTTTGTGGTTAAGCTTAATAGAAGAACTCAACATGTGTCTTCTATTTATACTACTTCTAATGGGGACAATAAAGACTGGTGCTACAGTTGACAGGATCATATGAACAGTAGTTTGGTACGATGTTCATTTAATGCGCATGTTCCAATTCTGACAGAGCCCTATCAGAGTTTGACACGTGTAGTTGATGTCAGGGCACGCCTGGAACAAGTGGATGAACGGATCCTGGAACAGTAGAAAGATATTTGTAAATCTTCTAAGTCTTCAGTATAAACCGCAGAGGCTCTGTCAAGGGTGACAGAGGTTCTGCGGCTCGGTCCTCTGTGAGAAGCACTTCTGCAGATTCTTGCCTTCTGTCTTCTTGGGTTCTTCTACAGAGCATCTGTGGGTGACTTCTATACTTAGACTATTTTCACTACTTTTACAAACAGAAGGATTGGAGCTAACATTCATCAAAACCCATTTCTAAACCCTTTTAGAAAACTAATAAACATAAAAGGAGGAATTTATGTAGGATTGTTACCTTTGTTTTCTTGAGTTGTTTCCAATAATCCAGCTGAGAATCATCAACTTTCTTCTTCTTCTTCTTCTAAATTTTCCCTCTTCCTCTCTCTCTCTCTCTTGCCGTAACAAACCCCCACACACACACACACTTAAGTTTTACTACAAGTCTCTAAATGAGACACCTCACATTGTCTAGGGAGAGTGGGGCGGTGGAAGTGATTTGTCAAGTCACTTTCACCAAACAAACCCTAAACTTCTCCTATATGGCAAAACATACCCTTAAACTTCTATATTAAAATTAAAACTTACCCCTTAACTTATAACTCCATAAAACTAATCCCAAACTTACCTTAAAACCAAAATAATAAAAATTAAATAAACCAACAACGTACCGGTTATTACAACATCTCCCCCTTAAAAGAATTCCGTCCCGGAATTCGGTTAAGCGAAAAGGTATGAGTACTTAGTTTTCACTACTACTTCGAACTCAATCAAAGTCATAGGAACTAACTGAATAGAAACCCCACACCCATATATATCTCTAACACAATTATCAAATACCTTTCTAATGCAGATAAGCAACAAAAGAACGGAAATACCAATGATCGGTTTGCACCGAAGTCAGATAACACTTTAGCACGTATAGAGTTTGTTAGAAATGTACCTGTAACCTCATCCGGAATTTCCTCTGCTTCTTGTGCTGTCATTTGGAAGGCTCGACCCTTTGCTTTCGATACTTCAGGCCTTTGTATCCCTCCTGGTCTAACACCCATTGGTCTCACCGTCATACTACCCTGCTGTGCTTTCCATTGTGGACAATCTGACTGAATATGATCAGGAGAGTTGCAGGAGAATCAGAATCGAGTTACCCGACAGTCTTTAGCAATGTGACCAGTATTTCCACACTTGTAACAAATTCGGGAATCCACATAACAGTTTCCTTGATGAACACGGTTGCATTTTGGACATGGTCTTTCAGCTGGTATGAAAGGTGAACGACTATCAAACCTCGGGAATTCGTACTCCTTCAAATTGTACGTCATTTCTTCCAATTTTTTTTCCCAAAACTTCTATTACCAGCATCCCTCCCTTTATCTCTTTCTACATTCTCGGCGACATCTACAGCGGCTGAGAAAGTATCGGTTCCCTTAGCAATCACTAAACCTCTGATTTCCAAATTTAATCCAAAGATAAACCTTTCCATTTTGAGTGCTTCAGTAGCCACATAGTATTCTGCAAAACGAGACTTCTCTAGAAAGCGCGCAGTGTAATCCTGAACTGATAGCTTACCATGTTGCAAATTCATGAATTCTTCTTCCAACTGTCTTACAGCAGCTTGAGGACAGAACTGCCTTTTAAAAGCATTTGCAAATTCTTCCCAGGAAAAAGTAGAATACACGTCCGGTCCTCTTGAAGTAATAAGAGCTTCCCACCAGTATAGCGCATTGGCTTTCAACATCGCAGTTCCGTATAACACTCTATCTTCATCGGCACATTTGCTGGTCTTGAAGATGGCTTCTATTTCTTTTAGCCATCTCATAGCCTTCACCGGATCTCTTTCCCCGTTTCAGTGTGACGAGTACGGTCAAACATAGCTTGTATATTAGCTTGTAGTCTTCCCATTTCTATAGCCAAATCATCTCTGGTAACAAATTCGGTGCCGTGAGACTGACCCCTACCTCCCGTTTCACCCCGACCTCGTCCCGCACCTCTTCCTCCGGCTCCGATCAACATTTCCTGAATATTTCTACTTCTGGTATTCGGCCTGATTGGGTTTCCTTCTTCATCTCTATTCATACTTCCAGAACCACTTGCCATCCTGCTAACTTTAACAAGATTAATATACACATAAGCACATACCTCAATATAACAAGGTATTCCAGTTCAAACATGTACCTGTAAGTTCACAGTTACACTGGCCAAATATAATTTGAAATTACCTTACATGATGTTCCTTCTACCTTTTTATATTTAACATCCCAAGGTTCTAATATGTCAAGGACATCCTACTTCACATGCAGTTTAAGTCTAAGTATTGACCCGAATACCTAAATCCCTTAAACTAGGGCTCTGATACCATCTGTAATGACACAGTTCCCAAACATACATAATATACATCAATTAACATATTATACATAACATAGTTTCATTCATAACAAAAGATACATAATAAGTCACGTACGGTCCCATAGTCTCAAAACTATACAATACAAGACATAAGCATTTCCTAATCTCCGTCAGCTATCAACCACATACTACACTTTATCCTTCCATTTGCTATTAAAAGTTCCTCGACCTGGAATACATATTTTTGAAAACAAAATGAGGGTTAGACCAAACGTCTAGTGAGATAATCCCTGTCAGTTTAGTAAACCTTTGTAAAAACACACATATACCACAAATATTTAAATACCAAGCAAGACTCGTGCACTGTGTACAACTCATTCCCCAAATGGCCATATTAGTTGGTTGCGAACCAACTAATCAGTTTACTCCGCTGCACTTACATACAACCAACTCCGCTGTCCCTCCGTACAGCCAAACTCCACCGGTCCTAAGTCCGGCCAACGTGCACTCGTGTAGTGTAATTCTCATGTAAATACAATATACAATCTCAATATATTATATTTCAAACATAAACACATAATCACACCATCTATCACATTCCCAATCCACACATATATGTATTCCAGTTTGAAAATGTTTTAAAGTAAAACTCACCTGCTAGTAGTCACGTCACTTCTTATTTTTCAAAGTCGTAAGAATCTTCGTCACCAACTTCCCAAAAATCTGAAATACCCATATACACATTGTACTGGTATTAATCTACTGTATAGGACCCTTAAAGACTAAGAATCTTAAATAATCCAAAATCCTCAACTCTTATCGCAACCAACTAGCTGCGATAACCCCTTTTCGCAATACACACTACTTGTCGCAATCAACTACTGCGACACAATATCTTATCACAACCAACTGTTGCGATACACTACTTGTCGCAACCAACTGTTGCGATACCATTGAGCTTGTCGCAACCCAAGGTTGCGATACTCATAACTATCGCAATCACCATAACTGTCGCAACCCATTACTGCGACATTCATAACTGTCTCAGTCAACTAAGTTCATACTTAACCCAGAAATATATAGTTTTAGACCATGCATGCTTCTGTAATTTTGTAGAAATACTTAAGACTATAAATAGAAGCTATCCATAAACTCAGTTTCCTAAAAACATCTATAATTCATCAAAACCCATTTCTAAACCCTTTTAGAAAACTAATAAACATAAAAGGAGGAATTTATGTAGGATTGTTACCTTTGTTTTCTTGAGTTGTTTCCAATAATCCAGCTGAGAATCATCAACTTTCTTCTTCTTCTTCTTCTAAATTTTCTGTCTTTCTCTCTCTCTCTCTCTCTCTCTTACCGTAACAACCCCCCCCCACACAAACTTAAGTTTTACTACAAGTATCTAAATGAGACACCTCACATTGTCTAGGGAGAGTGGGGCGGTGGAAGTGATTTGTCAAGTCACTTTCACCAAACAAACCCTAAACTTCTCCTATATGGCAAAACATACCCTTAGACTTCTATATTAAAATTAAAACTTACCCCTTAACTTATAACTCCATAAAACTAATCCCAAACTTACCTTAAAACCAAAATAATAAAAATTAAATAAACCAACAACGTACCGGTTAATACAACATCTCCCCCTTAAAAGAATTCCGTCCCGGAATTCGGTTAAGCGAAAAGGTATGAGTACTTAGTTTTCACTACTACTTCGAACTCAATCAAAGTCATAGGAACTAACTGAATAGAAACCCCACACCCATATATATCTCTAACACAATTATCAAATACTTTTCTAATGCAGATAAGCAACAAAAGCACGGAAATACCAATGATCGGTTTGCACCGAAGTCAGATAACACTTTAGCACGTATATAGTTTGTTAGAAATGTACCTATAACCTCATCCGGAATTTCCTCTGCTTCTTGTGCTGTCATTTGGAAGGCTCGACCCTATGCTTTCTGTTGGTTCCTATTTGCTTAAACAATGATCTTAACTTTCAGTTAGTTCAGATTTAGATATGGTACAGAAGCGTATTTAAGAACTGAAAGATAATGTAAGGTAGAAGAACACACAATATCAAATAAACAGTATGTAAGAACAGATGAGTATCTCCAAGATTACTGTATTTGATATATATTAAGAACACCAAGAACTTCAAAGGATTAACAAGAAATATGCAGTTAATGATGTGTGTGAGAAGTGCAAAGCTTAATGATATATGTGTATTTTCGTGGTATTAAGCTTAATAGAAGAGCTCACATGAGCCTTCTATTTATACTACTTCTAAAGGGGACAATAAGGACTGAAGGTACAAAGACACTATTGAGGCATAGTAGTTGGAAGGTACAAAACACTATTCTGGAACTGTTGCAGATACAACGTTCATTAAATGCTCCGTATTCAGCTTTAGGCGGAAACCTATCAGAGTTTGACACATGGAGTTGTCAGGTCATGCCTTTGTACGATTGATCTTTAGAACCTTCGAATGGTAGATATTGTAAGAGG
The DNA here is from genome assembly GCA_033807775.1 of Saussurea involucrata. Lineage (NCBI taxonomy): Eukaryota > Viridiplantae > Streptophyta > Magnoliopsida > Asterales > Asteraceae > Saussurea > Saussurea involucrata. Next base: position 95,027,297 of record CM066314.1, read on the forward strand.
CATGTTCGTCCTTGTTAAGATCTTTTGCGTAGATCTTCTTTTTACCACATAAGCTCTGTCATGTATGACAGAAGCTCTGTGGTCTTGTCTGTTTAGAAGTGTCTTCTTTTGCTTGTTTACTTGTCTTCTTGGTTATCCCGGCAGAGCCTCTGTCGAAGACTTCTGTCTTCTCGGTTACTCGGCTACTCGGCAGAGCCTCAGTCGAACACTTCTATACTTAGCCTATTTTTTACTACTTTCATAAACTGAAAGATTGGAGCTAACAATCTCCCCCTAAGTAGTGAAAAATGAAAAATTGAAAAATACATGGATTTTTAGGCTAAGTACATACTAAGAACACTTTTCTTTTCACATTTGATTATGCCAGAGGCATTTACATATGATTGTATTGAAAAGAAAATATTACAGAGGATCTGTTTGACTGACTCAGACGTTGGCATCCTTGAAGTCATTGAAACTTCTGCGGTCGAGTACTTCTTGTATGAGCTCGTGATAGAAGCTGGTGCAGAGAGTTCAGAAGTTGATTATTGCATCGATAACCTCTATCAGTCTGTCGGCAAGACTTTGATTCATGAGCTTTGTTCATCTGTGCTCCACTAGGATCGTTCTAAACTCTGTCAAAGTACTTGTTGCGTACTTCTGACAGTCTATCTCTACGAACAACTTTGATTTACCAGAAGGATCTAGAAATAGTAACCCGACCCTTGGATTTGTGATGATTGAGTTTGGTGTAGCAGAGGGAGGGCAGTAGTCTTCTGGTGGTTGAACGTTTAAGCTTTTCACTCCAAGATCTCGGTCCAATTGGAAATCTACCAAGCTGTATAGCAGAAGCTTTTCGTGTATGGCCTTTCTAATCACCCTGTAGGCTCTGCGAACTTTGTCGGTTGTGAAGTTCTCTTTCGTCCATTCCAGAAGATCAGGTAGATCATAAGGATTGAGATTCCTAAGATCTGCAGCTGCAAATTGGTTCTCTGATCTGTCCTCTCTTTTGACCTTGTAGATGTTGTAAGAGAGTTTAGGACAGGTTCTGGTTCTTGAGAACTTACAATATAGGACTTTGACGATCTTGGATGTTGAGAAGACTTCGTGTTTAGGCTTGGGTTTTGTTCTGGTGAAGAGGTTTTCGAGGTCAGCACGGAAGTCAGGGTCTTGAATGATTGGTTCTGATTGATCCATTATGCCCTTTCTGCTGTATAAGTACCTGTATACCACTTCTTCCATTTGTGGTGGTGGTGGTTGAGGTAAGGTTCTGCGTAGAGCATCTAATTGGTTTTTGACTTCTGCCACTCGATCTTCTGAAGGTTTTATCTTTGGATCCAGAACAGGAATATTTGACAGAGGTTTAGTGCCGAAAGCCCAGTCTTCTTCTTCAGGCTTTGGTGTCTTATACGCATCGAAAGAGCTCTTCATCAGTTTTTCTGTTGAAGGTTGATGCTTGGGCTTTTTCTTCTGCGGTTCTTCTGTTATAATCCCTTTTCCCTTGTCTTTTGCCTTCGGCTGTTCTGCTTGTTGAGATGGGGTTGCCTCTGTAGGATTTGACGCTTGAGTCTTAGAGGGCTTTGTTGTTGAAGTTTCTGTTGGTTTGGGGATTGCCTCTGTTGGTTCTGACACTTGAGTTTCAGAGGGCTTGATTGGTGATTTGGGTTCTGTTGGAGAGGTTTCAGGTGTTTTGCTCAGATATTTTCTTTTGTGAGCAATGGTTTTGGTTTTTGGGTTGGTTTTGGGTGTTGGGGAAGGTAGTTCATCATCGGAGGATGTCAGAAGTTGGACCTCTTCTTGGATTTGGACATCTTTTCCAAATACAGAAGAAAATTTGACAGAGGTGGGTGTTGCCTCTGTGGTCTTCTGTTGAACTGTTTTGGGTACTTGGGTTTCTTCAGTAATGGATTCCACAGAGATGGTTGTTGTCTCTGTGGTTTTGTTTCTGCTTTGGGTTTCAGGTTTTTAGGTTTTAGCGGAGGTTTCTTCAGAGATTATTTCCACAGAGGTGGTTGTTGCCTCTGTGGACTGTTGTTGGTTTCCTCCTTGGTTTTGAGTTGGGGGAATTTGGTTCAGGGGTTCTGCGGATACTGGTGGTTCTGGTAGACCTCTGCTTGCAGCTACTTCCCTTTGTTTCTCCCCTTGATTTTCCCACTCAGGATGATCTGATGAATCGTCAGAATCATCATCAGAGTCATCCTGACCCTTATCTGTTGTACCTGGTTTCTTTGGTGGAACAACCCCTGCAGCAATCATCTTTGCGCATAAGTCATCACAGAGGCCGAGCAGTGTTTCAACCTATGCTTGTGTGTTGAAGCGCATTTTGCCGACGCTTTCTTGAAATTCTTTGACATAGGTTGCGTTGGCAGCGGTGAAAGCTTTGATGAATTCGGTCATCTGATCAAGTATTCCATGGCCGAGTTCTGTCACTTGAGCTCTTGTCATGTAGTCAGAAGGCTTCATGGCCTGAGTATTTCTGGTTGTTTGCTCTTGAACTTCGTCTAAGGCCTTCTTCAGGTCTTCAGGTGTAAGACCCTTAGATTTTGAGGATTGCTCTTTTAGTTGTTGAAGAAAGTGCTTGACAAACTCCTTGAAGGCAATGGTGGCGGCTTTTCCGAATTCAGCAGCTGCAGAGGTTGTAGTGTTTGTTGCAGAGGACTTCATCTGAGCTACGACATTTTGTACCTCTGTGGACATGTTGTCCATTTTGGTATTCAGATCAAGAATTTCCCTTGATGATGTTTCTGCAAAAGATTTGAAAGAGCTTTGCAACTCCTTCAATGTATTGTTCACAGAGGTGACAAGGGTTTGGAACTCATCCCTTGATATATGTGAACTAGTTGTAACTTCTGGGGGAACACATTCGTCCCCAGAGTGAGTCTCTGTTCCTGAGACACCTTCTTTCGCCCTTGTTTTGATGTTGGGGGCGGAAGGATTTACTTCTGATCCTCGAGCAGAAGCATCTAGTGCTTCAGACTCTACAGAAGTTCTGAGAATGACATTGTCTAGATCCACTCCAGAGGTGGGTACTAGATTATCCTTCTATTGACTCGGAGACTTGTCTAGAGTCTCTCCGTCTTTGTGCACTCCAATCTACTCTGAAGAGATGTTTGTACCTAGTTGTGTGCGTGTGGCAGAGGAAACAAATTCCTCTGCAAGGATTTCGGTTGTGATCTGGGGCAATAGATCACGAACTAAGGATGAATCCTTTAGAGAGGATTCCCCTGGAATGGTTTCCCCGGTTATTAATGTTGGATCTATATGCTCAAGAATGATTATAAAATAATATTACCGGTAATATATGATCCTATAGGGTCACACCGAACAACAAGTAGACACCGAATTGATATTTATAATAACTTGATTCTTGATAAATATTAATTAATTCTTGAAAATATTTATAAATATGATTTATAATATTAGATGCAAATAATATATTTATTGGTTAAATAAAATAATACATATGATGGATTCATTTTATATAACTAAAAGGAAAGGAGGGATTTCAAGAGGAAGTTTAAGATACTTAAACCTTGATTTTAAACATCTTAAATCTAGAGGGTTTGTTTTGTAATATTGCATGTGTTTTGGTTGGACCTTCTTTGGTAACCAATAGAAAATGCTTGTGTTGTCTCTAGTTTTGTATAAGGAAGAGACTTACTTGGTAAAAAAACACAAGTATCATTTTTGGCTCTCAATCTCTCCCTCCCTTCTCCTTTCGGCCGAAACCACCAAGTATGGTGGTTTTGGTGTTTATTTTGCTATCCATTTTCTTGTAGTCTTGGATACAAAGTTCCATTTTTGCATCTTGGAAGAATAAGAACTAGCATTCCGAAAGGTGTCGTTGCTTGTGGTGGATACCACTAGAGGAGCTCTCTTTTGGGTTCTACATTCATCACCAATATCCAACCTCCCGTGAGGAACCAAAGGACTTCAAAGGTTGTAATCTTGAACTCTCTTTGTATGTTGCTCTTTTATCTTTTCATGCCTGTAACAAGATCTTTGGTGGGAATAAAATGGTTTTATGTTTTGTTCAAATTTTTGCTTCCGTTGCGTAAAATATTTTACCTCTTATGGTTTTTGAAACCGGTTTTTGAACATAAAATCCCAACAAGTGGTATCAGAGCCTATGTTATAATGCATGAATAGATAAAAAGGTTTTATTTGGATAAAACTTGGTTTTTGGAAGCCATGGATAAAATTTCATTTTATATGAAAAAGTTCATACATGGCTTTTAGGCAACTAGTTTGTATTTTATATATATATATATATATATATTTTATGTAACAAAATTTCAACATGCATTTTTGTTACATAAAAGTTGCCTAACAAAAACAAAGTGTTGTTTTATGTTATTTATGAGTAATATGTGCATAAACAAGCCATGGACCAATGTGTTGGTTGTTGTGTTGTTTTCTTTAAATTTGTTATAATTTTTATTATTATTCATGTTGGTTTGTAATAGTAAATAGGTTTTATTATTTCATGTTTCTTTTGTTCATTTTGTAAGTATTAGATTTGTTGTTAGAACTAGTTTTTTTATTTATTTTATAAAATGTAACAAGAAGAATGCCAACATGGAGCTTGAAGATGGAGCTTGATGTCTTGATTGCATAGAGATGCTAAAGCAAGTGGGAGCTTGAAGTTTTTATTTTATTTTGTCCCTTAGGAATGGACTTGGCATTTCTTGTTTTGGCTCACAAGAAATGTCATTAGAAATGGCTTTGTTTTATGCACATTCTTTTGCATGTTTATGGTTGATTATGTTCTTTTTGATGCGTTAAAATATAGGATATTGTATGCTAGTAAAGAACATAAAATTGGTTCAAACGCGCTTAATTAAAATTGTTTAAAGTTGAAGCGACAAATTTTAAAATTAGATTTTAAATGAACCAAGTTTAAAATAAAGATTTTATATCAACCAATATTTAAAATGGAGATTTTAAAACAATGACATGCAAATTGGTTCAAATAAGTTTTATATAAAATTGTTTATTTAAAAACGACGTAACTTTAAAAATTGGATTTTTAATTATTTAAAATGAAGATTTTAAATTTATTCATTTTGATGAAAATTTCTTTTTCTTAAAAAGAGTACCTTGATTATTGGATGAATGCAATAATATGGTACTATGGTTTTTTAAGACAAAAATTGAGATTTTAAGTCTTATAATAGGAGTTTAAATAGAGATTTTGAAACTCACATAAATTCATAATCTAATAATAAAAGTGTTTTATTAGAAGACTATAAATGGTTCTTATTATGATCATTAGTTGGTAAAATAGAGATTTTATTAAATAGGAACCATTTGATGAGTAGTAAGATTTTATTTAAATACCATGTATTATTGAATGCATGCAAAATCACATGATACTAAAATGTTTACAAAACTAGAATTGTAATATATCTAAAATCCCTTTTTTATAAACGCAAGTCATATGCCGTCCTTTTGAGAAACACTCAATACGTCACTATGACACCCTTGTGGGATAATGGTCACCTAACCACTTGGATTGTCTTGAGATGGATGAGGTGATTCTTATGTCTTTGTGGGATAAAGGTCACCTAACCGCATGGATGTGAGTTTCACATGTTGTTTCAAGTAGGATGACTTGATTGGGAATCTTTTGTGATAAAGGTCACCTAAGCATTAGAAACCCAAGGCATAGATGGGATCAAACATGCCAATTAACAAACAAGTTGTTAAGGATCCCATAATGCTAGGAATTACATTCGATGTAATCGATAAACATTATCTACCTTGTTGGATTAAATGGACGGGATAAAGGTCACCTAACCGTTTCATTTGTTTTGCAACGTTGGATCCTAGATTTTATGCAAATTAATGTTTTTAGAAAACTAAAGGGTAATTAATTTGCTAAAAAAAATTAATATTGAAAATACTATATTAACTTTGTTAAATTTTGTAGATGACCTAAAATGCAAACACTACAATTAACACATCCCTAAGACCTTTTCTTTTGGAAGAAAAGTTAACCACTCAGAACTTCCCAATTTGTTTTCAAAACATTGAGACGTGTTCTCAGACGTGAAAACAAATTATACGTACTCCTCGTACCTATTCCTCAAGAACCCCCTCTTACCTCCATAGAAGCTAACGATACTTGATTGAAACATAATGATGAATTAATCAATGTATCACGTCTTATGCTTGAAACCATGGTTCCATCCTTACTAGAAAGAATGGAAACGTTTCCACTGAGGGCATTTGACATGGTAAACCGATTACCAAAATATTACCAAATGTATATGGTCCGTGAACGCTTCGATACAATTGGACAAAGACCAATATGTAAGCTCTCATATTCACAAAATGAGGACGCACCTTGACTATTTGGATAGACTTGGCTATCCTTATTCCAATGGGAGAGCCAAAGATATGATCCTCAAATCTCTGACCAAAGCATTTGATGTTTTTGTCAAGAATCTAAATATAGACCTCGAGAAGATTTCAGTCCCAGAATTGCATGCGATGCTAGAAACTGCTGAAAGGAATCTTCCCATGGTAACAATTACATGTGATAGATGAGGCAACATTGGTCATAGAAGAGGAGATTGTCCTTCTGAGAAATAAATGTTTTCTAACGAAGGAAAGTCCTTCAGGTATCAATATTTAAGATAGAACTTTTACCTTTCTATCTTACACTTGTGTATTTGATACTAAGTGTAGAACTCACTTTTGTAATATGTTACATGTAACAACCCGATTCCCAATATACAAATAACATATATTTCACCACAAAATACGTCATATTTCATTTACGGTCCCTTAGCTTAACAAGATAGGTCTTTCAGTACAAACTTTAACTTTTATAACAAAGTACAAAATGTCATAACAACATAACATATACAAAACACATCTCGAATCTTCATAATCATGCATCTTCCAAAAAGCTAAACATGATATATCCTATCACTGTCCCTTATTTGCTCCCTGACCTGGAATACATATTTTAAAACAAAAATGAGGGTTAGACCTTAAGGTCTAGTGAGAAAATCCTCGTTAGTTAAAAATCATCTTTTACAAACATTCAATACACATAATACACATAATAGAATACCAAATACGATTCATGCATCACGTATCTTTCCATCTTTTTCTCTTTTTCTTTTTCTTTCTCTTTCTCTTGGCCATATTAATTGGTAGCAAACCAATTAATTAATATACACTGCTGTACTAAATACAGCCAACACCACTGTCCTTCTGTACAGCCAACTTTCACCGGTCCTAAGCCCGGTCAACTAGTACCCATGCAATGTAATACTCATATAAACACCATATGGACAATATTACACTCATTCACATATATGTATTCCATTTGAAAACATTTTAATAAAAACTCACTTAATTTGTTTAATTTCCAAGATCTTCCCACGCTATTATCAAGCACTCCAAATTCTTCAGTTCAGTTTTACAGAATCTGTACCACAATAATACAAATATTTCTTTTAAAGACTAAAATCTCTAAAGTTCTGAAATCCTCGACTCAAGTCGCAATCAACTACTGAAATACCCCATGTCGCAATACACTACCCTATGTCGCAACCAACTACTGCGACACAGTACCAAGTCGCAATCAACTACCGCGACTTCTCCCTCATGTCGCAACCAACTGTTGCGACTTCCCTCTCAAGTCGCAACTAACTGTTGCGACATAGCACCAAGTCGCAACCCACCATTGCGACTTCATAAGCAAATCGCAACCCACTATTGCGACTTCATGAGCAAGTCGCAACTCAAGGTTGCGACATTCATGAAGATCATAACATTCAACAATGTCGCAATCCACTGTTGTGACTTGCTTGAATGTCTCAGTCCACTGTGTTCATCTTAAACCCAAAATTCTAAACTTTTAAGCTATGCATGTTACTGAAATTATGCAGATATATTTAAGACTATTAACATAACCTAACCATAAGCTCAGAATTTCCAAAACATCTCTAAATCATCAAAACTCATGTAAAACCTACTATACATAAAAGTAAAGATTTTTAGGGATTATTACCTTGGTTTCTGTTGGATAAATTCCTAAAAACAGCTGTAGATTCTCTGGTTTCTTCTCCTTCTTGGCCTTTCTTCGATTTCTCTCCTCTCTCTCTCTTCACGTATCACACACACACTCACTAGTTTTAGGACATTTGTTAACAAAAAGAGGACACCTCCTCCTAGAGGGGTGAATATGGCGGTGGTGGTGTGGTTTGGTAAAAAGACCAAGCAAACCCCGAACTTTTCCCTATTTGGCAAAACATACCCCTACACTTCTATTATAAAATTAAAACTTACCCCTTAACTCCTAACTCCATAATATACTAAAAATAAATACTTATAAAATTTCTCAAATCTAAATCAACTAAAGTACTACAAGTTAAATTATTAAATAATATACCTGGTTATTACAACATCTCCCCCTTAAAAGAATTCCGTCCCGGAATTCAGTTAAGTGAACAGATGAGGGTATTTGGCTCTCATTTCTGACTCTGATTCCCACGTAGCATCCTGACCTCTGTGATGTTTCCACTGTACTTTCACTTGTCTAATTTCTTTATTCCGCAAAACTTTGACTTTATGATCAACAATGGCTTCCGGTTCCTCCACATAGTTCAATTTTTCATCCCCCTGTATATCTGGTAGAGACACTGCCTGATCTGGTGTAACCAAACACTTTCGAAAATTCGACACATGAAAAGCGTTGTGAATCCTGCTTAACTCTGGAGGTAAATCTAGTCGGTAGGCTACTTCCACAATTCTTTCGGTAATTGTAAATGGTCCAATATATCTCGGACTAAGTTTACCTTGCTTTCCAAATCGAATGACTCCTTTCCAAGGTGAGACTTTTAACATGACAAAATCTCCAACCTGGAACTCTAACGGTTTCCGGCGTCGGTCGGCATAGCTTTTCTGTCTGTCTTGAGCCACTTTCAATATCTCCCGAATCTGAGTAACCTTATCCGCTGTTAACTGTACTATATCTGGTCCTGCTAACTGTTTCTCTCCCACTTCATTCCAACACAGAGGCGTTCGACATTCCAACACAGCTTTGTGATGAAATCTGTAGTAATCTGATCCCATTTCCACATCGGTATCTCCAATCGTTGTAACTGACCAAACGGCTTTTGATGTTCAATCTTTACCTTCTTACAAGTAGTACAATTTTCCACATACTGAGCAATGCTTCATTTAATTCCCGGCCACCAATAAAATTGTTTCAGATCTTTATACATCTTATTCGTACCTGGATGTATAGAGAATCGAGACTGATGAGCTTCTTGAAGTACCCGGTCACGTAAACCACCCAAACGAGGCATCCAAATTCTGTTTCCCAAACACAACTGTTAGCTTCAATCTTCCTAATCATAGAAGTATTTAGAAGTAGTGAAAAATAGGCTAAGTATAGAAAAGCCTCTCACAGAGGCTCTGCCACTTCTTCCAGAAGATCAAGTCCAGAAAGCCACAGAAGCTACAGAGGTAATCACAGAACCTATGTAGTGCGCAAGAAGAAGATCAACTCGGAAACAAGTGGACTGCTCCACAGAAGGTCAGACCATAGAACCTCTGTAATGCCTTACAGAGCCTCTGTGGTCTGCTATGAAGACTTGGAAGATATTACTGGATACGTTCATCAACTTGCATGGAAAAGTACTGTCAAAACACGTGTCAAGCTCTGAGTGGACTCAATAGGGCATGGTACAAAATAGACGTCTGCGCCATTTAATGCATTTACCAATAGTACATCTGCTCCATTAAATGCGCATGGCTCAAACAACTGCTCACACCATCCAGTCAACTGCTCACACCATCCAGTTCACTATTCATGCCGTAAAAGGAACAGTGACCTACTTCATAGTCTTCTAAGAGTAGTATAAAAGGAAGTCTCATGTTGAGATCTTCCTAAGGACGAATACAAAAGAAATCACTAATACTCTCAAGCTTTATTGTCAAATATCTGAGTGTTATATTCTCACACACACCAACAGTTCTTAATCTATTATTCGTGTTGTTATTATATATTGAATAACAGTAACTGTTCAAGAAATCCTTTTCATTCTTTACTGTTTTCTTTATATGTGTGCGTTCTAATATCTATCAAACATATCTGTTAGTTTAATACGCTTCCGCATCAAACTCTAAACTCAACTAATAGACTGTTAATCTTGATTAAGTGTATCTGGGTTCCAACAATTGGTATCAGAGCCTTCCTTGATTTTCAATATCAAGTGATCCACTTATCAAGATTCGTGATAGATATTATTGAGATTTAAAATTGTGTCTGGAAACTGCTTAAACCCAGAAAATCTTCAAGTTCATCGAAGTAACTCTTTAGTCATACTTTCTTTCTAAAATCTTCAAAAATGACAAATACAAATAATTTCTTTACTACTGGTTCTCTCACTAAACCTCCTACTCTCCTTCGAGATGAGTATCCTCAGTGGAAAATAAGAATGGTCCATTTTTTCGAGGGCACTGAAAGAAATCTAGTACAATATCTGTACAATCCTCCTCCTATTCCCATGACAGTAGTACCTCGTGTACCTGCTACTGCTGAATCTTCCGAAATCCCCGAACATCAAAAACCAAAGCCAAAAGGGGAGTGGTCAACCGAAGATAAAGCAGAAGATGAAGTTGCTCAGAAAACCAAGAGGACATTGATTATGGCAATACCCAACGAACTCTTTAAATCCTTGGATTCATGTGAAACAGCGCATGATCTGTGGAAAGAACTGGAAAGACAGTTGGAAGGAGGTGCTAAAACACAAAAAACCCGAAGAGCACAGTACATCAATGAATATCATGCATTCAGAGCCTCTGCAACAGAATCTCTGCAAACAACATACGACAAATTCAACTCTCTAATCAACAAGTGCAGAAAATCAGGCATTGACAGAACGTCTGAAGAAAACAATGTCATGTTTTTAAAAAGTCTAAATGAAGAATGGCTCCAGCTGTCTATGTCCCTACAGACAAATCAGGATCTAGACACCTGGACTCTCTCTGATCTTTACGGAACATTAGCCGCACAAGAACCTCAGATAGCACAGGCTAAAACACTAACCATTGCACCATATGCATTGGTTAGTAAAACTAAAGAGGATGCACAGAGACCAAGAAATGATAAAGCCACAGAGGAGAAGAAGAAGGAGAAGAAGAAGATGGTGATAATTGACAGTGAAGAAGAAGAGCAAGCAGAAAAGGAAATAACTCTTGCGTCACTAGCTAAATCTTTAGCTCTATTGGCAAAAGAGTTCAGAGGAAACAGAAGAGGTTCCGGAAATGAAAGAGACAACCAGGATGACAGAAGAGACAACAGAAGAGATGACAGAAGAGGAGAAGAATCAAGTGGCCGACAGAGGTCAAGCGATAGAAATTACAGAGGGAATGACCGACAGAGGTCAGATGACTCGGTAAGCCACACGCAGCAAGAATGCTACAAGTGCGGCAAACCTGGTCACTATGCAAATGAATGTAGATCAGAGAAAGGCGGAGACCTACAGAAGTCCAATGATCGAACAGGAAACACTCCTCAAGGGTGTTTTAACTGCGGAAAACCAGGCCATTTTGCGAATGAATGCAGAAGCAGATCAAATCGCCCACAGAGGGACTCTGCTTTCTACAAAAAGAAAGCCGAATATTATGCTCAAAAATCCTTAATGGCAAAAGGACATTCTGAGGAGAACACAGAAGACTTCCAATCAGACTCTACTTCTGACGATGAACATACCGCCAATGCCCTCTTCTGTGGCATGGCAGAAGTCGACTCCTGCACTGACTCTGAGGTATCTACTTCAAAATCCAACTCTTGTATTACCTCTGTAGATGATAATACACTTAGAATTAACATTGAATTAATTGAACTGAAAGAGATAAATCAAAGTATTCAGAAAAGACTCACTTTCAATGAGAGAGAAGTACGGCTTCTCACTCAAGAAAAAGCAAAGATTTTTGAGGAAAAAGAGAGAATAGAAAAGAAATGGAACAAAACTCTAGATCCTTTAAAAAAACAAATTTCTGAATTAACCAATACTTTAAAAGATAAAACAAAAGAACTTTCAGTTTCAAGGAGCGAAACTACTGACATAAGAGCTCTTAAAGAATACTTTCAAAGAGAAAGAGAGGTATTATGGCAAGATTTACTCAGAAGAGAAGTTTTGCTTAAAAACTATAAAGATGCACAGAAAGTTTATGAAAAAGTAAACTCACAAATAGGGAGACGAGGTATAGGGTATGATGATATCACCCTAGGTGTTAAAGGCAAAAGAAACAAACCTCTGTCCTCTTTATTTGTGATTGGAAAAACGAACAAACCAGATTTTCCAAATCTAATCTCTGTAAGCAAAAGGGCAAAAATCTCTGTGGATCCTTACTTGAAGAAACATAAGAAGATGATTAACGTGTGGTTTGAAAACACAGACTCATCATCCTCAACCTCCGTCAATAGAGGTATCAAACCAAAGAAATATCTGAAAACACAAGATCAGATTGGTATCTTCAAGTTTGGTAAACCAGAGACCCAAACACAGGTTGCTTTTGTCTGTTTGATAAACGTTAAAAAGAAGTTATCAACAGAAGCTCCTGAGTTTAAACCCATTTTTTCAGAAGAAAACCTTAAAAATTTAATTGAAAAAGAAATTTTGGAAATATGGAAATCAAGCGTTTTAGAAAAATTCTGTACATCTTCTATAGATAAAACTCTCACTGAAGAAATATTATTAGAAACCTCTGCAATCTATGAAAACTATTCTACAGAGGAAGAAAGCTTGTATGATGCATGTTCGGAAAATTCAACCTCTATTGAAAGAATTGACTCAACCTCTGTATACGAGGACGATTCATCCTCTGACGACTCAGAGACTGATTTCAAATCAGGGATAATTCACTGTGACACAGAGGATGTCAAATTCTCCTCTGAAGTTCCTCACAGAACTATTTCTCCAAAAGAGAAACTCACAGAGATTCCAATCTGCCAAGATTTTCTAAATTTGAATCTACATATCAAAACCTCTGCTGAGCTTAAAATGTTACAGAAGACCTCTATTGATCCTATAAGTTCTAGATTTTCAAAACCCAAGGTTAATAAATCTTTTTCTTCTGTGACAGTGATGAAAGAAGTTCACCACAGAAGCAACCCACAGAAGGCAGGTCCTAAACAGAGCTTTTGCAAACAACATTCGAGTATTCATAGATCTTCTAGTAATAGGAAATCTAATGTAAAGAAAGAATGTAATGCCTCTGTGGCTGAGTTTAAAAAGTTCAATGAAAAGTTCAAACAAACTACATCTCATATTCAATACTGTCATTGCTTTGATCTTATGTCTAAACTTAATAATCATTTTTCAAATCAAGATTGTCTACTCTCTACGCCAATTCAAAAGTCAAAACCCACAAAGAAACAATCTGACTTTTCTGCAGAAAACAAAATGTATTTCAAGAATGCCAAAGAAAACTTGAAAAACTCTAACAGTACTGGACCCATATGGATATGGGTACCTAAATCTCTGTGATTGTCCTGCAGAAGAAGTATGTGCCAATCTGGTATCTAGACTCTGGATGCTCAAGGCACATGACTGGTGACAGAAGTGCACTATCCACGTACAAAGAAACACAAGATGGTGGATCTGTGACTTTTGGAGACAACAAGAAAGGACACATAAAAGGCTATGTAGTCATAAGGAAAGAAGACGTTTATGTATACAAAGTTGCATATGTGGATGGCCTTAAGCACAACCTACTCAGTGTAAGTCAACTTTGTGATACAGGATTCAATGTGTTGTTCAAAAGAACTTTCTGCTCTCTACAAAGTGAAGAAACAAGTATGGAACTTCTGCGAGCTGAAAGAATAGGTGATCTATATCTAATGAACTTCAACTCAAAGAACAAGGACAAAGTTTGCCTTGTTTCCTACAAAAGTGAAGAAGCCTGGTTATGGCACAACAGGTTCTGTCACTTGAATTTTCACACATTGGAAAAATTGGTCAAACTTGATCTAGTTAAAGGTTTGCCAAATGTTAAATTCAATAAGGATCATTTATGTTCTGCCTGTGAGATGGGAAAACTCAAAAGAGCTTCCCACAAAGGCAAAACAGATGTATCTTGCACCAGGCCTCTGTACATGCTTCTTGTCGACCTCTGCAGTCCCATTGCAATACAGAGCCTAGGTGGCAAGAAATATATATTTGTCTTAGTTGATGAGTATTCACGTTTCACATGGGTTGAATTTATCAGAAAGAAATCAGATGTTCCAATTATATTGATAAATATAATGAAAAGAATCCAAGTTCTTTATGACTGCAAAATACAGAAGTTAAGAAGTGACAACGACACATAATTCAAAAACTGTGTCATTGAAACTTATCTTTCAACAGAATGAATTTCACAGAACTTCTCTGCAGCTCGCACTCCACAACAGAACGGTGTTGTCGAAAGAAAGAATCGAACACTTGTGGAAGCCGCAAGAACTATGATGTCAGCATGTGGATTATCAATGAACTTTTGGGCAGAAGCAATTTCTACTGCGTGTTATACTCAAAATCGATCAACCATTGTGAAAAGACACCTCAAGACGCCTTACGAATTGCTTAACAAACGGCGGCCAAACATCAAATTTTTCCATGTATTCGGATGCAAATGCTTCGTCTTAAACGACAGAGATTCAAGAGGAAAGTTTGATGTAAAAGCAGATGAAGGAAAATTCATTGGATACTCTGCCACTTCCAAAGCCTACAGAACATTCCTTACAAAGTCTCACAAGATTGTAGAAAGCATCAATGTTTCTTTTGATGATTCATTCCAAATGACTTCTGAGCAAATAAGTTCAGAACTCGGAATTAAAGGGAAATTCTCTGACATCTCAAGAACAAAAGAAGATTTGAATCTTCTATTTTTGGAGATGTTCCACAATGACATTGATCCGTCGGAACCATCAGAGTTTCTGAAGAACCATCCTCTGTCGGACAAAATCCTACAGGTATGACTCTAACTGGTCCAAATAATGCTTCATCTTCTTCTATAAATACTATAGATGCAATTGCCGAAGCAGAAGAAAGTGCAGAAGATGAAACATCAAGAAAAACGACCACAGAAGCTGCACAAACCACAGAAGAACCAATTACAGAGGAGATCGAGGACCAAGACTATACATCCTCAGAGGAACAAACTCCACCACCACTCGTACCAATCATTCCACAAACGGTAGAATCAACTACCAAGGCACGACGAACATCAGAGGCTGCACAAGAAGAAACACAAGAAGCCTCTGAAGAAAGTTTTGATGACATTGATGATCATCTTCCACGCACAACTCAGTGGACAAAAAGCCATCCTCCAAGCCAAATAATTGGAGAACCTTCTGACTCAGTAAAAACAAGGTCTGCCACTGCTAATTTTTGTCTCTTTACAAATTTTATTAGTGTTATAGAACCAAAGAAGATTTCTGAAGCCCTAGATGACCCAAACTGGGTAGACACCATGCAAGAAGAACTTCTGCAATTTGAGCGTAACAGAGTATGGACTTTAGTACCTCTGCCAAGAGGGAAACAAGCCATTGGGACTAAATGGGTCTACAGAAACAAGAAGGATGAAGATGGAGTGGTCGTCAGAAACAAAGCAAGATTAGTAGCAAAAGGATATAGACAAGAAGAAGGCATAGACTACGATGAGACTTTTGCCCCTGTCGCACGTCTCGAAGCAATAAGAATATTCTTAGCCTTCGCAGCCCACAGAGGTTTTAAAGTCTATCAGATGGACGTAAAATCAGCTTTTCTAAACGGTGAAATCCAAGAAGAGGTTTACGTAAATCAGCCACCAGGTTTTGAAAGCTCAAAGTTTCCAAGGCATGTATACTACCTTGAAAAGGCTCTATACGGATTGAAACAGGCTCCAAGAGCATGGTACGAACGACTTTCTACCTTCCTTCTAGTCAATGGCTACAACAGAGGTACAACAGATACTACCTTATTCTATAAACGCAAAAATAGTGAGATAATGCTTGTACAAATATACGTAGATGACATAATTTTTGGGTCTACAAATTCAGAAGAGTGCAAAATTTTTGAAAAACTCATGCAGAGTGAGTTTGAAATGAGTATGATGGGAGAATTAACATTCTTCCTCGGACTTCAAGTCAAACAATCTTCAGAGGGATTTTTTTTAAATCAAGCCAAATATGTCTCTGACATACTTTTAAAATATAATCTCTCTAATACCTCTGCAATGAAGACTCCAATGGCCACTGGAAATAAGTTATTCTTAGATCCAAATGGTATTTCTGTAGAATGTACTCTCTACAGAGGCATGATTGGATCTCTGTTATACTTAACAGCAAGCAGACCTGACATTATGCATGCCACATGTCTTTGTGCACGTTATCAAGCTAATCCAAAGAAATCACATTATGATGCTGTAAAAAGAATCTTTAGACACCTGAAGGGGACCAACAATCTTGGTCTCTGGTATCCACAGAACTCTGGTTTAGTCTTAAAGCTTATACAGATTCAGACTATGGAGGATGCATGCTCGACAGAAAGAGTACCTCTGGGAGTTGTCAATTCCTAGGTGGTAAACTAGTCAGTTGGACCTCCAAGAAGCAGAATTGTGTCTCCACATCCACTGCAGAAGCTGAATACGTTGCTGCCGCTAGCTGTTGTTCTCAGGTTCTATGGATGAAGACTCAGCTAAAAGACTACGGCCACATTCTGTTCAAAATACCCATCTTCTGTGATCCCAAAAGTGCTATTGCTATCTCTGCCAACCCTGTGCAACACTCAAAAACCAAGCATATCGATATAAGGTATCATTTCTTGAAACATCATGTTGAATACGGTACAATCGAAATGCATTTCGTGCCCACAGAATATCAACTCGCTGACTTATTCACCAAAGCATTAGACGAGAAAAGATTCAACTTCTTGGTGGGTAAGTTAGGAATGATTAACATAGTGTGAAAATCCTCTGTAAGTATAGCTTTATCTTTCTGTAAATAAGTATAAATATCTATTATTACTAAGTTATTGCGTTGATAAATTTATTTCAGTTTATAATTTTATATATATAAAATAAATTGTTTACAGAGCCTCTGTGGGTCCGCTCAGATCTTCTGATAACCCTTACAGAACCTCTGGTAAACATAATCTATGCTCAATACAAATCTTACCATTCTTATGAACCAAGCATAGATCAAGGGGGAGAAAAAGGAAAATTCTTGATCTACAGAAGTGATTAGATCAAGGGGAGCAAAAGGGACCCTGAAATGATCTACAGAGGTAAATCCTTCAAAGGAAAGCCAATGAAGAATGTCGATAATTCTCCATCGACAGAAGAAAGACAAAACTGCCGAGAACAGAAGAACCAAAAGGTATGTCTCTCGCACGAAAGGTTTTTAGAAAACAGTTTTCTAGGACAAGAATTGTCAAATACGTCCTAAATATACTATGAATAACATTTCAAAAATCAAAAGTTCAAAAGGTTTAACAAAATTCGAAATAGGAGAAATTTAAGGTCATAGAGCTTCTGCTGAGCTCAACAGAGCTTCTGCAGGAAATATGCTCTGTGATCACAAATTAACCTTCTGTTGATCTTTTGGAATGTTATCTCGGAAACCGACAACACACACCATGACCTTCTCGAACAAAACGTTTATCAAAATAGTTTTCTCGGACACCAACCTTCAAAAATGTGCGAAAACATCTCTTAACACAGATCAAAAATTGGATGATCAGAAAGTTAATAGAATTTAAGTTATAAGATTTTTTCTCTCATAGAGCTTCTGCTGGCTCTCGCAGAGCTTCTGCAAGTTCCATCAGAGCTACAAAACCTCTGTGAGTAAAATTTCTTGACAAAATCCTATTGATCCTCTCCAATGTCTTTACAAACGTTTTCGTTCAAAGAAGAACCTTCAGAGTCATGACAACAATGAGATATATGAGAAAAGGTTAAAACTCAAGATTTTCAAAATCACAGAGCTTCTGTAAAACACAAAAGTTCTGCCATTTTGTTATCTGTGGTAATAACGGTTACTGTTACTGCGAGTGAAACTCATATGGCTAAAATCAACCTCATGCGCCTAGCATTAATGGGCCGCGCACGACGTCCTGTCATATTCTGACAAGGCCTACGTGTCCCATTTTCATTGGGCGTACATGGAACGTTTTTATTTGGAAAGTTGAACCCGCCGCTCAAACTCGAGTGCGGATTCCAAACTTTAATCCATTGCCATATATTTTACTCTTTCGAATTCTACCGTTTTACCATCCTATAAAAACAAAGCTTACCCTCTCATAAAACATTTTACAAACTCTCATCTTCTTCTCCGGCGAAACCCTGCAAAAAGCTTGCAAAAATCTTATTTTTAAAATCAAATGGCTTCATCTTCTCGAGCTACATCCTCTGAACTCTCTCCGGCGAACTCACCAGAACACTCCCCTGCACATTCAGAACATTCTGAAAACCCCAGCCTTGCAAGAAATATTGAACAACAAGATTCCGGGGACTCAGCAGACTTTGCTCCGACGACACACTTGCAAAAGTTTATAGCAAAGGATCATTTCGAAGCCATTCTTCCTATCAAATCCAACAACTGCTATTTGGTCCCCTCACCCACTACTTTCGGCGAAGCCCATGCCATACTTCTGAACATCATGGAGAATCATGTCCTCTTCCCTCTACTATCAAGAACCCCGAACAAAATTCCAGTCCGTTATTTGAACCAATTTTGGCAAAGCTGCCGATTTGATAAAGACGATTCTCCTATCAAAGGGTACATTTCAAGACCTGATAAATCTGAGCATCTTGAAATCAAGTTCAACAGAACAATGTTCTCACTTGAATTCAACCTACCAACAAGGGGTCTTCTGGGATTGAAGAGTTATGCAGAGCAACCAACAGACGAAGAGCTCTGTCGATTCGTGGAAATGCTTGGGTACAACACCCAGCTACGGAAGAGAAATGACTTCCGCAGAGGCCGATTACCACCTCTGTGGAACACTTTGTTCTCTATTCTTAACAGATGCCTGACAGGAAAGATAGGCAGTATTGACCAGAGCTCACATCAAATCTTGAGCATCATGTATGGGGTTTACTATGATCTTCCACTAGATTATGCGACCATAATGATGCAAGAGATCATAAACACCATCGACAGAAAGAACAACTCGAAATGGGTCAAAGAGAACGATCCCAACTTTCTACCACCTCTGCAATTCCAAAGAATATTAGGAGTACTGTTTGAACCTCTGCTGCTAATCCAAAATTGGCCAATGGAAGGGCCAACTCCCAAACAGTTCCCGATGAACAAGAATACCCCCACTGATCATGCTGATGGCTACTCACACTGCAGACCTCTGTCAAAGAAGCTTCTGCAATACGCATCGAATAAATCCCTTAAGAAAGAGTATATACGCGATCATAGAACTCCTAAACCGAGTCCTATGACACCCCCGCGTTTAGGTGTCCCCCTAGGAACAATAATAGCAAAACCTCTTTCCACTCAAGAAGAAAAGGATCAGAAGTTAGCAAAGCACATGGCTATTCAACTCAGCTTTATAGCCAAACGTGCAGAACTAATGGGAAAGAAGTCTTCATCAAGAACCTCTGCATCTACTCCAAAAGCTAAGAAGAGGAAAACTACAGAAGGCACCTCAACAAGCGCTGGAGAAGATCAACCCTCACCTCCTCATGCCACAGAAATTGGCTCCTCTGCTCCTCCCTCCCCAAAAATGAAGAAGAAAAAATCAAAATCAACAGAAGAAGGGGCACCAAATCCTAAGAGGAGGAAAACCAAAAAGAGGCATGGTAAATCACTTGCAAAGTTGGTAACCATTGCAGAAGAGGAAACTGCTGAAGAAGTTGTAGAAGAAGAAATGGCTACAGAAAGGTATCAATCACCCTATCAATCTCCAGATAGATTTGCTCACCAAGGAGACCTGAACGACTTCTTACAGAACCCTGAAATTGCCAACACCCTAAATACAGCAGGGTGGACGGCACAACCTCTCGACCACCACTCTCCAGAAGAACAAGATTTCTTCATTTATGGCATTGACACACATCTGCAAGAAGATGACACAACACCCAGAAATCAACCAGCCGAAACCCCTGTTATTTTACAAAACCCTTTCATTCAAGGATTGGATGTCCACAGAAAAAGTCCAAACCCAGCTTCAGAAGAAATAGAACAAACTGAAGCTGAATGGAACAGAGGTGAAATTACAGAGGCTTCTGAGAACATGATGGAAGAAGAGAGAGAAAAAGGGGCCGAAGTTGTACAAAAAGAGGGATTAGCAACAACGGAGACAGAAATAGAGATCTTAGAGACAGATTCAGATGAAGAAGAATCTGTCTGGATACTTAAGGGTCTTTATCATCCACATGTCACGAGATTATTTGGATCTCATCAAATGTATGACTTCTTACGACCAGAGCAAGGAACTTCCACAGAACTTAGGAAAGAAGCACCAAGCCATAGGATAGTTACAGAGGATGATATGATAGAAAATGAAGTAGTGCTTGGAGGCTTAACAGAGGAAGAAGCAAGAAAAGATGCCTGGATAAATAGAGGCACACAACCAAAACAAACTCCCAGTGCAACCCACATTTATAACTCCGCAGGTCTAGCTGCAGAAGGAGTTATTGAAAAAGAGCAGCACAGCTCGATCCTAACCCAACCCATCCAGCCAGAGGTTACTCTTTCAACCTCTGTGCCCACAGAAACCGGGGAATCCATTCCTAGGGAGTCTCCTCAAAGAGACTCAACTATTGTTCGTGATCAGTCGCCCCAGATCACCCTAGAACACCCTACAGAGGAATTCGTTTCCTCTGTCACGCACACATTAGGACCAAAACTTCTTTCAGAGAGAAGTAGTGAGCACAGAGACGAAGAGACTCTAGACAAGTCTCCCAGTCAACAGAAGGACATTCCAATAACCACCTCTGGAGTGGATTTGGACACTGTTCTTCACAGAACTTCTGTAGAGATCGAAACTCAGGTTTCTTCTCGAAGATCAGAAGGAAATCCTTCCACCCCCATCGTACAAACAAGGGTGAACGAAGGTGTCCCAGGAACAGGGACTCACTCTGGAGACGAATGTGTTCCTCCAGAGGTTACACAAGGAACACAAGTATCAAGGGATGAGTTCCAAACCCTTGTCACCTCTGTGAACCAAACATTGAAAGAGTTGCAAAGCTCTTTCAAATCCTTTACAGAGACAACATCTACGGCTATCCTGAAACTGAAAACCAAAATGGATAATCTGTCCACAGAGGTAAAAACCGCCATCTCAGAGATGAAGTCTTCTGCCGAAACTACTGCCAAAGCAACAGCCACTTCTGCAGCTCAGGAATTCGGAACAACTGCAACTTCTGCTTTCAGGGACTCTATCAAAGATTTCCTTGAACAAATGAATACGCAATCCCACAGAGCAGAGGGCATCACTCCTGCAGACTTACAGAATGCCCTATCACAAGTACAAGCAGAGGCAAAACGCAACTCGACAATAATGCAACCAAAAGACTATATGACCAGAGCACAGCTTACAGAGCTCGGACAGAACGTCATTAACCAGGTCACAGAAGTCATTGTCTCCTTCACAACTGCAAATGCCAACTATGTCAAGGATTTCAGAAAGAGTGTCGGCAGAATGCGTTTCAAAACAGAAGCAGAGCTTGCGACATTGATTGGCCTCTGCGATGATGTCTGTGAAAAGTTGATGGCAGCAGGAGCTGAATTGCCGAAGAAGCCCAACACTTCTTGCAGAGCAGAGGGTACTTCTGATAAAAGTCAGGATGATTCTGATGATGACCAACCTGGTCCATCAGATAATCCTGAGGGGGAGAATCTAAGAGAGAAAGCTACGAGCAGAGGAATACAAAGTCCACCAATCGCAGCAGAACCAATCAACCAAGCCCCTCCAGAAGAAACCCAACAACAAACCCAAAAGACCACAGAGACAACACCCATCTCTGTGGAATCATCTCCTGACGAAACCAAAACTCCAGAAGCAGATCAGCAAGCCACAGAGGCAACAACCGCCCCTGAGGTAATCATTTTGGAAGAAACAGATGAACAAACCACAGAGAAAACACCCACCTCTGTGGAAACACCCCAAACCATACCCAGAAGAAAGTCGATTGCCACCAAACCAAAAAGAGCAACGACCTCTGCTTCTGATGTTCTGAAAAGAATGCACACAACAATGAGTGATCGAATGGCAAAGAGAGAAGAAGAAAGGAACAGGTTCACTTTAGCTTTCAAAATGGCAAGAAGATTTAATGTCAATACTTCATCAAAAGAAACTGAGCTCGCAGAAGAAGTCATCAAACAACCTCCAACAGAGGTTACAGAGCAAGTCAAGCCAACAGAACCATCGCCACAAAAGTCCTCTAAATCACAATCGTCAAAATCCACAGAGGCAACCTCCATCAAACCAACAGAAGTGCCAACCTCAAAACCCACAGAAGCAACAGGTTCTGCCACGACAATAGCAAAAGATAAGGGCAAAGGGATACTAACAGAAGAGCCAAAGAAGAAGAAAACATTGCCAAAGCCAACAGAAAAACTAATGAAGAGTGCGTTTGACGCCTTTCAAACCCCAAAACCCGAAGAAGTTGACTGGGCACATGGATTGAAGCCTCTGTCAGAAATTCCTCTAACTGGTAGAGCTGCAGAAGTTGTTCAACAGATGGAGAGTCTCAGAAGACAAATTCCACGACCTGGTCCAACACATGAAGAGATGGAAGAAGTGGTATACAAATACCTCTACAAACAATCCTATCAGACAAATCATCCAGTAGATCATGTGACAGATCCAAGGATCAGAGAAGAATTTGAGAACATCTTCACAAGAACAAAGCCAAGAACCAAAGCAGATGTCTTCTCAATTCACAAAATCAAAAAGGTGATCTTCTGCAGATTCTCCTTCACAAGAACCTATCCAAGGGTCAGGTACAATCTTTACAAAGTCAGAAGAGAAAACAATTCAGAATCTACCTTCGCTGATGCTGACTTAAGAAACATCAATCCTTACGATCTACCCGACCTTCTGCAATGGACAAAAGACAACTACAACACATAGCCTAATACCAGAGCCTATCAAGTGTTGAGAAAAGCGATGAGGGAAAAGCTTCTGCTATACAGCATGATAGATTTTCAGCTGGGAAAGGATCTTGGTCTCAAACATCTAGATCTACGACCACCAGACGATCGCTGCCCACCAGACGCTGTGCCCAACTCAATCATCAGAGAACCAAGATTTGGGTTAGTATTTCAAAACCCACAACACCAGATTAAACTTTTTGTACTCATGGATTGTCAGAAGTACGCAACCAGTACTCTGAGCAAATTCAGAGCAAGCCTTGTAAGATACAGAGGTACAGAGAAAATGGATAGAGATAATGCAGATACTTTCATCAGAGAAATAGACTCAACAATCCGCCTAAGAGAACTCTGCATCAGATTCTACAAAGAGATCAGAAAAGTTGGAAGAGACAACAGAAGCTACAACGATTTCAAAGATGCCAAAATCTGATTCTCAGACCTCAAATCTCTGCAAACAAAGTTAAAGTTTATCTTTCATTGTACTCAAATGTAAAATGCCTCTGGCATATTTCTAAATGAAAGAAATTTTGAGGTATTGTTTAACCTCTGTCTTATCTAACTTAGCCAAACTTAACTGAAGGTCAAATTTTTTATTTTTCACTACTTAGGGGGAGATTGTTAGCTTCAATCTTCCTAATCATAGAAGTATTTAGAAGTAGTGAAGAATAGGCTAAGTATAGAAAAGCCTCTCACAGAGGCTCTGCTACTTCTTCCAGAAGATCAAGTCCAGAAAGCCACAGAAGCTACAGAGGTAATCACAGAACCTCTGTAGTGCGCAAGAAGAAGATCAACTCGGAAACAAGTGGACTGCTCCACATAAGGTCAGACCATAGAACCTCTGTAATGCCTTACAGAGCCTCTGTGGTCTGCTATGAAGACTTGGAAGATATTACTGGATACGTTCATCAACTTGCATGGAAAAGTACTGTCAAAACACGTGTCAAGCTCTGAGTAGACTCAATAGGGCATGGTACAAAATAGATGTCTGCGCCATTTAATGCATTTACCAATAGTACATCTGCTCCATTAAATGCGCATGGCTCAAACAACTGCTCACACCATCCAGTCAACTGCTCACACCATCCAGTTCACTATTCATGCCGTAAAAGGAACAGTGACCTACTTCAAAGTCTTCTAAGAGTAGTATAAAAGGAAGTCTCATGTTGAGATCTTCCTAAGGACGAATACAAAAGAAATCACTAATACTCTCAAGCTTTATTGTCTAATATCTGAGTGTTATATTCTCACACACACCAACAGTTCTTAATCTATTCTTCGTGTTGTTATTATATATTGAATAACAGTAACTGTTCAAGAAATCCTTTTCATTCTTTACTTTTTTCTTTATATGTGTACGTTCTAATATCTATCAAACATATCTGTTAGTTTAATACGCTTCCGCATCAAACTCTAAACTCAACTAATAGACTGTTAATCTTGATTAAGTGTATCTGGGTTCCAACAATTGGTATCAGAGCCTTCCTTGATTTTCAATATCAAGTGATCCACTTATCAAGATTCGTGATAGATATTATTGAGATTTAAAATTGTGTCTGGAAACTGCTTAAACCCAGAAAATCTTCAAGTTCATCGAAGTAACTCTTTAGTCATACTTTCTTTCTAAAATCTTCAAAAATGACAAATACAAATAATTTCTTTACTACTGGTTCTCTCACTAAACCTCCTACTCTCCTTCGAGATGAGTATCCTCAGTGGAAAATAAGAATGGTCCATTTTTTCGAGGGCACTGAAAGAAATCTAGTACAATATCTGTACAATCCTCCTCCTATTCCCATGACAGTAGTACCTCGTGTACCTGCTACTGCCGAATCTGCCGAAATCCCCGAACATCAAAAACCAAAGCCAAAAGGGGAGTGGTCAACCGAAGATAAAGCAGAAGATGAAGTTGCTCAGAAAACCAAGAGGACATTGATTATGGAAATACCCAACGAACTCTTTCAATCCTTGGATTCATGTGAAACAGCGCATGATCTGTGGAAAGAACTGGAAAGACATTTGGAAGGAGGTGCTAAAACACAAAAAAACCGAAGAGCACAGTACATCAATGAATATCATGCATTCAGAGCCTCTGCAACAGAATCTCTGCAAACAACATACGACAGATTCAACTCTCTAATCAACAAGTGCAGAAAATCAGGCATTGACAGAACGTCTGAAGAAAACAATGTCATGTTTTTAAAAAGTCTAAATGAAGAATGGCTCCAGCTGTCTATGTCCCTACAGACAAATCAGGATCTAGACACCTGGACTCTCTCTGATCTTTACGGAACATTAGCCGCACAAGAACCTCAGATAGCACAGGCTAAAACTCTAACCATTGCACCATATGCATTGGTTAGTAAATGTAAAGCCCGTGTCCCGGTACGTTTATTAATTTATTTTAATAACTTAATTGTTTACCTTTAATTGTTTTTGGTTATTGGTTTGGTGTCAAAAAGGACCAAAATGTTAGAATTCAGGTCGTTTAGTGAAGTTTGTAAGATAGGTGTAGTTGGGGGGGGGGGGGGGGGGCTAAAGTGAAACTTTTGGGAAGAATTGCATGGGTCACGGCCCATGGCCGGTTTCCCATTCCCGTTTCTTCTTTTCTTGATAGCCAAGCAAAACCCAAAACTTTCGATAACCCTAATGCCTTTGGTCTTGTGTTATACGATTGTGGGTAGGGAACGAGAAGAGAGAGAGATAGAGAAGAAACCGAGAGAGGGTTAGAGAGAGAGAGAGAGAATCGGCGGCGAGAAGAAGGGAGTCGGGAGACTGATCGCCGGAGGGAAGGACGCCGGAGGAGGAGCGCAGCCACTGCCGCCACCGTTTTGTCGTCGAAGGTAAGTTCCGTTCTCTCGTTCTTGTTTTCTTTGTCTTCCTCGTCGGTCTTCCCCCGTGACAGCCGCGTCGCGGCGGCCTTGGCCGCTGTAGGCGGCGACTGTGGTATCACCACCGGAGATGGTGATGTAGTGGCGAGCTTTGTGGGGTTGCAGTAAGACGATCGAGAAAGAGAGAGGTCGGAGGTGCGAGAGGGTGCGGAGTGTGTTGTGTAGTCATCGCCGGAGAGCCGCCGCCGGTCGCCACCGGCGACCGCCACTGCCGGAGATGGCAGTGGGTGGCGCGTGGTGTGACCAGACCATTGTCTCTATAGAGCCCTTAATCCGTGACTTAATCGTTTAAGCCGAATCGTACAAACCGTTTTTATAAATCGTGTTTTTATGAATTTCTAAGTGTGCCGTCCAGTTTTCGTGTGACCATAACTTTTCCGTCGTAACTCCGTTTGAGCCGAAACTGGCGCCCACGGTTCAAGTTCGAGGTCGGGCACGTTTTCTGTGTTTTAGCGGAAAACTGGTTCGGTCTCTAACTGGGCGAAAAAGTGGTCGCAAGTTCGGTGATTCGTCATTTTATGTTAAAAATTATGGAATCTGCCACTGTTTTGTGTAGACCATAACTTTCTGCTCGTAACTCGTTTTGGGGTGAAATTGGTGCCCAAAGTTCCCTAATCGAGTTGGGAAGGTTTTTCGTGTTTTGCCGAAAGTCTGATTAAGCCCGTAGCTAGGCTGTATTGGGCTGTTTGTCCAGGCTGGACCGAAAACTGGCAGTTTTAGTAACCGTTCGTATTTAATTCTTTATAATTTGTAGAAAAATCGTTAGGAGGCGTATAATATGTCCTTGGAACCCTAACTCAGAGGACTTTCTGGTCATGAAATAATATTGGGAATTTTCTGGGTTTAAAGGGGTCGAAACAGGTCCCGAACAGACCTGTTTTGTGAGAACGGAAATTAGTTTTAGTGACGGTTTAAGCGTGTGTCGTGTCATAGGGTCCGAGTCTCGTATTGACACGTTTTAACATGCGTTTAGGTGCTGGAAAGTGACTGTAATTGTGAAGCTTGATTTGTGTTGATTAAGCTAGGCGCGCATTTGAGGTGAGTTCTCTCACTATATCTAATAACGGTTGTTTTATCATTGCTGTAGTACGTGTGTGGTAGCTTTATGTGATTGTGTTGTGGAACTAGATAGTGGGGTGTCTAGTTGATACTATGTTGCCATGTTAACTCGGTGGGACCGAGGGTCCGGCGGGGCCGGAGGTTTTATACGCGGGGCGTAGAGACTCGGTGGGACCGGGGATCCGGCGGGGCCGGAGGTTTTATACGCGGGGCGTAGAGACTCGATGGGACCGAGGATTCGGCGGGGCCGAAGATGTTATCATGTGGTCGGTGGGACCGAATGGTGCCTTTTAGGCGGGTGGTTGTGGATATACGTGTTTATGATTTGTTCGTAGACCTGTATGATCGTTTATGTGTCACTATCTGTTTTAGGGGTAGTGTGGAATAACTGTATTATTTATGGTGTTTGAATTCACTAAGCTTCGTGCTTACCCTTTCCCAATAAACTGTGGTTTCAGGTACGAGTTGCTCTAAGGCGTGACGGGTACACACTGACGCGCGGGATGAGCTGGCTGATTTTAGTTTTATTTATTGAACTTTGATTCCGCTGGTTTCTGATTACTTGAACAATATTTATGATTTTGCAATTAATATGTTGGGATTATTTAATGGGTTTTTATATATGAAGTGTTTAATTAAAAATTTTAATTTCCTTGAAATTTTGGGATGTTACAACTTGGTATCAGAGCACAGCTTGAGTGAATCAAACGCACCTCGGTGTGTTTGGTCTCAAGTTGCGGCTGGGAAATTTTCAAATTCTTTATTAAACCTTTTTGGAAATAAAAGTAAAAGTAAAAACCCGTTCGAGGAGCGGTGATCGAGGGCGCAGTGTGTACAGTCAGCCGGAGCCGAAGGGAAAGGTACAATGCTTAGTGTTTTATTGCTTTCTAGATCATAGAGTATGCATGCTAGATTGCCTGTTGTTGACACTATGCGGTATGTTGAACTGCTTGCTATTAGGAATTTATGCTAATTATGATAGGTTACTAAGTGAATGCCCTCTAGGTTGTATGCAGTAAGAGACTTATAGCCTTAGAATATTCGATTTAGTTCTATTGCGCAGCTCTTGTTTGAGTCCAACCGTTCTAGGATAGAATCTGGTATTCGACTGTCTATTTGTTTTGCACTGCATGTAATCGGGTATTCGCGAGGCCACTCATTATGATTAGTGGGGATTCAGTAGTAGCAAGGGTAATGATTGGGATGGAATTCCTAGGGAGCTAGGAAGAGCGAGTATATATGCCGGTGCGGGCATATGTGTGTAGTTGCGGCGAGAAGCTACCTGGACCCTCGGGATGGGACTCGGAACGAGCGATGATAGGTGTGGAAGGTAGTAGTAGAGCTCCTACTACCGGAAGCACAGGATCAGTGCTCGAGTCGGGAAAGTCGCGAGGATTCCAAGGAGCTGAGCGTGAGTGTTGTTGATGTGAGTTATTAGGTACTAATAACTCGTTGTATGTTTCTTCTTTATAGAATGGCCATCACTAGGAGGAACAACGCGACTGAGCCGCGAACTGAGGCGGGGATCACGGAGGAGCAGATCCGAGAGATGATTGCATCGGAGGTAGCGCATGCGGTCGGGGAGGCAATCCCCGAGATTATCACCGCCATACAAGATCAGGTGACGGTTCTGTTAGAGGAGCGCATTGCAGTGATTCCGCCACCTGCTGGGGGACAGCCCCGTAATCGAGAGTTCCAGTATCGGGATCTCTCTGCCTGTTCTCCCCCGGAGTTCAAGGGAGACCCGAACCCAATTATTAGCATGCGTTGGATTTCTGATATGGAGTGTGCCTTCTTGACCTGCGGCTGCCCGGATAATCTGAAGGTCCGTTTTGCTGTGAACTTGCTTCGCGATGGGGCGAAGGATTGGTGCGCCACAGCGCTGACTCTTGCCGAGCGTACTACCCTTACTTGGGAGGAGTTCGTTACTCGGTTCCGTGCCGAATACGTGCCTCCGGTAGAGATGGAGCGGATAGCGAAGGAGTTCTTGGAACTAACCCAGACCACGGAGACTGTTAAAGAAATGAACAAGAAATTTACTGAGATGGCGCTGTTTTGTCCTCAATATGCCGCCTCGGAGGAAATGAAGATGGCTCGGTATAAGGATATGTTACGTACCGAGATCAGGGAATTCGTGAGCACGGTACCGTACGCTTCTTTGTCAGCAATGATGGATGCAGCCCGGAGAAGGGAGCTGGAGTTAGAGACCCAAGCCAGAAAGAGAAAGGCAGCACAGGCGGTGACGCCAATCTCTGCGGTGCAAAAGAAGTCAAAGTTTTCTGATTCGCGCGGAAGTTCGAGGAGTGGTAGGTTTAAACCCAGGGATTCTAGTGGGAAGAAGACCGGCGGGTGTTTCAAGTGTGGGCAGTCCGGTCATCTCAGCCGGGATTGCAAGTCGCCTTTGATGATCTGCTTTAGCTGCAAGCAGACGGGTCACGTGAGGGCCAATTGTCCGAACTCGAGAGCAGCTGATGGGGGTGGTTCACAGAGGGCTCCTACAAATGCCCCACTGCGCATCACTGACGGTCGTACGGGTCAGCCGGGGACAGAGGCAGCCCGAGGTAGAGTCCACCAGCTGAAGGTGGAAGAGGCGCAGGCGACGCCTAAGGTGGTGACAGGTATGTTTTATCACCCTCTTTCTTTTTGTCCTTCCTTTTCATGCCTTGTTTTTTTATATGTTGTTAATTGTATGTTAGGTACGTTTCTAGTTAACTCGGTGCCTGCGGTTGTAATGTTTGATAGCGGGGCTACTCATTCATTTGTGTCTCGCACCTTTAGCGAGAGTTTGGGCCGAGTGGTGGGACGGTTAGGATGTCCTTTGGTAGTCGAGGTTGCCGACGATCGAACCTTGACGGTTACGGATGTGTATCGGGGATGCACGTTGGAAATCTCGGGTGTGAGGTTTCCCATTGATTTGATTCCGATAGCTATGCGAGAGCTTTGTGTGATTGTGGGCATGGATTGGATGGACGCGTTTGATGCGGAAATAGTTTGTCGCCACAAACAAGTACGGGTTCGAACCCCAAGCGGGGGAGAGTTATTGATTCACGGAGACTCGCCCAAACGGACTACGGCAATATGTTCCGCGGCGAGGGCTCGGAGACACCTTCAGCATAGTGGTCAGGGGTACTTGGCGTATGTGTTAGATACGCGTGTTGACGAGGCGAAGAAGACTGCCGTAGATGTGCCAGTCGTGAGGGAGTTTGCCGATGTGTTTCCCGACGAGTTACCGGGGATACCTCCCGAACGACAGGTGGAGTTTCGAATCGATCTGATTCCGGGTGCTGCTCCGGTGGCCAAGGCACCCTATCGCCTGGCTCCACCGGAAATGAAGGAGCTGTATGATCAGTTGCAGGAACTTCTCGAGAAAGAGTTCATTAAGCCGAGTTGTTCACCGTGGGGAGCTCCGATCTTGTTCGTGAAGTAGAAGGATGGATCTCAACGAATGTGTATTGATTACCGGGAGCTGAATAAGCTTACGGTAAAGAATCGTTATCCTCTGCCCAGGATTGACGACTTGTTTGATCATTTGCAGGGAGCCTCGTGGTTCTCTAAGATTGACCTGAGATCCGGGTATCACCAGATGCGGGTACGAAGTGAGGATACGGAGAAAACGGCCTTCCGTACGCGGTATGGCCATTACGAGTTCGTGGTGATGCCTTTCGGGCTCACCAACGCACCAGCAGCATTCATGGACCTCATGAACAGGGTATGCAGCCCGATGCTGGATCACTCGGTGATCGTGTTCATCGACGATATCCTCGTATATTCGAAGACGAAAGAGGAGCACGAGGTGCATTTGCGGGAAGTTTTGGATGTTTTGAGACGGGAGAAGCTTTATGCTAAGTTCTCCAAGTGTGAATTCTGGTTACGAGAGGTCCAATTCCTAGGACATGTCGTGAATCAGAACGGTATCATGGTCGATCCGGCCAAGATCTCAGCGGTAATGCGGTGGGAAGTGCCAAAAACTCCTACCGAGGTGCGGAGTTTTCTCGGGTTAGCAGGGTACTATCGGAGATTTATCCAAGATTTCTCCAAGATTGCCTTGCCTATGACTCGACTGACGAAGAAAACTGCAGCTTTCAGTTGGGGTGGAGAGCAGCAGAAGGCATTTGAGGAGCTACGCCGACGTTTATGCGAGGCTCCTGTGTTAACTTTGCCCGAGGGTATGGAGGACTTGGTGGTTTATTGTGATGCTTCATATCAGGGGTTGGGTGCCGTGCTTATGCAACGCGGCAAGGTCATAGCTTACGCTTCAAGGCAGCTGAAGCCTCACGAAGCGAACTACCCGACTCATGACTTGGAGTTGGGAGCAGTGGTGTTTGCTCTGAAGATTTGGAGACACTATCTTTATGGTGTCAAGTGTACAATCTACACTGATCATAAGAGCCTTAAATACCTGATGGATCAGCAAAATCTTAATATGCGACAGCGAAGATGGCTTGATGTGGTCAAGGATTACGACTGCGAGATACTTTACCACCCGGGTAAAGCGAATGTAGTCGCGAACGCACTTAGCCGACATCCGGTTGGGGGACCGCTGAAGGGTCTGTGTCAGCGGTTGACAGTGGTTGCACCTCTTTTGGAGTCGATAGGTGTCGCTCAGGAGGTGGCCGTGTTGGCGGAAAATGCAAAACGTGAGAGAGTTTCTGGAGAAATTCCGAAATTAGTACGGGATAGTCGAGGATTATTGACCCGATATGGTAGAGTTTGGGTCCCATTCACCGGTGGGAACCGACAGATACTATTGGACGAGGCGCATAAGTCCAAGTTTTCGATTCATCCGGGAGCTACCAAAATGTACAGAGACTTACGGGAAGGCTATTGGTGGCCCGGCATGAAGCGGGATGTAGCCAAATGTGTGGAGGTATGTTTGACCTGTCGGAAGGTCAAGGCGGAGCACCAGCGACCGCACGGGAAATTGCAGCCTTTGGAGATTCCGGTGTGGAAGTGGGAGCAGATTACGATGGATTTCATCACGAAGCTTCCCAAAACTCAGCGAGGGAACGATACCATCTGGGTAATTGTGGATCGTCTGACTAAGAGCGCTCACTTCTTGGCGATTAAAGAGAGCTTCTCGGCGGATAAGCTCGCGGAGGTTTTCATCTGAGAGATTGTAACTAGGCACGGGGTGCCAGTCTCGATTTTCTCGGATCGGGATACTCGTTTCACCTCCCGGTTTTGGGAGAAGTTTCAGAATGAAATGGGTACGCGGTTGCATTTCAGTACAGCATTTCATCCTCAGACCGACGGGCAGAGTGAGCGTACTATTCAGACACTTGAGGACATGCTGCGAGCATGTGTGATTGACTTTGGTGGTAGTTGGGATCAGTATCTTCCACTAGCTGAGTTCTCCTATAATAACAGCTATCACGCTAGCATCGGTAGAGCGCCGTACGAAGTGTTGTATGGCAGGAAGTGTCGGACGCCCATTTGCTGGGGCGAGGTTGGTCACAGAGTGCTGGGGAGCACCGATGTTGTGCTAAAGACGACGGAAATGATCCAGATGGTGCGGGATCGGTCAGTCACTGCTCAGAGTCGACAAAAGAGTTACGCCGATAAGAGACGATCGGACTTGGAGTTCCAAGTCGGGGATTACGTTCTTTTGAAAGTGTCACCCTGGAAAGGGGTAATCCGTTTTCGCAAGCGGGGAAAGTTGGGTCCCCGATATATCGGACCGTACAAGGTCATCGCACGTGTGGGGAAAGTAGCTTACCGATTGGAGCTACCAGAAGAGCTGAGCATGATCCACAACACGTTCCATGTCTCTCAGTTGCGGAAGTGTGTGATGGATGAGTCTGCAGTAGTTCCCCTCGAAGATATTCAGATTGACGAGCGACTCAACTATGTGGAGAAGCCAGTAGCCATCGTCGAGAGGAAGACGAAGACTCTACGGAACAAAGTCATTGGGTTGGTGAAGGTCCAGTGGCAGCACCGAAAGGGTTCGGAATGGACGTGGGAACCAGAGACCGAGATGCGGGAGAATTACCCGGAGCTGTTTGCGGGCGTGGACTTAAGGGACGAAGTCTAATTCAAGCGGGGGAGAGTTGTAAAGCCCGTGTCCCGGTACGTTTATTAATTTATTTTAATAACTTAATTGTTTACCTTTAATTGTTTTTGGTTATTGGTTTGGTGTCAAAAAGGACCAAAATGTTAGAATTCAGGTCGTTTAGTGAAGTTTGTAAGATAGGTGTAGTTGGGGGGGCTAAAGTGAAACTTTTGGAAAGAATTGCATGGGTCACGGCCCATGGCCGGTTTCCCATTCCCGTTTCTTCTTTTCTTGATAGCCAAGCAAAACCCAAAACTTTCGATAACCCTAATGCCTTTGGTCTTGTGTTATACGATTGTGGGTAGGGAACGAGAAGAGAGAGAGATGGAGAAGAAACCGAGAGAGGGTTAGAGAGAGAGAGAGAATCGGCGGCGAGAAGAAGGGAGTCGAGAGACTGATCGCCAGAGGGAAGGACGCCGGAGGAGGAGCGCAGCCACTGCCGCCACCGTTTTGTCGTCGAAGGTAAGTTCCGTTCTCTCGTTCTTGTTTTCTTTGTCTTCCTCGTCGGTCTTCCCCCGTGACAGCCGCGTCGCGGCGGCCTTGGCCGCTGTAGGAGGCGACTGTGGTATCACCATCGGAGATGGTGATGTAGTGGCGAGCTTTGTGGGGTTGCAGTAAGACGATCGAGAAAGAGAGAGGTCGGAGGTGCGAGAGGGTGCGGAGTGTGTTGTGTAGTCATCGCCGGAGAGCCGCCGCCGGTCGCCATCGGCGACCGCCACTGCCGGAGATGGCAGTGGGTGGCGCGTGGTGTGACCAGACCATTGTCTCTATAGAGCCCTTAATCCGTGACTTAATCGTTTAAGCCGAATCGTACAAACCGTTTTTATAAATCGTGTTTTTATGAAATTCTAAGTGTGCCGTCCAGTTTTCGTGTGACCATAACTTTTCCGTCGTAACTCCGTTTGAGCCGAAACTGGCGCCCACGGTTCAAGTTCGAGGTCGGGCACGTTTTCTGTGTTTTAGCGGAAAACTGGTTCGGTTTCTAACTGGGCGAAAAAGTGGTCGCAAGTTCGGTGATTCGTCATTTTATGTGAAAAATTATGGAATCTGCCACTGTTTTGTGTAGACCATAACTTTCTGCTCGTAACTCGTTTTGGGGTGAAATTGGTGCCCAAAGTTCCCTAATCGAGTTGGGAAGGTTTTTCGTGTTTTGCCGAAAGTCTGATTAAGCCCGTAGCTAGCCTGTATTGGGTTGTTTGTCCAGGCTGGACCGAAAACTGGCAGTTTTAGTAACCGTTCGTATTTAATTCTTTATAAATTGTAGAAAAATCGTTAGGAGGCGTATAATATGTCCTTGGAACCCTAACTCAGAGGACTTTCTGGTCATGAAATAATATTGGGAATTTTCCGGGTTTAAAGGGGTCGAAACAGGTCCCGAACAGACCTGTTTTGTGAGAACGGAAATTAGTTTTAGTGACGGTTTAAGCGTGTGTCGTGTCATAGGGTCCGAGTCTCGTATTGACACGTTTTAACATGCGTTTAGGTGCTGGAAAGTGACTGTAATTGTGAAGCTTGATTTGTGTTGATTAAGCTAGGCGCGCATTTGAGGTGAGTTCTCTCACTATATCTAATAACGGTTGTTTTATCATTGCTGTAGTACGTGTGTGGTAGCTTTATGTGATTGTGTTGTGGAACTAGATAGTGGGGTGTCTAGTTGATACTATGTTTCCATGTTAACTCGATGGGACCGAGGGTCCGGCGGGGCCGGAGGTTTTATACGCGGGGCGTAGAGACTCGGTGGGACCGGGGATCTGGCGGGGCCGGAGGTTTTATACGCGGGGCGTAGAGACTCAGTGGGACCGAGGATTCGGCGGGGCCGAAGGTGTTATCATGTGGTCGGTGGGACCGACTGGTGCCTTTTAGGCGGGTGGTTGTGGATATACGTGTTTATGATTTGTTCGTAGACCTGTATGATCGTTTATGTGTCACTATCTGTTTTAGGAGTAGTGTGGAATAACTGTATTATTTATGGTGTTTGAATTCACTAAGCTTCGTGCTTACCCTTTCCCAATAAACTGTGGTTTCAGGTACGAGTGGCTCTAAGGCGTGACGGGTACACACTGACGCGCGGGATGAGCTGGCTGATTTTAGTTTTATTTATTGAACTTTGATTCCGCTGGTTTCTGATTACTTGAACAATATTTATGATTTTGCAATTAATATGTTGGGATTATTTAATGGGTTTTATATATGAAGTGTTTAATTAAAAATTTTAATTTTCTTGAAATTTTGGGATGTTACAGTAAAACTAAAGAGGATGCACAGAGACCAAGAAATGATAAAGCCACAGAGGAGAAGAAGAAGGAGAAGAAGAAGGAGAAGAAGAAGATGGTGATAATTGACAGTGAAGAAGAAGAGCAAGCAGAAAAGGAAATAACTCTTGCGTCACTAGCTAAATCTTTAGCTCTATTGACAAAAGAGTTCAGAGGAAACTGTGAAAACCCAAATCTCTAGCAATAAGATATGAATGTAGTGAGAGAGAATCTAGAGAGCAAATATGTCATCCATGTATTGATCTCAAAAGATTACAAAAGGTTTCTAAAAGATTACAAAAGCTTTTAACAAATGAACTAGACAAGCCTATTTATACCCATGACATACAAGGTATAAAGGCATTCACAATACTGTATAGACTCATACAGTACATTGACTTTACAGTAAATCTTGAATACAATAATGCTCTAACAATCTCCCCCTTTGGATTCAAGATTTAAAAAATTTGACAGCAGTCTTCAGCTCTTTGTAAAGTCAATCTTCTCAAACAGATACTCTATCAAACCATCTTCAAATAGCTTTATCTCCACTAGTTCACGGCGAACTATATGCTTTGACACTCTTTAAGAACTCAGCTTTGAAGAATCTTCAGACAAACATGAAAGTCATTGTCTTTTTCTTTGAAAAGTCAATCTTCTTCAATAAAATCTTCAACAGATTGTCTTCAAGTCTTGAACATGAAATTCCGATCTTTGTATAAAACCATCAATTCGGAACAAGATGAATCAGAAACGATTAGAGTTTGGATCAGAAATATGTGAAACCATCCACATTGTTGAACTTTTAGGTGTAAGCACATTCCGAGAACCACTCATAATAACAAAAACACCTCCAAAGCCACTTGAAAAAGCTAAGGCAAATAATGGAATTTTGCAACAAGTTATTTTATCAGAAACATCTCCTATATCAGAAACTCCTGTTAAAGATAATGCTTCAAATTCTTCAACTCCTATTTTAAATAAAGCATTGGAAGAAGAAAATGTTGATCTGAAAAGACAAATTTTAGACATTTCTTCTTCAAATGCTAAACTTACTAAAAGAATAACTGATCTTGAAGCTTATATTGCAGATCTTGAAGCAAAGAAAGACAACTCAAGTCTGCACGATCAAATCGAGAATCTTCAAGAGAAAGTAACAACTCTTCAAAAAGAAAATGCCGATTTGAAGAGTAGAGAAGAAAAGAGAGTGAAGTGGAACTTAAAGTTACATGCTCAATTAAAAGAAGTTAAAGATAAAGGGAAAATTTTGGACAGTGAAAATGCCGATCTAAAGAGAAAACTGTCTAATTTTTCTTTTGAAGAAAAGAAAGTTTTTGAAGAAAAGAAAGAGACTGAGCTGAAATGTATAAAACTTTCAAAACAAATTTCTAATCTTGAGAAAGTTTTATTTTTAGAAAAAGACAAGCTCGAAAAAGAAAGAGCTAAATTTGAAACTGAACGGAAATCTTTTGAGATTAAAAGTTCTGAACTTTCCGTGAAAATCTCTGAATTAGAAAATCTTTTGGAAAAGGAAAGAAAAGATTTCACGGAAAAGAAAAATCTCTTTGAAAAGGAAAGTAAAACCCTTAAAAAGAAAAATATGGAAATTTTCAAAGAGATTACTGATAAAAGAAGGTTTTTGGAAAAAGATTTTGAATCGGAACGTGTATATTTTGAAGATGTGATTCTTAATCTTAACAAAAGATTATCTGGTTTATCAGCTGATATTATGAAGGATCAGTTGATCAAATCTGATCTCCAAAAGAAATTTGATCTAATTTCTAAAGAGAAAAATGTTTTAATAAACAAAGTCAAAGAACTTGAAGACGTCATTTTTAAATTTGATGTCTCAAAGCAGGCCAGTCATAATTCTATCTTTCAGACTCCATTTGTTGATTCAAATGATTCTGAATGTTCTTTTAAAACTGCTTCAAGTTCAAGTTTTAAAAACATTCCTTCTAAACAATTTAATAGATCAACAGATTTCTCAAAAGGTCAGATTCGTTCTTCTAATCTTTTCTATAATCCTCTGTTTGATAAATCGGATGATATTCTTAAGGTGCCTAAAATTAATACTTCCAAATCTGAAGAAGTTCCAGTCTTCAAGAGGGTGAAGATGGAATGGAGAATCAAAGGCACAACAGTTCCAAAGAAAGATGTGCCAAAATCATCTGTATCCACATCAAATGCAAAGAAGAATAATGCGCCAAAAGGTAAATCTTATGCTAAACCTAATCCTATTCATTATGTAAATCATCTGATTAGGTTGGCACATAAGAAAATCTGTTGTTCTTACTGTGGATCAAATGACTTTGTGCATAAAGATTATACTTCTTATTGGTATGGTTCTTACAGTATTCCTTGTAAGAAATCTACACCTAACCCACTAGGACCCAAATGCCATTGGGTACCAAAATCTGCTTAATCTGTTTTGCAGGTTCTTCATGTGTTGTACTGAATTGTAGATACATACCACACACATGACTGAAAACAGAAGAGAAGCGGCGTATTTTTTTAAAAAATATTTGTACCATTAAGGGGGAGACAAATATTAATGGCTTTTGAACATATCAGTTCAAAACCCGTGCTTCAACGACTATGGCTTCTGAACAATTCAGTTCAGGACCCGTACTTCAACGACTAAGACTTCTAAACAAATCAGTTTAGAACTCACACTTGTCAGGTGATATCCTTAACTGTTACATCTTTCTGTTTCAAGGAACGTGGTAAAAAGTAACATTGGATTATAATTGTTTCTACTGATTTGAAAACTTGAAACTTTACAAATTTAATTCAATAAGATGAAATTTTCAATTTTCATTCAATGAATTAAATGTGTGCTAAAAGATGATTTTACAAGTATTTTTGTATTATCTGAGTTAGATTTGCTTCAACTTTCACCTCTGAAATAAATCGAAAGGTCAGCAAAACATGAATGAAATTATGCTGAATGCTCAAAGTTATGTGAATCTGGACTTATATAGAATATAATGCTAAAAAAAACCTATTTATCAGAATGATGAATGGAAACGAAAATATGGGGGAAGCACTATGATTAAGAACCAAGTGATTGAGATATCATTCATATTTTGTGATGGAAATTCGAACTTATATAGAATATCATTTAGTTTGAAAGTTTGTGCCTGTGGCCTTTCTGGTTTGGGAGAGTAAGTCCTAAGGGGTGCTCGACACCTAGTCCCTAAGATCAACTGGTCTGGGATCGGCTGACCCAAATCCTGCAATAGAACCAGATAGAAAGCCATGTTCTACTGGTACAAATGGGTTTAAGATATATCGATGTGGCCTTTCTGGTTTGGGAAATTAAGTTCTAAGGGGTGCTCGTCACCTAGCACCTAAGGCCAACTGGTCTGGGATCTGCTAACCCAAATCCTGCTATAGAACCAGATAGAAAGTCATGTTTAACGGTGTATCTTATTCTTACTAAACTTTTTGATCAAAAGATGCCAATGAGCACAAAATCAAAGGATGCCAATGAGCACAAAATCAAAAGATGTCAATGTGCACAAAATCAAAAGATGCCAATGAGCACACATCTCTTGAAACTTGGGAAAATACAAAGTCGCGATAAACCCGTAAATTTTTGAAATTCTGATTTTGGACAAATAGTGTGAGTAGAGCAAAGTATTCTTATATGTTTTAGAATTGCATACGCTTGATGCTAATCATATTTCGCATGCTAGCACACAAAATAGATTTAATAAAGGGGTTGAAACTGAACGTTTGTAACTTGATATGCAATGATGTCTTGTTTTTTGAATCCAAACACATGCATTTGATTTCATTTGATTGAAAAATCTGTTAAATTTCATTAAGTTGAATTTCTTTTGTAAAGTTTTCAAATGATCAAATGTTTGTAGTTATAAAATGATATTCAATGAATTTTATTTTCCTTGTGTAAATTTGTTTTAAAATTTGTGCTACAATTTCAAATACTGTACGTTATTGAAATATATGCATACTTTTAGGGGGAGAAAATAAATTGCTCCAGAATTCTTATTTTGAGGGGGAGCAAGGTTATTCTGTAAGGAGGAGATTGTTAGCAATACTCAAAGACACGACTGAAATTGAAAATGGTTTTCGTTGATTATGATGCTCACCATCATCGAAAAAGGGGGAGAAAAGTTTAATTTCAATTTCATGTCAAAGAGCTTTCAAATCAAAGATATTTCAAGTCAATGATTCGTGAACAAAGACTGAAGATCAGGGGAGAAGGATCATGTGAAGTCTAAATATTGCTGAATTTGGTTATCTTAGTTCTGAGTGGTTCTCGGAATGCGCTTACACCTAAAAGTTCAAAAATATAGATGGTTTCGCATCCTTCATGATTCGAATTGCCCTGATTTCGAACCCTTCATAATTCGAATTGTCCTGATTTCGCACCCTTCATGATTCGAATTGAGTGATTTCGAATCCTTCATGATTCGAATTGCCCTGATTTCGGACCCTTCTTGTTCCAATTTACTTGAATTCGAATCCTACTTGATCCGAATTGAGCTGATTTCGCATCCTCTAGCATCCGAATTGATGGTTTCGGATCTGCCTACATCCGAATTGATGATTTCGGATTCTTAAAGTTAATATGAGAACTAAGGTTCTTGCATCAAGAAGGATACGAGAAGTTACTGTTTGTTAAAGACTGATAAAGCTGTAAAGATCTGTTTTCATGTACAAGACTTGAAGATAGTTTGATAAAGTGTCTGTTGAAGAAGATTGACTTTACAAAGAGCTGAAGACTGCTGTCAAATTTTTTAAATCTTGAATCCAAAGGGGGAGATTGTTAGAGCATTATTGTATTCAAGATTTACTGTAAAGTCAATGTACTGTATGAGTCTATACAGTATTGTGAATGCCTTTATACCTTGTATGTCATGGGTATAAATAGGCTTGTCTAGTTCATTTGTTAAAAGCTTTTGTAATCTTTTAGAAACCTTTTGTAATCTTTTGAGATCAATACATGGATGACATATTTGCTCTCTAGATTCTCTCTCACTACATTCATATCTTATTGCTAGAGATTTGGGTTTTCACAATTGGTATCAGAGCTAAACAGAAGATTCAAGCAGATCGAAGACCAAATTGAAGATTTTTTACACTAAAGCTGAAGAATTCGGATTGGGTGTTCATCACTATTCATCACTGTTCATCAAGAATTCTAACCCTTCTTCATTTACTATTCATCCAGATTTCATTTTTTCATTTTTTCATTTTTTGATCTTTTGGATTGATTCTTGACATCATTGCACTCGGATTTGATTCCTAAACATCTTTAATTCTTGGATTAACACCAAAATCTGCACAGAATTTGCAGATCTGATCATTTTATATCATTTTTGTTCGAAAATTTTTTCTACTATTTTTGGATCAAAATTCGATTAAATTGATCGAATTAGGATTTGTGATTATCTAAGAAAGTGTGTGGAATCAAATTTCGAACAAATCTGTGCAAATTTCATAACAATTGATCAAGAATTGAAAAAGTTATGGCCGATTTAGTGATTTTCGTGTTCAAAGTGCAGAATTCGGATCATTCTTGGTGAATTCGGATCATTCATACGGAATTCGGACCATTCAAGGGATTTTCTACTTGATTTTAGTCAATTCGGAGTGTTCTTGATTTTTTTACAAGTGTTGAATTCGAACCCTTAAGCATCCGAATTCATTGAATTCGAACCCTTAAGCATCCGAATTCATTGAATTCGAACCCTTAAGCATCCGAATTCATTGAATTCGAACCAAGTTAAGTCCGAATTGGGTGAATTCGAATCCTTCTTCATTCGAATTGAGTGAATTCGAGACAAGCCTATTTATACCCATGACATACAAGGTATAAAGGCATTCACAATACTGTATAGACTCATACAGTACATTGACTTTACAGTAAATCTTGAATACAATAATGCTCTAACAGAAACAGAAGAGGTTCCGAAAATGAAAGATATGATAGAGACAACCAGGATGACAGAAGAGACAACAGAAGAGATGACAGAAGAGGAGAAGAATCAAGTGGCCGACAGAGGTCAAGCGATAGAAATTACAGAGGGAATGACCGACAGAGGTCAGATGATTCGGTAAGCCACACGCAGCAAGAATGCTACAAGTGCGGCAAACCTGGTCACTATGCAAATGAATGTAGATCAGAGAAAGGCGGAGACCTACAGAACTCCAATGATCGAACAGGAAACACTCCTCTAGGGTGTTTTAACTGCGGAAAACCAGGCCATTTTGCGAATGAATGCAGAAGCAGATCAAATCGCCCACAGAGGGACTCTGCTTTCTACAAAAAGAAAGCCGAATATTATGCTCAAAAATCCTTAATGGCAAAAGGACATTCTGAGGAGAACACAGAAGACTTCCAATCAGACTCTACTTCTGACGATGAACATACCGCCAATGCCCTCTTCTGTGGCATGGCAGAAGTCGACTCCTGCACTGACTCTGAGAAGAAGTATGCGCCAATCTGGTATCTAGACTCCGGATGCTCAAGGCACATGACTGGTGACAGAAGTGCACTATCCACGTACAAAGAAACACAAGATGGTGGATCTGTGACTTTTGGAGACAACAAGAAAGGACACATAAAAGGCTATGGAGTCATAAGGAAAGAAGACGTTTCTGTATACAAAGTTGCATATGTGGATGGCCTTAAGCACAACCTACTCAGTGTAAGTCAACTTTGTGATACAGGATTCAATGTGTTGTTCAAAAGAACTTTCTGCTCTCTACAAAGTGAAGAAACAAGTATGGAACTTCTGCGAGCTGAAAGAATAGGTGATCTATATCAAATGAACTTCAACTCAAAGAACAAGGACAAAGTTTGCCTTGTTGCCTGCAAAAG
The DNA here is from genome assembly GCA_033807775.1 of Saussurea involucrata. Taxonomy (NCBI): domain Eukaryota; kingdom Viridiplantae; phylum Streptophyta; class Magnoliopsida; order Asterales; family Asteraceae; genus Saussurea; species Saussurea involucrata. The sequence continues at coordinate 95,069,484 of CM066314.1, forward strand.
TGAAGAAGCCTGGTTATGGCACAACAGGTTCTGTCACTTGAATTTTCACACATTGGAAAAACTGGTCAAACTTGATCTAGTTAAAGGTTTGCCAAATGTTAAATTCAATAAGGATCATTTATGTTCTGCCTGTGAGATGGGAAAACTCAAAAGAGCTTCCCACAAAGGCAAAACAGATGTATCTTGCACCAGGCCTCTGTACATGCTTCATGTCGACCTCTGCGGTCCCATTGCAATACAGAGCCTAGGTGGCAAGAAATATATACTTGTCTTAGTTGATGAGTATTCACGTTTCACATGGGTTGAATTTATCAGAAAGAAATCAGATGTTCCAATTATATTGATAAATCTAATGAAAAGAATCCAAGTTCTTTATGACTGCAAAATACAGAAGTTAAGGAGTGACAACGGCACAGAATTCAAAAACTGTGTCATTGAAACTTATCTTTCAACAGAAGGAATTTCACAGAACTTCTCTGCAGCTCGCACTCCACAACAGAACGGTGTTGTCGAAAGAAAGAATCGAACACTTGTGGAAGCCGCAAGAACTATGATGTCAGCATGTGGATTATCAATGAACTTTTGGGCAGAAGCAATTTCTACTGCGTGTTATACTCAAAATTGATCAACCATTGTGAAAAGACACCTCAAGACGCCTTACGAATTGCTTAACAAACGACGGCCAAACATCAAAATTTTCCATGTATTCGGATGCAAATGCTTCGTCTTAAACGACAGAGATTCAAGAGGAAAGTTTGATGTAAAAGCAGATGAAGGCAAATTCATTGGATACTCTGCCACTTCCAAAGCCTACAGAACATTCCTTACAAAGTCTCACAAGATTGTAGAAAGCATCAATGTTTCTTTTGATGATTCATTCCAAATGACTTCTGAGCAAATAAGTTCAGAACTCAGAATTAAAGGGAAATTCTCTGACATCTCAAGAACAAAAGAAGATTTGAATCTTCTATTTTTGGAGATGTTCCACAATGACATTGATCCTTCTGTCGGAACCATCAGAGTTTCTGAAGAACCATCCTCTGTCGGACAAAATCCTACAGGTATGACTCTAACTGGTCCAAATAATGCTTCATCTTCTTCTATAAATACTACAGATGCAATTGCCGAAGCAGAAGAAAGTGCAGAAGATGAAACATCAAGAAAAACGACCACAGAAGCTGCACAAACCACAGAAGAACCAATTACAGAGGAGATCGAGGACCAAGACTATACATCCTCAGAGGAACAAACTCCACCACCACTCGTACCAATCATTCCACAAACGGTAGAATCAACTACCAAGGCACGAAGAACATCAGAGGCTGCACAAGAAGAAACACAAGAAGCCTCTGAAGAAAGTCTTGATGACATTGATGATCATCTTCCACGCACAACTCATTGGACAAAAAGCCATCCTCCAAGCCAAATAATTGGAGAACCTTCTGACTCAGTAAAAACAAGGTCTGCCACTGCTAATTTTTGTTTCTTTACAAATTTTATTAGTGTTATAGAACCAAAGAAGATTTCTGAAGCCCTAGATGACCCAAACTGGGTAGACGCCATGCAAGAAGAACTTCTTCAATTTGAGCGTAACAGAGTATGGACTTTAGTACCTCTGCCAAGAGGGAAACAGGCCATTGGGACTAAATGGGTTTACAGAAACAAGAAGGATGAAGATGGAGTGGTCGTCAGAAACAAAGCAAGATTAGTAGCAAAAGGATATAGACAAGAAGAAGGCATAGACTACGATGAGACTTTTGCCACTGTCGCACGTCTCGAAGCAATAAGAATATTCTTAGCCTTCGCAGCCCACAGAGGTTTTAAAGTCTATCAGATGGACGTAAAATCAGCTTTTCTAAACGGTGAAATCCAAGAAGAGGTTTACGTAAATCAGCCACCAGGTTTTGAAAGCTCAAAGTTTCCAAGGCATGTATACTACCTTGAAAAGGCTCTATACGGACTGAAACAGGCTCCAAGAGCATGGTACGAACGACTTTCTACCTTCCTTCTAGTCAATGGCTACAACAGAGGTACAACAGATACTACCTTATTCTATAAACGCAAAAATAGTGAGATAATGCTTGTACAAATATACGTAGATGACATAATTTTTGGGTCTACAAATTCAGAAGAGTGCAAATTTTTTGAAAAACTCATGCAGAGTGAGTTTGAAATGAGTATGATGGGAGAATTAACATTCTTCCTCGGACTTCAAGTCAAACAATCTTTAGAGGGAATTTTTTTAAATCAAGCCAAATATGTCTCTGACATACTTTTAAAATATAATCTCTCTGATACCTCTGCAATGAAGACTCCAATGGCCACTGGAAATAAGTTATTCTTAGATCCAAATGGTATTTCTGTAGAATGTACTCTCTACAGAGGCATGATTAGATCTCTGTTATACTTAACAGCAAGCAGACCTGACATTATGCATGCCACATGTCTTTGTGCACGTTATCAAGCTAATCCAAAGAAATCACATTATGATGCTGTAAAAAGAATCTTTAGATACCTGAAGGGGACCAACAATCTTGGTCTCTGGTATCCACAGAACTTTGGTTTTAGTCTTAAAGCTTATACAGATTTAGACTATGGAGGATGCATGCTCGACAGAAAGAGTACCTCTGGGAGTTGTCAATTCCTAGGTGGTAAACTAGTCAGTTGGACCTCCAAGAAGCAGAATTGTGTCTCCACATCCACTGCAGAAGCTGAATACGTTGCTGCCGCTAGCTGTTGTTCTCAGGTTCTATGGATGAAGACTCAGCTAAAAGACTACGGCCACATTCTGTTCAAAATACCCATCTTCTGTGATTCCAAAAGTGCTATTGCTATCTCTGCCAACCCTGTGCAACACTCAAAAACCAAGCATATCGATATAAGGTATCATTTCTTGAAACATCATGTTGAATACGGTACAATCGAAATGCATTTCGTGCCCACAGAATATCAACTCGCTGACTTATTCACCAAAGCATTAGACGAGAAAAGATTCAACTTCTTGGTGGGTAAGTTAGGAATGATTAACATAGTGTGAAAATCCTCTGTAAGTATAGCTTTATCTTCTGTAAATAAGTATAAATATCTATTATTACTAAGTTATTGCGTTGATAAATTTATTTCAGTTTATAATTTTTTATATATAAAATAAATTGTTTACAGAGCCTCTGTGGGTCCGCTCAGATCTTCTGATAACCCTTACAGAACCTCTGGTAAACATAATCTATGCTCAATACAAATCTTACCATTCTTATGAACCAAGCAGAGATCAAGGGGGAGAAAAAGGAAAATTCTTGATCTACAGAAGCGATTAGATCAAGGGGGAGCAAAAGGGACCCTGAAATGATCAACAGAGGTAAATCCTTCAAAGGAAAGCCAAAGAAGAATGTCGATAATTCTCCATCGACAGAAGAAAGACAAAACTGCCGAGAACAGAAGAACCAAAAGGTATGTCTCTCGCACGAAAGGTTTTTAGAAAACAATTTTCTAGGACAAGAATTGTCAAATACGTCCTAAATATACTATGAATAACATTTCAAAAATCAAAAGTTCAAAAGGTTTAACAAAATTCGAAATAGGAGAAATTTAAGGTCATAGAGCTTCTGCTGAGCTCAACAGAGCTTCTGCAGGAAATATGCTCTGTGATCACAAATTAACCTTCTGTCGATCTTTTGGAATGTTATCTCGGAAACCGACAACACACACCATGACCTTCTCGAACAAAACGTTTATCAAAATAGTTTTCTCGGACACCAACCTTCAAAAATGTGCGAAAAACATCTCTTAACACAGATCAAAAATTGGATGATCAGAAAGTTAATAGAATTTAAGTTATAAGATTTTTTCTCTCATAGAGCTTCTGCTGGCTCTCGCAGAGCTTCTGCAAGTTCCATCAGAGCTACAAAACCTCTGTGAGTAAAATTTCTTGACAAAATCCTATTGATCCTCTCCAATGTCTTTACAAACGTTTTCGTTCAAAGAAGAACCTTCAGAGTCATGACAACAATGAGATATATGAGAAAAGGTTAAAACTCAAGATTTTCAAAATCACAGAGCTTCTGTAAAACACAAAAGTTCTGCCATTTTGTTATCTGTGGTAATAACGGTTACTGTTACTGCGAGTGAAACTCATATGGCTAAAATCAACCTCACGCGCCTAGCATTAATGGGCCGCGCACGACGTCCTGTCATATTCTGACAAGGCCTACGTGTCTCATTTTCATTGGGCGTACATGGAACGTTTTTATTTAGAAAGTTGAACCCGCCGCTCAAACTCGAGTGCGGATTCCAAACTTTAATCCATTGCCATATATTTTACTCTTTCGAATTCTACCGTTTTACCATCCTATAAAAACAAAGCTTACCCTCTCATAAAACATTTTACAAACTCTCATCTTCTTCTCCGGCGAAACCCTGCAAAAAGCTTGCAAAAATCTTATTTTTAAAATCAAATGGCTTCATCTTCTCGAGCTACATCCTCTGAACTCTCTCCGGCGAACTCACCGGAACACTCCCCTGCTGAAAACCCCAGCCTTGCAAGAAATATTGAACAACAAGATTCCGGGGACTCAACAGACTTTGCTCCGACGACACAGTTGCAAAACTTTATAGCAAAGGATCATTTCGAAGCCATTCTTCCTATCAAATCCAACAACTGCTATTTGGTCCCCTCACCCACTACTTTCGGCGAAGCCCATGCCATACTTCTGAACATCATGGAGAATCATGTCCTCTTCCCTCTACTATCAAGAACCCCGAACAAAATTCCAGTCCGTTATTTAAACCAATTTTGGCAAAGCTGCCGATTTGATAAAGACGATTCTCTTATCAAAGGGTACATTTCAAGACCTGATAAATCTGAGCATCTTGAAATCAAGTTCAACAGAACTGTTGGAACCCAGATACACTTAATCAAGATTAACAGTCTATTAGTTGAGTTTAGAGTTTGATGCGGAAGCGTATTAAACTAACAGATATGTTTGATAGATATTAGAACGCACACATATAAAGAAAACAGTAAAGAATGAAAAGGATTTCTTGAACAGTTACTGTTATTCAATATATAATAACAACACGAAGAACAGATTAAGAACTGTTGGTGTGTGTGAGAATATAACACTCAGATATTTGACAATAAAGCTTGAGAGTATTAGTGATTTCTTTTGTATTCGTCCTTAGGAAGATCTCAACATGAGACTTCCTTTTATACTACTCTTAGAAGACTATGAAGTAGGTCACTGTTCCTTTTACGGCATGAATAGTGAACTGGATGGTGTGAGCAGTTGTTTGAGCCATGCGCATTTAATGGAGCAGATGTACTATTGGTAAATGCATTAAATGGCGCAGACGTCTATTTTGTACCATGCCCTATTGAGTCCACTCAGAGCTTGACACGTGTTTTGACAGTACTTTTCCATGCAAGTTGATGAACGTATCCAGTAATATCTTCCAAGTCTTCATAGCAGACCACAGAGGCTCTGTAAGGCATTACAGAGGTTCTATGGTCTGACCTTCTGTGGAGCAGTCCACTTGTTTCCGAGTTGATCTTCTTCTTGCGCACTACAGATGTTCTGTGATTACCTCTGTAGCTTCTGTGGCTTTCTGGACTTGATCTCCTGGAAGAAGTGGCAGAGCCTGTGTGAGAGGCTTTTCTATACTTAGCCTATTTTTCACTACTTCTAAATACTTCTATGATTAGGAAGATTGAAGCTAACAATCTCCCCCTAAGTAGTGAAAAATAAAAACTTTGACCTTGAGTTAAGTTTGGCTAAGTTAGATAAGACAGAGGTTAAACAATACCTCGAAATTTCTTTCATTTAAAATATGCCAGAGGCATTTTACATTTGAGTACAATGAAAGATAAACTTTAACTTTTTTTGCAGAGATTTGAGGTCTGAGAATCAGATTTTGGTATCTTTGAAATCGTTGTAGCTTCTGTTGTCTCTTCCAACTTTTCTGATCTCTTTGTAGAATCTGATGCAGAGTTCTCTTAGGCGGATTGTTGAGTCTATTTCTCTGATGAAAGTATCTGCATTATCTCTATCCATTTTCTCTGTACCTCTGTATTTTACAAGGCTTGCTCTGAATTTGCTCAGAGTACTGGTTGCGTACTTCTGACAATCCATGAGTACAAAAAGTTTAACCTGGTGTTGTGGGTTTTGAAATACTAACCCAAATCTTGGTTCTCTGATGATTGAGTTGGGCACAGCGTCTGGTGGGCAGCGATCTTCTGGTGGTCGTAGATCTAGATGTTTGAGACCAAGATCCTTTCCCAGCTGAAAATCTATCATGCTGTATAGCAGAAGCTTTTCCCTCATCGCTTTTCTCAACACTTGATAGGCTCTGGTATTAGGCTCTGTGTTGTAGTTGTCTTTTGTCCATTGCAGAAGGTCAGGTAGATCGTAAGGATTGATGTTTCTTAAGTCAGCATCAACGAAGGTATATTCTGAATTGTTTTCTCTTCTGACTTTGTAAAGATTGTACCTGACCCTTGGATAGGTTCTTGTGAAGGAGAATCTGCAGAAGATCACCTTTTTGATTTTGTGAATTGAGAAGACATCTGCTTTGGTTCTTGGCTTTGTTCTTGTGAAGATGTTCTCAAATTCTTCTCTGATCCTTGGATTTGTCACATGATCTACTGGATGATTTGTCTGATAGGATTGTTTGTAGAGGTATTTGTATACCACTTCTTCCATCTCTTCATGTGTTGGACCAGGTCGTGGAATTTGTCTTCTGAGACTCTCCATCTGTTGAACAACTTCTGCAGCTCTACCAGTTAGAGGAATTTCTGACAGAGGCTTCAATCCATGTGCCCAGTCAACTTCTTCGGGTTTTGGGGTTTGAAAGGCGTCAAACGCACTCTTCATTAGTTTTTCTGTTGGCTTTGGCAATGTTTTCTTCTTCTTTGGCTCTTCTGTCAGTATCCCTTTGCCCTTATCTTTTGCTATTGTCGTGGCAGAACCTGTTGCTTCTGTGGGTTTTGAGGTTGGCACTTCTGTTGGTTTGATGGAGGTTGCCTCTGTGGATTTTGACGATTGTGATTTAGAGGACTTTTGTGGCGATGGTTCTGTTGGCTTGACTTGCTCTGTAACCTCTGTTGGAGGTTGTTTGATGACTTCTTCTGCGAGCTCAGTTTCTTTTGATGAAGTATTGACATTAAATCTTCTTGCCATTTTGAAAGCTAAAGTGAACCTGTTCCTTTCTTCTTCTCTCTTTGCCATTCGATCACTCATTGTTGTGTGCATTCTTTTCAGAACATCAGAAGCAGAGGTCGTTGCTCTTTTTGGTTTGGTGGCAATCGACTTTCTTCTGGGTATGGTTTGGGGTGTTTCCACAGAGGTGGGTGTTTTCTCTGTGGTTTGTTCATCTGTTTCTTCCAAAATGATTACCTCAGGGGCGGTTGTTGCCTCTGTGGCTTGCTGATCTGCTTCTGGAGTTTTGGTTTCGTCAGGAGATGATTCCACAGAGATGGGTGTTGTCTCTGTGGTCTTTTGGGTTTGTTGTTGGGTTTCTTCTGGAGGGGCTTGGTTGATTGGTTCTGCTGCGATTGGTGGACTTTGTATTCCTCTGCTCGTAGCTTTCTCTCTTAGATTCTCCCCCTCAGGATTATCTGATGGACCAGGTTGGTCATCATCAGAATCATCCTGACTTTTATCAGAAGTACCCTCTGCTCTGCAAGAAGTGTTGGGCTTCTTCGGCAATTCAGCTCCTGCTGCCATCAACTTTTCACATACATCATCGCAGAGGCCAATCAATGTCGCAAGCTCTGCTTCTGTTTTGAAACGCATTCTGCCGACACTCTTTTTGAAATCCTTGACATAGTTGGCATTTGCAGTTGTGAAGGAGACAATGACTTCTGTGACCTGGTTAATGACGTTCTGTCCGAGCTCTGTAAGCTGTGCTCTGGTCATATAGTCTTTTGGTTGCATTATTGTCGAGTTGCGTATTGCCTCTGCTTGTACTTGTGATAGGGCATTCTGTAAGTCTGCAGGAGTGATGCCCTCTGCTCTGTGGGATTGCGTATTCATGTGTTCAAGGAAATCTTTGACAGAGTCCCTGAAAGCAGAAGTTGCAGTTGTTCCGAATTCCTGAGCTGCAGAAGTGGCTGTTGCTTTGGCAGTAGTTTCGGCAGAAGACTTCATCTCTGAGATGGCGGTTTTTACCTCTGTGGACAGATTATCCATTTTGGTGTTCAGTTTCAGGATAGCCGTAGATGTTGTCTCTGTAAAGGATTTGAAAGAGCTTTGCAACTCTTTCAATGTTTGGTTCACAGAGGTGACAAGGGTTTGGAACTCATCCCTTGATACTTGTGTTCCTTGTGTAACCTCTGGAGGAACACATTCGTCTCCAGAGTGAGTCCCTGTTCCTGGGACACCTTCGTTCACCCTTGTTTGTACGATGGGGGTGGAAGGATTTCCTTCTGATCTTCGAGAAGAAACCTGAGTTTCGATCTCTACAGAAGTTCTGTGAAGAACAGTGTCCAAATCCACTCCAGAGGTGGTTATTGGAATGTCCTTCTGTTGACTGGGAGACTTGTCTAGAGTCTCTTCGTCTCTATGCTCACTACTTCTCTCTGAAAGAAGTTTTGGTCCTAATGTGTGCGTGGCAGAGGAAACAAATTCCTCTGTAGGGTGTTCTAGGGTGATCTGGGGCGACTGATCACGAACAATAGTTGAGTCTCTTTGAGGAGACTCCCTAGGAATGGATTCCCCGGTTTCTGTGGGCACAGAGGTTGAAAGAGTAACCTCTGGCTGGATGGGTTGGGTTAGGATCGAGCTGTGCTGCTCTTTTTCAATAACTCCTTCTGCAGCTAGACCTGCGGAGTTAGAAATGTGGGTTGCACTGGGAGTTGGTTTTGGTTGTGTGCCTCTATTTATCCAGGCATCTTTTCTTGCTTCTTCCTCTGTTAAGCCTCCAAGCACTACTTCATTTTCTATCATATCATCCTCTGTAACTATCCTATGGCTTGGTGCTTCTTTCCTAAGTTCTGTGGAAGTTCCTTGCTCTGGTCGTAAGAAGTCATACATTTGATGAGATCCAAATAATCTCGTGACATGTGGATGATAAAGACCCTTACGTATCCAGACAGCTTCTTCTTCATCTGAATCTGTCTCTAAGATCTCTATTTCTGTCTCCGTTGTTGCTAATCCCTCTTTTTGTACAACTTCGGCCCCTTTTTCTCTCTCTTCTTCCATCATGTTCTCAGAAGCCTCTGTAATTTCACCTCTGTTCCATTCAGCTTCAGTTTGTTCTATTTCTTCTGAAGCTGGGTTTGGACTTCTTCTATGGACGTCCAATCCTTGAATGAAAGGGTTTTGTAAAATAACAGGGGTTTCGGCTGGTTGATTTCTGGGTGTTGTGTCATCTTCTTGCAGATGTGTGTCAATGCCAGAAATGAAGAAATCTTGTTCTTCTGGAGAGTGGTGGTCGAGAGGTTGTGCCGTCCACCCTGCTGTATTTAGGGTGTTGGCAATTTCAGGGTTCTGTAAGAAGTCGTTCAGGTCTCCTTGGTGAGCAAATCTATCTGGAGATTGATAGGGTGATTGATACCTTTCTGTAGCCATTTCTTCTTCTGCAACTTCTTCTTCAGCAGTTTCCTTTTCTGCAATGGTTACCAACTTTGCAAGTGATTTACCATGCCTCTTTTTGGTTTTCCTCCTCTTAGGATTTGGTGCCCCTTCTTCTGTTGATTTTGATCTTTTCTTCTTCATTTTTGGGGAGGGAGGAGCAGAGGAGCCAATTTCTGTGGCATGAGGAGGTGAGGGTTGATCTTCTGCAGCGCTTGTTGAGGTGCCTTCTGCAGTTTTCCTCTTCTTAGCTTTTGGAGTAGATGCAGAGGTTCTTGATGAAGACTTCTTTCCCATTAGTTCTGCACGTTTGGCTATAAAGCTGAGTTGAATAGCCATGTGCTTTGCTAACTTCTGATCCTTTTCTTCTTGAGTGGAAAGAGGTTTTGCTATTATTGTTCCTAGGGGGACACCTAAACGCGAGGGTGTCATAGGACTCGGTTTAGGAGTTCTATGATCGCGTATATACTCATTCTTAAGGGATTTATTCGATGCGTATTGCAGAAGCTTCTTTGACAGAGGTCTGCAGTGTGAGTAGCCATCAGCATGATCAGTGGGGGTATTCTTGTTCATCGGGAACTGTTTGGGAGTTGGCCCTTCCATTGGCCAATTTTGGATTAGCAGCAGAGGTTCAAACAGTACTCCTAATATTCTTTGGAATTGCAGAGGTGGTAGAAAGTTGGGATCGTTCTCTTTGAACCTTTTCGAGTTGTTCTTTCTGTCGATGGTGTTTATGATCTCTTGCATCATTATGGTCGCATAATCTAGTGGAAGATCATAGTAAACCCCATACATGATGCTCAAGATTTGATGTGAGCTCTGGTCAATACTGCCTATCTTTCCTGTCAGGCATCTGTTAAGAATAGAGAACAAAGTGTTCCACAGAGGTGGTAATCGGCCTCTGCGGAAGTCATTTCTCTTCCGTAGCTGGGTGTTGTACCCAAGCATTTCCACGAATCGACAGAGCTCTTCGTCTGTTGGTTGCTCTGCATAACTCTTCAATCCCAGAAGACCCCTTGTTGGTAGGTTGAATTCAAGTGAGAACATTGTTCTTGTTAGCTTCAATCTTCCTAATCATAGAAGTATTTAGAAGTAGTGAAAAATAGGCTAAGTATAGAAAAGCCTCTCACAGAGGCTCTGCCACTTCTTCCAGAAGATCAAGTCCAGAAAGCCACAGAAGCTACAGTGGTAATCACAGAACCTCTGTAGTGCGCAAGAAGAAGATCAACTCGGAAACAAGTGGACTGCTCCACAGAAGGTCAGACCATAGAACCTCTGTAATGCCTTACAGAGCCTCTGTGGTCTGCTATGAAGACTTGGAAGATATTACTGGATACGTTCATCAACTTGCATGGAAAAGTACTGTCAAAACACGTGTCAAGCTCTGAGTGGACTCAATAGGGCATGGTACAAAATAGACGTATGCGCCATTTAATGCATTTACCAATAGTACATCTGCTCCATTAAATGCGCATGGCTCAAACAACTGCTCACACCATCCAGTCAACTGCTCACACCATCCAGTTCACTATTCATGCCGTAAAAGGAACAGTGACCTACTTCATAGTCTTCTAAGAGTAGTATAAAAGGAAGTCTCATGTTGAGATCTTCCTAAGGACGAATACAAAAGAAATCACTAATACTCTCAAGCTTTATTGTCAAATATCTGAGTGTTATATTCTCACACACACCAACAGTTCTTAATCTGTTCTTCGTGTTGTTATTATATATTGAATAACAGTAACTGTTCAAGAAATCCTTTTCATTCTTTACTGTTTTCTTTATATGTGTGCGTTCTAATATCTATCAAACATATTTGTTAGTTTAATACGCTTCCGCATCAAACTCTAAACTCAACTAATAGACTGTTAATCTTGATTAAGTGTATCTAGGTTCCAACAACAACAACCCACGATCATCCTTTACTAGCAATGCTGATAACCCCACTAACCGTTCTGATTTCAACTGTTCTTCCTGATAGGCTTCTATTTGACACTTCAGCAATTCATCAAAGATATTAGGTAGGAGTTCGGGTCGTAGTGATATAGCTTTTATTGTTCCACTTCTTTCTTGACGACTTAATGCATCGGCTACTACATTCGCCTTTCCCGGATGATAAAGAATTTCACAATCATAATCATTCACCAGTTCTAGCCATCTTCTTTGCCTCATATTTAATTCCTTCTGATCGAAAAGATGTTGGAGACTCTTATGATCAGTATAAATTTGACATTTGGAACCATAAAGATAATGTCTCCAAATCTTCAACGCGAAAACAACAGCTGCAAGTTCCATGTCGTGCGTAGGATACTGTCTTTCATGATCTTTCAACTGACGAGAAACATAAGCTATAACTTTTCCACGATGCATTAGTACACACCCCAATCCCAGTTTGGAATCATCACTGTAAACAACAAAGTCTTCAGAACCTTCAGGTAGCGACAAAATCGGCACGCTGCACAGTTTCTCTTTCAATATTCGAAATGCTTCATCCTGTTCTGCTTTCCATTCAAACTTCAAATTCTTTCGAGTCAGGTTTGTCAAAGGCGTCGCGATACAAGAGAAGTCTTTTATAAACTTTCGATAGTAACTAGCTAAACCCAGAAAACTGCGTACTTCGGTTGGCGTTCTCGGCGGTTCCCACTTTTCAATCGCTTCTACTTTCATTGGATCAACTTGAATACCTTTTTCGGAAACTATATGCCCCAGAAACTGAACTTCCCGTAACCAAAATTCACATTTAGAAAATTTAGCATACAACTTCTCTTTCTTCAGCAATTCCAAAATCAAACGAAGATGTTGAGCGTGCTCTTCCTTGGATCGGGAATAGATACGTATATCATCGATAAATACAATTACGAATTTATCAAGATACGACTTACATACCCGATTCATTAAGTCCATAAAGGCAGCTGGAGCATTCGTCAAACCAAATGGCATCACAAAGAATTCATAATGACCATACCTTGTGCGAAAAGCAGTTTTCAGAACGTCTTCTTCTTTGACTTTCAACTGGTGATAACCGGATCTTAGATAAATCTTGGAGAAATAACAAGCTCCAACTAACTGATCGAAGAGGTCATCAATTCTGGGTAGCGGATACTTGTTCTTGATCGTACACTTATTCAATTCCCGGTAGTCGATACAGATTCTCATCGAACCATCCTTCTTTTTCATAAATAAAACCGGTGCTCCCCACGGCGAAGAACTCGGTCTAATGAAGCCTTTATCTGAGAGATCCTGCAATTGAGTCATCATCTCTTTCATCTCTGGAGGTGCCAAACGATACGGTGCACGGGCAACAGGAGCAGCTCCAGGAATCAGGTCTATACCAAACTCTACTTGTCTAACGGGTGGAAGACTATTCAAGTCTTCAGGGAACACTTCCGGAAAATGACTAACAATCGGAATATCTTCCAACTTGTTCTTTTCTGGCTTAATATCTATCACATAAGCTAAATAACTCTGACAACCCTTATTCACACACTTACGGGTTTTTATCATAGATATAAGACTAGACTGATGATTTCTACGATCACCATAAATCACTACTGGCCCCTTCTCAGGTAACACAACATTTATTAACTTCTTATCACAAATTATGTTAGCTTGATTCTCGACTAACCAATCCATTCCTACTACCACATCAAACTCGACCAGGGCTATTGGAAATAACTGAATCGGTACTCCGCACCCTTCTATATCTATCACACAGCTATCAAATACTTCTTTAACCGACACTTGATTATCATTTGCAGTAACTACCATTAAAGCATGATCTAACACTTTAGGCTTTAAATGCATATAAGCAGCAAATGAAGGAGACATAAATGATCGGTTTGCACCGGAATCAAATAACACCTTAGCACGTGTAGAATTTATTAGGAATGTACGTGTAACCACGTCCGGATTTTCCTCAACTTCCTTTGCTGTCATCTGAAATGAACGACCCCTGGTTCTTGCTGGTTCTAGCGTCGGTACTACTGGTCTGACACCCGTCGGTCTGTCTGACGTACCCCCTGATTGTATTCTCCCCAGTGGACAATCGGACTGAAGATGATCAGGAGAATTGCACGAGTAACAAAATCTAACAACTCGACAATCTTTAGAAATGTGACCGACTTTTCCGCACTTATAACAGTTTCTGGGATCCACCTGACAGCTTCCTTGATGAAAACGGTGGCACTTTGGGCAAGGTCTTTCCGCTGGTCGGAAAGGCGGGCGATTATCGGATCTTTGAAACCTGGACTTTTTTGGATCATACTGAGGTCCTTCCCATTTCCTCTTTCCCATACTCTTATCACCGGCATCCCTCTTATTATCCCGCTCCACATTTTCCGCGGCATTCACTGCTGCTGAGAAAGTATCAGGTCTTGTTGCAGTCACTAACTATCGAATTTCTGAATTCAATCCGAATATGAACCTTTCCATCTTCATTTTCTCCGTGGCAACATAATACTATCCAAAACGCGACTTCTCTAAGAAACGGGCAGTATAGTCTCTGACGGATAAGTTTCCTTGTTGTAGGCTCAGGAATTCCTCCTCCAATTGTCTGACTGCTGCTTGAGGACAAAACTGTTCTTTGAATGCCCTTGAGAATTCGCCCCAAGTAAAGGTTGAGTATACATCAGATCCCTTAGAGTCAATAAGGGCCTCCCACCAGTATAAAGCATCTACCTTCAACATTGCAGTTCCGTATAACACCTTATCCTCTTCCGCACATTTGCTGGTTTTAAATACAGCTTCGATTTCCTTCAGCCACCACATCGCCTTCACTGGATCTCTATCCCCTCCATAAGTTGGTGGTTTACAGCTTAAAAACATTTTATAGTCACACCTTCTTGGTACTGCTGTGACAGTAGGTGTGATAGGCATCTCGTCTTCAAAGTTAGGATCTGGTCTTTCCGTTTCTGTATTATGAGTCCGGTTAAACATAGCCTGGATATTTGCCTGTAATCTTCCCATTTCGGCTGTTAGGTCGTCTCTCGTAACAAACTCTGTACCGCGCCCCTGAACCCTGCCCCCAGTTCTGCCTCTGCCTCTATCTCCCCTCTTCCCCTTCCTCCGGCTGTTGGATTGGATCTATTCGGATTTCCTTCACCTTCCCGATTCGTTTGTCTCGTACCGCTTGCCATTCTGTTGATTCAAACAAGGTTAATATACATGTAAGCACATACCCCATATAACAAGGTATTCCAGTCCAAACATGTACCTGTAAGATCACAATTACACTGGCCAGGTGTAATCTGAAATTACCTTACATGATGTTCCTTCTACCTTTTTATATTTAACATCCCAAGGTTCTACAATAACAGGGACATCCTACTTCACATGCAGTTTAAGTCTAGGTACAGGTACTAATACCTAAATCCCTTAAACTAGGGCTCTGATACCATCTGTAACAACCCGATTCCCAATATACAAATAACATATATTTCATAACAAAATTTCACCACAAAATACGTCATATTTCATTTACGGTCCCTTAGCTTAACAAGATAGGTCTTTCAGTACAAACTTTAACTTTTATAACAAAGTACAAAATGTCATAACAACATAACATATACAAAACACATCTCGAATCTTCATAATCATGCATCTTCCAAAAAGCTAAACATGATATATCCTATCACTGTCCCTTATTTGCTCCCTGACCTGGAATACATATTTTAAAACAAAAAAGAGGGTTAGACCTTAATGTCTAGTGAGAAAATCCTCGTTAGTTAAAAATCATCTTTTACAAACATTCAATACACATAATACACATAATAGAATACCAAATACGATTCATGCATCACGTATCATTCCATCTTTTTCACTTTTTCTTTCTCTTTCTCTTTCTCTTGGCCATATTAATTGGTAGCAAGCCAATTAATTAATATACACCGCTGTACTAAATACAGCCAACACCACTGTCCCTCTGTACAGCCAACTTTCACCGGTCCTAAGCCCGGCCAACTAGTACCCATGCAATGTAATACTCATATAAACACCATATGGACAATATTACACTCATTCACATATATGTATTCCATTTGAAAACATTTTAATAAAAACTCACTTGATTTGTTTAATTTCCAAGATCTTCCCACGCTATTATCAAGCACTCCAAATTCTTCAGTTCAGTTTCACAGAATCTGTACCACAATAATACAAATATTTCTTTTAAAGACTAAAATCTCTAAAGTTCTGAAATCCTCGACTCAAGTCGCAATCAACTACTGAAATACCCCATGTCGCAATACACTACCCTAAGTCGCAACCAACTACTGCGACACAGTACCAAGTCGCAATCAACTACTGCGACTTCTCCCTCATGTCGCAACCAACTGTTGCGACTTCCCTCTCAAGTCGCAACTAACTGGTGCGATATAGCACCAAGTCGCAACCCACCATTGCGACTTCATAAGCAAATCGCAACCCACTATTGCGACTTCATGAGCAAGTCGCAACTCAAGGTTGCGACATTCATGAAGATCATAACATTCAACAATGTCGCAATCCACTGTTGCGACTTGCTTGAATGTCTCAGTCCACTGTGTTCATCTTAAACCCAAAATTCTAAACTTTTAAGCTATGCATGTTACTGAAATTATGCAGATATGTTTAAGACTATTAACATAACCTAACCATAAGCTCAGAATTTCCAAAACATCTCTAAATCATCAAAACCCACTTCAAAACTCATGTAAAACCTACTATACATAAAAGTAAAGATTTGTAGGGATTATTACCTTGGTTTCTCTTGGATAAATTCCTAAACCCAGCTGCAGATTCTCTGGTTTCTTCTCCTTCTTGGCCTTTCTTCGATTTCTCTCCTCTCTCTCTTCACGTATCACACACACACTCACTAGTTTTAGGATATTTGTTAACAAAAAGAGGACACCTCCTCCTAGAGGGGTGAATATGGCGGTGGTGGTGTGGTTTGGTAAAAAGACCAAGCAAACCCCCAACTTTTCCCTATTTGGCAAAACATACCCCTACACTTCTATTATAAAATTAAAACTTACCCCTTAACTCCTAACTCCATAATATACTAAAAATTAATACTTATAAAATTTCTCAAATCTAAATTAACTAAAGTACTACAAGTTAAATTATTAAATAATATACCTGGTTATTACATTACAGATAATCAAGAAAGGTAAATGACTGAAAGATAAGCAAAATGGTGATCCATATAAGCAAGGAAGCTAGATTGCGTACCAAGCTTATAGGAGATTTTATTATGAAACCATATGGCTTGTATTGTTAAACAAGTTTGTTTCGAACAATGTTTAAATTTAGTTTGACTAAATTACTGTTTTTCAGTCACATGTTTATTGATTGAATGAAATTCACTTAACCGTTTTGGAAACGATTATATTCATATTCAAAATGAATTATTCTATTTCGAGAAATAGTTCTCTTAATTGAATAATAAAGTGAATCTCAAAACCCTTCTAAACATAATTCTATATAAACACCATAAGACTCAAATGTGATTTGAATCAAGTCTATACATGAAATAGTCAACTTAATCAAGAAAATTAAACGCATATCTAAATTTCAAAACTGTGTTTTTTTTAAACTAAATATAAATATTTTCATTTGATATATGCGATCTTGATAAAGTTGAATATAGCTCTTTTCTCTAATTTATAGAGAAGGATAAAAAGTTTTTTTGTTAGAATTGATACATGTTGATGTATATGGTCTCTCAAAATCAAGTCTAGATATGGTTATAGATAATACCTTCACTGACAATTTCAATTGTTGAAGTTTATGGAACATAAAGATGAAGCATTTGATGTAATTCAAGTTGTTTCAAAGTGAAGATTAAGAAAACAACTCAGCAGGACCATTAAAGTTTTTTCTGATATATGAGGATAGTAACTAAACCAAGAACTCTTGGATCATCATAGAAATTGTGTACATCCGAAAGGATGAACCAAACCTTATTAAATATGTTTTGCTCTATGAGTAGAAGTACTATTCCTATATCAATTCGGAATTCTACCCTAGTTAAAGTAAACCGTACTTTTTGACACCAACCAAAAGGTAGACAAGACACCTTATAAGATTTCGTATGAAAGTTTTTTCATCCTTAGTCTTAGTTGAAGGTGTGGGTTTATGAAGCTCATGTAAGACAATAAGCTTCAAGTAAACTCAACCCAATATCTACCAAATGCATATATTGTAGAATATACTATAAATTGTTTTATATACCGATTCTACAATCCCACAAACAATAAAATTGTTTATTGTCCCAAAGCCAAGTTCTTAGAAAGCAAGTTTTTAATGGGCAAGGCAAATGGGAGATTTAAGGAACTTGAAGGGAATCTAGAACCTCATAACCTAATGCACTTATTGGTTGGCACTAGTTATCAAACAAAGGTTGTTGAAACTGAACAATTTGATTGATCAAAACTTAGTAAAAACACCAAGTGTTCGCAAATCTAGTAGAATCATTCAGAAATTCGAGAGATATCGATTTCTTATAAAGAATGATGTATGAATGAGTTCTAGTAAACCCATCAACTGCTAAAGTGCTATGTCAGATTCTGAATCTGGTGAGTGGCTTAGAGTCATGAACACTGAGATACAATCCATTCATGGATCAGTACAAGTATCTCAAAACTGGAATCTTCATTTTGACAGGAAAATTAAAAGTTTAATTTTCATCAAAATAAAAGATGACTCATGTATTTGCTAAAACTAGTGGGAGCGCAGTAAAATTCCTAATCCTGTATGTGCAAGACATACTAGTATTTGGAAATTAACTTTCCGACATAGCAAAACATCATGTTTTGGCTCGGACAGTATTTCCTCAATAAAAGACTTAGAAAGGGCTAATTTTGTTCTTGGAATAAAGATCTTTAGAGATTAGATCAAGACGACTTATAGGTTTAAGTCAAAGTGCATATGTTGACATGATCTTGAAAGGTTCAAGATGCAAGGCTCTAAAGGTAGTTTCTTGCAAATATGATATGGCATCATTTTGAGCATGTCTTAATATTCTAGCACAAAGATTGAGCTAGATAAAATGATTAGTATTCCATATGCTTCGGCAATTGGATCTATCATATATGCCATGACATGCACTAGATCGAGCGTGTCAAAATGCTTTAGAGCATTAGAAAATGATACCAACGAAATACGAGGGAAGGTCATTGGATGATTGTATAGAACAATTTAAGGTACTTACGAAGAACAAACAAGTGTTCATTAACTGAGGGTTGGAAGTAGATCATAGTAAAATGTTACACTAATGATAGCTTCCACAAAGATCGAGAAGGTTCTCGATCACAAAAGGGAAATATCTTCATTGTGAATGAAGAACTAGTTCGTTTTGAAAAGGTTCAAGGTGAAGGTAAAAGTTGCATAATACACTACAAAATAAGAATACATTGCTGCTTTAGAGGCCGCAAAAGAAAGATGATTGGATGAAAGAGTTCATTGAAAAGCTAGGTAGATGCCTCCCATTCAGGATCATCTAGAAATCCTTTGTGAGAATGTGGGTGCCATTACGCAAGCTAAAGGACCATATCTCACATCAAAGTACAAAGTATCTACTCCAGACATTTAACTATATTTAGAATAAAGTTAAAAATGGAGATGTTAGTGTTCACAGAGTTTACACAAATCAAGTTTCTGGATGAACCCATTCATGAAGCTCCTTATATAACCTAAACTTGAAGGGTCATGTTTGAGCTTTAGGACTTCCTTATTCTAGTGATGGGATTTGATTTGAATTTAGTATTTGGATATTGGAACAAGTAAAGCAACAAGTATAGTATTTAGTTAGATATATAGGATATGATCTTTTCATACTCGTTGTGTTCTATATTAGCATGTTTAAATCCTTGAATAAATTAGTTATTCAAAATGTCCATAGTCGATCATAGTTATGGGAGCAACTATGAAGTAAGACTAATATGAATTGGATTGGTTGACTTTTAAGAGTAAAAGTGGCAAAGTGTTGCAACCAAGTTCGTAGGTACGTGTTAGGGAACAAGTATTGGACCTGACCCGCTTCAAGATCACTTCATGGATCGTAGTCACAAGTGATTCTTGAATAAAGGTAGTATATTTGTATCCTTCGACCTGAGATACATATTTGGGACTCAAATGTAGGGAGTGTTATGCTTTTATATGGTTAACCATTGTTCTTGAAAAAGGCAGCTATAAAGGCCATTATTGGGCATGGCATGAACTGCATGAGAGGCGTATGTAGTCAAGATGGGATTTGTTTCTCTAAATATGTTAAGAGTGAGACATCTAAGGTGCCTTACAAAAAGTTGAACAATAGATGAGAATGATAGTGATCCATGTCTCATGTTCAACATGATGTCCAAACAAAGGAATAACTGATACCACACCTAATACATCAATTGAAGTTATGAGCTCGTGGGAATTGGATGTTGTTGAATGGCACTTACAGTCATACGTTGCTGGAGGCAGTGAGATGTTGCTAGACGTCCACCACTGTCTATATTATTCTATAATGCAATCTTGAGCAAGTGGGAGATTGTTGGATCTATATGCTCAAGAATGATTATAAAATAATATTATCGGTAATATATGATCCTATAGGGTCACACCGAACAACAAGTAGACACCGAATTGATATTTATAAGAACTTGATTCTTGATAAATATTAATTAATTCTTGAAAATATTTATAAATATGATTTATAATATTAGATGCAAATAATATATTTATTGGTTAAATAAAATAATACATATGATGGATTCATTTTATATAACTAAAAGGAAAGGAGGGATTTCAAGAGGAAGTTTAAGATACTTAAACCTTGATTTTAAACATCTTAAATCTAGAGGGTTTGTTTTGTAATATTGCATGTGTTTTGGTTGGACCTTCTTTGGTAACCAATAAAAAATGCTTGTGTTGTCTCTAGTTTTGTATAAGGAAGAGACTTACTTGGTAAAAAAACACAAGTATCATTTTTGGCTATCACTCTCTCCCTCTCTTCTCCTTTCGGCCGAAACCACCAAGTATGGTGGTTTTGGTGTTTATTTTGCTATCCATTTTCTTGTAGTCTTGGATACAAAGTTCCATTTTTGCATCTTGGAAGAATAAGAACTAGCATCCCGAAAGGTGTCGTTGCTTGTGGTGGATACCGCTAGAGGAGCTCTCTTTTGGGTTCTACATTCATCACCAACATCCAACCTCCCGTGAGGAACCAAAGGACTTCAAAGATTGTAATCTTGAACTCTCTTTGTATGTTGCTCTTTTATCTTTTCATGCATGCAACAAGATCTTTGGTGGGAATAAAATGGTTTTATGTTTTGTTCAAATTTTTGCTTCCGTTGCGTAAAATATTTTACCTCTTATGGTTTTTGAAACCGGTTTTTGAACATAAAATCCCAACAATTAATGGTATAGAGGATGCAAGAATTTCATCTGTCCGGATGGTTTGGGTTGGGGTCGAGCCGTGCTGCTCTTTTTCAATATTGACCTCTGCCACTAGACTGGCGGCAATAGAAGTGTGGGTTACACTGGGAGTTGGTTTTGGTTGTGTGCCTCTATTAATCCAGGCATCTTTTCTTGCTATCTCTTCTGTGAAGCATCTAACCACTTGTTCTCCATATATGGTCTCAACCTCTGTTGCTACCATATGGGTTGAGACTTCTACTCTAGTCTATCCTTCTTCTGCTACCTCTTCTTCCCTTGGACCTAGGGAGTCGTACATAGGATGAGATCCAAATAATTGTTGTACGCGGGGGTGCATAACCTGTGTACCGTCAGAGGCAGAGATTACTTGCTTTGGGCTTCTTCTGTGAATATCAAGGCCATGTTGAAGGAAAGGATTCTGCAGTACCTCTGGGGTCTCAGCCGGATTATCCCTTGGAGTTTGATCATCATCATCAAGATCAGAATCAACTCCAGAGATTGTGAAGTCTGGATCTTCTGTGGCTTCTTCTATTTCATGTGACAGAGCTTCTTCAGTCCATCCTGCAGTGTCAAGGTGTTGGCA
Organism: Saussurea involucrata; assembly: GCA_033807775.1. Classification (NCBI taxonomy): domain Eukaryota; kingdom Viridiplantae; phylum Streptophyta; class Magnoliopsida; order Asterales; family Asteraceae; genus Saussurea; species Saussurea involucrata. The sequence continues at coordinate 95,091,030 of CM066314.1, forward strand.
AATTCAGGACGTTGGAGGAAGTCTTAGAAATTCCCATGATGTGCATAGTTGAGAGGAGTTGGGGATTGCACAGGTGATTTTTGGGTTTGTTCTTCTGTAACTTCTTCTGTCACCTGTTCCTCTACGTCTTCTGCTACTCCTTCCTCTGCAATTGTTTGCATAGGAGATAGAGGTTTCACAGTTTTCTTCTTGCTCTTTCTCCTCTTGAGTTTAGGTGCCCCTTCCTCTGAGGCTTTGGATTGTCTCTTCTTTTTGTGCTTTGGAGGAGAGGGAGGTACAGATGATCCAACCTCTGTTGCATGAGGTGGAGATTGTTGAGCTTCGACAGCAGAAGTTGAAGTACCCTCTGTGGTTTTCCTCTTTGTTTTCCTTTTGTGAGTTGAGGCAGAGAGTTTTTGTTTCTTTGAGTCAGAGTAGATGGATTTCCTCTGAGCAAGGAACTTGGTTTGAACTTCTTCATGCTTCTGGAAAGCCTTAGCCCATTCTTCATCTGTCATTCTTTCAACTACCCTAGTTTCTAAAGGCACACCTATACGCGGGGGTGTCACAGGGCTCGGTTCTGGAGTCCTATGATCGCGTATGTAAGCTAACCTTAGGGTTTCATCTGTAGGATATCCCAGAAGTCTTGATGGCAGAGGTCTGTAGAAAGGATATCCATCGACGTGCTCAGTTGGAACGTTTTTTGTCATGGCGTATATTTTGGCAGTTGGACCTTCTAAAGACCATTTTTCTAGAAGGAGTAGGGGCTCCAGAAGTACTCCAAGAATTCGTTGATACTGCAGAGGAGGTAGAGTTGGTTTTGAGCGTTCTTTGGCTTTCTGGGTGGAGATTTTTCTTTCAATGGTATTTATCATTTCTTGCATCATCAAGGTTGAGTAGTCCAGAGGCAGATCATAATATACCCCGTACATTATAGATAGAATCTGATGGGAGGTTTGATCTGGACTACCGATTTTGCCAGTGAGGCATCTGTTTAGAATTGAGAAGAGGGTATTCCACAGAGGGGGTAATCGACCTCTTCTGAAGTCGTTCCTTTTTCTTAGGGTTGTGTTGTACCCTAACATTTCAACGAATCTACAGAGTTCTTCGTCTGTAGGTGCTTCAACGTAATTCTTTATAGCTAGCAGACCTCTGGTTGGAAGACTGAACTCAAGTGAGAACATCGTTCTATTGAACTTGAGTTCCATGTGTTGGGTTTTATCAGGTTTAGAAATGTAGCCCTTGATCTGTCGGTCCGCTGGGTCATATCTGCTGCTCTGCCAAAATTGGTTTAGATATCTTGCAGGTATTTTGCTGACAGTTTTTGTCAACAGTGGGAAGAGGTAATGTTTCTTCAAAATGTGAAGGAAAATGGCATGAGATTCCCCAAAAGTGGTTCTTGAAGGAACAAGATAATAGTTGTTGGGTTTGAGAGGAAGAACACTTTCAAAGTGTTCATTTGCGATGAAGTTTTTCACGTGTGTGGTTGGAGAGAAATTAGCTTCATCGCCAGAGTTGTCTTTTTCAAGGTCTGCGGCTATATTTGGATTTTGGGAATGCTCAAATTGAGCAGGTGAGTTTTCTTGAACAGGGGAGTCTTCAGGAATGTTGGAGAATGATGCCATTATTGTTTATCTTGAAGAAAGAGAATGAAAAATGGGTAGGTTGCAGGTTTTGCAAGGTTCGTCGGAGAAGATGAGAGTTCGTAAAGGTTTTATGAGGAGTGGTAACTTGGGTTTTATAGTGAATGGTAACGGTTAGAATTCTGAAGAGGTAAATATACGGAAGTGGATAATTTTTGGGGTCCATACTTGAATGTGAATGGCGGGTTCAACTTTCCAGGAGATCGTGTGTCGTGTACGTCCAATGAAAATGTGACACATCAGCAGTGTCAGAGCACGACTTGACATCGTGCGTGGCCCATTAATGCTTGGCGCGTGTGTTTCTTTTCCTCCACATAATTTTCACTCGCAGTAAAATAGTCGTTACTCTTGCTGAATTTCCCTAAGTTTGAAAATGACAGAAGCTCTGTAGAGATAGAACTCTGTTGTTTGAAACTCTCTTTGTATCCTCTGTTGCTTGCACCTTTACCAAAAACGTTTGAAAAGCATTGGAGAGGATCGATAGATTTATAGAGTATAAATTTCTTTCACAGAGGTTATGAAGCTCTGTCAAAGCCAGCAGAAGCTCTATGAGAGGAAATTTCTCATAACTAAAAATCTATTAAACTTTTTGATCACCTAAAGTTTTCACTGCTTTATAAACTGTTTTTAGGACATTTTTGAAATTTTTTTTCCTAGAAAACTGTTTTGGAAAAGTCTTTGTGCATGTTGCTCCTTTTTGAGTGTCTAGATTGGTTGACAGAGACTTTTTGATGGAATGAGCTCTTCATCCCAAAAGACCTTCTTCTGTAACCTTTTGTTCAAGTAAATCCTTAAAGAGAACATTTGAGTTTGAGCGGTAGAGTTCTTGTATGAGATTTGTAGTTTTATAGAGGATTCTGCGTACAGAGGCTCTGTTGAGCTCAACAGAAGCTCTATTATACTAAAAATCTCATAACAGAATTCTTGTAAATCTTTTTGATCAAAACTTGTGTGGTATATTTTAAACAATGTTTCTAGGGCATATTTAGAAATGTTTTTCCTAGAAAACTGTTTTCAAAAAGGATTTGTTTCGAGATACTTATCTTTTGGCTCTTTCTTGCTCGACATTATACCTGATTTTTGTGAATCATGAGTGATCACTTCTCCTCTTTGGCTCCCCCTTGAATGATCAACTTCTGTAGATCACTTCAAGGTCTCCTTCTGCTCCCCCTTGATCTATGCTTGGGTCAAAATTTGATAAGTAATGCTTAGGGCATAGATCAAGATTTTCAGAGGTTCTGTAAGGACTGTCAGAGGTTCTGAGCAATCTTATAGAAGCTCTGTTGAGTATTGAACACTTGGTGATTGAGAATTTACATACAGAAATAAAATTAAATAAAATAAAACAACAGAAATATATATATATATTTACAGAAAATTTAAGTTATACTTACAGAGGTTTTAACTCATGTTTATCATTCCCAACTTACCCACCAAGAAAAGAAATCTTTTCTCATCTAGTGCCTTGGTGAATAAGTCTGCAAGCTGGTACTCTGTAGACACAAAGTGCATTTCGATTGTCCCATATTCAACATGGTGTTTTAGAAAGTGGTAACGGATATCGATATGCTTTGTTTTTGAGTGCTGTACTGGATTGGCAGAGATGGCTATGGCGCTCTTTGAGTCACAGAAGATTGGAATCTGGAATATGATGTGGCCATAGTCCATAAGCTGAGTTTTCTTCCACAGAACCTGGGAGCAACAACTAGCAGCAGCAACGTATTCGGCTTCTGCTGTTGATGTGGATACGCAGTTCTGCTTCTTAGAGGTCCAGCTGACTAGTTTACCACCTAGGAATTGACAACTCCCAGAGGTACTCTTTCTGTCGAGCTTGCATACTCCATAATCTGAATCTGTATAAGCTTTAAGACCAAAACCAGAGTTCTTCGGATACCAGAGGCCAAGATTTTTGGTCCCTTTGAGGTATCTGAAGATCCTCTTTACAGCATTATAATGGGATTCCTTCGGGTTAGCTTGATATCTTGCACAGAGACATGTGGCATGCATTATGTCAGGTCTACTTGCAGTTAAGTATAACAGAGACCCAATCATTCCTCTGTAGAGCGTGCACTCTATAGGTATGCCATTTGGATCTGAGTCTAACTTATTTCCTGTGGCCATTGGAGTTCTCATTACAGAGGCATCAGAGAGACTGTATTTTGAAAGTATGTCAGAGACATATTTAGCTTGGTTTATGAAAATTCCCTCTGATGATTGTTTTACTTGGAGTCCGAGGAAGAAAGTTAAATCTCCCATCATACTCATTTCAAACTCACTCTGCATGAGTTTTTCAAACTTTTTGCACTCTTCTGTATTTGTAGACCCAAAAATTATGTCGTCCACATATATTTGTACAAGCATAATTTCATCACTTTTTCGTTTATAAAACAAAGTTGTATCCGTCGTACCTCTGTCGTAACCATTATCGAGAAGAAAGGTAGAAAGTATTTCGTACCATGCTCTTGGAGCCTGTTTCAGTCCGTACAGAGCTTTGTCGAGGTAGTACACGTATTTTGGGTACTTAGAGCTTTCAAACCCTGGTGGCTGTTGGATGTATACTTCTTCTTGGATTTCGCCATTTAGAAAAGCAGATTTTACGTCCATTTGAAATACTTTAAAACCTCTGTGGGCTGCGAAGGCTAAGAAGATTCTTATGGCTTCGAGCCGTGCGACAGGGGCAAAAGTTTCATCGTAATCTATGCCTTCTTCTTGGCGATATCCCTTGGCCACCAATCTTGCTTTGTTTCTTATGACCACTCCATCTCCATCCTTCTTATTTCTGTAGACCCATTTAGTTCCTATGGCTTGTTTTCCTCGTGGCAGAGGAACTAAAGTCCATACTTTGTTTCGTTCAAACTGTAGAAGCTCTTCTTGCATAACATCTACCCAGTTTGGGTCGTCAAGGGCTTCAGAGATCCTTTTTTGGCTCGATCACACTAATAAAGTTTGTAAAGAAACAAAAGTTAGCAGTGACAGATCTTGTTTTTACCTTTTGTAATACCCCGGGTAAGTTCGTTAGTTAAAATCTCTTTTTCCGTTAAGTAAAGTTAACTTTAAAGTTGGATTTTAGGGTAAGATTGGGTTAAATTATAAGTTAAGGGTGTTTGGGTCATTATTCAGAAGTTCAAGGACCAAAGTGGTAATTAAGTTTGATATTATCTCTTAAGCATATCAGATATTTCACAACTCAGATATTATCCAGATTTCAGTTTAGTGTGTGTGTGTGTTATGAGAGAGCAAGAAGGAGAAAAGAAGAAAAGCTAGATTAAGGCTTCAATTGGTATGCTTGGAAGTGAATCTGAGGTATGTCTCTTTGTATTTTATGTTTGTAATTGCTTTTAGATAGTTACTATCGGAATAGAATAGTCAAAATCACATATGTTAATGATTCAGTCGATTTCTGGGTGAAAATGGGATAAACAGTCAGGGGTGTCCGGATGATATGTAGGTATCCGGGTAGTTTCTTGGGTGGTGTCCGGGTAGTTTGTTGATAGTGTCCGGACGATTTTTTTGATGGTTTCCGGATGAATTAGATACCGGATGACATCCGGATTACTTTGGTGTCCGGATTCCTTATGTTGTCCGGATTGGTCTGTGTTGTCCGGATAATTCATGTTATCCGGGTTAGTGATGCTGTCCGGAAAAGTGGAGCTGTCCGGGTTGCTTTGGGCTGTCCGAAAACTATAGCTGTTTGGTTGTTTTGATAGCGAGAGTTAGGTAGATTTATCTAGAATTCATGTGTTCGATTGGTTAGGGGATATTTGTGTTTAATCTGTTTCAGATTCTGTGGATTTGGATTGAAAGACTGAATCTTTTGGAGAATGGCTTGGAAGTGTTTATGGATAAGCGATCGAGGTGAGTTTTACTTCAAAATATTTTTAACTGGAATACATATATGTATGGAATGGATATATGATTAATGTGTGAATATTTTGTGTTTATAATATAGTAAGATATTATATTCCTATGTGCATTACACTACACAAGTGCACATTAGTCGGGTTCCGGTGTGCGGACCGACGGGTAGCCGGGTTCCGGTGTGTGGACCAGTGAGTAGCCCGGTTCCGGTGTGCGGACCGGTAACGTTGATTATTTATTAATTGGCTTGCTACCAATTAGTATGGCCAGTTGTGGAGGAATAAGGTGGGATGAGATGTATGAGTCTTGAATGATATTGATATACGTGTATTATATGGATGTATATGAACAGTTTTATATAAATGATTTTGATAAAAAGGTTTATTAAACTGACAGAGATTTCCTCACTAGACCATTAGGTCTAACCCTCATTTTCCTTTCAAAAATATGTATTCCAGGTCAAGGATCTTTGGTTAGCTAAGGGAAGAATAAAGCATAGGAGGCGGTTGATAGCTGACGAAGACTAGGATATGTTTACATTTTTGTATTGTATGGTTTTGAGACTTTGGGACCGAATGTGAATTATCATGTATTTTGTTATGAAAGTAACGACGTTGTGTATGAAATGTTAATTGTTATATATTATGTATTTTATGGGATACCGGGTCGTTACACCTTTTCAGAAGGTTCGCCGATTATAAGACTCGGAGGATGACTCTTTGTCCACTTTGTTGATCTTGGGAGATGGTCTTCGATGTCATCAAGTTGATCTTCAGAGGTTTCTATTTGCTGTTCTGGTGTAGCCTCTATCGTAGATTTTGCTTTCGTGCTTGATCCTACAGATTGTGGAATGATTGGAATGAGTGGCGGTGTTTGTTTGTTGGTCCCAAAGGGTTATACAAGTTTGTAGAAGGGGGGGTTGAATACAAACACCCAGATTTTACTTTTCTAAATTGTTTATTGATAAATCATTAACAATTTACAGCTTGTTGCGGAAACAAGATTAAGGATAAACCTAAATCTAAACAAGTTGGAACACTAAGTTTCTTGCACTAAGAAAGAGAAGGAAATTACTAATAATAACCTATCTCAAGATAAGAAGGATGAACTTGTCCAGAGTTAGCAAGTTACTTCAAAATGAAGTGAGTTCATCTTCTTATATACTGCATACATTTAATGCATTGCAGTTTACACTTTACACGTGGCAACAGCTGATTGGTTGCATGTCATTGACCTTTGTTGACAACCTTAGTAGCCGCATGTTTGAACAGTGTAGTATCAGAGTGGTTGTACGATTTCAGACAATAAGGAGGTTCTTTTTTTTGACATATCGTACGGAGACGTGCAAGGGAGGTTAAGACAAAAAGTACTTTGTACGGAGGACTTTATGATCAGCTTTTCGTTGATTCAGCGATCTATCATTCTATTTCAGCGAATGATAGAGTTCAGCGATAGCTAAAGTCTTGTGCTTGATACTTCACGTTGAGTGGACAAATCTGAGTCTTCGCTGATCCGCATCAGTCCATTAGGAGACTTGTCGCTGGCTCTTGAGCTTGATCTTCGACTTCAGCGTAGAACCTATGTTAACGTGAAACTTGTCTTCAGGGATCATAAGTAAACAACTAACTTATCAGCGATCACCATAAGTACTGAACAGACTCAGAGTATTATGGTGAACAGTTTTGCTGAATGTTTAATCTAAAGAGTGAGAGTTCCTATCAGCGGTACTGTAAGATCTTAGTACACTTCAGCGATAGTGAAACTATGATACATATTGTTTACTTACAATTTTCACTAAGTATATAAGAGAGGGTCATTATCAAATCACTGAGGGTTTGGATCAACAATCTCCCCCTATTTGATTATGACATAGCAACAGAGAAAATTGCTATTTAATGAAAACATAAGGATAAAAAGAACTCATAAAATATTTGTCCCTTTTACTGTTTTCTGGGATCTTTTCTGTACTGATGGAGTAAAGTACGTTCGCTGAAATTTTTCTTTAAACTTTGTAAAGATTACAGAGGGAAATGGAAAAATTACAAGTACAACGAATAAAATTACAAGTACAAAAGATGTAGACAGATAAGGATAGAAAGAATTACAAGGCAATCCTATCCGTCAAAAGGTTCTTCCTTAAAGAGTTGTTCATCAAGGGTCATTGATGTGGGAATCATCCAGTCAGGGACATCTACTCCTTGATTCTTTTTCTTCAGAGCTTCTTCAAGAATCAAGGGCTTCAGGTGTCTAGCTTTAATGTCGGGTCTGACTTTACACCAGTATATGAGATCTCTGAGTTGTTCGATGGGAGCGATGTGGAGCTAAGAGATACGTTGAAAGTGATAGTTTCCATCGTAGTCTAGAAAGAATATACCATAAGGATCACTTACAACTGTGCCATGAATGAAAGTTTCTCCAGGTGGTAGGGAGGTGTCAAGCGCTGAGAGATCTGCATCAGGGCCAAGAACTTCAGCACGAGAGAAACTGTTGGTTCCCGTTTTGCTTAAACAAGATTGTCAGATCTATTAGTTCAAGATAATGTTTGATGCGGAAGCGTATTTGAAGAACTAACAGATAAGATTGATAGATTTTGAACACACAATATCAAATAAACAGTGAAGAGAATAGATTTATAGCTCAAAGACCCACTGTATTTAATATATCAAGAACACTTGGAACAGATTTGACGCTAATTGTTTGTGAGTGTTTTTTTTGTGTTGTGTGTTATATATTATTGTTATTTTGAAGAACTCAACATGAGTCTTCCTTTTATACTACTACAAAAGATCTATGAAGTAGGTCACTGTTCCTTTTACGGCATGAATAGTGAACTGGATGGTGTGAGCAGTTGACTGGATGGTGTGAGCAGTTGTTTGAGCCATGTGCATTTAATGGAGCAGATGTACTATTGGTAAATGCATTAAATGGCGCAGACGTCTATTTTGTACCATGCCCTATTGAGTCCACTCAGAGCTTGACACGTGTTTTGACAGTACTTTTCTATGCAAGTTGATGAACGTATCCAGTGATATCTTCCAAGTCTTCATAGCAGACCACAGAGGCTCTGTAATGTATTACAGAGGTTCTATGGTCTGACCTTCTGTGGAGCAGTCCACTTGTTTCCGAGTTGATCTTCTTCTTGCGCACTACAGAGGTTCTGTGACTCGGTCCTCTGTGAGAAGTCTTGGTTCCGTCTTCTGATGTTGTCCGCAGAGGCTCTGTTATTGGTAATAGAGGTTCTGCGGTCTTGGTCTTCTGAAAGTGTCCTTCTGTAGTTTCCTCGGTGTTTGATCACTCTTGATCAAACTTCCTTTGATTCTTATGAGATGCCCGACAGAGCTTCTGTTGCACTCAGCAGAGCTTCTGTGGAAGTTCTTCTGTACTTGGCCATTTTTCAATACTTCTAATATTTCAGAATATTGGAGCTAACAATCTCCCCCTAAGTATTGAAAAATAAAAGGTTGAATTTATGCATTTTAACCTAAGTAAAGAAGAGGTTAAACAATACCTCAGAAGATTATTTCATTCATTTTGGAATTTATGCCAGAGGTATTTACATTTGAGTACACATAAATAAACGTTGACAGAGGTTCTTTGAAGAGACTCAGATTTTTGCATTTGGGAAGTCGTTGAACTTTCTGTTGTCTTTTCCTACTTCCTTGAGTTCTTTATAGAATTTGAGGCAGAGATTTCGTAAGCCGAGTGTAGCATCAATCTCTTTGATCATCATCAGAGCAGATTCTTCGTTCATAGGCTCTGTTGCTTTATTTTCCTCTAGTATCTTTCTGAACATGTTCAGAGTATGGGTTGTGTACTTCTGACAGTCCATTGTCACAAACAGTTTCAGTTGATCAGCAGGATCTTTGAATACTAACCCGTACCTTGGAGTTTTGATGATTGAATTGGGTATGGCATTGGGTGGGCAGAAATCCTCTGGTGGTCTGATACTTAGAGTAGTCACGCCTAGATCGATGGCTAGTTGAAAGTCGAGCATGCTGTAGATTAGGAGTTTTTCACGCATCGCTTTTCTGAGAACTCGATAAGATCTTTGGTGGCAGTCGACATTGAAGTTGTCTTTCGTCCATTGCAGAAGGTCAGGTAAGTCATAGGGATTGAGGTTTCAGATATCAGCATCAGAGAATTGATTCTCTGATCTGTCAGACCTTTTGACTTTCCAGATTGTATACATCGTATGAGGATAGGTTCTCATTTTAGAGTATTTACAATAGATTACCTTCTTGATCTTGTGAATGGAGTAAACTTGATTGACCGGTTTTGACTTTGTAGAGGTGAAGATTGCATCGAATTCCTCTCTTAGCTTTTGATCTCGGACATGGGCTGGCAGATCGCTCTGGAAGTGCTGTCTGTAGAGATAACTGTAGACTTGTTCTTCCATTTGTTCAATGGTTGAAGTAGATCTTGATATTGGTCTCCTTAGCTCATCCATCTTTCGAGTGATGTCTGCTACTCTACCTTCTGTTACCTTAGCTGTGGGATCCAGGGTTGGGTTTTCTGACAGAGGTTTCAAGTTGAATGCCCAGTCTTCCTCTTCGGGTTTAGGAGTGACGAAGGCATTAAAGGCACCTTTCATCAACTTCTCTGTTGCAACTGGCATCTTCTTCATAGGCTCTTCTTCTGTCATTATTCCCTTGCCTTTATCTTTTGGCTTTGAGGTTTCAGATATTTGGTTTTGGATTTGTGTGGGTGGAACCTCTGTTGATTTGACAGTTGGAGGTTCTGTGGGTTTTGGGGTTGGATACTCTGATGTGTTGGTTGTTGTCTCTAAAGGTTTTGATACTTCGGGTTGAGAGAACTCTGTTGGTGAAGAATTTTCGGGTCTTGGAGGTGGGATGTCAAAACGCTTTGCTGATTGAAAAGCAGATACAAATTCCATTCTGCGAAGAATGAATTCTGCAGAGCGTTTTGGTCTTTGGGGTTTTCGAGCTATGGTTTTGACTCTAGTTTTGTGTGGGATTGGTTGTGAGGTTGGTGTTGGTTCTTTGGGTGAGGGTGGAGTTTGTTCTGAGGATGAGGATGCAAGATTGATTACCTTAGGTTCTGTGGTTGGTGCATCCTCTGGTGAGATAGAGGTGTTTTGCCTCAGTTGTTTTCCATTCTGGGTTTCTGTCGTAGAGGGTTCTGCAGTTTTTTCTGTAGTTTTTGCAGAAGCAGCCTCCGTTGTTTTCGTTGTTTTCTCCCCCTCAGGATGACCAGATGCACCATCATCAGGATCATCCTGCCTTCTTTTAGCAGCAACTCTTGTTCTGTAGGTGTCTTGAGCTGCTTGCCTTGCTGCATTTTTCTTCATTGTTTCAAAGTAGATTGCGATCGAAGTTTTGAAGGCTTTGGTCGCACTTTTCTCGAACTCTGCAGCGGTTGTTTTGGCAATATTAGTGGCAGAGGCGATGGCAGCAGCAGCAGAAGTTTCTGTGGTTGACTTCATTTCTGCAAGGGTTGCTTTAACCTCTGTGGATAAGGTATCCACTTTGGTATTTATTCCTGTAAGCGCGCCTGAAGTTGACTCTGTAAAAGACGTGAATGAGCTTTGCAACTCATTCAATGTTTGAGTTACAGAGGTTACAAAGGCTTGGAACTCATCCTTCGTAACATGTTCCTCTTGGGTAACCTCTGGAGGAACAACTCCTTCTCCAGAGTGAGTCCCTGTTCCTGGGACACCTTCGTTCACCCTTGTTTGTACGTTGGGGTGGAAGGATTTCCATCTGATCATCGAGAAGAAACCTGAGTTTCAGACTCTACAGAAGTTCTGTGAAGAACATTGTCCAAATCCACTCCAGAGGTGGGTATCGGAATATTCTTCTGTTGACTCGGAGACTTGTCTAGAGTCTCTTCGTCATGGTGCTCTCTACTTCTCTCTGAAAGAAGTTTTGGCCCTATATTGTGTGTGTCAGAGGAAACGAATTCCTCTATAGGGTGTTCTAGTGTGATCTGGGGCGATGGATCACGAACTATAGGTGAGTCTCTCTGAGGAGACTCCCTAGGAATGGATTCCCCGGCTTCTGTGGGCACAGAGGTTGAAAGAGTAACCTCTGGCTGGATGGGTTGGGTTAGGATCGAGCTGTGCTGCTCTATTTCAATGATACCTTCTGCAGCTAGACCTGCGGTATCAAAAATGTGGGTTGCACTGGGAGGGGTTGAGGGATGTGTGCCTTCTGCAATTTTGGCATCTTTTTCTTTTTCATTTTGTTTTCCTCCAGAAGTTTCTACCCTATCCTCTAAACCTATTTGCACCTCTTCGTCTGCAGTCTCTTGTCTTGGCAGAAGTGAATCAAGAACCTCTGTGAAGATTGGAGTTTGCAGAGGTGGTTCGATTCCTTCTGTTATTGTTTGCAGAGGAGAAGATGGTTTCTTCTTCTTTGATTTCCTCTTCTTTGGTTTTGGTGCTCCCTCATCTGTAGATTTTGACTTTCTTTTTCTTTTGGAAGAGGGAGGGGCATAGGGACCTTGGATTTGTGGTGGAGATGAGGGTTCTGTGGGATGTTCAGTGGGTGGAGAAGATGGTTCTGCATGAGTTTGTTGGATAGCAGAAGCAGAGGCAAGTTGTTCCTCTGTAGGGGTCTTGGTTTTCTTTCCCTTTTTCATCTTCTTCTCTTTAGATCCCTCAGAAGACTTCCTCTTTGAAGAATAAAGGTCTTTCCTTATATCTCTGAAGTTCTTCTGGTTGGCCTTGTGTTTAGCCAATTTTATCTTCCATTCTTCTTCTGTAAGTTTCTCTACTACATTTCCTCCTATGGGCATTCCTATACGCGGGGGTGTTACAGAACTGGGTTCAGGAGTTCTGTAAACGCGTGTGTACTCACTAACTAGTTCTTCATCACTAGCATAACCTAACATTACCTTTGATAGTGGCCTGATGTGTGGATAGCCATCCTCATGTTCTGTAGGGGTGTTCTTGGACATAGGAAATTGCTTAGGTTTGGGACCGTCCATTGGCCATTTTTGTATAAGGAGTAGGGGTTCGAAAAGTACACTGAGGATTCGTTGAAACTGCAGAGAGGGTAACCAGTTGTGATCAGACATTTTGGCTTTCTGGGAGTCGATTTTGCGATCGATGGTGTTGATGATCTCTTGCATCATTATGGTGGCATAATCTAGGGGTAAATCATAATACACACCATACATGATTGAGAAAATTTGAGGTGAGCTTTGATCGATGCTTCCGATTTTGCCCGTGAGGCAACGATTTAGGATGGAGAATAAGGTATTCCACACAGGGGGTAGTCTTGCTCTACGGAAATCGTTCCTCTTTTTCAACTATTGGTTGTACCCTAACATGTGCAGAAAGTCGATAAGTTCTTCATTTGTTGGTTGGGGTGCATACTTTTTGATTCCCATGAGTCCTCTTGTTGGAAGGCCAAATTCTAATGAGAACATGGTGTGATTGAACATCAGTTCAAGGCTCTTACTTTGGTCAGGTTTAGAAATGTAGCCTCTGATCAAATCGGTGTCAGCGTCATAACGGCAAGATTGCCAAAACTGATGTAGGTATCGTACTGGTATTTCTTCAACGGTTTTGCTCAGAAGAGGGTAAAGAAAGTGGTTCTCTAGGATGTTTAGCAGGATGGCATGTTCTTTGCCAAATGCCGTAGGAGAAGGAACAAGATAACAGTTGTTCGATTTAATGGGAAGGGTTTGCTCAAAATGGTCATTTGAGAAAAATTGTTGCAGGTGGGTAGTGGGTACGAAGGATGCCTCGTCGCCGGAGTCATGTCTGTCGGCATCGGCGGCGATGTGTGGGTTGTGGGAGTGCTCAGAATGCACTGGAGAGGATGTCGGAGAGTTCGTTGGTGAAACGTGAGCAGATTTGGAACTGGAAGCCATTTGTAGGTTTGAAAGTTCTAGATTTTCAGAAAGAAATAAGCAAGTTCGCCGGAGAAGATGAGAGAATAGTAAAGTTTTGAAAGTGATTTTAACTTGGGTTTTATATTGTGGTAACGGATAGAATTCGGAACGGTGAAAATGTGAGAAAGTTAATAAAATTTGAGGTCCACACTCGAGTTCATTCGGCGTGGTGCAAGTTTCTAGGACGACGTGATATGTACGTCAATGAAAACTTGACACGTCATCAATGTCAGTGACGACGAGACGTCGTGGGCGGCCACATTAAATGAAAAACGCGTGGGTTTTAAATTTTCACCACAGAAAAGTTACCGTTACAGATACAGAAATTCTCAAGTGGAAATCTTTACAGAAGCTCTGTGGGTACAGAAGCTCTGTGATTTTGAAAAACGTTTATCTCTGTAGATTGTATCTTTAATGAAAATCGTTTGAAAAACACGGAGAGGATCAATAAATTTTTAGTAGAGAGAAATTATCCTACAGAGGTTTTTGGACCTCTGCCAGAGCCAGCAGAGGCTCTGTGACAGGAAATTTCTAATAACTAATAATTTATAAACATTTTTAATCATCCAAGTTTTTGATCAGTTTTAACAATGTATTTAGGACTTATTTGAAAGTTGGTGTCCTAGAAAATTGTAAATCTCAAAGATTTTGTGCAGCAGAAGTCATTTGAATGATTTGAGTGATCTACAGAGGTTCTTTGGTTGAAAGAACTCTGTGGCTTGTGACTTCTGTTTAGTGCGAGATACCAACCTATTTCTTTTTGATAGGCGAATGTGATTTCTTCTGTCGCATTCTTAGCTCCCCCTTGACTTATGAATCTCTGTAGATTCAGCAAGGTCTCCTTTTTCGCTCCCCCTCGACCTAACAACCTCTGTAGGATTGAACTCTGTGGTCTGAAACCTGCCTTTTTATCTTTTGAAGCTTGTACTTTTACCAAAAACGTTTGAAAAACATTGGAGAGGATCGATAAATCTTTAGTAGAGAAATAGTCCTACAGAGGTTTTTGGACCTCTGCCAGAGCCAGCAGAGGCTCTGTGAAAGGAAATTTCTAATAACTAATAATTTATAAAACTTTTTGATCATCCAAAGTTTTTATGGTTTTAAACATTGTTTTTATGACATATTTAGAAATTTTTGTCCTAGAAAACTGTTTTTGGAAAAAGATTCTGTGCGACACATACCTTTTAGAGTGTCTAGTTTGGACGACAGAGATTTTTGTTGATCATAATCCTCCTTTGTCTCCCCCTTGAATGATCAACCTATGTAGATCAATTTGAGGTCTCCTTCTGCTCCCCCTTGACCTATGCTTGAATCAATAGAGATAAATAATGCACAGTACATAGGTCAACCTTATCATGAGGTTCTGTGGAGATTGTCATAGGCTCTGAGCAATTCCACAGAGGCTCTGTGAAGTATAGAACCTTTGAAGGATGAGTCTTAACAAAGTGTTTTAAGAGTCATAGTGAACTTTGAAGCCTGAGTCCTTAATAGAAGTATTAAGGAGTCCATTGTTTGCTGAAGAGTGAGTCCTGATCTGTAATGGTCAGAAGTCATTTTCTGATGAAGCTCGAGTCTTAAACTGATTTGTTTAAGAGTCTTTTTCACTAAAGTGTGAGTCCTAAACTGATGTGTTTAGGAGTCCTTTATCTACTGAAGAGCGAGTCCTGAACTGTAATGATCAGAAGTCCTTTTCCCTACAAGACAGATCAAAGAACTTTTGGTACCCATATCCAAATGGGTCCTTTTTTGTTAGGATTTGGAGCTGTCTTTAGGTCCTCTGGTTTGCCAATCTCTGTTGGTTTGCCAATTTTCTTTCTGTGACCTTTCTCATTTTGGGTCTTTGGGTTTTTCTTTTGTAATGACCCATTTTGTACACAGAAAGATTTAGAGAAAAGGTTTCTTAATTGAAGCAGAAGATCAAGGCATTTATTTGAATGAAAAGATGAAACCTTAGTAGAAACAAATGGCTTTGGAGCAATTTTGTCAGGAATAGTGTTTTTGACTTTCCAAACCATTTTCATCTTTTTGTAAACAAGATTATTTGAATTTTCAGCACAAGAGTTTGCTAAGACAAGGTTTTTAAGCCTTTTAGCTAAAACATCTTTTTCTTTAAGGTTTAAATCAAACTTCCTTAGAAGATCTGATTTATACCTCTTCTCCAACATAATCTTGTTTGACAAATCGGATAGTTTCTTTGTTAAATTTGACATTTCAGCTTTAAAGACTTTTCTTTCCTTCTCAACCTTGTCTTTCAAACACTTTGTTTGAAATCCTTCTCTCTTCACCTTTTCAGATTCTTTTCTTTCAAAATCCTGCTCTTTCCTCTCTTTTTCAAGAGATTTCTGTAATTTTGAGATTTTGAAAGAAAGTTCCATATTCTTTGTCTCAAGAAAGGTTTTCTCTTTTCCAAACTTTTCATTTTCACTGATTATTAGTTTTTCAAAATTGGAAACCAGTTTAGAAAAGTTTAGACATTTAAGTTCAAGGCTTTTCTTTTCTTCTTCAAAAACAATCTTAACTTCCTCAAACTTCTCTTTCTCTTTTTCACAAAGCTTTTCAGACTCAAAAAGTTTTCTTTTTAGTTCAATATTTTCACAGTTTAGAAGTTTACCTGATTCTTCAAGCTTGACAATGTTGTCTGAGTCACTAAGAATGCTCTTGTTTCTTTCCTCTAATTCTTTCTCGAGAGTAGGAATTATTTTCTTAAAATTTGTACTGAGTTTCGAATAATAATGAAAATCGGCATCAGCACTAAATTTTAGTCTTGACATATTGAATGAAGTTTTTAACGAAAGAAACAGTTTCTAGGATGTTACCAGATCGAATAAATCGAAAATGGCAGTAAAACAGAATCTGTTTGTAGGAATGAAGAACAGGTTAAAAACAGACAGTTTCTATGACAAATCTTGTAAAAACGAGGATCACTTGATATTGAAAATCAAGCTTTGCTCTGATACCAATTGTTGGTTCCCGTTTTGCTTAAACAAGATTGTCAGATCTATTAGTTCAAGATAATGTTTGATGCGGAAGCGTATTTGAAGAACTAACAGATAAGATTGATAGATTTTGAACACACAATATCAAATAAACAGTGAAGAGAATAGATTTATAGCTCAAAGACCCACTGTATTTAATATATCAAGAACACTTGGAACAGATTTGACGCTAATTGTTTGTGAGTGTTTTTTTGTGTTGTGTGTTATATATTATTGTTATTTTGAAGAACTCAACATGAGTCTTCCTTTTATACTACTACAAAAGATCTATGAAGTAGGTCACTGTTCCTTTTACGGCATGAATAGTGAACTGGATGGTGTGAGCAGTTGACTGGATGGTGTGAGCAGTTGTTTGAGCCATGTGCATTTAATGGAGCAGATGTACTATTGGTAAATGCATTAAATGGCGCAGACGTCTATTTTGTACCATGCCCTATTGAGTCCACTCAGAGCTTGACACGTGTTTTGACAGTACTTTTCTATGCAAGTTGATGAACGTATCCAGTGATATCTTCCAAGTCTTCATAGCAGACCACAGAGGCTCTGTAATGTATTACAGAGGTTCTATGGCCTGACCTTCTGTGGAGCAGTCCACTTGTTTCCGAGTTGATCTTCTTCTTGTGCACTACAGAGGTTCTGTGACTCGGTCCTCTGTGAGAAGTCTTGGTTCCGTCTTCTGATGTTGTCCGCAGAGGCTCTGTTATTGGTAACAGAGGTTCTGCGGTCTTGGTCTTCTGAAAGCGTCCTTCTGTAGTTTCCTCGGTCTATGATCACTCTTGATCAAACTTCCTTTGATTCTTCTGAGATGCCCGGCAGAGCTTCTGTTGCACTCAGCAGAGCTTCTGTGGAAGTTCTTCTGTACTTGGCCATTTTTCAATACTTCTAATATTTCAGAATATTGGAGCTAACAGAAACCAATACCTGTTTCATTCCATATTGGAAGACCTGAATCTGAGACTTTCTTTTCCTTAGCAGAGACTTCTCTTTGTTGAGGAGGAAGAAGAGTGGAAGGAGGAATATCCACAACAGAGGAAACCAGGTCGATCTGTTTGTTTAAGATCTTCTCGACATGGCTTTTGAACTTTGAGCGTGATCCCTGAATGGCTAATTTCGTTTCTAACCATTCAGAGAGACCAAACTTTTCTAAGGTAGTAGCATAGAAGGTTTCCTTGGTTTTGTCTTCTCTGTAGACATCCACTTCAACAACAGGAACGTCTGCGTACAGTCTTCCTCTGATGTTTACTTTGATGATTTTGGATGGTCTAGATCGATAGTTCAGCATTTCTTTAGACCATTCCAAAGTCGTATCAGAGACCTTAGTCTTTTCTCTAACGATCTTTTGAGCATCATCCCATAGCTGACGTTGAACATCAATGGGAGCTCTTTTCAGCTTGGGGTCTTTTACTGATCGTTGAGTAAGCTGGATGGCGTATTCTCTGTCTTTTTCTTCAGCTTCCCTTCTTTCAGCGATTAGGCGTTCAGCTCTGAGGTGTTCCTTGTATTCCTTTTGGGAAACTCTGAACTTTGGAGGAACCGAAGGAAGTTGATCACGCTTCAGAATGATTCGCTGATCTTCGAGTCTCTTGATCATTTCATCTCTCTTTTCTTGATCCTCTTCACTTAGCTTTTGAGGAGCCAAGGAAGGTCTGTTTTTGTGAGAGGGCATCTGTTCTTCAGGTTCATCAGTCTCAGAGATCAAATCCAAGACTGGGATTATTTCTTCAGCGTTGGGAGCTGGGATTATTGATGAAGTCGCAGCTGTAGGAACTTCAGCGATATCCTCAAACAAGGGAGAGGACTAGCTGAAACACAACGATCTTACAAGTATGAACATGGGTAGAACAGAGATAAAAAGAATGGGATAAAGTGTATGGAGGTTTTAGTGTGTAGAACTGATAATGTGTATAGAGGAGGGATGTGGAGTAAGGAAGAGGTTAATGTACCTGACAAACCGGCTTTTAAAGCAAGATCATCAGATTTTCATCTTCAGTGACACTTTTTCCTTTGCCCTTGTCAGCTTTAGATGCTGATGGCTTTGTCTTTGTCCGCTCCCCTGTAGGTTCATTTATCAGAATACCTTGAAGAGCTTTAGTTCTCTGAGCAGGCTTGACGATAAAAGAGTCATCATCATCATCATCTTCATCATCATCATTCTTTGGAGAAGAGGATGGTTCATCATCAGACAAGTCGATGGCTTCTTCATCTTCAGCTTCAGACTCAGTTTCTTCAGCTTTTTCTTCGAGTTGCTCCCCCTCAGATACAGAGGTAAGCTTCTCGGTTCCCTCAGGGTGTTCACCTTCCTGAGGTCCAGCGACTGCTGCTTCAATTGTCTTCTCACCCTCTTAAGTAAAGGTGAGGTCTTCAGTCTTCTCTCCCCTGATAGATTCATCATGGGAAAGGTCTTCAGCGATCTTGGAAAGGTTTTCAGCGCTCTTCTCCCCCTCTTTTTCATGATGAGTGGGGGAGGAATGTGATGATTCAGCAGCTTGTGTTGTTTCCCTGTCTTCTTGGCCAGGGATCCCCACACAGATTTCAATCGCTGCTAATCTGTTTTCTATTCCAGAAATACCAGGATTGATCTTCACGAGTTCCGCACGATCCGCCGTAGTAAAAGATGGAGGTGCAGGGGAAGGTGCAGGGGCGGTCGTGTTTGTCAGGATCTGCTGCAACAAAGTCTGAATAGAAGTGATGTCATTTTTCATCGTATTGACATCGGTCTTCACAGAACTCATGTCAGTTTTTACTGAACTTACATCAGCCTTTACGGCAGACATATCACCTTCGAGTGTGCCAACCGATGTCTTAAGCGTTGTGACCTCGCTGGACATGGTGTCAACTTATTTCTTGATGTCGAGGTAGTCTGTGTAGATATCATAGAGAACTTTGGCGAAGTCGGTGAGTGATTTATCAACCTTCTCCAAGTCAGCTTTGGAGGAATTCGTTTCGACCACAGTTGTCAGCTTTGTAAGATTCTCTCCAGCGTTTGTTACAGCTGAAGAGTTGTCGGAAAGAGTAGTAGTGAGACCTGTCAGCGTCGTCTCTATTGTCTTCAGAGAGGCGTTGATGTCTCTCAAATTAGGACCTATAACATATAAGAACTTGTGAACAGAGGAAAGCTCAGAAGTTTGGGGTTTAGTAACAGTGTATAGGGGTTGGTGTATACCTGCAGGAGGATTGGTGAATTCATCAAAATCTCGGGTTCCTGAGAAAAGTTCCATATCGTCAGCTAAAGTGCGTGGACGTATGGTCATCTCTGCAGGTCCTATGCCCATCACTCCTTGAAGAGTATTTTATTTAGCTTCTGGAGGAATGACAAGTGCTTCAGTGATAACTAGAGTAGAGTCCAAATGAGTAGAGGGAGAAGCGAAGGATAAGAATGGAGGTTAGGTGCGGAGTTCAGCGTTGGATTCGCTGAGAATCGCTTCGTCAGTCTTTTGAGAGACTGAAAGAGGTTGGGTAGATTCCAAGTTGGTAACCTCAGCGTTTAGAGACGCTGAAGTTGGGATTGAATGGGTGGCTTGTTCAGCTGTGGCAGAGCGTACCACTGAACTTTCCTTCAGCCCATCAAGAGGAGCTGAGGAGTCTTTAGCAATAGATTGCTGGGGTTGCTCCTTGGTTTTCTTAGTTCTTTTGGAACCAAGTTGGGTGTCAGAGTGTTTCCTTTTAAGAGAAGGAATGGAGGTTGCAGCTGGGATATCAGCGGTGGGTTTGTCCGCTGAAGGAGCTGCAGAAGTAGAAGAAGTAGGGTTTAGAAGAGTTAAAAGAGTAGAAAGACGTACCTCGTTTTCCACCGGTTTGAAGTCGAGTACCTTAGGGCCGACCTGAGAGAGTTTTAGGTCACCCTCTGTTGGGTAGCTGTCCTTCAGGCCTTTTTGGAATACGGCGCTGATGAACCGAGGATAGGGAACCCATGGAGATCTGTCAGCGACAGAGTCCACTCTGAGTACCAGGTCATCATAGATAATTGATGCGCAGTCTATATGTAGACCTTTCAGCAATGCATATCCCATTGCTTGCTGAGGCTGAGCGGCTTGGTCAGAGGAGCCGGATTTGGCAGTCATGCAGCTGATTAAATGAGCGAAGAAGAAATTCATCTCGCTGGGCATTTTGGATTTCTTGATGAGGGTCAGCTTCTTCTCGGGCTTCTTGTCCCTCCTAGTTTCCCATACATAGCCCATTGCATCGAAGAATGCAATGATGGCTTCCCTGTCTGAGTTTTTCTTGTGGTCAGGGAGGGGAACGAAGGGTTTTTCTTTGGTTGCGATGGGAAGGCTGAGGGCTTTGCGAATGATGGCAGGTGTAATCTTCATTGTGCCATAGTCAGTGTCGCAGAGGATGCAGTCAATTGTTTTTGAGGGGTCTTTGGCTGAAGGTAGTTGAGAGTGTCTGGTAGAGTACCAGAATTGGGATAGCCGTAGCTGATGTGCAGGAGGTGTTATGGTCAGGGCTGTGGAGATGGAACAGTTCTTCAGGAATTTCACAGCATCATCTAGATGTGTGACTTGCTTTCGAGGAGGAAACTCGAGAAGCGCATAAAGGTTATTTACCTTGGTCCAATCTAGTTTGTCAAGAGAGAACTTGACCTGAGGAGCCTTGAGGATTTCCACTTCCTCAGCAGTATCATCAGCAGCAGTGTTCTCAGCGATGGTGTTCTTGGGAATGTCAGAAGATGCCATTTTCTGTATTATCAGTTCAACCAAAGATTAACAAATAAGAATAATCTTAATGTGGAAAGATTTTCCAATAAGATGGTTCGAATTTTGTCCATTTCATTCAGACAAAATCTCTTAATGAAGATTAGGGTTTTTCTTGTTTTGGAAAAACGAAATGCAAACCCAAAAAAAATCTTGTTTTCCAGTTTCCTTTGAAGATTGGGATTCTGGAAAAACGTATGAAGAACAAGTTTAAGATTTTGCGTTTTAAACTTGAAGAACAACCATGAAAGGTTGTGTTCATAAAACCATGAAAGAAATGATTTCATTTTAAAAAGTTCTTTTGTTTGATCTTGTGAAAACAAAGAGAAGATCATTAACAAGTTTGAGGAGACAGGTCAAATAAAAGAATTATTAACCTGGTTTGTTGAAGAAGATGAAGTTCTTAAGTTCTTGAAAAACTTGAGAGCACAAATGCAACAGTAAATTCTTTTTCTTAGCTTGGAGAAGAAGTTCGTGTAAAAGAAAAATATAAACCCAGAATGAGTTTATATAGAGATTAGAAAGAGAGAAAATCTTGAGCGGGAAAAGATTTTCATCATGACACGGACACAAGTTTGTATTTGATTGGCGAGTAAACGAAACGTGCAAACGTGTGTCAGAAAGAAGGACGTGCCAGGGCTTATCCGTTGCAATGACGTCACAACTGTCCTTTCATATTCTTGGATGTCTCTGAGGTTTTGAAAAACTCAGGGACACTTTTGAAAACATGAAGCACTGAATAGAAATATCAGTTGGTTTTAGAAATTTCAAAGTATCGCTGATTAAGGAAGAGATATTCAGCGATGTAATTTTTTTTGAAATCTTGCATTTTCATGCATTTTGTCAGAGAGAGAAAACATACCTTGATATAAGCGAATCAAGTTTATTCAGAGAGAAGATGATAGAATGGGTTATATAAGTTGGTTTTATCCTCTCGCTGATCAAATGCGAACCGCTGAAGATTTTATTCCTCAAAGTTCAGCATTCCAAGCTCGCTGATGAGAAAGTTGAACCTTGTCTCATCAAGAGGTTTGGTGAACAGATCAGCTAACTGATAATCAGTTGGGATAAAGTGAAGTTCTATATCACCATTCATCACATGATCTCTGATAAAGTGATACCTGATTTCGATGTGTTTTGTCTTTGAGTGTAGCACTGGATTATTGGCTATAGCGATGGCACTTGTGCTGTCGCAATAGATTGGAATATTTGAGAGCTGAAGGTCATAGTCCAGTAGTTGATTTCTCATCCACAAGACCTGAGAACAACAGCTTCCAGCGGCTACATACTCAGCTTCAGCTGTGGAGGTGGACACTGAGTTTTGCTTTTTACTTGTCCAACTTACCAACTTTCCACCCAGGAGCTGACATCCTCCTGTGGTGCTTTTTCTATCCATTTTGCAACCTGCAAAATCACTATCTGAATAGGCGATTAGATCAAATCCCGAGTCTTTGGGATACCAAAGACCTAGATTCGCTCACTAGTAGAAAAAGAGTCTTTCTTGACGCGCATTTGGCGTCATAAAGGGCCTTTATGACGCGCAAATGCTGGTCATAGAAGGACCAGTCATAACTCATTATGACTCGCATTTGTTCGTCATTGTACAATGACACGCACTTATGACACCCACTTTATGACGCCCTTTTCTGACAACTATATATGCGTGTCATAAAAGTTATGACCCCTTTTTCTGATTTCAGTTTTTGCGTGTCATAACTTCAAACTTTTTTTTTCTGGCTTTTATGACCCCCCTGCTAAACCTGCAATTATATACCAATTGTACCCAATTCATTACAAAACCTGCTGATCGATTGTACAAAATTAACGCATTTCATATATATCGCAAAACCATGCGTTACCAATTCATTACATGACTCGACTAAACTCGATCATGTCAAAATCGGATCAATATTATCTAGTTTACGATTACTACCAATTGTACCCATTTCTACCAACTGTACCTATTCCTACAAACAGTTTTACTCCCTAAAAATAAAATTCGACACATAAGTACACCATTCTTCTCGAATGTCGTCGAAATCCGCATCAGTGTAGTCGTTGCTTTCACCTCCAATCTAGTCAAATAAAACAACAAGTTAAAACAGTTTAAATAGGATCCGCGGACTAACTAAGCTAGACAACTAAGACCAGTCACAAAACCACAATTCAGTCACAATTCACAGTGACAACTTCAATTCACAGTGACAACTTCAATTCACAGTTTAAATAAGACAACTAAGACCAACAGCCACAATTCACAATTCACAGTTTAAATAAGACAACTAAGACCAACTACAAGACAATCTAGACTGCTCATTATCACCAACAGCCACAATTCACAGTCACAAAACTTCAATTCACAGTCACAAAACTAGGCAATAACAGGGACAACCGAGAGCCGGCAATAACCTACACTTACAACTAAAACCAGCTGCCAATTCATATTAACAAAACAAATAACCTACACTTACAAGTAAAACAAGATGATCAATTAACTAGGCAATAACCTACACAAACTGAGATTCAATTACCAAGCAGTAAAACAACCTTCACTTACAAGTTACGAAACAGTAAAACAAGCATAATTAGACAAGTTAACTAGCCAATAACAGGGACAACCGAGAAACGGCATCTAAACTCTAAAACCAGCTGCCAATTCACAGTCACAAAACTGAGATTCAAACCAGACTCTAAACACCATAAAACAACACAAATCAACAAAATCAAACCAGACTCTAAACACCATAAAACAGTTAAGACAAACCATTCCAGCTACTTTAACCTACTTCATTCATACTCAGAATCATACCTACTTCAAATAAACTAATAAAAAAGTAAACTTTATAGCTACTTTAAGTAATTAACTTACATTGTCATTTTCGAGAACCCGAACTCCATGCTTAACAACCTCCTTCATAAACTTCAGCATGAAGTACCCACATTCGGTGAATCCGGGCTGACGTGGACACTACACAACAGACACAGTTAATTGTTACAATTAATTACTAACTTTACTACAACTTAACTTTATATATCTTAAAACAACACAAGACTAATTACTACTGACCCTGCATAATCACAGAAATATATATAATAACCTTAGATCAGTTAACTAACCTTAGAATTAACCCAGATAAGTTTGGTTCTCTTACTGCTTCCAACTTGTACATCATACATTGCAATTGCCCTACACCGAATTAACCCAGTTAAGTATTACATCATAGAGATAATGGTTAAACTGAGAATTTGTATTACTTACGCATCCACTATTTGCTTAAACTGAGAATTGACATCGCTTGTCGTGAGGGAATCGAGATAATAGCATGTGCTTGTCTTCATATTAAGGACGCCCAACACCCAATGTCTTCTACAAAAAACAAAAATCAAATTCTGTTAAAAACAGTTAATATTTACTAATTAATTTGAAGATTGTCGAAAATCTAACCCGGGATTGTATGGCAGTATGACAATGTCATTTTGCTTCCTTGAAGATAATCGTTTTGCAATGACTCGACTTGCATCCTCGATATTCTGGGCCCTCGCTTTACGTTCAGAACTCATGGTTGCAGTCGGGGTCATGAAACAAACTCCATGATCTTGTTGTGACCCATTCTTGAGGAGGTCTAGGCTGATTAGACTCATTAGGTTCAGACTTAGATAAACTCTCTCCGTGGAAGGACCAAACCTTATACTTCTCATCGAACCCGTGTTTAAACAGGTGATAGCGCACGTTGGAAACTGAAGTGTGACACAAATTTATACAGTTTACACAAGGACATGGAATGGCGTCCGAATTCGGATTATTACATTGTGCAAACTCTAAAAATGCATTCACACATTCCTCGTACGCGATTGATAATCTATCGGACAGAATCCAAGATTTATCCATGAGAGTTTGAGAGGAGTGATGAGCTGGCAGGAAGCATTATAGTGAGGAGTGATGAGCATACCTTTTTGATTACGCGACTGCAACTTCCACAAAACGACTGAAATTAGGGCAAAATAGACTGAAATTAGGGCTTGAGAGATTTGGGGCAAAATCAACTGATGTGTGTGAGATTTGGGGGTGAATCGACTAAGTGTGTGTGTTTGAGAGATTTGAGTGATTTGAGTGATGAATCGACTGATGTTTGTGAGAGATTTGTGAGATTTGGGTTGAGCGGGAATAGGAGGGAATGAATTGATAAGTGGAGTAGGAGGGAATATAGGGGGAATGAAAACGACAAATCAAAACGACGTCGTTTTGATTAAAAAAATTATATCGCGACGTTTTGGAGATGACCCGCATACACAGGGGTACTCTGTGTTTTTCATTTATGACTCCATTTTACGACGAACAAAAATGCTGGTCATCGATATCAATAAATTTTAAAAGATTATGACTGCCACTTTTTGACACATGTAAACTCGCGTCATCGCTAATGGAAATTTTACGCGTTATGACTCTGATTATGTGACTAAGCTATTTGCGAGTCATCTTCGACTGTTGGTCATAAAAAAAGGGTCAAGGAAGGGGCTGTTTCTACTAGTGGCTGTACCGTTAAGGTATCGAAAAATTCGCTTTACAGCTTTCATATGGGATATCTTAGGTTCAGCTTGATATCGTGCACACAAACATGTTGCATACATAATATCGGGTCGGCCAGCTGTAAGATACAAAAGAGGGCCGATCATCCCACGGTACAGCGTGACATTAACGGGAACTCCTTTTAAATCCTTGTCTAGTGTCAGCGGTGGTGCCATAAGGGTTTTCATAGCTGAACTTTCAGTTAAGTCGAATTTCTTCAGCATATCTTTAACATACTTTCCCTGATTAATGAAAGTTCCTTTTTCATTTTGCTTTATCTGAAGACCAAGGAAATATGTTAGTTCACCCATCATGCTCATCTTATACTCATCTTTCATTCTATCAACGAAACGAGTACAAAGATCATGGTTAGTAGAGCCAAATATAATGTCATCAACATATATCTGAACAAGAATGATATGACCTTTTACATTCCTGAAAAATAGAGTTTTGTCGATTTTACCTCGCTCAAATTGTTCAATATGGAGATAAGTAGAAAGAGTGTGATACCATGCACGTGGAGCTTGCTTTAAGCCATAAAGTGCCTTATCCAGTTTATAAACATAACCTGGACGCTTAGGATCTGAGAATCCTGGAGGTTGTTCCACATAGACTTCTTCATTCAGCTTTCCATTTAGAAACGCTGACTTAACATCCATCTGATATACTTTGAAGTCTTTGTGTACAGCATATGCTAAGAATAGAGGAATAGATTCTAGTCTTGCTACTGGAGAAAATGTTTCATCATAATCTATGCCTTCCTCTTGTCTGTATCACTGAGCAACAAGATGAGCTTTGTTGCGGGTAACAGTTCCATGTTCGTCCAACTTGTTTCGATAGACCCATTTAGTGCCTATCACTGTTTTGTCAGTTGGTCTTCGAACAAGTTTCCAAACTTTTTTTCTTTCGAATTCAGACAGCTCTTCTTGCATGGCGCTGACCCAGTTTGGATCTTTGAGGGCATCATCTACTTTCTTTGGTTCAGTTAGAGAAATAAAATTAACAAATAAACAAATATTACCTGCACTTCGTCGAGTCTGAATACCAGCGTTTGGATCACCAAGAATTTGATCAATTGGGTGATTTACAGTCCATCGCTGAGCCGGAGCGTGAGACGCTGACTCAACCTGAACTGGAGGAGCTGAAGATGAGGCTTCAGCGACGTCTGGAGTATCAGCCAAGAGAGGAATGGATGCAGTTGTCATTATATTCACTGATTGCTGAGAAATAGATGGAATGTCTGAGATATTGGGTTCAGAAGCAGTTATAGTGTTTATAGGAACAGCTGAGACCCATGATGTTTCAGCTTCACTATTCTGCATATTTGGAATGATAGTAGGACCATCATCTTCAAATGTATGAGCACGAGGAGTGGGAATTTCTTCTGAATCACCAAGATGAGAAAACATCCATTGATTCAGTTCTTCAGTATCAGCGGACGGTTTAGAGTTCGCTGAACGGGATTCGTCAAACGTGACGTGAATTGTTTCTTCAACATTTTGTCTTCTTCGATTGAAGGCTCTGAAGGCTTTGGAGACTGAGGAGTATCCAAGAAAGATTCCATCATCAACCTTAGGATCAAACTTTCCAAGGGCATCTCTGTTGTTCAGTATGAAACACTGACATCCAAAGATGTGAAGAAAGCTGATTGAAGGCTTTCTCCCATGAAAAAGTTCATAGGCTATTTTATTGAATCTTTTAACTATTAGCGACCTGTTTTGCGTAAAACAAGCGGTGTTGACAGCTTCTGCCAAAACTGAGTAGGCAGGTGAGAATCGCTGAGCATTGAACATGCAGCTTCAATATTTGTTCTATTTCTTCTTTCAGCGACTCCATTTTGTTGCGGTGTTCTCACTGAAGAAAAGTTGTGAGAAATACCCTTACTCTCAAAGAAGGAATCAAGAAAACTGTTTTTGAATTCAGTCCCATGATCACTCCTTATTGAGCGAACGATCAAATTGTTCAGGGTTTCCATCTTCCGAACAAAGGTGATGAGTTCTTCAGGGGTGTCACTCTTGGAACGGAGAAACATAACCCATGTATAGCGAGAGAATTCATCAACTATGACCAGTGTATATTTCTTTCCAGCGATGGATTGTTTGTTAACAGGGCCAAACAAATCCATATGGAGTAGTTGTAGAGGAGATGACACTGAGGAGACTTGCTTTGACTTAAAGCTTGCTTTGGTCTGCTTCCCTTTTTCACACGCTGAACATAAAGACTCTTTGACGTATGAGTGTTGAGGTAGACCAGTGACTAACCCTTTTGAAGAAAGAGTGTTAAGTGTCTTGAAATTCAGATGAGAGAGCCTCTTATGCCATAGCCAGTTGACATCAGATGAGGCTTTTGAGAAGAAACAGGAGTTCTCAGTGGTTGTTGAGTCCATGTTTATTACATAAACATTTTCCAAACGACAACCGCTGAGAGCTATCTTCTCCTTTTTGTCAGTGACAAAGCAGGGTTCCTTGGTAAAGATTACCTTGTTATCCTTGTGGCAAAGCTGACTGATGCTTAACAGATTATGCTTCAGCCCTTCAACATATGCGACTCTTCTGAAGGTTGTTGTACCATTTGAGAGTACACCAAACCCTCAGGTATGTCCTTTTCCATTTCCACCGAAAGTCACAGAGGGACCCTTCTCTTCCTTGTATTCAGCGAGCAGGCTTTTGTTTCCAGTCATGTGTCTAGAGCATCCGCTATCGAGATACCAGATACCCTTCTTAACCTGCATCACAAAGGAAGACCAGTTTTTCTTGGGTACCCACTTAACCATGTGTACACGTTTGTCAGTGGAAGTAGTTGGAATGGAAGGTTCAGCAATCTTCGCAGCATTTGAAGATTCAGCTTTGTCAATCTTCACTTTGGTTAATTTCTTAACCTCAGTGGTCTTCTTTGCCTTGGGGCAATCTTCACCTTAGCTATATTTTCAGCACTTACTAGAAATATGATCAGTGAGTCCACAGTGATAACATTTCCTATAACTAAAAGTAGTTCTAGGACTATTTGAATACTGAGCTTTTGCTTTAGAATTAGAAGGACCAGCACCAAATAAGCTTTTGGCTTTTGAAATGGGAGGAACGTTTAGTTCTTCAGATTTCTTACTAAGGACATCCACTCTGAGTCTAGGAGTAGATCGCTGAATAGACCCACGCTGAGTAGATCCAGAGATCTGATTCCTTGATCTAGAGGAATAAATCACTAAAGCTTTAGAAGCATTCAACTTTGGTACTAAAGTACCCTTCTGAGGATTTTGGTTGAAAGCAATTCCTTTACCTTTATCTTTAAAGACAGAGGTAGGTTTTGGATAAACCATTTTCTCTTTACCTTTTGAAGAGGTAGAAATTTCCTCAGGAATAGGTGGTCTGGACGAGGAACACTGAGAGGATGAAGTATCAGCGACTGAGGATACGAAAGTTCCAAATAAGAGCATGGAACGATCAGTGGTTGATTCTTGAGTTTCATATTTGTAACCGAGACCACGTTTATCACTCAGGGGTATCTGAGACTTAATTATCTCAGTGATCTTCGTTGAGGAATTACACCATCCTTCAATAGTAGCTTTTTCAGCTTTCAATGCAGCTATAGCTTCTGCTCGTTCGATTTTGACTAGCTGATTTAAATGCACTTGATCTTTAAAATCTTCTTCAATTTTAGAAAGCCTTTCTATTTGAAGGTGACAGTTTTTAAGCTGTTCAGCGAGATCAAGGTTTTGGTTTTCAACTATAGTTTTGCCATTCTTGGCTTCATATAAACTTCTAGTCAAGAGATCGATTTTACGGAGATTATCAGCTTCATCAATATTTGCAATATTTGTAAAGAATGAAGGTGATACCTGAATTGCAGAGGTTGAAGTAGAGGGAATGTCTGAACTTTCTTCCTCATATTCAATCTTTGCCATAAGACAGAGATTGACTTCATCATCTTCAGAGTCAGATGATGATTCTTCTTCAGAAGCAGCCCAATCGTAAACCATCAGGCCTTTGCCTTTCTTCTTGAAGCTTTTCAGCTTCGCATATTTTTCTTTCAGCTTAGCATATTTGTCATCTTTATTCCTGGGAATAAAGGATTTCTTGGGAAACGCTGAGTTTCTCGATACTTTCTTAGACCTGCACTCGTTAGCGAAATGTCCAATCTTTTCGCAGTTAAAACAAGTAGCAATAGCCTTATCAACAGGAGCTGATGATCTTGGCTTATCAGTTATAGAAAGAGGTTTGTTCTTTCTGAACATTTTCTTTTTGGCGAATCTCCTGAACTTTTTAGTTAGGAGAGCCAAAGATTCATCATCATCTGAAGAGTCAGAATCTGATGACCTTTCAGAGTTACTCTCTAACTTAGTGATAGTGACCGAGGGTCGCTGAGTACAGGGTTCCTCTGAGATTAAAGCAACAGGGGTGCTTTTGGAATCTTTTACAAGATTCTTCTTAAGATGGCTTGATTGCTCATGATTCAGCATCGTGCCATATAAGGTAGCAAGGGTCATTGATCTTAGATCCTTTGACAGCTTGAGACACATAAAATAACTGTCCCAGCTTTCAGGTAAACATTCTAGAAACTTTGTCAGCACTTCAAAGTTAGAATATTCCTTACCAACAGTTTTTAGATCTATTATTAAGCAATTAAAGCGTTGGTGAACTTCAGAGAGAGTCTCATTCTTACCATAAATGAAACTTTCATACTGTCTTACCATGATGATCTTTCGAGAGTCCTGGACTTCAGCAGTACCTTCATACTGAACACATATTGTGTCCCACATGGCTTTTGAGGAATGGTAGACTTCGTCAGGAAGAGCCATGGATAGAATGGATCTGGCTTTCGTGTCGATAGCCACTTTCTTCTTATCTTCGTCAGTCCACGTATGAACTTCTTTGGGTACCAGCCTTTCTGGAATAGCAGGTCTATTCTCAGCGGCTGGTACTGCGGCATCAATTCTTACAGGAATAAATGGGCCATTTTCAAGATAATAAGGCATAGTAGGGTCTAGACCTTCTAGGAAGAGAGTCATCCTATTTTTCCATAGATTAAAATTATCTCTGGAGAATCTAGGGGGTTTTGCAAGAGAACCATTGTCGATATAATTTGTGTTTGTGTTGGTAGCCATTTTCAGAAATAGCAAGGAAGAGAAATCTTAGTATAGATTAGATCTTGTTTATGAGATTAAACAATTCTTCTCTGATACCACTTGTTGGTCCCAAAGGGTTATACAAGTTTGTAGAAGGGGGGGTTGATTACAAACACACAGATTTTACTATTCTAAATTGTTTATTGATAAATCATTAACAATTTACAGGTTGTTGCGGAAACAAGATTAAGGATAAACCTAAATCTAAACAAGTTGGAACACTAAGTTTCTTGCACTAAGAAAGAGAAGGAAATTACTAATAATAACCTATCTCAAGATAAGAAGGATGAACTTGTCCAGAGTTAGCGAGTTACTTCAAAATAGAGTGAGTTCATCTTCTTATATACTGCATGCATTTAATGCATTGCAGTTTACACTTTACACGTGACAACAGCTGATTGGTTGCATGTCATTGACCGTTGTTGACAATAAGGAGGTTCTTTTTCTGACAGATCGTACGGAGACGTGCAAGGGAGGTTAAGACAAAAAGTACTTTGTACGGAGGACTTTATGATCAGCTTTTCATTGATTCAGCGATCTATCATTCTATTTCAGCAAATGATAGAGTTCAGCGATAGCTAAAGTCTTGTACTTGATACTTCACGTTGAGTGGACAAATCTGAGTCTTCGCTGATCCGCATCAGTTCATTAGGATCATAAGTAAACAACTAACTTATCAGCGATCACCATAAGTACTGAACAGACTCAGAGTATTATGGTGAACAGTTTCGCTGAATGTTTAATCTAAAGGGTGAGAGTTCCTATCAGCGGTACTGTAAGATCTTAGTACACTTCAGCGATAGTGAAACTCTGATACATATTGTTTACTTAAAATTTTCACTAAGTATATAAGAGAGGGTCATTATCAAATCACTGAGGGTTTGGATCAACATTGTTCCTCTGAGGAAGTATAGACTGAGTCTTCTTGTTCCTCTGTTATTGGTTCCTCTGTTGTTTCTGGAGTTGGTTCTTCAGTAGCTTCTGTGGTTGTTTTCCTTGTTGTATCATCTTCTGTTGGCTCCCCCTCGGTATTTGCATCTGTATGATTAACAGAGGAAGATGAATTATTTAAGGGACCAGTTAGAGAGATACCTATCGCGTTCTGGCTGGCAAGAGATGGTTCTCCAGAGGCTCTGACGGCTCCAGCAGAGGGATCAATATCGTCATGGAACATCTCTTGAAATAGAAGATTTAAGTCTTCTTCTCTTGTTTTTGAGATGCCAGAGGATTCCCCTTTTAGACCGAGTTCTGAACTGATTTGTTCAGAAGTCTTCTGGAAGGTGTCGTCAAAAGAAACATTTATGCTTTCTACGATCGTTCGAGACCGCAGAAGATAAACTCTGTAGGCCTTGGAAGTTGCAGAGTATCCTATGAACTTGCCTTCATCTGCCTTTATTTCAAACTTTCCTCTTGCTTCTCTATCATTTAAGACGAAGCACTTGCATCCAAATACATGGAAGAATTTGATGTTTGGTCGTCTTTTGTTGATCAAATGATATGGTGTTTTGATGTATCTCTTTACGATGGTTGATCGATTTTGGGTATAGCAAGCGGTTGATACTGCTTCTGCCCAAAATGTCATTGGTAATCCACATGCGGTTAGCATAGTTCTGGCGGCTTCCACAAGCGTGCGATTCTTTCGTTCGACTACGCCATTTTGTTGTGGGGTGCGTACAACAGAGAAGTTCTGTGAAATTCCTTCTTCTGTAAGATAGACTTTAATGACAGAGTTTTTGAATTCTGTGCCATTGCCGCTTCTCAGTTTCTGAATCCTGCACTCATACAGAACTTGGATTCTTTTCATTAAGTTTATCAGAATGTTTGGAACATCTGATTTCTTTCTGACAAATTCAACCCATGTAAATCTTGAGAATTCATCGATCAAAACAAGCAGATATTTCTTGCCACCTAGACTCAGTGTAGATATTGGACCGCAAAGGTCAACATGTAGCATGTACAGAGGTCTAGGGCAAGATACATCGGTTTTGCGTTTATGGGAAGCTCTTTTGAGTTTTCCCATTTCACAGGCAGAGCAAAGATGATCTTTATTAAATTTAACGTTTGGTAGACCTTTGACTAGATCAAGTTTTACAAGTTTATCAAGAGTATGAAAGTTTAAATGGCAGAACCTGTTGTGCCATAACCAGGCTTCCTCGCTTTTGCATGCAACAAGGCAGATTTTGTCTTTCCTGTTCTTTGCATTGAAGTTCATGAGATATTGATCTCCTCTTCTTTCGGCTCGCAGAAGTTCATTTCCTGTGTCTTCGCTCTGTAGAGAGCAGAAGGTTCTTTTGAACATTCCATCGAATCCCGTATCGCAGAGTTGACTAACACTGAGAAGATTGTGTTTAAGGCCATCAACATATGCAACTTTGCATACGGTTATATTCTCCTTCTGTATGACTCCGTAGCCTTTGATGTACCCCTTTTTATTGTCTCCAAAGGTCACAGATCCACCATCGTTGTTTTCTTTGTATGTGGATAGAAGACCTCTGTCGCCAGTCATGTGCCTCGAGCATCCGGAGTCTAGATACCAGATTGGTACATACTGCTTCTGCAAGACAATTAGAGAGTTTTAGGTACCCATATCCACATGGGTCCAGTTTTGTCAGGGGTCTTTGTTTTAGCTTGTTTTGAAGAAACATTTTATTTCTTCTTACCCTTGGATTTATCTTTTGCTTTGGGTACAGAGAGATGACAGTGTGGACTTTTGAAGTGTTGGTTTAATTTAAACATAAGATCAAAGCAATGACAGTATTGAATGTGCGAAGAGATTTGCTTGAACTTTTCATTAAATACATTAAATGGGGGCACAGAGGCATTACAGTCTATCCTAACATTTGACTTTCTATTACAAGAAGGTTTATGTAGGCTAGAGGCATTGCAAAATCCTTTGTTGAGTGCACAGAGGCATTGCAAAATCCTTTGTTGAGTGCGGCCTTCTGTGTACCCCTTCTGTGGTGAACTTCTGCTGGTTTCACTTTCACAGAAGAAAAATCTTTGTTAATTTTAGTTCATTTACCCTTCTGTTGCCATGTTAGTTTTTCTTTAACAGGTTTTAAGGGTTTCAAAATCTTTAAACTTGTTGGAATTTGAGTGGACATTAATTTCTTTTGTTTGAATTTCTCAAGCTCTAGAGAGGTTTTGGCTTGTATGCACATATCCAAAAAGTCTGGACAGATAGGAATTCCAGTGATTTTCTCCTTGGGAGGAATAGTTCTGTTAAGAACTTCAGAGGTTTGTTTAAAATCCTCTGTGTCACTAAGTCCGATCTCTGACTTAGAGTCAGTCTCTGATTCGTCAGAGGATGAATCGTCCTCATATACAGAGGTTGAGTCACTTGGTTCTCTTTCGACAGAGGCTGGGCTTTCAGAACATGTGCCATACTCACTTTCTTCCTTTTCTAGGGAACTATCTTCTAAGTTAACAGAAGTATCTGTTATGTTTTCTTCAGAGAGATCTTGATCGCTGGAAGATGTACAGAGGTTTTCTTCAGAGATATCAAGTTTTTCTTCTGTAAGTTTTGGTTTGAACTCAGGTGCCTCTGCAGATAATTTATTTTCAGAATTCATCATACAGACAAATGCAACTTGAATTTGAGTCTCGGAGTCACCAAACTTGAAGATTCCTATCTGATTTTGAGTTTTCAGATACCTCTTAGGTTTGGATTCTCTTTTGACAGAGATTGAAGGTGACAAATCTGGGTTTTCAAACCACACATTTGTCATCTTCAGAGGTTTCCTCTTGTGAGGTTCCCCAGAGACGTTTTGCCTTTTACTTACAGAGAGAAGATTTGGAAATCCAGGTTTTCTTGTATCTCCAATGTGAAATAGAGAGGATAGAGACTTGTCTCTTTTGGTTCCGGTATAAGGATCTATATCGCAGAAGCCAATTCCCCGTCTCCCTATTTGTGTGTTTATTTTTTCGTACACCTTCTGAGCATCTTGAATTTTTTTAATTTGAAGATCTCTTCTGAGTAAATCTTGACAGAGGACTTCTCTTTCCTTTTGAAAATAAATTTTAAGAGCTAGGATGTTCATTCTGTCGCACTCAACGTCCATTAGTTCTTTAGACTTTGTTTTCAAGGAAGAATTAAGTTCAGAAATCTTTTCTTTTAAAGGATTTAACTTTTTGTTCCAGTCCATTTCAATTTCTTCTTTTTCTTTAAAGATTTTAGCTTTTTCTTGAGTGAGAAGTCTAGCTTCTCTCTCATAGAAGGTGAGCTTTTTCTGAATATCTTCACATGTCTTTTTCATTTCAGTGTATTCAATGTTAAGTTTAACCAAGTCATCTTCTGCAGTATTAGAGTTAGAGGTAGAAGTGGATACCTCACTGTCAGAGTCGGAGCTGACTTCTGCCATGCCACAGAATAGAGCATTCTTTGTTTCGCCTTCGTTTTGTCTCTAACTCCCAGATTTCTTTGTTCACCATTAGTGACTTCTGAGCATAGTATTCAACTTTCTTTTTGTAGAAAGATGCATCCCTCTGAGGGCGATTTGACATGCTCCTGCATTCGTTGGAAAAGTGACCTGGCTTTGCACAGTTGTAGCATCCTTGGTTCTGTGTGGAGTTTCCAGCTCTGTCCTCTGACCTCTGTCGGTCACCACTTCTTTCGGTTCGGCACTCATTTGCGTAGTGGCCTGGCTTACCACATTTGTAACACTCTTGAATCTGTGGAGTGTTGCCAGTTTTGTCTTCCGACCTCTGTCGGTTATTTCCTCTGTCATTTCTATCACTTGACCTCTGTCGGTCACCGCTTCTGTCGATTGACCCTTCTCTTTCTCGATTCTCTCTTTCATATCGTTCATTACCAGATTTCTTCTGGTATCCTCTGCTGAATTCCCTAGTCAAGAGAGCTAAAGATTTAGCTATCGAGGCCAGGGTCGTTTCTTCTTCTGCTGCTACTTCCTCTTCTTCTTCACTTTCCACCATCATGTTTTTCTTCTTCTTCTCCTTTCTTTCCTCTATTGCTTTCTCTTTCTTTGGCTTCTCTCTAGCCTCTGTAGTCTTACCAACCAATGCAAGAGGTGCAATGATCTGGGCTTTTGCTTGTGCTACCTGAGGCTCTTGTGCTGCCAATGTTCCATAGAGGTCTGATAGGGTCCAGGAATCTAAGTCTTGATTTGTTTGCAGAGACATAGATAACTGAAGCCATTCTTCATTCAAAGACTTCAGGAACATAAAGTTGTTTTCTTCAGAGGTTCTGTGGATGCCGAACTTCTTGCACTTGTTTATTAGAGAGTTGAACCTATCATACGTAGTTTGCAGAGATTCGGTTGGCAGAGCTTTAAAGGCATAGTATCCATTTATGTATTGAGCTCTGCGGTTCTTCTGGGTTTTAACTCCTCCTTCTAGTTGTTTTTCCAGTTCTTTCCATAGATCATATGCAGATTCACATGCATCCATGGACTGGAAAAGGTCATTTGGAATGGCCATAATCAGAATTCTCTTAGTTTTCTGAGCAACTTCGTATTTAGTCCAATCAAAATCAGACCAATTTTCCTGGGTCTTTGGTTTCGTGTGTATTGGGATTTCTGGTGTGTCGTCTGTGCCAGGAACACGAGGTACAATTATTATGGGAACGAAAGGAGGGTTACGAATATAATAAACCAATTCTTTGTCAGTACCCTCAAAGAAGTGAATCATTCGAATCTTCCATTGAGGGTATTCTTCTCTAAGAAGAGTGGGAGGTTTGGTTAAGGAACCAGAAGAGAAGAAGTTGTTTGTATTAGTCATTTTAAGAGAGATAAAATTATCCAGAAAAGGGTTTGAACAACAAACTTTTCAGAGTATGAAGTGGATGCTTCGTATGAAGTTTTTAAGCTTAAAAGCTTTAAGTTGAGCACTAAAATGGTGTTTATAACCAGAATAACAGATTCTATAAGTTTACCAATGTTCGAATGAATCGAAAAATGGCAGAAAAAACAGAAACTGTTTGATTAATATGAAGAATAGGTTAAAAATCCAAGTTTCTACCAAAGATCATAGTTTAGAGTGGATTCCTTGATATTAAAAATTAAGGTTTGCTCTGATACCAATTGTTGGTTCCTATTTTGCTTAAACAATGATCTTAACTTTCAGTTAGTTCAGATTTAGATATGGTGCGGAAGCGTATTTAAGAACTGAAAGATAATGTAAGGTAGAAGAACACACAATATCAAATAAACAGTATGTAAGAACAGATGAGTATCTCTAAGATTACTGTATTTGATATATATTAAGAACACCAAGAACTTCAAAGGATTAACAAGAAATCTGCAGTTAATGATGTGTGTGAGAAGTGCAAAGGTTAATGATATATGTGTATTTTCGTGGTATTAAGCTTAATAGAAGAGCTCACATCAGCCTTCTATTTATACTACTTCTAAAGGGTAAAATAAGTACTTGAGGTACAAAGACACTGTTGAGGCATAGTAGCTGGAAGGTACAAAACACTATTCTGGAACTGTTGCAGATACAACGTTCATTAAATGCTCCGTATTCAGCTTTAGGCGGAAACCTATCAAAGTTTGACATGTGGAGTTGTCAGGTCACGCCTTTGTACGATTGATCTTTAGAACCTTCGAATGGTAGATATTGTAAGAGGCATGTTCGTCCTTGTTAAGATCTTTTGCGTAGATCTTCTTTTTACCACAGAAGCTCTGTCAAGTATGACAGAAGCTCTGTGGTCTTGTCTGTTTAGAAGTGTCTTCTTTTGCTTCTTTACTTGTCTTCTTGGTTATCCCGGCAGAGCCTCTGTCGAAGACTTCTGTCTTCTCGGTTACTAGGCTACTCGGCAGAGCCTCTGTCGAACACTTCTATACTTAGCCTATTTTTCACTACTTTCATAAACTGAAAGATTGGAGCTAACACTTTCGATACTTCAGGCCTTTGTATCCCTCCTGGTCTAACACCCGTTGGTCTCACCGTCATACTACCCTGCTGTGCTTTCCATTGTGGACAATCTGACTGAATATGATCAGGAGAGTTGCAAGAGAAACAGAATCGAGTTACCCGACAGTCTTTAGCAATGTGACCAGTCTTTCCACACTTGTAACAAATTCGGGAATCCACATAACAGTTTCCTTGATGAACACGGTTGCATTTTGGACATGGTCTTTCAGCTGGTATGAAAGGTGAACGACTATCAAACCTCGGGAATTCGTACTCCTTCAAATCATACGTCATTTCTTCCAATTTTCTTTTCCCAAAACTTCTATTACCAGCATCCCTCCCTTTATCTCTTTCTACATTCTCGGCGGCATCTACAGCGGCTGAGAAAGTATCGGTTCCCTTAGCAATCACTAAACCTCTAATTTCCGAATTTAATCCAAAGACAAACCTTTCCATTTTGAGTGCTTCAGTAGCCACATAGTATTCTGCAAAACGGGACTTCTCTAGAAAGCGCGCAGTGTAATCCCGAATTGATAGCTTACCCTGTTGCAAATTCATGAATTCTCCTTCCAAATGTCTTACGGCAGCTTGAGGATAAAACTGCCTTTTAAAAGCACATGCAAATTCTTCCCAGGAAAAAGTAGAATACACGTCATGTCCTCTTGAAGTAATAAGAGCTTCCCACCAGTATAGCGCATCGGCCTTCAACATCGCAGTTCCATATAACACTCTATCTTCATCGGCACATTTGCTGGTCTTGAAGATGGCTTCTATTTCTTTTAGCCATCTTATAGCCTTCACCGGATCTCTTTCCCCGTTTCAGTGTGACGAGTACGGTCAAACATAGCTTGTATATTAGCTTGTAGTCTTCCCATTTCTATAGCCAAATCATCTCTGGTAACAAACTCGGTGCCGTGAGACTGACCCCTACCTTCCGTTTCACCCCGACCTCGTCTCGTACCTCTTCCTCCGGCTCCGGTCAACATTTCCTGAATATTTCTACTTCTTGTATTCGGCCTGATTGGGTTTCCTTCTTCATCTCTATTCATACTTCCAGAACCGCTTGCCATCCTGCTAACTTTAACAAGATTAATATACACAAAAGCACATACCTCAATATAACAAGGTATTCCAGTTCAAACATGTACCTGTAAGTTCACAATTACACTGGCCAAATGTAATTTGAAATTACCTTACTTGATGTTCCTTCTACCTTTTTATATTTAACATCCCAAGGTTCTAATATATCAAGGACATCCGACTTCACATGCAGTTTAAGTCTAGGTATTGACCCGAATACCTAAACCCCTTAAACTAGGGCTCTGATACCATTTGTAACGACCCAGTTCCCAAACATACATAATATACATCAATTAACATATTATACATAACATCGTTTCATTCATAACAAAAGATACATAATAAGTCATGTACGGTCCCATAGTCTCAAAACTATACAATACAAGACATAAGCATTTCCTAATCTCCGTCAGCTATCAACCGCATACTACACTTTATCCTTCCCTTTGCTATTAAAAGTTCCTCGACCTGGAATAAATATTTTTGAAAACAAAATGAGGGTTAGACCAAACGGTCTAGTGAGATAATCCCTGTCAGTTTAGTAAACCTTTGTAAAAACACACATATACCACAAATATTTAAATACCAAGCAAGACTCGTGCACCGTGTACAACTCATTCCCCAAATGGCCATACTAGTTGGTTGCGAACCAACTAATCAGTTTACTCCGCTGCACTTACATACAGCCAACTCCGCTGTCCCTCCGTACAGCCAAACTCCACCGGTCCTAAGCCCGGCCAACGTGCACTCGTGTAGTGTAATGCTCATGTAAATACAATATACAATCTCAATATATTATATTTCAAACATAAACACATAATCACATCATCTATCACATTCCCAATCCACACATATATGTATTCCAGTTTAAAAATGTTTTAAAGTAAAACTCACCTGATAGTAGTCACGTCACTTCTTATTTTTCAAAGTCGTAAGAATCTTCGTCACCAACTTCACAGAAATCTGAAATACCCATATACACATTGTACTGGTATTAATCTACTGTACAGGACCCTTAAAGACTAAGAATCTTAAATAATCCAAAATCCTTAACTCTTATCGCAACCAACTAGCTGCGATAACCCCTTTTCGCAATACACACTACTTGTCGCAATCAACTACTGCGACACAGTATCTTATCGCAACCAACTGTTGCGATACACTACTTGTCGCAACCAACTTTTGCGATACCATTGAGCTTGTCGCAACCCAAGGTTGCGATACTCATAACTATCGCAATCACCATAACTGTCGCAACCCATTACTGCGACATTCATAACTGTCTCAATCAACTAAGTTCATACTTAACCCAGAAATATATAGTTTTAGACCATGCATGCTTCTGTAATTTTGCCGAAATACTTAAGACTATAAATAGAAACTATCCATAAACTCAGTTTCCTAAAAACATCTATAATTCATCAAAACCCATTTCTAAACCCTTTTAGAAAACTAATAAACATAAAAGGAGGAATTTATGTAGGATTGTTACCTTTGTTTTCTTGAGTTGTTTCCAATAATCCAGCTGAGAATCATCAACTTTCTTCTTCTTCTAAATTTTCTCTCTTTTTTCCTCTCTCTCTCTTGCCGTAACAAACCCCCCCCCCCCCCCCACACACACTTAAGTTTTACTACAAGTCTCTAAATGAGACACCTCACATTGTCTAGGGAGAGTGGGGCGATGGAAGTGATTTGTCAAGTCACTTTCACCAAACAAACCCTAAACTTCTCCTATATGGCAAAACATACCCTTAGACTTCTATATTAAAATTAAAACTTACCCCTTAACTTATAACTCCATAAAACTAATCCCAAACTTACCTTAAAACCAAAATAATAAAAATTAAATAAACCAACAACGTACCCGGTTATTACACCACCTACACCAAACCAGAAAGAACAAATCCATTGATAAGTTGAAGTCCTTATTATATGCCAAACTGCTATCTCAGAGTGAAGAAAGTAACCAAGAAGATGCTGATTTAGGTGTGTT
Organism: Saussurea involucrata; assembly: GCA_033807775.1. Taxonomy (NCBI): domain Eukaryota; kingdom Viridiplantae; phylum Streptophyta; class Magnoliopsida; order Asterales; family Asteraceae; genus Saussurea; species Saussurea involucrata. The sequence goes on from CM066314.1 coordinate 95,131,692, forward strand.
GTTGAGAAGACAGACAGAGGTTCAAAGAGAAAGAGTGACAAAGCCTGACCTTCTAGAGTTGAAAGATTTTATTCAGACTACACCAGATTCAATCAACAAGTTTTTGTCTACACTGTTGGTTCCCGTTTTGTTTAAACAAGATTATCAGATCTATTAGTTTAAGTTTAAGTATGACGCGGAAGCGTATTTGAAGAACTAACAGATATGTTTGATAGATTTAGACACAACATAAATAAACAGTGAACAGGAAATAATATCTCAAAGTTTACTGAATATATATATCAACAACAGATTCAAGAACAGTGAGTAAGCAAAGCTTTAAAACAGATATGACTCTCAAAGTATATAAGCTATGTGTTCTTGATGTTTTTCTCTCTCAATTCTCGATCTGGAATAACTCAACATGAGTCTTCCTTATATACTACTCTAAGGGGACCATAAAGCATAAGCTACTATTCAGAACGGACGGTATGAATAGTTGGAAGGATGGCATGAACAGTTGGATGTGCTGTATTGCATTTAATGCAGCAGACGTCTATTATGTACTAAGCCCTATTGAATCCAATAAGAGTTTGACACGTTGAATTTGGACAGGGCATGCTACCATGCAAGTTGATGAATAGGTTCAGAAACAGTAGCAAGATATTATAAATATCTTTGAAGTCTTTGTTGAAGACCGCAGAGGCTCTGTGAAGTGTCACAGAGGTTCTGCGGTTTGGTGCTTTGTAGAGCAGTCTTCACCGGATTCCGAGTCTTTGGTCTTCTTTGCGCGTATGACAGAGCTTCTGTAGGACGCCTGTTTTAGCTTATGTAGCTTCTTGACCTTGATCTCTCGGTAAGTTCGGAAGAGCCTCTGTAAGAGGCTTTCTTCACTTGGCCTATTTTTCACTACTTCTAAATACTTCTATAATTAGGAAGATTGAAGCTAACAATCTCCCCCTAAGTAGTGAAAAATAAAATATTGAACTTGAGTTTAGTTAGGCTAAGTTAGATAAGACAGAGGTTAAACAAAACCTCGAAAGTTCTTTCATTCAGAAATATGCCAGAGGCATTTTACATTTGAGTACAATGAAAGATAGACTTTGACTTGGTTTGCAGAGATTTGAGGTTTGAGAATCAGATTTTGGCATCTTTGAAATCGTTGTAGCTTCTGTTGTCTCTTCTGATTCTTCTGATCTCTTTGTAGAAACTGATGCAGAGTTCTCTTTTGCGGATTGTGGCATCAATCTCTCTGATGAAAGTATCTGCAGCATCTCTATTCATTTTCTCTGTATCTCTGTATTTTACAAGGCTTGCTCTGAACTTGTTCAGAGTACTAGTTGCGTACTTCTGACAGTCCATGCACACAAACAGTTTGACTTCGCCTTGTGGGTTTTGAAATACTAACTCGAATCTTGGTTCTGTAATGATTGAGTTGGGCACGGCGTCAGGTGGGCAGCGATCCTCTGGTGGTCGTAAATTCAGATGTTTGAGACCAAGATCCTTTCCCAGTTGAAAATCTATCATACTGTAGATCAGAAGCTTTTCCCTCATTGCTTTTCTCAACACTTGATAGGCTCTGGTGTTTGGCTCTGTGTTGTAGTTGTCCTTTGTCCATTGCAGAAGTTCAGGTAGATCATAGGGATTCAGATTCCTTATGTCAGCATCAGCGAAGGTGGTTTCTGAATTGTTTACCCTTTTGACTCTGTAAAGATTGTACCTGACTCTTGGATATGTTCTTATGAAGGAGAATCTGCAAAAGATTACCTTTTTGATTTTATGAATTGAGAAGACTTCTGCTTTGGTTCTTGGCTTTGTTCTACTGAAGATGTTCTCAAATTCTTCTCTGATGTTCGGATTTGTGATTTGGTCTGTTGGATGGAGGTTCTGAAAGGGTTGTTTGTAGAGATATTTGTACACCACTTCTTCCATTTCTTCGTATATTGGACCATGTGGTGGTACTCGTCTTCTGAGACTCTCCATTTGTTAAACAACTTCTGCAGCTCTTCCTGATAGAGGAATGTCTGATAGAGGCTTCAATCCATATGCCCAGTCCTCTTCTTCAGGCTTTGGAGTTTGAAAGGCATCAAAAGCGCTTTTCATCAATTTCTCTGTAGGATTGGGCACTGATTTCTTTTTCTTGGGCTCTTCTGTCATTTTTGCCTTTCCCTTGTCTTTGGCTTTTGGAGGTGCAGAACCTGTTGCTTCTGTAGGTTTGGTTGTTGGTGCTTCTGTTGGAATGATGGGGGTTGCCTCTGTAGGTTTTGACACTTGTATTTGAGAGGACTTTTGTGGCGTTGGTTCTGTTGGCTTTCTTTGCTCTGTAACCTCTGTTGGAGGTTCTTTGGTGACTTCTTCTGTAAGCTCGGTTTTTGTTGGTGAAGGTTGGATATCGAATTTTCTTGCCATTTTGAAAGCTAATGTGAACTTGTGCCTTTATTCTTCTCTCTGCGCCATTCGTTCAGTCATTGTATTGTGCATCTTTCTCAGAATAGAAGAAGCAGAGGTCGTTGCTCTTTTTGGTTTGGTGGCAATCGACTTTCTTCTTGGTATGGTTTGGGGTTTTTCTGTTGATTCTGTTGAAGGTCTTTATTCCAAGTTGATTACCACAGGGGTGGTTGTTCCCTCTGTGGTTTGCTGATCAGCTTCTGGAATATTGGTTTCTTCAGAAGTTGATTCCACAGATATGGGTGTTGTCTCTGTGGTCTTTTGATCTTGGGTTTGTTCTGGAGGGGCTTGGCTGATTGGTTCTGCTGCGATTGGTGGAGCTTGTAGTCCTCTGGTCGTAGCTTTCTCCCTTATATTCTCCCCCTCAGGATGATCTGATGGACCAGGATGGTCATCATCAGAGTCATCCTGACTCTTATCAGAAGTACCCTCTGCTCTGCAGGAAGCTTTGGGTTTCTTTGGTAGTTCTGCTCCTGCGGCCATCAACTTTGCACATATATCATCACAGAGGCCGATTAGAGTTGCAAGCTCTGCTTCTGTGTTGAAGCGCATTTTTCCGACACTTTTTCTGAATTCTTTGACGTAGTTGGCATTTGCAGTAGTGAAGGAGACAATGACTTCTGTGACCTGGTTTATGACATTCTGCCCGAGCTCTGTCAGTTGTGCTCTGGTCATGTAATCTTTTGGCTGCATCATTGTAGTGTTGCGCATTGCCTCTTCTTGAACGTTTTGCAGAGCCTTCTGTAGTTCTGCAAGTGTGATGCTCTGTGATTTGTTGGATTGCTTGTTCATTTGTTTAAGGAAATGTTTGACTGATTCCTTGAATGCAGATGTTGCAGCTATTCCAAAATCTTTAGCAGCAGAAGTGGCTGTAGTTATGGCAGTTGTTTGAGCAGAAGATTTCATCTCTGTGATGGCCGTTTTCACCTCTGTGGACAGATTGTCCATTTTGGTGTTCAGATTTAGCAAGGCCGTTGATGTTTTCTCTGCAAAAGATGTGAAAGAGCTTTGCAACTCTTTCATGGTTTGGTTCACAGAGGTGACAAGGGTTTGGAACTCATCCCTTGGTACTTGTGTCCCTGGTGTAACCTCTGGAGGAACACATTCGTCTCTAGAGTGAGTCCCTGCTCCTGGGACACCTTCGTTCACCCTTGTTTGTACGTTGGGGGTGGAAGGATTTCCATCTGATCTTTGAGAGGAAACCTGAGTTTCAATCTCTACAGAAGTTCTGTGAAGAACAGTGTCCAATCCCACTCTAGAGGTGGGTGTCAGAATGTTCTTCTATTGACTCGGAGATTTGTCTAGAGTCTCTTCGTCTTTGTGCTCACTACTTCTCTCTGAAGGTAGTATACATGCCTTGGGAATTTTGAGCTTTCAAACCCTGGTGGCTGATTTACGTAAACCTCTTCTTGGATTTCACCGTTGAGAAAAGTTGATTTTACATCCATCTGATAGACTTTAAAACCTCTGTGAGCTGCGAAGGCTAAGAATATTCTTATTGCTTCGAGTCGTGCAACAGGAGCAAAAGTCTCATCGTAATCTATGCCTTCTTCTTGTCTATAACCCTTGGCCACCAATCGTGCTTTGTTTCTGATGACCACTCCATCTTCATCCTTCTTATTTCTGTAGACCCACTTAGTCCCAATGGCCTGTTTCCCTCATGGCAGAGGTACTAAAGTCCATACTCTGTTATGCTCAAACTGCAGAAGTTCTTCTTGCATGGCGTCTACCTAGTTTGGGTCATCTAGGGCTTCAGAAATCTTCTTTGGTTCTATCACACTAATAAAATTTGTAAAGAAACAAAAATTAGCAGTGGCAGACCTGGTTTTTACTGTGTCAGAAGGTTCTCCAATTATTTGGCTTGGAGGATGGCTTTTTGTCCACTGAGTGGTGCGTGGAAGATGGTCATCAATGTCATCGAGCCTTTCTTCAGAAGCTTCTTGTGGATCTTCTTCTTGTGTAGCCTCTGTCGTTCTTCTTGCCTTGGTAGTTGATTCTACCATTTGTGGAATGATTGGTATGAGTGGTGGTGGAATTTGTTCCTCTGAGGACGTATAGTCTTGGTCCTCAATTTCCTCTGTAATTGGTTCTTCTGTGGATTGTGGAGTTTGTTTTTCAGCAGCTTCTGTGGTCGTTTTTCTTGATGTTTCATCTTCTGCATTTTCTTCTTCGGCATTTGCATCTGTAGTATTTACAGAAGAAGATGAAGCATTATTTGGACCAGTTAGAGTTATACCTGTAGGATTTTGTCCGACAGAGGATGGTTCTTCAGAAATTCTGATGGTTCCAACAGAAGGATCAATGTCATCGTGGAACATCTCTAAAAATAGAAGATTTAAGTCTTCTTTCGTTTGCGAGATGTCAGAGGTTTCCCTTTTAAGTTCGAGTTCTGAACTGATTTGCTCAAAAGTCATTTGGAATGAATCATCAAAAGAAACATTGATACTTTCTACGATTTTGCGAGATCTTGTAAGGAATGCTCTGTAGGCTTTGGAAGTGGCAGAGTATCCAATGAATTTGCCTTCGTCAACTTTTACCTCAAACTTTCCTCTTGAATCTCTGTCGTTTAAAACAAAGCATTTACATCCGAACACATGAAAAAATTTGATGTTTGGCCGCCTTTTGTTGATCAATTCGTAAGGAGTCTTGAGGTGTCTTTTCACAATGGTTGAACGATTTTGTGTATAACATGCGGTAGAAATCGCTTCTGCCCAAAAGTTCATCGGTAATCCGCATGCTGATAGCATAGCTCTTGCTGCCTCCACGAGCGTTCGATTCTTCCTTTCGACTACGCCGTTCTGCTGTGGAGTGCGTGCTGCAGAGAAGTTCTGTGATATTCCTTCGGTAGAAAGATAGGCTTCAATGACAGAGTTTTTAAATTATGTGCCATTGTCACTTCTTAACTTCTGTATTCTGCATTCATAAAGAACTTGGATTCTTTTCATTAGATTAATCAAGATGATTGGAACATCCGATTTCTTTCGAATAAATTCAACCCATGTGAAACGCGAATACTCATCAATTAAGACAAGTATGTATTTCTTGCCACCTAGGCTCTGTATGGCAATGGGACCGCAGAGGTCAACATGAAGCATGTACAGAGGTCTAGTGCAAGACACATCTATTTTGCCTCTGTGGGAAGCTCTTCTGAGTTTTCCCATTTCACAGGCAGAACACAAGTGATCCTTATTAAATTTAACATTAGGCAAACCTTTAACTAGATCAAGTTTTACCAGTTTATCTAATGTGTGAAAGTTCAAGTGACAGAACCTGTTATGCCATAACCAGGCTTCTTTACTTTCGCAAGCTACAAGGCAAACTTTGTCCTTGGTTGTTGAACAAAAATTCATTAGATACAGATCACCTTTTCTTTTAGCTCGCAGAAGTTCCATTCCTGTGTCTTCACTTTGCAGAGAGCAGAAAGTTCTTTTGAATAACACATCGAATCCTGTATCACAGAGTTGACTTACACTGAGTAGATTGTGTTTAAGGCCATTCACATATGCAACTTTGTATACATAGACGTTTTCCTTCTGTATGACTCCATAGCCTTTGATGTGTCCCTTCTTGTCGTCTCCAAAAGTTACAAATCCATCATCGTGTGTTTCTTTGTATGTGGATAGTAAACTTCTGTCGCCAGTCATGTGCCTTGAGCATCCGGAGTCAAGATACCAAATTGGCACAAACCGCTTCTGTAAGACAATCACAGAGACTTAGGTACCCATATCCATATGGGTCCAATATTGTTAGAATTTTTCAAGTTTGCCTTAGCATTCTTGAAATACATTTTATCTTTTGTAGAAAAATCAGATTGTTTCTCTCTAGGTTCTGACTTTGGAGTTTGAATTTTAGTGGAGAGTAAGCAATCTGGACTTGAGAAGTGATTATTCAATTTGAACATAAGATCAAAGCAATGACAGCATTTAATATGAGACGTGATTTGTTTGAACTTTTCATTGAATTTATTGAACTGAACCACAGAGGCATTACATTCTTTCTTAACATTAGATTTCCTATTACAAGAAGATCTATGAATACTAGAATGTTGTTTGCAAAAGTCTTGTTTAGGTCGTGCCTTCTGTGAGTCTCTTCTGTGGTGAACATCTTTTTTCACTGTCACAGAGGAAAAATATTTGTTAGCTTTAGGCCTTTTTCCCTTTTGTTGCCAAGTGGGATTCTCTTTAATTTGCTTTAAAGGTTTTGAAAATTTTGAGCTTTTAGGATTTTTAGACGCCTTTTTCAGATTATCAAGCTCTGTAGAGGTTTTGACTTCTATACACATTTTGAGAAAATCTGGACAGATAGGTATCTCTGTGATTTTCTCTTTTGGAGAAATTGTTCTGTTAAGAACCTCAGAGGAGAATTTAACATCCTCTGTGTCACAGTGAATTATCCCTGATTTAGAATCAGTCTCTGAGTCGTCAGAGGATGAATCGTCCTCATATACAGAGGTTGAGTCATCTCTTTCGGCAGAGGCTGGATTTTCTGAGCATGTATCGTACGAGCTTTCTTCCTCTGTAAAATAACTTTCATAGATAGCAGAGGTTTCTGATGAGATCTCTTCCGCGAGATTTTGATCTATAGAAGATGTACAGAGATTTTCTAAAACATTTGATTTCAAAACTTCCAAAATTTCTTTTTCAATTGATTCTTTAAGTTTTTCTTCTGAAAAGATGGGTTTAAACTCAGGAGCTTTTGCAGATAATTTCTTTTCGACATTTATCATACAGACAAAAGCGACCTGTGTTTGAGTCTCTGGTTTACCAAACTTAAAGATACCAATCTGATCTTGTGTTTTCAGATATTTCTTTGGTTTGATTCCTCTATTGACAGAGGTTGAAGATGATGAATCTGTGTTTTCAAACCACACATTGATCATCTTCGTATGTTTCCTCAAGTGAGGTTCTGCAGAGATTTTAACCCTTTTACTTACAGAGAGTAAGTTTGGAAAAATTGGTTTATTTGTTTTTCCTATCACAAACAGAGAAGACAAAGGTTTAAGTCTTTTGCCTTCAACACCTAGAGTAATATCATCGTACCCTATACCTCGTCTTCCTATTTGTGAGTTTACTTTCTCATACACCTTCTGTGCATCTTTATAGTATTTAAGTAAAACTTCTCTTCTGAGTAGATCTTGCCAAAGTACCTCTCTCTCTTTTTGAAAGTATTCTTTGAGAGCTCTTATGTCAGTTGTTTCACTCCTATAAACTGAAAGCTCTTTTGTTTTGATTTTTAAAGCAGAGGTTATTTCAGAAATTTGCCTTTTTAAAGGATCTATATTATTGCTCCAATATTTTTCTACTCTTTCCTTTTCTTCAAAAATTTTGGCTTTTTCTTGAGTGAGAAGCCTTACTTCTCTCTCATTAAAGGTGAGTCTTTTCTGAATGCTTTCATTTATCTCTTTTAGTTCAATCTGTTCAATGTTAAGTTTAATTGAATCATTATCTACAGATTTAGTACAAGAGGTAGAGTTTGAAATGGATACCTCATTGTCAGTGCCGGAGTCGACTTCTGCCATGCCACAGAACAGGGCATTGGTGGTGAATTCATCATCAGAGGTAGAGTCTGACTCGAAGTCCTCCTTGTTTGCTTCAGAATGCCCTTTGTTCGCCATTAGGGATTTTTGCACATAATATTCAGCCTTCTTTTTGTAAAAAGCTGAGTCCTTCTGTGGGCGATTTTGTCTACTTCTGCATTCTTTTGCGAAATGGCCTGGCTTGCCGCAGTTGAAACAACCTTGAGAGGTGTTTCCAGTTCGATCGTCGGACTTCTGTTGATCTCCACCTTTCTCTATTCGGCATTCGTTTGTGTAATGACCAGGCTTACCACATTTGTAGCATTCTTGTGTGTGGCCTACCTTGTCATCTGACCTCTGTCGGTCATTTCCTCTGTAGTTTCTGTCGCTCGACCTCTGTTGGTCATCATTTCTGTAGTTTGACCTCTGTCGGTCACTTGATTCTTCTCTTCTTCCATCAACTCTTCTATCTCTCTGGTTGTCTCTGCTATATCTGTCATTTCCAAAATTTCTTTGGTTACCTTTGAACTCTCTTGTCAATAGAGCCAATGATTTGGCTAATGACGCAAGAGTTATTTCTTCCTCTATCAGCTCGTCTTCTTCGCTATCAACCATCACCATTTTCTTCTTCTCCTTCTTCTTCTCCTCTGTTGCTCTCTCATTTCTCGGTCTTTCTGTAGCCTCTGTTGATTTACTAACCAATGCGTATGGTGCAATGGTTATTGTTTTAGCCTGTGCTATTTGAGGCTCTTGTGCAGCTAGTGTTCCATAGAGATCATAGAGTGTCCATGAGTCTAGATCTTGGTTTGTTTGTAAAGACATAGACAATTGAAGTCACTCATCATTCAGGCTCTTTAGAAACATGACGTTATTTTCTTCCGAGGTTCTGTGAATGCCAGACTTTCTGCATTTGTTTATGAGAGAGTTGAACCTGTCGTACGTCGTTTGCAGAGATTCTGTTGCAGAGGCTCTGAATGCATGATGTTTTTCTCTCTCAATTCTCGATCTGGAATAACTCAACATGAGTCTTCCTTATATACTACTCTAAGGGGACCATAAAGCATAAGCTATTATTCAGAACGGACGGTATGAATAGTTGGAAGGATGGCATGAACAGTTGGATGTGTTGTATTGCATTTAATGCAGCAGACGTCTATTATGTACTAAGCCCTATTGAATCCAATCAGAGTTTGACACGTTGAATTTGGACAGGGCATGCTACCATGCAAGTTGATGAATAGGTTCAGAAACAGTAGCAAGATATTATAAATATCTTTGAAGTCTTTGTTGAAGACCGCAGAGGCTCTGTGAAGTGTCACATAGGTTCTGCGGTTTGGTCCTTTGTAGAGCAGTCTTCACCGGATTCCGAGTCTTTGGTCTTCTTTGCGCGTATGACAGAGCTTCTGTAGGACGCCTCTTTTAGCTTCTGTAGCTTCTTGACCTTGATCTCTCGGTAAGTTCGGCAGAGCCTCTGTAAGAGGCTTTCTTCACTTGGCCTATTTTTCACTACTTCTAAATACTTCTATGATTAGGAAGATTGAAGCTAACATACACTATCTGAAAGGGTTGCTACTTTGGAGGATACGTATAGAGCTCAAGCCAGAACTTTGAAAATGAGAGATAATGATCATGATCACACTGAGGGGGAGAGGAAGAGACAAAGAACTGCTGAAGAAATGGTTACAAGAGTAGAATCTATTGGAGGTATTTTTGGAGATGATGTAAATGTTCAAGGAACTGGTGATAATAAGAATAAATTAGTTAGAGAAGAGGAAGAGCTCCTCGTCCTTGTTGAAGTAGAACCAATGGTTGAAAAATAGGAGGTTACTGACAAGAGGACTGCGGAAGAAATAATTGTTGACAATCTGTTTATAGATATCATTGGTGTGGACTCAGATAATGATAATGTTGAGAGAATTGTGTCAACAAAGAAGAGTATAAACAGAAAATTGATGAATTGTTTGATTATCTAATAACGGAATTGAAGTAGAATAGACTTTGAAATGATTAATCAACCCAATGAAGTTGTGGCAGAATCTTCGGATAGGGAACAACTAGAACCTTCAGTAAACCAAGTAGAGAGCTTTAATAGATCTAAAAGGGCACTGACACGGACATGAAGTACTGAAAGGTGGGAGCGTACCTGAATAGGAGTTCCTTTATTGGAGAACACTAACAAGAAGATTTTTGTTCATTGGATAAGGAGTTCCTTTCTTGTCAATTTGTTTGATATTATGAAGTTAGTGAAAGAGATCAAACATAGTATTTACATATGATGAGATCAAAGGATCAGGCAGTGAGATTGGTTAAGACAAAACATAGAATTGTGAAGATCAAGAAGATCATATCCAAGAGGTTTGTTAATGTTTGGTATCCAGAGTTATATGTGACAAGGCAAGACACTAAGGAATGGATGGTGTCTGCAGCAGACTTCAAGAATCTTGAGTTAGAAGATTTTGAAGATATACTATTTGAACTCAAGAGAAGAACCATCGGACCGATAGAAGTTACAACTTCCCTGACTGCTGTGAAATGGTTCATGAAGAATCTTGTGAAGTATTCATACATTTCTTATCTTTAAATGGGTGTGGAAATCAATCATCCAAACTAATTTTGTTAAAGTCGAATCAGAGTTTGCCTAACATTGAAAACTCTACGTTATACGTGATCTTAGAAGAACCAGAGTTTGGGTTAGTTTACAAGAATGGTAATGGTAAAAATGCTCTTTGAGGTTTAGTGAGATTGCATGTTACTCAGAAGGTACTTTCAAAGTGATAAAGCTATAGTTGAAGAGCAAAATTACTTTGGATGATAAATAGTTAGTAAAGATGGATACCAGAGACATACAACTAATTGAAAGATCCTTGGAGACTATTAAAGACAGATTTCAAGTCAAAATGCTATCAGGAGGTTTGAAGTACTTTTTGGTCTCAGAAGGAAGTTTATTAGACTTGTGTTAGCCCCATATTTCATGTACTTAAAAGTATGTAAAAATATGTCAAGGTCTCAGAGCCAAGATGACTTATGCGCTGGAAAGTTGTTCGCCTTCAAAACCTCTGTCGTGAAGCTCTGCACAAAGGAGCTTAACCTGAAGATGAAGTTTGGATCACAGAAGCTCTGCGGTAGCCAACCTCTGTGCTTTTACACTTGAAGTTTAATCATGTTCTGAAGAAGCTCTCTATGTGTGCCATCCTATGAAGACCTACCATGTGGATCAGAAGCGGTTATGCCCCTTTACAGGTGGCAGAACCTTCTAGGTCAGAGGATTGACTTTGTGTAATATTCCCCTATTTATAGGGAGTTCTGCTAAGAATGTATTCACATCTTCCACACTTTACATACTTAACTGCACACACACACACACACACACACACACACACACACACAGAGATAGATAGATAGATAGATAGATAGATAGATAGATAGATAGATAGATCGATAGAGAGAGTGAGAGAGAGATTGAGAGCAAATACACACAAGTAGTTGTTCTTTGTTAGTTCTTCACTTCAGTATTCTCAAAGCTTTGAAGGTTAATAATATAACTCATTGGATTGCATCTTATTGTCTTTGATTTATCTTTTTCTCTACCTTTTTATCTATCTGTTCATTCAAGTATTTCTATAAGCTTCCGCACAATCTGATTTATATACTTAATGTGTTTATGAAATAATCTGGGACAACAACATGTTTGATTTATTGGGAAGATTGTTGGGGTTCATTTTACGTTGTATTAAAGTTGAGGGGCTTATTTGTAAATAGCCAAGGGGTATATATACTTTTTTCTTTTGTTAGATATGAAGCTTTTGAGTCATTATGTACTTTACAATCTTTAAGCACTGTAAACTCTCTCTCAATAGATATATGACAAGAGTGATTCTACCAATTATTGTGTTATAGATTTGTTATTAGATTGTTGAATTCACTTGTTATTGGAACTATCAGTTATCAAAGTACACCAATCAGACAAAGCAAAGTACATGATCTCAAGCCAAATGACTAATTGTACCATGACCATATAAGAACTGTCTATGATACTCATATGGCATCCAATGAAATGTTCTCATAGCGACTCACGTCCGGTAAAAGATCTCATCTTGTACCTATATCTAGATTCTGTATCTCTATACGACTCACTGCATATACTAGTTGTAGCGTATTAGTTCAACCGAAACCCAAATTAATATTTGACTGGGGACTATATAAAACACCTTATTCTAAGGTTATTATTACGTTTAGATATGAGACAACCTTGGGGGGGGGGGGGGGGGGTTGTTTACGTTTAAAAATCGTTCTTAATATTTTTTTTAAAGAAAATATATAGCAATACACAAGATGGATTCTTTTTGTTAGGGTTTAACACAACAAGCAAACACACAAAACATAAAGAGATAGGGAAGAAAGATACAAACGAATTTAGAGAGGTTCACCCAAAACCGGGCTAATCCTCTTTGTTAAGTGAACTCAACGAGACGATCCACTATATTGTTCTTTTAAGGTGGAAACACACCGTATGAACACTTGAGTACACAAGATTTGAATACTTGAAAAATGAACTCAAGTTCTAGTTATTTTTCCACACCGCAATGTGGATGCTAGTTGGATCTATCTCACACACTTACTAGAGTGTGGAGAATACTTGTGTTTTATGCTTGGTATCACAAACTTTCTTTGATCTTGAAAACCAGAAAAGATGAAGTATTAGAAAGTTGTGAGTTGAGAGTAAAGTGTTAAAAGACTTGAGAGTGTTTGAGAGAGTTGAGAGTTTTTTACACTTTGTTGGATGTTAAGAGTGTTGAGAAAGTTTGATGAGAGGTTTCTTGATTTTATAAGGTTTTAAAAACACTTAAAAAATAAAAATAAAAAAGGAGTCTCCCTTTTTTTAGTTGTTCAAATGAAGTGAAATTATATATATATATATAGCCTTAGGTTCATTTGAGAAATGGTAAATATATGAGAAATAGAGAAGTGATCATGTCCCTTGGATTAAATGATCTGATTTTTTTAAGGAATGGTATTATTGTAATTAGCATCATATCGATTATAATCAAATTCAAATTAAACAGATCTTTTCCTGAATTGACGTCAATCGTTTCCTTAACATGTATCCAATTCAGTTATCGAATCCAGATTCATGATATTTGCTCTCGTTTTCTTCTTGTTGTATCGCAAAATTTAGGTTTTGAAAAGTTATCAAATTTCTTTATTCTTCTTAATATGATGTCGAATCCAGAAACCACTCCTCATCAAGAAGTCGATCAATTATCGAACGACGAAGATGTGATAGATTGTAACACCCTAAAATTTAGACATTTAAAATAGGGAATTCCGAAAAATGGGTAAAATAAAACTTCATAAATTAAACCATCTAAAGCCCTTGATGCAACGGGATAGTTTGGTCAAAGTTTGAAATAACGAGTATTGATACATAATACACAACAACCTACTAATCTAGAATCAAGATAAACTAGATTAACATGGGTGTCGCTATATCTCCAAAAATCTATCTTCTCGATTCCCAAAAAGCCCGACCCTCCAAGCTCCTAAGCACGGTCGGCAAAAATCAACGCGTCAAGGATGCACCGCTAGTGGGGACCTGAAATCCACAATATACAACATCACAAGTGTTAGACCGGAAATCTAGCGAATAAGTGTAACTTCACATTATTGGTAAAACAAGCGGTACTGTAAATCAAACCAATGTTACTGGAACCGTGCGGTAGTAAATAACCGTCATTTGATTTCTGTCAAGTAGCTCAACTTGAGCATAAAATATACAAGAGAGAAATACCCTTGACAAACGGGGGAGACCCGCTACCATCGGGGTGACGAGAACACATGACATGAGGTCACCCGTGATGTTATTGGATTCCACCTCAAGTCCCGGTTTTAGTTCCCATGCCATTAAGACATCACAACTTCAAACCATCATTTAATGCCTTTATTGCCTACTCCGTCGAGTTACACCTCAACGACTTATGGAACCACATTGCATATCCAAGATAGACGAGTTACACCTCAAGGACCTCATAGTCCCCTATTGCCTACTCGCTAGCGGCCCAAGGCGGCCAACAATTCAATTAATAATCAATGTAAAAGCAAGTCCTTGTGCACAAGGAGTTAGACCCCATGGTTATTCCAAAACATGATCATACAATGCATAATAGGATTCAAATAGGCATACCCTTCAATTTATCACATTAAGAACATTCATCAAATACAATGGCACATTTATTTACAAGTAAAAAGCCTCACGTACTAATGGTTAAGACATATGTGTGTCCATACGTTTATCTCAACTTCATAAACATAATATAAACCTTAGTAAAACATCATATTCCACAACAAGATTTATAATACTCATTTTGAACTAAAAATATGGAAACCCTAGTTAAAGCCATGGTTCCCAAATGGAGAGATACTTGTCCTTTTATAATATAAGAGCATTTAGGGGGAAGAAATATGGTATTAAAATCCATAACCATCAAGTATACAAGAAACCCTAATTTCACATGAGACCCAACATAATCATATTTTAAATAAACACAAATATAATGACATTTAATGAAGTAAATAGGTCAAGAATACTCACACTTAGGGTAGTAGGAGAAACCCCAGTTCTTAGCAGATAATCCGAAAAGATAGATTGAAAACCCTAGCTTTGAAGACATGGAAATCTTGCTCTAGATCACTAGGAGTGGTAGGTGAAGATGAGAGTAAATGATCTAGACTCCCCTATAGCAATCTTCAAGAATTAAATAAGGTGTAATAGCATTTATGGTGAAAATCTCCTTGATAGAAGGAGGAAAATCGAACCAAAAGGCTAAGTAAGAAAACCCTCCTCCAAACTGAAGTCAACGATGCCTTAAATAGCATCCCCACCCCCGCTCGCGAATGTGCTTGCGAGAGTGACCCGGGCATACTCGTCGGACACTCTCGCCCAATATGTACCACGCGTTTTGTGATTCGTCCAACAGTATCCCGCAATAGTGACACCGCGAGAGTGACATGGCACTCTCGCCGGGCACTCTTGCACAACATGTACCGCATGCCATTGTGGCCCCTTTTCAACGACTCTCACTTATTCTTTCTATACCCACCACTTCCAAGCTCGAACCTATGCCACTCCAAGCGTAGGGTCATGCATTCCATGCAGGCATGGGCTTTTACCCACATGTAAAGTACGTTGAGTTTCATGCTAGAGACAAAATTTAAATACGTAAGGAAGGTAGTAACAAGGAACTTACCTGAATTTCAGGGTGTTACAATCCTCCCCTCCTTGGAGAAGATTTCTTCCTTGAAATCTAGCACTAACCAAAGAGATGAGGGTACCGCCTCCTCATATCCTCTTCCGATTCGCATGTGACGTTCGCCCCTCGGTGGTGCTTCCATTGCACCTTCACCATCACCACCTCTTTGTGGCAAAGCTTCTTTGTTTCCCTCTCCAAAATAGACTCCGGTTCCCCCACACATCGGTTGTTGTCAACTCGGATTTTAGACAACAGAATGACGTCCTTTTCTTCTGCCAAACATTTCCGCAAGTAGCATACAAGAAACGTAGGGTGAATTCCACTCATCTCGGTCGGCATCTCTAGCTTGTAGGCTTGAAGTCCCACACGTTCAATAATAGGTAAGGGTCCATGGAAACTAGGATTAAGCTTTCCCCGCTTCCCGAAACTTATGATTCCCTTCCATGGTGAAACCTTCAGCATCATGCGATCACCCACTTGGAACTCGACTGGCCATCTTTTCTTATCGGCGTAACTCTTTTGACGATCTTGTGCTGCCTTCAAACGCTCCTGGATACTTTTTACTTTATCCGTCATTTCTTGCCCAACTTTCGGTCCGACAATTTGCTTCTCGCCCGCCTCGAGCCAACAAACAGGTGTTGTGCATTTCCGCCCATACAAGACTTCAAATGGTGTCACACCAAGACTTGAATGGTAACTGTTGTTGTAGGCAAACTCCACCAATGGAAGATGAGAGTCCCAATTTACTCCAAAGTCGATAACATACGACCACAACATATCTTCCAAAGTTTGGATGGTTCGCTCGCTCCGCTCGTCCGTTTGAGGGTGATATGCCGTACTCAACTTCAACTTCGTTCCCAACTCCTTTTGAAAAGCATTCCAAAAGTGAGAAGTAAAATGGCTATCCCGGCCGGATACAATAGACAATGTCACTCCGTTCCTCGAGACTACTTCGTTGATATACAACCTTGCCAATTTGTCCAATGGCAATGTCTCCCTCACAGCCAAGAAGTGTCAACAATTGGTCATTCGTTCCACTATTACCCAAATGGTGTCGTGACCCTTCAACGTCCTTGGCAATTTTGTTACAAAATCCATCGTAATGTGATCCCATTTCCACTCCGGTATTTCTAATGATTGCAAACTACCATAGGGTCGTTGGTGCTCGGCTTTCACTAGTTAACATGTGATGCATTTTCCACAAAATCGGCCACATCAAGCTCATAACCGGCCACCAATAATTTAACTTCAAATCCCTGTACATGAGTAATTCCCGACACCATGAGTAATTCCCGACACCCTCCTATTTTAGTGTTTGGCAATGAAACAAGCTATTCCATTGGTTTTTACGCAATCACGTCACAAATTATGTATGTGGTATATCATGACCAAAGTTCCAAACAAGGTTAGTATCTATTCATATATGAATTATTTATATGTAATTAAAGTTCATATATGAATTATTGTTTTAGCGTTCTATGTGTTCATATCTGAATTATTGTTTACTTAGCATTACATCTGTTCATATATGAATTAATTTTCATATAATGAAAGTTCATATATGAATTATTGTTTACTTAGTATTCTGTTCATATATGAATTATTTTCATATAATGAAAGTTCATATATGAATTATTTTCATATAATGAAAGTTCATATATGAATTATTATTTAGTTAGTATTCTGTTCATATATGCATATAGAATTGTTCTTAATCAACAATCATATATGCATGCATTATACAGTTGTGTTTGAGTTATAAAACATTATTTCTGTATACCGATTTTGTAGGTTAGCACAATGATATACATGGAGACAAATTTTAACAAACGGTTTAATAAACTTGTTTGGAATGTTCAGTTGGAGCCTGAAGAGTTTGAAACTATGTGGTTAGATTTGATTACGGAGTTCAAACTTCAGAAGAGCAAATGGTTTCCATACATGTTTCGTATTCTTCAACGATGGATTCTTGTTTATTTCAAGTCCATTTCTTTGTTTTCAT
This sequence comes from Saussurea involucrata, assembly GCA_033807775.1. NCBI lineage: Eukaryota > Viridiplantae > Streptophyta > Magnoliopsida > Asterales > Asteraceae > Saussurea > Saussurea involucrata. The sequence continues at coordinate 95,148,883 of CM066314.1, forward strand.
TGATGAAAACTACATCAAAGTCAGAGAGCATAAATTCCTTTTTCAACAAATTTTCTCACCATGGTAACAACTTTGTAACATTCATGCTTGCATTTGAAAATGCAATGCGTAAGCAAATAAATGTAAACATGAATTTAATATGAACCTTCGTGTTCATATATGAACTTTTGTGTTCATATTTGAACATGTATTTAATAAGAACCTTCGTGTTCATATATGAACCTTTGTGTTCATATATGAACATGAATAAAAAACAACTATAAATAAATTATAATACTCATTAAAAAAGGAATCAACATTTATTATTGAAATTATTACTATCAACAGTAATTATTGAGTCAAAAAATAACCTAAAATATGTATCTACTGATCCACATTTTTCAATGGGCAATTACGAGAATCATGATACCCCAACTTTTGACAATTTCTACACGATCTCTTCGTCTTTTGATTCTTTATCGCAACTTTCTCTCTTGCACCGATCAAACGTTTTCCAGTTCCACAATCTTTGCTGCGGATGCCTGATGGTGGCTGGATATCAATTTTTTCTGGTTTATTAACACCAATGAGATTTCTTATCATCTCATTCTTTTCTCCAGTTTGCTTTGGTAAGGAATATTAGCATCTACCTCAACCTTCAAATTGTGAATATTGTCAACAACCTCTTTAAGCTTCTTTTTATCATTTCTAAGACTCATCAAAATATAATCCAAAGATTCTTGTGCATGATAGAAAATTCTTGCCATTTCACCATTTGGGTCCCCTTGTCTCCATGAAATTTGTCTATGATTCAAACATATCAAGTCTCTTCTTCATCGTCGACATATATACTTCTCCGGTATCTCATTAAAGTTCTTATTCATTAACACTTTGAAAACACGACAACATAAAAATCCATGTTGAACAAAATGATTTCATTCACATTCAAATGTTGAATCCAACTGATTCCACACAACCTACAACAAACATGAACAAGAAAACGTAAGTTGTGTTAATAAATAATAATGAAAATGCATATATTAATAATTGTATTTACCTTGAGAGCTTCTTTTTATTATAATCCTTGTCGCTTTGCAAAATTGTATAAACTTGGCATCCATCCTTTTCAACAACATTCTGTTGAACACACGACCAAGCTCCTTTATTAATCCCTATTGAACTTCCAAAAATATAGACCGTGTGTAAACTTCATATGCATGTTTGTCAATTGCCTTCGGAGTGCACATATAAGTGTAATACCCCGGGTAAGTTCGTTACTTAAATTCTTTTTCCGTTAAATTTAGTTAACTTTAAATTTGGATGTTTAGGGTAAGTTTGGGTTAATTTATAAGTTCAAGGAGGTTTTAGTCATTCTTGTATAGTTCAAGCCTAAATTGTAAATTAGGTTGATATACACCCATCTAGACTTCAGATATTTCACAAAAATCAGAAATATCAGTGTGTGTGTGTGTGTGTGTTTTTGAGACAAAAAAGAGGAAGAAAAAGAAGAAATAAGGCTAGGGATTCATTTGGTTTACTTGGAAGTGATATTGAGGTATGTTTCCTTTACATTTTATGTGTGTAATTACTAGTAGAAAGTTTCTATCAGATTAGAATCATCAATTTCATGCCTGGTATTAATTTCTGTCGATTCTGGGTAGAAATTGGGTAAACCGACAGAGGTTTCCGGACACAATTTGAATGTGTCCGGTAGTTTCTTTTGAAGGTGTCCGGTAAGTTCTCTTTTCTATGGTGTCCGGATTACTTTGGTTTCCGGATGTCGTCCGGATTGTTGATGTTGTCCGGAAAGTTGTGTTGTCCGGATTGATCATGTTGTCCGAATAGTTTTGTAGTATCCGGAAACACTAGCTGTTTGGTCACTTTTGAGATTCCATATACTTTTGAGTATCCGGTGGCTTTGTGAATTGTCGACTCTTAGAGAGAGTATGAGTGAGGACTGGAAATACTGTGGACTCGACTTAAGTTCGAGTTTGGGGGAAACATTTGAGGATAAGAGTTAGATAGAGTTATCTAGAGTTCTTAGTCTTTTAGTAAGTCTTATATGTTAGTTGGTAAGGAATTAATTGTATGTAAATTATTTCAGATTCTGTGAATTCTGGGTGAAAGACTGAATCTTTTGGAATAGGCTTGGAAGCGTATTGATAAGCAATCAGGTGAGTTTTACTTTAAAACGTTTTCAAACTGGAATACATATATGTGGATTGAGAATGTGATTAGTAGTGTAATTATGTGAATATGTATGAAGTATGATATATTGAGGTGTATATTATATTTATACCAGTATTACACTTCACGAGTGCACGTTGGCCGGGCTTAGGACCGGCGAAGTATTGGCTGTACGGAGGGACAGCGGAGTTGGCTGTATGTAAGTGCAGCGGAGTAAATTGATTAGTTGGCTCGCAACCAACTAATATGGCCATGGGAATGAGACAGAGAAGTACACAATGCATGAGTCATAATTGGCATTCATATTTGTGTTATGTGTATGGTAATTGTGCAAATGGTTTTAAACTGACAGGGATTTTCTCACTTAGACCACTAGGTCTAACCCTCATTTTGTTTTAAAAATATGTATTCCAGGTCGTGGATCAAGTAAAAGCAAGTAAGAAGGATAATCTGTGAATAGCTTTTGGGAAGACTTATATTATGAAGATCAAGAAGTGTTTTGTACTTATAACTTTGTTGTTAGTCATAATGTAAATTAATTATCAAAAAGTTTGTAATGAAATACGTATTATGGTTGTAAAGACTAAGGGACCGTAACTATTATATGATGTATCTTTTGTTATGTAACAATATTATGTAAAATATGTTATTTGTTGTATGTTTGGGAACCGGGTCGTTACAGATGGTATCAGAGCCCTAGTTTAAGGGATTTAGGTATTCGGATCCATACCTAGACTTAAACTGCATGTGAAGTAGGATGTCCCTATTATTTTAGAACCTTGGGATGCTAAATATAAAGGGTAGAAGGAACATCATGTAAGGTAATTTCATATTTCACCTGGCCAGTGTAATTGTGAACTTACAGGTACATGTTTGAACTGGAATACCTTATTATATTGGGGTATGTGCTTATGTGTATATTAACCTTGTTAAAGTCAACAGGATGGCAAGTGGTACTCGACGTACAAATAGAGAGGGAGAAGGAAATCCTAATAGAACGAATTCAACAATCGGAACAATGGGAAGAGGTGGGGAACGAGGTAGGGGCAGAACTGGAGGTAGAGTTCAGTCGCAAGGCACCGAATTTGTTACAAGAGACGATTTGGCGGCTGAAATGGGAAGACTACAAGCAAATATACAAGCTATGTTCGACCGAACTCGTCATACTGAGACTGAAATACCAGATCCTAGTCTGGAAGACGAGATGCCCATTACACTTACTGTCATATCGGTGCCAAGGAAGTGTGATTACAAGATGTTCCTGAGCTGCAAACCTCCGACTTACTCATGAGAAAGAGACCCAATGAGGTGGCTAAAAGAGATAGAAGCCATATTCAAAACCAGCAAATATGCCGAGGAAGATAGAGTGTTATATGGAACCGCGATGCTAAAGGCCGATGCTCTATATTGGTGGGAAGCTCTTATCACCTCTAAAGGACCGGAAAGTGTATTCTACTTTTTCTTGGGAAGAATTCGCCATAGCTTTTAACAGGCAGTTCTGTCCTCAAGCTGCCGTAAGACAATTGGAAGAAGAATTCATGAATTTGCAACAGGGTAAGCTATCAGTTAGGGATTACACTGCACGCTTTCTAGAGAAGTCCCATTTTGCAGAATACTATGTGGCTACTGAAGCACTCAAAATAGAAAGGTTTATCTTTGGATTAAATTCGGAAATCAGAGGTTTAGTGATTGCTAAGGGAACTGATACTTTCTCAGCCGCTCTAGATGCCGCCGAGAATGTAGAAAGAGATAAAGGGAGGGATGCTGGTGATAGAAGTTTTGGGAAAAGAAAATTGGAAGAAATGATGTACGATTTGTAGGAGTACGAATCCCCGAGGTTTGATAGTCGTTCACCTTTTAGACCAGCTGAAAGACCATGTCCAAAATGCAACCGTGTTCATCAAGGAAACTGTAATGTGGATTACCGAATTTGTTACAAGTGTGGAAAGACTGGTCACATTGCTAAAGACTGTCTGGTAACTCGATTATGTTTCTCTTGCAACTCCCCTGATCATATTCAGTCAGATTGTCCACAATGGAAAGCACAACAGGTTAGTATTACGGTGAGACCAACGAGTGTTAGGCCAGGAGGGATACAAAGGCCTGAAGTACCGAAAGCAAAGGGTCGAGCCTTCCAAATGACAACACAAGAATCAGAGGAAATTCCGGATGAGGTTACAGGTACATTTCTAACAAACTCTATACGTGCTAAAGTGTTATCTGACTTCGGTGCAAAACGATCATTGGTATTTCCGTTCTTTTGTTGCTTATCTGTGTTAGAGATATAGATGGGTGTGGGGTGTCTATTCAGTTAGTTTCTATGGCTTTGATTGAATTCGAAGTAGTAGTGATAAGTATTCATACCTTTTCGCTTAACCGAATTCCGGGACAAAATTCTTTTAAGGGGGAGATAATGTAATACCCCGGGTAAGTTCGTTAGTTAAATTCTCTTTCCGTTAAATTTAGTTAACATTAAATTTGGATGTTTAGGGTAAGTTTGGGTTAATTTATAAGTTTAAGGAGGTTTTAGTCATTCCTGTATAGTTCAAGCCTAAATTGTAAATTAGGTTGATATACACCCTTCTAGACTTCAGATATTTCACAAACATCAGAAATATCAGTGTGTGTGTGTGTTTTTTTAGACAAAAAGAAGAAGAAGAAGAAATAAGGCTAGGGATTCATTTGGTTTACTTGGAAGTGATATTGAGGCATGTTTCCTTTACATTTTATGTGTGTAATTACTAGTAGAAAGTTTCTATCGGATTAGAATCATCAATTTCATGCCTGGTATTAATTTCTGTCGATTCTTGGTAGAAATTGGGTAAACCGACAGAGGTTTCCGGACACAATTTGAATGTGTCCGGTAGTTTCTTTTGAAGGTGTCCGGTAAGTTCTATTTTCTATGGTGTCCGGATTACTTTGGTTTCTGGATGTCGTCCAGATTGTTGATGTTGTCCGGAAAGTTGTGTTGTCCGGATTGATCATGTTGTCCGGATAGTTTTGTAGTATCCGGAAACTCTAGCTGTTTGGTCACTTTTGAGATTACATATACTTTTGAGTATCCGGTGGCTTTGTGAATTGTCGACTCTTAGAGAGAGTATGAGTGAGGACTGGAAATACTGTGGACTCGGCTTAAGTTCGGGTTGGGGGGAAACATTTGAGTTTAAGAGTTAGATAGAGTTATCTAGAGTTCTTAGTCTTTTAGTAAGTCTTATATGTTAGTTGGTAAGGAGATAATTGTATGTAAATTATTTCAGATTCTGTGAATTCTGTGTGAAAGACTGAATCTTTTGGAAAAGGCTTGGAAGCGTATTGATAAGCAATCAGATGAGTTTTACTTTAAAACGTTTTCAAACTGGAATACATATATGTGGATTGAGAATGTGATTAGTAGTGTAATTATGTGCATATGTATGAAGTATGATATATTGAGGTTTATTTTATATTTATACGAGTGTTACACTACACGAGTGCACGTTGTGTAACAACCCACTCCAAAGCATGCCAAATTTAAGACATTATATATATCGCCAAAACATGACCAAAGGTTCACATCAACAAAATTCCAAAATTTGGGTTTGCGGAAATAACCCTATTCCAACTGAGAGTATCTAAATACTGAAATGTAGAGAAGTCCACTAATGCAAGCCACGCCCGCCCTCACGCCTTCTCTTTACCACTAGAGGAACCGCACTTAACCTGCTTACCTGAAAAAGGGTTTCAGTTTTGAAAATGCGAGGGTTAGACCACAACGTCTAGTGAGATCCCTCAGTTACATGCACACCACATATAGCAATTAAAGAGTTATGCGAAACATAAATCAATATGAAGTTTGGTTAATAACATTCACACAATTGACCAAATCGTCCATCCAGTCACACACACCCGTGGCTTGATCCCAGGGCGCTCAATCACCCTCGTATGGGACACACCCCCCATATATCTGTCACACCATGTCATATGGGCGACACCCCCCCATAAGCGTCATACCACAACAGATGGGACACACCCCCCATAAGCATCACACTATGACATATGGGTCACACCCCCCATAAGCGTCATACCACAACATATGGGACACCCCCCCCATAAGCATCACACTATGACATATGGGCCACACCCCCATAAGCGTCATACCACAACATATGGGACACCCCCCCCCCCCCCATAAGCATCACACCTTAATGATTGGGACACGCCCCCCCATATACCTCGCACCAAGCATAAGTAATTTATATGCAACATATATTAAGCAAACGCACATGTATGAGTAAATGAACAAGTACCATCAAGCTTCAGTTAGAAAACTCACCTGTTACGCTTACGATCCTTTCCTACTCTGACCTGCACTTCCAGATGGTCTACCTGAGCGAAAGGGTAAACGCATAAGTTGACAGCTCAACTATCCGGACACACTACCCTATCCGGACAACACCTTTATCCGGACAACACCTATCCGGACGGCACCTCTATCCGGACGACACACCTATCCGAACAAGACACCGATCCGGACAAACACCCTTATCCGGACAGCACCCTTATCCGGACAACACCCTATCCGGACAACATACCCATCCGGACAACACACTCATCCGGACAACACTTCTATCCGGACAACACATTCATCCGGACAACGCTTCTATCCGGACAACATGATCTCCGGGTGCTTACCCGGACACCTTCTTCTATTGAAGGTATCCGGACGGGGCGCTGTTCGAGTTTTTCACTCAAAAATCCCGTCCTGAGCTCCGCCAAAGCAACGATTAGGCAATAACAACTACCAAAAACGTACTAGAACCAAACCCCACAATATACATCCATAAAAACATAAACAAGAGGAGCAATACTATTATCCAACTAAACTTCTCAATACTCTACAATCAACAACCTCATTAAATGGAGTAATGAATTGAGAGTTTACCTGCTCAAATGCTTGCCAGAAACGAAAACCACAACAATCCTTCTTCTGATTTCCAAAGTTTGATTACTTCTTTCTCTAGTGCACCAAAACCTTCAAGAGCTCATTTTCTCTCTTTCTTTCACAAAATCAGCCGACACCCACACACCAAAATCAGGAGAATATGGTTTCTCCTAGGGTTTTGAGCCCATTTTATACCTTATCCCACATTTACAAAATACCCCCTTCAACTTCCATCTTATTACATTTCCACCACAAGGCTTGAAACTCTTATTATTTGGACACGGTTACTACAACACTCCCCCCTCAAAAGAATTCCGTCCCCGGAATTCCATTCTCGAAAAGATGAGGGTACTTGGACATCATATCCGACTCCACTTCCCACGTAGCCTCTTGTTCCTTATGATACCTCCACTGAACCCTCACTAGACGAGTCTCCCTATTTCTTGATTTACGGACCTTACTGTCCACATTAATTATTGGTTCCTCTTCGTACCCCAATTTCTCGTCAATACGGACATCTTCTAACGGAGTAGCCACATCCGTCTCGGCCAAACATCCCTTTTTTTGTGGTCTAGGGCCACCCTTAACTTCCTGCGAACCTAAATGGCTTATCAGTAGCCGACCGCGCGACCTCCGGTCTCACATAACGTCTCTTTCCCGCGATACATCTTTACTCACGGAAAGTTCACAGATAACTGCACATGCCAACCCCTTTGCTTTTCTAAGGATTTTCTTACTTCCACTTGCATAACCCTTCAACAACAAAGCGTACGCCAACAATTTCCACACTTTCAAATGATTACAACTCCTACTCTAGGAAATGTGCGTACCACAACTATGACGCCTCAGGTCAATGGTACATGGTACCGTCCACACACTTAGACGCACGGTTGCAACAAATTTAGAATTTTCGTCCACAACTTCAATCCCGTGACAGCACAAGTTACAACGGTTAGGGCCACAACAACATCCATTTCTTAACGAAACTTCAATTCACCAACCTAGCACAAGACCAACCTCGAGTATCACCTTAGATCACAGACATAATCCTCTTCGACTGATAACACACAATTCTACGATCACTTTCCCCAACTCAATACACGTATAAGGCAGATAACACTTTCTCACCTGAACTGTGTTGCCCACGGTTCATCAATAATAATCAATCCACACCCTTCCGCCATAGCAACACCCCCACACTATACAGAGCCAAAGTAGAAACCTACACACTTTAACATCTGACGTACCCATCAATCCAACCCGAACCAATCTTGAAGTCACGCATCCAAATTCTCCTTGCATCTAACAGTCGTCCATCCACATGAGAGATAATTCAGGGTTCACCTGCTACCAGCAAGGAGCAACTATGCTCACACAAAAATATTCTTACTAGCTTAACACTGAACGACAAAGTTTACTTGGAACATTTCTCACACTACTACCAAGTCCACTCCAATGGTCCTTTTCGCGAACACTACTTTCGACTACATCCTTCCACTCCCTTTTCACTCATAAAACACGATTCCAAAGATCGGCTCACGGGAAGGTGCACACTCTTGATCAACCACACAAGCTGACTTTCCTTGACTCGAAAACCAATCACATACATGCCAATCCCCCTTTCTCATACTCCCACTAGGAGTTCATGCACCCGACGGTGACGTTCTTGAAAACATTGCTTCCACTTTTCGTGCCACTTGCCACACCTTCTACTTCACGCTTACACACCCATCCCAACCTACCGTCCCAATTACCCTATGGACATTTCTCATCCAACATTTACCACTCCATACACGCAATTTCAACGGTTACTATGCCCAACCAACAGTTTCACCATCTTTCATACGAGAAACTCCACCCAGTCAGTCCGAAACACACTCGATGTTTGAAGCGACAACACACTTCTCATTCCTCAAAGATATTAACTCACCCCTTTGCATTTCCTTTATAACAAGGATTAGTCCAGTATACCCAAAGATTTCATATCTACAACGAAACACTGTAAACTACTCAATCCAAGATCACACCGTCTCCCTCTTAGCTAGACACCAACTTCCACCCCAATCTCTTGTTTTCGGATAAAAGCACCACACCCAACTTTAGCCACATCGAACAACTTATCAACAAATCCCGAGCAAGGATCTCCACTTACGCTCATCTCATAACAACACTAATCCACCACTTAACCTCACAACACTTCATTCCCACCATGCTTCGCATGCTTACTAAATATAAGTTACCGCCTTCATATCTACACAACCCCACACACTAGAGGTTCTATCCTCACGACTACTGTCCGCTCACTAAGCCATGCTCTCTCCCGCCAAACATCACATATATATGAAAGAGTTGGCGAAAACATTATGCAAAAACTAATCTTGCAATTCAACATCCTCACACGAATAACGGAAATTCCTGGCTGGTCACTACACACCTGTGACCTGAACTAGGGCTCACACCCGCCCTTGGGAACAGACCAAGTCTATTCGAACAAACCACATGGGACGCACCCCCCATGTATTTTACACCATCAACCTGAGATTTACACACTTAAATAAACCAGATGCAAACACACAATAATAAGTATGCACGTTCAACTACAAACAGGTACTATCAAGCTTTGATTTAGAAACTCCCAACTTTGCCTTCCTCCCATCTAGATGAACCACAAAATTATGACCGTCTACCTCACTCAACCGAGCCCTTAATTCCGACCGACTCTTCGGATCCACTTGACACACGCTCAGGTAAATCAAACTATAAGACACACCCTTGCAATCCAACATAGTCTACTTGTCCCACATTAGTTAGCTAACCACCTCCTTCGCAAATGACATAATCGCCATATAGGATGAATCACTTATCCTACTAACACATCTCCACTTTTAGGATATTTACAAAAGGCGGCCCATCCTCTTGACAGATGCATACCTTTCCACACCGACCTCTCATCTCCGCGCAAATACCCGACAAAGTGATCACTCAAAGGAAACCTTTCAAATTCGAATCTCTCGACAACGAATTCAACACCCGCCGCTGACTTCAACCTCAATGACTGACAATTAGTCTAAAGGCAAGTTAACCACGACCCCGGCTTCATGCCGATACCGTTTCATTCACATACCACGGCGTTACCTTTCAAAGTAATTTGTCTACTTCGAAATCACCCGGGACACACCTCCCCCGCCGACAGTCATATGTCAACATACCAAAAGAGTAAGGACTCCCACCACACAAGCATTTCTATGGTCAAAGACCAAGACTACAGGTAGACACGGTCCCCCCTATACTGTAACACTAAGATCACAAATCAACCATCGATGACTCAACCACATTTTCCACTCCCGGAACTTCGCACCTTCTTAGGCCCGATATCGCTTACTACCTAGCGAGTTCATAAAATCATACACGGATATAGGTCCGTCCCTTTATAAAACGTTCACGGAATAAGGTCCGCCCATTTATAAAACATTCACGGAATAAGGTCCGCCCATTTATTAAACATCCACGGAATAAGGTCCGCCCCTTTATAAAACATACACGGAATAAGGTCCGCCCCTTTATAAAACATCCACGGAATAAGGTCCGCCCCTTTATAAAACATCCACGGAATAAGGTCCGCCCCTTGTAAATTGGCACCCTAAAGTCACCCTAGGGTGACAACGAGTCAGTCTCATGCTGCGTTACAGGGCCACACTACCCTTAGCATAAACGGGTCACACCTCCCGACACGAGCTGGCGGGCCACACCCCCCCGACTTAGCCAATTTACACCTCGAACAATGTATGACTCACTTAACATTGAAGGCTATTTCCTCCAGCAGGGTTAACCTTTTTGCAGTTACAACAATTCGACGCCGACACCCTACTTCCAACCAAACCATTCGGTTTCTTACATTAGAAACAACCTTCGGTACCGATAATTTCCTTCACACTTGGATGCTCCAACCCCACAGTCCACTTTACTATAAATACGGCTTCACCTCGGTTCAAAATGGTTGACCGACACCAGTGTTACCAATCCATGCATCTATCACTTCTCATCCACTCCTGTCACTCTTCCACTAACTCGAGAGTGAGACGGCACATCTCCACTATCCGATCCTTGAGTTGAAACTCTCAAGATCTTAATTCGCCGACATCGGGGACTCCCAGAATAAGGACTCATCAGAGATTAGGAGCTCATCTCTAATCATTTATTTCCCTTAAGAACTCTAAAGGTTCTACTTCACACGGACACTCATATCGAATACGATGCCTCTTCTAGGTAGTATCATCAATCACGCCAAGAATAACCTGTACAACACACTAAACCGTTGCCATAATGACAAGGTTAAACTTTACACACAACACAGATTAACAACCGTCCCAAAATAACAAGGCAAGAATGATCGCCGTCATGCACCTGTAAATTCACAATTACACTGGCCAGGTGTAATCCCGAACTTACCTTACATGATAGTTTTCACCACCCTGTTATTCACGCTTCCCAGTGAGGTCTTCCTAGGCCTTCCTACATTCTCAGTTGTACTTCTACAGTTTAAGTTTAGGCCCATCCGGTCACCTAAATCCCTTAACCTACGGCTCTGATACCAACTGTAACAACCCACTCCAAAGCATGCCAAATTTAACACATTATATATATCGCCAAAACATGACCAAAGGTTCACATCAACAAAATTCCAAAATTTGGGTTTGCGGAAATAACCCTATTCCAACTGAGAGTATCTAAATACTGAAATGTAGGGAAGTCCACTAATGCAAGCCACGCCCACCCTCACGCCTTCTCTTTACCACTAGAGGAACCGCACTTAACCTGCTTACCTGAAAAAGGGTTTCAGTTTTGAAAATGCGAGGGTTAGACCACAAGGTCTAGTGAGATCCCTCAGTTACATCCACACTACATATAGCAATTAAAGAGTTATGCGAAACATAAATCAATATGAAGTTTGGTTAATAACATTCACACAATTGACCAAATCGTCCATCCAGTCACACACACCCGTGGCTTGATCCCAGGGCGCTCAATCACCCTCGTATGGGACACACCCCCATATATCCGTCACACCATGCCATATGGGCGACACCCCCCCCCCCCATAAGCGTCATACCACAACAGATGGGACACACCCCCATAAGCATCACACTATGACATATGGGTCACACCCCCCATAAGCGTCATACCACAACATATGGGACACACCCCCCATAAGCATCACACTATGACATATGTGCCACACCCCCCATAAGCGTGATACCACAACATATGGGACACACCCCCCATAAGCATCACACCTTAATGATTGGGACACGCCCCCCCATATACCTCGCACCAAGCATAAGTAATTTATATGCAACATATATTAAGCAAACGCACATGTACGAGTAAATGAACAAGTACCATCAAGCTTCAGTTAGAAAACTCACCTGTGGTTCAAAGTGTGCGGAGTCAATATTGAGTCTGTAGTTGTTGCCATTATAGAGGTATGGTTGGATGTCGATATGATCGACAGGTGCTACACGGCTGGATTCGGCTGAGTTTTGTGCTGCCATTGTTGCAGGTTTTGGAACTTGAAGAACACAAAGGGTTTATGATTGCAGGAAGAGAGGGAAAAATCTAGGGATTCAGATGATTTGAACGCGTAAAGAGTGAAATGGTTTTGAAATGGGTTTGTATACTCTATTCATTCTCAGGGATAACAATGGAAGGTACTAAAGTGTCAGAAAGTGGAACGTCGTCTTGGTGGGACGTGGTTACAGGATATTGTTAGTTGGCTAATCATAGAATGCCACGTGTGTCTTGGAACTGACAACTTTTCTGAGATGGAACCATCACGGTTAGGGTTTAGCAAGTGACAGGTGGTTGAGGCTCAGAAATAACCCGCACCCAGATTCCACGTTTCTCAGAAAATGCACAAGGCATTTCAAAATGACAGAGCTCTGTTGAGAAAGCCCTTCTGTCATCCTGACTCTGTTGAGTGTCTACTCTGATACCAATTGTAGGTTCCCAGATTCACCTTGTCTCACTTAAACAGAGATATAAAAGATAGCGGAAGCATAAACATTCTATTTAATAGTGAGTGATTGCATAATGTAAAACAATGAGAGAATAACAATATAATAGAACAGTAAAATAAGATAAGATTCAAATAATGAACTGCTCGTATATTGATATAATAAACACTAAGAACACCTTAAAGTGTGTGTGTGTTCTAAATTCTCTCAGGATACAAGAACGTACACAAGTAGTGGAATAGATTGTGTGCAGTGGGTGTGCTCTCACAATTCTGTGTATTTTCTTACAATTGTGTGCTCCACTACCCTTCTATTTATAGCCTGATAAAGTGATAAACAGTGTACTATCTATCCCTGGAATGACACGTGTAAAGGTGTTGTTGTCCTTATAGGGCTGACCTGGAAGGTAAAAACACTAGTCTAACACTTAGAGAATTCTACGAGTCTTCAGCTTCACAGAGGTCTTTGGTCATCATAGGTCTTTGCTAGAGCTCTGAAGGTCTTCTGTTGGGTTTGGTCTCTGACGCTTGGTCTCTGATGATCTTCTATTGTTCTTCTACTAAGTCTTCTGCTCTATCTCTGAAGTCTTGGTCTATGATGTCTAGTCTTCGACCTTTTTCTGACTTGTGATATTTTCAATACTTTTATATTGGTATACTTGGGGCTAACAGAATTGTTTTAATATCAAAATGTTTATCAATCATTGAAAACAAAATTTGGTAGATGGCTTTTTTGCATTGACAGGAGAGTGGTTATAAGTAACACCTTTAATATTTTTGTTTTAAATATTTCACTTTAAAAATTTTATGATGTGCATATATGATAAATTTAATTTTATTTAATTTCATTACCTTATAGTGAGATGATTTATGAAACAACCGATGAAGCACACATGATAAAAGTGGCAACTGAGAGTTTAATGCCAAACACATATGTAGTTGCAAATATGATTGATACTTAGGTTGCACTACTGAACACAGAGGAGGTGTTACGAAGCAGAGAATCCCCTTACCTTCTTTTCCTTAACACAACAGTAATGGTATGATTTGTTTCATATATGAAAGAATATACCTAACATGTTTATAATTAAATGATATATTTTTTTAGTCTAGTTCATATATGCATGAGTTTTAGATGAACATCATATACTGATTTGTTTTCAAAGTGTTATTTAAATACAAAGATTCATATATGAATGATTTTAACTTAAGAACTTTGTTTACAAAGATCTGTTTATATTCATATATGAAAACATCTTATTATTTGAAGATTTCCAAAGTTATTTTGTTTTAGTTCATATATAAACCTTCGAGTTCATACATGAACCTTCGTGTTCATATTTGAACCTTTGTGAAAATCAAACATTCACATATAATTACTTTGTTTACCTAGCTGGATGGAGTATTGAAGAAAGAAAGTACTCTAGAAGAAAGTTTTGAGATCTTCAAATCAAACATCAGAGATGCATTAAAGAATAATGAAGATTTGACAAACTTGAGGGAATATGATCTGGTACGTATCTAAAATATATACACAGCATACAAATTTGAGTGAAATTTTAATGATTTTGCATTTGTATAATGAAAACAGGTATTCTTTCCAATCATACTTTCTATTTGTTTACAACTTCAAGATCCCACAACTTCTTGTTATAGACAACATGTCTACCAACGTCTCCATTGCAAACAAATATGAAAACGTACCGACGACAACACTGGTAAACATAGTATTGTTTAAATTTTTGTAAGTTCATAAATGAATATATTATCAACTTTACTTATATGAATAATAATATTATGCAGCATGAATTGTTTATCAAATACTTGAGGTTGGTTGAGCATCCGAAGGCTAAGGCAATAGCTCCACTACAACCACATAGACATATAATGAAGTGGTGCTCAGAAAAAAAAAACAAAGTTGATTGTGGGATCTTCATCATGCGACATATGGAGCACTACACGGGCCAAGATATACAAAAGTGGGATTGTGGATTTCTCACAAATGAAAAATCTCAGAAACAACAAATCTATCGCCTAAGATTCAAGTATGCAACAAAGTTATTAAGGTTATCCCTGAAGCCAATGAGTTTGACTCATTTAATGAAACAAAGAAGAAATATCTGGAATCTCTTGCAAAGATATTAAAGGAAACATAGGCAAGACATGTTGTAGGTGGTGATGGGTCTGTTGTTGGTATGTGTTAATTGGTTTGTATGCTTGGGGGAATTGGGGATTGGTCAAAAACAATATTTTCTGCTACAATTATTATGGTGATGCATTTGGCATGGTAGTGCTGATGGGTCATGGGGTGAAGATACATTTGGTATTGCGGTATTTTCAAACAATATTTCATATGTGTTGTATGCTGGTGGTAATGGGTGGTAACGGGTGGTAATGGATGGTCATGGGGTGGCTTAAAACAATATTTTTTATTTGTTCTGGTATATTTGATATTATTTTATAAATTCCTAGTTTAATGCATGACCAATTATTTTCTTCTAATTGTTAATATGTAAATCTATTAATTCATATGTGAAATTCATATCCTGTTCATATATGAATCAATAACTTCATATATGAATTCCTAATAAAGTTATGTTTTAAAAACAGTTCATATATGAACTATAACTTCATATATAAATTGATATAAAATTGATAACTTCATATATGAATTGCTAATAAAGTTAAGTTTTAAAAAAGTTATGTTTTGAATTATTCATATAACATAAGTGCATATATGAATCTGTACATATTTTTCTTTTAAAAAGTTCATAAGTGAATTACATGATTATAAAATATGTGAATATATGAGTTCATATATGAACCTTTGAGTTCATGTGTGAATATATGAGTTCATATTCATATATGAACCTTTGAGTTCACATATGAGTTCATATATTAACCATTGACTTCATATATGAATATGAATTAAGTATGAAACTTTGTGTTCATATATGAACCTTTGTGTTCATATATGAACACGAATATAAATGAACATTCGTGTTCATATATGAACCTTTATGTTCATATTTGAACATGTATTTAATATGAACCTTCGTGTTCATATATGAACCTTAGTGTTCATATATGAACCTTTGTGTTCATATTCTCAACGCAAGTTTGACCATATGACAAAGACAACTATCTCTTATTGTAACGACCCGGTTCCCAAACATACAACAAATAACATATGTTACATAATATTGTTTCATAACAAAAGATACATCATATAACAGTTACGGTCCCTTAGTCTTTACAACCATAATACGTATTTCATTACAAATTTTTTATAATTAATTTACATTATGACTAACAACAAAGTTATAAGTACAAAACACTTCTTGATCTTCATAATATAAGTCTTCCCAAAGGCTATTCACAGATTATCCTTCTTACTTGCTTTTACTTGATCCACGACATGGAATACATATTTTTAAAACAAAATGAGGGTTAGACCTAGTGGTCTAAGTGAGAAAATCCCTGTCAATTTAAAACCATTTGCACAATTACCATATACATAACACAAATATGAATACCAATTATGACTCACGCATTGTGTACTTCCCTGTCTCATTCCCATGGCCATATTAGTTGGTTGCGAGCCAACTAATCAATTTACTCCGCTGCACTTACATACAGCCAACTCCGCTGTCCCTCCGTACAGCCAATACTTCGTCGGTCCTAAGCCCGGCCAACGTGTAGTAACCGTGTCCAAATAATAAGAGTTTCAAGCCTTGTGGTGGAAATATAATAAGATGGAAGTTGAAGGGGGTATTTTGTAAATGTGGGATAAGGTATAAAATGGGCTCAAAACCCTAGGAGAAACCATATTCTCCTGATTTTGGTGTGTGGGTGTCGGCTGATTTTGTGAAAGAAAGAGAGAAAATGAGCTCTTGAAGGTTTTGGTGCACTAGAGAAAGAAGTAATCAAACATTGGAAATCAGAAGAAGGATTGTTGTGGTTTTCGTTTCTGGCAAGCATTTGAGCAGGTAAACTCTCAATCCATTACTCCATTTAATGAGGTTGTTGATTGTAGAGTATTGAGAAGTTTAGTTGGATAATAATATTGCCAAAACTCTTGTGGAAGGTTTAAGCTCCTCTTGTTTATGTTTTTATGGATGTATATTGTGGGGTTTGGTTCTAGTACGTTTTTGGTAGTTGTTATTGCCTAATCGTTGCTTTGGCGGAGCTCAGGACGGGATTTTCGAGTGAAAAACTCGAACAGCGCCCCGTCCGGATACCTTCAATAGAAGAAGGTGTCCGGGTAAGCACCCGGAGATCATGTTGTCCGGATAAAAGCGTTGTCCGGATGAATGTGTTGTCCGGATAGAAGTGTTGTCCGGATGAGTGTGTTGTCCGGATGGGTATGTTGTCCGGATAGGGTGTTTTCCGGATAAGGGTGCTGTCCGGAGTGTTGTCCGGATAGGTGTGTTGTCCGGATAGGTGTGTCGTCCGGATAGAGGTGCCGTCCGGATAGGTGTTGTCCGGATAAAGGTGTTGTCCGGATAGGGTAGTGTGTCCGGATAGTTGAGCTGTCAACTTATGCGTTTACCCTTTCGCTCAGGTAGACCATCTGGAAGTGCAGGTCAGAGTAGACTCAATATTGACTCCGCACACTTTCCACCGATCAGAACTTTTTCTTTCCCTAACAAAGGCCGACACCAACATGCCACAGGTCTACGCGCAACAATGGTGGGCTACCTGTCAGTATGTTGAGGAACAAGAAGGAATTATGGGGAAGTGATAGGGTTAATTTATTAACCCTATTTATGCCTTTAATTTGTAATTTTGAGCTCTTTTTATTCCCTAATTTAGTCACTTTTGTTAGTATTTTATTACATTTTAGCATAAATAAAAGGTTAGTCCTTAATAGTATAAAGTTAGTATAAATTGTAGAAAAATGAAAAAAAATCTAAGTAATATGTATGCTATCGTGCAGGGTCGTATTTTCAAGCTGGAAGCATTCCTACAGGGTCGGGTTGCAGCTAAAACACCTGGGCTGCTGGATTTTTGGGCCGAACCATGGAAGGAAGCTTTTTGGGCCAGCTGTTGGGCCTCGTTTTTCTACTGATTTTGGGCTTTTCAAAATTGAACTTTGGGCTCTTTTGTTACATTTTGGGCTACCGTAATTAGTTATGCTTGGGCCCTAAGCAATTAGATGGCTATATATGTTGTATATCTTTAGTTTTCATATGCATTGTTAGAGAGACTTGCATCCACCAACAACAAGAGTTTGGAATCCTTTGGTTCCAATTCTATCACGGTGCCTTGCTTTCCTCTTTTAGCTACTTAAGTATTAGTTTGGTAAACAATTAGTTTCGGTTCTTAACCCTCACGGTTTTTGAACTCTTCGGTTCAACTTTTAATATAAGTTGGTGTTCACGCTTACGTTACGAAGTTCCTAGTGCAAATTGCTTGCTACGTTTACGATTACTTGCTTTAATCTCTTTCTCTCTTACTCTTTTACTTACGGTGCTAATCTCCTTCTCTCTCCCTTACTTACGGTTTTCAAAACTCTCTCCCTTACTCACGATTTTAATCTCTCTTTCTTCCTACTTGCATGTTTAAATGCTTTCCATCACTTACTTCCTTCTCTCTCGACTTAATTACTCGGTTGCAAAATTTTCATCATTTAAATTCTCGTTTGTTAATTGTTGGGTCTTTTAAGTAAAACCAAATCCATAGCTTAACGGTTGAAATTTATATTTCAACCGTAACCGGTGGTGGTTTACTTATGGATTCCGAGTGCATCAACTTAGCAGTTTCTTTATAATTCAACATTTAAAACAAGATTTTCCATGCAATTTCCAACTTCGTCATTAATTTCTCGCTCTATAATTCATGCTTTACTCTTATTGTCAATTTACTTATTGTAATTTAATTTTCGCACTTTACTTTATGCAATTTAATTTCCTCGCACTTTAACTATTGTCATTTATTTTATGTACTTTAATTTTCGCATTTACTTTGTGAGTTGGTTAATTGCACGAAAAATTACGTTTTTCTCAAGTAGAAATATTGTAAGTTGTTTGAGGCATTGTACATCTCCATTATTTTATTTCATAGTCATGACATCTCTTATAATTAGAAACCAAATGATAATGGGCTAAAAGCCTTAGCTTGGGGTATAAAGTGAAATTGGGACCGAGACCGATAAAAAGATAAAAAGGTGTATCGTGGAGCATGATTGTCCTAGTTATTTAAATCAAGGTCGTATTTTGTGGTGAAGCACAATTGATCAATTGACAACTGATTCGTTGTATCATGAAGTATAGTGACCTTGAGATAACGATGGAATGCTATCTCATCTTTTTATCCAATTATTTATCTCATCCCAATGGAACTTTATACCCCGTGCTTCTCTATATAATTGATTTTTTCCGTAGTTTTTAATCAAACCCCCATCAAAAGATTGTTTTCGAATTCGCCATTTGAAACTCGCTTTTACGAACTAGAATTTTAAAGAGAAACTTTTCCACGCTTCCCTGTGGGATCGATATTCGGTACTTTGTACCATTATTACTTGTTTTAAGACGATAATAGGCCAAGATGTATACTTGCGTCAAGGTTTATTTATAAACGTTTTTAAAGGGTACACCAACTCTGTAACAAGGTTTTGGCGCCGTTGCCGGGGAAACACGCTAGAAGTTTTTCTTTTTAAAGTAAAGTTTATAAAAGTTAGTTTTTCGACCATGTGTGCACAAGTAATAAATCTTTGAGTATATCTTTCTGTGAATATGGATTCAATGGGACATTCGTTTGGGCCGTATGAAACTGTTTTTTGTGACTACTGTGGCGGAAATCATTTCTCATACAGTTGTCCTTCGAACCCCGAATCCCGTTATTTCGTGAAAGATAGTAATTGGGATACCTCACACTTTAATGGTTACACTCAATCATGGAAGGATCATCCTAACTTATTTTTAAATGGTCAAGATCAAGGCACTTTCACATCACCACTACATTCTTATCAAGATTGGAGTAACACTTACTCAAATACTTTTGACCAATCTTGGGAGGAACAAGTTAATTTTTCTGGCAATTTTCAAGGGGATGATTTTAACAACCCACTTTTACCACCTACGCCCCCTTTAGAGCAAGTTGAAAACTTTGAATCTCTTGTAACTTTGATAAATGATTTCTTACAGAACATACAAGGAGTTGTTATTAACGTAATAACTTGTGTTGGAGATATCATTAGTGAGCATAAAAGAGAAAGCCAAATCCCTATACCAAGTCATATTGAAAAATATGAGTGTATTGGTAAAGATGAGAGTGAGGCTAATACTTTGGAAAAGAGTCAAAAGATAGAGAGTTCCAAGGAAACACTTGAGCATTTGGGGAACCCCTCTTCACTCAAAATAGAGAAGAGGTGCAACAAAGTGCCAAGATTGTCATTAGCCCCTACTTTAAATCTGTGCAGAAATAACATATTGTTGTAGACACCATAACACCCCTACAACAAAATTCTGTAGAAAACCTTCAAGTTGTTTTAAAAAGGGGACGCGATGATCAATCCAAGGACTTGGGAAACTTCATAAAATCATGTTATGTTGTTGGTGAGGTGATGAATCGTTTGCCCATTTGTGCAATCGATGTCTTGTGTCGTGATCAAGCAATAAAGCGAGTGATGAGAGAAGTATATAAGCATAAGTGGAAAGAGAAACACCAAGATTGGAGTCAGCAAAATGCAAGACTCTTGAAGAACCTCCCACCATTTCCAATCCAAATAGGAGGGAATACTAATGCTTCACCTACTCATCTTGAGTAGGACATGTTCTATCATCTTTTAACTTCTTGCATGTTTTACTTTAATGTTCCTAGTTAGATAATATGTTCCTGGGATTGTTTTTGTTTCCAAAGAAAGATTACAATTTTGATCATGCCATGCACACATGCACACGGCTCATAAGTGAGTAATTTGTAGTTGATTTGGTGGAATGATAGCTACAATAATCTAGTTTGTCTATGATTTGTGTCTTAAATGCATCACTAGAACTAGCCTCTAAACTCTTTGTTTTTACCAAATTTTGTTGGAATCAACTTTTGTGCACTTATACACTCAAACTACCCATTCTTTCCATTTGTGGTATTGATCCAATTCAATGTTCAATGAGGACATTGAACCCTTCAAAGTTTTGGGGAGGAAATATGGTCATTCGTTCATGCCATACCATTCACACCATATTAATTGTGGTATTTTCTTGCATACCCACAAATACACAAAAATTCAAAAAATTCAAAAAATGCAAAAAAATGCACAAGTATGAAAACATCCATGCAAAAATGAGCAAAGCTCTAAATATGTTTTCCGTGCATAAAAGTCAAGTGTCAAACACAATAAGAGACCAATGTGTCCACATGCATTCCTCAAAAATGAGAAGATGGAAAAATGCCATAAAAGGAAAAATAAGAGCAAGTGGTAAAAGGCATTGCATCACAAAAATTGAAAAAGCTGATTGCATACCTTTTTGATGTGCATTTCTTGATTCCAATTAGATTGAGAGTTGCATGGCTACCTTATGGTTTGATGTGGTTTATTATGCATGTCGAGTAGAATTGGTTTATGAAGGGCTATCAATGCTTACCATGTAAACTAGTTGTTACAAAATTATTGTAAAACTGTATGCATGCATGTTGTGTTCATGATAAGGATAAAAAGGGCAATTCTTTTCTTTGGGTTAACAATGTTTGAAAGTGCAGGATCTATTCTTACAATCAATATAGAAAGAAGTAATTGAGAAATTGTATGATCAAGCCCAATTGTATTCAATGATGCACAGAATTACAGATCTAAGAGAGAGATCACCTCAAAGATTACAAGGAAAGAATACAAGTAATATGGGAAAATCAATCAGTTAGCAACGTAGTGCTAACCACTCTATTTATACTGCAACAAACATCTTAAAGCTACAGTACAAATAAGAAAGACTAATAAGAACATAACACGTGTCCTAATTAGTTTACACATTACTAAATAACGAAACTCGTCATAAGTTCTGAACAGGTAGTTCAGAACTTCTGAACATTCTTCTGATCACGCTTCTCAGAACTTCTGACTTCTCTTTCTCAGATCTCTGACTCTTCTTCTCAGAACTTCTGACTCTTCTTCTCAGAACTTCTGAACCTTCTTATCAGATCTTCAACACTTGGTTTATTGACAAAACTTCAGATCTAACAATCTCCCCCTTTTTGTCAAATAAACTTAAACTTTGCATCATCTAATTCTTTCAGAGCAGGAACAATTTTCTGAAGTAGCACATTCCTCAGATTAAGCCTCTTATCAATCTTGTCAATAATTTCTTGAATAATCTCAACTTGCTGATTAATTACTTCTTGAATCATGTTTGCTTCCTTCACTTTCAGCATCTTTTTCTCCAAATTGTGCTTTATGATCCTTAAAGTTCCAGAACAATATTTTGCAGTTTCCTTTGCTCTGAAGAAGATCTTTCCACTTTTGTTCTTCAAAAATACTCCCAACTCTGGATATCTGTGAACACTTCCAGTCTTTAACATCTTTTTCTGCTCATGATCTGTATTGGGATTTGCCAGATAAACACATGACTTTTGCAAATACAGAGCTATTTGGAAATCTGTATAGCAATGCCACCTTAAGATATAGAACATGGCCTCAATCACCACACTTCTTGCCTTCCTTTCATTTCTGTCTTTACTTGACTCTTTAAAACATAGAAAGCTGTGTAATCTGTAGAAGTCAACCACTGACAGTTTCTCAAAATCTGCATCAGTGAAATAATAAACCTTGCCATCTTCTCTCAAAACTTCAAAGGATAAGTACTCCATCTTTCTGAATTTCTTAACCTTCAATTCTCTGATTCCAGTGATTAGAAAATCTGAGTAAACGGCTTGCTTTGTTTTGCCAAGACATCTTGATTTTTCAGCCAACCAGATCTGAGTCTCCTTAGACCTATCATAATACACATCCAAGAATTGTAGCTCTTTTGGTTTGAAGAACTCAGGCAGATCAAATTCAAGAAAGTATCCATTCAGATCAATGAATATTTCATCTTCTTTGGGTTCAGACTGTTCAGCTTGATCAATATTAGTTATCTGCACATTCTGAGGTGTTGTGTCCTGAACTTCTTCAGCCTCATCTGACAAAATTTCATTCACTTCATACTCAGCTGGGAACACAAAATCATTATGTAGAATCTTTTTGGGATTCACCTCAGATAGCAACCATTCACTACTGTTTCTGATTTTTCTTCTAAAATCCAACCTCCTCTTCACACAGTTTATGCATCTCTTCTTTAAACTCTCTTTTTCAGTATCCATACTTACTTCCATTCTAATCAACAACCAATTCAGAGTTGCATCACTGTACTTCACCAACTCTTTTAATCTGAACAATTCAAGTCTTTCGTGAACCATATATGTGAACCCTTCTGTCTCCATTCCTTCATTCACAAAACCCTTCACATGCAGATCAACTTCTGTTTTCTTTGTGGGAGAACTCAGATTGCACTTTTCTTTTCTTTCTTCTATAGCCAACTGGAAGTCATACAAGTATGTATTTCTGACATAAATACCCAGAAGTCTTCTGCATTCAATTTCTATCAAGGCTTCTTCAGTGCTAGCAAAGAACTTGACTAGAAAGATCTGATCATCAAGCGTCAATCTGTGAAAATCAAATGTAGACATGGAAACCTTTGTATTTCTTTCTTTCAGTGTTTCCATTCTAACGAACATTAAACCATTGAATTCATCTTGTTGAAACATCAGAACTTTCTCGATTCTTTTCTGAATATGCAGTTTTGAGTCAGGAACTCTGAACATATTAGAAGCTTCTGAGTAGACCATCTGAGCTCTGTCATCCATAAAACCATCAATGTTACTTTCCAAAAGCTCATACTCTCCTTCTGTGTAGTAGAGATTATCATATATTTCCTCAGGAAAAATATCATCATGAAATTGTCTGGCTAAAGGTACATCACTTAACTCTAGAATGAAGTCACACAAAGGTTCTTCTAGTCTTTGCAATTTAATCTTTGGAATCTCGATTGGTTTTCTGAATACATATTCAGAAGGCATAAAGAAGTCTTTCACTTTCACATACTCTTCTTCTGTATTTAACTCATCACAAAAGTTAAACCTAAAATCATCTTTAAAATCCTGAGTGTAATCTACAGTTCTGTCTTCTTCTCCCATTAGATCAATGGGTCTTATCACTTTTATTCCTTTATGAATTTTCTGAACACTCAAAGCTCTGACTACTTCATTATGCATTCTTCTGATCAATTCTTCATTCAACCTCCTTTCTTCTGATTCAGACTCCATTGCCCTTTCACTGTTATAAACCACAATATCTG
Source organism: Saussurea involucrata (assembly GCA_033807775.1). Taxonomy (NCBI): domain Eukaryota; kingdom Viridiplantae; phylum Streptophyta; class Magnoliopsida; order Asterales; family Asteraceae; genus Saussurea; species Saussurea involucrata. The sequence continues at coordinate 95,173,313 of CM066314.1, forward strand.
TACACCTGTTTACCACTGTACTTTCCACTATTTCTTCCATTCTCAAATCAGATTCCTCAATAGCTACAGTTTCATCTGAGTTTCCTTCCATCTCAGTATCCAAGTTCAATTCCTCTGTTTTATCTGATTCATTACTATCAATACTTCCCAACTCCATTTCTTCTGTATCTGAACTGTCAAGCTGTACTATCTGAATCATCTCCTTTAAATTTTCCCGTGTCTGATCTTCTGTACTTTTTGTATTGGCTAAGTGCATGTCTGCTATCTCAAAATCTTCTATGCCAATATCATCATCAGAACTTAACCTTTGTCTTTTCTCCCCCTTTTGATGATTATGAGGATCATTATCATCAAACTTCCTTTTCAAGTTCTGATTAAAAGCAACTTCAGGTTCAGCTTCTGCAATAGGAACAGGATCAAGAGGCTTTGAAGTAGAAGCCAAAGATACACTCAGTGCTTTCAATATAGATTCCTGCATACCCTGCATCTGTTTTAACATATCTTTTTGAAAACCAGACATTATATCCATGATCTCCTTTTTGTGAGAATCCAAGGATTTCTTTACATCATCTACCTTGGTTTCAACAGAAATTAACTTTTTCTCTAACACAACTTTCAAATCTGATACCTCATCATTCAGATCCTCCATCCTCTTCTCCAAATTTTCTACTTTTTCCCCCATCTCCTTGTTTTGTTTCTGAATCTTTTCAAATTCAGAAGTTTCTAACAGTGAACCTGAACCAACAGATGGTCCAGTTTTCATGTGCCCAGAGAGCTCATGGCCTGTAGATAACACACAGTCATCTTGTACAACATATGCACGTTTGAATGAGGCTTTTGTAATGTTCACCTCACCAGGACTTCCATCCAATCCTCGACACCCAACATTAGGCATGTCTATGAATGTTGTTTCAGGAGTACGAAATTCCTGATCTGTGCAAGTGTCAAAAGGAATTTCAGGCTCAATATGAATAGGACTGTGATATTCAGACTCAATGTGTTGAAAAATAAGTTGGGATTTATCACCTCCCTCCAAATGAGTTTGGGATGGTTCCCCGGATTTGTGTGAAACAGTAGCATGTTGAAATGCTTCTAAGTGGGTATGGATGGGTTGTTCAAGATCCACCACTAGGTCCATGGTGTTTGTTTCAATATTGGACACCAAGAGATGTGAACCAATAGCATGTGTGGTTACCTGGTCAAGATTAGCTGGTTCAGAGGCATCTCTTTCTGTTTGAACCTCTGTTAACAATCTCTCATCCTCACCACTCTCATTCTGTTTTTCCTCACTGAGTCTAACCAAGCTCTCAGAATTTTCCCCCTCAAGTCTCTCAGAATGTTCACCCATCTGAACATCCTCCCCCTCTCTAATTCGACTAGACCCCTCACCTCTCTTCTCAGGTTGGTCCTCTTGGGTAGGGATTTGAGGTAATTCAATTCCCATAGAGGTGCAATAAGCTTTTAAAATCTCACTCTCCCTTGGAATATAGTTCCTAAGTGATTTTGGCAACAGTTTATGATTGGGATAATTTTCAAGTCTTGTTACTGAGGTCATCTTACCCAAATAAAATGTAGGACCATGCTCTTCATTTGTTCTTCTTGAGATTGTTCTGTTTTCCTGCATGGCATACCAAATAACAATTTGCCAGTACCTTATGTAGGGAATGTATGTCAGTGGAGCATCCTTTGTCTTCTTCTGAATTGCTTTCTGATTCTTCTCAAATGTATTCTTCATATCTTCCCAAAGTATTAAAGTATAGTCATAATGCCTATTCTTCACTAAACCTTGAAATATCTGAAGAATTTGTTTAGAACCTTGATCAGCAGAACTATTTTTCCCTGACAAACATTTATTTACCACATGAAAGAAGCAAGCCCAAATAGGTGGTAATTTGTTTCTTCTGAATAAACTGAGAGTCCTCAATCCTTCATTGTATCCCAACTTCATAAACTCTGCTATTAATTCCTCTGTTAGGGGTAAATCCTCAAAATCTGTTCTTCTTTGTACATCATCTTTCTCTGGTAGATTCAGCATCTCTCTTAGTGCAGAGATAGATAAGACAAATGTCACTCCTCCAATTTCAGACACAAACTTATTATCTTCTAACCTAAGATATTTCCACCATTGTTGTATGTACTGAACAGGCACATTTTTACTTCTTGTAAACCATTTTCTGTACGGATGATGTTTGAATAACTCCATGATAATTCTGTGTTCAGGCTTAAAACGACTTTCCTCAAACAATATAACACAGTTATTTTCAGATAATTTCAACCATTCACTCTCAGGAACAACTCTTTCCACTAGAATAGATCTATCTGACATAATAGAACCTGCAGCACTCTGATCATGTTCAATATTAACATTTACCTCATCCGCATTTCCTTCAGATTCATCCATTTGTTCATCTTCTTCATCATTTCTTATTGCCCCTTCCTCTGCAACTCTATTTTGTACTTCATCATTTTCCGAATCAGATGAATCCATTATCGATTTTGTAGAATGTAGAGAAATTGGACCACTTCTTCGTATTTCAGACATGATTTAAGAAGAAAACAGATTCAAAGAACTCTGGATTTGATTCGTATCTCACGTTTCGCTCTGGAATTTGAAAGAACTTTGAAATAGGGATTTTAAGACCTATTTAAAATCCGCGAAGTTGAAAGGTTTAACGGAAAAGCGAAATCAATGTTATAACGGAGTCAACACACGTGAAATACCACAAAGGATTTAAATGAAATACGTGGCATTGTCAAACAAATATGAAGCTGACACGTGTTAGTGGATAGAATTTTGACTCAAGTCAAAGATCTGAATAACACGCGCAGATGTTCTGATTCCATGACTCAGAAGAATTTTGCCTTGTAACCAAAATGTCTTTTAAAATCAACTTCTGACCAATATAAAACATTTTGATTATTCAGAAGAGGTTTGAACAGATAAGAAATGAAAACAAATCTTTTAAGCATCACAAAATGATTTCCAAAAGAATTTTGATGCTCCCCCTTGACTTGAGCATGCATTTGAGTATTAATGATACATAAAGATGAGATAACAAGATAATCGAAGAAGCATAATCCATACAGTTGAAGTTATTTGTATTTCTCAAAAATAAATTTTTGAAAGTTAGATTGCTGAAGTATTGACTCAGAATTTCTGACCTTAAGATTCAGAGGTTCTGATCTCAAGACTCAGAAGTTCTGAACTCAAGACTCAGAGGTTCTGAACTCAAGATTCAGAATTTCCGAACTCAAGACTCAGAAGTTCTGAACTCAAGACTCAGAAGTTCTGAACTCAAGACTCAGAAGTTCTGAATTCAAGATTCAGAATTTCCGAACTCAAGACTCAGAAGTTCTGAACTCAAGACTCAGAAGTTCTGAACTCAAGATTCAGAATTTCCGAACTCAAGACTCAGAAGTTCTGAACTCAAGACTCAGAAGTTCTGAACTCAAGATTCAGAATTTCCGAACTCAAGACTCAGAAGTTCTGAACTCAAGACTCAGAAGTTCTGAATACACTACTCAGACAACTTCACTTAGAAAAATTTAGCATTTTTAAGAAAAAAATATTTTCAACTAGGCAGATTAAGCATTCCTATTTTACATATGAGAAAAGAAAACCTTTTGTGATCAAGAGGCTTTGTGAACAAGTCAGCCAATTGATACTTTGTATGCACAAAGTGCATCTCTATAGTTCCTTTTTCCACATAGTCCTTTATAAAATGATACCTCACGTCTATATGCTTAGTCTTCGAATGTTGAACAGGGTTCTGAGTAATAGCAATTGCACTTTCTGAGTCACAATAGATGGGAATCTTATTAAGCTGATATCCATAGTCCATGAGTTGTGTTCTCATCCACAATGTTTGAGAGCATGAAGCAGCAGCAGCAACATACTATGCTTCAGCAGTTGAAGTGGATACACAATTCTGTTTCTTTGATGCCCAACTCACTATTTTATCTCCCAAAAAGTGACAAGCACCAGATGTACTCTTTCTGTCCAACCTACTTCCTGCATGATCAGCATCAGTGAAAGCAGTCAATTTGAAGTCAGTTTCTTTTGGATACCATAAACCTAGATCAGGTGTTCCTTTGAGATATCTTAAAATCCTTTTGACAGCCAACATATGTGATTCTTTCGGGTTAGATTGAAATCTAGCACAGAAACAGGTAGAAAACATGATATCTGGTCTACTTGCAGTCAAATAAAGTAATGATCCAATCATGCCTCTATAAAGTTTGATATCTGCTGAAACACCTTTGAGATCAGCATCTAACTTTATGTTAGTTGCCATAGGTGTTCTCATAGAAGCACAATCAGACATTTTGAACTTTTTCAGAATATCTCTGACATATTTTCCTTGATTTATGAAAATACCTTTTGGTAGTTGTTTGACTTGAAGACCAAGGAAAAAATTCAGTTCACCCATCATGCTCATTTCAAATTCAGATGACATGACTTTTGAAAAATTATCACATAATTCTGGACTGGTAGAACCAAATATTATGTCATCAACATAAATCTGAATCAGAATCAAATCATTACCCTGTTTCTTTAAAAACAAAGTTGTGTCAATCTTACCTTTCTTGAATCCTGAACCTAACAGGTGTTTAGTAAGAGTGTCATACCAGGCTCGTGGTGCTTGTTTTAGACCATATAAAGCTTTGTCTAAAATATAAACATGATCAGGGAATTCTGGATCAACAAAACCTTCAGGTTGATGGACATACACCTCTTCATTAAGTTTGCCATTTAGAAAGGCTGATTTGACATCCATTTGATACACCTTGAAGTTTTTATGTGCAGCATAGGCTAAAAATATTCTGATTGCCTCTATTCTTGCCACTGGTGCAAATGTCTCATCATAATCAATTCCCTCTTGTTGACAGTATCCCTTAGCAACCAATCTTGCCTTGTTTCTGATGACAACACCTGATTCATCCTTTTTGTTTCTGAACACCCATTTAGTTCCAATTATAGATTTACCTTCAGGCTTTGGAATGAGTCTCCAAACTTTATTTCTTTCAAATTGAAGCAATTCCTCTTGCATTGCTGAAATCCAGTCTGGATCCTCTAGGGCTTCATTAGCTTTCTTTGGTTCAATTACACTTAAGAAACCAGCAAACATTACTTCATTTGCTGTAGCTGATCTTGTCTTTACTCCTGCTGATGGATCACCTATTACTTGATGAATAGGGTGATTTTTAGTCCATTTGTTAGCACTAGGGAGTACATCAATCTCTGAATAATTGTTGTTTGCATCATTCTCATCAATGATTGCTTGTAATTCTGAACTGTCACCTTGTTCTGACGTATGAGTAGGAGTTGCATCCAAGTTTGAGTTCTGATTAATGAAGTCAGAGTTCTGATTGACTTGTTCAGAGTTCTGAGTACAAGAATCAGAATTCTGATTACAAGGTTCAGAGTTTTCACCACTTGTATTTATTAGATTTGGGCACTCCTCTGATGGACCTTTGTCAGAAATTACAGTTGATTGAACTATTTCTGGAGTCTTGTTTTTCATCTCTTTGACCATCTTTGGGTTTTCATATTCTGCATAAGAATCAGAAATTAGTTCACTAAAAGCATCCTTAAACAGTAAATTGAGTTCTGAACAAATAGGATTAGAATTTGTATCAGAAGTCATTTTTGTCTTGTTCAGCATGAGTTCTGAACTGTCTTGTTCAGAAGTCCGCATTCTGGCTTCATCAAAAGTTACATTTATGCTCTCCATCATCCTCTTGGTTCTTCTATTGTAGATTCTGAATGCTTTGGAAGTTAAAGAATAACCCACAAAGTATCCTTCATCTGCCTTTTTATCGAATTTGGCAAGATTTTCTCTGTCTCTGAGAACGTAGCATCTGCAACCAAAAATATGAAAGAATTTGATTAATGGTTTTCTTTTATTTATCAGTTCATAAGCAGTCTTATTTAATCTCTTATTGATTAAAGTTCTATTTTGTGTAAAACAAGCAGTTGCAATTGCTTCAGCCCATAGGAAAGTAGGAAGATTTGCATAAGCCAACATTGTTCTCGCAGCCTCAACTAGAGTTCTATTCTTCCTTTCAACAACACCATTTTGTTGAGGAGTTCTGACAGCAGAAAAATTGTGAGAAATCCCAGAACTTTCTAGAAAATTCTGAAGAGTCTCATTTCTGAACTCCGTTCCATTATCACTTCTGATTTTCTGAACTTGAAGTTGTAAGAGAACTTGAATCCTTTTGATAAAATTTATCAATGTAGTAGCAGCTTCTGACTTAGCTCTTAGGAACTCAACCCACGTGTATCTGGATAATTCATCAACAATCACAAGCATATATTTCTTTCCTCCCATCGACTGAACTGAAATTGGACCACAAAGATCAGTATGAATCATTTCTAATGGTGCTTTGCAAGATGAGTCCATTTTTAATTTGTGAGAACTCTTTTTCATCTTGCCCATTTCACAAGCTGAGCATAATGATTCTTTTTCAAATTTAAGCTTTGGTAAGCCTTTAACCAAATGTTTTGCAACAAGATTATTAAGATCTTTGAAATTCAGATGAGAACATCTTCTGTGCCAAAGCCAGCATTCATTTGCAGTTGATTTTGATAAAAGACAAACTGTATTTAATGTTTTCAATTTTGAAAAATTAACTACAAATAAGTCCATATGTCTTTTGGCCCAGAAGACTTTGACATCATTTTCAGTTAGAATCATGCAACCTGTTATTTGAAACTTAATTTGACAAAGACTGTCTAAAAACTGACTTATGCTGAAAAGATTGTGTTGTAATCCTTCAACATAGAAAACCTTTTGGATAGTTAGATCCCCTTTAGTTAAATCCCCATAACCTTTGACTTGACCTTTGCTATTGTTTCCAAAGTTTACTGCTCCTCCAGCCTTTTCTGTGAAGTTTGATAGAAAAGACTTCTGACCTGTCATGTGTCTTGAAGCTCCTGAATCTAAAAACCACACATGACAGCCCTGCAAAAAGATCAGTTAGGTTTAGGTACCCATTTTGGAATGGGTCCATCTTTGTTAGCTTTGTCATTGGATTTAACATCAGTACCTTTTACTCTCCACTCAAAATCTTTCTTCAAACACCACTTTCCTTGAACTTTTATGAAGTCAGAACATTTTCTGCTTACAAGTTTGTTCAAATTCTTTTTGAGAGTTGTAACTTTTGGTTTTGCTATGTTTTCAACTTTCTTTTCTTTTATCTTTTCTTTCTTCTGAGTCTGAGGAACAAAAATTTTCTTCTTTTCTGTATTTTGAGAAACAGAAACTTTCTGAATATCTTTTCTTATGTATGAAACAGAAGTTATTTTGACTTGACATTTGTGAGAATATTGGAATGAATCATTTTTACATCTAACACAAACAAGATTTTTCTTTGCAAGTGACAATAAATCTGAAACATAGATCATTTCATTTTTATTTATACTGTTCAGAGTACAATTGCCCTTATTACAAGAATTTCTAGCGTTTAGTTCAGAAGTAGATTTCATTCTAAGCTTCTCAAGTTCCCTTTTCAGATCGTTCAACTTTGCAAGATCATCTTTCCTTTTGCTTTCTTCTTTTTCTGAAAAATTCAAGTTCTTTTTGTTAGAAGAATTAGATGATTCACCTTTTTCATATGTACTTGATTCATTAAAGAATTTATCATTTTCTCTTGAAGCATTAATTTTAAAAAGATCATACTCAGTCTTCAGTTTTTCAAGCTCTGTTATTTTCTGAATAAAAATATTCTTTTCTTTCAAAGCTTCTTCAAGTTTAATATCCACCTCACAGAAATCATTTTCAAGTTCATCATAAGTTTTCCTTAAATCCTCAAGTTCTTGACTCACAAGATTAAATCTCTTTTCAAGTTGCAAAAATTCATCTGATTTTGTTTCAGAAAATCCAGTTGAATCAGACTTCTGACTACCTGAGTCAGAGTTCTGATTTACAGACTCAGATGTCTGATCTTTAGACTCAGAATTCTGACTACAAAGTTCAGAATCCTGACTAGAAGTTTCAGACTTCTGATTGACTGTTTCAGAATTTTTACTTGTATCAAATATGCTCTCAATGTCATGATATGAAAAACTTGGTTGTTTATTTTTGTAGCTGACATTTAAGGAATCATACTTGAATTTAGTATCATTGTATCTTGGCTTTTCATCTGTTGGTTTAGAAACTTCTTTCTTAACCTTTTCTTCTGAACCAACTGACTTTTCTGTTTTAGACTCAGAAATTGTCTCATCTGACTTTTTAGAGTTTGGTCTTTGCAAATTGTCAGAACTTGTTATAGAACTAGCAGGTCTTATGAAAACTTCAACAATTTCTGGGATTTTTGGCTTAGAAACTTGAAGTATTGGAGCTCTTTTTAAAATGACATTTTCTTCCAATCCCAATCCCTTCTTTGGATTGTAAAATCTTGTATCTTTAACATTGCTTAATAAAAGATTTAATGTTTGCTGAGTTTGACCTCTTTTCAAATTCAAATCTTCCAATTCTTTGATTTTGGAGTATAAATTCTTTCTTTCTTCAAATAACATATCAAATTTTATTTGTAAATCACCTTTTTCATCCTTTATTTTTGAAAACTCAACTTTTAGTTCAGAAAGCCTTTTCATCAATTCAGAATTTTCATCTTTAACTTTCTGTTTCTCAGCCTCAGATTCTTCATATTGTTCATTTATTACTTCTTTTTCAATTCTGAATTTGTTAACCAAAGTTCTTTCTCCTTTTATCTGTTTTCTTAGGTTAGCAAATTCAGTTTTCATTTCACCAATCTGTGTCATTAACTCTAATTCAAGTGAAGAATGTACCTCAGCAGATGACTCAGAATCAGCATCTTCAAAATCAGAATCATCCTCATTCCTCATTTTTGCCATATAGCTTCGCATCTGTGGAAAGTTGATATGATCATCTTCATCAGAAGTGTAGTACAGCCAATTCTCCTGTTCAGCCAATAGCGCACTCTCGTCATCTCTCTTCTTTGCAAGCTGAGCCTTCTTCGTGTAGTATTCATAATCTTTCACAACTTTAACTCTGCAATCCTTGGCATAATGGCCAGATTTTCCACACTTGAAACACAGATTCTTTTCTTTTCTCTCTTCCTTCTCTTCCTTGTTTTCTTCACTTCTCTCTATTCTCTTTTCAATCTTATTTTCTTCTCTGTCATCTTTCTTCTTATAATCTGAACTTCCAGCTCTCTTATAATTTCCTTGAAATCTGCCCTTCCCATACCTTTTGTTGAAAGTATTTGTCAGCAAAGCTAGCTTTTCAGCCATTATCTTGATGTCTTCATCATCTTCTGATCCTTCTTCTTTGTCAGATTCCTCCAGACTCGGTATTTCTGATAGATATGCAGTCTTTTTGGGTGCTTTGATTGCTTTGGACTTTGATAAGAACGCTAACTGATCAGCAACATTTTTCTTTTCTTCCACAACTAACTTGACAGAGTCTTCATGTTGATTAAGAACACAGAACAAATCATTTAAGTCTTCTTCACACATATCCTTGTTCATTTGCAGACTTATGGCAAATGATGACCATTCTGAATTTAGACTGTTCAGAAATTTGTAATTTATTTCTGATTTTGTTTTCTTCAGTCCATTTCTTCTCAAGTCATTTAGAATAGTGCAAAATTTACTGTATGTCTGTGTCAAACTTTCTGACTCTTTTGCTTTGAACCTTTCATAAGCATTTATGCTTTGATTTAACTTTGCCTGAATAGATCTCACAGTTCCTAACATTTGCCTTTCCAATTCGTCCCACATTTCTTTAGCTGATGATCCACTGTCAATCCTGTTAAGAACCTCATTCGGGACAGCCAAAGTCATCAAAGTAATTGCTCTTTTGTCAATAGCATGCCTATTTTTCTGTTCAGCAGTGTATTGGGAATAATTCTTCTTTACTCTGGTCGCTGGAATTTCTGGAGTTGTCTCTGTAGCAGGGGTTGCGGCGACATCGATGTATACTTCGATTGGACCTTCTCGTATAGAAATCATAAGATTTTCATCGATGTTGTCAAGGAATTGGATCATACGAGTTTTCCATTGCTGATACTCTTCTGGTATAAGAACAGGCGGTTTGGTTTCGGATCCCATGGCTAGATATTCTTTAGAAGACATGATTGTAAGAAAATTCAACAGAAAGACAAATTCGATTTTCTTGATCGAAAAGTAGCAGGTAATTCAAGAATTGCTAAGAATTCAAGAACTAGCCCTAGCAGCGGAATCGAATTTTGAATGAATCAAGAAATCTTCAAGAAATTGATCAATCGATCTTCGCAATCACAATCTTGAACGAATTTGTTTGTTGATTAGCTCTGATACCAATTGAAAGTGCAGGATCTATTCTTACAATCAATATAGAAAGAAGTAATTGAGAAATTGTATGATCAAGCCCAATTGTATTCAATGATGCACAGAATTACAGATCTAAGAGAGAGATCACCTCAAAGATTACAAGGAAAGAATACAAGTAATATGGGAAAATCAATCAGTTAGCAACGTAGTGCTAACCACTCTATTTATACTGCAACAAACATCTTAAAGCTACAGTACAAATAAGAAAGACTAATAAGAACATAACACGTGTCCTAATTAGTTTACACATTACTAAATAACGAAACTCGTCATAAGTTCTGAACAGGTAGTTCAGAACTTCTGAACATTCTTCTGATCACGCTTCTCAGAACTTCTGACTTCTCTTTCTCAGATCTCTGACTCTTCTTCTCAGAACTTCTGACTCTTCTTCTCAGAACTTCTGAACCTTCTTATCAGATCTTCAACACTTGGTTTATTGACAAAACTTCAGATCTAACAATGTTTTTAGCTCAAATTTTTTTGTTAAATAAAATATCGACATCCAACCATACCTCTTCAATGGCAACAACAACAGACTCAATATTGACTCCGCACACTATGAACCACTCTATCATGTCATTTTAGAGTTTTTCCACCGATCAGAACTTTTTCTTGCCCTAACAAAGGCCGACACCAACATGCCACAGGTCTACGCGTAACAATGGTGGACTACCTGTCAGTATGTTGAGGAACAAGAAGGAATTGTGGGGAAGGTTGATGCTGGAGCTCGTGGAGGAGCAGGAGTCGTCAGGATTCGCCCAAGAACAATCCAGAGACTCTTCAACATCCAAACCCCTGAACAACTGCAGATTCCATCCTACGAAAACCCACCAGAGCAATCCATACTTGTGGAGTTTATCAAATATCTGGGCTACAACAAAGAAATCAACAAACTCAGTGCATTCAAGAGATAGTGCTTACCCCCAATCTGGAACTTCATGTTCTCTGCTATTAACCGCACCCTCACATCCAAGTCTGGTAGTCTAGACTAGACCAGCCCTGCTATCATGAAGATCATGTATGGCCTATTCTTTGGAAGACACTTTGACTACGCGTCCATTATATATGAGGAGCTTCTGACAGTGGTGGAGAACAAGACCAAGACGTTGGCCAGAGGGAAACAGGTTGGAGTAGACAAAGCTCTAAAAACAATCATATTCCCAAGGATAATAAGCATGTCCATTAGAGTAGCGTTCGTTAAACTTCAATTGATCCAAGATGGAGCACCTACTCCAGTATGGACCATGGCATCCTTCAAGCCAACCTTTTTAGGTACGTACCCTCTAACTCGCAGAGTCCCCAGGACAATGCTAAACTTGATCCACCCTGATCACCTCTCACTATCCAACTATATACATGCTGCTCAACCTCAAGAACCTGAGGTGAGATCCCCAACATATTTAGATCCTGAGCCACAAATATATGAGTCCTCAGAAGAAGAAGAAGAGGAAATGCCCGAGGACAGAGCACCCACAGAGGGGTCTACCCCAGAGAGAGAAGTGGAGGAGGAAGTAGTCAATAATGACAGAGCACCCTCAGAGGGGTCTGTCTCTGAGGGAGAAGCAGAAGCTTCAGACGTCCTCCTCTGAAGTAAGTGAGTCGAGTGATGAGAACTCTGAGTCTTCTAGCCCTTTAGAAGCCGAGGGAAATGTAAGAGTAGAAGAAGATGTTCGAGTGAACACGCACGTGCGTTTTAGGACACCTACCCCAACTCACAATGCAAGCACACAATCTGTCCATGGTGATCTAGACCAAATGGACATTGAAACAGAGGTGCACACCTCGAACCCTAACCAACCTGACATGTCAGAGGCTGTCAATCATACCTCTGATGTGCACACAGTTGGGGAAGCCAATTTTGATAGAGTTATCCATTCACCCTAGGATAACGATAGGCTAAACTCACACGATGATGCCTCTGTGGCTCATCTTTCTAAGGAGGAACAACTTAGATCTTTGGGTAACTTCAGGTTAACCGTAGGGATTATCTTACTCAGAGACAATATGAAAGCCTAGTTGCACAAGGATTGGATTTCCTAGATCGCAATACCAACTCCCACATTTACTTCAATCTCTCAGATTCTGAGGATGAGAGAGCTGAAGCAAACAGAACGCCGAGAGATGATTCTCCTCTGCGAGAACGTCAAGGATCGGGTGAAAGTTCTCCCAGAGTCAACCTAAATGTAGCTCTGACAGGAGGCCTCTCAGGACTCGAGGGAAACTTGGAGTCATGTGTTGACCCCAAGATTACCCCCTCTGAACTCATTACAAAAGTAGAGTTCACAAACTTTTGTTCTGAGATTAGAAACTCCTTGAATGAGTGTAAACTTACAACCACAGGTGCTGTTGATCAGAGGGTTGTTGCAGATGAGGCCTTGAAAACTGAATTAAAAGGTGTAAACGATCAGATAGCAGAGACAAGCACAAAATTGGAAAGTCTTGAGAAGAAGAGTTCTGAAGAATCCCAGAGGCTGCAGTCAGAGATCACTACGCTGAAAGACCAACTGAGTACCTATCAGAGGGAAATCTCCAACAGAGATACCGTTCCTCTTCCTGTCAATCTCTCAGAGGCTAACATCAGTTCTCTGACAGAGATAATACAAAGGTCAGTCTCTGCTGCAATCTCAAATCTTTCATCAACTTCCACAGAGATTCCTGCTGCTGCTGCAATTCCTGCTACTCCCATTCCTACTTCTGCTGCACCTTCCCCTGCTCGTCCTAATGATCTCCCTATCACAAAATCCTATATGGGAGAATACAAGAAAAAGGTTCTCAACAGAATGATGACCATCTCTACCAAGTTCGTGGCTAAAGCACAAGAAACTGAGAAATGTGTGCATGCCTCACTTGCTGTCCACAAAATAAACTTCTTAGAAGAAGTAGATGAGATCAGAGTTGCTGCTGCAGAGGTAGAAGATAAATTGAAAGCCGCTGCCAAGGAATTCGATTACTTGGTAAGCCATATTGCCTCAAGAAAACAATCAGTAGAAGGTGAGCCATCTACCAGAGAGTTCAAAAGGCCACGGTTTGTTGCTGACAACGATGTTAACTCAGTAGATGTAGATGGGTTGTCAGAGCAACAAAAATGGAATAATGATGCTGAAATCGATTATACTTTCAGGAATACAACTCTCAGAACTGACACAGTAGAAGCCTCAACCTCTGCTGAACTCAATGCTGAAACCATCCTGTTAGATTCACCAACTGTCTCACACACAAGAACTGAATCAGAGAGGCAAAAACAAACCTCTGCTGATGAAAACACTATCCAACCCAACACCACCACAACCATGGATGTACATAGCTCAACCACAGAAGAAGAAGAAGCCAAGAAAGAAATGACCGAAAAAGAAAAAGAAGACAAAGGGAAGGGCAAAATGTCAGAGGACGCTGAAAACCAAACCAAGCCTAACCTTGAAATCTTCTCAGAGACACCAACTCAGGCACAACAACCACCACCACAGACATCTACATGACAAGAGAACCCTCCACCTCTGGAAGAGGTATTTTCTTTTCTCTACACTGATAGAGACCTAATCCTTCAGAACTCAGTGCCAATCAATCTTTACCTAAATCCCAAAAGAGCACACCTACTATCAGAGGAAAGAAGAAGATTCATTGATACCAAGACAAACATCTCTGGTAAGATCCACTCCAACCTTAGCATCGTGAAAATTGAAAGGATTCATCAGAGATCCTTCTCTTTCGACAGAGTGATCTACCATGAGTACACAGTTGAATGTGAAGATGGAGAGTTGTATGTATTCAACGACAATGACTTAGTACTGATCAACCCTTACGATCTACTCACTCTACACGCCTACTACCTGAACTTCACTGACAGACACAAAGCTTCTCGAACTGTAAGGCATGAAATTATGCTAGCCATGGAGGAACACGTCAATCTAAGAACTCAAATTGATTTCCAACATGGAATCAATTTTGAAATGAAGAAATTGAGCATCGGTCCTCCAAATGAGATCCTAGAAGGACTTGAAGGCTACCCTTCAGGATCCCTGGTAGCTAAACTTAAAGCCTTCATATGCAGACAGAAGGGAATCAAAAAGGCTATTCGCTCTGCTGAATTTCCCAAGTACTCAACCCTATCTCTAAAGTACTTGAAGAAAATTGTCCAAGGAAGAGTTGCAAGATCAAAGTGCCCTGAGGGAGTAATTGAAAGCTTTATCAGAAACCTCGATCTCACCCTAGAGTTTAGGGAGTTAATAATGAGATTTGATAGGATCCTTAGAGGCGAATATTATAATTAGATTTACTTTCTTTTTGCACTGTAATGTAATTTATCTTTAAAAGAAAGTAAAAGATTTTATAGAGGATGGCTTTCTCCTCTTTGTCTTTGTTTTGCTTATCTCTGCAAATATAGCATAGTTTGAATTTTCAATACTTAGGGGGAGATTGTTAGCCCCAATAATATACCAATGTAAAAGTATTGAAAATATCACAAGTCATAAGAAGGTCGGAGACTAGACATCAGAGACCAAGACTTCAGAGATAGAGTAGAAGACTTAGCAGAAGAACAACAGAAGATCATCAGAGACCAAGCGTCAGAGACCGAAACCAACAGAAGACCTTTAGAGCTCTGGCAAAGACCTCTGATGACCAAAGACCTCTGTGAAGCTGAAGACTCGTAGAATTCTCTAAGTGTTAGACTAGTGTTTGTACTTTCCATGTCATCCCTAAAAGGATAATAACACCTTTACACGTGTCATTCTAGGGTTAGATAGTACACTGTTTATCACTTTATCAGGTTATAAATAGAAGGTAGTGGAGCACACAATTGTAAGAAAATAGCCAGAATTGTGAGAGCACACCCATTGCACATTCCATTCCACTACCTGGTACGTTACTACACATTCCATTCCACTACTTGTGTACGTTCTGGTAGACTGGGAGAATTCAGAAGACACACACACTTTAAGGTGTTCTTAGTGTTCTTCATATCAATATACGAGCAGTTAATTATTTGAACTTATCTTATTTTATTGTTCTATTATATTGTTATTCTCTCATTGTTTTTACATTATGCAATCACTCACTATTAAACAGAATGTTTATGCTTCCGCTATCTTTGATATCTCTGTTTAAGCGAGACAAGGTGAATCTGGGAACCTACAAATTCTGTCAATGTATGGCGACCTTAGGTTTTCTGCCACTGTTGGTCCCGAAGGGCTCTACAAGTTTTTAGAAGGGGGGGTTGAATACAAACACACGTTTTTACTTTTCTAAATTGTTTATTGATAAATCAAGACAATTTACAACTTGTTGCGGAACAAGATTAAGGATAAACCTAAATCTAAACAAGTCTTTAAGAACACTAAGTTTCTTGCACTAGAAAAAGTTAAAGAAATTACGAATAATAACTTAAAAATAAGGGAGAAAGAAGAAGATAGCCCGAGCACAGACACTTCATTTCTGAAGTAGGGTTCTTCTTATATACTGCATGCATTTAATGCATAGCAGTATGGATTTACACGTGGCATCAGTTGATTGGTCGCATGTACTTTTGTAGACATCCTAGTAGCCGCATGGTGCACAGTGTAGAATCAGAGTTGTTGTACGATTTCAGACAAAAGGTATGTTGGTTTTGACACTTCGTACGGAGACGTGCAAGGGAGGTAAGACAATAGTAACATGCAGAGAGAACTTCATGATCAGCTTTCGTTGATTTAGAGTTTTATCAACGAATGATAAAGTTCAGTGATTGCTGAAGTCTTCTACTTGATACTTCACGTTGAATGGACAGGTCTTGCTTCGCTGATATCCGCATCAGTTCATGAGTAGACTTAGTACATCAGCGATAGTGAATCCCTAATACATATTGTTTACTTATAATTTTCACTAAGTGTTTAAGAGAGGGTCATTATCAAATCACTGAGGGTTTGGATCAACAATCTCCCCTTATTTGATTATGACACAGCAACAGAGAAAATTGCTATTTAATGAAAACATAAGGATAAAAAGAACTCATAAAATATTTGTCCCTTTTACTGTTTTCTGGGATCTTTTCTGTACTGATGGAGTAAAGTACTTTCGCTGAAACCTTTCTTTAAACTTCGTATAAGATTACAAAAGGAAGTAGAAAAATCATAAGTACAAGCGAAATAAATTACAAGTACAAAAGAATAACTGATAAAATAGAAGAATGGGGCGATCCTATCAGCTTATAGAGGTTCTTCATTGATGAGAAGTTCATCAAGGGTCTGGGTTGTAGGGATCATCCAGTCAGGGACTTTTTCTCCCTGATTTCTTCTTTCTTGGGCTTCCTTGAAGATCAGCGGCTTCATGAAGTGTCCGAGAAGGTCTTGTCTGAACTCGCACCAGTATATAAGATCTCTGAGCTGTTCGATTGGAGTGATTGGTAGCTCAGCGATACGTTGAAAACATTCTCGTCCCTCGTAGTCACGAAAGAATATACCGTAAGGATTACTTATGACTTTACCAGGGATGAAACGTTCACCGAGTGGCAGAGATATGTCAAGGGCAGATAGATCAGGGTCAGGACCAAGCACTTCAGCGCGAGAGAAACCAATACCAGTTTCATTTCGTATGGAAGGACCTGAATCTGATTCTTGTAGCTTCTTCTTTGCAGAGGCCCTTTTTCTTTTCAGTTTAAGAGCGAAGGAGGAGGAGGATCCACAACAGATGAGACCAAGTCGGTCTGTCAATTTATAAGTTTCTCAACATGATCCTTGTACTTTGAACGTGATTGCTGAATGGTATCCTCATCTCCAACCATTCAGAGAGACCATACCTTGTGACGGCTTCAGCACCAAAGGTTTCAGTTTGGCCATTCTCTCTGAACAATTGGATATCAACAATAGGTACTCCGATAGTTGTTCTTCCAGAGATGTGTACCTTGTTAATCCTCGCTGGACGATATCTGAAGTGTACCTTCTCTTTACACCATTTGAGGGTGGATTGAGATACTTCAGTTTTCTTCTCGACAATCTTTCGAGCATCTTCCCAAAGCTGACGTTGGACTTGAATGGGAATTCGTTTCAGCTTGGGGTCTTCGAATGATTCTTGGACGAGCTGGATGGCGAGAGCCTTGTCTTTTTCTTCGGCTTCCTTTTTATCAGCGAGTAAACGTTCAGCCCTGAGGTGATCAGCGTATTCTTGCCTTGAGATTTTGAATTTGGGAGTAGCAACTTTAGCACTAGACAAGACGATTCGCTGAGCCTCAAGCTTCTTAATCATCTCTTCTCTTCTTCTCTGGTCCTCTTTACTTGGTTTTTGAGGAACCAAGGAAGGTCTGCTTGTATGAGAGAGCGTCTGTTCTTCAGGTTCATCAGTCTCGGTGATTAAATCCAAGACTGGGATTATTTCTTCAGCAGCAGCTGGTTGTACTTCAGAATCCTCAAGCAGGGGAGAGGACTAGCTGAAACACAGCGATCTTACGAATAAGAACTTGGGTAGAATAGAGAAAAGAAATGGGTTTAAGTGTATAGGCTTTTTGTGGAGAGTAGAGCTGATAATATGTATAGATAGAGGAGGGATGCAGTGTAAGGAAGCAAGATGTAGTGTACCTGACAAACTGGTTTTTGAAGCAAGATCACCAGATTTTCATCATCTTCAGCGACACCTTTTCCTTTGCCCTTGTCAGCTTCAGACGCTGAAGGCTTTGTCTTGGTCCGCTCCCCTGAAGGTTCGTTTATCGAAATCCCTTTGAGAGCTGTAGTCTTCTGAATAGGCTTGACGATATCATCATCGTCATCATCATCCTTATCACTGGATGATGGTTCATCGTCAGATAAGTTGACAGCTTCATCGTCTTCAGCTTCGTCTTCATCAGACTCAACCTCGTCAGCGTAGGGTGAGGTTACATCAGCAACAGCTTCAATGTTCTGCTCTTCGAGTTGCTCCCCCCTCAGATACAGAGGAGGGTTTCTCAGTTCCCTCAGGGTTTTCAACTCCCTGAGGTTTTGAAGAAGTAGCATTAGCTTCAGTCTCAATACCCTCCCACTCAGCATGGGGAAGGTCTTCTTTATTTTTCTTCTCCCCCTCATCATTATGGGGAAGGTCTTCTTTAGGCTTCTCCCCCTCTTCCACATCATGTTTGGGGGAGGTAACGGACTTTTCAGCAGCAGCAGCAGCAATAGGATTACTGTCTTCTTGGCCAGTAATTCTTATGCAGTTTTCAATCGCTGCTACTCTGTCTTATAGGCCAGTAATAGCAGGAGTGATCTTGAAAAGTTCAGCATGATCCGCCGGAGTAAAATGTGAAGGTGCAGGGGCAGGGGCGGTCATGTGATTCAGGATCTGCTGCACCATTGTCTTCACTGAACTTACGTCAGTCTTTACAGCAGACATCTCTCCCTGAAGATTTCCAACCGATGTCCTCAGCGTTATGACCTCGCTGGACATGGTTTGAACTGTTGCTTTGAGAGAGGTGTAGTCTGTCTAGATGTCAGCAAGAACTTTGGCAAAATCACCAAGAGTACCATCAACCTTCTCCAAATCAGCTTTGGAGGCATTCTGTTCAACCACTTTTGTCAGCTTGTTGAGATTCTCTCCAGCGTTTGTTACAGCTGAAGAGTTATCTGAGAGAGTAGTGGTGAGACCTGTCAGCTTGTATCCAGGTTCTTCAGAGAGGCGTTGATGTCTCCCAAATTAGGACATGTAACAGATAAGTACTTATGAACAAAGGAAAGCTCAGAAGTTTGGGGTTTAGTTACAGTGTATATGGGTTGGTGTATACATGCAGGAGGGCTGGTGAAGTCGTCAAAACATCTGTGTCCTGAAAAAAGTTCCATGTCGTCAGCTAGAGTGCGTGTACGCATGGACATTCCTGCAGGCCCTGCATCCATCATTCCTTGAAAAGTATCAGCTTTAGCTTCTGGAAGAATGACGGGTGCTCCAGTGATCGTGGTGAAAACTGGATTAGAGTCCAATGGAGTAGAGAGAGAAGCGAAGGTTGAGAAGGTTTGATGTGGAGCTGATTCAGTGTTGGATCCACTGACAATCACTTCTTCAGTCCTATGAGAGACTGAAGGAGGTTGGGTCGATTCCAAGTTTATAACTTCAGTGTTTAGAGACATGGAAGCGGTGGTTTGTTCAGTTGTGGCAGAGCGTACCACTGAACTTTCCATCAGCTCTTCAAGATGAGTTGAGGAGTCTTCAGCATGAGATTGTTGGGGGGTTGCTCCTTGGTTTTCTTAGTCCTTTTGGAACCAAGTTGGGTAGTAGAGTGTTTCCTTTTTCTAGATGGAGTGGAGGTTGCAGCTGGGGTATCAGCGGTGGGGTTTTCCACTGAATGAGCTGCATAAGTAGAAGAAGGAGGATTGAGAATAGATAAGAGAGTAGAGAGACGTACCTCGTTTGGCATTGGCTTGAAGTCGAGTACCTTAGGGCCAACCTGAGAGAGTTTCAGGTCTCCTACTTTTGGGTAGTTATCCTTCAGGCCGGTTTGGAAGACGACACTGAGGAATCAAGGATATGGAACCCATGATGGTCGGTCAGCAGCAAAGTCTACTCTGAGCATAAGATTATCGTAGATTATCGAGGCCCAGTCAATATGAAGATCTTTCAGCAATGGATAGCCCAATGCTTGCTGAGGTTGAGCAGCTTGATCAGAGGAGCCGGTCTTTGCAGTCATGCAGCTTATCAAGTATGCGAAGATGAAGTTCATCTCGCTGGGCATTTTGGATTTCTTGATGAGGGTCAGCTTCTTCTCAGGCTTCTTGTCCCTCCCTGTTTCCCATACATAACCCATTGCATCAAAGAATGCAGTGATGGCTTCCCTATCAGCATGTTTCTTGTGGTCAGGGAGAGAAACAAAGGGTTTTTCTTTTGTGGCGATGGGAAGGCTCAGTGCTTTTCGGATAATGGCAGGGGTGATTTTTATGGTGCCAAAATTAGTGTCACAGTGGATGCAATCGATTTTCTTCGTGGGGTCTTTGGTCGATGTGAGCTGAGTGTGTCTGGCAGAATACCAGAACTGAGATAGTAGTAGTTGATGAGCAGGGGGTGTTATGGTCAGGGCTGTAGAGAGGCAACAGGTTTTGAGGAATTTCACAGCATCATTCAGATGTGTGACTTGCTTTCGAGGAGGAAACTCGAAAAGCGCATAGAGATTGTTTGTTTTTGTCCAATCGAGTTCCTCAAGCATGAACTTGACCTGAGGAGCCTTGGTGATTTCCAGTTCCTCAGCAGCAGCAGTGTTCTCAGCACTAGGAATATCAGTAGATGCCATTGCTGTATTATCAGTTCAACCAAAGATATAACAAATAAGAATAATCTTAATGTGGAAAGATTTTCCAATAAGATGGTTCGAGTTTTGTCCATTTCATTCAGACAAAAATGTCTTAATGAAGATTAGGGTTTTCTTGTTTTTGAAAAAGAAATGCAAACCCAATAAAAAGTCTTGTTTTCCAGTTTCCTTTCAGGATTAGGATTCTGGAAAAACGTATGAAGAACAAGTTTAAGATATTTGCGATTAAACTTAAAGAACAACCATGAAAGGTTGTGTTCATAAAACCATGAAAGAAATGATTTCATTTGTGAAAAAGTTCTTTTGTTTGATCTTGTAAAAACAATGAGAAGATCATTAACAAGTTTTAAGAAACAGGTAAATAAAAGAAATATTAACCTGGTTCGTTGAAGAAGAGGAAGATGAACAGTTCTTGAAAACTTGAGAGCAAAAATGCAACAGTAGTTTTCTTGAGGAAGAAGTTGTTCGCGTAAAGGAAAAATATAAACCCAAAATGTGTTTATATAGTCAGATTAGAGAGAGAGAGAAAAACTCTAGCGGGAAAGTTTTTCATCATGACACGGACACGTGTTTGCATTTGATTGGCTGGTAAACGAAACGTGCAAACGTGTGTCAGAAAAAGAACGTGCCAGGGCTTATCCGTTGCGATGACGTCACAACTACCCTTTCATATTTTTAGGATGTCTCTGAGTTTTTGAAAGTTCAGGGACACTTTTGAAAATATGAAGCACTGAATAGAAATATTAGTGTTGGTTTTAGAAATTTCAAAGTATCGCTGATTAAGGAAGAGATATTCAGCGATGCAATATGTCTTGAAATCTTGCATTTAGATGCGATTGTCAGCGAGAGAAAAACATACCTTGATATCAGCGAATCAATTATGTTCGGAGAGAAAATGATAGAATGGGTTATACAAGTTGATTTTATCCTATCGCTGATCAAATGTGAACCGCTGAAGATTTTACTCTTCAAAGTTCAGCATTCCAAGCTCGGTGATGACAAAGTTGAATCTTGTCTCATCAAGAGGTTTGGTGAACAGATCAGCTAACTGATTGTCAGTTGGGATAAAATGAAGTTCTATATCACCATTCATCACATGATCTCTGATAAAATGATACCTGATTTCGATATGTTTGGTCTTTGAGTGTAACACTGGATTGTTGGCTATAGCGATGGCACTTGTGCTGTCGCAATAGATTGGAATTTTCGAGAGCTGAAGGTCATAGTCTGGTAGTTGATTTCTCATCCACAAGACCTGAGAACAACAGCTTCCAGCGGCTACATACTCAGCTTCAGCAGTTGAGGTGGACACTGAGTTTTGCTTTCTACTTGTCCAACTCACCAGCTTTCCACCTAGGAGCTGACAGCCTCCTGTGGTGCTTTTCCTATCCAATTTGCAACCAGCAAAATCACTCTCTGAATAGGCGATTAGATCAAACCCTGAGTCTTTAGGATACCAAAGACCTAGGTTCATAGTACCCTTAAGGTAACGAAAGATTCGCTTTACAGCGATCATATGAGATTCCTTAGGTTCAGCTTAATATCGTGCACACAAACAGGTTGCGTACATAGTATTGGGTCGGCTAGCTGTAAGATACAAGAGAGAGCCGATCATCCCACGGTACAGCATGACATTAACAGGTATTCCATTTGAATCCTTGTCTAGTGTCAGCGGTGGTGCCATAGGGGTTTTCATTGCTGAACTCTGAGTTAAATCGAATTTCTTCAGCATATCTTTAACATACTTTCCCTGATTAATGAAAGTTCCTTTTTCATTTTGCTTTATCTGAAGACCAAGGAAATATGTTAGCTCACCCATCATGCTCATTTTATACTCATCTTTCATTCTATCAGCGAAACGAGTACAAAGGTCGGGGTTAGTAGAACCAAATATAATGTCATCAACAAATATCTGAACAAGAATAATATGACCTTTTACTATTCTGAAAAATAGAGTTTTGTCGATTTTACCTCGCTAAAATTGTTCAATTAGGAGATAAGAGGATAGAGTGTCATACCATGCACGTGGAGCTTGCTTTAAGCCATAAAGTGCCTTATCCAGTTTATAAACATAACCTGGACGCTTAGGATCTAAGAATCCTGGAGGTTGTTCCACATAGACTTCTTCATTCAGCTTTCCATTTAGAAATGCTGACTTAACATCCATCTGATATACTTTGAAGTCTTTGTGTACAACGTATGCTAAGAATAGATGAATAGATTCTAGTCTTGCTACTGGAGCAAATGTTTCGTCGTAATCTATGCCTTCCTCT
The DNA here is from genome assembly GCA_033807775.1 of Saussurea involucrata. Taxonomy (NCBI): domain Eukaryota; kingdom Viridiplantae; phylum Streptophyta; class Magnoliopsida; order Asterales; family Asteraceae; genus Saussurea; species Saussurea involucrata. Next base: position 95,196,156 of record CM066314.1, read on the forward strand.
TGTCTGTAACCCTGAGCAACAAGTCGAGCCTTATTGCGGGTTACAGTTCCATGTTCGTCCAACTTGTTACGATAGACCCATTTAGTGCCTATCACTGTTTTGTCAGTTGGCCTTCGAACAAGTTTCCAAACTTTGTTTCTTTCGAATTCAGTCAGCTTTTCTTGCATGGCGCTGACCCAGTTTGGATCTTTGAGGGCATCATCTATTTTCTTTGGTTCAATCAGAGAAATAAAGTTAACAAATAAACAAATATTACCTGCACTTCGTCGAGTCTGAACACCAGCGTTTGGATCACCAAGAATTTGATCAATTGGGTGATTTACAATCCATCGCTGAGCAGGAGCATAAGTCATTGACTCAAATTGAACTGGAGGAGCTGAAGATGAAGTTTCAGCAACTTCTGGAATATCAGCCAAGAGAGGAGTAGGTGCAAATGTCATCTCATTTACTGATTGCTGAGAAGTAGATGGAATGTCTGAGACATTTGGTTCAGAAGCAGGTATAGTGTTTAAAGGAACAGCTGAGACCTATGATGTTTCAGCTTCACTATTCTGCATGTTTGGGATGATAGTAGGACTATCATCTTCAACTGTATGAGTATGAGGAGTGGGAATATTTTCTGAATCACCAAGCTGAGAAAACATCCATTGATTCAGTTCTTCAGTATCAGCAGACGGTTTAGAGTTCGCTGAACGGGATTCGTCAAACGTGACGTGAATAGTTTCTTCTACAGTTTGTCTTCTTCGATTGAAAACTCTGAAGGCTTTGGAGATTGAAGAATATCCAAGAAAGATTCCATCATCAGCCTTAGGATCAAACTTTCCAAGGGCATCTCTGTTGTTCAGTATGAAACACTGACATCCAAAGATGTGAAGAAAGCTAATTGAAGGCTTTCTCCCATGAAAAAATTCATAAGCTGTTTTATTAAATCTTTTGAGTATCAGCGACCTGTTTTGCGTAAAACAAGCAGTGTTGACAGCTTCTGCCCAAAACTGAGTAGGCAGGTGAGAATCGCTGAGCATTGAACGTGCAGCTTCAATAATAGTTCTATTTCTTCTTTCAGCGACCCCGTTTTGTTGCGGTGTTCTCACTGAAGAAAAGTTGTGAGAAATACCCTTGCTCTCAAAGAAGGAATCAAGAGACCTGTTTTTGAATTCAGTCCCATGATCACTCCTTATTGAGCGAACGGTCAAGTTGTTCAGGGTTTCCATCTTCCGAACAAAGGTGGTGAGTTCTTCAGGGGTGTCACTCTTAGAACGGAGAAACATAACCCATGTATAGCGAGAGAATTCATCAACTATGACCAGCGTATATTTCTTTCTAGTGATGGATTGTTTGTTAACAGGGCCAAACAAATCCATATGGAGAAGTTGTAGAGGAGATGATACAGAGGAAACTTGCTTTGACTTAAAGCTTGCTTTGGTCTGCTTGCCTTTCTCACACGCTGAACATAAGGACTCTTTGGCGTATGAGTGCTGAGGTAGACCAGTGACTAACTCTTTTGAAGAAAGAGTGTTCAGTGTCTTGAAGTTTAGATGAGAGAGCCTCTTATGCCATAGCCAGTTGACATCTGATGAGGCTTTTGAGAAGAAACAGGAGTTCTCAGTGGTTGTTGAGTCCATGTTTATTACATAAACATTTTCCAAATGATAACCGCTGAGAGCTATCTTCTCCTTTTTGTCAGCGACAAAGCAGGATTCCTTAGTAAAGATTACTTTGTTATCCTTGTCGCAAAGCTGACTGATGCTTAGAAGATTATGCTTCAGCCCTTCAACATATGCGACTCTTCTGAAGGTTGTTGTACCATTAGATAGTACACCAATCCCTCGGGTATGTCCTTTTCTGTTTCCACCGAAAGTTACAGAAGGCCCCTTCTCTTCCTTGTATTCAGAGAGCATGCTTTTCTTTCCAGTCATGTGTCTTGAGCATCCGCTATCAAGATACCAGATACCCATCTTAACCTGCATTACAAAGGAAGATTAGTTTTTCTTGGGTACCCACCTAACCATGTGTACACACTTGTCAGTGGGGGTAGAAGAAGAGGTGGAAGGTTCAGCAGTTTTCGCAGCATTTGAAGATTCAGCTTTGTCAGTCTTCACTTTGGTTAATTTCTTAACCTCAGTGGTCTTCTTTGCCTTGGGGGCAATGATCTTCACCTTAGCTATCTTTTCAGCTTGGGTGGCTGTGGGGCACTTACTAGCAATATGATTTGTGTGTCCACAATGATAACATTTCCTATAACCAAAAGTAGTTCTAGGACCATTTGCATGCTGAGCTTTAGATTTTGAATTAGAAGGACCAGCACCAAGTAAGCTATTGGTTTTTGAAATGGGAGGAACATTTAGTTCTTCGGATTTCTTACCAATGATTTCCACTTTGATTCTAGGAGTAGATCGCTGAATAGATCCACGTTGAATAAGTCTAGAGATCTTATTCTTTGAATCAGAGGGATAAGTCACTGAAGCTTTAGAAGCGTTCAACTTTGGTACAGAGGTGCCCTTCTGAGGATTTTGGTTAAAAGCAATTCCTTTACCTTTGTTTTTAAAGACTGAGGTAGGTTTTGGATAAATAACTTTTTCTTTACCTTTAGAAGTTAAGGTAGAGATTTCCTCAGGGATGGGCGGTTTAGAAGAGGAACACTGAGAGGATGAAGTATAAGCGACTGAGGATACGAAAGTTCCAAATAAGAGCATGGAACGATCAGTGGTTGGTTCTAGAGTATCAGCTTTGTAACCAAGACCACGTTTATCACTCAGGGGAATCTGAGACTTAATTATCTCAGTGATCTTTGTTGAGGAATTATACCATCCATCAACAGTAGCTTTTTCATCTTTTAATACAGCGATAGCTTCTTCGCACTCGATTTTGACTAGCAGATTTAGGTGAACTTGATCTTTAAAATCTTCTTCAATTTTAGAAAGATTTTCTATTTGAAGGTGACAGTTTTTAAGCTGTTCAACGAGATCAAGGTTTTGATTTTCAACTACAGTTTTGCCATTCATGGCTTCATATAAACTTCTAGTCAAGAGATCGATCTTTCGAAGACTATCAGCTTCATCAATATTTGCAATATTGGTAAAGAAGGAAGGTGATACCTGAGTAGCAGAGGTTGAAGTGGAGGGAATGTCTGAACTTTCTTCCTCATCTTCAAGTTTGGCCATAAGACAGAGATTGGCTTCATCATCTTCAGAGTCAGATGTTTCTTCCTCATCAGAGTCAGCCCAATCATAGTCAGCCATTAGGCCTTTGCCTTTCTTCTTAAAGGTTTTCTGCTTTCAATATCTTTCTTTCACTTTTTATATTTTTCATCTCTAGTCCGAGGAGTAAAGTTTTTCTTGGGAAAAGCTGAGGACCTAGAGACTTTCTTAGACCTGCACTCGCTAGCAAAATGTCCTATCTTTTCACAATTATAGCATGTAGCAGTAGCCTTATCTACAGGAGTTGATGATCTTGGCTTGTCAGTAATAGCAAGAGGTTTATTCCTTTTGAAATTACTCTTTCTAGCAAATCTCCTGAACTTATTAGCCAGGAATGCCAGAGCTTCATCATCATCTGAAACATCAGATTCTGATGATCTTTCAGAGTTAGTCTCCAACTCAGTGATAGTAACAGTTGATCGCTGAGTGGAAGGTGACTCTGAGATTAAAGCAACAGGGGTGCTTTTGGAATCTTTTACAAGATTCTTCTTAAGATGACTCGATTGCTCATGATTCAGCATCGTGCCATATAAGGTAGAAAGGGTCATTGATTTTAGATCTTTTGACATCTTGAGACACATAGAATAACTGTCCCAGCTTTCAGGTAAACATTCTAAGAACTTTGTCAGCACTTCAAAGTTAGAATATTCCTTACCAACAATTTTCAGATCTATTATTAAACAGTTAAAACGCTGGTGTACTTCAGAGAGAGATTCATTCTTACCACAAATGAAGCTTTCGTACTGTCTTACCAGGTTGATCTTTCGTGAGTCATGGACTTCAGATGTACCTTCATACTGAACCCAGATTGTGTCCCACATAGCTTTTGAAGTTTTCAGGTTCATGACGAAATGGTAGACTTCGTCAGGAAGAGCCATGGAGAGTATGGATCTGGCTTTGGTGTCGATAGCCACTTTCTTCTTATCTTCATCAGTCCACATATGAATTTCCTTAGGAATCAGCCTTTCTGGAATAGCAGGTCTATTCTCAGCGGCTGGAACTGCAGCATCAATTCTTACAGGAATGTATTGGCCGTTTTCAAGATAATAAGGCATAGTAGGGTCTACACCTTCTAAGAAAAGAATCATCCTATTTTTCCATAGATTAAAATTATCTCTGGAGAATCTAGGGGGTTATGCAAGAGAACCGTTGTCAATATAGTTTGTGTTTGTGCTGGTAGCCATTTTAAGAAATAGCTAGGAAGAGAAATCTTAGTATAGATCAGATCTTGCTTATGAGATTAAACAAATCTACTCTGATACCACTTGTTGGTCCCGAAGGGCTATACAAGTTTGTAGAAGGGGGGGGGGGTTGAATACAAACACACGTTTTTACTTTTCTAAATTGTTTATTGATAAATCAAGACAATTTACAACTTGTTGCGGAACAAGATTAAGGATAAACCTAAATCTAAACAAGTCTTTAAGAACACTAAGTTTCTTGCACTAGAAAGAGTTAAAGAAATTACGAATAATAACTTAACAATAAGGGAGAAAGAAGAAGATGGCCCGAGCACAGACACTTCATTTCTGAAGTAGGGTTCTTCTTATATACTGCATGCATTTAATGCATAGCAGTATGGCTTTACACGTGGCAGCAGCTGATTGGTCGCATGTACTTTTGTAGACATCCTAGTAGCCGCATGGTGCACAGTGTAGAATCAGAGTTGTTGTACGATTTCAGACAAAAGGTATGTTGGTTCTGACACTTCGTACGGAGACGTGCAAGGGAGGTAAGACAATAGTAACATGCAAAGAGAACTTCATGATCAGCTTTCGTTGATTCAGAGTTTTATCAATGAATGATAAAGTTCAGCGATTGCTGAAGTCTTCTACTTGATACTTCACGTTGAATGGACAGGTCTTGCTTCGCTGATATCCGCATCAGTTCATGAGTAGACTTGTCGCTGGTTCTTGAGCTTGATCTTCGACTTCAGCGTAGAACTTTGGTTGACGTGAAACTTGTCTTCAGGGATCATAAGTAAACAACTAACTTATCAGCGATCACCATAAGGACTAAACAGGCTCAGAGCATTATGGTGAACAGTGTTTGCTGAATGTTTAATCTAAAGAACGAGAGTTCCTATCAGCGGTACTGAATTAGTCTTAGTACATCAGCGATAGTGAAACTCTAATACATATTGTTTACTTACAATTTTCACTAAGTGTTTAAGAGAGGGTCATTATCAAATCACTGAGGGTTTGGATCAACAGCCACTCTCGTTTCTCTCTTCCTCAAAGATGTCTCCTCTTTTCCTTCCTCCTTTTTTCCTTCCTCTTCTTTCTTTTCATCCTCATCTTCCTTCTTTTCATCTTCATCTTCTGATGTCATTCCTAAACTAAAGTTGGGTCCATCTTTCAAATATGAAGATGCAATCTTTACGACATCTGGTGTTTCTTCTTTAGCAGCTTCATCTTGCACATTTTTCTCTCCTCCTTCTACCTTCTCTGTCTTCTCTCCTGCTACGTCAGCATTCTCATTCTCTTGTTCCATCATCTCTGCTTTCTTATTCGCTCCTCCCACCTCTGCCTTTTTTCTCAATCACCTCTGCTTTATCTTTCTCCCCTTCTCCTACCTCGTCCACCTCTGTCTTTTCTTTCTCCTTTTCTTCTGCTGTTGGTTCATAAACTTTCATTACCATTTCAACTTCCCCATGAGTTTTTGGGTCTTGCCAAAACTCTGCGTCCATCCCAGTAACAGTAACATGTGTCATTACCAATTCTTCATCTGTATTTCTATCCAACCGTAGATTTTCTGATATCAGAAATTCTTCTTCCTCAACCCCAAGCATAATGTCATCTTCCACCTTATCATTCTTTGCACCTTCTTTGTTAAACAACTTTTCAAACTCTGCTTTGTATTTTTTTAATACATCATTATCAAGATATCTGATCAAAGCGTCTTCCAATCCTCTATGTATGATCATTGAATCACATATTATGCAATCTAGTTTCTCTCTTATCATATCCTGTAAAGCCTACAATTTGCATAAAAATCATGATAAATTATTGAAAGATTCATACATGAATTCATGTATTAAGATGAAGTTGAATTCAAATATGAATGTTTATGAGAATTCATATATGATGTATAAAGTATATGTCAAAAGGATTCATATATGAAGTATAACTATAAAGGATTCAAATATGAATACTTCATATAAGAATTCATATATGAAGTATAAAGTATTAAGGGTTCATATATGAATTCATATATATGAAGTATTCATATATGAATTCAAATAAGAATTCATATATGAAGTATAAAGTATAAAGGATTCATATATGAAGTATAGAGGATTCATATATGAATTCATATAAGAATTCATATAAGAATTCATATCTGAAGTATAAAATATTAAGGATTCATATATGAATTCATATAAGAATTCATATACATTCAATAATCGTTTCTATTCCATCAACAAACTTCCCTCTTCCAAACCCACCTTGTTTAACCTCGTATCCCTCTCTTCTCCCCAATCTTTTTGCAATCCACATCTTAACCAAAGGTCTTTCTTTTCTGACATTGACAACTTCACATTCAAAGTTATCAACATACATGAGCTACAAATAAGAATCAATTAAAACATTCAATAGATTATTGTAAGATATATTTTTAATTCATAAATGTTATAGTATACTTACAATCAAGTATGTGATAGATCCAACATAGAAACTCATGTCAGAGTCTCCTACCCACCCTTGTTTGATGCTTCTTAAACAATCATTAATGTAAGAACACCAATTTATCTTTGATATATGTCTCTGGTTGTATGTAATTTACTACAGACAGAATGTAAGTACGACTCTTGTTTCCTTCAGCCATGGTGTTGCATAAAAGTGTAATGAAGTTCAACTTGAAGTTGAAATCAACATCATCACTATCTATAATCTTCCGCTTCAGGTTTGTTGGTCGTAGTATTTCTTTCGAAAATTGTGATCTCCAGTTGACCAAGATTTAGTTTTCATCATCGAGAAATTTGCATTCAAATATGCTTTTCTCTTCTCTAGGAACACCAAGCATATCATGAATTGATTGTTCAGTTATTTGCAGCATGTTTTCTCCGACAACCATCTCCATTGATTCAGTGTTCAAACTGTCAACAATGAAAAAACCAAGCTTTGATGGGATTCCATCCATTTTCATCTCCAGAAGACCTCCAAAACCCATACTCTTTACACATTCTTTTTGTTCTTTACATAAAGCTTTTATTGCTTCGTAAAGTGGTTTTGGAGATTGTAGGTTATTATATGCCCACGACACGTGCCACACGGAAATGCTACCAATGAGTATGTAAACCTAAAGAGTCACACACAAAAGAACACATTTGCTTCCATTAGAAAGAAACCCGTTAAAGTCATGTTTGACAGTTAAATAGTTATTCTTGAAAGAATAATTAAATAATATGTGTAAAATATAATTATGATAATTACAGGGTTTTATCTGTAAATATGAATAATTATTATTTGTTTAGATAAATACAATTATTCAAATTCAGATAATTATTAAATTCAGATAATTATTCAAATTCAAATGATTTGAATTCAAATAATTTCAGATAAAGATAAATCTTATTTGCTGACTATATAAATAGGGGGTCAGATCAGTTTGAGATTGATTGAATCCTCTAGATCAGACACATACACATACTAGCATAGGGATTCTTTTGGGCTAGCACTCTGTGGAATTCACGTGTTCGTGTGTGGATACCGTTAGAGGAAACCTGCGTTGGTTTATAAGTGACCCGATTGTTCAACCACAACAGATCTCAAAAGGTACAATTCTAAACACCCTATGGTGTGGTTGTTTAATTAAATGCATCATTGGATCCGATTGGGTTTTATGTATTTTAGAAAAGTTTTCTAAATATTTTGTAACCGTTTTTATCTGATTTTCCGCTGCGTTAAGGTTACAAAATCGCTTTAAAACCCAACATCAGAGCCACTTTGAGTATTTAATTAAAATATAGGAACAATTATAATATGGCAATCGAATTAATATTATCACTTGTCGTTCCATTTGATCCAAAAAGATAGAATAAGTATATATATATATATATATATATATATATATATATATATATATATATATATATATATATATATATATATATATACTAGCAGTGTGTCCGTGCAATGCACCGGGTGAGCAATGTGTAATTTTTTTTAATCATAGATGGAAAATGAAAAGTCCTCGAACGTGTAGTCATTTAGGGTGCATTTGGTACGCAGACCGGATGGGACGGGACGGGACAAAAAAAATAGTCCCATGTTTGGTATGCCATGGGACAACATGGGACAAAAACAAGTTTTCATAGGACAAAACTTAAGATTTTTTGTTCCACCAAAATAGGTGGAACAATATGGGACGAAAACTTAAGATTACTAAAATACCCCTTTTTTAAAATCGTAACCTAGATTAAAATTATCTCTTTCAGTCCAGTCTTGTCCCCTCCCATCCAGTTCCGTCCCGTCCCGTCCCATCCCATCCCGTCTGCGTACCAAACGCTACATTAGAAAATTTAGTGATGATCAAATACATACAAAGAGGTTTTTTCTTATCATAGATGATTTCATAGAATGGTAGTCACTTAATCTTGATCTTCTATTTTTTTTAAATTATATTTGAATTCATTAACTTTTTAACTGTTTGTTTATTGAAGTTATTGTTCATAAGAATCTGTGTTTTCTCTTACTTTTGGATATAGGTGTTGGTGAATTTCGATGAATCGTACGATAGACTTCGTCATCCGGACATTGACTTAGAGAACTCCATTTATGAGGTCTTCTTATTGTTGTGCTTTATTGCATCATATATGTATGTACGGTTGGGTTTCGGTGAGAAATTAATAGCTTAGGTAATTTTTTTAATATATTGGTAAAAGAGTGTGGTACTCAAACGATACAATTAAATGTGATTATTTTGTTGTAACCGAAGATTAAATATTTTAAACATATGAAATAAATAAACTCATATATCCTCTTTACATTTGATGAGGTCTAAATTTTTAACATTATAGGAGGTAAAATTTTGGTATACCACTAACCAAAAGCTTTTTGGTTATTTTATATCACTTCTCGTTATAAAAAGTCGATTGAAGAAAATGAAGATTACAAATGTAGTTTGATCTGCGATTTGAAAATTTAGTAAAAACCATGAAAATAATATAATTTTTTTATTAAATTCTTGTTTTTATAAATTTTAATTGTTATATCTTATATTAAAAAAAATTATTTTAATCTCAAAAATTTTAACTTCAAAACTACTATATTAATAATTTACATTTAGTAAATGAAAAATCTTGTATTCGTTTTACCTAAAAATGCATACAGATATATGTGAAGTTGAAAAGAAAGAAGAACCAAACCCAAACTTTCCAACTCATTCCTCCACTACCAATATTGCATATATTAGAACTCAAATAATGAAACCCAGTAACATATTTTCTACACACACAAACACAAATCCAACACCCAATTGTCCATATTCTCAGGCCAGCAACAATAGTGCATGCATTAGAACTCAAACGTCTCGTCTCTACTCCAACCTTTGGGGGTGGCGGTTGTGAGGAGGAAGACACAACAGGAAAGGGAGAAGCAGGGTAAGGGAAGGCCGAAGATGAAGATGGGAATGATCGTTCCAGCCTTTGGACCTGGTTACAGACTCCTTTATAGAGACCTGTTGTAGACCGACTTGGCTTTCGAATGGCTTAACTGGTTGGGTCTATTGGTTAGTGAGTTGCCCGTCGATTAGGGCCAAAGCCCTTTCACTGGTTCCTTTGCCCATTTCAATGCATAACTGCATAAGCAACACACTGTCATGTATTCTAAATGTTTAAAATATAGGTAGTAATAACTTTTAATATGAAACGATAACTAAAAGATGGAAATAATGACTGCTATATTCACCCAATAAAGAATAAAAAGATAACATGCAACATCTACATACCTTTGCTCATGTTGGAAGAAGAAGGCTACTGAATTCCAATTATGTTAAGTTCCATACCAGCATCTCATTTCTGCATAGAAGAGAAAAAAAGTGATTACGGTGATACGGAAAAGATCTAGAAGAATATGAACAAAGAAGAGATGATATAAATGATTAAACTTACACTAATGAAGAACAAAAAAATACAGGAGATGTCAAACAGTTGAAGTTTGTGCCAGAGTCTTGCGGGTTCTCCAAAACCCGATCTAAAAGGTATTAAATGAATTACACAATCAAATTTTTTGGTGAGCCGTACATCAACCAAAATGAACATCTAGTTGACGAATTGAATTAATAGCATAAAAAGATAAGAATTGCGAATTCTCATTTCTCTTCATCGTCAACTCCATTTTCATCCTCGGGCATCATTGGCTTCACCTCCATCATCCTCAGGATTCTCAAGAAGTTGTTGAGCAACTTTCAAAGCTCTTAACCTCTCACGTCGAGTTGCTACTGCTGCTTGCTATAATCTTGACTCTCTCTCTTTCTCTCTCTCACACACACATATGTATACTACATAAAGCATGGGCTTAAGGTCAAAAAGTATGGCTATGGCAGAAGGGTATGGCTATGGCAGAAGGGTATGGCTTGAGGTTAGAAAGCATGGCCTGCACCTTCTCATCTCTTTATTGGACAGATTATAAAAATCTTACATCAAATAACTTGTACATTGTGCTTTAAGAGTAGTAATTAAGAGATTTTTGAATTTAATGCTTTAAATGGTGGTACATTGTACTTAAAGAGTTGTCTTTAAGACATTTGATGTAAATGCTTATATATGTAGTATAGATATATGTTTGTATATATAAGACAGAAAAGAAAAGTTTTTTTAAACTCTCGTTAGTCTCTCTCTATCTAAAAGGGTTTCTAAACCCTTTGTTAAAGATTTAAAAGATTTTTTTTTCTTTATCCTCCCAAAAGGTTTGGTCGACGGCTCCAAAGGGTTTTGAAAACCCTAGATTTATCTCATGGATTTTCTTTCAAAAACCAACATCCACCTGCGGCTTTTACCGTCGTCAGTTTTAAAAGGTTGTTTGATTTTCGTCACTCTCGCCTGTTTGGAACCTCCGTCTGTTGACGATTCTATGTTATGATGCTTCCAAACAAGGCTATTCAAAGTATGGGTGTGGACCGTCTTCACCGACCATTGTCGACGGATTAATGGGGGCTGCTGTCGTTTTCTGTCTTGGTCATCGAGAGAGTCGTAAGATTGTTGCTTCCGGCCAGAGGTAGCGGCTACTGCCGCTGTTTGCTTTTCTTCTCGGCGTTTTCTAAGTCATCTCCGGCCATCGACGTCTGTGCTTTGTTGGACAATGCCGTTTCCTTTTGTTGATCGTTGTTAAAACGGTTGGAGTTGAACGGGGCTACGGTTTTTGGATCGTTTTGGTCTCCTACTCTTTCTCACTGCCGACCATTGTAGGCTCTCTACGATTGTCACTGTTGTTTGTAATCGATTTGATACTGGGGCTTGGAGAACTACCCTTTTGGTGGATGGTGGTGATGTCTTATTCCTCGGTTATCGGTGTTGGTCCGGTTGTTGCCGATGACCTTCATCTCCGGTTGTTTTGTTGTTGTCCTACCTTTGCCGCCATCTAGACCTGGATGGACCACAACTAAGATCGTGGGGGGTTGTTCTGGCACCACGATGGGTCGACTATAGTTAGTCACTGTTGAAACCTTCTTATTGCTATCCAAAACGTTTTTTTTGTCACAAGATGTTGGTCATTCCCATCACCTAGTGATTGAGTTGTTGGGGAAGTAAGCTTTGTCCCTTTTTCAAAATGAATTCGGGCATCTGGGTAGTATTTTCAAAATTAAGCTTTGAACCATTTCTTAGCTCATTTTGGTTTTGGGTCATGTACCGGTCATTTTTAATCTCCGGTCCAGTCACCGTTGGCTTGAAGCTACGTCTTGGGTTGTTACCCTTATATTTTGGTTTTTGAGCATTTGGTTTAAAACCTGTTTTAGGTCGATGCCCTATTATGGGAGTTTGGCCCGGCTAGTAGGCCCAAGTTCAGTTTTTTGTCCGAAATTTTTATCGTCTTGAAATTTTCATTGTGAATTATTTTTTACGGTTTGTCGATTTAAGTTGGCTTTTATTTATGTTTATATAAATTAGCCATCAATCTTATTTAGGTTTAAAATTATCATATGGGTTAGTAACCCACGTTTAAGGATGGAGTCGATTTCAAATTTAATGTTGCCATATAATAAATTGTTCCGATTAATTTGGCAATTTTATTTATGTTAAATTGCTTCGGCCAAATTGTATTATTTTATGATTAAAATAATTGTTAGATAATATATGGTTTGCACCGAAAAGACCTGTGGTTGTTTTATTTTTATATTGGAAAAATTAAAATGTATTAATTGCATGAGATATAATTTTTAATTTTGGTTTTACTAGTTAGGGACAATTGTAAAATAGATTAGGACATGTTATTTCCCTATTTTAAACTATAAATCAAACCCGAATACGGAGTTTCAAAAAGTCGAGACGGAGTCCCTGGAGTTCACAAAGATGGTAAGGCCAGTGAGAGCTTGAAGACGTTCTTAGACATGCCGTGGCTGTTGTGTTGGCTCATGACACTACATTAGGGGCAAAACCGTATATTATCTGTTTGTTGTGGTTGTTTATTTTGTGCTTCCTTTTATTTTACTTAATTGCTCCATTATTGTTATAATATTTTCAAACAGTTTTTAAATAAAATAAAACACAAAATAAATTTTAAATCGGTAAATAAAATATGATATTTTAAAACTGATATGTTTATCAAAATTAAATCGATTTAATTGGATAAACTTTTAAAACGAGATTTTTAAAACGAAGTTTTAAAATCAAAACATTTAAAAGGAATTAGAATGTTTACTAAAATTAAACCTTTTACAAAATGTAAACTAAACGCCACCCATTTAAGGTATTTGGTAAGTGCCTAACCAATCATATCGGATGATTGTAATGTGAGACAATGTGCCAAGATAACGAGATTTAAGTGGACAGTCGCTTAGCCATTCACTTAAATAGTCGTATTTTGGATGACTGATTACAATAACCTTAAGTTAAGATTTTAGGGGGGATCATGATACCTTAGTATGGTTAGTTTACTTGAAAATATCATAGAAAGTGCCTAGCCATCTATGAGTATATTTTGAAGGCGTTGAAGTGGGATTAAACGTGCCAAATTCAATATATGATATATTGAATAGAATCCCACGAGATCTAAGAGTTATGTTGAACATAATTGGATGATGCCTACCTAAATAGCCTAATTCCATAGACAGTGATTAGCCATTTATTGAAGTAGGTGAAATACGGATCTTAGCTCAAATTAAGTGATTTTGAAAGGTTATTTCATTTATTTGAGATCATAAAGTTACTAAAATTAAAAAAATTTGTAGATGTCTGCTAACACCTCTTACCAAACTACAAACACAAACGATTTATCTCAATTTACGTTATGGTCAATCCTTTATAAGGATAAACAAATGGTACAAACTTCGTCAATTGGTTTCGTTTCTCGAGGGTTGTCCTTAAGCACGAAAAGATGTTGTACATTCTAGAAAAACCCCTTCCAAACGCTCCTGTCATAAATGCTTCAGCTGAGGATAGAGCTGCTTATGATAAGCATCTCAATGACTCACTAGATGTTAGGTGTTTGATGCTTGCATCCATGACTCCCCAGCTTCTAGGGGAACATGAAGACATGCCTGCATGAGATATGATATCCTCTTTGTAATCTATGTTTCATCTACAGGCAAGGCAAGAGAGGTTTGATACAGTCAGGGCATTGCATGCCTGTATGATGACTGAGGGTTCATCTGTCAGTACCCACGTTTTGAAAATGAAAGGGTATATTGACCGATTAACCCGTCTTGGATACCCACTAAGTCAAGAATTAGGAATTGATATGGTTCTCAATTCTTTATCAAATCATATGATCAGTTCATTCTGAACTATAATATGAATGGCTTGGAGAAAACTCTCACAGAGCTTCACGACATGCTTAAAACTGCTGAGAGAAGTATGAAATCCAAGTTGGAAGAGAAATTGCCCTGCCCTATTGGCAAAAATAAGAAAGAAGAAGGCTAATGAAGCTGGAACTTCAGGTATGGTTACCATTGATTTGTTCACTTCTGACTAGGTATTGGGTATGATACTCATACTACTTTTCAGAAAGTAAGAAGTGAAGAGAATATGAAACTAGACCGGATGGAGCTAAGTTAGCTAATGTTGCTCAAAAGGACATATGATATGAACTTTTAAATGGTCTTACATTAACACATAGCAAGTGTATCGATGTACCTAGTATTACTAGGATTATAGTTTCATTTTCTCGATTCAACAAACCGAATTTATATTTATGTTTTCAAGAAATATTTTTTTTATCTCAATAAATGTTTCTCAAATTGATAGTTGTAATTATAAATCAAAATAATGAATTAAGCGGGGCTTAAGTCAGACCTATTTGTGACACTTAAACAAGAAGCACATAACCAAACTCCAGACGGACGGAGGGTTGGAATCATGTGATGATTCACATGATAAATGTGTATCTTGTTGGTCAAGATGACAAAAGGATATTTTAAAGAAAATCCCTTAGGGGTCACAAAAACTAATAGGAGTTATCCATACTGATGTATGTGAGCCTTAAAGTTCAGTCACAAAATACGGTCATCACTACTTCATGACACTCTACTATGTCTAGTAGATATGGGTATGTTTACCAAAAGGAGGAAATGTGAAAGCTTTGATTTTTCAAAGAGTTTCAAAAGAAGTAGTGAATATATACTTGGCAAGGATAAAGATGCTTTAGTCAGATTGAGGTTATGAATATCTAAGCCAAGAAATCATCCTAGAGATTGGGATTGTATCCCAAATGACTTCTCCCGGAACACCACATCTTAATGGTGTGTCAAAAGGAGAAATAGAATCCTGTTGAACATGATTCACTCTATGATGAGTCTCACAAATCTGCCTAAAAGAGTTTTCTGAGGATGTTTCCTAAAAACAACTACTCAATACTAAATTATGCATCAACTAACAAAGACCGATAAAACCTATTCTCAAAATATGAATTGGGAAGATCCCAAAGTTGTCATCTTTATGAGAATATGGGGTGATAATGCTTAAGATAAGCATGAAGTTTCTGGGAAGCTTGAGTAAAAGGTCTGAAATGTACATCTTTATAAAATATCCAATCAGATATCATTTATACAAGATCCAGCGAAAACAAAAGTTTTGTTGCGCACCATAATGAGTTCTTAGAAAATGATTTTCTGACGAGAATAAAAATAGGGAGACACGGTAGATCTTGAAGAAAATCAAGAACCACAAAGATGGTACAATGGTTGACACTGACAAACAACAAGATGTTGAGCTTCAACAAGTTGTTGAAAATAATGAACGAGATGCAAAAACAATCCCGAAGGTCGGATTAGTTATGAGTACTGATAAATGGCAAGATGCCACGAAGATTGATGTTAAAGCCACATTTCTCAAAAGGGAATTTTTGATCTAGGACGTATACAAGGCTTTAAAACATCAAAGCTAAAATTGGAAGTTGCAAAATTCCAGTTATGGATTAGGACAATCATCTCGTAATTAAAATCTTGTATATACAAGAAGGTCAGTGAGAGCATAATAGTACTCTAGATCATCAGAAATGACACCCTAGTGCTTGAAGGTGTAAAAGCCCGACTAAGGAAGTATTTTTCATGATAAAGGATCTAAGAGACAATTCCATGGTGTAAAGATCATTTGTTATAGATCAAAGTGCTTAATTAGATTGAGCCAAAAGTACATACATTGACAAAATCTTAAAACACTTCAACATGAAGGGTTCTAAGAAAGGAAGTTTGTCAATAGTACATGAACCGAATGAAGGGTGTTCCCATGCTTCGGCCATTGGTTCAAACATGTTCGCTATGTTTATGTACTAAAAGACCAGACATCTCGTATGCCTTAAAGCATGACGATAAGATATTAGTCAGACTCAAGTGATGCTGACTGTATAACAGTAAAGAACAATCTGAAGTATCTGAGAAGAACTAAAGATATGTTCTTACTATACAATGGTTAGGAAAGAGATTTGTGTGTCTTAGGATACACAAATGCTGGTTTCCAAACCAACCACGATGACTAAAATTGTAGTAAGAGATATATGTAGAATGGAGGTAATATAAGCTGTGAGAGCTTAAATGCATATTTACTTATAAATCATATGTGTCAGAACAATCATGATGTTCATGGTAGTTCTATAGGCTTAAAGTTTTTCTAATTAAGAATTTTAGTAAACTTTAAATTTTGGAACATTAACGGTTGTTTTTTACCATGGGATATGGCATACTGGGTATGAGTATATACATTCAGCATTACTGTGTTCATTATTAGCATGTTTAAGTATCCATAAACAAATATGATGTTCATATTGTTTAGAACCGTCCTTGATCGATTATTACTAGGGGAGTGGTAACAAATCAAGATCATTGTGAAGTCTGGTCATAGTCCAAGTTGGAAGTGCATTGGGTGCAACCAGAGTCACAAGCGCTTGTCGGTGCACAAGGCGTTGGACAAGACCCACAGTCAGGATCACCTCATAGATCGACGTCATAAGGTGAGTCCTGAGATAATAAAACACTCTTTTATCCTCAGACCTGAGATGTGCATTGGGACCTAATGCACAACGAGTGTTATGCTTTGATATAGTCTAACGTTACCTTTAACCGGGTAGCCATAACGACTATGATGGGTATAACACGAATTGTGTAGTTAGTCATGCGCATGCAACATGGGATTTGCTCCTCTCAAGATGAGAGAGATATTTATGGGCCCCTCGATGACATAATTTTATTTAAATGCATGAACAAGTGGAATAGTTGGACTAATGGCACTTGTATAATCAAATATGTTGGGATCGAGAAACATAATCTTTGAACTATAAAGGATGAGATAGATCTATGCCATAAGTTCAAAACAAAATATCGTGAAGCAAAAGGATAATGAATGATTCTACTATATGATTTATTGGATCAATCAAATTGCTCGAAGATAAAAACACATTTACATAGCCTTGGGGACGGTGACGTGTTGCTAGACGTTTACCACCGTTTGTGTTACTGTGTATCGTGTGCAAGTAGAAGATTGTAGGTTATTATATGCCCACGACACGTGTCATACGGAAATGCTACCAATGAGTATGTAAACCTAAAGGGTCGCACATAAAAGAACACGTTTGCTTCCATTAGAAAGAAACCCGTTAAAGTCATGTTTGACAGTTAAATAGTTATTCTTGAAAAAATAATTAAATAATATGTGTAAAATGTAATTATGATAATTACAAGGTTTTATCTGTAAATATTAATAATTATTATTTGTTTAGATAAATATAATTATTCAAATTCAAATGATTTGAATTCAAATAATTACAAATAAACATAAATCCTATTTGCTGACTATGTTAGGACCATAAATGTCCTATAAAATAGAAAGTTATATAAAGAAAATGATATAATTGTAAAACCTTTAATTGTTTAATGGGTGTTGGTCCCGAAGGGCTATACAAGTTTGTAGAGGGGGGGGGGGGGGGGGGGTTGAATACAAACACACATATTTTACTTTTCTAAATTGTTTATTGATAAATCATTAACAATTTACAGCTTGTTGCGGAAACAAGATTAAGGATAAACGTAAATCTAAACAAGTTTGAACACTAAGTTTCTTGTACTAAGAAAGAGAAGGAAATTACTAATAATAACCTATCTCAAGATAAGAAGGATGAACTTGTCCAGAGTTAGCAAGTTACTTCAAAATGAAGTGAGTTCTTCTTCTTATATACTGCATGCATTTAATGCATGGTAGTTTACACTTTACACGTGGCAGCAGCTGATTGGTTGCATGTCATTGACCTTTGTTGACAACCTTAGTAGCCGCATGTTTGAACAGTGTAGTATCAGAGTGGTTGTACGATTTCAGACAATAAGGAGGTTCTTTTCTGACATATCGTACGGAGACGTGCAATGGTGGTTAAGACAAAAGTACTTTGTACGGAGGACTTCATGATCAGCTTTTCGTTGATTCAGTGTTTCATCATTGTTTATCAGCGAATGATAAAGTTCAGCGATAGCTGAAGTCATGTACTTGATACTTCCCGTTGAGTGGACAAATCTGAGTCTTCGCTGATCCGCATCAGTTCATTAGGAGACTTGTCGCTGGTTCTTGAGCTTGATCTTCGACTTCAGCGTAGAACCTATGTTGACGTGAAACTTGTCTTCAGAGATCATAAGTAAACAACTAACTTATCAGCGATCACCATAAGGACTGAACAGACTCAGGGTATTATGGTGAACAGTTTTCGCTGAATGTTTAATCTAAAGAGCGAGAGTTCCTATCAGCGGTACTGTAAGATCTTAGTACTTATCAGCGATAGTGAAACTCTGATACATATTGTTTACTTACAATTTTCACTAAGTATATAAAAGAGGGTCATTATCAAATCACTGAGGGTTTGGATCAACAATCTCCCCCTATTTGATTATGACATAGCAATAGAGAAAATTGCGATTTAATGAAAACATAAGGATAAAAAGAACTCATAAAATATTTGTCCCTTTTACTGTTTTCTGGGATCTTTTCTGTACTGATGGAGTAAAGTACTTTCGCTGAAATCTTTCTTTAATTTTTGAATCAGATTACAAAAGGAAGTGGAAAGATTACAAGTACAAGCGAAATAAATTACAAGTACAAAAGAATAACTGATACAATAGAAGAATGAGGCGATCCTATCAGTTTATAAAGGTTCTTCCTTAATGAGAAGTTCATCAAGGGTCTTTGATGTGGGGATCATCCAGTCATGGACATTTACTCCTTGATTCCTTTTGTTCAGCGCTTCTTCAAAAATCAAGGGTTTAAGATGCCGTACCTGAATGTCGTTTTTGAAATCACACCAGTAGATGAGATCTTTCAGCTGTTCGATGGGAGTGATGGGAAGTTCAGAGGTACGTTGAAAACGCTTTCGTCCATCCCAGTCAATAAAGAATATCCCGTAGGGTTTGCTTAAGACTTTCCCAGGGATGAAAGTCTCATCAGGAGGAAGAGATGTGTCAAGTGCAGAAAGGTCAGGTTCTGGACCAAGGACTTCCTCAAGAGAAAAACCAATACCTGTTTCTTTTCGTATCTGAGGACCATCTTCTGAAGATTTAGACTTTTTCTTTGCAGAGGCCCTTCTTTTCTGACTTTCGAGAGGAGGAGGAGGAGGAATATCCACACAAGAATAGACTAAGTCGATCTGTTTGTTTATCAACTTTTCAACATGATCCTTGTACTTAGACTGAGACTTCTGGGTGGCTAATCTGATCTCCAACCATTCATAGAAACCGTACTTCGTGATGGCTTCAACATAGAATTTTTCGTACTGTCCATTCTCTCTGAATATCTCGATTTCAGCGATTGAAACTTTGAGGGTTGATCTTCCAGCAATGAGTACCTTGTTGATTCTGGAAGTTCGATGTCTGAAGTGTACCTTTTCTTTGCACCAGGCTAAAGTAGATTGAGACACAGTCCTATTTTCCTCAACGATCTTCTTTGCGTCTTCCCATAGCTGACGTTGAACTTCGATTGGAGTTCTTTTCAGCTTGGGGTCTTTCACTGATTGTTGAGTGAGCCGGATGGCGAGTTTTCTGTCTTTTTCTTCAACTTCCCTTCTTTCAGCGATAAGACGTTCAGCTCTGAGGTGATCCTTGTATTCCTTTTGAGAAAGTTTGAACTTTGGAGGAACAGAAGGAAGTTGATCACGCTTCAGAATGATTCGCTGATCCCCGAACTTTTTTATTATCTCTTCTCTTCTTTTCTGATCCTCTTCACTTGGTTTTTGAGGAACCAAGGAAGGTCTGTTTGTATGAGAGAGCATCTGTTCTTCAGGTTCATCAGTCTCAAAGATCAAATCCAAGACTGGGATTATTTCTTCAGCGTTGGGAGCTGGGATTATTGTTGGTGAAGTCGCAACTGTAGGAACTTCAGCGATATCCTCAAACAGGGGAGAGGACTAGCTGAAACACAGCGATCGTACGAGTAAGAACTTGGGTAGAACAAAGATAGAGAAAGAGTGTGGTTGTGTATAGAGGTTTTTTGGAGAAGAGAGATGATAATGTGTATAGATAGAGGAGGGACGAGTGTAAGGAAGATTTAGTGTACCTGACAAACTGGCTTTGGAAGCGAGATCATCTAATTGTCATTGTCTTCAGCGACACCTTTTCCTTTGCCCTTGTCAGCTTCAGACGCTGAAGGCTTTGATTTGGTCTGCTCCCCTGAAGGTTCGTTGATCACGATCCTTTAAGAACTGTAGTCCTTTGAGCAGGCTTGACGATAAAGGAGTCATCATCGTCATCATCATCGTCATCATCAGATAAGTTGATGGCTTCTTCATCTTCAGCTTCAGATTTAGATTCTTCAGCTTATTCTTCGAGTTGCCCCCCCTCAGATACAGAGGTAAGCTTCTCGGTTCCCTCAGGGTTTTCATCTCCCTGAGGTCCAGCGGTTGTGTCTTCATTTGTCTTCTCACCCTCTTCAGTAAGGGTGAGGTCTTCAGTCTTCTTCCCCTGTAATACCCCGGGTAAGTTTGTTAGTTAAACCCTCTTATCGTTAAAGTTAATTAAGTTTATAATAGTATGTTTAAGGTAAAAGTTAGTTAAATTATAAGTTAATGGAGTTTTGGTCATTAATGGAAAGTTTGAGGGCTGAGATGGTAATTATGCTGGATATTATCTAGTAGGAATCAGATATTTTCATAAAATACAGAAATTCAGTGTGTGTGTGTAAGTGTGAGTATTGAGAGCAAAAAGGAGAAAGGAGGGGAAACTAGGTTAAATCATCAATTGGGAATTTGGAAGTAAATTCAGGCATGTTTCCTTTGTAAGTTATGTGTGTAATTGCTTATAGATTGTTTCTATCGGAGTAGAATAAGCGATTCCATGTCTGGTATTGATTTCTGTCAATTCTGGGTCGAAAATGGACAAACCGATAGAGGTGTCCGGACACGGGTTGAATGTGTCCGGGTAGTTTTATTGGTAGTGTCCGGGTAATCTGGTTGCTAGTGTCCGGACGGATTCCTTATTCGGGTAAGTTCCTTTTTCCTATGTTTTCCGGATAGCATTGGATACCGGATAGCGTCCGGATTACTTAGGTTTCCGGATGATGTCCGAATTACTTATGTTGTCCGGAAAAGTCTTGCTGTCCGGAAAAGTTGTGTTGTCCGGATAATATGTGGTATCCGGATACTTTAGCTGTTTGACCAATTTGGTGATTTCGGATACTTTTGAATGTCCGAATATAGTTTCCAAATGTATTTTGAGTTAAGTGGTAGCGGAACCCCCATGTTAAGTCGTCGTAAGGGAATAATTGAGGATAAGAGTTTGATAGGTTAATTAGGATTCTCAGTTGCTAAAGAGTCTTATGTGTTCTATACAGTAAAGAGATATTGTATCTGATTGTTACAGATTTTGTGAATACTGAGTAAAAGACTGAATCTGTGGAAAAAGGCTTGGAAGCATTTTGTTAAGCTAACAGGTGAGTTTTACTTCAAAGTGTTTTAAACTGGAATACATTTGTGTGGATGTCGAATATTTGATAAATGGTATGAATATGACTATGATTGTAATTATGAAATATTGAGATATTATGATTACGTTAGTATTATATTGTACTATAATACGTGGCCGGGCAGAGGACCGGTGTGTTTACTGTATTTGTTGTACAGTAGATTAGTTGGCTCGCAACCAATTAATTTGTCCATTTGTGGAGGAATAAGGTGGAATGAGATGCATACGAAGCACGAGTCTTGATTGGTAATTAATTACGTGTGGTATGTGGGTGTTATATGAAAAGTTTTATATAAACGGTTTTTGATGCATAGGTTTATATAAATTGGATTTAAAAGGATTGCTAAACTCACATGGATTTCCTTACTAGACCATTAGGTCTAACCCTCATTTCTGTTTTAAAAATATGTATTCCAGGTGGCGGATCAGGTAAGAGCAAGTAAATAGGACTCTTGATGGATAGCTTTTGTGAAGATGTTGGTTATGAAGTTATGGATGTATTTTGTACTTAAGACTTCGTTATTAGTCAGCATGTAATTTAATTTGAAAAATAAATTACTTGTTATGTTTTTTTTGCAAGACTATGGGACCGAATGTGAAATACGATGTACATTTTGATCAGTTTATAATATAAAATGTATGTTATTTGTATTTATGGAAACCGGGATGTTACAGATGGTATCAGAGCCCTAGTTTAAGGGATTTAGGTATTAGTATCTATACCTAGACTTAAACTGCATGAGAAGTAGGATGTCCCTATTATTTTAGAACCTGGGGATGCTAAGTATAAAAGGTAGAAGGAACATCATGTAAGGTAATTTCATATTACACCTGGCCAGTGTAATTGTGATCTTACAGGTACATGTTGAACTAGAATACCTTGTTATATGGGGTTTGTGCTTACGTGTATATTAACCTTGTCTGAATCAACAGAATGGCAAGTGGTACGAGACAAACAAATCGGGAAGGAGGAGGAAACCCGAATAGAACCAATCCAACAGCCGGAGGAAGGGGAAGAGGGGGAGAAAGAGGCAGAGGCAGAACTGGGGGCAGAGTTCAGGGGCGCGGTATGGAATTTGTTACTAGAGATGATTTAGCAGCAGAAATGGGAAGATTACAGGCAAATATCCAGGCTATGTTTAACCAGACTCATAATACGGAATTAGAAAGACCGGATCCTACACATGAAGAAGAAATGCCTATTACTCCTACTGTCGCAACAGTACTTAAAAAGTGTGACTATAAAATGTTTCTCAGTTATAAGCCTCCTACTTACTCAGGAGACCGGGACCCAGTGAAAGCGATGAGATGGATGAAGGAAATAGAAGCTATCTTCAAAACTAGTAAGTGTGCTGAAGAAGACAGAGTACTTTATGGAACCGCAATGTTAAAAGCCGATGCTTTATACTGGTGGGAAGCTCATACTCATTCAGGAGGGCCTGACCTATATTCTACCTACTCTTGGGAGGAATTCGTGATAGCTTTCAGAAAACAATTTTGTCCTCATGCAGCGATTAAACAATTGGAAGGGGAATTCATGAACTTACAGCAAGGGAACTTATCAGTTCGGGACTACACCGCTAGCTTCCTAGAAAAGTCTCGTTTCGCGGAATACTACGTTGCCACGGAGGCAATGAAGACATAAAGGTTTAACTTCGGATTAAACTCAGATGTCAGAAGGCTAGTAACTGCAAAAGGACCCGTTACCTTCTCAGCCGTAGTAGATGCCGCGGAAGATATGGAGCAGGATAATAGGAGGGATGCTGGTGATAAAGGTATGGGGAAAAGGAAATGGGAAGGGCCACCACGTTATCCGAGGAAGTCCAGGTTTCAGAGGTTCGATAACCATCCGCCGTTCCGACCAGCGGAAAGACCGTGTTCGAAATGTAATCGTATCCATCAGGGAAATTGTCAAGTGGAATCTCGAGTTTGTTTTAAGTGTGGGAAAACAGGGCATGTTGTTAAAGATTGTCGCGTGACGCGGTTTTGTTATTCATGTAATTCTCCGGATCACATGCTGTCGGATTGTCCGCAAAGAAGAATACAACAGGGTGGAACATCAGGGAAACCAGCAATTGCTAGACCAGTAGTTCCAAGAATAGAACCGCCGAGAACAAGGGGTCGTACATTTCAAATGACAGCTAAAGAGGCGGAGGAAACTCCGGATGTGGTTACAGGTACATTTTTTATAAAATCTACACGTGCTAAAGTGTTGTTTGACTCCGGTGCAAACCGATCTTTTGTGTCTCCTTCGTTTGCTGCTCACATGCAATTAGAGCCAAAAATGTTAGAACATGCTTTACTGGTAGATACTGCAAATGATAACCAAGTGTCAGTTAAAGAAATTTTTAATAACTGTGTGATAAATATAGAGGATTGTGGAGTACCGATACAATTATTTCCTATAGCTTTGATCGAATTTGATGTAGTAGTAGGGATGGGTTGGTTAGATGAGAATTAGGATAACATAGTTTGTGATAAGAAAATAATCAATGTCGTTTTACCTGATAAGAGGTCAGTAGTGATTTATGGTGATCGTAAGAATCATCAGTCTAGCCTAATATCTATGATAAAAGCCCGTAAGTGTGTCAACAAGGGTTGCCCGAGCTACTTAGCCTATGTGATAGATAGTAGGCCTGAAAAGATCAAGTTGGAAGATATTCATATTGTTAGTGAATTTCCTGAAGTATTCCCTGAAGACTTGAATAGTCTTCCGCCCATTAGACAAGTAGAGTTTGGTATAGATCTGATTCCTGGAGCCGCTCCTATTGCCCGTGCACCGTATCGTCTGGCACCTCCAGAGATGAAAGAGATGATGACACAACTACAAGATCTATTCGACAAAGGCTTCATCAGACCCAGTTCTTCGCCGTGGGGTGCACCAGTTTTGTTTGTGAAAAAGAAGGACGGTTCGATGAGAATGTGTATTGACTACCGGGAGATGAATAAGCATACGATCAAGAACAAATATCCTCTTCCAAGAATTGATGATCTCTTCGACCAATTAGTTGGAGCTTGCTATTTTTCCAAGATTGATCTGCGATCTGGGTATCATCAGCTGAAGGTTAAAGAAAAAGACGTTCTGAAGACTGCCTTTCGTACGAGGTACGACCACTATGAATTCTTGGTAATGCCGTTCGGATTGACGAATGCTCCAGCCGCTTTTATGGATCTAATGAATAGGGTATGTAAGCCTTACCTTGATAAATTTGTCATTGTATTTATCGATGATATACTTATCTATTCCCGATCCAAAGAGGATCACGCACAACATCTTCGTATGATTTTGGAGTTGCAGAAGAAAGAAAAGTTGTATGCTAAATTCTCTAAGTGTGAATTCTGGCTACGGGAAGTTCAGTTTATGGGGCATATAGTTTCCGAGAAAGGTATACGAGTTGATCCAACGAAAGTGGAAGCAATTGAAAAGTGGGAATCGCCGAAGACGCCAACGGAAGTACGTAGTTTTCTGGGTCTAGCTGGCTACTATCGGAAATTTATAAAAGACTTCTCTCGAATCGCGACGCCATTGACTAAGCTGACTCGGAAGAATCTAAAGTTTGAATGGAGAGCAGAACAGGATGAAGCATTCAGAATATTGAAAGAGAAACTCTGCAGCGCGCCAATATTAGCATTGCCAGAAGGTTATGATGATTTCGTTGTCTACAGTGATGCTTCCAAACTGGGATTGGGTTGTGTACTTATGCAACATGGAAAGGTTATTGCTTATGCTTCTCGTCAATTAAAAGAACATGAAAGACAGTATCCTACGCACGACATGGAGCTTGCAGCAGTTGTCTTCGCATTGAAGATTTGGAGGCATTATCTTTATTGTTCCAAATGTCAAATTTATACCGATCATAAGAGTCTCCAACACCTCTTCAATCAGAAGGAACTAAATATGAGGCAAAGAAGATGGCTAGAACTGGTGAACGATTACGATTGTGAAATTCTCTATCATCCGGGAAAGGCAAACGTGGTAGCTGACGCTCTGAGTCATCAAGAAAGAAGCGGAACAATAAAAGCCATTTCACTACGAGCTGAACTTTTACCCAACATCTTTGGCGAATTGCTGAAGTGTCAATTAGAAGCCTATCAGGAAGAACATTTGAAATCAGAACGTTGGTGGGATTATCAGCATTGCTAGAAAAAGATGATCGTGGGTTATTATGTTTGGGAAACAGAATTTGGGTGCCTCGTATGGGTGGGTTACGTGATCGGGTACTACAAGAAGCTCACCAGTCCCGTTTTTCTATTCATCCAGGTATAAACAAGATGTATAAGGATCTGAAACAATTTTATTGGTGGCCTGGGATAAAAAGAAGCATTGCTCAGTATGTAGAAGGCTGTACTACTTGTAAGAAGGTGAAGATTGAACATTAGAAACCGTTTGGTCAGTTGCAACGATTAGAAATACCGATGTGAAAATGGGATCAAATTACTACAGATTTTATCACAAAGTTACCAAGGACTCCGAAAGGGTTTGATGCTATTTGGGTGATTGTTGACAGGTTGACGAAGTCTGCTCACTTCCTACCGATAAAAGAAACTGATTCATTGGAACGATTAGCCAAGTTGTACATCAATGAAATAGTAACTCGACATGGAGTTCCAATTTCGATTATCTCGGATCATGATAGTCGTTTTACTTCAAGATTCTGGAGGAGCTTTCAAAAAGAGATGGGGACACAGATAAAGTTAAGTACAGCGTATCATCCTCAAACTGATGGTCAGAGTGAACGGACGATTCAGACATTAGAAGATATGCTTCGTGCGTGTATTGTTGATTTTGGGGGATCGTGGGATAAACATTTACCGTTGATTGAATTTGCCTACAACAACAGTTATCATTCCAGCATTCAAGCGGCACCGTTTAAAGTTCTGTATGGTAGAAAATGCCGAACGCCTCTGTGTTGGAATGAAGTGGGAGAGAAACAATTAGCGGGGCCTTCAGTTGACCGCGGATAAGGTTACTCAGATTCGAGAAAGATTGAAAGTGGCTCAAGACAGACAGAAAAGCTATGCCGACCGACGCCGAACGCCGTTAGAATTCCAAGTTGGGGATTTTGTGATGTTAAAGGTCTCGCCTTGGAAAGGAGTCATCCGATTTGGGAAACAAGGTAAACTGAGCTCGAGGTACATTGGACCGTTTGCAATTACCGAAAAGATTGGTGAAGTAGCCTACAGGTTGGATCTTCCGTCAGAGTTAAGCAGGATTCATAACGCGTTTCATGTATCGAATTTCCGAAAGTGTTTGGTTACACCGGATCAGACAGTTTCTCTAGCAGATATACAAGTAGATGAAAAGCTGAATTATGTAGAGGAACCTGAAGCAATAGTTGATCACAAGGTTAAGGAGTTGCGGAACAAAGTAATCAAACAAGTGAAAGTTCAATGGCGACATCATAGAGGTCAGGATGCTACGTGGGAGTCAGAGGCAGAAATGAGAACCAAGTACCCTCATCTGTTCACTTAACTAAATTCCGGGACGGAATTCTCTTAAGGGGGATATGATGTAATACCCCGTGTAAGTTCGTTAGTTAAACCCTCTTATCGTTAAAGTTAATTAAGTTTATAATAGTATGTTTAAGGTAAAAGTTAGTTAAATTATAAGTTAATGGAGTTTTGGTCATTAATGGAAAGTTTGAGGGCTGAGATGGTAATTATGCTGGATATTATCTAGTAGGAATCAGATATTTTCATAAAATACAGAAATTCAGTGTGTGTGTGTAAGTGTGAGTATTGAGAGCAATAAGGAGAAAGGAGGGGAAACTAGGTTAAATCATCAATTGGGAATTTGGAAGTAAATTCAGGTATGTTTCCTTTGTAAGTTATGTGTGTAATTGCTTATAGATTGTTTCTATCGGAGTAGAATAAGCGATTCCATGTCTGGTATTGATTTCTGTCAATTCTGGGTCGAAAATGGACAAACCGACAGAGGTGTCCGGACACGGGTTGAATGTGTCCGGGTAGTTTTGTTGGTAGTGTCCGGGTAATCTGGTTGCTAGTGTCCAGACGGATTCCTTATCCAGGTAAGTTCCTTTTCCTATGTTTTCCGGATAGAATTGGATACCGGATAGCGTCCGGATTACTTAGGTTTCCGGATGATGTCCGGATTACTTATGTTGTCCGGAAAAGTCTTGCTGTCCGGAAAAGTTGTGTTGTCCGGATAATATGTGGTATCCGGATACTTTAGCTGTTTGACCAATTTGGTGATTTCAAATACTTTTGAATGTCCGGATATAGTTTCCAAATGTATTTTGAGTTAAGTGGTAGCGAAACCCCCGTGTTAAGTCGTCGTAAGGGAACAATTGAGGATAAGAGTTTGATAGGTTAATTAGGATTCTCAGTTGCTAAAGAGTCTTATGTGTTCTATATAGTAAAGAGATATTGTATCTGATTGTTACAGATTTTTTGAATCCTGAGTAAAAGACTGAATCTGTGGAAAAAGGCTTGGAAGCATTTTGTTAAGCTAACAGGTGAGTTTTACTTCAAAGTGTTTTAAACTGGAATACATTTGTGTGGATGTCGAATATTTGATAAATGGTATGAATATGACTATGATTGTAATTATGAAATATTGAGATATTATGATTACGTGAGTATTATATTGTACTATAATACGTGGCCGGGCAGAGGACCGGTGTGTTTGCTGTATTTGTTGTACAGTAGATTAGTTGGCTCGCAACCAATTAATTTGGCCATTTGTGGAGGAATAAGGTGGAATGAGATGCGTAAGAAGCACAAGTCTTGATTGGTAATTAATTACGTGTGGTTTGTGGGTGTTATATGAAAAGTTTATATAAACGGTTTTTGATGCATAGGTTTATATAAATTGGATTTAAAAGGATTGCTAAACTCACAGGGATTTCCTCACTAGACCATTAGGTCTAACCCTCATTTATGTTTTAAAAATATGTATTCCAGGTGGCGGATCGGGTAAGAGCAAGTAAATAGGACTCTTGATGGATAGCTTTTGTGAAGATGTTGGTTATGAAGTTATGGATGTATTTTGTACTTAAGACTTCGTTATTAGTCAGCATGTAATTTAATTTGAAAAAGTTTGTACTGAATTACTTATTATGTTTTTTTTGCAAGACTATGGGACCGAATGTGAAATACGATGTACCTTTTGATCAGTTTATAATATAAAATGTATGTTATTTGTATTTATGGAAACCGGGATGTTACACCCCCTTGATAGATTCATCATGGGGAAGGTCTTCAGATATCTTCTCCCCCCCTTCCTCATGATGTGTGGGGGAGGAATGGGAAGATTCAGCAGTAGGTTTCGGTTCCCTGTCTTCTTGGCCAGGGACCCCCATATACTATTCAATCGCTGCTATTCTATCTTCTAGGCCAGTGATAGCAGGAGTGATCTTCATCAGTTCAGCACGATCCGCCGTATTAAATTGCGTTGGTGCAGGGGCAGGGGAGGTGGTGTTGTTCAGGATCTGCTGCATCATTGTCTTCATTGAAGTCACGTCAGTCTTCATTGAATTGACGTCAGACTTCACAGAGCTCATGTCAGTCTTCACTGAACTGACTTCAGTCTTTACAGCAGACATATCTCCTTCGAGTTTTCCAACAGATGTCTTCAGCGTTGTGACT
Organism: Saussurea involucrata; assembly: GCA_033807775.1. Taxonomy (NCBI): domain Eukaryota; kingdom Viridiplantae; phylum Streptophyta; class Magnoliopsida; order Asterales; family Asteraceae; genus Saussurea; species Saussurea involucrata. The sequence continues at coordinate 95,225,543 of CM066314.1, forward strand.
TCACTGGACATGGTGTGAACTGATGTTTTGATGGAGAGGTAGTCTGTGTAGATGTCAGTGAGAACTTTGGCGAAGTCACCCAAAGTTTTATCAACCTTCTCCAAGTCAGCTTTGGAGGCTTTCCCTTCCACCACTGTTGTCAGCTTTGTTAGATTCTCTCAAGCGTTTGTTACAGCTGAAGAGTTGTCGGAAAGAGTAGTGGTGAGACCTGTCAGCTTCGTCTCCAAGGTCTTCAGATAGGCGTTGATGTCTCCCAAATTAGGACCTGTAACATATAAGTACTTGTGAACAGAGGAAAGCTCAGAAGTTTGGAGTTTAGTTACAGTGTATATGGGTTGGTGTATATCTGCAGGAGGATTGGTGAATTCATCGAAATCTCTGTGTCCTGAGAAGAGTTCCATGTCGTCAGCTAGAGTGCGTGTACGCATGGTCATCTCTGCAGGTCCTATATCCATCATTCCTTGAAGAGTATCAGCTTTGGCTTCTGGAGGAATGACAGGTGCTTCAGTGATAACTGGAGTAGAGTCCAATTGAGTAGAGGGAGAAGCGAAGGTTGAGAATGTTGGTTGGGTGCGGAGTTCAGCGTTGGATCCGCTGAGAATCACTTCTTCAGTCTGTGGAGAGACTGAAGGAGGTTGGGTAGGTTCCAAGTTTAAAACCTCAGCGTTTAGAGACGCTGAAGCTGGGATTGAATGGGTGGCTTGTTCAGTTGTGGCAGAGCGTACCACTGAACGTTCCTTCAGCTCTTCAAGATGAGCTGAGGAGTCTTCAGCAAGAGATTGCTGGGGTTGCTCCTTGGTTTTCTTAGTTCTTTTGGAACTAAGTTGGGTAGAGGAGTGTTTCCTTTTATGAGAAGGAATGGAGGTTGCAGCTTGGGTATCAGCGATGGGTTTGTCCGCTGAAGGAGCTGAAGAAGTCGAAGAAGTAGGGTTAAGAAGAGTTAAGAGTGTAGAAAGACGTACCTCGTTTTCCACAGGTTTGAAGTCGAGTACCTTAGGGCCAACCTGAGAAAGTTTCAGGTCACCCTCTTTTGGGTAGTTGTCCTTCAGGCATTTTTGGAAGACGGCGCTGATGAATCTTGGATATAGAACCCATGGAGATCGGTCAGCGGCGGAGTCTATTCTGAGTACCAGATCATCGTAGATTATCGATGCCCAGTCTATATGTAGACCTTTCAGCAAAGCATACCCCATTGCTTGCTGAGGTTGAGCGGCTTGATCAGAGGAGTCGGTCTTTGCAGTCATGCAGCTGATTAAGTGAGCGAAGATGAAATTCATCTCGCTGGGCATTTTAGATTTCTTGATGAGGGTTAGCTTCTTCTCAAGCTTCTTGTCCCTCCCAGTTTCCTAAACATAGCCCATTGCATCGAAGAATGCGGTGATGGCTTCCCTATCTGAGTGTTTCTTGTGGTCAGGGAGGGGAACAAAAGGTTTTACTTTGGTTGCGTTGGGAAGGCTCAGGGCTTTGCGAATAATGGCAGGGGTGATTATTACAGTGCTATAATCCGTATCACAGATAATGCAGTCAACCGTCTTTGAAGAGTCTTTGGTTGATGGTAGCTGAGAGTGTCTGGCAGAGTACCAGAACTGTGATAGCAGTAGCTGATGTGTAGGAGGTGTTATGGTCAGGGCTGTAGATAGACAACAATTTTTTAGGAAATTCACAGCATCATTCAGATGTGTGACTTGCTTTCGAGGAGGAAACTCGAGAAGCGCATAGAGGTTGTTGGTTTTCGTCCAATCCAGTTCTTCAAGAGAGAACTTAACCTGAGGAGCCTTGATGATTTCCAATTATTCAGTAGTATCAGCAGCAGTGTTCTCAGCGATGGTGTTCTTGGCAGAGGAAATGTCAGAAGTTGCCATTTTCTGTATATCAGTTCAACCAAAGATTAACAAATAAGAATAATCTTAATGTGGAAAGATTTTCCAATAAGATGGTTCGAATTTTGTCCATTTTATTCAGACAAAAATGTCTTAATGAAGATTAGGGTTTTTCTTGTTTTTGAAAAACGAAATGCAAACCCAATAAAAATCTTGTTTTCCAGTTTCTTTTGAGAATTAGGATTCTGGAAAAACGTATGAAGAACAAGTTTAAGATTTTGCGTTTAAACTTGAAGAACAACCATGAAAGGTTGTGTTCATAAAACCATGAAAGGTTGTGTTCATAAAACCATGAAAGAAATGATTTTATTTGAAAAAGTTCTTTTGTGTGATCTTGTAAAAACAAAGAATAAGATCATAAACAAGTTTAAGAAGTAGGTAAATAACAGAATTATTAACCTGGTTCGTTGAAGAAGAAGAAGTTCTTGAAAACTTGAGAGCACAAATGCAACAGTAAATCTTTCTTGCTTGGAGGAGAAGTTTTTCGCGTAAAAGAAAAAATATAAACCCATGAAGTGTTTATATGGTGAGATTAGAGAGAGAGAAAATCTCGAGCGGGAAAGTTTTTCATCATGACACGGAAACGTGTTTGCATTTGATTGGAAGGTAAACGAAACGTGCAAACGTGTGTCAGAAAAAGAACGTGTCGGGGCTTATCCGTTGTAATGACGTCACAACTGTCCTTTCATATTCTAGGATGTCTCTGAGGTTTTGAAAAACTCAGGGACACTTTTGAAAACATGAAGCACTGAATAGAAATATCAGTTTTGGTTTTAGAAATTTCAAGGTATCACTGATTAAGGAAGAGATATTCAGCGATGCAAATTGTTTTGAAATTTTGCATTCACATGCGATTTTCAAAGAGAGAAACACATACCTTGATATCAACGAATCAAGTTTATTCAGAGAGAAGATGATAGAATAGGTTATACAAGTTGATTTTATCCTATTGCTGATCAAATGTGAACCGCTGAAGATTTTACTCTTCAAAGTTCAGCATTCCAAGCTCGCTGATGAGAAAGTTGAATCTTGTCTCATCAAGAGGTTTGGTGAACAGATCAGCTAACTGATAATCAATTGGGATAAAGTGAAGTTCTATATCACCATTCATCAAATGATCTCTGATAAAATGATACCGGATTTCGATGTGTTTTGTCTTTGAGTGTAGCACTGGATTGTTGGCTATAGCGATGGCACTTGTTCTGTCGCAATAGATTGGAATATTTGAGAGCTGTAGGTCATAGTCCAGTAGTTGATTTCTCATCCACAGGACCTGAGAACAGCAGCTTCCAGCGGCTACATACTCAGCTTCGGTAGTGGAAGTGGACACTGAGTTTTGCTTTTTACTTGTCCAACTCACCAGCTTTCCACCCAGGAGCTGACAGCCTCCTGTGGTGCTTTTCCTATCCAATTTGCAACCTGCAAAATCACTATCTGAATAGGCGATTAAATCAAACCCTGAGTCTTTGGGATACCAAAGACCTAGATTCACAGTACCCTTAAGGTATCGAAAAATTCGCTTTACAGTGGTCATATGAGATATCTTGGGTTCAGCTTGATATCGTGCACACAAACAAGTTGCGTACATAATATCGGGTCGGCTAGCTGTAAGATACAAGAGAGAGCCGATCATCCCACGATACAACGTGACATCAACAGGAATACCATTAGTATCCTTGTCTAGTGTCAGCGGTGGTGCCATAGGGGTTTTTATAGTTGAACTCTGAGTTAAGTCGAATTTCTTCAACATATCTTTAACATACTTTCCCTGATTAATGAAAGTTCCTTTTTCATTTTGCTTTATCTGAAGACCAAGGAAATATGTTAGTTCACCCATCATGCTCATTTTATACTCATCTTTCATTCTATCAGCGAAACGAGTACAAAGATCAGGGGTAATGGAACCAAATATAATGTCATCAACATATATCTGAACAAGAATGATATGACCTTTTACTTTCCTGAAGAAAAGAGTCTTATCAATTTTACCTCGCTCAAATTGTTCAATATGGAGATAAGTAGAGAGAGTGTCATACCATGCACGTGGAGCTTGCTTTAAGCCTTAAAGTGCCTTATCCAGTTTATAAACATAACCTGGACGCTTAGGATCTGAGAATCCTGGTGGTTGTTCCACATAGACTTCTTCATTCAGCTTTCCATTTAGAAACGCTGACTTAACATCCATCTGATATACTTTGAAGTCTTTGTGCACAGCGTATGCTAAGATTAGACGAATATATTATAGTCTTGCTACTGGAGCAAATGTTTCGTCGTAATATATGCCTTCCTCTTGTCTGTATCCCTGAGCAACAAGACGAGCCTTGTTGCGGGTTACAGTTCCATGTTCGTCCAACTTGTTTCGATAGACCCATTTAGTCCCTATCATTGTTTTGTCAGTTGGTCTTCGAACAAGTTTCCAAACTTTGTTTTTTTCGAATTCAATCAGCTCTTCTTGCATGGCGCTGGCCCAGTTTGGATATTTGAGGGCATCATCTACTTTCTTCGGTTCAGTCATAGAAATAAAGTTAACAAATAAACAAATATTACCTTTACTTCGTCGAGTCTGAACACCAGCGTTTGGATCACCAAGAATTTGATCAATTGGGTGATTTACAGTCCATCGCTGAGCCGGAGCGTAAGACGCTGACTCATACTGAACTGGAGGAGCTGAAGAGGAGGCTTCAACAGCTTCTGGAGTATCAGCCAAGAGAGGAATAGGTGCAGTTGTCATTGTATTCACTGATTGCTGAGAAGTAGATGGAATGTCTGAGACATTTGGTTCAGAAGCAGGTATAGTGTTTAAAGGAACAACTGAGACCCATGATGTTTCAGCTTCACTATTCTGCATGTTTGGAATGATAGTAGGACTATCATCTTCAACTGTACGAGTATGAGGAGTGGGAATATCTTCTGAATCACCAAGATGAGAAACATCCATTGATTCAGTTCTTTAGTATCAGCGGATGGTTTAGAGTTCGCTGAACGGGATTCGTCAAACGTGACGTGAATAGTTTCTTCTACAGTTTGTCTTCTTCGATTGAAGACTCTGAAGGCTTTGGAGATTGAAGAATATCCAAGAAAGATTCCATCATCAGCCTTAGGATCAAACTTTCCAAGGGCATCTCTGTTGTTCAGTATGAAACACTGACATCCAAAGATGTGAAGAAAGCTGATTGAAGGCTTTCTCCCATGAAAAAGTTCATAGGCTGTTTTATTGAATCTTTTGACTATCAGCGACTTGTTTTGCGTAAAACAAGCAGTGTTGACAGCTTCTTCCCAAAACTGAGTAGGCAGGTGAGAATCGCTGAGCATTGAACGTGCAGCTTCAATAATTGTTCTATTTCTTCTTTCAGCGACTCCATTTTGTTGCGGTGTTCTCACTGATGAAAAGTTGTGAGAAATACCATTACTCTCAAAGAAGGAATCAAGAGAACTATTTTTGAATTCCGTCCCATGATCACTCCTTATTGAGCGAACGGTCAAGTTGTTCAGGGTTTCCATCTTCCGAACAAAGGTGATGAGTTCTTCAGGGGTGCCACTCTTGGAACGGAGAAACATAACCCATGTATAACGAGAGAATTCATCAACTATGACCAGTGTATATTTCTTTCCAGCGATGGATTGTTTGTTAACAGGGCCAAACAAATCCATATGGAGAAGTTGTAGAGGAGATGACACTGAAGAGACTTGCTTTGACTTAAAGCTTGCTTTGGTCTGTTTCCCTTTCTCACACGCTGAACATAAAGACTCTTTGGCATATGAGTGCTGAGGTAGACCAGTGACTAACTCTTTTGAATAAAGAGTGTTCAGTGTATTGAAATTCAGATGAGAGAGCCTCTTATGCCATAGCCAGTTGACATCAGATGAGGCCTTTGAGAAGAAACAGGAGTTCTCAGTGGTTGTTGTGTCCATGTTTATTACATAAACATTTTCCAAACGATAACCGCTGAGAGCTATCTTCTCCTTTTTGTTAGTGACAAAGCAGGATTCCTTAGTGAAAATCACTTTGTTATCCTTGTCGCAAAGCTGACTGATGCTTAAAAGATTATGCTTCAGCCCTTCAACATATGCGACTCTTTTGAAGGTTGTTGTACCATTAGAGAGTACACCAAACCCTCGGGTATGTCCTTTTCCATTTCCACCGAAAGTCACAGAGGGACCCTTCTCTTCCTTGTATTCAGCGAGCAGGCTATTCGTTCCAGTCATGTGTCTAGAGCATCCGCTATCGAGATACCATATACCCTTCTTAACCTGCATTACAAAGGAAGATTAGTTTTTATTGGGTACCCACTTAACCATGTGTACACGTTTGTCAGTGGAAGTAGTTGGAATGGAAGGTTCAGCAATCTTCACAGCATTTGAAGATTCAGCTTTGTCAGTCTTCACTTTGGTTAATTTCTTAACCTCAGTGGTCTTCTTTGCCTTGGGGGCAATGATCTTCACCTTAGCTATCTTTTCATCTTTGGTGGCTGTGGGGCACTTACTAGCAATATGATCAGTGAGTCCACAGTGATAACATTTCCTATAAGTAAAAGTAGTTCTAGGACCATTTGAATGCTGAACTTTAGATTTTGAATTAGAAGTACCAGCACCAAGTAAGCTGTTGGCTTTTGAAATGGGAGGAACATTCAGTTCTTCGGATTTCTTACTAGAGACATCCACTCTGATTCTAGGAGTAGATCGCTGAATAGATCCACGCTGAGTAGATCCATAGATTTGATTCCTTGATCCAGAGGGATGAATCACTAAAGCTTTAGAAGCATTCAGCTTAGGTACTAAGGTACCCTTCTGAGGATTTTGGTTAAAAGCAATTCCTTTACCTTTATCTTTAAAGACAGAGGTAGGTTTTGGATAAACCATTTTCTCTTTACCTTTTGAAGAGGTAGAAATTTCCTCAGGGATAGGCGGTCTAGAGGAGGAACACTGAGAGGATGAAGTATCAGCGACTGAGGATACGAAAGTTCCAAATAAGAGCATGGAACGATCAGTGGTTGGTTCTAGATTATCAGCTTTGTAACCAAGACCACGTTTATCACTCAGGGGAATCTGAGACTTAATTATCTCAGTGATCTTTGTTGAAGAATTACACTATCCTTCAACAGTAGCTTTTTCAGCTCTTAATGCAGCGATAGCTTCTTCGCGCTCGATTTTGACTAGCTGATTTAAATGCACTTGATCTTTAAAATCTTCTTCAATTTTAGAAAGACTTTCTATTTGAAGGTGACAGTTTTTAAGCTGTTCAGTGAGATCAAGGTTTTGATTTTCAACTACAGTTTTGCCATTCATGGCTTCATATAAACTTCTAGTCAAGAGATCGATTTTACGAAGACTATCAGCTTCATCAATATTTGCAATATTTGTAAAGAAGAAAGGTGATACCTGAATAGCAGAGGTTGAAGTGGAGGGAATGTCTAAACTTTCTTCCTCATCTTCAATCTTGGCCATAAGACAGAGATTGGCTTCATCATATTCAGAGTCAGAAGATGATTCTTCTTCATCAGAGGCAGCCCAATCATAGTTGGCCATCAGGCCTTTGCCTTTCTTCTTGAAGCTTTTCAGCTTCGCATACTTTTCTTTCAGCTTGGCGTATTTGTCATCTTTATTCCTGGGAACAAAGGATTTCTTGGGAAACGCAGAGTTTCTCGAAACTTTCTTAGACCTGCACTCGTTAGCGAAGTGTCCTATCTTTTCGCAGTTAAAACAAGTAGCAGTAGGCTTATCAACAGGAGCTGATGATCTTGGCTTGTCAGTAATTGAAAGAGGTTTATTCTTTTTGAACATTTTCTTTTTGGCGAATCTCCTGAACATTTTAGTTAGGAGAGCCAAAGATTCATCATCATCTGAAGAGTCAGAATCTGATGACCTTTCAGAGTTACTCTCCAACTCAGTGATAGTGACCGAGGGTCGCTGAGTGGAAGGTTCCTCTGAGATTAAAGCAACAGGGGTGCTTTTGGAATCTTTTATAAGATTCTTCTTAAGATGACTCGATTGCTCATGATTCAGCATCGTGCCATATAAGGTAGCAAGGGTCATTGATCTTAGATCCTTTGACAACTTGAGACACATAGAATAACTGTCCCAGCTTTCAGGTAAACATTCTAAAAACTTTGTCACCACTTCAAAGTTAGAATATTCCTTACCAACAGTTTTTAGATCTATTAATAAACAGTTAAAACGTTGGTGAACTTCAGAGAGAGTTTCATTCATACCACAAATGAAACTTTCGTACTGTCTTACCAGGTTGATCTTTCGAGAGTCCTGGACTTCAGACGTACCTTCATACTGAACACATATTGTGTCCCACATAGATTTTGAGGTTTTCAGGTTCATGACGGAATGGTAGACTTCGTCAGGAAGAGCCATGGATAGTATGGATCTGGCTTTTGTGTCGATAGCCACTTTCTTCTTATCTTCGTCAGTCCACATATGAACTTCCTTAGGAATCGGCCTTTCTGGAATAGCAGGTCTATTCTCAGTGGATGGAACTGCAACATCAATTCTTACAGGAATATATGGGCCATTTTCAAGATAATAAGGCATAGTAGGATCTACACCTTCTAGGAAGAGAATCATCCTATTTTTCCATAGATTAAAATTATCTATGGAGAATCTAGGGTGTTTTGCAAGAGAACCATTGTCGATATAATTTGTGTTTGTGTTGGTAGCCATTTTCAGAAATAGCAAGGAAGAGAAATCTTAGTATAGATCAGATCTTGTTTATGAGATTAAACAAAACCGCTCTGATACCACTTGTTGGTCCCGAAAGGCTATACAAGTTTGTAGAAGGGGGGGGGGGGGGGTTGAATACAAACACACATATTTTACTTTTCTAAATTGTTTATTGATAAATCATTAACAATTTACAGCTTGTTGCGGAAACAAGATTAAGGATAAACCTAAATCTAAACAAGTTGGAACACTAAGTTTCTTGCACTAAGAAAGAGAAGGAAATTACTAATAATAACCTATCTCAAGATAAGAAGGATGAACTTGTCCAGAGTTAGCAAGTTACTTCAAAATGAAGTGAGTTCTTTTTCTTATATGCTGCATGCATTTAATGCATGACAGTTTACACTTTACACGTGGCAGCAGTTGATTGGTTGCATGTCATTGACCTTTGTTGACAACCTTAGTAGCCGCATGTTTGAACAGTGTAGTATCAGAGTGGTTGTACGATTTCAGACAATAAGGAGGTTCTTTTCTGACATATCGCACGGTGACGTGCAAGGGTGGTTAAGACAAAAGTACTTTGTACGGAGGACTTCATGATCAGCTTTTCGTTGATTCAGTGCTTCATCATTGTTTATCAGCGAATGATAAAGTTCAGCAATAGCTGAAGTCCTGTATGTAACAACCCAGTTCCCATAACATACAACATATAACATAACCTGCATATATATCATTGATTTACAACGAAAGTTACATAACAAACCAAGTACGGTCCCTTCGGTCTCCTAAATTACAAAATATATATATAAAAGCTTCCTTCACTTTATCCTCTCCTTTGCCGGTCCTTAACCTGGAAAACATATTTTTGAAAACAAAATGAGGGTTAGACCAAACGGGTCTAGTGAGTTAATCCCGGTCCTTTCCAAAATCATTATAAAACCTTTCGTCAATCAAAATAGTTTAAATACAACCTTTGCCAATACACACACATATACCATAAGTATATAAACGTCACATATATATACCACACGTATTTTAATTACTACATCAAGACTCGTGCATCGTGCTCAACTCCTCCTCATACCTCGTTACCATGGCCATATTAGTTGGTAGCAAGCCAACTAATAAATCAACGCCGTACAACAACTACGACACATCACCGGTCCGCACACCGGAACCCGGCAACACACCGGTCCGCTCACCGGAACCCGACAACACACCGGTCCACTCACCGAAACCCGACAACAAGTGCACTCGTGTAGTGCAAAGCTTATATAAATACAATATATATCTCATTACATCATATTGTCATTTATATACACATAATCATATTCCTACCACATAATCATCTCATATATATATATATATACATATATATGTATCCCAGTTCAAAAAACGTTTTAAAGAAAAACTCATCTCGATGGCTTATCCATAAACACTTCCAAGATTTTCTCCAACAGATTCAGTCTTTCAATCCAAATCCACAGAATCTGTAACAAATTAAATACAAATATCGCCTTACTAGTCAAACACATAAAGCCTACTAAAATCTTATCCTCAACAGCTCTCCCTTCAGCGACTTATCACGGGGGTTCCGCTACCCGGATAGCGAATGGGGTCAAGGGGCAACGCCCTTGCGGGGTCTACCAAAACTACCGAAACTCGTTGCACCGGGACTCCACTGTACCGGGACTCTCTAGTACCGGGACTCTCCAGTACCGGGACTCTCCAGTACCGGGACTCTCCAGTACCGGGACTCCACCGGGAGTCGACAGTACCGGGACTCCACCGGGAGTCTCAAGAACACAGTCGGTCTAAACTTTCCCAGATGCGATTGAAATCTATACAAAACACGAAACTGGAAATTCTAAACCGATAGGAATTTACTATTGATGATTACAAACACAAAACCTAAAGAATACATACCTTAATTTTGATTCCAACACACTCAATCGGAGCCTTAACCGTACTTCCTTCTTCTGCTTCTTTTCTCCTCAAGAACACGCACACACACACACACACTGATATTTTGAGTTATGAAATATCTGAAAATCCTAAAGGGGTAATATCAAATCCCCATTTACCAAATGAACCTTCAACTATCAACTAATGTCCAACACCCCTTTTACTTATTATTTTACCCTAACTTACCCTAAACCTCGTTTTATAAAGTTAACTAGATTTAACGGAATTAGGATTTAACTAACGAACTTACCCGGGGTATTACATTATCTCCCCCTTAAAAGAATTCAGTCCCGGTATTCGATTAGGCAATAAACGAGGGTAATCAATTACCATAAATCGCTTTCAAACTCAAACAACATAATTATACCCTTTCCAGATAAAACTTGCTTAGCAATTACAACCTATTTCTTATACTCTTCCAAATAGAACTCATATTGTAACATAGTTTCCAATAACAATACAATGTCTTAACATAATTGCAAAACTCGATGAGAAGTCAAAGACTTACGCCTCTACTTTAACTTACAACGCCAATTTCTCAATTGTACAAATACTACACCAAATATCATTCACACATCTAGACTCCATATTTTACATTAAGCTCCAATCTAATGGTTTCGCACAGAATTTCATCATTCTTAGAAGAACGCATTCTACCAATGTTAATGTCTCATCAATCTAACACCCCAAAAGTAACGACACCCTACTCTCCAATAGATCACAGAATCAACTTGGAGTATCACCTTAACCCGTAGTTAAACCTTTCTCCATAGACCATTCACAACTCTACCGTCACTTCTCTAACCCAAAATACGTGTAAGACAAACCACTTTCTTGCATTAATTACACCAATCACGAACCATAGATACTACAATGTCCTATCCAATGGTCCATCACTATGAGCATTACATTAGACTACTTTCTTCCACTCTCTTCTCAACATAAAACATGTTTCCCCAAGGACAGCTCACTAGGAGGTACTCACTCTATATCGATCCCACGAGCTAACTTTATTTCACTTCCAAACCAACCGCACACACCCAATTTCAACAATTACCATATTCACTCAACAATTTCACCACACCTCATATTAGGAACTTAATCGAGTTAATCCGAAATCGCATTCAATGCTCGAAACAACCACACACTTTTCATTTCTCAAACAGTAATACTCCACTACTTAGCCAACCATCTACTACCACTCCAATCACTTATTCTCGAATAACAATACTACACACCACCTAGTTATTCGTGCCTTTCCACACATACTTGCCACATCTGAACAACTTATAAACAAATCCCGAACAGAGGTTTCCACTAACACTCACCCCATCACAACGTTAATCCGTCACTAAAAATTTATTACTACCACGCTTCGCACGCTTACAAATTATAAACTACAACCATTTTATCCACATCACCCCACATATTTAAACAATACCTTTGTAGGTAGCGTCAACAATCATACTAAGTATAATCCACACAACACACTAAATGGTCGCCTTCATGACAAGGTCAAGACTTCACACATCATCGTTACTCTCTACACATAATCGTCATGCCCCACACACTACTATCATTATTTACACTCTGGCCATCATACTCCACATTTTAACAAAATCAGGACAACAATAATTAAGCACACCCATCCCCAAAATATAACCACCATAAAAACATCTTATTAACAAAATCAGTACATCTTTATTTCACCTCGTGCCTCGATTAGCACAAAATATATCATCGTGCCTCTTTCAACATACAATATTTCACCGTGCCTCTTCCAGCACAAAATTATATATATATATATATATATATATATATATATATATATATGACAAATCATCTAACACATTTGAATTTTTATTTATAACATAAACTTTAACATTGGCATAACCTAGCGTTTGAAATACTGAATTTTACACAACGCCACATTCTACACTTTCGCAATATCTTTCCAAAATTGTAACATGCACCTTCAATTTGAAAATTGCTAACAATTGCAAGTTAGATCAATCATTCCAAATTAAACTACCAACCACTTTCGTTCTCATACCATAAATTTTATTACCACCTTGACAAATCTTTCAAATCCAAACACATATGATAACGGATTATCACCTTTGATCACTAATAGCTTTTCCTTACTAATCATTCCCAATAACACTCTTCACTTTCTAGTTTCGATTACCCTTGATTTCTCACTTAAATTTATCCCAAGCAATATCATGATAAATAAACATACTAATTTCAATATCATCCAAAATATTTGTTACACTCTTACTAAATTAGAACCAACCTCTTTTCACACCAAATGCTTCCAAACCTACACTCTTACTAAGCCTTATCACAAATAATTCATATATCCCCAAAATAAAATTTGTTAACAAACGAAAACTTTAATTCAAACACACGACAATCTCTTCTTTCATCATAACTTCTTATTCCAATATATACCGAATTACCGAGGATCACTTATCATTACCTACTCCAAAGTTTTAACAAAATCAAGTTCCAACACCATCCTATACTTACTACTACCTCAAATTCCAACAAGATTATCAAAAATTACTTAATAGGCACTCCACTCCTATCTATATTACCAACACAAATATCAAATTCTTTTCTAATGCAAATAAGCAACAAAAGATTGAAAACACAATTAATCGGTTTGCACCGAAGTCAAATAGCACTTTAGCACGTGTAGAGTTTATATAAATATACCTGTCTTCGTCTCTATCCATATGTCGAGACCGACTTGCCACTCTGTAGATTTCAACAAGGTTAATATACACATAAGCACATACCCCATATAATAAGGTATTCCGGTCCAAACATGTAACTGTAAGTTCACAATTACACTGGCCAGGTGTAACTCGAATTTACCTTACATGATGTTCCTTCTACCTTGTTATACTTAATATCCCAAGGTTCTAAAATAATAGGGACATCCTACTTCACATGCAGTATAAGTCTAGGTACAGATACTAATACCTAAATCCCTTAAACTAGGGCTCTGATACCATTTGTAACAACCCAGTTCCCATAACATACAACATATAACATAACCTGCATATATATCATTGATTTACAATGAAAGTTACATAACAAATCAAGTACGGTCCCTTCGGTCTCCTAAATTACAAAATATATATATATAAGCTTCCTTCACTTTATCCTCTCCTTTGCCGGTCCTTAACCTGGAAAACATATTTTTGAAAACAAAATGAGGGTTAGACCAAACGGGTCTAGTGAGTTAATCCCGGTCCTTTCCAAAATCATTATAAAACCTTTCGTCAATCAAATAGTTTAAATACAACCTTTGCCAATACACACACATATACCATAAGTATATAAACGTCACATATATATACCACACGTATTTTAATTACTACATCAAGACTCGTGCATCGTGCTCAACTCCTCCTCATTTCTCGTTACCATGGCCATATTAGTTGGTAGCAAGCCAACTAATAAATCAACGCCGTACAACAACTACGACACATCATCGGTCCGCACACCGGAACCCAGCAATACACCGGTCCGCACACCGGAACCCGGCAACACACCGGTCCTCTCACCGGAACCCGGCAACATACCGGTCCGCTCACCGGAACCCGGCAACACACCGGTCCGCTCACCGGAACCCGGCAACAAGTGCACTCGTGTAGTGCAAAGCTTATATAAATACAATATATATCTCATTACATCATATTGTCATTTATATACACATAATCATATTCCTACCACATAATCATCTCATATATATATATATATATGTATCCCAGTTCAAAAAACGTTTTAAAGCAAAACTCACCTCGATCGCTTATCCATAAACACTTCCAAGATTTTCTCCAACAGATTCAGTCTTTCAATCCAAATCCACAGAATCTGTAACAGATTAAATACAAATATCGCCTTACTAGTCAAACACATAAAGCCTACTAAAATCTTATCCTCAACAGCTCTCCCTTCAGCGACTTATCAAGGGGGTTCCGCTACCCGGATAGCGGATGGGGTCAAGGGGCAACTTAATCCAAAAATACGATCAGAAACTATATCCGGACACTACCAAAACTACCGAAACTCGTTGCACCGGGACTCCACTGTACCGGGACTCCACTGTACCGGGACTCTCCAGTACCGGGACTCTTCAGTACCGGGACTCTCCAGTACCGGGACTCTCCATTACCGGGACTCTCCAGTACCGGGACTCTCTAGTACCGGGACTCCACCGGGAGTCGACAGTACCGAGACTCCACCGGGAGTCTCAAGAACACAGTCGGTCTAAACTTTCCCAGATGCGATTGAAATCTATACAAAACACGAAACTGGAAATTCTAAACCGATAGGAATTTACTACTGATGATTACAAACACAAAACCTAAAGAATACATACCTTAATTTTGATTCCAACACACTCAATCGGAGCCTTAACCGTACTTCCTTCTTCTGCTTCTTTTCTCCTCAAGAACACGCACACATACACACACTGATATTTTGAGTTATGAAATATCTGAAAATCCTAAAGGGGTAATATCAAATCCCCATTTACCAAATGAACCTTCAACTATCAACTAATGTCCAACACCCCTTTTACTTATTATTTTACCCTAACTTACCCTAAACCTCGTTTTATAAAGTTAACTAGATTTAACTGAATTAGGATTTAACTAACGAACTTACCCGGGGTATTACACTGTACTTGATACTTCACGTTGAGTTGACAAATCTTAGTCTTCGCTGATCCGCATCAGTTCATTAGGAGACTTGTCGCTGGTTCTTGAGCTTGATCTTCGACTTCAGCGTAGAACCTATGTTGACGTGAAACTTGTTTTCAGAGATCATAAGTAAAAAACTAACTTATTAGCGATCACCATAAGGACTGAGCAGACTCAGAGTATTATGGTGAACAGTGTTCGCTGAATGTTTAATCTAAAGAGCGAGAGTTCCTATCAGCAGTACTGTAAGATCTTAGTACTTATCAGCGATAGTGAAACTCTGATACATATTGTTTACTTACAATTTTCACTAAGTATATAAGAGAGGGTCATTATCAAATCACTGAGGATTTGGATCAACAATGGGCCTAGTTTAGAACTTAATTGGCTTGGGCCTTAATTGTCATAGGCCTAAGTATAAATAGCCTTCCTTAACCTAGTTTATAGGTTAGCCGTAAGATTAGACAGAGGAGAGCTAAGAAGAAATTAATCATCCTCAAACCATTGTAATCGTATAGTAAAAACTCTCTAAATGGATTATGAAATAGATGGATGACGGATTGAAATCAAACGTGTTTATTGCGTATTGTTTACCGATTTCATATCGATTGCACTAATCTGGGATCCACAATTGGTATCAGAGCATACAGACAATCGATTCAAGGTTTCTGGTAAGTTTCTAGTCGGCTGTTCTTTATTTCAAAGATCTCATTATTTCGTTTCTCACAAAATTGCTTGATTCTGCTTGTTCCATTCGATTCGTAATAGTGATATTAGCGTTTCTGCAATTTTCAAGATTCCAATTCGATCATAAGAGTGTTTAAAAAAAATCGTGTTCTTGAACTTTTTGGTCTCTGTTCTTGAAAATCATCATCTTTTTGCATCAAAATCGATTGTTTTGCTTAGAAATCAATAGGGTTCGATAGTTTTTATATTTTTGGTCATCTGCTAACCTTTCAGAAACTACAAACACAAACGATTTATCTCAATTTACGTTATGGTCAATCTTTTATAAGGATAAACTGAACGGTACGACCTTCGTCAATTGGTTTCGTTTCTCGAGGGTTGTCCTTAAGCACGAAAAGAAGTTGTACGTTCTAGAAAAACCCATTCCAAACGCTCCTGCCATAAATGCTTCAACTGAGGATAGAGCTGCTTATGATAAGCATCTCAATGACTCACTAGATGTTAGGTGTTTGAGGCTTGCATCCATGGCTCCCGAGTTTCTAAGGGAACATGAAATCATGCCTGCATGGAATATGATACCCTCTTTATAATATATGTTTCATCTACAGACAAGGCAAGAGAGGTTTGATACAGTCAGGTCATTGTACGGGTGTGTGATGACTGAGGGTTCATCTGTCAGTACCCACGTTTTGAAAATGAAAGGGTATATTGACTGATTAACCCGTCTTGGATACCCACAAGGTCAAGAATTAGGAATTGATATGGTTCTCAATTCTTTATCAAATCATATGATCAGTTCATTCCAAGCTATAATATGAATGGCTTGGAGAAAACTCTCACAGAGCTTCACGGCATGCTTAAAACTGCTGAGAGAAGTATGAAATCCAAGTTGGAAGATAAATTGCCCTGCCCTATTGGCATAAATGAGAAAGAAGAAGGCTAATGAAGTCGGAACTTCAGGTATGTTTACAATTGATTTGTTCACTTCTGACTAGGTATTGGGTATGATACTCATACTACTTTTCAGAAAGTAAGAAGTGAAGAGAAGATGAAACTAGACCGGATGGAGCTAAGTTAGCTAATGTTGCTCAAAAGGACATATGATATGAACTTTTAAATGGTCTTACATTAACACTTAGCAAGTGTATCGATATACCTAGTATTACTAGGATTATAGTTTCATTTTCTCGATTACAACAAACCGAATTTATATTTATGTTTTCAAGAAATAGATTTTTTTTATCTCAATAAATGTTTCTCAAATTGATAGTTGTAATTATAAATCAAAATAATGAATTAAGCGGGGCTTAAGTCAGACCTATTTGTGACACTTAAACAAGAAGCACATAACAAAACTCCAGACGGACGGAGGGTTGGAATCATGTGAAGATTCACATGATAAATGTGTATCTTGTTGGTCAAGATGACAAAAGGATATTTTAAAGAAAATCCCTTAGGGGTCACAAGAACTAATAGGAGTTATCCATACTGATGTATGTGAGCCTTAAAGTTCAGTCACAAAATACGGTCATCACTACTTCATGACACTCTACTATGTCTAGTAGATGTGTGTATGTTTACCAAAAGGAGGAAATGTGAAAGCTTTGATTTTTCAAAGAGTTTCAAAAGAAGTAGTGAATATACTTGGAAAGGATAAAGATGCTTTAGTCAGATTTAGGTTATGAATATCTAAGCCAAGAAATCATCCTAGAGATTGGGATTGTATCCCAAATGACTTCTCCCGAAACACCACATCTTAATGGTGTGTCAAAAAGAGAAATAGAATCCTGTTGAACATGATTCACTCTATGATGAGTCTCACAAATCTGCCTAAAAGAGTTTTCTGAGGATGTTTCCTAGAAACAACTACTCAATACTAAATTATGCATCAACTAACAAAGACCGATAAAACCTATTCTCAATATATGAATTGGGAAGATCCCAAAGTTGTCATCTTTATGAGAATATGGGGTGATAATGCTTAAGATAAGCATGAAGTTTCTGGGAAGCTTGAGTAAAAGGTCTGAAATGTACATCTTTATAAAATATCTAATCATATATCATTTATACAAGATCCAGCAAAAACAAAAGTTTTGTAGCGCACCATAATGAGTTCTTAGAAAATGATTTTCTGACGAGAATAAAAATAGGGAGACTAAGGAAGTATTTCATGATTAAGGATCTAAGAGACAATTCCATGGTGTAAAGATCTTTTGTTATAGATCAAAGTGCTTAATTAGATTAAGCCGAAAGTACATACATTGACAAAATCTTAAAACACTTCAAGATGAAGGGTTCTAAGAAAGGAAGTTTGTCAATAGTACATGAACCGAATGAAGGGTGTTCCCATGCTTCGGCCATTGGTTCAAAAGATCGGACATCTCGTATGCCTTAAAGCATGACGATCAGATATTAGTCAGACTCAAGTGATGCTCACTGTATAACAGTAAAGAACAATCTGAAGTATCTGAGAAGAACTAAAGATATGTTCTTACTGTACAATGGTTAGGAAAGCGATTAATATAAGCTGTGAGAGCTTAAATGCATATTTACTTATAAATCATATGTGTTAGAACAATCATGATGTTCATGGTAGTTCTTGTTAGGGCAGGTTTTATTGTTGATTTAAAGTTCAAGGGTCTATTTTGTAATTGTTTAATCTTAGTCCATAGTGAACAGGCCGTGGGCTTGTTAGCCACGGGCCCGTACTATATAATGTTGTATTAGCCTAAGAAAAAAAGGTGAATCATCCCATTAGCTTTCCTACTCTTATTGTAAACTCTCTGATTGAAAGCTTAATACAGGGATGACCAGTTGAAATCATTGTTCTTATTTGCTTATTATTTCGATTTCTTTATTGTTGCACGGATCTGGATTCAACAATTGGTATCAGAGCAGACGGACGGATTCGATTCAAAGTCTCAATCATTGATTTCTGGTTAGTTTGACTATTTCACGTCTGACTTTTTCTTGACCTTTCAAATCTGTGATTCTGCTTAAATTGCTAAAATTCGTTTGTAGAGGAGATGTTAGCGTTTCTGCAATTTTCAAGATTCCAATTCGTTCATTAGAGTGTTTTTAAAAAAAATCGTGTTCTTGAACTTTTTGGTCTCTGTTCTTGAAAATCATCATCTTTTTGCATCAAAATCGATTGTTTTGCTTAGAAACCAATAGGGTTCGATAGTTTTTGTGTTTTTGGTCATCTGCTAACCTTTCAGAAGCACAATCGAGCAACCCTAATCAAAGTTCGATCCAATTTTGTCGAAACAACCGCAGTGTCCGGAACATCCTAAACATATCCGGGTAAGTTTCCTATTTTCGTCACTATCCGGACGAATCCATCTGGATTCCTGATTGTGTCTGGTAGCCCCGTATCCGGTAAGTTTACCCGGATTCCAATTGTGTCCAGACGACCACAGTTCCCGGTTAGAATCTCATCCGGTAACTTCAGCTTCCCTGATACTATCCAAACTAGTTCACCTTTCGGATTGCGCCTCTTCTGGTAAGTTTCACTGTTCGGTCACTTTACTTCTCGGTAAGTTTAATTTTTTATACGGTAACTTCCATTTGATCGGTAAGTTGTTTTACCAGGTTTGTTTGATTTTATTCGGTAACTTCACACAACCCGGATCCAGACACTTCCTGATCCGGACACATTTATCCGGATTCCAATCCGGGTAAGTCTGATTTTCTTTTAATCTTTCCAGTTTAGTTAAAATCACTCGTAGACCTTGCGTTAGGACTGTCACTCTTAGTGCCTTGTGTTAGGTTTCAACCTTGAATCGACACTACTGTCTGACGATCACCTTAGTGCATACTTCACGATGTCTCGTGATGCTCTTGCTATCGGTACCGACTCCAAGCCTCCAACTCTCTATCGAGGCGAATACAGCCAATGACGAGACAGGTTCATAATCTTTATCGAATCTAAAGATAACTTCGAATACATTTGGCAAACTCTCACTGAAGGCCCACAAGAAACCCCAATGCAAGTTGTTCCTGCCCAAGCCGAAGGTGGTCGTCCATAACAGGCAAAACCGAAGACGTTCGCCATGATGACTGACGATGAAAAGAAGAGTTTCACTAGGGAGCAACATGCAAAGAGGTATTTGATTTAGGGATTTCCAAATGAGATCTACATGGCCATTGAGAGCTACAAGGACACCTCCAAAGGCATGTGGGATCAAGTCGAGAAGATGATGAATGGGAGTAAGGTGGGAAATCAATTGAAGGTCAACAACTGCATCACCCGATATGACGGTTTCAAGCAGCGAAAGGGGGAATCGATTACTCAGGCATACGAACGATTCTGCCTTGTTCTGAATGAGATCCACAAGAACAAGATCACTCGATCTAACACGGAAAATGGCCTCAAGTTCTTAAACAACCTCCTGCCAGAATGGAAAGTGTGTTAGGACCATAAATGTCCTATAAAATAGAAACTGATATAAAGAAAGCAATATAATTGTAAAAGCCTTTAATTGTTTAATGGGCTTAGTTTAGAGCTTAATGGTCTTGGGCCTTAATTGTCATAGGCCTAAGTATAAATAGCCTTCCTTAACCTAGTTTATAGGTTAGCGATCAGATTAGACAGAGGAGAGCTATGAAGAAATTAATCATCCTCAAACCATTGTAATCGTATAGTAAAAACTCTCGAAATGGTTTATGAAATAGATGGATGACGGATTGAAATCAAACGTGTTTATTGCTTTTTTTTTACTGATTTCATATCGATTGCACTAATCTGGGATCTACATACTAAATAAATAGGGTGTCAGATCAGTTGTTTTGAGATTGATTGAATCCTCTGGATCAGACACATATATTATCATAGGGATTCTTTTGGGCTAGCACTCGGTGGAATTCACGTGTTCGTGTGTGGATACCGTTAGAGGAAACCTGCGTTGGTTTCTAAGTGACCCGATCGTTCAACCACAACATATCTCAAAAGGTACAATTCTAAACACCCTATGGTGTGGTTGTTTAATTAAATGCATCATTGGATCCGATTGGGTTTTATGTATTTTAGAAAAGTTTTATAAATATTTTGTAACCGTTTTTATCTGATTTTCCGCTACATTAAGGTTACAAAATCGCTTTAAACCCCAACAGAGATGTTCTAACTTTGATTACTGGAAAGCTTTGTTTCTCAAGCTCTTTCTTTCCATATTTCTTTACTCTCTTAAGCTTTGGTACTGGTCGAAATCATCATCTTCATCAATCACTGTTGTAACTTTTGCTCTTTTTCCTTTTTGTCTGGTGTTGGACTCTGGTTGTTTATCTGTTTATAGACATTTGTTAATATAATTAATGAAACAACATTTTAATATAAATTGTTATCATTATTTATTATGGTTTACATACATAAAACAATTTGCTTTGTTTCCTCTTCTTGATTTTGTTTCTTGCTCACAAGCTTTATTCTTGTTTTTGTTGTCTTTGACCCTGTATAACAAATTTTTATATGTATTGAATCAAAGAAATTTATAAATTACTAAACCATATATTTTTACCTTCTTCAGGGTCTTTCGTTTGAGATGTAATTTGTGGAGTTGTTGTCGCAATTGGTTCTTCATCGCCTATTATAAATAACAAATGAACGAACAAACATTTAACACATTCATATATGAACTATCGCATATTCAACACATTCATATATGAACTATCCAATATTCAACATTCATATATGAACTTTTGAATATTCAACATTCATATATGAATGTTGTCATCTCAAAACCCTATATCTTCTAAAAAGTATCATAATAAACGAAGAGACAGTCAACACATTCATATATGAACTATCTAATATTCAACATTCATATATGAAATTTCGAATATTCAACATTCATATATGAATGTTGTCATCTCAAAACCCTAGATCTGCTAAAAAGTATCAAAATAAACGAAGAAACATTCAACACATTCATATATGAACTTTCGAATATTCAACATTCATATATGAACTTTCGAATATTCAACATTCATATGTGATTGCTGTCATCTCAAAACCCTAGATCTTCTAAAAAGTATCAAAATAAGCGAATAGACAGTCAACACATTCATATATGAATTATCTAATATTCAACATTCGTATATGAATGTTGTCATCTCAAAACCCTAGATCTGCTAAAAAGTATCAAAATAAACGAAGACACAGTCAACACATTCATATATGAACTATCTAATATTTAACATTCATATATGAATGTTGTCATCTCAAAACCCTATATTCAATAATTATCACGCATTCAGTTATGAACGAATATACCTGTAGTACTGTAGTAGTTTCTGGTTTCTTCTTCCTTTTTATTTTTAATTTTGGTAAACCAGCGGCATTCTTCGCTGTAGTAAAAAAACAAAACAACACTTATGAACTTTGTTTAAACCCTAAAATTTCCCTAAATGATTTCATCATCTATATAAACATAGATTCATTGTATATAACTAAGTTTTATGATAATCATTCAAACATTTTACAAAAAATATGTATAAATACATGTAACAACCCAAAATCAAAACATACAATAAATGGAAATAATTCCCAAACGGGTCTCAATTACATAATGAAAATTTCATAATCTGAGCAATACAACATCTAAGTAACCTAAACTGGCAGCGGAAACATCATTCTACTGCCGAGAACTATTCTAAACTAAAGTAGTACTAAGTTTTAACGAAAGTGCTCAATCCGAACTCGCCTCCATCTCTAGCCTTCACAGTTTCTCCTTACCCTTACTTGAAGCACCACTAGAGTGCTTCCCTGAAAATGGTTTAGTTTGAAAAGCGAGGGTTAGACCATAAGGTCTAGTGAATACCCTCCGAGAACAGTTTATACAAGCATGCATAAAATAATACTTTTAAACCATGAGCTCATGTTAAATCCATACATACAGGGGAATTAGCACAATGTTTATAGATCGCGCAAAAGCAACAAATACCAAGATCGGGGCCCAAGCAGACTCCCCATTTCCCAAGGGTGCAGGAAACAGATTCCATACACACTGGGTCATCATAAACTCCTAAGGGATCGTCGGATCCCAAGATACACTAATCTCACCGTGCAACCCGACTCTACATAGCATACAAGGCAAGTTAACAGTAAACCAGCAATGCATGCATCTTTATAAAACGGCTCATACCACACGATATAAGTATTTCCGAAACATACTCTCACGCGAGAAGTTTATAAAAGTTCATAAATAAAACATACTCGTATTTCATACCATGTTCACTAATAAACCATAAGTTTAACGAGTCGCCACATTAAGAAAAAAAGGGTGCGAGGGAACTCACCTGTTCGACGTAATTTGCTAAGCACACGCGTTACTCTCGAACGAACCGAACCCAACACCTAAAATTTACCAAACATTTGTCAATATGCCAACCATTCAGAATAAAACTAACCCGGACACTCTAACTACTGGAAATGCTTCAAAGTACGAACTGCCAAGGACCCAGAAAACCACTATCCGTAAATCTTCCTATCCGGAAAACCCATTTTTCCGGATCCCTTACCCGGAAACCACAGAATCCGGAGAATCCTCGCATACGAAATACGGACACGGTTCCTATCCGCAAAACCCATTCGGAGAACTCATCCGGACGCTTATCCGGAAATTCCACTATTCGGATACCCAGGAGTCCGGAAGTCGACTCTATCCGGCACTAACCTATCCGGAAAATAACCTCTTCCGGAAACTATGGAGACATCTGGAAGTTGTCGTACTGTGGAAACCCGAATCCAACATAAATCGATACCAGGGAACGATTTTTACCATACAATTTTTTAGAAAAACGTTTGGGTTCATATTTCCAACCTAAAACAAACAATAAATCCCATAACAATACATTAATCCATTCATTGATGCAAAACCATGAGTTTTTCTTATTTAAAGAACACAGACTCCAATTTCATGTCTTTTTCTCATTCTCAAATTGTAACAAGACATAAGAGGGTTGTGAGGAGATTAATAACTTGGAACCGAATTTCTTCAAGAATTTCTTGCCAATTTCTTGCAAGACTTCAGTTCTCTTCTCCCCCTCTTCTAGCTCTCAATTTCCTCAGATGCAATAAATGAACAATGATTTCTTTCTAGGGATTGCTTCCCCTTATATATCTTTCATCAAAATACCACTTTGCCCCCCCGCCCCCTTTACTAGCATTATGCTTTAGCCACCATTTCCACCCTCTTTTACACTTTAACCACAACTTCACCATTTTATTATAATTAGGACACGGTTGTTACAACACTCTCCCGTTAAAAGAATTCCGTCCCCATAATTCCTTGGTCGAATAGATGCGGGTACATGGCCCTTATCCAAGATTCCACTTCCCAAGTCGCTTCTTGACCCTTGTGAAATTGCCAATGCACTTTTACTAGATTAATCTCTTTGTTCCTCAACTTCTTCGCTTTACCATCCACAATTGCTTCGGGCTCCTCCACAAAGTTTAGTTTCTCGTCCACTCTCACGTCTTTCAGTGGCACGACCTTATCCAAGTCCGCCAGACACTTCCTCAAGTTAGAAACGTGGAACATATTGTGAATGCCCCGCAGTTCGTCGGGCAGATTCAACCTATACTCCACTTCTCCAATCCGTTCCGTGATTTCAAACGGTCCGATGTAGCGTGGACTTAGCTTTCCCCGTTTCCCAAAATGTACAATTCCCTTCAATGGAGATATATTTAACAACACATTATCTCCGACCTAAAACTCTATGTCCTTCCGCCTTCTATATGCATAACTCTTTTGTCGGTCACGAGCGACCTTCAACCTCTCTCGCACCTGGACTATCTTGTCCGAGGTGATTTGTACAATCTCTGGTCCAGCCAACTACCTTTCCATGACCTCATTCCAACACAAGTGTGTTTGAAATTTCCTACCATAGAGCACCTTATATGGCGCTGCATTGTTGCCTGCGTGATAACTGTTGTTGTAGGCGAACTCGATAAACGACAGGTGTTTCTCCCATGAACCTTGAAAATATAGGGCACATGCCCTTAGCATATCCTCCAATGTTTGGATTGTCCGCTCGCTCTGACCGTCGGTCTGAGGATGATACGCGATACTCATCTTGATCTGCGACCCGATTTCTCTCTGGAAGCTTTTCCAAAATGTAGAGATAAATCTGCTATCTCGTATCGAAACTATTGATGATGGCACACCATGACGGGTCACTATCTCATCAATGTACAACTTTGCTAATCTTTCCAATGGGTACACTTCCTTTATGGGTAAGAAGTGCGCCGATTTGGTAAGTCGATCCACGATCACCCATATCGCATCATAACCCTTTGCGGTCTTAGGCAAATGAGTCACGAAGTCTATCGTGATCTGTTCCCACTTCCACATTGGTGTTTCTAAAGGCTGAAGTTTCCCATATGGCCGCTGATGTTCGATCTTCACCCGTAAACATGTCATACACCTTTCTACAAAATGAGTTATGTCCTTCTTCATACCATGCCACCAATAATCGTGACGTAGATCCCCGTACAAATTATTAGTTCCTGGATGGATAGAATACTTCGACTTCTGTGCTTCTTCCAATATCACGCTTCTAAGCTCTCCGAGCTTCAGGACTAAGACCCATCCGTTGAAACATTTTAATTATAGGTGGCAAAAACTGACACGACACGCTAACCCGACACGAACCCGACACGAAATAAACGGGTTTGGGTAATACATTTCAACCCGTTTAAGTAAATGGGTTGACACGACACAACACGAAAATTAAACGGGTAAGGTTAGGGTTAAAAAATTCAACTCGAAATTGACCCGTTTAACCCGTTTAAATTAGGCCATTCTTTGAACAATTAAATATGGGCTTTGACTATTATCTATTTATGTATGGACAATAAAATATGGGATTTGACAATAAAATATGGGCTTTGAAGAGTTAAAGTCCTAATTATGAGTTTAAGGGTGCGTTTGGTACACTGGACAAGATGGGACAAGACAGGACAGAACAGGTTTGTACCATGTTTGGTGTGTCCAATTATGGGACTAACTAGAACTCAATGGAACAAGAGTGGGACAACCGTGTCCACTCCTCCCCCTAGAACTAAGTGGAACAAGGATTCTTTGGACAAAAATACCCCTCTTTATCAAAACCTAATCTGATTCATTTCTTCTTCTTTCTTCTCCATTGCGCCTCCAACCCAACGTGATCTTCATCAGGTATTCTTCTTCTACCATTTTTTTTTGTAGAAATTTCTTCTTCTTCTTCTTCGATTTTTACACAAGATTTCGTCATCTTCTTCTTCCATTTCTTTCCATAAATTTCTACTTCTTCTTCTTCAATATTTTCCACGACTTTCTTTTTCCCCTTCTTCAATTTTTTCATTCTTCTTCTTCGATTTTTCCACATATTTCTCTTCTTCTTATTTCGATTTGTTTTCCACAAATTCTCCTTCTTCTTCTTTGAATTTCTTCCACAGTTTCTTCTTTTTCTTTTTTCGATTTTTCCACCGATTCTTCTTCTTCTGTTTCATTTTTTTAACAGCTTTATTATTCTGTTTTGATTTTTTCTTCTAACGATTTTATTTCCATAGATGTACTCACTGTGATGTTTCTTCTTTTTCACATGTATACGATTTCAACCAACCCTCCACAGGTATTTTAATCTTTGAAACTCTTTTGATGAATAGTGTTACTATACTTGAGTTTTGATGAATAATGTTATACTTGAGTTTTGATGAGAATGATTGTTGCTGGAAACAAATTTGGAGATGTTGGGTTTTGGAATATGGATTCAGAAAATGAAGATGGTGATGGGATTTACACGTATCATTCAGAAAATTTGGAGATGTTGGGTTTTGATTCCATATATAAATTTTAATTCCATGTATAAATTTTCATTCTATGATTTTGGTTATTGATTTGATTTCATGTATAAATTTTGATTCCATGATTTTGGTTACTGATTTGATTCCATGATTTTGGTTACTGATTTGATTTCATGGTCATTATTTGGTAAAAAAACACTATACAAATCAGTAGGGGTAAATTGGTCATTTAACCGGTCCTGTTATGTCCTGTCCAGTTATATTTATGTCTTACCAAACATTGAACAACTGTCATGTTCTGTCCTGTTCTGTCTTGTCCTGTCCCGTCCTGTCTGCGTATCAAACGCACCTTAAATGTGTCAAAACACTGAGTTTTCACATTGTACACAAGAACCTGGGCACTGTTTTGGTAAAGGTTGTAGCGGTCTGATTATAGCTCCGAATTGCATGAATCCAGTTTCTGTGGAATCCTAAGATATCAATGAACAACTTTCATTTAGTTGATAGTGTCCAATTTGGCTTCTAAATGGAAGAAGTATATCGTAACTTATGGCATATAGGAGCTGTCAATTATGAGTTTTAAAGTTTCTGCCATGTTATTAGAAAATTCATAGAAAATCAACCGTTGGTCCAAATGAGGTGTACGATATACCGTTGGAAAGCTTAGAATGTCCTTAAGAACTGTTATGAAGAATTAAAGTCCTAATTATGAGTTTAAATGTGTCAAAACCCTGAGTTTTTGAATCAGCTCACATTGTACACAAGAACCTGCACACTATTTTTGTAAAGGTTGTAACGGTCTTATTATAGCTCCGAATTGCATGAATCTAGTTTCTGTAGAGTCCAATTTGGCTTCTAAATGGAAGAAATATATCGTAACTTATGGCATATAGGAGCTGTCAATTTCTGTATGTTTCAGAAGGAAATGGGATTTCCTCCCATCCCACATTGGTGGGAAACAAAAACCTTATTCTCTATGCCACTATAAATATGATCTCACCCCTTGTATTTTCATTTGCATCACCCCCTTGACCCTAGCTTGGTGGTTTGAGTCCGTTGGCTTAGACTCTCTAAGTTGGTGCACCCTATTTTGTTGGAGCACCCTATTAAAAGTTTTATATTTTTAAATGTTAAACAGGTTAAATGGGTTAAACGGGTTAAATTGGTTAGTGGGTTAAACGGGTTAGCGGGTCGTGTCGGGTTAGACGGGTTAAATCAGGTCGTGTTCTGGTTGAGATTTTCTGACCTGTTTATTAAACGTGTCGTGTTCGGGTTAGGCACTCTCAACCCGTTTAACCCGTGAACCCGACACGAACCCGACACGACACGACCCGTTTGCCAGGTCTAATTTTAATCCCCGACTATCCTCCACCAAAGAGGTTGCTTGTCCTACCATCCTTTCTTTCTTAAGATTCTCCATTGCTAACGCTTCAGCTTGACATTTCTTTATCTCGGCCAATTAATTAAACTTCACCTCTGCCCTCATGGCGACAATCATTAGAGTCTCATTCCTTTCCTTCCGACTCAAAGGGTCGGCCACCATATTGAGTTTCTCTGGGTGATACTCAATATTGCAATTGTAGTGTGTCAACAACTCGATCCACCTTCTTTGGCAAATATTTAAGTACTTTTGATCAAAGAGATGACAAAGGCTCTTGTGATCCGTGAAAATCTGACATTTCGTCCCATAGAGATAATGCCTCAAAATTTTCAAAGCGAAGACGACGACCGCCGATTCCAAATCATGAGTGGGGTAACGCATCTCGTGATCTTTCAGTTGCCGAGAAGCATACACAATCACCTTTCCACGCTGCATAAGAACACACCCTAATCCTAGTTTTGACGCATCACTATACACCATAAAGTCATTCGAACCATCGGGTAGTGACAACATCGGCGCGCTACTCAACATATCCTTCAGCTTCTGAAATGATTCACCTTGAGCCTTCGTCCAGGAAAACTTGACGCTCTTATTGGTTAAAGAAGTCAATGGAGTAGGGATACGTGAAAAGTCCTTGATGAACTTTCGGTAGTATCCCTCCAGTCCGAGGAAACTTCGAACCTTCGATGGATTCTTTGGTTGCTCCCAATCTCGGATAGCTTCTATCTTAGATGGATCCACCATGATCCCCTTTTGAGACACCACGTGTCCAAGAAACTGCACTTCCCTCAGCCAGAACTTGCACTTGGAGAACTTTGCGTAAAGTTTCTCTCGCTTCAATAACTCCAAAACTGTCCGAAGATGATCCTCGTGCTCCTTCTCGGAGCTCGAGAATACCAAGATATCGTCTATAAACACGATTACATACTTGTACAAATAAGGTTGACACACCCTGTTCATTAGACCCATAAAAGCTGCTGGGGCGTTGGTTAGCCTAAATAGCATCACCAAAAACTTATAATGCCCATACCTAGTCCGGTAGGTGGTTTTCGGTATGTCCTCCTCTCTTACCTTGAGTTGGTGATAGCCCGACTGTTAGTTCCCAATCTAGTGAGAGAATAAGCAATGTAAACCACAATCTAGAGAGAGAAAGTCATCTATAATTCATAAGTCTCAAATGTACAATAGATGGAAAGGTTACATCATTAAGACATAAATGTAACTATTTATAGTAGGCTCATGACATCCCCATGGCTCTACCATAAAGTCAAACAAGATACATAATGAAAGTCAAACTGTCTTGATTACAACATAAAGTGCACTAATATTCTCCCCCTTTGTAATCAAGGCAGGAATGGTCTTCTCCTTTTACGAGCTCCCAGATAAGTTTCTATTCTCCGCATAGCTGCTCTGAAGGAGATTCTATCATTGATCTCATTGATTGCTCTAGCCACCAAAGATCTTGCAAGGGAAGGCATTCTGTTTTCTCCTCTTTCTTGATTATTGATATTCAAACGATTTTACAACTGATGTAACAACACTTTCAACGTTCCATCTGAATATTTGGCAATTTTTCTGAATCTGAGGAATCCCTTTTCACCTCTTTCATTTCTATACATAACTCCAAACTCTGGTGTACTTATCACAACATATAATGGAATCCTCTCCAAACCATTGATCATTTGATTATGTCACACCCTGCTAAAGCGGAAACACGAGATGTCACAGTTCAAGGTCTCATTGCGTAGGTACAAGATACACCAAATCACCATGGCATAAAAATAAAATACATTACAACATTTCACATCGTCTCAAAAACATAGAAGTTGTCCAAAACAAAACATTTGTCCGAAACATGAGTTATAAAAGAAAACACGTGCAATCATGCAGCTACTAGGTGCCTCCTTAGACTCCAACCTACTGACGGTTTCCTGAAAAGCATGTCAAATAAAGGGTCAACTACTGAATAGTTGGTGAGATCACAGGTTTTCGGTATGCACTAAAAGTTTTAATGCAAAGTTGATAAATCCGCACGTTGAAATAATATAGTTTTAATTCCGGTTGTACAATTTTTGCTCAAGGTGTATTTCGTATGCTTCAGAGGTGGCATGTTGATCCCATTACCCAAACCTTTTGACGGGAACACGCCCCAAAGTCATCATGTTCTATCGCAAACATGGCACAAGTCATCATGTTCTATCGCATACATGGCACAGAAACAATAATTATGCACTCACATAAACCGTAAGTGGGGTGTCAACCTGTTAGGATCCAAGCGCTTACCACTACGCCAAAAGCAATTGCTGGTGGAGAAGGCGCAACTTATTTCCATATAGCGTAGCAGCCAGCGCCACGTTTCGATTTAGGAAGATGCTGGTCAATGACCCAACAATCCCCCCCCCCCCAGCATCTGCCAGCACTCTTGGCTGCACAGCATGCCTTTGGCATTATAATGCACTCCATGGGATTCGAACCCGTGACCTGCTCTGATACCACATGTTAGGATCCAAGCGCTTACCACTACGCCAAAAGCAATTGCTGGTGGAGAAGGCGCAACTTATTTCCATATAGCGTAGCAGCCAGCGCCACGTTTCGATTTAGGAAGATGCTGGTCAATGACCCAACACAACCAAATAACGTTATCCATAATTACCAACGGCTCAATACATGAGTTAAATGGGTAATGTAATATAAACGGGGAATTTTGAACGATAGCAAAAACTCAGGATCTTTAACATGAGCACACATACCACAGAGCATCGAACATTCATAGCATTTTAATAAACAAAACAACCGGCGTGAAATAAAAATCGTAACATGCTTTCCACCCCAAGATATACCAAAATAGTAAAAAGGGGGCTGTGAAAACTCACAATGATAAACGATGATGATTCCGAGATGTTCACAATGCAATCCGTAAGGTGATCCTACTCCGATCCTACGAACGTAAGGACACTAGTAAGATTCGAGCCTAAAACTTACGGGTTCGCAGGGGCGGATGACCCATAGGGCCTTTACAGGTCATGGCCTGGGTGTTTTTTTTAAAAAGTAGTAGAATTTAATTTAGTAGGCTTTGTTTAAAATAAAAAACATTTGGGCCCCCACTCTAAAGCCTCTCTCTCACTCTCTGTGTTTGCTTATTGATAAAAAAAAGAACGCCCTGCACTGCTCTCACTCTCTCAGCAAAAAAAGAACGCCGCTCGTTACTCGCCCTGAGCCCTCGCCGGTCGCCGCCCTCGCCGGTCGCCGCCGCCCTCGCCGGTCAGCCCTCCGCGGCTCTGCCCCTCTCGGCCCTCGCTCTTCACTGGTAAGTTCTAGTCTTTTACCCTATAACCCTAACCTAACCTAAATCCCTAATTTTCTTGTTTATTAATTTATTTGCTGAAATCTGAATAGTGAATATGTTATTGTAATGTGATTATGTTAATATTATTTATAAATTATAATATCAGAATATGTGATTTATTTGTTTGTTAAATAATTTTTATTTGCATAATTGCATACTGATTTGTGATTTCACATTTCACTGATTTGCTAATTGCTAGTTTGTTAAATTATTTTATTTGCATACTGATTTATCATTTATTAAAGATTATTTGTGAATATTGATTATGATTTATGTGAATAGAATATGTGATATTGTGATTTCACTGATTTGTTCATCTCATAACAAATTATATGATTCTATTTAATTTGTTGAATTGTTGACTTGTCTGTATGAATTGAGTGAATCCATTTTGTTTTGAACTTTTGAATTGGTTTAAAAAATAGGGCACAAGTGGTAGTCGTTGGAATTGTAGCCCTCATCTTCAATGGAAGAGGAAGAGCAACAACCAAATCAGGGGCGATTAAATGAAATCCAACTGATTTTAACTTCAACATCATCAAATAATCATCCAACGGTCCCTAAATCACAGGTTTTTTCATTTTATTCAAGTTTATTTAAAATTGTTTGGTTAGCTAAGTTTATTTAAAATTGTTTGGTTAGCTAAGTTAGGTTAAAAATTGTTTCACATGTAGATGAAGATGAAAAACCAATCTACAATTCATGGGTTTTTTAAAAGAAAACATGTTAGTTCTTCTTCTCAATCTCAAGATCCCGAAGAAACAACAAATGTAGATAATACCCCTACATCTAGTGTTCCGATTACCGAAAAACCTTACAAAAAAACTCAAGTGGAAAGTAATGATGTCGATCTTAGTACACTAGAACGAGACCCTAGTTTACGTCCACAAGTTTATGATTATCCTATCAATCAACAAGATACAATTCGTCGAGCTTATATGAATCTCGGTCCGCTTCAACCTACCCTTTCTATGTTTCCAAAGTCTGGATCGGAAACTCATAAACGTAGCTTTCAAGCTTCTTGGTTTAGATTATATCCTTGGCTTGAATATTCCAAGACTTTGGATGCAGCATTTTGTTTCCCATGTTTTCTATTTAACAAACCAACTGGACTCGGATACTACGGTCAACAAGCGTTTACTATAGATGGGTTTCGTAATTGGAAAAGTGTGGGTGGAAAAATATGTGCCTTATTAATGCATATAGGAAGTAATTGTACGTCTTTCCACAATGTTACACAAAAGGGATGGGATGATTTGATGAATGAGGTGCAAGATATACGAAATGTGTATGAGAAGTTTACAACTGAAGAGCGGGAGAAAAACAGATTGAGATTGACGGCTTCTATTTATTGCATCCTGTTAAAGACAAAAACTGATTTAGAGATTGTCTTAGAAAATGAAAGAAAGGAATTTGCACTAAAAAACTGGTTCAATCTTGAACAAAATTGTGATATTTCTCAAAAAGTGATGACATTGGAAAAATATTTGAAAGAAGGAAAAATAAATACAATGTCTGATTTTGAAAATAATTTCAATCTTGAAAGGGCACAGTTTGAATTTGAGAAAGTCAGTTTCGAAAATGAAAAACAATCTTATGAAAAGAGGATAATTGAGCTTTCTCAAGATGTGGATGAGTTAGAAAAGGAATTGGCAAAAGAACGAAGAGAAAATGCTTTCAAAAGGTGGAATACACCTGAGTCTACTAAGGATTTTGAAATTCACAGTTCCGATTCTGATTCTGATTGTGATTATGAGCCTAATGGTCAAGTTTTTTAAACCAAGTTAAAGGAAAATGAAACTGACAAAGGCAAAGCTTGTTTATTTGATGTCTCAAAGAAGCTTCCGGACCATTCTGATTTTATCTTTACAAATGAAAAACCTTCAAGTACTTTTTCTAAAGGTGAGTGTTCAAACACAAATACACCACCTTTAGAGAAAAGAAAGAAGGGTAACAAGTTAAAGACAACTCCTGTTCAAAGTTCTAAAGGTTCTAATTCTAAATCTTCTGTTGGTTCAAATACACCTATCTACAAGCCTGTGAAGATGGAATGGAGAGTTAAAGGTACAACACCTTTAAAGAATGATGTACCAAAATCATCTGCTTCCACATCAAATGCCAAGAAGAACAACATTCCGAAAGGTAAAATTTCTTCTACTAATCCTAATCCTATTCATTTTGCAAATCATCTAATTAGGTTGGCACATAAGAAAATTTGTTGTTCTTACTGTGGATCAAATGATTTTGTACATAAAGATTATACTTCTTATTGGTACGGTACTTACAATATTCCTTCAAAGAAATCTACATCTAACACACTAGGACCCAAGTCCCATTGGGTACCAAAATCTGCTTAATCTGTTTTGTAGGTTCATCATGTGTTGTGCTGAATGTTACATATATATCACACACATGACTGAAAACAGAAGAGAAGCGGGGCAAATTTTTGAAGAAGTATATGTGCCATTAAGGGGGAGCAAAGAAATTATGGTTTCTAAACACATCAGTTTAGAACCCGAACTTCAAAGAAACTATGGTTTCTAAACACATCAGTTTAGAACTCGTTCTTCAAAGTGTTTGACTTCTAAACACATCAGTTTAGAACTCATACTTATTTGTTTTAGAGTTTGAATGTTACATCTACTAATCTTGTTCGATTAAGATATTTCGCAGATTTTGAGGGGGAGCTTATCTGATATTTAATCAGTCTATCAGAATTTGAGGGGGAGCTTAAACATCTTACTATAAGTATCTTCTGAACTTAATCTAAGATTGCTTGAAAGAAGAACGACTTTCAAGCATGAAAAATGTTTTCTTAAATGTTCAAACCACTTCTCTAATTCAAACAAATTTTATAATTTTAGAAGTGTGATTTTAAATAATTCGTTACGTCTTTATTTCTGACCGCGTGTTTCCAAAGATTAATACTTGTGTATTATCTTTTCTATATACTGTCAAGTATTCACACACACCGGTTCAACTTCTTATTGACTTTTTAATTACCATGTCTCAAAACGAAACATTTTTCGATGGTAATACTCCCGCTTGATTTCAAAGTTTGTTAAGCATCATATTCATTTCAGCGTTCGAACTTAAACGTTTCATTCAAAGATTGTTTATATTTGTTCATATAAACAAATATCCAATTCTTTGATACCCTAAACCTTACATGATTATCATTCATGTGATTTGATCTGATTGATACAATGTCAGATTCTCAAACAAGTCTTTCGAATTCATTTCATTCATTCAATATCCTTGTTTTGAGAAATCTTCAAAGATCAAATGCTCAAATCTTCATGATAATATTGAAGAGCATAATTTCTGATGGCAATGTAAATCAAATGCCGATATTCTTAATTGTTCAAGATAAACTGTTGAACAACGCAACATTTTAGGACAAAATTTCATGGGAATCAGTGTGAGGTTTTACAAAACTTATATGGATCCACGTTAACCAGTGTTTCCTACCCAAGAAGTTATCCTTGGGTGATTGAGGGGTGAGGGGTCAAAATCAAAGAGTGGGGGAGATAACTCATACGGTTGAGTATCTCATTGAGCTGAGGTAAAATGAAAATGAGAGTTTGGGTAGAAGTGAGCGGATTAAAAACAAAAAGAGGGTGTGAGAATAGAGTTAAAAGAACAAGAGAACTCTGCACTATCCACTTTCTGAGTCGGGCAGCCATATTACTGATTGGTTCACATTCTTTGGTGACCATCATTGAAACAGGCAACTAGCCCATGCCAACTCTTGCTTTAACCCCACCAGCTACTCATTTCTTTCTTAACAAAGAAATGTTTCAATTTTCTTGGGGACGCGGCATATTATCTATCTAATCTTCACTCGGAAGGTTTAGATATTGAAAAAGAAGGAAGTTTGCCCCACCTTCGCTCTTCATTCATGCACATTGAGTCCGTGGAAAACTTGTTGCTGTCTCAACAGTTTACACACTTGGAGCCTAATTTTCAAGCATAAGTTGCTTCAATCATTTCTACACAAGCACGTACACACAAGGAATATGTTTTCTTGTCATAACGTTCATAGAATTTCCTTTGTGGCTTTTCGATGATTGAATGGAAGCCCTGGAGTAGTGAACATCAAAAAGCTCCTTTCCAAAGTGCATTCGTTGTACTAAGTGGCTTCGTGCAACTTACAGGCATTTTAACTGATTCATTAGTTGTTTCAGGGTTACCACTTTCATTTTATCTGAATTTGAAAAGATTTGGATAAATATTTTTGGAAATGACGGATATTCAAATCGAAAGGAGGAGATTGTTATTGATGTATTCAAAGACTGCTGAAATTGAAAAGAATTTTGATGATCATGATGCTCACAACCATCAAAAAGGGGGAGAAGATATGAAAGTTTCAATTTCAAGATAAAGTGAAGTTTTATTGCAGTCAAGAAGCTCGAGATAAAAAGTTCAAGATGTTTCGACAAAAGTTCAAAGTTCGAAGATTGTTATTATTGAAGAAGTAAAGATACGCAGTTCAAGGTACTCAAAGCTACACAGATTCAAGCTCATTCAATAATGTTTTCAAAGCTCAAAACCTGTTGGCCCCAAGTATCTGTTATGTAAAAGTATTGAAAATAGTTCAAGTCAGAAGACCAACAGAGATCAGACAGAAGATTCGGAAGAAGTTCAAGTCAGAAGACCAACAGAGCTCTGTCGAAGACTTCCAACAGAAGAACAAGTATTTAACAGAAGACCAATAGAGCTCTTGCAAAAGAGCTCTGGTGAAGTGAAAACCTCTGTCAGCCTAAGTCTCGTAGGAAATCCAAAGTGTTAGACAAGTGTCCATAATTTCCACGTATGCCATAAAAATAGGAGACACACTTTCCACGTGTCGATTCTAGGGTACGATAGTACACTGCCTTCACTTTTCCAGGGCTATAAATAGAGAGGTAGTGGAACAAACAATTGAAAGCTTTGGGAAGAGTAGTTTTTCCACAATTGTTTAAGCACACACTGCAGCAATCCCGAGCACTACCTCCGTACGATATTGTTGTCCTAGGAGATTTCCGAACACACTTGAACATGTTCTTGGTGTGATTCATTATCAATATATGAGCAACTTTTATATCTGATCCTGTTATCATGTTGGGTCATTGACCAGCATCTCCCTAAATCGAAACGTGGCGCTGGCTGCTACGCTATATGGAAATAAGTTGCGCCTTCTCCACCAGCAATTGCTTTTGGCGTAGTGGTAAGCGCTTGGATCCTAACATGTGGTATCAGAGCAGGTCACGGGTTCGAATCCCATGGAGTGCATTATAATGCCAAAGGCATGCTGTGCAGCCAAGAGTGCTGGCAGATGCTGGGGGGGGGGGGATTGTTGGGTCATTGACCAGCATCTCCCTAAATCGAAACGTGGCGCTGGCTGCTACGCTATATGGAAATAAGTTGCGCCTTCTCCACCAGCAATTGCTTTTGGCGTAGTGGTAAGCGCTTGGATCCTAACATGTCCTAATTAGTTTATAAAATACTAAGTAAAGTATCTTGTCATAAGTTCTGAACAGGTAGTTCAGAACTTCTGAACATTCTTCTGATAAAGCTTCTCAGATCTTCTGACTCCTCTACTCAGATTATCTGAATCTTCTACTCAGACCATCTGACTCTTCTTATCAGACATCTGACTTCTCTTTCCACCGATCAATACTTCTGTCTTCACAGTCAGACCTCTGACTTCTCTACTCAGAACATCTGAGTCCTCTTATCAGATCTTCAACACTTGGTTTATTGACAAAACTTCAGATCTAACAATCTCCCCCTTTTTGTCAAATAAACTTAAACTTTGCATCATCCAGTTCTTTCAGAGCAGGAACAATCTTCTGAAGTAGCACATTTCTCAGATTAAGCCTTTTATCAATTTTGTCAATGATTTCTTGAATAATCTCAACTTGCTGATTAATTACTTCTTGAATCATGTTTGCTTCCTTCACTTTCAGCATCTTTTTCTCCAAATTGTGCTTTATGATTCTTAAAGTTCCAGAACAGTATTTTGCGGTTTCCTTTGCTCTGAAGAAGATCTTTCCACTTTTGTTTTTCAAAAATACTCCCAACTCTGGATATCTGTGAACACTTCCAGTCTTTAAATTCTTTTTCTGTTCATGATCTGTGTTGGGATTTGCCAGATAAACACATGACTTTTGTAGGTACAAAGCTATTTGAAAATCTGTATAGCAGTGCCACCTCAAGATGTAGAACATGGCCTCAATTACCACACTTCTGGCCTTTCTTTCATTTCTGTCTTTGCTCGACTCTTTGAAGCATAGAAAACTGTGTAATCTGTAGAAGTCAACTACTGATAGTTTCTCAAAATCTGCATCAGTAAAGTAATAAACCTTGCCATCTTCTCTCAGAACTTCAAAAGATAAGTACTCCATCTTTCTGAATTTCTTAACTTTCAATTCTCTGATTCCAGTGATTAGAAAATCTGAGTAAACGGCTTGCTTTGTTTTGCCAAGACATCTTGATTTTTCAGCCAACCAGATCTGAGTCTCCTTAGGTCTATCATAATACACATCCAAGAATTGTACCTCTTTTGGTTTGAAGAACTCAGGTAAATCAAATTCAAGAAAGTATCCATTTAGATCAATGGATATTTCATCTTCTTTTGGTTCAGACTGTTCAGTTTGATCAAAACTAGTTATCTGCACATTCTGAGATATTGTGTTCTGCATTTCTTCAGCTTCATCTGACAAAATTCCATTCACTTCATACTCAGCTGGGAACACAAAATCATTATGTAGAATCTTTTTGGGATTCACCTCAGATAGCAACCATTCACTACTGTTTCTGATTTTTCTTCTAAAATCCAACCTCCTCTTCACACAGTTTATGCATCTCTTCTTTAAACTCTCTTTTTCAGCATCCATACTTACTTCCATTCTAATCAACAACCAATTCAGAGTTGCATCACTGTACTTCACCAACTCTTTTAATCTGAACAATTCAAGTCTTTCGTGAACCATATATGTGAACCCTTCTGTCTCCATTCCTTCATTCACAAAACCCTTCACATGCAGATCAACTTCTGTTTTCTTTGTGGGAGAACTCAGATTGCACTTTTCTTTTCTTTCTTCGATAGCCAACTGGAAGTCATACAAGTATATATTTCTGACATAAATACCCAGAAGTCTTCTGCATTCAATTTCTATCAAGGCTTCTTCAGTGCTAGCAAAGAACTTGACTAGAAAGATCTGATCATCAAGAGTCAATCTGTGAAAATCAAATGTAGACATGGAAACCTTTGTATTTCTTTCTTTCAGTATTTCCATTCTAACGAACATTAAACCATTGAATTCATCTTGTTGAAACATCAGAACTTTCTCGATTCTTTTCTGAATATGCAGTTTTGAGTCAGGAACTCTGAACATGTTAGAAGCTTCTGAGTAGACCATCTGAGCTCTGTCATCCATAAAACCATCAATGTTACTTTCCAAAAGCTCATACTCTCCTTCTGTGTAGTAGAGATTATCATATATTTCCTCAGGAAAAATATCATCATGAAATTGTCTGGCTAATGGCACATCACTTAACTCTAGAATGAAGTCACACACAGGTTCTTCTAGTCTTTGCAATTTAATCTTTGGAATCTCAATTGGTTTTCTGAATACATATTCAGAAGGCATAAAGAAGTCTTTCACTTTCACATACTCTTCTTCTGTATTTAACTCATCACAAAAGTTAAACCTAAAATCATCTTTAAAATCCTGAGTGTAATCCACAGTTCTGTCTTCTTCTCCCATTAGATCAATGGGTCTTATCACTTTTATTCCTTTATGAATTTTCTGAACACTCAAAGCTCTGACTACTTCATTATGCATTCTTCTGATCAATTCTTCATTCAACCTCCTTTCTTCTGATTCAGACTCCATTGCCCTTTCACTGTTATAAACCACAATATCTGTACACCTGTTTACCACTGTACTTTCCACTATTTCTTCTATTCTCAAATCAGATTCCTCAATAGCTACAGTTTCATCTGAGTTTCCTTCCATCTCAGTATCCAAGTTCAATTCCTCTGTTTTATCTGATTCATTACTATCAATACTTCCCAACTCCATTTCTTCTGTATCTGAACTGTCAAGCTGTACTATCTGAATCATCTCCTTTAAATTTTCCTGTGTCTGATCTTCTGAACTTTTTGTATTGGCTAAGTGCATGTCTGCTATTTCAAAATCTTCTATGCCAATATCATCATCAGAACTTAACCTTTGTCTTTTCTCCCCCTTTTGATGATCATGAGGATCATTATCATCAAACTTCCTTTTCAAGTTCTGATTAAAAGCAACTTCAGGTTCAGCTTCTGCAATAGGAACAGGATCAAGAGGCTTTGAAGTAGAAGCCAAAGATACACTCAGTGCTTTCAATATAGATTCCTGCATACCTTGCATCTGTTTTAACATATCTTTTTGAAAACCAGACATTATATCCACGATCTCCTTTTTGTGAGAATCCAAGGATTTCTTTACATCATCTACCTTGGTTTCAACAGAAATCAACTTTTTCTCCAACACAACTTTCAAATCTGATACTTCATCATTCAAATCCTCCATCCTCTTCTCCAAATTTTCTACTTTTTCCCCCATCTCCTTGTTTTGTCTCTGAATCTTTTCAAATTCAGAAGTTTCTAACAGTGAACCTGAACCAACAGATGGTCCAGTTTTCATGTGCCCAGAGAGCTCATGGCCTGTAGATAACACACAGTCATCTTGTACAACAGATGCACGTTTGAATGAGGCTTTTGTAATGTTCACCTCACCAGGACTTCCATCCAATCCTCGACACCCAACATTAGGCATGTCTATGAATGTTGTTTCAGGAGTACGAAATTCCTGATCTGTGCAAGTGTCAAAAGGAATTTCAGGCTCAATATGAATAGGACTGTGATATTCAGACTCAATGTGTTGAAAAATAAGTTGGGATTTATCACCTCCCTCCAAATGAGTTTGGGATGGTTCCCCGGATTTGTGTGAAACAGTAGCATGTTGAAATGCTTCTGAGTGGGTATGGATGGGTTGTTCAAGATCCACCACTAGGTCCATGGTGTTTGTTTCAATATTGGACACCAAGAGATGTGAACCAATAGCATGTGTGGTTACCTGGTCAAGATTAGCTGGTTCAGAGGCATCTCTTTCTGTTTGAACCTCTGTTAACAATCTCTCATCCTCACCACTCTCATTCTGTTTTTCCTCACTGAGTCTAACCAAGCTCTCAGAATTTTCCCTCTCAGGTCTCTCAGAATGTTCACCCATCTGAACATCCTCCCCCTCTCTAATTCGACTAGACTCCTCACCTCTCTTCTCAGGTTGGTCCTCTTGGGTAGGGATTTGAGGTAATTCAATTCCCATAGAGGTGCAATAAGCTTTTAAAATCTCACTCTCCCTTGGAATATAGTTCCTAAGTGATTTTGGCAATAGTTTATGATTGGGATAGTTTTCAAGTCTTGTTAGTGAGGTCATCTTACCCAAATAAAATGTAGGGCCATGCTCTTCATTTGTTCTTCTTGAGATTGTTCTGTTTTCCTGCATGGCATACCAAATAACAATTTGCCAGTACCTTATGTAGGGAATGTATGTCAGTGGAGCATCCTTTGTCTTCTTCTGAATTGCTTTCTGATTCTTCTCAAATGTATTCTTCATATCTTC
This sequence comes from Saussurea involucrata, assembly GCA_033807775.1. Classification (NCBI taxonomy): domain Eukaryota; kingdom Viridiplantae; phylum Streptophyta; class Magnoliopsida; order Asterales; family Asteraceae; genus Saussurea; species Saussurea involucrata. Next base: position 95,266,628 of record CM066314.1, read on the forward strand.
CCAAAGTATTAAAGTATAGTCATAATGCCTATTCTTCACTAAACCTTGAAATATCTGAAGAATTTTTTTGGAACCTTGATCAGCAGAACTATTTTTCCCTGACAAACATTTATTTACCACATGAAAGAAGCAAGCCCAAATAGGTGGTAATTTGTTTCTTCTGAACAAACTGAGAGTCCTCAATCCTTCATTGTATCCCAACTTCATAAACTCTGCTATTAATTCCTCTGTTAGGGGTAAATCCTCAAAATCTGTTCTTCTTTGTACATCATCTTTCTCTGGTAGATTCAGCATTTCTCTTAGTGCAGAGATAGATAAGACAAATGTCACTCCTCCAATTTCAGACACAAACTTATTATCTTCTAACCTAAGATATTTCCACCATTGTTGTATGTACTGAACAGGCACATTTTTACTTCTTGTAAACCATTTTCTGTACGGATGATGTTTGAATAACTCCATGATAATTCTGTGTTCAGGCTTAAAACGACTTTCCTCAAACAATATAACACAGTTATTTTCAGATAATTTCAACCATTCACTCTCAGGAACAACTCTTTCCACTAGAATAGATCTATCTGACATAATAGAACCTGCAGCACTCTGTTCATGTTCAATATTAACGTTTACCTCATCCGCATTTCCTTCAGATTCATCCATTTGTTCATCTTCTTCATCATTTCTTATTGCCCCTTCCTCTGCAACTCTATTTTGTACTTCATCATTTTCCGAATCGGATGAATCCATTATCGATTTTGTAGAATGTAGAGAAATTGGACCACTTCTTCGTATTTCAGACATGATTTAAGAAGAAAACAGATTCAAAGAACTCTGGATTTGATTCGTATCTCACGTTTCGCTCTGGAATTTGAAAGAAATTTGAAATAGGGATTTTAAGACCTATTTAAAATCCGCGAAGTTGAAAGGTTTAACGGAAAAGCGAAATCAATGTTATAACGGAGTCAACACATGTGAAATACCACAAAGGATTTAAATGAAATACGTGGCATTTTCAAACAAATATGAAGCTGACACGTGTTAGTGGATAGAATTTTGACTCTAGTCAAAGATCTGAATAACACGCACAGATGTTCTGATTCCATGACTCAGAAGAATTTTGCCTTGTAACCAAAACGTCTTTTAAAATCAACTTCTGACCAATATAAAACATTTTGATTATTCAGAAGAGGTTTGAACAGATAAGAAATGAAAACAAATCTTTTAAGCATCACAAAATGATTTCCAAAAGAATTTTGATGCTCCCCCTTGACTTGAGCATGCATTTGAGTATTAATGATACATAAAGATGATATAAAAAGATAATCGAAGAAGCATAATCCATACAGTTGAAGTTATTTGTATTTCTCAAAAATAAATTTTTGAAAGTTAGATTGCTGAAGTATTGACTCAGAATTTCTGACCTTAAGATTCAGAGGTTCTGATCTCAAGACTCAGAAGTTCTGAACTCAAGACTCAGAAGTTCTGAACTCAAGACTCAGAAGTTCTGAATACACTACTCAGACAAGTTTACTTAGAAAAATTTAGCATTTTTAAGAAAAAAATATTTTCAACTAGGCAGATTAAGCATTCCTATTTTACATATGAGAAAAGAAAACCTTTTGTGATCAAGAGGCTTTGTGAACAAGTCAGCCAATTGATACTTTGTATGCACAAAGTGCATCTCTATAGTTCCTTTTTCCACATAGTCCTTTATAAAATGATACCTCACATCTATATGCTTAGTCTTCGAATGTTGAACAGGGTTCTGAGTAATAGCAATTGCACTTTCTGAGTCACAATAGATGGGAATCTTATTAAGCTGATATCCATAGTCCATGAGTTGTGTTCTCATCCACAATGTTTGAGAGCATGAAGCAGCAGCAGCAACATACTCTGCTTCAGCAGTTGAAGTGGATACACAGTTCTGTTTCTTTGATGCCCAACTCACTATTTTATCTCCCAAAAAGTGACAAGCACCAGATGTACTCTTTCTGTCCAACCTACTTCCTGCATGATCAGCATCAGTGAAAGCAGTCAATTTGAAGTCAGTTTCTTTTGGATACCATAAACCTAGATCAGGTGTTCCTTTGAGATATCTTAAAATCCTTTTGACAGCCAACATATGTGATTCTTTCGGGTTAGATTGAAATCTAGCACAGAAACAGGTAGAAAACATGATATCTGGTCTACTTGCAGTCAAATAAAGTAATGATCCAATCATGCCTCTATAAAGTTTGATATCTGCTGAAACACCTTTGAGATCAGCATCTAACTTTATGTTAGTTGCCATAGGTGTTCTCATAGAAGCACAATCAGACATTTTGAACTTTTTCAGAATATCTCTGACATATTTTCCTTGATTTATGAAAATACCTTTTGGTAGTTGTTTGACTTGAAGACCAAGGAAAAAATTCAGTTCACCCATCATGCTCATTTCAAATTCAGATGACATGATTTTTGAAAAATTATCACATAATTCTGGACTGGTAGAACCAAATATTATGTCATCAACATAAATCTGAATCAGAATCAAATCATTACCCTGTTTCTTTAAAAACAAAGTTGTGTCAATCTTACCTTTCTTGAATCCTGAACCTAACAGGTGTTTAGTAAGAGTGTCATACCAGGCTCGTGGTGCTTGTTTTAGACCATATAAAGCTTTGTCTAAAATATAAACATGATCAGGGAATTCTGGATCAACAAAACCTTCAGGTTGATGGACATACACCTCTTCATTAAGTTTGCCATTTAGAAAGGCTGATTTGACATCCATTTGATACACCTTGAAGTTTTTATGTGCAACATAGGCTAAAAATATTCTGATTGCCTCTATTCTTGCCACTGGTGCAAATGTCTCATCATAATCAATTCCCTCTTGTTGACAGTATCCCTTAGCAACCAATCTTGCCTTGTTTCTGATGACAACACCTGATTCATCCTTTTTGTTTCTGAACACCCATTTAGTTCCAATTATAGATTTACCTTCAGGCTTTGGAATGAGTCTCCAAACTTTATTTCTTTCAAATTGAAGCAATTCCTCTTGCATTGCTGAAATCCAGTCTGGATCCTCTAGGGCTTCATTAGCTTTCTTTGGTTCAATTACACTTAAGAAACCAGCAAACATTGCTTCATTTGCTGTAGCTGATCTTGTCTTTACTCCTGCTGATGGATCACCTATTACTTGATGAATAGGGTGATTTTTAGTCCATTTATTAGCACTAGGGAGTACATCAATCTCTGAATAATTGTTGTTTGCATCATTCTCATCAATGATTGCTCGTAATTCTGAACTGTCACCTTGTTCTGACGTATGAGTAGGAGTTGCATCCAAGTTTGAGTTCTGATTAATGAAGTCAGAGTTCTGATTGACTTGTTCAGAGTTCTGAGTACAAGAATCAGAATTCTGATTACAAGGTTCAGAGTTTTCACCACTTGTATTTATTAGATTTGGGCACTCCTCTGATGGACCTTTGTCAGAAATTACAGTTGATTGAACTATTTCTGGAGTCTTATTTTTCATCTCTTTGACCATCTTTGGGTTTTCATATTCTGGGGGGGGGGATTGTTGGGTCATTGACCAGCATCTCCCTAAATCGAAACGTGGCGCTGGCTGCTACGCTATATGGAAATAAGTTGCGCCTTCTCCACCAGCAATTGCTTTTGGCGTAGTGGTAAGCGCTTGGATCCTAACATGTCCTAATTAGTTTATAAAATACTAAGTAAAGTATCTTGTCATAAGTTCTGAACAGGTAGTTCAGAACTTCTGAACATTCTTCTGATAAAGCTTCTCAGATCTTCTGACTCCTCTACTCAGATTATCTGAATCTTCTACTCAGACCATCTGACTCTTCTTATCAGACATCTGACTTCTCTTTCCACCGATCAATACTTCTGTCTTCACAGTCAGACCTCTGACTTCTCTACTCAGAACATCTGAGTCCTCTTATCAGATCTTCAACACTTGGTTTATTGACAAAATTTCAGATCTAACATATCATTTTACTGTTCAATATTTGATTCTCATAGTTCATTTATCGTTTACACAATCACTCATTTTAATGGCTTTATTTAATATGCTTCCGTTGTCTATTTCACTACCATTAATATGATACAAAGTGAATCTGGGAACCTACAATTGGTATCAGAGCTCCTTTGGTTTTCTTAAACCAAACGATCCAATCTACCAAGGTTGACTCACTGTTGTTGATTATGTTTGTGTGTCTTTAAAAGCTTCATTACATACTTTGTTTTTACTGCTTCCTAGTCTAAACAAGCTTTCATAGCTCATATAACTGTGTTTAAAGCTTTCTAGCTTAGTTTAAACGTTTCTCTTAGAAGTTACTGTTCCATTAGTTACTGTTTAAAACTCACCTCTGAGTTGAAAATCTTTTTGTAACAACTATACTCTGTTTTTTTTTAAAATGGCGAACAACGGTATAAATGCTATCTATACTGCTGGTTCTTTAACAAAACCTCCTACTCTTCTGAGAGATGAATATGCTCAGTGGAAGATCAGGATGGTTAACTTTTTCGATGGTATGGATAAAGACTTAATGCGATCTGTCACGGACGGACCATACCAACCCATGGTTTGTGTTCCTCGTGTACCCGCAACAGGAACTACTGCTGAGATTCCAGCTCATTATGAGATTAAAACCACAGGTTTTACTGATGAGGAAAATCTAAAAATGGAAAATGATCTTAAAAAAGTTAGACTACTGATAATGGCCATTCCAAACGAAATATTTCAAGAACTAGATTTATGTGTTACTGCTAAGGAAATCTGGGATCAACTTCTTAACCAACTTGAGGGTGGTATCAAGACCCAAAAGAACAGAAGGACCCAATGTATAAATGAATACAACGATTTCAAGGCACTTCCTGAGGAAAACTTACAACAAACCTACAACAGATTTAATGTGTTGATCAACAAATGCAAAAAATGTGGGGTTGTTAGGTCGAAGGAAGATAACAATGTTCTATTTTTTAAAAGTTTGAATGATGAATGGTTAAATCTGTCCATGTATTTACAAGCCAACCAGGACATAGATGCATGGTCTCTAACAGATGTGTATGGCACTTTGGCCGCACAAGAGAAGGATGTTGTCAAGCAAAAAGGCAAATCCACCATTGCAGGCCCAATCGCTTTAGTTTCTGATTCTAAGAAAACCACATCAGAAAAGTCCAACAGAGAGAGTTCAAACAGAGAGAAAAAGAAAGATAAGTCAGTTAAAAAGAAAGGAAAGAAAAGTTTAGTTGCAGAGAGTGATACAGAGGAAAGCTCATTAGAGGATGATGACATTCAAGCTTTTGCTCAATCTCTTGCTCTAATAACTCAGCAATTTAACAAGAGATTTGGCAATAAGTTTGACAGAAGAGGTAGATATGAGAGAAAAGAAGACAGAAGAGAATACGCTGCACCAGAACAAAGTAACAACAGAGTTACCACAGAACAAAGACAACCTCCACAAAACAGAAGAGAAAATCCACCAGCACAACAGAAGGCCGATGCTGCTCAACCCATTAATCAGAATGATGGACGTTGCTTCGGATGTGGCAAACCTGGGCACTTCTCTGTTAATTGTAGAGGCAAACTGGTAAAAGACAAGGACTACTACAAGAACAAATACAAGTACAACTACAGAGAAAGAAGCTACGTGGCTGAAATGGAGAACTGGGTTTCTGATTCATCCTCTGATGATGAACCAGAACAAGCCAACTTTTGTGGAGTTGCTGTGGATGATGAAAGTTTAGAAGAAGCTGTTGACTGGATGACTGGAGAACCAGAAATAACGAAGGGAACAATAGAAGAAGAAGATCTAGCTCATGCATTTGCTCTTACTACGACAGAGTCTGACGACAAAGCGCTGGAGACCACCAGATCCAGTGCCAAGGTATGCTCATCTGAATCCAAGTCTGACTCAGAATTAGAAATGCATGTTTCTATGCTGAATGAGGAATTTCAACTTCTTAAACAAAAACTTTCTGAAGAAAAAGAGCCAAGAAAACTAGCTCAAAAGGATCTATCCTTTTACAAGAGAGAGAAAACTCTCTTGGAACAAGAAAAGGAAGAAATCTTTAAAGAAAATTTTGAGCTAGAAATCTTGCAAAAGAAGAAAGAGAGCCTGTTTTCTGACAGAATTAACGAATATGAAAACGTTTTGAAACAGAAGTCTGAAAAATTGAAAATGTCTGAAACAGAGAGACTTAATTCTGTTGCTCTAACTGATTATTTTCAAAGAGAAAGTGAAATTCTGCATCAATCTCTACAGAGAAAAGAAATTCAGATTAAAAAGTACCAGGATGCACAAGATGTGCACATCAAGATAAATTCACAGATGGATACGCAAGGTCTTGGTTTCTCTGACCTTGCTCCCAATGACGAAAGGAAGAAGACATCTCTGTCCTCTGCCTTTTGTGTTGGGAAAATCCAAGAGGACGTGATATCTGGTAATGCTGTTTTCAAAAGAACCAAAACTTCAGATGCTTTCTCAAAACAAAGAAATCTTGACTTTAGGAACGTCAGCTATGATTCCTCTGATCATCAAAAGGTTTTAAAACCATCCTCAGAATTTATTCTTAATCAATGAAGAGCTAGAATCATACTTCCTAACTCTGTCAAGGATTTGGATACAAAAGAGATTTTTAACTTCAACTCATTCAAAGGAAAGAAGTCTGTTACTTCTGTGACTGAGTCCTCTGTTGAAATCCCACAGAGCAAACTCAATCCAGAAGCTCCCGTCTTCTCTTCTACCCCTGAATCCATAAGAACATCTTTTGAGGAAGATTTGTTGAAAGTTATCGAGGAAAATGCTGTTTCAGATTCTTTAAAGCCAAAGTTGAGAAGGTTCAGAACTGTCAAAACAAATATCTCTGGCATACCCATTGAAACGAAAACCTCCGACAGAGCCACTAGAGACTTTCTAGGCTCTGACAGTGACTCTGACTCTGAAGTAGATGAACAGATTTTTTGTGGACAAAAGAAAATTTTACACAAGTTAAAGCAGATACCGATAGAATCTACGGATCTAAAAGACGATGTTTCTTTCTTCAAGAAACAATCAATGTTTATACCGGTAACTGAGTTTAACAACAAAGGTTTTAAAATTCTTGCTTCTAATACAGTAGAAGTGGAGAAGAGAGAGAAAAACAAATGTGTTTTTGTAAACCAAAATGTTCCTCTTGCTTTCAAACCTGTAAAATTCACACCAGAACAGAAGGGAAAATGGATAGCAAACAACAGATCTATTCCAAATTCTGGTGTAAATCAAAAGGGAAATCCTTTCTGGTCAAATGAGTCTATTCCAAAGAGCTTCGTGTCAACAGAGTCTGTTTCTAGGAATAACAGTTTTAAGAAACAGAACCAGGACAGATTGTATGCAAAGACATCTGGTCCTAAAATCTTTCAGAATCAAGCTCCATTCAAACAGTTTTTGAATAAAAACAATGTGCATCAGTCATGTTCCATCAACTGCAACTGTATTCAACTGTTACTAAAATTGCAAAATCATCTGAATGGTCCCCACTGTGTTCTGAATCAGTACGTTCAAAAGAAAAATCCCACGACTGTTCAGAATACACAGAGGAAAACCTCTGGCACACCATCACAGTATGGAAAGACCAAAAGAAAGTCTGTCAACCCACCTAAGCCTAATAGGAAAGGACCCATTATGCAATGGGTACCTAAAAGGAACTAATCTGTCTTGCAGAAACCTCATGTGCAGATCTGGTACTTGGATTCTAGATGCTCCAGGCACATGACGGGGAATAAGGAGCTGTTAACTTCTTTTAAAAACAAGATGGGGAGTGCAGTAACCTTCGGAGGAGACAATGGCGGACAGATTAAAGGTTATGGTACATTAGTAAATGGTGGTGTTTCAGTCTCTGAAGTTGCTTATGTTGAAGGATTAAATCATAATCTTCTCAGTATAAGTCAACTCTGTGATCACGGATTTGATGTCAATTTCAGGAAGAAATTTTGTTCCTTGTTACTTTCCGAGTCTGGTCAAGAACTTTTAAGAGCTGACAGAAAAGGCAATCTTTACAAAATGAATTTTAAACCAAACCAAAACTCTACAACAGAGAAACTCTGTTTAGTGTCTTTGAAAAATGAAGATCCCTGGCTCTGGCATAAAAGATTTGCCCATTTGAACTTTCAAAACCTTGACAAGCTCGTGAAACTGAAACTAGTAAAAGGACTACCTTCTCTGAAGTTTGATAAAGACCATCTCTGTTCTGCTTGTGAACTGGGTAAGATGAAAAGATCTTCACATAGAACAAAGAGTGATCATAGTTGTCCCAGACCTTTGCATATGCTTCACGTGGATCTATGTGGTCCAATCTCCGTGCAAAGTCTGTCGGGCAAGAAGTATATCCTTGTTTTAATTGATGAATATTCTAGATATACTTGGATTGAGTTCATCAGAGTAAAATCTGATGTCCCAGAAATTTTGATAAGTTTGTTGAGAAGGATACAGGTTCTGTTAGGATTAAAAGTGCAAAAGTTGAGATGTGATAATGGGACAGAATTCAAGAATGACAAAATTGATACCTACCTATCAGAGGAAGGTATTTCCCAGAACTTTTCAGCTGCAAGAACTCCACAACAAAATGGAGTTGTGGTAAGAAAGAACAGAACGCTGGTAGAAGCCGCCAGAACCATGTTGGCTGGCTCTGTCCTTCCAATAAACTTCTAGGCAGAAGCAGTCTCAACAACCTGTTTTACCCAAAACAGAGCTGTGATAGTAAAGAGATTTAAGAAGACTCCTTATGAACTCATCAACAATAGAAGACCAAACGTGAATGACAGAGATCAGCTGGGAAAGTTTGATAAGAAAGCAGACGAAGGAATCTTTATTGGTTATTCCTTAACCTCTAAAGCCTACAGAGTCTACAACTCCAGATGTCGGGTCATTCAAGAAAGTGTAAACGTGTCCTTTGATGAAAGCACATCGAGCTCCTCTGATCGTAAATCAACAGAGGGGACAAAGACAGAACAGAAAAAGACAAGTTCTTCAAAGACAAGGGAATAAGATATCAATCTCATGTTCAACGAGGAGATCAAGCTCAGAACTCATCAGAACAGAATCTGACAGGTACATCTCTCACTGGTCCCTCTAATATTTCACCATCTACTTCTCTGTCTACAGGAGTGATACAGAGAAATGAGGAACCACATCAGAATGAGAGAGGACCTGAACAAGAGCCATCATCACCTTTGCTAACTAATATTGGCAAATACTCCTTGTTTGAAAGCTCACCTTCACAGAGCCCTGTTAATGACTCTCAGAGCAATGAGGCCACTCTCCAAAGTCGCGGGCCACAGAGCCCTGGTCCCAATCAATAGAGCTCTGATGCTGAAGTTCGTCTTTTCACATCAGAAGCACAAACCCCGCCTGTTGTACATGCTCCCATGACACGATGGACAAAGGATCATCCTCATCATCTTATCATTGGTGCTGCTGAAGATGGTGTGAAGACAAGATCAGCCACAATCAATGAAGCCTTCTTTGTAAATTTTTTAAGCATGATTGAGCCGAAGAAGATTTCTGAAGCCCTAGAGGACCCAAATTGGATCGAAGCTATGCAATAAGAGCTTCTGGAATTCGAAAGAAATAAAGTTTGGTCCTTGGTTCCACTCCCAAAAGGCAAAACGGCCATTGGAACCAAGTGGGTGTTTAGAAACAAAAAGGATGAAGATGGGAGTATCATCAGAAACAAAGCCCGTCTGGTTGCAAAGGGATACAGACAGGAAGAAGGAATTGACTATGACGAAACCTTTGCACCTGTGGCTAGGCTAGAAGCCATCAGAATCTTCCTAGCCTATGCTGCTCATAAGGGTTTTAAGGTCTACCAAATGGATGTCAAGTCTGCCTTTTTGAATGGCAAACTGGAAGAAGAAGTTTATGTCCAGCAACCACCTGGTTTTGAATGTTTAGAGTTTCCAGACCACGTTTACAAGTTAGACAAAGCTCTGTACGGCCTTAAGCAAGCTCCCAGAGCCTGGTATGAAACTCTGTCCAAATTTCTGTTGGTCAATCACTTCGAGAAAGGTATAGTCGATAAAACTCTATTCTTTAGAAGATATAAGAATGATATACTTCTGGTACAAATATATGTTGATGATATTATCTTTGGGTCTACAAGGCAGGAGTACTGTGATAAGTTTGAAAGTTTAATGAAAAGCGAATTCAAAATGAGCATGATGGGAGAACTTTCTTTCTTCCTTGGTTTACAAGTTAAACAATCAGACAGAGGGACTTTCATAAGTCAGTCTAAGTACATCTCTGATATGTTGAAAAAGTATAAGCTCAATGATTCAAAACCAATGAAAACTCCTATTGCCACTGGAGTTAAGCTTGACTCTGATCTTAATGGTGAACCAACAAATGTCAAGTACTACAGAGGCATGATAGGGTCACTTCTGTACTTAACTGCCAGCATACCTGATATAATGTTTGCAACCTGTCTCTGTGCCAGATTTCAAGCAAATCCTACAGAAACTCATTTAACAGCTGTCAAGCGTATCTTTAAATATCTGAAAGGGACTCAATTTTTGGGTCTCTGGTATCCTCTTAACTCTGGTTTCGAGCTTGTAGCATATACAGATTCAGACTATGGAGGATGCAAGAATGACAGAAAGAGTACTTCTGGTAGCTGCCAACTGCTTGGAGAAAAGTTGGTGAGTTGGACATCCAAGAAACAGAACTGTGTTTCAACCTCTACTGCAGAAGCAGAATATGTTGCTGTTGCTAGTTGTTGCTCTCAAGTGATATGGATAAAAACACAACTCAAAGATTATGGCTTGGAGTATGGTAAAATTCCTATTCTATGCGACTCCAAGAGTGCCATTGCCATAACAGCCAATCCAGTTCAACACTCGAAAACTAAGCACATCGACATAAGGTACCACTTCATAAAGGATCATGTTGAAAAAGGGACTATTGAAATGTATTTTGTTTCAACTGATCTTCAGCTTGCTGACTTGGTTACAAAAGCCCTTGATGAAAGGAGGTTTAGCTTCTTAATCAGCAAACTGGGTATGCTGAACTTATCCTCCTAACTTTGTTCAACTCAACAGAGCCTCTGATGATCCTACCAGAGCTCTGTCAAACAGTTGGGTAGGATAGTTCAACCGAGCTTCTGTTGTTCACCAGAACTATGTCAAGCATACTTTTTCAACACGCTTTCGGTGAACAATCTGTTTGTATATAAAATTTTGTTTATACAAAAGTTTTTTTTTTTGGATTTAAGCTCAATTTTCTAGGGGGAGCTTAAAAGAAGGATAATGCATAGTTTTAGGGGGAGCAAGTCAGTACTTATATTTCCAAATCCAAATTGACTTTGCTTTTTTTTTATCATTGACAAATCTTTTTGAAGAAAGAGGGAAAACCTGTTCTGATGAAAATCCTTTGATAAAGTCAAGAACCCAACAGAACTCTGATAGTTCACCAGAGCCTCTGTTGTTTCTCACCAGAACTCTGTGAATTTTTTCAAAGTCAGTTCTGTTATTGTTCTTTGACCATTTCCTCATCAGATACAGAATTTTAATTTTTTTTTTGGGATAAGGTAAAGGGGTCACTCATCAGAAGCAAAAACTTGCAAAGCTCGAACAAAACTCTGTCAGTTTTATGCCACGTCATCAGAAGTAACGTCATCAGAGGTGCGGGTTATTTCTAAGCGTCAACCACTTGTTACCCACACATCTCTAACCGCGACGGTTTACTTGCACAAAAGTGGTCAGAACAAATCCACGTGGCACCCTCTAATTGAAAGCTAAACCACTAGCTGTCCCCACGATACATAATTCAGGCCACTCCACCTTCTGACACTCGAGTGCCTACAGTATCTACGGCGATTACCCAGCCACAAGTTCTGACTATAAATATCCATAACCTTGACCCATTTCTTTTCTAAACTTCCTAAACCTTTCACCTTTCCCTCTTTTATTTAAATCCTCAGTGTTCTTCAAGAAAACCCAAACCTGCAACAATGGCGGAACCCCAAAACTCTGCTGATTCAAGCCGAATAGAACCCACCGATGATATCATTGTTCTTCCATACGAGTTTGCTGACAACAACTACAGATTCGATCCAACTCCAGGACTCTATCTACCCCTGTATCACGTTTTCATTGAGTTCTTTAGAAACTCTGACATCTTAAGAGCCCTAACAGAGTTCGATGACCACCTTCCAGCGATCTATGTTCAACAATGGTGGACCACATGCCAATACATCGAAGAACAAGACGGGATAGTTGGGAGCGTCAACGCGAGTAATGGAGGAGCGGGAACAATCCGCATTAGAGCAAGTACCTTAAGAATAATCTTCCGAATGAAAACCAAACGACAGCTAGGAATAGACGCCTATGAGAAACCACCAAAAACAGTTGTTCTTCTTGATTTCATGAAGTTTCTGGGTTACAACAAGGATCTGAATAGGATTGGAGAGTTCAAGCAACAGAATCTACCCACTATGTGGAATTTCATGTTCTCCACCTTAAACAGAACCCTTACCAGCAAATCTGGTAGTCAAGACCAAGCCACAACAGAAATCCTACAAATCATGTATGGATTGTTCTTCAATCGAAACTTTGACTACGCCAGCATTCTCTACAACGATCTTCTTACGGCTGTAAACACAAAAACCTCATCCATCACAAGAGGAGGAGTCGTTGGATCTCACAAGTTCTTGAAGATGATCAAGTTTCCACGCCTTATCAGTCTGGTAATCAGAAGAGCCTTCGACAGACTAGAACTAACTCACCAGGGTCGCTCAACACCTGTTTGGACGATGTCAAAATTCCTCCCCACCACTTCTGGCGAATACCCCTTCATAAGAAGAATTCCAGGTACAATGCTTGCTCTTATCGCCCCTGACCACATCTTTATCCAAAACTATCAGAGTGCTGCTCAACCTCAAGAACTTGAGGTGAGAACCCTAGCATACTTAGGATCTGAGCCTTCCTTGGAGAGCTTGAGTGAGGAGATTGGTGAGGAAATTAACAGACCAGAGGCAAGAGTACCCGAAGTGGGGTCTTCCTCTAGAAGAGAGGAAGTAGAGGACAGAGCATCTCTTAGAGAGGTTGTCCATGAGGAAGTACAAGAAACACCAGAGGTAGAAACTATCTCTTCTGATAGTGATGAGCAAGAGGGAAACATTAGAGAGAATCCAGAGAGTTCTACAGCCATAGGAGCCGAGGATTATGAGAGAATAGAAAAAAGATGCTCAACAGAGCACATCTGAGGGTAACCTTAACCAAAATCCCAGTGCTTCCACACAATCTAATCCTGGTGATCAAGACCAAAGGATTATTGAAACAGAGGTGAACACCTCGAACCCCAACCAGCCAATACCATCAGAGGCACCTCTTCATGCCTCTGGTACGCACGAAACCGGGGAAACTATCTTTGGTAGTGATGTTCATTCGCCCCAGAACATCAATAGGTCACCTCCACACGATGATGCCTCTGTGGCTCATTTAGACTCCACACAAAATAGACCAGAGATCTTTGTAATCTCACGTAGGATTTGTCCGACTCAGGGACAATGGGAGACCATAGTAGAACAAGGGAAGACATTGCTTGATCCAAATGCTTCTCATCACACCAGATTTCCTTCTTCAGAACCTGAGCTGGAAGAGGAAACTTTGGCCAGAACACCTGTAGTTGTTTACCCTCAAAGGGAACATCAAGGATCAGGTGGAAGTCCTCCAAGACCCAACATCAACACAACTCTTGACGGAGGCGCCTCTGAACTCGAGGCAGAATTGGATCCATGTGTTGGAACCAAGGAGACCCCCGTTGACACTATCAAAAGAGCATAGTTTGAAAGCTTCTGTGACAGTATCAACAACTCTTTGAATGAGTATAAACTTATCAATGAACAAAAGGAGGAGCTGATCCGCAAGGAAAATGCTTCTCTTTGGGAAGAACTGCTGAACATCTCAAACAAGCATGCTGAAATGACTCGAAAATATGCCGAAGCTGAAGCACTCAGAACAGAGTCTGAACGGGTCAGAGGAGAAGAGATTGGAAAGCTGACAACAGAGATAGCCGACCTAAGATCAATCAGATCAGAGGAAGTTAAAAGGACTTCGACAGATCTTGCCGAGCTAAAGCGACTCATAACAGAGAACCACACAGCGCAGATGAACAGAACCCTTCCCATCCCCACGGTTATTCTTTCAGAATCTAACGTCAGAACCTTGACAGAGATAATTACCAACTCTGTTAAGGAATCCATAAAAGAAGCAACCACCTCATCTGCTACTCCACTCAACATCTCCAGCCCTAAGCCAAATGACCTACCCATGACAGTTGGACAAATGGTAGAAAATCAATTCTTAGCCGAATGATGACGATCTCATCAAAATTTGTAATGAAAGCTAAGGCATCAGAACAACATGTGAAAGCGTCTCTTGATACTCACAAGGTTAACTTCAAGGCTCAAGTAGAAGAGATCAGAGGTGCTGCAACAGAGGTAGAAGATGTGATGACAAAGGCAGCCTCAAACTTTACTGATATTATTTTACAGGCTACCTCTACATCAAAAAGACCTGCAGAAGAAGCACCCACAGACGAACCATCAAGCAAGAGACACAAAGCTGGTCTGAAGTTTGTTGTTCAGTCCTCACCAGAAGCTCGAATTGACGATTCTGACGATGATGATGACTTTGAAGATGCTCAAGAAGGACAATCAGACAATCAACAGGGTGAGTCCTCAGAACAACACAAGGGGGAGAAGGAGAAGGAAAAGGGGGAAAAGGAGAAGGAGAAAGAGAAGGAAAAGGGGGAAAAGGAGAAGGAGAAAGACAAGGAGAAGGAGAAAGAGAAAGAGAAGGAGAAAGAGAAAGAGGTTGAAAAAGAAAGAGAAGCCAGGGGTAAAGGGAAAATCACAGAAGCAACTGAGGAAGAGACTACAGAAGGAGAAAAGGGGATAACAGAGGAAATCATGATAGATATGACTAAAGTGGCATTTGACTACATGTTAAAAAACAGAGTCATCAAACTGACAGAAGAGTCAACACAAGAACCACCAAAGATCATCTGCCTAGATACCCCTCCTACTTCTCCAACAAAAGAACCAGAGAGGACAGACCCATCCTCTGCTGAAGGACAAATAAGTCAAGCCCAACCTCAAGCTACTCAGAAATCTGCTCATATCGACACTCTTATGGCAGAAACCCATGATGACCCAAACCCAACAGTAACAGAACAGAACCCAGAAACCTCTACCTTTCATACCGAAAAACCTGCCTTAGAAACGGTATTTGCATTTCTATATGCTGACAGAGACATCATCCCTGTAAATACCGTACCCATTAACCCATACCTCAACCCAATCAGAATAAACACAATTTCTGATGCAAGGCTAAAGTTCATCCAAACCAAGTCAAATCAGAACAGAGCCATCAATATAAACTTCGGTATCCGCAGAATTCTGGACATTAAGCACAAGAAGTTTCAACACGACATGGTCAAATACCATGAGTATACTGTGGAATCAACAGAAGGCAGAAATGAAATCTTCAATGACAATGATCTCGTCCTTCTGAACCCATATGACCTGATCTTACTCCACGCATATTGCTTGAACTTTTCAGAAAGATACACACCAGCCAGAACTGCACTACCAGAAGTCAGATTTGCTATGCAAGAGCACATCAATCTCAGAATACAGATTGATTATCAGCTAGGCATAGAGTTTGAAGTAGAGAAACTAGCGATTGCACCACTAAATGAAAACCTTGAGGGTTATGGCCATCACAGAACTGGAACCGTAGTAGAAGATCCTCCAGTCTTTATCTGCCGACAGAAGGGCATAAAGAAGGCCATCAGAGCAGCTGAAACCCACAAATACTCAAGTGAGTCGCTAGTATACCTCAAGAACATAATCCAAGATCTCCCAAGAAACAAGTGTCCAGAAGAACAGCAGAAACTCTTCATCGACCAGATTGATCTGATGCTGGACTTTCGTACTCTAATCAGAAGATTCGATAGAATTCTTAGCGGAGATGATTATGCTTAAATGTACTGATCTTTTAAATCTCAATGTAATATTCCAAAAGATTAGTGCAAGGCTTCGACAGAGGTAAAAGTTCTCTGTTCTTTTGTTTAATCTCTTGTCAATTGTAAATTTTTATTTTCAATACTTAGGGGGAGATTGTTGGCCCCAAGTATCTGTTATGTAAAAGTATTGAAAATAGTTCAAGTCAGAAGACCAACAAAGATCAGACAGAAGATTCGGAAGAAGTTCAAGTCAGAAGACCAACAGAGCTCAACAGAGCTCTGTCGAAGACTTCCAACAGAAGAACAAGTGTTTAACAGAAGACCAACAGAGCTCTTGCGAAAGAGCTCTGGTGAAGTGAAGACCTCTGTCAGCCTAAGTCTCGTAGGAAATCCCAAGTGTTAGACAAGTGTCCATACTTTCCACGTATGCCCTACAAATAGGAGACACACTTTCCACGTGTCATTTTAGGGTACGATAGTACACTGCCTTCACTTTTCCAGGGCTATAAACAGAGAGGTAGTGGAACAAACAATTGAAAGCTTTGGGAAGAGTAGTTTTTCCACAATTCTTTAAGCACACACTGCAGCAATCCCGAGCACTACCTCCGTACGATATTGTTGTCCTATGAGATTTCCGAACACACTTGAACATGTTCTTGGTGTGATTCATTATCAATATATAAGCAACTTTTATATCTGATCCTGTTATCATTTTACTGTTCAATATTTGATTCTCATAGTTCATTTATCGTTTACACAATCACTCATTTTAATTGCTTTATTTAATATGCTTCCGCTGTCTATTTCACTACCATTAATATGATACAAAGTGAATATGAGAACCTACAAAACCCGTTAAAGCTCATAGACAAGTTCATAATCAAAGACTGAAGATATTTCTCAAAGATGCAAAGATTCGTGCTACGATGTTTCAAAGATTTGTGTTACAAAGATCGGTGATTCGAAGATTCAAGAAGATGAAGATTTTGTTTTTGAAGACTTTGACCAACACCGCAAAGATGTGAAGTTTGTGTTTCAAGACCTTGATGACTATTTGACTTTGAAGATCCAGTTGAAGTTTAAATCAGTCAAATTGGATTTCTGAAGACAATGCTTATTTTGAAGATTCTTCATAGTTATTATTTTTCGAAGATTGATCTTCTTTCAAAGCGAAGAGGAAGATTGTTCAAGTGCTAAAGTGTTGAAGATCTGAGTATACAAAGAGCTGAAGACTATCGTCGTCAATTTTTTAAATCTTGAATCCATAGGGGGAGATTGTTAGTGCGTAAAATGTATTCAAGTTTTTTATGTAATTGTATTAATGGTAAAGTGTCAAATGTATTTGTCAAAGTCAAAGTAAGGGTGTTAAAGGGTCAAAGTCAAGATATTAAGTGAGTTAGTCAAAGTGTATAAATAGGATTTGTAAAGAGTTGTAATTGTGGAAGTCATTCATACGTGTGTAATTGAGAAATAGAGGGATGACTTTCTAGAGATAGGTTTTAGAGAGAGAAAGTGGATCTCAATCCTAATCTTAGACAACTGGAGCCACTCATCATTCAGGCTCTTTAGAAACATGACGTTATTTTCTTCCGAGGTTCTGTGAATGCCAGACTTTCTACATTTGTTTATGAGAGAGTTGAACCTGTCGTACGTCGTTTGCTGAGATCCTGTTGCAGAGGCTCTGAAGGCATGATATTCATTTATGTATTGTGCCCTTCGGTTCTTCTGCGTTTTAGCACCCCCTTCCAACTGTCTTTCTAATTCTTTCCAAAGATCGTGCGCTGTTTCGCATGCATCTAAGGATTGAAAAAGTTCGTTGGGGATAGGCACGATCAATATTCTTTTTGTTTTCTGTGCAACTTCATCTTCTGCCCTATCTTCATCTGACCATTCTCCTTTTGGCTTAGGTCTTTGACGTTAAGGGATTTCAAGAGATTCAGCAGTAGCTGGTACTTGTGGTACTATTATCATGGGAACTTGAGGAGGGTTGTAAAGATATTGTACGAGAGTTTTTTTAGTAACCTCAAAGAAATGGATCATTCTTATCTTCCATTGAGGATACTCATCTCGAAGGAGAGTAGGAGGCTTGGTTAGTGAACCAGCAGCGAAAAAGTTATTTGTATTTGTCATTGTAAGAGTTTCGAAGGTTCTGAAAAGATAATATGACGAAAGAGTATGAGTCTGCTGATCTGGAAGGTTTTCTGGGTTTTAACAGTTCCCAGAGTGCACTTTAATGGAGTTTTAACCTGGAAAAAAATAGTTTCTTTTAAGAATACCACTTTCGAATAAATCGAAAAATGATAGGAAAACAGAAACTTTTTAACGAAATGAAGAACAGGTT
Organism: Saussurea involucrata; assembly: GCA_033807775.1. NCBI lineage: Eukaryota > Viridiplantae > Streptophyta > Magnoliopsida > Asterales > Asteraceae > Saussurea > Saussurea involucrata. The sequence continues at coordinate 95,284,979 of CM066314.1, forward strand.
AAAACAGAATGATGTCTATAACAAATCTTGTAACAAAGAGGATCACTTGATATTAAAAATCAAGGAAGGCTCTGATACCAATTGTTGGTTCCCGTTTTGCTTGGACAAGATTAACAGATCTATTAGTTCGAGTTTATGTTTGATGCGGAAGCGTATTTAAAGAACTAACAAATATGTTTGATAGATTTAGAACACACAATATAAAGAAACAGTATTTTAAGAACAAAATGATATCTTGAAGATTACTGTCGTTCGATATATAATAAGAACACCAAGAACAGATTAAGAACTGTTTGGTGTGTGTGAGAGAGTGTAATGCTTAACAGGTTTAACGATATAAAGCATAAGCATGAAACTCAGATTCTTCGTTAAGTCCTTAAGATTGTTAAGGAAGATCTCAACAAGAGACTTCCTTTCATACTACTCTAGGGGACCATAAAGCATGAGCTATTGTTAGAACGGATGGCATGAATAGTAGAATGGATGGCATAAACAGTTGTACATGTTGTATTGCATTTAATGCCGCAGACATCTATGTTGTACTAAGCCCTATTATGTCCACTCAGAGTTTGACACGTGTTGAAGTTGGACAGGGCATGCTATCATGCAAGTTGATGGACAGGTCCTAGGAATAGTAGCAAGATACTTCTTCAACAGTGGGAAGATATTATAAATATTTTCCAAGTCTTCAGTCTGAACCGTAGAGGCTCTGTAAAGGGTTACAGAGGGTATGAGGTCTGGTCTTCTGTAGAGCAGTCTTCACCGGGTTACGAGTCTTTGGTCTTCTTTGTGCGTAAGACAGAGGTTCTGTAGGACACATCTGTAGCTTATGTAGCTTCTGTAGCTTCTTGACCTTGATCTTTCGGAAGTGGCAGAGCCTCTGTAAGAGGCTTTCTTCACTTAGCTTATTTTTCACTACTTCTAAATACTTCTACGATTAGGAAGATTGAAGCTAACAAATACAAACACACAGATTTTACTTTTCTAAATTGTTTATTGATATTTCTCAAAATATTTACAACTTGTTGCGGAACAAGATTAAGGATTAAACCTAATCTAAACAAGTTATAAGAAACACTAAGTTTCTTGCACTAGAATTAAGACAGAAAGAAGATAAGAATATTACTAATAATATTCTAACACAATGTAGTAGAGGAAGAAGAATGGCCGATCACTTCATTTCGGATGTAGAGTTCTTCTTATATACTGCATGCATTAAATGCACAACAGTATAACTTTACACGTGGCAACAACTGATTGGTTGCATGGTTTGACCTTTGTAGACAACCTAGTAGCCGCATGATGTAGAGTGTCGAATCAGAGTTGGTAGTACGATCCTGGACAAAAGGGATGTCCTTTCTGACAAATCGTATGGAGGTGTGCAAGGGAGGTAAGACAAAAGTAACTTGTAGAGGAAGACTTCATGATCAACGTTCACTGAATAGATCTTTATCAGCGAGTGATAAAGTTCAACGTTCGTTGAAGTCTTCTACGTGTAACTTCACGTTGAGTGGACAAATCTAGGCTTCGTTGATATCCGCATCAGTTCATTAGTAGACTTGTCGCTGCTTCTTTGGCTTGATCTTCGACTTCAGCGTAGAACATAGTTGACGTGAAACTTGTCTTCAGGGATCATAAGTAAACAACTAAGATTGTCAGCGATCATCAACAAGACTGATCATGCTCAGAGATTTATTGATGAACAGTTTCGCTGAACCTTTAAATTAAAAAGCATGGGTTTCCTATCAGCGGTACTATAGAGACATAGTATTTATCAGCGATAGTGAAACTCTAATACATATTGTCTACTTACAATTTTCACTAAGTGTTTCTTAAAGAGTCATTATCAAATCACTGAGGGTTTGGATCAACAATCTCCTCCTATTTGATTATGACATAGCAACAAAAGAAAATTGCTAAGTATGAAAACATAAGGATAAAAAGAACTCATAAAATATTTGTCCCTTTTACTGTTTTCTGGGATCTTTTAAGTACTGATGGAGTAAAGTACATTCGTTGAAATTTTTCTTTAAACTTCGTATAAGGTTACAAAGGGAAGTAGAAAAATTACAAGTACAAAATATATAAGCTGATAAAGATAGAAGAATTACAAGGAAATTCTATCAGCTAGAAAGGTTCTTCCTTAACAAGAAGTTCATTAAGGGTTTTTGTGGTAGGGATCATCCAGTCAGGGACTTTTTCACCAAGATCCCGTCTATTCTTTGCTTCATTGAATATCAGGGCCTTCATGTATTGTTCGAGGAGATCATCTCTGAATCCGCACCAATAGATGAGATCCCTGAGCTGTTCAATGGGAGTGATGGGTAGCTCAGAGATGCGTTGAAAGTGTTCTCGTCCATCATTGTCATGAAAGAAGATACCATAAGGTTCGCTTAGGACTTTTCCAGGGATGAAGCGTTCACCCAGGGGCAGGGAGGTGTCGAGCGCTGAGAGATCAGGTTCAGGACCAAGTACTTCAGCACGTGAAAAACCAATACCTGTTTCGTTCCAGATAGGAGGACCTGAGTCTGAAGGTATTATCTTTTTCTTTGCAGAGGCCCTTCTTTGTTGAGCTGGATTAGGAGGAGGAGGAGGAGGAGGAATATCCACAGCAGATGAAACCCAGTCGATCTGAGAATTTATAATTTTCTCGACATGGCTCTTATATTGTGAGCGAGATCGCTGAATGGCTATTTGCATCTCCAACCATTCAGAGAGCCCGTACTTCTTGATCGTTGCAGCATAGATGGTCTCCTTGGTACCATTTTCTCTGAATATGTCAACTTCAACGACAGGAACTTTTATGGTCGTTCTTCCCCTTATGTTCACCTTGTTAATCCTGGCTGCCCGAGATCGATAGTGCAGTCTTTCTTTGCACCATTCCAAGGTAGAGTTAGATACCTTGGTCTTTTCTTCGTTGATCTTTTGGGCGTCCTTCCATAATTGACGTTGGACATCGATGGGAGTTTTATTCAGTGCGAGATCCTTCACCGATTGTTGGACAAGCTGGATGGTGTAGGCTTTATCTTGTTCTTCAGCTTTCTATCGATCGGCGAGTTATCTTTCAGCCTTAAGATGTTCAGCGAATTCCATTCTTGATAGTCTGAACTTAGGAACATTGATTTTGTCTCGAGGAAGGATGATTCGCTGATCTTCAAGCTGTTGAGGAGCTAATAAAGATCTTTTGTTGTGAGAGAGTAGCTGTTATTTAGGTTCATCAGTCTTAGTGAAATCTAAGACTGGGATTATTTCTTCAGCTCTTGTGGCTGGGATTTTTGTTGATGCAGTAGGAGGAACTTCAACTGGATCCTCAAGCAGGAGAGATGACTAGCTGAAACATAACGATAATTTGAGTAAGTTCATTTGGGAGAAAAGAGATAGTTAAAGAATGAGGTTTAAGTTAATAGAGGTTTTATGGGGAGGAGAACTGAGGTTGAGAAGGGATAGAGGAGGGATGCAGTGTAATGGAAGAAAAAGTATTGTACCTGACAAACTGGCTTTTGAAGCAAGATCGTCAGATTGTATTCTGCAGCGATGCCTTTGTTTTTTCCTTTGTCAGCTTTAGACGCTGCAGGCTTTATCTTTGTCCCCTCCCCTGATGGTTCATTTATCATAACCCCTTTTTGAGCAGGGACCTTCTTGGCTGGATGAAAAAGAAGTCGATGTCATCATCATCGTCATCATCATCCTCGTTTTTAGGGGATGATGATGGTTCGTCGTCCTCAAGATCGAGGTCTTCATTATCTTCTGCTTCTTCAGCTTCAGATTCTTCCTCATCAGCGTAGGGTTCGGTAACATCAGCAGCAGCTTCAGTTTCCTCATTGAGTTGCTCCCCCTCAATTTCAGAGGGAATTTTCTCGGTTCCCTCAGGGTTTTCATCTCCCTGAGGTTTATGTTAGGACACTGTAGTTGTCCTTAATATTAGAAAGTTTTGTAAAGCAAAGGCTTTGTAAATGGGCTTATGCTTAAGTAGTGTAACAAGTGATGTAGACTATAAATAGGACATGTAATGTAGTTTATAATAACAAGTTTCATAATTCAAGACGTAGCTCTCTAATCACATTGTGTTCTCTCTAGTTTAGATTTACTTTTCTAATAAAGCTTCTACATCTTCTTGTTACTAGTTCTTGGAATGTTGAATATCATAGATGTTAGCTTCAATCTTCCTAATCATAGAAATACTTAGAAGTAGTGAAAAATAGGCTAAGTATAGAAAAGCCTCTCACAGAGGCTCTGCCACTTCTTCCAGAAGATCAAGTCCAGAAAGCCACATAAGCTACAGAGGTAATCACAGAACCTCTGTAGTGCGCAAGAAGAAGATCAACTCGGAAACAAGTGGACTGCTCCACAGAAGGTCAGACCATAGAACCTCTGTAATGCCTTACAGAGCCTCTGTGGTCTGCTATGAAGACTTGGAAGATATTACTGGATACGTTCATCAACTTGCATGGAAAAGTACTGTCAAAACACGTGTCAAGCTCTGAGTGGACTCAATAGGGCATGGTACAAAATAGACGTATGCGCCATTTAATGCATTTACCAATAGTACATCTGCTCCATTAAATGCGCATGGCTCAAACAACTGTTCACACCATCCAGTTCACTATTCATGCCGTAAAAGGAATAGTGACCTACTTCATAGTCTTCTAAGAGTAGTATAAAAGGAAGTCTCATGTTGAGATCTTCCCAAGAACGAATACACAAGGAATCACTAATACTCTCAAGCTTTATTGTCAAACATCTGAGTGTTATATTCTCACACACACCAACAGTTCTTAATCTGTTCTTCGTGTTGTTATTATATATTGAATAACAGTAACTGTTCAAGAAATCCTTTTCATTCTTTACTGTTTTCTTTATATATGTGCGTTCTAATATCTATCAAACATATCTGTTAGTTTAATACGCTTCCGCATCAAACTCTAAACTCCACTAATAGATTGTTAATCTTGATTAAGTGAATCTGGGATCCAACAATTGGTATCAGAGCCTTCCTTGATTTTCAATATCAAGTGATCCACTTATCAAGACTCGTGATAGATATTATTGAGATTTAAAATTGTGTCTGGAAACTGCTTAAACCCAGAAAATCTTCAAGCTCATCGAAGTAACTCTTTAGTCATACTTTCTTTCTAAAAATCTTCAAATGACAAATACAAATAATTTCTTTACTACTGGTTCTCTCACTAAACCTCCTACTCTCCTTCGAGATGAGTATCCTCAGTGGAAAATAAGAATGGTCCATTTTTTCGAAGGCACTGAAAAAAATCAAGTACAATATCTGTACAATCCTCCTCCTATTCCCATGATAGTAGTACCTCGTATACCTGCTACTGCTGAATCTGCCGAAATCCCCGAACATCAAAAACCAAATCCAAAAGGGGAGTGGTCAACCGAAGATAAAGCAGAAGATGAAGTTGCTCAGAAAACCAAGAGGACATTAATTATGGCAATACCCAACGAACTCTTTCAATCCTTGGATTCATGTGAAACAGCGCATGATCTGTGGAAAGAACTGGAAAGACAGTTGGAAGGAGGTGCTAAAACACAAAAAAACCGAAGAGCACAGTACATCAATGAATATCATGCATTCAAAGCCTCTGCAACAGAATCTCTGCAAACAACATACGACAGATTCAACTCTCTAATCAACCAGTGCAGAAAATCAGGCATTGACAGAACTTCTGAAGAAAACAATGTCATGTTTTTAAAAAGTCTAAATGAAGAATGGCTCCAGCTGTCTATGTCCCTACAGACAAATCAGGATCTAGACACCTGGACTCTCTCTGATCTTTACGGAACATTAGCCGCACAAGAACCTCAGATAGCACAGGCTAAAACACTAACCATTGCACCATATGCATTGGTTAGTAAAACTAAAGAAGATGCACAGAGACCAGGAAATGAAAAAGCCACAGAGGAGAAGAAGAAGGAGAAGAAGAAGATGGTGATAATAGACAGTGAAGAAGAAGAGCAAGCAGAAAAAGAAATAACTCTTGCGTCACTAGCTAAATCTTTAGCTCTATTGACAAAAGAGTTCAGAGGAAACAGAAGAGGTTCCGGAAATGAAAGATATGATAGAGAAAACAGAAGAGATGACAGAAGAGAAGAAGAATCGAGTGGCCGACAGAGGTCAAGCGAAAGACATTACAGAGGAAATGACCGACTGAGGTCAAATGACTCGGTAAGCCACACGCAGCAAGAATGCTACAAATGCGGCAAACCTGGTCACTATGCAAATGAATGTAGATCAGAGAAAGGCGGAGACCTACAGAAGTCCAATGATCGAACAGGAAACACTCCTCAAGGATGTTTTAACTGCGGCAAACCAGGCCATTTTGCGAATGAATGCAGAAGCAGATCAAATCGCCCACAGAGGGACTCTGCTTTCTACAAAAAGAAAGCCGAGTATTATGCTCAAAAATCCTTAATGGCAAAAGGACATTCTGAGGAGAACACAGAAGACTTCCAGTCAGACTCTACTTCTGACGATGAACATACCGCAAATGCCCTCTTCTGTGGCATGGCAGAAGTCGACTCATGCACTGACTCTGAGGTATCTACTTCAAATTCCAACTCTTGTATTACCTTTGTAGATGATAATACACTTAGAATGAACATTGAATTAATTGAACTGAAAGAGATAAATCAAATTATTCAGAAAAGACTCACCTTCAATGAGAGAGAAGTACGGCTTCTCACTCAAGAAAAAGCAAAGATTTTTGAGGAAAAAGAGAGAATAGAAAAGAATTGGAACAAAACTCTAGATCCTTTAAAAAAACAAATTTCTGAATTAACCAATACTTTAAAAGATAAAACAAAAGAACTTTCAGTTTCAAGGAGCGAAACTACTGACATAAGAGCTCTTAAAGAATACTTTCAAAGAGAAAGAGAGGTATTATGGCAAGATTTACTCAGAAGAGAAGTTTTGATTAAAAACTATAAAGATGCACATAAAGTTTATGAAAAAGTAAACTCACAAATAGGAAGACGAGGTATAGGGTATGATGATATCACCCTAGGTGTTGAAGGAAAAAGAAACAAACCTCTGTCCTCTTTATTTGTGATTGGAAAAACGAACAAACCAGATTTTCCAAATCTAATCTCTGTAAGCAAAAGGGCGAAAATCTCTATGGATCCTTACTTGAAGAAACATAAGAAGATGATTAACGTGTGGTTTGAAAACACAGACTCATCATCTTCAACCTCTGTCAATAGAGGTATCACACCAAAGAAATATCTGAAAACACAAGATCAGATTGGTATCTTCAAGTTTGGTAAACCAGAGACCCAAACACGGGTTGCTTTTGTCTGTTTGATAAATGTTGAAAAGAAATTATCAGCAGAAGCTCCTGAGTTTAAACCCATTTCTTCAGAAGAAAACTTTAAAAATTTAATTGAAAAAGAAATTTTGGAAATATGGAAATCAAGCGTTTTAGAAAATTTCTGTACATCTTCTATAGATAAAACTCTCACTGAAGAAATCTTATTAGAAACCTCTGCAATCTATGAAAACTATTCTACAGAGGAAGAAAGCTCGTACGATACATGCTCAGAAAATCCAGCCTCTATTGAAAGAATTGACTCAACCTCTGTATACGAGGACGATTCATCCTCTGACAACTCAGAGACTGATTTCAAATCAGGGATAATTCACTGTGACACAGAGGATGTCAAATTCTCCTCTGAAGTTCCTCACAGAACTATTTCTCCAAAAGAGAAACTCACAGAGATTCCAATCTGCCAAGATTTTCTAAAATTGAATCTACATATCAAAACCTCTGTTGAGCTTAAAATGTTACAGAAGACCTCTATTGATCCTATAAGTTCTAGATTTTCAAAACCCAAGGTTAATAAATCTTTTTCTTCTGTGACAGTGATGAAAGAAGTTCACCACAGAAGCAACCCACAGAAGGCAGGTCCTAAACAGAGCTTTTGCAAACAACATTCGAGTATTCATAGATCTTCTAGTAATAGGAAATCTAATGTAAAGAAAGAATGTAATGCCTCTGTGGCTGAGTTTAAAAAGTTCAATGAAAAGTTCAAGCAAATTACATCTCATATTCAATACTGTCATTGCTTTGATCTTATGTCTAAACTTAATAATCATTTTTCAAGTCAAGTCTGTTTACTCTCTACGACAATTCAAAAGTCAAAACCCACAAAGAAACAATCTGACTCTTCTGCAGAGAACAAAATGTATTTCAAGAATGCCAAGGCAAACTTGAAAAACTCTAACAATATTGGACCCATATGGATATGGGTACCTAAATCTCTGTGATTGTCCTGCAGAAGAAGTATGTGCCAATCTGGTATCTAGACTCCGGATGCTCAAGGCACATGACTGGTGACAGAAGTGCACTATCCACGTACAAAGAAACACAAGATGGTGGATCTGTGACTTTTGGAGACAACAAGAAAGGACACATAAAAGGCTATGGAGTCATAAGGAAAGAAGACGTTTCTGTATACAAAGTTGCATATGTGGATGGCCTTAAGCACAACCTACTCAGTGTAAGTCAACTTTGTGATACAGGATTCAATGTGTTGTTCAAAAGAACTTTCTGCTCTCTACAAAGTGAAGAAACAAGTATGGAACTTCTGCGAGCTGAAAGAATAGGTGATCTATATCTAATGAACTTCAACTCAAAGAACAAAGACAAAGTTTGCCTTGTTGCCTGCAAAAGTGAAGAAGTCTGGTTATGGCACAACAGGTTCTGTCACTTAAATTTTCACACATTGGAAAAACTGGTCAAACTTGATCTAGTTAAAGGTTTGCCAAATGTTAAATTCAATAAGGATCATTTATGTTCTGCCTGTGAGATGGGAAAACTCAAAAGAGCTTCCCACAAAGGCAAAACAGATGTATCTTGCACTAGACCTCTGTACATGCTTCATGTCGACCTCTGCGGTCCCATTGCCATACAGAGCCTAGGTGGCAAGAAATACATACTTGTCCTAATTGATGAGTATTCGCGTTTCACATGGGTTGAATTCGTTAGAAAGAAATCAGATGTTCCAAATATATTGATAAATCTAATGAAAAGAATCCAAGTTCTTTATAATTGCAGAATACAGAAGTTAAGAAGTGACAATGGCACAGAATTTAAAAACTCTGTCATTGAAGCCTATCTTTCAACAGAAGGAATATCACAGAACTTCTCTGCAGCTCGCATTCCACAACAGAACGGTGTTGTCGAAAGAAAAAATCGAACACTTGTGGAAGCCGCAAGAACTATGATGTCAGCATGCGGATTATCAATGAACTTTTGGGCAGAAGCAATTTCTACTGCGTGTTATACTCAAAATCGATCAACCATTGTGAAAAGACACCTCAAGACGCCTTACGAATTGCTTAACAAACGGCGGCCAAACATCAAATTTTTCCATGTATTCGGATGCAAATGCTTCGTCTTAAACGACAGAGATTCAAGAGGAAAGTTTGATGTAAAAGCAGATGAAGGCAAATTCATTGGATACTCTGCCACTTCCAAAGCCTACAGAACATTCCTTACAAAGTCTCACAAGATTGTAGAAAGCATCAATGTTTCTTTTGATGATTCATTCCAAATGACTTCTGAACAAATCAGTTCAGAACTCGGAATTAAAGGGAAATCCTCTGTCATCTCACAAGCAAAAGAAGACTTGGATCTTCTATTTTTAGAGATGCTCCACGAAAACATTGATCCTTCTGTTGGAACAATCAGGGTTTCTGAAGAACCATCCTCTGTCGGACAAAATCCTACAGGTTTGTCTCTAACTGGTCCTAATAATGCTTCATCTTCTTCTGTAAATACTACAGATGCAATTGCCGAAGCAGAAGAAAGTGCAGAAGATGAAACATCAAGGAAAACGACCACAGAAGCTGCACAAACCACAGAAGAACCAATTACAGAGGAAATCGAGGACCAAGACTATACGTCCTCAGAGGAACAAACTCCACCACCACTCATACCAATCATTCCACAAACGGTAGAATCAACTACCAAGGCACGAAGAACAACAGAGGCTACACAAGAAGAAACACAAGAAGAAAGTCTGAATGACATTGATGATCATCTTCCACGCACAACTCAATGGACAAAAAGCCATCCTCCAAGCCAAATAATCGGAGAACCTTCTGACGCAGTAAAAACAAGATCTGCCACTGCTAACTTTTGTTTCTTTACAAATTTTATTAGTGTGATAGAACCAAAGAAGATTTCTGAAGCCCTAGATGACCCAAACTGGGTAGACACCATGCAAGAAGAACTTTTGCAATTTGAGCGTAACAGAGTATGGACTCTAGTACCTCTGCCAAGAGGAAAACAGGCCATTGGGACTAAATGGGTCTACAGAAACAAGAAGGATGAAGATGGAGTGGTCATCAGAAACAAAGCAAGATTAGTAGCAAAGGGATATAGACAAGAAGAAGGCATAGACTACGATGAAACTTTTGCTCCTGTCGTACGGCTCGAAGCAATAAGAATATTCTTAGCCTTCGCAGCCCACAGAGGTTTTAAAGTCTATCAGATGGACGTAAAATCAGCTTTTCTCAACGGTGAAATCCAAGAAGAGGTCTACGTTAATCGGCCACCAGGATTTGAAAGCTCAAAGTTTCCAAGGCATGTATACTACCTTGAAAAAGCTCTATATGGACTGAAACAGGCTCCACGAGCATGGTATGAACGACTTTCTACCTTTCTTCTAGTCAATGGTTACAACAGAGGTACAACAGATACTACCTTATTCTATAAACGCAAAAGTAGTGAGATAATGCTTGTACAAATATACGTAGATGACATAATTTTTGGGTCTACTAATTCAGAAGAGTGTAAAAGATTTGAAAAACTCATGCAGAGTGAGTTTGAAATGAGTATGATGGGAGAATTAACTTTCTTCCTCGGACTCCAAGTCAAACAATCATCAGAGGGAATTTTTATAAATCAAGCTAAATATGTCTCTGACATTCTTTCCATGTATAGCTTCTCTGATGCCTCTGCATTGAAAACTCCAATGGCCACTGGAAACAAGTTATTCTTAGATTCAGATGGCATCTCTGTAGAATGCACTCTCTACAGAGGCATGATTGGATCTATGTTATACTTAACAGCAAGCAGACCTGACATTATGCATGCCACATGTCTCTGTGCACGCTATCAAGCTAATCCAAAGAAATCACATTATGATGCCGTAAAGAGAATCTTTAGATACCTAAAAGGGACCAAAAATCTTGGTCTCTGGTATCCACAGAACTCTGGTTTTGGTCTTAAAGCTTATACAGATTCAGACTATGGAGGATGCATGCTCGACAGAAAGAGTACCTCTGGGAGTTGTCAATTCCTAGGTGGTAAACTAGTCAGTAGGACCTCCAAGAAGCAGAATTGTGTTTCCACATCCACTGCAGAAGCTGAATACGTTGCTGCCGCTAGCTGTTGTTCTCAGGTTCTATGGATGAAGACTCAGCTAAAAGACTACGGCCACATCCTGCTCAAAATACCCATCTTCTGCGATTCCAAAAGTGCTATTGCTATCTCTACCAACCCTGTGCAACACTCCAAAACCAAGCATATCGATATAAGGTATCACTTCTTGAAACATCATGTTGAATACGGTACAATCGAAATGCATTTTGTGCCCACAGAATATCAACTCGCTGACTTATTCACCAAAGCACTAGACGAGAAAAGATTCAACTTCTTGGTGGGTAAGATAGGAATGATTAACATGGTGTGAAAATCCTCAGTAAGTATAGTTTTATCTTCTGTAAATAATAAGTAAATACATTGCTTAAATTATTGTCTTGAAAGATTCTACTTCTATATGTAAATTCTTAAAATCTTCAATAGTTCTTGAAACTACAGAACTTCTGTAAGGTCTGCTCAGAACCTCTGACAACCTTCACAGAACCTCTGATAGACTTGACCTATGTACTATGCAAAACTTATCATATTCTGATCCAAGCATAGATCAAGGGGGAGCAAAAGGAAAATTCTTGATCTACAGAAGTGATCAGATCAAGGGGGAGCAAAAGGAAATTACTTGATCTACAGAAGTGATTAGATCAAGGGGGAGCAGAAGGGAACCCTGAAATGATCTAAAGAGATAAAACTTTCAAGGGAAAGCCAAAGAAAAATGTCGATGACTCCATATCGACAGAAGTCAGATATCACTGCCGAGAAAAGAAGAACCAAAAGGTATGTCTCTCGCACAAAAGGTTTTTGGAAAAAAAATTTCTAGGACAAGAATTGTCAAATATGTCTAATATACTGTGAATAACATTTCAAAAATCAAAAGCTCAAAAAGTTTCACAAGATTCGAATTAGGAGAAATTTAAGGTCATAGAGCTTCTGCTGAGCTCAACAGAGCTTCTGCAGGAAATATGCTCTGTGATCACAAATTAACCTTCTGTCGATCTTTTGGAATGTTATCTCGAAAACCGAAAACGCAGACCATGACCTTCTCGAATAAACCGTTTTTTTTAAACAGTTTTCTCGGACACAAACTTTCAAATATGTCCGAAAAACATCTCTTAAACCAAATCAAAAATTGGATGATCAAAAATACTAATAAAATTTTTGTTATGAGATTTTTTCTCTCATAGAGCTTCTGCTGGCCCTCACAGAACTTCTGCAAGTTCCAACAGAGCCACAAAACCTCTGCGAAGCAAATTTCTTCACAAAAATCCGATTTTATCCTCTCCAATGCCTTTACAAATGTTTTGGTTAAAGAAGAACCTCACAGAAGTCATGATAACAATGAGATATATGAAAAAGGGATAAACATCAAAGATTTTCAAGATCACAGAGCCTCTGTAAACTACAGAAGCTCTGCCAATCTGATTACTTGGGCATCTCTGTAGTAATAACGGTTACTTTTACTGCGAGTGAAACTCATATGGCTAAAATCAACCTCACGCGCCTAGCATTAATGGGCCGCGGACGACGTCCTGTCATATTCTGACAAGGCCTACGTGTCCCATTTTCATTGGGCGTACATGGAACGTTTTTATTTGGAAAGTTGAACCCGCCGCTCAAACTCGAGTGCGGATTCCAAACTTTAATCCATTGCCATATATTTTACTCTTTCGAATTCTACCGTTTTACCATCCTATAAAAACAAAGCTTACCCTCACATAAAACCTTTTACAAACTCTCATCTTCTTCTCCGGCGAAACCCTGCAAAACACTTGCAAATGGCTTCATCTTCTCGAGCTACATCCTCTGAACTCTCTCCGGCGAACTCAACGGAAAACTCCCCTGCTCATTCAGAACATTTTGAAAACCCCAGCCTTGCAAGAGATATTGAACAACAAGATTCCGGGGACTCCGCAGACTTTGCCCCGACGACACACTTGCAAAACTTCATAGCTAAGGATCATTTCGAAGCCACTCTTCCTATCAAATCCAACAACTGCTATTTGGTCCCCTCACCCACTTCTTTCGGCGAAGCCCATGCCATACTTCTGAACATCATGGAAAACCATGTCCTCTTCCCTCTACTATCAAGAACCCCTAACAAAATTCCAGTCCGTTATTTGAACCAATTTTGGCAAAGCTGCCGATTTGATAAAGACGATTCTCTTATCAAAGGGTACATTTCAAGACCTGATAAATCTGAGCATCTTGAAATCAAGTTCAACAGAACAATGTTCTCACTTGAATTCAACCTACCAACAAGGGGTCTTCTGGGATTGAAAAGTTATGCAGAGCAACCAACAGACGAAGAGCTCTGTCGATTCGTGGAAATGCTTGGGTACAACACCCAACTACGGAAGATAAATGACTTCCGCAGAGGCCGATTGCCACCTCTGTGGAACACTTTGTTCTCTATTCTTAACAGATGCCTGACAGGAAAGATAGGGAGTATTGACCAGAGCTCACATCAAATCTTGAGCATCATGTATGGGGTTTACTATGATCTTCCACTAGATTATGCGACCATAATGATGCAAGAGATCATAAACACCATCGACAGAAAGAACAACTCGAAAAGGGTCAAAGAGAACGATCCCAACTTTCTACCACCTCTGCAATTCCAAATAATATTGGGAGTACTGTTCGAACCTCTGCTGCTAATCCAAAATTGGCCAATGGAAGGGCCAACTCCCAAACAGTTCCCGATGAACAAAAATACCCCCACTGATCATGCTGATGGCTACTCACACTGCAGACCTCTGTCAAAGAAACTTCTGCGCTACGCATCGAACATATCCCTTAAGAAAGAGTATATACGCGATCATAGAACTCCAAAACCGAGTCCTATGACACCCCCGCGTTTAGGTGTCCCCCTAGGAACAATGATTGCAAAACCTCTTTCCACTCAAGCAGAAAAGGATCAAAAGTTAGCAAAACACATGGCTATTCAACTCAGCTTCATAGCCAAACGCGCAGAAATAATGGGAAAGAAATCTTCAGCAAAGATCTCTGCTTCTACTCCAAAAGCTAAGAAGAGAAAAACTGCAGAAGGCACATCAACTAGCACTGCAGAAGATAGACCTTCACCTCCCCATGCCACAGAGATTGGCTCCTCTGCTCCTCCCCTTTTCACAAAACAGAAAAAGAAAAGATCCAAATCAACAGAGGAAGGGGCACCAAAACCAAAAAGGAGGAAAACCAAAAAGAAGCATGGTAAATCACTTAAAAAATTGGTTACCATTGCAGAAGAGGCAATCATAGAGGGTGAAACTGCAGAAGAAGAAGATGCAGAAATAGGAATGACAGAAGAAGGATATCAATCACCCTATCAATCTCCAGATAGATTTGCTCACCAGGGAGACCTGAATGATTTCCAACAGAACCCCGAAATTGCAAACACCCTTAATACAGCAGGGTGGACGGCACAACCTCTCGACCACCACTCTCCAGAAGAACAAGATTTCTTCATTTCTGGCATTGACACACATCTACAAGAAGATGACACAACACCCAGAAATCAACCAGCCGAAACCCCTGTGATTTTACAAAACCCTTTCATTCAAGGATTGGACGTCCACAGAAGAAGTCCAAACCAAGCTTCAGAAGAAACAGAACAAACCAAAGCTGAGTGGAATACAACTGAAGTTACAGAGGCAACGGTTGTAGAAGAAACCACAGAAACAGGGATAGAAATCTCAGAGGTAGATTCAGATGAAGAAGAGGCTATCTGGATACGAAAAGGTCTCTATCATCCTCATGTCATGAGATTATACGGATCTCATCACATGTATGACTCCTTGCGCACAGAGCAAGGAACTTCCACAGAACCAGAAGAAGAAACAAGAAAAGATGCCGAAGTTGAAGAAGGCACACAACCAAACCCAACTCCCAGTGCAACCCACATTTCTAACTCCGCAGGTCTAGCTGCAGAAGGAGTTATTGAAAAAGAGCAGCACAGCTCGATCCTAACCCAACCCATCCAGCCAGAGATTACTCTTTCAACCTCTGTGCCCACAGAAACCGGGGAATCCATTCCTAGGGAGTCTCCTCAAAGAGACTCACCTAATGTTCGTGATCAATCGCCCCAGATCATACAAGAACACCCTACAGAGGAATTCGTTTCCTCTGTCACGCACACATTAAGGCCAAACCTTCTTTCAGAGAGAAGTAGTAAGCACAGAGACGAAGAGACTCTAGACAAGTCTCCTAGTCAACAGAAGGACATTCCAATACCCACCTCTGGAGTGGATTTGGACTCTGTTCTTCACAGAACTTCTGTAGAGAACGAAACTCAGGTTTCCTCTCGAGGATCAGAAGAAAATCCTTCCACCCCCATCGTACAAACAAGGGTGAACGAAGGTGTCCCAGGAACAGGGACTCACTCTGGAGACGAATGTGTTCCTCCAGAGGTTACACAAGGAACACAAGTATCAAGGGATGAGTTCCAAACCCTTGTCACCTCTGTGAACCAAACAATGAAAGAGTTGCAAAGCTCTTTCAAATCTTTTGCAGAGACAACATCTACAGCTCTCTTGAATCTGAACACCAAAATGGACGATCTGTCTACAGAGGTGAAAACCGCCATCTCAGAGATGAAGTCTTCTGCAACAACCACTGCCAAAAAAACAGCCACTTCTGCCGCAACAACAACTCCTTCGATTGAGAACTCAATCAACAAATTCCTTGATCAATTGAACAAACAGACTCCAGTGTCAACGGGCATCACTCCTGCAGATCTACAGAAGGCCCTACAAAAAGTTCAAGAAGAAGCCATGCGAAATACCATGCTGATGCAACCCAAAGACTACATGACAAGAGCACAGCTGACAGAGCTTGGGCAGAACGTGATTAATCAAGTGACAGAAGTCATCCTTTCCTTCACCACTGCCAATGCTAACTTCGTCAAAGATTTCAGAGAAAGTGTAGGAAGGATGAGATTCAAAACAGAGGCAGAGCTAGCAACTCTTCTTGGCCTCTGTGATGATGTCTGCGCGAAACTGATCGCTGCTGGAGCCACAATGCCAAAGAAACCCGATGCTTCCTGCAGAGCAGAGGGTACATCAGACAAGGGTCAGGATGACTCTGATGATGATGACCATCCTGGTCCATCAGATCATCCTGAAGGGGAGAAAACTACAGAGAAAACTGCAAGCAGAGGACTTACAGGTCCACCAATAGCCGCAGAACCTCTGAGTCAAGCACCTCCAGAACAAACCCAACAACAAACTCAAAGAACCACAGAGAATACACCCATCTCTGTGGATTCAACCTCTAAAGAACCCAACACTACAGAAGCAGATAAGCAAACCTCAGAGGCAACAACCGCCCCTGAGGTAATCATTTTGGAAGAAACAGATGAACCAACCACAGAGAAAACACCCACCTCTGTGGAAACACCCCAAACCATACCCAGAAGAAAGTCGATTGCCACCAAACCAAAAAGAGCAACGACCTCTGCTTCTGACATTCTGAAAAGGATGCACACAACAATGAATGATCGTATGGTGAAGAGAGAAGAAGAAAGGCACAGGTTCACTTTAGCTTTCAGAATGGCAAGAAGATTCAATGACAACACTTCATCAACAGAAACTGAGCTCACAGAAGAAGTCACCAAACAACCTCCAACAGAGGTTACAGAGCAAGTCAAGCCAACAGAACCATCGCCACAAAAGTCCTCTAAGTCACAATCGTCAAAATCCACAGAGGCAACCTCCATCAAACCTACAGAAGTGCAAACCTCAAATCCCACAGAAGCAACAGGTTCTGCCACGACAACAAAAGATAAAGGCAAAGGGATACTGACAGAAGAGCCTAAGAAGAAGAAAACATTGTCAAAGCCAACAGAGAAACTGATGAAGAGTGCGTTTGACGCCTTTCAAACCCCAAAACCCGAAGAAGTTGACTGGGCACATGGATTGAAGCCTCTGTCAGAAACTCCTTTAACTGGTAGAGCTGCAGAAGTTGTTCAACAGATGGAGAGTCTCAGAAGACAAATTCCACGACCTGGTCCAACACATGAAGAAATGGAAGAAGTGGTATACAAATACCTCTACAAACAATCCTTTCAGACAAACTATCCAATAGATCATGTGACAGATCCAAGGATCAGAGAATAATTTGAAAACATCTTCACAAGAACAAAGACAAGAGCCAAAGCAGATGTCTTCTCAATTCACAAAATCAAAAAGGTGATCTTCTGCAGATTCTCCTTCACAAGAACCTATCCAAGGGTCAGGTACAATCTTTACAAAGTCAGAAGAGAGAACAATTCAGAATCTACCTTCGCCGATGCTGACTTAAGAAACATCAATCCATACGATCTACCTGACCTTCTGCAATGGACAAAGGACAACTACAACACAGAGGCAAACACCAGAGCCTATCAAGTATTGAGAAAAGCGATGAGGGAAAAGCTTCTGCTATACAACATGATAGATTTTCAGCTGGGAAAAGATCTTGGTCTCAAACATCTAGATCTACGACCACCAGAAGATCGCTGCCCACCAGACGCTGTGCCCAACTCAATCATCAGAGAACCAAGATTTGGGTTAGTATTTCAAAACCCACAACACCAGGTTAAACTTTTTGTACTCATGGATTGTCAGAAGTACGCAACCAGTACTCTGCGCAAATTCAGAGCAAGCCTTGTAAAATACAGAGGTACAGAGAAAATGGATAGAGATGATGCAGATACTTTCATCAGAGAAATAGACTCAACAATCCGCCTAAGAGAACTCTGCATCAGATTCTACAAAGAGATCAGAAAAGTCGGCAGAGACAACAGAAGCTACAACGATTTCAATGATGCCAAAATCTGATTCTCAGACCTCCAATCTCTGCAAACAAAGTTTTATCTTTCATTGTACTCAAATGTAAAATGCCTCTGGCATATTTCTAAATGAAAGAAATTTCGAGGTATTGTTTAACCTCTGTCTTATCCAACTTAGCCTAACTAAACTCAAAGTCAAATTTTTATTTTTCACTACTTAGGGGGAGATTGTTAGCTTCAATCTTCCTAATCATAGAAATACTTAGAAGTAGTGAAAAATAGGCTAAGTATAGAAAAGCCTCTCACAGAGGCTCTGCCACTTCTTCCAGAAGATCAAGTCCAGAAAGCCACAAAAGCTACAGAGGTAATCACAGAACCTCTGTAGTGCGCAAGAAGAAGATCAACTCGGAAACAAGTGGACTGCTCCACAGAAGGTCAGACCATAGAACCTCTGTAATGCTTACAGAGCCTCTGTGGTCTGCTATGAAGACTTGGAAGATATTACTGGATACGTTCATCAACTTGCATGGAAAAGTACTGTCAAAACACGTGTCAAGCTCTGAGTGGACTCAATAGGGCATGGTACAAAATAGACGTCTGCGCCATTTAATGCATTTACCAATAGTACATCTGCTCCATTAAATGCGCATGGCTCAAACAACTGTTCACACCATCCAGTTCACTATTCATGCCGTAAAAGGAATAGTGACCTACTTCATAGTCTTCTAAGAGTAGTATAAAAGGAAGTCTCATGTTGATATCTTCCCAAGAACGAATACACAAGGAATCACTAATACTCTTAAGCTTTATTGTCAAACATCTGAGTGTTATATTCTCACACACACCAACAGTTCTTAATCTGTTCTTCGTGTTGTTATTATATATTGAATAACAGTAACTGTTCAAGAAATCCTTTTCATTCTTTACTGTTTTCTTTATATATGTGCGTTCTAATATCTATCAAACATATCTGTTAGTTTAATACGCTTCCGCATCAAACTCTAAACTCCACTAATAGATTGTTAATCTTGATTAAGTGAATCTGGGATCCAACAATAGACCTAACAGTTTATCAGCAGCAGCATCAGAAACAATACCCTCCCCTTCAGAGTTATGGGGAAGGTCTTCAAGAGTTTTCTTCTCCCCCTCAGCATTATGGGGAAGGTCTTCAATCTTCTCCCCCTCTTCCATTTGATGGATGGGGGAGGAAATTGCAATTTCAGCAGCAGCAGTAGGCTTTGGGTCACCGTCTTCCAGGCCAGTGACCTGAACGCATATTTCAATCTTTGCTAATCTGTCTTCAAGGCCAGATATAGCAGGACTGATCTTTTGGAGATCATCTCGATCCACTTGAGTAAAATGCGATGGAGCGCATGTGGCAGCATTCAGGCGTTCGAGAATCTGCTGTAGTAGGATGGTGGCGGTGCTGACATCTGTCTTCAGAGTCGATACTTCTCCCTGAAGGTTACCAACCGCTGTCTTCAGTGATGTGACTTCGCTGGATAGGGCTGAGAAGTTGAAGGAGAGAGTGTTGTTGGCAGTGGAGTTCTCAGCGAGAGTAGTAGCAAATTGACCAATGCTACCTTCCACCTTCTCTAGATCAGTACTAGAGGCTTTGTCTTTGACCTTGGTGGTCAGCTTCTTGAGTTCCTCTCCAGCGTTTGTAACCACTGAAGAGTTTGTAGATAGAATGGTGGTGAGAGATTCCACCTTGTTGGACAGATCCGTGAGCGATGTGTTGATGTCGCCCAAGTTAGGACCTGTAACAGTTAATAACTTGTGAGTAAAGGAAAGCTCAGAAGTTTGGGGTTTTGAGAGAGGAGTGTTTAGGATGTTGTGTATAAGTGCGGGATGGTTAACGAATTCCTCATAGGTTCGATAACCTGAAAAAGTTTCCATATCACCTTCCAGAGTGCCTTGACGCTTGGAGGTATCCGCAGGTCCTTTATTCAGATCCAGCATCCGCTGTAGTTCTTCAGCGGACGAGTCACTCAGATGAATGACCTTCGTTGTAGATAATGGGGAATAGATGGAGTGACCAAAGAAGTTGTGGGAGGAGTGAGAGTTGAGAAGAGGTTTGGGATGCCAGATTCAGCGTTGGATCCGCTTGGAATGACTTCCGCAGTACTTAGAGGTACTGAGGGAGGTGGGTTCAGTTCCAAGTTTATAACCTCAGTGTTTAGAGACGCTGAAGTTGGTATGGAAGGGGTGGCTTGATCAGCTATGGCAGAGCGTACCACGGAACTATCCAGCGGCTCTTGAGAAGAGTGAGCCGCGGAGTCTTCAACCTGAGAGGGTTGCTCCTTGGTTTTCTTGATCCTTTGAGAATCAAGTGAGGTAGTAGAGTGTTTCCTTTTCTTAGGAGTGGTTTTTGCAGCCTGGGTAACAGCGGTTGGAATTTCCGCTGTAGTAGCTGCAGAAGTAGAAGAATTGGGATTGAGAAGAGATAAGAGAGTAGTAAGACGTACCTCGTTTGGCATGGGGCTGTAGTCGAGCACCTTAGGGCCAACCTGCGAGAGTTTCAGGTCACCCACTTTTGGGTATTTGTCCCCAAGTCCGTGTAAAAAGATGGCACTGACAAACTGAGGATATGGAACACATGTTGGTCTGTCAGCCATGTCCACCCTGAGCACCAGATCGTTGTAGATGATTGATGCCCAATCAATGTGAAGACCCTTCAGCAGTGCATATCCCATGGCCTGTTGGGGTTGGAATGCTTTGTCAGTTGAGTCAGTTTTTGCTGTTAGCCAGCTGATCAAGTGAGCGAAGATGAAGTTCATCTCGTTGGGCATTTTCGACTTCTTGATGGCGGTCAGCTTCTTCTCAGGGAGTTTGTCTCTCCCTGTGTCCCAAGCATAATTCATTGCATCAAAGAATGCAATCAGGGTTTTTCTATCAACAGGGTTTTTGGGGTTTGGCAGAGGGACAAAGCGGTTTTCTTTGGAACTACAAGGAAGGTTCAGGGCACGCTTGATAGTAGTAGGGGTGATCTTGGAAGTTTCATATTTGGTGTCACAGAGAATGACATCAATCATCTTCTTTGGGTCATTGGGTGAGGGTACCTAAGCTCTTCTGGCAGTATACCAGAACTGAGCTAGAAGATATCGATGAGCAGGGGGTGCAATGGTCAGAGTTGTCGATAGAGGACAGTTCTTGAAAAAGTTCACAGCGTCATCAAGATGTGTGACCTGTTTCTTTTCAGGGAAGTATAAGAGAGCATAGGGATTATTGCTTTGGAAGGTAACTTTCTTGAGTTCAAACTTAACCTGAGGAGCTTTTGTGAGTTCAGTAACCTCAGCAGCAGTGGTGGACTTAGTAGCAGGAGCATCAGTAGTAGATGCCATTTCTGTTTAACACATATAAACATGAAGAAGATGAACAAAAATGTCTTAATATGGAAAGATCTTCCAAAATAAGATGCTTTTAAGGTTTTGCACATTCCATTCAGACAGAAAATAGCTTAATGGAGATTAGGGTTTTTCTAGTTTTGAGAAAGAAATACAAAACATAGTGAATGTCTTATTTTCCATTTTCCCTTTTAAAGAAGAGATTCTGGAAAAACATATGAAGATACAAGTTTAAGATTTTTGATTTAAACTTGAAAAACAATCTGAGAACAGATTGTGTTCATAAAATCACGAAAAGAAATGATTTCATTTTAAAAGGTTCGTTTGTTTGATCTGTTAAAAACAAGAATAAGATAAAAAACAAGTTGATAAAAGGTAAATAATAAGAATATTAACCTGGATTGTTGAAGACGAAGATGAACAATTTCTGGAAATGAAGAGTTCAAAATGCAACAGTGATGTTCTTGCTTTTTAGTGTAGATATTCGCGTAAAGGAAAAAATATAAACGCAAATTGTTTATATAGTGAGAGTAGAGAGAGAAAAACTGTGAGCGGGAAAGTTTTTCATGATGACACGGACACGTCCCTTGAATTTGATTGGACAAGGAAGTCGAAACGGGCGAACGTGTCAGAGAAAACGTGCCATGACTTATCTGTTGTAATGACGTCACAAACGTCCTTTCATATTTTAGGATGTCTCTGAGGTTTTTGAAAGCTCAGGGACAATTTTTGAAAACATAAAGCACTGAATAGGAGTATCAGTGAGATTTAGAAATTTCAAAAGTACCACTGAAAGGAAGAGATATTCAGCGATGCAATTTGTTTTGAAATCTTGCATTCATAGGCGAACGTCAGCGAGTAAGAGAGAACATACCTTGATATCAGCGAATCAATTTTGTTCAGAGGGTAGGTGATAAGTATTGGTTATATAAGTTCATTGTTATCACTGATCAAATGTGAACCGCTGAAGATTTTACTCTTCTAAGTTCAACATTCCAAGCTTGCTGATGAGAAAGTTAAATCTTGTCTCATCAAGAGGTTTGGTGAATAGATCGGCTAACTGAAAGTCAGTTGGGATAAAATTAAGTTCTATATCACCATTCATCACATGATCTTTGATAAAATGATACCTGATTTCGATGTGTTTGGTCTTTGAGTGTAGCACTGGATTGTTGGCTATAGCGATGGCACTAGTGCTGTCGCAATAGATTGGAAATTTTTAGAGCTGAAGGTCATAGTCTAGTAGTTGATTTCTTATCCACAAGACCTGAGAACAACAGCTTCCAGCGGCTACGTACTCAGCTTCAGGTTGAGGTGGACACTGAGTTTTTCTTTTTACTTGTCCAACTCACCACTTTTCCACCTAGGAGCTGACAGCCTCTTGTGGTGCTTTTCCTATCCAATTTGCAACCTGCAAAACCACTATCTGAATAGGCGATTAGATCAAACCCTGAGTCTTTGGGATACCAAAGACCTAGGTTAGGAATACCCCTAAGGTAACGAAAGATTCGCTTTACAGCGATCAAATGAGATTTCTTAGGTTCAGCTTGATATTGTGCACATAAACAGGTTGCATACATAATATCAGGTCGGCTAGCTGTAAGATATAAAAGAGAGCCGATCATCCTACGGTACATCGTGACATTAACAGGTTTTCCAGAAGGATCCTTGTTTAGTGTCAGCGGTGGTGCCATAGGGGTTTTCAAAGCTGAACTCTGAGTTAAATCAAATTTCTTCAGCATATCTTTAACATACTTTCCCTGATTAATGAAAGTTCCTTTTTCATTCTGTTTGATTTGAAGACCAAGGAAATATGTTAGCTCACCCATCATACTCATTTTATACTCGGCTTTCATCCTTTCAGAGAAACGAGTACAAAGGTCAGGGTTAGTGGAACCAAATATAATATCATCGACATATATTTGAACAAGAATAATATGACCTTTTACTTTCCTGAAAAATAAAGTTTTGTCAATTTTCAATATGGAGATAAGTAGAGAGAGTGTCATACCATGCACGAGGAGCTTGTTTTAAGCCATAGAGTGCCTTATCCAGTTTATAGACATAACCTGGATGCTTAGGATCTGAGAATCCTGGAGGTTGTTCCACATAGACTTCTTCATTCTGCTTTCCATTAAGGAACGCTGATTTAACATCCATTTGATAAACCTTGAAGTCTTTGTGTACAGCGTAAGCTAAGAATAGACGAATGGCTTCGAGTCTTGCCACTAGAGCAAAAGTTTCGTCGTAATCTATACCTTCCTCTTGTCTGTATCCCTGAGCAACGAGACGAGCCTTGTTGCGGGTTACAGTCCCATGTTCATACAACTTGTTTCGATAGACCCATTTTGTGCCTATCACTGACTTGTCAGATGGTCTTGGAACAAACTTCCAAAATTTGTTTCTTTCAAATTTAGTCAGCTCTTCTTGCATAGCGCTGACCCAGTTTGGATCTTGGAGGGCATCATATGTTTTCTTTGGTTTAATCAGAAAAATAAAGTTAACAAATAAGCAAATATTACCTGCACTTCATCGAGTCTGAACACCAGTGATTAGATCACCGAGAATTTGTTCAATAGGGTGATTGATAGTCCATCGCTGAGCCGGAGCTTGATTTGATGACTCAACCTGAACTTCTGGAGCAGCTGAAGATGAGGCTTCAGCAACTTCTGGTATATCAGCCAAGATAGGATGAGGTGCATATGTCATTTCATTGACTGATTGGTGAGAAGTAGATGGTATATCTGAGATAGAAGGTTCAGAAGCAGGCATAGTGTTTAAAGGAACAGCTGAGACCCATGATGTTTCAGCTTCACTAGTCTGCATGCTTGAGATTATAGTAGGATCATCATCTTCACCGGGATGAGTATGAGATTGAGGAGTGGGAACATCTTTTGAATCACCAAGATGAGAAAACATCTATTGATTCAGTTCTTCAGTATCAGCAGAAGGTCAAGAGTTCGCTGAACGGGATTCATCAAAAGTGACGTGGATAGTTTCTTCAATAGTTTGTCTTCTTCGATTGAAGACTCTAAAGGCTTTGGAGACTGAGGAGTATCCAAGAAAAATTCCATCATCAGCCTTAGGATCAAACTTTCCAAGGGCATCTCTGTTGTTCAGTATGAAACACTGACATCCAAAGATATGAAGAAAGCTAATTGAAGGCTTTCTCCCATGAAAAAGTTCATAGGCAGTGTTGACAGCTTCTGCCCAAAATTGAGTAGGCAGGTGAGAATCGCTGAGCATTGAACGTGCAGCTTCAATAATAGTTCGATTTCTTCTTTCAGCGACTCCGTTTTGTTGTGATGTTCTCACTGAGGAAAGGTTGTGAGAAATACCCATACTTTCAAAGAAGGAATCAAGGGAGCTGTTTTTGAATTCAGTTCTATGATCACTCCTTATTGAGCGAACGATCATGTTATTCAGGACTTCCATTTTACTGATAAAGGTGATGAGTTCTTCAAGGGTGTCGCTCTTGGAACGGAGAAACATTACCCAGGTATAGCGAGAGAATTCATCAACTATGACCAGTGTATATTTCTTTCCAGCGATGGATTGATTGTTAACTGGGCCAAAGAGATCCATATGGAGAAGTTGTAGAGGAGATGACACTGAGGAAACTTGCTTAGATTTGAAACTAGCTTTTGTTTGTTTCCCTTTCTCACACACTGAACATAAGGACTCCTTAACGTATGAGTGTTGAGGTAGACAAGTAACCAACTCTTTAGAGGAAAGAGTATTCAACGTCTTGAAGTTGAGATGGGAGAGCCTCTTATGCCATAGCCAGTTGACATCAGATGAGGCTTTTGAGAAGAAACAGGAGTTCTCAGTGGTTGTGGATTCCGTGTTTATAACGTAAACATTTTCTAGACGATAACCGCTGAGAGCTATCTTCTCCTTTTTGTCAGTGACAAAGCAGGATTCCTTAGTAAAGATTACTTTGTTATCCTTGTCGCATAACTGACTAATTCTTAGAAGATTATGCTTCAGTCCTTCAACATATGCAACTCTTCCAAAGGTTGTTGTACCATTAGAGAGTACACCAAACCCTCGGGTATAGCCTTTTCCGTTTCCACCGAAAGTCATAGAGGGACCCTTCTCTTCCTTGTATTCAGTGAGCAGGTTTTTCTTTCCAGTCATGTGTCTAGAGCATCCGCTATCAAGATACCAAATACCCTTCCGATCCTGCAAACAAAGGAAGATTAGTTTGACTTGGGCACCCATTTAACCATGGGCCCACATTTGTCAGTGGTGGTAGAGGAAGTGGAAGGTTCAGCATTCTTCGCAACATTTGAAGATTCAGTTTCGGAATTATTCTTCACTTTGGTTAATTTCTTAACCCCATTGGTCTTCTTTGCCTTGGGGGCATTTATCTTCACCTTAGCTAACTTTTCAGCTTTGGTGGCTGTTGGGCACTTACTAGCAATGTGATCGGTAAGTCCACAGTGATAACATTTTCTATGGCTAAAGGTAGCTTTAGGACCATTTGCATGCTTAGCAATTAATTTTAAATGAGCAGGGCCAACACCAAGAATACCTTTAGCGTCAGATCTTGGGGGAACCTGAGGTCCATCTAGATTCTTAGCTAGAAAGTTCAGCTTGATCCTAGGAGTGGATCGCTGAATATTATCATAAACCTTATCCTTAGAGGATGAGGAATGATTAACTGAAGGTTTAACATTCTTCAGATTTGGTATTTTGGTACCCTTCTGAGGTTTTGGATAAACAATTTTCTCTTTACCTTTAGAAGTTAAGGTAGAGATTTCCTCAGGGATGGGAGTTTTAGAAGGGGAACACTGAGATGAGGAAGTGTCAGGAATAGAGGACACGAACATTCCAAACTTAAGCATGGAATGATCAGTGGTTGGTTCTTCAGCGTCAGCTTTGTAACCAAGACCACGTTTGTCACTCAGAGGAATCTGAGACTTAATTATCTCAGTGATCGTTGTTGAGGATTTACACCATCCTTCAACAGTAGCTTGTTCAGCTTTTAATACAGCGATAGCTTCTTCTCGTTCGATTTTGACTAGTTGATTTATATGAACCTGATCTTTTAAATCTTCTTCAATTTTAGAAAGCTTTTCTATTTGAAGGAGACAGTTTTAAGCTGTTCAGCAAGATCAAGGTTTTGATTTTCAACAACAGTTTTGCCATTCATGGCATCATATAAACTCATAGTCAGGAGATCGATTTTACGAAGACTATCAGCTTCATCAATATCTGAAATATTGGTAAAGAAAGAAGGTGATACCTTAGTAGCAGAGGTTGAAGTAGAGGGAATGTCAGAATTTTCTTCCTCATCTTCGATTTTGGCCATGAGACAGAGTTTGGCCTCGTCATCATCTTCAGAGTCAGATGATTCTTCTTCATCAGAAGCAGCCCAATCAAAGTCAGCCATTAGGCCTTTGCCTTTCTTCTTAAATCCTTTTAGCTTTGCATATTTTTCTTTCAGCTTTTGATACTTGTCATCTCTAGCCCTGAGGTTAGAGGATTTCTTGGAGAAAGCTGAGGGTTTATAGACTTTCTTTGACCTGCATTCACTAGCAAAGTGTCCTAATTTCTCACAGTTAAAGCAGGTAGCAGTAGCCTTATCAACAGGAGTTGATGATCTTGGCTTGTCAATAAGTTCGAGGGGCTTGTTCTTTCTGAAAATTTTCTTTTTGGCGAATCTCCTGAACTTATTAGATATGAGAGCCATAGATTCATCAAGATCTGAAGAGTCAGCATCTGATGAGCATTCATAGTTAGTTTCGAACTGAGTGACAGTGATAGTAGATCGCTGAGTGGAAGGTGACTCTGAGAGAAAAGCAACAATTGTGCTTTTGGAATCTTTTACAAGATTCTTCTTAAGATGACACGACTGCTCATGATTGAGCATAGTGCCATATAAGGTAGAAAGCGTCATAGATTTTAGATCCTTAGATAGCTTGAGACATATTGAATAAGTGTCCCAGCTTTCAGGTAAACATTCTAGGAACTTTGGCAGAACTTCAAAGTTAGAGTATTCCTTACCAATAGTCTTTAGATCAATTATTAAACAGTTAAAACGTTGGTGAACTTCAGAGAGAGATTCATTCTTACCACAAATGAAGCTTTCGTATTGTCTTACCAGGTTGATCTTTCTTGAGTCCGGGACTTCAGACGTACCTTCATATTGAACCCAGATTGTGTCCCACATGGATTTGGAGGTTTTCAGGTTCATGACGGAATGGTAGACTTCGTCAGGAAGAGCCATGGAGAGGATGGATCTGGCTTTGGTGTCGATAGCCACTTTCTTCTTATCTTCCTCAGTCCACATATGAATTTCCTTGGGAACCAATCTTTCAGGAATGGCAGCTCTAGTCTCAGTGCCTAGAACTTCAGGATCAATTCTAACAGGAACATATGGACCATTTTCGATGTAATATGGCATAGTAGGGTCTATACCTTCTAAGAAGAGAATCATCCTATTTTTCCATAGATTGAAGTTATCTCTGGAAAATCTAGGGGATTTTGCCAGAGAACCATTGTCAATATAGTTTGTGTTTGTGTTGGTAGCCATTATGAGAAATAGCAAGGAAGAGAAAAGATTAGTATAAGCAAGATCTTGTTTATAAGTTTAAACAATCTGCTCTGATACAAGTTTGTAGAAGGGGGGTTGAATACAAACACACATATTTTACTTTTCTAAATTGTTTATTGATATTTATCAAACAATTTACAACTTGTTGGGGAACAAGATTAAGGATTAAACCTAATCTAAACAAGTTATGAGAAACACTAAGTTTCTTGCACTAGAATTAAGACAGAAAGAAGATAAGAATATTACTAATAATATTCTAACACAAAGTAGTAGAGGAAGAAGAATGGTCGAGCACTTCATTTATGAAGTAGAGTTCTTCTTATATATTGCATGCATTAAATGCACAACAATATAACTTTACATGTGGCAGCAGCTGATTGGTTGCATGGTTTAACCTTTGTAGACAATCTAGTAGCCGCATGATGTAGAGTGTAGAATCAGAGTTGGTAGTACGATCCTGGACAAAAGGGATGTCCTTTCTGACAAATCGTACGGAGGCGTGCAAGGGAGGTAAGACAAAAGTAACTTGTAGAGGAAGGCTACATGATAACCGTTCACTGAATAGATCTTTATCAGCGAGTGATAAAGTTCAGCGTTCGTTGAAGTCTTCTACTTGTAACTTCACGTTGAGTGGACAAATCTAGGCTTCGTTGATATCCGCATCAGTTCATTAGTAGACTTGTCGCTGGTTCTTTGGCTTGATATTCGACTTCAGCGTAGAACATAGTTGACGTGAAACTTGTCTTCAGGGATCATAAGTAAACAACTAAGATTGTCAGCGATCATCAACAAGACTGAACAGGCTCAGAGATTTATTGATGAACAGTTTCGCTGAACCTTTAAATTAAAGAGCATGGGTTTCCTATCAGCGGTACGGTAGAGACATTGTATTTATCAGTGATAGTGAAACTCTAATACATATTGTCTACTTACAATTTTCACTAAGTGTTTCTTAAAGAGTCATTATCAAATCACTGAGGGTTTGGATCAACAATCAAAAAGTTTTATGAACTTTCCGTTAAATGAAATTTAAGGTCATAGAGCCTCTGCTGAGCTCAATAGAGCCTCTGTAAGCCAGAGCCTCTATGACTGAAAATTTTATACGGAAACTCTATCGATCACTTCAATTGCTTTTAAATGTTTTTTGTTAAGGTGCAAGCACAGAGGTAATGTAAGAAGGTTTCAAATCACAGAGCTCATTCCACCACAAAGCCTCTGTCGATTTGAAACGTATGCACAGAAACGAGATTCTGTAAGATACGGGTTATTTCTGAAGGTGACAGACACTTGAGAATAGAGACGCCCATGCGCTCAGCATTAATGGGCCGCGCACGACGTCTAATCATGCTCTGACAACTCTGACGTGGCATATTTTCATTTGACGTACATGCCACACGTTCATCTGATACGTTGCACCCAGCTGTTGTACTCGATTGCGGACCCCAAAGGATTATCAAATGTTTACTATTAACCTCTTCAGATTCTACCACCGTTAAAACCCTATAAAACCCCTCTTACCATCTTCTTCATTCCTTTACGATTCTCTCTCAAATACCTCTGGCGAACAGTGAAATACCTGCAACTTTGTTCTTGCTACTCCATTTCTTCAAGATTTTAGTAATGGCTTCCACCAGAACCTCACCGGCGACATCCCCTGCTCACTCTGAGCACTCACAGCACCGAATCAGGGCCACTAATCCTGAACATGAACAAGGTGAATTTGTTGATTTCACTCCGACCACTCACCTGCAGTTCTTTCTCGAAAATGAGCATTTCGAGAACTCATTACCCCACAAACCCAACAACCACTTCCTTGTGCCCTCAAGAACAGCCTTTGGGGAAGCACACGCCATTCTATTGGACATCCTAGAAAACCACCCATTGAACACCCTACTAACCAAGAACGTCACTTGCGTCCCTGCCAGATACATGAACCAGTTATGGCAGAGCTGCTATTATGATGCAGAATCAAGGGAAATCAGAGGTTGGATCTGAAAACCTGATAAGTCTAAAAAATAGAGCTTAAGTTTAACCGAACCATGCTATCTTTAGAATTCAATCGGCCCACAAGAGGGCTTTTAGGGATTAAGGAGTATGCAGAAATCCCCTCTGACAGAGAGCTCTGGGACTTCGCAGAGATGTTGGGATACAGCACCCATTTGAACAAGCGAAATGAATTTAGAAGGAACCGATTTCCACCTCTGTGGAACACTTTGTTCTCAATCCTCAACAGATGCCTCACAGGCAAAGTAGAAAGCCCCGACCAAACCTCGCATCAAATCCTCGCCATCATGTACGGGGTATACTACGACCTACCTCTTGATTTTGCATCTATTATGATGCAAGACCTCATCAACACCATAGACCACCGAATATCCACACAGAAGGCCAAGGGCCCAAATGTCAAAGACCTTCCAGCCCTACAGTTCCAGAGGACTATAGGAGTCATTCTGGAACCTCTGCTTCTCCTCAACAAATGGCCAATGGAAGGGCCCATAGTCAAGACTTACCCCTTGGGCAGAATGGCAACCACAAAACACGCAGAGGGGTATGCGATCTGCAGACCTCTGACAGCCAAACTTCTGTCATATGCCTCGGATGAACACCTTAGGTTATATTAGATACACGCTCACAGGACTCCATAACCGAGTCCTGCAACACCCCCGCGTTTAGGAGCCCCCCTAGGAACCATAGTGGTTGAAAGGATGAGCCCAGAAGAGCACCCAGAAGCTGTGTCCAAACACGTGCAAAAAACAGGCCAAAATCCGTTTGTAGAGGAAAAGATGATCTCCTCTGCATCCAAGACAAAGGCAGCCACACCCCCAAACAGAAAAAGGCTCCCAGAGCAAAGAAACCTGCAGAGGGAACCTCTTCAAGTGCTGCACAGAACCTCCAACCTCCACCTGTTGTTACATCCTCTGTACCTCCTCCTCCAAAAGAGCAAAAGAAACGCAAGCCAAATGCATCAGAGGAGGGAGCCCCAAAGCCAAAGAAGAAAAAGGTACAGAAACCCAAGTACCCTCTACAGAGTATCGCTGAGGAAATAATGACAGAAGAAGTTTCCCCGAACAACCTCTGCCCTTCCCCACTCCTATACATTATGCAGACCAGGGTGATTTCTCCGCCTTCCTCGAGTAACACGATTTTGCAGACACCTTGGACACCTCTGGATGGAATGCAGAGGCATATCCAAAGTTCTCCACATAACCTCCAGAGTTCAGGGTAACAGAAGTGGACTCTGACTTGGAGCTAGATGCCACTCCAGAGGGCATCACTGTAGAAACTCCTGAGGGACGACAGAATTCCAGCCTCTATGCCTCTCCTCCGAGCTATAATCCTGAGCTTGAGCACACAGAGGAAATGCCTGTGATAGAAGAAGGGGATGAAGAAGTAGTATCCCACTTAGATATCTCAGGAGACTTAGGTGTTAGGTGTGACAAAGATGCCGAAGATTGTAGAGGCACACAACCCTAACCCCCTCCCAGTGCAACCAACATCTCTGACACTGCCAGTCTAGTGGCAGAAGGTGTCATTGAACAAGAGCAGCACAGCTCGATCCTAACCCAAGCAAACCGGGCAGAGGAACTTCTTTCTACCTCTGTACCACTATTATCCGGGGAAAGCATTCCAAGGGAGTCCTCTCCAAAGGACTCGCCTTTAGTTCATGATCAATCGCCCCAGATCACTCCTGCCATCCCCATAGAGGAATTCGTTTCCTCTGACACGCTCACACAATTAGGTCCCATCAGCTCTTCAAAGGAGCTTAGAAAGCACAAAGAGAAAGGGAATGTAGACAAGTCCCCAAGTCCAATTAAGGATATTCATGTACCCATCTCTGGAGTGGATCAGGACCATGTCCTTAACAGAACCTCTATAGAGTCTGAGGCCCAAAAAGCCCCTGCTCAAGGATTAGAGGGAACTCCTTCCACTCTCAACGTACAAACAGGGGGGAAAGAAGACATCTCAGGAACAGAGACACACTCTAGTCATAAATCCGTTCACCTAGATGTAACACCCGGTACATATGTCGCAAGGGATGAGTTCCAAACCCTTATCACCTCTATGACCAATTCATTGAATTAGTTGAAAAGCTAATTCGATACTTTTGCAGAGAACTCTGAAAGGGCAATCACATATCTGACCACCAAAGTGGACAACCTGTCCACATAGGTGAAAATTGCCATGGCCAAAGTAACAACTGCTGCAACAACCTCTGCAACCACCACACCGGCCTCCACCTCTGCTCTGGAAGCCTCACTTTCCAGTCTCTCCAAACAACTGAACAAGGCTAGAAAGGCACAAAGGAACCTCCCACAAACCTCTGCCACATCCATCACTACCGAAGACCTTTAGAAAGCAGTTGATAAAGTCCAGGAGCATACTCTTGATCAAACCAAGGCTCTGAAGCCTCTGGACTATATCACCAGAGCCCTACTAACAGAACTGGGTCAAGGAGTGTTGAACGAAATGACCGACTTCATCAAAGCCTTCACAACCGCAAATGCCAATTACGTTAAAGAATTTCAGGCAAGCATGGGCAAACTTCGGTTCAATTCAGAGGCAGAAGTCGCCTACCTTCTTGGCATCTACGATGACTTGTGTGCCAAAATGCTTGCCGCAGGTGCCTCTCAACCCAAGAAGCCAGAAACAACATGCAGGGCAGATGGTACTGTTGAACCAAACCCTCAGTGATTTGATAATGACCCTCTCTAATATACTTAGTGAAAATTGTAAGTAAACAATATGTATCAGAGTTTCACTATCGCTGATAAGTACAAAGATCTTACAGTACCGCTGATAGGAACTCTCGCTCTTTAGATTAAACATTCAGCGAACACTGTTCATCATAATGCTCTGAGTCTGTTTAGTCCTTATGATGATCGCTGATAAGTTAGTTGTTTACTTATGATCTCTGAAGACAAGTTTCACGTCAACATATGTTCTACGCGGAAGTCGAAGATCAAGCTCAAGAACCAGTGACAAGTCTCCTAATGAACTGATGCGGATCAGCGAAGACTCAGATTTGTCCACTCAACGTGAAGTATCAAGTACAGGACTTCAGCTATCGTTGAACTTTATCATTAGCTGATATAGAATGATAAACCGTTGAATCAATGAAAAGCTGATCATGAAGTCCTCCGTACAAAGTACTTTTGTGTTAACCACCCTTGCACGTCTCCGTACGATATGTCAGAAAAGAACCTCCTTGTTGTTTGAAATGGTACAACCACTCTGATACTACACTGTTCAAACATGCGGCTACTAAGGTTGTCAACAAAGGTCAATGACGTGCAACCAATCAGTTGCTGCCACGTGTAAAGTGTAAACTGCCATGCATTAAATGCATGTAGTAAATAAGAAGAAGAACTCACTTCATTTTGAAGTAACTTGCTAACTCTGGACAAGTTCATCCTTCTTATCTTGAGATAGGTTATTATTAGTAATTTCCTTCTCTTTCTTAGTGCAAGAAACTTAGTGTTCCAACTTGTTTAGATTTAGGTTTATCCTTAATCTGGTTCCGCAACAAGCTGTAAATTGTTAATGATTTATCAATAAACAATTTAGAAAAGTAAAATATATGTGTTTGTATTCCACCCCCCCCCCCCTCTTCTACAAACTTGTATAGCACTTCGGGACCAACAAGTGGTATCAGAGCAGATTTGTTTAATCTCATAAACAAGATCTGATCTATACTAAGATTTATCCTCCTTGCTATTTCTGAAAATGGCTACCAACACAAACATAAACTATATCGACAATGATTCTCTTGCAAAACCCCCTAGATTCTCCAGAGATAACTTTAATCTATGGAAAAATAGGATGATTCTCTTCTTAGAAGGTGTAGACCCTACTATGCCTTATTATCTTGAAAATGGCCCATATATTCCTGCAAGAATTGATGCTGCAGTTCCAGCCGCTGAGAATAGACCTGCTATTCCAGAAAGGCTGATTCCTAAGGAAGTTCATATGTGGACTGACGAAGATAAGAAGAAAGTGGCTATAGACACAAAAACCAAATCCATACTATCCATGGCTCTTCCTGACGAAGTCTACCATTCCGTCATGAACCTGAAAACCTCAAAAGCTATGTGGGACACAATATGTGTTCAGTATGAAGGTACGTCTGAAGTTCAGGACTCTCGAAAGATCAACCTGGTAAGACAGTACAAAAGTTTCATTTGTGGTAAGAATGAAACTCTCTCCGAAGTTCACCAACGTTTTAACTGTTTATTAATAAATCTAAAAACTGTTGGTAAGGAATATTCTAACTTTGAAGTGCTGACAAAGTTTTTAGAATGTTTACCTGAAAGCTGGGACAGTTATTCTATGTGTCTCATGCTGTCAAAAGATCTAAGATCAATGACCCTTTCTACCTTATATGGCACGATGCTGAATCATGAGCAATCGAGTCACCTTAAGAAGAATATTGTAAAAGATTCCAAAAGCACCCCTGTTGCTTTAATCTCAGAGGAACCTTCCACTCAGCGACCCTCGGTCACTATCACTGAGTTGGAAAGTAACTCTGAAAGGTCATCAGATTATGACTCTTCAGATGATGATGAATCTTTGGCTCTCCTCACTAAAAGGTTCAGGAGTTTCGCCAAAAAGAAAATGTTCAGAAAGAATAAACCTCTTTCAATTACTGACAAGCCAAGATCATCAGCTCCTGTTGATAAAGCTACTGCTACTTGTTTTAACTGCGAAAAGATAGGACATTTCGCTAACGAGTGCATGTCTAAGAAAGTTTCGAGAAACTCAGCGTTTCCCAAGAAATCCTTTATTCCCAGGAATAAAGATGACAAATATGCCAATCTGAAAGAAAAGTATGCGAAGCTGAAAAGCTTTAAGAAGAAAGGCAAAGGCCTGATGGCCAACTATGATTGGGCTGCCTCTGATGAAGAAGAATCATCATCTGACTCTGAAGATGATGAAGCCAATCTTTGTCTTATGGCCAAGATTGAAGATGAGGAAGAAAGTTCAGACATTCCCTCCACTTCAACCTCTGCTATTCAGGTATCACTTTACTTCTTTACAAATATTGCAAATATTGATGAAGTTGATAGTCTTCGTAAAATCGATCTCTTGACTAGAAGTTTATATGAAGCCATGAATGGAAAAACTGTAGTTGAAAATCAAAACCTTGATCTCGCTGAACAGCTTAAAAACTGTCACCTTCAAATAGAAAAGCTTTCTAAAATTGAAGAAGATTTTAAAGATCAAGTGCACTTAAATCAGCTAGTCAAAATCGAGCTCGAAGAAGCTATCTCTGCTTTAAGAGCTGAAAAAGCTACTGTTGAAGGATGGTGTAATTCTTCAACAAAGATCACTGAGATAATTAAGTCTCAGATTCCCCTGAGTGATAAACGTGGTCTTGGTTACAAAGCTGATAATCTAGAACCAACCACTGATCGTTCCATGCTCTTATTTGGAACTTTTGTATCCTCAGTCGCTGATACTTCATCCTCTCAGTGTTCTTCTTCTAGACCACCTATCCCTGAGGAAATTTCTACCTCTTCAAAAGGTAAAGAGAAAATGGTTTATCCAAAACCTACCTCTGTCTTTAAAGATAAACGTAAGGGAATTGCTTTTAACCAAAATCCTCATAAGGGTACCTTAGTACCTAAGCTGAATGATTCTAAAGCTTTAGTGATTCATCCCTCTGGATCAAGGAATCAGATCTCTGGATCTACTCAGCGTGGATTTCTGGTTAGTTTGACTTTTTCTCGTCTTCCTCATTCTTGAATTTTCAAATCTTAGATTCTGAGAAAATTGTTCAAATCTGTTTATTGAGTTGTGTTAGCATTATACTTAATAGTGTTTCTACAAATTTTCACACCGAAATTCGATTGTTTGAGTGGTTAATTCTGCAAATTGTGTTCAAAGTATTTGGTTGTGTTCTTCTTAAAAAATCGAATTTTTATCATCCAAATGTGTTGTTTTTGCATTGAAATATATTGGGTTAGTGTTATTTTGTGTTTGGCGTTGTTACTAATCTTCCAGGATTGATTTTGGGCAACCCTAATCGAAAATTCGATTGATCTAAGCAAACAGCCAAACTTCCCGGACAACTCAGCCGATCTTTCCGGACAGCTTCCAAGTGTCCGGATATTTGTGTAATATCCATCCGGGCTCGCTCCTCTTTCCGGGTAAGTTCAAACAATCCGGGTAAGTAATATTACTCTAATCAATCCGGATAAAATAGTTTCCGGAAACCCAAAGTTTCCGAATACCAATTTATCTGGACATCTCTGTATCCGGTAAGTACCTTATCCGGACACCTCTGTATCAGGTAAGCAACTTATCCGGACATCTCCTTACCCGGTAACTTTATTGCTTAATTTCACTATCCGATAACCAGTTTCTTCCAATAACCCCTGTGTTATCCGAAAACTGTGCCATCCGGACTCTTTGCTTTAACCGGACACTTTGTGATTTGCAGAACTGTTTTTTAATTGATATGATTCGGACACTTCCTGATCAGACCCTTACTTGGATCCCTATCCAGTAAGATCACTCTTAGTTCATACCACTCGTAGAACCTGCGTTAGGTTTTCACTCTTAGTGCCTTTCGTTAGGTTTACTCTTTGAATCAATCTACACGTCTGACGATCACTCCGTTGCAACCTACAATGACTTCACGTGACGCACTTGCTATTGGAACCGACTCCAAACCACCTTGTCTCTATCAAGGTGAGTATAGCCAATGGCGAGATAGATTCATGATCTTAATTGAATCTAAGGACAACTATGTGTACATCAAGAAAGCTCTTGAATAGGGCCCAATTCAATGGCCAAAGAAGACCATTGCACCAACTGCAGCAAATCCTGCGACTAGTTCTGAGGACAAGACTGAAGCCGAACTAACCGCAGAGGAAAGTGGCAGATTAGAAGGCGAAAAGCATGCCAAGAGATATATTATCCAAGCACTTCCCAACTCAATCTACCAAGCCATCGACAGCTACAAAGATACGGCAAAAGGCATGTGGGATCAAGTGGCTAGAATGATGCGTGGGAGTGTTGTTGGTAATCAACTAAAGATCAACAGCGCAATAACCATGTTCGATGGTTTCAAGCAACGCAATGGCGAGACTCTCACTCAAGCATACGAACGCTTCTGCTTACTTCTCAATGAACTGAACAAGAACAATATTGTTCGTTCTAACACGGAGAACGCACTCAAGTTCCTCAACAATTTTCTACCCGAATGAAAGGTGTTTGCTTCTCATGTTAAGCACAACAACTTGATAGAGAACCTTAGCATCAACGAACTATATGAGACGCTTCTACAAGACGAAGATGAAGTAATAGAACTTCTGGGAGAGAAAAAGACTGAAGCAAAGCCAGCTGCTGATCCTATAGCACTCATATCCTCAAAGAAAGGGAAATGTTCGGGCCATCATTCTAAACGTGCTCAAAGGCAAAGCTCTTCCGAATCTGAAAAGGAAGACAGTGACTCGAATGATGAGGTAGCTGAATTCAAGAAAGCTGTTGCTCTACTCACTAAATCTCTTCAACAACAGCAATTTTATAAGAAGCCTACATCTAATAATATGCGCTACTCCACCGCGTCTAACAAGCGCCATGATTATCAAGACAAGCACGAGGGAAAGAAGAAAATTGACGAGCAGGACACGTCAGAGAAGAAGGAGACGAAGGAGAAAGATGATAGAAAGAAGAGAGATGAACCAGTGACCTGCTACAACTGTGGAAAGCTTGGTCATTTTGCTAAAGACTGCAAAAAGCCTGTAGTAAAGAATTCTCACTACTACAAGGCCAAACTGGCACTGGTTGAGCAGAAGGAAGCTGGAGAAGCTATGTTTGTGGAAAACGACTACTGGTTGGGTCGTTCTGATGATGAAAGCGATTCAGACTGTGCAAATGCTTTCATGGGCTATCACTCTCCAGCTGATGAAGAGAAGACAAGTCAGGTATGTAAACTTTCTCACCAAGAGTTAATCAATAAGATGCAATCCTTTAATGATCAGGTGAATTCTTTTAGGGCCACCACTAAAGAACAAAAGCTTGAGATTAGTTTACTAACCGAAAAGCTAGAAGTTCAAACGCGATTAACTGATAAACATAAGTCTGAAAATGCTATGTTAAAGGAAAAATGCAAAATCCTCTCACTAGCACCCAAAGACTTAAGGGCCAAATTATCTGATCTTCAATCACAGTTTGATCAGTGTATGAATGAGAAAGAAGAACTTGTTTATCAATGTTCCTCTCTTCAAATTCAGCACAAGGAGTTTGTTACTAAAATTCTTGGTCTTGAAACCAAACTCCACAAAAGGGGTCAAACTGATCAAACCATCTTTCTGAATAAACCTAAAGAGTTCACATACTTTAACAAAGAGTGGGGAATCGCATATGATAACCCACACTATTTGAAAAAAGGAAGATGGCATGTACCCACTCTGTATGATTTTGCTTGTTTTGGTCTAGATAAAAAGTATCTGGAATATGCCATTCAATGGACTGGTCCTCTTGAAACTGAAAAGGAAGAGGACACCGAGGAATATAAGCGCACACACAAACGAGGAATTCAGCTTCCGTTTTGTTTTGAACCTTTAAATAATTCATATAAAAAGAACAAAAAGTATCTCTCAAATGACTACTTCGACCCTTACAAGGTTGCTAAGCCCAAGGATTCCTCCAAAAAGGATGAGGACTATGCACCAGCAACCAAGACTGAGACGGACGAGTTTAAACTCTATGTTCCCCCTCTCATCTTGGAAGCAAAGATTGTCGAGTTGGAGGAGTCGTTTGAAAAAGAAAGGTCTGTTTTTCAAAACGAGAAGAAAGCGCTAATTCAGGAACTTGAGAAACTCAAATCTGAGAAAACCGAAGGTGTGTCAAATGAAGGACAGGAAATCCTTTGAGGTGAAATTAATATGCTCACATCGAAACTGGCTGCTTTGGCAACAGAAAAGATGGAGGAGTATGCAATAAATGGTCAGCTCCAAGAGCAAATTGACCAACTCAAATCTGAAAACAGATTTCACCTGATCTTTCCTCCAACTCATCTGACACATCCTCGTGTAAAGCCTTCATCGGAAATATCTCTTACCAAAGAAAATAAAGT
This sequence comes from Saussurea involucrata, assembly GCA_033807775.1. Classification (NCBI taxonomy): domain Eukaryota; kingdom Viridiplantae; phylum Streptophyta; class Magnoliopsida; order Asterales; family Asteraceae; genus Saussurea; species Saussurea involucrata. The sequence continues at coordinate 95,324,136 of CM066314.1, forward strand.
TTCTCAAGATGAGTGTGTTAAAAGGAATTTAAATTCTGATTTTTCAAACGCTTCCGCACCAAGTTCCCCAAAGCACACAAGCACAAAGTGTTCCTCGCCTTCCTCGACCGGTCCAAGTCCAGTAATTCCGAATGTCGATTTTTCAGCATTCATGAACTCTGAAGGTAACTCTGATGGAGTGTTTGAGTCGTTTCCTTTCGACAAACCTCTCCCGAGTCATACTGATTTTTTGACTCCAGTAGTCAATCGCCCGGTCAACTTTCTAAAGGGTACCTGTTCTACCACTAAGGACCCAGCTGTGATTGAGATTCCCAAATCTAAACCTGTTTCTCAAAACCAATCACAGCCAAGGCAAAAGACCGAGCGATTGCCTGTCAAAACTCCTGTTTCTTCAAAAGCCACTGACCATTCTGTCCCTGTTGTTTCGGATAAAACCGGTCGTGCTAAACAACAAAAACCAAAGTGGCTAAAGAAGGAATCTGTCGAGGATGTCGCACCAAAGTCGTTCAATACTGGGTTTTACCCTAGAATGAACAAAAACAATTGTGCCTGGAATCATAGGAATGTTTTTGTTAAAAGAGATGTTAATTTTCCAATGAAAATTTACTCCACTCAACAATTGATTCAATTATCGCACGATTGTTTGTGTTGTTCTAGTTGTGGTTGGAATGACTTTGATGATATTAACAACAATGATTGGTTTGGGTCATATCACATGTATAATCATACACCCAACCGGAGACCCCGTAAGAACAAAAAGAAGTCTAAATCCAAACGGGGTTCCTAATTAGAGGTTAAACCAAAGCAGGAGAGGAAACCTAATTCAAAACGGGTTCCTCCTACTGAGGTAAAACCCACACCCAAGAGGCAACCTGCTTCAAAGCAAGTTCCTTCGAAGGGTGTCAAATCTAACCCTCCGGGACCCAGGCAAATCTGGGTACCCATGGTCCGCTAAACTTGTTTTGCAGGACGATCATATGTGACTCTTAGACACTGGATGCTCCATAAACATGACCGGAAGGAGGGTGCTACTCATGATCTACAAGGAAACACATTAAGAAGACGTGAGATTTTTCTATACCTGTAATTTGACGACTGCTCATGTGTTTAGGGGGAGCATGATCAACCATCAGGTAAGTATACTCTACTATTGAGGGGGAGCATGTGTTTAAATGCTGAAAAGTTTTTTTGTGTGTGTGGATACTCCCGTGTGCATTTCACACTACGCGCACATTCTGAGGGGGAGCATCCAACTGGATGTTCATCAGTTTAGGGGGAGCGACACAGTGTTTTTCTTTAAACATTCAAAAGTTTTTTCTGTGTGTCGGACTCTCCATTGCATAAGTTTGCAATATTATAGGGGGAGCAAGGTAATCCCCAAGCTCAATTTGAGGGGGAGCGAGAGAACGTTCGTTTCTTAAATCCACATAGTCCTATTTCTGCAAAATCAACAAGGACATGAAAAGTTTTTTTTTTAAATCCAGAGTTTCCGGACAGGTATCCGGAAACCCAATCTGTCCGGATGAGTTTCTGGACCGGGTCCCTATCCGGAAAAATTCAATTCATCCAGAATTCTTCGTTGTCCGGATAGTTGGGTTTGTCCGGTAAGCTTTGCACTTCCAGTGTGTTGTCCGAAATCCCCTGTTCCATCTATCCAGTACCTGTTTTCCTACTGCCAGTCCTCAATCTGTCTCAGATTGATCCACTTACAGCAAAGGTACGCGTCGGAACTTGTTTATCCGTCTTGTTTACTAACTTTGGATCTTTTACAGATATTCCATGGCGGATCAACAACCTCAACAAAATCCGAGGGGAAGCTTCACCCTGTTTTTCTTAAAAGGCTAAATGTTTTTTGTGTTGATCACTCCCAAGTAAGTAAAACTCTCACTCTGAGGGGAAGCAAGTCAATCCCCATGTATGTTTTGAGGGGGAGCAGGATAATATCAGTGATTTGCATATGCCTGAAAAAATACCTGTGATAGCATATAGACGAGAGTTAGGGAATCCCATGGTCCAGCCAGCGCCGGAGGGACCTTCCCCGGGACATAGAACATGTGAGAAGGAGGGAGTTAAGGTCGAAAGAGAACCAAGAAAGATCGAGCCGTAAAGATAAAGAGGCTCATGAGCGAACCCAACCGAGTGATATCCGGGTCGCCACATCTGCTATCCCACCTCATACGTTGGGACGGGGTATTGAAGAAGCCTCCATGGACCCAGCGGAGCAATTGCACGACCCCCTTATCCACTCATCCGTCTCTCAAAAGATGGATGTTTCAGTTTCACACGGGGAAATAGCACAACTTCCACCGGTCTGTCATTCAGAGAGTACTGGTGTTGAAATAAGAGACCAGCAACCCCCGGTCTCGCAATCATTTCGTGCATAATCGAGTCTAGAGCCACTCGATATTTTAAATTCTTCGGCTAGGACACAAGAGGTACAACACCAAGTCGAGATTCTTCATGACTCGACCGGAACGTCTGTAGTGTCTACGTCTGCCGGAACACGAAGATCGGACGGAAATCCTACCACAGCTACAATCTTGCCAACTGTGAACGTAGGTGGCTCTGCCTCTCAGGTAGATGCCTCAACGGGTAACCTAAGTGGTCCCGGAGTTAGTAAGCCAGACTTTGTGTCGCAAGGGTCCCTGGACAGCACCCTCAAGGCTGTCCGAGAGGCAATGGAGCAGCATGTCACCGCCGAGCTCGCCAAAATAATCAAAGGAAAAGCAAAGATCGTTGAAACTGAAACCGCACCTACACCTCCACCGACATTCGTTCTGCCAATCTATTCGGTGGATACTCTGAAGACGATGCTTTTGGCTCAGCTACTCCAGCAGTCTGAATCTGACGCCTCAACTGAAGCAGACCTGAAATCCGTTCTGAAATCCCAGGTCACTGATCCTTCATCATCCATCACGACTCGTTTAGACGTCATTGACTCGACTCTCAAGGACTACAATCAAGCGCTTACAACGCTGTACGAGAGAGTCCGTTCCCTCGAAGATACCTGTAAGAGTCAAGCAGGCGGTCTGAAGTGGAAACACGATGACCAGTGATAAACCAGTTTCTATTAGGTAATCATCAAATCATCCATTGATCTTGAACATAATAGAGATTTACATAGGAATTATGCACTTTCTCTCTCTATAATGCTCTCACTTCTCTCACTAGAATATTACAATTAAGATCACTAATGAATTGCTTAACATCTAAGCTAACTAATCCTATTTATACCTAGGATTACAAAGCATTAAATCTAATCTACTTTGACTTTCTAATTAAAGCTACTTTGACTTTGACTATCTTTTGACTTTTACATTGTTTGACCATTACAAGACTTTAACAATAAATCTTGAATACAAGAACATCTTCACAAGGACAAAGCCAAGAACCAAAGCAGATGTCTTCTCAATCCACGAGATCAAAAAGGTAATCTTCTGCAAGTTCTCCTTTACAAGAACCTATCCAAGGGGCAGGTACAACCTTTACAAAGTCAGAAGAGAAGACAATTCTGTTAAACCAGTTTCTATTAGGTAATCATCAAATCATCCATCGATCTTGAACATAATAGAGATTTACATAGGAATTATGCACTTTCTCTATCTAGAATGCTCTCACTTCTCTCTCTAGAATATTACAATTAAGATCTCTAATGAATTACTTTCTTTTGACTTCCTTGAGACTTACTTAACATCTAAGCTAACTAATCCTATTTATACCTAGGATTACAAAGCATTAAATCTAATCTACTTTAACTTTTCAATTAAAGCTACTTTGACTTTGACTATCTTTGACTTTTACATTGTTTGACCATTACAAGACTTTAACAATAAATCTTGAATACAATAATGCTCTAACAATCTCCCCCTTTGGATTCAAGATTTAAAAAATATGACAGTAGTCTTCAGCTCTTGATCTTCAAAACTTTAACTTTGATCATATTAAACTTTGAAGCTAAGATAATCTTCAAACATCTTTATCTTCATTAGTTCACGACGAACTATATGCTTTGACATTCTTTAAGAACTCAGCTTTGAAGAATCTTCAGTCAAACATGAAAAGTCTTTGTCTTTCTCTTTGAAAAATCAATCTTCTTCGATAAAATCTTCAACAGATTGTCTTCAAGTCTTGAACATGAAATTCCGATCTTTGTATAAAACCATCAATTTGGAACAAGATGAATCAGAAACAATTAGAGTTTGGATCAGAAAGATGTGAAACCATCCACATTGTTGAACTTTTAGGTGTAAGCGCATTCCGAGAACCACTCAGAACTAAGATAATCAAATTCGGTGACATTTGGACTTCACATGATCCTTCTTCCCCTGATCTTCAGTCTTTGTTCACGAATCTTTGACTTGAAATATATTTGACTTGAAAGCTCTTTGACATGAAATTGAATTAAACATTTCTCCCCCTTTTTCGATGAAAGTGAGCATCATTATCATCGAAAACCTTCTTCAATTTCAGTCGCGTCTCTTAGTATTACTAACAATCTCCTTCTTAGTGGATAACCTTGCTCCCCCTCAAAATAAGTATTCTGGAGCAATTTGTTTTCTCCCCCTGAAAGTATGCATATATTTCAATAACGCACAATATACAAATTTTAAAAAATTTACACAAGGAAAATAAAATTCATTGAACTTCATTTTATAACTACTAACATTTGATTATTTGAATGCTTTACAAAATAAATTCAACTTAATAAAATTTAACATATATTCCAATCAAATGAAATCAAATGCATGTGTTTGGATTCAAGGACAAGACATCATTGCTTATCAAGTTATAATTGTTCAGTGTCAACCCCTTTATCAAATCTATTTGGTGTGCTAGCATGCGAAATATGATTGGCATAAAGCTTATGTATTTCTACAATATATAAGAATACTTTGCTCTACTCACACTATTTGTCCAAAATCAGAATTTTCACAAATTTACGGGTTTATCGCGACTTTGTATTTTCCCAAGTTTCAAGAGATGTGTGCTCTTTGGCATCTTTTAATATTGTGCACATTTGAATCTTTTGATTTTGTGCTCATTGGCATCTTTTGATTTTGTGCGCATTGGCATCTTTTGATTCTGTGCTCATTGGCATCCTTTGATTTTGTGCTCATTGGCATCTTTTGATCAAAAAGTTTAGTAAGAATAAGATACACCGTTAAACATGACTTTCTATCTGGTTCTATAGCAGGATTTGGGTTAGCAGATCCCAGACCAGTTGGCCTTAGGTGCTAGGTGTCGAGCACCCCTTAGAACTTAATTTCCCAAACCAGAAAGGCCACATCGATATATCTTAAACCCATTTGTACCAGTAGAACATGGCTTTCTATCTGGTTCTATTGCAGGATTTGGGTCAGCCGATCCCAGACCAGTTGATCTTAGGGACTAGGTGTCGAGCACCCCTTAGGACTTACTCTCCCAAACCAGAAAGGCCACAGGCACAAACTTTCAAACTAAATGATAGTGCAATAATTTTATCTCAATCACTTGGTTCTAAAACATAGTGCTTTGCCCATATTTTCATTTCCATCCATCATTCTGACATATAGGCTTTTTGAGCATTATATTCTATATATATCCAGATTCACATAACTTTGAGCATTCAGCATAATTTCATTCATGTTTTGCTGACCCTTCGATTTATTTTAGAGGTGAAAATTGAAACAAATATAACTCGGATAAAACAAAAATACTTGTAAAATCATCTTTTAGCACACATTTAATTCATTGAATGAAAATTGAAAATTTTATCTCATTGAATTAAATTTGTAAAGATTCAAGTTTTCAAAGTGGTACAAGCAAAATATAATCCAATGTTACCTTTTACCACGTTCCTTGAAACAGAAAGATGTAACAGTTAAAGATATCACCTGAGAAGTGTGAGTTCTAAACTGATTTGTTTAGAAGTCTTAGTCTTTGAAGTACGGGTCCTGAACTAATTTGTCCAGAAGCCATAGTCGTTGAAGCACGGGTTTTGAACTGATATGTTCAAAAGCCAAAAACATTGAAGCACGGGTCCTCTTTACTCCCCCTTAATGGTACAAGTAATCTTCTTCCGAGAGTTCAACACTTTGCTTCTAAATCTGCAAAAACAGATTAAGTAGATTTTGGTACCCAACGTGTCTTGGGTCCTGGCTTGTTAATCGGAGCTCTATAGGAAGGAAAATGATAAGTACCATACCAATATTGAACACTCTCATTTTTAATAAAATCATTAGTACCACAATAAGAACAACAAAAATTCTTTTGTGCTAACCTGATTAAATGATTTGCGGAATAGAATGAATCAGGATTAGCAAAAGATTTAACTTTCAGATTAGTGTTCTTGTTGGGAACAGAGGATTTTGGCTCACCTTTTTCAGTAGACGTACCTTTTACTCTCCATTGCATGTTGACTTTCTTATATGAAGGAATATCAGCATATTGATACTTGGAAGAATTATCCACCGAGTGATCATAGAATAGATTAGAAGGACGAATCAGACATTCTGAATAGCATTTGGATTTGTTAAATGACTTCACTTTGTAAGATAAGTCATTACGTTCCTTGGTCACCAAATGAAGCTTCTTCTGAATATTAGACTTGACCCTCTTCTCTTTCATGATGTCAGTCGATAATGCAGCCAAATTCATTGTCAATTTATGAATTTCCTGCCGAAATATCTTCCTTTCTTTAGAAAATTCGTCTTTAACGCACCTAGCCTGAAAGTCAGCTTTCTTCATCTTTTCTAGCTCTTGACTTTCTTTATCTAGCTCTTGTCTTTCCTTTTCTAAGTCCTTTTGAAGATCAGAAATTTTCTTTGACAGTTTCGCATTCTTCGCTTCAAAGCTTTTCCTTTGTTTTTCATACTCGACCCTTTCCTTCTCCAACTTCTCCTTTTCAAGAAATAAAACTTTCTCAAAGTCAGAAACTTGTTTTGAAAGTTTTATGCATTTCAGTTCAAGTACTTTCTTTTCTTCAAAAACTTTCTTTTCTTCAAAAGAAAAATTAGACAGTTTTCTCTTTAGATCGTCATTTTCACTGTCCAAACGCTTTTCTTTATCTTGAACTTCTTTTAATTGAGCATGTATCTTTAAGGTCCACTTCACTCTCCTTTCTTCTCTTATCTTCAAATCGACATTTTCTTTTTGAAGAGTTGTTACTTTCTCTTGAAGATTCTCGATTTGATCGTGCAGACTTGAGTTGTCTTTCTTTGTTTCAAGATTTGCAATATAAACGTCAAGATCAGTAACTCTTTTAATAAGTTTATCATTTGAAGAAGAAATGTCTAAAATTTGTCTCTTCAGATTAGCATTTTCTTCCTCCAATGCTTTTATACTTCCTTCAAGCTTCTTTATGTCATCTTGATGAGTTGAAGGATTTGAAGTATTAGTTTTAACAAAATTTTGCTTCAAACCTTCACCATTGGATTTAACAATAGTTTGCTTCAAACTTTCATTATTAGATTTAACAAAAGTTCGTGGTGTTGAAGGTTTTTCTGTTATAAGAACTTGTTGCAAAATTTTATTATTTGGTTTAACAAAAACTTGTGGTTTTGGAGGTATTTCTGGTATAATAAATTGTTGCAAAATTGTTTCTTGCAAACTTTCATTTAATGATTTAACCAGAACTTTTGCAATTGGGGGTATCTCCTTTTTAATAGTTTGCTTCAATCTTAAAACCCCATCTTCTGTATAAGTAGACATCTTGAAGAAAACCTGAAAAGAAACACAAAAAAAAATTAGATGAAAAATATTAACAAAAATATACCTAATAGAGTGATCGTCAAAAGAAACTTCGCTTAGAAGTTGGAATTATGTGCACACTCGTAAAAAAAATCAGAAAAACATAAAAACACAATTAAAGTCAGAAAGATTTTCAAAAATAAAATTTGAAAAAACAAATTATAAATTTGTCTTCCAAAAATTAATTCTGAAAAATATGCGCGGAAATATTGGACTTTAATCGTCAAACCTGCAAAATAAGAGAAAATGTGTCAGTTATGAATAAAAGCAGGTAAAATAACAAAATTTCGATACTAAAATGACTAAAAATGTCAAAAATACAAAATATAGGGACTAAAATGAAAAATACTAAGACTCAACAGAAACAAGGACTAAAAATGACAAAACTGAATCTTAAGACTCTAAGGACTAAAAGTGTAAAATTCTAAAACTTATACTACAGGGACTAAAAATGTAAAAGTCCTAAACTATAACTACAAGGACCAAAATTGTCAAACCCTAAAAACTACAACTACAAGGATCAAAACTGACAAAATCTAAAACTAACTAAACTTGTCTTAACAGAAAACACTAACTGAGGACCAAAAATGTAACAAATCTAACGGAAAAAATTAACTGACTGTTAGTAAAATGACACTAACTGACTCAAACTGGAACTTAACGAAAAGGACTCAAAATGTAACAAAACTAACCAACTAACGGAACAATCCTAACTGACTCTGACTGATTTAACGGAAAAGGACCGAATTTGTCAGAAAACTAACAGAGTACTAACGACCTCCGTTAGTATTGTTCATCATCTTCACAAACCAAACGGGTTTACGATCTGAGAATTTCTTCTTCGATTTTCTTGCTCGTTTCTCGATCAAAACGAGTGAAATTTGTCACGTTGTGTTCCTTTTTTAACGACAAATTGAAAGATACCAATCACTCTCGATCATGCAACAAAAACCGACGAAGTTTCCGGCAACCCCGTTTTTCCGGCGAGAAGACTTCAAGCGATGATAAGTCCTTCGTTTCTCAACCAAACTCAATGAAACTTGTTTTGTTATGATCCTTGAACGAAATCCAATCGAATGAGACTAATCAACCTCGATCATGCACGATATTCCGATGACCCACCAAATTTTCCGGCCAAACACGTTTTTCCGGCGATATCTCCGGCGAAGACGAAAAATGGTGGATTCTTGCTGCTTTTTGACAAAACTTGTACCAATGTGATCACAACCTTTAATACAGACAGATATATGCTGAAATGAAGGCCAAAATCCCTCGCTAATTCCCTTTTCCGGCGAAGATAAAAATGGGAGTTTTGTACAAAATAGGGTCCGAATTCAGAGAATTCGTATCAAAGAGGGTCCGAATTCAGAGAATTCGTATCAAAGAGGGTCCGAATTCAGAGAATTCGTATCAAAGAGGGTCCGAATTCAGAGAATTCGGATCAAAGAGGGTCCGAATTCAGATGGTTTCGAACACTTGATGGTCCGAATTGATGATTTCGTACTCAGAAGGGTTCGGATTCTGAAGGTTGCTTACCAAGTGAGGTCCGAAATCTGATGAAATTATTTCTTCACGTTGTTTGTTCAGATACACCAAAAAGAAATAAAAAAATATACAAATACTAACACATAAGGTACACACACTAAGTACACCTACACTGCACACACACAAACACACTAAACACTCACGCAACACACACTAAGCACACTTAAACACACTCCACACACATACTCAGCACACTCCTAACACATGCCAACACACACATGGCACACTCTCACTTGACACATCAGCATACAACTCATACACATACACATACATATGTAGCTTTTTAAAAAAACCAGTATGAAGGATTCGAAACCATGGTTTCGTATGCTGTTGACTTTTAAAAATCTGTATTGTTGACTTTTTCTTATGAATTGCTATGGCATGTGAATTTCTTTCTTTTCTCCACTGTGTGAAACCTGCACATTCACCAACTCACCAAACAATATTAAATCTAGATTTTAAGATCAAACAAATTCAAAAACACATTTCTAACAACACTTAACAACAAAAATGGATTAAAATTCAAGATTTAAAACTTTTCCTCAAGAACATGAAGAACACCTCAAGAACACATTCAAATCAAAAATTTCAAAAATGAAATTTATGCCTTAAGACTTGAAATTTATGATGGAAACATGTCTAGAAACACTTTTTGTAAACGATTTTGCACAAAAATGGATCAAAACGTTAACAATTTGCAAAATCAAATCACAAAAATTTTCACAGCCCACTTTTTCTCAAGAACACAAATATTTCAAAAATCTTCAAATTCCTCAATTCTTGATACGTTTTTGTGAAATTGATAATGCAAAACAGATTTAGAATGATAGAGAAACACTTTGCAATCAAAATCAAATCAAAAAACGAACAAGAAATGCATAACCCATTTGTGTTCTTGAAATCTTCAACAATGGAGATTTTCTTTAAAAATCCTCAAAAAATCTTCAATTCTTCAAGAAATTGGACGAATTTGCACACAATTCAATCTCCCAATGCTCTGATACCAGTTGTTAGGTCCATGATCTTCAACATATCAAGTATTAGTAACAAGATTGGGATAGGAGAGGACTAATTGTTTATTGAAATGTAAACCTAATCTAGAGAGAACACAATATGATTTGAGAGCTACATTTTGTATTAATGAAAGTTGTTTACAAAATGACATTACAAGTCCTATTTATAGACCCCTTCCCTTGTTACATCATTTAAGCCCAAGCCCATTTACATGTCTAAGCCCATTAGGCCCAATACAATTACTTTACAAAACTTTCTAATTAATTAGGACAATTTAAATGTCCTAACATTCTTCCCCTAAAGTTTTGGAAAGTAAATCATCTTTGACTCCTCTCCCCCTTGATTTTCTTGACAAACTTTAGCGGTGTATTCTTCAAAGTTAGGCTCGGCTCCCCCTAGAAAGTCGCTCTTATTCATCATATTTTCAACTTTGAAAAATCGGATCCAATGTACTCCATAACCCCGACTAAGTGCACTAAAATCATCTTCAAAGGATATGCAACTTAGTGTAAAACAGAGAATCCGTCGTTGGACCACGAGTTGAGTAGGAATTCGGCTTAAGAGCTTGATCCGAATTTGCTCGAAAAAAGAACGATAAAAACACGCGCTACTCGGTAGGGATTTCGAGGAATCGAACACAAATCGATGTTGCGGAGATGTAAGTGTGACAAACGAAATGTAGGAATGATGCCACACGAGTTCCGTTAGCAAAAACATCGGAATTTAACGAAACTAACGGAATTTGGACCAAAATTGTTAGAAAACTAACTGGTCACTAACTGAACAGTTAAATCACTATTCATCATCACCTTTTATTCACTTTCACGCAATCTGCATCTTTTCACTTCCATTTGTTTTCATTTTCCACGATCAAAGCTTCCTCAAACTGATTCCATTATGCTCACAAATCATCAAGAAATAGATAGTACCAAGAAAAATGAGATCATGCATCGAGAAAACAGGTACCGTAACTTCCGTCGATGTAACTAACTATTCCGGCGAGTAACTGCTTTTTCCGGCGAGGTACACAATACAAACGACTAACAATTGTTTCTTAGCCTCCAATATTCATCAATGAACATGCAGCACAAAACGTGAACCTCACCACCGGCACATCGTTTTTTTTTTCGGCGACTCAAATTCCGGCAGAATGCGTTTTTCCGGCGAAGAAACATCCAACATCTCTAAAAAATGCGATTTCATGCTGGAAATAGCAACAAACTATTGCTATATGATCGATATAACTATAGGAGCAGATATGTGAAGAATTATGATCGATCAAGACAATAACTCCGGCCAACATCCGGCCAAAACGTTTTTCCGGCGAGAATGGATCTGTCAACTTGCGGTTTTCATATCTTGCTTATTTTTCGACCAAAAACAAATCTGAAAGTTGATTTATGCTCTAAGCATGTAAACTAACAGATCTGTGGACGAAATCTTGATCAAAACATCCAATAATTGCAGATCGATTGATGAACAACTTTGAGATCCAAACCGAAAAAAATATTGAATTCTATGATTGTTGAAGAGATTTTCAGATCTGATTGCATCACATTCTCCAAAAACAATATAGAAACAGATCTGAGAAGATCAAATCGAATCATGCAACAAAAATCGTTCGGATCTAGAGAATTCTCGCGAAGAACACCGAAAAACTCTCGAAAATTTCGAAAATCGTCAAAACTTGTCGAAATTCGATTCTAAAAATTGGAGAGGATCTGGAATCGAATAACGAGCAAATCTTCAAGAGCAAATGAGATTTGAGCAAACTTACATGTAGATCGGGCTAATTTACTTGAAATGTCGAGATCCGATAATCGTATCGAAAAACGTTCATCGATTTGGCTCTGATACCAATTGATAAACCAGTTTCTATTAGGTAATCATCAAATCATCCATTGATCTTGAACATAATAGAGATTTACATAGGAATTATGCACTTTCTCTCTCTATAATGCTCTCACTTCTCTCTCTAGAATATTACAATTAAGATCACTAATGAATTGCTTTCTTTTGACTTGCTTAACATCTAAGCTAACTAATCCTATTTATACCTAGGATTACAAAGCATTAAATCTAATCTACTTTGACTTTCTAATTAAAGCTACTTTGACTTTGACTATCTTTGACTTTTACATTGTTTGACCATTACAAGACTTTAACAATAAATCTTGAATACAATAATGCTCTAACAACTAGGATGATCCTGATCACCGTGAGGGGGAGAAAAGATTAAGACCTACCGAGGCGGCCCCTATCCTCGCCGAAACGACAACCGTGGTTCATCTGGAACCAGCAACTGCGGCAACAACAACCGACGCCATACCTGAAGCCGAGTTGCCATTAGCCGAGATGGTAATCAATATGGACATATCAGATGATGAAGACCCGACGGTTGACAAGCCAGAGGGTTCAACACAGAAACTGGTCGACTTTGATTCATCAGACAGACCGCTATTGGATATGATAGATCCAGACTGTGAAGCCAACCCGGAGACCGAAGATGCATGGTATGGAAAAGCCGCCAGTGCCGTAAATCTCCAGGTAAATTTGGTTTTCCCTACTGATGAAGACGACAACATCGACTATGATCAGTTCCTGCTCCAGAATTTTTATGGTACTTCTCCCGTTCACTATGCTCAACCCACTGGAACTTCAACAATACCTGAAACTACTACTGCCAACATTCCGACAACTCCTCTGCAAACGACAGCTTCTGATCTTCCTCCCCCTCCTCAGCAACAAATCCGTTGGGAGAAGATCATGGTACTTATCCCTCATCTGGAGGAATCTTTGAACAAGTTGTTCGTCCACAAGCTTCGCCCGATCGAGCCGACCTTTTGCCTTGGTATTTACAACCTCAACCCCGAATACCAATGGCGTTATATCAGCACAATGCAGCAGTGTCTTCCAGTCAGCCAAGTCAGAACCAAGCATCAGATCACAGAGGTACTTAACATCCATTCAAGAAGCATCATGAAAATCGTCTACCCAGTATTCATTGTCCGACGTGAAGATGGGAATGAATGGAAATTCTCTGAAGCCGACTTTCAGCACCTCCGACCGTTCGACTTCCTGGCTATTCTAAAAGACCTTCGTAGAAGAACCATCCGACCGCTTGAAGTTACAAAGGCGCTCGAAGCTGTTCGTCGATACCTGGTCCGTACCATTATGATGTCATATCTAACGGATTTTCAAATGGCTATCAAGAACAGGGCAAAGAAGGTAAATCTGATAAGGCCGAATCTGAATGCTCCTGAGTTGAAGATGTATCCCAAGAACTCTCTGCTTCTAGAACCTGAATTTGGGATAGTCTACAACAACGAACAGAACGAAAAGACGTTTATGCGTTTCAGTCAGGTAGATCGATTCTGCGACGGCACACTCCTCAAAGTTCGAGATGCTCTTCGAAAGATCATTACACACGAGTCTGAAAATCCAAGGGTTTCGTATGTTCCTAATCTGAATGAAATAACTGCTCGGAATGCCTTGGAATTGGTTGAAGATCGCATCGACTACCGCCGTGCTATCAGATGGTTCGAGATTCACTTCGCGCTTCGCAAAAGATATGTCTACAACTGGCGAGAGCTAGAGCGCGAACACGAACTTCAAATCAAAGGGGGAGATTGTTAGGGTCAATTTATGTTGATTTAAAGTTCAGGGTTTAAACTGTAATTCTTTATTTTGAGCCTTATTAGTGAACGGGCTATGGGCTTGTTAACCACGGGCCCGTCATATAAATAGATTGCTTAGCCTTAGAAAATAGGCTAGTTGTCTCATTTGCTTTCCTACTCGTATTGTAAACACTCTGATTGAAAGAATAATACATGGATGACCAGTTGAAATCATTGTTCTTATTGATTATTATTTCGATTTCATAATTGTTGCACGGATCTGGATTTAACAAAAAGCCTGCTCGCTGAATACAAGGAAGAGAAGGGTCCCTCTGTGGCTTTCGGAGGAAATGGAAAAGGACATACCCGAGGGTTTGGTGTACTCTCTAATGGTACAACAACCTTCAGAAGAGTCTCATATGTTGAAGGGCTGAAGCATAATCTTTTAAGCATCAGTCAGCTTTGCGACAAGGATAACAAAGTGATTTTCACTAAGGAATCCTGCTTTGTCACTGACAAAAAGGAGAAGATAGCTCTCAGCGGTTATCGTTTGGAAAATGTTTATGTAATAAACATGGACTCAACAACCACTGAGAACTCCTGTTTCTTCTCAAAGGCCTCATCTGATGTCAACTGGCTATGGCATAAGAGGCTCTTTCATCTGAATCTCAAGACACTGAACACTCTTTCTTCAAAAGAGTTAGTCACTGGTCTACCTCAGCACTCATACGCCAAAGAGTCTTTATGTTCAGTGTATGAGAAAGGGAAGCAGACAAAAGCAAGCTTTAAGTCAAAGCAAGTCTCCTCAGTGTCATCCCCTCTATAACTTCTCCATATGGATTTGTTTGGCCCTGTTAACAAACAATCCATCGCTGGAAAGAAATATACACTGGTCATAGTTGATGAATTCTCTCGTTATACATGGGTTATGTTTCTTCATTCCAAGAGTGACACCCCTGAAGAACTCATCACCTTCGTTCGGAAGATGGAAACCCTGAACAAGTTGACCGTTCGCTCAATAAGGAGTGATCATGGGACTGAATTCAAAAACAGTCTCTTGATTCCTTCTTTGAGAGTAAGGGTATTTCTCACAACTTTTCATCAGTGAGAACACCGCAACAAAATGGAGTCGCTGAAAGAAGAAATAGAACATTTATTGAAGCTGCACGCTCAATGCTCAGCGATTCTCACCTGCCTACTCAGTTTTGGGCAGAAGCTGTCAACACTGCTTGTTTTACGCAAAACAGGTCGCTGATAGTCAAAAGATTCAATAAAACAGCCTATGAACTTTTTCATGGGAGAAAGCCTTCAATCAGCTTTCTTCACATCTTTGGATGTCAGTGTTTCATACTGAACAACAGAGATGCCCTTGGAAAGTTTGATCCTAAGGATGATGATGGAATCTTTCTTGGATATTCTTCAATCTCCAAAGCCTTCAGAGTCTTCAATCGAAGAAGACAAACTGTAGAAGAAACTATTCACGTCACGTTTGACGAATCCCGTTCAGCGAACTCTAAACCGTCCGCTGATACTGAAGAACTGAACCAATGGATGGTTTCTCATCTTGGTGATTCAGAAGATATTCCCACTCCTCATACTCATACAGTTGAAGATGATAGTCCTACTATCATTCCAAACATGCAGAATAGTGAAGCTGAATCATCATGGGTCTCAGTTGTTCCTTTAAACACTATACCTGCTTCTGAACCAAATGTCTCAGACACTCCATCTACTTCTCAGCAATCGGTGAATATAATGACAACTGCGCCCATTCCTCTCTTGGCTGATACTCCAGAAGCTGCTGAAGCCTCATCTTCAGCTCCTCCAGTTCAGTATGAGTCAGCGTCTCACGTTCCGGCTCAGCGATGGACTGTAAATCACCCAATTGATCAAATTCTTGGTGATCCAAACGCTGGTGTTCAGACTCGACGAAGTGCAGGTAATACTTGTTTATTTGTTAACTTTATTTCTCTAACTGAACCAAAGAAAGTAGATGATGCCCTCAAAGATCCAAATTGGGTCAGCGCCATGAAAGAAGAGCTGACTGAATTCGAAAGAAACAAAGTTTGGAAACTTGTTCGAAGACCAACTGACAAAACAGTGATAGGCACTAAATGGGTCTATCGAAACAAGTTGGACGAACATTGAACTGTAACCCGCAACAAGGCTCGTCTTGTTGCTCAGGGATACAGACAAGAGGAAGGCATAGATTATGACGAAACATTTTCTCCAGTAGCAAGACTAGAATCTATTCGTCTATTTTTAGCATACGCTGTACACAAAGACTTCAAAGTATATCAGATGGATGTTAAGTCAGCGTTTCTAAATGGAAAGCTGAATGAAGAAGTCTATGTGGAACAACCTCCAGGATTCTCAGATCCTAAGCGTCCAGGTTATGTTTACAAACTAGATAAGGCACTTTATGGCTTAAAGCAAGCTCCACATGCATGGTATGACACTCTATCTACTTATCTCCATATTGAACAATTTGAGCGAGGTAAAATTGATAAGACTCTTTTCTTCAGGAAAGTAAAAGGTCATATCATTCTTGTTTAGATATTTGTTGATGACATTATATTTGGTTCTACTAACCCTGATCTTTGTACTCGTTTCGCTGATAGAATGAAAGATGAGTATTAAATGGCATGATGGGTGAACTAACATATTTCCTTGGTCTTCAGATAAAGAAAAATGAAAAAGGAACTTTCATTAATCAGGGAAAGTATGTTAAAGATATGCTGAAGAAATTCGATTTAACTCAGAGTTCAGCTATGAAAACCCCTATGGCACCACCGCTGACACTAGACAAGGATACTAATGGTATTGTTGTTGATGTCACGCTGTACCGTGGGATGATCGGCTCTCTCTTGTATCTTACAGCGAGCCGACCCGATATTATGTACGCAGCCTGTTTGTGTGCACGATATCAAGCTGAACCTAAGATATCTCATATGACCGCTGTAAAGCGAATTTTTCGATACCTTAAGGGTACTGCGAATCTAGGTCTTTGGTATCCCAAAGACTCAGGATTCGATCTAATCGCCTATTCAGATAGTGATTTTGCAGGTTGAAATTGGATAGGAAAAGCACCACAGGAGGCTGTCAGCTCCTGGTTGGAAACCTGGTGAGTTGGACAAGTAAACAACAAAACTCAGTGTCCACCTCCAGAGCTGAAGCTGAGTATGTAGCCGCTGGAAGCTGTTGTTCTCAGGTCTTGTGGATGAGAAATCAACTACTGGACTATGACCTACAACTCTCAAATATTCCAATCTATTGCGACACCACAAGTGCCATCGCTATAGCCAACAATCCAGTGCTACACTCAAAGACAAAACACATCGAAATCAGGTATCATTTTATCAGAGATCATGTGATTAATGGTGATATAGAACTTCACTTTATCCCAACTGATTATCAGTTAGCTGATCTGTTCACCAAACCTCTTGATGAGACAAGATTCAACTTTCTCATCAGCGAGCTTGGAATGCTGAACTTTGAAGAGTAAAATCTTCAGCGGTTCACATTTGATCAGCGATAGGATAAAATCAACTTGTATAACCCATTCTATCATTTTCTCTCTGAATAAACTTGATTCGCTGATATCAAGGTATGTTTTTCTCTCTCTGACAATCGCACGTAAATGCAAGATTTCAAAACAAATTGCATCGCTGAATATCCCTTTCTTAATCAGCGATACTTTGAAATTTCTAAAACCAACATTGATATTTCTATTTAGTGATTCATGTTTTCAAAATTGTCCCTCAGTTTTTCAAAACCTCAGAGACATCCTAAAATATGAAAGGACAGTTGTGACGTCATTGCAACGAATAAGCCTCGGCACGTTCTTTTTCTGACAGACGTTTGCACGTTTCGTTTACCTTCCAATCAAATGAAAACACGTGTCCGTGTCATGATGAAAAACTTTCCCGCTCGAGTTTTTCTCTCTCTCTCTAATCTCACTATATAAACACTTTGTGGGTTTATATTTTTTCTTTTACGCGAAAAACTTCTCCTCCAAGCAAGAAAGATTTACTGTTGCATTTGTGCTCTCAAGTTTTCAAGAACTTCTTCTTCTTCAACGAACCAGGTTAATAATTCTGTTATTTACCTATTTCTTAAACTTGTTAATGATCTTCTCATTGTTTTTACAAGATCGAACAAAAGAACCTTTTTAAATGAAATCATTTCTTTCATGGTTTTATGAACACAACCTTTCATGGTTGTTCTTCAAGTTTAAATGCAGAATCTTAAACTTGTTATTCATACGTTTTCCAGAATCCTAATTCTCAAAAAAAACTGGAAAACAAGATTTTTATTGGGTTTGCATTTTGTTTTTCAAAAACAAGAAAAACCCTAATCTTCATTAAGACATTTTTGTCTGAATGAAATGGACAAAGTTCGAACCATCTTATTGGAAAATATTTCCACATTAAGATTATTCTTATTTGTTAATCTTTGGTTGAACTGATATATAGAAATGGCATCTTCTGACATTTCCTCTGCCAAGAACACCATCGCTGAGAACACTGCTGCTGATACTACTGAGGAATTGGAAATCATCAAGGCTCCTCAGGTTAAGTTCTCTCTTGAAGAACTGGATTGGACGAAAACCAACAACCTCTATGCGGTTCTCGAGTTTCCTCCTCGAAAGCAAATCACACATCTGAATGATGTTGTGAATTTCCTAAAAAATTGTTGTCTATCTACACCCCTGACCATAACACCTCCTGCACATCAGCTACTGCTATGACAGTTCTGGTACTCTGCCAGACACTCTCAGCTACCATCAACCAAAGACTCCTCAAAGACAATAGACTGCATCCTCTGTGATACTGAATATGGCACTATAAAAATCACCCCTGCCATAATTCGCAAAGCCCTGAGCCTTCCCATTGCAACCAAAGAAAAACCTTTTGTTCCCCTCCCTGGCCACAAGAAACACTCAGATAGGGAAGCCATCACTGCATTCTTCGATGCAATGGGATATGTTTGGGAAACTGGGAGGGACAAGAAGTCTGAGAAGAAGCTGATCCTCATCAAGAAATAAAAAATGCCCAGCGAGATGAATTTCATCTTCGCTCACTTAATCAGCTGCATGACTGCAAAGACCGGCTCCTCTGATCAAGCCGCTCAACCTCAGCAAGCAATAGGATATGCTTTGCTGAAAGGTTTACGTATAGACTGGGCATCGATAATCTACGATGCTCTAGTACTCAGAGTTGACTCCGCCGCTGATCGATCTCCATGGGTTCCGTATCCAAGATTCATCAGCATCGTCTTCCAAACAGGCCAGAAGGACAACTACCCAAAAGAGGGTGACCTAAAACTCTCTCAGGTTGGCCCTAAGGTACTCGACTTCAAACCTGTGGAAAACGAGGTACGTCTTTCTACACTTTTAACTCTTCTCAACCCTACTTCTTCGACTTCTGCAGATCCTTCAGCGGACAAACCTATCGCTGATACCCAAGCTGCAACCTCCATTCCTTCTCATAAAAGTAAACACTCCTCTACCCAAATTAGTTCCAAAAGAACTAAGAAAACCAAGGAGCAACCCCAGCAATCTCTTGCTGGAGACTCCTCAGCTCATCTTGAAGAGCTGAAGGAACGTTCAGTGGTACGCTCTGCCACAACTGAACTAGCCACCCATTCAATCCCAGCTTCAGCGTCTCTAAACGCTGAGGTTATAAACTTGGAATCTACCCAACCTCCTTTAGTCTCTCTACAGACTGAAGAAGCGATTCTCAGTGGATCCAACGCTGAACTCTGCACCCACCCAACATTCTCAACCTTCGCTCCTCCCTCTACTCAATTGGACTCTACTCCAGTTGTCACTGAAGCACCTGTCATTCCTCCAGAAGTTAAAGCTGATACTCTTCAAGGAATGATGGATGTAGGACCCGCAGAGATGACCATGCGTACACGCACTCTATCTGACGACATGGAACTCTTCTCAGGACACAGAGATTTCAATGAATTCACCAATCCTCCTGCAGGTATACACCAACCCATATACACTGTAACTGAACCCCAAACTTCTGAGCTTTCCTCTGTTCACAAGTACTTATATGTTACAGGTCCTAATTTAGGAGACATAAACGCCTCTCTGAAGACCTTGGAGACGAAGCTGATAGGTCTCACCACTACTCTTTCCGAAAACTCTTCAGCTGTAACAAACGCTGGAGAGAATCTTACAAAGCTGACAACTGTCGTGGAAGAGAAAGCCTCCAAAGCTGACTTGGAGAAGGTTGATAAAACTCTGGGTAACTTCGCCAAAGTTCTCACTGACATCTACACAGACTACCTCTCCATCAAAACATCAGTCCACACCATGTCCAGCGAGGTCACAACGCTGAAGACATCGGTTGGAAAACTCGAAGGAGATATGTCTGCTGTAAAGACTGAAGTCAGTTCAGTGAAGACTGACATGAGCTCTGTGAAGTCTGACGTCAATTCAATGAAGACTGACGTGACTTCAATAAAGACAATGATGCAGCAGATCCTGAACAACATGACCGCCCCTGCCCCTACACCAACGCAATTTAATACGGCAGATCGTGCTGAACTGATGAAGATCACTCCTGCTATCACTGGCCTAGAAGATAGAATAGCAGTGATTGAAGAGTATATGGGGGTCCCTGGCCATGAAGACAGGGAACCCAAACCTACTGCTGAATCTTCCCATTCCTCCCCCACTCATCATGAGGAAGGGGGGGAGAAGATATCTGAAGACCTTCCCCATGATGAATCTATCAGGGGGGAGAAGACTGAAGACCTCACCCTTACTGAAGAGGGTGAGAAGAAAAATGAAGACACAACCGCTGGACCTCAGGGAGATGAAAACCTTGAGGGAACCGAGAATCTTACCTCTGTATCTGAGGGGGAGCAACTCGAAGAAGAAGCTGAAGAATCTGAATCTGAAGCTGAAGATGAAGAAGCCATCGACTTATCTGATGATGAACCATCCTCTTCTCCAAAGAATGATGATGATGACGATGATGATGATGATGACTCCTTTATCGTCAAGCCTGCTCAGAGGACTACAGTTCTTAAAGGGATCGTGATCAACGAACCTTTAGGGGAGCGGACCAACTCAAAGCCTTCATCGTCTGAAGCTGACAAGGGCAAAGGAAAAGGTGTCGCTGAAGACAATGACAATCTGATGATCTCGCTTCCAAAGCCAGTTTGTCAGATACACTAAATCTTCCTTACACTCATCCCTCCTCTATCTATACACATTATCAGCTATCCTCTCCATACAAAACCTCTAAACACAACCACACTCTTTCTCTATCTTTGTTCTACCCAAGTTCTTACCCGTACAATCGCTGTGTTTCAGCTAGTCCTCTCTCCTGTTTGAGGATATCGCTGAAGTTCCTACAGCTGCGACTTCACTAACAATAATCCCAGCTCCTAACGCTGAAGAAATAATCCCAGTTTTGGATTTGATCTCTGAGACTGATGAACCTAAAGAACAGATGCTCTATCATACAAACAGACCTTCCTTGGTTCCTCAAAAACCAACTGAAGAGGATCAGAAAAGAAGAGAAGAGATAATAAAGAAGTTCGAGGATCAGCGAATCATTCTGAAGCATGATCAACTTCCTTCTGTTCCGCCAAAGTTCAAACTTTCTCAAAAGGAATACAACGATCACCTCAGAGCTGAACGTCTTATCGCTGAAAGAAGGGAAGTTGAAGAAAAAGACAGAAAACTCGCCATCCGGCTCACTCAACAATCAGTGAAAGACCCCAAGCTGAAAAGAACTACAATCGAAGTTCAACGTCAGCTATGGGAAGACGCAAAGAAGATCGTTGAGGAAAAGAGGACTGTGTCTCAATCTACGTTAGCCTGGTGCAAAGAAAAGTTACACTTCAGACATCGAACTTCCAGAATCAACAAGGTACTCATCGCTGGAAGATCAACCCTCAAAGTTTCAATCGCTGAAATCGAGATATTCAGAGAGAATGGACAGTACGAAAAATTATATGCTGAAGCCATCACGAAGTACGGTCTCTCTGAATGGTTGGAGATCAGATTAGCCATCCAGAAGTCTCAGTCTAAGTACAAGGATTATGTTGAAAAGCTAATAAACAAACAGATCGACTTAGTCTATTCTTGTGTGGATATTCCTCCTTCTCCTCCTCTCGAAAGTCAGAAAACAAGGGCCTCTGCAAAGAAAAAGTCTAAATCTTCAGAAGATGGTCCTCAGATACGGAACAAAACAAGTATCGGTTTTTCTCTAGCTGAAGTCCTTGGTCCAGAACCTGACCTGTCTGCACTTGACACATCTCTTCCTCCTGATGAGACTTTCATCCCTGGGAAAGTCTTAAGCAAACCCTACGGGATATTCTTTATTGACTGGGATGGACGAAAGCGTTTTCAACGTATCTCTGAACTTTCCATCACTCCCATCGAACAGCTGAAAGATCTCATCTACTGGTGTGATTTCAAAAACGACATTCAGGCACGGCATCTTAAACCCTTGATTTTTGAAGAAGCGCTGAACAAAAGGAATCAAGGAGTAAATGTCCCTGACTGGATGATCCCCACATCAAAGACCCTTGATGAACTTCTCATTAAGGAAGAACCTTTATAAACTGATAGGATCGCCTTATTCTTCTATTGTATCAGTTATTCTTTTGTACTTGTAATTTATTTCGCTTGTACTTGTAATCTTTCCACTTCCTTTTGTAATCTGATTCAAAGTTTAAAGAAAGATTTCAGTTAAAGTACTTTACTCCATCAGTACAGAAAAGATCCCAGAAAACAGTAAAAGGGACAAATATTTTATGAGTTCTTTTTATCCTTATGTTTTCATTATATAGCAATTTTCTATGCTGCTATGTCATAATCAAATAGGGGGAGATTGTTGATCCAGACCCTCAGTGATTTGATAATGACCCTTTCTTATATACTTAGTGAAAATTGTAAGTAAACATTATGTATCAGAGTTTCACTATCGCTGATAAGTACTAAGATCTTACAGTATCGCTGATAGGAACTCTCGCTCTTTATATTAAACATTCAGCGAACACTGTTCATCATGATGCTCTGAGTCTGTTCAGTCCTTATAATGATCGCTGATAAGTTAGTTGTTTACTTATGATATCTGAAGACAAGTTTCACGTCAACATAGGTTCTACGCTGAAGTCGAAGATCAAGCTCAAGAACCAGCGACAAGTCTCCTAATGAACTGATGCGGATCAGCGAAGACTCAGATTTGTCCACTCAACGTGAAGTATCAAGTACAGGACTTCAGCTATCGCTGAACTTTATCATTCGCTGATATAGAATGATAAACCGTTGAATCAACGAAAAGCTGATCATGAAGTCCTCCGTACAAAGTACTTTTGTCTTAACCACCCTTGCACGTCTCCGTACGATATGTCAGAAAAGAACCTCCTTATTGTCTAAAATCGTACAACCACTCTGATACTATACTGTTCAAACATGCGTCTACTATGGTTGTCAACAAAGGTCAATGACATGCAACCAATCAGTTGTTGCTGCGTGTAAAGTGTAAACTGCTATGCATTAAATGCATGCAGTATATAAGAAGAAGAACTCACTTCATTTTGAAGTAACTTGCTAACTCTGGACAAGTTCATCCTTCTTTTCTTGAGATAGGTTATTATTAGTAATTTCCTTCTCTTTCTTAGTGCAAGAAACTTAGTGTTCCAACTTGTTTAGATTTAGGTTTATCCTTAATCTTGTTCCACAACAAGCTGTAAATTGTTAATGATTTATCAATAAACAATTTAGAAAAGTAAAATCTGTGTGTTTGTATTCAACCCCCCCCCCTTCTACAAACTTTTATAGCCCTTCGGGACCAACAGGTACTAAGGAGAAAGGTCAGGATGACTCTGATGATGATTCTGATGGATCATCGGGTCATCCTGAGGGGGAGAAACAGAAGAAAGAAAGAGCGACTAACAAAGGTTTACCAGCTCCACCACCAATTAATGCCGAACCAATAACCCAAGTACCTGAAACCACTGAAGATCAACAACAGCAGAACAAAACCACATAGGAAACACCCACCTCTGTGGAAACTACTCAACAGGAGAACCTCCCAAAGACAGCAGCTGAGCACGTCCAAATACTTACCTCTTCTGAAGAAGAAACCCAACTACCATCCCTTACACCAGAAGCTAAAAAGACAAAATCTTCATCCCCCACACCCAAAAGAACAGAGGAGACCAAAACCAAACCCAGAACCAAGACCTTAGCTCATAAAAGAAAATATCTGAGCAAATCCTCAGAAGCCTCACCAACCGAACCTCCAACCAAAACTACATCACCAGCCAAGTCCTCTGTAAACCAATAGAGGCAACCCCACCAAAAACTGTAGAAGCACCCCCATCTAAGCCCTCAGAAACTCTAAAGACAAAACCAACAGAGGCAACCCAATCTCAACAAGCAGAACTACAAAAGCCTACGGCAAAAGACAAGGGAAAGGGGATAGCGACAGAGGAGCCTAAAAAGAAAAAGCCAAAGCATCAACCCACAGAGAAATTGATGAAAAGCGCCTTCAATGCCTTTGTCACCCCTAAACCTGAAGAAGAAGATTGGGCTTACGGACTCACTCCTCTGTCAACAAATCTCACAATATATCCAAAGGTAAAACCTTCAGAAGATCGAGTGGCCAAACTAATCTGTGACTTGGATGCTCTGCGAAAACCCATGCCTCCACCTCCTGTTCAACAAAGAAAAATGGAAGCGGTGCTGCACAAATACTTATACAGCATAGCAGTCAATGATCCTCTACCACCATCTATCCTGCAACCTAACTTTCTTAAAGAGCTACGAGATTATTTCTATAGAAAGAAAGCCAAACCCGTCAACCAAGTCTTCTCAAACTCTAAGATCGACAAGGTCATCTACTGCAAGTTGTCCCATACCAAAGGAAAAGAGATTTACTACAACCTCTTCCACGTCAAGAGGGTAGACAGATCCAAGATCAAGTTCACAGATGCAGATCTGAGAAATCTAAACCTCTATGATCTACCTTATCTTCTGAGTTGGGCAAGGCAGATCTACAACCACAGACTGGAAATCTAAAGAGCTTACCGTGAAATCAGGAAGGCTATGCGTGAAAGAATTATGCTATACAGCCTAACTGACTTCCAATTGGGACTCGACCTTAGAGTAAAACAATTAACTCTCCCACCACCAGAAGATGACTGCCCTCCTATGCGAGACCAATCTCTATCATCACATTTCCAAGGATTGGGTATGTCTATCAAGATCCTGCAGGAAAGTCAAGGTTATTCCTAGAGATTGATTGCTAGAAGTATGCAACAAGCTCTCTGATCTTGTTCAGAGCCAATCTCCTGGAACACAGAGGAACGGAGTTCATGGTTCAAGCTCTTGCAGACAGATTAATAGAGGTCATCGACTCCGTCATCAACTTCAGAAACCTCTGCATCAAAATATACCGTGAGCTCAAAGATGGAGGAATCGGAGGACACAAAATCGATGACTTCCCACATGCCAGAATCTGACATCCTCAACCTTCCTCTGCTTACTTTTCATATCGTGTAACGTAATCGAATGTAAGTGCCTCTGGCATAACCTTATATGAAGAGTAAACTTTTTACAGAGGTCAAATACCTCTTGTCGTGTACTTAGCTTAGAAAACCATGCACTTTTCAATTTTTTATTTTTCAATACTTAGGGGGAGATTGTTAGCTCCAACTTCTATGTATAAAGAATTATTGAAAAATAGGCTAAGTATAGAAACCATCGACAGAGCTTCTGCCAAGACACCAAGCAAGAATTCGACAGAAGTTGTTCTCAGAGGACAAGGCCACAAAGCCTCTGTCATCCTTGACAGAGCCTATGTGGTATGAAGACTAAAGACTTAGAAGATTACTTGAAGATTAAAACGAAGACGATCGTGCCTCTCACGTTTTCCGCTGTACGAAGATTCTGAAGATAGTTCGTACAAGGCGTGCCCTGCCAACTCCACGTGTCAACCTCTGATGGGTTACAGCCTTGGCAGAAGACGGCGCACTACATTAACGTTGTACCTATTGCAGTCCCACGATCGTGTCTTTGTACCCTTAGTACTTCTTGTCTCCCCATTGTCCCCTGAAGAATAGTATAAATAGAAGGCTTATGTTGAACTCTTCTATTAACTTCAGATGAAGATGATCATATCAATTTTCCACAGATGCAAAGTTACATGGCCAAAATGAAGAATGAGGATGATTCTGACTATGAGGATGCTGATTCTGAGTCATCTACTGAGGTACATTCTGCACTTGAAATAGACTTAATGACACAGATTGGTGACATGAAAACTGAATTTGTTAATCTTAGGAAACAGATAAAAGGTGAAAGAAGTCTGCTTAAAAAATTCAGAATTGAAAAAGAAGTAATAAGAGAACAATATGAGGAATCTGAGGCTGAGAAACAGAAAGTTAAAAATGAAAATTCTGAATTGTTGAAAAAGCTTTCTGAACTAAAAATTGAATTTACAAATAAAATTTGATATGCTATTTGAGGAAAGAAAGAATTTATACGCCAAAATCAAAGAATTGGAAGATCTAAATTTGAAAAGGGGTCAGACTCAGCAAACGTTAAATCTTCTAGCAAGTAATGTTAAAGATACAAGATTTTACAATCCAAAGAAGGGATTGGGATTGGAAGAAAATGTTGTTTTAAGAAGAGCTCCAGTTAACTTGTATGATTTTGAAAAGCTTCAAGTTCCTAAGCCAAAAATCCCAGAAATTGTTGAAGTTTTTATCAGACCTGCAAGTTCTATAACAAGTTCTGACAATTTGCAGAAACCAAGTTCTAAAAAGACAAAGGAGATAGTTTCTGATTCAAAAATAGAAAAGTCAGTTGTTTCAGAAGATAAGGTTAAGAAAGAAATTCCTAAACCAACAGATGAGAAACCAAAATACAATGACACTAAATTCAAGTACGATTCTTTAAATGTCAGTTACAAAAATAAACAACCAAGTTTTTCACATCATGACATTGAGAGCATATTTGATACAAGTAAGGTTTCTGAAACAGTTAATCAGAAGTCTGAAGCTTCTAGTCAGAACTCTGATTGTTGGAGTCAGAACTCTGAGTCTGAAGGTCAGACATCTGAGTCTGTTAATCAGAATTCTGATTCAGGTAGTTAGAAGTCTGAGTCAACTGGATTTTCTGAAACAAAGTCAGATGACTTTTCAGATCTTGAAAAGAGGTTTAATCTTGTAAGTCAAGAACTTGAGGACTTGAGGAAATCTTTTGATGAACTTGAAAATGATTACTGTGATGTGGATGTTAAACTTAATGAAGCTTTAAAAGAAAAGAACATCTTTATTCAGAAAATAACAGAGCTTGAGAAACTGAAGACTGAGTATGATCTTTTTAAAATTAATGCTCTAAAAGATAATGATAAATTCTTTAATGAATCAAGTACATATGAAAAAGGTGAATCATCCACTTCTTCTTCTAACAAAAAGGGATTGAATTTTTCAGAAAAGGAGGAAAGCAAAAGGAAAGATGGTGTGAAAAGAGTTTCTGAGATGAATGGATTGGTTCCTACAACTGTACCAAAAGCACAGAGTTATTGTGATAAATGTACTTGTACTTTGAAAACCAACAATAAAAATGAAAAGGCTTATTGTACAGATCTGTTGTTACTTGCAAAGAAAAAACTTATTTGTGTTAAATATGAAAGTGATTCATTCCAATATTCTCAGAAATGTCCAATCACAATAACCTCTGTTTCATATATAACAAATGACATTTAGAATACAGAAAAGAAAAATGTTTCTGTTCCTCAAACTCAGAGAAGAGAAATAATAAAAGAAGTGAAGCCTCAAATTAAAATCACAGGAAAGAATGAAAAAAGGTTTAATGTGAAAGAAACGAAAGTTGAAACTTCTTCAACATCTAAATTTAAAACTTTCAAGAAGAAATTGAACAATTTTGTGAACAGAAAATGTTCTGACTTCATAAAAGTTCAAGGAAAGTGGTGTTTGAAGAAATATTTTGAATGGAAAGTCAAAGGTACTTTTGTTAAATCAGATAAAAAGGCTAACAAAGAAGGACCCATTCCAAAATGGGTACCTAAATCTAACTGATTGTTGTTGCAGGGCTGTCATGTGTGGTTTTTAGATTCAGGAGCTTCAAGACACATGACAGGTCAGAAGTCTTTTCTATTAAATTTCACAGAAAAGGCTGGAGGAGCAGTAAACTTTGGAAATAACAGCAAAGGTCAAGTTAAAGGTTATGGGGATTTAACAAAAGGAGATCTGACAATTCAAAAAGTTTTCTATGTTGAAGGATTACAACATAATATTTTCAGCATAAGTCAGTTTTTAGACAGTATTTGTCAAATCAAGTTCAAAATAACAGGTTGCATGTTTTTAACTGAGAATGATCTTAAAGTCTTCTGGGCCAAAAGACACATGGACTTATTTGTGGTTAATTTTTCAAAAATACAAACATTAAATCCTGTTTGTCTTTTATCAAACTCAATTGCAATTGAATGCTGGCTGTGGCACAGAAGATGTTCTCATTTAAACTTCAAAGATCTGAATAATCTTGTTACAAAACATCTGGTTAAAGGATTACCAAAGATTAAATTTGAAAAGGAATCATTATGTTCAGCTTGTGAAATGGGCAAGATGAAAAAGAGTTCTCACAAATTAAAAATGGACTCATCTTGCAAAGCACCATTGGAAATGATTCATACTGATCTTTGTGGTCCTATTTCAGTTCAGTCTATGGGAGGAAAGAAGTATATGCTTGTAATTGTTGATAAATATTCCAGATACACATGGGTTGAATTCTTAAGAGCTAAGTCAGAAGCTGCAACTACATTGATAAACTTTATCAAAAGGATTCAAGTTTTCTTACAACTTCCAGTCCAGAAAATCAGAAGTGATAATGGAACAGAGTTCAAAAATGAGACTCTTTAGAATTTTTAGAAAGTTCTGGGATTTCTCACAATTTCTCTGCAGTCAAAACTCCTCAACAAAATGGTGTTGTTGAAAGGAAAAACAGGACTCTAGTTGAAGCTGCAAGAACCATGCTGGCTTATTCAAATCTTCCAACTTTCTTATGGGCTGAAGCAATTGCAACTGCTTGCTTTACACAAAACAGAACTTTAATCAATAAAAGATTAAATAAGTCTGCTTATGAACTAATAAATAAAAAAAAACCATTAATCAAATTCTTTCATGTTTTTGGTTGCAGATGCCATGTTCTTAAAGACAGAGAAAATGTTGGTCAGTTTGATAAAAAGGCAGATGAAGGATACTTTGTTGGTTATTCATTAACTTCCAAAGCATTCAGAATCTACAAGAGGATGATGGAAAGCATCAATGTAACATTTGATGAAGCCAGAATAAAGACTTCTGAACAAGACAGTTCAGAACTCATGCAGAACAAGACAAAAATGACTTATGATACAAATTCTAATCCTATTTGTTCAGAACTCAATTTACTGTTTAAGGATGCTTTTCTTGAACTGACTTCTGATTCTTATGCAGAATTTGAAAACCCAAAGATGATCAATGAGATGAAAAGAAGAACTTCAGAAGTAGTTCAAACAACTATAATTTCTGATAAAGGTCCATCTGAGGAATGTCCAACTCTGATAAATACAAGTGATGAAAATTCTGACCCTGATACTCAGAATTCTGAACCTTGTATTCAGACTTCTGAGCCTCGTATTCAGAACTCTGAACAAGTCACTCAGAACTCTGACTTCATTGTTCAGAATTTGAACTCATATTTATCAGAACAAGGGGACAGTTCAGAATTACAAGCTATCATTGATGAAAATGATACAAACAACAATTATTCAGAGATTGATGTGCTTCCTAGTGCAAACAAATGGACTAAAGATCATCCCATTCATCAAGTGATTGATGATCTATCAGCAGGAGTAAAAACCAGATCAGCTACGGCAAATGAAGCAATGTTTGCAGGTTTCCTAAGTATTATTGAACCTAAGAAAGCTAATGAAGCCCTAGAGGATCCAGATTGGATTTCAGCAATGCAAGAGGAATTGCTTCAATTTTAAAGGAACAAAGTCTGGAGACTCATTCCAAGGCCTGAAGGTAAATCTATTATTGGAACTAAATGGGTATTCAGAAATAAAAAGGATGAGTCAGGTGTTGTTATCAGAAACAAGGCAAGATTGGTTGCTATGGGATACTGTCAACATGAAGGAATTGATTATGATGAGACATTTGCACCAGTAGCAAGAATAGAGGCCATCAGGATATTTTTGGCCTATGCAGCACACAAGAATTTCAAAGTATATCAGATGGATGTCAAATCGGCATTTCTGAATGGTATACTTAATGAAGAGGTGTATGTACATCAACTTGAAGGCTTTGTTGATTCAGAATTTCCTGACCATGTCTATATTTTAGATAAAGCTTTATATGGTCTAAAACAAGCACCAAGAGCCTGGTATGACACTCTTACTCAACACTTGTTAGGTTCAGGTTACAAGAAAGGTAAGATTGACACAACTTTGTTTTTAAAGAAACAGGTTAAGGATTTGATTCTTGTTCAAATTTATGTTGATGACATAATATTTGGGTCTACCCGTGCAAAAATGTGTGATGATTTTTCTAAAATCATGAAATCTGAATTTGAAATGAGCATGATGGGTGAACTAAATTTTTTCCTTGGACTTCAAGTCAAACAATTACCAAATGGAATTTTTATAAATCAAGGAAAATATGTAAGGGACATCCTTAAAAAGTTCAAAATGTCTGATTGTGCTTCTATGAGAACTCCTACGGCAACAAACATAAAGTTAGATGCTGATCTCAAAGGAGTTTCAGTAGATAACAAACTTTATAGAGGCATGATTGGATCATTACTATATTTGACTGCAAGTAGGTCAGACATCATGTTTTCTACCTGTTTTTGTGCAAGATTTCAATCCAATCCCAAAGAATCACATATGTTGGCTGTCAAAAGGATTCTCAGATATCTTAAAGGAACACCTGATCTTGGTTTATGGTATCCAAAGGAAACTAACTTTAAACTAACAGCTTTCACTGATGCTGATCATGTAGGAAGTAGAATGGACAGAAAGAGTACATCTGGTGCTTGTCACTTTCTAGGGGATAAAATAGTGAGTTGGGCATCAAAGAAGCAGAATTGTGTGTCCACATCAACTGTTGAGGCAGAGTATGTTGCTGCTGTTGCTTCATGTTCTCAAACTTTGTGGATGAGAACACAACTCATGGATTATGGGTATCAGCTCAACAAAATTCCTATCTATTGTGATTCAGAAAGTGCAATAGCTATTACTCAGAACCCTGTTCAACATTCAAAGACTAAACACATAGATGTGAGGTATCATTTTATAAAAGACTATGTGGAAAAGGGAACAATAGAGATGCACTTCGTGCATACAAAGTGTCAATTGGCTGACTTGTTCACAAAGCCTCTTGATCACAAAAGGTTCTCATTTCTCATATGTAAAATAGGAATGCTTAATCTAACTAATTGAAAATATTTGTTTTTCTCAAAAAAAAATAAAAAAAATGGATAAATTCTCTAAGTAAGATCTTCTGAGTAGTGTACTCAGAACTCTGAGTCTTGTAATCGGAACTCTGACTCCTTGAGTTCAGAAATTCTGACTCTTAAGTTCAAAATTTCTGAGCCTTGAGTTCAGAAATTCTGAGTCTTGAATTCAGAAATTCTGAATTTTAAGTTCAGAACTTCTAAGTCTTAAGTTCAGATATTCTGAGTCAATACTTTAGAAATCTAACTTTTAAGAATTCATTTCTGAGAAATACAAATATTTCAATCTTGTGGATTATTTTCATTCTATTATTTTTTTTCTATCTCATCTTTATGTCTCATATATGGTCAAGTACATGCTAAAGTCAAGGGGGAGCATTAACATCTTTTGGAAATCATTTCATGATGATTAAAAGGTTTGTTTTCATTTCTTATCTCTGATCATTCTAAGAAGAACAAGCTTTTAATGATAATTTTTTTTTCTCACTTGTTCAAACTATATCTGAATCTCAAAATTTTCTTATTCAGATATAAGATTTTAAATGAGTTTCACAAATCATCACTATTTGAACAGAATTCTGATGATAAAATGATTTTCTATCTGTTCAAACCTCTTCTGAATAATTAAAGTTTTTACATTTGTCAGAAGTTGATATTAAATAAAGTTTGGTTACAAGGCAAATTTTTCTGAATCATGGACTCAGAACTTTGAGTAGAATAATCATATCGCTGATAAAGGAAAGTCAATCATCTGAGCGTGTTATTCAAATCTTTGACTTGTGTCAATATTCTATCCAATAACACGTGTCAGCTTCATATTTGGTTGATTATGCCACGCATTTCATTTAAATCTTCTGTGGCATTTCAAATGTGTTGACTCCGTTATAACTTTGACCTCGTTTTTCCGTCAAACCTTTCAACTTCGCGGATTTTAAATAGGTCTTAAATCCCTCTTTCAAGTTATTTCAAATTTCAGAGCGAAAAGTGAGATACGAATCAATCCAGAGTTCTTTGAGTTTGTTTTCTTCTTAAATCATGTCTGGATTCCGAAGAACTGGTCAAATATCTCTGCATTCTGCTAAGTCTTTAATGGATTCATCCGATTCTGATAATGATGAAGTACAAAATAGAGTTGTTGAAGTAGTAATAAGGAATGATGAAATAAATGCAGAAGATGAACAGATGGCCGAATCAGAAGGAAATGCAGATGAGGTAAACATTAATGTTGAACATGAACAGAGTGTTGCAGGGTCGATTATGTCAAATAGACCAATCTTAGTGGAAAGGATTGTACCTGAAGGCGAATGGTTGAAATTGTCAGAGAATAATTGTGTCTTATTATTTGAGGAGAATAGATTTAAGCCTGAACACAGAATCATAATGGAGTTATTCAAATATCATCCCTACAGGAAATGGTTTACAAGGTGCAAAATAGTCCATGTTCAATATATTCAACAATGGTGGAAATATGTTAGGTTAGAAGGAAACAAGTTTATATCTGAAATTGGAGGAGTAACTTTTGCCTTATCAATCCCTGCACTGAGAGAAATGCTAAATCTTCCAGAGAAAGATGATGTGCAAAGAAGGTCAGATTTTGAAGACTCACCTTTAACAGAAGAATTAATTGCAGAGTTTATGAAGTTAGGATATAATGAATGTTTAAGGACTCTTAGTTTGTTCAGAAGGAACAAGTTGCCACCAATTTGGGCATGTTTCTTTCATGTGGTGAATAAGTGTTTGTCAGGGAAGAATAGTTCTGCAGATCAAGCTTCAAAACAGATTCTTCAAATCTTTCAGGGTTTAGTGAGGAATAGGCATTATGATTACACTGCTATACTTTGGGAAGACATGAAGAACACTTTTGAGAAAAATCAGAAGGCTATTCAAAAGAAAACAAAGGATACACCTCTGGCATACATACCTTACATAAGGTATTGGCAAATTGTAATTTGGTATGCAATGCAAGAAAACAGAACTATTTCTAGAAGATCAAATGAACAGCATGGTCCTATTTTCTATTTGGGTAAGATGTCTTCAGTTACTAAAATAGAGAAATATCCTAATCATAAACTTTTGCCAAGATCACTTAGGAATTACATTCCAAGGGAGAGTGAGATTTTAAAAGCATATTGCACCTCTATGGGAATTGAAGAACCTCAAATCCCTACCCATGAGGACCAACCTAAGAAGAGAGGTGAGGGGTCTAGTCAAGTTAGAGAGGGGGAGGATGTTCAAATGGGTGAACATTCTAAGAGAACTGAGGGGCAAAATTCTGAGAGCTCGGTTAGAATATGTGAGGAAAAACAGAATGAGGGTGGTGAGGATGAGAGAATGTCACCAGAGGTTTAAACAGACAGAGATGCCTCTGTACTAGCTAATCTTAACCAGGTAACCACATCTGCTATTGAGACACAACTCTTGGTGTCCAATATTGAAAAAATCACCATGGACCTAGTGGTGGATCTTGATCAACCCATCCATACCCACTCAGAAGCAGTTCAACCTGCTACTGTTTCACATAAATCAGGGGAACCATCCCAAACTCATTTGGAGGGAGGTGATAAATCCCATCCTATTTTTCATCACTTTGAGTCTGGATATCACAGTCCTATCCATATTGAGCCTGAAATTCCTTCTAACACTTGCACAAATCAGGAATTTTGTATTCCTGACAAAACATTCATAGACACTCCTAATTTTGGATGTCAAGGATTGGATGGAAGTCCTGGTGAGTTGAACATCTCAAAAGCCTCATTCAAATGTGCATTTGTTGCACAAGATGACTTAGTGTTATCTACAGGCCATGAGCCCTCTGGGTACATGAAAACTGGACCATCTGTTGGTTTGGGTTCACAGTTAGACTCTTCTGAATTTGTAAAGATTCAGAATCAAAACAAGGTGATGGGGGATAAAGTTGAAAATTTGGAGAGAAAGGTGGATGGATTGAATGATGAGGTAAAGGAGTTGAAAACTATGTGGGAGGGGAAGATGAAATCTGTTGAGACTAAGATAGATGATGTAAAGGTATCCTTGGAATCTCATAAAAAGGAGATCAAGGATATTATGTCTGTGTTTCAGAAAGATTTGTTTAATCAAATGCAGAGTATGCAAGAATCTATATTCAAATCACTTAGTACTTCTTTGGCTTCAACTTCTAAACCACTTGATCTTGTTCCACTAGCAGAAGCTGAACCTGAAGATGTTCCTACTCAGAACCTTAAAAGGAAGTTTGATGATAATGATTTTCATGATCATCAAAAGGGGGAGAAAAAGCAAAGGTTGAGTTCTGATGATGATATTGGTATAGAAGATTTTGAAATAGCAGATATGCAGATATGCAGTTAGCCAATACAAAGAGCACAGAAGTTCAGACAGATGAAAATGTAAAGATAGTGGATACTCAGATAGTTCAGATTGACAGTTCAGATACAGAGGAAATGGAAGTTGAATGTACAGAAGGTGCTGGTTCTGATAAAACAGAAGAATTGAACTTAGACACAGAGATGGAAGTAAATTCTGATGAAACTGAAGCTATTGAGGAACCTGTGTTAAGGTCAGAAGAAACAGTTGAAAGTTCAGTTGTTGAAAACAAGTGTACATATATTGTTCCCTATGTCAAAGTTAGTTTGGTGAACTCTGAGTCAGAAGAAAGGAGTCTGAATGAGGTATTGATCAGAAGGATGCAAAGTGAATTAGTCAGAGCTCTAAATGTTCAGAATATTCAGAGAGTTGTGAAAACAGTAAGGCCTATTGATCTGATGGGAGAAGAAGATAGTACTGTTGATTATTCTCAGAAGTTTCAAGAGGAGTTTCAGCTCAACTATGCTGATGATATTGATACAACAGAAGAATATGATAAAGTGGAAGAATACTTTATGCCTTCAGAATACCTATTCAGAAAGCCAATTGAAATTCCTAAGATTGACTTGTCAATTTTAGAGGAGCCTTTATGTGATTTTATTCTGGAATTTAGTGATGTACCACTTGCTAGACAATTTCATGATGATATCTTACCAGAGGAAATATATGAGAATCTCTATCACACAGAAGGAGATTATGAAGTTTTGGAGAACAATATTGATGGTTTCATGGATGAGAGATCTCAGATGACTTATGCAGAAGCTTCAAACAGATTCAGAATTCCTGATTCAAGATTACATATTCAGAAAAAGATTGAGAAAGTGTTGATGTTTCAATCAGAAGAATTTGATGGTCTGAAGTATGTAAGATTGGAAGTTCAGAAAGAAAGAAGTACAAAAGTTTCAATGTCCAGCTTTGATTTTCACAGATTAACTCTTGATGATCAGATCTTCCTAGTTAAATTCTTTGCCAGTACTGAAGAGGCCTGGATAGAGATTGAATGCAGAAGACTTCTTGGCATTTATGTAAGAAATATGCATATGTATGATTTTCAGTTGGCTATTGAAGGAAGAAAAGAAAAATGCAATTTAAGTTGTCCAGCAAAGATTTCAGGGTTTGGTATGAATTTGAAGGGATTTATAAATGAAGGAATGGAAACTGAAGGATTTGCATATACAGTTCAAGGAAGACTTGAAATATTCAAATTAAAGGAATTGGTGAAATATAGTAGTGCAACTTTGAGTTGGTTACTAAGTGAAACGAAAGGAAGTGTTACTACTGAAAGAGAAAATCTAAAGAAAAGATGTGTGAATTCTGTGGAAAGAAGATTAAATCTTAGAAGAAAGATAAGAAGCTGTGGTGAATGGTTGTTATCAGAAGTCAATCCTAAAAAGATGCTGCACAATGACTTTGTATTTCCAGCTGAATATGAAGTGAATGAAATTCTTTTAGAAGAAGTTGAAGAAATTCAAGACACAACTCCTCAGAATGTTCAAATGACAAGTGTTGATCAAGCTGAACAATCTCCACCAAAAGAAGATGAAATATCTATTGATTTGAATGGATATTTTCTTGAATTTGATCTACCCAAGTTTTTCATGCCTAAAGAGATACAGTTTCTGGATGTATATTATGACAGACCAAAAGAGACTCAGATCTGGTTGGCAGAGAAATCAAGGTGTATTGGGAAATCAAAACAAGCTGTGTATTCAGATTTCTTAACAATAGGGATCAGCGAACTAAAGGTTAAGCTGTTCAGAAAGCAAGAGTACTTCTCCTTTGAAGTGTTGAGAGAAGATGGTAAAGTGTACTATTTTACTGATGCAGACTTTGAGAAGTTGTCAGTAGTTGATTTCTACAGATTACATAGTCTTTTGTGCTTCAAAGATTCAAGCAAAGACAAGAATGAAAGAAAGGCAAGAAGTGTGGTGATTGAAGCTATGTTCTATATCTTAAGGTGGCATTGTTATACAGATTTTCAAATAGCTCTGTATCTACAAAGGCCATGTGTCTATCTTTCAAATGCCAACACAGATCATGATCAGAAAAATGTCTTGAAAACTGGAAGTGTGTCCAAGCATCCAGAATTGGGAGTCTTTCTGAAGAATAAAAGTGAAAAGATCTTCTTCAGAGCAAAGGAAACTGCAAAGTATTGTTCTGGAACTTTAAGAATCATTAAGCACAATTTGGAGAAAAAGATGCTGAAGGTGAAGCAAGCTAATATGACTCAAGAAGTG
The DNA here is from genome assembly GCA_033807775.1 of Saussurea involucrata. Classification (NCBI taxonomy): domain Eukaryota; kingdom Viridiplantae; phylum Streptophyta; class Magnoliopsida; order Asterales; family Asteraceae; genus Saussurea; species Saussurea involucrata. The sequence goes on from CM066314.1 coordinate 95,361,137, forward strand.
ATCACTCAGCAAGTTAAGACTATTCAAGAAATAATTGTTAAAATTGACAAGAGGATTAATCAGAGAAATGTGCTTTTGCTGAAGATTGTTCCTGCTTTGAAAGAACTGGATGATGCAAAGTATAAGTTTATTTGACAAAAAGGGGGAGATTGTTAGATCTGAGTTTTGTCAATAAACCAAGTATTGAATTCTGATAAGAAGGCTCAGAAGTTCTGAAGAGAAGAGTCAGAGTTCTGACCAAGAAGGCTTAGAAGGAATGCCCTGAAAGTTTGCTAAGTATTGAAGTCTGAGAAGAAGAGTCAGAATAATGTTCAGATGTTCTGAGAAGCTTAATCAGAATAATGTTCAGATGTTCTGAACAACATGTTCAGAACTTATAACTAGATACTTTACTTTGTATTTAGTTAACTAATTAGGACACGTGTATTGTTCCTATTAGTCTTTCTTATATGTACTGTAGCTTTAGTGTTTCCGTTGCAGTATATATAGTGGTTAGCACTGTTGTGCTAACTGACTTTCCCGCATATATTTGTATTCATATTTTGTAATCTTTGAGATAATCTCTCTCTAAGATCTGTAAATCTGTTCTTCATTGAATACAAGTTGGTTCGATCATATTACTTCTGAATTACTGTTATATACATTGATATATTGATTGTAAGAGTGGATCCTAAACTGTCAACAACACATGCACACCTGTTAGAGCAGAATTCATATTATACCTTCGGTGTTCTTGGTGTTCCTATTTAATCAATACAAAGTGAATCTTTGAGTTAATCTCGTGTTTATTTATACTTTGTTTATTTGATTCCGTGTGTTTTTCTACCTAAGAATATCTCTTTAGTTCGTTAAAACACTTCCGCACCCTTATTTGTTTGAACTAATAGATAATTATATCATTGTTGAGTAATATCAGGATCAATAGTTTCAATACCCAAACTCTCCAAGTGAGAGATGGATAGATGTTGTGCTTGATCCCCGTGAGAAATTGAGACAGTTTCCTGTTGAGAGGAATCTGAATGGCTAGCTGGGGTGTGCAGTTGCGTTAGTGGGTTACTAACATCTTTTTCAACACCTAATCCCAACACATGAGATCTAGTGGTAGATTTGGCTGCCCTTCTGGTATAGAAAGTTTGGATAACACTCACACTCTCCATATTTTTTTCTTCAATTTCTCTCCCAGGCTCACTTGTATTTTCAACTAATTCTCCCTCGGTTCTCCTTATATCTCCCACAACTGCTTCAATAATATTTGCCACTGTATCAGAATCAAGATGTGTCATTTGAGATAGATCATCAACGTTAATTTCATCAACATGAGCCACAGAGGTTGTTGGCAAAGTTGGAAATACTAGGAACTGTGAAACATCACCAGAAACATTACTATCATTTTCCCCATCTTTGTTGTCATCATCATTATCATCATCATCATTATTATCACTAATAACTTGTTCCTTCGCAGAATCAGACGCGTTATCAGACTCTGTTTCATCATCAGAAGGTCCAATTATTCTGGCCGAAACTCTACCAATATGTCGTGGGATGAGAGCTTCGTCAAATTGGACTACACGGTTATCTAGATGTGTGTCCGCAGATGATGACCATGCATCTTCAGAAATAGAAGTCCGAACCCCACCAATTCCCCTCTCGGTATTTTCCCTCTGCTCTCCCCGTTCAGAAGCCCGTGCTTGCTGAACCCTCACAAACATCGCTCTCCTAGGGGTTGAGTCCGGGGTAGGTCCCTCCGGTTCTAGCCGGACCATAAACTCTCTATATTCAACTATACACTCAGTGACCTGATTCACGTATCTAAGGAACCCTTCCGGTAGTGGCATCTCAAACTAGAATGACTGTTTCTGCCTTTGTAAGTATCTCATTGATTTTTCCGAAACAGCTGGATGATTAAGTCTTCTTGGAATGTCTTGGTTTAACCTTAACAAGCTGTGAACAATAATCTGAATGGATCTCATGTAAGGGACATACGGCTTTCCCTTATGCTTCTGATTTTCCTCCACTTTCTCTTGTAGTTCATGCCAGAAAATTGCTGCATAATCCACATGTAGATCATACACAACATCATTAAAGAGCTTCATAATCCTTGTGTTGGCATTATCCATCCCTGAGTGCTTTGAGGTCAAGCACCTGTTGTAACATCTTAGGCATATCCCACATCGGCCGTGGACAGGAGAGATGCTGGGTATATTAGTAAACCTTGGCCTTACCAGACACAACGCGTTTTGGGGCCACAAGCATGCGGGTTCCTTGGGAACTCTGTGGTTAAGCGTGCTTGGGTGGGAGTAGTACCAGGATGGGTGACCTCCTGGGAAGTCCTTGCGAAGTCCTTGCCAGGTCGCCAAGAACAAAGCCATGAGCCAGTGGGGCAAAGCGGACAATATTGTGTCGTGGTAAGCGGGGTGTTACAAATGGTATCAAAGCCACTCCTGTGCCGTTCGGGATGGTGGGGCAAACCTCATCGAGGACGATGAGTCCCTAAGGGGGGGTGTGTGTAACATCTTAGGCATATCCCACATCGGCCGTGGACAGGAGAGATGCTGGGTATATTAGTAAACCTTGGCCTTACCAGACACAACGCGTTTTGGGGCCACAAGCATGCGGGTTCCTTGGGAACTCTGTGGTTAAGCGTGCTTGGGTGGGAGTAGTACCAGGATGGGTGACCTCCTGGGAAGTCCTTGCGAAGTCCTTGCCAGGTCGCCAAGAACAAAGCCGTGAGCCAGTGGGGCAAAGCGGACAATATTGTGTCGTGGTAAGCGGGGTGTTACACCTGTTGTTGACAGAAAAGATGGCATAATAGGCAGGTGGAAGGTTGCCTTTGTAGAAGTCACTGTTCTGGTTTAGCTCTCCAACATATCTCATATCTTTAATCCCAGCAAATACCTCAGCTTCTGATGGAAAAGGATCAAATGAAGTTTTTCCCAGTCTTGAATCAGGCTCAGATAGTTTCAGAACCAATCTTAATATGTGGTAGTCAAGCTTTGTAATGTATTCATCAATCTGGATCTCAAATATTGGTCTTCTTTTCTCCATGGAAAATGTAATGGTCTTCCAAGCTTCTTGCAAATACAGCATAGGTACATTGACTGTGTGAGTCAATGCAAATGCTAAAGGGTGTCTCTTCAGTACCTCTTTGACCACCGGATGAATATTGATGCGATCAAACTCCACGTGTTGGTATTGAACTTGATGTCAACATAGTCTCTCAGGTGTATGAAGGAATGATCTAGATTGCCTTGGCCGGTGTAGGATGGATGAACAAATCTTGTGGGTGGAAGGGGTACGTCGGGTGTTGCCTCGGGTACATGGTCCCCAAATCCTTGGACCATGCTTTGTTGCTCTTGATTTCCAGCCATGTGAATTGTTATTTTGAAATACAGTTCTGAAAATGTCAATTTTAGCAAGAATCACTTTTGGAAATTTTTCTGAAAATTTCTAAGTATGGTTTTTGCAACCCAAAGAAACCTACGAAAGACACAAAGTTTTCGCAGACAATAGGAAGAAAAGAAGAAGTTTTCGCAGACAACTTGATGCGAAAACCACAACGTTTCGCAAACAGAAGGATGCGAAAACTGAACTTAGAAGATTTTAAATTAGAAAAACTTTTCGCAAACACTATGAAAACTTTTCGCAGACCAAAGGGAAAAAGTTTTCGCAATAGACTAATACGAAAAACATACTTCAAAAAATTTAGGTCACCCAAAAAGTTTCCCAAACAACTGAAAAAGAACTTTTCGCAAGTTCATAACCCCAGATTCAAAATCCATTCAAAATGATACTTTTAGGCACAAAATGAACACAGATGGCTTTGAAATCATAAACCCAAAAATATTTGACATTTTTAAAGCACCAAAAGACCCAAAACGATGAAGTTCGACATTCACCACAAATTGAACTCAAGAACAAATCGAAACCACATATTTATGATGAATCAATGTAAATGACACAGACAGAGTGATTCGAAATAAGTAATCGAGCATAGATTAACACACAATCATCACAAACAGGATTTAAAACGATAAAATCAATTTCAAGAATGTGAACAGTTGCAAGAATCAATTTTCATCAAAATAAGCACACAAGGATATAAATCAGTAAAATTACATGGATGGAAGCATGTGAAACTCAAATTGAATACAATGCAACAAAAATCAAGTCAAATGATGACCTGATGATTGTAATACAGAAGATTGAAGTTGAGAGTAGTTTGAAAGAGATGAACAGTAGCACTTCAAGGCGTACGAGTGTTTGCAAGGAAAAACAAGTGGGAACTGATAATTTTGAAAAAACCTTTTTATACCATCAGATAGAAAAAACATGTGGCACAAATATAGAGGACACCCACTTTCCGCAAACAACAAAGAAACTACATGTCAGGAGAATGACAAGGGACTGTTCATCAGGTTTTCGCAATGAACAAGTTGCGAAAACCTTCAATGGGAAAAAGTTTTCGTAAACAACTAAGGCATATGAATTTTTTTTCGCAAGCAACTGAATGCGAAAACAAGGTTTTCGTATCCAGTGCATTGCGAAAACTTTACTTTTCGCAAGCAACGACATGCGAAAACCATTGTTTTCGCAATCATCGTGTGCGAAAACTATTGTTTTCGCAATTAACTGTATGCGAAAACATAAGTTTTCGTACCCTTTGGTTGCGAAAACTAAGGTTTTCTCAACCAATTGGTTGCGAGAACTAAGTGTTTTTCACAGAAAAAAATGCAACCTTTTCAGAAAAAAAAAATTAAACTCTCAAAAATCTCTCAGCAGATTAAAACATTTAAGCTCACACTTGTTTGATTTTTTTTCAAAATTAGAACACACTTACAGACTTATGCCATCTTACTCCCCCTTGAAAGATGCATGTTCTGAAACATTTGTGCTCCCCCTCAAATCATGATACTAATAGAACTGGATTTATTAGTCATGAAAGATCCCCCTTAACATGTGCAAATGATTTTCATCAGCATGAAATCTGCCCAAAAACAAGATATGGATCACAATATCCTTAATCATTAACACGAGTTCTGAAATACTAGGATAAAAGTAAATTCCGAAATCATAGTCATTGAACACCAAGTCCTGATCCGATATGATCAGATGTCATAATCGTTGAAGTACGGGTTCTGAACTGATGTATTCAGAAGCCACATTCTTTACTCCCCCTTAATGGTACATGCACTTTACTTTGACAAACTGCACAACTCTTCTTCTGTTTTACCAATAATGTGTATGATGGATATTTTATAATCAACACACCACATGATGAACCTGCAAAACAGATTAAGTTGATTTTGGTACCCAACGGAACTTGGGTCCTGGTTTATTAGGTGCAATTTTCTTTGAAGAAATTATGTAAGTGTCGTACCAATAAGAAACATAATATTTATGTACACAATCATTTGATCCACAGTAAGAACAAAAAATTTGCTTGTGTGTCAACCTAATCAGATGATTTGCAGAGTAAACAGGATTAGGTTTAACAGAAGACTTACCTTTAGAAGCATTGTTCCTCTTTGCATTTGGTGTGGAAGCAGATGATTTTGGAGCTTCTTTCATAGGAGTTGTGCCTTTCACTCTCCATTCCATCTTTACCTTCTTGAAGACATCATTCTCTTTAGGTTTGGAAGAAGAGTTAACTTTAGGCACATTTGAATTATTATCTGATTTGTCAAACAGAGGATTATAGAAGAGATTAGAAGAACGAATCTGATCCTTTGAGAAATCATTTGATCTGTTAAATCTTTTTGAAAAAATGTCTTTAAAAATTGAACTTGAAGCCGTTTTAAACGAACATTCAGAATCAGTTGAGTTCACAAGTGGAGTATGAACAATCGTGTCAGGACTGACTTGTTTTGAAACATCAACTTTAAAAATGATGTCTTCAAGTTCTTTAATTTTGATGATTAAAACATTTTTCTCTTTAAAAATTAGATCATATTTCTTTTGAAGATCAAATTTTATTTTTTGATCCTTCATAGTATCTGTTGATAAACCAGATCACTTTCTTGTAAGCTTAAAAAAATCTCATCTTCGAAATATTTTCGTTCAGTTTCAAAATCATTTTCCAAAAACTTTCCTTTATTGGTTATCTCTTTGAAAATCTCCATATTTTTCTTTTTAAGATTTTTATTTTCTTTCCCAAAAAGATCTTTCTTTTCCGCAAAATCTTTTCTTTCTTTCTCCAAAATATTTTCTAAGTCAGAGATTTTTACGGAAAACTCAGCACTTTTAATCTCAAAAGATTTTCGTTCAGCATCAAACTCAACTCTTTCTTTTTTGAGCTTTTCTTTTTCAAGAAATAAACTTTTTCAAAGTCGGAGACTTGCTTCGAAAGTTTTATACATTTGAGCACAAATCTTTTCAAGCTCTTCTTTTACTTTTGAAGATTTAGATTCGAAAGAAGAGATTTTTCTTTTAAAATCTGCATTTTCAGTTTCCAAAACAGATATTTTTCTTGAAAACTCAAATGACTTTTCTTTAAAAGTATTTTTTTTCAGTTTCAAAAGTCTTTTCCAAACAAATCTTTTTGTTTTGAAAACCAGTGTTGTCAAAAATCAATTTCTTGGAAACTTTATCCTTTTCAGCTCGAACTCTTTTCAACTCTTGTATTTCCCCTTCAAGACCAATAATCTTCTCTTTCAATGTAGTATTCTTAACTTTCAGATTTTCTCGTTCTGCTTCGAGAATCGGGATTTCAGGCATGTACAAAATTGCACTCTCTCTCCTTGATATAATGGTTTCTTCTCTTCTTGCAGACGAACTGTTATCTCTCGACATGATTGCTGAATACTCAACACTTGATGATGATCGTCATAAGGTCAGACAGTACAGTGTACAAAAAATTACACTTTGAAAACTTTTCAGAAAAAGTTTTCGCAGGCCACTTGAAAATTTCCTTAAAACTTCAACCTTTTCGCAACCAACTAAGTCTTCAGAAACTTTTCGCAATGAACTAGCTTCCAGACACTTTTCACAATCAACTTCTCGCAACCAACTTGTTACGAAAACTAACTTTGCGCAATCAACATAATAAGGTAACCAAACTTTTCGCAATACACTAGTTGCGAAAACCAGACTTCTCGCAACCAACAGAAGCGAAAACTAGTACTTTCCTCAACAAGCTGATACGAAAACATCAACTTTTCACAAGGAACTGAAACCGAGAACTTCACTTTTCGCAGCCTTCAGATGCGAAAACTTAACTTTCCGTATGAAAAAAAAACAATACGAAAACCACACTTCTCGTATTCAAGGCAATGAGAAAACCACACTTCACTTATAAGCCTGTAGCGAAAACTCTCTTCTTTCTTTAACCAACAGATGCGAAAACCACTATGAATCTTGCGAAAATTTCAGATCTTGCGAAAACTTATCCAGAAATCACAATTTCAGCCATAACCTTTTTCAAATCTTGATGAATTTTAAGGCAGTTTTCACAGACAGATTCGAAATCCAAAACGAACACTTTTGTAGTTTACACAAAAGTCTAATTCTTTCAAATTAATGATTTTTGATCCAAGAACAGTCAATTGAACTTTTCAAATCTGGATTGAATTATGCAAAACTTCCTGAATTAACAAAGTTCAGGAATACAAATCGCAGGCTATAGAATCAAAAATTGTCCAAAAATTGAAGAAATCCGAATCTAGAATGAACAGTTGATGTGAAAACCGAAGAAAAAACCTCTGAAAAACTGTCTGATCAAGCTGTTTAGCTCTGATACCAAATGTTAGTTCCCAATCTAGGGAGAGAATAAGCAATGTAATACACAATCTAGAGAGAGAAAGTCATCTATCATTCATAAGTCTCAAAAGTACAATAGATGGAAAGGTTACATCATTAAGACATAAAAGTAACTATTTATAGTAGGCTCATGACATCCCCATGGCTCTACCATAAAGTCAAACAAGATACATAATGAAAGTCAAACTGTCTTGATTACAACAAAAAGTGCACTAACACCGACCTCAAGTCTATCTTTGAGAAATAACTAGCTCCTTGCGACTGATCGAACAGGTCATCAATTCTTTGTATCGAATACTTGTTCTTAGTCTTAACCTTGTTGAGTTCGTGGTAGTCTATGCACATTCGCATAGTCCCGTCCTTATTCTTCACAAGGAGTACCGGAGCTCCCCAGGGCGACGTACTCGGTCGAATGAATCCCTTATCTAACAACCCCTGCAACTGAGTAATCATTTCTTTCATCTCAGAAGGCGCTAACCTATAAGGCGCCCGGGCTATTGGTGCAGCTCTAGGCACCAAATTGATTATGAACTCGATCTGACGATCCGGGGGTAGACTCGTTAGGTCATCCGGAAATACCTCCGGGTATTCACTTAAAACTCTCACATCCTCCACCCCACGCTTCTCTTTCGTAGCATCTACTACATAGGCTAAGAACCATTGACAACCTTTCCTCAAGCATCTCGTAGCCTTAATCATCGAAATAAGACTAGTTCTCCTATCTCGCCGGTTCCCATAGATCACTACAGAGCCCTTTTCGGGTAACTGAACCCGAACTAGCTTCTTATTGCAAACAATACTAGAGTTATTCTTAGCTAGCCAATCCATACCCAACACCACATCAAATTCTCCCATTGCCATGGGATACAAATGCATAGACACTAGACTTCCTTCTATGTCTATAGCACAATCCTCTACCACGTCTCTAACACACACCCGATTATCATCTGCAGTATCAACCCCTAATGCCCTCTCCAAACTCCTAGGTTTCACCCCCAAGCGTTTCACAAAAGCATGCGATACAAAAGAGCGATTAGCTCCCGAGTCAAATAACACTTTGACACACAAAGAGTTTACTAGAAATGTACCTGTAACAACATTCAGAACTTCCTCCGCCTCTTTCGCTGTCATGTGGAATGCACATCCCTTCGGACGCGCCATTTTCGCTCCCTTCTCGTTCCCCCTGCTTCCCTGACGTTCACCGAACTGTGTTGATGCCCCTTTCTTTAGTTGTGGACAATCATACCGCATATGACCCATTGAACCACACTGGAAGAACGATTTCCCACTTGGACAATCCTTCGATAGATGATTGGGCAACCCACACCGGTAACACGACCTGGAGTCAGCCATACGCTATCCCCGGTGCACACGATGACACTTTTCACAAGGCTTGCTTAATACGCCACGACTTCCACGACTTTCTGGACGAAAAGTCTTTCCCTTCTTTGCGTCATTCCCCGGTTCATCCCACTTTCTTTTCTACCCACCCTTTTCCGTCACCTGACCGTTCTTCTCTTTCTTAGTCAACTCGACCGCATTTATGGCCGCTTGGAAGGTAGTGGGGTTTCTTGTCGAGGCTAATTCCCTAATGTTGCTTTTCAATCCATGCATGTATCGCTCCACCCGCCGCTCCTCAGCCAGCACATAAAGTTCAACAAAATAGGATTTCTCTATGAACTTAGAGATATACTCCCGCACCGTCATCTCCCCTTGCTCCAAACTCATGAATTCTTCTTCCAACTTTTTCACTGTCGCAAGCGGGCAGAACTGGGCTCTAAACTTCCCCACAAAGCTTTCTGAGGCCATCTCCTTAGCCGCTGACGACCCTTTTCCACCTGTCTCAACATCCCACCAGTAAACAGCATCAGATTTCAACATGGACAGGGCAAAGATTACCCTGTCACCCTTTGCAAGTTTTGCGCACTTGCAGGTGTCGAAGACCAACTCCATCTCCCTAACCCATTTCATTGCCAATACAGGGTCGCACTGTCCCTTGAACGTAGGAGGTTTGCATCAAGCGATCGCTTTATAATTGCATCTCTTAGCTGCACACTCATTCACCACTAACGGGGTTGACTGGGAATGGCTCCCAATACCAGTTCCGGACGGGCTAGACATCCCCGAACTCTCCATGTTCTCGCTTGCCTCCTTGCTCCCTGACACCGACTGATCTTGCTTGGCAAGGAGAGCCTGTAGGGTTTTCTGGATCTTACCCAACTCAACAGCAAGGTTCTCTCGCATCACAAATGCAGATGTACGGCTCCTACCGTGCCCTTTTGACTGGTTTTGACCCATCACAGTAGCTGAGCTCTCCTGCTGAGAGACATTCCGTTCGACCGGGATTTCCACACTCCTGGCCCTATGGCCCACCGAGTCGTGTTTCAGATTTGATTCCTCCCAGTAGTTTCCTCAACTAGAATGGCGGCCCTGCGGGTCGTCCTTCCTCGACCCCTTCCACGGCCCCTACCTCTCCCCCTGCTGGCAGCTTGCCTTAGGGGTCCCACTGATTCATCAACCAAGACTTCTACATCCGGAACTGCCCTTTCAGCGGGCACAGTCCTACTTCGAAGTCTTCTCCCAGACATATCGCAGAAACTGAAATAATCAAAGGCGACAAACACTCAAACAGAAGCTTCGCTACATAAGGCAATTTAAGCACATACATGTACCTGTAAATTCTCAATTACACTGGCCAGGTGTAACCTCAAATTTATCTTACATGACAGTTCTCGATACTCTATCCTTAAGTGCACCTAGAGTGATCTTCCTTAGAGGCAAATCCTCTTTCTCGGTTGTGTTCCTCATCCTACAGTTTAAGTTTAGGCCCTTCCGGTCACCTAAGGCCCTTAAACTATGACTCTGATACCAAATGTAACAACCCAAAATCAAAACATGCAATAAATGGAAATAAATCCCAAACGGGTCCCAATTACATAATGAAAATTTCATAATCTAAGCAATACAACATCTAAATAACCAAAACTGGCAGCTGAAACATCCTTCCACAACCGAGAACAATTATAAACTAGAGAACTACTAAGTTTTAACGAAAGTGCTCAATCCGAACTCGCCTCCATCTCTATCCTTCACAGTTTCTTGTTACCCTTACTCGAAGAACCGCTAGAGCGCTTCCCTAAAAATGGTTTAGTTTGAAAAGCAAGGGTTAGACCATAAGGTCTAGTGAATTCCCTCTGAGAACAGTTTATACAAGCATACATAAAATAATACTTTAAAACCATGGGGTCAAGTTAAATCCATACACACATGGGAATTTGCATAGTGTGCATAAATCACGCACAACCAACAAATACCACAATCGGGACCCAAGCAGACTCGCCTCAGGGCCCAAGCAGACTCCCCGTTTCCCAAGGGTGCAGGAAACAAATTCCATACACACTGGGTCATCATAAACTCCCAAGGGATCGTCGGATCCCAAGGTACACTAATCCCACTGTGCAACCCGACTCCACATGGCATACAAGGTAAGTTAACAGTAAACCAGCAATGCATGCATTTTTATAAAACGGCCCATACCATACGAAATAAGCATTTTCAAAACACCCTCTCATGCGAGAAGTTTATATAGGTTCATATACAAAACATACTCGTATTTCATACCATGTTTAGTAATAAACCATAAGTTTAGCGAGTCATCACATTTAGAAAAAAAGGGTGCGAGGGAACTCACCTGTTCGACGTAATTTGCTAAGCACACGCGTTACTCTCGAACGAACCGAACCAACACCAAAAATTTACCAAACGTCTGCCAATAAGCCAACCATTCGGAATAGAACTAACCCGGACACTCTCACTACTGGAAATGCCTCAAACCCGGAAAACCACTGTCCGGAAATCTGCCTATCCGGAAAACCCACTTTTTCGGATACCTTACCCGGAAACCACAGATCCGGAGAATCCTTGCATCCGACATCTGGACACGGTTCCTATCCGAAAAAACTATTCGGAGAACTCATCCGAACGCTTATCCGGAAATTCCACTATCCGGATAACCAGGAGTCCAGAATTTGACTCTATCCAGCACTAACCTATCTGGAAAACAACATCTTCCGGAAACTATGGCGACATATAGAAGTTGTCGAATTGTGGATACCCGAATCCAACATAAATCGATACTAGGGAACGATTTTTACCGTACAAACTTTTAGATAAATGTTTGGGTTCACATTTCCAACCTAAAACAACCAATAAATCCCATAACAATTGTTGATCCAAACCCTCAGTGATTTGATAATGACCCTCTCTTAAATACTTAGTGAAAATCATAAGTAAACAATATGTATCAGAGTTTCACTATCGCTGATAAGTACTAAGATCTTACAGTACCGCTGATAGGAACTCTCGCTCTTTTAAGTTAAACATTCAGCGAACACTATTCATAATTAATGCTCTGAGTCTGTTCAGTCATTATGATGGTCGCTGATAAGTTAGTTGTTTATTTTATGATCCCTGAAGACAAGTTTCACGTCAACAAAGGTTCTACGCTGAAGTCGAAGATCAAGCTCAAGAACCAGCGACAAGTCTCCTAATGAACTGATGCGGATCAGCGAAGACTCAGATTCGTCCACTCAACGTGAAGTATCAAGTACAAGACTTCAGCTATCGCTGAACTTTATCATCTGCTGAATAGTAAATGATAATCGCTGAATCAACGAAAGCTGATCATGAAGTCCTCCGTACAAAGTACTTTTGTCTCAACCACCCTTGCACGACTCCGTACGAATTGTCAGAAAAGAACCTCTGAATATCTGAAATCGTACAACCACTCTGATACTACACTATTCATCCATACGGCTACTAAGGTTGTCAACCAAGGTCAATGACATGCAACCAACCAGCTGATGACACGTGTAAAGTATATACTGACTTGCATTAAATGCATGCAGTATATAAAGAGATGAACTCACTTCTTTTGAAGTAACTTGCTAACTCTGGACAAGTTCAAATCTCTCTCAAGATAGGATTTTATTAGTAATCTCCTTATCTTTCTTAGTGCAAAAAACCTTAGTGTTCCAACTTTTTTAGATTTAGGTTTATCCTTAATCTTGTTTCCGCAACAAGCTGTAAATTGTTAATGATTTATCAATAAACAATTTAGAAAAGTAAAATAGTGTGTTTGTATTCAAACCCCCCCCCCCTTCTACAAACTTGTATAGGCCTTCGGGACCAACAACAATACATTAATCTATTCATTGATGCAAAACCATGAGTTTTTCTTATTTAAAGAACACAGACTCCAATTACTTGTGTTTTTCTCATTCTCAAATTGTAACAAGACATAAGAGGGCTTTGGGGAGATTAATAACTTACTTTGAACCAAATTTCTACATGAATTTCTTGCCAATTCCTTGGAAGACTTCAGTTCTCTTCTCTCCCTCTTCTAGCTCTCGATTTCCTCAGCCGCAATAAATGAACAATGATTTCTTTCTAGGGATTGCTTCCTGTTAGCCCCAAGTATTTCCATGTAAAAGTATTGAAAATATTACAAGTCAGAAGACATCAGAGATAACTCAGAAGACTTAGAATAAGATCAACAGCAGAATATCATAGACCAAACGTCAGAGACCAAGCCAACAGAAGACCATCAGAGCTCTGCCAAACGATCTCTGATGACCAAAACCTCTGTGAAGCCGAAGACTCGTAGAAATATTCTAAGTGTTAGACTAGTGTTTACACTTTCTATGTCAGCCCTAAAAGGACAACAACACACTTTCCACGTGTCATTCCAGGGTTTGATAGTACACTGATTTATACTTTATCAGTCTATAAATAGAGAGTAGTGGAGCATACAATTCTAAGAATAACCTGCAAGAGCAAACTCACTGCACAATTACATTCCACTATCTGTGTACATTTTGTAGCCTGAGAGAATTCAGAAGAAACACACACATTTAGGTGTTCTTGGTGTTCTTCATATTAATATACGATCAGTTTATTGGTTATTCATATCTTATCTACTGTTCAAGTATATTATTGTTCTCTTATTATTCTTGCTTAAACAATCACTCATTATCAAATAGTATGTTTATGCTTACGCTATCTTTGATATACCCGTTTGAATGAGACAAGGTGAATCTGGGACCAACAATTGGTATCAGAGTAGATTGATTTGCTTAAATCAAATTGATCCAATCTATACAGGTTGAGTCACTCTTGTTGATTGTTAGTTATTCTTCAAGTTTCTTGTTATACCTTGTTTTCATCAAAAACCTGAAACTTGTGATTTTAAGGTTAAAATCTTTTCAAATCTCAAATACAAGTTTAGAAAGTGCTCTTGCATTAGACATTTCACTCTTTCATTCCTATTTGTCTCATTTCAAGCTTAAAACCTTTTTCCGTTCAAAGAAATTATTCACACTCTGTTTTATGTGAAAATGGCAAATAACAACATTAATGCTATTTATACCGTTGGTTCTTTAACCAAACCTCCTACTCTTCTGAGGGATGAATACCCTCAATGGAAGATTAAGATGATCAACTTTTTTGAAGGCATGGATAAAGATCTTATGCGATCTGTCACCAATGGACCATTCCAACCCATGGTATTGGTTCCTCGTGTTCCTGCAACAGAAACTACTGCTGAGATTCCAGCTCATTTCGAACCTAAAACCACTGGTTTACCAAAGAAGAGAAGCTTTAAATGGAAAATTACTCCAAGGCAGTTAGACTTCTTATAATGTCCATTCCAAACGATATTTTCCAAGAACTAGACTCACATGTTACTGCTAAAGAGATCTAGGATCAACTTCTGAACCAACTTGAAGGGGGAATAAAAACCCAAAAGAAGAGAAGGACCCAATGTATTATTGAATACAATGATTTCAAAGCTCTTCCTGATGAAACTCTACAACAGACCTAATGTCTTGATTAACAAGTGCAGAAAATGTGAGGTTGTCAGATCAAAGGAAGACAATGTCTTGTTCTGAAAAAGTTTAAATGATGAATGGTTGCACTTATCTATGTCTTTGCAAGCTAAACAGGACCTTGATACATGGTCACTCACAGATGTGTATGGCACTCTTGCTGCACAAGAAAAGGATGTTCTCAAACAGAAGGGCAAATCCTTTATGGGATGACCACTGGCATTGATCTCTGACACAAAAACAGCCTCAAAAGGGAAATCTACCAAAGACAATGTAACCAGAGAGAAGAAGGGAAAGGAGAAGGTTCTGAAAAAGAAGGTGAAGAAGAACTTGATTGCTGAGAGTGATGAAGAAGATGACAACATGTCAAATGCTAATGAGGATGCTGATATTAATGCTTTTGCCCAATCTCTTGCCTTAATAACTCACCAATCTAACAAGAGATTTGGCAAGAAAGTGTTTGACAGAAGGGGGGGATTTGAAAGAGAAGAGAAGAAAGGTTATGAACAGAGGACTACACCTTACCAAAATCACAGAATTGTGCCAAAACAGAGACCAACTCAACATCAACAGAGGTACATTCAGCCAACACCACAGAAACAAATAGATGTTGCTCAACCCATCAACCAAAATGAAGGAAGATGCTTTAGATGTGGCAAACCAGACCATTTCTCTGCCAACTGCCAAGGTAAACTAGTAAAAGACCAGGACTACTACAAAAACAAGTACAAGTATAACTTCAAGGAGAGAAGTTATGTTGCAGAGATGGAAAACTGGATCTTTGACTCATCTTCTGATGAAGAACCAGAGCAAGCCAACTTCTGTGGGAAGGCTATAGCTGAGGAGATGACAGAGGAGATAACAGAGACAAGCTCTGTAGATAGATCACTGGAGATATCTAAAACCAGTGCAAAGGTATCTTCGACCTCTAACTCCAAGTCTGATTCTGAACTTGAAATGAATGTATCTAAACATGCCGAGGAATTCAATCCTTAAAACAAAAGCTTTCTGAATAAAAAGAACTAAGAAAACTAGTTCAAAAGGATTTATTCTTATACAAGAGAGTGAAAGATCTCTTAAAATGGAGAAGGAAGAGATTTCAAAAGAAAAACCTGAGTTAGAAGCTATACAGAAGCAAAAAGAATTATCCTTTTCTGATAAATGCAAAGAATATGAGGAAGTTTTGAAACTGAAAGGTGAAGAGTTTAAGTGGTCAGAGTATGAAAGGTTAAACTCTGTGGCTTTGAAAATTTATTTTCAAAAGGAAAGAGAAGTTTTACACCAATCTTTACAGAGAAAGGAGCTTCTAATAAAGAAGTACCAGGATGCACAAGATGTGCACACTAAAATCAATTCACAAATGGACAATCAAGATCTTGGTTTTAGTGACGTTGATCCTTTCACGGGAAGGAAGAAGATATCTTTGTCCTCAACCTTCTGTGTTGGGATAGTCCAGATGCCTGAGTGTACATCCTCTGGTACAAGTGTTTTTAAAAGAACAAAAACTTCAGAAGGGTCAAGGGCTAAAAGGCTAAATTTCAGAAATGTCTACTATAACACCTATGATCATGAAAAGGTTATAGAACCATCTCTTAAGTGAATTCATGATCAAGGAAAAGCTGAAATCATTATTTCTAAATCGGCTGTGGATCCTAGATTAGTGCAAACAGTAAGAAATCAATAGAAAAATTCAACAATCAGTATGATTTCCATTCGTCATCCATATAACATTCATAAACAATTCAGAGTGTTTACAATATGTTTTGCAATTCAATTATGACGATTTCTAACGATTTCTCTAACCTAAACAAGGTTTAAAGCTGACTATATATACCAAGGGCTTAAGCTTCAAGCCCATGGCCCATTAAGCTATTCTAAGCCCATTTATCTTTAAAATGGATTTTTACAAACAATTATTTAAACTAATTAAACTCTATATAATTCTTTATATAACTTTCTATTATGTAGGACATTTATGGTCCTAACAATCTCCCCCTAAAGTTATATATATAAAAAACGGTCTTGAAAACTTTAGGTCTTGATCTTCTCTCCCTCTTGAATCTTTGAAGACCTTTTGGGGTTTCTTGTCTTCATGTCTTTCAACACTCCCCTTTGAATAAAGCTCTTGGTCTTCATATCTTCAACTTTATCACCAGATTCAATGAATCAGTATTTGAACTTTGATTTGCGAGATGAATTTGAGTTGAATTTGCTTTCAGCTTCAGCTTCAAGAACTTGTAGAACCAATATGCTCAATGGAGGAAATTGTTTGTAACGAACACCACTTGATAAGGAATGAGAAAAATTTAACACCTGTAAATACTTTGAATTCTTTTCGGAACTGATCAAATTCAGAATTGATCAAATGACAGTTACTCCCCCTCAACTTTTGCTAACTCCCCCTCAACTTGATATTTTGTGTCTTTGAATTTGTATCATTTCTCCCCCTCATGATGAGTAGGAATATCCAGAGCATCATGTAACGTCAAACTGGTGAGTAGCAAAGTGCCAGATAAAACGTTAAGTAACCAAGATGGGTAAAAATCTAACACAGAAACACAAAAGTAACGGTTATCACAACAATTAATATAATTATGTGGCCTATGTTCAGAGTTCGCATTGGGGTATCTCTGATAGGAATTCCAGTTATCACTGCAGTAAATTTTTTAAAAATTACTTCTCAAACTGTTCCAACAATATCACAAAGATATGCAGTTGGAATCACAAAGACTCGTGCATGTGTGAAAGAATAAAATTGTATCTGATACGCTCAAAATATTGATTTAACTTGGGACGCAAGTTAAAAATCAATAAACTTAGTGATTAGAATATGAAGTTCGGAGACCGGAGCTGCTATCTTCCTTTTTCAATATCTAAGACCTCCGAGTGAGGAATAGATAGCTTATGAAATGACGAACTTTGAAAAACAAATAGGAATTCAAAAGAGTGTATTTCCATCGAAAAATCAACAAATATGTGAGACATGGAAATAACTTGGTCAATGAAACATAAAACGTGGCAATCATGGAAGTAAAAATTGGAGAATAACAAACACAAGTTAGTTATTCAAAATGAATTACCACTGTCTTTGAATTAAGTTAAATTTCACTTACCTTTCATAAAATATTCGTCATGTGATGTGAATAATGTGAATTAAAACACACATGACATTCCTGCAAAATAGATTAGAAGGAGTTTGGTATCCATCCTTTGATGGAATCTTGACGGTTAGATGCCCTATTATAGTGAGGACCGGGGATACTATACGTACCGTACCAATGAGATGAATATTTACGGTCAACAAAATTATTCAAACCACATGCAGAACAACAAATACAATCATGAGAAAGTTGAAGCAACTGTTCAATTGAATAAAGTCTTAAAAGAAACTTCACACTTTGTTCAACAAAAGTTCGAGAATTAAAAGCATCATGATTGTGATTGTATGTCCTAGCATGCGAAACTGGTTAATTGACTTTGTATTCGTTTTTCTTTCATTAGACTTCTTCACCACCCAAACTTGTTTGAACCTCTTTCTCCGATCATTATTATCTGAAATATGTTTAAAGTTATGATCAGTAGAGTTTGACTAGGAAGGATGTCTATCGTTTGGTCGACCGTTCGTTTGCCGCGTCTATGAATGTTTTTGAGAATTGGAATCAGTTTTAGAAACTTTATTCAAAGATCGGTTTTTAAGTTTTGTAGAACATTCGCCTTTCAGAAATTTTACCGGTCGATTAACTGCTTTTGAAAGAAAGTCAGTGTGATTTGGAAAAGGTTTGTTGTATTCAAACTTTTGAAACACATCATCTGAACAACTTTTGGAATTCATATATGTGGCAAAATCAATATCAGGGACAATTGGACTAGGATGGGTTGAGGGAGGTGAGGAACACTTTTTGTTTGTGTTTTTGGAAGAATCCGACGCAAAAGCTTTTTGAAATTCAGAGTTATGATCCTTTTGAACACAGTCTACTTGAGACTCTTTTCATTTTCGTGAAGAAGTTTTTCCAATAAAGGCTTTACACGAAGATGTATCGGAGGAGTCCGAGGAAGGTTCGGGTGAAATCATCTTTTTGTTTTGGAGTTGTTCAAGTTTCTCTTGAAGTTGAAACTTGCTGACTTGCTCTTGCATCATTTCTGTTGCCAAAGTAGAAAGTTTTGATGTGAGCCGATTGATTTCATTCCGAAGGATTTCTTGTCCCTCGCCCAACCCAGATTCGGTTTTAACGGATTTGAGTTTCTCAAGTTCGTTTAGAAGCGCTTGCTTTTCCTTTTGAAAATCAGTCCTTTCCTTTTCGAGTGTCTCCTCTAACTCGACTATTTTTGATTCCAAAATGAGAGGAGGAACATAGAGTTTAAACTTGTCCGTCTCAGTTTTGGGTTCAGGTGCTGGGGCCTCATCCTTTTTAGAGGAATCCTTGGGCTTCGCAACCTTATAGCCGTCAAAGTAGTCATTCGAAAGGTACATGGATTTGTTTTTCTTGTATGAATAGTTAAGAGGTTCATACGCAAAAGGTAACTGCATTTTAGTGGTTTGTGCGCTTTTGTATTCCTCAGTTTTCTCTTCCTTTTCCTTTTCAATAGGTCCAGTCCAATCAATTTTGTACCCGGGATACTTTTTGTCGAGACCAAGAAAATTAAAGTGATAAAGAGTAGGTCTCTTTAACAAAATCTTTTTCAAATACTGGGGGTTATCGTACCCAGTTCTCCATTCCTTGTTAAAGTACGTGAATTCCTTAGGTTTGTTCATGTGAATAGTCTGATCAATTTGACCTCTTTTGTGAAGTTTAGTTTCAAGATCGGTTATTTTAGCAACAAACTATTTGTGTTGAATTTGAAGAGAATAGCATTGATAGACAATCTCTGCTTTCTCATTCTCACACTGATTAATCTTTGAATTTAATTCAGATATCTTGGCCCTTAAGTCCTTTGGGGCTATTGAAAGATTTGTGCATTTTTCTTTTAAGTTAGCATTATCGGACTTGTACTTTTTAGTGATACGCTTTTGATGATCTAGCTTTTCTTTTAACGAGTTAATTTCAAGCAGTTGTTCATTAGTGGAGGCCTTATAGGATTCTATTATTTGAACAAGTGGTTGTATTTGTTCTACTAAGCTTTGATTGATAGGGGCACATACCTGACAAAGATTTGCCTTTTCTGACGGAGGAGAATGGTTGCCCATGAAAGCATCAACATCTTCAGAATCGCTGTCAGTGTCGGAGTGATTTAACCAGTGATCGTCTTCGACTAACAGTGCCTTTCCTGCAGCTTTCTGTTCCGCCAACAGAAGTTTGGCCTTGTAGTAGTGTACGTTTTTCTCAACGAGCTTTCTACAGTCCTTGGCAAAATGACCCAATTTCCTGTAGTTATAGCACGTGACAGGTTCGTCCTTCTTCTTTGACACGGGCTTCCGATCATTCTTCTCATTATTCTCCTTGTTATCAGGTTGCTTGTGCTAATCAGTCTTTCTTTTTCCTTCATATTTATCCTTATAATCATGACGCTTATTGGGAGTAGTGGAGTAGCGTTGATTATTGGACGAAGGTTTCTTGTAGTACTTGTTTCTCTGAAATGACTTGGTGATGAGGGCCATTGCTTTCTTTATCTGAGTCATCTCAGGGTCAGAGTCGCTTTCTTCTATTTCTGCTTCAGACTCTGGTTCAGACTCACTAGACTCTTGGTTTCTCTTGGAGTGACGGCTGGAAGACTTGCCGCTTTTTGACGATACAAGAGCGAGTGGATCGACATGTGACTTGGAAGTGGATTTCTGATTGCTCATTATCTCCATGACTTCATCCTCGTCCTGCATGAGCACCTCGTAGAGTTCATGGATTGGAACATTCTCAATCAAATTGTTGTGTTTGATGTGAGAAGCGAACATTTTCCATTCTGGCAGGAGATTATTCAGGAACTTGAGGGCATTCTCCATGTTAGATCGAGTGATCTTGTTCTTGTGGAGCTCGTTCAACAAAAGGCAGAAACGTTCATATCCCTGAGTGATAGATTCGCCCTTGCGCTGCTTGAACCCGTCGAATTTGGTGATGCAGTTGTTAACCTTCTGTTGTTTTCCCACTTTACTCCCGCTCATCATCTTCTCTACTTGATCCCACATGTCTTTGGAGGTGTCCTTGTAGCCGTCTATGACCGTGTAGATCTGGTTGGGTAGACTCTGGACCAGATATCTGTTGGCATGCTTTTCACCATTAAATCTGCTCTTTTCCTCGCCATCCATTTGTAAGTATGTCTTGGGCTCTGGTCGAGCTGCAGCACCTCCTTCTTGAGCTGGAACGGTAGTCATAAGAGGATCTTGTGGGCCTTCAAAGAGAGCTTGCCAGATAAAGTCGAAGTTGTCTTTCGATTCGATGAAGATGAGGAATCTGTCTCGCCATTGACTGTACTCGCCCTGATAGAGAGAGCACTAAGTTGATCGTCAGATGTAAGGTTGATTCAAAGTGAGATCCTAACGCAAGGCACTACGAGTGAAAGTCCTAACACAGGTTCTGAGAGTGACTTAAAGTGAAACTGGTAAGATATAAACTAAACAGAAGTTACCGGATAGGAATCCGGGTTACAGAAGTGTCCGGATCTTGTAGTGACCGGATCCGGGTGTGTGAAGTGTCTGGATAGCAAAGTAACCGGATAAAACTGAAGTTACCGAATAAAACAGACTTACCGGATAGTGAATAGTGTCCGGGAGAAATAAGTTACCGAATGGACTTACCGGAAACCATGAAAGTTATCGGATAGAATTCGGATTGACAGAGTTACCGGAAACAAGGTGTCCGAATAAAGTTGTCCGGATAAAGTTACCGGGAACGTTTGAGTAACCGGATATATTAATAGTCCGGACAAGTACCGTATAGTCAATTACCGGGAAGTTTAAACAACCCGGGTAGACTTTATCCGGTAAGTAGCGAAATAAGGAAACTTACCCGGATTGTAGAGCTGGGTCCGGACACGGCGGCTATAAGGTAAATTCGGATCGATTGACGAACTAGGGTTTACGATTTCTTTCCTGAAAGATTAGAAAATTACCCAAAACACAAAAACAACAAACCCTAATCGATTTAGAGCAAACTAACAAGATTTTGATGAAAAATTTTGATTTTTTTAACACAAACAGAGACCAAAACTTGTAGAAGAATTTTTGCTCAAAAACTATTCAAACGATCGAATTAGACTATGGAAACTTGCAGAAACGCTAATGATAACAATACTAATCGAATGGAATAATCGGAAAACAATCAATTTTGTCAGAATCAAAAGATGATAATATAGAGTTCAAGAACACAGTCGACAAAACTAATAGGAAACTTACCAGAAACATTGAATCACCCAATCTGTATGCTCTTTATACCAATTTTGGATCCCGGATTAGTGCAAACAGTAAGAAATCAATAGAAGAATTCAACAATCAGTATGATTTCCATTCGTCATCCATATAACGTTCATAAACAATTCAGAGTGATTACAATATGTTTTGCAATTCAATTATGACGATTTCTAATGATTTCTCTAACCTAAACAAGGTTTAAAGCTAACTATATATACCAAGGGCTTAAGCTTCAAGCCTATGGCCCATTAAGCTAATCTAAGCCCATTTATCTTTAAAAAGGCTTTTTACAAACAATTAATTAAACTAATTAAACTCTATATAATTCTTTATATAACTTTCTATTATGTAGGACATTTATGGTCCTAACATTGGCTAAAAGCCTTGATCCAAAAGAGATCTTTAAGTTTGACTCTTTTAGAGTACAAAAGCCTGTTACTTCTGTGAGTAGTTCCTCTGAAGTCAAAACTCAAAGTGAACTCAACCCAGAAGCACCAGTCTTCTCTCCCACCTTTGAGGATGTTAGAACAACAATTGAAGAGGATCTGTAAAGAGTGCTTGAGGAAAACTCTATTTCCGATGCCGTGAAATCAAAGTTTAGAAGATTCAAAACTTGCACCATCAGAGATCTGAACTTTTCTGACTCCAATTGAGCAAGCTTATGTCACAAACCCTCAGAGACTCTCATCTCTAACAGAGTCAACAGAGACTTTCTAGACTCTGACTCTAACTCTGACTCAGAAATTGATAAGAAAATTTTCTGTGCACCAGAGAACAAAGAACAAACCCAGAGTTCCAATTTGTCTTGATTTTAAGGGTATGGGTGTCAGAACTTTATCTTCTGAGGAGTTAGAAAAGAAGAAGAAAAAAAAGCCATGAGTACTTCAAGCAATCAATCATTCGTGCCTTATGTTTATATACCAATCAGATTCACTCCAGAGCAAAAAGGAAAGTGGATAGTGAATGACACTTCTAATTCTCAATCTGCAATGAATCACAAAGGAAACCAATCTTTTTGGGCCAAGGAATCACATCATCAGAGGAATGCCAATTTCAAGAAAACACCTCTAGATAGGAAGTTTGTTAAAACCTCTTACCCTAGATATTTTAATTTCCAAAAGGCATGTAATCCTAGGATGATGAATCAAAAATCAATTTGTCACAATCAATTCCATGTTCTATTAATTGCAACTGTTTTAAGCTCTTGTTAAAGCTTCATAATCATCTCAATGGTCCTCACTACATTCTGAACTGGTCACCAGATAGGAAAAATCCTAGGACCATGTCTTAGAATATGCAAGGAAAAGCCTATGGCAAACCATCAAAGAATGGAAAGCCAAAAGGTAAATCAATAAAATCCAAGCCTAACAAGAAAGGACCCATTATGCAATGGGTACCTAAGAAAATCTAATCTGTCTTGCAGAAACAACATGTGAAAATTTGGTACTTGGACTCTGGATGTTCAAGGCACATGACTGGACTTAAAGAGTTGTTGACCTCATTTAAAGATAAAATGGGAGGTGCAGTAACGTTTGGTGGAGATAGGCAAGGACAGATAAGAGGTTATGGGTATTAACCAATGGAGGAGTATCAGCTTCTAAAGTTGCTTAGGTAGAAGGGTTAAATCATAATTTGCTTGGAGATGACAGAAATGGCAATTTTCAGAGTTTGGTCAAGAATTGCTTAGAGATGACAGAAATACTGTTCTCTATTAGTTTCAGAGTTTGGTCAAGAATTGCTTAGAGATGACAGAAATGGCAATCTTTACAAAATGAATTTAAATCCCAATATAAAATCTAATATAGAAAAACTTTGTTTAGTTTCTTTGAACAAGGAACATGCCTAGCTTTGGCATAAAAGATTTGCACATTTGAATTTCTCAAATCTTAACAAGCTTGTGAAACTTAACTTAGTTAAAGGTCTGCCTTCTCTTATGTTTGACAGAGACCATATCTGTTTTGCATGTGAAATGGGTAAGCTCAAAAGAGCTCCACACAGAACAAAGAGTGTTCACAATTGCCCAAGACCATTGCACATGCTACATGTGGATCTCTGTGGTCCCATTTCTGTGTAAAGTCTTTCTGGCAAGAAGTATATCTTAGTCTTAATTGAAGAATATTCTAGACATACTTGGGTTGAGTTCATCAGAGCAAAATCTGATGTCCCGGAGATATTGATAAATTTGTTGAAGAGGATTCAGGTGCTGCTGAGTTTAAAGGTACAGAAGCTGAGAAGTGACAGTGGAACATAATTCAAGAATGCAAACCTTGAATCATACCTCACAGATGAGGGCATTTCTTAGAACTTCTCTGCTGCCAGAACTCCTCAACGGAATGGTGTTATTGAGAGGAGAAACAGAAATCTGGTAGAAGCTGCCAAAACAACGCTAGCAGGATTTGATCTCCCAAACAACTTCTGGGCAGAAGCAGTTTTAACGGCCTATTTCACCCAAAACATGGCTATCATAGTGAAAAGATTTAAAAAGACTGCTTATGAACTGATCAACCATAGAAGGGCAAATGTAAAATACTTTCATGTTTTTGGCTGCAGATGCTATATCTTGACTGACAGAGATTAACTTGGGAAGTTTGACAAAAAGGGCGATGAAGAAAAATTCATTGGATATTCTCTAACTTCAAAATCCTACAAAGTCAATAAACTCAGAACCAAGGTCATTCTGGAAAGCATCAATGTATCCTTTGATGACAGAACATCAAGCATCTCTGAAAGCAAGTCATCAGAGAGGATACATATCATAGAGGAGCCCAGATCCTCAAAATCAAGAAAAGAAAATATCAATATGATATTTAATGACTTCTTTGATGATGAAGATTCCTCTGAACTCATCAACCGAGGAAATCAAGTTCAAGGTTCTGAAGGACATCAACAATTAGGTACATCTCTGTCAGGTCCTTCAAATACTTCACCATCTACTTCCTTGACTATAGTTCCAACTCAAGGAGAATGTACAAGACAACATTCTAAGGAATAAGAACCTGAACCTGAACCATCATCACCCATGATGACAAATATTGGAAGAAATTCCAATTACATAAGTTCACCTTCACAGAGCCCTGTTGGTACCTTACAGAGCAACGAAGCCACTCTTCAGAGCAGTGTGCCTTATAGCCCTGGTACCAATCCTCAGAGATCTAAGCTGTCACACATCTATTTCCTTCAGAAGCAAAGACACCACCTCATGCCCATGCTCCCATGACAAGATGGACAAAGGATCACCCCCATCATCAAATAATTGGTGCTCCTGAAGATGGTGTGAAAACAAGATCAGCCACAATCAATGAAGCTTTCTTTGTGAACCTTTTGAGCATGATAGAGCCAAAAAGGTCTCTGAAGCCCTTGATGATCCAACTGGGTAGAAGCAGTGTAAGAAGAGCTTCTTGAATTTGAAGGAAATAAAGTTTGGCCCTTGGTTCCCTTGCCCAAAGACAAATTAGCCATTGGAACCAAGTAGGTATTCAGAAATAAGAAAGATGAGGATGGGATCATCATCAGAAACAAAGCCAGATTGGTTGCAAAAGGATACTGCCAAGAATTAGGCATTGATTATGATGAAACCTTTGCTCCAGTTGCTAGGCTAGAAGCCATCAGAATCTTTCTAGCCTATGCAACCCACAAAGGATTCAAAGTTTATCAAATGGATGTCAAATTTGCATTTCTGAATGGCAAGCTACATGAAGAAGTCTATGTCCAGCAACCTCCAGGCTTTGAAAGTTCAGAGTTTCTAGACCATGTGTACCTGCATGACAAAGCTCTGTATGGCATAAAACAAGCCCCCAGAGCCTTGTTAGAAACTCTATCTACGTTTATGTTGAAAAATAACTTTGAGAAAGGTACCGTGGATACTACCTTTTTCATTAGGAGATATAAAAATGATCTTCTTCTGGTACAAATATATGTTGATGACATTATATTTGGGTCTACAAACCAAAAGTATTGTGATAGGTTTTCTGAGTTGATGAAAAGTGAATTCAAAACGAGCATGATGGGAGAACTTTCATTCTTCCTTGGTTTACAAGTTAAACAAACCATCAGAGGCACCTTTATAAGCCAATCTAAATATGTCTATGATATTTTAAGAAAATATAAGCTCAACAACTCAAATCTATGAAAACACCTATTGCCACTAGAGTTAATCTTGACCATGATCCAGATGGTCAAGTTGTGGATGTCAAGACTTACAGAGGCATGATAGGATAACTTTTGTACTTAACAGCAAGCAGACCTGATATAATGTTTGCAACCTGTCTCTGTGCCGAATTTCAACCAAATCCTAAGGAATCTCATTTGTCTGCTGTCAAAAGAATTTTCAAATATCTAAAAGGGACTCAATTTTTGGGTCTCTGGTATCCTCTTAACTCTGGCTTTGAGCTTGTAGCATACACATATTCATATTATGAAGGATGTAGAAATGACAGAAAGAGTACATCTGGAAGCTGTCAATTACTTGGAGACAAATGTGAGTTGGACATCCAAGAAGCAAAACTGTGTATCAACCTCTACAGTAGAAGCAGAATGTGTTGCTGCTGCTAGTTGTTGTTCGCAAGTAATATGGATGAAAACTCAACTCAAAGACTATGGTCTTGAGTATAACAGAGTTCCAATCCTCTGTGACTCCAAGAGTGCAATATCTATCACAACAAATCCAGTTCATCACTCAAAGACAAATCACTTTGATATAAGGTACCACTTTATCAAAGATTATGAGGATGAGGGAGAACAAGTAAACAGAACACCCAGAGATGATTCTCTTATAAGAGAACATCAAGGGTTGGGTGGAAGTCCTTCCAGAGACAACATTTAAACACCTCTGAAAGAAGGCTTCTCTGAACTCGAGAGACACTTAGAGTCATGTGTTGACCCTAAGGTTACCCCTTCTGACCTTGTTACAAAAGTAGAGTTCACAAACCTTTGTAACGAGATCAGAGACTCCTTGAATGAGTATACACTTACAACAACAGGTGTCATGGATCAACGCTCTGCAGTTGATGAATCTATGACAAATGAGATGAAAGATGTAAAGGAGAAATTAGCAGAGACTTCTCACAAGCTAGTTGATATGGAGAAGAAAAGCTCAGACAAATCAGATGCAAGTATTCAACGATAATGACCTGGTGCTCATTAACCCATATGATCTGCTACATCTGCACTCATACTACGTAAACTTCTCAGACTGACGAAAGACTTCCAAAACTGCAAGATACGAGGTTGAACTAGCCATGGAAGAACACATAAACCACAGAAACCAAACATATTTTCAACATGGCATTACTTTTGAATTGGAGAAGTTGAGCATTGGACCCCTAGATGAGAGCATGGAGGGACTTGAACGTTATCTCTCATGATCATTGGTAGCAGAGCCTCAAGCATTCATTGTACGACTGAAGGAAATCAAGAAGGCCATCCGTTCTACAGAGGTACCCAAGTATTTGTCTCAGTCGCTGAAGTATCTGAGGAAGATTGTTCAAGGTCGTGTTGGAAGTTCAAAATGCCCAAAAGATATCATCAAAAGTTTCATCATGAACATAAATCTTACCCTAGATTTTAGGGCCTTGATTATGAAGTTTGACAGAATCCTTAGAGGAAACTTTGATGATTAAATTTACTATCTTTTTGTACTGCAATGTAACTTATGTTTAAAAGAAGTAAATGGTTTTTCAGAGGATGACTTTCTCCTCTTTGTCTCTATTTAGTTTACCTCTGTAGTATAGCAAAAGTTGTATTTTTAATACTTAGGGGGAGATTGTTTGCCCCAAGTATTTCCATGTAAAAGTATTGAAAATCTTATGTTAGCCCTAAGTATGCCAATGTAAAAGTATTGAAAATATCACAAGTCAGAAGGACGTCAGAGAACATGACTTCAGAGATCAAGCTGAAGATTTAATAGAAGAACAAAAGAAGACCATCAGTGTAACATTCGGCAAAAATCTAAACTTCCAGGTTAGCATCTGTTAAACCCTCACTAATGTTAATAGAGAGAATATACCCTAATAGGACCCATTCAGAAAATTTTAAAGCGAAAGATCGCTAGAATTCCCGGTAGTTGCCTAAAAGACCCGGTTTTGACCCAAGATTAACCGGAACACCTTGTGAAATGCCAAAATACCTTAAATAACATATAATCTATATAAAATATAGGGTTTTACTGTATACTTAAACTTTTATTTTTATAAGATTTAAAAATAAAACAAGAAGGTATTTTAGAAGCTTGTGTGCAAATAAAGTGCTAGTCAAAAATAATTTTTACAAGAAATGAGTTTGGGCTAAGATTTTTATAAAAAAAAAATATACATCAAGGGTGGGGGCCCATGGAAGGGCCGGCCCTCCCCTCTCCTCCTTTACCCCCAAATTTGTTTTTCCTACTTCATTTTCAAATTAGACAAACAAAAGACTATCCATCTTCTTCTCTCTCTCTCTCTCTCTTGAAGATACTTGCTCTCTCCATCTTCTTCATCATTTTAAACCTTCAACTCCAGAAAATTCCAGCCCTAGTACAAGTATTCAAATACGAAACTTCAAGGTTTGAAGTACTTGCATTATCCTCCTAAGGTAAGAGCTCCAAATTTGTGTTATTTCATACTTTTGGCACCTTTTATGCCATTTTTTCTACTTGTTTTACACTTTCATTTCATCCAAATGGATGAACTCTTTTTCTTGTTCTAGAAGGGAGATAAAACACCAAGGACGTGAGAAATGTCCATAATGTGGTGAAAATCTATGAACTTCCATCATGAACTTGAGAAAAATGAGCAAATCATCAAAAATGTGGGTTTTGTTCTCTTATAAGAATCTGGAATTTTTGACTTTGCATGCACATTTTATTTTAACTTCTGAGTATTTTCTTTTAAAAAAACATGTCATATGATGTGGGGATTGAATCTTTAGCAAAGGAATCCACATCTATGGATGTTAAAGTGCTAAAAAAATGAGTTTTATTGAGAATCTTTAAGTTCCAGAATCTGGCAGATTGGTTGCATGTACTTTGGACGACCATATCTTGGTCAATTCATGTCCAAATTCCTTGATTTTTCTTCTGGAGTAAAGTTTAATGAGTTGGGGCTCAAACCCCACTGGTCTCATACGAAAATATTGAGTTTTGAGCTTTCAACTCCTTAGAACAAATTTGGTGTGCAGCAGATGATCTGTCAGATTTTTGTGTCACTTTGTTTTGCATATAACTTTCTGTAGGATGCATAAAAGTTCTTCATTTTTCTTCTGGAAGATCCTTATATGAGTTAAGTTTCACATTCAATTGGTTTCATAAAAATATATGGTGTTTTGGTCACTCAAATAATTTTACAAGTTAAGTGTGTCAATCTGTCCCAGATTGGCAGATTGGTAAATGCAACTTCTTTTGGCCATAACTCTCTCAAAACTTATCAAAAATTTATGAATCGTTTTCCATGAGATGCTTCTATGTGTTAGGTTTCCAAAGCATGCAAAACCCCTGAAAAATATTGAGTTTTGACCCTCCAGAAGCCTGTTATGGCAGAAGAGTGCAATCTGTTTTAGACTCTGTATAACACAAGTTAATAAAAATTACTTGGACCCCTTAAACACCTTCAAAATTTATGAAATTTGGTCAAAATAGCCTTAACTCAGTATAGTACTACATATAAAAAAAATGAGTAAATTTGTCATTCCAGAAAGTGTATTTCAATAACCATTTTTGAGGTACAAAGTTTCTGCCAGATTAAGCATTTTGGAAAAAGTGTGGGATTTTATTATTATAACCCTATATGTATATATACATGATTAAAACATTGGGAAAATGTTAAATTCTTCATTTCAAATTAAATACTAAAACAAAGGCATTTCACAAGAGGTGGACTAAATTAGTTAAGTTTAACCTTGATTAGATATGAAGGACTTATAGAGCTTATTTGACCTTATAGGGAGCCCGTAAAGAGGATTAAGTGAACAAGCTTTCACTACTTGCGCATCTACGCTAAAAGGTGAGTTTTCACAGCCCCGTTTTACTTGTTTAAATGTTTGGGGTGAAAAGCATGTTATAATTTTAAAATGCAAAATGATTCATGATAGTAAAATTGTGGATATTTATGATTTAAGAAATGAGTACAAATGAATGTACAAATTTACATAAGTGACAAAGATATGTTGAGTGATAATAAAAAAATGATAAGTCCCCAATAGGTACACTACTTATTAACTCATAACGAGCCGGTGATATTTGTGGATAGCGCTATTTGGTTTGACAAACCCACCTTAAACTGACGAGTAGGGGTGCACTTTATCTGATAATAATGTTCTACTCATGTGGCCATCATACCACCTCTGAGGTAGTCCGCGGGGCGTAAGTTGTCGGAGGCTTAGTAGTGGCTCAACAATCATATATCTTGCGAAAGTCATTTATTGTAAGGTGTACTCATAAGATTTTAAATTTAAAGCTTGTCGTGACAAAAGACTCACGAAAATAATCTTTGGTTGAAAACTGTTTGGATATGAAAAACCTGTGAACTCACCAACTCTTTGTAGTTGACCTTTTCGTTTTAAACATGCTTTTCAGGGAATAAGAAGTAAGTGAAGGCACGTAGGGTGCATTTTGTTTGATGACATCAACACCAAGACTCTTAAAACTTATATTGTTAATTTTTGTATTTGTCGTCTTTCCTTTTGGAACTTTTTGGGTTAAAGACATTGTAATGTAATATTTTGTACTACTGTATTAAACTTGTGGTTGGTGTTGTCTGTTACCTTTTGAATGAAACCCTACGCTGTCATACCTCGTGTTTCCGCTTTAGCGGGGTGTGACAATCAGAGATCGTTAGAGCTCTGGCAGAAGACCTCTGATTGACCATCAGAAAACAAGTTCGCCAGAAGACCTTCAGACCTCTGGCATACAACCTCTGGTGAATGAAGACCTCTGTGAAGCTGAAGTCTCGTAGAAATCTCTAAGTGATAGACAAGTGTCCGCACTTTCCATGTCAGCCCTAAAAGGACGAAGACATCCTTTCCATGTGTCATCACAGGGTTTGATAGTACACTGTCTACACTTTATCTGGCTATAAATAGAACGTTAGTGGAGCACATATTTGTAAGCTTTTCTAAGAATCGTTACTAGAATTGTGAGAGCACAAACACTGCACAATTCCATCCCACTTTTAGTGTACGATCTGTAGCCTGAGAGATTTCAGAATACATTTACAAGAAAGTGTTCTTGGTGTTATTCATATTCAATATACGAGCAGTTTGTCATTCATTCTTATTTTCTTTTGCTGTTCAATATATTGCTATTCTCTCAAATTTTTATGCTAAACACAATCACTCATACACAAACAGATTTATTATGCTTCCGCTATCTTTGATCTCTCTGTTTGTATGAGACGCGGTGAATCTGGGAACCTACCATTGGTATCAGAAAAGATTGATTTGCTTAAATCAAATCGATCCAATCTTACCAGGTTGATTCACTCTTGTTGATTGTGCTTTGTTCTTCAAGCTTTAAGGTATACCCTTTTTTTAAAACAAAACCTGAAACTCCTTTGTTAAAGCTTTAGATACGTGTTTAAGTGTTCTAGTACGTTTAAAAATCGATTTTACATCGTTTACTGTTCCATTGCGTTACTGTTCACTTACTTTCTGTTCAAAACTCTTTCAAAATCTTCGTACTCTGTTTTCTTAAAATGGCAAACAACAACATAAATGCTATCTACACTGCTGGTTCTTTAACAAAACACTCTTATGAGGGATGAATACCTCAATGGAAGATCAAGACGGTTAACTTCTTCGATGGCATTGATAGAGATCTTATGCGATCTATCGCTAATGGACCATTCCAACTAATGGTATTGGTTCCTCGTGTTCCTGCTACACAAACAACTGATGAGATTCATGCTCACTTCGAGCCTAAAACCACTGGTTTTACGGAGAAGAAAAACTTAAAATAGAAAATGATCTTAAAGCAGTTAGACTTTTGATTATGGCCATTCCAAACGATATTTTTTAAAGAATTAGACTCTTGTGTTACTACTAAGGAAATCTGGGATCAACTTCTGAACCAACTCGAAGGGGGTATTAAAACCCAAAAGAACAGAAGAACCCGATGTATTGATGAATACAATGATTTCAAAGCTCTTCCTGAGGAAACTTTACAACAATCCTACAACAGATTCAACATTATGATAAAGAAATGTAAGAAATGTGGGGTTATAAGGTCGAAAGAAGATAACAATGTCTTGTTCTTAAAAAGTTTGAATGATGAATGGTTAAATCTGTCTATGTCTCTACAAGCTAACTAGGACCTGGATACAAGGTCACTCACTGATGTGTATGGCACTTTAGCTGCACAAGAAAAGGATGTTATCAAGCAAAAAGGCAAATCCACTAGCATTGATATCTGAATCAAAAACACCCTCAGAAGGGAAATCTAACAGAGACAATGTTGCCAGAGACAAGAAGAGAGAAAAAGCCATTAAGAAGAAGGGTAAGAAAATGCCTCATAGCAGAATGTGATGATGAGGAAAGTCTGTCGAAAGATGATGATGATGCTGGCATCAATGCTTTTGCCCAATCTCTCGCCTTGATCACTCAATAGTTCAACAAGAGGTTTGGCAAGAAAGTGTTTGACAGAAGAGGAAAGTTTGAGAGAGAAGAGAAGGATGAGAAGAGAGTTTATGAGCAGAGGACTGCACCTCACCACCAGAACAACTACAGAACTGCACTAGAGCAGAGACCACCCCAGTATCAACAGAGATACAACCAACCAGCACCACAAGAAGCCACCAGTTGCCGCCCAGCCCATCAATCAGAATGATGGAAGATGCTTTAGATGTGGAAAACCATGCCATTTCTCTGCCAACTGCAAGGGTAGACTGGTAAAGGACTAGGACTACTACAAGAACAAGCATAACTACAACTTCAAAGAAAGAAGTTATGTGGCAGAGATGGAGAACTGGATCTCTGATTCATCTTCTGACAATGAACCAGAGCAGGACAACTTCTGTGGGTTGGCTGTTGAAGTAGGAAGTTCAGAGGAAATGACTGAAGGGATAGTAGAGGAAATGACACAGAGGCCAACAGAGACTGATTTTTCCTTAATGTCTTGTGCATTTTCTGTGACTAACTCTGCTGACAGAGCGCTGGAGATTTTCCAAACCCAGTGCCAAGGTATGTGTTAGTCCCAGATGGCTATAACAGGTATTGTAGAAGGGGGGGGGGGGGGTTGAATATAATACTCAAAATTTTCACAATTTTAATTCTATTATTGAAAAGCTTCAACAAGAATTACACATAGAAAACTAAAGACTGTTGCAGAAAAGAACAGATAAACTATTCTAACAATCTTTCACAAAGTAAACTAAACAAAACAACTAAGAACACTTAGAACAAAGCTATGAAGTTTTTAAGAAATATGGAGATTTCTTGCACTAAGAGAGATTTCCAGAAAGCGTAGTTTGCATGGGAACATCTTCATCCTTTTATAGTGTGAATAAGTGTACTAAGCATTAAATGCTTGGGACACTTGTCACATTGTCATTGGAAGGACATGTTTGACTCTCAAAAGTTGATGTGTCATTCTGACAATACTAGGAGGGTTTGATGGAGACAATAACTAAGAATGGTAAAAAGGACAAATGAACCTTTTTCTTCCATACCCAATCATTCCTTCTTTGATGAGGAAACATTTTAGCATGGACAAAAGGTAGGATCCTCCTATTTGAAGATCCCACCGACATGTCACGAACATGGTAGGTGAGAGTCTTCTTAGGAGTTAAGTTATGAGATGATCCTCCAACTTTGAGGATCCCACCGATGTATATTATGACACTTGTGACTCCACTTGAAGAAAAGCATCCATCAAGACTTCTTGAGATCCCACCTATTTGAGGGCCTTCATAGGTGGGATATTGTTGGCCGACACAGAGAGAGGTCGGTGGAGAGGTGTCCACCGATGTGTGGGAACACCATCGGTGGACAATGACTTGTAGTTGTTGATTTAGGTTCTCTCACTTCCACAATGAGAGGATCTTCAATCTTGACTTTGGTTGATCTTTGACTTCACCAAACATTTGCTATCTTGTACAAGCCATTACAAAGAACCATCCAAAATTTCTCTAAGTATAAAATGTTTTTCAAAGTATAAAAGAAGATCTTGAGGTCATCTTCAAATCTTGATGACCCAACAATCTCCCCCTATTTGATGATGACATCCATACTTAGAAAAACATGAGTAAGACAATGAAAAATGCATGTTGACCCTATTTTACTCTTTTGGGTTCTTTCTAACACAGTCCATTTTTTTGTTTTTTTTTTGTGTGTGTGTGTGTATGTATATATGATATTTACAAGTACAATGAAATAAAAAGGTATAGATGTACAAACAAATGAAAGAAAAAGGAAAGAAGTATAGACAATATGAACAAAACAAATATTACTTGCATCTTTGGAGGGGCGAGTTGAAGCTTGTGTCTGGCTTGAGGATTCTTCATTTTGATCAGCAGCCTGTTGATGTGTTGGAGAACTTTATCTTTCAGGCACTTTTGCTTTTCTATAATGATGACAATCTTTGAGGGAGGTTTGAGGTTAGGTGAATCAGGCTCAGGATGCTTCTGCCCATCTCTTGCATATTCTTTCTTTCTCTTGGTATCTTCAGCTCTTCCTGTTTAGCATCATCATCCTTTGTCTTTGTTTTGCTCCACCTCAGTTAGATCATCCGATCTTTGTGTTTCTCCCCCTCAGTTAGATCCGCCCGGATTGATGTGCTCCCCCTTGACCGGTCCGCCGATTTCCTCATTTTTTCGAGTTGGACGCTAGAAATGAGTACTGAGGGTTGATGTTGCTCCCCCTCAAATTAATTCTCTCCCTCAGCGGCCGACATACAAAAACACTAAGAAATGTTGAAAAATCGGCCATAACACAAGACCACATTTTTTGAAAAAGAGAGGTGTGAAGAAATTTATGGGGAAGAGAGATGGAAGGGAGAGAAAAGGAATTCTTCTAAATACAAATGACCTTAAAGAAACGGGAGGGTTGAGTTGGGAATCGGCCGCAAAATGAAAGAAATGGGGTAGGTGTTGATGTCGGCAGCAAGCTCGGTGGGGTGGGGGGTTTGGCAAAAAATAAAAAATGGTGAGGTTGTGTTTCGGCAGAAAAGTAAGAAAAATAGAGGGGGAAGGAATGTCGGCCGAAAAAAATGGGAGGGGGGTAATATTTTCTAAAGAATCGGCAACAAACAAAAAGTTGGGGGTGGGGTCGGTTGCAAACAAAATTAAAAGAAGGGGGTATGCACTTTTCGGCAGTGGGGAAAAAGAAGGGAAAGGTGTAAAAAAAACCTTACAAAAAATATATTTTAAGTTGGCCGAAATGGCAAAGGAAACAAAGGGAGGGGAGGCAGCAAAAAAAAATTCGGCAGGGGGTTTGGCCGAAATGGGATCATGGCAAAAAATTAAAAAAAAATAAAGGAGAATGGGTTTGGTTATAATATATAATATTAAGGGAAATTAATTAAAATACCCCAAGTTAGACCAATTGTTACCGAAATACCGTAAATTTTTTCAATTTTGCAAAAATACCCAAAATACCCGCGATGGATCCCGCGATCGCGGGCTAGGGCTGACGTGGCACGTACTTTGGGTACAAATGCCCCGCGAAGCACCTCAACTTTGGCCGCGGTGCACTTTTGGTCCCTGCCCGCGATCGCAGCCCGCGATGGGCGAAAATTTACACTTTTGGTCCCTGAAAATTTACACATTTGGTCCCTGAAAATTTACACTTTCAGCCCCTAAACTTAGACGAATCTTGCATGCTTTTACTGTTTTTTTCCACAATTATTGTACTTTGAAGACCGATTTGTGATTGAAATTCATTTGCATGTTTGAGATTTCATCCATAAATACCAGTAAGATGCAATTCACAATTCACACTTCCTCTTGCTTTCTTTCTTGATTTCTCTCTTGCTTTCTTTCTTTGAATTGTTTTCTCTCTTGGTTTCTCTTCTCTCATTTAATCCACAAATGGCATCGTCATCAAACCCTAAGGCTACTCCTGAAAAAATGCCACCTCAAATCGAGGTCGCCATAGCAAAAAAGGAAAAGGAGATAGATGAACTAACAGAAGAGTGGAAAAAATTATGGACAGGAAGGCAGTCCATTTGAGAAAGATCGAAGAGGAAGACAGGGAGATCAAAAGGATGAAAGGGGATATAAAAGCTAGGGAGGCTCGTGTTCGTCGAGAACAAGAAGCAATTCACCATATTCTGCAAGACTTCGCAATTATTCAAGCGAAGGTAAACGAGAAGCAAGCTTGGATTGATGAAACTAAATCAATTTTTAAGTCGGTGGTGGTTGTTTTAGTTGTTTTGTATTTTTTTTTCTTGTTTTGTATTTTTTTTACTGTGTTGTTGTTTTGTATTTTTTGTTGTTGTTAATTTCTCTGAAAAGTAGTTTTTAAGCCGCTGAACCACGGTTAGGTTGGATACATCATGCAAGGTCAAGTCAGAGGTTACCTCATTCGTGGGCCTACTCCTCTTGTAGAATATATGACAACCCTCAACTCATTTGCTAAAGTGTGTGCGGGTTGTGGTACACAATGGCCATACGTGGTTGCAAAAGCAGAAGCCGTTGAAGAAGGGTCAGAAAGATTGAAGATGAAGAGCTTGTTGGATGGAATACAAACTAGCTGTGTTATCAATGTTCATTTAGAAGCATATGTATGTGTGTATATATATAATATGAAATGGGGTTTTGACAAGTTGGTATCACTGGACTCATTTAAGAATTGTGAAAATGGGTATTTGACGAATGATGATTCATGTGTGTTTGGAGCTGAAGTGTTTTAAACACACATGAATCATCATTCGCCAAATACCCATTTTCACAATTCTTAAATGAGTCCAGTGATACCAACTTGTCAAAACCCCATTTAATATTCTTCTCGTGAAACCTTCTCCTATTGCCATTCACGATATCTATAAACACATTCAAATAATAATAATTTAAAACGATTTAATGAATTAGTTAATATATGATTATTATGTTAATGCGATAGGAGTGTAAAACAAAATTGAAAAAAAAATAAGAGATGTACCATAAATTAAATAATTAACTATAAGGTTATGAATTTTAATGTATAACTGTATATGATATATATTAAAATATATAAATCCAAAAAAATTCAAGATTGGGCTCATTTCGAACGTATCGAAGAGACGATTATAATGGTGTAATTTATTAAAATTAAAACGTATCTAATATGAATATATTTATCATTTACAAACTAGCTGTGTTATCAATGTTCATTTAGAAGCATATGTATGTGTGTAAATATATCATTTACAAATCAGTGTTTAGATCAACAGTATCAAGCTGTGACAGGCCCGGGGTGTGACTGACAGAATGTCTCCTTGGCACGGTTGAAGGGGCGGGATTTGGACACTCTCCACGAGTGTGTCCTACGCATTGGCACCGAGTACAACTTCGTTGTATCGAACTTTCACCACGTGATGGACGTCGGTCGTTCTTTCTCGGTCTCCCGGCCCTGTTCTTATCCATTAAAGGTGGATAGCATGGTGGAAGCGGGCCAGGTGGATACACCCATGCTGCAGGGGGTCCAACTGGGTTTATTACCTTCACGTATGTTTTCCGGTAATATTCGGACGTGAAGAAAGGTACAGCCAAGTCGCTGCAATCTGTATGACCCATATATGTTGCTGCAGCGATGGCATGGCCGCACGGTAACCCAGATTTATCCCATTCGCGACACGAACAAAGGTGGTCTTCCATATTCACAATCGCGTTAATATAGTCATCATGCACCTCGTACTTCCCATACCCGATTGCTCTTACCGGCCATGTCGCCGCACGACGCGCCCTGTACTGAACGATATTCTCCGCCGTTGGTGTGAGTGAATTTTGTATCTTAGCTCCTTTTAGGCGTCGAATTTGGTACCACTCTTGTTGAAAGGCCCGAAAGTAGTCCATAAGATTAACAATCGGACATCTACGCGCAAAACGGGAGAGTGCATTCACAGACTCTGCACTATTCGAGGTCAGAATGTCATACCGTTGTCCAGGAAAATGGGCTGCGGACCACCTCTCCGGTCCAGCATCGTCAAAGACTTTGGCTACTTCCTTGACACTGTATCGTAGCATATTCATGTACTTGTTAAACTCCCGATCCGTATATGCTCTGCATGCCGCCCAATAGACATCCTTGTAGGTGGTAATACGTTTGTCCTTGGATTTGGCGTTCATCTCCAAATGTCGACAACATATGGCGTGAGGGGCGTTTGGGTACATGGCAGAGATTGCGGCGCTTATGGAAGGAGCCCTGTCAGACATAAACACCAACCCTTGCGGGTCTTCGATAGCTTGTCTCAACATGGACAGAAACCAAGTCCACTCGTCCCCGGTTTCGGACTTGCCTACGCCGAAAGCTACTGGAACGATGGAGTTATCCCCGTCCATGGCAACTGTAATAAATCCCAAATCTCTAGCAATAAGATATGAATGTAGTGAGAGAGAATCTAGAGAGCAAATATGTCATCCATGTATTGATCTCAAAGGATTACAAAAGGTTTCTAAAAGATTACAAAAGCTTTTTAACAAATGAACTAGACAAGCCTATTTATACCCATGACATACAAGGTATAAAGGCATTCCCAATACTGTATAGACTCATACAGTACATTGACTTTACAGTAAATCTTGAATACAATAATGCTCTAACAATCTCCCCCTTTGGATTCAAGATTTAAAAAAATTGACAGCAGTCTTCAGCTCTTTGTAAAGTCAATCTTCTTCAACAGACACTTTATCAAACTATCTTCAAGCCTTGTACATGAAAACAGATCTTTACATCTTTATCAGTCTTTAACAAACAGTAACTTCTCGTATCCTTCTTGATGCAAGAACCTTAGTTCTCATATTAACTTTAAGAATCCGAAATCATCAATTCGGTTGTAGGCAGATACAAAACCATCAATTCGGATGCTAGAGGATGCGAAATCAGCTCAATTCGGATCAAGTAGGATTCGAATTCAAGTAAGTTGGAACAAGAAGGGTCCGAAATCAGGGCAATTCGAATCATGAAGGATTCGAAATCACTCAATTCGAATCATGAAGGGTGCGAAATCAGGACAATTCGAATTATGAAGGGTTCGAAATCAGGGCAATTCGAATCATGAAGGATTCGAAATCACTCAATTCGAATCATGAAGGGAGCGAAATCAGGACAATTCGAATTATGAAGGGTTCGAAATCAGGGCAATTCAAATCATGAAGGATGCGAAACCATTTATATTTTTGAACTTTTAGGTGTAAGCGCATTCCGAGAACCACTCAGAACTAAGATAACCAAATTCAGCAATATTTAGACTTCACATGATCCTTCTCCCCTGATCTTCAGTCTTTGTTCACGAATCATTGACTTGAAATCTCTTAGACATGAGATATCTTTGACATGAAATTGAATTAAACATTTCTCCCCCTTTTTCGATGAAAGTGAGCATCATTATCATCGAAAACCTTCTTCAATTTCAGTCGCGTCACTGAGTATTACTAACAATCTCCTCCTTAGTGGATAACCTTGCTCCCCCTCAAAATAAGAATTCTGGAGCAATTTGTTTTCTCCCCCTGAAAGTATGCATATGTTTCAATAACGCACAATATACAAATTTTAAAAAATTTACACAAGGAAAATAAAATTCATTGAACTTCATTTTATAACTACTAACATTTGATCATTTGAATGCTTTACAAAAGAAATTCAACTTAATGAAATTTAACAATATTTCAATCAAATGAAATCAAATGCATGTGTTTGGATTAAAAAACAAGACATCATTGCATATCAAGTTACAAACGTTCAGTTTCAACCGCTTTATTAAATCTATTTGGTGTGCTAGCATGCGAAATATGATTAGCATCAAGCGTATGCAATTCTAAAACATATAAGAATACTTTGCTCTACTCACACTATTTGTCCAAAATCAGAATTTCATAAATTTACGGGTTTATCGCGACTTTGTATTTTCCCAAGTTTCAAGAGATATGTGCTCTTTGGCATCTTTTAATATTGTGCACATTTGAATCTTTTGATTTTGTGCTCATTGGCATCTTTTGATCAAAAAGTTTAGTAAGAATAAGATACACCGTTAAACATGACTTTCTATCTGGTTCTATAGCAGGATTTGGGTTAGCAGATCCCAGACCAGTTGGCCTTAGGTGCTAGGTGACGAGCACCCCTTAGAACTTAATTTCCCAAACCAGAAAGGCCACATCGATATATCTTAAACCCATTTGTACCAGTAGAACATGGCTTTCTATCTGGTTCTATTGCAGGATTTGGGTCAGCCGATCCCAGACCAGTTGATCTTAGGGACTAGGTGTCGAGCACCCCTTAGGACTTACTCTCCCAAACCAGAAAGGCCACAGGCACAAACTTTCAAACTAAATGATAGTGCAACTTTTTTATCTCAATCACTTGGTTCTAAAACATAGTGCTTTGCCCATATTTTCATTTCCATCCATCATTCTGACATATAAGCTTTTTGAGCATTATATTCTATATATATCCAGATTCACATAACTTTGAGCATTCAACATAATTTCATTCATGTTTTGCTGACCTTTCGATTTATTTTAGAGGTGAAAATTGAAGCAAATCTAACTCAGATAGTACAAAGTTTCTTGTAAAATCATCTTTTAGCACACATTTAATTCATTGAATGAAAATTGAAAATTTCATCTTATTGAATTAAATTTGTAAAGTTTCAAGTTTTCAAATCAGTAGAAACAAATATAATCCAATGTTACCTTTTGCCACTTGTTCCTTGAAACAAAAATATATAGCAGTTAAGGATATCACCTGAGAGGTGTGAGTTCTAAACTGATTTGTTTAGAAGTCTTAGTCTTTAAAGTACGGGTCCTGAACTGAGTTGTTCAGAAGCCAAGGCCGTTGAAGCACGGGTTTTGAACTGATATGTTCAAAAGCCAAAAATATTTATCTCCCCCTTAATAGTACAAATATTCTTCAAAAAATTACGCCGCTTCTCTTCTGTTTTCAGTCATGTGTGTGGTATATATGTAACATTCAGCACAACACATGATATACCTACAAAACAGTTTAAGCAGATTTTGGTACCCAATTGCACTTGGGTCCTAGTGGGTTAGGATATGATCATAGATTTAAGTAAGCAAGAACACGAACTCCCCCTCAATGTCTTAAGGATTCAACATTCCTAGTTTGCTGATTAAAAAATTTAACCTCTTTTCATCTAAAGGTTTTGTGAAAAGATCAACAAGTTCTAGTTCTGTTGGTACAAGGTGCATTTCTATAGTTCCCTTCTCAACATGGTCTTTGATAAAATGGTACCTGACATCTATGTGTTTCGTTTTGGAATGCTGAACAGGATTTTCAGTTATTGCAATTGCGCTTTTGGAAGCACAATAAATGGGGATCTTGTTGAAGATATATCCATAATCCTTTAGCTGAGTTTTCATCCAAATTACTTGCGAACAGCAACTAGCGGCGGCCACATACTCTGCTTCAGCCGTAG
The DNA here is from genome assembly GCA_033807775.1 of Saussurea involucrata. Taxonomy (NCBI): domain Eukaryota; kingdom Viridiplantae; phylum Streptophyta; class Magnoliopsida; order Asterales; family Asteraceae; genus Saussurea; species Saussurea involucrata. Next base: position 95,402,646 of record CM066314.1, read on the forward strand.
ATGTTGATACACAAGTTTGCTTCTTTGATGACCAGCTTACTAGTTTATCTCCCAAGAATTGACAAGCACCAGATGTGCTTTTCCTATCCATCATATTTCCCGCATGATCTGCATCTGTGTAAGCAATTAGTTCAAACCCAGAATCCTTATGATACCAAAGACCCAAATTTTTTGTGCCTTTGAGATATCTAAGGATTCGCTTTACAGCCACAATATGAGATTCCTTCGGGTTTGCTTGGAAACGTGCACAAAAAGATGTTGCAAACAAAATATCCGGTCTACTTGCCGTTAGATACAGTAAAGATCCAATCATGCCTCGGTATAACTTTTGATCGACTGATATACCAGATGAATCAGCGTTCAAAAGCTTACCGGTAGCCATGGGAGTTTTCATGGTGGAAGAGGAATTTAATTCAAATTTCTTAAGCATATCATTTATATATTTTGATTGATTAATAAAAATGCCTTCATTTGACTGTGTCACTTGGAGACCAAGAATTTTTTTTAACTCTCCCATCATACTCATTTGAAAACGGCTTTTCATCACCTCTTCAAAATCTTTACACATATCTGGATTTGTAGATCCAAATATAATGTCGTCAACATATATTTGTACTAACATTAAATCTTTACCTTCTCTTTTGAGAAAAAGAGTTGTATCTATTGTACCTTTGGTGTATCCATTTTTAAGCAGGTGAATAGTCAGAGTCTCATACCATGCCCTCGGTGCTTGCTTTAAGCCGTAGAGTGCTTTGTCTAGAATGTAGACATGGTTGGGATATTTGGGATCAATAAAGCCTTCAGGTTGACTTACATACACTTCCTCATGTAGTATTCCATTCAGAAACGCATATTTGACGTCCATTTGGAATACCTTCATGTTCTTATGTGCTGCGTATGCAAGAAAGATCCTTATTGCTTCAATCCTTGCTACTGGTGCATAAGTTTCATCATAATCTATTCCTTCTTGTTGATTGTAACCTTTAGCAACCAGTCTTGCTTTATTTCTGACTATAATCCCCGCTTCGTCCTTTTTGTTTCTAAAGACCCATTTGGTTCCAACTATGGTTTTGTCTTTTGGACGTTTCACCAAGTGCTACACTTCGTTGCGTTTGAACTCATTTAATTCCTCTTGCATGGCGTTGATCCAATCTGGATCTTGTAAAGCTTCAGATGCTTTCTTGGGTTCTAACGTGCTAAGAAAATTTACGTACAAACATTCGTTTGTAGTCGCAGATCGGGTTTTCACTCCATCATTCAGATCACCAATTATATTAGCCGGAGGATGTGCTCTTGTCCATTTATGACTACTTGGAAGAGTTGGTATATCCATACGAGTGTTTGATGGATTATTTTCATCCAATACTGCAAAAATCTCCTCTGTCGATTCAGCTGAAGATACATTTGTCGTTTCCGGTATGTTGACTTCTGTTTCTAATCCTTCAGACGTGGAAGTCTCCGATGAATGATTTTCTGAAACCTGAACAACTGGTTGAATTTCAGGTTCAGAGACAGGAACGTGTTCACTTGGAATCTCATTAGTTTCTACAGAAGTACTAGTATCAACATCTTCAGTTGGACCGGAGATATTTGCACTCGTCTGATTCTGAGATGCATTCACAGATGTGATTGGTGGTTCCATATCTGCACAGTAATCCATAAATGCATCATGAAATAGTAAATTTAAATCAGTAGTATTATTATAATTCAAAGCTGAATTAGAAAACTGTTTCGTCACAGGTTCTACTCCATTTTTAGTAGAAGCTTCAGATTTTTGTACGAGTTCTGAACTAAATTGTCCAGAAGTCAATGTCACAGTCTCGTCGAACGTAACGTTGATACTCTCGATTACTGATTTTGTTCGATTATTATAAATCCTGTATGCTTTCGAGTTCAAGGAATAGCCTATAAAGATGCCCTCATCAGCTTTAACTTGAAGCTTTGTAAGATATTCACGATCTTTCATGACAAAACACCTGCATCCAAATACACGCAGAAATTTGATGTTAGGTTTGCGATTGTTGATTAATTCATATGCAGTTTTGTTAAAGCGTTTATTTATAATAGTTCTGTTTTGAGTAAAACACGCTGTGGATACTGCTTCAGCCCATAGACTTGGTGGAAGACCCGAGTAAGCAAGCATCGTCCTAGCAGCTTCTACAAGAGTTCGATTTTTCCTTTCAACTACTCCATTTTGTTGTGGAGTAATTGGGGCAGAAAAATTATGAGTTATTCCAACGGATTCAAGAAAATATTGAAGAGTTGCATTCTTGAATTCAGTTCCGTTGTCACTTCGGATTTTTCGAACAGGGCGTTGTAGAAGAGTTTGAATCTTCTTGATGAATTTAATGATCTGCTCGGGTGCTTCAGACTTGAGTCGTAAGAAATCCAACCAAGTATATCGCGAAAACTCATCAACCATAACCAAGATATATTTCTTTCCTCCCATTGACTGAGTTCGCATTGGGCCACAGAGATCCATATGAATTACTTCCAAGGCATTGTTACAATTAGACAAAGTCTTGGTCTTGTGAGAAACATGTTTCATCTTTCCCATTTCACAAGCTGGACACACAGAAACTTTGTCAATTTTCATTTCAGGAAGCCCGGAAACTAATCCATCTATTCGAAGCTTGTTGATGCTGCGAAAATTTTGATGCGAGAGCCTTCGATGCCATAACCAACACTCTTCTTGTGAAGCTTTTGATACAAGACAGACTTGATTAGAAGCAACAAGAGTTGTAAAATCAGTCATGTATAAGTCTCCGCATCTTTTTGCTCTGAAGATTTCTGACCAATTTGCATCCAAGATGTAGCAAAAATCTTTATCAAATAACACCTTACAGTTCTTGTCGCAGAACTGACTTATACTGAAAAGGTTATGCCCTAAACCTTCAACATACAAAATCTTTTCAATTTGCATTGAGTCATTTTTCAACGTTCCGTAGCCTCGAACGTGACCTTTTGAGTCATTTCCAAATCCCACTGATCCTCCAGGATGTACAATAAAATCTTGCAAGAAGTGCTTGTACCCCGTCATGTGTCTAGATGCTCCCGAATCAATGACCCACACATGTCGGTCTTGTTAAGAAACAATTATCTTATTTTAGGTACCCATATCTGCATGGGTCCTTTCTTGTTAGTATGGATCAGTTTATTAATGACATTTGATGCCCCCTGAATTTTTCCTTTAAAAGTTAAACGATTGAGTAAATTTGGTTTGTTAACTTCATTTTCTGGAATCCATTTCCAATCCATATTTACTTCAACTGTTTTCTTTTCTTTCATCTTTTTATTCTGTTTGTTTGATCTGAAACCAAACATTTTGGCAAATTTGTTTGCTGAGGATTTTAAAGAGAAGGAAGAAGTTTTAGACTTCTTATTCGTTGGAGCATTTCTGTCTAGCTTGAAATAGTTGTCCCAACAGTGAGCACAATGAATTCTTCTTTTAGCTTGTGACAATAATTTGAAATCTGAAATTGCGGAATTATTATTGCCACAAACATTGCAAACATTACAAGAATGTATACAATTTTTATTCAAAGAACTACATTTCTCAGAGTCGGTGCTTCTATTCTTGCTATTCAGAACTTGTTCCTTCAAATCCACATACTTTTCTTCATCCATTTCTGAGAAAGAAGAAGAAACATTGTCAGAACCTTTAGAGGTAGAAGGATCACTTGAAAACAAATTAGATTTATTTTCGGATGATTTTTCTTTCTCTTTTCCTTTTGAAACTGGATCACTTGAAAACAAATTAGATTTATTTTCAGATGATTTTTGTTTCTCTTTTCCTTTTGAAGCTGGTTCTGTTTTTAAATCAGATACCTTTGATGAAAACTTTTTATGGTAGACTTCACAAAACTTTAATTCTATTTCAAATTCAGTTCTTTCTTTCTTCTGCTTTTCTTTTTCTAGAAATAGAACTTTTTCAAAATCTGAAATTTGTTTCGAAAGTTCTACACATCTTAATTCAAGATTTTTCTTTTCTTTAAAAAATTTGAGCTTTTCAAAAGGATCAAACATACTTGAAGGTTTATTCTGATCTTTGGATTCAGCTTGTTTTGAACATTTTTCACAACTTTTTGAGGCCTTAGAGTTTGATATTTCATATAATTTAGATTCTAGTCTTTGAATCTCACTCTTAAGATCAAGATTGATCCTTTTTGTATGATCAAATTCTAGTCCAATATTATCATGATCATCCTCTAATTTTTTAAAATCTAATTGCCATTTGGAAATTTGATTTTCTAAATCAACAATTTTAAGTAAAGCTGAGTCCAAATCAGGAAATTCAGAAGAGGTTTCTGGAACAAACTCCTTTTTGTCAGAATCTGATGTATTTTTTGACTCCATTTCAACGTTAGATTTAGTTTTAACAAATATAGGTTCATTGATTTTGTCAACAATTGTTTTAGCCATAGATTCATCGGAAAACAACGAACTAAATCCAGTTGGTTCAAACATTTTGGTTTTGTAACTGGAGTTTAATTCATCATATTTAAAATTTGTTATATTGTATCTAGGCTTTTCTTTTGAACCTTTGTCTGTTTTAGCTTCATCTTTCTTTGAAATTGGAGTTGAAGAATTTGAAGCATTATCTTTGATAGGAGTTTCTGATTTAGGAGATGTTTCTGATACAATAAGTTGTTGCAAAATTCCATTACTTGCCTTTGCTTTTTCTTGTGTCTTTGGAGGTGTTTTTGTTATTATGACTTGTTGCAACACTTCATTATTTGATTTAACAGATACAGGTGAATTAACAGGTGTTTCTGTTATAATGACTTGTTGCAACTTTACATTTGCTGGTTTAACAAAAACTTTTGCAATTGGAGGAATCTCCTTTATCAGAGTTTGCTTCAAAACTTCCTTTTTCTCAATAGGTTTTATTGTTTTGAAACTCTTGTCATCAGATAATCCTAGACCCATTTTGGATTATAAAATCGTTTATCTTTTGGGTTGCTAGTCAACAAATTCAGCGTTTGCTCAGATTGGCCTCTTTTGTAATTTAAATCTTCAAGCTGCTTAATCTTTTCAATTGCTTCTTTTCTTTCATCAGAAAGAACCTTGATTTTGAACTGAAAATCTATGTTTTCATCATTTAAATCAGTTATTTTCTTTTTTAACTCAGAAATTTCAGATTCAAGTATTTTAACATTTGATCTAATAATTTCTTTCTCCTTTTCTCTATCTTCAACTAAACACTTATAAAGAAGTGCTTCATCATGATATTTCAGCTTTGAGCTTTTCTCATCTTCATATTGCTTTTGCACTTTTTCAATTTTCTTTTGTGCCTTTTTAAATTTCTCGTTAAGCTCAAATATCACAACTTGCATTTCTTCATATTTATCATTTTCAGTTTCAGATTCATTTTCAGAATTATCAGAATAAAGAGAAGTGTTATCATAAAGAGAAGGATATAGAGATTGTACCTCAGATTCCAGATCTTCCTCATCAAGTTTAGCCATTAAACTGTTCTTCACTTGAGTAAAGTGAGCTTCTTCATCATCTGAAGAATCCATCAGCCATATTTCTTCTTCAGCATTTACTGGCTTTCCGGTTTCTTTGGCTTTTGCGAGATGTGCTTTACGCTGATAGTATTCAGAATCCTTAACTTTCTTCAACTGACAATCTCTGGCAAAATGACCCGGCTTACCGCAGTTATAACAGTTTCGGTCATCCATATTCTTTTTTTCTTCCCTCTCCTTTTTCTCAACTTTCTCCTCTTTATCTTCTTCCTTTTGATCCTTGTTCTCATACCTTTTCTCAAACCTTTTGTATCTGTTCACTTTGTTGAAATCAGGTTTGCTTTTTGAATGAAACTTCTTCTTTCCATATCTGTTTTGAAATCTTGTAGTTAACAAGGCTAATTTTTCAGCTATCTCACTCATTTCATCTCCAGAACTTATCTTCTTTTTGCTTAACTCAGAGATCAAAGCCTTTGTTTTCATCGCTCCACTTTTCTTGTGTTCACTTAGAAGGGCTAAAGATTCTTCGACCTTTTTCTCCTTTTCTTTGACCATTTTTACTTTTTCTTCATGTTGACCCAGAATGCTGAAAATATCGGTCAACTTTTCATCATCCATATCCCTTGACATTTGAAGCTGAATAGAGTATGAATCCCATTCCGGCAGTAAATTCTTGATAAACTTGTAATTAATCTCTGATTCAGACTTGTCAACTCCATTCCTTCTTAAATCATTCAGAATGATGTTGTAACGATCATAGGTATCTTTCAACGATTCTCCATCTCTAGCTTTAAACCCTTCATACGCATTGATGCTCTGATTCTTTTTGGTCTTCATTGATTTTGATGAACCCTCAAACTGCCTTTCTAGCTCATCCCAAATATCCTTTGCTGAATTTCGGCTGTCTACGCGATTATAGATATTGTTTGGAATGGCCATAGTCAAGTATGTCAATGCTTGCTCATCAATTTCAACTCTAGCTTTATCAGCATCACTGTAATATTTGTATTCCTTTTCTATTCTTCTTGGAAGAATCTCTTGACTTGTTTCTGTTGCAGCAATGCCACCAACCTCTATGTAGGCTTTGTAAGGACCGTTCTGAATGGACAGCATAAGATCTATGTTCTGATGATTCAGAAATTGAATCATTCTTCTTTTCCATTGAGAATATTCTTCAGCTATCAATACCGGAGGCTTATTCTTAGAACCCATGCTCAGCATATCTCTCGACATCTTCTGATAATTGGCTAGATAAACGATCGTTCAGAAGATAAAGCAGTTAGTGTAAGAAAAATTACACTTATGAGAATTTAACCAACATTCCTAAGAATTCGGATGCTCAATTCGGATGCTCAATTCGGATGATCAATTCGGATGCTCAATTCGGATAATCAATTCGGACTTGATAGATTTCGAAATCCTCCAATTCGAACTTAACAGCGTTCGAATTCACTCAATTCGGATGTACTAAGGTTCGAATTCACTCAATTCGAATGTACTTAGGTTCGAATTCACTCAATTCGAACTCAACAGGGTTCGAATTCTATACTTAGGAAAATTTAATCAACTCAAATCAATACACAAGTTCTCAATTCGAATCTAACAGGGTTCGAATTCTCTACAATTCGAATCTAATAGGGTTCGAATTCTATGAATTCGAATTCTTCTTGAGTCGAATTCTACACTTGTGATGCCAAGAACAATCCGAATTCTCTATGAATGTTCCGAATTCTCTTTGAATGATCCGAATTCACCAAGAATGATCCGAATTCTGCACTTCGAACTTCAAAATCACTTAATCTGCCATAACTTCTTCAATTCTTGATCAATTGTGATGAATCTTATATCAAATTGTTCGTAATTGAAATCTTCACACTTTTTCTGTTGATTGCAATTCACAATTCGATCAATTTGAACAGATTAAGATCAAAACAGTGATCTTGAAGTTTTCGAAAAAAAATTCAAGAATCGATTAGATCTGTCAATTCTGTGCAGATTTTGATGTTAATCCAAGAATTAAAAGTGTTCAGGAAGCAAATCCGAATGCCATGATGCAAAGAATTGATTCAAAAACTCAAAATCTGGAAAAACTTCATGTCTGAATGATAAGACTTTAGATGAACAGTAAAAGCCACTTGGTCCGAATTCTTGAAGAATAGTGTAAAAATTCTTCAATTTGGTCTTCGATCTGCTTGAATCTTCTGTTTAGCTCTGATACCAATTAATAAATCCCAAATCTCTAGCAATAAGATATGAATGTAGTGAGAGAGAATCTAGAGAGCAAATATGTCATCCATGTATTGATCTCAAAGGATTACAAAAGGTTTCTAAAAGATTACAAAAGCTTTTTAACAAATGAACTAGACAAGCCTATTTATACCCATGACATACAAGGTATAAAGGCATTCACAATACTGTATAGACTCATACAGTACATTGACTTTACAGTAAATCTTGAATACAATAATGCTCTAACAAACTACCAGGAACATCATACCCAAATAACGGCCCTTTAAATGGGCTGCGTCTATTATCAGGACACGACGTAGATTTTCCAGAAATGTGCGGATCTGCAAAAACATAGGTTAAAATGTTATAGTTTATAATGTGTAAATGTTATAGTTTATAATGTGTAAACATATGACGTGTTAAAATACGTACCGCGGGTCCAAGGGCCACGAAGCACATCTCAAACCGTCCACGTGAATCGGTCCGTAGCTGCGTGATAGTACCAGGGTTCTGCAGCTGCAAATTATATAAATATGTCGGGAGTCGTTCATACGACTCCTCGAACGTGCCTCTCACCATAAACAGTGCATGGCAGCGCGCACGCCACGCTTGGTGGTAATCAATCGTGATGCCGAACTGCCAGTGAACGTCGTGGACGATGTCCTTTGGACGCAATGACCTGCTAACATCAAGAAATTTGTTTTTCAGGATCGCACCCAAAGTCTTTTTGCCGGCTTGTTTGTGGTGGGGATTAAGTTGCGTCCTCGTACAAGTGTGTACGTCGTGCAACTTTCTAATCATTATCGCCCCTCCTTTGGGACCCGTGTGAATCGCGTACAACCTCCACTAACACTTTTCTCTAGCACATTCAACTACGTATTTGCTTTTGTCAGATGCCCGCACGCGACTTTGGAAACCCTCTTCCAAGAACTTGAGTCCGATCTGACTTGCTAAGAGATCCTTCGAATCGAATATCTGACCTGCTGTTAAACTTTCACTGCGAATATAAGGTGTAGGTTCGTAGCTTTGTGTCTGGGTATGGGAGTCTGGAAGAATAGGGGGCATATCAAAAAAGTCATTTATCTGACTACATGATTTTCTACTAGGGGTATATTCTTCGTGATCATCATTATCGGTGTCTGATCTGTCTATTTCAGAATTACCCGTTCTGAAAACGTGGGTTTCGTCATCAGCAACTCCAGCAGTACGCCATTCGTGTGGTTGTGGTGGTTGTTGTTGTTGAGAATCAGGCTGCTCTATTTGTTGAGAATCAGGATGCTCTATTTGTTGAGAATCACCCTCCTCGTCACCGTCGTCGTCACCGTCAGATACGCTGGGATACACAAAGAGTAATGGGGGTCTTTCTGAATCGACTGCAAGGTGCAGAAAAGTAGAGATATCCCCATCGTTGGATAAATCCACAAATGACCCATCGCCATTTTTAAATACTAACTTGCAAATATCAGAAGAGTTGATTCCACATTTTTGCATGGCGTATGCAACAAACTTCTGATAAGTGTAGTTTACTGACACTTTTACACCATGCTTAAATTTATAAGCAAAATTCCACTCATTGTTATCTTGCACCCATTCACCATCAAAACAGAAATATAGCTTAGCTTTTGCAACAGATGAACTCATTTTTTCAGTAGTATCTCAAACACAAAATATTGCAGAAAGAAATATTCCAACAATGAAATCGTTGTGTGGGGATTATGGCTTGAATTTTACGTCTATTTATCAATGAAACAACCAACATATCAGAAAACCAATCTCTCATTTCATCCACAAACTGGTATTCCAAAAACATTGATTTAACATTGATTGAAACATGCAAATGAATTTCAACCACAAATCGGTCTTTAAATTGCAATAATTGTGGAAAAAAACAGTAAAAGCATTCACAATTCGTCTATGTATAGGGGCTGAAAGTGTAAATTTTCAGGGACCAAAAGTGTAAATTTTCAGGGACCAAAACTGTAATTTTTTGGGCCATCGCGGGCAGGGACCAAAAGTGCACCGCAACCAAAGTTGAGGGGCTTCGCGGGGCATTTGGCCCCAAAATACGTGCCACGTCAGCGTATCCCGCGATCGCGGGACCCCATCGCGGGTATTTTGGGCATTTTTGCAAAGTTGAAAATTTTTAGGGTATTTTGGTAACAGTTGGTTTGACTTGGGGTATTTTAATTAATTTCCCTAATATTATATATATATATTAATTTGTTTTTGTTTTAAAACCACCGATGAAAGCCATCATATTTGACTTTTTGACTTTTTTTTTCAATGACCTCACCGATGCATATATATATATATATATATATATATATATATATATATATATATATGTGTGTATTTTTTTTTGTTGCACTCACCGATGGAAGCCACCGATTGGACTTTTGTTTTTTTTTTGTTAAGAACTCATCGATGATTTTCGGTGTTTTTTTTTTTTTTGAAAGCCAACGAAATTTGACAAGAGTTGGTCAATCGGTAGGATTCTTGGAGAGTTTGGATGAAATCTTCTAACGTATCTTCAGGAGAGTCTGGAAGAAATCTTCTAAGACATTTTGGAGAAAACCTTCAAAGTGAAGAAAAGATTGGAATTCCATCTTCCAATCTTGATGACCCAAGAAAGATTGAAATTTGGTGAAGTTGGAGAATCACCATTATGAGAGAGAAAATCTTGAGAAAAAAGTCACATAGGAAGTTGGTTCTGGTGAGAGAAAGGGTTTTGGTGAGATAGAGTGTCTCACCGATGGAGGTTTATAGGATAAGGGTGTAGGGGAGATTTTGGTGGGGGTCTTCACCGATTGGATCGGTGGGATTCTCACCGATGATCAATTTTTTTTTAGATTAGTAGGTGGAGAATCATGCTTATCAGAAATGTTTTGAGATGGAGGAACATAAGTGAAGAAATCTGATGAAGTTGGTTGATAGATGTTGTAAGAGAGGGAAGGGAGATTTGGATGATAAGATGGATGGTAAGATGATAAAGAAATGAGGTTGGGGTAATATATTAGGTGGATGAGAAATTGTAAGGGGAGAGGTATGGTGGGAAATGGGGTGTAGGTGATATGGAGAGTGATGGGAGATGTAAGATGTCGGTAGAGAAGAGGTTGACACTAGTGAGTGTGCCAATGGGAAGGATTTTCAATACAAGGAGATCTAAGAGTTCACCATTTTGACACTTCAGATTGCATGATGATCTTGATGATTTCTTCAATTTTCTCACTTTTATATTTGTCCACATAGATCCATCAGCTCAAAATCTGCAATCACAAAGAATTTATTTCATAGGTACCCATTTGGTGGTGGGTCCTTTTGGGTTAGAAGAAAAAGAGTTGGTGTCACTTAGATCAATTCTTTCTTTCTGCCATTCTTTGGTAAAATGAGAAGTATCACCACAGATATAGCATTTTCTATGAGGAAAAATCCTTTTAGAATCTTGACATTTTTCCTTACTTTTGCTCATTTTGGTTATCTTCAAAGACTTTGATTTAAAGATCTGAGGTGCAGGTCCTAAGATTCTTTTTTCAGAAGATGGCAAGACATAAATCTTTTCCTTTGAATTGGACATTTTGAGACACACAGATCGGGGAGGAAAATTGGTAGGAGAAGTCACATAGGTATTTTTAGAAAAATTTGAGGATTTTTTTTTAAGAAAGAATCGGCACCCAGAGACTTTCCTTTTTCAGAGTTAGAAAATATTTTGTTTGAGTTGAAAGAGGAGGAGAAGCACTTAGCTGATACAAGAGCGGTTGAGGAGATGTGGCCTTCTTGATCATCCATGTCATTTATCTTGGCCAAGAAACAGACATTTGAGGTGTCATTCGCTTTCAGATGTGGGTTCATCTGCCAAATCATGAGTTTTAGCAGGCAGACCCTTTCCTCTTCTGACAAGTCTTTCATTTCTTTCCTTTTCTCTCTTGTATTTTTCCTTGTATCTTTCAGCCCGGTCAGAATTTGCAGAAGAGAGGTGTTGGCTGAACTTTTGGGAATCATATTTGGATCTTTCCGATTTTGAGAAAAATCGGCCTAAGGAAGCAGTTCTGGGTCTTTCAAGGTGTTTACTTCTACACTCAGAAGCAAAATGACCCTTTTTACCACAATTAAAGCATTGCTCATTAGATTTGTCCAAAGAAGAGTGTTTGGAGAGAGAAGAGGATGATTTTCTACCAAACTTAGATTTTCTAGAAGAAGGGTGAGATTTGGATTTAGAATGCCCATCCAACATGGCCATTTCATCAGATAATTTGTCAACTGAAGTTTCCTCACTTTCATCCTCAACATCACTAAGATATGCTTCCGAATGGCCATTGGGATCTTCTTGACTATCATGGTCAGAGTCAGATGGGTATGTGATTTTTGGGATACACTTAGTTCTTTTGGAAGAGTCACTTAGGAGAGCTAGAGGAGAGCTCTTTATATATATGATGACAGATTTCCTTTGCAGCTTAGTCTACTCATAGTTGAAAAGAGTTCCATAAAGTGAAGTGAGAGGCATATGATCAAGATCCTTGGTTGTCTTTATACAACTATCCAAGTACAGATGTTTTCCCAAAAATCAGGAAGACAGTCCATAAACTTGCACAATATTTCCTCATTGTCATACACTCTACCTAACAGCTTTAAATCATTAAGAAGACTGTTAAAGCGGTTATAGTAGTTGGAGAGAGATTATTTTTTCTCATAAAAAAAGAGTTCATATTTTATAACAAGAGCAATCTTTCTGCTCTTTTTAACTTCATTTGTACCTTCGTATAAAACACACAGAGTGGACCACATCTATTTGGCAGTAGAGAGATTTACTAGAGAGTGGTACACTTCATCAGGAAGAGAGAGAGAGAGCAATGATACTTCTGACTTTAGAATCAAGAGACACAAGACATTTTTCTTCATCAGTATATTTCTTGGGATTCTTAGGAATGTAACGACCATTAACAGCAGAATTTTCTTCATCAGAGGAATCATCAGAATCATCTTTGCCAACAACTTCCTTACCGAATTTCTTGGTTTCCTAGCGAGACCAGACTCTAGGGACTATGGGTACCTCACTGAGAATGGTTGGATATCTACTATCCACTCCTTCCATGAAAAGCATCATCCGACTTTTGCACAAAGAAAAGTTGTTGGGGTTAAACTTGGGAGGTTTGGCTATAGAGCCGTTTTCAGATAAAATGTTTTGAGAGAAAGATTCATTTTTGGAAAAAGAAGTAGCCATTGCAGATCAAGTTTATGAATTAAACTCTCTGCTCTGATACCACTTGTTAGTCCCAGATGGCTATAACAAGTATTGTAGAAGGGGGGGGGGGGGGGGGGGTTGAATACAATACTCAAAATTTTCACAATTTTAATTCTATTATTGAAAAGATTCAACAAGAATTACACATAGAAAACTAAAGACTGTTGCGGAAAATAACAGATAAACTATTCTAACAATCTTTCACAAAGTAAACTAAACAAAACAACTAAGAACACTTAGAACAAAGCTATGAAGTTTTTAAGCAACATGGAGATTTCTTGCACTGAGAGAGATTTCCAGAAAGCGTAGTTTGCACGGGAACATCTTCATCCTTTTATAGTGTGAATAAGTGTACTAAGCATTAAATGCTTGGGACACTTGTCACTTTGTCATTGGAAGGACATGTTTGACTCTCAAAAGTTGATGTGTAATTTCCTACAATACTAGAAAGGTTTGATGGAGACAATAACTAAGAATGGTAAAAAGGACAAATGAACCTTTTTCTTCCATACCCAGTCATTCCTTCTTTGATGAGAAAACCTTTTAGCATGGACAAAAGGTAGGATCCTCCTATTTGAAGATCCCACCGATGTATATTATGACACTTGTGACTCCACTTGAAGAAAAGCATCCATCAAGACTTCTTGAGATCCCACCAATTTGAGAGCCTTCATAGGTGGGATATTGTTGGCCGACACAGAGAGAAGTCGGTGGAGAGGTGTCCACCGATGTGTGGGAACACCATCGGTGGACAATGACATGTAGTTGTTGATGTGGGATCTCTCACTTCCACAATGAGAGGATCTTCAATCTTGACTTTGGTTGATCTTTGATTTCACCAAACATTTACTATCTTGTTCAAGCCATTACAAAGAACCATCCAAAATTTCTCTAAGTATAAAATGTTTTTCAATGTATAAAAGGAGATCATGAGGCCATCTTCAAATCTTGATGACCCAACAGTATGTTCATCATCTGAATCCAAATCTGACTCTGAATTGGAAATGAATGTGTCCAAGCATGCTGAGGAATTTCAAAACCTTAAACAAAAACTTTCTGAGGAAAAAGAACTGAGAAAACTAGCTCAGAAATATATGTCCTTCAACAATAGAGAGAAAAGACACTTGGAAATGGAGAAGGAAGAGATTTTTAAAGAAAAATTTGAGCTAGAAGATTTACAAAAACAAAAGGAATCCTCATTTTATGAAAAATGTAAGGAATATGAAGAGGTTTTGAGATTAAAGGCTGAAGAGGTAAAGAAATCAGAGTATAAAAGGCTTAACTCTGTTGCTCTGAAGAATTATTTTCAAAAGGAAAGGGAAGTTTTACATCAGTCTTTACAGAAGAAAGAGCTTCTGTTAAAGAAGTACCAGGATGCACAGCATGTGCACATTAAAATTAATTCTCAAAAGGACACTCAAGGTCTGGGTTTCAGTGACCTTGATCCCTTCACTGGAAGAAAGAAGACATCTCGGTCCTCTACCTTATGTGTTGGGAAAGTCCAAATGCCTGATGGTGCACTCACTGGTACTAGTGTTTGTAAAAGAGCTAAAACTTCAGAAGGGTCAAGGACCAAAAAGCTAAGTTTCAGAAATGTCAGCTATGACTCCTTTGGTCATGAAAAGGTTACAGAACCATCTTTAAAGTTACTTCATGATCAAGGAAAAGCTTAAATCATCATTTCTAACTCTGCCAAAAGTCTTGATCCCAAGGAGATCTTCAACTTTTACCCTTTTAAAGTGCAGAAGCCTGCTACTTATGTAGTTGGTCCCTCTGATGTCAAAACTCAGAGTGAACTCAATCCTGAAGCTCCAGTCTTCTCTCTATCCTCTGAAGGTGTGAGGACTTCTTTGGAAAAAGATTTACAAAGAGTTCTGAAAGAAAACTCCATTTCTGATGCTTTAAAACCTAAGCTCAGAAAATTTAAAACCTGCACTATAAAATATTTGAACTTCTCTGATTCCTCCAGGGCAAACATCTGTCAGAAACCCACAGAAACCCTGACCTCTGACAGAGCCACAAGACACTTTTTAGATTCTGACTCTGACAAAGACTCTAAGGTGGATGAGCAGATATTTTATGCACCAAAGACCATCTTGCACAAACCAAAAAAGGAATTTGTTGGATCTGGAATTTTGAACAATGTCATACCTGTTTCTAAGAACCAATCCAGTATCCCACCGTGTCCTGATTTTAAAAATACGGGTGTCAGAATCTTGTCTTCTGAGGAATTAGAAGAGAAAAGAAAAGAGAAAGCAAAGAATGCTTCTGTGAACCAAACCTCTGTGCCTTAAGTCTACAAAACTAAAAGGTTCACTCCAGAACAGAAAGGAAAATGGAAAGTTAATGACTCACCTATTTCTCATTCTGCAGTGAATCAAAGAGGAAAATCTTTTTGGTCCAAGGAATCCCTTCCAGAAAGGAGTGCCAATTTCAGAAAAACCAATCTATATAGGAAGTTTGTAAAAACATCTGATTCTAGATTTTTTTTTTCTCAAAAGGCATGTAATCCAAAGATGATGAATAGAAACAACAATTTGCATCAATCATTCCCATGTACTGTCAATTGCAATTGTTTTAAACTTCTGTTAAAGTTGCAAAATCATCTTAATGGTCCTCACTGCATCTTGAATTGGTCACCAGAAAGGACAAATCCTAAGACCAACTATCAGAACAAGCAGAGAAAAACCTATGGCACGCCATCAAAGAATGGAAAGCCAGAAGGTAAATCAACAAACACCCCCAGACCTAACAAGAAATGACCCATTATGCAATGGGTACCTAAAAGAAACTAATTTGTATTGCAGAAGCCGCATGTTCAAATATGGTACTTGGACTCAGGATGTTCCAGGCACATGACTGGCAACAAGGAGCTGCTGATATCTTTTAAAGAAAAAATGGGAGGTGCAGTAACTTTAGGAGGAGATGGACAAAAACAGATTAGAGGATATGGTGTTTTAACCAATGGATGTGTTTCAGTTTCAAAAGTTGCTTATGTAGAAGGGTTAAATCATAATTTGCTTAGCATAAGTCAACTTTGTGATCATGGTTTTGATGTCAATTTTAAGAAAAAGTACTGTTCTCTGTTAGTTTCAAAATCTGGTCAAGAGCTTCTCATAGCTGATAGAAAAGGTAATCTATATAGAATGAATTTCAATCCAAATCAAAAATCTAATACAGAAAGACTCTGTTTATTTTCTTTGAACAAAGAAGATGCCTGGCTCTGGCACAAAAGATTTGCACACTTGCATTTTTCAAACCTTGACAAGCTTGTGAAACTTAACTTAGTTAAAGGGTTGCC
The DNA here is from genome assembly GCA_033807775.1 of Saussurea involucrata. Classification (NCBI taxonomy): domain Eukaryota; kingdom Viridiplantae; phylum Streptophyta; class Magnoliopsida; order Asterales; family Asteraceae; genus Saussurea; species Saussurea involucrata. The sequence goes on from CM066314.1 coordinate 95,418,883, forward strand.
TGCTCTTAAATTTGACAAAGACCATATTTGTTCCGCCTATGAATTGGGTAAGCTAAAAATAGCTTCACACAGAACAAAAAGTGATCACAATTGCCCTAGACCTCTGCACATGCTTCATGTGGATCTTTGTGGAAAGTCTATCTGGCAGAAAGTATATCCTGGTTCATATAGATGAACATTCTAGATATACTTGGGTTGAGTTCATCAGAGCAAAATCTGATGTCCCAGAGATACTGATCAATCTGTTGAAAAGAATTCAGGTTCCCATCAACTTCTGGGCGGAAGCAGTGTCAACAACATGTTTTACCCAAAACAGGGCTGTCATTGTAAAGAGATTTAAGAAGATTGCTTATGAACTTATCAACAATAGAAGACCAAATGTGAAATACTTTCATATTTTTGGTTGCAAGTGCTACATCTTGAATGACAGAGATCAATTGGGAAAGTTTGACAGAAAGGTTGATGAAGGAAAATTCATTGGATATTCTCTAACTTCAAAAGCCTACAGAGTCTACAACTTAAGAACAAAGGTCATTCAAATCCTTTGATGAAAGATCATCAAGTGTCTCTGAAAGCCAATCATCAGAGAGGATACAAGAGAAGAAAATATCAATCTGATATTTAATGACTTCTTTGATGATGAAGATTCCTCTAAAGTCATCATCAGAGGCAATCAAGTTCAGAGCTATGAAGGACAACATCAATCTTCCTCTGAAGTCATCATCAGTCAGGTCCTTCAAATACTTCACCATCTGCTTCTCTGTCCACAGGTCAAGTTCATAGAGAAGACGAGAGACTACAATCAAAGGAAAGAGAGCCTGAACAAGAACCATCATCACCCCTGCTGACCAATGTTGGAAGAAATTCCATATATGAGAGTTCAGCTTCTCAGAGCCCTGCTGGTACTTTACAGAGCAATGAAGTCACTCTCTAGAGCAGTGCGCCTCAGAGCCCTGTTGCCAATCCCCGGAGCTCTAGAGCTGAAAAACATATTTTTTCTTTAGAAGCACATACACCACCTTTTGTCCATGCTCCCATGACCAGATGGACAAAGGACCACCCCCATCATCAGATCATTGGTGCTGCTGAAGATAGTGTTAAGACAAGATCAGCTACATAAAATGAAGCCTTCTTTGTGAACATTTTGAGCATGATTGAGCCAAAGAAGATAACTGAAGCCATGAAGACCCAAACTGGATTGAAGCCACGCTAGAGGAGCTTCTGGAATTCGAGATAAATAAAGTTTGGTGCTTGGTTCCACTTCCAAAAGATAAAGCAGCTATTGGAACCAAGTGGGTTTTCAAGAATAAGAAAGATGTGGATGGGGTAATCATCAGAAACAAAGCAAGGCTGGTTGCAAAAGGATACTGCCAAGACGAGGGCATTGATTATGATGAAACCTTTGCACTAGTGGCTAGGCTAGAGGCAATCAAAATCTTCCTAGCCTATGCAGCTCACAAAGGATTCAAGGTCTTTTAAATGGATGTAAAATCTGCCTTTCTGAATGGCAAACTACATGAAGAGGTATATGTCCAGCAACCTCCAGGTATTGAAAGCTCAAAGTTTCCAGATCGTGTGTACAAGCTAGACAAAGCTCTGTATGGCCTTAAACAAGCTCCTAGAGTCTGGTATGAAACTCTGACCAACTTTTTGTTGATCAACCAATTTGAAAAAGGTACTGTGGATACTACCTTAGTCTTTAGGAGATATAAAAATGATATACTTCTGGTACAAATATATGTTGATGACATTATCTTTGGGTATACTAACCAAAAGTACTGTGATAGGTTTTTTGAGTTGATGAAAAGTGAATTTAAAATGAGCATGATGGGAGAACTTTATTTCTTCCTTGGTTTACAAGTAAAACAATCCATCAGAGGCACCTTTATAAGCCAATCAAAATATGTCTCTGATATTTTGAAAAAATATAAGCTCAACAACTCACATCCTATGAAAACTCCTATTGCCACTAGAGTAAAGCTTAACCATGATCCAGAGGATCAATCTGTTGATGTCAAGACATACAGAGACATGATAGGGGCACTTATGTACTTAACTGCTAGCAGACCTGACATAATGTTTGCAACTTGTCTTTGTGCTAGATTCCAAGATAATCCTAAGGAATCCCATTTGTCTGCTGTCAAAAGAATTTTCAAATATCTCAAAGGGACTCAATTCTTGGGTCTCTGGTATCCTCTTAACTATGGCTTTAAGCTAGTAGCATATACAGATTCAGATTATGGAGGATGCAGGAATGACAGAAATAGTACTTCTGGTAGCTGTCAATTGCTAGGAGACAAGCTGGTGAGTTGGATATCCAAGAAGCAGAACTGTGTGTCAACCTCTACAACAAAAGCAGAATATGTTGTTGCTGCTAGTTGTTGTTCACAAGTCATATGGATGAAAACACAGCCTAGATACTATACACTAGAATACAACACAATCCCAATTCTCTGTGACTCCAAGAGTGCAATAGCAATTACAGTAAATTCAGTTCAGCACCAAGACAAAGCACATTGATATAAGGTACCACTTTATCAAGGATCACGTTGAAAAAGGGACTATTGAAATGTACTTTGTTTCAACTGACTTCCAACTTGCTGATCTGTTTACAAAAGCCCTTGATGAAAGGAGATTCAACTTCTTAATCAGCAAGATGGGTATTGTTAATCCAAGATCTTCAATAACGTGCTCTGATACCAATTGTTAAACCCTAAGGATCAATCAAGATAGAGAAGATGTGAATTTGTCATGTCATTGATCAAGAACACTGTATACAAGATATGAGTTCAGCACTTTCTCTCTCTAAGATATGAATGTTAATTAAGAGAATGTTTCTAAGAGACTCTTTCTAACACACAACTAAACCTATTTATACTAAACACATTACAAGGTGAAAACAACACAATACAACTCAATACATTGACTTTGACTTTGACCTTTCTATATTTAAACCTTGAAGACATATTGAACTAACAATCTCCCCCTTGGATTCAAGGTTTAAACAAATGCGATCAGCAAGCTTTAGCTTTCTTGAATCTTCGGTCTTCATCAAAGCTTGTCAAAGTCAAAACGTCATCCAATCTTCAAACGGCAAATAACGATCTTCTTTCTTCGAACAGGAGAATATGAATCTTCACACAAATCTTTTGAATACAAATAAGCACAAGTTCAAGAAAAAGAGATCACATAATGGATCAGTCGATTTTCCTCAAACTCTTAAAGAATTCTCCCCATTTCCATTGACTTGAGAATTTCATTCTTCAGTGTCAATCTTCATAAACGCGCGAGTTCAAAAGAAAGAGATCACTGAAATGATCAATCGATTTCTTAAAAACTCTTGAAGAATAAAACTCCCCCTATCATTTCTTGAAACGACCTCTTCTTTCTACAAATCTCCCCGATGACATTAAAACGAATCTTTGATTTTAAACTTTCTTTGACATGAAATTGATGTAGATATTCTCCCCCTTTTTCGATGAAAGTGAGCATCACGAGCATCGAAAATCTTTTCAATTTCAGTCACGAACAATCTCCCTCTTCAAAAACATTTCTTCCCTTTGAAAAACACGAACAATCTCCCCATAAGCGAAAGATCTTGCTCCCCCTAAAAATAAGAATTGTAGAGCAAGTTGATTTTCTCCCCCTTTTTTCTTGACAAACTTTAGCGGTGTGTTCTTCAATTGTATGAAATACACTATAGAAAAAATTTCAGTATAAAATTTTTTCTCAAAATACTTTTTTTTTAAACTCCAGAAAATAACCAAGTCAGAAAGTCGGGTCAGATGAAGAGTAAAAAAATTGACCAAGTGTCAGTTTTCGCAAGCAACAGTTGCGAAAACCACCAGTATGCGTAAGCTGAAGAAACGAAAAACCAAAGTTTTCGCAAGCAATAGTTGCGAAAAGTAGACTTAGAAAATCTTGAAGAGGTATGCGCGACATAGGGATACGCAAAGTTACTTTTTGCGTGTCTTTGTGTTGCGAACAGATACTGTTTGCGTGACTTTGAGTTGCGAAAAGTTACTGTTTACGTGACTTTGAGTTGCGAAAAGTTACTGTTTGCGAGACTTTGAGTTGCGAAAAGCTACACTTAGATTCTGATGATCTTCAAAAGATGATGAATCTTGCGAAAAGTACGATGAATCTTGCGAAAAGTTCGATGAATCTTGCGAAAAGTCCAGATCTTGCGAAAAGTTCACAAAAAATCTCAAAAACGTCTGAAATCTGAAAAATCTCAGCAAGAAACTTCACAGATAAGCTCGAAATAGCAGTCTGAATGTACTTTCTTCACACAACAAACACTGAAAACGTCTGAATTGCAATTCTTGTAGATCGAACAGAACCTCGAGTTCGAACCCAAAAAAAACTCACAGATCTTCAAAATTGAACCTCAAAACAATGAATTTGGCCTTCGACACCTTCTTTAATCACGTTCCAAATCTTATGATGAATCTACTGATCACAAACATGAAGCAATTCGGTCACAAACACAAAATTTTTGAAAAAATCTCAAGAAAACAAGATTTCTGGAAAAAATTCAAGAAATCAATCAAATTTCCTTGATAATCTTCACAAAAATTTGTATATGATCACAGAAACACAATCTGAATCTAAGATCCTGCTCTGATACCAATTGTTAATCCAAGATCTTCAATAACGTGCTCTGATACCAATTGTTAAACCCTCAGGATCAATCAAGATAGAGAATATGTGAATTTCTCATCCATTGATCAAGAACACTGTATACAAGATATGAGTTCAGCACTTTCTCTCTCTAAGATATGAATGTTAATTAAGAGAATGTTTCTAAGAGTCTCTTTCTAACACACAACTAAACCTATTTATACTAAACACATTACAAGGTGAAAACAACACAATACAACTCAATACATTGACTTTGACTTTGACCTTTCTATATTTAAACCTTGAAGACATATTGCACTAACAGACTCTGATGAGTACTTGTGGGCTTCCTCTGATCTGATGGCTTTCTTGATGCCCTTCTTTCGGCATATGAATATTGCTAGATTTCCCACAAGTGTTCCTGTTGAGTGATGTTTGAGTCCCTCGAGGCTTTCATTTGGAGGACCAATGCCCAATTTCTCTAATTCGAATTCCATACCCAGTTGAAAGTTTGTCTGTGTTCGATTGCTGACATGTTCTTGTATTGCATACAAGACTTCAAATCTGGCAGTACTGGCAGCTCTGTACTTGTCGGAGTGGTTGAGACCGTAACCGTGCAAAGTTAGTAGATCATACGGATTGAGCAGCACCAAGTCGTTGTCATTGAAGGTTTCTATCTTCTGGTTTTCTTGATCGACCGTGTAGAGATGATAGATTACTCTGTTATAGGAGAATTTCTTCTGCTCTATCTTCAACACTCTTTCAAAACTGAAGGACGGATTTATGACCGCATGAATATTTGTCTTGGTCCTGATAAATCTCCTTCTGTCTTCTGTGAGCAAGTTTGATCTGACTTGGTTTAGGTATGGATTTGAGGGTGTAGAGTTAATGGGTATTATATCTCTATTGGCATAGAGATAGGAAAAGGTTTCTTCCAGAGAAGGTAGTGAATGCTCTGGATGTTGGGCTTGGACGTCAGCATTCTGTTCGGGTTCAGGTTAGGTTTCTGGTATGGGTTCTTCTGTCATTTGATTTTCAGGTTCTTCTTGTTTGACTTGCAGAGTTGAGAGTTGGTTAGGTTGGTTTGATAAGTCATCAGCAGAGGATGGGACAGTCCTCTTTGGTTCAGTTCTTGGAGATAGAGGAGGGGTATCAAGAATGATGGTTTCGATTGTAGGATCTGCTGCAGAAGTTGAGGTTTCTGATGGGGTTTTGATGGACTTATCTTTGAACATGTATTCGAACGATGTCTCCCCCTTTTGTTGGTCTGAGGGCTCTCCTTCATCCATCTCTGTGTCGTCATCATCAGAGAATGCCACAGTGGCCTTAGGAGAGTCTGGGCCAACAAACTTGCCTCTCTTGGATGGTGCAACCTCAAATGGTTCTTCAGCAGATCTCTTCTTTGACACTGTGCTCATGATAACATCTACAGACATGGCGGCAGATTTCTTCAGTACATCTTCTACCTCTTCTGCAGCTGCTCTGATCTCATCTACTTGTGTTAGGGCAATATTTGGTTGAATAGATGTTAGGACAAATATGTCATCAAGATTTAATATAGAAAGTCAAAGTCAAAGTCATTGTATAAAGTCAAAGTCTTTATAATTAGAGTTGTCAATCTTAGCTTAATGCCTTGTTAGTCTTAGGTATATAAGCATGTGGCTAGAGTAATCTTGTATCACTCGAGAGAACAATTCCATATCACTTAGAGCATAATTCACATCTTGTAATATTGAGAGCTTATGAATCAAGATCTATTTTTTTCTCTCTACACTCTCTCTCTAGAATTTCTCTCTAATCTTGATAAATCTTGGATTAACAATTGGTATCAGAGCTGGAACAAGATTGAGAGATGGAATTCTACTGATCAAACATACGAATTTGGTGATTTCACAAGCAAATTTGATTGATTTTCTTGAATTTTTTCAAGAAAATATCGTTTTCTTGAGGTTTTATCAAATTTTGGCGATTTTTGATCGAATTTGTTCAAATCTTAGCTCGTTGGATTCGTTTTTGATAGAGGAACAAATCTTATTCAAGGATCGAGAGCTAATTTAAAAAATTTGGAGTTCAATTTGAAGATTTTTCAGATTCTTTTCGGTTCGTTCGTAACAATCTGATCAGTTTTTTAGATTTTAATTCAGTGAATTTTAGCGAAATTGGTTCACATCATCGTGTTAGAAACTGATTTTCTAACATTTCTGCAAAATTTGGTTGCCTAATTCAAAGTATTGATCGCGATTTGAAGGGTTTTTGGTTCGATCATTTTGTATTCTTGACCCAGATTTTTGCACCAGTTTATATCAAGTTTGCGCCACCCACATCTGGCGCAAACCAGGTTTGCTCCACCAACTAATTCTACTTTGCGCCACTTGCTGAAATATACCCTAATTGTGCAAAATATACCCTAATTGTGCGCCACCTCACATCAAACCCTCCAGATCTAGGTGTTGTGGCTGATTTTGATTGGGTGGTATTCTAATTGTCTTTTGCGCCATACTCATCTGAAACAATTTCATACTTTGTTTTCTCTGTTGGAATTGGAGGTTTGGCTCTTGGACCATAGTTTGTTGCAGAGGCTTTAGCACCCGATAATCCTCCTCTCAAGATAAGGTTCATCAACATTTCCAGCAAGAAATCACAGCTGAACATTGCGCCAATTATATCAGGTTTGCGCCATCTTATTGATCTAGTTTGCGCCACCTACTTGATCAGAAACTCCAACTTTGCGCCATGCACTACTGAAGCAAAATTCTACTTTGCGCCATTCACATGATTCACTTTGCGCCACCTGCTGATTCAATTTTACGCCAATCTCATACACAAGTAAACATCAGTTTGCGCCACACAAAGCTAGCGCAAAGCTCAATTTGCGCCACCAACTGCTCGAAACCTTCTTCCATTAAACTCACCGGAGTTTTCGCCGGAAAAAGTGGGTCTTCGAAATTCGTAGTGTGATCGAGATTTGTTTGTTGCATTTGATTGGTATTCGAATAATGATCTCAACGCAACAAAAATCAGCGATTTTCGTCGAGAAACGAAGAAGATATCAACGTTTAAAGTTTTCGTTCGGTTTTTATCGAAAACTTTCGGTTGCTTCGTTTGAGAGTTTGAAAGCGTGATTTGAGTTCTAATCAGTTAAGGGAGCTTAAGGGATCATAAACGAACAGTTTTGGTCGAAAAGTTTGATTCCATATCGACTTTTGCAGTTTGGGTTTCAATGAAGATGATGATGAATAGTAAACTAACGGGGTTTCGTTAGTTTCGTTAGTTTTGTGACATTTTTGGTCCTTTTTCCGTTAGAGTCGTTAGTTTTATTACAATTTTAGTACTTGTAGTTTATAGTTTAGAATTTTATCATTTTTAGTCCTTCTAGTTTTAAGTTTTAGGTTTTTACATTTTAAGTCCCTTGACTTGTAAGTTTTAGAATTTTACATTTTTAGTCCCTTGAGTATTTTTGTTGTTGTTTGTGTCATTTCTAGTCCTTGTTTTTGTTGAGTCTTAGTATTTTTCACTTTTAGTTCCTATAATTTTTTTTACCTGCTTTTACTCATAACTAATAAATTTTTCTTGTATTTTGCAGGTTAATTTTTCTATTTTTCAGTAGATTTTTTCATTATAAAGATCTTTTCGTCAAGCAATCATGAACCGACTTCCAGTGCTGATCAAAGAATCTGATTTTGAACGATGGAATGTTTCGTTCATCGACTTTATTGCGAGTAGAGAAAATGGAGAGAATATGATAAAATCTTTCTCCGAAGGTCCAATGATCAGATATAAAATGGAGAATGATTTTACAGAAGAAGGGATTAAAAGAAAGAAAGTTGACAAGGAAGCTTCATCCAGCATAATCTTTGTACTGAATCAACTTCCGAAACACATTTACAAACGCGTTGAATGTTTCAAACACAACCCAATGCAGATGTGGGATGCGTTATCTAAGCAAATGCATGGATCTGAAGTTGCATTTACAAAGAGAAAGGAAGAAGAAAAGAAAGTCGAGAAAGAGGATAAGGAACAGAACATGTCAGAAGCTGAAAATGAAGATCTTAAGGAAAAGGTTATTGAGCTTACGAAGAAGCTGTCTGACATGGAAAAGTTGCTAAAAGAGGAAAGAGAAAAGTTCAGAAAAGAAAAAGTTGATCGTTTGAATGACAAGAAGTGTTATGTAAAGCAAATTCTTTCTCTTTCTCAGAAAGTTTCTGAACTTGAAAAGACTTCAATTTTTTAGAAGAAAGAAAATGAAGAAAAGAAAGCTCTTGAACTCCGATGCATAAAACTTTCAAAGCAAAATTCAGACTTTGAGAAGGTTTTAATTCTTGAAAAAGAGAAATTGGAGAAGGAAAGGCTTGAATTTGAAAATAAAAGGAAAGTCTTTGAAGCGAACAATGAGAAATTGTCAAAGCAAATTTCTGAGCTTCAAAAGGAATTAGAGGAAGAAAGACAAGAGCTAGAAAAGAGGAAGAGAGCTGAATTTCAAGCTAGGAGCGTTAAGGATGAATTTTCTGTTGAACGGAAGATATTTCAGCAAGAAATACGTAAGCTGACAAGGAATTTGGCTGTGTTATCAACTGATATCATGATAGAGAAGTGGGTTAAGTCTGATATTCTGAAGAAGCTTGATTATGTGACCAAAGAACGGAATGACTTAGCTTACAAAGTGAAGTCATTTAACAAATCCAAACGCTATTTTGAATGTCCGATTCGTCCGTCTAATCTTTTCTATGATCATTCAGTGGATAATTCTTCCAAGTTTCAATCTGCTGATCTTCCTTCATATAAGAAAGTCAACATGCAATGGAGAGTAAAAGGTACGATTCCTCAAAAAGATGTACCAAAATCATCTGTTCCCAACAGGAACACTAACCTGAAAGGTAAATCTTTTGCTAAACCTGGTTCATTATATTCCGCAAACAATTTAATCAGGTTAGCACAAAAGAATATTTGCTGTTCTTATTGTGGAACTAATGATTTCATTAAAAATAATGATGCGCAATTTTGGTATGGCACTTGTCATTTTCCTTCCTATAGAGCTCCGCTTAACAAGTCAGGACCCAAGACACGTTGGGTACCAAAATCTACTTAATCTGTTTTTGCAGATTTAGAAGCAAAGCGTTGAACTCTCGGAAGAAGATGTATCTGTGCTTCATATTTGGTTTCTAAACACATAAGTTTAGAACCCAGATTTCACAGTTATTGGTTTCTGAATACATCAGTTCAGGACCCGTGCTTCAACGACAATGGCTTCTGGACAAATCAGTTCAGGACCCGTACTTCAATGGCTAAGACTTCTAAACAAATCAGTTTAGAACTCATACTTATCAGGTGATATCCTTAACTGTCTCATCTTTCATTTCAAGGAACAAGTGGTGAAAGGTAACATTGCATTATGTTTCATTTCTACTGCTTTGAAAATTTGAATCTCAACAAATTGAATTCAATGAGATGAAAATTTTCAATTTTCATTCAATAAATTAAATGTGTGCTAAAAGATGATTTTACAAGTATTGTTGTATTATCTGCGTTTTATTTGCTTCAACTTTCGCTTCTGAAATAAATCGAAAGGTCAGCAAAACATGAATGAAATTTTGATTCATGCACAAAATTGTGTAAATCTAGACTTATATAGAATACGACGCTCACAAAGCCTATTTGTCAGGATGAAGAATGGAAATGAAAATATGAGGGAAGCACAAAGTTTTATAACCAAGTGATTGAGATGCAATAAAAAAAATTAAAAAAATTAAAAAAAAATCATTAAGTTTGAAAGTCTGTGCGTGGGGCCTATCTGGTTTGGGAGATTAAGTCCTAATGGGTACTTGATACCTAGCCCCTAAGATCAACTGGTCTGGGATTGGCTGACCCAAATCCTGCTATAGAATCAGATAGCAAGCCATGTTCTACTGGTACAGATGGGATTAGGATATATCGATGTAGCCTTTCTGGTTTGGGAGAGTAAATTCCAAGGGGTGCTCGACACCTAGCCCCTAAGGCCAACTGGTATGGGATTGGCTGATCTAAATCCTGCTATAGAAGCAGATAGAAAGTTACATTTACGGTGTATCTTAGTCTTAATAAACTTTTTGACAAAAAGATGCCAATGTGCACAAAATAAAAGATGCCAATGAGCACAATATGAAAAGATGCCAATGAGCACACGTCTCTTATATCTTGGAGAAATAACAATGTCGCGATAAACTTATAAATTTTGTGGAAATTCTGATTTCAGTCATATAGTGTGAGTAAGAGCAAAGTATTCTTATAGGGTTCAGAAGTACATTTGATTGTTGCAAATCATATTTCGCATGCTAGCACACCAAATAGATTTAATAAAGGAGTTGAAACTGAACATTTTTAACTTGATATGCAATGATGTCTTGTATTTGAATCCAAACACATGCATTTGATTTCATTTGATTGAAAAATTTGTTAAATTTCATTAAGTTGAATTTTTTTTTGTACAGTTTTCAAATGATCAAATGATTAGTAGTTATAAAATGTAGTTCAATGAATTTTATTTTCCTTGAATAAAATTTTCAACTACTGAGCCTAAATGAAATATATGCATACTTTCAGGGGGAGAAAACAAATTGCTCCAGAATTCTTATTTTGAGGGGGAGCAAGGTCATTCATTAAGGAGGAGATTGTTAGTGAGACTCAGAGACTTTCCGATGATCATGATGCTCTCTTTCATCGAAAAAGGGGGAGAAATGTATAATTCAATTTCATGTCAAAGAGATTTCAAGTCAAAGATTCGAGAACAATGACTGAAGAAAGAAGATTTTGTCTCAAGAAAGAAAAGGGGGAGAATTCTTCAAGAGTTTAGGAAAAATCGATTGATCATCTTGGTTTCTCAAGAAGATATCCTTTTCTTAGATTTGCGCTACATTGTATCAAAATGCCTTGTGTGAAGAAACAAATTCTCCATATCTTTTAAAGAAAGAAAATCTCCGTCAGTTCCCCATCTGAAGATTTTGTGACAATTTGACTTTGACAAGCCTGATAAAGACCGAAGATTTTGAAGATTCAAGAAGCCGAAGACTGCTGTTCTCAAATGTTTAAATCTTGAATCCAAGGGGGAGATTGTTAGGACAAATATGTCTTCAAGATTTAATATAGAAAGTCAAAGTCAAAGTCATTGTATAAAGTCAAAGTCTTTATAATTAGAGTTGTCAATCTTAGTTTAATGCCTTGTTAGTCTTAGGTATATAAGCATGTGGCTAGAGTAATCTTGTATCACTCGAGAGAACAATTCTATATCACTTAGAGCATAATTCACATCTTGTAATATTGAGAGCTTATGAATCAAGATCTACTTTCTCTCTCTACACTCTCTCTCTAGAATTTCTCTCTAATCTTGATAGATCTTGGATTAACAATAGATGTTCAAGGGCTTGATTTGTAATTCTTTATTTTGAGCCTAGTTAGTGAACGAGTCGTGGGCTTGTTACCACGGGCCCATACTATTTAAATGCTTTGTTTAGCTTAGAAACAAGCTAGTTCTCATTTTAGCTTTCCTACTCGTATTTTAAACTCTCTGAATTATTGAAAGCAAATTGGATGACCAGTTGAAATCATGACACCTGTTCTTATTCATTGATTTCTTCATTGTTCGTTGCACGGATCTGGAACTCACATTTGGTATCAGAGCAGACGGACGACACGATTCAAAGTGATTCTTGATTTCTGGTAAGTTTCTGAAATACTGTCGAATTGTTCTTGGTGCTTAATATTCATATTTTGATTTACTCAAAATTGATAGTTTTCGGTTATCACATTCTGTTCCTATCATTGTTATAATCGATTCTGCATGTTTTCGCAATCTAATTTGATCATCTGAGTGATTTTTAATCAAAATCAAGTTCAAAAGTTTTGGTTGTGTTCTTGTGAAAAATCGATTTTTTAATCATCAAAACTTGTTGTTTTTGCTTCAAAATCGATCTGGGTATTGTTATTTTTGTGTTTGGTCGAGTTTCTAACCTTTCTGGAACGTTTTTGAGCAACCCTAATCGATTTCAAATCGAATTAGAAACCATAGCCGCAGTTACCGGGTACCACAGCCGTGGTTACCGGGTCCTCACAGTAGTTATCGGGTAAGTTCTTTATTCCCTATTATTACCGGGTCTTCAACTGTTATCGGATAATCTCAGTACTTACCGGATATAACTCCCGGTAAGTCCTAGATACCGGTAAGTGTTTTCATTCGGTAAGCAATTTTCATCCGGTAAATACCTTTCCCGGTAAGTCCTTCCGTTAAGTAGTTATTTTCATCCGGTTTATTTTGTATTCGGTAAGGTCTTACATCCGGTAACTCCCCTACACCCGGTAAGTCTCATCATCCGGTAACCTAATCCACCAGGTAAGTTTTTTTTTCTCATTTTATCCGGTATCTTACATCACCAGGTAACCTCTGTTACCCGGTAACTCAAGACTATCTGGTAACCTATTGCAAATTTACCTGTTTCATCACAATCTAATCAGACACCTCCATATCAGATAGCTTTCATCCGGATTCCTATCCGGTAAGATCTGTTTGGTCATTTCTTACATATACCTAGTTTAATCCACTATTAGAACATGCGTTAGGACTTTACTCTTAGTGCCTTGCGTTAAGTTATCACTTTGAATCACACAAATCGTCTGACGATCACTCCAGTGCAACTAAAGATGTCTTCACGCGACGCTCTTGCCATCGGTACCGACTCCAAACCACCTTGTCTTTACCAAGGTGTGTACAGCCAATGGCGAGACAGATTCAAAATCTTCATCGAGTCGAAGGATAACTTCGAGTATATTTGGCGAGCGTTAGAATACGGGCCAATTCCTCCACCCATGAAGACAGTACCAGCCACTGCAAATACTCTAGCTCGTACCAAGAAAAGGACACTCTCCAAAATTACTGACAATGAAAGAGGCATGATAGAGGGAGAAAAGTGTGCAAAAAGATACCTAGTTCAAGCTCTACCCAACACAATCTACATTGCCATCGACAACTACAAATAGACAGCAAAAGGTATGTGGGATCAAGTGGCGAAAATGATGTGTGGGAGCGATGTCGGGAATCAACTGAAAATCAACAGCGCCATAACCAAGTTCGATGGGTTTAAACAACGCACCGGCGAATGTCTCACTCGGGCATATGAACGTTTCTGTCCCCTTCTTAACGAGCTTAACAAGAATCAAATCACTCGCTCCAACACGGAAAACGGGCTCAAGTTTCTCAACAACCTGTTGCCTGAATGGAAGGTATTTGCACCTCATGTCAAGCACAATCACTTGATAGAGAGAATTGGCATCAATGAACTCTATGAGACGCTTCTTCAAGACGAAGATGAAGGGAATAAAATTCTGAGCGAGAAGAAGTTTGCATCAAAGCCAACAGCTGATCCATTGGCACTTATGTCTTCCAAACGTGGAAAATCTTCTAGCCGACACTCCAAACGTACTCAAAAGCAAAGCGAATCTGAGTCAGAACTTGAGGAAAAAGATGACAGTGATTCTGATTCTGATTCTGAATCCGTTAAGAAAGCAATGGCACTGCTCTCCAAATCCTTCCAACAGAAGTTCTATAAGAAGCCAACGTCCAATAATCAGCGCTACTCCACCTCCTCCAACAAGCGCCATGATTGTAAGGACAGATATGAAGGAAAGAAGAAAGCTGATGAGCCCGACCAGTCTGACAAGAAAGAGAAGACACATAAAGATGACCGCAAGTCTGACTCAAAAAAGAAAGACGAACCCGTGACATGCTTCAACTACGGGAAGCTTGGTCACTTTGCGAAAGACTGTCGACAGCCTGTTGTGAAGAACTCTCATTAGTACAAGGCTAAGCTCGCTCTAGCTGAATAGAAAGAAGCAGGGGAAGCTATGTTTGTTGAAAATGAATACTGGTTGGGTCGATCTGATGATGAAAGTGAATCTGATGGTGTTGATGCTTTCATGGGATACCACTCTCCTGCTGATGAAGAAAAGGCAAAGACAAGTCAGGTATGTGATTCTACTCCTCAAGATTTCCTTGATCAAATGCAATCTCTTGCTGAACGGGTAGATTCCTTCAACGCCACCTCTAACGAACAACTGCTTGAAATTAGATCCCAATCTGAAAAGCTAGATGTTCAAAAGAGAATAACTGAGAAATATAAGTCCGAAAATGCTAATTTAAAAGAAAAATGAAAAAATCTTTCAATAGCACCTAAGGACTTAAGGACTAAATTATATGAATTACAGTCACAGCTTGATCAGTGTGAGAATGAGGAAGCAGAAATTGTTTATCAATGCTCTGCTCTTCAAATTCAGCACAAGGAGTTTGTCGCTAAAATTCTTGATCTTGAAACCAAACTCAATAAAAGAGGTCAAACTGATCAGACCATACATATGAATAAACCCAAGGAGTTTACTTATTTTAACAAAGAGTGGGGAATCGGATACGACAACTCACACTATTTGAAAAATGGTTTTGTCAACACACCTACACTGTATGACTTTGGCTATTTAGGATTAGACAAAAAGTATCCGGAATATTCAATAAAATGGACTGGTCCTCTTGAACCTGAAAAGGAAGAGGAAACTGAGGAATACAAGCGCACAAACACGTCTAAAATGCAACTTCCATTTTGTTATGAACCTTTGAATTATTCTTATCAAAAGAACAAAAACTACCTCTCGAATGACTACTTCAATTGCTATAAGGTTGCACCGCCCAAGGATTCCTCCAAGAAGGATGAGGTCCAAGCAACCGCAACCAAGACTGATACGGATGAGTTTAAGCTCTATGTTCCCCCTCTCATCTTGGAAGCAAAGATAGTCGATTTGGAGGAGTCACTCGAGAAAGAAAGGTCCAGTTTTCAAAAGGAGAAGCAAGCGCTAGTCACGGAACTTGAGAATCTAAAATCGGTCAAAACCGAAGCTGTGTCGGATGAAGGACAAGAAATACTTTGGTGTGAAATCACTAAGCTCACATCAAAACTGGCTGCCTTGGCAACAGATGCGATGGAGGAGCACACGAAAAATGGTCAACTCCAAGAGCAGATTGACCAACTCCAAACTGAAAAACAGATTTCACCTGAAATTTCCACAAGCTCATCTGATACGTCTTCGTGTAAAGCTTTCATAGGCAAAATCTCTTCTACACTATACGATAAAGATTCTCAAGACAAGAGTGTTTTACGGAATTTGAACTCTGATTTTTCCAAGTTTCCGCACCAAATTCCCCAAAGCACACTAACACTAAGTGTTCCTCGTCTTCCTCGACCGATCCAAGTCCTATAATTCCGGATGTCGATTTTTCTGAATACATGAACTCCGAAGGCAATTCTGATGAAGAGTTTAAGTCGTTCCCCTTCGACAAACCTCTTCCGAGTCATACTGATTTTTTGTCACAAGTAGTCAATCGACCGGTCAATTTTCTAAAGGGTGGCTGTTCTAAAACAAAGACCCCAACTGTGATTAAGAGTTCTTAATCTAAACGTGTTTCTCAAACACAATCACAGCCGAGGCAAAAGACCGAGCGATTGCCTACCAACAATATTGCTTCCTCAAAAGTCACTGACCGTGCTGTCCCTGTTGTTTCAGATAAAAACGGTCGCGTAAAACAAGAAAAACCAAAGTGGCTAGCTAAGGAACCTGTCGAGGATGTTGCCTCAAAGTCATTTAGTACAGTTTTTTTATCGTAGAATGAACAAAAACGGTTGTGCTTGGAATCATAGGAATGATTTTGTTAAACGTGATGTTAATTTTCCGATTAAACTTTATTCCATTCAGCAATTGATTCAATTATCGCATGATTGTTTGTGTTGTTCTAGTTGTGGTTGGAATGACTTTGATGATATACATAACAATGATTGGTTTGGGTCATATCATATATATAATCACACACCCAAAAACAAATCCCGTAATAACAAAAAGAAACACTATAAACAACGGGGTTCCCAATCAGAGGTTAAACCACAGCAGGGGAAAAAAGCTATTCCAAAACGGGTTTCTCCTACTGAGGTTAAGCCGGCACCCAAAAGGCAACCTGCGACAAAACCAGTCCCTCCAAAAGTATAAAACCTACACCTAAGAGGCAACCTGTGTCTAAGCAAGTTTCTCCGAGAGGTGTCAAACCTAACCCTCCAGTACCCATGCAAATATGGGTACCTAAAGTCCGTCAAACTTGTTTTTGCAGCACGGTCATGTGTGGTACTTAGACTCTGGATGCTCCAAGCACATGACCGGAAGGAGGGAGCTTCTCACGAACTACAAAGAAGAATATGGTGGAGACGTGAGATTTGGGAACGACCATAAGGCGCCAATTTTTGGCTACGGCGACATTGTCTAGGACAAGATCACTATCAAGAAAGTATCACACGTCGTGGGATTGGGGCACAATCTGTTCAGTATCGGCCAATTCTGCGACAAAGATCTCGAGGTCCGATTCAAAGCCAAAAGGTGTAGAATACTCAATGACGACGGAGAGGAGCTACTGGTTGGAAAGCGCAAGACCAACCTCTACACCATCGAGCTCGCAGCCCTGAAGACCGATACCCCAGTCTGCCTGATGTCAAAGGCTAATTCCGAACAAGCTTGGATTTGGCTTCGATGTCTATCGCACGTGAACTTCAAAAGCATCAACAAACTGGTGCTGGGCGGACACGTGAAAGGCATGCCCGATCTTCAATTCGTGAAGGATTGCATCTGCGGGGAATGTGAAATGGGAAAGATGAAGCGAGCGATGCATCAGCCGTAGGCCACTCCGAGCACGTCCCGGTCCCTTGAACTTATCCATATAGATTTGTGTGGACCGATGCGTGTTCAAATCATCAACAAGAGCAAATACGTCCTAGTGATGGTGGATGACTTCTCGCGCTACACATGGGCCAAGTTCATTCGCTCGAAAGACGAAAAATGGAGTGACAACGAGACGGAATTCAAAAATCAAACGGTGTGCGACTACTTGACTTCTATCGGTATCTCACAAACTTTCTCGGCGGCACGCACTCCTCAACAAAACGGAGTGGTGGAAAGACGCAACCGTACCCTGGTCAAAGCGGCTCGCACCATGCTTTCTCAATCGAAACTGCTGCTATTTCCGTGGGCCGAAGCGGTATCTACGGCTTGTTACACGCAAAACCGCTCCGTCATCAACAAGCGGTTCAACAAGACGCCGTACGAGATCATCAACAAGCGCATTCCGAATATCAAGTACTTCCATGCATTCGGATGCACGTGCTACATTTTAAACGACAAGGACGATCTCGGCAAATTCAGCCCAAAGGCGGACGAAGGAGTTTTCATCGGATACTCCATGCAGGCTAAGGCGTATCGCGTTTACAACAAACGGACTAAAACCGTTACCGAAAGTGTAAACGTGACATTCGACGAAGCCACAAATTTGGCTTCAGAACCCGGTTTAATAGGCATGCTAGCTTCCGATCTTCCACGTTCGGGATCTGCACAAGCGACAGTAAATCTGAATAATGCATCTTCATCGAATGCTGATCTTTCAGATTTAGATTTATTGTTCAAATATTTTTATGATGACATATTTAACGGCTCTACACCTCATGTCTCAGCACAACCCCGACTTGAAGCTGCTCGTATTGAGGATTCGGCGAATCTATCCGATCTGCCGCCATCTACAAGCACACCTTCCATCACTGTAGAGACAACTCAACTGTCATCATCAACCTCGACTGATACTACTGTCCCCCCGGAGGAACCAGTAACAAACCCGGAGATCTCTCCTAATGATTCGTCATCCGCTACAATCGACGATCAACCTCTGAATTCCTCGGAACCAGAAGTTGCTCAACCGTCGACGAATCCTCCCCCATCTCATCCGAGAAACCAACCGGCTACACTTAAAGCGGTACAAGACCTTCCATCTGGTAATTATGTGGATCTGGATGCCACCCATTCAACTCAACAGCCACTTCCATACGCCACCAAATGGACGAAAGCTCATCCCCTACATCAAATCATCGGTGATCCCTCCACTCCTGTTCAAACGCGAGGCGCTTCAGCCAACTTCTGCCTCTTCTCCGGCTTGTTAAGTAAGATCGGGCCAACAAATGTACGTGAAGCACTCAAAGATACGGAATGGATCATATCCATGCAAGAGGAGCTCAACCAATTCGAGGCTCTCAAGGTATGGCGACTTGTTCCATGTCCAACCCATAAGACGGTGATCGGAACCAAGTGGATCTTCAAGAACAAGAAGGACGAGGACGACATCGTAGTTCGCAACAAGGCGCGTCTCGTGGATAAGGGATACCGTCAGCAAGAAAGGATCGACTATGATGAGACCTACACTCCGGTGGCAAGAATCGAAGCCATACGTATGTTCCTTGCATATGCCGCGCACAAAAACTTCACGGTCTTCCAAATAGATGTGAAGACCGCATTTCTCTACGGCGATATCAAGGAAGAAGTGTACGTCTCGCAACCGGAAGGATTCGTGGACTATTCGAAGCCTGATCATGTCTACGTTCTAGACAAGGCGCTTTATGGTCTAAAGCTAGCTCCGCAAGCCTGGTACAACACTCTGTCCGAGTTCTTGCTAAAATCAGAATTCACACGAGGTAAGATAGACTCAACTCTGTTTATCAAGAACGAAAAAGGTCACATTGTCTTAGTTCAAGTGTATGTCGATGACAAAATTTTCGGTTCTACTAATCCTCAGTATACAAAGAACTTTGCCAAACTTATGGGACAATTTTTTAAAATGAGTATGCTGTGTGAGATGAACTTCTTCCTTGGTCTTCAAGTTAAACAATTGTCGACCGGGATATTCATAAACCAGGCTAAGTACATCCAGGATATTCTTACGAAATTCCAGATGGAACAGTCCTCACCAATGAAAACTCCCATGGCACCCGGTACAAAGCTTCACGCCAATCCTAACGGAAAGGATGTGAACACTAAACTGTATCGGGGAATGATCGGTTCTTTGATGTATCTAACAACTAGCAGGCCGGATATTATGTTTTCCACTTTTCTATGCGCTCGGTTTTAGTCAAAACCGAAAGAGTCTCATTTAATAGCTGTAAAACAAATTTTTCGTTATCTACGCGGTACTGTTGATCTTGGGTTGTGGTACCCGAAAGAAACAGGTTTTGAGCTATCCGCTTATTCTGATACGGACCACGCGGGCAGCATGATGGACCGAAAGAGCACATCAGGGCATGTGCAGTTCTTAGGAGATAGCCTGGTGAGCTGAGCAACAAAGAAGCAGTGCGTCTCTATGTCAACTGCAGAGGCGGAATACGTGGCCGCCGCGAGCTGTTGTTCCCAAGTGACATGGATGCGGATGCAACTCAAAGACTACGACTTCACATATGTCAAGGTGCCCATCTACTGCGACTCGAAGAGCGCTATTGCCATATCCAACAACCCGATCCAACACACTAAGACCAAGCACATCGACGTTCGGTACCATTTCTTTAAGGATCACGTTGAAAGAGGTATGGTCAAACTCTACTTTGTAAATACTGAGCATCAGTTAGCAGACCTATTTACAAAACCCTTGGACGAAAAACGTTTTAATACTCTAGTGTCCAAGTTAGGTATGCTAAATCTGAAGACTTGATCTGATTGTGTGCCCGTTACAAGTTCCATACATCTATGAGAAATTGTCTACTCATCATCCGTTGTTTACACTCCGGATGATTGAGCACACACTTTCTCGCACTTGTATTCTACTTGTATCAGTTACACAGTTAGGTCGAGTTTCTGTATTTATTAGGTAGATTTCGTTTGTTTTTCTTTCTTTCAACGTGTGTTTCTGTTGTTTCATACTGTCGTCTAACTTCATTGGTTTTATATATGTGCTTTCACAAGTGTTCATGTGTTTAGGGGGAGCACGGTCATCTATCAGGTAAGTTATTCTACTGTTGAGGGGGAGTGTCACACACGTTTTTCTTTAAATGTCAGAAAAAGTTTTTTTGTGTGTAGGCATTCCCGACTGCACTTCATATCACTCCGTGCACATTTTGAGGGGGAGCACTACCATTACTGTTCATCATTTGAGGGGGAGCGTCACATTTTTTTTTTAAAAAGAGATAAAAGTTTTTTTTGTGTTGACGTCTTCCAAAACTCTGACATTCGTGTTCCGAGGGGGAGAAAGGAAATCTCTGTGCAAAAGTCGAGGGGAGCGGGAATTTTTTCTGTCAAAGAGTCCATTTTAGCATTTTTCGAAGTTTCCGGTTACTAACCCGGTAAGTTATCCGGTATTTGGGGTTACCGGGTCAGCTTACCGGATCTGGTAAGTTACCGGACCTCACACCCGGTATGTGTCCCCATATTTAAAGCCATCTGGGAACTGTTCCTCATTTCATTTCAAATACCGGAAACCATCGTAAACACTCGCAAAACCCTTCACCTCACGCTCTCACTAGGTATCTATCGATTCTTGCTCAAATCACATTTTCCAGTCTCGATACTCTCAGGTATTTCTCATCTACCACCATCGCATGTTTTTCGATCATTCTTACACACACATATCAACGATTGGTATTCGAATCAACTCACACTGTGACCGACTCGGGTTTCCAACACCCAAGTCGTCCATCGCCCCGAGTTTGTGGTCTAAAACTTAATTTGTAGCTTATCTCTATGCTTAGAACGTTCGTGGCCAAATAGATTTCATTTTGGTTAGGGGTGTGGGTCGATTTGGGTATCACTGGCTCGCACCCGGAAACCCTAGTTATCCGGTAACATTCATGTTACCCGGTAACTAGCAAGTTATCCGGTAAACCCCAAGTCATCCGGTAAGCTTCAATTCTTTAAATGATCCGGACACTTTGAACCCCGGTAACCCAAGTCGTCCGGATACCTAGTATCCGGTAAGTTCGACTATCCGGTAAGTTCTGCGTCCGGGAACTCTCATGTATCAGGTAAGCTCCAATCATTCGGTAACTAATGTCTTATCCGGTGACCTCTCTTTACCCGGTAAGTCTCACTTACCCGTTAACTATAAGGTACCCGGTAACCTCCATGCTTACCCGGTAACCCCTATCTGTCTAGTCAGTTTTGCTTGTCCGGACACCCTGTTTATCCGGAAAATGCTCGAGTCCTATATCCTTGCTTTTATCATACATTGGCGATCCCAATGTCATGCTTTTACCGCCTGTCCTCAATCAACCGATGATTGAGCCGTTAAAATGCTAAGGTACGCACTTATGTTGGTGTTATCCTGTCCATGATCTAACTCTATGTTGTACAGGTATTCTATATGGCGCAACAACAAGATGACCCACAACAAAACATCCCTCCTCTTGAGGATGTCATAGACGACAAGGCCGACAACGCCCTGGTTCCCGAGGATCAGGAGCTTGAGATCAACCCAAACAACCACCACCTTGATGCTGCTGCTTTCAGACCCGATCATCGAGTAGTGGTTGATATCTTGCTCGGCCACCCGCTTCGCCGAGCAGTGACCGCGACAACTGATGTACCGCTCATTTATGTGCATCAAGTATGGCACACGGCGAGGGTGGTTACTGTCAACAATGTTCAGACCATCACTGCCAACATCGATCACCATCCGTTCACACTGACGCTGGAATCCTTCTGCCGACTACTGTCCCTACCGGAACCGACTGCCGGAGGCCATGCAGCTTACGCACCTACCATCGACGATGTCACACTGTGTGCTGAAGTTCGCGCGCTCGGATATCGCCACGACCTCGACCGCCTGTCCGCCTTCAACAGAAAATGGATCGTCCCAATCTGGTACACCTTCTTCTCAATCCTAAACCGGTGTCTATCCTCATGATGGAAGGGGATAGACCAGTGCACCGTGGACTTTCTGCGTTTATTTCACGCAGTTGTTTACAATCGCCACATAGACTTCACAGCAGTCATTTGGCGTGAATTGGTGCTAGCCATCAGATAGACCGGCGGTACGAAAAAGAAACTCCTTCCATTTCCCCGGTTCTTTGCTCTAGCCGTTCGAAAACATATGGATGCGAACCCTCTGATCCCACGACGAATCAACCATCCGGTATGTCCTCATCACAATCAACAATACTTGGTGATTTGTAACCCTCATAATACCCCATCCATGCCTATACCTGAAGCCTTACTGGTACACGCGGACCCCACTGCACCGAGTGTAGTATAATATAGGCGAGAGTTAGGGAATCCCATGGTCCAGCCAGCGCCAGAGGGACCTCCCCAGTGACATAGAACCGAGGGACGTGAGGGTCCTATGACAAGAGGAGGAAGGGCCTAGGCAGCAGGGGCTCCCGGGCAGGGTGTGTTGAGAGTACGTGGGAGGGGAATTGGAGCGGGCGGTGTAGTGGATACGCGTACCAGTACTTCCCAAGCCGGAACAAGCCAACAACTCCCAATTCCCATCACCCGACCGACGGGAAAAGCCGGAACATCGTCGAGACCAATGCTTCACCATGACACCGAGCCTTACTTATCTGATCCTCCCTCACCGACCAGACATGTGGAGGATGTTGAATCTGACTCCACTGAATCCGATACGACCCATGCCATACGGTTATCCTTAATACCTACCAGTATCGGACCAAACCCAGACTTTACCGAAGGAATCCCTTCTGACTCACCGGTACCCCTTCTTATCCCTACTACTCAGCATGTTATGGGAGATACAAGGAGAACCGAGGGAGTATTAGGTGATGAGTTAGAACATGTGAGACGGAGGGAATTGAGGTCGAAAGCGAACCAAGAAAGATTAAGCCGTAAAGATAAAGAGGCTTCTGAGCGAATACAGCCACATGTCGCCCGGGTAGCCACATCTGCTATCCCGTCTCATCCATTGGGATGGGGTATTGAAGAAGCCGCCGTGGACCCAGCGGCGCAATTGCACAACCTCCAAAGCCACTCATCCGTCTCTCAAAAGACGGATGTTTCATTTTTGCATGGGGATTTAGCACAAAATCTACCGGTCTCTCAACCGGAAGGTACTGGTATTGAAAACAGAGACCAGCAGCCCCCGGTCTCGACTTCTTTAGACGCACTTTTGAGTCTAGAGCCTTTTGCAAATGTTACTTCTTCAGCTAGGAAACAAGATGAGATACACCAAATCGAGGCTCTTCGTGACCCGATCGGAACTTTCGTAGTGTCTCCGCCTTTAAGCAGAACGCGAGGATCGGAAGGAAATCCTACCACGGCTACCCCTATGCCAACTGTGAACGTAGGTGGCTCTACCTCTGCGGTAGATGCTTCAACCGACAATCTAAGTGATCCTGAAGTTACCTTACCCGACTTTGTGTCACAAGGGTCCCTGGACAGCACCCTCAAGGCTGTCCGCGAGGCAATAGAGCAGCACCTCACCACCGATCTCGACAAGATTAAAAGCTTAATCAAAGTTAAAGAGAAGATAGTCGATTCTGAAACTGCACCTACACCTCCACCAGCTCCCGTTCAGCCAAATTATTCTGTGGATACATTGAAAACTATGCTTCCGGCTCAACTGCTCCAGAACGCCAAAACCGATGCCTCTACCGAAGCAGACATGATCTCCATTATTCGATCACAGGTATCTGCCCCATCGTCATCTGTTACATCACGTTTGGACCAGCTTGACATGACTCTTAAGGACGTTACACAAGCGCTCAAAACGCTGTCCGACAGAGTCGCCTCACTCGAAGACACATGCAAGAGTCAAGCTGGCGGACTCAAAAGAAGGCACGATGACCAGGATGATCCTGATCACCGTGAGGGGGAGAACTAGAGACTACGTTTATCTGAGTCCTCCATAATCATCCCTGAAACTACTGTGGTTCAACAGGAACCGTCAACTGTGGCAACTACAACTGAAGAAGAACCTGAAGCCTTGTTGCCTTTAACCGAGATGGTAATTGATATGTACATCTCCGATGACGAAGACCCGACGGTTGAAAAGCCTGAGGGAACAACACAGGAATTGGTCAACTTTGATATATCAGATGGATCTACACTCAATCTTATTGATCCAAACACACATACCGACCCGGAGACCAAATATGCATGGTATGAAAAAGCCGCCAGTGCCGTAAATCTCCAGGTAAATATGATCTTTCCAACTGATGAAGAGGATAATGTTGACTACGACCAATTTCTGCTACAAAATCTTTATGGTACTCCCGTTCACTCAGCTCAAGCCGCCGAAACTTCTGCAAGACCCGGATCTACAACTGCTGATATTCCGACATCTCCTCAACAACAACCCATAGCTTCTGATCTTCCTCCTCCTCAACAGCAACATATCTGATGGGAGAAGATCACGATATTTATTCTTCACCTGGAGGAATCAATGAAAAGGTTGGTCGTTCACAGGTTACGCCCTATCGAGCCTACTTTTTGCAATGGTATTTATAGCTCCAACCCAGAATACCAAAGCCAATACATAAACGCGATGAAGCGGTGTCTACCAGTTAGACAAGTCCCAACAAAGCACAACATCACCGAAGTGCTCAACGTCCAATAAGGTAGAATTCTGAAGGTTATGTTTCCCATTTTCACTGTCCGACGCGAAGACGGAAATGAACGGATATTTTCCGAAGATGACTTCAAGAATCTCCGACCGTTCGACTTCTATGCTATCCTGAAAGACCTCCGTACCAGAATTATCCGACCGCTTCAAGTAACCAAAGCGCTCGAAGTTGTTCGTCGATTCCTAGTCCATACCATCATGATGTCTTATCTCACGGACTTCCAAATGGCAATAGAGAACAGAGCTAAGAAGGTAAACCTATTAAAGCCGAGAACGCACTGCTTTTGGAACCAGAATTTGGGATAGTCTACATCAACGATCAGAATGAAAAGATATTTCTTCGCTTCAGTCAGGTAGACAGATTCTGCGACGGCACGCTCTTCAAAGTTCAAGATGCTCTTTGAAAAATCATCTCCTTCGAATCTGAAAATCAAAGGCTCTCGTATATTCCCAATCCGAATGAAACTACTGCTCGAAAAGCCTTAGAAGTGGTTGAAGAACGCATCGACTATCACCGCGCCATCCTAGTGTTTGAGGTACGCTTTGCGCTCCGAAAAAGATACGTTGATAACTGGCGCGAACTCGAACTTCGATTCAAAGGGGGAGATTGTTAAGGCAATATTTGGTTGAATAGAAGTTCAAGGGCTTGTTTTGTAAATCTTTATTTTGAGCCTAGTTAGTGAACGGGCCGTGGGCTTGTTACCACGGGCCCATAGTATTTAAATGCTTTGTTTAGCTTAGAAACAAGCTAATTTTCATTTTAGCTTTCCTACTCGTATTGTAAACTCTCTGAATTATTGAAAGCAAATTGGATGACCAGTTGAAATCATAACACCTGTTCTTATTCATTGATTTCTTCATTGTTCGTTGCACGGATCTGGAACTCACAACTTGACTCTCAAAGTTGAACTTGTGGGAGTCCAGAGTCTCATTAACATTTTTTTCTAAGACTTGGGCTTTTCCCACAAACTTGGATGTGATACTCATCATTCTGCTCAGGACACCTCTTCTAAAATAACCCATGTGTCCAATAGTCATTGGGCGATCGTTGGGTCTGGGAGCGTTGACAGAGATTGGAGTTGACGTAGATGCTTCTGGTGCAGTTGCTTCTTTGATTGCAGAGTTGACAGAGGTGTTGATCATCTCTGTCAGAGTTTTGATGTTGGTCTCTGACAGAATGATATAGGGTACTGGCAGAGTTCTATTGATTGATTCCTTGTGATTTTCTGCCATTGTTGCTTTCAGATCAGAAATTTCTTTGTGCAGCTTCTCTGCCTCCTCTGTCCTTGTCTTTTCGCAACCAGTGAACTTCTGGGAAGTTTCTGCCAACTTTGTTTGTACCACTTTTAGTTCTTCTTTCTGAGAAGCATTCTCCTTTAGGAAAGACAGTTGGAAGGAGGTGCTAAAACACAAAAAAACCGAAGAGCACAGTACATCAATGAATATCATGCATTCAGAGCCTCTTCAACAGAATCTCTGCAAACAACATACGACAGATTCAACTCTCTAATCAACAAGTGCAGAAAATCAGGCATTGACAGAACTTCTGAAGAAAACAATGTCATGTTTTTAAAAAGTCTAAATGAAGAATGGCTCCAGTTGTCTATGTCCCTACAGACAAATCAGGATCTAGACACCTGGACTCTCTCTGATCTTTACGGAACATTAGCCGCACATGAACCTCAGATAGCACAGGCTAAAACACTAACCATTGTACCATATGCACTGGTTAGTAAAACTAAAGAAGATGCACAAAGACCAAGAAATGAAAAAGCCACAGAGGAGAAGAAGAAGGAGAAGAAGAAGATGGTGAGAATAGACAGTGAAGAAGAAGAACAAGCAGAAAAAGAAATAACTCTTGCGTCACTAGCTAAATCTTTAGCTCTATTGACAAAAGAGTTCAGAGGAAACAGAAGAGGTTCCGGAAATGAAAGATATGATAGAGAAAACAGAAGAGATGACAGAAGAGAAGAAGAATCGAGTGGCCGACAGAGGTCAAGCGAAAGACATTACAGAGGAAATGACCGACAGAGGTCAGATGACTCGGTAAGCCACATACAGCAAGAATGCTACAAATGCGGCAAACCTGGTCACTATGCAAATGAATGTAGATCAGAGAAAGGTGGAGACCTACAGAAGTCCAAGGATCAAACAGGAAACACTCCTCAAGGGTGTTTTAACTGCGGCAAACCCGGCCATTTTGCGAATGAATGCAGAAGCAGATCAAATCGCCCACAGAGGGACTCTGCTTTCTACAAAAAGAAAGCCGAGTATTATGCTCAAAAATCCTTAATGGCAAAAGGACATTCTGAGGAGAACACAGAAGACTTCCAGTCAGACTCTACTTCTGACGATGAACATTGTTAGCTTCAATCTTCCTAATCATAGAAATACTTAGAAGTAGTGAAAAATAGGCTAAGTATAGAAAAGCCTCTCACAGAGGCTCTGCCACTTCTTCCAGAAGATCAAGTCCAGAAAGCCACAGAAGCTACAGAGGTAATCACAGAACCTCTGTAGTGCGCAAGAAGAAGATCAACTCGGAAACAAGTGGACTGCTCCACAGAAGGTCAGACCATAGAACCTCTGTAATGCCTTACAGAGCCTCTGTGGTCTGCTATGAAGACTTGGAAGATATTACTGGATACGTTCATCAACTTGCATGGAAAAGTACTGTCAAAACACGTGTCAAGCTCTGAGTGGACTCAATAGGGCATGGTACAAAATAGACGTCTGCGCCATTTAATGCATTTACCAATAGTACATCTGCTCCATTAAATGCGCATGGCTCAAACAACTGCTCACACCATCCAGTCCACTGTTCACACCATCCAGTTTACTATTCATGCCGTAAAAGGAACAGTGACCAACTTCATAGTCTTCTAAGAGTAGTATAAAAGGAAGTCTCATGTTGAGATCTTCCTAACGACGAAAACACAAGGAATCACTAATACTCTCAAGCTTTATTGTCAAATATCTGAGTGTTATATTCTCACACACACCAACAGTTCTTAATCTGTTCTTCGTTGTTCTTATTATATATTGAGTAACAGTAACTGTTCAAGAAATCCTTTTTATTCCTTACTGTTTTCTTTATATATGTGCGTTCTAATATCTATCAAACATATCTGTTAGTTTAATACGCTTCCGCATCAAACTCTAAACTCCACTAACAGATTGTTAATCTTGATTAAGTGTATATGGGTTCCAACAATTGGTATCAGAGCCTTCCTTGATTTTCAATATCAAGTGATCCACTTATCAAGACTCTTGATAGATATTATTGAGATTTAAAATTGTGTCTGGAAACTGCTTAAACCCAGAAAATCTTCAAGCTCATCGAAGTAACTCTTTAGTCATACATTCTTTCTAAAATCTTCAAATGACAAATACAAATAATTTCTTTACTATTGGTTCTCTCACTAAACCTCCTACTCTACTTCGAGATAAGTATCCTCAGTGGAAAATAAGAATGGTCCATTTTTTCGAGGGCACTGAAAAAAATCAAGTACAATATCTGTACAATCCTCCTCCTATTCCCATGACAGTAGTACCTCGTATACCTGCTACTGCTGAATCTGCCGAAATCCCCGAACATCAAAAACCAAAGCCAAAAGGGGAGTGGTCAACCGAAGATAAAGCAGAAGATGAAGTTGCTCAGAAAACCAAGAGGACATTAATTATGGCAATACCCAACGAACTCTTTCAATCCTTGGATTCATGTGAAACAGCACATGATCTGTGGAAAGAACTGGAAAGACAGTTGGAAGGAGGTGCTAAAACACAAAAAAACCGAAGAGCACAGTACATCAATGAATATCATGCATTCAAAGCCTCTGCAACAGAATCTCTGCAAACAACATACGACAAATTCAACTCTCTAATCAACCAGTGCAGAAAATCAGGCATTGACAGAACTTCTGAAGAAAACAATGTCATGTTTTTAAAAAGTCTAAATGAAGAATGGCTCCAGCTGTCTATGTCCCTACAGACAAATCAGGATCTAGACACCTGGACTCTCTCTGATCTTTACGGAACATTAGCCGCACAAGAACCTCAGATAGCACAGGCTAAAACACTAACCATTGCACCATATGCATTGGTTAGTAAAACTAAAGAGGATGCACAGAGACCAAGAAATGATAAAGCCACAGAGGAGAGGAAGAAGATGGTGATAATTGACAGTGAAGAAGAAGAGCAAGCAGAAAAAGAAACAACTCTTGCGTCACTAGCTAAATCTTTAGCTCTATTGACAAAAGAGTTCAGAGGAAACAGAAGAGGTTCCGGAAATGAAAGATATGATAGAGAAAACCAGGATGACAGAAGAGACAACAGAAGAGATGACAGAAGAGGAGAAGAATCAAGTGGCCGACAGAGGTCAAACGATAGAAATTACAGAGGGAATGACCGACAGAGGTCAGATGACTCGGTAAGCCACACACAGCAAGAATGCTACAAATGCGGCAAACCTGGTCACTATGCAAATGAATGTAGATCAGAGAAAGGCGGAGACCTACAGAAGTCCAATGATCGAACAGGAAACACTCCTCAAGGATGTTTTAACTGCGGCAAACCAGGCCATTTTGCGAATGAATGCAGAAGCAGATCAAATCGCCCACAGAGGGACTCTGCTTTCTACAAAAAGAAAGCCGAATATTATGCTCAAAAATCCTTAATGGCAAAAGGACATTTTGAGGAGAACACAGAAGACTTCCAGTCAGACTCTACTTCTGACGATGAACATACCGCTAATGCCCTCTTCTGTGGCATGGCAGAAGTCGACTCCTGCACTGACTCTGAGGTATCTACTTCAAATTCCAACTCTTGTATTACCTCTGTAGATGATAATACACTTAGAATTAACATTGAATTAATTGAACTGAAAGAGATAAATCAAAGTATTCAGAAAAGACTCACTTTCAATGAGAGAGAAGTACGGCTTCTCATTCAAGAAAAAGCAATGATTTTTGAGGAAAAAGAGAGAATAGAAAAGAATTGGAACAAAACTCTAGATCCTTTAAAAAAACAAATTTCTGAATTAACCAATACTTTAAAAGATTAAACAAAAGAACTTTCAGTTTCAAGGAGCGAAACTACTGACATAAGATCTCTTAAAGAATACTTTCAAAGAGAAAGAGAGGTATTATGGCAAGATTTACTCAGAAGAGAAGTTTTGCTTAAAAACTATAAAGATGCACAGAAAGTTTATGAAAAAATAAACTCACAAATAGGGAGA
The DNA here is from genome assembly GCA_033807775.1 of Saussurea involucrata. Taxonomy (NCBI): domain Eukaryota; kingdom Viridiplantae; phylum Streptophyta; class Magnoliopsida; order Asterales; family Asteraceae; genus Saussurea; species Saussurea involucrata. Next base: position 95,449,167 of record CM066314.1, read on the forward strand.
CGAGGTATAGGGTATGATGATATCACCCTAGGTGTTGAAGGCAAAAGAAACAAACCTCTGTCCTCGTTATTTGTGATTGGAAAAACAAACAAACCAGATTTTCCAAATCTAATCTCTGTAAACAAACGGGCGAAAATCTCTGTGGATCCTTACTTGAAGAAACATAAGAAGATGATTAACGTGAGGTTTGAAAACACAGACTCATCATCTTCAACCTCTGTCAATAGAAGTATCAAACCAAAGAAATATCTGAAAACACAAGATCAGATTGGTATCTTCAAGTTTGGTAAACCAGAGACCCAAACACAGGTTGCATTTGTCTGTTTGATAAACGTTGAAAAGAAATTGTCAGCAGAAGCTCCTGAGTTTAAACCCATTTTTTCAGAAGAAAACTCTAAAAATTTAATTGAAAAAGAAATTTTGGAAATATGGAAATCAAGCGTTTTAGAAAATTTCTGTACATCTTCTATAGATAAAACTCTCACTGAAGAAATCTTATTAGAAACCTCTGCAATCTATGAAAACTATTCTACAGAGGAAGAAAGCTCGTACGATACATGCTCAGAAAATCCAGCCTCTATTGAAAGAATTGACTCAACCTCTGTATACGAGGACGATTCATCCTCTGACAACTCAGAGACTGATTTCAAATCAGGGATAATTCACTGTGATACAGAGGATGTCAAATTCTCCTCCGAAGTTCCTCACAGAACTATTTCTCCAAAAGAGAAACTCACAGAGATTCCAATCTGCCAAGATTTTATAAAATTGAATCTACATATCAAAACCTCTGCTGAGCTTAAAATGTTACAGAAGACCTCTATTGATCCTATAAGTTCTAGATTTTCAAAACCTAAGGTTAATAAATCTTTTTCTTCTGTGACAGTGATGAAAGAAGTTCACCACAGAAGGCAGGTCCTAAACAGAGCTTTTGCAAACAACATTCGAGTATTCATAGATCTTCTAGTAATAGGAAATCTAATGTAAAGAAAGAATGTAATGCCTCTGTGGCTGAGTTCAAAAAGTTCAATGAAAAGTTCAAGCAAATTACATCTCATATTCAATACTGTCATTGCTTTGATCTTATGTCTAAACTTAATAATCATTTATCAAGTCAAGTCTGTTTACTCTCTACGACAATTCAAAAGTCAAATCCCACAAAGAAACAATCTGACTCTTCTGCAGAGAACAAAATGTATTTCAAGAATGCCAAGGCAAACTTGAAAAACTCTAACAATATTGGACCCATATGGATATGGGCACCTAAATCTCTGTGATTGTCCTGCAGAAGAAGTATGTGCCAATCTGGTATCTAGACTCCGGATGCTCAAGGCACATGACTGGTGACAGAAGTGCACTATCCACGTACAAAGAAACACAAGATGGTGGATAAAAGTTCAATGAAAGGACACATAAAAGGCTATGGAGTCATAAGGAAAGAAGACGTTTCTGTATACAAAGTTGCATATGTGGATGGCCTTAAGCACAACCTACTCAGTGTAAGTCAACTTTGTGATACAGGATTCAATGTGTTGTTCAAAAGAACTTTCTGCTCTCTACAAAGTGAAGAAACAAGTATGGAACTTCTGCGATCTGAAAGAATAGGTGATCTATATCTAATGAACTTCAACTCAAAGAACAAAGACAAAGTTTGCCTTGTTGCCTGCAAAAGTGAAGAAGCCTGGTTATGGCACAACAGGTTCTGTCACTTAAATTTTCACACATTGGAAAAACTGGTCAAACTTGATCTAGTTAAAGGTTTGCCAAATGTTAAGTTCAATAAGGATCATTTATGTTCTGCCTGTGAGATGGGAAAACTCAAAAGAGCTTCCCACAAAGGCAAAACAGATGTATCTTGCACTAGACCTCTGTACATGCTTCATGTCGACCTCTGCGGTCCCATTGCCATACAGAGCCTAGGTGGCAAGAAATACATACTTGTCCTAATTGATGAGTATTCGCGTTTCACATGGGTTGAATTCGTTAGAAAGAAATCAGATGTTCCAAATATATTGATAAATCTAATGAAAAGAATCCAAGTTCTTTATAATTGCAGAATACAGAAGTTAAGAAGTGACAATGGCACAGAATTTAAAAACTCTGTCATTGAAGCCTATCTTTCAATAGAAGGAATATCACAGAACTTTTCTGCAGCTCGCACTCCACAACAGAACGGTGTTGTCGAAAGAAAAAAATCGAACACTTGTGGAAGCCGCAAGAACTATGATGTCAGCATGCGGATTATCAATGAACTTTTGGGCAGAAGCAATTTCTAATGCGTGTTATACTCAAAATCGATCAACCATTGTTAAAAGACACCTCAAGACGCCTTACGAATTGCTTAACAAACGACGGCCAAACATCAAAATTTTCCATGTATTCGGATGCAAATGCTTCGTCTTAAACGACAGAGATTCAAGAGGAAAGTTTGATGTAAAAGCAGATGAAGGCAAATTCATTGGATACTCTGCCACTTCCAAAGCCTACAGAACATTCCTTACAAAGTCTCACAAGATTGTAGAAAGCATCAATGTTTCTTTTGATGATTCATTCCAAATGACTTCTGAACAAATCAGTTCAGAACTCGGAACTAAAGGGAAATCCTCTGTCATCTCACGAGCAAAAGAAGACTTGGATCTTCTATTTTTAGAGATGCTCAACGAAAACATTGATCCTTCTGTTGGAACAATCAGGGTTTCTGAAGAACCATCCTCTGTCGGACAAAATCCTACAGGTTTGTCTCTAACTGGTCCTAATAATGCTTCATCTTCTTCTGTACATACTACAGATGCAATTGCCGAAGCAGAAGAAAGTGCAGAAGATGAAACATCAAGGAAAACGACCACAGAAGCTGCACAAACCACAGAAGAACCAATTACAGAGGAAATCGAGGACCAAGACTATACGTCCTCAGAGGAACAAACTCCACCACCACTCATACCAATCATTCCACAAACGGTAGAATCAACTACCAAGGCACGAAGAACAACAGAGGCTACACAAGAAGAAACACAAGAAGTCTCTTAAGAAAGTTTGAATGACATTGATGATCATCTCCCACGCACAACTCAATGGACAAAAAGCCATCCTCCAAGCCAAATAATCGGAGAACCTTCTGACGCAGTAAAAACAAGGTCTGCCACTGCTAACTTTTGTTTCTTTACAAATTTTATAAGTGTGATAGAACCAAAGAAGATTTCTGAAGCCCTAGATGACCCAAACTGGGTAGACGCCATGCAAGAAGAACTTTTGCAATTTGAGCGTAACAGAGTATGGACTCTAGTACCTCTGCCAAGAGGAAAACAGGCCATTGGGACTAAATGGGTCTACAGAAACAAGAAGGATGAAGATGGAGTGGTCATCGGAAACAAAGCAAGATTAGTAGCAAAGGGATATAGACAAGCAGAAGGCATAGACTACGATGAAACTTTTGCCCCTGTCGCACGGCTCGAAGCAATAAGAATATTCTTAGCCTTCGCAGCCCACAGAGGTTTTAAAGTCTATCAGATGGACGTAAAATCAGCTTTTCTCAACGGTGAAATCCAAGAAGAGGTCTACGTTAATCAGCCACCAGGATTTGAAAGCTCAAAGTTTCCAAGGCATGTATACTACCTTGAAAAAGCTCTATATGGACTGAAACAGGCTCCACGAGCATGGTATGAACGACTTTCTACCTTTCTTCTAGTCAATGGTTACAACAGAGGTACAACAGATACTACCTTATTCTATAAACGCAAAAGTAGTGAGATAATGCTTGTACAAATATACGTAGATGACATAATTTTTGGGTCTACTAATTCAGAAGAGTGTAAAAGATTTGAAAAACTCATGCATAGTGAGTTTGAAATGAGTATGATGGGAGAATTAACTTTCTTCCTCGGACTCCAAGTCAAACAATCATCAGAGGGAATTTTTATAAATCAAGCTAAATATGTCTCTGACATTCTTTCCAAGTATAGCCTCTCTGATACCTCTGCAATGAAAACTCCAATGGCCACTGGAAACAAGTTATTCTTAGATTCAGATGGCATCTCTGTAGAATGCACTCTCTACAAAGGCATGATTGGATCTCTGTTATACTTAACAGCAAGCAGACCTGACATTATGCATGCCACATGTCTCTGTGCACGCTATCAAGCTAATCCAAAGAAATCACATTATGATGCCGTAAAGAGAATCTTTAGATACCTAAAAGGGACCAAAAATCTTGGTCTCTGGTATCCACAGAACTCTGGTTTTGGTCTTAAAGCTTATACAGATTCAGACTATGGAGGATGCATGCTCGACAGAAAGAGTACCTCTGGGAGTTGTCAATTCCTAGGTGGTAAACTAGTCAGTTGGACCTCCAAGAAGCAGAATTGTGTTTCCACATCCACTGCAGAAGCTGAATACGTTGCTGCCGCTAGCTGTTGTTCTCAGGTTCTATGGATGAAGACTCAGCTAAAAGACTACGGCCACATTCTGTTCAAAATACCCATCTTCTGCGATTCCAAAAGTGCTATTGCTATCTCTGCCAACCCTGTGCAACACTCAAAAACCAAGCATATTGATATAAGGTATCACTTCTTGAAACATCATGTTGAACACGGTACAATCGAAATGCATTTTGTGCCCACAGAATATCAACTCGCTGACTTATTCACCAAAGCACTAGACGAGAAAAGATTCAACTTCTTGGTAGGTAAGATAGGAATGATTAACATGGTGTGAAAATCCTCAGTAAGTATAGTTTTATATTCTGTAAATAATAAGTAAAATACATTGCTTAATTTATTGCTTTGATCGATTCTACTTCTGTATGTAAATTCTTAAAACCTTAAATAGTTCTTAAAATCACAGAGCTTTTGTAAGTCAACTAAGAACCTCTGACGACCCCTACAGAACCTCTGAAAGACCATGACCTATGTTCTATGCAAAACTTATCATTCTTTGATCCAAGCATAGGTCAAGGGGGAGCAAAAAAAAAAAATTCTTGATCTATAGAAGAGATTAGATCAAGGGGGAGCAAAAGGGGCCCTGAGATGATCTACAGAGGTAAATCTCTCAAAGGAAAGCCGAAGAAGAATGTCGATAATTCTCCATCGACAGAAGAAAGACAAAACTGCCGAGAACAGAAGAACCAAAAGGTATGTCTCTCGCACAAAAGGTTTTTGGAAAACAATTTTCTAGGACAAGAATTGTCAAATATGTCCTAAATATACTGTGAATAACATCTCAAAAATCAAAAGCTCAAAAAGTTTCACAAAATTTGAATTAGGAGAAATTTAAGGTCATAGAGCTTCTACTGAGCTCAACAGAGCTTCTGCAGGAAATATGCTCTGTGATCACAAATTAACCTTCTGTCGGTCTTTTGGAATGTTATCTCGGAAACCGAAAACGCAGACCATGACCTTCTCGAACAAACCGTTTTTTTAAAACAGTTTTCTCGGACACAAACTTTCAAATATGTCCGAAAAACATCTCTTAAACCAAATCAAAAATTGGATGATCAAAAATACTAATAAATTTTTTTTTATGAGATTTTTTCTCTCATAGAGCTTCTGCTGACCCTCACATAACTTCTGCAAGTTTCAACAGAGCCACAAAACCTCTGCGAAGCAAATTTCTTCACAAAAATCCGATTTTATCCTCTCCAATGCTTTTACAAATGTTTTTGGTTAAAGAAGAACCCCACAGAAGTCATGATAACAATGAGATATATGAAAAAGGGATAAACATCAAAGATTTTCAAGATCACAGAGCCTCTGTAAACTACAGAAGCTCTGTCAATCTGATTACTTGGGCATCTCTGTAGTATTAACGGTTACTTTTTCTGCGAGTGAAACTCATATGGCTAAGAACAACTCCACGCGCCTAGCATTAATGGGCCGCGCACGACGTCCTGTCATTTTCTGACATGGCCTACGTGTCCCATTTTCATTGGGCAAACATGAAACGTTTTTTTTGGTAAGTTGAACCCGCCGCTCAAACTCGAGTGCGGATTCCAAACTTTAATCCATTGCAATATACTTTACCCTTTCGAAGTCTACCGTTTTACCATCCTATAAAAACAAACCTTACCCTCTCATAAAACCTTTTACAAACTCTCATCTTCTTCTCCGGCGATACCCTGCAAAACAATTGCAAATGGCTTCATCTTCTCGAGCTACATCCTCTAAACTCTCTCCGGCGAACTCAACGGAAAACTCCCCTGCTCATTCAGAACATTCTGAAAACCCCAGCCTTGCAAGAGATATTGAACAACAAGATTCCGGGGATTCCGCAGACTTTGCTCCGACGACACACTTGCAAAACTTCATAGCTAAGGATCATTTCGAAGCCACTCTTCCTATTAAATCCAACAACTGCTATTTGGTCCCCTCACCCACTACTTTCGGCGAAGCCCATGCCATACTTCTGAACATCATGGAAAACCATATCCTTTTCCCTCTACTATCAAGAACCCCTAACAGAATACCAGTTCGTTATTTGAACCAATTTTGGCAAAGCTGCCGATTTGATAAAGACGATTCTCTTATCAAAGGGTACATTTCAAGACCTGATAAAACTGAGCATCTTGAAATCAAGTTCAACAGAACAATGTTCTCACTTGAATTCAACCTACCAACAAGGGGTCTTCTGGGATTGAAAAGTTATGCAGAGCCACCAACAGACGAAGAGCTCTGTAGATTCGTGGAAATGCTTGGGTACAACACCCAACTACGGAAGAGAAATGACTTCCGCAGAGGCCGATTACCACCTCTGTGGAACACTTTGTTCTCTATTCTTAACAGATGCTTGACAGGAAAGATAGGGAGTATTGACCAGAGCTCACATCAAATCTTGAGCATCATGTATGGGGTTTACTATGATCTTCCACTAGATTATGCGACCATAATGATGCAAGAGATCATAAACACCATCGACAGAAAGAACAACTCGAAAAGGGTCAAAGAGAACGATCCCAACTTTCTACCACCTCTGCAATTCCAAAGAATATTGGGAGTACTGTTCGAACCTCTGCTGCTAATCTAAAATTGGCCAATGGAAGGGCCAACTCCCAAACAGTTCCCGATGAACAAAAATACCCCCACTGATCATGCTGATGGCTACTCACACTGCAGACCTCTGTCAAAGAAACTTCTGCGCTACGCATCGAACATATCCCTTAAGAAAGAGTATATACGCGATCATAGAACTCCAAAACCGAGTCCTATGACACCCCCGCGTTTAGGTGTTCCCCTAGGAACAATGATAGCAAAACCTCTTTCCACTCAAGCAGAAAAGGATCAAAAGTTAGCAAAACACATGGCTATTCAGCTCAGCTTCATAGCCAAACGCGCAGAAATAATGGGAAAGAAATCTTCAGCAAAGATCTCTGCTTCTACTCCAAAAGCTAAGAAGAGAAAAACTGCAGAAGGCACATCAACAAGCACTGCAGAAGATAGACCTTCACCTCCCCATGCCACAGAGATTGGCTCCTCTGCACCTCCGCTTTTCACAAAACAGAAAAAGAAGAGATCCAAATCAACAGAGGAAGGGGCACCAAAACCAAAAAGGAGGAAAACCAAAAAGAAGCATGGTAAAACACTTAAAAAGTTGTTTACCATTGCAGAAGAGGAAATCATAGAGGGAGAGACTGCAGAAAAAGAAGATGCAGAAGTAGGAATGACAGAAGAAGGATATCAATCACCATATCAATCTCCAGATAGATTTGCTCACCAAGGAGACCTGAATGATTTCCTACAGAACCCCGAAATTGCAAACACCCTTAATACAGCAGGGTGGACGGCACAACCTCTCGACCACCACACTCCAGAAGAACAAGATTTCTTCATTTCTGGCATTGACACACATCTACACGAAGATGACACAACACCCAGAAATCAACCAGCCGAAACCCCTGTGATTTTACAAAACCCTTTCATTCAAGGATTGGACGTCCACAGAAGAAGTCCAAACCAAGCTTCAGAAGAAACAGAACAAATCGAAGCTGAGTGGAATACAACTAAAGTTACAGAGGCAACGGTTGTAGAAGAAACCACAGAAACAGGGATAGAAATCTCAGAGGTAGATTCAGATGAAGAAGAGGCTATCTGGATACGAAAAGGTCTCTATCATCCTCATGTCATGAGATTATACGGATCTCATCACATGTATGACTCATTGCGCACAGAGCAAGGAACTTCCACAGAACCAGAAGAAGAAACAAGAAAAGATGCCGAAGTTGAAGAAGGCACACATCAATCACCCCCTCCCAGTGCAACCCACATTTCTAACTCTGCAGGTCTAGCTGCAGAAGGAGTTATTGAAAAAGAGCAGCACAGCTCGATCCCAACCCAACCCATCCAGCCAGAGGTTACTCTTTCAACCTCTGTGCCCACAGAAACCGGGGAATCCATTCCTAGGGAGTCTCCTCAAAGAGACTCACCTAATGTTCGTGATCAATCGCCCCAGATCACACAAGAACACCCTACAGAGGAATTTGTTTCCTCTGACACGCACTTATTAAGACCCACACTTCTTTCAGAGAGAAGTAGAGAGCACAAAGACAAAGAGACTCTAGACAAGTCTCCTAGTCAACAGAAGGATATTCCAATACCCACCTCTGGAGTGGATTTGGACAATGTTCTTCTCAGAACTTCTGTAGGGATTGAAACTTATGTTTCTTCTCAAGGATCAGAAGGAAATCCTTCCATTCTCAACATACAAACAGGAATGAAAGAAGGTATCCCAGGAACAGGGATTCACTCTGGAGACGAATGTGTTCCTCCAGAGGTTACCACCGGAACACAAGTCACAAGGGATGAGTTCCAAACCCTTGAGACCTCTGTGAACCAAACCTTGAAAGAATTGCAAAGCTCTTTCAAATCTTTTGCAGAGACAACATCACTGGCACTGCTAAACCTGAACACCAAAATGGACAACCTGTCCACAGAGGTGAAAACTGCCATCTCACAGATGAAGTCTGCTGCTACCGCATCCACCACTTCTGCCGCAACAACTACTCCATCTTCGATTGAGAACTCCATCAACAAGTTCCTTGATCAATTGAACAAACAGACTTCAGTGTCAACGGACATCACTCCTGCAGATCTACAGAAGGCCCTACAAAAAGTTCAAGAAGAAGCCATGCGAAATACCATGTTGATGCAACCCAAAGACTACATGACAAGAGCACAGCTGACAGAACTTGGGCAGAACGTGATTAATCAAGTGACAGAAGTCATCCTTTCCTTCACCACTGCCAATGCTAACTTCGTCAAAGATTTCAGAGAAAGTGTAGGAAGGATGAGATTCAAAACAGAGGCAGAGCTAGCAACTCTTCTTGGCCTCTGTGATGATGTCTGCGCGAAACTGATCGCTGCTGGAGCCACAATGCCAAAGAAACCTGATGCTTCCTGCAGAGCAGAGGGTACATCAGACAAGGGTCAGGATGACTCTGATGATGGTGACCATCCTGGTCCATCAGATCATCCTGAGGGGGAGAAAACTACAGAGAAAACTGCAAGCAGAGAACTTACAGGTCCACCAATAGCCGCAGAACCTCTGAGTCAAGCACCTCCAGAACAGACCCGACAACAACAAACTCAACAAACCACAGAGAATACACCCATCTCTGTGGATTCAACCTCTGAAGAACCCAACACTACAGAAGCAGATAAGCAAACCTCAGAGGCAACAACCGCCCCTGAGGTAATCATTTTAGAAGAAACAGATGAACCAACCACAGAGAAAACACCCACCTCTGTGGAAACACCCCAAACCATACCCAGAAGAAAGTCGATTGCCACCAAACCAAAAAGAGCAACGACCTCTGCTTCTGACATTCTGAAAAGGATGCACACAACAATAAGTGATCGTATGGTGAAGAGAGAAGAAGAAAGGCACAGGTTCACCTTAGCCTTCAGAATGGCAAGAAGATTCAATGAAAACACTTCATCAACAGAAACTGAGCTCACAGAAGAAGTCACCAAACAACCTCCAACAGAGGTTACAGAGCAAGTCAAGCCAACAGAACCATCGCCACAAAAGTCCTCTAAATCACAATCGTCAAAATCCACAGAGGCAACCTCCATCAAACCTACAGAAGTACAAACCTCAAATCCCACAGAAGCAACAGGTTATGCCACGACAACAAAAGATAAAGGCAAAGGGATACTGACAGAGGAACCTAAGAAGAAGAAAACATTGTCAAAGCCAACAGAGAAACTGATGAAAAGTGCGTTTGACGCCTTTCAAACCCCAAAACCCGAAGAAGTTGACTGGGCACATGGATTGAAGCCTCTGTCAGAAACTCCTTTAACTGGTAGAGCTGCAGAAGTTGTTCAACATATGGAGAGTCTCAGAAGACAAATGGAAGAAGTGGTATACAAATACCTCTACAAACAATCCTTTCAGACAAACTATCCAATAGATCATCTGACAGATCCAAGGATCAGAGAAGAATTTGAGAACATCTTCACAAGAACAAAGCCAAGAGCCAAAGCAGATGTCTTCTCAATTCACAAAATCAAAAAGGTGATCTTCTGCAGATTCTCCTTCACAAGAACCTATCCAAGGGTCAGGTACAATCTTTACAAAGTCAGAAGAGAGAACAATTCAGAGTCTACCTTCGCTGATGCTGACTTAAGAAACTTTAATCAATACGATCTACCTGACCTTCTGCAATGGACAAAGGACAACTACAACACAGAGGCAAACACCAGAGCCTATCAAGTATTGAGAAAAGCGATGAGGGAAAAGCTTCTGCTATACAGCATGATAGATTTTCAGCTGGGAAAAGATCTTGGTCTCAAACATCTAGATCTACGACCACCAGAAGATCGCTGCCCACCAGACGCTGTGCCCAACTCAATCATCAGAGAACCAAGATTTGGGTTAGTATTTCAAAACCCACAACACCAGGTTAAACTTTTTGTACTCATGGATTGTCAGAAGTACGCAACCAGTACTCTGAGCAAATTCAGAGCAAGCCTTGTAAAATACAGAGGTACAGAGAAAATGGATAGAGATGATGCAGATACTTTCATCAGAGAAATAGACTCAACAATCCGCCTAAGAGAACTCTGCATCAGATTCTACAAAGAGATCAGAAAAGTCGGCAGAGACAACAGAAGCTACAACGATTTCAAAGATGCCAAAATCTGATTCTCAGACCTCCAATCTCTGCAAACAAAAGTTTATCTTTCATTGTACTCAAATGTAAAATGCCTCTGGCATATTTCTAAATGAAAGAAATTTCGAGGTATTGTTTAACCTTTGTCTTATCTAACTTAGCCTAACTAAACACAAAGTCAAATTTTTATTTTTCACTACTTAGGGGGAGATTGTTAGCTTCAATCTTCCTAATCATAGAAATACTTAGAAGTAGTGAAAAATAGGCTAAGTATAGAAAAGCCTCTCACAGAGGCTCTGCCACTTCTTCCAGAAGATCAAGTCCAGAAAGCCACAGAAGCTATAGAGGTAATCACAGAACCTCTGTAGTGCGCAAGAAGAAGATCAACTCGGAAACAAGTGGACTGCTCCACAGAAGGTCAGACCATAGAACCTCTGTAATGCCTTACAGAGCCTCTGTGGTCTGCTATGAAGACTTGGAAGATATTACTGGATACGTTCATCAACTTGCATGGAAAAGTACTGTCAAAACACGTGTCAAGCTCTGAGTGGACTCAATAGGGCATGGTACAAAATAGACGTCTGCGCCATTTAATGCATTTACCAATAGTACATCTGCTCCATTAAATGCGCATGGCTCAAACAACTGCTCACACCATCCAGTCCACTGTTCACACCATCCAGTTTACTATTCATGCCGTAAAAGGAACAGTGACCAACTTCATAGTCTTCTAAGAGTATTATAAAAGGAAGTCTCATGTTGAGATCTTCCTAACGACGAAAACACAAGGAATCACTAATACTCTCAAGCTTTATTGTCAAATATATGAGTGTTATATTCTCACACACACCAACAGTTCTTAATCTGTTCTTCGTTGTTCTTATTATATATTGAATAACAGTAACTGTTCAAGAAATCCTTTTTATTCCTTACTGTTTTCTTTATATATGTGCGTTCTAATATCTATCAAACATATCTGTTAGTTTAATACGCTTCCGCATCAAACTCTAAACTCCACTAACAGATTGTTAATCTTGATTAAGTGTATATGGGTTCCAACAAACATACCGCCAATGCCCTCTTCTATGGCATGGCAGAAGTCGACTCCTGCACTGACTCTGAGGTATCTACTTCAAATTCCAACTCTTGTATTACCTCTGTAGATGATAATACACTTAGAATTAACATTGAATTAATTGAACTGAAAGAGATAAATCAAAGTATTCAGAAAAGACTCACCTTCAATGAGAGAGAAGTACGGCTTCTCACTCAAGAAAAAGCAAAGATTTTTGAGGAAAAAGAGAGAATAGAAAAGAATTGGAACAAAACTCTAGATCCTTTAAAAAAACAAATTTCTGAATTAACCAATACGTTAAAAGATAAAGCAAAAGAACTTTCAGTTTCAAGGAGCGAAACTACTGACATAAGAGCTCTTAAAGAATACTTTCAAAGAGAAAGAGTGGTATTATGGCAAGATTTACTCAGAAGAGAAGTTTTGATTAAAAACTATAAAGATGCACAGAAAGTTTATGAAAAAGTAAACTCACAAATAGGAAGACGAGGTATAGGGTATGATGATATCACCCTAGGTGTTGAAGGCAAAAGAAACAAACCTCTGTCCTGTTAGAGCATTGTTGTATTCAAGATTTACTGTAAAAGTCAATGTACTGTATTAGTCAGCTGTGCTTTTATACCTTGTATGTCATGGGTATAAATAGGCTTGTCTAGTTCATTTGTAAAATACTTTAGAAAGCTTTTGTAATCTTTTAGAAACCTTTTGTAATCCTTTGAGCTCAATACATGGATGACATATTTGCTCTCTAGATTCTCTCTCACTACATTCATATCTTATTGCTAGAGATCTGGGATTTCACAATTGGTATCAGAGCTAAACAGAAGATTCAAGCAGATCGAAGACCAAATTGAAGATTTTTTACACTAAAGCTGAAGAATTCGGATTGGGTGTTCATCACTGTTCATCAAGAATTCTAACCCTTCTTCATTTACTATTCATCCAGATTTCATCTTTTCTTTAATTTTTGATCTTTTGGATTGATTCTTGACATCATTGCACTCGGATTTGTTTCCTGAACATCTTTAATTCTTGGATCAACACCAAAATCTGCACAGAATTTGCAGATCTGATCATTTTATATCATTTTTGTTCGAAAACCTTTTCTACTATTTTTGGATCAAAATTCGATTAAATTGATCGAATTAGGATTTGTGATTAACTAAGAAAGTGTGTGGAATCAAATTTCGAACAAATCTGTGCAAATTTCATAACAATTGATCAAGAATTGAAAAAGTTATGGCTGATTTAGTGATTTTCGTGTTCGAAGTGCAGAATTCGGATCATTCTTGGTGAATTCGGATCATTCTTGGTGAATTCGGATCATTCAAAGAAGAATTCGGAGTGTTCTTGGAAATACAAGTGTAGAATTCGACTCAAGAAGGATTCGAATTGATTGAATTCGAACCCAGCTAGATTCGAATTGAGGAGAATTCGAACCGTGTTAGATTCGAATTGAGGAGAATTCGAATTGTGTTTGATTCGAATTGAGTTGATTAAATTTTCCAAGTGTTGAATTCGAACCCTTAAGCATCCGAATTCATAGAATTCGAACCCTTAAGCATCCGAATTCATAGAATTCGAACCCTTAAGCATCCGAATTCATAGAATTCAAACCCTTAAGCATCCGAATTCATTGAATTCAAACCCTTAAGCATCCGAATTCATTGAATTCGAACCCTTAAGCATCCGAATTCATTGAATTCGAACCAAGTTAAGTCCGAATTGAGTGAATTCGAACCCTTCTTCATCCGAATTCGTTGAATTCGAACCCTTACTCATCCGAATTCTTGTGAATTTAAAATTTTTTGAGTTTTTTGAGAAAATTTTTAATCTCGAAATTTTTTCTATAGTGTATTTCATACACTGTAAGAGCTTTTCAAAAAAAAATTTATATATTTTTTGTGTATTTTCATACACTGTCTGCTTGATCTTCTGAACGATCAATTTCTAGCAATATTCAAAATGGTTTTACAACAAGTTATTGTTAAAAGCAGTGGTGAAGATTTGAAGCAAACTCTGAAAAAGGAGAATCCTCCAATTGCAAAAGTTTTTGTTAAACCAAATGTAAAGTTGCAACAAGTCATTATAACAGAAACATCTGTTAATTCACATGTATCTGTTAAACCAAATAATGAAGTGTTGCAACAAGTCATAATAACAAAAACACCTCCAAAGCCACTTGAAAAAGCTAAGGCAAATAATGGAATTTTGCAACAAGTTATTTTATCAGAAACATCTCCTATATCAGAAACTCCTGTTAAAGATAATGCTTCAAATTCTTCAACTCCTATTTTAAATAAAGCATTGGAAAAAGAAAATGTTAATCTGAAAAGACAAATTTTAGACATTTCTTCTTCAAATGCTAAACTTACTAAAAGAATAACTGATCTTGAAGTTTATATTGCAGGTCTTGAAACAAAGAAAGACAAAGACAACTCAAGTCTGCACGATCAAATCGAGAAACTTCAAGAGAAAGTAACAACTCTTAAAAAGGAAAATGCTGATCTGAAGAGCATTGAAGACATGAGAGAGAAGATTCTTAAAGAAAAGGAAATAATTGAACTTAATTGTATAAAACTTTCAAAACAAGTTTCTGACTTTGAGAAAGTTTTATTTTTAGAAAAAGACAAGCTCGAAAAAGAAAGAGCTAAATTTGAAACTGAACGCAAATCTTTTGAAATTAAAAGTTCTGAACTTTCCGTGAAAATCTCTGAATTAGAAAATCTTTTGGAAAAGGAAAGAAAAGATTTCACGGAAAAGAAAAATCTCTTTGAAAAGGAAAGTAAAACTCTTAAAAAGAAAATTATGGAAATTTTCAAAGAGATTACTGATAAAAGAAGGTTTTTGGAAAAAGATTTTGAATCGGAACGTGTATATTTTGAAGATGTGATTCTTAATCTTACCAAAAGATTATCTGGTTTATCAGCTGATATTATGAAGAATCAGTTGATCAAATCTGATCTCCAAAAGAAATTTGATCTAATTTCTAAAGAGAAAAATGTTTTAATAAACAAAGTCAAAGAACTTGAAGACGTCATTTTTAAATTTGATGTCTCAAAGCAGACCGGTCATAATTCTATCTTTCAGACTCCATTTGTTGATTCAAATGATTCTGAATGCTCTTTTAAAACTGCTTCAAGTTCAAGTTTTAAAAACATTCCTTCTAAACAATTTAATAGATCAACAGATTTCTCAAAAGGTCAGATTCGTTCTTCTAATCTTTTCTATAATCCTCTGTTTGATAAATCGGATGATATTCTTAAGATGCCTAAAGTTAATACTTCCAAACTTGAAGAAGTTCCAGTCTTCAAGAGGGTGAAGATGGAATGGAGAGTAAAAGGCACAACAGTTCCAAAGAAAGATGAGCCAAAATCATCTGTATCCACATCAAATGCAAAGAAGAACAATGCGCCAAAAGGTAAATCTTCTGCTAAACTTAATCCTATTTATTCTGTAAATCATCTGATTAGGTTGGCACATAAGAAAATCTGTTGTTCTTACTGTGGATCAAATGATTTTGTGCATAAAGATTATACTTCTTATTGGTATGGTTCTTACAGTATTCCTTGTAAGAAATCTACACCTAACCCACTAGGACCCAAATGCCATTGGGTACCAAAATCTGCTTAAACTGTTTTGTAGGTACATCATGTGTTGTACTGATTTGTAGATACATACCACACACATGACTGAAAACAGAAGAGAAGCGGCGTATTTCTATGAAGAATATTTGTACCATTAAGGGGGAGACAAATCATGAATGGTTTCTGAATACATCAATTCAGGACCCGTGCTTAAATGTAAATGGCTTTTGAACATATCAGTTCAAAACCCGTGCTTCAACGACAATGGCTTCTGAACAATTCAGTTCAGGACCCGTACTTCAACGACTAAGACTTCTAAACAAATCAGTTTAGAACTCACACTTCTCAGGTGATATCCTTAACTGTTACATCTTTCTGTTTCAAGGAACGTGGCAAAAGGTAACATTGGATTATATTTGTTTCTACTGATTTGAAAACTTGAATCTTTACAAATTTAATTCAATGAGATGCAATTTTCAATTTTCATTCAATGAATTAAATGCGTGCTAAAAGATGTTTTTTTCAAGAATCTTTGTATTATCTGAGTTAGATTTGCTTCAACTTTCACCTCTGAAATAAATCGAAAGGTAAGCAAAACATGAATGAAATTATGCTGAATGCTCAAAGATATGTGAATCTGGACTTATATAGAATATAATGCTCAAAAAGCCTATTTATCAGAATGATGAATGGAAACGAAAATATGGGGGAAGCACTATGATTAAGAACCAAGTGATTGAGATATCATTCATATTTTGTGATGGAAATTCGAACTTATATAGAATATCATTTAGTTTGAAAGTTTGTGCCTGTGGCCTTTCTGGTTTGGGAGAATAAGTCCTAAGGGGTGCTCGACACCTAGTCCCTAAGATCAACTGGTCTGGGATCGGCTGACCCAAATCCTGCAATAGAACCAGATAGAAAGCCATGTTTTACTGGTACAAATGGGTTTAAGATATATCGATGTGGCCTTTCTGGTTTGGGAAATTAAGTTCTAAGGGGTGCTCGTCACCTAGCACCTAAGGCCAACTGGTCTGGGATCTGCTAACCCAAATCCTGCTATAGAACCAGATAGAAAGTCATGTTTAACGGTGTATCTTATTCTTACTAAACTTCTTGATCAAAAGATGCCAATGAGCACAAAATCAAAAGATGCCAATGCGCACAAAATCAAAAGATGCCAATGCGCACAAAATCAAAAGATTCAAATGTGCACAATATTAAAAGATGCCAAAGAGCACATATCTCTTGAAACTTGGGAAAATACAAAGTCGCGATAAACCCGTAAATTTGTGAAAATTCTGATTTTGGACAAATAGTGTGAGTAGAGCAAAATATTCTTATATGTTTTAGAATTGCATATGCTTGAAGCTAATCATATTTCCCATGCTAGCACACCAAATAGATTTAATAAAGTGGTTGAAACTGAACATTTTTTAACTTGATATACAATGATGACTTGTTCTTGAATCCAAACACATGCATTTGATTTCATTTGATTGAAAAATCTGTTAAATTTCATTAAGTTGAATTTCTTTTATAAAGTTTTCAAATGATCAAATGTTTGTAGTTATAAAATAAAATTCAATGAATGTTATTTTCCTTGTGTAAATTTGTTTTAAAATTTGTGCTACAATTTCAAATACTGTACGTTATTGAAATATATGCATACTTTCAGGGGGAGAAAATAAATTGCTCCAGAATTCTTATTTTGAGGGGGAGCAAGGTTATTCTGTAAGGAGGAGATTGTTAGCAATACTCAAAGACACGACTGAAATTGAAAATGGTTTTCGATGTTCACCATCATCGAAAAAGGGGGAGAAAAGTTTAATTTCAATTTCATGTCAAAGAATTTTCAAATCAAAGATATTTCAAGTCAAAGATTCGTGAACAAAGACTGAAGATTGGGGAGAAGGATCATGTGAAGTCCAAATGTTGCTGAATTTGGTTATCTTAGTTCTGAGTGGTTATCGGAATGCGCTTACACCTAAAAGTTCAAAAATATAGATGGTTTCGCACCCTTCATAATTCGAATTGTCCTGATTTCGAACCCTTCATAATTCGAATTGTCCTGATTTCGCACCCTTCATGATTCGAATTGAGTGATTTCGAATCCTTCATGATTCGAATTGCCCTGATTTCGGACCCTTCTTGTTCCAACTTACTTGAATTCGAATCCTACTTGATCCGAATTGAGCTGATTTCGCATCCTCTAGCATCCGAATTGATGGTTTCGGATCTGCCTACATCCGAATTGATGATTTCAGATTCTTAAAGTTAATATGAGAACTAAGGTTCTTGCATCAAGAAGGATACGAGAAGTTACTGTTTGTTAAAGACTAATAAAGCTGTGAAGATCTGTTTTCATGTACAAGGCTTGAAGATAGTTTGATAAAGTGTCTGTTGAAGAAGATTGACTTTACAAAGAGCTGAAGACTGCTGTTATTTTTTTAAATCTTGAATCCAAAGGGGGAGATTGTTAGAGCATTGTTGTATTCAAGATTTACTGTAAAAGTCAATGTACTGTATTAGTCAGCTGTGCCTTTATACCTTGTATGTCATGGGTATAAATAGGCTTGTCTAGTTCATTTGTAAAATACTTTAGAAAGCTTTTGTAATCTTTTAGAAACCTTTTGTAATCCTTTGAGCTCAATACATGGATGACATATTTGCTCTCTAGATTCTCTCTCACTACATTCATATCTTATTGCTAGAGATCTGGGATTTCACATGTCCTCTTTATTTGTGATTGGAAAAACGAACAAACCAGATTTTCCAAATCTAATCTCTGTAAGCAAAAGGGCGAAAATCTCTGTGGATCCTTACTTGAAGAAACATAAGAAGATGATTAACGTGTGGTTTGAAAACACAGACTCATCATCTTCAACCTCTGTCAATAGAGGTATCAAACCAAAGAAATATCTGAAAACACAAGATCAGATTGGTATCTTCAAGTTTGGTAAACCAGAGACCCAAACACAGGTTGCTTTTGTCTGTTTGATAAACATTGAAAAGAAATTATCAGCAGAAGCTCCTGAATTTAAACCCATTTTTTCAGAAGAAAACTTTAAAAATTTAATTGAAAAAGAAATTTTGGAAATATGGAAATCAAGCGTTTTAGAAAATTTCTGTACATCTTCTATAGATAAAACTCTCACTGGAGAAATCTTATTAGAAACCTCTGCAATCTATGAAAACTATTCTACAGAGGAAGAAAGCTCGTACGATACATGCTCAGAAAATCCAGCCTCTATTGAAAGAATTGACTCAACCTCTGTATACGAGGACGATTCATCCTCTGACAACTCAGAGACTGATTTCAAATCAGGGATAATTCACTGTGACACAGAGGATGTCAAATTCTCCTCTGAAGTTCCTCACAGAACTATTTCTCCAAAAGAGAAACTCACAGAGATTCCAATCTGCCAAGATTTTCTAAAAATGAATCTACATATCAAAACCTCTGCTGAGCTTAAAATGTTACAGAAGACCTCTATTGATCCTATAAATTCTAGATTTTCAAAACCCAAGGTTAATAAATCTTTTTCTTCTGTGACAGTGATGAAAGAAGTTCACCACAGAAGCAACCCACAGAAGGCAGGTCCTAAACAGAGCTTTTGCAAACAACATTCGAGTATTCATAAATCTTCTAGTAATAAGAAATCTAATGTAAAGAAAGAATGTAATGCCTCTGTGGCTGAGTTTAAAAAATTCAATGAAAAGTTCAAGCAAATTACATCTCATATTCAATACTGTCATTGCTTTGATCTTATGTCTAAACTTAATAATCATTTTTCAAGTCAAGTCTGTTTACTCTCTACGACAATTCAAAAGTCAAATCCCACAAAGAAACAATCTGACTCTTCTGCAGAGAACAAAATGTATTTCAAGAATGCCAAGGCAAACTTGAAAAACTCTAACAATATTGGACCCATATGGATATGGGTACCTAAATCTCTGTGATTGTCCTGCAGAAGAAGTATGTGCCAATCTGGTATCTAGACTCCGGATGCTCAAGGCACATGACTGGTGACAGAAGTGCACTATCCACGTACAAAGAAATACAAGATAGTGGATCTGTGACTTTTGGAGACAACAAGAAAGGACACATAAAAGGCTATGGAGTCATAAGGAAAGAAGACGTTTCTGTATACAAAGTTGCATATGTGGATGGCCTTAAGCACAACCTACTCAGTGTAAGTCAACTATGTGATACAGGATTCAATGTGTTGTTCAAAAGAACTTTCTACTCTCTACAAAGTGAAGAAACAAGTATGGAACTTCTGCGAGCTGAAAGTATAGGTGATCTATATCTAATGAACTTCAACTCAAAGAACAAAGACAAAGTTTGCCTTGTTGCCTGCAAAAGTGAAGAAGCCTGGTTATGGCACAACAGGTTCTGTCACTTGAATTTTCACACATTGGAAAAACTGGTCAAACTTGATCTAGTTAAAGGTTTGCCAAATGTTAAATTCAATAAGGATCATTTATGTTCTGCCTGTGAGATGGGAAAACTCAAAAGAGCTTCCCACAAAGGCAAAACAGATGTATCTTGCACTAGACCTCTGTACATGCTTCATGTCGACCTCTGCGGTCCCATTGCCATACAGAGCCTAGGTGGCAAGAAATACATACTTGTCCTAATTGATGAGTATTCGTGTTTCACATGGGTTGAATTCGTTAGAAAGAAATCAGATGTTCCAAATATATTGATAAATCTAATGAAAAGAATCCAAGTTCTTTATAATTGCAGAATACAGAAGTTAAGAAGTGACAATGGCACAGAATTTAAAAACTCTGTCATTGAAGCCTATCTTTCAACAGAAGGAATATCACAGAACTTCTCTGCAGCTCGCACTCCACAACAGAACGGTGTTGTCGAAAGAAAAAATCGAACACTTGTGGAAGCCGCAAGAACTATGATGTCAGCATGCAGATTATCAATGAACTTTTGGGCAGAAGCAATTTCTACTGTGTGTTATACTCAAAATCGATCAACCATTGTGAAAAGACACCTCAAGACGCCTTACGAATTGCTTAACAAACGGCGGCCAAACATCAAATTTTTCCATGTATTCGGATGCAAATGCTTCGTCTTAAACGACAGAGATGCAAGAGGAAAGTTTGATGTAAAAGCAGATGAAGGCAAATTCATTGGATACTCTGCCACTTCCAAAGCCTACAGAACATTCCTTACAAAGTCTCACAAGATTGTAGAAAGCATCAATGTTTCTTTTGATGATTCATTCCAAATGACTTCTGAACAAATCAGTTCAGAACTTGGAATTAAAGGGAAATCCTCTGTCATCTCACAAGCAAAAGAAGACTTGGATCTTCTATTTTTGGAGATGCTCCACGAAAACATTGATCCTTCTGTTGGAACAATCAGGGTTTCTGAAGAACCATCCTCTGTCGGACAAAATCCTACAGGTTTGTCTCTCACTGGTCCTAACAATGCTTCATCTTCTTCTGTAAATACTACAGATGCAATTGCCGAAGCAGAAGAAAGTGCAGAAGATGAAACATCAAGGAAGACGACCACAGAAGTTGCACAAACCACAGAAGAACCAATTACAGAGGAAATCGACGACCAAGACTATACGTCCTCAGAGGAACAAACTCCACCACCACTCGTACCAATCATTCCACAAACGTTAGAATCAACTACCAAGGCACGAAGAACAACAGAGGCTATACAAGAAGAAACACAAGAAGTCTCTAAAGAAAGTCTGAATGACATTGATGATCATCTTCCACGCACAACTCAATGGACAAAAAGCCATCCTCCAAGTCAAATAATCGGAAAACCTTCTGACACAGTAAAAACAAGGTCTGCCACTGCTAACTTTTGTTTCTTTACAAATTTTATTAGTGTGATAGAACCAAAGAAGATTTCTGAAGCCCTAGATGACCCAAACTGGGTAGACGCCATGCAAGAAGAACTTTTGCAATTTGAGCGTAACAGAGTATGGACTCTAGTACCTCTGCCAAGAGGAAAACAGGCCATTGGGACTAAATGGGTCTACAGAAACAAGAAGGATGAAGATGGAGTGGTCATCAGAAACAAAGCAAGATTAGTAGCAAAGGGATATAGACAAGAAGAAGGCATAGACTACGATGAAACTTTTGCCCCTGTCGCACGGCTCGAAGCAATAAGAATATTCTTAGCCTTCGCAGCCCACAGAGGTTTTAAAGTCTATCAGATAGACGTAAAATCAGCTTTTCTCAACGGTGAAATCCAAGAAGAGGTCTACGTTAATCAGCCACCAGGATTTGAAAGCTCAAAGTTTCCAAGGCATGTATACTACCTTGAAAAAGCTCTATATGGACTGAAACAGGCTCCACGAGCATGGTATGAACGACTTTCTACCTTTCTTCTAGCCAATGGTTACAACTGAGGTACAACAGATACTACCTTATTCTATAAACGCAAAAGTAGTGAGATAATGCTTGTACAAATATACGTAGATGACATAATTTTTGGGTCTACTAATTCAGAAGAGTGTAAAAGATTTGAAAAACTCATGCAGAGTGAGTTTGAAAAGAGTATGATGGGAGAATTAACTTTCTTCCTCGGACTCCAAGTCAAACAATCATCAGAGGGAATTTTTATAAATCAAGCTAAATATGTCTCTGACATTCTTTCCAAGTATAGCTTCTCTGATGCCTCTGCAATGAAAACTCCAATGGCCACTGGAAACAAGTTATTCTTAGATTCAGATGGCATCTCTGTAGAATGCACTCTCTACAGAGGCATGATTGGATCTCTGTTATACTTAACAGCAAGCAGACCTGACATTATGCATGCCACATGTCTCTGTACACGCTATCAAGCTAATCCAAAGAAATCACATTATGATGCCGTAAAGAGAATCTTTAGATACCTAAAAGGGACCAAAAATCTTGGTCTCTGGTATCCACAGAACTCTGGTTTTGGTCTTAAAGCTTATACAGATTCAGACTATGGAGGATGCATGCTCAACAGAAAAAGTACCTCTGGGAGTTGTCAATTCCTAGGTGGTAAACTAGTCAGTTGGACCTCCAAGAAGCAGAATTGTGTTTCCACAACCACTGCAGAAGCTGAATACGTTGCTGCCGCTAGCTGTTGTTCTCAGGTTCTATGGATGAAGACTCAGCTAAAAGACTACGGCCACATCCTGTTCAAAATACCCATCTTCTGCGATTCCAAAAGTGCTATTGCTATCTCTGCCAACCCTGTGCAACACTCAAAAACCAAGCATATCGATATAAGGTATCACTTCTTGAAACATCATGTTGAATACGATACAATCGAAATGCATTTTGTGCCCACAGAATATCAACTCGCTGACTTATTCACCAAAGCACTAGACGAGAAAAGATTCAACTTCTTGGTGGGTAAGATAGGAATGATTAACATGGTGTGAAAATCCTCAGTAAGTATAGTTCTATCTTCTGTAAATAATAAGTAAATACATTGCTTAAATTATTGTTTTGAAAGATTTTACCTCGGTATGTAAATTCTTAACACCTTCAATAGTTCTTGAAACTACAGAGCTTCTGTAAGTCAACTCAGAACCTCTGACGACCCCTACAGAACCTCTGAAAGACCATAACCTATGTTCAATGCAAAACTTATCATTCTTTTATCCAAGCATAGGTCAAGGGGGAGCAAAAGGAAATTACTTGATCTACAGAGGTGATTAGGTCAAGGGGGAGCAAAAGGAAATTACTTGATCTACAGAGGTGTTTAGATCAAGGGGGAGCAGAAGGGAACCCTGAAATGATCTAAAGAGATAAAACTTTCAAGGGAAAGCCAAAGAAAAATGTCGATGACTCCATATCGACAGAAGTCAGATATCACTGCCGAGAAAAGAAGAACCAAAAGGTATGTCTCTCGCACAAAAGGTTTTTGGAAAACAATTTTCTAGGACAAGAATTGTCAAATATGTCCTAAATATACTGTGAATACCATTTCAAAAATCAAAAGCTCAAAAAGTTTCACAAAATTCGAATTAGGAGAAATTTAAGGTCATAGAACTTCTGCTGAGCTCAACAGAGCTTCTGCAGGAAATATGCTCTGTGATCACAAATTAACCTTCTGTCGATCTTTTGGAATGTTATCTCGAAAACCGAAAACGCAGACCATGACCTTCTCGAACAAACCGTTTTTTTTAAAAGTTTTCTCGGACACAAACTTTCAAATATGTCCGAAAAACATCTCTTAAACCAAATCAAAAATTGGATGATCAAAAATACTAATAAAATTTTTGTTATGAGATTTTTTCTCTCATAGAGCTTCTGCTGACCCTCACAGAACTTCTGCAAGTTCCAACAGAGCCACAAAACCTCTGCGAAGCAAATTTCTTCACAAAAATCCGATTTTATCCTCTCCAATGTTTTGGTTAAAGAAGAACCCCACAGAAGTCATGATAACGATGAGATATATAAAAAAAAGGGATAAACATCAAAGATTATCAAGATCACAGAGCCTCTGTAAACTACAGAAGCTCTGTCAATCTGATTACTTGGGCATCTCTGTAATAATAACGGTTACTTTTACTGCGAGTAAAATTCATATGGCTAAAAACAACTCCACGCGCCTAGCATTAATGGGCCGCGCACGACGTCCTGTCATCTTCTGACATGGCCTACGTGTCCCATTTTCATTGGGCAAACATGGAACGTTTTTTTTGGTAAGTTGAAACCCGCCGCTCAAACTCGAGTGCGGATACCAAACTTTAATCCAATGCCATATATTTTACCCTTTCGAAGTCTACCGTTTTACCATCCTATAAAAACAAACCCTCCCCTCTCATAAAACTTTTTACAAACTCTCATCTTCTTCTCCGGCGATACCCTGCAAAACACTTGCAAATGGCTTCATCTTCTCGAGCTACCTCCTCTGAACTCTCTCCGGCGAACTCAACGGAAAACTCCCCTGCTCATTCAGAACATTCTGAAAACCCCAGCCTTGCAAGAGATATTGAACAACAAGATTCCGGGGACTCCGCAGACTTTGCTCCGACGACTCACCTGCAAAACTTCATAGCTAAGGATCATTTCGAAGCCAATCTTCCCATCAAATCCAACAACTGCTATTTGGTCCCCTCACCCACTACTTTCGGCGAAGCCCATGCCATACTTCTGAACATCATGGAAAACCATGTCCTCTTCCCTCTACTATCAAGAACCCCTAACAAAATTCCAGTCCGTTATTTGAACCAATTTTGGCAAAGCTGCAGATTTGATAAAGACGATTCTCTTATCAAAGGGTACATTTCAAGACCTGATAAATCTGAGCATCTTGAAATCAAGTTCAACAGAACAATGTTCTCACTTGAATTCAACCTACCAACAAGGGGTCTTCTGGGTTTGAAAAGTTATGCAGAGCAACCAAAAGACGAAGAGCTCTGTCGATTCGTGGAAATGCTTGGGTACAACACCCAACTACGGAAGAGAAATGACTTCCGCAGAGGCCGATTACCACCTCTGTGGAACACCTTGTTCTCTATTCTTAACAGATGCCTGACAGGAAAGATAGGGAGTATTGACCAGAGCTCACATCAAATCTTGAGCATTATGTATGGGGTTTACTATGATATTCCACTAGATTATGCGACCATAATGATGCAAGAGATCATAAACACCATCGACAGAAAGAACAACTCAAAAAGGGTCAAAGAGAACGATCCCAACTTTCTACCACCTCCGCAATTCCAAAGAATATTGGGAGTACTGTTCGAACCTTTGCTGCTAATCCAAAATTGGCCAATGGAAGGGCCAACTCCCAAACAGTTCCCGATGAACAAAAATACCCCCACCGAACATGCTGATGGCTACTCACACTGCAGACCTCTGTCAAAGAAACTTCTGCGCTACGCATCGAACATATCCCTTAAGAAAGAGTATATACGCGATCATAGAACTCCAAAACCGAGTCCTATGACACCCCCGCGTTTAGGTGTCCCCCTAGGAACAATGATAGCAAAACCTCTTTCCACTCAAGCAGAAAAGGATCACAAGTTAGCAAAACACA
Source organism: Saussurea involucrata (assembly GCA_033807775.1). Lineage (NCBI taxonomy): Eukaryota > Viridiplantae > Streptophyta > Magnoliopsida > Asterales > Asteraceae > Saussurea > Saussurea involucrata. Next base: position 95,474,942 of record CM066314.1, read on the forward strand.
TGGCTATTCAACTCAGCTTCATAGCCAAACGCGCAGAAATAATGGGAAAGAAATCTTCAGCAAAGACCTCTGCTTCTACTCCAAATGCTAAGAAGAGAAAAACCGCAGAAGGCACATCAACTAGCACTGCAGAAGATAGACCTTCACCTCCCCATGCCACAGAGACTGTTCCTCTGCTCCTCCCCTTTTCACAAAACAGAAAAAGAAAAGATCCAAATCAACAGAGGAAGGGGCACCATAACCAAAAAGGAGGAAAACCAAAAAGAAGCATGGTAAATCATTTAAAAAATTGGTTACCATTGCAGAAGAGGCAATCATAGAGGGTGAAACTGCAGAAGAAGAAGATGCAGAAATAGGAATGACAGAAGAAGGATATCAATCACCCTATCAATCTCCAGATAGATTTGCTCACCAGGGAGACCTGAATGATTTCCTACAGAACCCCGAAATTGCAAACACCCTTAATACAGCAGGGTGGACGGCACAACCTCTCGACCACCACTCTCCAGAAGAACATGATTTCTTCATTTCTGGTATTGACACTCATCTACAAGAAGATGACACAACACCCAGAAATCAACCAGCCGAAACCCCTGTGATTTTACAAAACCCTTTCATTCAAGGATTGGACGTCCACAGAAGAAGTCCAAACCAAGCTTCAGAAGATACAAAACAAACCGAAGCTGAGTGGAATACAACTGAAGTTACAGAGGCAACGGCTGTAGAAGAAACCACAGAAACAGGGATAGAAATCTCAGAGGTAGATTCAGATGAAGAAGAGGCTATCTGGATACGAAAAGGTCTCTATCATCCTCATGTCATGAGATTATACGGATCTCATCACATGTATGACTCCTTGAGCACAGAGAAAGGAACTTCCACAGAACCAGAAGAAGAAACAAGAAAAGATGCCGAAGTTGAAGAAGGCACACATCAATCACCCCCTCCCAGTGCAACCCACATTTCTAACACCGCAGGTCTAGCTGCAGAAGGTGTCATTGAAAAAGAGCAGCACAGCTCGAACCTCACCCAACCCATCCAGCCAGAGGTTACTCTTTCAACCTCTGTGCCCACAGAAACCGGGGAATCCATTCCTAGGGAGTCTCCTCAAAGAGACTCACCTAATGTTCGTGATCAATCGCCCCAGATCACACAAGAACACCCTACAGAGGAATTCGTTTCCTCTGTCACGCACACATTAAGGCCAAACCTTCTTTCAGAGAGAAGTAGTGAGCACAGAGACGAAGAGACTCTATACAAGTCTCCTAGTCAACAGAAGGACATTCCAATACCCACCTCTGGAGTGGATTTGGACTCTGTTCTTCACAGAACTTCTGTAGAGAACGAAACTCAGGTTTCCTCTCGAGGATCAGAAGGAAATCCTTCCACCCCCATCGTAAAAACAAGGGTGAACGAAGGTGTCCCAGGAACAGGGATTCACTCTGGAGACGAATGTGTTCCTCCAGAGGTTACACAAGGAACACAAGTATCAAGGGATGAGTTCCAAACCCTTGTCACCTCTGTGAACCAAACAATGAAAGAGTTGCAAAGCTCTTTCAAATCTTTTGCAGAGACAACATCTACAGCTCTCTTGAATCTGAACACCAAAATGGACGATCTGTCCACAGAGGTGAAAAACGCCATCTCAGAGATGAAGTCTTCTGCAACAACCAGTGCCAAAGAAACAGCCACTTCTGCCGCTCATCAATTCAAAACAACTGCAACTTCTGCGTTCAGGGACTCGGTCAAAGAATTCCTTGATCAATTGAACAAACAGACTTCAGTGTCAAAGGGCATCACTCCTGCAGATCTACAGAAGGCCCTACAAAAAGTTCAAGAAGAAGCCATACGAAATACCATGCTGATGCAACCCAAAGACTACATGACAAGAGCACGGCTGACAGAGCTTGGGCATAACGTGATTAATCAAGTGACAGAAGTCATCCTTTCCTTCACCACTGCAAATGCTAACTTCGTCAAAGATTTCAGAGAAAGTGTAGGAAGGATGAGATTCAAAACAGAGGCAGAGCTAGCAACTCTTCTTGGCCTCTGTGATGATGTCTGCGCGAAACTGATCGCTGCTGGAGCCACAATGCCAAAGAAACCCGATGCTTCCTGCAGAGCAGAGGGTACATCAGACAAGGGTCAGGATGATTCTGATGATGATGACCATCCTGGTCCATCAGATCATCCTGAGGGGGAGAAAACTACAGAGAAAACTGCAAGAAGAGGACTTACAGGTCCACCAATAGCCGCAGAACCTCTGAGTCAAGCACCTCAAGAACAAACCCAACAACAAACTCAAAGAACCACAGAGAATACACCCATCTCTGTGGATTCAACCTCTGAAGAACCCAACACTACAGAAGCAGATAAGCAAACCTCAGAGGCAACAACCGCCCCTGAGGTAATCATTTTGGAAGAAATAGATGAACCAACCACAGAGAAAACACCCACCTCTGTGGAAACACCCCAAACCATACCCAGAAGAAAGTCGATTGCCAACAAACCAAAAAGAGCAACGACCTCTGCTTCTGACATTCTGAAAAGGATGCACACAACAATGAGTGATCGTATGGTGAAGAGAAAAGAAGAAAGGCACAGGTTCACTTTAGCTTTCAGAATGGCAAGAAGATTCAATGACAACACTTCATCAACATAAATTGAGCTCACATAAGAAGTCATCAAACAACCTCCAACAGAGGTTACAGAGCAAGTCAAGCTAACAGAACCATCGCCACAAAAGTCCTCTAAGTCACAATCGTCAAAATCCACAGAGGCAACCTCCATCAAACCTACAGAAATGCAAACCTCAAAACCCACAGAAGCAACAGGTTCTGCCACGACAACAAAAGATAAAGGCAAAGGGATACTGACAGAAGAGCCTAAGAAGAAGAAAACATTGTCAAAGCCAACAGAGAAACTGATGAAGAGTGCGTTTGATGCCTTTCAAACCCCAAAACCCGAAGAAGTTGACTGGACACATGGATTGAAGCCTCTGTCAGAAACTCCTTTAACTGGTAGAGCTGCAGAAGTTGTTCAACAAATGGAGAGTCTCAGAAGACAAATTCCACGACCTGGTCCAACACATGAAGAAATGGAAGAAGTGGTATACAAATACCTCTACAAACAATCCTTTCAGACAAACTATCCAATAGATCATGTGACAGATCCAAGAATCAGAGAAGAATTTGAGAACATCTTCACAAGAACAAAGCCAAGAGCCAAAGCAGATGTCTTCTCAATTCACAAAATCAAAAAGGTGATCTTCTGCAGATTCTCCTTCACAAGAACCTATCCAAGGGTCAGGTACAATCTTTACAGAGTCAGAAGAGAGAACAATTCAGAATCTACCTTCGCTGATGCTGACTTAAGAAACATCAATCCATACGATCTACCTGACCTTCTGCAATGGACAAAGGACAACTACAACACAGAGGCAAACACCAGAGCCTATCAAGTATTGAGAAAAGCGATGAGGGAAAAGCTTCTGGTCTACAGCATGATAGATTTCCAGCTGGGAAAGGATCTCGGTCTCAAACATCTGGATCTACGACCACCAGAGGATCGCTGCCCACCATACGCCATACCAAAATCAATCATCACAGAACCACGGTTTGGGTTAGTATTTCAAAACCCTCAAGGCGAAAATAAACTATTTGTATGCATGGACTGTCAAAAGTACGCAACAAATACTCTGAACAAGTTCAGAGCAAGCCTTGTGAAATACAGAGGTTCAAAGAAAATGGATAAAGATGCTGCAGATACTATCATAAGAGAGATTGACGCAACAATTCGCCTAAGAGAACTCTGCATCAGATTCTACAAAGAGATCAGAAAAGTTGGAAGAGACAACAGAAGCTACAATGATTTCAAAGATGCCAAAATCTGATTCTCAGACCTCCAATCTCTGCAAACAAAGTTAAAAGTTTATCTTTCATTGTACTCAAATGTAAAATGTCTCTGGCATATTTCTAAATGAAAGAAATTTCGAGGTATTGTTTAACCTCTGTCTTATCCAACTTAGCCTAACTAAACTCAAAGTCAAATTTTTTATTTTTTACTACTTAGGGGGAGATTGTTAGCTTCAATCTTCATAATCATAGAAATACTTAGAAGTAGTGAAAAATAGGCTAAGTATAGAAAAGCCTCTCACAGAGGCTCTGCCACTTCTTCCAGAAGATCAAGTCCAGAAAGCCACAGAAGCTACAGAGGTAATCACATAACCTCTATAGTGCGCAAGAAGAAGATCAACTCGGAAACAAGTGGACTGCTCCACAGAAGGTCAGACCATAGAACCTCTGTAATGCCTTACAGAGCCTCTGTGGTCTGCTATGAAGACTTGGAAGATATTACTGGATACGTTCATCAACTTGCATGGAAAAGTACTGTCAAAACACGTGTCAAGCTCTGAGTGGACTCAATAGGGCATGGTACAAAATAGACGTCTGCGCCATTTAATGCATTTACCAATAGTACATCTGCTCCATTAAATGTGCATGGCTCAAACAACTGCTCACACCATCCAGTCCACTGTTCACACCATTCAGTTCACTATTCATGCCGTAAAAGGAACAGTGACCTACTTCATAGTCTTCTAAGAATAGTATAAAAGGAAGTCTCATGTTGAGATCTTCCTAAGAACGAATACACAAGGAATCACTAATACTCTCAAACGTTATTGTCAAATATCTGAGTGTTATATTCTCACACACACCAACAGTTCTTAATCTGTTCTTCGTGTTCTTATTATATATTGAATAAACAGTAACTGTTCAAGAAATCCTTTTTATTCCTTACTGTTTTCTTTATATATGTGCGTTCTAATATCTATCAAACATATCTGTTAGTTTAATACGCTTCCGCATCAAACTCTAAACTCAACTAATAGACTGTTAATCTTGATTAAGTGTATCTGGGTTCCAACAGCTTGCACTGGGAGTTGGAGAGGGTGTCTGTTGATCCAAACCCTCAGTGATTTGATAATGACTCTTTAAGAAACACTTAGTGAAAATTTTAAGTAGACAATATGTATTAGAGTTTCACTATCGCTGATAAGTACTATGTCTCTACAGTACCGCTGATAGGAAACTTATGCTTATTCAGTCTTATTGATGATCGCTGATAACTCTTAGTTGTTTACTTATGATCCCTGAAGACATGTTTCACGTCAAACAAAGGTTCTACGCTGAAGTCGAAGATCAAACCCAAGAACCAGCGACAAGTCTACTAATGAGCTGATACGGATATCAGCAAAGACAAGATTTGTCCACTCAACGTGAAGTTACAAGTAGAAGACTTCATGTTAGAGCATTGTTGTATTCAAGATTTACTGTAAAAGTCAATGTACTGTATGAGTCTATACAGTATTGTGAATGCCTTTATACCTTGTATGTTATGGGTATAAATAGGCTTGTCTAGACCATTTGTTAGTAACACTTCAAGAAACACTTTAGAAAGCTTTTGTAATCTTTTAGAAACCTTTTGTAATCCTTTGAGCTCAATACATGGATGACATATTTGCTCTCTAGATTCTCTCTCACTACATTCATATCTTATTGCTAGAGATTTGGGATTTATCAATTGGTATCAGAGCTAAACAGAAGATTCAAGCAGATCGAAGACCAAATTGAAGATTTTTTACACTAAAGCTAAAGAATTCGGATTGGGTGTTCATCACTATTCATCACTGTTCATCAAGAATTCTAACCCTTCTTCATTTACTATTCATCCAGATTTCATCTTTTCTTTAATTTTTGATCTTTTGGATTGATTCTTGACATCATTGCACTCGGATTTGATTCCTGAACATCTTTAATTCTTGGATCAACACCAAAATCTGCACAGAATTTGCAGATCTGATCATTTTATATCATTTTTGTTCGAAAACTTTTTCTACTATTTTTGGATCAAAATTCGATTAAATTGATCGAATTAGGATTTGTGATTAACTAAGAAAGTGTGTGGAATCAAATTTCGAACAAATCTGTGCAAATTTCATAACAATTGATCAAGAATTGAAAAAGTTATGGCTGATTTAGTGATTTTCGTGTTCGAAGTGCAGAATTCGGATCATTCTTGGTGAATTCGGATCATTCTTGGTGAATTCGGATCATTCAAAGAAGAATTCGGAGTGTTCTTGGAAATACAAGTGTAGAATTCGACTCAAGAAGGATTCGAATTGATTGAATTCGAACCCAACTAGATTCGAATTGAGGAGAATTCGAACCGTGTTAGATTCGAATTGAGGAGAATTCGAACTGTGTTAGATTCGAATTGAGTTGAATTCGAACCCTTAAGCATCCGAATTCATAGAATTCGAACCCTTAAGCATCCGAATTCATTGAATTCGAACCCTTAAGCATCCGAATTCATTGAATTCGAACCAAGTTAAGTCCGAATTGAGTGAATTCGAACCCTTCAGCATCCGAATTCATTGAATTCGAACCCTTCTTCATCCGAATTCATTGAATTCGAACCCTTAAGCATCCGAATTCATTGAATTCGAACCCTTAAGCATCCGAATTCATTGAATTCGAACCCTTAAGCATCCGAATTCATTGAATTCGAACCCTTAAGCATCCGAATTCATTGAATTCGAACCAAGTTAAATCCGAATTGAGTGATTTCGAATCCTTCTTCATCCGAATTCGTTGAATTCGAACCCTTACTCATCCAAATTCTTGTAAAAAAAAAAAAAAAAAAAAAATTGAGAAAATTTTTTATCTCGAAATTTTTTCTATAGTGTATTTCATACACTGTAAGAGCTTTTCAAGAAAAAAATTTATATATTTTTTTGTGTATTACATACACTGTCTGCTTGATCTTCTGAACGATCAATTTCTAGCAATATTCAAAATGGTTTTACAACAAGTTATTGTTAAAAGCAGTGGTGAAGATTTGAAGCAAACTCTGAAAAAGGAGATTCCTCCAATTGCAAAAGTTTTTGTTAAACCAAATGTAAAGTTGCAACAAGTCATTATAACAGAAACATCTGTTAATTCACATGTATCTGTTAAACCAAATAATGAAGTGTTGCAACAAGTCATAATAACAAAAACACCTCCAAAGCCACTTGAAAAAGCTAAGGCAAATAATGGAATTTTGCAACAAGTTATTTTATCAGAAACATCTCCTATATCAGAAACTCCTGTTAAAGATAATGCTTCAAATTCTTCAACTCCTATTTTAAATAAAGCATTGGAAGAAGAAAATGTTAATCTGAAAAGACAAATTTTAGACATTTCTTCTTCAAATGCTAAACTTACTAAAAGAATAACTGATCTTGAAGTTTATATTGCAGATCTTGAAACAAAGAAAGACAACTCAAGTCTGCACGATCAAATCGAGAATCTTCAAGAGATAGTAACAACTCTTCAAAAAGAAAATGCCGATTTGAAGAGTAGAGAAGAAAAGAGAGTGAAGTGGAACTTAAAGTTACATGCTCAATTAAAAGAAGTTAAAGATATAGGGAAATTTTTGGACAGTGAAAATGCCGATCTAAAGAGAAAACTGTCTAATTTTTCTTTTGAAGAAAAGAAAGTTTTTGAAGAAAAGAAAGAGACTGAGCTGAAATGTATAAAACTTTCAAAACAAGTTTCAGACTTTGAGAAAGTTTTATTTTTAGAAAAAGACAAGCTCGAAAAAGAAAGAGCTAAATTTGAAACTGAACAAAAATATTTTGAGAATAAAAGTTCTGAACTTTCTGTGAAAATCTCTGAATTAGAAAATCTTTTGGAAAAGGAAAGAAAATATTTCACGGAAAAGAAAAATCTCTTTGAAAAGGAAAGTAAAACCCTTAAAAAGAAAAATATGGAAATTTTCAAAGAGATTACTGATAAAAGAAAATTTTTGGAAACAGATTTTGAATCGGAACGCGAATACTTTGAAGATGTGATTCTTAATCTTACCAAAAGATTATCTGGTTTATCAGCTGATATTATGAAGGATCAGTTGATCAAATCTGATCTCCAAAAGAAATTTGATCTAATTTCTAAAGAGAAAAATGTTTTAATAAACAAAGTCAAAGAACTTGAAGACGTCATTTTTAAATTTGATGTCTCAAAGCAGGCTAGTCATAATAATTCTATCTTTCAGACTCCATTTGTTGATTCAAATGATTCTGAATGCTCTTTTAAAACTGCTTCAAGTTCAAGTTTTAAAAACATTTCTTCTAAACAATTTAATAGATCAACATATTTCTCAAAAGGTCGGATTCGTTCAACAAATCTCTTCTATAATCCTCTGTATGATAAATTAGATAACAAAACAAAGGTGCCTAAAATTAATACTTCCAAATCTGAAGAAGTTTCAGTCTTCAAGAGGGTGAAGATGGAATGGAGAATCAAAGGCACAACAGTTCCAAAGAAAGATGTGCCAAAATCATCTGTATCCACATCAAATGCAAAGAAGAACAATGCGCCAAAAGGTAAATCTTCTGCTAAACTTAATCCTATTCATTCTGTAAATCATCTGATTAGGTTGGCACATAAGAAAATCTGTTGTTCTTACTGTGGATCAAATGATTTTGTGCATAAAGATTATACTTCTTATTGGTATGGTTCTTACAGTATTCCTTGTAAGAAATCTACACCTAACCCACTAGGACCCAAATGCCATTGGGTACCAAAATCTGCTTAATCTGTTTTGCAGGTTCTTCATGTGTTGTACTGAATTGTAGATACATACCACACACATGACTGAAAACAGAAGAGAAGCGGCGTATTTTTTGAAAAATATTTGTACCATTAAGGGGGAGACAAATATTAATGGCTTTTGAACATATCAGTTCAAAACCCGTGCTTCAACGACAATGGTTTCTAAACATATCAGTTTAGGACCCGTACTTCAATGTTTTTGGCTTTTGAACATATCAGTTCAAAACCCGTGTTTCAACGACTATGGCTTCTGAACAATTCAGTTCAGGACCCGTACTTCAAAGACTAAGACTTCTAAACAAACCAGTTTAGAACTCACACTTATCAGGTAATATCCTTAACTGCTATATATTTTTGTTTCAAGGAACAAGTGGCAAAAGGTAACATTGGATTATATTTGTTTCTACTGATTTGAAAACTTGAAACTTTACAAATTTAATTCAATAAGATGAAATTTTCAATTTTCATTCAATGAATTAAATGTGTGCTAAAAGATGATTTTACAAGTGTTTTTGTTTTATCTGAGTTATATTTGTTTCATCTTTCACCTCTGAAATAAATCGAAAGGTCAGCAAAACATGAATGAAATTATGCTGAATGCTCAAAGATATGTGAATCTGGACTTATATAGAATATAATGCTCAAAAAGCCTATTTATCAGAATGATGAATGGAAACGAAAATATGGGGGAAGCACTATGATTAAGAACCAAGTGATTGAGATATCATTCATATTTTGTGATGGAAATTCGAACTTATATAGAATATCATTTAGTTTGAAAGTTTGTGCCTGTGGCCTTTCTGGTTTGGGAGAGTAAGTCCTAAGGGGTGCTCGACACCTAGTCCCTAAGATCAACTGGTCTGGGATCGGCTGACCCAAATCCTGCAATAGAACCAGATAGAAAGCCATGTTCTACTGGTACAAATGGGTTTAAGATATATCGATGTGGCCTTTCTGGTTTGGGAAATTAAGTTCTAAGGGGTGCTCGTCACCTAGCACCTAAGGCCAACTGGTCTGGGATCTGCTAACCCAAATCCTGCTATAGAACCAGATAGAAAGTCATGTTTAACGGTGTATCTTATTCTTACTAAACTTTTTGATCAAAAGATGCCAATGAGCACAAAATCAAAAGATGCCAATGTGCACAAATCAAAAGATGCCAATGAGCACAAAAGAAAAGATGCCAATGAGCACACATCTCTTGAAACTTGGGAAAATACAAAGTCGCGATAAACCCGTAAATTTGTGAAAATTCTGATTTTGGACAAATAGTGTGAGTAGAGCAAAGTATTCTTATATGTTTTAGAATTGCATATGCTTGAAGCTAATCATATTTCGCATGTTAGCACACCAAATAGATTTAATAAAGGGGTTGAAACTGAACATTTTTAACTTGATATGCGATGACTTGTATTTGATTCCAAACACATGCATTTGATTTCATTTGATTGAAATATCTGTTAATTTTAATTAAGTTGAATTTCTTTTGTAAAGTTTTTCAAATGATCAAATGTCTGCAGTTATAAAATGAAATTCAATGAATTTTATTTTCCTTGTGTAAATTTGTTTTAAAATTTGTGCTACAATTTCAAATACTGTACGTTATTGAAATATATGCATACTTTCAGGGGGAGAAAATAAATTGCTCCAGAATTCTTATTTTGAGGGGGAGCAAGGTTATTCTGTAAGGAGGAGATTGTTAGCAATACTCAAAGACACGACTGAAATTGAAAATGGTTTTCGATGCTCACCATCATCGAAAAAGGGGGAGAAAAGTTTAATTTCAATTTCATGTCAAAGAATTTTCAAATCAAAGATATTTCAAGTCAAAGATTCGTGAACAAAGACTGAAGATTTGGGAGAAGGATCATGTGAAGTCTAAATATTGCTGAATTTGGTTATCTTAGTTCTGAGTGGTTATCGGAATGCGCTTACACCTAAAAGTTCAACAATGTGGATGGTTTCACATCTTTCTGATCCAAACTCTAATCGTTTCTGATTTATCTTGTTCCGAATTGATGGTTCTATATAAATATATGAAATCCATGTTCAAGACTTGAAGACAATCTGTTGAAGATTGTATTGAAGAAGGTTGATTTTTCAAAGAAAAAGACAATGACTTTTCATGTTTGTCTGAAGATTCTTCAAAGCTGAGTTCTTAAAGAGTGTCAAAGCATATAGTTCGCCGTGAACTAGTGGAGATAAAGCTACTTGAAGATAGTTTGATAAAGTGTCTGTTGAAGAAGATTGACTTTACAAAGAGCTGAAGACTGCTGTTATTTTTTAAATCTTGAATCCAAAGGGGGAGATTGTTAGAGGGAATGCTACTAGAGCTGCTATTTCTGAAAGATTGATTCCCAAGGAAATTCATATGTGGACTGATGAAGATAAGAAGAAAGTGGCTATCGATACCAAAGCCAGATCCATTCTCTCTATGCCTCTTCCTGACGAAGTCTACCATTCCGTCATGAACCTGAAAACCTCCAAAGCCACGCGGGACACAATCTGTGTTTAATATGAAGGTACGTCTGAAGTCCAGGACTCAAGAAAGATCAACCTGGTAAGATAGTACGAAAGCTTCATTTGTGGTAAGAATGAATCTCTCTCTGAACTACATCAACGTTTTAACTGCTTAATAATATATTTAAAGATTGTTGGTAAGGAATATTCTAACTTTGAAGTTCTGACAAAGTTTTTAGAATGTTTACCTGAAAGCTGGGACAATTATTCAATGTGTCTCAAGCTATCTATGGATCTAAAATCTATGACTCTTTCTACCTTATATGGCACAATGCTTAATCATGAGCAGTCGAGTCATCTTAAGAAGAATCTTGTAAAATATTCCAAAAGCACCAATGTTGCTTTAATCTCAGAGTCACCTTCCACTCCGCGATCCACTATCACTGAGTTGGAAACTAACTCTGAATGCTCATCAGATGTTGACTCTTCAGATTCTGATGAATCTATGGGTCTCCTATCTAATAAGTTCAGGAGATTCGCCAAAAAGAAAAATTTCAGAAAAAACAAACCTCTAGCACTCACTGCAAGCCTAGATCATCAACTCCTGTTGATAAGGATACTGCTACTTGCTATAACTCTGAAAAGATAGGACATTTTGCTAGCACTCACTTACAAGCCTAGATCATCAACTCCTGTTGATAAGGATACTGCTACTTGCTATAACTCTGGTGTTCAGACTCGACGAAGTGAAGGTAATATTTGCTTATTTGTTAACTTTATGTCTCTGATTGAACCAAAGAAAACAGATGATGCCTTCCAAGATTCGAACTGGGTCAACGCTATGCAAGAATAGCTGACTGAATTTGAAAGAAACAAAGTTTGGAAGCTTGTTCCTCGTCCATCTGACAAGTCAGTGATAGGCACTAAATGGGTCTATCGAAACAAGTTGGATGAACATGGAACTGTAACCCGGAACAAGACTCGACTTATTGCTCAGGGATACAGACAAGAGTAAGGTATAGATTATGATGAAACCTTTCCTCCAGTGGCAAGACTAAAAGCTATTCGTCTATTCTTAGCTTACACTGTACACAAAGATTTCAAAGTTTATCAAATGGATGTTAAGTCAGCATTTCTAAATGGAAGGCTGAATGAAGAAGTTTACGTGGAACAACCTCCCGGATTCTCAAATCCTAAGCATCCAGGTTATGTTTATAAACTGGATAAGGCACTCTATGGCTTAAAGCAAGCTCCTCGTGCATGGTATGACACTCTCTCTACTTATCTCCATATTGAAAAATTTGAGCGTGGTCAAATCGATAAAACTCTATTTTTCAGGAAAGTAAAAGGTCATATTATTCTTGTTCAGATATATGTCGATGATATTATATTTGGTTCCACTAACCTTGACCATTGTACTCGTTTCGCTGATAGAATGAAAGTTGAATATAAAATGAGTATGATGGGTGAGCTAACATATTTCCTTGGTCTTCAAATTAAACAAAATGAAAAAGGAACTTTCATTAATCAGGGAAAGTATGTTAAAGATATGCTGAAGAATTTTGATGTAACTCAGAGTTCAGATATGAAAACCTATTGCACCACCGCTGACACTAAACAAGGATCCTTCTGGAAAACCTGTTAATGTCACGATGTAACGTGGGATGATCGGCTCTCTTCTGTATCTTACAGCTAGCCAACCTGATATTATGTATGCAACTTGTTTGTGTGCACTATATCAAGCTGAACCTAAGGAATCTCATTTGATCGCTATAAAGCTAATCTTCCGTTACCTTAATGGTACTCCTAACCTAGGTCTTTGGTATCCCAAAGACTCAGGGTTTGATCTAATCGCCTATTCAGATAGTGATTTTGTAGGTTGCAAATTGAATAGGAAAAGCACCACAGGAGGCTGTCAGCTCCTGGGTGGAAAGCTGGTGAATTGGACAAGTAAAAAGCAAAACTCAGTGTCCACCTCAACCGCTGAAGCTGCGTACGTAGCCGCTGGAAGATGTTGTACTCAGGTCTTGTGGATGAGAATTCAACTACTTGACTATGACCTTCATCTCTCAAAAATACCAATCTATTACGATAGCACCAGTGTCGTCGCTATAGCCAATAATCCAATGCTACACTCAAAGACCAAACACATCGAAATCATGTATCATTTTTGAAAGTGCAGGATCTATTCTTACAATCAATATAGAAAGAAGTAATTGAGAAATTGTATGATCAAGCCCAATTGTATTCAATGATGCACAGAATTACAGATCTAAGAGAGAGATCACCTCAAAGATTACAAGGAATGAATACAAGTAATATGGGAAAATCAATCAGTTAGCAACGTAGTGCTAACCACTCTATTTATACTGCAACAAACATCTTAAAGCTACAGTACAAATAAGAAAGACTAATAAGAACATAACACGTGTCCTAATTAGTTTACACATTACTAAATAACGAAACTCGTCATAAGTTCTGAACAGGTAGTTCAGAACTTCTGAACATTCTTCTGATCACGCTTCTCAGAACTTCTGACTTCTCTTTCTCAGATCTCTGACTCTTCTTCTCAGAACTTCTGACTCTTCTTCTCAAAACTTCTGAACCTTCTTATCAGATCTTCAACACTTGGTTTATTGACAAAACTTCAGATCTAACAATCTCCCCCTTTTTGTCAAATAAACTTAAACTTTGCATCATCTAATTCTTTCAGAGCAGGAACAATTTTCTGAAGTAGCACATTCCTCAGATTAAGCCTCTTATCAATCTTGTCAATAATTTCTTGAATAATCTCAACTTGCTGATTAATTACTTCTTGAATCATGTTTGCTTCCTTCACTTTCAGCATCTTTTTCTCCAAATTGTGCTTTATGATCCTTAAGGTTCCAGAACAATATTTTGCAGTTTCCTTTGCTCTGAAGAAGATCTTTCCACTTTTGTTCTTCAAAAATACTCCCAACTCTGGATATCTGTGAACACTTCCAGTCTTTAACACCTTTTTCTGCTCATGATCTGTATTGGGATTTGCCAGATAAACACATGACTTTTGCAAATACAGAGCTATTTGGAAATCTGTATAGCAATGCCACCTTAAGATATAGAACATGGCCTCAATCACCACACTTCTTGCCTTCCTTTCATTTCTGTCTTTACTTGACTCTTTAAAACATAGAAAGCTGTGTAATCTGTAGAAGTCAACCACTGACAGTTTCTCAAAATCTGCATCAGTGAAATAATAAACCTTGCCATCTTCTCTCAAAACTTCAAAGGATAAGTACTCCATCTTTCTGAATTTCTTAACCTTCAATTCTCTGATTCCAGTGATTAGAAAATCTGAGTAAACGGCTTGCTTTGTTTTGCCAAGACATCTTGATTTTTCAGCCAACCAGATCTGAGTCTCCTTAGACCTATCATAATACACATCCAAGAATTGTACCTCTTTTGGTTTGAAGAACTCAGGCAGATCAAATTCAAGAAAGTATCCATTCAGATCAATGAATATTTCATCTTCTTTGGGTTCAGACTGTTCAGCTTGATCAATATTAGTTATCTGCACATTCTGAGGTGTTGTGTCCTGAACTTCTTCAGCCTCATCTGACAAAATTTCATTCACTTCATACTCAGCTGGGAACACAAAATCATTATGTAGAATCTTTTTGGGATTCACCTCAGATAGCAACCATTCACTACTGTTTCTGATTTTTCTTCTAAAATCCAACCTCCTCTTCACACAGTTTATGCATCTCTTCTTTAAACTCTCTTTTTCAGCATCCATACTTACTTCCATTCTAATCAACAACCAATTCAGAGTTGCATCACTGTACTTCACCAACTCTTTTAATCTGAACAATTCAAGTCTTTCGTGAACCATATATGTGAACCCTTCTGTCTCCATTCCTTCATTCACAAAACCCTTCACATGCAGATCAACTTCTGTTTTCTTTGTGGGAGAACTCAGATTGCACTTTTCTTTTCTTTCTTCTATAGCCAACTGGAAGTCATACAAGTATGTATTTCTGACATAAATACCCAGAAGTCTTCTGCATTCAATTTCTATCAAGGCTTCTTCAGTGCTAGCAAAGAACTTGACTAGAAAGATCTGATCATCAAGAGTCAATCTGTGAAAATCAAATGTAGACATGGAAACCTTTGTATTTCTTTCTTTCAGTGTTTCCATTCTAACGAACATTAAACCATTGAATTCATCTTGTTGAAACATCAGAACTTTCTCGATTCTTTTCTGAATATGCAGTTTTGAGTTAGGAACTCTGAACATATTAGAAGCTTCTGAGTAGACCATCTGAGCTCTGTCATCCATAAAACCATCAATGTTACTTTCCAAAAGCTCATACTCTCCTTCTGTGTAGTAGAGATTATCATATATTTCCTCAGGAAAAATATCATCATGAAATTGTCTGGCTAAAGGTACATCACTTAACTCTAGAATGAAGTCACACACAGGTTCTTCTAGTCTTTGCAATTTAATCTTTGGAATCTCGATTGGTTTTCTGAATACATATTCAGAAGGCATAAAGAAGTCTTTCACTTTCACATACTCTTCTTCTGTATTTAACTCATCACAAAAGTTAAACCTAAAATCATCTTTAAAATCCTGAGTGTAATCCACAGTTCTGTCTTCTTCTCCCATTAGATCAATGGGTCTTATCACTTTTATTCCTTTATGAATTTTCTGAACACTCAAAGCTCTGACTACTTCATTATGCATTCTTCTGATCAATTCTTCATTCAACCTCCTTTCTTCTGATTCAGACTCCATTGCCCTTTCACTGTTATAAACCACAATATCTGTACACCTGTTTACCACTGTACTTTCCACTATTTCTTCCATTCTCAAATCAGATTCCTCAATAGCTACAGTTTCATCTGAGTTTCCTTCCATCTCAGTATCCAAGTTCAATTCCTCTGTTTTATCTGATTCATTACTATCAATACTTCCCAACTCCATTTCTTCTGTATCTGAACTGTCAAGCTGTACTATCTGAATCATCTCCTTTAAATTTTCCTGTGTCTGATCTTCTGTACTTTTTGTATTGGCTAAGTGCATGTCTGCTATCTCAAAATCTTCTATGCCAATATCATCATCAGAACTTAACCTTTGTCTTTTCTCCCCCTTTTGATGATTATGAGGATCATTATCATCAAACTTCCTTTTCAAGTTCTGATTAAAAGCAACTTCAGGTTCAGCTTCTGCAATAGGAACAGGATCAAGAGGCTTTGAAGTAGAAGCCAAAGATACACTCAGTGCTTTCAATATAGATTCCTGCATACCCTGCATCTGTTTTAACATATCTTTTTGAAAACCAGACATTATATCCATGATCTCCTTTTTGTGAGAATCCAAGGATTTCTTTACATCATCTACCTTAGTTTCAACAGAAATTAACTTTTTCTCCAACACAACTTTCAAATCTGATACCTCATCATTCAGATCCTCCATCCTCTTCTCCAAATTTTCTACTTTTTCCCCCATCTCCTTGTTTTGTTTCTGAATCTTTTCAAATTCAGAAGTTTCTAACAGTGAACCTGAACCAACAGATGGTCCAGTTTTCATGTGCCCAGAGAGCTCATGGCCTGTAGATAACACACAGTCATCTTGTACAACAGATGCACGTTTGAATGAGGGTTTTGTAATGTTCACCTCACCAGGACTTCCATCCAATCCTCGACACCCAACATTAGGCATGTCTATGAATGTTGTTTCAGGAGTACGAAATTCCTGATCTGTGCAAGTGTCAAAAGGAATTTCAGGCTCAATATGAATAGGACTGTGATATTCAGACTCAATGTGTTGAAAAATAAGTTGGGATTTATCACCTCCCTCCAAATGAGTTTGGGATGGTTCCCCGGATTTGTGTGAAACAGTAGCATGTTGAAATGCTTCTGAGTGGGTATGGATGGGTTGTTCAAGATCCACCACTAGGTCCATGGTGTTTGTTTCAATATTGGACACCAAGAGATGTGAACCAATAGCATGTGTGGTTACCTGGTCAAGATTAGCTGGTTCAGAGGCATCTCTTTCTGTTTGAACCTCTGTTAACAATCTCTCATCCTCACCACTCTCATTCTGTTTTTCCTCACTGAGTCTAACCAAGCTCTCAGAATTTTCCCCCTCAAGTCTCTCAGAATGTTCACCCATCTGAACATCCTCCCCCTCTCTAATTCGACTAGACCCCTCACCTCTCTTCTCAGGTTGGTCCTCTTGGGTAGGGATTTGAGGTAATTCAATTCCCATAGAGGTGCAATAAGCTTTTAAAATCTCACTCTCCCTTGGAATATAGTTCCTAAGTGATTTTGGCAACAGTTTATGATTGGGATAATTTTCAAGTCTTGTTACTGAGGTCATTTTACCCAAATAAAATGTAGGACCATGCTCTTCATTTGTTCTTCTTGAGATTGTTCTGTTTTCCTGCATGGCATACCAAATAACAATTTGCCAGTACCTTATGTAGGGAATGTATGTCAGTGGAGCATCCTTTGTCTTCTTCTGAATTGCTTTCTGATTCTTCTCAAATGTATTCTTCATATCTTCCCAAAGTATTAAAGTATAGTCATAATGCCTATTCTTCACTAAACCTTGAAATATCTGAAGAATTTGTTTAGAACCTTGATCAACAGAACTATTTTTCCCTGACAAACATTTATTTACCACATGAAAGAAGCAAGCCCAAATAGGTGGTAATTTGTTTCTTCTGAACAAACTGAGAGTCCTCAATCCTTCATTGTATCCCAACTTCATAAACTCTGCTATTAATTCCTCTGTTAGGGGTAAATCCTCAAAATCTGTTCTTCTTTGTACATCATCTTTCTCTGGTAGATTCAGCATCTCTCTTAGTGCAGAGATAGATAAGACAAATGTCACTCCTCCAATTTCAGACACAAACTTATTATCTTCTAACCTAAGATATTTCCACCATTGTTGTATGTACTGAACAGGCACATTTTTACTTCTTGTAAACCATTTTCTGTACGGATGATGTTTGAATAACTCCATGATAATTCTGTGTTCAGGCTTAAAACGACTTTCCTCAAACAATATAACACAGTTATTTTCAGATAATTTCAACCATTCACTCTCAGGAACAACTCTTTCCACTAGAATAGATCTATCTGACATAATAGAACCTGCAGCACTCTGATCATGTTCAATATTAACATTTACCTCATCCGCATTTCCTTCAGATTCATCCATTTGTTCATCTTCTTCATCATTTCTTATTGCCCCTTCCTCTGCAACTCTATTTTGTACTTCATCATTTTCCGAATCAGATGAATCCATTATCGATTTTGTAGAATGTAGAGAAATTGGACCACTTCTTCGTATTTCAGACATGATTTAAGAAGAAAACAGATTCAAAGAACTCTGGATTTGATTCGTATCTCACGTTTCGCTCTGGAATTTGAAAGAACTTTGAAATAGGGATTTTAAGACCTATTTAAAATCCGCGAAGTTGAAAGGTTTAACGGAAAAGCGAAATCAATGTTATAACGGAGTCAACACACGTGAAATACCACAAAGGATTTAAATGAAATACGTGGCATTGTCAAACAAATATGAAGCTGACACGTGTTAGTGGATAGAATTTTGACTCAAGTCAAAGATCTGAATAACACGCGCAGATGTTCTGATTCCATGACTCAGAAGAATTTTGCCTTGTAACCAAAATGTCTTTTAAAATCAACTTCTGACCAATATAAAACATTTTGATTATTCAGAAGAGGTTTGAACAGATAAGAAATGAAAACAAATCTTTTAAGCATCACAAAATGATTTCCAAAAGAATTTTGATGCTCCCCCTTGACTTGAGCATGCATTTGAGTATTAATGATACATAAAGATGAGATAACAAGATAATCGAAGAAGCATAATCCATACAGTTGAAGTTATTTGTATTTCTCAAAAATAAATTTTTGAAAGTTAGATTGCTGAAGTATTGACTCAGAATTTCTGACCTTAAGATTCAGAGGTTCTGATCTCAAGACTCAGAAGTTCTGAACTCAAGACTCAGAAGTTCTGAACTCAAGATTCAGAATTTCCGAACTCAAGACTCAGAAGTTCTGAACTCAAGACTCAGAAGTTCTGAACTCAAGACTCAGAAGTTCTGAATACACTACTCAGACAACTTCACTTAGAAAAATTTAGCATTTTTAAGAAAAAAATATTTTCAACTAGGCAGATTAAGCATTCCTATTTTACATATGAGAAAAGAAAACCTTTTGTGATCAAGAGGCTTTGTGAACAAGTCAGCCAATTGATACTTTGTATGCACAAAGTGCATCTCTATAGTTCCTTTTTCCACATAGTCCTTTATAAAATGATACCTCACGTCTATATGCTTAGTCTTCGAATGTTGAACAGGGTTCTGAGTAATAGCAATTGCACTTTCTGAGTCACAATAGATAGGAATCTTATTAAGCTGATATCCATAGTCCATGAGTTGTGTTCTCATCCACAATGTTTGAGAGCATGAAGCAGCAGCAGCAACATACTCTGCTTCAGCAGTTGAAGTGGATACACAATTCTGTTTCTTTGATGCCCAACTCACTATTTTATCTCCCAAAAAGTGACAAGCACCAGATGTACTCTTTCTGTCCAACCTACTTCCTGCATGATCAGCATCAGTGAAAGCAGTTAATTTGAAGTCAGTTTCTTTTGGATACCATAAACCTAGATCAGGTGTTCCTTTGAGATATCTTAAAATCCTTTTGACAGCCAACATATGTGATTCTTTCGGGTTAGATTGAAATCTAGCACAGAAACAGGTAGAAAACATGATATCTGGTCTACTTGCAGTCAAATAAAGTAATGATCCAATCATGCCTCTATAAAGTTTGATATCTGCTGAAACACCTTTGAGATCAGCATCTAACTTTATGTTAGTTGCCATAGGTGTTCTCATAGAAGCACAATCAGACATTTTAAACTTTTTCAGAATATCTCTGACATATTTTCCTTGATTTATGAAAATACCTTTTGGTAGTTGTTTGACTTGAAGACCAAGGAAAAAATTCAGTTCACCCATCATGCTCATTTCAAATTCAGATGACATGACTTTTGAAAAATTATCACATAATTCTGGACTGGTAGAACCAAATATTATGTCATCAACATAAATCTGAATCAGAATCAAATCATTACCCTGTTTCTTTAAAAACAAAGTTGTGTCAATCTTACCTTTCTTGAATTCTGAACCTAACAGGTGTTTAGTAAGAGTGTCATACCAGGCTCGTGGTGCTTGTTTTAGACCATATAAAGCTTTGTCTAAAATATAAACATGATCAGGGAATTCTGGATCAACAAAACCTTCAGGTTGATGGACATACACCTCTTCATTAAGTTTGCCATTTAGAAAGGCTGATTTGACATCCATTTGATACACCTTGAAGTTTTTATGTGCAGCATAGGCTAAAAATATTCTGATTGCCTCTATTCTTGCCACTGGTGCAAATGTCTCATCATAATCAATTCCCTCTTGTTGACAGTATCCCTTAGCAACCAATCTTGCCTTGTTTCTGATGACAACACCTGATTCATCCTTTTTGTTTCTGAACACCCATTTAGTTCCAATTATAGATTTACCTTCAGGCTTTGGAATGAGTCTCCAAACTTTATTTCTTTCAAATTGAAGCAATTCCTCTTGCATTGCTGAAATCCAGTCTGGATCCTCTAGGGCTTCATTAGCTTTCTTTGGTTCAATTACACTTAAGAAACCAGCAAACATTACTTCATTTGCTGTAGCTGATCTTGTCTTTACTCCTGCTGATGGATCACCTATTACTTGATGAATAGGGTGATTTTTAGTCCATTTGTTAGCACTAGGGAGTACATCAATCTCTGAATAATTGTTGTTTGCATCATTCTCATCAATGATTGCTTGTAATTCTGAACTGTCACCTTGTTCTGACGTATGAGTAGGAGTTGCATCCAAGTTTGAGTTCTGATTAATGAAGTCAGAGTTCTGATTGACTTGTTCAGAGTTCTGAGTACAAGAATCAGAATTCTGATTACAAGGTTCAGAGTTTTCACCACTTGTATTTATTAGATTTGGGCACTCCTCTGATGGACCTTTGTCAGAAATTACAGTTGATTGAACTATTTCTGGAGTCTTATTTTTCATCTCTTTGACCATCTTTGGGTTTTCATATTCTGCATAAGAATCAGAAATTAGTTCACTAAAAGCATCCTTAAACAGTAAATTGAGTTCTGAACAAATAGGATTAGAATTTGTATCAGAAGTCATTTTTGTCTTGTTCAGCATGAGTTCTGAACTGTCTTGTTCAGAAGTCCGCATTCTGGCTTCATCAAAAGTTACATTTATGCTCTCCATCATCCTCTTGGTTCTTCTATTGTAGATTCTGAATGCTTTGGAAGTTAAAGAATAACCCACAAAGTATCCTTCATCTGCCTTTTTATCGAATTTGGCAAGATTTTCTCTGTCTCTGAGAACGTAGCATCTGCAACCAAAAATATGAAAGAATTTGATTAATGGTTTTCTTTTATTTATCAGTTCATAAGCAGTCTTATTTAATCTCTTATTGATTAAAGTTCTATTTTGTGTAAAACAAGCAGTTGCAATTGCTTCAGCCCATAGGAAAGTAGGAAGATTTGCATAAGCCAACATTGTTCTCGCAGCCTCAACTAGAGTTCTATTCTTCCTTTCAACAACACCATTTTGTTGAGGAGTTCTGACAGCAGAAAAATTGTGAGAAATCCCAGAACTTTCTAGAAAATTCTGAAGAGTCTCATTTCTGAACTCCGTTCCATTATCACTTCTGATTTTCTGAACTTGAAGTTGTAAGAGAACTTGAATCCTTTTGATAAAATTTATCAATGTAGTAGCAGCTTCTGACTTAGCTCTTAGGAACTCAACCCACGTGTATCTGGATAATTCATCAACAATCACAAGCATATATTTCTTTCCTCCCATCGACTGAACTGAAATTGGACCACAAAGATCAGTATGAATCATTTCTAATGGTGCTTTGCAAGATGAGTCCATTTTTAATTTGTGAGAACTCTTTTTCATCTTGCCCATTTCACAAGCTGAGCATAATGATTCTTTTTCAAATTTAAGCTTTGGTAAGCCTTTAACCAAATGTTTTGCAACAAGATTATTAAGATCTTTGAAATTCAGATGAGAACATCTTCTGTGCCAAAGCCAGCATTCATTTGCAGTTGATTTTGATAAAAGACAAACTGTATTTAATGTTTTCAATTTTGAAAAATTAACTACAAATAAGTCCATATGTCTTTTGGCCCAGAAGACTTTGACATCATTTTCAGTTAGAATCATGCAACCTGTTATTTGAAACTTAATTTGACAAAGACTGTCTAAAAACTGACTTATGCTGAAAAGATTGTGTTGTAATCCTTCAACATAGAAAACCTTTTGGATAGTTAGATCCCCTTTAGTTAAATCCCCATAACCTTTGACTTGACCTTTGCTATTGTTTCCAAAGTTTACTGCTCCTCCAGCCTTTTCTGTGAAGTTTGATAGAAAAGACTTCTGACCTGTCATGTGTCTTGAAGCTCCTGAATCTAAAAACCACACATGACAGCCCTGCAAAAAGATCAGTTAGGTTTAGGTACCCATTTTGGAATGGGTCCATCTTTGTTAGCTTTGTCATTGGATTTAACATCAGTACCTTTTACTCTCCACTCAAAATCTTTCTTCAAACACCACTTTCCTTGAACTTTTATGAAGTCAGAACATTTTCTGCTTACAAGTTTGTTCAAATTCTTTTTGAGAGTTGTAACTTTTGGTTTTGCTATGTTTTCAACTTTCTTTTCTTTTATCTTTTCTTTCTTCTGAGTCTGAGGAACAAAAATTTTCTTCTTTTCTGTATTTTGAGAAACAGAAACTTTCTGAATATCTTTTCTTATGTATGAAACAGAAGTTATTTTGACTTGACATTTGTGAGAATATTGGAATGAATCATTTTTACATCTAACACAAACAAGATTTTTCTTTGCAAGTGACAATAAATCTGAAACATAGATCATTTCATTTTTATTTATAATGTTCAGAGTACAATTGCCCTTATTACAAGAATTTCTAGCGTTTAGTTCAGAAGTAGATTTCATTCTAAGCTTCTCAAGTTCCCTTTTCAGATCGTTCAACTTTGCAAGATCATCTTTCCTTTTGCTTTCTTCTTTTTCTGAAAAATTCAAGTTCTTTTTGTTAGAAGAATTAGATGATTCACCTTTTTCATATGTACTTGATTCATTAAAGAATTTATCATTTTCTCTTGAAGCATTAATTTTAAAAAGATCATACTCAGTCTTCAGTTTTTCAAGCTCTGTTATTTTCTGAATAAAAATATTCTTTTTTTCAAAGCTTCTTCAAGTTTAATATCCACCTCACAGAAATCATTTTCAAGTTCATCATAAGTTTTCCTTAAATCCTCAAGTTCTTGACTCACAAGATTAAATCTCTTTTCAAGTTGCAAAAATTCATCTGATTTTGTTTCAGAAAATCCAGTTGAATCAGACTTCTGACTACCTGAGTCAGAGTTCTGATTTACAGACTCAGATGTCTGATCTTTAGACTCAGAATTCTGACTACAAAGTTCAGAATCCTGACTAGAAGTTTCAGACTTCTGATTGACTGTTTCAGAATTTTTACTTGTATCAAATATGCTCTCAATGTCATGATATGAAAAACTTGGTTGTTTATTTTTGTAGCTGACATTTAAGGAATCATACTTGAATTTAGTATCATTGTATCTTGGCTTTTCATCTGTTGGTTTAGAAACTTCTTTCTTAACCTTTTCTTCTGAACCAACTGACTTTTCTGTTTTAGACTCAGAAATTGTCTCATCTGACTTTTTAGAGTTTGGTCTTTGCAAATTGTCAGAACTTGTTATAGAACTAGCAGGTCTTATGAAAACTTCAACAATTTCTGGGATTTTTGGCTTAGAAACTTGAAGTATTGGAGCTCTTTTTAAAATGACATTTTCTTCCAATCCCAATCCCTTCTTTGGATTGTAAAATCTTGTATCTTTAACATTGCTTAATAAAAGATTTAATGTTTGCTGAGTTTGACCTCTTTTCAAATTCAAATCTTCCAATTCTTTGATTTTGGAGTATAAATTCTTTCTTTCTTCAAATAACATATCAAATTTTATTTGTAAATCACCTTTTTCATCCTTTATTTTTGAAAACTCAACTTTTAGTTCAGAAAGCCTTTTCATCAATTCAGAATTTTCATCTTTAACTTTCTGTTTCTCAGCCTCAGATTCTTCATATTGTTCGTTTATTACTTCTTTTTCAATTCTGAATTTGTTAACCAAAGTTCTTTCTCCTTTTATCTGTTTTCTTAGGTTAGCAAATTCAGTTTTCATTTCACCAATCTGTGTCATTAACTCTAATTCAAGTGAAGAATGTACCTCAGCAGATGACTCAGAATCAGCATCTTCAAAATCAGAATCATCCTCATTCCTCATTTTTGCCATATAGCTTTGCATCTGTGGAAAGTTGATATGATCATCTTCATCAGAAGTGTAGTACAGCCAATTCTCCTGTTCAGCCAATAGCGCACTCTCGTCATCTCTCTTCTTTGCAAGCTGAGCCTTCTTCGTGTAGTATTCATAATCTTTCACAACTTTAACTCTGCAATCCTTGGCATAATGGCCAGATTTTCCACACTTGAAACACAGATTCTTTTCTTTTCTCTCTTCCTTCTCTTCCTTGTTTTCTTCACTTCTCTCTATTCTCTTTTCAATCTTATTTTCTTCTCTGTCATCTTTCTTCTTATAATCTGAACTTCCAGCTCTCTTATAATTTCCTTGAAATCTGCCCTTCCCATACCTTTTGTTGAAAGTATTTGTCAGCAAAGCTAGCTTTTCAGCCATTATCTTGATATCTTCATCATCTTCTGATCCTTCTTCTTTGTCAGATTCCTCCAGACTTGGTATTTCTGATAGATATGCAGTCTTTTTGGGTGCTTTGATTGCTTTGGACTTTGATAAGAACGCTAACTGATCAGCAACATTTTTCTTTTCTTCCACAACTAACTTGACAGAGTCTTCATGTTGATTAAGAACACAGAACAAATCATTTAAGTCTTCTTCACACATATCCTTGTTCATTTGCAGACTTATGGCAAATGATGACCATTCTGAATTTAGACTGTTCAGAAATTTGTAATTTATTTCTGATTTTGTTTTCTTCAGTCCATTTCTTCTCAAGTCATTTAGAATAGTGCAAAATTTACTGTATGTATGTGTCAAACTTTCTGACTCTTTTGCTTTGAACCTTTCATAAGCATTTATGCTTTGATTTAACTTTGCCTGAATAGATCTCACAGTTCCTAACATTTGCCTTTCCAATTCGTCCCACATTTCTTTAGCTGATGATCCACTGTCAATCCTGTTAAGAACCTCATTCGGGACAGCCAAAGTCATCAAAGTAATTGCTCTTTTGTCAATAGCATGCCTATTTTTCTGTTCAGCAGTGTATTGGGAATAATTCTTCTTTACTCTGGTCGCTGGAATTTCTGGAGTTGTCTCTGTAGCAGGGGTTGCGGCGACATCGATATATACTTCGATTGGACCTTCTCGTATAGAAATCATAAGATTTTCATCGATGTTGTCAAGGAATTGGATCATACGAGTTTTCCATTGCTGATACTCTTCTGGTATAAGAACAGGCGGTTTGGTTTCGGATCCCATGGCTAGATATTCTTTAGAAGACATGATTGTAAGAAAATTCAACAGAAAGACAAATTCGATTTTCTTGATCGAAAAGTAGCAGGTAATTCAAGAATTGCTAAGAATTCAAGAACTAGCCCTAGCAGCGGAATCGAATTTTGAATGAATCAAGAAATCTTCAAGAAATTGATCAATCGATCTTCGCAATCACAATCTTGAACGAATTTGTTTGTTGATTGGCTCTGATACCAATTGAAAGTGCAGGATCTATTCTTACAATCAATATAGAAAGAAGTAATTGAGAAATTGTATGATCAAGCCCAATTGTATTCAATGATGCACAGAATTACAGATCTAAGAGAGAGATCACCTCAAAGATTACAAGGAATGAATACAAGTAATATGGGAAAATCAATCAGTTAGCAACGTAGTGCTAACCACTCTATTTATACTGCAACAAACATCTTAAAGCTACAGTACAAATAAGAAAGACTAATAAGAACATAACACGTGTCCTAATTAGTTTACACATTACTAAATAACGAAACTCGTCATAAGTTCTGAACAGGTAGTTCAGAACTTCTGAACATTCTTCTGATCACGCTTCTCAGAACTTCTGACTTCTCTTTCTCAGATCTCTGACTCTTCTTCTCAGAACTTCTGACTCTTCTTCTCAGAACTTCTGAACCTTCTTATCAGATCTTCAACACTTGGTTTATTGACAAAACTTCAGATCTAACAATTTTATCAGAGATCATGTGATAAATGGTGCTATAGAACTTCATTTTATCCCAACTGACTTTCAGTTAGCTGATATGTTCACCAAACCTCTTGATGAGACAAGATTTAACTTTCTCATCAGCGAGCTTGGAATGCTGAACTTAGAAGAGTAAAATCTTCAGCGGTTTACATTTCATCAGTGATAACAATTGAACTTGTATAAACCATACTTATCACGTACTCTCTGATTAAAATTGATTCGCTGATATCAAGGTATGTTCTCTTGCTCGCTGACGTTCGCCTAGAACTGAAAGATTTCAAAAACAAATTGCATCGCTGAATATCTCTTCCTTTTAGTGATACTTTCGAAATTTCTAAATCTAACACTGATACTTCTATTTAATAATTCATGTTTTCAAAAATTATCCATGAGATTTCAAAAACCTTAGAGACATCCTAAAACATGAAAGGACGTGTGTGATGTCATCACAACAGATAAGTCATGGCACGTTTTATCTAACACGTTCACCCGTTTCGACTTCCTTGTCCAATCAAATTCAAGGGACGTGTCCGTGTCATCGTGAAAAACTTTTCCGCTCATAGTTTTTCTCTCTCTAACTCTCACTTTATAAACACTTTCGAGTTTATATTTTTACCTTACGCGAACTTCATCTCCTTCAAGCAAGATTTCTCTGTTGCATTCAAGATATAAACTCAAGAACCTGTTCATCTTCATCTTCTTAAACTTCACAGGTTAATATCTCTTTTATTTTTGCAACTAATAAACTTGTTTTCGATCTTATTATTGTTTTTAGAAGATCAAACAAATGAACCTTCTTAAAATAAATTCATTCTCTTTTTCATGATTTTATGAACACAATCTTCATGGTTGTTCTTCAAGTTTAAAACAAAAATCTTAAACTTGTTCTTCATGTTTTTCCAAAATCCTTACTTTAAAAGGAAACTGGAAAATAAGGCATTCACTAGTTTTGAATCTCTGCCAAAACCAAAAAAAACCCCTAATTTATACTATACCCTAAAACCCTTATTTTGAATATTTTATTCATTTTAAGATCTTCTGATCCTATTCTTATTATAAACAGAAATGGCATATTCTACTAGAACTCCTGCTGCCGAGTCCCCCACTGCTGCTAAAACTACTGAAATCACAAAATCTCCTCAGGTTAAGTTTAAACTTGAGAAAGTTACCTTTCAAAGCAATAATCCCTATGCTCTCTTCGACTTCCCTGAAAAGAAGCAAGTCACACATCTAGATGATGCGGTGAATTTTCTCAAGACCTGTACCCTGTCGACAACTCTTACTATTGCACCCTGATAACTCTATTTTTAGAGTTATTATTTCCATTTATTTTCCACTTTATTTTGTCAATTTTAGCCATTTCACTTCTTAAAACCCCCATTCTTGGTATATTTCACGAAAACGAGCAAAAGGAGTGAACCATGGCCTTTAATAAATTATTCGGTAGATTTTGGGTGTTTTTCACGTTTTATCTTGCAGTGATCACTGTTGTGCCCACTCCGGTTCCCACTCTTCGAGCAGATCAAGAAAACAAAAGAAAACCATGGGCTGGAAATATAAAACCTGGAGTTTAGAAGGTTCAAATGGCAGGAAAATATGGGATGGAGAAGTACAAGGTTGTTTTCATTGGAGATAGCATCAAGTACACCTCCTTGTACTTGGAGATTGACTTGGAAAAGGGTCCATTGGGTAAAAGGATTACACAAGGAACTGATTTCTGCCACAACACAGCAATCTTTACTCATTGGAAGACCCACCTCTTTTGTGTAATACCCAACTCTTTCTCCTAGTATATAAAGGAATACTTGGGTATCATTTATTAGGATCCTTGAGTTTTTGCTTAGCCTTAAATTCTCTCAACTACCACATTAGCTTTAGTCTTTTATTTACTGCAGTAACTAGCTTTAATTTTCAGTAATTTACTTTCTTAGCTTAATTGTAGTTCGCAATACACAGTGACAGGGACGAACCCTCGTTTCCCACTGTGAGTTCTATTCAAGTCACTTCCAGTTTAATTATGTGCAACTTCTACGCTTTTGCTTTCTTTACTTCAAGTATGGGCTAAACATCCTCTGGGATGTAGGAAGGAGAAGTACCTGGATTTTATTAAAAATTCTTGAGTAATCTTTATACTTAGAATATTTGTTGTTTTGGTCATTCATTCTCGATATTTACCCAAGGATGCGAACAAGCCGATCACTTGCAAGGATCTAAAGTCTAGTTCTTAACATAGAAATAAGTAGAACGTAGTGACACGAGCTTGAATGATGCTAGGGGATTCGAAAGAATTCTTATGACACTTACGAAAGTGAAGTCGGCATAGTGAGCAAATCTCAACCCACTGGAGTAGTAGGCAAGCTAATTTGTGTATTAAAAACACTTAGAGTATTTGTCTCTACACATTCCATCGAGACCTGAAAAGGTCCATTCTTGAGTATTTTGTAACCGGGCTTTTCTAGCGAAAATGTCTACCTCGAATACAAGGATCATTTTTTAGGACCGAGTATTTAGTATAAAATCTAGGGAAATCTAACCTCCATTCCTCCTTTTAATCTTAGTAAAATCGTCAAAGTAGCTATTTCGCCAACCAAACCAAAGTATTATTTTCCTCTCTAATTGAAACCTGTAAAAGGAGCTCATGAGAACCATATTGTCTTGATTGTCCAGTCCCTGTGGATTCGATTCTTGTATTTTACCAACTATTACTTGCTATTACGATCATAGTGGACAGTGTACACTTGCACTTCCCACTGTGGACAGCTTGCAACCCACTGCGATTAAAACACATATTTCACACGTAACAAGTTTTTGGCGCCGTTGCCGGGGACTGGCGTGATTTTAAATCTCAACATATTAGTTTTTGTTCGAGCCCGAGTAACTCGTTTTTCTAAGCTTTTCGTGTTGCATGCCACGGCAACAACACGAACCTTTGATTCCAATCGATCTTGAAATAGAAAAGACTTTAAGAAGAAGACATAAAAACAAAAATTGACAACCCCCTGTGATCCCCACTGTAAACATGGCAGCAATACCGCCACCTATAGTGGAGACCACAGTGACGATTGCCGATAGCAAAGATCGAAAAATACGGGACTACGCTACTTCCGAAGCTAATGACTTAAGCTCCGGGATTCTAAGGCCCAACATTGTTGCAAACCATTTTGAACTCAAACCGGTGATGTTTCAAATGATTCAAGCCATGGGTCGGTTTGGAGGATCGCCATCTGAGGATCCACACTCGCACTTAAAATCTTTCTTGGAAATGACCGATTCCTTTCAGTTACAAGGTGTGAGTGATGAAGCATTAAGACTAAGACTTTTTCCTTTTTCACTAAGGGATAAGGCAAAGTCATGGTTGAACTCGCATGCACCTCGCTCGATAACCACTTGGCAAGAACTTGTCGATAAATTTTTTCAAAAATACTTTCCTCCAACGAGGAACGTAAGGTTTCGAAATGACATAATTTTGTTTAGGCAAGAAGAAGATGAGGTTGTTTCAGATGCATGGGAACGATTTAAAGATTTACTTCGAAAGTGCCCACATCATGGCATCCCACATTGCATCCAATTGGAGACCTTTTACAATGGTCTTTCCAATGCAGCCAAAATCATCTAAGATGCAACAGCCGGTGTAACATTCACGAGTAAAACCTACAACGAAGGATATCAAATCTTAGAAAAAGTGTCCAACAACAATACCGAGTAGTCCAATCCTAGAGCAGTAGTACCAAAGACCAACACCATCGATTCTGAAGCACTTAAAACCATGAATGCGCAGTTAGTAGCCTTGACCAAAATCGTTTTAAACCAAAATAGAGGCCAAGTTAATTCCGCAACCCATCTCGCCGAAAACTGCTCCCTCTGTGGAGAGGAGCATGTTTTTGATTTTTGTCCAGCAAATCCAGAATCTGTTAATGTCATAGGGACCAACCCGAGGAACAACCCTTATTCGCAGACTTATAATCCAGGTTGGAGAAATCATCCGAATTTATCTTGGTCTGGTAATCAAGGACTCCAACCCCAAGGGCCGAGTCATATCCAGCAAAGACCACACAACCCCCCTGGATTTCAACCACATCACAGTGGGCAATCCTCACATCACAGTGGGCAGCACCCACAGAACTTTCACCAAGGGCGGTCCTCACAACCATACCAACCACGATCCAACCAACCAACTAAGGTTCAACAATCGACGAATCAATTCTCAAGGGTTTTATGAACCAAACCCAGGCAGCCATTAGGAACATAGAGACCCAAGTAGGACAACTAGCAGTCGAAGTTAAGAATAGACCACCAGGGACGTTACCTAGTGATACCGAGCATGCTAGGGTGATAGGAAAAGGGCCTGAACATGTCAATTCCATAACACTTAGGAGTGGAAAGGATCTGAAAGATATCATTTTTAAGTCTGATGATTCGCCTCAAATACCCACTGTGATCACCACAGTGGGCACTCCTCAAGTCACTGTGATCCCCACTGTGGGGACCGACATCCCTGACCTTCCCACTTTTGGACCTGTTCCAAAGCCAATACCTCAGCAAACTCAAATTGACCCACGAAGTATCCCTTTTCCTCAAAGAATGAAGCCTAAAAATGTCGATGTTCAATTTAAAAAATTCTTAGACATTTTTAAACAACTTCATATTATCATACCCTTGGTAGAAGCTCTCGAGCAAATGCCAAGCTATGTTAAATTTTTAAAGGATATTTTGAACAAAAAGAAAAAGTTGGGTGAGTTTGAGACTGTGGCTTTGACCGAAGAATGTAGTGCCCTCCTTACTAGCAAGATTCCACCTAAGTTGAAGGACCCGGGTAGTTTCACCATTTCATGCATTATAGGAGGACAAGAAGTAGGTCAAGCACTTTGTGATTTAGGAGCTAGTGTCAACTTGATGCCGCTGTCCATTTGTAACAAGTTAGGTATTGGAGAGGCTAGACCCACAACCGTGACATTATAACTAGCCGACCGGTCCATTGCCTACCCAAAAGGAAAAATAGAAGACGTTTTGGTCCAAGTGGATAAATTTATCTTCCCTGTCGATTTTCTAGTTCTAGATTATGAGGCCGATAAAGAAATCCCAATTATCTTAGGGCGTCCGTTTCTTGCAACCGGACGTACTTTGATTGATGTGCACAGAGGGGAACTCACGATGAGAGTTAATGACCAAGAGGTGACATTCAATGTTTTTAAGTCTCTTAAATATATAGATACCGAAGATTGCTTTGCCTTGAGTTCGATTTATGGAACCCACAGTCTTGACACACTGCCCACGTTGGGGAATACAGTTCCCACAGTGGGGAGTGATAGTGAGCACTCTGAATCTGAGAGTGATGACGCTTTTGAGTATGAGTGTAACGAAATGGTTGCAGCTTTTGAACCTCTGGACTTTAAGAATAGAGATGTTCAACCCCCTTCAATAGAACAACCTCCCGAGTTAGAGCTTAAACCATTGCCTTCCCATTTAAAACATTCTTATCTCGCTAAGGATAATAAACTTCCCGTTATTATCTCTTCCAAACTTAGTGAGAAACAAGAACAACTTCTGATCGATTTGTTGATGAAGCATAAGGGAGCAATTGGTTGGACCATAGCGGAAATTAGAGGAATTAGCCCCTCTTTATGCCAACATAAGATTAACTTGGAGAGTGACCACACTGGAAAAGTCCAACCTCAAAGAAGGTTGAACCCCATCATGAAGGAGGTAGTTAAGAAAGAAGTCTTGAAGTGGTTAGATGCCGGTATTATCTATCCCATTGCTAGTAATAGTTGGGTGAGCCCCGTCCAATGTGTCCCTAAAAAGAGAGGGACGACCGTAGTGAAGAACGAAAAGAACGAGCTCATTCCCACTAGGACTGTCAAGGGATGGAGAATATGCATGGACTATAGACAACTCAACTTGGCCACTAAGAAAGACCATTTTCCCTTACCTTTCATCGACCAAATGCTTGATAGGTTAGCGGGGAATGAATTTTATTTCTTTCTAGATGGATACTCCGGATACAACCAAATCCACATCGCCCCCGAGGACCAAGAAAAGACCACATTTACTTGTCCCTACGGTACTTTTCCATTCCGGAGGATGCCATTCGGATTATGTAATGCCCCAACCACTTTCCAACGTTGTATGATGGCCATTTTTACCGACATGATAGAGGACACCATAGAAGGTTTTATAGATGACTTTTCTGTGATAGGGACATCATTCGACAACTGCTTGTGGAATTTAGAAAAAAGCTTAGTGAGATGTGAGACCCACGACCTTATTTTAAATTGGGAAAAATGCCATTTTATGGTAGAAGAAGGTATTGTCCTAGGTCATCTTGTCTAAAAAAGAGGGTTGGAAGTCGATAAAGCCAAGCTTGAGGTAGTGGCACAACTTCCCGAACCCACAACTGTGAAAGGCATTCGAAGTTTTTTAGGTCATGCGGGTTTTTATAGGAGGTTCATCAAGGATTTTTCAAAAATTACAAAACCCCTATGCAACCTGTTGAAGCATGAAAAAGACTTCATTTTTACAAAAGAATGCCAAAATGCTTTTGAAACAATCAAGGAAGCCTTATTCACAACACCCATAGTGACCACTCCAGACTGGTCACTCCCATTCGAAGTGATGTGTGATGCCAGCGAGTGGGCTGTGGGGGCTGTTCTCGGACAAAAAAAGAACAAAGATTTTCACCCCATTTATTATGCGAGTAGAACACTGATTGAAGCTCAAATTAATTACACAGTAACTGAAAAAGTGGTGTTTGCAGTGATGCGTGATGCCAGCGAGTGGGCAGTGGTGTTTGCTTTTGATCGTTTCAGGTCATACTTGATAGGGACGAAGGTCATAGTGCACACAGATCATGCGACAATAAAATACTTGATCAACAAGGCTGATTCTAAGCCACGCTTGATTAGGTGGGTATTATTGCTGCAAGAATTTGACCTTGAGATCATTGATAGGAAAGTAACAAGCAATCAGATAGCTGACCATCTGTCCAGACTCGAGAAGATAGTGGGCACTGTTGATCCCACTCCGGTCAGAGAAAATTTTCCCGATGAACAATTGTTATCAGCCCAACATCTCGAAAATAATATTCCTTGGTATGCTGACATTGCCAACTTTTTAGCAAGTGGACTAAAACCCCATGGGATAAGTGGACAACCATTTAAAAAGTTTTGACATGATACACGACAATATATTTGGGACGACCCTTTCTTATATAAGATATGGACGGATCAAATATTGAGGCGTTGTATCCACGGGAGTGAGCAACATCAAATACTCCATGGTTGTCACGCATCCCACTACGGTGGCCACTTTAGTGGAAACCGCACTGCTGCAAAAATCTTGCAAAGTGGGTATTTTTGGCCCACTATGTTTAAAGACTCTTATGAATTTGTGAAAAGTTGTGAGCAATGTCAACGCACCGGGAACATTTCGCAAAGGAACGAAATGCCTCTTAACAACATTTTAGAGGTAGAACTTTTTGATGTTTGGGGGATCGATTTCATGGGTCCCTTTCCAAATTCCAACAATAATTTTTATATCTTGGTTGCGGTAGATTATGTTTCAAAATGGGTGGAAGCCATTGTGTGTCATTCTAATGATGCCAATACCGTGGTAAAGTTTTTGCATAAAAACATTTTTACTCGATTTGGAACACCACGAGCATTGATTAGTGATGAAGGCACCCATTTTGTGAACAAAGTCATGACCTCGGTCCTTGCCAAATATGACATACATCATAGAGTAGCCACCGCATACCACCCGCAAACCAACGGTTTGGCCGAGCTTTCAAACCGTGAGATCAAAAGAATTTTAGAAAAAGTTGTTAAACCGCACCGAAAAGATTGGTCAACCAAACTCGATGATGCTCTTTGGGCCTACCGAACGGCCTATAAAACTCCTTTGGGAATGTCTCCATTTAAATTAGTTTTTGGCAAAGCTTGCTATCTACCGATTGAATTGGAACACAAGGCATTTTGGGCCCTCAAAGAGCTTAACATGAGTGAGGGTGTTGCGGGAATCAAAAGGACTCTACAGTTGCATGAGTTAGAAGAGTTGCGTTACCACTCTTATGAAAACGCAAAGTTGTACAAGGAGAAGACCAAGATGTGGCATGATCGTCGAATTAACCATAGGGAGTTCATGGAGGGACAACAGGTATTATTGTTCAATTCTCGTCTTAAACTCTTTCCAGGTAAACTAAAATCTCGTTGGACGGGACCATATACCATTGTCAAGGTAAGTCCCTTTGGAACAGTGGAGCTGAAGTCCCCACAATCTGGTCAAACGTTCAAAGTCAATGGGCAAAGGGTGAAGCACTTTCTGAATTAAAGTGCCCACATTCTGAATGAAAGTGCCCACATTCCAGCCCACTCTCCACCCCACTATGGTTAAGCAAAGTCAACGTTGTTTGTAAATATTTTATTTTAGTTGTTTACTGTCTTTTTATTAATTTTAGTGTTTTTAATTCTGCATGGTAGTTTATTTCAATGTGTGTAGGAGAACTTGGCAATTTCTTTGGAACAAAAAGGTTCGCAGTGGGCAGAAGCAGGTCACTGCACTCCCCACTCTTAAATCTGACGGAAGATGGGACCATTTTTGGGGCCCAATGCTGACAAGCTTTCACTTTTTTCTACCATCAAGTCTACTTTTCCGCCATGTTGTCATAGTTCACCATTTTCCAAGAAAAACCATCATAGTCCTTCTCCCTCTCTCCTAGAAACCGACGGTTCCACCCTAAACCCTTTTCCAAAATTCAAAAAACCACCTTAACCCCTCAAAAACCACTTTCACTTCCAAAATATTCAAAAACACTCTTTCTTCTCCATTTCTCTCCAAGAAACCCAATTTATAAAAAACCTTCCTAAAACCCTAAAAATGGCAAGAACCAAGAGGATGAACACCAACCCCGATGCACCCACATGTGCGGCCGTCCGCCACAGGACCGCCGAGGAACAACCGCCGGAAACCGTCACCGGCGACCTAAACGAACCGCTGCCGGTCTCCGGCGAAAACCCGATCGTCTCCGGTGCGGCCGACGAGGGTTCTTCAAGGCACGAAAGCCCAAAGGCTATTTCATCCTCGCGAGTCTCAGACACCAGTGTCACCCATTTCGAGACCGAGGCGCTTCTAGCCGAAGAAGAAGAGAGGCGGTTAGCAGAGGAGTTCAAACAGAAAATGGAAGCCATTAGAAAAAGAAAGGAAGAGGTCGAGAGGAGGCGTCGAGAGGAAGAAGAAAGAATCAGAAAGGAAGAAGAGGAAAAGCGAATGGAGAAAGAAAGGTTAAAGGTTGAGAAGGAAAGGATTTTTGAGGAAGAAAGGAAAAGGGCTGAGGCAGAGATTTTTGCTGAAGAAGTGGAGTTTCAGAGGAAGGTTGATGATGACTATCAGGAACAATACCGCAAGGTTGGGGATAATGTTGAAGGAGAGACAGTGAGGAAGGATGCCCACAGTGGGGAGAACCCAATTCTGCGGGCCATGAGGAGGAAAGGCGTGGTCACCCAGTATGCGGTGACCAAAGCCCTGAAAAAACCGACAAAGAGGTCGGCAAAACAACCGTCAAAGAAAGTTACAAATCTTCAACCCTCTTTGAGTTCATCTTCTGTTGAGGTTGATGTTGGGGATGACCAAGATCAAACCCAAAACCCACATCAATCCACAGTGGGCACTGCGCATGCCCCCATTGGGGTGCCCAGGCAGTTCACCACTCCGGAGGTGGCTGCCCACTATCAGTGCATTGCTACACAGAAACTGAAGTTGGAGAGGGGTTTCAACCCTAAGATTGTTGAGGCCAACCCATTTGTTAAGAATAGGATTGTAGCACAAGACTGGTCGACTTTGGCCGCAGCCAATCGACGCGCGAATGCCTCGTTAGTGCGTGAATTTTACGCCGAGGCCTCTCAAGCAAAGGATCCTGCTGTGGTAGTTCGGGGAAAACAAGTGAGTTATAATCCAGGAATGATTAACCGGGTATTAGGAAGAAGGAACCCGGCTGTGTGTGAGTTTGCCCAATTTTTAAAGAAAATGACCCCGGCGGACAAGGATCTCGTTTTGCGCGAAATAGCAGCCGAGGGGAAGCCGTGGAATAAAGACGGCCAGAGAAGGTGTCTAAACGCTTGCTCCCTCACTACCGAGGCCGCTGTTTGGTTCCAATTTCTTCGTGCCTCTTTATCCCCAACATCGCACGATACCACATTGTCAATGCATAAATGTGCTTTGTTGTACTGCCTCCTCACTAGAAGAAAGATCAACGTCGGGATTGTTATGCATGCGGCCATCGATCAAGCTCGGAACCGAAAGAAGGTAGTCTTGCCCCTTCCTTGCCTCATTACGTTACTAATGATAGACGCAGGTGTTCCCTCAGCGGTGGAGGATCAGTGGTTTGACTCCACAAGCAACATCAGCGCACAAACCATCCGCAAGATGGGAAGGTACATCACCACTCCTCCATCTGAACCAGAAGAATATATCCCCACAGTGGGGACTGTTCACCCCACTGTGACCATTGATGAGGAGCATGTTGTGAGAACGCCACGTACACCACTCCATTCAACCGAGGCAGGATCGTCAAGCAACCAAATGGGAGAGATCTTGGCAGCTTTGAAGAAGCTCACATACAAGATCGAGTTGTTGGAAGGTGAGCAGTGATATCAGAACCGGGGCACGCAGAAATTTTGGATGTATACAACAGAACGGGATGAGGTGATGGGCCTGATGATGAAGGAGGCCAACCCGGTGCTAGCTGCTCAGCTCCCAGATTTTCCTGAGGATATTTGCCCGACTTATGCTAGCGATGATGAATTTGATGAAGATGACTCCGCCAGTTCACCAGATGCCACCCCAACCCCCTGAATGGTTTGTTAAAACAATGGTTTATCTCGTTTGCTCAAAAAACAATTTTATTTTGTGTTTGTTTCATATTTTGTGCCTATGGCTAGGCTTTCCGACAATTTGCTACTTTTTTATTTCTGGTTTAATGATGCATGAAATCCTACCACTGGGTAGGTACTTTTGGGTACTAACGTATTTGTTGTTTGAATGCTTGTTTGATCTCGTTTCCATTTCAAGATACAACTTTCGGCTTCCGACTTAAAAAGGTCCCTTTAGTAAGTACCAATCTCAACTTGATACCATGAAATGATATAGGCCGTTTTTCACATCCAAACACGATCCTTTTTGTACCCCAAACCACCACCTTTGTTCGTTAATTCAATGTCACAGTGGGGACACTATGAGATTTTAAGTTTGAGGTTGGAACTTTCAGAGTAACTTTCAGTTTGCCCATAGTGGGGACACTGTGAGATTCTAAGTTTGAGGTGGGTAAACCATACCCACCTCCAAAAAAAAAAGATAAACAAAAAAATACAAAAAAAAACGGAGTGTCACTAACAAACTTGATGGTGTGCCTTTCTGGACTATCAAAGTGTTCACTCCCAGAAAAAGATGGTGTGCCTATTCTGGACCATCGGAATACCCACTTTCACAAAAATATCAATACCTAAATAAAGCTTGAAAGTGTGCGTACATACCCAATAAAAATCCAAAATACCCACTTCTTGAAATGAAAATCTCCAAGCGAGATTTTCGGTCCATGTTTGGGAAATACTTGCCAAAAACCCTTGGGAAAATATTCAAAGCCATAAACCCGTCGAACCCAAGAAAGCCCTATTGATTAATGGAAAACAAGGGAAAGATTTCGTCAAACACAAAAGTGAAATTTTCAAGTTTGGAACCGAAGGAAGTATTGAAGGAAGGGGAGATCAACGCCCATTCAAGTCAAGAAGTATGTAAGTCCCTAAAAGTTCTACTGCATTTTGTTCATTTTATTTCTTTCTTTTTATTACTTGGGGACAAGTAATGGTTTAAGTTTGAGGTTGTGATAACTCTATTTTTAGAGTTATTATTTCCATTTATTTTCCACTTTATTTTGTCAATTTTAGCCATTTCACTTCTTAAAACCCCCATTCTTGGTATATTTCACGAACACGAGCAAAAGGAGTGAACCATGGTCTTTAATAAATTATTCGGTAGATTTTGGGTGTTTTTCACGTTTTATCCTGCAGTGATCACTGTTGTGCCCACTCTGGTTCTCCACTCTTCGAGCAGATCAAGAAAACAAAAGAAAACCATGGGCTGGAAATATAAAACCTGGATTTTAGAAGGTTCAAATGGCAGGAAAATATGGGCTGGAGAAGTACAAGGTAGTTTTCATTGGAGATAGCATCAAGTACACCTCCTTGTACTTGGAGATTGACTTGGAAAAGGGTCCATTGGGTAAAAGGATTACACAAGGAACTGATTTCTGCCACAACACAGTAGTCTTTACCCATTGGAAGACCCACCTCTTTTGTGTAATACCCAACTCCTTCTCCTAGTATATAAAGGAATACTTGGGTATCATTTATTAGGATCCTTGAGTTTTTGCTTAGCCTTAAATTCTCTCAACTACCACATTAGCTTTAGTCTTTTATTTACTGCAGTAACTAGCTTTAATTTTCAGTAATTTACTTTCTTATCTTAATTGTAGTTCTCAATACACAGTGACAGGGACGAACCCTCGTTCCCCACTGTGAGTTCTATTCAAGTCACTTTCAGTTTAATTATGTGCAACTTCTACTCTTTTGCTTTCTTTACTTCAAGTATGGGCTAAACATCCTTTGGGATGTAGGAAGGAGAAGTACATGGATTTTAATAAAAATGCTTGAGTAATCTTTATACTTCGAATATTTGTTGTTTTGGTCATTCATTCTCGATATTTACCCAAGGATGCGAACAAGCCGATCACTTGCAAGGATCTAAAGTCTAGTTCTTAACTTAGAAATAAGTAGAACGTAGTGACACGAGCTTGAATGATGCTAGGGGATTCGAAAGAATTCTTATGACACTTACGAAAGTGAGGTCGGCACAGTGGGCAAATCTCAACCCACTGGAGTAGTAGGCAAGCTAATTTGTGTATTAAAAACACTTAGAGTATTTGTCTCTACACATTCCATCGAGACCTGAAAAGGTCCATTCTTGAGATTACCATTGACAAAACAATAAGTACTAAGAGTATGGGATTTTTATCTAAACGGTGTGAGTATTTTGTAACCGGGCTTTTCTAGCGAAAATGTCTACCTCGAATACAAGGATCATTTTTTAGGACCGAGTATTTAGTATAAAATCTAGGGAAAATCTAACCTCTATTCCTCCTTTTAATCTTAGTAAAATCGTCAAAGTAGCTATTTCGCCAACCAAACCAAAGTATTATATTCCTCTCTAATTGAAACCTGTAAAAGGAGCTCATGAGAACCATATTGTCTTGATTGTCCAGTCCCTGTGGATTCGATTCTGGTATTTTACCAACTATTACTTGCTGTGACGATCATAGTGGACAGTGTACACTTGCACTTCCCACTGTGAACAGTTTGCAACCCACTGCGATTAAAACACATATTTCGCACGTAACACACCCCCAGCAAATAGACATCTCCTAGCTCAGTTCTGGGATTCTGCCAGAAGAGCTCAAATATCCTCTTCAAAGGACCCTGAGAAGAAACTCGATGTCATCCTTTTTGACACCGACCATGGTACCTCCTAGATATCACCTGGAAACATCAGGTGTGCTCTCAACCTTCCTGCAACTACAAAAGAAAAACGCTTTGTCCCTATACCAAATCCCAAAAATAACCCTGCTGATAGGGAAACCTTGATTGCATTCTTCGATGCAATGAAGTATGCGTGGTACACAGGGAGAAATGAACTGCCTGATGAACTTCATCTTTGCTCATTTGATCAGCTGCCTGACAGCAAAAACTGGATCTTCTGACCAAGCCTCTCAACCCCAGCAGGCCATGGGATACTCTCTACTGAAGGGTCTCCACGTTGATTGGGCAAAAATCATTTTCGATGATATGATGCTCAGGGTGGATGCTGCTGACAGACCAACAACTGTTCCATATCCAAGGTTTGTCAGTGCTCTCTTCGATCAAGGACATGGGAAGAAATACCCAAAGGTGGGCGACCTGAGGCTCTCAAAGGTTGGCCCTAAAATTCTTGATTTCAAGCCCCTGCGAAACGAGGTACATCTTTCTCAACTCTTAACTCTTCTTAGACCCCCAACTTCTTCTAATTCTGCGGCTACTTCAGTGGTAATCCCAACCACTGATACCCAGGCTGCAACCTCCACTCCCTCTAAGAAAAGGAAACACTCTACTACCTCACTTGATTCTAAAAGGATCAAGAAAACCAAGGAGCAACCCCCCAAGCCTTTCCAGGCTGAAGACCTAGCATCTGACTCTCAACAGACTACGTTGGATGATTACGTGGTACGCTCTACCACATTTGATCAAGCCACCCCTTCCATCCCAACTTCAGCGTCTCTAAACGCTGAGGTTTTAGACTTGGAACAGAACCCTGTAATCCCAAGATAGAAGTAATATGAATCAAGATCTGTAAGAAACTCTGGTCATCTCTCATTAATCATCAAGAACTTGTTACATGAAGTAGAGAGAAACTCACAGAGAGTTGTAAGATATGAATATCAAAGTGTTAGTCAAAATATCAAGATCTAAGCCTTTTATACCTAGATCTATAATTTACAAGTTTAACCCCTCAACTTGAATACAACATAAAATAGACACTAACATTCTCTCCCTTTGTATTCAAGTGAGCCATGTAAGCTTTATCCTCGAAGCTTCTCCGGTGGAATGTATTTCTTTCTGATCCCAAAAATGATCTCAAACCTTTTTTAGTGAATCCCGGTAATCTAGTCGATCTTGCATGGCTTTCAAAGCGTTGTTGATCAAAACTTTCTCCTTATCTGTTAGAGCATTGTTGTATTCAAGATTTACTGTAAAGTCAATGTACTGTATTAGTTAGCTGTGCCTTTATACCTTGTATGTTATGGGTATAAATAGGCATGTCTAGTTCTTAGTTAGAAAGGAATCTAGATCTCTTGTAACCTCTTGATCATTTTGTCATTTATACTTTAGAGTTCAATATATGGATGACAAGTTCTCTCTAGATTCTCTCTCTACATCATTCTTGATTTCTTGCTAGATTTGGGATTTTTTACACTGTTCTTGAAGATTTCGGATCCTTCATTCATCACTGTTCATGATGATTTCTTACCCTTCTTCATTTACTGTTCATCTAGAATCATCAATTTTTTTATTTTTTGATCTCTTGGATTGATTCTTGACATCATTGCACTCGATTTTCATCCCTGAACATCTTTAATTCAAGGATCTATACCAAAATCTGCACAAAATTTGCAGATCTGATCATTTTATATCTGTTTTTGTTCGAAAACATTTTCTTACTATTTTGAATCATAATTCGATTAAATTGATCGAATTAGGATTTGTGATTAACTAAGAAAGTGTGTGGAATCATATTTCGAACAAATCTGTGCAAATTTCATAACAATTGATAAAGAATTGAAAAGGTTATGGTTGATTTAGTGTTTT
The DNA here is from genome assembly GCA_033807775.1 of Saussurea involucrata. Lineage (NCBI taxonomy): Eukaryota > Viridiplantae > Streptophyta > Magnoliopsida > Asterales > Asteraceae > Saussurea > Saussurea involucrata. Next base: position 95,516,932 of record CM066314.1, read on the forward strand.
TTAAGTTCGAAGTGCAAAATTCGGATCATTCTTGGTGAATTCGGATCATTCATACACAATTCGGATCATTCAAAGGGAATTCGGAGTGTTCTTGGCATCACAAGTATAGAATTCGACTCAAGAAGCATTTGAATTGAGTTGAATTCGAACCCTTATGGATTCAAATTGAGTTGAATTCGAACCCTTATGGATTCGAATTGAGTTGAATTCGAACCATGTTAGATTCGAATTGAGAAGTTGAGGATTCATCTGAGTTGGTTTAATTTTTCAAGTAAAGAATTCGAACCTAGTTAAGTCCGAATTGAGTGAATTCGAACCCAGTTAAGTCCGAATTGAGTGAATTCGAACCCAGTTAAGTCCGAATTGGGTGAATTCGAATCCTTCTTCATCCGAATTCATTGAATTCGAATCCTTCAGCATCCGAATTCATTCAATTCGAACCCTTCAGCATCCGAATTCATTCAATTCGAACCCTTCAGCATCCGAATTCATTGAATTCGAACCCTTATTCATTCGAATTCATTGATTTCGAATCCTTATTCATCCGAATTCTTGTGAATTAAAAAAAAAAAAAAAAAAAAAATGGGATTCCGAATTTTTGAGAAAATTTTTTATTCTGAAATATTTTCTATAGTGTATTTCATACACTTTAAGAGCTTTTCAAGAAAAATTTTTATATAAATTTTTTTCTGCTTGATCTTCTGAACGATCAATTATTCTAGCTATTTGAAAAGATGTCTGACATACAGGATTTAAATGGGAGAATATGGTATCAGTTAGGAAAAGAGAGAAAATGGACTCTTTCTGAAGCTAAAGATGAGATCAAGCGTCTTGAAGGTTTTATTGATAGATACATAACACATACTAATGAAGATGCAAGAAAAATTACAAAGCTCAAGTCTGAGAAAGCTTTATTAGAAGACAAAGTCTCTTCTCTTGAGTCCGAACTGAAAGATTTGAATGACAAGATTGTAGTGCTTGAAGTTACTCAAGAGAAAAATAAGACATTTGAGATTTCAACTCATCAAGATAACATGAAAGAGCTTCAAAGGAGTATAAAGACAATGGAGGAAGAATATGCTGATTTGAAGAGACATATTTTAGACATTTCTTCTTCAAATGAAAATTTTATTTTTAAAGAACAAAATGTTTTACTTACTAAAAGAATTACTGATCTTGAAGTATATATTGCAGGTCTTGAAACAAAGAAAGACAAAGACAACTCAAGTCTGCACGATCAAATCGCGAAACTTCAAGAGAAAGTAACAACTCTTCAAAAAGAAAATGCTGATCTGAAGAGCATTGAAGACAAGAGAGAGAAGATTCTTAAAGAAAAGGAAGTAATTGAACGTAATTGTATAAAACTTTCAAAACAAGTTTCTGACTTTGAGAAATTTTATTTCTTGAAAAGGAGAAGTTGGAGAAGGAAAGGGTTGAGTATGAAAAAGAAAAGAAAAGCTTTGAAGCGAAGAATGCGAAACTGTCAAAGAAAATTTCTGATCTTCATAAGGACTTAGAAAAGGAAAGACAAGAGCTAGATAAAGAAAGTCAAGAGCTAGAAAAGATGAAGAAATCTGACTTTCAGGCTAGGTGCGTTAAAGACGACTTTTCTAAAGAAAGGAAGATATTTCGGCAGGAAATTCATAAATTGACAATGAATTTGGCTGCATTATCGACTGATTTGGTGACCAAGGAACGGAATGACTTATCTTACAAAGTGAAGTCATTTAACAAATCCAAATGCTACTCAGAATGTCTGATTTTGTCCTTCTAATCTATTCTATGATCACTCGGTGGATAATTCTTCCAAGTATCAATATGCTGATCTTCCTTCATATAAGAAAGTTAACATGCAATGGAGAGTAAAAGGTACGTCGACTGAAAAAGGTGAGCCAAAATCCTCTGTTCCCAACAAGAACACTAATCTGAAAGCTAAACCTTTTGCTAATCCTGATTCATTCTATTCCGCAAATCATTTAATCAGGTTAGCACAAAAGAATTTTTGTTGTTCTTATTGTGGTACTAATGATTTTATTAAAAATGAGAGTGTTCAATATTGGTATGGTACTTATCATTTTCCTTCCTATAGAGCTCCGCTTAACAAGCCAGGACCCAAGACATGTTGGGTACCAAAATCTACTTAATCTGTTTTGCAGATTTAGAAGCAAAGCGTTGAACTCTCGGAAGAAGATTACTTGTACCATTAAGGGGGAGTAAAGAGACTTTGGCTTTTGAACATATCAGTTCAAAACCCGTGCTTCAACGACAATGGTTTCTAAACATATCAGTTTAGGACCCGCACTTAAAAGAGATTTTGGTTTCTGAATACATCAATTCAAGACCCGTGCTTCTATGTCTTTGGCTTTTGAACATATCAGTTCAAAACCCGTACTTCAAAGACTAAGACTTCTAAACAAATCAGTTTAGAACTCACACTTCTCAGGTGATATCTTTAACTGTTGCATCTTTCTGTTTCAAGGAACAAGTGATAAAAGGTAACATTGGATTATATTTTGTTTCTACCACTTTGAAAACTTGAATCTTTACAAATTTAATTCAATGAGATAAATTTTTTAATTTTCATTCAATGAATTAAATGTGTGCTAAAAGATGATTTTTCAAGAATCTTTGTATTATCTGAGATTAGATTTGCTTCAACTTTGATCTCCGATATAAATCGAAAGGTAAGCAAAACATGAATGAAATCATGCTGAATGCTCAAAGTTATGTGAATCTGGATATATATAGAATATAATGCTCAAAAAGCCTATATGTCAGAATGATGGATGGAAATGAAAATATGGGACACTATGTTTTAGAACCAAGTGATTGAGATAAAATTATTGCATTATCATTTAGTTTGAAAGTTTGTACCTGTGGCCTTTCTGGTTTGGGAGAGTAAGTCCTAAGGGGTGCTCGACACCTAGTCCCTAAGATCAACTGGTATGGGATCGGCTGACCCAAATCCTGCAATAGAACCAGATAGAAAGCCATGTTCTACTGGTACAAATGGGTTTAAGATATATCGATGTGGCCTTTCTGGTTTGGGAAATTAAGTTCTAAGGGGTGCTCGTCACCTAGCACCTAAGGCCAACTGGTCTGGGATATGCTGACCCAAATCCTGCTATAGAACCAGATAGAAAGTCATGTTTAACGGTGTATCTTATTCTTACTAAACTTTTTGATCAAAAGATGCCAATGAGCACAAAATCAAAAGATGCCAATGTGCACAAATCAAAAGATGCCAATGAGCACAAAAGAAAAGATGCCAATGAGCACACATCTCTTGAAACTTGGGAAAATACAAAGTCGCGATAAACCCGTAAATTTGTGAAAATTCTGATTTTGGACAAATAGTGTGAGTAGAGCAAAGTATTCTTATATGTTTTAGAATTGCATATGCTTGAAGCTAATCATATTTCGCATGCTAGCACACCAAATAGATTTAATAAAGGGGTTGAAACTGAACATTTTTAACTTGATATGCAATGATGACTTGTTCTTGAATCCAAACACATGCATTTGATTTCATTTAATTGAAAAATCTGTTAAATTTCATTAAGTTGAATTTCTTTTGTAAAGTTTTCAAATGATCAAATGTTTGTAGTTATAAAATGAAATTCAATGAATTTTATTTTCCTTGTGTAAATTTGTTTTATAATTTGTGCTACAATTTCAAATACTGTACGTTATTGAAATATATGCATACTTTCAGGGGGAGAAAATAAATTGCTCCAGAATTCTTATTTTGAGGGGGAGCAAGGTTATTCTCTAAGGAGGAGATTGTTAGCAATACTCAAAGACACGACTGAAATTGAAAATGGTTTTCGATGATAATGATGCTCACCATCATCGAAAAAGGGGGAGAAAAGTTTAATTTCAATTTCATGTCAAAGAGCTTTCAAATCAAAGATATTTCAAGTCAAAGATTCGTGAACAAAGACTGAAGATTAGGGGGAGAAGGATCATGTGAAGTCCAAATGTTGCTGAAATTGGTTATCTTAGTTCTGAGTGGTTCTCAGAATGCGCTTACACCGAATTTGGTTATCTTAGTTCTGAGTGGTTCTCGGAATGCGCTTACACCTAAAAGTTCAACAATGTGGATGGTTTCACATCTTTCTGATCCAAACTCTAATCGTTTCTGATTCATCTTGTTCCATGTTCAAGACTTGAAGACAATTTGTTGAAGATTGTATTGAAGAAGGTTGACTTTTCAAAGAAAAAGACAATGAATTTTCTGAGTTCTTAAAGAGTGTCAAAGCATATAGTTCGCCGTGAACTAGTGGAGATAAAGCTATTTGAAGATGGTTTGATAGAGTGTCTGTTTGAGAAGATTGACTTTACAAAGAGCTGAAGATTGCTGTCATATTTTTTAAATCTTGAATCCAAAGGGGGAGATTGTTAGAGCATTGTTGTATTCAAGATTTACTGTAAAGTCAATGTACTGTATTAGTTAGCTGTGCCTTTATACCTTGTATGTTATGGGTATAAATAGGCATGTCTAGTTCTTAGTTAGAAAGGAATCTAGATCTCTTGTAACCTCTTGATCATTTTGTCATTTATACTTTAGAGTTCAATATATGGATGACAAGTTCTCTCTAGATTCTCTCTCTACAACATTCTTGATTTCTTGCTAGATTTGGGATTTCACATTATCCTTCAGAGGTACCTTTTTTTCATCCAGTCTTATCTTTTCAGTCAGCCGAATCTTTATCATTAAGAGCATCCCATCAGAATACAAGTTGACTTCAATTAGCCTCAAGAACTACTTCTTCTTTTGCCCGTTGTGATAAACAATACCAAACTCTTGTTTTTCTAACACGGTATAAAAGGGAATACCTTGTATGTCTGGTTAGTTTCTGTTTGGCCTTCTTTTATTAACTCTGATTTGATTTCCTTCCAAAGCCATTTGAAAATCTGTTAAGTATGCAAGATTGATCAAGTTCTTCATGAATCTTTTGACTGCTTGATAGGCTTCAGACCAAGTAACATCTTTGTTCGGACGTCTTGCAAGAATATCATATAAGGCGAAGAAATCCTCACAGGTTAAAGATTTGAAGTCGGCCTCGCTGAATGACCATTCCTTTCCACCTGTTCTGTACACCGTGAACCTTGGTAGAATACATTCAGAATCCTATCCGATTCTATCTTCATAATTCTTACAATCTTTTTATCTATTCTGACAAATCTGAGCTCTTTATCTTTGTCGTTCATCATGTACAAGTATTCAATCTGATTCTTGCGTGGAAACTTTTCAATCGAATACAATTTTACCTTGTCAATAGGCTGAATCTGTTTGACGAACAAGTCACCCCTAATATCTCCTTGGAACGGAGTAATGATTCGTGTTCTGTGATTTGCTCTTACAATTAGTGATTCTCTATCCACTAACATCTGAAGATTACGCATTTCAGCTTCGGAGACTGGATCTTTGATTTTGCCTTCTGGAAGATCAGGTATCACAGGAACTTTGATAACTCTATTTTTAGAGTTATTATTTCCATTTATTTTCCACTTTATTTTGTCAATTTTAGCCATTTCACTTCTAAAAACCCCCATTCTTGGTATGATTTACGAAAACGAGCAAAAGGAGTGAACCATGGTCTTTAATAAATTATTTGGGGAAGTTTTGGGTGTTTTCTCGATTTTTCATCCGCAGTGACGTATACAGTGCCCACTCCGGTTCCCCACTCTTCGAGCTGATAAAAAAGAAATCAAAAAGAAACTTTTAGTTGGGATCTAATTTTCTGGAGGAGGAAGGTTCATATGGCAGAGAAATGGCTGGAGAAGTACAAGGTAGTTCTCATTGAAGATAGCATCAAGTACACCTCTTTGTACTTGGAGATTGACTTGGAGAAGGGACCATTGGATAAAAGAATTGCACAAGGAGCTGAATTCTGCCACAACTCAGCAGTCTTTACCCATTGGAAGACCCACCTCTTTTGTGTAATACCCAACTCCTTCTCCTAGTATATAAAGGAGCACTTGGGTGCCATTAAATGCATGCTTGGTTTTCATCCTTGAATACTTTTAGTCTCAAATTCTCTCAACTACCACATTAGCTTTAGTCTTTTATTTACTGCAGTAACTAGCTTTAATTTTCAGTAATTTACTTTCTTAGTTTAAATTGTAGTTCGTATTACACAGTGCAGGGACGACTTCTCGTTCCCCACTGTGAGCAGTTAATTCAAGTCACTTTCAGTTTTATTATGTGCAAATCTTCATCTTTTGTTTTCTTTACTTCGGAAATGTTAGGCTAAACATCCTTTGGGATGTAGGAAGGAGAAGTACCTGGATTTTATCAAAAATGCTTGAGTAATCTTTATACTTAGAATACTTGTTGTTTTGGTCTTTCATTCTCGATATTTACCCAAGGATGCGAACAAGCTGATCACTTGCAAGGATCTAAAGTCTAGTTCTTAACTTAGAAATAAGTAGAGCGCAGTGACACGAGCTTGAATGATGCTAGGGGATTCGAAAGAATTCTTTTGACACTTACGAAAGTGAGGTCGGCACAGTGAGCTAATCTCTGCCCACTGGAGTAGTAGGCAAGCTAATTTGTGTATTAAAAACACTTAGAGTATTTGTCTCTACACATTCCATCGAGGCCTGAAAAGGTCCATTTAGAGATTACCATTGACAAAACAACAAGTACTAAGAGTATGGGATTTTTATCTAACGGTGTGAGTATTTTGTAACCGGGCTTTTCTAGCGAAAATGTCCACCACAAATACGAGGATCACTCTAAGGACCGAGTATTTGAGATAAAATTTAGGGAAAATCCAACCTACATTCCTCCTTTTTAGCATTTAGTAAATCGTTTCAAGTAGCTATTTTACCAAACCAAACCAAAGTATTATTTTCCTCTCTAGTTGAAACTTGTAAAAGGAGCTCATGAGAACCGTATTGTCTTGATTGTCCAGTCTCTGTGGATTCGATTCTGGTATTTTACCAACTATTACTTGCTGTGACGATCATAGTGGACAGTGTACACTTGCACTTCCCACTGTGGACAGTTTGCAACCCACTGCGATTAAAACACACAATTCGCACTTATCAAGTTTTTGGCGCCGTTGCCGGGGACTGGCGTGATTTTAAATCTCAAGACATTAGTTTTTGTTCGAGCCCGAGTAACTAGTTTTTCTAAGCTGTTCGTATTGTATGCCACGGCGACAACTCGAACATTTGGTTCCAATAGATCTCGAAATAGAAAAAACGTTGCGAAAAACACGAAGAAACAAGAAAACAAATCGACAACCTCCTGTGATCCCCACTGTGAACATGGCTGCAGTACCGCCACCTATAGTGGAGACCACAATCACGATTGCCGATAACAAAGATCGAAAAATACGGGACTATGCTACTTCCGGAGTTGGTGATTTAAGCTCCGGAATTTTGAGACCCAATATTGTTGCAACGCATTTTGAACTCAAACCGGTGATGTTTCAAATGATCCAAGCCATGGGTCAATTTGGAGGATCGCCAACTGAGGATCCGCACTCGCACTTAAAATCTTTTTTAGAAATGACCGATTCCTTTCAATTGCAAGGTGTTAGTGATGAGGCATTAAGACTAAGGCTTTTCCCTTTTTCATTAAGGGACAAAGCAAAATCTTGGCTGAACGCACATGCACCTCACTCGATAACCACTTGGCAAGAACTTGCCGATAGATTTTTGCAAAAATACTTTCCTCCAACAAGGAATGTTAGATTTCGAAATGATATAATTTTATTTAGACAAGAGGAAGATGAGGCTGTTTCGGATGCATGGGAACGATTTAAAGATTTACTTCGAAAGTGCCCACATCATGGCATCCCACATTGCATCCAATTGGAGACCTTTTACAATGGTCTTTCCAATGCAGCCAAAATCATCTTAGATGCAACAGCCGGTGGAACATTTACGAGTATGACTTACAACGAAGGATATCAAATCTTAGAAAAAGTGTCCAACAACAATACCGAATGGTCAAATCCGAGAGCACCCATGTCTAAGACCAACACCATAGATTCCGAAGCACTCAAAACCATGAATGCACAATTAGTGGCCTTGACAAAAATCGTTTTAAATCAAAATCGAGGCCAAGTCAATTCCGCAACCCATCTCGCTGATAACTGCTCCCTTTGTGGAGAGGAGCATGTTTTCGACTATTGTCCAGCAAACCCCGAATCTGTTAATGTCATAGGGACCAACCAAAGGAACAACCCTTATTCGCAGACTTATAATCCAGGTTGGAGAAATCATCCGAATTTCTCTTGGTCCGGTAATCAAGGACTCCAACCCCAAGGACCGAGTCACATCCAGCAAAGACCATACAATCCCCCGGGATTTCAGCAACATCACAGTGGGCAATCCCCACATCACAGTGGGCAGTCCCCACAACCATACCAACCACGATCCAACCAACCAGCTGAGGCTCAACAATCGATCGAGTCGATTCTCAAAGGTTTTATGAATCAAACCCAAGCAGCCATTAGGAATACAGAGACCCAAGTAGGACAGCTAGCCGTTGAAGTTAAGAATAGACCACCAGGAACGTTACCGAGTGATACCGAGCAAGCTAGAGTGATAGGAAAAGGACCAGAACATGTCAAGTCCATAACTTTAAGGAGTGGAAAGGATCTGAAAAATATCATTTTTGAATCTGATGATTCGCCTCAAAAACCCACTGTGAGCACCACAGTGGGCACTCCTCAAGTCACTGTGATCCCCACAGTGGGGACCGACATCCCTGACCTTCCCACTTTTGGACCTGTCCCAAAGACTACTGTTCCAAAGCCAATACCACAGCAAACTCAGATTGACCCACGAAACATTCCATTTCCTCAAAGAATGAAGCCTAAAAATGTCGATGTTCAGTTTAAAAAATTCTTAGACATTTTTAAGCAACTTCACATTATCATACCCTTGGTAGAAGCTCTCGAGCAGATGCCAAGCTATGTTAAATTCTTAAAAGATATTTTGAACAAAAAGAGGAAGTTGGGTGAATTTGAAACTGTGGCTTTGACCGAAGAATGTAGTGCCCTCCTAACAAGCAAGATTCCACCTAAGTTGAAAGACCCGGGTAGTTTCACCATTCCATGCATTATAGGAGGACAAGAAGTAGGCCAAGCACTCTGTGATTTAGGAGCTAGTGTCAACTTGATGCCTTTGTCCATTTTTAACAAGTTAGGGATTGGAGAGGCTAGACCCACAACCGTGACATTACAACTAGCCGACCGATCCATTGCCTACCCCAAGGGAAAAATAGAAGACGTTTTGGTCCAAGTGGATAAATTTATCTTCCCCTCCGATTTTCTTGTTTTAGATTATGAGGCCGATAAAGAAATCCCAATCATCTTAGGACGTCCGTTTCTTGCAACCGGACGTACTTTGATCGATGTGCACAAAGGAGAACTCACGATGCGAGTTAATGACCAAGAGGTAACTTTTAATGTTTTCAAATCTCTCAAATATATAGACACCGAAGATTGTTTTGCCTTAAGTTCGATTTATGAAACCCACAATTTTGGCAATTTGCCCACAGTGGGGAGTACAGTTCCCACAGTGGGGATTGACAGTGAGCACTCTGAATCAGAGAGTAATGACACTTTTAAGGATGAGTGTAATGAAATGGTTGCAGCTTTTGAACCTCTGGACTTCAAAGATAGAGATGTTCAATCCCCTTCAATAGAACAACCTCCCGAGTTAGAGCTTAAACCATTGCCTTCCCATTTAAAGTATGCTTATCTCGCTAAGGATAATAAACTTCCCGTCATTATCTCTTCCAAACTTAGTGAGAAACAAGAACAACTTCTGATTGATTTGTTGATAAAGCATAAGGGAGCAATTGGTTGGACCATAGCGGACATTCGAGGGATTAGCCCCTCTTTATGTCAACATAAGATTAACTTGGAGAGTGACCACCCGGGGAAAGTCCAACCCCAAAGAAGGTTGAACCCCATCATGAAGGAGGTAGTTAAGAAAGAAGTCTTGAAATGGTTAGATGCCGGTATTATCTATCCCATTGCCAGTAGTAGTTGGGTGAGCCCCGTTCAATGTGTCCCTAAAAAGGGAGGAACAACAGTGGTCAGAAATGAAAAGAACGAACTCATTCCAACTAGGACTGTTACGGGATGGAGAATATGCATGGATTATAGGCAACTGAATCTAGCAACAAAGAAAGACCATTTCCCGTTACCTTTTATTGATCAAATGCTTGATAGATTAGCGGGAAAGGAATTTTATTGTTTTCTAGATGGATACTCCGGATATAACCAAATCCACATCGCACCCGAAGACCAAGAAAAGACCACCTTTACTTGTCCATATGGTACTTTTGCATTCCGGAGAATGCCTTTTGGTTTATGTAATGCTCCCGCTACTTTTCAACGCTGTATGATGGCCATTTTTACTGATATGATAGAAGATACCATAGAAGTTTTTATGGACGATTTTTCTGTGATCGGCACATCATTTGATAACTGTTTGAGGAATCTAGAAAAAAGTTTGGTGAGATGTGAAACCCACGACCTTATTCTAAATTGGGAAAAATGTCATTTCATGGTCGAAGAGGGCATCGTTTTGGGTCATCTTGTGTCGAAAAAGGGTTTGGAAGTTGATGAAGCAAAACTAGAAGTAATCTCCCAACTTCCCGAGCCCACAACGGTAAAAGGCATTCGCAGTTTTTTAGGTCACGCAGGTTTCTATAGGAGGTTCATAAAAGATTTTTCCAAAATAACTAAACCCCTATGTAACCTGCTGCAACATGAAAGAGAGTTTGTTTTTACCAAAGAATGTAGAAACGCATTTGAAATAATCAAAAATGCCTTAGTTACTGCACCCATAGTGACCACTCCTGACTGGTCACTCCCATTTGAAGTCATGTGTGACGCCAGCGATTGGGCTATAGGTGCAGTACTAGGCCAACGAAAAGATAAGATTTTTCATCCAATATACTATGCAAGCAAGACTTTGATCGAGGCTCAAATCAACTACACTGTAACCGAAAAAGAACTACTTGCAGTAGTTTTTGCTTTTGATCGTTTCAGGTCTTACTTAATTGGAGCAAAGGTCATAGTACACACCGATCACGCAGCCATCAAATATTTGATCAACAAGGCTGACTCTAAACCGAGGTTGATCAGATGGGTGCTGTTGCTGCAGGAATTTGACCTCCAGATCGTCGACAGAAAAGGAACAAGCAATCAGGTTGCTGATCATCTGTCCAGGCTCGAGAAGACAGTGGGCACTGTTGACCCCACTCCTGACCCCACTCCGGTAAAAGAAACTTTTCCCGATGAACAATTATTATCTGCGCAACATCATAATGAAACTCCTTGGTATGCTGATATTGCAAACTTTTTAGCAAGTGGACTTAAGCCCCACGGGATGAGTGGACAACCATTCAAGAAATTTTTACACGACACACGACAATACGTTTGGGACGATCCCTTCTTGTACAAGATAGGGGCGGACCAAATATTAAGGCGTTGTGTCCATAGGAGTGAACAACATCAAATACTCCATGGTTGTCACACATCCCACTACGGTGGCCACTTCGGTGGAAACCGTACCGCAGCAAAAATTTTGCAAAGTGGATTCTTTTGGCCCACTGTTTTTAAAGACTCATTTGAATTCGTGAAAAATTGTGAGCAATGTCAACGTACGGGGAATATATCGCAAAAAAATGAAATGCCTCTTAACAACATTCTAGAGGTCGAACTTTTTGATGTATGGGGGATAGATTTTATGGGACCTTTTCCAAATTCCAACAATAACTTTTACATCTTGGTTGCGGTAGATTATGTTTCAAAATGGGTAGAAGCCATTGCTTGTCACTCCAATGATGCTAACACTGTGGTGAAGTTCTTACACAAAAATATATTCACTCGCTTCGGAACACCACGAGCATTAATTAGTGACGAAGGCACCCATTTTGTAAACAAAGTCATGGCCTCGGTTCTTGCTAAATATGATATTCATCATAGAGTGGCCACCGCATACCACCCACAAACCAATGGGTTGGCCGAGCTTTCAAATCGTGAGATCAAGGGAATTTTGGAAAAAGTTGTTAAGCCACACCGTAAAGATTTGGTCAATCAAACTCGATGATGCTCTTTGGGCCTATCGAACAGCCTATAAAACTCCTCTGGGAATGTCTCTATTCAAATTAGTTTTTGGCAAAGCTTGCCATTTACCGATTGAATTAGAGCACAAGGCGTTCTGGGCCCTTAAAGAGCTTAACATGAGTGAGGATGCCGCGGGAATCAAAAGGAGTCTGCAAATACATGAGCTAGAGGAGTTGCGATATCACTCCTATGAGAATGCAAAGTTGTACAAGGAAAAGACCAAGATGTGGCACGATCGTCGAATCAACCATAGGGAGTTCATGGAAGGACAACAGGTACTATTGTTCAATTCCCGTCTCAAACTCTTTCCAGGTAAACTTAAATCAAGATGGACGGGACCATACACCATTGTCAAGGTGAGTCCTTTCGGAACAGTGGAGTTGAAATCCCCACAATCGGGTCAAACCTTTAAAGTCAATGGGCAAAGGGTAAAGCATTTTTTGCATGAAAGTGCCCACATCCCTGCCCACTCTCCGCCTCGCTATGGTTAGAGAAATTCACAACCGTTTGTAAATATTTTATTTCACTTATTTGTTGTCTTTTTATTATTTTTGGTCTTTTTAATTCTGCATGGTAGTTTGTTTTAATGTGTGTAGAAGAACGTGCCACCTTTTGAAGAGAAATCAAGGAAAGTACTTTGCAGTGGGGAAGGCTCAGGTCACTGCGCTCCCCACTCCCCACCTGACGAATGAAAGGACTATTTTTGGGGCCCAATGCTGACAAGCTTTCACCTTTTGCTGCCATCAAGTCTACTTTTAGGCCATGGTGTCATAGTTCATCATTTCCCAAGCAAAGCTATCATTGTCAATCCTCTCCCTCTCTCCTAAAACCGGCGGTTTCCCCCCATTTTTGACAAGAAAACATTTCCAAAAACCACCTTAACCTCCTTTGCTTCCAAAATTTACCCAACAAACTTTCTCTTCTTCATTTCTCTCTCTACGAAAAACCCACCAGCAAAACCCTTCCAAAACCCTAAAAATGGCAAGAACCAAGAGAATGAACACCAACCCCGATGCACTAACACGTGCGGCCGTCCGCCGCAGGACCGCCGAGGAACAACCACCGGAAGCCGTCACCAATGACCTGAACGAACCGCCACCGGTCTCCGGCGAAAACCCGATCATCTCCGGTGCAGCCGACGAGGGTTCTTCAAAGCACGAAAGCCCAAAAGCTACTTCATCATCGCAAGTCTCAGACAACAGTATCACCCATTTCGAGACCGAGACACTTCTAGCCGAAGAAGAAGAGAGACGGTTAGCAGAGGAGTTCAAACAGAAAATGGAAGCCATTAGAAAAAGAAAGGAAGAGGTCGAGAGGAGGCGTCGAGAGGAAGAAGAAAGAATCAGAAAGGAAGAAGAAGAAAGAATCAGAAAGGAAGAAGAGGAAAGAATCAAAAGAGAGGAGGAAGAGAGATTGAGGAGGGAAGAAGCCGCAAGATTGGCTAGAGAGGAGGAGGAGCGATTGAAAGAGGAAGAACGAAAGAAGGATGAAGAAGCAAGGATATTCGAGCAGAAAAAGAAACAAGCAGAGGAGGAGTGTTTGGCTCGTGAGGAAGAAGAAAGACAGAAGAAGATTAAGGAACAGACTCAGACATTAGACATTCCCCAGAACAAAAATGCTGATAGTGTGGAGGATGTCCACACCACTGCCCACAGTGAAGAAACCCCAACCAGAGCACTCCAGAGGAACAGGGGAATGGTTACACGATCTGGTGCATCCAAGAAGGCATCGTCTGCAAAACCAAAAAGAAAAGCGTCGAGGAAAGGTAAGGGTATCGAACCCTCTTTAAGTTCTTCTTCTAGTGATACTAATACGGGAAGTGAACAAAACCTTTCTGAAAATCCACATCTGTCCACTGTGGGGACTGCTCATGCCCCCAGTGGGATACCGAGGCAATTCACTTCCCCAGCTGCTAGAACCCACTTTGAGTGTATTTATACTCGGAAGTTGAATTTAGAGAGGGGTTTCGACCCCGACTTTGTAGAAGCAAATCCCTTTGTCAAAGATAAACTTGTAGCGCAAGATTGGGCAACCATTGCCACTGCCAATCGCCGCGCTAATGCATCATTAGTCCGAGAATTTTATGCTGAGGCCTCCCAAGCCAAAGAATCATTTGTTAAGATCAGAGGAAAGGTTGTGGACTTTACTCCAGGCAATATAAACCGAGTGTTAGGTAGAGGAGCTCCGGAACCTTGTGCTTTCGGACAGTTCCTGGCAAAGATGACTCCGGCTGATGAGGAATTGATTTTAAAAGAAATAGCAGTTGAGGGAAGGCCATGGAATCAGGATGGCCAAAGAAGGTGTCTATATGCTGGCAGCCTCACCACTGAGGCTGCTGTGTGGTTCCAATTCCTAAGGGCCTCGGTGGCCCCAACATCGCACGACACGACTCTCTCCATGCATAAGTGTGCCATGCTTTACTGCGTTCTCACTAAAAAGAAGATCAATCTGGGAATCATAATGCATGGTGCCATCCATCAGGCCAGAACACGAACCAAGGTAATCCTACCCCTTCCTTGCCTTATTACACTATTGCTAATAGATGCCGGAGTGCCCACAGCTGAAGAAGACCAGTGGATCATTTCCACGAAAAACATCAGTATTCAGACAATTAAGAAGATGAGAAGAGAGATAGGAGGCCCGTCTGTTGAGCCTGCCCAGGTACAGCCCAATGTGCGAATAGCCGACGAGCACATAGTGGGCACTGAAGTGCCCACTGTGGGGAAGAAGGGTACCCCACTCCATTCAACCGAGGCCGGATCATCAAGCAACCAAATGGGAGAGATTTTGGCAGCTTTAAAGAAGCTCACATACAGGATCGAGTTGCTGGAAAGTGAGCAGCGATACCAGAACCGGGCCACACAGAAATTTTGGATGTATACAAGAGAACGAGATGAGGTGACGGGCCTGATGATGAAAGAGGCCAACCCAATGCTAGCTGCTCAGCTACCAGAATTCCCGAAAGATATCTGCCCGGTTAATGACAGTGAGGATGAGTTCGATGATGATGATGCGGATCTGTCACCGCAAGCCACCCAAACCCCGTGAATGGTTTGTTTTAAAACAATGGTTTCGCTCTTTTGCTCACCAAAAACAATTTTATTTTGTTTGGTTGATCTTTTTTTTGTGCCTATGGCTAGGCATTGACACTATTTGCTGTTTTAACTTTTTAAATATCGATGCATGAAAATCCTACCGGTAGGTAGGTACTTTTGGGTACTAACATATTGATTGTTTGAATGCTTGTTTGACCTCGTTTCCATTTCAAGGTACAACTTTCGGCTTCCGACTTAAAAGGTCACTTTTGTAAGTACAAATCTCAACTTGTCCCGTGAAATGATATAGGCCATTTTTCGCATCCAAACACGATCCTTTTTGTACCCCCAAACCACCACCTTTGTTCATTAATTCAATGTCACAGTGGGGACACTGTGAGATTTTAAGTTTGAGGTGGGAACTTCCAGAGTGACCTCCAGTTTGCTCACAGTGAGGACACTGTGAAGTCCAAGTTTGAGGTGGGTAAGCCGTACCCCCCTCCCAAAAAAAAAAAAAAAAAAGAGAAAACACAAAAATACAAAAACAGAAGAAAATCGGAGTAGCACTAACAAAATTGATGGTGTGCCTTTTCTGGACCATCAAAGTGCTCACTCCCAGAAAACGATGGTGTGCCTATTCTGGACCATCAGAATACCCACCCTCACAAAAAAAAATAGCCATACTCATTATACCCAAATAAAGCCTGAAAGTGTACGTTCTTATCATAGCAAAATACTAAACACCCACTTCTTGAAATAAAAATCTCAAAGCGAGATCTTCGTTCCATGTTTGGAAATTTTTGCCAAAACCCTTGGGAAAAGATTCAAAGCCATAAACCCTTCAAACCCAAGAAAGCCCTATTGATCAAAAGGTAAACAAGGGAAAGGTTTCGTCAAACACAAAAGTGAAATTTTCAAGTTTGGAACCGAAGGAAGTATCGAAGGAAGGAAATCAACGCCCATTCAAGTCAAGAAATATGTAAGTCCCTCAAAGACCTTTTATGCATTGTGTTTCATTTTATTTCTTTCTTTTTATTACTTGGGGACAAGTAATGATTTAAGTTTGAGGTTGTGATAACTCTATTTTTAGAGTTATTATTTCCATTTATTTTCCACTTTATTTTGTCAATTTTAGCCATTTCACTTCTAAAAACCCCCATTCTTGGTATGATTTACGAAAACGAGCAAAAGGAGTGAACCATGGTCTTTAATAAATTATTTGGGGAAGTTTTGGGTGTTTTCTCGATTTTTCATCCGCAGTGACGTATACAGTGCCCACTCCGGTTCCCCACTCTTCGAGCTGATCAAAAAGAAATCAAAAAGAAACTTTTAGTTGGGATCTAATTTTCTGGAGGAGGAAGGTTCATATGGCAGAGAAATGGCTGGAGAAGTACAAGGTAGTTCTCATTGAAGATAGCATCAAGTACACCTCTTTGTACTTGGAGATTGACTTGGAGAAGGGACCATTGGATAAAAGAATTGCACAAGGAGCTGAATTCTGCCACAACTCAGCAGTCTTTACCCATTGGAAGACCCACCTCTTTTGTGTAGTACCCAACTCCTTCTCCTAGTATATAAAGGAGCACTTGGGTGCCATTAAATGCATGCTTGGTTTTCATCCTTGAATACTTTTAGTCTCAAATTCTCTCAACTACCACATTAGCTTTAGTCTTTTATTTACTGCAGTAACTAGCTTTAATTTTCAGTAATTTACTTTCTTAGTTTAAATTGTAGTTCGTATTACACAGTGCAGGGACGACTTCTCGTTCCCCACTGTGAGCAGTTAATTCAAGTCACTTTCAGTTTTATTATGTGCAAATCTTCATCTTTTGTTTTCTTTACTTCGGAAATGTTAGGCTAAACATCCTTTGGGATGTAGGAAGGAGAAGTACCTGGATTTTATCAAAAATGCTTGAGTAATCTTTATACTTAGAATACTTGTTGTTTTGGTCTTTCATTCTCGATATTAACCCAAGGATGCGAACAAGCTGATCACTTGCAAGGATCTAAAGTCTAGTTCTTAACTTAGAAATAAGTAGAGCGCAGTGACACGAGCTTGAATGATGCTAGGGGATTCGAAAGAATTCTTTTGACACTTACGAAAGTGAGGTCGGCACAGTGAGCTAATCTCTGCCCACTGGAGTAGTAGGCAAGCTAATTTGTGTATTAAAAACACTTAGAGTATTTGTCTCTACACATTCCATCGAGGCCTGAAAAGGTCCATTTAGAGATTACCATTGACAAAACAACAAGTACTAAGAGTATGGGATTTTTATCTAACGGTGTGAGTATTTTGTAACCGGGCTTTTCTAGCGAAAATGTCCACCACAAATACGAGGATCACTCTAAGGACCGAGTATTTGAGATAAAATTTAGGGAAAATCCAACCTACATTCCTCCTTTTTAGCATTTAGTAAATCGTTTCAAGTAGCTATTTTACCAAACCAAACCAAAGTATTATTTTCCTCTCTAGTTGAAACTTGTAAAAGGAGCTCATGAGAACCGTATTGTCTTGATTGTCCAGTCTCTGTGGATTCGATTCTGGTATTTTACCAACTATTACTTGCTGTGACGATCATAGTGGACAGTGTACACTTGCACTTCCCACTGTGGACAGTTTGCAACCCACTGCGATTAAAACACACAATTCGCACTTATCAAACTTCTATCACTGGATCAGGCTGATTATTCTCTTTTTTGGAATCAGAATCAGGTTGAATTACACCACCATCGAATACATCATCCATCTCTTCTTTAATCTTTACAACAGTTTGATCCTCTTCCGAGTCAATATAAATCAAATCTTGTATAAAACCATCTGCCATTCTTTCCTCGACTGTTCTGTTGTCACATCCTTCAGGCTTTTCAACCGTAGGACTGACATCATCCAGAATCCAAAATCAGCACTTTCACCCACTTGAGTACCACCAACATTACCGGTACCCGTTTCCACATTTTTAGGCACTTGAATGCCCGAACCACTAGCTTATTCAACTCTTTGTCTTACACTTCTCTCCCCCTCGTGGTGATCATGATCGAGATCTTGGTCATCATGTGTACGTTTGGTGGTTTGGGCTTGAATCCCACACTTTTCTTCCACCACTTTAATTCGGTTTGATAGGGTTGTGAAACCAGAAGAGATAGCCTCGGTTAGGTTAGATATGGATTGTTGTAGGGTATTAAGTAAATTTGGTAAAGTGGCTTGTTGTTCGGTTTGGCGTCTAAGTAAACCAAGCATGTCTACTTCTTCTTGAGTATTCATATCACCTTATTCTAACAAACGAGTAAGCAATTGAGATTTCAATTCATGTAAAGGCAAACTAGGATATACCTTTGGGTTTGGCTGGGATTCTGGTTGAGTGTCGGATGGTGTGGATCTAGATTCGGCAACAAATTTTCCTTTGACAGCTTTTTAAACATCGACAGATAACTTCCCAATAACATCTTTCAATTCTGCCATTTGAGCTTTGTGACTGTTTTTAAGAGACTGGATGGCTAATTCGAGCAACTTCACTGATACAAAATTGTGAAGAGGAGGACCGGGCCAATATTGAACATAATTATTATTAATGAAGGTGGTGGCCTGGGCAGTTGCCAACTTCACTATAAGAAGGAAAATGGTAAGTACCATACCAATATTGAACATAATTATTATTAACAAAATCATTATTTTCCGCAATAAGAAAAATCGATCAAATTTTCTTGATAATCTTCACAAAAAATTGTATATGATCACATAAACACTCTCTGAATCTAAGATCCTGCTCGGATAATTCTTTTGTTAATTCTTTTGTTAATTCTTATTGAGGAAATAATGATTTTGTTAATAATAATTATGTTCAATATTGGTATGGTACTTACCATTTTCCTTCTTATAGAGCTCCGCTTAACGTGTCAGGACCCAAGACACGTTGGGTACCAAAATCAACTTAATCTGTTTTGTAGATTTAGAGGCAAGCGTTGAACTCTCGGAAGATGAAGTACTTGTGCATTCAAAGTTTATATTGAACATCACATAATTTCAGGGAATTTTCTATCTTTTTATATATACATGTGAGAATTGATAAATCTTTCGGTATATTGTAGGGGGAGAGAGATACACGACAATGGCTTTTGAACACATCAGTTCAAAACCCGCACTTCAACGGTAATGGCTTCTGAACAAATCAGTTCAGAACCCGTACTTCAAAGGCTATGACTTCTAAATAAATCTTATCAGGTGATATCCTTTCACTGTCATATCCTTCTATTTTTAGGACATGTGCCTAAAGGTATCATTGTGTTATATTTTATGTCTACTAACATTGAAAGGTTGAACCTTCACAAATTTAATTCAATGAAGTGAAATTCTTCAATTTTTCATTCAATGAATAAAATGTGTGTTAAGGATGATTTTACGAGCATTTTTGTATCGTCGGAGTTATATTTGTTTCTACTTTCGCTTCTGAAATAAGTCGAAAGGTCAGCGAAACATGTTTGAGATTTTGATATAAGCGCAAAATTGTGTAAATCTAGACTTATACAGAATACAATGCTCACAAAGCCTATTCGTCTTAATCATGAATGGAAACGAAAATATGGGGGAAGCACTACGTTTTTGAACCAAGTGATTGAGATGCTATAATAAAAAAATAAAAAAAATAAAAAAATTATATATATATATATATATTTATATATATAATAAAATCATTCAGTTTGATAGTATGTGCCTGTGGCCTATATGGTTTGGGAGATTAAGTCCTAAGGGGTACTCGTTACATAGCCCCTAAGATCAACTGATCTGGGATTGGCTGACCCAAATCCTGCTATAGAACCAGGTAGAAAGCCATGTTCTACTGGTACAGATGGGATTAAGGTATATCGATGTAGCCTTTCTGGTTCGGGAGAGTAAGTTCTAAGGGGTGCTTGTCACCTAGCCCCTAAGACCATCTGGTCTGGGATCGGCTGACCCAAATTCTGCTATAGGACCAGTTAGAAAGTTACGTTTACGGTGTATCTTAGTCTTAATAAACTGTTTGATTATAAAAGATGCCAATGAGCATATAATAAAAGTTGCCAATGTGAACAATATGAAAAGATGCCTAAGAGCACACATCTCTTGAAACTTGGGGAAAATACAAAGTCGCGATAAACCTGTAAATTTGTGAAAATTCAGGTGTTGGACAAATAGTGTGAGTAATAGCAAAGTATTCTTATAGGTTTTAGAGGTACATTTGCTTGTTGCTAATCATATTTCGCATGCTAGTCCACCAAATAGATTTTATAAAGGGGTTGAAATTGAACTTTTGTAACTCGATATGCGATGATGTCTTGTTTTTGAATCCAAACGCATGCATTTGATTTCACTTGATGGAAATATGTGTTACATTTCATAAAGTTGAATTTCTTTTGTTTGGTGTTCAAATGATTAAATGTTAGTAGTTATAAAATGTTGTTCAATGAATTCTATTTTCTTTATATAAGTTTGCTAAAATGTGCGCTTATATGAATTTTATGCAAATTTTCAGGGGGAGAAAATCATCTTGCTCTACAATTCTTATTTTTAGGGGGAGCAAGATATTTCGTTTATGGGGAGATTGTTTGTGTTTTTCAAGGGGAAGAAATGTTTTTGAAGAGGGAGATTGTTCGTGACTGAAATTGAAAATATTTTCGATGCTCGTGATGCTCACTTTCATCGAAAAAGGGGGAGATTGTCTACATCAATTTCATGTCAAAGAAAGTTTAAAATCAAAGATTCGTTTTAATGTCAACGGGGAGATTTGTAGAAAGAAGACGTCGTTTCAAGAAAGGATAGGGGGAGTTTTATTCTTCAAGAGTTTTTAAGAAATCGATTGATCCTTTCAGTGATCTCTTTCTTTTGAACTCGCGCGTTTATGAAGATCGACACTGAAGAATGAAATTCTCAAGTCAATGGAAATGTGGAGAATTCTTCAAAAGTTTGAGGAAAATCGATTGATCTATTCAGTGATCTCTTTTTTCTTGAACTTCTGCTTCTTGTATTAAAAAGCTTTGTGTGAAGATTCATATTCTCCTGTTCGAAGAAAGAAGTTCGTTATTTGCCGTTTGAAGATTGGATGACGTTTTGACTTTGACAAGCTTTGATGAAGTCCGAAGATTCAAGAAAGCTAAAGCTTGCTGATCGCATTTGTTTAAACCTTGAATCCAAGGGGGAGATTGTTAGTGCAATATGTCTTCAAGGTTTAAATAGAGAAAGGTCAAAGTCAAAGTCAATGTAATGTGTTTTGTATAAATAGCCTTTGTGTAGGTTAGTTTAAGAAAACACTCTTAGAAACATTCTGATAATTCACATTCATATCTTAGAGAGAGAAAGTGCAGAACTCCTATCTTGTATACAGTGTTTTTGATCAATGAGATGAAAAATTCACATCTTCTCTATCTTGATTGATCTTTAGGGTTTAACAAAATGGTTCTAGACGCGATCTGTGAACAAATGAAGGTGGTGGCCTGGGCAGTTGCCATCCTGTTTCAATATCAGCAGACACCGAGTGTGTCGCCGATAGAGTTTGTGCTTTTCCCCTGTGAGAAAGTGAAACATCAACTTGTGGAGAAGTTGATGAGTGGATGAGTGGGGTTGCGCATTGCATAGCTGGGTTCACTATGGCTTCTTCAATGTCTTGTGGGGACGAACGCGCATCGACAGTAGATGTGGCTACCCGGCTAGACACGGTTTGGATAGGATCAGTAGTTAAAACTTTATTTGATCCTGTCACACTCTCACCATCTTTTTTTCTTTCCTTCTCACATAACCTCACCTCCTTTTCTGTTTCAACTAATACTCCCTCATTTCCCCTTATATCTCCTCCAGTATCAGAATGAGTAACCACTTTTTCAACAACAGTGTCAAGAATTTCCATGTTTTGATCATCATTGTTATCATCATCACCATCTGAGCTCTCATCCTCTTTTTCATCATCAGCATTAGCATCATCATCATCCGAACTAGCATCATATACAAGGTTTGCTGGATCATCAATATCAGCATCAAGATCATCGGATTCCTCTTCAGTATCCCCAAAACCAAGAATTTCCTCATCGTCATCGTCCTCAAAGATCTTTGACTTTGACGAATTGGACGACTGACCAAGAGCACCCCCAACTCCTTTTTCTCTTACATCGCTTTTACCTCTCAACACACCCTGTTCAGGTACCCTAGTATCCTGAACTCACTCGCTAGCTACTGGACCCTCACCACTCTCACCTAATTGGTTGGCACTTTGGGTAGGCCCTACCAGTCCTGGCCGGGCCATAAGTGCGTTCTCTTCTCTATACTCACTCAAGAATGGTGACTCTTGGTCAGCATATGCGAGTAATGCTTCTGGTAAAATCATAACAACAGGAAAAGTAAGACCTTTAGGAAGTCGAAGATATTTCATGTAGTTGGTCGGACCAAGAACTGCTCCCTCGCGTCTCAGTATCTCTCTGTTAGCCTCCATAATAGAACGTATGATGATCTGAAGATATCTTTGAAATGGTACAAATGATCTGGCTTTTGATGGCTTTGCCTTGTCGGTGACCACCTCGATCAAATCATTCCAAATAAGAATAGCAAAGTCAATCTTCCGGTCGAAAACGATAGCATGGAACATTCTGACAACTAAAATACTGGCCGTGTCGTCTCCCGTGTGCTTAGAAGTCATACATCTATTCACAACACTGAATAGTGTGTAATAGATCGGCGGTAGATAGTTTCTTTTCAACTTTGATGTACTTGTCAGCACTCTTCGATCTGGATGTGGATCATTGTAACCCATACGCATAATATCCCGGCACAAATCTGTTTCAGACAACAAATCTTCAAAATTAGGAGTGTAAGGTAGATCTAGAACTCTCTGCAACCTTTTCAAAGTGATTTTGGCATCAAAGTGATCCACTTTCAGAGTAAAGTAGCTATTTGAATTTGCCTGTGGTACATACTAGATGTGATACCATACTTGTTGCAGATAGATCTCTAGAACTTGTTGTGTCTTTTCAAGAGCAGTACGAAGCGGATGTCGTTTGAGAATCTCCATGATCAACTGATAATCCATTCTGACGTTGAAATCTAGAGTGTAGTTCCTTTTTGTCTCTTGGAAGAATAAGTTCGTCGTCTAGATTTCGTGCGTTCACCGAAGGATGTGATGAATGATGAGATGGGAACACCGTGTTCTCGTCAGAAGAATTACCATCACCCTGCTCTTGCCTGTGTGCCATGGTCTATGATTGACATAATTAGACCATATGGATGTGAGTACTTTTTCACCAAAAATATTTTCAAAAAATCCTAAGTATGGGCTACTGTCGTACAACACATCAAGTCGTACGACTCTAATTGTTGGACAAAGTTGTACGACAAAAAGTTGTCGGACACGCTTTGTACGACAGTTATGATTTTCAGATTTGTACGACAGTTATGAGTGATGAAGAACAGTATGTTGTACGACAATTATGATAACTTCGAACAATTTTGAAGTTCAAACCCAGAACTAAGAATTTCAAAAAACAGGCTTATAAAACGAGTACCCTGGATGCGATTCACTATCAGGAATACTAATCTATTCTCTTTTCTTATCAAATCTAACACATTGATCAGAATACGAAGGGTTTGCTAAAACCCTTTTCGACTATTTCTACAAATCACAATAACAGATGATGTAATGGATGAACGACGATACTGAATGAGTAAAGATGATACCTGAATCGATAATGAATCCACATATATGAACAAACAGCAACAAACGAACCAAAATCGATTTGAACTTTGAGAGAAAGTCGGGTTCCAAAAGAGTCGTAAAAATAAAAAAACTTTGAAAGACGCACTATTTATAGAACTTAGGCTGTGTGACACGTGTCAAGAAATGAGTGGTCCAAAGGTTGACCGACACGTGTCAGATAATCGTACGATACAATGTACGAGTATCTCTTCTTAGTCGTAGGATGAAGTGTACGACTAAGGTGGGATAATGAACAGTAACTGTCGTATGAAGCTTGTGCGACTAGGATTGCTAGTCGGACAAAGCTTATGCGACTTTGCCTTATGAACAGTGACTGTCGTACAAAGCATGTACGACTAGGATTTCTAGTCGGACAAGGCTTGTGCGACTGTCGTGAGTGAACAGTAACTATCGTACAAGGCATGTACGACTAGGATTGCTAGTCGTATAAGACTTGTACGACTACTTTCCAGACTCGGGAAATTTTCAAAATTTGAACTTTTCAGATTTAAAAAATTGTTCAGTGTTCTGAGAACACATTTTGCTCCCCCTACAAAAATGCATAAGATTTGACAAAATTATTTTTCATCAAGTAGGGTTTGCACAAATCAATAGAAATAGAACACTTACCTCCATTGTATTAATCAAACACCTCTTCATTGTTGAATGCTCCCCCTTGAAACATGATCACAAACATTTATAGCTCCCCCTAAACACATGAACCACACATAAAACTGCACAAATAATCTTAATTAAAGTACATACGGTAAAAAAATATAACATTGAAATCTATTTTGTAAAATACTGAAAGAAATCTACATTTGAGAAAATCATAATGAATATTCAATATTATGAAAATAAGTATTCTTCACTCAAATTTATCAAATTTGAATGACTAAGAACTATTTTCAAAATGTTGAGTAAAAATTATGATTAATCAAACTTTCAAATTCAACATGCCTAGCTTTGAAACAAGAAACGTGAAACGTTTCTCATCCAAAGCCTTGGTAAACAAATCGGCGAGTCGAAATTCAGTAGAAACAAAATAGAGTTCAACTGTACCTTTTTCGACGTGATCTTTAATAAAATGATACCATACGTTGATGTGCTTGGTTTTTGTGTGTTGAACCGGATTGTCAGATATTGTACTTGCGGACTTACTATCATAATAAATTGGGATCTATTCGTACCGACATGCGAAGTCCATCAGTTGGGTTTTCATCCAAATGACTTGTGAGCAACAACTCGCGGTCGCTACATATTTTGCCTCCGCCGTAGAAGTCGACACACAGTTCTGTTTCTTTGACGCCCAACTTACCAACTTATCACCCAAAAATTGTATGTGTCCGTATGTGCTCTTCCAGTCCAATAAGCTACCACCATGATCCGCGTCGGAGTAAGCCGTTAGCTCGAATCCCATTCCTTTGGGATACCATAGACCAAGGTAGGTGGTTCCTTTGAGATATCGAAAGATACGCTTGACGGCCCCGTGATGAGATTCCTTAGGATTCGCCTGAAATCACGCACAAAGACACGTAGAAAACATGATATCCGGGCGACTAGAAGTTAAGTACATTAAAGATCCGATCATACCTCGATAGTGTCGTATATCTGTTTCCTTACCATGAGGATCCGGACCGATCTTTGAACCTGGTGCCATCGGCGTTCCAATGGAAGTACAATTTTCCATTTTGAATTTCATCAAAATATCAAATATATACTTTGACTGATTGACGAAAATCCCCGTGGAAAACTGCTTCACTTGCAATCCAAGAAAGAAATTAATCTCTCCTATCATGCTCATCTGAAATCTAGCAATCGTCATATCAGAAAACCGTTTACATAAACCAGGGTTAGATGCACCAAAGATAATATCATTTACGTATATTTGTACTATAATCATCTCACCGTATTTGCGCTTGACAAAAAAAGTTGTATCTATCTTACCTTTTTCAAAGCCAGAGACGAGTAGAAATTGTGACAGAACGTCGTACCACCCTCGAGGGGCTTGTTTCAATCCATACAAGGCTTTATCCAATATGTAAACGTGGTTTGGATTTTCCTTGTCGACAAAACCTTCGGGTTGAGAGACATATACCTCCTCTTTGAGAATCCCATTTAGAAATGCTGTCTTCACGTCCATTTGATATATCGTGAAGTTCTTGTATGCCGTGTACACTAGAAATATTCTGATTGCTTCAATGCGTGCGACTGGAGCGTAAGTCTGATCGTAATCTATTCCCTCTTGCTGTCGGTAACCTTTCGCTACAAGTCTCGCCTTGTTACGAACTATGATCCCATCTTTATGTTTCCTATTCTTGAACACCCACTTTGTTCCAATGATACTTTTATCAGCCGGTCTTGAAACGAGCCTCTACACTTTCAACGCTTCGAATTGATTTAGCTCTTCTTGCATAGCTAGAATCCAATCCGGATCATTCAACGCTTCCTTAACAGTAAGTGGTTCAATGTTACTCAAAAACATTGAAAACAATCATTCATTTATGGTAGCACTCAAAGCAGACGAGCGAGTTTGAACTGGCGAATTTGGATCACTATTTACTTGGTGAATAGGATGAGCCTTCGACCACTTTGTCGTATGAGGGTGAGGAGCATATGATTCTTGAACATTATCAAGAGTAGCATTTGTGCCTTCTTCGGTTAGAGGAACATTTGGTTCAGCGCTTGGAATTTCTGTTGGAATTGTAGAAGATTCCGATTGGTGCTGAGGAATGATTGGTTCCGTAACCGAAGAACTAGCATGATGTGTTGATCCTTCCACATTGATTGTAGTCTCTTGGTGTGGAATAACAACTTCTGGTACTTGAACATCTTGAACAGGACTGGAAACATCAACCGGTGTTGAAGTAGACGCACCATCTTGAGTATTTGTGGCAGCGGAAATTATTGTAGGTGCTTGTACCATCCTGTTAGAATCAACAGATTTGTTGTAAGTACCATAAAATTCATCATAAAACTCATCAAATAACAAATCAAGATCAGTTAATTGAGATTTTGAGGTAGAAGGTTGATCCTGATTAGACGTAGAATCATGTTCTCAACTGAGATGTCCAGAAGCTAATATTCCAGTTATAACGGGTTCTGAACTGTTTTGGTCAGAACCCAATTCGTGATGTTCGTCGAATTTGACATTAACACTTTCCATTATTGTCCTTGATTGCTTCAAGTATATCCTATATGAAGCCGCTGAGAAAGAGTATCCAATGAAGATACCATCAATCGCCTTTGGACTGAACTTGTTCCGTTGTTCTTTGTCGTTCAAGACATAACATCTACAACCAAAAACACGAAAATGTTTTATGTTAGGTTTCCGGTTATTCATGATTTCATAAGGACTTTTATTAAACCGGCGGTGTAGGACAGAACGATTTTGTGTGTAACATGCGGTTGCCACGGCCTTGACCCATAAGAATAGAGGTAGTTTTGAATACGCCAACATCGTTCTCGCAGATTCGACTAACGTTCTGTTACGTTGTTCTACAATGCCGTTTTGTTCTGGAGTCCTAGCGGCAGAAAACTGTTGCATAATCCCATTTGACTCATAGAATTCACCTAGGATTCTGTTCTTGAATTCTGTACCATTATCCGAACGTACTATTTTAACTGAAATCTGCATGTTGTTTTGAGCTGCCTTGATAACACCAATCAGAAGTTCTGAAGTTTCATCTTTCGAACGAAGAAACTTAACCCATGTGTATCTTGAAAAGTCATCAACTATTACCAAGACATACTTCCTCCCACTTATGCTTTCGGTTTTCATAGGACCGCACAAATCCACATGTAAAAGCTAAAGTATACTCTTCGTTGTAGGTTCCGGTTTAGGCTTGTGAGGAACCCTCTTCATCTTCCCTTTGTCACCCGCATCATATAAACTTTCGGCATTGAACTTCAAAGTTGGAAGCCCCCGAACCGAATCTCCAAAACTAGCTTTTGAATTTATCTAAAATTCAGATGCGATAATCGTCGGTGCCATAACCAACTTTGTTCTTCCAAAGCCTTCGATAAGAGACACACTTCATTGGTCTGCTTCACATTAGACAAGTTGATTGTATAAAGATTCGACTTTCGAGTGCCAATAAGAAGTTCTGTTCCTTCCTCGGTTTAGACCCAGCATATCGTCTTTTTGAAGTTTACCTCCAAATCTTTATCACAAAACTGTCAAATACTGAATAGGTTGTGCTCCAATCCTTCAACATAGTTGACATTCTTTATCGTAAGATTATCCTATATAATGTCTCCAGAACCCTTTATTGGAGCAACTTTATTGTTTCCAAATCTTACTCGACCAAGATCCTTTTCAACAAATCCCGAATCTAAATACCATAACTTATTTTTCTGCAACAATCAGATTGAAACATTTTTAGGTACCCACTTAACATTGGCTCCTGTTAGGTTAGTTTGTGAAGAAATGGTTTTAGACTTTTGTGTCTTCTTCTTTTTCCTCAAATTTGACTTTCTATTACCATTTGGAATAAAATAAAAATTATCCCAACAACAAGAACCAGGCATAGCAAACACACTTTCACACCCAGAAACAGAACAAAAACAATCACCATTTTTAAAACTCAATAATTGGTCTGTAGAGTAACTTTTGTAAGAATTAACAAAAAATTGTTTGTTACTCGCACCAAATTGTTTATTCTTTGTAAAACTACTGTTTTTTCATTCTGTTTGGTTGAATCATACTTTGTTTGCCTTACCCGCCATTCTTGCGCTTTCTCCTTCGTATTCACAAGATTATCTAAAACAACAGTAGATTTTGAATTAGAACCTTTCGAAGTTTGAACTTTAGTTATCTTTGACATTTTACTCTTATTTCTTTTCTCTAAAGGTGTTTTCTTAGTGTTTGAACACTCACCTTTACAAAAAGTACTTTATCTTTGACCGCTTTAAACTTTGAGGCTCAGATAATCTTCAAATAGCTTTATCTCCACTAGTTCACGGCGAACTATATGCTTTGACACTCTTTAAGAACTCAGCTTTGAAGATCTTC
Source organism: Saussurea involucrata (assembly GCA_033807775.1). NCBI lineage: Eukaryota > Viridiplantae > Streptophyta > Magnoliopsida > Asterales > Asteraceae > Saussurea > Saussurea involucrata. The sequence continues at coordinate 95,545,802 of CM066314.1, forward strand.
AGACAAACATGAAAAGTCTTTGTCTTTCTCTTTGAAAAGGCAACCTTCTTCAATACAATCTTCAACAGATTGTCTTCAAGTCTTGAACATGAATTTCAGAAAGATGTGAAACCATCCACATTTTTTAACTTTTAGGTGTAAGCGCATTCCGAGAACCACTCAGAACTAAGATAACCAAATTCGGTGTAAGCGCATTCCGAGAACCACTCAGAACTAAGATAACCAAATTCAACAACATTTGGACTTCACATGATCCTTCTTCCCCTGATCTTCAGTCTTTGTTCACGAATCTTTGACTTGAAATATATTTGACTTGAAAGCTTTTTGACATGAAATTGAATTAAACATTTCTCCCCCTTTTTCGATGAAAGTGAGCATCATTATCTTCGAAAACCTTCTTCAATTTCAGTCGCGTCTCTTAGTATTACTAACAATCTCCTCCTTAGTGGATAACCTTGCTCCCCCTCAAAATAAGAATTCTGGAGCAATTTGTTTCCCCCCCCCCCCTGAAAGTATGCATATATTTCAATAACGTACAGTATTTGAAATTGTAGCACAAATTTTAAAACAAATTTACACAAGGAAAATAAAATTCATTGAACTTCATTTTATAACTACTAACATTTGATCATTTGAAAGCTTTACAAAAGATATTCAACTTAATGAAATTTAACAATATTTCAATCAAATGAAATCAAATGCATGTGTTTGGATTCAAAAACAAGACATCATTGCATATCAAGTTACAAACGTTCAGTGTCAACCCCTTTATTAAATCTATTTGGTGTGCTAGCATGCGAAATATGATTAGCATCAAGCGTATGCAATTCTAAAACATATAAGAATACTTTGCTCTACTCACACTATTTGTCCAAAATCAGAATTTCATGAATTTACGGGTTTATCGCGACTTTGTATTTTCCGAAGTTTCAAGAGATGTGTGCTCATTGGCATCTTTTGATTTTGTGCGCATTGGCATCTTTTGATTTTGTGCTCATTGGCATCCTTTGATTTTGTGCTCATTGGCATCCTTTGATTTTGTGCTCATTGGCATCTTTTGATCAAAAAGTTTAGTAAGAATAAGATACACCGTTAAACATGACTTTCTATCTGGTTCTATAGCAGGATTTGGGTTAGCAGATCCCAGACCAGTTGGCCTTAGGTGCTAGGTGACGAGCACCCCTTAGAACTTAATTTCCCAAACCAGAAAGGCCACATCGATATATCTTAAACCCATTTGTACCAGTAGAACATGGCTTTCTATCTGGTTCTATTGCAGGATTTGGGTCAGCCGATCCCAGACCGGTTGATCTTATGGACTAGGTGTCGAGCACCCCTTAGGACTTACTCTCCCAAACCAGAAAGGCCACATGCACAAACTTTCAAACTAAATGATAGTGCAACAATTTTATCTCAATCACTTGGTTCTAAAACACAATGCTTCTCCCATATTTTCATTTCCATCCATCATTCTGATAAATAGGCCTTTTGAGCATTGTATTCTATATAAGTCCAGATTCACATAACTTTGAGCATTCAGCATAATTTCATTCATGTTTTGCTGACCTTTCGATTTATTTCAAAGGTGAAAGTTGAAACAAATTTTAACTCAGATAATACAAAATACTTGTAAAATCATCTTTTAGCACACATTTAATTCATTGAATGAAAATTGAAAATTTCATCTCATTGAATTAAATTTCTAAAGATTCAAGTTTTCAAAGCAGTAGAAACAAATATAACGCAATGTTACCTTTTACCACGTTCCTTGAAACAGAAAGATGTAACAGTTAAGGATATCACTTGAGAAATGTGAGTTCTAAACTGATTTGTTTAGAAGTCTTAGTCTTTTTAAGTACGGGTCCTTAACTGAATTGTTCAGAAGCCATAGTCTTTGAAGAACGGGTTTTGAACTGATATGTCCAAAAGCCAAAAAAAGTTTAAGCACGGGTCCTGAACTGTTGTATTCAGAAACCATAATCTCTTTTAAGTGCGGGTCCTAAACTGATATGTTTAGAAACCATAGGTCTTTGTCTCCCCCTTAATGGTACAAATATTCTTCAAAAAATACGCCGCTTCTCTTCTGTTTTTAGTCATGTGTGTGGTATGGATCTACAAATCAGTACAACACATGAAGAACCTACAAAACAGAATAAGCAGATTTTGGTACCCAACGGCACTTGGGTCCTAGTGGGTTAGGTGTAGATTTCTTAAAAGGAATACTGTAAGTACCATACCAATAAGAAGTATGATTTTTATGCACAAAATCATTTGAACCACAGTATGAACAACAAATTTTCTTATGTGCGAACCTAATTAGATAATTTACATAATGAATAGGATTAGGTTGAACAAAAGATTTACCTTTCGGCGCATTGTTCTTTTTGGCATTTGTTGTGGAGACAAATGATTTTGGCACATCTTTCTTTGGAACAGTTGTGCCTTTGACTCTCCATTCCATCTTCACCTTTTTGAAGACTGGAACTTCTTCAGGTTTGGAAGTATTAACTTTAGGCACATTTGTTTTGTTATCTGATTTATCAAGCAGGGGATTATAGAAGAGATTTGTTGAACGAATCTGATCTTTTGAGAAATCAGTTGATCTATTAAATTGTTTAGAAGAAATGTTTTTAAAACTTGAACTTGAAGCAGTTTTGAAAGAGCATTCAGAATCATTTGTATTAACAAATGGAGTTTGAAAGATAGAATTATGACTGGTCTGCTTTGAGACATCAAATTTAAAAATGACGTCTTCAAGTTCTTTGACTTTGTTTATCAAAACATTTTTCTCTTTAGAAATTAGATCAAATTTCTTTTGGATATCAGATTTTATCAATTGATCCTTCATAATGTCAGCTGATAAACCAGATAATCTTTTGGTAAGATTAAGAATCGTATCTTCAAAATATTCGCGTTCCGATTCAAAATCTTTTTCCAAAAACTTTCTTTTATCAGTAATCTCTTTGAAAATTTCCATATTTTTCTTTTTAAGGGTTTTACTTTCCTTTTCAAGGAGATTTTTCTTTTCCGTGAAATCTTTCCTTTCTTTTTCCAAAATCTTTTCTAGTTCAGAGATTTTCACGGAAAGTTCAGAACTTTTGATCTCAAATGATTTTCGTTCAGTGTCAAAAATAGCTCTTTCTTTTTCGAGCTTCTCTTTTTAAAAAAATAAAACTTTCTCAAAGTCAGAAACTTGTTTTGAAAGTTTTATACAATTAAGTTCAATTACTTCCTTTTCTTTAAGAATCTTCTCTTTCTTGTCTTCAATGCTCTTCAGATCAGCATTTTCTTTTTGAAGAGTTGTTACTTTCTCTTGAAGTTTCTCGATTTGATCGTGCAGCCTTGAGTTGTCTTTGTCTTTCTTTGTTTCAAGACCTGCAATATATACTTCAAGATCAGTAATTCTTTTAGTAAGTTTAGCATTTGAAGAAGAAAAGTCTAAAATCTGTCTCTTTAGATCAACATTTTCTTCCTCCAATGCTTTTATACTCCCTTGAAGCTCCTTTATGTTATCTTGATGAGTTGTGATCTCAGGTGACTTATTTTTCTCTTGAGTAACTTCAAGCACTACAGTCTTGTCATTCAAATCTTTCAGTTCGGATTCAAGAGAAGAGACTTTGTCTTCTAATAAAGCTTTCTGAGACATGAGCTTTGTATTTTTCCTTGCATCTTCATCAGAATGTCTTATGTATCTATGAAGAAAACCTTCAAGACGCTTGATCTCATCTTTAGCTTCAAAAAGAGTCCATTTTCTCTCTTTTCCTAACTGACTCCATATTCTCCCACTTAAATCCTGTATGTCAGACATCTTGATAAAATCTTGAATTTTTTTTTTGGTTAAACCACAAGATTTCGGATGTATAAGGATTCGAAATCAATGAATTCGGATGTAGTTGGATCCGAAATCAATGAATTCGGATGTATAAGGATTCGAAATCAACGAATTCGAATTCAATCAATTCGGATGCTGAAGGATTCGAATTCAAGGAATTCGAATGCAGAAGGGTTCGAATTCAATCAATTCGAATGCAGAAGGGTTCGAATTCAATCAATTCGAATGCAGAAGGGTTCGAATTCAAGACTTGTAAAAATTAAGAACACTCCGAATTGTCCGAAATCAAGTAGAAAATCCCTTGAATGGTCCGAATTCCGTATGAATGATCCGAATTCACCAAGAACAATCCGAATTCTTCACTTTGAACACGAAAATCACTGATTCTGCCATAAGTCTTTCAATTCTTGATCAAATGAGATGAAACTTATATCAATTTGTTCGTAATCAAAATCCGCACACTTTTCTTGTTGATCACAACTCGCAATTCGATCGATTTAAACGAATTATGATCCAAAACAGTGAACTGTGGGTTTTCGAACAAAAATCCAAGAATCGATCAAATAAGATGAATCTGTGCAGTAAATGATGATGATCCAAGAATTAAATGTGTTCAGGAATCAAATCCGAGTTCAGTAATGCCAAGAAATGATCCAAAAAATCAAAATCTAAAAAAAATTCATGTCTTAATGATTAGTGATAAGATGAACAGTAACAAGTGAAGGATCCGAATTCTTCAAATCAGTGTAAAAAATCTTCAATTTGGTCTTTGATCTGCTTGAATCTCCTGTTTAGCTCTGATGCCAAATGTGAAATCCAAAATCTAGCAATATGTAAAGAACAAATGTAGAGAGAATCTAGATAGCAAACTTGTTATCCATATATTGATCTCTGAAGTACAAATGACACAATGCTCAAGAGGTTTCTCAAGGTCTCTAGATTCACTACTAACTAAGAACTAGACATGCCTATTTATACCCATAACATACAAGGTATAAAGGCAATAGCAACTAATACAGTACATTGACTTTACAGTAAATCTTGAATACAATAATGCTCTAGCAATCTCCCCCTTTGGATTCAAGATTTAAAAAAATAGCAGCAGTCTTCAGTACTTGATCTTCAATACTTGATCTTTGACCATCGTCAACAAAGCTTCAGAATAATGATTGCAAATATTCAAGCGTCTCTTCCAAACCAATCAAAGACTGAACTCCAACAATCAACTTCTGAAAATCTTGAAATACTTGAGCTCTTTTAAACTTTGACAGTTGCTAAATGTATGTGGGAAGCTGAATATCTGAATGATGTCACACACGCGTTATGCTAAAATCCATGAACAATGTCCCCCTCCTGAGACTTAGCACGGGGGTTCCGCTAAATGAGACTTAATGAGAAATATTTTTCAATAAATTTCTTGGATCCGAAACCATCAGAATTCGGATGTAGGCAGATTCGAAACCATGGATTCGGATTAAGTAGGGTGCGAAATCAGCTCAATTCGGATCATGTTAGGTGCGAAATCAGGGAATTCGAATCATGTAGGGTGCGAAATCAATGAATTTGGATCGTGAAGGGTTCGAAATCATGGAATTCGAATCATGAAGGGTTCGAAATCACTCAATTCGAATCATGAAGGGTTCGAAATCAGGACAATTCGAATCATGAAGGGTCTGAAATAAGGGCAATTCGAATCATGAAGGGTCCGAAATCAATGAATCCGGATCATGTAGGGTTCGAAATCAAGCCATTTCGTATCATGTTGGATGTGAAACCATGCTTATCTTGAATAAATGGAATTCGAAACCATTAGAATGAGGATTAGAAAGATGCGAAGCCATCCATACCTTTGAACCTTTAGGTGTAAGCACATTCCGAGAACCACTCAGAACTAATATGACCAAGTTTAGAGATATTTTGAACTTCACAAGATTCGAAATCATCAACTCAGAATGATTCGAAACCATCTAAGTCATCCAAACAGTAGTAGCATCCGAAACCATGAACAGTAAAGCATGGAGGATTCGAAACCATCAATGAACAGTAAATGATGAAGGATCCGAATTCATCAATGAACAGTAAACGATGAAGGATCCGAATTCATCAAGAATAATCCGAATTCATCAAGAATAATCCGAATTCAAGTAACAGCATTCGAAAATCACTAAAATCATCATAACTTCTTCAATTCTTGGCCAATTTCAGTGATTCTTTCGCAGACTTATTCGAAAAATGAAGATGAACAGATTTCTAGTTGATCAAAACATGTAATTCGATCGATTTGATGAAGTTTTGATCCAAAAAGTGAGTTCAACTTTTTTCTTGAACAAACACCATAAATCTCCGAAATTTGAACAAAATAGGGCTAAAAACGCTTGAATTATGAAGATTCGATGATCGTATCGATGAATTTTTTTTCGATTTGGCTCTGATACCACTTGTTAGGTCCATGATCTTCATACAATCCAAGTATTGTGTAACAAGATGATGAAGAACATTATTGAAATCTGATACGATAATGATTGCAAATATTCAAGCGTCTCTTCCAAACCAATCAAAGACTGAACTCCAACAATCAACTTCTGAAAATCTTGAAAGACTTGAGCTCTTTTAAACTTTGACAGTTGCTAAATGTATGTGGGAAGCTGAATATCTGAATGATGTCACACACGCGTTATGCTAAAATCCATGAACAATGTCCCTCTCCTGAGACTTAGCACGGGGGTTCCGCTAAATGAGACTTAATGAGAAATATTTTTCAATAAATTTCTTGGATCCGAAACCATCAGAATTCGGATGTAGGCAGATTCGAAACCATGGATTCGGATTAAGTAGGGTGCGAAATCAGCTCAATTCGGATCATGTTAGGTGCGAAATCAGGGAATTCGAATCATGTAGGGTGCGAAATCAATGAATTTGGATCGTGAAGGGTTCGAAATCATGGAATTCGAATCATGAAGGGTTCGAAATCACTCAATTCGAATCATGAAGGGTTCGAAATCAGGACAATTCGAATCATGAAGGGTCCGAAATAAGGGCAATTCGAATCATGAAGGGTCCGAAATCAATGAATCCGGATCATGTAGGGTTCGAAATCAAGCCATTTCGTATCATGTTGGATGTGAAACCATGCTTATCTTGAATAAATGGAATTCGAAACCATTAGAATGAGGATTAGAAAGATGCGAAGCCATCCATACCTTTGAACCTTTAGGTGTAAGCACATTCCGAGAACCACTCAGAACTAATATGACCAAGTTTAGAGATATTTTGAACTTCACAAGATTCGAAATCATCAACTCAGAATGATTCGAAACCATCTAAGTCATCCAAACAGTAGTAGCATCCGAAACCATGAAGAGTAAAGCATGAAGGATTCGAAACCATCAATGAACAGTAAATGATGAAGGATCTGAATTCATCAATGAACAGTAAACGATGAAGGATCCGAATTCATCAAGAATAATCCGAATTCATCAAGAATAATCCGAATTCAAGTAACAGCATTCGAAAATCACTAAAATCATCATAACTTCTTCAATTCTTGGCCAATTTCAGTGATTCTTTCGCAGACTTATTCGAAAAATGAAGATGAACAGATTTCTAGTTGATCAAAACATGTAATTCGATCGATTTGATGAAGTTTTGATCCAAAAAGTGAGTTCAACTTTTTTCTTGAACAAACACCATAAATCTCCGAAATTTGAACAAAATAGGGCTAAAAATGCTTGAATTATGAAGATTCGATGATCGTATCGATGAATTTTTTTTCGATTTGGCTCTGATACCACTTGTTAGGTCCATGATCTTCATACAATCCAAGTATTGTGTAACAAGATGATGAAGAACATTATTGAAAAAGAAATCTAACCTAGAGAGAACACAAAGTGATTAGAGATCTACATCTTGTATTAATGAATTCACTTCTTACAAACTACAAGTAAAGACCTATTTATAGTCTTCATCACTTGCTACAACAATTAAGCATAAGCCCTTTAACACAGCTATTGCTTTACAAAACTTTCTATTATAAAGGACAACTTCAGTGTCCTAACACATTCGTCTCTAGACAAGTCTCTTCGTCGTTGTGCTCGCTACTTCTCTCTGAAAGAAGTGTTGGCCCTAGTTGTGTGTATGTGGCATAGGAAACGAATTCCTCTGTTGGATGTTCTGTTGTGATCTGGGGCGATGGATCACGGACTATAGGTGAGTCTCTCCGAGGAGACTCCCTAGGAATGGATTCCCCGGTTTTTGTGGGCGCAGAAGTTGAAAGAGTGACTTCTGGCTGGTTGGGTTGGGTTTGGATCGAGCTGTGCTGCTCTATTTCAATAACTCCTTCTGCAGCTAGACCTGCGGAGTTAGATATGTGGGTTGCACTGGGAGGGGGTGAGGGATTTGTGCCTTCTTCAACTTCGGCATCTTTTTCTTTTCCCTTTTCTTTTTCTCCCATTTTCTCTATGATTTCATTAACCTTTTCTCTATTCCACTCCGGTGCGTTCTTTTGATTCCGTTCTTTGATAGCTTCTTCTGACATGTCTATTTCCTCTATTTCTTCTTCTGTATATGTGCTTGGACTCTTTCTGTGGACGTCCAATCCTTGTTGAATGAAGGGGTTCTGTAGGATAATAGGTGTGTTAGCTGGATGATCTTTGGGTGTTGTGTCATCTTCTTGCAGATGTGTGTCAATGCCAGAAATGGAGAAATATTGTTCTTCTGGGGAGTGGTGGTCGAGAGGTTGTGCCGTCCACCCTGCTGTATTTAGGGTGTTGGCAATGTCAGGGTTCTGTAGGAAGTCGTTCAGGTCTCCTTGGTGAGCAAACCTATCTGGAGATTGATAGGGTGATTGATATTCTTCTGTTGCCATCCCTTCTTCTGCATCTTCATCTGCAGTTCTTTCTTCTGCGATTTCTTCTTCTTCTGCAATGGTAACCAACTTTTCAAGTGATTTACCATGCTTCTTTTTGGTTTTCCTCCTCTTGGGTTTTGGTGCCCCTTCCTCTGTGATTTTCGATTTTCTTTTCTTCCTCTGTTTTGGGGAAGATGGATGAACAGAGGAGCCAATTTCTGTGGCATGAGGAGGTGAAGGTTGATCTTTTGCAGCGCTTGTAGAGGTGCCTTCTGCAGTTTTTCTCTTCTTTGCTTCTGGAGTAGATGCAGAGGTTTTTGAAGAGGACTTCTTTCCCATGAGCTCTGCACGTTTGGCTATGAAGCTAAGTTGAATAGCCATGTGTTTTGCTAATTTGTTATCTTTTTCCTCTTGAGTGGAAAGAGGTTCTGCAATCATTGTTCCTAGGGGGACACCTAAACGTGGGGGTGTCATAGGACTCGGTTTAGGAGTTCTATGATCGCGTATATACTATTTCTTAAGGGTTTTATTCGAGGAATACTTCAGAAGTTTCTTTGACAGAGGTCTGCAGTGTGAGTAACCATCTACATGATCAGTGGGGGTATTTTTGCTCATTGGGGACTGTTTGGGAATTGGCCCTTCCATTGGCCATTTCTGTATCAGCAACAGAGGTTCGAACAAGACTCCCAGTATTCGTTGGAATTGCAGAGGTGGTAGAAACTTAGGATCATTTTCATTGACCCTTCTGGTGTTGTTCTTTCTGTCGATGGTGTTGATGATCTCTTGCATCATTATGGTCGCGTAATCCAATGGTAGATCGTAGTAAACCCCATACATGATGGTTAATATCTGATGTGAGCTCTGGTCAATACTGCCTATCTTCCCTGTCAGGCATCTGTTAAGAATAGAGAACAAAGTGTTCCACAGAGGTGGTAATCTTCCTCTGCGGAAGTCATTTCTCTTCCGTAGTTGTGTGTTGTACCCAAGCATTTCTACGAAGCGACAGAGCTCGTCGTCTGTTGGTTGCTCTGCATATTTCTTCAAACCAAGAAGACCCCTTGTGGGTAGGTTGAACTCAAGTGAGAACATTGTTCTGTTGAACTTGATTTCAAGATGTTCAGATTTGTCGGGTCTTGAAATGTACCCTTTGATAATAGAATCGTCTTTATCAAATCGGCAGCTTTGCCAAAACTGGTTCAGATATCTGACTGGTATTTTGTTTGGGGTTCTTGAGAGTAGAGGGAAGAGGATGTGATTTTCCATTATGTTCAGAAGAATGGCATAGGCTTCGCCGAGAGCAGTGGGTGAGGGGATCAAATAGCAGTTGTTGGATTTGATTGGTAGTACCTTTTCGAAGTGATCCTTTGCTATGAAGTTTTGCAGATGTGTTGTCGGAGCAAAGTCTGCTGAGTCGCCGGAATCTTCTAGTTCAATGTTTTGGGCAGGGTTGGGGTTTTCTAAATGTTCAGAATGAGCCGGTGAATGTTCTGGTGAGGTCGCCGGAGATTGTGCAGGGAAGCCATTTGGTACTGAGAATAAGAAACTTGAAGGTTTTTGCCGGGTGTCGCCGGAGAAGAATGAGAGTTTGTAAAAGGTTTATGAGAGGGTAAGCTTGGTTTTTATATGAGGGTAAAATGGTAGAATTCGAAAGAGTAAAATATATGGCAATGGATTAAAATTTGGAATCCGTACTCAAGTTAGAACGGCGGGTTCAACTTTCCACAGAAAACGTTTCATGTACGCCCAATGAAAATAGGACACATAGGCCATGTCAGAGGATGACAGGACGTCGTGCGCGGCCCATTAATGCTAGGCGCGTGGGGTTATTCTTAGCCACATGTAATTCACTCTCAGTAAAAGTAACCGTTATTACTATAGAAATGCCCAAGTAACAGATTGACAGAGCTTCTGTAGTTTACAGAGGCTCTGTGATCTTGAAAATCTTTGATGTTTATCCCTTTTTCATATATCTCATTGTTATCATGACTTCTGTGGGGTTCTTCTTTAACCAAAACGTTTGTAAAGATATTGGAGAGGATCAAATAGGATTTTTAGTCAAGAAATTTGCTCGCAGAGGTTTTGTGGCTCTGTTGGAACTTGCAGAAGTTCTGTGAGGGTCAGCAGAAGCTCTATGAGAAAAAAAATCTCATAACAAAAATTTTATTAAATTTTCTGATCATCCAATTTTTGATTTGGTTTAAGAGATGTTTTTCGGACATATTTGAAAGTTTGGGTCCGAGAAAACTGTTATGAAAGAACGGTTTGTTCGAGAAGGTCATGGTTTGTGTTTTCGGTTTCCGAGATAACATTCCAAAAGATCGATAGAGGGTTAATTTGCGATTACAGAGCATATTTCTTGCAGAACCTCTGTTGAGCTCAGCAGAAGCTCTATGACCTTAAATTTCTCCTAATTCGAATTTTGTGTAACTTTTTGAGCTTTTGATTTTTGAAATGTTATTCACAGTATATTTAGGACATATTTGACAATTCTTGTCCTAGAAAACTGTTTTATAATACCTTTTGTGCGAGAGACATACCTTTTGGTTCTTCTTTTCTCGGCAGTGATGTCTGACTTCTGTCGATATGGAGTCATCGACATTCTTCTTTGGCTTTCCCTTGAAAGTTTTATCTCTTTAGATCATTTCAGGGTCCCCTTTTGCTCCCCCTTGATCTAATCACCTCTGTAGATCAAGTAATTTCCTTTTGCTCCCCCTTGCCCTATGCTTGGATCAAAGAATGATAAGTTTTGCATAGAACATAGGTCATGTTTTTCAGAGGTTCTGTAGGGATCGTCAGAGGTTCTGAGTTGACTTACAGAAGCTCTGTGATTTTAAGAACTATTTAAGATTGAGAACTTACATACAGAAATAAATTAATTTAAAGCAAAAATAAAGGAAATTTGTACATATTTACAGAATATAAAGCTATACTTACAGAGGATTGTCACACCATGTTTATCATTCCTAACTTACCCACCAAAAAGTTGAATCTTTTCTCGTCTAGTGCTTTGGTGAATAAGTCAGCGAGTTGATATTCTGTTGGTACGAAATGCATTTCAATTGTACCGTATTCAACATGATGTTTCAAGAAATGGTACCTTATATCGATATGCTTGGTTTTTGAGTGTTGCACAGGATTGGCAAAGATAGCAATGGCACTTTTGGAATCACAGAAGATGGGTATTTTGAATAGGATGTGGCCGTAGTCTTTTAGCTGAGTTTTCATCCATAGAACATGAGAACAACAGCTTGCCGCAGCAACGTATTCAGCTTCTGCAGTGGATGTTGAGACACAATTCTGCTTCTTGGAGGTCCAACTGACTAGTTTACCACCTAGGAATTGGCAACTCCCAGAGGTACTCTTTCTGTCGAGCATGCATCCTCCATAGTTTGAATCTGTATAAGCTTTAAGACTGAAACCAGAGTTCTGTGGATACCAGAGACCGAGATTTTTTGTCCCCTTTAGGTATCTAAAGATTCTCTTCACAACATCATAATGTGATTTCTTAGGATTAGCTTGATAACGTGCACAAAGACATGTGGCATGCATGATGTCAGGTCTGCTCGCTGTTAAGTATAACAGAGATCCAATCATGCCTCTGTAGAGAGTGCATTCTACAGAGATACCATTTGGATATAAGAATAACTTATTTCCAGTGGCCATTGGAGTTTTCATTGCAGAGGTATCAGAGAGGTTATATTTTGACAGAATGTCAGAGACATATTTGGCCTGATTTATAAAAATTCCCTCTGAAATTTGTTTGACTTGAAGTCCGAGGAAGAATGTTAATTCTCCCATCATACTCATTTCAAACTCACTATGCATGAGTTTTTCATAACTTTTACACTCTTCTGAATTAGAAGACCCGAAAATTATGTCATCCACATAGATTTGTACAAGCATTATCTCACCTTTTTTATGTTTATAGAATAAGGTAGTATCTGTTGTACCTCTGTTGTAGCCATTGACTAGAAGAAAGGTAGAAAGTCGTTCGTACCATGCTCTTGGAGCCTGTTTCAGTCCGTATAGAGCCTTTTCAAGGTAGTATACATGCCATGGAAACTTTGAGCTTTCAAACCCTGGTGGCTGATTTACGTAAACCTCTTCTTGGATTTCACCGTTGTGAAAAGCTGATTTTACGTCCATCTGATAGACTTTAAAACCTCTGTGGGCTGCGAAGGCTAAGAATATTCTTATTGCTTCGAGCCGTGCGACAGGGGCAAAAGTCTCATCGTAGTCTATGCCTTCTTCTTGTCTATAACCCTTGGCTACCAATCGTGCTTTGTTTCTGATGACCACTCCATCTTCATCCTTCTTGTTTCTGTAGACCCACTTAGTCCCAATGGCCTGTTTCCCTCGTGGCAGAGGTACTAAAGTCCATACTTTGTTACGCTCAAACTGCAGAAGTTCTTCTTGCATGGCGTCTACCCAGTTTGGGTCATCTAGGGCTTCAGAAATCTTCTTTGGTTCTATCACACTGATAAAGTTAGTAAAGAAACAAAAATTAGCAGTGGCAGACCTGGTTTTTACTGAGTCAGAAGGTTCTCCGATTATTTGGCTTGGAGGATGGCTTTTTGTCCACTGAGTTGTGAGTGGAAGATGATCATCAATGTCATCGAACCTTTCTTCAGAGGCTTCTTGTGTTTCTTCTTGTGTAGCCTCTGTCGTTCTTTGTGCCTTGGTAGTTGATTCTACCGTTTGTGGAATGATTGGTATGAGTGGTGGTGGAGTTTGTTTTTCAGCAGCTTCTGTGGTCGTTTTTCCTGATGTTTCATCTTCTGCATTTTCTTCTTCGGCATTTGCTTCTGTAGTATTTATAGAAGAAGATGAAGCATTATTTGGACCAGTTAGAGTCATACCTGTAGGATTTTGTCCGACAGAGGATGGTTCTTCAGAAACTCTGATGGTTCCAACAGAAGGATCAATGTCATTTTGGAACATCTCTAAAAATAGAAGATCCAAATCTTCTTTTGTTCTTGAGATGTCAGAGGATTCCCCTTTAATTCCGAGTTCTGAACTGATTTGCTCAGAAGTCATTTGGAATGAATCATCAAAAGAAACATTAATGCTTTCTACAATCTTGCAAGACTTTGTAAGGAAGGTTCTGTAGGCTTTGGAAGTGGCAGAGTATCCAATGAATTTGCCTTCATCAGCTTTTACTTCAAACTTTCCTCTCGAATCTCTGTCGTTTAAAACAAAGCATTTGCATCCGAATACATGGAAAAACTTGATGTTTGGCCGCCTTTTGTGAAGCAATTCGTAAGGCGTCTTGAGGTGTCTTTTCACAATGGTTGAACGATTATGTGTATAACACGCAGTAGAAATTGCTTCTGCCCAAAAGTTCATTGATAATCCGCATGTTGATAGCATAGTTCTTGCGGCCCCCACAAGTGTTCGATTCTTTCTTTCGTCTACACCGTTCTGTTGTGGAGTGCGAGCGACAGAGAAGTTCTGTGATATTCCTTCTGTAGAAAGATAGGCTTCAATGACACAGTTTTTAAATTCTGTGACATTGTCACTTCTTAACTTATGTATTCTGCAGTCATAAAGAACTTGGATTCTTTTCATTAGATTTATCAATATAATTGGAACATCTGATTTCTTTATAATAAATTCAACCCATGTGAAACGTGAATACTCATCAATTAGGACAAGTATGTATTTCTTGCCACCTAGGCTCTGTATAGCAATGGGACCGCAGAGGTCGACATGAAGCATGTACAGAGGCCTAGTGCAAGACACGTCTGTTTTACCTTTGTGGGAAGCCCTTCTGTGTTTTCCCATTTCACAGGCCGAACACAAGTGATCCTTATTGAATTTAACATTTGGAAGACCTTTAACTAGATCGAGTTTTACTAGTTTATCCAAGGTGTGAAAGTTTAAGTGACAGAACCTGTTGTGCCATAACCAAGCTTCTTCACTTTTGCAGGCTACTAGGAAAACTTTGTCCTTGGATTTTGAAGTAAAGTTCATTAGATATAGATCACCTCTTCTTTCAGCTCGCATAAGTTCCATTCCTGTGTTTTCACTTTGTAGAGAGCAGAAAGTTCTTTTGAATAACACATCGAATCCTGTATCACAAAGTTGACTTACACTTAGTAGGTTGTGTTTGAGGCCATTCACATATGCAACTTGGTATACAGAGACATTTTCTTTCTGTATGACTCCATAGCCTTTGATGTGTCCCTTCTTGTTGTCTCCAAAAGTTACAGATCCACCATCGTGTGTTTCTTTGTATGTGGATAGTAATCTTCTGTCGCCAGTCATGTGCCTTGAGCATCCGGAGTCAAGATACCAAATTGGCACATGTTTCTTCTGTAAGACAATCACAGAGACTTAGGTACCCATATCCATATGGGTCCAATATTGTTAGAATTTTTCAAGTTTGCCTTAGCATTCTTGAAATACATTTTATCCATTGTAGAAAGATCAGATTGTTTCTCTCTAGGTTTTGACTTTGGAGTTTTAGTGGAGAGTAAGCAATCTGGACTTGAGAAGTGTTTATTCAATTTGAACATAAGATCAAAACAATGACAGTATTGAATATGAGACGTGATTCGTTTGAACTTTTCATTGAATTGATTGAACTGAGCCACAGAGGCATTACACTCTTTCTTTACATTAGATTTCCTATTACAAGAAGATCTATGAATACTAGAATGTTGTTTGCAAAAGTCTTGTTTAGTTCCTGCCTTCTGTGACTCTCTTCTGTGGTGAACATCTTTATTCACTGTCACAGAGGAAAAGTATTTGTTAGCTTCAGGCCATTTTCCCTTTTGTTGCCAAGTGGGATTCTCTTTAATTTTCCTTAAAGGTTTTGAAAATTTTGAACTTTTAGGATCTACAGAGGTCTTCTTTAATATATCAAGTTCAGCAGAGGTTTTGACTTTTAAATACATGTTCAGAAAATCTGGGCAGATAGGTATCTCTGTGATTTTCTCTTTTGGAGAAATAGTTCTGTTAAGAACTTCAGAGGAGATTTTAACATCCTCTGTGTCATAGTGAACTATCCCTCATTTAGAATCAGTCTCTGAGTCGTCAGTGGTTGAATCGTCCTCATATACAGAGGTTGAATCGTCCTCATATACAGAGGTTGAGTCATCTCTTTCGACAGAGGCTGGATTTTCTGAGCAAGTATCGTACGAGCTTTCTTCCTCTGTAGAATGACTTTCATAGATGGCAGAGGTATCTGATGAGATCTTTTCAGCGAGAATTTGATCTATAGAAGATGTACTGAGATTTTCTAAAACATTTGATTTCAAAACTTCCAAAATTTCTTTTTCAATAGATTTTTCAAGTTTTTCTTCTGAAAAGATGGGTTTAAACTCAGGAGCTTCTACTGATAATTTCTTTTCATCGTTTATTATGCAGACAAAAGCGACCTGTGTTTGAGTCTCTGGTTTACCAAACTTAAAGATACCAATCTGATCTTGTGTTTTCAGATATTTCTTTGGTTTGATTCCTCTATTGACAGAGGTTGAAGATGATGAATCTGTGTTTTCAAACCATACATTGATCATCTTTGTATGTTTCCTCAAGTGAGGTTATGCAGAGATTTTAACCCTTTTACTTACAGATAGTAAGTTTGGAAAGTTTGGTTTGTTAGTTTTTCCCAAAACAAATAGAGAAGACAGAGGTTTTAGTTGTTTATTTTCAACTCCTAAGGTAATATCACTGTACCCTATACCTCGTCTTGCTATTTGAGAGTTTACCTTTTCATACACCTTCTGTGCATCTTTATAGTTTTTAAGTAAAACTTCTCTTCTTAAAAGATCTTTCCAAAGTACCTCTCTTTCTTTTTGAAAGTATTATTTGAGAGCTCTTATGTCTGTTGTTTCACTTCTTGAAACTGAAAGTTCCTTTGTTTTGATTTTTAAAGCATAGGTTAGATCAGAAATTTGCCTTTTTAAAGGATCTACATTTTTGCTCCAATATTTTTCGATTTTTTTCTTTTTCTTCAAAGATTTTGGCTTTTTCTTGAGTGAGAAGCCTTACTTCTCTCTCATTAAAGGTTAGCCTTTTCTGAATGCTTTTATTTACTTCTTTCAGTTCAATGTTAAGTTTAAATAAATCATCATCTACAGTATTAATACTTGAGGTAGAGTTTGAAATGGATACCTCAGTGTCAGTGCCGGAGTCAACATCTGCCATGCCACATAACAGGGCATTGGTGGGGAATTCATCGTCAGAGGTAGAGTCTGACTCGAAGTCCTCCTTGTTTGCCTCAGAATGCCCTCTGTTCGCCATTAGGGATTTTTGCGCATAATACTCAGCCTTCTTTTTGTAAAAAGCTGAGTCCTTCTGTGGGCGATTTTGTCTACTTCTGCATTCTTTTGCGAAATGACCTGGCTTGCCGCAGTTGAAACAACCTTGGGAAGTGTTTCCAGTTCGATCTTAGGACTTCTGTTGGTCTCCACCTTTCTCTGTTTGGCATTCGTTTGCGTAATGACCAGGCTTACCACATTTGTAGCATTCTTGTGTGTGGCCTACCTTGTCATCTGATCTCTGTCGGTCATTTCCTCTGTAGCTTCTGTCACTCAACCTCTGTTGGTCATCATTTCTGTAGTCTGACCTCTGTTGGTTACTTGATTCTTCTCTTCTTCCATCATCTCTTCTACCAGAATTCCTTTGGTTATTTCTAAACTCTCTTGTCAATAGAGCCATTGATTTAGCTAATGATGCAAAAGTTATTTCTTCCTCTATCAGCTCGTCTTCTTCGCTATCAATCATTACCATCTTGTTTTTCTCCTTCTTTTTCTCCTCTGTAGATCTCTCATTTCTTGGTATGTCCGTTGCCTCTATTGATTTACTAACCAATGCGTATGGTACAATGGTTAGTGTTTTAGCTTGAGCTATTTGAGGCTCTTGTGCGGCTAGTGTTCCATAGAGATCAGAGAGTGTCCAGGAGTCTAGATCTTGATTTGTTTGTAAAGACATAGACAACTGAAGCCACTCATCGTTCAGGCTCTTTAGAAACATGACGTTATTTTCTTCCGTGGTTCTGTGAATACCAGACTTTTTGCATTTGTTTATGAGAGAGTTGAACCGATCGTATGTTGTTTGCAGAGATTCTGTTGCAGAGGCTCTGAAGGCATGATACTCGTTTATGTATTGTGCTCTTCAGTTCTTCTGTGTTTTAGCACCCCCTTCCAGTTGTCTTTCTAATTCTTTCCAAAGATCGTGCGCTGTTTCGCATGCATCTAAAGATTGAAATATTTCGTTGGGGGTAGCCATGATTAATATTCTTTTCGTTTTCTGTGCAACTTCATCTTCTGCCTTATCTTCATCTGACCAGTCTACTTTTGGCTTAGGTTTTTTATGTTCAGGGATTTCAAGAGATTCATCAGTAGCTGGTACACGTGGCATAGTTATCATAGGAACCGGAGGAAGATTATAAAGTTATTGTTTGAGATTTTTTTTCAGTACCCTCAAAAAAATGAACCATTCTTATTTTCCATTGAGGATACTCATCTCTAAGAAGAGTAGGAGGTTTAGTTAATGAGCCAGCAGTAAAAAAGTTATTGGTATGTGTCATTTTGAGAAAAGGATAATCTGATGGAGGATTTATGAGTATGAAGATCTGAAAGTTTTTCTGGGTACAACTAATATCCAGAAATATGGTGATGAAGAGTGAAAATAATCTATCAGATAAAAGTTGTAAAACGAGGATCACTTGATATTGAAAATCAAGCTTTGCTCTGATACCAATTGTTGGTTCCCGTTTTGCTTTAAACAAGATTATCAGATCTATTAGTTCAAGTTAATGTTTGATGCAGAAGCGTATTTGAATAACTAACAGATAAGTTTGATAGATTTAGACCAAAATATAAATAAACAGTGAACAGAATATTATATCTTAAAGTTTACTGAATATAAAAAATAAGAACAGGTTTAAGAACTGTGAGTAAGAAAAGCTTCAAAACAGATCTGACTTTTAAGGTGAATAAGCTTTTGTGTTCTTGTGATGTTTGATTTATATGTGATAAGGAAGAACTCAACATGAGTCTTCCTTATATACTACTCTAAAGGGGACCATAAAGCATATGCTACTATTCAGACGGTACTGATGAATAGTTGAACGGATGTCGTGAACAGTTGCAAGTGTGGCATGAACAGTCAGACGTGCTGTATTGCATTTAATGCAGCAGACGTCTATTATGTACTAAGCCCTATTGAATCCAATCAGAGTTTGACACGTCGACGTTGGACAGGGCATGCTACCATGCAAGTTGATGAACAGGTCCTGTAACAGTAGCAATATATTGTAAATATCTTCATGTCTTATTCTGAGGACCACAGAGGCTCTGTAATGAGTTACAGAGGTTCTGCGGTCTGGTCCTCTGTGGAGCAGTCTTCCCCGGATTCCGAGTTATTGATCTTCTTTGCGCGTATGACAGAGCTTCTGTAGCGCGCCTCTTTAGCTTCTGTAGATTCATGATCTTGATCTCTCGGTAAGTCCGGCAGAGCCTCTGTAAGAGGCTTTCTTCACTAAGCCTATTTTTCACTACTTCTAAATACTTCTTTGATTAGGAAGATTGAAGCTAACAAGAGTTTAATTGATAAGATTGATTTACATTCTCTCTTTGAAGCTCTCTTGCTTTCCGCGTATGTATGAATATTGAAAATAGAGGCTTAACCTAAAATTACTCTAAAACATGACTTTATAACCAATACAACAATTGGTTATTTACAATTTTAGCCCTTGACACTAAACAAATACAAATAAGTCCTTGACACTATTCTTTATAAAACATTTATATAAATTAGGGGCTAATAAAGCTAACAATCTCCCCCTAATGTTTTATAAAGAAAGCATCATCTTGTAGTCTCCCCCTTGCTTTCTTTAGAGGCGTTGGAGTGTCAATCTTCAAGTCTTGTGAGAGTCTTCTTTTCCTGATCTTCCACAATGTTAGTTTCTTCAATCTCTTCTTTAACTCCCCCTTGATCGTTGCATACTCCCCCTTGAATGTTGCTTTACTTTTCAGATCCCAGTTATCTCCCATAGATTAAACTCAAACAATCAGAGAACGATTTAAAGTGCGGAAGCTTGTATAACCAGTTTGAGTAATAGTCGTTGGTAGATAAACTGATAAGATGGTTGAGTAGCAAGCATATTCGGCTCATGAGAATCTGCATTAAAGAATAAGTAACCAGTGGTAATCATCTAACATAGAAGCACAATAGCAACTATTATCACAACAATTAAAAAAATTGTGTGGCCTATGCTCAGAGTTGGCAATGATGAAGCTCTGACAGGACTTCCAGTTATCATTGAAGTAAATTAAAAAATAAACTTCTCAAACTGTTCTTGGCAATATCACATAGATAAGCATGTGGAATCACAAAGATTCATGATATTGTGTGGAAGAAAATAGAATATTATCTATTAAGCTCAAAAGTGTGTAAACTGTTTGGACATAACAGGTTTCCACAGACTCAATGTGCATGAGTGAAGTGTGAAGGTGGGGCAACTTTCCTTCTTTTCAATATCTAACCTTCCAAAGAAAGATCAGATAACATATGTGTTGCTTCCCCGTGGAAAAGTGAAACAGTTGCTTGTGGAGAAGGAAGTGAGTAGCTGGTGGGGTTAATTCAAGAGTGGGCATGGGCTAATTGCCTGTTTCAATGATAATCACCAAAGAGACGTGATAAATCCGTAATGTGGCTTGCCCGGCTCAGAAAAAGATAGTGCAGAGTTGTATATTTCTTTTGACTCTGTTCTCACACCCTCTTTCTTTTTATCATGTAGCTCACATCTAACCAAACTCCCTTTTTAAATTTTACCTCTTAAGCACGATGAGAAAAACTCAGATGGGTTATCTCCCCCACTCTTTGATGTAGACCCTTCACCTCACCATTTGAAAGACGTTTTATCATTCTAAAGATGGCCTTTCTCTAAAAATGATGAGTTTAAAGGTTTAGAAATTTTACCTTTACACGAACATGGTAAGATCTGATTTGTTTTCTTCCCCTCAAATTGAGCAGTAAATTTCAATTAAGCTCAATTTGAAATCAGATATCCTATAAGAATCAGAAAGTGTTGGTAATCATCTTTGATGATTCCACATTTGTTAGGAATATCCAACAACACAAATAATTCCACTCAAAAAAAATACAAGGTGCGGGGTATCAGAGTTTAGAAATTACCGGCCAAAAACTCTGATTTGAACATATCTGAAGTACTGGTCCTACACTGAATTACGTAGAAGCAATGAGAACACCGTTCTTGAAAGCGGAAGGAGCATGAATTAAATGCAATGCTTTCGGTCCAGCACCTTACAGCAGACTTTGAAGCTGTTTTCGGCATATCAGCACACATAATTTGAGAAAACGCAAAGCATCAAAGTCGTGCGTCTGGGAATTATCTTTCCAATGCAACTGGAATCGAGTAATTTGGAGCACCGAGTCAAAAGTTATGCGCATGTTTCTGAAGCAGCGCAAAGCTGACAGCAAGTAAACAAAAATCAGGCTCTGAGGTTGAGTCGCAGAGGTTCAGTCCACAGAGGCTCTGTGGTGAACAGTACCACAGAGGTTGGTCGGCAGAGGTTGTGCGGCAGAGGTTCCTCGTAGTGCCGACAGAGCTCTGATGATGATTTTTGTGAAACACAACTTTCTGTCCAGCAGATGTATACTGACTTTAGCAGAGGTTTTGACCAAGAAGAACACCGATTCAGACCAATCTCAAAACACGAGAATTGTTCATCTGTGTCTTAGGAATCCAAAGCATCTGGACTCATCAAATTTGGAGCTTCGAGGAGGGAGTTCTGTTGAAAATTCGACAGGTGCGCAAAGCTGACAGCAAGAACTAAGACGTTGCGCTATGGGTTCTGAGGTTCGGTCGCAGAGGTTCAGTCCACAGAGGCTCTGTTGGATTTCACAGAGGCTCTGTGGTGAATAGTACCATAGAGGGTGGTCTCAAAAATCTGAGCCAAAGTATGAGTTGTCGCCAGAAGTTGGTCTGAGTGGTCGACAAAAAAATGATCGTGGCTTGACAAACGCTTGACAAAGGCTCTGCAGAGGTTTGGGCGCGGCTCGACAGTGGTTGTGGCTTCTCGGCAAAGGTTGGTCGCGTGCGGCAGAGGTTTGGTCGTGTGCGGCAGAGGCTTGGTCGCGTGCGGCAGAGGCTTGGTCGCCGCTCGGCAGAAGCTTAACAGAAGTGTTACACTTACTTTGACACTGATTTAGACCATTTTACCTCTGGATTTTGCAAGAACTCAAAAGACAAACATTTTTTATTTGTTTGTTATATATTTAGATCATCTTGAATCACCTCTTTTTGAGCTCGTACGACAAAGATATGGTTGATTTACCACAGTCGCGCAGATCTGTCCATCAGCTTTCCATCAGCACACTGTTGTCTACTTCAACGATGCATATGACCCTTATAAATTTCGAATCTCTGAATTCTCAAAACACGAAAATTGTTCATCTGTGTCTTAGGAATCCAGGGCCTTTTGAATCGCATCAATCGGAGTCTTAATCAGTAAGATATGATCAATTTACTACAGCATCGCAAATCTGCCAGCATGCTGTCATTTTACTTGATTGTTGTGCACCGAAATCAATTGCCTTTGACGGATGAGTCTTAAACTGAGTGTTTAAGAGTCCATATTGAACTTTGAAGCCTGAGTCATTAACAGATGTATTAAGGAGTCCATGTACCTGCAAGACAGATCTAACAATTTTTGGTACCCATTTCCAAATGGGTCCTGTTTTGTTAGGATTTGCATGAAACGCTTTGTTGATCTTGTCATGCACAACGGAAACAAATGGCTTTTGAGCATTTTGAACAAGTGAAGAGCTTTTGACAATCCAAACCATTTTCACTCTTTTAAAACCTTGATTAACTGATCGATCTATCCTACGATCATAGAAAGAATGAGAAGTAAAAATCTGATTTGTTGAAAACGTGTTTGGCTTAATGAACTCTTTTGTTTTAACAGAACTTTCAGAATTTATTTTGAAAACCAAAGCATTCCGTTCTTTGTTGCACATATCAAACTGTGATAGTAAATCAGATTTCAACTTCCGCTCTTTCCTAATCTCAGCAGATAAGTCACTGAACCTTGTTGTCATTCTCTTCACTTCAGATTTAAGATACAATTTTTCTCTTTCAAAATCCTCTTTTTGACTAAATTCTTGAAATCTTTGAACCTTCAACTGTTCAGATTCTTTTCTTTCAAAATCAGATTCGTTCCTCTCTTTTTCAAGAGTTTTCTGTAATTCTGAGATTTTGCAAGAAAGCTCCATAGATTTTGTTTCAAAAATAGTTTTCTCCTTTTCAATCTTCTCTCTTTCATAAATCACAAGTTTTTCGAAGTCAGAAATCAGTTTAGAAAAACTGAAACATTTAAGTTCAAGACGTTTATTCTCTTCTTCAAAAACAGTTTTAACTTCCTCAAACTTCTCTTTCTCCTTTTCACAAAACTTTTCAGACTCAAAAAGTTTCCTTTTCAGTTCAAGATTTTCATTGGTTAAGAGTTTACCTGCCTCTTCTAGCTTGGTAATTTTATCAGAATCAATAAGAATGCTCTTGTTCCTTTCTTCCAACTCTTTCTCAAGATTAGAATAATTTTGCGAAAATTAGTACTGAGTTTAGAATAATAATGAAAATCAGCATCAGCACTAAATTTTAGTCTTGACATATTGTTACTTGAAAAAAATGATCGTTAACAGATACTTTGTGAGAAGTAGAATTTGTGCACTTGAGTCAAATTTTCAAATCTTATCGGATTGTGCTGAAATTTGGTAGGTAGGTGCACGAGAATATTCTGGGCAACTTTAATTCTTCGAGTTTTGTCCAAAAACCGACAGAAAATGGTTTTAGAAACAAAAACGTGTGCAGCAAATAAAAGTTAAAGGATGAAGATTCAAAAGTTCTTGAGTCAAATTTTTCAAAAATGATCGGATTGAGCTGAAATTTGGTACACAGGTTCGTGACACTATTCTAAGAAACTTTAACGCTTGGTGTTTTGTTCAAAAACGAACATAAAGTGGTTTTCCGAAGAAAAACAGAGTGCAGCAAAATAAAACTCCGAAATTGATAAAAAACAATGGATTGAAGCACAAATTCGAATCTGTTTGGCTCTGATACCAATTGTTGGAACCCAGATATAACAAGTATCAATAATAATAGCAATAATCTTTGTATTGATTGATTAAGAGAAGAGTTTACTTGATAAGATTGATGAACATTCTCTCTTTGAAGCTCTCTTGCTTTCTGCGTATGTATGAATATTGAAAATAGAGGCTTAACCTAAAATTACTCTAAAACATGACTTTATAACCAATACAACAATTGGTTATTTACAATTTTAGCCCTTGACACTCAACAAATACAAATAACACCTTGACACTATTCTTTATAAAACATTTATATAAATTAGGGGCTAATAAAGCTAACAAGTTTCAAAGAAACAGAGTTGAGACGCAAAGAAAAGAAAATATTGAAAAGTATGCTGGCAGAGCTCTGAGATTGACGCCAGAGACTCTGTTGACATGACCTACCTACCTACGCTGTCAGAGTTCTGTGATGAAAGCCAGAGACTCTGATGGTGTTACCAAAGTTTAGGAGGACATGTTCAACATACCCATCTTGCTGATTAAGAAATTGAATCTCCTTTCATCAAGGGCTTTTGTAAACAGATCAGCAAGTTGGAAGTCAGTTGAAACAAAGTACATTTCAATTGTCCCTTTTTCAACATGATCTTTGATGAAATGGTACCTTATATCGATATGCTTCGTCTTTGAGTGCTGAACTGGATTTTCTGTAATTGCTATTGCACTCTTGGAGTCATAGAGAATTGGAACTTTGTTGTACTCCACGCTGCAGTCTTTGAGCTGTGTTTTCATCCAGATGACTTGTGAACAACAACTAGCAGCAACAACATATTTTGCTTATGTTGTAGAGGTTGACAAATAGTTTTGTTTCTTGGACGTCCAACTGACTAGATTATCTCCTAGCAATTGACAGCTACCAGAAGTACTCTTTCTGTCATTCCTGCTTCCTCCATAGTCTGAATTTGTGTATGCCACAAGCTCAACACCAGAGTTATGAGGATACCAGAGACCCAAGAATTTAGTCCCTTTGAGATATTTAAAAATACGTTTGATAGCAGACAAATGGGATTCCTTAGGATTAGCTTGTAATCTAGCACATAAACAAGTTGCATACATTATATCAGGTCTGCTAGCAGTTAAGTACAGAAGTGACCCTATCATGCCTATGTAGTTCTTGATATCCACAGATTGACCTTAAGGATCATGATCAAGTTTAACTCCAGTGGCAATAGGAGTTTTCATAGGATTTGAGTTATTGAGCTTATACTTTTTCAAAATATCAGAGATATATTTTGATTGACTGATAAAGGTGCCTCTGATGGATTGTTTTACTTGTAAACCAAGGAAGAAAGAAAGTTCTCCCATCATGCTCATTTTAAACTCACTTTTCATTAAATCTTCAAACCTGTCACAATACTCTTGCCTAGTAGACCCAAAGATAATGTCATCAACATATATCTGTACCAGAAGCATATCATTTTTATATTTCCTAAAGAATAAGGTAGTATCCATAGTACCTTTTTCGAAATGGTTGACCAATAAAAAGTTTCACAGAGTTTCATACCAGGCTCTGGGGGCTTGTTTAAGGCCATACAGAGCTTTGTCTAGCTTGTATACGTGATTTGGAAACTCTGAACTTTCAAAGCCGGGGGGTTGCTGGACATACACTTCCTCTTGTAATTTGCCATTCAGAAAGGCAGATTTTATATCCATTTGATAGACCTTGAAACCTTTATGAACATCATAGGCTAGGAAGATTCTGATTGCCTCTAGCCTAGCCACTGGTGCAAAAGTTTCATCATAATCAATGCCCTTTTCTTGGCACTATCCCTTTGCAACCAACCTTGCTTTGTTTCTGATGATTACACCATCTTCGTCTTTCTTATTTCTGAAAACCCACTTGGTTCCAATAGCTGCTTTATCTTTTGGAAGTGGAACCAAGGACCAAACTTTGTTTCTTTCAAACTCAAGAAGCTCCACTTGCATGGCTTCAATCCAGTTTGGGTCTTCTAGGGCTTCAGAAATTTTCTTTGGCTCAATCATGCTTAAGAAAGCTTCATTGATTGTTGCAGATATTGTCTTTACACCATCTTCAGCAGCACCGATAATCTGGTGATGGGGGTGATCCTTTGTCCATCTGGTCATGGGAGCATGGACAACAGGTGGAGTCTGTGCTTCTGGTAGGAAAAGATGAATGTCACCGTTAGAGCACTAAAGATTGGCACCAGAGCTCTGAGACACACTACTCTGGAGAGTGTCTTCATTGCTCTGTGATGTACCAATAAGGCTCTGAGAGGGTGAGCTTTCATATAAAGAGTTTCTTCCAATATTGGGTAGAGGGGGTGATGATGGTTCTTGATCACACAATTGACTTATGCTAAGCAGATTATGATATAAACCTTCAACATAAGCAACTTTTGATACAGAAACACCTTCATTTGTCAAAACACCATAACCTTTAATCTGTCCTTGTCCATCACCTCCAAAGGTTACTGCACCTCCCATTTTATCTTTGAACGAGGTCAGTAGCTCTTTGTTGCCTGTCATGTGCCTGGAACATCCTGAGTCCAAGTACCAGATCTGCACATGAGGCTTCTGCAAGACAGATTAGTTCTTTTTAGGTACCCATAGCATAATGGGTCCTTTCTTGTTATGCTTGGGGTGTTAACTGATTTACCTACTGGCTTTCCATTATTTGATGGTATGCCAGAGGATTTTATTTGCATATTTTGGTGGTTATTTATAGGGTTCTTCCTTTCTAGTGACTGATTCAGAATGCAGTGGGGGCCATTTAAATGGTTTTGCAGTTGTAACAGAAGTTTAATGCAGTTACAGTTGATAGAACATGAAAATGATTGATGCATGTTGAT
Organism: Saussurea involucrata; assembly: GCA_033807775.1. Taxonomy (NCBI): domain Eukaryota; kingdom Viridiplantae; phylum Streptophyta; class Magnoliopsida; order Asterales; family Asteraceae; genus Saussurea; species Saussurea involucrata. The sequence goes on from CM066314.1 coordinate 95,572,410, forward strand.
GTTTCTTTTCAACATCTGTGAATTGTATGCCTTTTGAGATTAAAAATTATAGGATCAGATGTGTTTACAAACTTTCTGTCCAGCTTTGTTTTCTTGAAACTGGCATTTTTCTCTTGAACAGATTCCTTGGACAAAAAAGAATTTCTTCTTTGATTTACTGCAGAATTAGGGATTGGTTGATCATTGACTTTTCATTTACCCTTTTGTTCTGGATTAAACCTTATAGGTTTGTATGCATAGGGAACAGAGGTATGGTTCACATGAATACTCTTAGCTTTCTCTTTTCTCTTCTTTTCTAACTCCTCAGAAGATAGAATTTTCATACCCATATTTTTAAAACCAGGGCATGGTGGGATTTTGGAAGTGTTGTTTGAAATAGGTATGACATTATTGAAAATTCCAGGTCCTACAAATGCCTGTTTGGGTTTGTGCAGAATGGTCATGGGAGCACAGAAAATTTGCTCATCCACCTCAGAGTCAAAGTCAGAATCAGAGTCTAGAAAGTCTCTGGTGGCTCTGGCAGAGGTATGAGTATCAGTGGGTTTCATAGAAACATTTACTCTTAAGGAGTCAGTGGGATTCAAAACTTTTGTTGGTTCCTTTTTGTTTAAACAATGATGATTCTTTCAGTTTAGTTCAGATAGGTTTATATTGCGGAAGCGTATTTAATGACCTGAAAGAAATGCTAAGATAGAAGAACACACAATATCAAATAAGTAATGAAGATGACAGATAAATATCTCAAAGGTTACTGTATTTGATATTATCCAGAACACCAAGAACATAACAAGAAATCTGCTGGTGTGTGTGTTTGTGCGTAGCTTAATATCTGATTCTCGTTCTTGTTAATAGAAGAACTCAATATGACTCTTTTATTTATACTACTACAAAGGGGACCTACTTTAGACAATAAGGACTGATCTACAGTAGACAGGATTGTGGAATAGTAGCAGGTACGATGTTCATTTAATGCGCATGTTCCATATTCGACAGAGCCCTCTCAGAGTTTGATACGTGGAGTTTATGTCAGGGCATGTCTTGTACAAGTGGATGAACTGATCCTGGAACAGTAGATAGATATTTGTTGATTTCTTCTAAGTCTTCAGTATACCGTAGAGGCTCTGTCAAAGGTGACAGAGGTTCTGCGGCTCGGTCCTCAGTGAGCAGTCTTCTGTCGATTCTTGTCTTCGGTCTTCTTGGTGTCTCGGCAGAGCCTCTGTTGGAGGCTTCTATACTTAGCGTATTTTTCACTACTTTCATAAACTGAAAGATTGGAGCTAACAATCTCCCCCTAAGTAGTGAAAAATGAAAAATTGAAAAGTACATGGATTTTTAGGCTAAGTACATACTAAGAACAATTTTCTTTGCACATTTGATTATGAAAGAGGCATTTACAAATGATTGTATTTGAAAAGAAAAATTACAGAGGATTTGTTTGATTGACTTAGACGTTGGCATCTTTGAAGTCGTTATAACTTCTGCGGTCTAGTCCTTCCTTTATAAGTTCGTGATAGAAACTGATGCAGAGTTTTCTAAAGTTGATTGTTGCATCGATGATCTCTATCAGTCTGTCGGCCAGGCTTTGATCCATGAGCTCTGTTCCTCTGTGTTCTACTAGGATCGCTCTGAACTCTATCAAAGTACTTGGTGCGTACTTCTGACAGTCCATGTCTATGAACAATCTTGATCTTCCCGTAGGATCTTGAAACACTAACCCGACCCTTGGTGATGTGATGATTGAGTTTGGAACAGTAGAGGGAGGGCAGTAGTCTTCTGGTGGTTGAACAACCAAGTTCTTCACTCCAAGGTCTCTAGCTAATTGAAAATCAACCATGCTGTATAGCAGAAGCTTCTCGCGTATGGCCTTTCTGATCACCCTGTAGGTTCTGTGAACTGGATCGGTTGTGAAGTTCTTTTTCGTCCAGTCCAGAAGATCAGGTGGGTCATAAGGATTTAGATTCCTAAGATCCGCATCAGAGAATTGGTTCTCGTATTTGTCCTCTGTTTTGACCTTGTAGATGTTGTAAGAGACTTTAGGCCAGGTTCTGGTCTTAGAGAACTTACAGTAGATGACCTTGATGATTTTGGAGGATGAGAAGACTTCGTGTTTTGTCTTGGGATTTGTTCTGGTGAAGAGGTTTTCAAGGTCAGCACGGAAATCAGGATCTTGAATGGTTGGTGCCGTTTTATCTATGCTCATTCTGCTGTATAGGTACCTGTATACCACCTCTTCCAGTTGTGGTGGTGGTGGTTGAGGCAAGGTTTTGCGTAGAGCATCTAATTTGTTCTTGACTTCTGCCACTCGATCTTCTGTTGGAGGTGCCTTTGGATCCAGAACAGGAATGTTTGACAGAGGTGTAGCGCCGAAAGCCCAGTCTTCTTCTTCAGGCTTTGGTGTCATATACGTATCGAAAGAGCTCTTCATTAGTTTTTATGTCGAAGGTTGATGCTTGGGCTTTTTCTTCTGCGGTTCTTCTGTCATAATCCCTTTGCCTTTGTCTTTCGTCGTTGGTTTGTCTGCTTGTAGAGATGGGGTATCCTTTGTGGGTTTTGGCTTTTGAGCTTCAGATGGTTTGGTTGTAGGAGGTTCTGTGGGGGTTGCCTCTGTTGGTTTTGACACTTGAGTTTCTGAGGGCTTGATTGGTGATTTGGGTTCAGTTGGAGAGGCTTCAGGTGTTTTGCTCAGATATTTTCTCTATTTTTGAGCAATGGTTTTGATTGTTGGGTTGGTTTTAGGTGTTGGGGAAGGTAGTTCTTCTTCAGAAGATGTCAGAATTTGGAAGTTTTGTTGGGTTTGGACATCTTCTCCGAATACAGAGGGGAATTCCACAGAGGTGGTTGTTGCCTCTGTGGACTGTGGTTGTGTTCCTCCTTGGGTTTGAGTTGGGGGTTCTTGAGATATAGATTCTGCAGATACCGGTGGAGCTTGTATACCTCTGCTTGCAGCTTTTTCTTTTTGTTTCTCCCCTTGATTCTGCCCCTCAGGGTGATCTGATGAATCGTCAGAGTCATCATCAGAGTCATCCTGACCTTTATCTGAAGTACCTTCTGTTCTGCATGAAGCTTTAGGTTTGTTTGGTGGAACAGCTCCTGTAGCGATCATCTTGGCGCATAAATCATCACAGAGGCCGAGGAGTGTTTGAACCTCTGCTTCTGTGTTGAAGTGCATTCTGCCGACGCTCTTCTGGAAGTCTTTAACATAAGTTGCGTTTGCGGCAGTGAAGGCGACTATTACTTCTGTGACTTGATTAATTACCCCTTGCCCAAGCTCTGTCAGCTGAGCTCTGGTCATGTAGTCAGAAGGCTTCATGGCTAGAGTTTCTTGCAGAGTCTTCTCCTGAACTTGTTCCAATGCCTTCTTTAGATCTTTAGGTGTAAGGCCCTTAGAAGCGGAGGATTGCTCTTTCAGCTTTTGAAGGAAATGCTTGACAAACTCTTTGAAGGCAGAGGTAGCGGCTTTTCCGAATTCAGTAGCGGTAGAAGTAGCAGTGGTGGTAGCAGTTGACTTCATCTGGGTTACGGCATTTTGCACCTCTGTGGACAGGTTGTCCATTTTGGTGTTCAGATTATTTATTGCCCTGGATGTAGTATCTGCAAAAGATTTGAAAGAGCTTTGCAACTCCTTCACTGTATTGTCCACAGAGGTGACAAGGGTTTGGAACTCATTCTTCCCCAGAGTGAGTCTTTGTTCCTGAGACACCTTCTTTCGCCCTTGTTTTTATGTTGGGGGCGGAAGGATTTCCTTCTAATCCTTGAGAAGAAACGTTTGGAGTTTCGGTCTCTATAGAAGTTTTGTCAAGGACATTGTCTTGATCCACTCCAGAGGTGGGTACAAGATTATCCTTGAGTTGACTTAGCGATTTGTCTAGAATCCCTTCGTCTGTGTGTATTCTAATCTCATCTGAAGAGATGTTTGGACCTAGGTGTGTACGTGTAGCAGAGGAAACAAATTCCTCTGCGGGGATGTCTGATGTGATCTGAGGCAATTGATCACTTACTAAGGGCAAATCCTTTAGAGAGGATTCCCCTGGAATGGTTTCCCCGGTTTCTAATGGTACAGAGGATGAAAGAATTTCCTCTGTCCGGATGGTTTGGGTTGGGGTCGAGCTGTGCTGTTCTTTTTTCAATATTGCCCTCTGCCACTAGACTGGCGGCAATAGAAATGTGGGTTGCACTGTGAGTTGGTTTTGGTTGTGTGCCTCTACTATTCCAGGCATCTTTTCTTGCTTCTGCTTCTGTGAAGCATCCAACTACTTGTTCTCCATCTATGGTTTCTACCTCTGTAGCTATCCTATGGCTTGTTTCTACCCTGACTTCTGGGCTTTTCCCTAGATCATCATAGCATGGATTTGTCCCAATTAGTCGCATGACATGTGGATGATAAAGACCTTTTCTTATTTGGTCTGCTTCTTCTTCATTAGAATCCACTTCTGAGACTTCTACCCTAGTCTCCCTAGATTCAACCATCTCCTCTGTAGGACCTCCTAACATGGTGTCCATGTGATGGTCTTCTGTAGCTACCTCTTCAGTTGCGCTTGCCCTTTGTACATCAAATCCTGGTTGAAGAAAAGGGTTCTGTAGTATCTCTGGTGTCCTACCCTGTACATTTTGTGGCGTTTGATCATCTTCTTCTAGGTCAGAAGAGATTCTGAAGTCTGTTTCTTCTGTAGAGCCATGAGAGAGGGGTTCTGCAGTCCATCCAGAAGTGTCGAGAGTGTTGGCAAACTCAGGGCGTTGGAGGAAGCCAGAGAAATTTCCGTGATGTGCATAGTTGAGGGGATTGGGGGATTGCAGAGGTGATTGGTGAACTTCTTCTTCTATCACATCATCCTCTGCTATAGTTTTCATAGGAGACAGGGGTTTCCCGGTTTTCTTCTTGCTCTTCCTCCTCTTGGGTTTGGGTGCTTTCTCCTCAGAAGACTTGTGTTTTCTCTTCATTTTGTGTTTTGGAGGAGAGGGAGGTGCAGAAGATCCAACCTCTGTTGCATGAGGTGGAGACTCTTGTGTTTGAGCAGCAGAAGTAGAGGTGCCCTCTGTGGTTTTCTTCTTGTGAGTTTTCTTTTTAGTAGAGGCAGAGGGTTTACTCTTCTTAGCAGAAGGAATGATGGCTTCTCTTTGTGCAAGGAATCTGGCTTGAACTTCTTCATGCTTCTGAAAAGCCGCTGCCCATTCTTCATCTGTCAATCTTTCAACTACCTCTATTCCTATGGGGACTCCTAGACGCGGGGGTGTCATAGGACTTGGGTCTGGAGTCCTATGATCGCGTATGTATTCTAACCTAATAGTTTCCTTCCTTGCATATCCCAGAAGTTTGTGTGGCAGAGGTCTGCAGAAAGGGTAACCATCTTCATGCTCTGTTGGGGTGTTTTGGATCATGGCATACATTTTGATCGTTGGTCCCTCTAGAGGCCATTTTCGAGTAGGAGCAGAGGTTCTAACAGAACACCTATTATTCGTTGAAATTGCAGAGGAGGCCGAGCTTCTGTCTTCTTTCCCTTTTTCTTCTGGAAAGTGATTTTTCTGTCTATTGTGTTCACCATTTCCAGCATCATAAGGGTGGCGAAGTCCATAGGTAGGTCATAGTAGACCCCGTACATTATGGCTAAGATCTGGTGTGAAGATTGATCTGGACTGCCCACTTTTCCTGTTAGGCATCTGTTAAGAATGGAAAATAGTGTATTCCACAGAGGTGGTAGTCTGCCTGTGTAGAAGTCATTTCTTTTTCTGAGTGGTAAGTTGTACCCCAACATTTCAACGAACCTGAAGAGCTCTTCGTCTGTGGGTTCCTCTGCATAGGCCTTTATTCCTAGAAGAGCTATGGTTGGTAAATGTAGAATCCAGATCCGTGCAACAATATATGAAATCGAAATATGTGAACAATATGCGTAATGATTTCAACTGGTCATCCCTTTCATTAACTTTCAGAGAGAAGATTACAGTATGAATTGAAAGCTAAAGAGATGATTCACTTGTTTTTCCAAGCTAATCAACATTAAATACAATGGGCCCGTGGTTAACAAGCCCACGGCCCGTTCACTAATAAGCTCTAATTTAATCAAATACAGTTTAACCCTTGAACTTTAAATCAACATTAAAACCTGCTCTAACAATCTCCCCCTTTGATTTGAAGTTCGAGTTGGCGCTCTATATCTCTCCAGTTGAAGACATATCTTTTGCGGAGCGCGAAGTGTACCTCGAACAATCTGATGGCACGGCGATAGTCGATGCGATCTTCAATCGTTTCCATGGCATTCCGAGCAGTTACTTCATTCGGATTCGGAACATAAGAATACCTTGGATTCTCAGACTCGTGCTGAATAATCTTTCGAGGAGCATCTCTGACCTTTAAACAATCCCGAATTCTGGTTCCCAAATTCGAGGTTTGGCACCGTTTGGGGAAGCTTGCTTTGTCCCAGCATTCCCGTTTGGTGTAGGATTTACACCGGTGGAGGGAACTGGTTTTGGCACTTGTTTCCTCTTCGGTGCAGAATTTACACCTTTAGGAGGAACAGATTTTGTAGCAGCTTTCCACCGGGGTGCCGGTCTAACCTCAGTGGGAGAAGCCCGTTTTGGAATGGGGTTGGTCTCCCGATGTGGTTTAACCTCTGTTTGAGAACCCCGTTGTTTATGATATTTTCTCTTGTTATTACGGGGTTTGTGTTTGGGTGTATGATTGTACATGTGATATGACCCAAACCAATTATTGTTATTGATATCATCAAAGTCATTCCAACCACAACTAGAACAGCATAAACAATCATGCGATAATTGAATCAATTGCTGAATGGAGTAGACCTTAATTGGAAAATTAACATCTCGTTTAACAAAATTATTCCTATGATTCCATTCGCAATCATGCTTATGCATCCTAGGATAGAAAGCAATGTTAAATGACTTCGATGCCTCTTTCTCAATAGATTCCCTACCTAGCCTCTTTGGTTTATCTTGTTTAGGCTGGACGGTTTATTTGATCCCATATTGACAGCATGGTCAGTGACCTTTGAAGGAACAGTATTGTTGGTTGGCAAAGGTCCGGTCTCTTGCCTCGGCTGTGATTGCCTTTTAGAAACTGGTTTAGAAGTTGGTTTTGATTGAGAAATCTTGATCACAGCTGGGGTCTTTGTGTTAGAGCATTGACCTTTTTGAAAATCGACCGTATGATTCACCACATGGGATAAAAAATCAGTGTGACTTGGAAGAGGTTTGTCAAAGGGGAATGACTCAAACTCTTCATCACAGTTACCTTCGGAGTTCATGTACTCTGAAAAATATATCTTGGGAAGTACTGGACTAGGATCAGGCGAGGAAGGCGAGGAACACTTTGTGCTTTCGGTTGTGTGCTCTGGGGAGTTCGGTGCGGAAGCGTATGAAAAATCAGAATTTAAATTCCTTTTAACACACTCTTCTTAAGAAACTTCATTTTCTTGCAAAGAGATATTTCCTATAAAGGATTTACACGAGGATGTGTCAGATGAGTTAGAGAAAAGTTCAGGTGAAAATTGCTTCGCAGTTTGGAGCAAGTCAAGCTGCACTTGGAGTTGACTATTTATCATATGCTCTTTCATCGTTTCTCTTGTCACCTCAGACAGTTTTGATGAGAGCGTATTGATTTCCCACTGAAATTTTTCCTTTTCCTCACTTGACACACCGTCGGATTTCTCAGATTTGAGTTTCTCAATCTCAGACATGAGCACTTTCTTTTCGTTTTGAAAAATAGACCTTTCTTTCTCAAACGACTCCTCCAACTCAACAATCTTTGCTTCCAAGATGAGAGGGGGAATATAGAGTTTAAACTCATCCGTCTCAGTCTTGGTTGCAGGTGCTAGATCCTCATCCTTTTTGGAGGAATCCTTGGGACTAGCTACCTTGTAGGGGTCGAAGTAGTCATTGGAAAGGTACCTTTTGTCCTTTTGATATGAGTAGTTTAAAGGTTCATAACAAAATGGGAGTTGAATTCCTTGTTTGTGTGTGCGCTTGTGTTCCTCGGTGTCCTCCTCTTTTTCGTGTTCAAGAGGACCAGTCCATTGAATTGCATATTCTGGATACTTTTTATCTAATCCAAAACATGCAAAATCATACAGAGTGGGTACATGCCATCTTCCCTTTTTCAAATAGTGTGGGTTATCATATCCGATTCCCCACTCTTTGTTAAAGTATGTGAACTCTTTAGGTTTATTCAGAAAGATGGTTTGATCAGTTTGACCCCTTTTTGTGGAGTTTGTTTTCAAGATCAAGGATTTTAGTCACAAACTCCGTGTGTTGAATTTAAAGAGAATAACATTGATAAACAATTTCTTCTTTCTCATTCAAGCACTTATCAAACTGAGACTGAAGATCAGATAACTTGGCCCTTAAGTTCTTAGGTGCTAATGAAAGATTTTTGCATTTGTCTTTTAGATTAGCATTTTCAGACTTATATTTTTCAGTTATCCTCCTTTGAACATCTAGCTTTTTAGATAGTGATCTAATCTCAAGCAGTTGTTCATTAGAGGTGGCCTTAAAGGAATCTATCCGTTCAGCAAGAGGTTTCATTCGGTCATAAAGTTCTGAAAAGATAGGTTCACATACCTGACACGGCTTTGTCATGTCTTCTTCAGCAGGAGACATCTTCAGTTACATTGGAGTGATCGTCAGACGATTGTTCGATTCAAAGTGGAATAGTATCCAAGATACTTAAATGCCCCCCTCCTCCGACTTAGCACGGGGGTCCCGGATTGTAGAAAATTGAAAATTGAGGTTTCAGAAAGCTCCCGGATTGTAGAATCCGGGTGGTTTCCGGATAAAGAATTCGGAAAAAATAAGCTTACCGGGTGAAGAGCAAGTTACCGGGTCCGGATAACTTGAGTTGTCCGGATAACTTGAGTTGTCCGGATACAATGAAGTTTCCGGGTACAATGGATTGTCCGGATAAGATATGTCCGGAAACACTGGGTTTCCGGATACAAATGTTACCCGGATTGTATAAGGAAAAGTGACTTACCCGGAATCTGTGACTTACCCGGAAAAATGAGGAGTCCGGATGGAATTGGAGGTACCCGGATGGAATACTTATCCGGACGACTTACCCGGAAAAGTGACGAATCCGGATGGAATAACACAAACGTCCGGACACCTTGAAGCTATCCGGAAACGACGGCTGGTTTATCCGGAAAAGTCGGTTGTTTGCTCAAATCGATCGAATTTTTGATTAGGGTTGCCCAAAATCGATCCTGGAAGATTAGTAACAATGCCAAACACAAAAATAACACTAATCCAATCGATTTCAATGCAAAAACAACATGTTTTGATGGTTAAAAATCGGATTTTATCAAGAACACTACCAAAAACTTTTGATCTTAAATTGCTCAATTAAACACTCAAACGATCGAATTGGAATGCGAAAATTTGCAGAATTACTCACAAGTATAATGCTAACACACCCCAATAAACAAAATTGAACAATTTAGCCAGAATCACGATTTCAAAAATTCAAGATGAACACATACGGGAAAAGTCAAAATCTTACCAGAAATCACTAGAGAGGCTTTGAATCGAATCCGTCTGTCTGCTCTGATACCAATTGTAGAATCCAGATCCGTGCAACAATATATGAAATCGAAATATGTGAACAAGATGCATAATGATTTCAACTGGTCATCCCTTTCCTTAACTTTCAGAGAGAATATTACAGTATGAATTGAAAGCTAAAAAGATGATTCACTTGTTTTTCCAAGCTAATCAACATTAAATACAATGGGCCCGTGGTTAACAAGCCCACGACCCGTTCACTAATAAGCTCTAATTTAATCAAATACAGTTTAACCCATGAACTTTAAATCAACATTAAAACCTGCTCTAACAGTAAACTAAACTCAAGTGAGAACATCGTTCTGTTGAACTTGAGTTCAAGGTGCACGGATTTATCTGGCATGGAAATTTATCCCTTTATTTGTCTATCCTCTGGATCAAATCTGCAACCTTGCCAGAATTGATTTAGGTATCTGGCAGGGATTTTGTCGACGGTTTTGGTTAGGAGAGGGTAGAGTATGTGGTTTTCTAAGATATGGAGAAGAAGAGCATGTGCTTCCCCAAAAGCGGTTTTAGATGGAACCAGATAGTGGTTATTTGGTTTTAAAGGTAGAACATTATCAAAATGTTCATGTTCTAAGAAATTTTGAAGGTGTGTTGTCGGAGCAAAGTTTGCTTCGTCGCCGGAGTTGTCCTTTTCCAGGTCACTGCAATTGCTGGGTTTTCAAAATGTTCAGAGTGTTCAGGGGAGTTCTCCGGAGAGTGAGCAGGGGGGTTTTCCTAGGCGAGAGAAGTTGAAGCCATTTCTTGGATAAGAAAAAAAGATGAATAATGAAGAATTTGCAGGTTTTTGCACAAGTTTGTCAGAGGAGAAAGTGTAAGTTTGTAGCGTTTTTAGAAGGTGAGGTATCTTGGATTTTATACTGAGAGACAACGGTAGAATCTGAAGAGGTAATATTTGAGAGTGAATAAAATTTGGGGTCCGCAATCGAGTGCATACGGCTGGTTCAACTTTCCATGAGAGCGTGTGCCATGTACGTCCAATGGAAATGTGACACGTCGGTAGTGTCAGAGTACGACGGGACGTCGTGTGCGGCCCATTAATGCTTGGCGCGTGAGTTTCTTTAGCTCCACACGATTTTCACTCGCATATTTTGATCGTTACCTTAGCAGAATTTCCCTAAGTATCAGAAAAGGACAAAAGTTCTGTAGTGATTGGAGCTTTGTGGTTTCTGACCTTCTTGTTATATCCTCTGTTGCTTGTTCCTTTACCAAAAAAACGTTTGAAAAGCATTGGAGAGGATCGATAGATTTTTAGTGTAGAAATTGCATTCACGGAGGTTTTGAAGCTCTGTCAGAGACAGCAGAAGCTCTATGAGTTGAAATTTCTCATAACTAAAAATTTATGAAACTTTTTGATCATCCAAAGTTTTAATTGTTTTTCACAATGTTTTTAGGACCTATTTGAAAGTTGATGTCCTAGAAAATTTTTGTGAAAAAGTTTTGTGCGAGTATCTCTTATAGTTGACTAGGTTAATCAACACAGATTCTTGTGATGGAATGGGCTCTGTGACTAACCTTTCAGTGTCTTTATGGGTGTATTTGTACAAGAGAACTCTGTAGAGGACATTCAATTTGATTGATATAGCTTTTGTTGGTTCCCGTTTTGTTTAAACAAGATTATCAGGTCTATTAGTTCAAGTTTAAGTATGATGCGGAAGCGTATTTGAAGAACTAACAGATATGTTTGATAGATTTAGAACACAATATAAATAAACAGTGAACAGGAAATAATATCTCAAAGTTTACTAAATATATATATATATCAAGAACAGATTCAAGAACAGTGAGTAAGCAAAGCTTTAAAACAGATATGACTCTCAAAGTATATAAGCTATGTGTTCTTGATGTTTTTCTCTCTCAATTCTCGATCTGGAATAACTCAACATGAGTCTTCCTTATATACTACTCTAAGGGGACCATAAAGCATAAGCTACTATTCAGAACGGACGGTATGAATAGTTGGATGTGCTGTATAGCATTTAATGCAGCAGACATCTATTATGTACCAAGCCCTATTGAATCCAATCAGAGTTTGACACGTTGAATTTGGACAGGGCATGCTACCATGCAAGTTGATGAATATGTTCAGAAACAGTAGCAAGATATTATAAATATCTGTGAAGTCTTTGTTGAAGACCGCAGAGGCTCTGTGAAGTGTCACAGAGGTTCTGCGGTTTGGTCCTTTGTAGAGCAGTCTTCACCGGATTCCGAGTCTTTGGTCTTCTTTGCGCGTATGACAGAGCTTCTGTAGGACACCTCTTTTAGCTTCTGTAGCTTCTTGACCTTGATCTCTCGGTAAGTTCGGCAGAGCCTCTGTAAGAGGCTTTCTTCACTTGTCCTATTTTTCACTACTTCTAAATACTTCTATGATTAGGAAGATTGAAGCTAACAATCTCCCCCTAAGTAGTGAAAAATAAAAAATTGAACTTGAGTTTAGTTAGGCTAAGTTAGATAAGACAGAGGTTAAACAATACCTCGAAAGTTCTTTCATTCAGAAATATGCCAGAGGCATTTTACATTTGAGTACAATGAAAGATAGACTTTGACTTGGTTTGCAGAGATTTGAGGTTTGAGAATCAGATTTTGGCATCTTTGAAATCGTTGTAGCTTCTGTTGTCTCTTCCGATTCTTCTGATCTCTTTGTAGAAACTGATGCAGAGTTCTCTTAGGCGGATTGTGGCATCAATCTCTCTGATGAAAGTATCTGCAGCATCTCTATTCATTTTCTCTGTATCTCTGTATTTTACAAGGCTTGCTCTGAACTTGTTCAGAGTACTAGTTGCGTACTTCTGACAGTCCATGCACACAAACAGTTTGACTTCGCCTTGTGGGTTTTGAAATACTAACCCGAATCTTGGTTCTATAATGATTGAGTTGGGCACGGCGTCGGGTGGGCAGCGATCCTCTGGTGGTCGTAAATTCAGATGTTTGAGACCAAGATCCTTTCCCAGTTGAAAATCTATCATACTGTAGATCAGAAGCTTTTCCCTCATTGCTTTTCTCAACACTTGATAGGCTCTGGTGTTTGGCTCTGTGTTGTAGTTGTCCTTTGTCCATTGCAGAAGTTCAGGTAGATCATAGGGATTCAGATTTCTTATGTCAGCATCAGCGAAGGTGGTTTCTGAATTGTTTATCCTTTTGACTCTCTAAAGATTGTACATGACTCTTGGATAGGTTCTTGTGAAGGAGAATCTGTAGAAGATTACCTTTTTGATTTTATGAATTGAGAAGACTTCTGCTTTGGTTCTTGGCTTTGTTCTGTTGAAGATGTTCTCAAATTCTTCTCTGATGTTCGGATTTGTGATTTGGTCTGTTGGATGGAGGTTCTGAAAGGGTTGTTTGTAGAGATATTTGTACACCACTTCTTCCATTTCTTCGTATGTTGGACCATGTGGTGGTACTCGTCTTCTGAGACTCTCCATCTATTAAACAACTTCTGCAGCTCTTCCTGATAGAGGAATGTCTGATAGAGGCTTCAATCCATATGCCCAGTCCTCTTCTTCAGGCTTTGGAGTTTGAAAGGCATCAAAAGCGCTTTTCATCAATTTCTCTATAGGATTGGGCACTAATTTCTTTTTCATGGGCTCTTCTGTCATTTTTGCCTTTCCCTTCTCTTTGGCTTTTGGAGGTGCAGAACCTGTTGCTTCTGTAGGTTTGGTTGTTGGTGCTTCTGTTGGAATGATGGGGGTTGCCTCTGTAGGTTTTGACACTTGTGTTTGAGAGGACTTTTGTGGCGTTGGTTCTGTTGGCTTTCTTTGCTCTATAACCTCTGTTGGAGGTTCTTTGGTGACTTCTTCTGTAAGCTCGGTTTTTGTTGGTGAAGGTTGGATATCGAATTTTCTTGCCATTTTGAAAGCTAATGTGAACTTGTGCCTTTCTTCTTCTCTCTGTGCCATTCGTTCAGTCATTGTATTGTGCATCTTTCTCAGAATAGAAGAAGCAGAGGTCATTGCTGTTTTTGGTTTAGTGGCAATCAACTTTCTTCTTGGTATGGTTTGGGGTTTTTCTGTTGATTCTGTTGAAGGTCTTTCTTCCAAGTTGATTACCACAGGGGTGGTTGTTGCCTCTGTGGTTTGCTGATCAGCTTCTGGAATATTGGTTTCTTTAGAAGTTGATTCCACAGAGATGGGTGTTGTCTCTGTGGTCTTTTGATCTTGGGTTTGTTCTGGAGGGGCTTGGCTGATTGGTTCTGCTGCGATTGGTGGAGCTTGTAGCCCTCTGGTCGTAGCTTTCTCCCTTATATTCTCCCCCTCAGGATGATCTGATGGACCAGGATGGTCATCATCAGAGTCATCCTGACTCTTACCAGAAGTACCCTCTGCTCTGCAGGAAGCTTTGGGTTTATTTGGTAGTTCTGCTCCTGCGGCCATCACACTAGAACACCCTACAGAGTAATTCATTTCCTCTGCCACGCACGAAATAGGGCCAACCCTTCTTTCCGAGAGAAGTAGTGAGCACAAAGACGAATAGACTCTAGACAAGTCTCCGAGTCAACAGAAGAACATTCCGACACCCACCTCTGGAGTGGGATTGGACACTGTTCTTCCCAGAACTTCTGTAGAGATTGAAACTCAGGTTTCCTCTCAAAGATCAGATGGAAATCCTTCCACCCCCAACGTACAAACAAGGGTGAACGAAGGTGTCCCAGGAGCAGGGACTCACTCTAGAGACGAATGTGTTCCTCCAGAGGTTACATCAGGGACACAAGTATCAAGGGATGAGTTCCAAACCCTTGTCACCTCTGTGAACCAAACCATGAAAGAGTTGCAAAGCTCTTTCACATCTTTTGCAGAGAAAACATCAACGGCCTTGCTAAATCTGAACACCAAAATGGACAATCTGTCCACAGAGGTGAAAACGGCCATCACAGAGATGAAATCTTCTGCTCAAACAACTGCCACAACTACAGCCACTTCTGCTGCTAAAGATTTTGGAATAGCTGCAACATCTGCATTCAAGGAATCAGTCAAACATTTCCTTGAACAAATGAACAAGCAATCCAACAAATCATAGAGCATCACACCTGCAGAACTACAGAAGGCTCTGCATAACGTTCAAGAAGAGGCAATGCGCAACACTACAATGATGCAGCCAAAAGATTACATGACCAGAGCACAGCTGACAGAGCTCGGGCAGAATGTCATAAACCAGGTCACAGAAGTCATTGTCTCCTTCACTACTGCAAATGCCAACTACGTCAAAGAATTCAGAAAAAGTGTCGGCAAAATGCGCATCAACACAGAAGCAGAGCTTGCAACTCTAATCGGCCTCTGTGATGATGTATGTGCAAAGTTGATGGCCGCAGGAGCAGAACTACCAAATAAACCCAAAGCTTCCTGCAGAGCAGAGGGTACTTCTGGTAAGAGTCAGGATGACTCTGATGATGACCATCCTGGTCCATCAGATCATCCTGAGGGGGAGAATATAAGGGAGAAAGCTACGACCAGAGGACTACAAGCTCCACCAATCGCAGCAGAACCAATCAGCCAAGCCCCTCCAGAACAAACCCAAGATCAAAAGACCACAGAGACAACACCCATCTCTGTGGAATCAACTTCTAAAGAAACCAATATTCCAGAAGCTGATCAGCAAACCACATAGGCAACAACCACCCCTGTGGTAATCAACTTGGAAGAAAGACCTTCAACAGAATCAACAGAAAAACCCCAAACCATACCAAGAAGAAAGTTGATTGCCACTAAACCAAAAACAGCAATGACCTCTGCTTCTTCTATTCTGAGAAAGATGCACAATACAATGACTGAACGAATGGCACAGAGAGAAGAAGAAAGGCACAAGTTCACATTAGCTTTCAAAATGGCAAGAAAATTCGATATCCAACCTTCACCAACAAAAACCGAGCTTACAGAAGAAGTCACCAAAGAACCTCCAACAGAGGTTATAGAGCAAAGAAAGCCAACAGAACCAACGCCACAAAAGTCCTCTCAAACACAAGTGTCAAAACCTACAGAGGCAACCCCCATCATTCCAACAGAAGCACCAACAACCAAACCTACAGAAGCAACAGGTTCTGCACCTCCAAAAGCCAAAGAGAAGGGAAAGGCAAAAATGACAGAAGAGCCCATGAAAAAGAAATTAGTGCCCAATCCTATAGAGAAATTGATGAAAAGCGCTTTTGATGCCTTTCAAACTCCAAAGCCTGAAGAAGAGGACTGGGCATATGGATTGAAGCCTCTATCAGACATTCCTCTATCAGGAAGAGCTGCAGAAGTTGTTTAACAGATGGAGAGTCTCAGAAGACGAGTACCACCACATGGTCCAACATACGAAGAAATGGAAGAAGTGGTGTACAAATATCTCTACAAACAACCCTTTCAGAACCTCCATCCAACAGACCAAATCACAAATCCGAACATCAGAGAAGAATTTGAGAACATCTTCAACAGAACAAAGCCAAGAACCAAAGCAGAAGTCTTCTCAATTCATAAAATCAAAAAGGTAATCTTCTACAGATTCTCCTTCACAAGAACCTATCCAAGAGTCATGTACAATCTTTAGAGAGTCAAAAGGATAAACAATTCAGAAACCACCTTCGCTGATGCTGACATAAGAAATCTGAATCCCTATGATCTACCTGAACTTCTGTGGTTTACAGAAGCTCTGTGATTTTGAAAATCTTGATGTTTATCCCTTTCTCATATATCTTATTGTTATCATGACTTCTGTGGGTTCTTCTTTAACCAAAACATTTGCAAAGGCACTGGAGAGGATCAATAGGATTTTTAGTTAAGAATTTTTACTCGCAGAGGTTTTGTGGCTCTGTGGGAAATTGCAGAAGCTCTGTGAGGGCCAGCAGAAGCTCTATGAGGGAAAAAATCTCATAACAAAAATTCTATTAAATTATCTGATCATCCAATTTTTGATCTGTTTTAAGAGATGTTTTTCGGACATATTTGAAAGTTGGTGTCCGAGAAAACTGTTATGGAAAAAGTTTTATTCGTGAAGGTCATGGTGTATGTATTCGGTTTCCGAGATAACATTCCAAAAGATCGATAGAGGGTTAATTTGTGATCTCAGAGCATATTTCTGGCAGAGCCTGTATTGAGCTCAGCATAGGCTCTATGACCTCAAATTTCTCATAACTCAAATTTTATGAAACTTTTTGATCTTTTGATTTTTGAAATGTTATCCACAGTATATTTAGGACATATTTGACAATTTGTGTCCCAGAAAACTGTTTTCAACAACCTTTTGTACGAGAGACATACCTTTTTGGTTCTTCTTTTCTCGGCAGTGATGTCTGACTTCTGTCGATATAGATTCATCGACATTCTTCTTTGGCTTCCCCTTGAAAGTTTTACCTCTGTAGATCATTTCAGGGTCCCTTTTTGCTCCCCCTTGATCTAATCACCTCATAGATCAGGAATTTTCCTTTTGCTCCCCCTTGATCTATACTTGGAATAAAGAATGATAAGATTTGTATTGAGCATAGGTCTTGTTTTTCCAGAGGTTCTGTGGAGGTCGTCAGAGGTTCTGAGCAGACTTACAGAAGCTCTGTGATATGAAGAACTATTTAAGATTGAGAATTTTCATACAGAAATAAATCAATCAAAGCAATAAGTTAAGTAAAATAGAAATATATACTTATTTACAAAAGATAAAGCTATACTTACAGAGTATTTTCACATCATATTAATCATTCCTAACTTACCCACCAAGAAATTAAATCTTTTCTCGTCTAAGGCTTTGGTGAATAAGTCTGCAAGTTGATATTCTGTTGGCAGGAAATGCATCTCGATTGTACCGTGTTCAACATGATGTTTCAAGAAGTGGTACCTTATATCGGTATGCTTGGTTTTGGAATGTTGCATAAGATTGGCAGAGATGGCAATGGCACTTTTGGAATCACAGAAGATGGGTATTTTGAATAGAATGTGGCCGTAGTCTTTTAGCTGAGTCTTCATCCATAGAACCTGAGAACAACAGCTAGCAGCAGCAACGTATTCAGCTTCTGCCGTAGATGTTGATACACAGTTCTGCTTTTTGGAGGTCCAACTGACTAGTTTACCGCCTAGGAATTGACAACTCCCAGAGGTACTCTTTCTGTCGAGCATGCATCCTCCATAGTCTGAATCTGTATAAGCTTTAAGACAAAAGTCAGAGTTCTGTGGATACCAGAGACCAAGATTTTTGGTCCCCTTTAGGTATCTAAAGATTCTTTTAACAGCACCATAATGTGATTTCTTAGGATTATCTTGATAACGTGCACAAAGACATGTGGAATGCATAATGTCAGGTCTGCATGCAGTTAAGTATAACAGAGATCCAATCATGCCTCTGTAGAGAGTGCATTCTACAGAGATGCCATCTGGATCTAAGGATAACTTATTTCCAGTGGCCATTGGAGTTTTCATTGCAGAGGTATCAGAGAGGCTATACTTGAAAAGAATGTCAGAGACATATTTGGCCTGATTTATAAAAATTCCCTCTGATGTTTGTGTTAGCTTCAATCTTCCTAATCATAGAAATACTTAGAAGTAGTGAAAAATAGGCTAAGTATAGAAAAGCCTCTCACAGAGGCTCTGCCACTTCTTCCAGAAGATCAAGTCCAGAAAGCCACAGAAGCTACAGAGGTAATCACAGAACCTCTGTAGTGCGCAAGAAGAAGATCAACTCGGAAACAAGTGGACTGCTCCACAGAAGGTCAGACCATAGAACCTCTGTAATACCTTACAGAGCCTCTGTGGTCTGCTATGAAGACTTGGAAGATATTACTGGATACGTTCATCAACTTGCATGGAAAAGTACTGTCAAAACACGTGTCAAGCTCTGAGTGGACTCAATAGGGCATGGTACAAAATAGACGTCTGCGCCATTTAATGCATTTACCAATAGTACACCTGCTCCATTAAATGCGCATGGCTCAAACAACTGCTCACACCATCCAGTCCACTGTTCACACCATCCAGTTTACTATTCATGCCGTAAAAGGAACAGTGACCAACTTTATAGTCTTCTAAGAGTAGTATAAAAGGAAGTCTCATGTTGAGATCTTCCTAACGACGAATACACAAGGAATCACTAATACTCTCAAGCTTTATTGTCAAATATCTGAGTGTTATATTCTCACACACACCAACAGTTCTTAATCTGTTCTTCGTGTTCTTATTATATATTGAATAACAGTAACTGTTCAAGAAATCCTTTTTATTCCTTACTGTTTTCTTTATATATGTGCGTTCTAATATCTATCAAACATATCTGTTAGTTTAATACGCTTCCGCATCAAACTCTAAACTCCACTAACAGATTGTTAATCTTGATTAAGTGTATCTGGGTTCCAACAATTGGTATCAGAGCCATCCTTGATTTTCAATATCAAGTGATCCACTTATCAAGACTCTTGATAGATATTATTGAGATTTAAAATTGTGTCTGGAAACTGCTTAAACCCAGGAAATCTTCAAGCTCATCGAAGTAACTCTTTAATCATACTTTCTTTCTAAAATCTTCAAATGACAAATACAAATAATTTATTTACTACTGGTTCTCTCACTAAACCTCCTACTCTCCTTCGAGATGAGTATCCTCAGTGGAAAATAAGAATGGTCCATTTTTTCGAGGGAACTGAAAAAAATCAAGTACAATATCTATACAATCCTCCTCCTATTCCCATGACAGTAGTACCTCGTATACCTGCTACTGCTGAATCTGCCGAAATCCCCGAACATCAAAAACCAAAGCCAAAAGGGGAGTGGTCAACCGAAGATAAAGCAGAAGATGAAGTTGCTCAGAAAACCAAGAGGACATTAATAATGGCAATACCCAACGAACTCTTTCAATCCTTGGATTCATGTGAAACAGCGCATGATCTGTGGAAAGAACTGGAAAGACAGTTGGAAGGAGGTGCTAAAACACAAAAAAACCGAAGAGCACAGTACATCAATGAATATCATGCATTCAAAGCCTCTGCAACAGAATCTCTGCAAACAACATACGACAGATTCAACTCTCTAATCAACCAGTGCAGAAAATCAGGCATTGACAGAACTTCTGAAGAAAACAATGTCATGTTTTTAAAAAGTCTAAATGAAGAATGGCTCCAGCTGTCTATGTCCCTACAGACAAATCAGGATCTAGACACCTGGACTCTCTCTGATCTTTACGGAACATTAGCCGCACAAGAACCTCAGATAGCACAGGCTAAAACACTAACCATTGCACCATATGCATTGGTTAGTAAAACTAAAGAGGATGCACAGAGACCAAGAAATGATAAAGCCACAGAGGAGAAGAAGAAGGAGAAGAAGAAGATGGTGATAATTGTCAGTGAAGAAGAAGAGCAAGCAGAAAAGGAAATAACACTTGCGTCACTAGCTAAATCTTTAGCTCTATTGACAAAAGAGTTCAGAGGAAACAGAAGAGGTTCCGGAAATGAAAGATATGATAGAGAAAACCAGGATGACAGAAGAGACAACAGAAGAGATGACAGAAGAGGAGAAGAATCAAGTGGCCGACAGAGGTCAAACGATAGAAATTACAGAGGGAATGACCGACAGAGGTCAGATGACTCGGTAAGCCACACGCAGCAAGAATGCTACAAATGCGGCAAACCTGGTCACTATGCAAATGAATGTAGATCAGAGAAAGGCGGAGACCTACAGAAGTCCAATGATCGAACAGGAAACACTCCTCAAGGATGTTTTAACTGCGGCAAACCAGGCCATTTTGCGAATGAATGCAGAAGCAGATCAAATCGCCCACAGAGGGACTCTGCTTTCTACAAAAAGAAAGCCGAATATTATGCTCAAAAATCCTTAATGGCAAAAGGACATTCTGAGGAGAACACAGAAGACTTCCAGTCAGACTCTACTTCTGACGATGAACATACCGCTAATGCCCTCTTCTGTGGCATGGCAGAAGTCGACTCCTGCACTGACTCTGAGGTATCTACTTCAAATTCCAACTCTTGTATTACATCTGTAGATGATAATACACTTAGAATTAACATTGAATTAATTGAACTGAAAGAGATAAATCAAAGTATTCAGAAAAGACTCACTTTCAATGAGAGAGAAGTACGGCTTCTCACTCAAGAAAAAGCAAAGATTTTTGAGGAAAAAGAGAGAATAGAAAAGAATTGGAACAAAACTATAGATCCTTTAAAAAAACAAATTTCTGAATTAACCAATACTTTAAAAGATAAAACAAAAGAACTTTCAGTTTCAAGGAGCGAAACTACTGACATAAGAGCTCTTAAAGAATACTTTCAAAGAGAAAGAGAGGTATTATGGCAAGATTTACTCAGAAGAGAAGTTTTGCTTAAAAACTATAAAGATGCACATAAAGTTTATGAAAAAATAAACTCACAAATAGGGAGACGAGGTATAGGGTATGATGATATCACCCTAGGTGTTGAAGGCAAAAGAAACAAACCTCTGTCCTCGTTATTTGTGATTGGAAAAACAAACAAACCAGATTTTCCAAATCTAATCTCTGTAAGCAAACGGGCGAAAATCTCTGTGGATCCTTACTTGAAGAAACATAAGAAGATGATTAACGTGTGGTTTGAAAACACAGACTCATCATCTTCAACCACTGTCAATAGAGGTATCAAACCAAAGAAATATCTGAAAACACAAGATCAGATTGGTATCTTCAAATTTGGTAAACCAGAGACCCAAACACAGGTTGCTTTTGTCTGTTTGATAAACGTTGAAAAGAAATTATCAGCAGAAGCTCCTGAGTTTAAACCCATTTTTTCAGAAGAAAACTTTAAAAATTTAATTGAAAAATAAATTTTGGAAATATGGAAATCAAGCGTTTTAGAAAATTTCTGTACATCTTCTATAGATAAAACTCTCACTGAAGAAATCTTATTAGAAACCTCTGCAATCTATGAAAACTATTCTACAGAGGAAGAAAGCTCGTACGATACATGCTCAGAAAATCCAGCCTCTATTGAAAGAATTGACTCAACCTCTGTATACGAGGACGATTCATCCTCTGACAACTCAGAGACTGATTTCAAATCAGGGATAATTCACTGTGACACAGAGGATGTCAAATTCTCCTCTGAAGTTCCTCACAGAACTATTTCTCCAAAAGAGAAACTCACAGATATTCCAATCTGCCAAGATTTTCTAAAATTGAATCTACATATCAAAACCTCTGCTGAGCTTAAAATGTTACAGAAGACCTCTATTGATCCTATAAGTTCTAGATTTTCAAAACCTAAGGTTAATAAATCTTTTTCTTCTGTGACAGTGATGAAAGAAGTTCACCCCAGAATCAACCCACAGAAGGCAGGTCCTAAACAGAGCTTTTGCAAACAACATTCGAGTATTCATAGATCTTCTAGTAATAGGAAATCTAATGTAAAGAAAGAATGTAATGCCTCTGTGGCTGAGTTCAAAAAGTTCAATGAAAAGTTCAAGCAAATTACATCTCATATTCAATACTGTCATTTCTTTGATCTTATGTCTAAACTTAATAATCATTTATCATGTCAAGTCTGTTTACTCTCTACGACAATTCAAAAGTCAAATCCCACAAAGAAACAATCTGACTCTTCTACAGAGAACAAAATGTATTTCAAGAATGCCAAGGCAAACTTGAAAAACTCTAACAATATTGGACCCATATGGATATGGGTACCTAAATCTCTGTGATTGTCCTGCAGAAGAAGTATGTGCCAATCTGGTATCTAGACTCCGGATGCTCAAGGCACATGACTGGTGACAGAAGTGCACTATCCACGTACAAAGAAACACAAGATGGTGGATCTGTGACTTTTGGAGACAACAAGAAAGGACACATAAAAGGCTATGGAGTCATAAGGAAAGAAGACGTTTCTGTATACAAAGTTGCATATGTGGATGGCCTTAAGCACAACCTACTCAGTGTAAGTCAACTTTGTGATACAGGATTCAATGTGTTGTTCAAAAGAACTTTCTGCTCTCTACAAAGTGAAGAAACAAGTATGGAACTTCTGCGAGCTGAAAGAATAGGTGATCTATATCTAATGAACTTCAACTCAAAGAACAAAGACAAAGTTTGCCTTGTTGCCTGCAAAAGTGAAGAAGCCTGGTTATGGCACAACAGGTTCTGTCACTTAAATTTTCACACATTGGAAAAACTGGTCAAACTTGATCTAGTTAAAGGTTTGCCAAATGTTAAATTCAATAAGGATCATTTATGTTCTGCCTGTGAGATGGGAAAACTCAAAAGAGCTTCCCACAAAGGCAAAACAGATGTATCTTTCACTAGACCTCTGTACATGCTTCATGTCGACCTCTGCGGTCCCATTGCCATACAGAGCCTAGGTGGCAAGAAATACATACTTGTCCTAATTGATGAGTATTCGCGTTTCACATGGGTTGAATTTATTCGAAAGAAATCAGATGTTCCAATCATCTTGATTAATCTAATGAAAAGAATCCAAGTTCTTTATGAATGCAGAATACAGAAGTTAAGAAGTGACAATGGCACAGAATTTAAAAACTCTGTCATTGAAGCCTATCTTTCAACAGAAGGAATATCACAGAACTTCTCTGCAGCTCGCACTCCACAACAGAACGGTGTAGTCGAAAGAAAAAATCGAACACTTGTGGAAGCCGCAAGAACTATGATGTCAGCATGCGGATTATCAATGAACTTTTGGGCAGAAGCAATTTCTACTGCGTGTTATACTCAAAATCGATCAACCATTGTGAAAAGACACCTCAAGACGCCTTACGAATTGCTTAACAAACGGCGGCCAAACATCAAATTTTTCCATGTATTCGGATGCAAATGCTTCGTCTTAAACGACAGAGATTCAAGAGGAAAGTTTGATGTAAAAGCAGATGAAGGCAAATTCATTGGATACCCTGCCACTTCCAAAGCCTACATAACATTCCTTACAAAGTCTCACAAGATTGTAGAAAGCATCAATGTTTCTTTTGATGATTCATTCCAAATGACTTCTGAACAAATCAGTTCAGAACTCGGAACTAAAGGGAAATCCTCTGTCATCTCACGAGCAAAAGAAGACTTGAATCTTCTATTTTTAGAGATGCTCAACGAAAACATTGATCCTTCTGTTGGAACAATCAGGGTTTCTGAAGAACCATCCTCTGTCGGACAAAATCCTACAGGTTTGTCTCTAACTGGTCCTAATAATGCTTCATCTTCTTTTGTACATACTACAGATGCAATTGCCGAAGCAGAAGAAAGTACAGAAGATGAAACATCAAGGAAAACGACCACAGAAGCTGCACAAACCACAGAAGAACCAATTACAGAGGAAATCGGGGACCAAGACTATACGTCCTCAGAGGAACAAACTCCACCACCACTCATACCAATCATTCCACAAACGGTAGAATCAACTACCAAGGCACGAAGAACAACAGAGGATACACAAGAAGAAACACAAGAAGTCTCTAAAGAAAGTCTGAATGACATTGATGATCATCTCCCACGCACAACTCAATGGACAAAAAGCCATCCTCCAAGCCAAATAATCGGAGAACCTTCTGACGCAGTAAAAACAAGGTCTGCCACTGCTAACTTTTGTTTCTTTACAAATTTTATTAGTGTGATAGAACCAAAGAAGATTTCTGAAGCCCTAGATGACCCAAACTGGGTAGACGCCATGCAAGAAGAACTTTTGCAATTTGAGCGTAACAGAGTATGGACTCTAGTACCTCTGCCAAGAGGAAAACAGGCCATTGGGACTAAATGGGTCTACAGAAACAAGAAGGATGAAGATGGAGTGGTCATCAGAAACAAAGCAAGATTAGTAGCAAAGGGATATAGACAAGCAGAAGGCATAGACTACGATGAAACTTTTGCCCCTGTCGCATGGCTCGAAGCAATAAGAATATTCTTAGCCTTCGCAGCCCACAGAGGTTTTTAAGTCTATCAGATGGACGTAAAATCAGCTTTTCTCAACGGTGAAATCCAAGAAGAGGTCTACGTTAATCAGCCACCAGGATTTGAAAGCTCAAAGTTTCCAAGGCATGTATACTACCTTGAAAAAGCTCTATATGGACTGAAACAGGCTCCACGAGCATTGTATGAACGACTTTCTACCTTTCTTCTAGTCAATGGTTACAACAGAGGTACAACTGATACTACCTTATTCTATAAACGCAAAAGTAGTGAGATAATGCTTGTACAAATATACGTAGATGACATAATTTTTGGGTCTACTAATTCAGAAGAGTGTAAAAGATTTGAAAAACTCATGCAGAGTGAGTTTGAAATGAGTATGATGGGAGAATTAACTTTCTTCCTCGGACTCCAAGTCAAACAATCATCAGAGGGAATTTTTATAAATCAAGCTAAATTTGTCTCTGACATTCTTTCCAAGTATAGCCTCTCTGATACCTCTGCAATGAAAACTCCAATGGCCACTGGAAACAAGTTATTCTTAGATTCAGATGGCATCTCTGTAGAATGCACTCTCTACAGAGGCATGATTGGATCTCTGTTATACTTAACAGCAAGCAGACCTGATATTATGCATGCCACATGTCTCTGTGCACGCTATCAAGCTAATCCAAAGAAATCACATTATGATGCCGTAAAGAGAATCTTTAGATACCTAAAAGGGACCAAAAATCTTGGTCTCTGGTATCCACAGAACTCTGGTTTTGGTCTTAAAGCTTATACAGATTCAGACTATGGAGGATGCATGCTCGACAGAAAGAGTACCTCTGGGAGTTGTCAATTCCTAGGTGGTAAACTAGTCAGTTGGACCTCCAAGAAGCAGAATTGTGTTTCCACATCCACTGCAGAAGCTGAATACGTTGCTGCCACTAGCTGTTGCTCTAAGGTTCTATGGATGAAGACTCAGCTAAAAGACTACGGCCACATTCTGTTCAAAATACCCATCTTCTGCGATTCCAAAAGTGCTATTGCTATCTCTGCCAACCCTGTGCAACACTCAAAAACCAAGCATATCGATATAAGGTATCACTTCTTGAAACATCATGTTGAATACGGTACAATCGAAATGCATTTTGTGCCCACAGAATATCAACTCGCTGACTTATTCACCAAAGCACTAGACGAGAAAAGATTCAACTTCTTGGTGGGTAAGATAGGAATGATTAACATGGTGTGAAAATCCTCAGTAAGTATAGTTTTATATTTTGTAAATAATAAGTAAATACATTGCTTAATTTATCGCTTTGATTGATTCTACTTCTGTATGTAAATTCTTAAAACCTTAAATAGTTCTTAAAATCACAGAGCTTCTGTAAGTCAACTCAGAACCTCTGACGACCCCTACAGAACCTCTGAAAGACCATGACCTATGTTATATGCAAAACTTATCATTCTTTGATCCAAGCATAGGTCAAGGGGGAGCAAAAGGAAATTACTTGATCTACAGAGGTGATTAGGTCAAGGGGGAGCAAAAGGAAATTACTTGATCTACAGAGGTGATTATATCAAGGGGAGCAAAAGGAAAATTCTTGATCTACAGAAGAGATTAGATCAAGGGGGAGCAAAAGGGGCCCTGAGATGATCTACAGAGGTAAATCTCTCAAAGGAAAGCCGAAGAAGAATGTCGATAATTCTCCATCGACAGAAGAAAGACAAAACTGCCGAGAACAGAAGAACCAAAAGGTATGTCTCTCGCACAAAAGGTTTTTGGAAAACAATTTTCTAGGACAAGAATTGTCAAATATGTCCTAAATATACTGTGAATAACATCTCAAAAATCAAAAGCTCAAAAAGTTTCACAAAATTCGAATTAGGAGAAATTTAAGGTCATAGAGCTTCTGCTGAGCTCAACAGAGCTTCTGCAGGAAATATGCTCTGTGATCACAAATTAACCTTCTGTCGATCTTTTGGAATGTTATCTCGGAAACCGAAAACGCAGACCATGACCTTCTCGAACAAACCGTTTTTTTAAACAGTTTTCTCGGACACAAACTTTCAAATATGTCCGAAAAACATCTCTTAAACCAAATCAAAAATTGGATGATCAAAAATACTAATAAAATTTTTTTATGAGATTTTTTCTCACATAGAGCTTCTGCTGGCCCTCACAGAACTTCTGCAAGTTCCAACAGAGCCACAAAACCTCTACGAAGCAAATTTCTTAACAAAAATCCGATTTTATCCTCTCCAATGCTTTTACAAATGTTTTTGGTTAAAGAAGAACCCCACAGAAGTCATGATAACAATGAGATATATGAAAAAGGGATAAACATCAAAGATTTTCAAGATCACAGAGCCTCTATAAACTACAAAAGCTCTGTCAATCTGATTACTTGGGCATCTCTGTAGTATTAACGGTTACTTTTTCTGCGAGTGAAACTCATATGGCTAAGAACAACTCCACGTGCCTAGCATTAATGGGCCGCGCACGACGTCCTGTCATTTTCTGACATGGCCTACGTGTCCCATTTTCATTGGGCAAACATGGAACGTTTTTTTTGGTAAGTTGAACCCGCCGCTCAAACTCGAGTGCGGATTCCAAACTTTAATCCATTGCCATATACTTTACCCTTTCGAAGTCTACCGTTTTACCATCCTATAAAAACAAACCTTACCCTCTCATAAAACCTTTTACAAACTCTCATCTTCTTCTCCGGCGATACACTGCAAAACACTTGCAAATGGCTTCATCTTCTCGAGCTACATCCTCTGAACTCTCTTCGGCGAACTCAACGGAAAACTCCCCTGCTCATTCAGAACATTCTGAAAACCCCAGCCTTGCAAGAGATATTGAACAACAAGATTCCGGGGATTCCGCAGACTTTGCTCCGACGACACACTTGCAAAACTTCATAGCTAAGGATCATTTCGAAGCCACTCTTCCTATTAAATCCAACAACTGCTATTTGGTCCCCTCACCCACTACTTTCGGCGAAGCCCATGCCATACTTCTGAACATCATGGAAAACCATATCCTTTTCCCTCTACTATCAAGAACCCCTAACAGAATACCAGTTCGTTATTTGAACCAGTTTTGGCAAAGCTGCCGATTTGATAAAGACGATTCTCTTATCAAAGGGTACATTTCAAGACCTGATAAAACTGAGCATCTTGAAATCAAGTTCAACAGAACAATGTTCTCACTTGAATTCAACCTACCAACAAGGGGTCTTCTGGGATTGAAAAGTTATGCAGAGCAACCAACAGACGAAGAGCTCTGTAGATTCGTGGAAATGCTTGGGTACAACACCCAACTACGGAAGAGAAATGACTTCCGCAGAGGCCGATTACCACCTCTGTGGAACACTTTGTTCTCTATTCTTAACAGATGCTTGACAGGAAAGATAGGGAGTATTGACCAGAGCTCACATCAAATCTTGAGCATCATGTATGGGGTTTACTATGATCTTCCACTAGATTATGCGACCATAATGATGCAAGAGATCATAAACACCATCGACAGAAAAAACAACTCGAAAAGGGTCAAAGAGAACGATCCCAACTTTCTACCACCTCTGCAATTCCAAAGAATATTGGGAGTACTGTTCGAACCTCTGCTGCTAATCCAAAATTGGCCAATGGAAGGGCCAACTCCCAAACAGTTCCCGATGAACAAAAATACCCCCACTGATCATGCTGATGGCTACTCACACTGCAGACCTCTGTCAAAGAAACTTCTGCGCTACGCATCGAACATATCCCTTAAGAAAGAGTATATACGCGATCATAGAACTCCAAAACCGAGTCCTATGACACCCCCGCGTTTAGGTGTTCCCCTAGGAACAATGATAGCAAAACCTCTTTCCACTCAAGCAGAAAAGGATAAAAAGTTAGCAAAACACATGGCTATTCAGCTCAGCTTCATAGCCAAACGCGCAGAAATAATGGGAAAGAAATCTTCAGCAAAGATCTCTGCTTCTACTCCAAAAGCTAAGAAGAGAAAAACTGCAGAAGGCACATCAACAAGCACTGCAGAAGATAGACCTTCACCTCCCCATGCCACAGAGATTGGCTCCTCTGCACCTCCCCTTTTCACAAAACAGAAAAAGAAGAGATCCAAATCAACAGAGGAAGGGGCACCAAAACCAAAAAGGAGGAAAACCAAAAAGAAGCATGGTAAAACACTTAAAAAGTTGTTTACCATTGCAGAAGAGGAAATCATAGAGGGAGAGACTGCAGAAGAAGAAGATGCAGAAGAAGGATATCAATCACCATATCAATCTCCAGATAGATTTGCTCACAAGGGAGACCTGAATGATTTCCTACAGAACCCCGAAATTGCAAACACCCTTAATACAGCAGGGTGGACGGCACAACCTCTCGACCACCACACTCCAGAAGAACAAGATTTCTTCATTTCTGGCATTGACACACATCTACACGAAGATGACACAACACCCAGAAATCAACCAGCCGAAACCCCTGTGATTTTACAAAACCCTTTCATTCAAGGATTGGACGTCCACAGAAGAAGTCCAAACCAAGCTTCAGAAGAAACAGAACAAATCGAAGCTGAGTGGAATACAACTAAAGTTACAGAGGCAACGGTTGTAGAAGAAACCACAGAAAAAGGGATAGAAATCTCAGAGGTAGATTCAGATGAAGAAGAGGCTATCTGGATACGAAAAGGTCTCTATCATCCGCATGTCATGAGATTATACGGATCTCATCACATGTATGACTCATTGCGCACAGAGCAAGGAACTTCCACAGAACCAGAAGAAGAAACAAGAAAAGATGCCGAAGTTGAAGAAGGCACACATCAATCACCCCCTCCCAGTGCAACCCACATTTCTAACTCCGCAGGTCTAGCTGCAGAAGGAGTTATTGAAAAAGAGCAGCACAGCTCGATCCCAACCCAACCCATCCAGCCAGAGGTTACTCTTTCAACCTCTGTGCCCACAGAAACCGGGGAATCCATTCCTAGGGAGTCTCCTCAAAGAGACTCACCTAATGTTCGTGATCAATCGCCCCAGATCACACAAGAACACCCTACAGAGGAATTTGTTTCCTCTGACACGCACTTATTAAGACCCACACTTCTTTCAGAGAGAAGTAGAGAGCACAAAGACAAAGAGACTCTAGACAAGTCTCCTAGTCAACAGAAGGATATTCCAATACCCACCTCTGGAGTGGATTTGGACAATGTTCTTCTCAGAACTTCTGTAGGGATTGAAACTCATGTTTCTTCTCAAGGATCAGAAGGAAATCCTTCCATTCTCAACATACAAACAGGAATGAAAGAAGGTATCCCAGGAACAGGGATTCACTCTGGAGACGAATGTGTTCCTCCAGAGGTTACCACCGGAACACAAGTCACAAGGGATGAGTTCCAAACCCTTGAGACCTCTGTGAACCAAACCTTGAAAGAGTTGCAAAGCTCTTTCAAATCTTTTGCAGAGACAACATCACTGGCACTACTAAACCTGAACACCAAAATGGACAACCTGTCCACAGAGGTGAAAACTGCCATCTCACAGATGAAGTCTGCTGCTACCGCATCCACCACTTCTGCCGCAACAACTACTCCTTCTTCGATTGAGAACTCCATCAACAAGTTCCTTGATCAATTGAACAAACAGACTTCAGTGTCAACGGGCATCACTCCTGCAGATCTACAGAAGGCCCTACAAAAAGTTCAAGAAGAAGCCATGCTAAATACCATGCTGATGCAACCCAAAGACTACATGACAAGAGCACAGCTGACAGAACTTGGGCAGAACGTGATTAATCAAGTGACAGAAGTCATCCTTTCCTTCACCACTGCCAATGCTAACTTCGTCAAAGATTTCAGAGAAAGTGTAGGAAGGATGAGATTCAAAACAGAGGCAGAGCTAGCAAATCTTCTTGGCCTCTGTGATGATGTCTGCGCGAAACTGATCGCTGCTGGAGCCACAATGCCAAAGAAACCTGATGCTTCCTGCAGAGCAGAGGGTACATCAGACAAGGGTCAGGATGACTCTGATGATTATGACCATCCTGGTCCATCAGATCATCCTGAGGGGGAGAAAACTACAGAGAAAAATGCAAGCAGAGAACTTACAGGTCCACCAATAGCCGCAGAACCTCTGAGTCAAGCACCTCCAGAACAGACCCGACAACAACAAACTCAACAAACCACATAGAATACACCCATCTCTGTGGATTCAACCTCTGAAGAACCCAACACTACAGAAGCAGATAAGCAAACCTCAGAGGCAACAACCGCCCCTGAGGTAATCATTTTAGAAGAAACAGATGAACCAACCACAGAGAAAACACCCACCTCTGTGGAAACACCCCAAACCATACCCAGAAGAAAGTCGATTGCCACCAAACCAAAAAGGGCAACGACCTCTGCTTCTGACATTCTGAAAAGGATGCACACAACAATAAGTGATCGAATGGTGAAGAGAGAAGAAGAAAGGCACAGGTTCACCTTAGCCTTCAGAATGGCCAGAAGATTCAATGAAAACACTTCATCAACAGAAACTGAGCTCACAGAAGAAGTCACCAAACAACCTCCAACAGAGGTTACAGAGCAAGTCAAGCCAACAGAACCATCGCCACAAAAGTCCTCTAAATCACAATCGTCAAAATCCACAGAGGCAACCTCCATCAAACCTACAGAAGTACAAACCTCAAATCCCACAGAAGCAACAGGTTATGCCACGACAACAAAAGATAAAGGCAAAGGGATACTGACAGAGGAACCTAAGAAGAAGAAAACATTGTCAAAGCCAACAGAGAAACTGATGAAAAGTGCGTTTGACGCCTTTCAAACCCCAAAACCCGAAGAAGTTGACTGGGCACATGGATTGAAGACTCTGTCAGAAACTCCCTTAACTGGTAGAGCTGCAGAAGTTGTTCAACATATGGAGAGTCTCAGAAGACAAATTCCACGACCTGGTCCAACACATGAAGAAATAAAAGAAGTGGTATACAAATACCTCTACAAACAATCCTTTCAGACAAACTATCCAATAGATCATGTGACAGATCCAAGGATCAGAGAAGAATTTGAGAACATCTTCACAAGAACAAAGCCAAGAGCCAAAGCAGATGTCTTCTCAATTCACAAAATCAAAAAAGTGATCTTCTGCAAATTCTCCTTCACAAGAACCTATCCAAGGGTCAGGTACAATCTTTACAAAGTAAGAAGAGAGAACAATTCAGAGTCTACCTTCGCTGATGCTGACTTAAGAAACATCAATCCATACGATCTACCTGACCTTCTGCAATGGACAAAGGACAACTACAACACAGAGGCAAACACCAGAGCCTATCAAATGTTGAGAAAAGCGATGAGGGAAAAGCTTCTGCTATACAGCATGATAGATTTTCAGCTGGGAAAAGATCTTGGTCTCAAACATCTAGATCTACGACCACCAGAAGATCGCTGCCCACCAGACGCTGTGCCCAACTCAATCATCAGAGAACCAAGATTTGGGTTAGTATTTCAAAACCCACAACACCAGGTTAAACTTTTTGTACTCATGGATTGTCAGAAGTACGCAACCAGTACTCTGAGCAAATTCAGAGCAAGCCTTGTAAAATACAGAGGTACAGAGAAAATGGATAGAGATGATGCAGATACTTTCATCAGAGAAATAGACTCAACAATCCGCCTAAGAGAACTCTGCATCAGATTCTACAAAGAGATCAGAAAAGTCGGCAGAGACAACAGAAGCTACAACGATTTCAAAGATGCCAAAATCTGATTCTCAGACCTCCAATCTCTACAAACAAAAGTTTATCTTTCATCGTACTCAAATGTAAAATGCCTCTGGCATATTTCTAAATGAAAGAAATTTCGAGGTATTGTTTAACCTTTGTCTTATCTAACTTAGCCTAACTAAACACAAAGTCAAATTTTTATTTTTCACTACTTAGGGGGAGATTGTTAGCTTCAATCTTCCTAATCATAGAAATACTTAGAAGTAGTGAAAAATAGGCTAAGTATAGAAAAGCCTCTCACAGAGGCTCTGCCACTTCTTCCAGAAGATCAAGTCCAGAAAGCCACAGAAGCTACAGAGGTAATCACAGAACCTCTGTAGTGCGCAAGAAGAAGATCAACTCGGAAACAAGTGGACTGCTCCACAGAAGGTCAGACCATAGAACCTCTGTAATACCTTACAGAGCCTCTGTGGTCTGCTATGAAGACTTGGAAGATATTACTGGATACGTTCATCAACTTGCATGGAAAAGTACTGTCAAAACATGTGTCAAGCTCTGAGTGGACTCAATAGGGCATGGTACAAAATAGACGTCTGCACCATTTAATGAATTTACCAATAGTACATCTGCTCCATTAAATGCGCATGGCTCAAACAACTGCTCACACCATCCAGTCCACTGTTCACACCATCCAGTTTACTATTCATGCCGTAAAAGGAACAGTGACCAACTTTATAGTCTTCTAAGAGTAGTATAAAAGGAAGTCTCATGTTGAGATCTTCCTAACGACGAATACACAAGGAATCACTAATACTCTCAAGCTTTATTGTCAAATATCTGAGTGTTATATTCTCACACACACCAACAGTTCTTAATCTGTTCTTCGTGTTCTTATTATATATTGAATAACAGTAACTGTTCAAGAAATCCTTTTTATTCCTTACTGTTTTCTTTATATATGTGCGTTCTAATATCTATCAAACATATATGTTAGTTTAATACGCTTCCGCATCAAACTCTAAACTCCACTAACAGATTGTTAATCTTGATTAAGTGTATCTGGGTTCCAACAGTTTGTTTGACTTGGAGTCCGAGGAAGAATGTTAATTCTCCCATCATACTCATTTCAAACTCACTCTGCATGAGTTTTTCAAAACTTTTACACTCTTCTGTATTAGTAGACCCAAAAATTATGTCGTCCACATAGATTTGTACAAACATTATTTCACTGTTTCTACGTTTATAGAATAGGGTAGTATCTGTTGTACCTCTGTTGTAGCCATTTACTAGAAGAAAGGTAGAAAGTCGTTAGTACCATGCTCTTGGAGCCTGTTTCAGTCCGTACAGAGCTTTTTCAAGGTAGTATACATGCCTTGGGAATTTTGAGCTTTCAAACCCTGGTGGCTGATTTACGTAAACCTCTTCTTGGATTTCACCGTTGAGAAAAGCTGATTTTACGTCCATCTGATAGACTTTAAAACCTCTGTGAGCTGCGAAGGCTAAGAATATTCTTAATGCTTCGAGCCGTGCAACAGGAGCAAAAGTCTCATCGTAATCTATGCCTTCTTCTTGTCTATAACCCTTGGACACCAATCGTGCTTTGTTTCTGATGACCACTCCATCTTCATCCGTCTTATTTCTGTAGACCCACTTAGTCCCAATGGCCTGTTTCCCTCGTGGCAGAGGTACTAAAGTCCATACTCTGTTACGCTCAAACTGCAGAAGTTCTTCTTGCATGGCGTCTACCCAGTTTGGGTCATCTAGGGCTTCAGAAATCTTCTTTGGTTCTATCACACTAATAAAATTTGTAAAGAAACAAAAATTAGCAGTGGCAGACCTGGTTTTTACTGAGTCAGAAGGTTCTCCAATTATTTGGCTTGGAGGATGGCTTTTTGTCCACTGAGTGGTGCGTGGAAGATGGTCATCAATGTCATCGAACCTTTCTTCAGAAGCTTCTTGTGGATCTTCTTCTTGTGTAGCCTCTGTCGTTCTTCTTGCCTTGGTAGTTGATTCTACCATTTGTGGAATGATTGGTATGAGTGGTGGTGGAGTTTGTTCCTCTGAGGACGTATAGTCTTGGTCCTCAATTTCCTCTGTAATTGGTTCTTCTGTGGATTGTGGAGTTTGTTTTTCAGCAGCTTCTGTGGTCGTTTTTCTTGATGTTTCATCTTCTGCATTTTCTTCTTCGGCATTTGCATCTGTAGTATATACAAAAGAAGATGAAGCATTATTTGGACCAGTTAGAGTCACACCTGTAGGATTTTGTCCGACAGAGGATGGTTCTTCAGAAATTCTGATGGTTCCAACAGAAGGATCAATGTCATCGTGGAACATCTCTAAAAATAGAAGATTTAAGTCTTCTTTCGTTTGCGAGATGTCAGAGGTTTCCCTTTTAAGTTCGAGTTCTGAAGTGATTTGCTCAAAAGTCATTTGGAATGAATCATCAAAAGAAACATTGATACTTTCTATGATTTTGCGAGATCTTGTAAGGAATGCTCTGTAGGCTTTGGAAGTGGCAGAGTATCCAATGAATTTGCCTTCGTCAGCTTTTACCTCAAACTTTCCTCTTGAATCTCTGTCGTTTAAAACAAAGCATTTACATCCGAACACATGAAAAAATTTGATGTTTGGCCCCCTTTTGTTGATCAATTCTTAAGGAGTCTTGAGGTGTCTTTTCACAATGGTTGAACGATTTTGTGTATAACATGCGGTAGAAATCGCTTTTGCCCAAAAGTTCATCGGTAATCCGCATGCTGATAGCATAGCTCTTGCTGCCTCCACGAGCGTTCGATTCTTCCTTTCGACTACACCGTTCTGCTGTGGAGTGCGTGCTGCAGAGAAGTTCTGTGATATTCCTTCTGTAGAAAGATAGGCTTCAATGACAGAGTTTTTAAATTCTGTGCCATTGTCACTTCTTAACATATGTATTCTGCATTCATAAAGAACTTGGATTCTTTTCATTAGATTAATCAAGATGATTGGAACATCCGATTTCTTTCGAATAAATTCAACCCATGTGAAACGCGAATACTCATCAATTAAGACAAGTATGTATTTCTTGCCACCTAGGCTCTGTATGGCAATGGGACCGCAGAGGGCAACATGAAGCATGTACAGAGGTCTAGTGCAAGACACATCTGTTTTGCCTCTGTGGGAAGCTCTTCTGAGTTTTCCCATTTCACAGGCAGAACACAAGCGATCCTTATTAAATTTAACATTAGGCAAACCTTTAACTAGATCAAGTTTTACCAGTTTATCTAATGTGTGAAAGTTCAAGTGACAGAACCTGTTATGCCATAACCAGGCTTCCTTACTTTCGCAAGCTACAAGGCAAACTTTGTCCTTGGTTGTTGAACAAAAGTTCATTAGATACAGATCACCTTTTCTTTCGGCTCGCAGAAGTTCCATTCCCGTGTCTTCACTTTGCAGAGAGCAGAAAGTCATTTTGAACAAGACACCAAATCCTGTATCACAGAGTTGACTTACACTGAGTAGGTTGTGTTTAACGCCATTCACATATGCAACTTTGTATACAGAGACGTTTTCCTTCTGTATGACTCCATAGCCTTTGATGTGTCCCTTCTTGTTGTCTCCAAAAGTTACAGATCCACCATCGTGTGTTTCTTTGTGCGTGGATAGTAAACTTTTGTCGCCAGTCATGTGCCTTGAGCATCCGGAGTCAAGATACCAAATTGGCACATACCGCTTCTGTAAGACAATCACAGAGACTTAGGTACCCATATCCATATGGGTCCAATATTGTTAGAATTTTTCAAGTTTGCCTTAGCATTCTTGAAATACATTTTATCTTTTGTAGAAAGATCAGATTGTATCTCTCTAGGTTTTGACTTTGGAGTTTGAGTTTTAGTGGAGAGTAAGCAATCTGGACTTGAGAAGTGATTTTTCAATCTGAACATAAGATCAAAACAATGACAATATTTAATATGAGACGTGATTTGTTTGAACTTTTCATTGAATTTATTGAACTGAACCACAGAGGCATTACATTCTTTCTTAACATTAGATTTCCTATTACAAGAAGATCTATGAATACTAGAATGTTGTTTGCAAAAGTCTTGTTTAGGTCGTGCCTTCTGTGAGTCTCTTCTGTGGTGAACATCTTTCTTCACTGTCACAGAGGACAAATATTTGTTAGCTTCAGGCCTTTTTCCCTTTTGTTGCCAAGTGGGATTCTCTTTAATTTGCTTTAAAGGTTTTGAAAATTTTGAGCTTTTAGGATTTTTAGAGGCCTTTTTCAGATTATCAAGCTTTGTAGAGGTTTTGACTTGTATACATATTTTGAGAAAATCTGGACAGATAGGTATCTCTGTGATTTTCTCTTTTGGAGAAATTGTTCTGTTAAGAACCTCAGAGGAGAATTTAACATCCTCTGTGTCACAGTGAATTATCCCTGATTTAGAATCAGTCTCTGAGTCGTCAGAGGATGAATCGTCCTCATATACAGAGGTTGAGTCATCTCTTTCGACAGAGGCTGGATTTTCTGAGCATGTATCGTACGAGCTTTCTTCTTCTGTAAAATAACTTTCATAGATAGCAGAGGTTTCTGATGAGATCTCTTCAGCGAGATTTTGATCTATAGAAGATGTACAGGGATTTTCTAAAACATTTGATTTCAAAACTTCCAAAATTTCTTTTTCAATTGATTCTTTGTGTTTTTCTTCTGAAAAGATGGGTTTAAACTCAGGATCTTTTACAGATAATTTCTTTTCGACATTTATCATACAGACAAAAGCAACCTGTGTTTGAGTCTCTGGTTTACCAAACTTAAAGATACCAATCTGATCTTGTGTTTTCAGATATTTCTTTGGTTTGATTCCTCTATTGACAGTGGTTGAAGATGATGAATCTGTGTTTTCAAACCACACATTGATCATCTTCGTATGTTTCCTCAAGTGAGGTTCTGCAGAGATTTTAACCCTTTTACTTACAGAGAGTATGTTTGGAAAAATTGGTTTATTTGTTTTTCCTATCACAAACAGAGAAGACAGAGGTTTAAGTCTTTTGCCTTCAACACCTAGAGTAATATCATCGTACCCTATACCTCGTCTTCCTATTTATGAGTTTACTTTCTCATACACCATTTGTGCATCTTTATAGTTTTTAAGTAAAACTTCTCTTCTGAGTAGATCTTTCCAAAGTACCTCTCTCTCTTTTTGAAAGTATTCTTTGAGAGCTCTTATGTCAGTTGTTTCACTCCTAGAAACTGAAAGCTCTTTTGTTTTGGTTTTTAAAGCAGAGGTTAATTCATAAATTTGCCTTTTTAAAGGATCTATATTATTTCTCCAATATTTTTCTATTCTTTCCTTTTCTTCAAAAATTTTGGCTTTTTCTTGAGTGAGAAGCCTTACTTCTCTCTCATTAAAGGTGAGTCTTTTCTGAATGCTTTCATTTATCTCTTTTAGTTCAATCAGTTCAATGTTAAGTTTAATTGAGTCATTATCTACAGATTTAGTACAAGAGGTAGAGTTTGAAATGGATACCTCATTGTCAGGGCCGGAGTCGACTTCTGCCATGCCACAGAACAGGGCATTGGTGGTGAATTCATCATCAGAGGTAGAGTCTGACTCGAAGTCCTCCTTGTTTGCTTCAGAATGCCCTTTGTTCGCCATTAGGGATTTTTGCGCATAATATTCAGCCTTCTTTTTGTAAAAAGCTGAGTCCTTCTGTGGGCTATTTTGTCTACTTCTGCATTCTTTTGTGAAATGGCCTGGCTTTCCGCAGTTGAAACAACCTTGAGAAGCGTTTCCAGTTCGATCGTCGGACTTTTGTTGATCTCCACCTTTCTCTGTTCGGCATTCGTTTGCGTAATGACCAGGCTTACCACATTTGTAGCATTCTTGTGTGTGGCCTACCTTGTCATCTGACCTCTGTCGGTCATTTCCTCTGTAGTTTATTTCGCTCGACCTCTGTTGGTCATCATTTCTGTAGTCTGACCTCTGTCGGTCACTTGATTCTTCTCTTCTTCCATCATCTCTTCTATCTCTCTGGTTGTCTCTGCTATATCTGTCATTTCCAAAATTTCTTTGGTTACCTTTGAACTCTCTTGTCAATAGAGCCAATGATTTAGCTAATGACGCAAGAGTTATTTCTTCCTCTATCAGCTCGTCTTCTTCGCTATCAACGATCACCATTTTCTTCTTCTCCTTCTTTTTCTCCTTTGTTGCTCTCTCATTTCTCGGTCTTTCTGTAGCCTCTGTTGATTTACTAACCAATGCGTATGGTGCAATGGTTATTGTTTTAGCCTGTGCTATTTGAGGCTCTTGTGCAGCTAGTGCTCCATAGAGATCAGAGAGTGTCCATGAGTCTAGATCTTGGTTTGTTTGTAAAGACATAGACAATTGAAGCCACTCATCATTCAGGCTCTTTAGAAACATGACGTTATTTTCTTCTGAGGTTCTGTGAATGCCAGACTTTCTGCATTTGTTTATGAGAGAGTTGAACCTGTCGTACGTCGTTTGCAGAGATTCTGTTGCAGAGGCTCTGAATGCATGATTTTAATTTATGTATTGTGCCCTTCGGTTCTTTTGTGTTTTAGCACCCCCTTCCAACTGTCTTTCTAATTCTTTCCAAAGATCGTGCGCAGTTTCGCATGCATCTAAGGATTGAAAAAGTTCGTTGGGGATAGCCATTATCAAGATTATTTTTGTTTTCTGTGCAACTTCATCTTCTGCCTTATCTTCATTTGACCATTCTTCTTTTGGCTTCGGTTTTTGATGTTCAGGGATTTCAGGAGATTCAGCAGTAGCTGGTACTCGTGGTACTACTATCATGGGAACAGGAGGAAGGTTGTAAAGATATTGTACTAGATTTTTTTTCAGTACCCTCAAAGAGATGAACCATTCTTATCTTCCATTGAGGATACTCATCTCGAAGGAGAGTAGGAGGTTTGGTTAATGAGCCAGCAGTGAAAAAGTTATTGGTATTTGTCATTTTAAGTGCTTTTCAGGGGTTTCAAAAAGTATATATGAAGCGAAGAGTAATAGGAAAACAGAAACCTTTTTAACAGAATGAAATCTATCAATAATGTTGTCAAACGAGGATCACTTGATATTGAAAATCAAGCTTTGCTCTGATACCAATTGTTGGTTCCCGTTTTGTTTAAACAAGATTATCAGATCTATTAGTTCAAGTTTAAGTATGATGCGGAAGCGTATTTGAAAAACTAACAGATATGTTTGATAGATTTAGAACACAATATAAATAAACAGTGAACAGGAAATAATATCTCAAAGTTTACTGAATATATATATATATATATCAAGAACAGATTCAAGAACAGTGAGTAAGCAAAGCTTTAAAACAGATATGACTCTCAAAGTATATAAGCTATGTGTTCTTGATGTTTTTCTCTCTCAATTCTCGATCTGGAATAACTCAACATGAGTCTTCCTTATATACTACTCTAAGGGGACCATAAAGCATAAGCTACTATTCAGAACGGACGGTATGAATAGTTGGAAGGATGGCATGAACAGTTGGATGTGCTGTATTGCATTTAATGCATCAGACGTCTATTATGTACTAAGCCCTATTGAATCCAATCAGAGTTTGACACGTTGAATTTGGACAGGGCATGCTACCATGCAAGTTGATGAATAGGTTCAGAAACAGTAGCAAGATATTATAAATATCTTTTAAGTCTTTGTTGAAGACCGCAGAGGCTCTGTGAAGTGTCATAGAGGTTCTGCGGTTTGGTCCTTTGTAGAGCAGTCTTCACCGGATTCCGAGTCTTTGGTCTTCTTTGCGCGTATGACAGAGCTTCTGTAGGACGCCTCTTTTAGCTTCTGTAGCTTCTTGACCTTGATCTCTCGGTAAGTTCGGCAGAGCCTCTGTAAGAGGCTTTCTTCACTTGGCGTATTTTTCACTACTTCTAAATACTTCTATGATTAGGAAGATTGAAGCTAACAGCTTTTATTATAAATTTGTAATCATAGAACCTTTATCTGGCGGAGCCCCTGTTGAGCTCAGCAGAGGCTCTATGACCTCAAATTTCTAATAATGGAAAGCTCATTAAACTTTTTGATGATTTGAAGTTTGAAATGCCTTTTGCAGTGTTTCTAGAACATATTTGGAAATTTGTGTCCTAGAAAAATACTTTTGAGAATGATTTTGTGCGAGTAGTCTTCAAAAACCTAGATTAGTCAGCAAAAGTTCTGTGGAATGTTGAACTTTCTGACTAAACGACCTTCTGTATGACATTCAAGAAGATTGATCGAGTTCCCGTATGAAATTTGCAGTACAAGAGGATCTGTCTTACATAAGCTCTGTTGAGCTCAGCAGAGGCTCTGGAACCTTAAATTTCTCATAAACGAAAGATCATCAAGTGTTTTGATTAATTTTCGTTTGGAATGTCATAAGCAAGGCTTCTAGGACCTATTTTGAAAGTTTGTGTCCTAGAAAATTGTTTTTAAGAAGGATTTGTACTAGATACTCACTTTTTGACTCTTCTTACCTTGGTTAAATACCTGACTTCTGTGGTTGTTGTTGATCACAATTCTTCTTTGGCTCCCCCTTTAACTGACAACTTCTGTAAATCATTTCAAGGTCTCCTTCTGCTCCCCCCTTGACCTATGCTTGGATCAAATGAGATAAGTTTTGCATAGAACATAGGTCAAGTTCAATAGAGGTTCTGTGTAGACTGTCAGAGGTTCTGAGCAGACCCACAAAAGCTCTGTGAATTTTAGAACCTTTAATGATGGAGAATTTACATACAGAAATAAATCAGACAAACAAAAACAATAAAAACAATATATTTACATATTTATAGAAGATGGAATTATACTTACAGAGGTTTTAACTCATGTTAATCATTCCCAACTTACCCACCAAGAAAAGAAATCTTTTCTCATCAAGTGCCTTGGTGAATAAGTCTGCAAGCTGATACTCTGTAGATACAAAATGCATTTCGATTGTGCAATATTCAACATGATGCTTTAGGAAGTGGTAACGAATGTCGATATGCTTTGTTTTTTAATGTTGTACTGGATTTGCAGAGATGGCTATTGCACTTTTTGAATAACAAAAGATTGGTATCTTGAATATGGTGTGGCCATAGTCTTTTAGCTGAGTTTTCATCCATAGAACTTGGGAGCAACAGCTAGCAGCAGCAACGTATTCAGCTTCTGCCGTAGATGTCGATACACAGTTCTGCTTCTTAGAAGTCCAGCTTACTAATTTTCCACCTAGGAATTGACAACTCCCAGAGGTACTCTTTCTGTCGAGTTTGCACCCTCCATAATCTGAATCTGTGTAAGCTTTAAGACCAAATCCAGAGTTCTTCGGATACCAGAGGCCAAGATTATTGGTCCCTTTGAGGTATCTGAAGATCCTCTTTACAGCAATATAATGGGATTCCTTCGGGTTAGCTTGATATCTTGCACAGAGGCATGTGGAATGCATTATGTCAGGTCTACTTGCGGTTAAGTATAACAGAGATCCAATCGTGCCTCTGTAGAGTGTGCACTCTACAGATTTGCCTTTTGGATTTGAGTATAACTTATTTCTAGTAGCCATTGGGGTTTTCACTACAGAGGCATCAGAGATACTGTATTTAGAAAGTATGTCAGAGACATATTTAGCTTGATTTATGAAAGTTCCCTCTGATGATTGTTTTACTTGGAGTCCAAGGAAGAAAGTTAATTCTCCCATCATACTCATTTCAAATTCACTCTACATGAGTTTTTCAAAATTAGTGCATTCTTGTGCATTTGTAGACCCAAAAATTATGTCATTCACATAAATTTGTACAAGTAGAATCTCATCATCTTTTCTTTTGTAAAAAAAAGTGGTATCGGTTGTACTTCTGTCGAAATTATTTTCGAAAAGAAAAGTAGAAAGTCTTTCGTACCATGCTCTTGGAGCCTGTTTCAGTCCATACAGAGCGTTGTCGAGGTAATAAACATATTTTGGGTACTTAGAGCTTTCAAACCCTGGTGGCTGTTGGACGTATACTTCTTCTTGGATCTCACCATTTAGAAAAGCAGATTTTACGTCCATTTGAAAGACTTTAAAACCTCTATGGGCTGCAAAGGCTAAAAATATTCTTATAGCTTCGAGCCGTGCTACAGGGGCAAAAGTTTCATCGCAATCTATGGCTTCTTCTTGGCGATATCCCTTGGCCACCAATCTTGCTTTGTTTCTTATGACCACCCCATCTTCATCCATCTTATTTCTGAAGACCCATTTAGTCCCTATGGCTTGTTTCCCTCGTGGCAGAGGAACAAGAGTCTAGACTTTGTTTCGTTCAAACTGCAGAAGCTCTTCTTGCATAGCATCTACCCAGTTTGGGTCGTCAAGGGCTTCAGAGGTTATTTTTGGCTCGATCATACTAATAAAATGTGTAAAGAAACAAAAGTTAGCAGTGGCAGATCTTGTTTTTACCTTTTCAGAAGGCTCGCCAATTATTTGGCTTGGAGGATGGCTTTTTGTACATTTTGTAGTTCTTGGGAGAAGGTCATCGAAGTCATCAAGTTGATCATCAGAGGTTGTGTTATGAGGTTCTGGTGCATCCTCTGTTGTAAATGGTGCTTCTTCACTTGTGCTTGGTTCTTCAGCTTGTGGGATGATTGGTATGAGTGTTGGTATTCATTCCTCTAAGGAAGTAGAGACTGAGTCATCGTGTTCCTCTGGTATTGGTTCCTCTGTAGTTGCTGAAGTTGGTATTTCAGGAGCTTCTGTAGTTGTTTCCTTTGTTGTACTATCTTCTGTTGTCTCCCCCTCGGCATTTGCATCTGTATGATTTACAGAAGACGATGATGTATTAAAGGGTCCAGTTAGAGTTATACCTGTCTCGATCTGGTTCACAGAAGATGATTTTCCAGAGGCTCTGTCGGCTCCAGCAGAGGGATCAATATCATCATGGAACATCTCTTGAAATAGAATATTTAAGTCTTCTTCTCTAGTTTTTGAAATGCCAGAGGATTCCCCTTTTAGCTCGAGTTCTGAACTGATTTGTTCAGAAGTCTTATGGAAGGAGTCGTCAAAAGACACGTTGATACTTTCTACAATGGTTCGTGATTTCAGAAGATAGACTCTGTAGGCCTTGGATGTGGCAGAGTATCCAATGAACTTGCCTTCATCAGCTTTCACTTCAAACTTTCCTCTTGCTTCTCTGTCGTTTAAGTCAAAACATTTGGATCTAAATACATGGAAGAACTTGATGTTTGGTCTCCTTTTGTTTATCAAATGATATGGTGTTTTGATGTGCCTTTTTACAATGGTTGATCGATTTTGGGTATAGCAAGCGGTCGATACTGCTTCTGCCCAAAATGTCATTGGTTATCCACATGCAGTCAGCATAGTTCTTGCAGCCTCCACAAGCGTGCGGTTCTTACGTTCAACCATGCCATTCTGTTGTGGGGTGCGTGCAGCAGAGAAGTTCTGTGATATTCCTTCTTTTGTTAGATAGGCTTCAATGACAGAGTTTTTGAATTCTGTGCCATTGTCGCTTCTGAGTTCTTGAATCCTGCACTCATACAGAACTTGGATTCTTTTCATTAAATTTATCAGAATGTTTGGAACATCTGATTTCTTTCTGATAAATTCAACCCATGTAAATCTTGAATACTCATTGAATAAAACAAGTATATATTTCTTTCCACCTAGGCTCTATGTAGTGATTGGACTGCAGAAGTCAACATGAAGCATATACAGAATCCCAGGGCAAGACACATCAGTTTTGCCTTTATGGGAAGCTCTTTTGAGTTTTCCCATTTCGCAGGCAGCGCATAAATGATCTTTATTAAACTTAACATCTGGCAGACCTTTGACTAGATCAAGTTTTGCAAGTTTATCTAGAGTATGAAAGTTTAAGTGACAGAACCTGTGATGACATAACCAGGCTTCTTCGCTTTTGCATGTAACAAGGCAGAGCTTTTCTTCCTTATTCTTGGCACAGAAGTTCATGAGATACAGATCATCTCTTCTTTCGGCTCGCAGAAGTTCGACTCATGTGTCTTCACCTTGTAGAGAGCAGAAGGTTCTTTTGAACATCACATCGAAACCCGTATCGCAGAGTTGGCTTACACTTAGAAGATTGTGTTTGAGGCCATCCACATATGCAACTTTGCATACTGTTATATTTTCCTTCTTTATGACTCCGTAGCCTTTAATGTACCCATTTTTGTTGTCTCCAGAGGTCACAGATCCACCATCGTGTTTTTCTTTGTATGTGGATAGAAGACCTCTGTCGCCAGTCATGTGCCTCGAGCATCCG
Organism: Saussurea involucrata; assembly: GCA_033807775.1. Taxonomy (NCBI): domain Eukaryota; kingdom Viridiplantae; phylum Streptophyta; class Magnoliopsida; order Asterales; family Asteraceae; genus Saussurea; species Saussurea involucrata. The sequence continues at coordinate 95,616,769 of CM066314.1, forward strand.
GAGTCTAGATACCAGATCGGCACATACTGCTTCTGCAAGATAATAAGAGAGTTTTAGGTACCCATATCCAAATGGGTCCAGTTTTGTTAGGGGTTTTCAAGTTTGCCTTAGCATTCTTGGTCTTTGTTTTAACTTCTATTGAAGGATCATTTTGTTTCTTCTTACCCTTGAATTTAGCATTTTCTTTGGGTACAGAGAGGAAACATTTTGGACTTGAGAAGTGTTGGCTTAACTGAAACATGAGATCAAAACAACGACAGTATTGAATGTGCGAATAGATTTGCTTGAACTTTTCATTAAAGACATTAAATGAGGGTACAGAGGCATTACAATTTATCCTAACATTCGACTTTCTATTACAAGAAGTTTTATGTAGGCTAGATTGTTGTTTGCAAAATCCTTTGTTGAGAGCTGCCTTCTGTGTACCCCTTCTGTGGTGAACTTCTGCAGATTTCACTGTCACAGAAGAAAAAGATTTATTATTTTTAGTCCATTTACCCTTTTGTTGCCTTGTTAATTTTTCTTTAACTGGTTTTAAGGGCTTCAAAATCTTTGAACTTGTTGGAGTTTAGTGGACATTTCCTTCTTTAGTTTAAAATTCTCAAGCTCAATAGAGGTGTTGGCTTGTATACACATGTTCAGAAAGTCTGGACAGATAGGAACTTTTGTGATTTTCTCCTTGGGAGAAATAGTTCTGTTAAGAACTTCAGAGGATGGTTTAAAATCCTCTGTGTCACGAGGTACTATCTCTGACTTGGAGTCGGTCTCAGATTCGTCAGAGGAGGAGTCGTCCTCATAAACAGAGTTTGAGTCACTTGGTTCTCTTTTGACAGAGGTTGGACTTTCAGAGCATGTGCCATAGTCACTTTCTTCCTTTTCTGTGGCACTATCTTTTAAGTCAACAGAAGTATCTGTTAAGTCTTCTTCAGAGAGATTTTGATCATTGGAAGGTGTACAGAGTTTTTCTTCAGAGATATCGGAATTTTCTTTTGTAAGGTTTGGCTTAAACTCAGGTGCCTCTACTAATAACTTCTTTTCAGAATTCATCATGCAGACAAATGCAACTTGAGTTTGAGTCTCGGGGTCACCAAACTTGAAGATTCCTATCTGATCTTGAGTTTTCAGATACTTCTTAGGTTTGGATTCTCTTTTGACAGAGATTGAAGGTGACAAATCTGGGTTTTCAAACCACACATTTGTCATCTTCAGAGGTTTCCTCTTGTGACGTTCCCCAGAGACTTTTTGCTTTTTACTTACAGAGAGTAGATTTGGAAATCCAGGTTTTCTTGTATCTCCTATATGAAATAGAGAAGACAGAGATTTGTCTCTTTTGTTTCCTGTATATGAATCTATATCACATAAGCCAATTCCCCGTCTCCCTATTTGTGTATTGATTTTCTCGTACACCTTCTGTGCATTTTGAAATTTTTTAATTAAAAGATCTCTTCTGAGTAAATCTTGACAGAGGACATCTCTTTCCTTTTGAAAATAATGTTTAAGAGATAAGATGTTCATTCTGTCACACTCAACATCCATAAGTTCTTTCGATTTTGTTTTTAAAGAAGAATTAAGTTCAGAAATCTTTTCTTTTAAAGGATTTAATTTTTTGTTCCAGTTTGTTTCAATTTCTTCCTTTTCTAGAAAAAATTTGGCCTTTTCTTGAGTGAGAAGTCTAGCTTCTCTCTCATAGAAGGTGCGCTTTTTCTGAACACTTTCGCATGTCTGTTTAAGTTCAGTGTATTCAATGTTAAGTTTAAGCAAATCAGCTTCTACTGTGTTAGAGTTAGAGTTAGAAGTGGATACCTCACTATCAGAGCCAGAGTTGACTTCTGCCATGCCACAGAACAGGGCGTTCTTTGTTTCTCCACCTTCAGAGGATGTATCTGATAGCCGGTTTTCTTGATTTACCATTAAGGATTTCTGAGCATAGTATTCAACTTTCTTTTTGTAGAAAGCAGCATCCCTCTGAGGGCGATTTGATTTGCTCTTGCATTCGTTGGCGAAGTGACCTGGCTTTCCACAGTTGTAACAGCCTTGGTTCTGTGGAGCGTTTCCAGCTTTTTCGTCTGACCTCTGTCGGTCACCACTTCTATCGGTTCTGCATTCATTTGCATAATGGCCTGGCTTACCACATTTGTAACACTCTTGATTCTGTGGAGTGTTGCCAGTTTTATCGTCCGACCTCTGTCGGTCATTACCTCTGTCAATTCTGTCATTTGACCCTTCTCTTTCGTAGCGTTCATTACCAGTCGTCTTTTGGTATCCTCTGCTGAATTCCCTAGTTAAGAGTGCTAATGATTTAGCTATCGAGGCCAGGGTTGTTTCTTCTTCTTCTTCTTCCTTCTCTTCTTCACTATCAACTATCATAATTTTCTTCTTCTTCTCCTTCTTTTCCTCTGCAGTTTTTTCTTTCTTTGGTTTCTCTTTAGCCTCTGTAGTCTTACCAACTAGTGCAAAAGGTGCACTGATTTGGGCTTTTGTCTGTGCTACTTGAGGCTCTTGGGCTGCCAATGTTCCAAAGAGGCCTGATAGAGTCCAGGAATCTAAGTCTTGATTTGTTTGAAGAGACATAGATAACTGGAGCCATTCTCCATTTAGACTTTTAAGGAACATGACATTGTTTTCTTCAGAAGTTCTGTGGATTCCGATCTTCTTGCATTTGTTGATTAGCGAGTTGAACCGATTATATGTAGACTGCAGAGTTTCTGTCGACAGAGCTTTAAATGCATAGTATTCGTGTATGTATTAAGCTCTGCGGTTTTTCTGAGTTTTGGCCCCCCCTTCTAGTTGTTTTTCCAGTTCCTTCCATAGATCATATGCAGATTCACATGCATCTAGGGACTGGAAAAGGTCCTTGGGAATAGCCATGATCAGAATTCTTTTTGTTTTCTGACCACTTCATATTTTGCCCAATCAGAATCGGACCACTTACCCTGAGCTTTTGGTTTTTCGTGTTCAGGGATTTCTGGTGTATCGTCTGTGGAAGGAATACGTGGTACTGTTATCATAGGAACAAAAGGAGGGTTACGGAGATAGTAAACGAGTTATTTATCAGTACCCTCAAAGAAGTGAATCATACGTATCTTCCATTGAGGGTATTCGTCTCTAAGAAGAGGGGGAGGTTTGGTTAAGGAACCAGCAGTGAAGAAGTTGTTTGTATTTGTCATTTTGAGAGAGAAAATATCCAGAAAATGAGGTATGAACAGCAAACCTTTTTAGAGTAAGAAGTGGATGCTTCGTATTAGGTTTCTAAGCTTAACAGCTTTTTAACTTAGCACAAAAATGGTGTTTTAACCAGAATAACAGATTCTATAAGTTTAGCAAAGTTCGAAAGAACAAAAAATGGCAGAAAAATAGAAACTGTTTGATTAATATGAGGATATAGGTTAAAAATCCAAGTTTCTACCAAAGATCATTGTTTAGAGTGGATCCCTTGATATTAAAGATCAAGGTTTGCTCTGATACCAATTGTTGGTTCCTTTTTGTTTAAACAATGATGATTCTTTCAGTTTAGTTCAGATAGGTTTATATTGCGGAAGTGTATTTAATGACCTGAAAGAAATGCTAAGATAGAAGAATACACAATATCAAATAAGTAATGAAGATGACAGATAAATATCTCAAAGGTTACTGTATTTGATATTATCAAGAACACCAAGAACATAACAAGAAATCTGCTGGTGTGTGTGTTTGTGCGTAGCTTAATATCTGATTCTCGTTCTTGTTAATAGAAGAACTCAACATGATTCTTCTATTTATACTACTACAAATGGGACCTACTTTATACAATAAGGACTGATCTACAGTAGACAGGACTGTGTGAACAGTAGCAGGTACGATGTTCATTTAATGCGCATGTTCCATCTTCGACAGAGCCCTATCAGAGTTTGACACGTGGAGTTTATGTCAGGGCACGCCTTGTACAAGTGGATGAACGGGTCCTGGAACAGTAGAAAGATATTTGTTGATTTCTTCTAAGTCTTCAGTATACCGCAGAGGCTCTGTCAAAGGTGACAGAGGTTATGCGGCTCGGTCCTCTGTGAGCAGTCTTCTGTCGATTCTTGTCTTAGGTCTTCTTGGTGTCTCGGCAGAGCCCCTGTTGGAGGCTTCTATACTTAGCCTATTTTTCACTACTTTCATAAACTGAAAGATTGGAGCTAACAACTTTGATGGAACAGGTCTTAAACTTTCTCAGTTTAGGTTTCAAAGCATCCGAGATGGAGTTTTCTTCAAGAACTTTAAGTAAATCTTCTTCAAAAGAAGTCCTCACACTTTCAGAGGATGGAGAAAATACTGGAGCTTCTGGATTGAGTTCACTCTGATTTTTTACATCATAGAGCCCTACAACAGAGGCAACAGGTTTATGCTTCTGAGAAGGAACTAAACTTGAAGATCTCCATGGGATCAAGGCTTTTGGCAGAGTTAGAAATATTGATTTCAGCTTTTCCTTGATCACGAATAAACTCTAGAGATGGTTTTGTGACCAAAAGACCGACTCTTTATCACTTTGGTTTTCTCGGTCTGGACAAAAAGTATCCTGAATATAAGATTAGGTGGATTGGTCCTCTTGAAAAGGAGAAAGAAGTGGAAACTGAGGAATATAAGTGTACACACACCACCAAAATGCAACTTCCGTTTGCGTGTGAGCGTATGAACTACTCATACAAGACAAACCCAAAGAAATACCTCTCGAATGACTACTTTGATGGCTATAAGGTTGCGACGCCCAAGGATTCCTACAAAAAGGATGAGCCCCAAGCAACTGAACCCAAAACTGAGACGGACGAGTTTAAACTCTATCTCCCTCCTCTTGTTTAGGAAGCAAAAATAGTCGAGTTAGAGGAGTCACTTGAGACACTCGAATCCGTAAAACCGAATCTGTGTCGGATGAGGGACAGGAAATCCTTCGGAATGAAATCAATCGACTCACATCAAAACTGTCTGCTTTGGCAACAGAAGCGATGAAGGAGCACGTGAGAAGTGGTCAACTACAAGACCAAGTTGATCTACTCCAGAACGAAAAGACGATTTCACCCGAACATTCCTCGGACTCGTGTGATACATCTTTGTGCAAAGCTTTCATTAGCAAAACTTCTTCACAAAACGGTAAAGAATCTCAAGATGAGTGTGTTTTAAAGAATCTAAACTCTAATTTTTTCTTAGCTTCCGCACCAAATTCTCCTAAAAACACCGACACAAAGTGTTCCGCACCTGCCTCGACCAATCCTAGTCCATCGATTCCGGATATCGATTTTTCTAAATTCATGAATTCCGAGGGTAGTTCAGATGAAGAGTTTGAATCATTTTCATTTGACAAACCTCTTCCAAGTCATACCGACTTTCTTTCGACAGCGGTACATCGGCCGGTTAATTTTCAAAAAGGCGAATGTTCTACAAAACCTAAGACCCCGGCTGTGATCAAGGTTCCTAAAACTGATTCTTGTTCTAAAAACAATCACAGCCGCGACAAAAGACCGGTCGATCATCTGAGAAAAATCCTGTCTACTAACACTCTGCTGACAATGTCGTTAATGTTGTTTCATATAAACTGGTCGGGCTAAACAAGACAAACCAAAGTGGGTAGCCAAGGAATCTATCGAGCAAAATGCAGCGTCGAAGTCATTTAATACTGTTTTCTATCCTAGAATGAACATGAATTATTGTGCTTTAAATCACAAGAATGATTTTGTTGAAAAAGATGTTAATTTTCCGATTAAACTTTATTCAATTCAGCAATTAATTCAATTATCGCATGATTGCTTATTTTTTTCTAATTGTGGTTGGAATGACTTTGATGACATTAGAAATTCAACTGCTTGGTTTGGTTCTTATCATGTCTATAATTCTAAACCAACACGCAAACCCCGTAAAAACAAAAAGAAGTCCATTTCAAAACGGGGTCCCCAATCAGAGGTTAAACCTAAATAAGAAAGGAAACCCATTTCAAAACGGGGTCCCCAATCAGAGGTTAAACCTACACCCAAGAGGAAACCTGCTTCAAAACAGGCTCCTCAGGCAGGTGTCAAACCTAACCCACCAGGACCCATTTTCAAATGGGTACCTAAAATCCGCTAATCTAGTTTTTGCAGGACGATCATGTGTGGTACTTAGACTTGGGATGCTCCAAGCACATGACCAGGAGGAGGGAGCTGCTCACGAACTACACCGAAAAATACTTCGGAGACGTGAGATTCGGAAATGATGACAAGGCGCCGATTTTGGGCTACGACGACATTGTCCAAGACAAGATCACCATAAAGATGGTATCATACGTCGCGAGATTGGGACACAACTAGTTCAGCATCTGCCTATTCTGCGATAAAGATCTAGAGGTCAGATTCAAAGTTAAAAGGTGTAGCGTCCGCACTGACGACGAAACGGAACTGCTGGTTGGAACGCGAAAAACCATCCTTTACACCATCGATCTCTCTGCCCTGAAGACCGATGACTCTGTCTGCTTGATGTCGAAAGCCAATTCTCAGCAAGCGTGGATTTGGCACCGACGTCTCTCGCACCTCAACTTCAAGAGTATCAACAAGCTGGTGCTAGGCGGACACGTGAAAGGCATGCCCGAACTTCAATTCGTGGAGAAGTTGATGAGTGGATGAGTGGGGTTGTGCATTGCATAGCTGGGTTCACTATGGCTTCTTCAATGTCTTGTGGGGACGAATGCGCACCGACAGTAGATGTGGCTACCCGGCTAGACACGGTTTGGATAGGATCAGTAGTTAAAACTTTCTTTGATCCTGTCACACTCTCACCATCTTTTTTTCTTTCCTTCTCACATAACCTCACCTCATTTTCTGTTTCAACTAATTCTCCCTCATTTCCCCTTATATCTCCTCCAGTATCAGAATGAGTAACCACTTTTTCAACAACAGTGTCAAGAATTTCCATGTTTTGATCATCATTGTTATCATCACCACCATCTGAGCTCTCATCCTCTTTTTCATCATCAACATTAGCATCATCATCATCCGAACTAGCATCATATACAAGGTTTGCTGGATCATCAATATCAGCATCAAGATCATCGGATTCTTCTTCAGTGTCCCCAGAACCAAGAATTTCCTCATCGTCATCGTCCTCAAAGATCTTTGACTTTGACAACTTGGACGACTGACCAAGAGCACCCCCAACTCCTTTTTCTCTTACATCGCTTTTACCTCTCAACACACCCTGTTCAGGTACCCCAGTATCCTGAACTCTCTCGCTAGCTACTGGACCCTCACCACTCTCACCTAATTGGTTGGCACTTTGGGTAGGCCCTACCAGTCCTGGCCGGGCCATAAGTGCGTTCTCTTCTCTATACTCACTCAAGAATGGTGACTCTTGGTCAGCGTATGCGAGTAATGCTTCTGGTAAAATCATAACAGCAGGAAAAGTAAGACTTTTAGGAAGTCGAAGATATTTCATGTAGTTGGTCGGACCAAGAACTTCTCCCTCGCATCTCGGTATCTCTCGGTTAGTCTCCATAAAAGAACGTATGATGATCTGAAGATATCTTTGAAATGGTACAAATGATCTGGCTTTTGATGGCTTTGCCTTGTCGGTGACCACCTCGATCAAATCATTCCAAATAAGAATAGCAAAGTCAATCTTCCGGTCGAAAACGATAGCATGGAACATTCTGACAACTAAAATACTGGCCGTGTCGACTTCCGTGTGCTTAGAAGTCATACATCTATTCACAACACTGAATAGTGTGTAATTTATCGGCGGTAGATAGTTCCTTTTCAACTTTGATGTACTTGTCAGCACTCTTCGATCTGGATGTGGATCATTGTAACACATACGCATAATATCCCGGCACAAATCTGTTTCAGACAACATATCTTCAAAATTAGGAGTGTAAGATAGATCTAGAACTCTCCGCAACCTTTTCAAAGTGATTTTGGCATCAAAGTGATCCACTTTTAGAGTAAAGTAGCTATTTGAATCTGCCCGTGGTACATACTGGATGTGATACCATACTTGTTGCAGATAGATCTCTGGAACTTGTTGTGTCTTTTCAAGAGCAGTACGAAGCGGATGACGTTTGAGAATCTCCATGATCAACTGATAATCCATTCTGACGTTGAAATCTAGAGTGTAGTTGTTTGTCTTTAGTTCCTTTTTGTCTCTTGGAAGAATAAGTTTGTCGTCTAGATTTCGAGCGTTCACCGAAGGATGTGATGAGCGATGAGATGGGAACACTGTGTTCTCGTCAGAAGAATTACCATCACCCTGCTCTTGCATGTGTGCCATGGTCTATGATTGACATAATTACACCATATGGATGTGAGTACTTTTTCACCAAAAATATTTTCAAAAAATCCTAAGTATGGGCTACTGTCGTACAACTCTAATTGTCGGACAAAGCTGTACGACAAAAAGTTGTCGGACACGCTTTGTACGACAGTTATGATTTTCAGATTTGTACGACAGTTATGAGTGATGAAGAACAGTATGTTGTACGACAGTTATGATAACTTCGAACAATTTGGAAGTTCAAACCCAGAACTAAGAATTTCAAAAAACAGGCTTATAAAACGATTACCCTAGATGCGATTCACTATCAGGAATACTAATATATTCTCTTTTCTTATCAAAACTAACACATTGATCAGAATACGAAGGGTTTGCTAAAACCCTTTTCGACTATTTCTACAAATCACAATAACAGATGATGTAATGGATGAACGACGATACTGAATGAGTAAAGATGATACCTGAATCGTTAATGAATCCACATATATGAACAAACAGCAACAAACGAACCAAAATCGATTTGAACTTTGAGAGAAAGTCGGGTTTCAAAAGAGTCGTAAAAATAAAACAACTTTGAAAGACGCACTATTTATAGAACTTAGGCTGTGTGACACGTGTCAAGAAATGAGTGGTCCAAAGGTTGACCGACACGTGTCAGATAATCGTATGATACAATGTACGAGTATCTCTTCTTAGTCGTAGGATGAAGTGTACGACTAAGGTGGGATGATGAACAGTGTCTATCGTATGAAGCTTGTGCGACTAGGATTGCTAGTCGGACAAAGCTTATGCGACTTTGCCTTATGAACAGTGACTGTCGTACAAAGCATGTACGACTAGGATTGCTAGTCGGACAAGGCTTGTGCGACTGTCGTGAGTGAACAGTAACTATCGTACAAGGCATGTACGACTAGGATTGCTAGTCGTATAAGTCTTGTGCGACTACTTTCCAGACTCGGAAATTTTTTCAAAATTTGAACTTTTCAGATTTAAAAAATTGTTCAGTGTTCTGAGAACACATTTTGCTCCCCCTACAAAAATGCATAAGATTTGACAAAATTATTTTTCATCAAGTAGGGTTTGCACAAATCAATAGAAATAGAACACTTACCTCCATTGTATTAATCAAACACCTCTTCATTGTTGAATGCCCCCCCTTGAAACATGATCACAAACATTTATAGCTCCCCCTAAACACATGAACCACACATAAAACTGCACAAATAATATTAATTAAAGTACATACGGTAAAAAAATATAAAATTGAAATCTATTTTGTAAAATACTGAAAGAAATCTACATTTGAGCAAATCATAATGAATATTCAATATTATGAAAATAAGTATTCTTCACTCAAATTTATCAAATTTGAATGACTAAGAATTATTTTCAAAATGTTGAGTAAAAATTATGATTAATCAAACTTTCAAATTCAACATGCCTAGCTTTGAAACAAGAAACGTGAAACGTTTCTCATCCAAAGCCTTGGTAAATAAATCGGCGAGTCGAAATTCAGTAGAAACAAAATAGAGTTCAACTGTACCTTTTTCGACGTGATCTTTAATAAAATGATACCGTACGTCGATGTGCTTGGTTTTCGTGTGTTGAACCGGATTGACAGATATTGCACTTGCGGACTTACTATCACAATAAATTGGGATCTTTTCGTACCGACATGCGAAGTCCATCAGTTGGGTTTTCATCCAAATGACTTGTGAGCAACAACTCGCGGCCGCTACATATTTTGCCTCCGCCGTAGAAGTCGACACACAATTCTGTTTCTTTGACGCCCAACTTACCAACTTATCACCCAAAAATTGTATGTGTCCGGATGTGCTCTTCCGGTCCAATAAGCTACCACCATGATCCGCGTCGGAGTAAGCCGTTATCTCGAATCCCATGCCTTTGGGATACCATAGACCAAGGTAGGTGGTTCCTTTGAGATATCTAAAGATACGCTCGACGGCCCCGTGATGAGATTCCTTAGGATTCGCCTGAAATCTCGCACAAAGACACGTAGAAAACATGATATCCGGGCGACTAGAAGTTATGTACATTAAAGATCCGATCATACCTCGGTAGTGTTGTATATGTGTTTCCTTACCATGAGGATCCGGACCGATCTTTGAACCTGGTGACATCGGCGTTTGACTGATTGATGAAAATCCCCGTGGAAAACTGCTTCACTTGCAATCCAAGAAATAAATTAATCTCTCCCATCATGCTCATCTGAAATCTAGCAATCATCATATCAGAAAACCGTTTACATAAACCAGGGTTAGATGCACCAAAGATAATATCATCTACGTATATTTGTACTATAATCAACTCACCGTATTCGCGCTTGAGAAACAAAGTTGTATCTATCTTACCTTTTTCAAAGTCAGAGACGAGTAGAAATTGTGACAGAACGTCGTACCACGCTCGAGGGGCTTGTTTCAATCCATACAAGGCTTTATCCAATATGTAAACGTGGTTTGGATTTTTTTTCCCGACAAAACCTTCGGTTTGAGAGACATATACCTCCTCTTTGAGAATTCCATTTAGAAATGCTGTATTCACGTCCATTTGATATACCGTGAAGTTCTTGTATGCCGCGTACACTAGAAATATTCCGATTGCTTCAATGTGTGCGACTGGAGCGTAAGTCTCATCGTAATCTATTCCCTCTTGCTGTCGGTAACCTTTCGCTACAAGTCTCGCCTTGTTACGAACTATGATGCCATCTTTATGTTTCCTATTCTTGAACACCCACTTTGTTCCAATGATACTTTTATCAGCCGGTCTTGAAACGAGCCTCCACACTTTCAACGCTTCGAATTGATTTAGCTCTTCTTGCATAGCTAGAATCCAATCCGGATCATTCAACGCTTCCTTAACAGTAAGTGGTTCAATGTTACTCAAAAACATTGAAAACAAACATTCATTTACGGTAGCACTCAAAGCAGACGAGCGAGTTTGAACTGGCGAACTTGGATCACTATTTACTTGGTGAATAGGATGAGCCTTCGTCCACTTTGTCGTATGAGGGTGAGGAGCATAGGATTCTTGAACATTATCAAGAGTAGCATTTGTGCCTTCTTCGGTTAGAGGAACATTTGGTTCAACACTTGGAATTTCTGTTGGAATTGTAGAAGATTCCGATTGGTGCTGAGGAATGATTGGTTCCGTAACCGAAGAACTAGCATGATGTGTTGAGCCTTCCACATTGATTGTAGTCTCTTGATGTGGAATAACAACTTCTGGTACTTGAACATCTTGAACAGGACTGGAAACATCAACCGGTGTTGAAGTAGACGCACCATCTTGAGTATTTGTGGCAGCGGAAATTGTTGTAGGTGCTTGTACCATCCTGTTAGAATCAGCAGATTTGTTGTAAGTACCATAAAATTCATCATAGAACTCATCAAATAACAAATCAAGATCAGTTAATTGAGATTTTGAGGTAGAAGGTTGATCCTGATTAGACGTAGAAGCAGGTTCTGAACTGAGATGTCCAGAAGCTAATATTCCAGTTATAACGGGTTCTGAACTATTTTGCTCAGAAGCCAATTCGTGATGTTCGTCGAATTTGACATTAACACTTTCCATTATTGTCCTTGATTGCTTCAAGTATATCGTATATGAAGCCGCTGAGAAAGAGTATCCAACGAAGATACCATCAATCGCCTTTGGACTGAACTTGTTCCGTTGTTCTTTGTCGTTCAAGACATAACATCTACAACCAAAAACACGAAAATGTTTTATGTTAGGTTTCCGGTTATTCATGATTTCATAAGGACTTTTATTAAACCGGCGGTGTATGACAGAACGATTTTGTGTGTAACATGCGGTTGCCACGGCCTCGACCCATAAGAATAGAGGTAGTTTTGAATACGCAAACATCGTTCTTGCAGATTCGACTAACGTTCTGTTACGTCGTTCTACAACGCCGTTTTGTTCTGGAGTCCTAGCGGCCGAAAACTGTTGCATAATCCCATTTGACTCATAGAATTCACCTAGGATTCTGTTCTTGAATTCTGTACCATTAGACGAATGTACTATTTTAACTAAAATTTGCATGTTGTTTTGAGCTGCCTTGATAACACCAATCAGAAGTTCTGAAGTTTCATCTTTCGAACGAAGAAACTTAACCCATGTGTATCTTGAAAAGTCATCAACTATTACCAAGACATACTTCCTCCCACTTATGCTTTCGGTTTTCATTGGACCGCACAAATCCACATGTAAAAGCTAAAGTATACTCTTTGTTGTAGGTTCCGGTTTAGGCTTGTGAGGAACCCTCTTCATCTTCCCTTTCTCACACACACCACATAAACTTTCGGCATTGAACTTCAAAGTTGGAAGCCCCCGAACTGAATCTCCTAAAACTAGCTTTTGATGTATCGAAAATTCAGATGCGATAATCATCGGTGCCATAACCAAGTTTGTTCTTCCGAAGCCTTCGATAAGAGACACACTTTATTGGTCGGCTTGACATTAGACAAGTTGATTGTATAAAGATTCGACTTTCGAGTGCCAATAAGGAGTTTTGTTCCTTCCTCGGTTTAGACACATCATCTCGTCTTTTTGAAGTTTACCTCCAAATCTTTATCACAAAACTGTCCAATACTGAATAGGTTGTGCTCCAATCCTTCAACATAGTTGACATTCTTTATAGTAAGATTATCGTGTATAATGTCTCCAAAACCCTTTATTGGAGCAACTTGATTGTTTCCAAATCTTACTCGACCAAGATCCTTTTCAACAAAATTGTTTAGCATGTGTCTTTGGCGTGTCATATGCTTTGAACATCCCGAATCTAAATACGATAACTTATTTTTCTGCAACAATCAGATTGAAACATTTTTAGGTACCCACTTAACCTTGGGTCCTGTTAGGTTAGTTTGTGAAGACATGGTTTTAGACTTTTGTGTCTTCTTCTTTTACCACAAATTTGACTTTCTATTACCATTTGGAATAAAATAAGAATTATCCCAACAACAAGAACCAGGCATAGCAAACGCACTTTCACACCCACAAACAGAACAAAAACAATCACCATTTTTAAAACTCAACAATTGGTATGTAGAGTAACTTTTGTAAGAATTAACAAAAAAATGTTTGTTACTCGCACCAAATTGTTTATTCTTTGTAAAACTACTGTTTTTATCATTCTGTTTGGTTGAATCAGACTTTGTTTGCTTTACCCGCCATTCTTGCGCTTTCTCCTTCGAATTCACATGATTATCTGAAACAACAGAAGATTTTGAATTAGAACCTTTCGAACTTTGAACTTGAGTTATCTTTGACATTTTACTCTTCTTTCTTTTCTCTAAAGGTGTTTTCTTAGTGTTTGAACACTCACTTTTACAAAAAGTACTTGAAGATTTTTCTTCAGTGATGATAAAATCTGTATGGTCCTGAAGCTTCTTTGAGAAATCAAATAAACAAGCTTTTCCTTTGTCATTTTCATTTGGTTTTGACTTGGTTTCAAAAACTTGATCATTAGGTTCATAATTACAATCAGAATCAGAATCGGCATTGTGAACTTCAAAATCCATCTTAGATTCAAATGAAGTCCATGTTTTGAAAGCATTTTCTCTTCGTTCTTTTGCCAATTCCATTTCTAATTCAGTCACATCTTGAGAAAGCAATGTTATTTTCTCTTCAAATGACCGCTTTTCATTTTCAAATACAACTTTCTTGTTTTCAAATTGTTCGCGTTCAAGATTTAAAACTTTCTCAATATCAGATATTTTTCTTTCATCATTGGAAGAATTTCTTTCATTTTCCAATTCGGATTCTAATATCATGATCTTTTGAGAGAGTTCACGAATCTTTTCCTCGAAACAATTTGTTTCCTTCATGAAATTGACCTTTTCATTCTCAATTTGTGTATGCTCGGAGGCAAGAATATTCTCAAGATCCGCCACTTTCTTAGACAGTTTGAGACATTTATGATCAACTTTTTGTTTAGCATAAAAAATGATTTTTGATGAAACAGAAATCTTTTTGATCAAAGCATGTTCAATTTTAACAGTCTCCTTTTCTAGCTCATCTTTGAAACTAGAAGATATTTCCTTAAAACTATTTGAATAAACAATTGAAAGAAGATCATTTTCATATTCAAATTTGATCCTTTGTTCTGCAAGGGAGATTTCGATTTCAAGAATTTTCCCTTCTAGAACCAATGTAGGAACATATTTCTTAGTTTCAAAGACTTGGTTGTTTGTGATTGGCTTTGTAGCACATATATCAAAATAGTTATCTGGAAGTGGTTTATTTAGATTGTTGAGAATCTTCAACGTCTCATGAGTATAACAAAATGGAAGTTGTATATGAGTTGTTAATGATCTTTTTCTTTGTTCCTCTTCTTGTGTTTCCTTTTCACCAGTCCAATGAATTTCAAAATCGGGCCAATATTATGCATATCTTATACAATTGAAACCATACAATGTTGGCAATGCAACCATAGCTTTGACCAAATGTTTTGGGTTTTCGTAACCAAGTCCCCAATACTTATTAACATTGCTTACAAGTCTTGGCTTGTTCATGAAAATTGTTTGGTCAGTTTGACCTCTCAAGTACAACTTCTTTTCCAAACTTTCAATTTTGTTTAAAAATTCTGTATTTTGATTTGAAAGATTTTTCAAAGATAATTCACTTTCATTATTCTTTGTTTCTAAGTCTTTGATCTGTTTGTTCAATTCAGATAATTGAGAATAAAGAATTGACTTTTCTGTTTCAAATTGAATATGTTGAGACTTGAGAGTTTTTATTTCAGAACATTTTTCTTCTTTCTCAAGTACAACATCATCAATCTTTTGTTTTAATTCATTATTCTTGTTTCTTTCATTTTGTAGACTTTCTCTTAGTATTTGAATATTTGGTGCTACTTTCTCGACCTCACGTCTTAAATTAGCATTATCGTTTTCACAACATGCTAAATTAATCAGTGTTACGTTCAGTTCATTTATCAGATTTATTTAATGATCTACCGGTTCAGGTAAGGGGAAGGAATTTACCTGTGTTGTAGTGTCAGAATTGTCCTCATCATCAAAATTGAATTCTGCTTGACACATGTTAGCATATTCTTCCTTATCTCCCTCATCATCTGAATGATCAAGCCAATATTCCTATTCGACAAGAAGTGCTATTCCATCTTCCTTTTGTTTGGCTAATAACAACTTTTGTTTGTAGTAATCAGTATTCTTGACCACTTTCTTCTGGCAATCTCTAGAATAATGACCTGGAGTTCCACAGTTATAACACTTTTGAATCTCCACTCCCTTCTTTTCTTCAAACTTTATATCCACATTCTCAAATACCTTCTTACCATCAACTTTTTCCGATCTCTTATCAGCATTCTCAAACCTTTGTTCTCCAAACGGTTTCCTCTTATAACTGTTGTTCTCAATATTTCGTGAACCAGAAGTATATCTCAAATTGTTGTTTGATGACGGTGGTTTGTAAGACCTGTTTTGAAACCTGTTCTGAAAGTGCCTTGTGAGAAGAATCATCGCTTGCTCTAGTTCGACACCATCATCAGACATATTACCCTTCTCAACAAACAAACAAGTCATCACCATCGAATTGTCTTCACAATTTCGGTGGCCATCATCACCACCGAATTGTCCTCACAATTTCGGTGGCCATCATCACCACCGAATTGTCTTCACAATTTCGGTGGCCTTCATCTCCACCGAAGTAGCTCTCATCTTTCGATGAACTGCCTCCACCGAAAATACCTTCAGATTCGGTGAACAGCTTCCACCGATTTCTTGTTAGAAGATGTCCTTTCAGCATGGCTTCTATTCCTGGTTTCAAGAAAAAGGTGATAGTGACTTATCAGCTTTTTAGAAGTCCACTGGTACTTTTCCAAAGACCATTGGTACGTTGCAAGTGACTTGAGGATAATAGTACCATGCATTTAATGCTTAGTACCTTATCCTCACTATAAAAGGAAGATGAAGACTCCATGCAAATTACGCTTTCTGGATTTCTCTTAGTGCAAGATTTTCAAATTGCTTGATAACCTTATAGCTTTGCTCTTAGTGTTCTCTGCTGTTTTGTTTAGTATACTTTGTGAAAGATTGTTAGTATAGTTTATCTGTTCTTTTCCGCAACAGTCTTTAAGTTTCTTTGTGTAATTCTAGTTGAAAGATTTTCAATAAAAGAATTAAAATTGTGAATATTTTGAGTATTGTATTCAACCCCCCCCCCCCCCTTCTACAATACTTGTTAAGCCATCTGGGACTAACAAATGGTATCAGAGCATAAAGTTTAATCCCATAAACTTGATCTGCGATGGCTGCCTCTTCTTCTTCTACAATTGAAAATTCTTTTCAAAACAACTTCTCTGAGAATGGCTCCATAACCAAACCTCCTAAGTTTAATGCTAATAACTTCTCTGTGTGGAAGAGCCGCATGATGCTATCCATGGAAGGAGTGGATACTAGATATCCAACCATTCTCAAAGATGGACCTATCATCCCCAGAGTGTGGGCTCGCTATGAAACGCAGAGGCCTGGTAAAGAAACTTTGGAAAAAAAATCTCTAGTGATTCTGATGAAGAAAAATCCAGTGCTACTGGTCGTTACATCCTCAAAAATCCTAAGAAATATACTGATGAGGAAAAACGTTTGGTCTCTCTCGACTCTAAGCTAAGAGCAATTATTGCACTCTCTCTTCCTGATGAGGTCTATCACTCTCTGGTTAACTTTGAAACTGCTAAAGAGATGTGGACCACACTGTGTGTGCTGTACGAGGGTACTGTGGAAGTAAAGAAATGTAAAAAGATTGGTCTCATTAGAAAATATGAACTCTTTGCTTTTGAAAAAGGAGAATCTCTTCCTAGCTACTATAATCGTTTCAACTCTCCTAAATGATATGAAGTTATTGGGCAGAGTCTATGATAATGAGGAAGTCTTAAGCAAGTTCATGGATTGTCTTCCAGATTTTTGGGAGAATATATGTACTTGCATTAAAACTACCAAGGACCTTGAGTTCATGCCCTTAACTGTCCTTTATGGAACTCTCTTCAATTTTGAGCAAACAAAGTTACAAAGGAAATCTTTCATCAAAGAGATAAAGAGCTCTTCTATAGCTCTTGTCAGTGAAAGCTCCAAGAAATCTCAAAATGTTCCTAGAATCACCTATCCGTCATCAGACTCTGACAATGACAGCCAAAATAACTCTACCCACCAAACGGAGGCATATCTTAGTGATGCTGATGATGAAGGTGAGGAAATTATGGTTGAAAAATTGTCTGAAGAAATGGCAATGATGGCTGGCTCTAAGAACAAATTTCGTCCTTTCATAAAATCCAGAAATTTTAGAAAATCTTCTTCTTCCAAGACTTCATCTGATAAGTCAAATGAAGAGTGCTATAACTGTGGCAAGACAGGACACTTTGCATCTGAGTGTAGGAGTAAGCGTGTTACTAAGTCTAGGAACCCATCCTCTGACAAATATTCTTCAAAGAATGAGAAAGCCAGAAATAATCCTTTCAAATCAACCTTTTCCAAAAAGGGTTCCCAATCCTCTTCCTTAGACCATCAGGAGCGCGCTGAGAAGTATAAAGCCAAGTACAAGAAAGAGAAAGAAAAGAGTGAGGGTCTTGAAAGAAAAGGAAAAGGTCTAATGGCAGAAACTCATAACTAGGATGAAGAAGACACCTCTGACAGTGATTCTCACAATATGTGCTTCATGGCCATTTATGAAGAGATGGAGGATTCTGAAAAAGCTATCTCTCCAATGGCTCTTCTGTCGACTGGGTGCTCGACAGCTTATGCTCAGGTACATCCTTTTAATGATATGACTGATAGTGAAAAGATAGATGCGTATGAATCTTTAACTAAAGACTTTTATTCTGTCAAAGATAGCAAGAATAGAAAATCTGCTCAAGTGAAAGAACTCAAATCTGAACTTGAAATTTGCATGTCTAAGCTTAAAAAGTTTGAGGAAATCAAAGCTGAGCTTCAGGACTTGAAAACTATAAATCATGTGATTTCAAAAGAAAAGAACTCGCTTTTTAAGAAACTTAAAAAGGAGCAAGAGGTTGTAAGAAAATGGACAGATTCTTCAAAAAATCTTGAACAACTCTTTCAAAGTCAAATCAGTGGAAAGAGCAAATTCGGTCTAGGATTCGGCAAAGTCCATCCTGAAGCTTCTTCCAATGCACTTATTCGTATCTCCAATGTGTGGGATGATGCCTCTGATTCAAGTTCTTGTTATTTCATCTCCTTAAATTCTTTAGATCTGGGTGAAGCTCGAAAATATGGAATGTTTATAAAAGCAAAAGAGGCTTCCTCAAATCAATTCGTTAAGGAACTTGACTCTGATGAAATTTCAAAACTCATCCCTGATCTCTCAAAAAGATCAACCTTTGATGAAGCCTCATCCTCTAACTCCTCAAAAGTCACCTTGCTGAAAAAATCAAACCCCACCGATGATCCTCCCATACCTCTCCATGAGTTATTAAAGTCTATTCACATAGATGAATACTCTGAACCTAAGCCCTCAAAGATTCCCAAAAGAGAACCTCAAGTTCCCACAAAAGGTTTTTCATCTTCTGACAAAGGGAAATCGGTGGTCGAATATGTGGCCAATTTCCATCCCAAAAGATTTACTGCAAAGAATTTTTCTGGTAACTCTTCTATTCTTCCTATTCCAAGATCTGTACTTTTGAAAAAGTCAAACTCCAAAGAATCATCCAACTCTCAAATCCACTACTCTGACAATGGAATTCTTGGGTCCAAACCTTCTGCTTTGTTATCTTCTAACAAGGTCATAAAAACTAATGTTAAAAGCCAAAACAGGAAAAGTGGTCATAGTGTTAAAAAGATTTTTATCTATAGAAAATGCTATAACTGTGGTGACACGTTTCACATGGCTAAGGATTGTCCCAAGGAAAGAATAGATAGAACCAATCCTAAGGACTCAGTTTCTTCTAACCCCAAAGGACCCATTACAAAATGGGTACCAAAGAACTAATCTGTGTGTGCATGCAGGTTTCTGAGCACCATCAAATATGGTATCTGGATAGTGGGTGCTCACGCCACATGACGGGAAACAAATCTCTTCTCATCAACTATGTGTCTGGAAACGGTCCATCTGTCACTTTTGGTGATAACTCTAAAGGCTACACCAAAGGTTATCGAACTCTCACAAATGGATCTGTCACTTTCAATAAAGTGTCATTTGTTGAAGGCCTCATGCATAATCTCCTCAGCATTAGCCAACTGTGTGATCTTGGATATAAAGTTATCATTGAACTTTGTATCTGTACTGTTGTGGACAAAAACTTCAACGTGGTGTTATCTGGAAAAAGGATGGAAAATGTCTATGTCATTGACATGGGACTGAGCAACAATTCATCCAACGTTTGCTTTGTGTCAGATGACTCATCCAAAAGGAACTGGTTGTGGCATAAACGTCTCTCTCATCTTAATTTCAAAACTCTCTACAAAATTTCAAATAAAGAGTTGGTGACTGGTATGCCAAAGCTGAATTTTGTCAAAGAAAAGTTGTGTGATGCATGTGAAAAAGGGAAGCTCAACAAAACCTCCTTCAAAACCAAGCAATGCTCTTCCATCACTCTTCCTCTCCAGATGTTGCACATGGACCTATGTGGACCAGTCAGCACTCCAAGTCTAGGAGGCAAAAGGTACATTCTTGTGATTGTTTATGAATTTACTAGATATACTTGGGTGTCTTTTCTCAGGTACAAAAGCGATGCAACTGAAGAAATCATCAACTTTGTCAAGAAAAATGAAGTTCTTAATGGTCAAGTTGTTCGTTCGGTAAGAAGTGATAACGGCACTGAATTCCGAAACAGTGCTCTTGAAGACTTCTTCACTGAGAAAGGAATTTCTCAAAACTTCTCTGCAGTCCGTTCTCCTCAGCAAAATGGAGTGGTGGAAAGGAAAAACAGAACTCTATGTGAGGCTGCAAGATACATGCTAAGTGAATCCAATCTACCCACATATTTTTGGGCTGAAGCTGTTAATACTGCTTGCTTTACCCAAAATAGGTCTGTGATATCCAAAAGACATGATAAAACCCCATATGAAGTTTTCCATGGCAGAAAACCAAACATTGGGTTTCTTCATGTTTTTGGTTGTGTGTGCTTTATCCTAAATGACCGTGACAACCTTGGGATGTTTGATCCCAAAGCTGATGAAGGCATATTTGGTGGATACTCTCTATCCTCCATAGCTTTTCGTGTGTTCAACCTAAGGAGAAAATGCATTGATGAATCTATTCATGTCAAGTTTGATGATTTGAGATCCTCATCTCTTCCAAATGATGATGATGATGAACTACATAGATGGATCTCCTCATGCATCGGTAATGCTCCCCAAACCAACTCCACCGATGCTTCTCCCATTCCATTGAACCCACTAATTCCTTCTACCGAAAATAATCAAGTTGGGTCATCCTCTATACCCCCCACCGAAATTGACCATATCCCCACCGATGTACCTTTTCCCACCGACGCACATCCCTCCACCGATCCCATTGCCTCACACCGAACCTCTGATCCCACTACTTCTTCACCCCAAACACAAAACATTCCACCACCTTTACCTCCTGCAACCAAATGGACCAAAGATCACCCCATAGACCAAATCATTGGTGATCAGCAAACAGGTGTCCAAACTCGTAGAGGAGTTGGAACTATTTGTCTCTATGTGAATTTTCTCTCTCTTATTGAACCCAAAAAGATTGATGAAGCTCTCTCAGATCCTTGTTGGATCACTGCCATGCAAGAAGAACTTTCTCAGTTTTAGAGAAACAAAGTTTGGAGATTGGTTCCCAGACCCTGAAAGAAGACAATCATTGGAACCAAATGGATCTTCAGAAACAAGATGGATGAAGATGGCACTGTTATCAGAAATAAGGCAAGACTGGTTGCTCAAGGATACAGACAAGAAGAAGGCATTGACTATGATGAAACATTTGCCCCTGTTGCAAGACTTGAAGCTATAAGAATCTTTCTGGCTCATGTTGCCTACCGAAATTTTAGGGTCTTTCAAATGGATGTTAAAAGTGCCTTCCTCAATGGGGAACTTGCAGAGGAAGTCTATGTGAAACAATCTCCTGGCTTTAAAGACCTAGCTCATCCAGACTATGTGTACAGACTTGACAAGGCACTTTATGGTCTCAAGCAAGCTCCTCGTGCTTGGTATGACACTCTTGCCAACTTCCTTCTAAAGCATGGATATTCCAGAGGTAAAATCGACAACACTCTCTTCATCAAGGAAACCTCAGGTAATCTCATTCTTGTCCAAATCTATGTTGATGACATCATCTTTGGTGCCACTGATGAATCACTTTGTGATGAGTTTGCTTCTCTCATGATGAGTGAATATGAAATGAGCATGATGGGAGAGCTTACATTCTTTTTGGGCCTTCAGGTCAAACAAACTTCAGAAGGAATTTTTATAAACCAAAGTAAATATATTCGTGACCTTCTGAAGAAATTCAACTTTCTAGATAGCTCTCCTATGAAAACTCCCATGGCACCACCTTTGAAACTCAATGCTGATCCTAAAGGTGAATCTGTGGACATTACCCTTTATCGAGGAATGATTGGTTCTCTTCTGTACTTAACTGCTAGCAGACCGGATATTATGTTTGCTACTTGTCTATGTGCACGTTATCAGGCCAATCCTAAAGAATCACATTTAAAGGCTGTAAAACGGATTTTTCGGTATCTCAAGGGTACCTTGCACTTGGGTCTTTGGTATCCCAAAGACTCAGGTTTTGAACTAATTGGGTATTCAGATTCAGATTATGCAGGTTCCCAGATTGATAGAAAGAGTACTACAGGAAGCTGCCAACTTCTTGGTGGTAAATTGGTAAGTTGGTCCAGCAAGAAACAAAACTCTGTGTCAACCTCTACCGCTGAGGCTGAATATGTAGCTGCTGGAAGCCGTTGTGCTAAGATCCTGTGGATGAGAAACCAACTCAGGGACTACAATCAATTCTTTTCTAAAGTCCCAATTCTGTGTGATAATTCCAGTGCAATAGCTATTGCAAACAATCCTGTTCTTCACTCCAGATCTAAACACATAGATATCAGGTATCACTTCATCAAGGACCACATTTCCAAAGGTGACATTGAGCTGCACTTCATTCCCACCGATTTGCAACTTGCTGATTTATTTACTAAACCCCTTGATGAAACCAGGTTCAACTTTCTAATAAGTGAATTTGGAATGTGCAATCTACAAGAATAAAATGTGTTTTTATTCTCCACCGATCTCACATCGGTGGACAAACTTCTTTGTGCTTCTACACCGATTTCATCTCTACCGAAATCCTTACCCCGATATCACACTTTCTTCCCTTACCACCGAAACATCAATTCGGTGGAAACATTCCAGAGTGATTCCACCGACACACCCCTCCACCGAAATATCTTGTCACATGATTCGGTGGAATCTTCCAACACCAAAGGTCTTCTCCATTCTTCCACCAAAGGAAATTTCGGTGGTATCCTTTCGTCTAGCCCTTCCACCGAAATTCAAGTCTCACACCGACTCTCCTTAATCTGTGAGACTTCGGTACTGTGTCCACCGAATTATCACCGATTTCTTTTCTTCTTATCCATTCCGATTCCCCATGCCTTCTTGAGTCCACAGATCCCTAAAAGTTGTCAGTGATGTGAGACCTTTCCCCTTCTAGCCGTTTTTGTATCCAACTCCCCAAAAACAATCATCATTACCTTTTTCCTTTTTAAATCCACCTTCTCTCACCTCTATATATACTCTTAACCCCTAAACTTTTCCCTCTCATTTTTTCACACGAAACCTGCAACCCTTCTTCTCTCTTACCTCTCTCTAAAAACCTAAGATACCCATTTCAATGGCATCCTCCAGATCCGCAGTTCCCACTCGATTCGAAGACCTCAAGTTCAATGCATGCAATCACGTTGCCCGCTTCGATTCTGACTCATCTCATCCAGAGTTCTCTACGGTAACCAAGTTTCTCACCCGATCTCCTCTCCTCCATGCTTTCACCTGCAACCCTAAAATGAGCAAAATGCTCATTGGACAGTTTTGGTTAACCTGTGTGTACGATCCCTCAAACGAATCCATTCACGCCTCTATTCTTACCAATGAAGAAGGTGATCACGACCTTACCTTTGGGGTCGATGATGTTCGCCTAGCTCTCAAAATCCAAGCCTTTACTCAATATGATGATCTACATATGGATAACATATTTGAAGACGTTGTTCAAACTCTTGGGTATGTTATTGATGATTCATCTAAAAAGGGCCCCGACACTCTCCTTCGAAGCAGAATCGGCGGCATATGGAATTTTTTCTTTGCCCATATTATCCATTGTCTCTCTCGCAAGACTAGTAGGCATGATCAATCGCCGTCATATATCACGAAGTTCGCTCATGCCCTCATCTTTCAAAGGAAAGTTGACTTCGCTCAATACTTCTTCACTGAACTTGTTGAGGTAATTACGCACTCAAAGAAATGATATGTTGCATATCCTCGTTTCATCTCGATGATCATTCAACAATAACTTTCTAAAGCTTTGGATACCGATCGCAACTCATCTACTCCACGTTTCACCAAAACTCTAAATGTTAAACCGCTCGCAACCGATCGCCCTTTACGACCAGGTATGATTTATTTTGCTCTCTCTCCCGAACTACATTGGGGTGATGCGGAAATTCCCGGGTTTTGTCACCTGGAAATTCCCGAGGTCACTCCAAATGTCATGGCTCCTTCGCCCCGTCCTCGAGTAAAGTTCGGTGGTGCTAAAAAGAAACAACAAAAGGCCACCGACACCTTCCCCGGTTCAAAAAACCTTCTAAGCGGAGGCAGTCATCATCCCCCCCGAAATCTTCTCTAAAAAGATCTCGGGTACCTTTGGCTGAACCATCCCATTCTAAGGAATTTGTTAAACCCACAACCGACTCCTCTGTGGTCTCTCAAAAGACCACAGTTGTAGAAAAGGAAGTCCCTACATTTGCCTCTTCACCCACTTCTTCGGGTAAAAGAGATGACTTCGAGCCCTCTTCCCTCGAAGGAGTAGATTTGACACTACACGGCCTTTCACCCGGTCAGTTTATGATCGATGATGATGCACAACCCAAACAGGGTTCCCCCCACTACACCCCCCCCAAGAGACTTCTTTGATTTTCTTTTGGAGGTAACTGATTCTTCCTGAATCATCCCGTCCGCCGACGAAAATCCCACCGAGACTCCCTCACCAGAACCTCAGGATTCTCCTCGGCGATCTCCTACTCCACACCGATCGCCTACCCCGCAAAGATCACCAACACCGATTCAGAAGGATTCTCCACCACCGAGAATTCTCTATCACGATGAGTTAGCAGTTTTCCTCCCACTTCGGCCTACAGAAACTGATCCCCTACGCTACCGATGTTCTTTCCCAGAAATCGGTGGTTATGTTTCCACACACCATGGACAACACTCTCCTTTTCTACAATCTACCATTTCTTTGATCTCCCAGGCCAACTCTAGAATTTCAGCTCTTGAGACTAAGTTGCCTCAAATTCTTTTCAACGCCATCACCGATGCCCTTAAACCAATAAATGAATCCCTTGATACTTTGTCTTCAAAGGTGGCATCCCTCACAAAGGCCTCCACCACCGATAAATATGAATGGGAAATGAGCTTGGGTGATTTCTCTCTGGTTCCCGATTCCATGTCTACAAGCTTGGCCTCTCTTCACTCCAAATTCGATAAAGTATTTTATGAGATGGGTTTTAAGCTTCTGACTATTGCTGAGGGGGAGAAAATCACTTCTACACCAAGAAAACTTCCCACTCTCAAGAAATCTACCAGCTACAAGCCTCCACCGAAAACCCCTTCTCCACCGAATGCATCGCCACCACCGAAATCACCTCAAAACTCACCGATCCATACAGGCACCACCGAATCCATTTCTTCACCGAAAAACAAATTTCCTAAGATCGTGGAAGTGATTGCATCATCTGAGGGGGAGCAGTCGAGCAAAGCTCCCAAAGATAAAGGAAAGAAGGTAATTTCGGCCGAAGACTTGGCAAAGGAAGAAAAGAAGAAGAAAGAATTGGCTAAGTATGGGGCAAGACCTAAAGGTGCTGAAACTCTAAAACTCAAGCCTCCTCCTCAAACAACCTTCACCGATCTCGGCCTTTCTCCTCAAGAAATTGAGGAATCTAAACTTGCCCAAATAGCTTTGGATAAATCTAAAGCTCTATCCATGAAAGCTGCCGAAGAAGAAGCCGTCAAAGTGAAGTCCACTGATGCCATCCAAACTCAAAAATCCGTACTAAGTGCATTTGAAGAAGAAAAGAACGAAGAAATTGCCTGGTACAAAAGAACCATGCACCACCGAATGAGCACAGCCACAATCACAAGTGCCAAAATTGCTACTTCCAGAGTCAACCCAAAGGATATCAGGCTAATCATTAACAGAGATGATGGTTCGTTGAAAAGCTTGACAGATGTCCACCTCAAGAATTTTGGCCTCACTGAATGGTTCGAAATCTCTCAACATCTTGTCAAAAGTCCAAACCCGAAGAAGGACACATTCATCAAATGCATTGAAGGTTTGATGGATAGGATGAAGGAGATCAAAAGAAAACACAACATCATCCTTTCCACCGATGAAAGGGCCAAACTTCAATCAATGAAAGAAGACATTCGGTTCCCACAGTCAAGAATCCCATAGACAAAGTATTGAAAGAGATGGCTTCTGAAGGAAAGATTCCAAATGTCAGCAACCTGAATCTGTCCCTTCCTACCTCAGTACCACATCCCTCTACAACTCTGAGCCTTGTACCGATTCCTGGGCTTTACTTTAATGATGGTTTCGGTCGAAGATCCTTCTTCAGATTTGCTCACAACCTATTTCCTTAAATTCCTGAAGCTCATCCCTTCTTCAAAAATGTGACGGATGAAATTAAACGGAGGCAAACCACCGAGAAATAGGTTTTCTCTTTTCCTTTGGTACTTGTAAAGAGTTTGTTTCTTATTTTGTAAAAATGTACGAGAAAACTTATCTTAATACAAGTATCTCTCTATTTAAACTTTATTTCGGTACATATCCTTACTTTCATTTACATGTAAATACTGTACATAGTATACATACTCATACAAAAAGAAAAAGATAAAAAAGAACAAAAAGAATGGTCTATGTGAAAAGAACCCAAAAAGAGTAAAAAGGGTCAAAATGAACTTTACTTTTTAATACTCTTAAATATTCCAAGAAAGGAGCTCAAATTCAAATAGGGGGAGATTGTTGGGTCACCAAGGATTTGAAATTGACTCATCGATGTTTTCCCTAAAAATCCTACTTAGAATATTTTAGTTTGGTTCTTTGAATGACTTGTACAAAATAGCAAATGTTCGGTGAAGTCGAAGATCAACCGAAACCAAACTTGAAGACTCTCTACTTGTGGAAAATAGAAGACTCTTCTCAACAAACAAACAAGCCATCACCACCGAATTGTCTTCACAATTTCGGTGGCCATCATCACCACCGAATTGTCCTCACAATTTCGGTGGCCATCATCACCACCGAATTGTCTTCACAATTTCGGTGGCCTTCATCTCCACCGAAGTAGCTCTCATATTTTGGTGAACTGCCTCCACCGAAAATACCTTCAGATTCGGTAAACAGCTTCCACCGATATGCTTCTTAAACTCGGTAGGAACTTTGTGGAAATGGTACTTCTTTGCAAATGGTTACAATATTATCGGTGGAACTCTTTCGGTGATATTGTCTTGAATACTCATAAAGAAGATCATTTATTTCGGGACAAAATCTGATACAATGCAAAAGTAACATTTTGTCTTATTATCTTTTTAGAAGATGTCCTTTCAGCATGGCTTCTATTCCTGGTTTCAAGAAAAAGGTGATAGTGACTTATCAGCTTTTTAGAAGTCCACTGGTACTTTTCCAAAGACCATTGGTACGTTGCAAGTGAGTTGAGGATAATAGTACCATGCATTTAATGCTCAGTACCTTATCCTCACTATAAAAGGAAGATGAAGACTCCATTCAAATTACGCTTTCTGGATTTCTCTTAGTGCAAGATTTTCATATTGCTTGATAACCTTATAGCTTTGCTCTTAGTGTTCTTTGCTGTTTTGTTTAGTATACTTTGTGAAAGATTGTTAGAATAGTTTATCTATTCTTTTCCGCAACAGTCTTTAAGTTTCTTTGTGTAATTCCAGTTGAAAGATTTTCAATAAAAGAATTAAAATTGTGAAA
The DNA here is from genome assembly GCA_033807775.1 of Saussurea involucrata. NCBI lineage: Eukaryota > Viridiplantae > Streptophyta > Magnoliopsida > Asterales > Asteraceae > Saussurea > Saussurea involucrata. The sequence continues at coordinate 95,644,252 of CM066314.1, forward strand.
ATTTTGAGTATTGTATTCACCCCCCCCCCCTTCTACAATACTTGTTAAGCCATCTGGGACTAATAGTATCTGACTCTACCTTGGAATGGTGCAAAGAAAGACTGCACTATTGATTTAAGGCTGCCAGAATCAACAAGGTGAACATCAGGGGAAGAACGACTATAGGCGTTCCTGTTGTTGAAGTTCACATATTCAGAGAAAATGGTACCAAGCAGACCATCTATTCTGCTACGATAAAGAAGTACGGTTTCTCTAAATGGTTAGAGATGCGAAAAGCCATTCAGTGATCTCGCTCACAACATAAGAGCCATGTCGAGAAAATCATAAATTCTCAGATCGACTTGGTTTCATCTGCTGTGGATATTCCTCCTCCTCCTAATCCAACTCAACAAAGAAGGGCCTTGCAAAGAAAAAGATAAGACCTTCAGACTTAGGTCCTCCTATCTGTAATGAAACAGGTATTGGTTTCTCACGTGATGAAGTACTTGGCCCTGAACCTGATCTTTCAGCGCTTGACACCTCCCTGCCCCTGGTGAACGCTTTATCCCTGAAAAAGTCTTAAGTGAACCGTATGGCATCTTCTTTCACGACTAGGATGGAAGAGAACACTTCCAACGTATCTCTGAGCTTCCCATCACTCATATCGAACAGCTCAGTGATCTCGTCTACTGGTGTGAATTCAGAAGAGATCTTCTCGGACAATACATGAAGCCTCTGATCTTTACTGAAGCTCATAATAGACGAAATCTTGGTGAAACAGTCCCTGACTGGATGATTCCCTCTACAAGAACCCTTGATGAACTTCTTGTTAAGGAAGAACCCTTCTAGCTGATAGGATTTCCTTGTAATTCTTCTATCTTTATCAGCATGTATATTTTGTACTTGTAAATGTATTTGTTGTACTTGTAATTTTTCCACTTCCCAATGTATCATTTACGAAGTTTAAAGAAAAATTATAGTAAATGTACTTTACTCCATCAGTACTCAAAAGATCCCATAAAACAGTAAAAGGGACAAATATTTTATGAGTTCTTTTTATCCTTATGTTTTCTTGCTTAGCAATTTACTTCATTACTATGTCATAATCAAATAGGGGGAGATTGTTGATCCAAACCCTCAGTGATTTGATAATGACTCTTTAAGAAACACGTAGTGAAAATTGTAAGTAGACAATATATATTAGAGTTTCACAATCGCTGATAAGTACTATGTCTCTACAGTACCGCTGATAGGAAACTTATACTTTTAAGATTAGACATTCAGCGAAACTGTTCATCAACAAAGCACTGAGCTTTTTCAGTCTTAGTTGTTTACTTATGATCCCTGAAGACAAGTTTCACGTCAAACAAAGGTTCTACGCTGAAGTCGAAGATCAAGCCCAAGAACCAGCGACAAGTCTACTAATGAGCTAATGTGGATATCATCGAAGACAAGATTTGTCCACTCAACGTGAAGTTACAAGTAGAAGACTTCAGCAATCGCTGAGCTTTATCACTGGCTGATAAAGTACTGATCAACGAACGCTGATCATGAAGTCTTCCTCTTCAAGTTATTGTTGTCTTTCCTCCTTGCACGCCTCCGTACGATAATGTCAGAAAGGATATCCATTTTGTCCAGGATCGTACAACCAAATCTGATTCTACGTTGTACATCATGCGGCTACTAGGTTGTCTACAAAGGTCAAACCATGCAACCAATCAGCTGTTGCCACGTGTAAAGTTATATTGCACTGCATTAAATGCATGCAGTATATAAGAAGAACCCTACTTCAAAAATGAAGTGCTCAGCCATCTTCTTATCTCTACCATCTTTGTGTTAGGATATTATTCGTAATTTCCTTATCTCCTTCTGTCTTAATTCTAGTGCAAGAAACTTAGTGTTTCTCATAACTTGTTTAGATTAGGATTAGTCCTTAATCTTGTTTCCGCAACAAGTTGTAAATTGTTTGATGAATATCAATAAACAATTTAGAAAAGTAAAATATGTGTGTTTGTATTCAACCCCCCCCCCCCCCCCTTCTACAAACTTGTATAACCCATCCGAGTCCAAAAGTGTCTTAAAATACACATGTGTGTTTAATTGAACATCTTCTTCTAAGCTCGCATTTCCCTCGGCTCCTAGGGCATTAGAAGACTCAGATTCATTGTAAGAGCTCTCTGTCTCACCACTACCAGAGGGGACGAACTCTCTGCTACTCCCACTGTAGTATCCCTAACTCCCTATTGTACATCTTCCTCTAAGGATACTCTGTCACGCACTACTTCCTCCTCTAATTCTCTCTCTGAGGTAGACCCCTCTCTGGATAATCGTACCTCTGGTCTGACAACTTCTACAACTTCACTAGACTCTAAGGATGGCTCAGAACCTAAGTAAGTTGGGGATCCCACCTCGGGCTCTTGAGGTTGGGCAGCTTGTCTATAGTTTTGAAGAGTTTTCTGGGGAGTTCGCCGGAGAGTGAGCAGGGGAGTTTTCCTGGGCGTGAGAAGTGGAAGCCATTTCTTGGATAAGAAAAAAAGATGAATAATGAAGAATTTGCAGGTTTTTGCACAAGTTTGTCGGAGGAGAAAGTGTAAGTTCGTAGCGTTTTTAGAAGGTGAGGTATCTTGGGTTTTATACTGAGAGACAACGGTAGAATCTGAAGAGGTAATATTTGAGAGTGAATAAAATTTGGGGTCCGCAATCGAGTGCATACGGCTGGTTCAACTTTCCATGAGAACGTGTGCCATGTACGTCCAATGGAAATGTGACACGTCAGTAGTGTCAGAGTACGACGGGACGTCGTGTGCGGCCCATTAATGCTTGGCGCGTGAGTTTCTTTAGCTCCACACGATTTTCACTCGCATATTTTGATCGTTACCTTTGCAGAATTTCCCTAAGTATCAGAAAAGGACAAAAGTTCTGTAGTGATTGGAGCTCTGTGGTTTCTGACCTTCTTGTTATATCCTCTGTTGCTTGTTCCTTTACCAAAAAAACGTTTGAAAAGCATTGGAGAGGATCGATAGATTTTTAGTGTAGAAATTGCATTCACAGGGGTTTTGAAACTCTGTCAAAGACAGTAGAAGCTCTATGAGTTGAAATTTCTCATAACTAAAAATTTATGAAACTTTTTGATCATCCAAAGTTTTAATTGTTTTTAACAATGTTTTTTGGACCTATTTGAAAGTTGATGTCCAAGAAAATTTTTGTGAAAAAGTTTTGTGCGAGTATCACTTATAGTTGCCTAGGTTAATCAACAGAGATTCTTGTAATGGAATGGGCTCTGTGACTAACCTTTCAGTGTCTTTATGGGTGTATTTGTACAAGATAACTCTGTAGAGGACATTCAATTTGATTGATAGAGCTTTTATTATAAATTTGTAATCATAGAACCTTTATCTGGCAGAGCCCCTGTTGAGCTCAGCAGAGGCTCTATCACTTCAAATTTCTAATAATGGAAAGCTCATTAAACTTTTTGAAGATTTGAAGTTTGAAATGCCTTTTGCAGTGTTTCTAGAACATATTTGGAAAATTGTGTCCTAGAAAAATACTTTTGAGAATGATTTTGTGCGAGTAGTCTTCAAAAACCTAGATTAGTCAGCAAAAGTTCTGTGGAATGTTGAACTTTCTGACTAAAGGACCTTTTGTATGACATTCAAGAAGATTGATCGAGTTCCCGTATGAAATTTACAGTACTAGAGGACCTGTCTTACATAAGCTCTGTTGAGCTCAGCAGAGGCTCTAGAACCATAAATTTCTCATAAAGGAAAGATCATCAAGTGTTTTGATTAATTTTCATTTGGGTTGTCATAAGCAAGGCTTCTAGGACCTATTTGAAAGTTTGTGTCCTAGAAAATTGTTTTGAAGAAGGATTTGTACTAGATACTCACTTTTTGACTATTCTTACCTTGGTTAAATACCTGACTTATGTGGTTGTTGTTGATCACAATTCTTCTTTGGTTCCCCCTTGAACTGACAACTTCTGTAAATCAGTTCAAGGTCTCCTACTGCTCCCCCTTGACCTATGCTTGTATCAAATGAGATAAGTTTTGCATAGAACATAGGTCAAGTTCAATAGAGGTTCTATGTAGACTGTCAGAGGTTCTGAGCAGACCCACGGAAGCTCTGTGAATTTTAGAACCTTTTATGATGGAGAATTTACATACATAAATAAATCAGACAAACAAAAACAATAAAAAAATATATTTACATATTTATAGAAGATGGAATTATACTTACAGAGGTTTTAACTCATGTTAATCATTCCCAACTTACCCACAAAGAAAATAAATCTTTTCTCATCAAGTGCCTTGGTGAATAAGTCTGCAAGGTGATACTCTGTAGATACAAAATGCATTTCGATTGTGCCATATTCAACATGATGCTTTAGGAAGTGGTAACGAATGTCGATATGCTTTGTTTTTGAATGTTGTACTGGATTTGCAGAGATGGCTATTGCACTTTTTGAATCACAGAAGATTGGTATCTTGAATATGGTGTGGCCATAGTCTTTTAGCTGAGTTTTCATCCATAGAACTTGGGAGCAACAGCTAGCAGCAGCAACGTATTCAGCTTCTGCCGTAGATGTCGATACACAGTTCTGCTTCTTAGAAGTCCAGCTTACTAATTTTCCACCTCGGAATTGACAACTCCCAGAGGTACTCTTTCTATCGAGTTTGCACCCTCCATAATCTGAATCTGTGTAAGTTTTAAGACCAAATCCAGAGTTCTTCGGATACCAGATGCCAAGATTCTTGGTCCCTTTGAGGTATCTGAAGATCCTCTTTACAGCAATATAATGGGATTCCTTCGGGTTAGCTTGATATCTTGCACAGAGGCATGTGGAATGCATTATGTCAGGTCTACTTGCGGTTAAGTATAACAGAGATCCAATCATGCCCCTGTAGAGTGTGCACTCTACATATTTGCCTTTTGGATCTGAGTATAACTTATTTCCAGTAGCCATTGGGGTTCTCATTACAGAGGCATCAGAGAGACTGTATTTAGAAAGTATGTCAGAGACATATTTAGCTTGATTTATGAAAGTTCCCTCTGATGATTGTTTTACTTGGAGTCCGAGGAAGAAAGTTAATTCTCCCATCATACTTATTTCAAATTCACTCTGCAAGAGTTTTTCAAAATTAGTGCATTCTTGTGCATTTGTAGACCCAAAAATTATGTCATTCACATAAATTTGTACAAGTAGAATCTCATCATCTTTTCTTTTGTAAAAAAAGTTGTATCGGTTGTACCTCTGTCGAAATTATTTTTGAGAAGAAAAGTAGAAAGTCTTTCGTACCATGTTCTTGGAGCCTGTTTCAGTCCATACAGAGGGTTGTCAAGGTAATAAACGTATTTTGGGTACTTAGAGATTTCAAACCCTGGTGGCTGCTGGATGTATACTTCTTCTTGGATCTCACCATTTAGAAAAGCAGATTTTACGTCCATTTGAAAGACATTAAAACCTCTATGGGCTGCGAAGGATAAAAATATTCTTATAGCTTCGAGCCGTGCTATAGGGGAAAAATTTTCATCGCAATCCATGCCTTCTTCTTGGCGATATCCCTTGGCCACCAATCTTGCTTTGTTTCTTATTACCACCCCATCTTCATCCTTCTTATTTTTGAAGACCCATTTAGTCCCTATGGCTTGTTTCCCTCGTGGCAGAGGAACTAGAGTCTAGACTTTGTTTCGTTCAAACTGCAGAAGCTCTTCTTGCATAGCATCTACCCAGTTTGGGTCGTCAAGGGCTTCAGAGATTCTTTTTGGCTCGATCATACTAATAAAATTTGTAAAGAAACAAAAGTTAGCAGTGGCAGATCTTGTTTTTACCTTTTCAGAAGGCTCGCCAATTATTTGGCTTGGAGGATGGCTTTTTGTCCATTTTGTAGTTCTTGGGAGATGGTCATCGAAGTCATCAAGTTGATCTTCAGAGGTTGTGTTCTGAGGTTCTGGTGCATCCTCTGTTGTAAATGGTGCTTCTTCACTCGTGCTTGGTTCTTCAGCTCGTGGGATGATTGGTATGAGTGTTGGTATTCTTTCCTCTGAGGAAGTAGAGGCTGAGTCATCGTGTTCCTCTGGTATTGGTTCCTCTGTAGTTGCTGAAGTTGGTATTTCAGGAGCTTCTGTAGTTGTTTTCTTTGTTGTACTATCTTCTGTTGTCTCTCCGTCGACATTTGCATCTGTATGATTTACAGAAGACGATGATGTATTAAAGGGTTCACAGAAGATGATTTTCCAGAGGCTATGTCGGCTCCAGCAGAGGGATCAATATCATCATGGAACATCTCTTGAAATAGAAGATTTAAGTCTTCTTCTCTAGTTTTTGAGATGCCAGAGGATTCCCCTTTTAGCCCGAGTTCTGAACTGATTTGTTCAGAAGTCTTATGGAAGGAGTCGTCAAAAGACACGTTGATACTTTCTACAATGGTTCGTGATTTCAGATGATAGACTCTGTAGGCCTTGGATGTGGCAGAGTATCCAATGAACTTGCCTTCATCAGCTTTCACTTCAAACCTTCCTCTTGCTTCTCTGTCGTTTAAGACAAAACATTTTCATCTAAATACATGGAAGAACTTGATGTTTGGTCTCCTTTTGTTTATCAAATGATATGGTGTTTTGATGTGCCTTTTTACAATGGTTGATCGATTTTGGGTATAGCAAGCGGTCGACACTGCTTCTGCCCAAAATGTCATTGGTAATCCACATGCAGTCAGCATAGTTCTTGCAGCCTCCACAAGCGTGCGGTTCTTACGTTCAACCACGCCATTCTGTTGTGGGGTGCGTGCAGCAGAAAAGTTCTGTGATATTCCTTCTTCTGTTAGATAGGCTTCAATGACAGAGTTTTTGAATTCTGTGCCATTGTCGCTTCTCAGTTTCTGAATCCTGCACTCATACAGAACTTGGATTCTTTTCATTAAATTTATCATAATGTTTGGAACATCTGATTTCTTTCTGATAAATTCAACCCATGTAAATCTTGAATACTCATCGATTAAAACAAGTATATATTTCTTGCCAACTAGGCTCTGTGTAGCGATTGGACCGCAGAGGTCAACATGAAGCATATACAGAATCCTAGGGCAAGACACATCAGTTTTGCCTTTATGGGAAGCTCTTTTAAGTTATCCCATTTCGCAGGCAGAGCATAAATGATCTTTATTAAACTTAACATCTGGCAGACCTTTGCCTAGATCAAGTTTTGCAAGTTTATCTAGAGTATGAAAGTTTAAGTGACAGAACCTGTTATGCCATAACCAAGCTTCTTCGCTTTTGCATGTAAGAAGACAGAGCTTTTCTTCCTTGTTCTTGGCACAGAAGTTCATGAGATGCAGATCACCTCTTCTTTCGGCTCGCAGAAGTTCGACTCCTGTGTCTTCACCTTGTAGAGAGCAGAAGGTTCTTTTGAACATCACATCAAAACCCGTATCGCAGAGTTGGCTTACACTTAGAAGATTGTGTTTGAGGCCATCCACATATGCAACTTTGCATACTGTTATATTTTCCTTCTTTATGACTCTGTAGCCTTTAATGTACCCCTTTTTGTTGTCTCCAAAGGTCACAGATCCACCATCGTGTTTTTCCTTGTATGTGGATAGATGACCTCTGTCGCCAGTCATGTGCCTCGAGCATCCGGAGTCTAATATACCAGATCGGCACATACTGCTTCTGCAAGATAATCAGAGAGTTTTAGGTACCCATATCCAAATGGGTCCATTTTTGTTAGGGGTTTTCAAGTTTGCCTTAGCATTATTGGTCTTTGTTTTAACTTCTGTTGAAGGATCATTTTGTTTCTTCTTACCCTTGAATTTAGCATTTTCTTTGGGTACAGAGAGGAAACATTTTGGACTTGAGAAGTGTTGGCTTAATTGAAACATGAGATCAAAGCAATGACAATATTGAATGTGCGAATAGATTTGCCTGAACTTTTCATTAAAGACATTAAATGTGGGTACAGAGGCATTACAATTTATCCTAACATTCGACTTTCTATTACAAGAAGTTTTATGTAGGCTAGATTGTTGTTTGCAAAATCCTTTGTTGAGAGCTGCCTTCTGTGTACCGCTTCTGTGGTGAACTTTTGCAGATTTCACTGTCACAGAAGAAAAAGATTTATTATTTTTGGTCCATTTGCCCTTTTGTTGCCTTGTTAATTTTTCTTTAACTGGTTTTAAGGGCTTCAAAATCTTTGAACTTGTTGGAGTTTAGTGGACATTTCCTTCTTTAGTTTAAAATTCTCAAGCTCAATAGAGGTTTTGGCTTGTATACACATGTTCAGAAAGTCTGGACTGATAGGAACTTTTGTGATTTTCTCCTTGGGAGAAATAGTTCTGTTAATAACTTCAGAGGATGGTTTAAAATCCTCTATGTCACGAGGTACTATCTATGACTTGGAGTCAGTCTCAGATTCGTCGGAGGATGAGTCGTCCTCATAAACAGAGTTTGAGTCACTTGGTTCTCTTTTGACAGAGGCTGGACTTCCAGAGCATGTGCCATACTCACTTTCTTCCTTTTCTGTGGCACTATCTTCTAAGTCAACAAAAGTATCTGTTAAGTCTTCTTCAGAGAGATTTTGATCATTGGAAGGTGTACAGAGTTTTTCTTCAGAGATATCAGAATTTTCTTTTGTAAGGTTTGGCTTAAACTCAGGTTCCCCTGCTGATAACTTCTTTTCAGAATTCATCATGCAGACAAATGCAACTTAAGTTTGAGTCCCGGGGTCACCAAACTTGAAGATTCCTATCTGATCTTGAGTTTTCAGATACTTCTTAGGTTTGGATTCTCTTTTGACAGAGATTGAAGGTGACAAATCTGTGTTTTCAAACCACACATTTGTCATCTTCAGAGGTTTCCTCTTGTGATGTTCCCCAGAGACGTTTTGCCTTTTTACTTACAGAGAGTAGATTTGGAAATCCAGGTTTTCTTGTATCTCCTTTATGAAATAGAGAAGACAGAGATTTGTCTCTTTTGTTTCCTGTATATGGATCTATATCACAGAAGCCAATTCCCCGTCTCTCTATTTGTGTATTGATTTTCTCGTACACCTTCTGTGCATCTTGAATTTTTTTAATTAAAAGATCTCTTCTAAGTAAATCTTGACAGAGGACTTCTCTTTCCTTTTGAAAATAATGTTTAAGAGCTAGGATGTTCATTCTGTCACACTCAACGTCCATAAGTTCTTTCGATTTTGTTTTTAAAGAAGAATTAAGTTCAGAAATCTTTTCTTTTAAAGGATTTAATTTTTTGTTCCACTTTGTTTCAATTTCTTCCTTTTGTAGAAAAAATTTGCCCTTTTCTTGAGTGAGAAGTCTAGCTTCTCTCTCATAGAAGGTGAGCTTTTTCTGAACACTTTCGCATGTCTGTTAAGTTCAGTGTATTCAATGTTAAGTTTAAGCAAATCAGTTTCTGCTGTATTAGAGTTAGAGTTAGAAGTGGATACCTCACTATCAGAGCCAGAGTTGACTTCTGCCATGCCACAGAACAGGGTGTTCTTTGTTTCTCCTCCTTCAGAGGATGTATCTGATAGCCAGCTTTCTTGATTTACCATTAAGGATTTCTGAGCATAGTATTCAGCTTTCTTTTTGTAAAAAGCATCATCCCTCTGAGGGCGATTTGATTTGCACTTGCATTCGTTGGCGAAGTGACCTGGCTTTCCACAATTGTAACAGCCTTGGTTCTGTGGAGCGTTTCCAGCTTTTTCGTCTGGCCTCTGTCGGTCACCACTTCTATCGGTTCTGCATTCATTTGCATAATGGCCTGGCTTACCACATTTGTAACACTCTTGATTCTGTGGAGTGTTGCCAGTTTGATCGTCCGACCTCTGTCGGTCATTACCTCTGTCAATTATGTCATTTGACCCTTCTCTTTCGTAGCGTTCATTACCAGCCGTCTTTTGGTATCCTCTGTTGAATTCCCTAGTTAAGAGTGCTAATGATTTAGCTATCGAGGCCAGCGTTGTTTCTTCTTCTTCTTCCTTCTCTTCTTCACTATCAACTATCATAATTTTCTTCTTCTTCTCCTTCTTTTCCTCTGCAGTTTTTTCTTTCTTTGGTTTCTCTTTAGCATCTGTAGTCTTACCAACTAGTGCAAAAGGTGCACTGATTTGGGGTTTTGTATGTGCTACTTGAGGCTCTTGGGCTGCCAATGTTCCAAAGAGGTCTGATAGAGTCCAGGAATCTAAGTCTTGATTTGTTTGAAGAGACATAGATAACTGGAGCCATTCTCCATTTAGACTTTTAAGGAACATGACATTGTTTTCTTCAGAAGTTCTGTGGATTCCGAACTTCTTGCATTTGTTGATTAGCGAGTTGAACCGATCATATGTAGACTGCAGAGTTTCTGTCGGCAGAGCTTTAAATGCATAGTATTCGTTTATTTATTGAGCTCTGCGGTTTTTCTGAGTTTTGGCCCCCCTTCTAGTTGTTTTTCCAGTTCCTTCCATAGATCATATGCAGATTCACATGCATCTAGGGACTGGAAAAGGTCGTTGGGAATAGCCATGATCAGAAGTCTTTTTGTTTTCTGAGCCACTTCATATTTTGCCCAATCAGAATCGGACCACTTACCCTGAGCTTTTGGTTTTTCGTGTTCAGGGATTTCTGGTGTATCGTCTGTGGAAGGAATACGTGATACTGTTATCATAGGAACAAAAGGAGGGTTACGGAGATAGTAAACAAGTTCTTTATCAGTACCCTCAAAGAAGTGAATCATACGTATCTTCCATTGAGGGTATTCGTCTCTAAGAAGAGTGGGAGGTTTGGTTAAGGAACCAGCAGTGAAGAAGTTGTTTGTATTTGTCATTTTGAGAGAGAAAATATCTAGAAAATGAGGTATGAGCAGCAAACCTTTTTAGAGTAAGAAGTGGATGCTTCGTATGAAGTTTCTAATCTTAACAACTTTTTAACTTAGCACAAAAATGGTGTTTTAACCAGAATAACAGATTCTATAAGTTTACCAAAGTTCGAAAGAACCGAAAATGGCAGAAAAACAGAAACTGTTTGATTAATATGAGGAAATAGGTTAAAAATCAAAGTTTCTACCAAAGATCATTGTTTAGAGTGGATCCCTTGTTATTAAAGATCAAGGTTTGCTCTGATACCAATTGTTGGTTCCTTTTTGTTTAAACAATGATGATTCTTTCAGTTTAGTTCAGACAGGTTTATATTGCGGAAGCGTATTTAATGACCTGAAAGAAATGCTAAGATAGAAGAACCCACAATATCAAATAAGTAATGAAGTTGACAGATAAATATCTCAAAGGTTACTGTATTTGATATTATCAAGAACACCAAGAACATAACAAGAAATCTGCTGGTGTGTGTGTTTGTGCGTAGCCTAGTATCTGATTCTCGTTCTTGTTAATAGAAGAACTCAACATGAGTCTTCTATTTATACTACTACAAATGGGACCTACTTTAGACAATAAGGACTGATCTACAGTAGACAGGATTGTGTGAACAGTAGCAGCTACGATGTTCATTTAATGCGCATGTTCCATCTTCGACAGAGCCCTATCAGAGTTTGACACGTGGAGTTTATGTCAGGGCACGCCTTGTACAAGTGGATGAACGGATCCTGGAACAGTAGAAAGATATTTGTTGATTTCATATAAGTCTTCAGTATACCGCAGAGGCTCTGTCAAAGGTGACAGAGGTTCTGCGGCTCGGTCCTCTGTGAGCAGTCTTCTGTCGATTCTTGTCTTCGGTCTTCTTGGTGTCTCGGCAGAGCCTCTGTTGGAGGCTTCTATACTTAGCCTATTTTTCACTACTTTCATAAACTGAAAGATTGGAGCTAACAACTTTGATGGAACAGGTCTTAAACATTCTCAGTTTAGGTTTCAAAGCATTTGTTAATGCCAAAAATCGCACCAAAGGGACAACTTAAGGTCGATGTGGACTTAATCAACTAAAGAAAGGATCTTTCGGCGAGACGTGCGACGAGGGAAAAAATAAACGAGACAAGGGATTTGATGATGCAGGAAATACCTCAATCGAGGAAAAAACCTGCGGACGACAGGGGATGTCGTCGCGGCACTATGGTCGCCAATCAGGGGCGATGTACTTGGTACTGGCGTCGGTCGTACGATGATTACAATACAAATAAAGGAAAAGCTTCGAAGTGTAAAGTACAAGTGTTTGTATGTAAAAACAGGTGTTTGTCGTGTGTGAATTCAAAGTGTGAACTTCTGGTCGAGGGCTGTTGTCGTGCGTCGAGAGCGATATTTGAGTTTTCCTTCGAGTGTTCTTGAGTTCGCTGTAGGGTTCTGGCTTTCAGTACTTGATCTCCAGAGTTTGAATGTTCCTTGCTACGAGTTTGGATGATTTTCTCTGCTGTTTGGTGATGTTTGCTGATGTATACTATATGTTCACCGATGTCCTTTGCAATGAGGCTTTAGCTTGTCTTTTATAGTCATCGTGTCATTGATTAGCTCCATTAATGCTTTGATCAACGGCTACAACGGTTGGAAACGGTCGCCGGAGTGATTATCCATAATGCTCTTCGTCCGTTACAGCTGCTTGCTGTTAATGGCTATCGATCGTTAATGGTTGTGTCGGTTATATCCGTTGCTCTTTAATGACTTTGACTCCTGCATTAAACACTTAACAAACGTAACAGTTATGGTTAACGTTAGCTTTGGTCGAAGGTGCAATGATCTTACGCGATGGTCGTACGGGACGGGCGATGCTATGGTCGAGCGTCATCGTAGACGTACGACTTACCTTTTACGGGAGACGACAGATGTTTTCTGGGTTCTTGTCGAGACCTTATCTTAATACAAGATTTGGATTATAACGTACGTCTTACCTGCTCTGGTCGTGGTCGTACGACGTGATTTTTTTGCCCAAACAGTTTGCCCCCAAAATTTGAAAATTGAATGTCAAATTTAAGTTTTAAATTTTGCTTGTCGAACGCTTAGGCTCGTGATCTGGGTTGAGGGACTTATCTGGTTGACGTGGAACTAGACCAGTCTGCTTCTAACTGAATGAGAAGTCGGAAGAGGAACGAGGTCGTGACGTCATGCTGACGTACGATGATGCTTACCAGTTGTCGAGGACAGGTGTCGAAGATCCTTGTTGTCATACGAAAGGACGGGGATGCGCGGCGGTTATCCAGGGATTCGATCCAACCCTGTTTTTCGGTCTAAATAGGGATTTTGACGGATCATTACCTTATTTCTCCCTTGAAGAGTTTGTGCTGTGATTTCCTTGCCATTCTTTGTCTGATATCTTCCGAACTTGTGAAAATCTCTGACTTGGTTAGGTTTCTTCGCGCCTATAAGTAAGGTACGATTTCTCTGACTTCTGCAAATTTTGTTTAGAAATGTCGAGGGATCCTGAGAGTGTTATTCAAGAGTCATCGGACCTCCGAGACTTAGGAAAGTTAGCAAAAATTCCTGCGTGGGTCGAATTGATCCGTCCAGGCCAGATTCGATCAAACGAGTGTCCCGAGTGGTACATCGTAATCTATGAATACCATTTTAAGATAGGTTTCGAATGGCCTTTTTCTCCTCTGGCCAAGGCGTTTATGTTAGAGTTTTACTTGGCACCGAGTCAGTTGATGCCCCAGTTCTGGCGAGTAGTACGAGTGATCGAGCGTGCTACTAAGAAATGGGATTCTCCCATGAATGTACACGACCTCCTCTCGGCTTATCAAGCCAAGATGGATGGATGTCATCGATGTAGTTTACATTCTAGATTCAAGGGCGATCGCGTTTTGGTCTTAGGAACGGGTGTGAACGACCGTGGGTGGAAGTCTCGATATGTTTTCGTGCGTAAGTTGTCCCTTGACTCTGAGAGTGAGTGGATTAGGACGAGCAGGAATACGTCGGGTGGGCCTCGTTATTTCATCTGACGTGCGCTGTAGATGATTTACATATGATTTTTAACTTGTTTTTTGTATGTTGACAGCCATAAAATTCGAGGTCGTAAAGCCAGACGCTAACTCTCAAGCGAAGATCAATTCGTTTTTAGAATTTAGCGTCGCCGAGAGGTCTTTCGTCGTGCGACACTCGGCGGATGACGACGATTTAGAATCTTCAGGAGAGAATCAGGGGGAGAAGTGTGAAGAGAAAGGAAGAGAAGAGGAAGAAGATAAGTCGAGAGGAAGGAGAGGGATGACGGGTAAGTTTTACTTTCCTTTTCTTCCTATGTTACCTCGAGTCTTTTTCCTTTGCGTTCTTTATGACATTCCTTTTTTCCAGGAGAGTCTCAACCTAAAGTGTTGAAGGTTTCTGCTAAGAGAGCAGCTGAGCTGGAGTGTGCTCGTCAGGGCAGGGAGAGGAGGCTAAAAGCCATGTCTGCTGGTCCTGAAATCCTGAAGAAGACGAGGACGACGACTCCGAGGGAGTCGTCGGCTGGGGTTAATGACTCGTCGAGAGTCGCTTCACCTGAGAAGGCAGGGGTCGGATCACCTAAGAAAGTGATTGCAGCGACACCCATCAATTATGCGCCTCCGGCGGAAACGGTGAAGTCCCCGTCTGCCGCGTCGAATCCTTTGTCAGCCGACAAGGGCAAGGATCACTCGACGGGAGGGGAGAAGGTCACGACGGTCAACTTTTCGCTGCCATCGGACTTTATGACAGGTGATGTCCTAGACGGGACAAACCTGTTCCCTCACCTGGATAAATTCCTGCTTCCATCTTTCAGTGAGCGTTTTGAGGGGTTTCCTATCGAGGAGACGGGTGCCCATGTAGCCGGCTTGTCATTCATGGTAAGTCTTTCTTTCAAGACTTATTTTGTTTAGGCCCAGACTTCGTTGTCGTTGTCGTTGTCCACTGATGATGTCTGTTTTTTATGTTTTCGCAGGCACTTCAGGCTTCCTTGGCCTCGCGAAGTGTTACGGCGAAGGTGAAAGATCTCTTGTCTGCTGCACGTGAAAGAGAGAAAGCGGCGCTGGACAGAGCGAGTGCCTCTATAAGTAGTGCTGAGGATTTTTCGAAGTGGCTTGACGATGCTTTAGAACATTTGAAGATCGTTCATCTTGCCAAGGAAGATCTTAGTCATCGTCTGACGCAATCCTTGTCCATGACTGCTGAACAAAGGGAGGAGATGGAAAAAATTAAGGAATCCTTGGTCGCTGTTTCAAAAGAGGCTGAGGATTATAAATCCAAGGTAGAGAGTTTGGAGAAAGAAGTGCAAGCTGCAAAGGACGAGGGTAAGTCGGTTTTTGCCATAGCTCGTCTGACTGCTCGGGCGACGATCATGCGACAACATTTGATGGGGAAAGACCCTCTTGCTTCGGTGAAGGAGGAGCTGGACATCTATCTGAATGGTGTTGGGACCGAGAGTGATCTTGACTCGGACGATGAGAAGGATGCTGAGGAGGAGGTGGCAGGCGAAAGCCTTCAGGACGGGACTTCTGGCATGAATGTGACGGATGCTCCACCTTTAATTTAAGAATTTTATTTTGTTTGCTTTGCTGCTCGATCGTTGGTGGTCGAGCGTGTACCTGACGATCTTTTTAAATGCACTTTTTGTTTGAACTTGTGCTTTATTCAAATCACATTGGTTATCAATTTGATCATAAAATACATACGAAATCATGCGACTAAGGTATTCATTGTAATACGATGATAAGAACGTAATACAAATATAAAAACACGCGATTAAAGCATCCATTCAGGGTATGAAAGTTAAGAAGCTTAGGGGTAAAGTCGTTTAGACTCTGTGATCGTACGACCAGGTCGTACAGTGAGTTTGAGTCGTATGCCCCTGTGGAGAAATGATTAGGTTAGAGACCTGATCGTTTATGTCGTTCGACCTTACGATATTAAAGTCATATAGTAGACTTAGTGATTACTGTCGTGCGATTCTGCGATAAAACGTTGTCTGGGGTTGGTCGTTGGCTGACCAACGACCCTCCGATGCCTAAGTCAGTAGACGTTTTGTGAGAAAAAATCGCATGAGAAAGAGCTATAGAACGTACCATTTCAGACTCTCTCTATTTGCCC
Organism: Saussurea involucrata; assembly: GCA_033807775.1. Lineage (NCBI taxonomy): Eukaryota > Viridiplantae > Streptophyta > Magnoliopsida > Asterales > Asteraceae > Saussurea > Saussurea involucrata. The sequence continues at coordinate 95,660,177 of CM066314.1, forward strand.
CCTATCATTTATTACCGTATCCTTTTTGGGAGGAAAAGATAGGTTTTAAATGACAGAATAACACGGAGAAATATTGTCTTGCGGTCGACTATGTTGTCGTGCGACGAGGCACCATAGTGGATTTATCCATGTGGAAAAGATATTAATTTAGGGATAAAAGAACGAACCTGTCGAGAGCTTGATCTTGCGACTTCAGTTTATTTTCGCGGCTTCAAGGTAGATTTGTAGCACTCACGAGCGACTCCTGGATTCCCCATGGCGTAGGGATTTTCAATTGACAACTTTTGCATGCTCGGGAGTCGACGGTCGATGGCCATTAGCTGGAACAGCGACATCGTCGATGATGTCCTTGAGATTTCCTTTCGGGAAATGATATGCTAGTTCCTTCTTCAATGCGATACAGTCGTCTGTCGCATGACCATGATCGGCATGGAAGTCGCACCACTTTTATTTGTCTTTCTTAGCATTGTCCAGGTCGGACTTCTTTGGCCATCGAATGGTCGTTTGGGAACTTTTCAGAGCTTCGACTAGGTCGTTTGGGAACTTTTCAGAGCTTCGACTAGGTCCTTTTCAGAGCTTCGACTAGGTCCGTAAGAGGATATCTTGGGGTACTGATTGAACTTAGTCGCGGTCTTGGCCTCTGCTTTCGTCTTGAAACGAACGTTTGAAATTTGGCGTGCTGGCTCTACTCTGGAAATAGCCTTTATCTTGAACTCTGGCTTTCTGACGCCTAAAGACTTCTTGTCGTCAGCGTGCTTGCGACGAAAGGTGGCATCATCCTCGACCATCATATATGCCAAGGTTCGAGCTCGGACGTCTTCAAAAGTCTCTGGGGGATACTTGGTCAGATCGATATATAGACCTGAACTATTATCTAGACCACGCTTATAAGCTTCGATCGCAGTTTTGATGTCACAATTGCGGATACTGATCATTTCGGCATTGAATCTGTTGAAATAATTTCGAATAGACTCATTGGTCTTCTGCACGACATAATACAGATCACTAGTCTACTTTTCCATCTTGCGACTGCTGGCGAATTGTCGGGAGAATTGGTTGACTAATTCGGCGAACGACCCGATTGACTTGGGTTTGAGATTGATTAACCATTGGAGAGCTGGACCAGGGAGAGTTTCCCCGAAACTTTTGCACATGCATACTTCCTGGTATATGTGTTGAATCGAGATTGTCCACATGAGCTGCTTATACTGCGCGACATGCTCGGTTGGATCGGTCACACCAGAATATTTGGGAGTGAAGGCAGGAATGTTATACTTCTTTGGGACCTCGACGGTGGCGATCTCGTCGATGAAGGGCGACGCCTGATACCCCGAGTGAGGCTCGACGTCGACAGGCACGGCTGCCCCAGGTAACTTGGCGAGCAAGGACAGGACGCGCTCATTTTGGTCTTCTAACATCTTTAAACGCTGGGCGACGGGATCGCTAAGATCAAGATTTGCCCCTGTCGAGGGATTTGTCCCTGGACTAGTGCCATTACTATGCGATGAACCATTGGTGTCCCCATTGAACGGGACAAAATATGGCTGCGACCCATGTTGGAAGTGCTGAGGTCCATTCTGAAACGGCTGGGCGCTACCTTGCAATGGTTGGGATCCATTGTTCAAGGGTGGTGGTCGGATGTGCTGAGGAGGGAATGTCCTTAACTGAGGATTTGGGTTGAACGACCCTGGTTGTTGATTCTGCATGAACGGACCTGGATGCTGATTCTGCGCGGATGAACCTGGATTCGGGACAAATGGTCTAGGGCCATTCTGGTTGAACGATCTTGGAATTAGGTTCTGCACGAACGGCCTAGGACCATTTTGAGGCCCAAGAGGATTTCTTAACCGCGCGATCTCCTCAGCTGCTCTGTGATTCTGCTCTGCCATTGCATTGAGCTGATTCCTGGCGACTTCGAGCTCCTGATACATCTGAGCAATAGCTTGCTGCGGATTTCCAGGGGCAGCCATTGTTCATGTAATAGAGAGTAGAAAAAACTCCAAGAAACTGTTAGTAGAGTGCACGTTTGTCGAGGATTTTCTCTAGATGAGGTCCCACAGATGGCGCCAAACTGTTAATGCCAAAAATCGCACCAAAGGGACAACTTAAGGTCAATGTGGACTTAATCAACTAAAGAAAGGATCTTTCGGCGAGACGTGCGACGAGGGAAAAAATAAACGAGACAAGGGATTTGATGATGTAGGAAAAACCTCAATCAAGGAAAAAACCTGCGGACGACAGGGGATGTCGTCGCTGCACTATGGTCGCCAATCAGGGGCGATGTCCTTGGAACTGGCGTCGGTCGTACGATGATTACAATACAAATGAAGGAAAAGCTTCGAAATGTAAAGTACAAGTATTTGTATGTAAAAACAGGTGTTTGTCGTGTGTGAATACAAAGTGTGAACTTCTGGTCGAGGGCTGTTGTCGTGCGTCGAGAGTGATACTTGAGCTTTCCTTCGAGTGTTCTTAAGTTCGCTATAGGGTTCTGGCTTTCAGTACTTGATCTCCAGAGTTTGAATGTTCTTTGCTACGAGTTTGGATGATTTTCTCTGTTGTTTGGTGATGTTCGCTGATGTATACTGTATGTTCACCGATGTCCTTTGCAATGAGGCTTTAGCTTGTCTTTTATAGTCATCATGTCATTGATTAGCTCCATTAATGCTTTGATCAACGGCTACAACGGCTGGAAACGGTCGCCGAAGTGATTATCCATAATGCTCTTCGTCCGTTACAGCTGCTTGCTGTTAATGGCTATCGATCGTTAATGGTTGTGTCGGTTATATCCGTTGCTCTTTAATGACTTTGACTCCTGCATTAAACACTTAACAAACATAACAGTTATGGTTAACGTTAGCTTTGGTCGAAGGTGCAATGATCTTACGCGATTGTCGTACGGGACGGGCGATTCTATGGTCGAGCGTCATGGGAGACGTATGACTTACCTTTTACGGGAGACGACGGATGTTTTATGGGTTCTTGTCGAGACCTTATCTTAATACAAGATTTGGATTATAACGTGCGTTTTACCTGCTCTGGTCGTGGTCGTACGACGTGATTTTTTTCCCAAACAGCATCCGAGATGGAGTTTTCTTCAAGAACTTTCAGTAAATCTTCTTCAAAAGAAGTCCTTACACTTTAAGATGATGGAGAAAATACTGGAGCTTCTGGATTGAGTTCACTCTGATTTTTTACATCAGAGAGCCCTACAACAGAGGCAACAGGTTTATGCTTCTTGAAGGAACTAAAGTTGAAGATCTCCATGGGATCAAGGCTTTTGGCAGAGTTATAAATATTGATTTCAGCTTTTCCTTGATCACGAATAAACTCTAGAGATGGTTTTGTGACCAAAAGACCGACTATTTATCACTTTGGTTTTCTCGGTCTGGACAAAAAGTATCCTGAATATAAGATTAGATGGATTGGTCCTCTTGAAAAGGAGAAAGAAGTGGAAACTGAGGAATATAAGTGTACACACACCACCAAAATGCATCTTCCGTTTGCGTATGAGCGTATGAACTACTCATACAAGACAAACCCAAAGAAATACATCTCGAATGACTACTTTGATGACTATAAGGTTGCGACGCCCAAGGATTCCTCCAAAAAGGATGAGCCCCAAGCAACTGAACCCAAAACTGAGACTGACGAGTTTAAACTCTATGTCCCTCCTCTTGTTTTGGAAGCAAAAATAGTCGAGTTAGAGGAGTCACTTGAGACACTCAAATCCATAAACCCGAATTTGTGTCGGATCAGGGACAGGAAATCCTTCGGAATGAAATCAATCGACTCACATCAAAACTGTCTGCTTTGGCAACAGAAGCGATGAAGGAGCACGTGAGAAGTGGTCAACTACAAGAGCAAGTTGATCTACTCCAGAACGAAAAGACGATTTCACCCGAACATTCCTCGGACTCGTCTGATACATCTTCGTGCAAAGCTTTCATTAGCAAAACTTCTACACAAAACGATAAAGAATCTCAAGATGAGTGTATTTTAAAGAATCTAAACTCTAATTTTTTCTTAGCTTCCGCACCAAATTCTCCTAAAAACACCGACACAAAGTGTTCCGCACCTGCCTCGACCAATCCTTGTCCATCGATTCCGGATATCGATTTTTCTAAATTCATGAATTCCGAGGGTAGTTCAGATGAAGAGTTTGAATCATTTTCATTTGACAAACCTCTTCCAAGTCATACCGACTTTCTTTCGACAACGGTAAATCGGCCGGTTAATTTTCAAAAAGGCGAATGTTCTACAAAACCTAAGACCCCGGCTGTGATCAAGGTTCCTAAAACTGATTCTTGTTATAATAACAATCACAGCCGCGACAAAAGACCGGACGATCATCTGAGAAAAATCCTGTCTACTAACACTCTGCTGACAATGTCGTTAATGTTGTTTCAGATAAAATGGTCGGGCTAAACAAGACAAACCAAAGTGGGTAGCCAAGGAATCTATCTAGCAAAATGCAGCGTCGAAGTCATTTAATATTGTTTTCTATCCTATAATGAACATGAATTATTGTGCTTTAAATCACAAGAATTATTTTGTTGAAAAAGATGTTAATTTTCCGATTAAACTTTATTCAATCCAGCTATTAATTTAATTATCGCATGATTGCTTATGTTGTTCTAATTGTGGTTGGAATGACTTTGATGACATTAGAAATTCAACTGCTTGGTTTGGTTCTTATCATGTCTATAATTCTAAATCAACACGCAAACCCCGTAAAAACAAAAAGAAGTCCATTTCAAAACGGGGTCCCCAATCAGAGGTTAAACCTAAATAAGAAAAGAAACCCATTTCAAAACGGGGTCCCCAATCATAGGTTAAACCTACACCCAAGAGGAAACCTGCTTCAAAACAGGATCCTCAGCCAGGTGTCAAACCTAACCCTCCAGGACCCATTTTCAAATGGGTACCTAAAATCCGCTAATCTCGTTTTTGCAGGACGATCATGTGTGGTACTTAGACTCGGGATGGTCCAAGCACATGACCAGGAGGAGGGAGCTGCTCACGAACTACACCGAGAAATACTTCAGAGACGTGAGATTCGGAAATGATGACAAGGCGCCGATTTTGGGCTACGACGACATTGTCCAAGACAAGATCACCATAAAGAAGGTATCATACGTCGCGAGATTGGGACATAACTTGTTCAGCATCTGCTTATTCTGCGATAAAGATCTAGAGGTCAGATTCAAAGCTAAAAGGTGTAGCGTCCGCACTGACGACGGAACAGAACTGCTGGTTGGAACGCGAAAAACCAACCTCTACACCATCGATCTCTCTGCCCTGAAGACCGATGACTCTGTCTGCTTGATGTCGAAAGCCAATTCTCAGCAAGCGTTGATTTGGCACCGACGTCTCTCGCACCTCAACTTCAAGAGTATCAACAAGCTGGTGCTAGGCGGACACGTGAAAGGCATGCCCGAACTTCAATTCGTGAAGGACAAACTCAGTGGGGCATGTGAGATGGGGAAGATGAATCGAGCGACACACAAGCCGAAGGCCGCTCCGAGCACGTACTGGTCCCTCGAACTAATCCATATGGATTTGTGCGGACCGATGAGTGTTCAAAGCATCAACAAACGAAAGTACGTCCTGGTGATGGTTGATGACTTCTCACGCTACACTTGGGTAAAGTTCCTACGCTTTAAGGACGAAACCCCAGAGCTGATAATCAATCGTTTGAAGACCATCCAACTGAACCTTCGACAACAAGTTCAGACGATCAGGACGGACAACGGGACAGAGTTTAAGAACCAAACGATGAACGAATACCTGATATCCCTCAGTATCTCGCAAACCTTCTCTGTCGCGCGCACTACTCAACAAAACGGCGTGGTAGAAAGAAGAAACCGTACCCTTGTCGAAGCCGCTCGCACGATGTTGTCACATTCAAAGCTGCCTCTGTTTCTCTGGACTGAAGTGGTGTCAACTGCTTGGTACACGCAAAACCGCTCCATCATCAACAAACGGTACAACAAGACGCCATACGAGATCATCAACAATCGCATCCCGAACATCAAGTACTTCCACGCATTCGGGTGCACATGCTACGTCTTAAACGACAAGGCTGATCTCGGGAAATTCAGCCCGAAGGCAGACGAAGGAGTCTTCATAGGATACTCCATGCAGGCTAAGGCGTATCGCGTTTACAACAAACGGACAAAATCCGTTATCGAGAGTGTAAACGTGACATTCGACGAAGCCGCAGACTTGGCTTCTCAACAACTCAGTTCAGATCCCGGTTTAACTGGCGTGCTAGCATCCGAACTTTCATGTTCGGGATCTAAACAACCCACAGTAAATCCAAATCATGCATCTACGTCGAATGCACATCTTTCTGATTTAGATTTACTGTTTCAACATTTCTATGATGAATTTTTCAATATGCCTAACCCTCAGGTATCTGTGCAACCCAGAATTGAAGCTCCTCACATCGAGAACTCGTCGAATCTTTTCGGTCCGCCGCCTTCGACGAGCACTCCAACAATCACAATGGAGACACCTCAGACCTCCACAGACACATCATCGACTGATACGACCATTCTCTCGGAGGAACCTGTACAAAAGCCGGAGATCGCTCATGAAGATTCGTCCTCCACAACACTCATTGATCAACCTCTGAATTCTCCAGAACTAGAAGTTGCTCAACTGTCAACGAATCATGCCAAGTCTCCTCCAAGAAACCAACCAGCAACACTTGAAGCTGTTCAAGACCTTCCAACTGGTGGGTATGTGGATCCGGACACCTCTCATTCTACTCAACATCCGCTTCCAGACATCACCAAATGGACCAAGGATCATCCCCTATACCAAATTATCGGTGATCCCTCTACTCCAGTACGAACGCGAGGCGCATCGGCCAACTTCTACCTATTCTCTGGATTTATCAGCAAGATCGAGTCAATAATCGTCTCCGAAGCAGTAGAAGATCTGGACTGGGTCATGGTCATGCAAGAGGAACTCAATAAATTTGAGGCCCTCAAGGTATAGCGACTCGTCCCACGTCCATCTCACAAGACGGTCATCGGCACAAAATGGATCTTCAAGAATAAGAAAGACGAAGATGGTATCGTCGTGCGGAACAAGGGGCGTCTCGTGGCCAAGGGACACCGCCAAAAAGAAGGGATATATACACTCTGGTTGCCAGAATCGAAGCCATACGTATGTTCCTTGCATACGCCGCGCTTAAAAACTTCACGATCTTCTAAATGGATGTGAAGACCGCTTTCCTCAACGGAGAAATCAAGGAAGAGGTGTACGTATCACAACCTCACGGTTTCGTGGACGACAAGAAGCCTAATCATGTCTACATTCCAGATAAGGCGTTATATGGTTTGAAGCAAGCTCCACGGGCCTGGTATGATGCGTTGTCTAAGTTTTTAATAAAATCGGGTTTTTCAGAAGGTAAAATCGGCACAACCCTATTTATTAAAAATGAAGATGGTCACATTGTTTTAGTTCAAGTGTATGTTGACGACATTATTTTCGGTTCTACTAATCCACTATTTTGTAAGAATTTTGCCAAATTAATGGGACAATATTTTCAAATGAGTATGTTGTGTGAGATGAATTTTTTCCTTGGTTTTCAAGTTAAACAACTGTCGACCAGGATATTCATAAATCAGGCTAAGTACATCCGGGACATTCTTCGGAAGTTTCAGATTGAACAGTCCTCACCAATGAAAACTCCCATGGCACCCGGTACAAAGTTACACGACGATCCTAACGGAAAGAATGTGGACACAAAAACGTACCGGGGAATGATTCCTTCTTTAATGTACTTAACGGCTAGTAAATCGGACATCATGTTTTCGACCTTTCTTTGCGCCTGTTTTCAGTCAAAACCTAAAGAGTCTCATTTAATTGTTGTTAAACGAATTTTTCGTTACTTGAGTGGTACTGCTGATCTTGGGTTGTTGTACCCGAAAGAGACAGGTTTTGAGCTTTTAGCGTATTCCGAAGTGTGGTCGTGGACATTCTAATGGGTCACCCTCTTCAAGAGGCACTCACTCCCACAACCAACGTCCCAATACTGTACGTCTACCAAGTCTGGCGTACCGCCCGAGTAGTTACAGCACTCAATACCCAGACAATCACGACGATGATTGACAATCAACCTTTCACGCTCACACCAGACTCATTCAGAAGACTTCTCTCTTTCCTGAGGCCACTGCTGGTGGCCATGCTGCATTCGACGCCGCGGTCTCCAATGACACTCTATGGGCCAAAATCCGCGCACTCGGCTACAATCACGGCCTCAACCGACCGTCAGCCTTCAACCAAAAGTACCTCGCGCCCATCTGGTACACTCTGTTCACCATTCTGAAAAAGTTCCTTTCATCATGGAAGGGAATAGACCAGTGCACCGGCGATTTCCTACGGCTCTTCCATGTCGTCTGCTACAACCGACATATAGACTTCGCGCTTATCATCTGGCACAAATTAGTTCAAGCAATCAGGCAGATCGGTGGAACGAAAGAGAAGAAGTTTCTACCATATCGTCAGCACATGGACGCAAATCTGAACATACCGCGGCGACGAAACCACCCGATATGTCCTCCTTTTCACTTACGTTATCTGGTGATTCGAAACCCGCCCAACGCCCAACCCATGCCTTAACCTGAAGCCCTACTGGCACATGCGGACCCCAATGCACCGAGTGTGGTATCGTATAGACAAGAGTTAGGCATAGGTGCTCCTGTGGTCCAGCCAGAACCGGAGGGACCTCCCCAGGGAGATAAACCTGAGAGGCGTGAGGGTCCAAGGACTCGTGGAGGTAGAGTCCGGGTAGCTGGGGCTCCCGGACGGGGTGTGTTGAGAGTATATCATGGGAGGGGAACAGGCACGGGCGGTACATTGGATACGCATGCCAGTACTACCGATTCCAGCCAACCCAAATCTAGCCAACAACCCCGCATTCACACCACCCGAACAACGATTGAAGCCGGACCGTCGACTAGCCTACACGAGGTCCCGGTTGCCACTGCACATCTACGAGAAGAGGACTCCGACACGGACACAACTGAACCGATCTCACCATTTACCCAGGCCGAAGCGGTCGAATCCGACAGCACTGACACCGATACAGATCAAACCATCCGTGCATCACTGATTCCACCCCGTATCGGACGTCAACCTCCGATGACCGAAAGATCTCTTTCTGACTCACCCACACCCCCTATCATTCCTACATCCCAGCCTATTACGGGAGACACAAGGAGAGAGGAGGGAGTATTAGTTGAAAATCTTGAACAAGCGAGTCGGATAGAATGGTGATCGAAGAAGAATCAAGAGCGAACCCAAACCAGCGTCAACTAGGTAGCCACATCTGCGATCTTGTCTCATCCGTTGGGACGAGTTATTGAAAAAGCTGTCGTGGACCTAGCGGCGCAATCGCACACCCTCCCTAGCCACTCACCAGTCTCTCGATAAATGGGTGTTTCACCTTCTCACGGGAACTTAGCATATAATCTACCAGTCTCTCACTCGGAGAGTCTAGGTATTGAAACAAGAGACCAACCTCCCCCGGTCTCGACTTCTTTCGATGCACTTTCGAGTCTAGAGCCACTTGAGATTATACATTCTTCGGCTAGGACACAGGACGAGACTCCACATATCGGTGCTCTTAGTGACCCGATCGGAACTTCCGTAGTATCTCTGCCTTTGAGCGGAATACGAGGACCGAAAGGAAATCCTACCACGGCCACCCAGTTGCCATCCACGAACATAGGTGGTACTACCTCTACGGTAGATACCTCAATGGGCAATCTAAGTGATCCCGGAGTTACGTTACCTGATATTTTGTCAAGGGAATACCTGGACGGCGCCCTAAAGGCTGTCCGCGAGGCCCTGGAACAGCAGTTCACCATCGAGCTCGATAAAGTAAAGAGCTTGATCAAAGGGAAGGAAAAGATAGTCGAAACCAAAACCGCACCAATACCACCACAGGCTCCCGTTCAGCCATCTTACTCGATGGATACCCTCAAGACTATGCTACTTGCCCAACTGCTCCAGCACACCGACACCGACGCCTCAACTAAAGCAGGCCTGGTATCAGTTCTACATTCCCAGGTATCTGCTCCTACCTCATCCATTACCAGCAGATTGGACCATCTTGATTTGACTCTCAAGGATGTTCAGAAAGCAATCACTATTCTGTCCGAAAGAGTCACCTCACTCGAAGACACATGTAAGAGTCAAGTTGGCGGACTCAAGAGACGACACAATGACCAGGATGATCCTGATCACCGTGAGGGGGAGAACAAGAGACAAAGACTGTATGAGTCCGAGCCAATCCTCCCCGAAACTACAACAACGGTTCAACCAAAACCATCAACTGTGGCACAAACCGAAACCGAAGAACAACCTGAAGCCCAATTGAGTTTAGCTGACATGGAAATCGCCATGGATATCTCAGACGACGAAGACCCGATGTTTGAAAAGCCCGAGGGTGATTCACAGGCGCTGATCGTATATACTGCACCGGAAGGGGATGCTATTAACCAGATAGATCCCGACTTAGAGATTGACCCGGAGACTGAGAACGCATGGTATCAAAAAGACACCAGTGCGATGAACTTTGAGGTAATCTACTATTTCCCACCGATGCCGACGACGAAATCGACTACAACCAATTCCTGCTGCAAAATCTATACGGTACACCCGTACACACTAATCAGGCCCCCAGACTTCTAATGCTATACCGCCGACATCTCCTCAGCAACCGACTGATTATGATCAACCTCCTCCACCACCGCAACAAATCTGATGGGAGAAGATCATGATCCTTATTCCTCATCTGGAGGAATCTCTGAAGAAGCTATATGTTCACAGGTTACGCCCTATCGAGCCGACTTTCTGCCTTGGGATTTCCAAGTTTGACAAGGAATACCAAAGCCAATACGTAAAGGTAATGAAGCGGTGTCTTCCAGTGAGCCAAGTCTGAACAAAGCACAAAATAACCGAAGTGCTGAACATCCAAACTGGATGAATTCTTAGAGTCTTGTTTCCAGTATTCACCGTCAGATACGAAGACGAAAATGAATGGATATTCTCCGAAGGAGACTTTAAGAATCTCAGACTGATTGACTTCCATGCTATACTGAAAGATCTTCGAACTCGAACCATCCGTCTGATACATGTTACCAAAGCGCTCGAGGCTGTTAGACGATTCCTGCACTATAAGGTACTGATTTCCTACATCACGGACTTCCAGATGGGAATCGAGCACAAATCAAAGAAGATAAACCTGTTGAAACCAAACCTGAAAGCACCCGAGCTGAAGATGTATCCCGAGAACTCACTACTTCTTGAACAAGAGTTTGGGATTGTATACCTCAACGAACAGAAAGAAAAGATGTTTCTCTGCTTCAGCCAGGTCGATAGATTATGCGATGGTACGCTACTTAAAGTCAGAGATGCACTTCGAAACATCATCACCAACGAATCCGAACTTCGAAAGTCGTCGTTTGTCTCCATCTCAAACGAGATAGATGCTCGAGAAGCCTTAGAATTGGTTGAAGACCGCATCAACTACCGCAGAGTCATCCGAAGCTTCGAGATCTACTTTGCGCTTTGAAAGAGATACGTTGAAAACTGGCGCGAACTCGAACTTCAATTCAAAGGGGGAGATTGTTAGGGATAATTAATGTTGAATAGAAGTTAAAGGGATTATAATGTAATTATTGTTATTTGGGCTTAAATGTTTACATGGGCCATGGGCTTGATGTGTTTAGGCCCTAAGTATAAATAGCTTATTGTGTTTAGAAAATAGGTTAATCGTTACAATCGTCATTATCGTCTTTATCACACATATTGTAATTCTCTGAAGATTAATCAAAGTGATATGGATGACCAGTTGAGATCATATGGATTTGTTATTATTCTATTGATCTCTCGATTGTACGCACTAACCTGGAACTCACAGTGATTGTGTATAAATATGAAGCAATGAGAGAATAACAATAACAATATGTAGAACAGTAAACGATGACACAATAGTTAAATAAGCTGCTCGTATATTGATATATATGAATAACACCACGAACAGTTTCTTGTGTCTGTATTCTGAAATCTCTCAGGTGACAATTCGTACAGTGGTAGTGTAATAGAATGTGCAGTATTTGCTCTCACAATTCTAGTAATAATTCTCACCTTAAGCTTACAATTGTGCGCTCCACTACCCTTCCACTTATAGCGTGATAAAGTGAAAGACAGTGTACTATCTAACCCTGGAATGACAGGTGTAAAGTGTGTCTTCGTCTTTTTTAGGGTTGACGAGGAAAGTACGGACACGTGTCTGCACTTGGATATTTCTACAAGACTTAAGCTTCACAGAGGTCTACATTCACCAGAGGTCTTCTACCAGAGCTCTGGAGGTCTTCTGGCAATGTTTCTCTTTGATGAGTTATCAGAGGTCTTCTGCCAGAGCTCTGACGATCTCTGATGGTCTTCTGTTTGATCTTCTGCTAAGTCTTTGCTTGATCTCGGATGTCCTTCTGACTTGTGATATTTTCAATACTTTTTACATTAAGCATACTTGGGGCTAACACTCTCTCACCCCCAGTGCAAGCACACAATATGTCCATGGTGATCTAGACCATATGGACATTGAACTAGAGGTGCACACCTCGAACCCTAACCATCTTAACCAATCAGAGTCAACTCTTCATGCCTCTGAGATGCATAGAACCGGGGAAGCCAATTTTGATAGTAATGTCCATTAGCCCCAGGACATTGATGGGACCCTTACACACGATGATGCCTCTGTGGCCCATCTCACAAAAGAGGAACAACTTAGGTCTCTTGGTAACTTTTGATTTACCCATAGGGATTGTCTTTCTCAGAGACAATATGAAAGCCTAATTTCACAGGGATTGGATTGCGTAGATCGCAATGTCAATTCCCACGTTTACTTCAATCTCTCAGATTCTGAGGATGAGATATCTGAAGAAACCAGAACATCCAGAGATGTATATCCTCAGAGGGAATATCAAGGACCGGGTGGAAGTCCTTCCAGAGTCAACGCTAAAACAACTCTGAATAAAGGCGCCTCTAGACTCGAGGCTCAATTGAAAACATGTGTTGGTTCCAATGTTCCCACCTCTGATCTTGTCACAAAATAGAGTGCAAAGGTTTTTGTGATGAGATTAGAACCTCCATGAATGAGTATAAACTTATCAATACATGTTTGGAGGAGCCGAGTAAAACTGCTGATTCTACTCTATAAAATGAGCTAAAAAACGTCAAAACTCAGCTAGCAGAAACCTCTCAGAAGTTAGCAGATCTGGAGAAGGCAAGCTCTGCTAAATCGAAAAAGCTTATCTCAGAGATTGAAGCTCTGAAAACAACACTCAATGACTACCAGAAGGAAACCACCAACAGAGCCCCTCCCACTATCACTCTGTCAGATGCTAACATCAGAGCTCTGATAGAGGTGATCACCAACTCTGTCGCATCTGCCATCAACAATTTACAATCATCCTCTACTACTACACCAACCCCTATCTCCACTATCCAATGCCCTAACGATCGCGCAATCACTCATAGACAAACACAGTTATTATGCTTCCGCTATCTTTAATCTCTTTGTTTGTATGAGACGAGGTAAATCTGGGAACGTACAATCACTATTGGATACATGGGAGAGTTCAGAAAGGAGGTCTTGAGCCGCATGATGACAATTTCTTCAAAATTTGTGGGTAAAGCTCAACAAACTCTGGGCGCCCACAAATTTAACTTTGGCGATCAGGTAGACGAAGTGAGGTCTGCTGCTACTGAACTGGAAGATTTACTAAAGAAGGTTGCTCTTGAATTCTGTGATCTCATCTCATAGACCAATCCAAGGAAGAGATATGCTAGTGAATCATCTGCTGCTAGGGAATCTAAGAGGGCCAGGCTTGTTGATCCATACATTCACAAGTTCTGTACCTCTGACGATGAAGATGATGATATGGAAGATGAGTCTGATCAACAAAAAGGGGAGACTACGAAGACAAACTTAACTACACCTTAAGAGATAGACAAATCAAAACCCAAGTAGAAACCTCAACTTCAACAGAACCTCCAGTAGAGACCATCCTTCTTGATACTCCTTCCCAATCCCCAACCAGAATTGAACCAGAGAGGACAGACCCATCCTCTGCTGAAAAAATCCTAAACTAACCACCCAACACATCCACATCCCTGATTATCCACGATGTACACTAGAACGACATAGCAGAATCCCTGGAAATCTTAACAGAGAATCCAATAGAGGGAAGCACTTCAGAAGTTCGAGCTAACAAAGGAAAGGAGAAGATTACAGAAGAACAAACTGTTGATGCTCAACCACAACCACCACCATCCACCAGACATGATACATCTCTACCTTCTCTTGAAGAGGTGTATGCCTTCCTATATGCTGAGAGAGATCTGATTCCAGTCAACTCTGTGCCCAACAACCCTTACTTAAATCCTAAACGAGTCCCCCAGCTGACAGATGACAGAAGAAGATTCATTGCAACGAAGACTAACCTCTATGGAAGGATAAATACTTCCTTCAGTTTTGTATACGATCTACCTGAAGAACTTCTCTCACAATAGGGTTGCCTACCACACGTACACAGTAGAAATGGAAAATGAAGACTATGAAACTTTCAACGACAATGACCTTGTTTTGCTCAATCCATATGATCTCCTCACCCTACATGCTTATTGCCTCAACTTCACAGAAAGGCAAAAGGCTGCCAGAACTGCACGAGCTGAAATATTGCTAGCCATGGAAGAACATGTGAACCTCAGAACTCAAATCGACTTCCAACATGGAATCGATTTTGAAATGGAAAAACTGAGCATTGGGCCTCCAGATGAGAGTCTTGTGGGACTTGAACACTACCTAACGGGATCCCTTGTAGCCAAACCAGAAGCATTCATCTGCCGACAGAAAGGGATCAAGAAAGCCATCAGATCAACAGAAGCCCACAAGTACTCATCACAGTTTCTGAAATATCTCTGAAAGATCGTACAAGAGAGACCCCTAAGCTCCAAGTGCCCACAAGAAGTCATTAATAGTTTCGTTAGGCGTCTAACTCTCACTCTAGAATTCAGGGAATTAGTTATGAGATTTGATATGATTCTGAAAGGAAACTATTATGGTTGAATTTTACTATCTTTTATGCTTTGCTATGTACTCGTCTCTTGAGAGAAGTAAAAGGTTTTACAGAGGATGACTTTTCTCCTCTTTGTCTTTATTTTTGCTTAATCTCTGTAAAAATAGCATAGTTTGAATTTTCAATGCTTAGGGGGAGATTGTTAGCCCCAAGTATGCCAATGTAAATGTATTGAAAATATCACAAGTCAGAAGGACATCAGAGATCAAGATGTAGACTTAGGAGAAGAACAAAAGAAGACCATCAGAGATCGTCAGAGCTCTGGCAGAAGACCTCTGATAGACCATCAGAGAACATGTTCGCCAGAACACCTTCAGAGCTCTGGCATACGACCTCTGGTGAATGACGACCTCTCTGAAGCTGAAGTCTCGTAGAAATCTCTAAGTGATAGAAAAGTGTCGCACTTTCCACATCAGCCCTAAAAGGACGAAGACATACTTTTTCACGTGTCATCACAAGGTTTGATAGTACACTGTCTACACTTTTTTTGGCTATAAATAGAACGTTAGTGGAGCACATATTTGTAAGCTTTTGTAAGAATCGTTACTGGAATTATGAGAGCACAAACACTGCACAATTCTATCCCACTTCTAGTATACGATCTGTAGCCTGAGAGATTTCAGAATACACATACAAGAAAGTGTTCTTGGTGTTATTCATATTCAATATACGAGCAGTTTGTTATTCATTCTTATTCTCTTTACTGTTCAATATATTGCTATTCTCTCATTGTTTTATGCTACACACAATCACTCATACACAAACAGATTTATTATGCTTCCGCTATCTTTTATCTCTCTGTTTGTATTAGACGAGGTGAATCTGGGAACCTACATCTTACAAGTCAGAAGACATCAGAGATAGCTCAGAAGACTTAGCAGAATATCAAAAGAAGAACGTCAGAGACCAAACATCAGAGACCAAGCCATCAGAAGACCATCAGAGCTCTGGAAAATGATCTCTGATGACCAAGACCTATGTGAAGCCGCAGACTCGTAGAAATTCTCTAAGTGTTAGATTACTGTTTACACCTTCCACGTCAGCCCTAAAAGGACAACAACACACTTTTCACGAGTCATCCCAGGGTTTGATAGTACACTGATTTATACTTTATCTGGCTATAAATAGAGAGTAGTGGAGCACACAGTTGTAAGAATAACATGAAAGAGCACACTCAGTTCACAATTACCTTCCACTATCTATGTACGTTTTGTATCCCGAGAGAATTCAGAAGTAACACACATACACTTAGGTGTTCTTCATATTAATATACGAGCAGTGTATTGTTTATTCATATCTTATCTACTGTTCAAGTATATTATTGTTCTCTTATTATTATTTCTTAAACAATCACTCATTATCAAACAATATGTTTATGCTTCCGCTATCTTTGATACGCCTGTTTGAATGAGATAAGGTGAATTTGGGAACCAACACTTCCCCTTATATATCTTTCATCAAAATACCACTTTGGTCCCTCCATTTACAAGATTTATGCTTTAGCCATCATTTCCACCCTCTTTTACACTTTAACCACAACTTCACCATTTTATTATAATTAGGACACGGTTGTTACAATACCGTCTCTAACGATAGTTATCAACGTTTCGTCTTCCTTCATCGAGTTTTCTTCGTTTGTTGGATTTTTGCCCGGTTCTTCTTGAGGATTTGTAGAATTCTTTCTTGTTTTCGCCAATAGTTTAGGTTTACGATTAAACAACTATGAATATTTTGATGTTTTAGGTGATGAATGAGGGATTTTAGAGTATAATCTAGACAATTTCGAACAGTTTTTGATGAAATAGCGTAATGATGAGTAGTCTGTGTAGTGTTATGATTCAGTTGCCGCCTATTTTGATTTATGTGTACATATTACCAAATTACCCCTTAACTGTCCTTTTTTTCTTATTGTGCGACCGAATTTATCCTGTGCTATATATTTAACCCCTCAAATGATGACCATTGATCATTTAAATCTAATGCCGTGGTCACTTCTCTATTTGTCATACATTTACCATTTCTCAAATGAACCTATGGCTATATATATGTATATATATAGGGAGATGTTCATTTGAGAAATGGTAAATGTATGAGAAATAGAGAGTGATCATGTCCCTTGGATTAAATGACCTGATTTTTTAAGGAAGTGTAATATTGTAATTAGCATCATATCGATTAGAATCAAATTCAAATTAAACATATCTTTTCTTGAATTAGCATCAATTGTATCCTTAACATGTATCCAATTCAGTTCGAATCAGATTCATGTTATTTGCTCTCGTCTTCTTCTTCTTATATTGAAAAATTTAGGTTTTGAAAAGTTATCAACATTTTTGATTCATCTTAATATGATGTCGAATCCAGAAACCGCTCATGATCAAGAAGTCGATCAAGAAGTCGATGAATTATCGAACGACGAAGATGTAATTGATGAAGATGAAGGTATTGTTTTTGATTTTATGTTTTGATTTTTAAATATTTTACTTTTTTGCGATTGATGAAGATTAAGATTTAAGTAATTAATCTATGAAGATTTATGTTTTACTTTTACAGTTATTTTTCAAATCGAAATTTGAACAATTTTAGTTCTCTACAACTTTTTAGTTCATAATTGAATATGAATTTGTGGTTCTGTCTGTTAGGAACAATATACATTCATATATGAATTTGAGTAATTTAATTTGATTTGATTATGTTCATTATAATACTAGTTCATTTTCGAATTTGAATTGTTATAAAACGTTCATATATGAATTATTTGTTGTTTAGTTGATGCATTGCTTATACTTAAAAGAATGAAATAGATTCATATAGGAACATTTTAAAGCAATTCAAATTCACATATGAACATTTGTTGAATTTGAATAGCTTTAAAATGTTCATATATGAATTGTCTAAAACATTCATATATGAAATATTTGAATTGTTAAAAACGTTCATATATGAATTATTTGTTTTTTAGTTGATGCATTACTTTTATTTAAAAGAATGAAATAGATTCATGTGTGAACATATGATATCTATTTGTTAATTTAGTCTTTTCTGTAATAGGTTCAAATCATTCGTTGACATATACATCGGTTGTTCATCATGTCGTTTTTTCACTGTCTGGTTTGAAGTTTTGGATACCAAATGTGCATGTGGATTTGAAGCCAAGAATAGGTAGTTTTTTTCAGTCTTGTAAGCAAGCCATTTCAATGTATGAACGGTATGCTGAGAAAGGTGGTTTGGATGTTAGACTTTCAACAACTGTTAATGTTGATCATGGTATTATGAAGATACAATATGTTTTGTGCAGTAAATAAGGGATCCACCAAAAAAGAGTTTTAATACGGTTCATGATAGTATTGAAGGTAAAAAAACATCGTAATTCAACTGTGAAGAGGACAGGTTGTAAAGCATGACCTAGGGTGCGTTTTGTACCTTCTAAATGATATGAGTATGTCTCGAAAACGAAGGAAATTGTCTTTAACCGATCAAATTTTTATTCACAATGTTGCAAGTGGTAATATTAGAGCATCGAAGGCGCATACGTTGCATATGTCTTTGAAAGGTGGTTTTGATCTTTCTGGTTGCACTGTTGATGATTATAAGAATCATAGGAGAGATTTGAATGCATTTGTTGGTGCTGGTGATGGTGAGATGGTTCTTGGTATGTTGGAAGATAGATCAAAAGATAATGCAAAATTTTCTCTTGAATATAATCGGCATGATAATCAAATATGTGGAATTTTTTGGGCTGATGAAATTGCTAAGCTGAATTACCAAGAATTTAGAGATGATATTTCATTTGATTCTACGTTTTGGACAAACCAGTAAGTATTTCAATTGTAATTGATTTTTTTAGATTATTTATATGTTTGTTTATGTTATATATTTTGTTTTATAGGTATAGAATGGTGTTTGTTACATTTACTGCGATCGATAATCATAAGAAATGTATTGCCGTTGGTTATGCTTTGTTGTCTGGTGAAACTCTTGATAATTTTAAGTGGCTTCTTGAGGCGTTTTTGAAAGCACATTATGGGAAGAAACTAGTTTGGTTTTAATAGATCAGTGTTTGGCAATGAAACAAACTATTCTATTGGTTTTTACGCAATCACGTCACAAATTATGAATGTGGCATAGCATGGCCAATGTTCCTAACAAGGTTAGTATCTATTCATATAGGAATTATTTATATGTAATTAAAGTTCATATATGAATTATTGTTTTAGCATTCTATGTGTTCATATCTAAATTATTGTTTACTGTTAGCTCCAATCTTTGTATTCATAGAAGTATTGAAAAATCGGCTAAGTATAGAAGTCTTTGACAGAGGCTCTGCCGAGTAACCAAGATGACCGAAGTAAAGAATCGCCAGAAGACTCTTCAAAGCGGACAAGGCCACAAAGCCTATGTCATACATTACAGAGCCTCTGTGGTATAAAAGACTAAAGCTCTATACAAGGACAATCGTGCTTCTCACGATTTCTGCTGTACGAAGATCCTGAAGATCATTTGTACAAGGCGTGACCTGACAACTCCACGTGTCAAACTCTGATGGGTCTTAGCCTTAGTAGAAGTCGGCGCGTTTAATTAACGTAGTACCTGCAACAGTACCTGAATAGTGTCTTTGTACCTTCGGTCCTTTTTGTCTAGAGCTTGTCCCTTTTAGAAGTAGTGTAAATAGAAGACTTGTTAGCTTCAATCTTCCTAATCATAGAAGTATTTAGAAGTAGTGAAAAATAGGCTAAGTGAAGAAAGCCTCTTACAGAGGCTCTGCCGAACTTACCGAGAGATCAAGGTCAAGAAGCTACAGAAGCTAAAGAGGCGCCCTACAGAAGCTCTGTCATACGCGCAAAGAAGACCAAAGACTCGGAATCCGGTGAAGACTTCTCTTCTAAGGACCAAACCGCAGAACCTCTGTGGCACTTCACAGAGCCTCTGCGGTCTTCAACAAAGACTTGAAAGATATTTATAATATCTTGCTACTGTTACAGGACATGTTCATCAACTTGCATGGCAACGTAACCTGTCCAACTGCAACGTGTCAAACTCTGGTTGGATTCAATAGGGCTTAGTACATAATAGATGTCTGCAGCATTAAATGCAATACAGCACGTCCAACTGTTCATGCCGTCCTTTGTGAATAGTAGCATATGCTTTATGGTCCCCTTAGAGTAGTATATAAGGAAGACTTATGTTGAGTTCTTCCTATCTATCTATCCACCGATCGATCAATCGAACAATCGAAACAAGAATTCAAGAGAGAAAAACATCACAAGAACACATAGCCTTAAACACTTTGAGAGTCATATCTGTTTTAAAAGCTTTGCTTACTTACTGTTCTTGAATCTGTTCTTAATATATATATTCAGTAAACTTTGAGATATTATTTCCTGTTCACTGTTTATTTATATTATGTTCTAAATCTATCAATCATATCTGTTAGTTATTCAAATACGCTTCCGCATCAAACATAAATTCGAACTAATAGATCTGACAATCTTGTATAAACAAAACGGGAACCAACGATTGGTATCAGAGCAAAGCTTGATTATCAATATCAAGTGATCCTCGTTTTTACAAGATTAGTGATATAAATCATTTTTTTTCTATTCCTCATCTCTAGGTTAAAACTCCATTAAAGTGTACTCTAGGAACTGTTCAAACCCAGAAAACTTTCCAGATCTTCAGACTCATACTCTTTAAATCATACTATCTTTTCAGAACCTTAAAAATGACAAATACAAATAACTTCTTTACTGCTGGTTCACTCACCAAGCCTCCTACTCTCCTACGAGATGAGTATCCTCAATGGAAGATAAGAATGGTTCATTTCTTTGAGGGTACTGAAAAAAATCTAGTACAATATCTTTACAACCTTCCTCCTGTTCCCATGATAACAGTACCACGAGTACCAGCTACTGCTGAATCTCCAGAAATCCCTGAACATCAAAAACCAAAACCAAAAGAAGAATGGTCAAATGAAGATAAGGCAGAAGATGAAGTTGCACAGAAAACAAAAAGAATCCTGATAATGGCTATCCCCAACGAGCTTTTTCAATCCTTAGATGCATGCGAAACTGCGCACGATCTTTGGAAAGAATTAGAAAGACAGTTGGAAGGGGGTGCTAAAACACAGAAGAACCGAAGGGCACATTACATAAATGAATATCATGCATTCAGAGCCTCTGCAACAGAATCTCTGCAAACAACGTACGATAGGTTCAACTCTCTCATAAACAAATGTAGAAAGTCTGGCATTCACAGAACCTCGGAAGAAAATAACGTCATGTTTCTAAAGAGTCTGAATGATGAGTGGCTTCAACTGCCTATGTCTTTACAAACAAACCAAGATCTAGACTCATGGACACTCTCTGATCTCTATGGAACACTAGCTGCACAAGAGCCTCAAATAGCACAGGCTAAAACAATAGCCATTGCACCATACGCATTGGTTAGTAAATCAACAGAGGCAACAGAGAGACTAAGAAATGAGAGAGCAACAGAGGAGAAGAAGAAGGAGAAGAAGAAGATAGTGATGGTTGATAGCGAAGAAGACGAGCTGATAGAGGAAGAAATAACTCTTGCATCATTAGCTAAATCATTGGCTCTATTGACAAGAGAGTTCAGAGGTAACCAAAGAAATTTTGGAAATGACAGATATAACAGAGACAACCAGAGAGATAGAAGAGATGATGAAAGAAGAGAAGAATCAAGTGACCGACAGAGGTCAGACTACAGAAATGACCGACAGAGGTCAGATGACAAGGTAGGCGACACACAAGAATGCTACAAATGTGGTAAGCCTGGTCATTATGCAAATTAATGCCGAACAGAGAAAGGTGGAGACCAACAGAAGTCCGACGATCGAACTGGAAACACCTCCCAAGGTTGCTTCAACTGCGGCAAGCCAGGCCATTTCGCAAAAGATTGCAGAAGTAGACAAAATCGCCCACATAAGGACTCAACTTTTTACAAAAGAAGGCTGAATATTATGCACAAAAATCCCTAATGGCGAACAAAGGGCATTCTGAAGCAAATAAGGAGGACTTCGAGTCAGACTCTACCTCTGATGATGAATTCACCACCAATGCCCTGTTCTGTGGCATGGCAGAAGTCGACTCGGGCACTGACAATGAGGTAACCATTTCAAACTCTACCTCTTGTATTAAATATGTAGAAAATGATTCAGTTAGACTTAACATTGAACTGATTGTACTCAAAGAGATAAATGAAAGTATTCAGAAAAGACCCACCTTTAATGAGAGAGAAGTAAGGCTTCTCACTCAAGAAAAATCCAAATTTTTTGAAGAAAAGGAAAGAGTAGAAAAATATTGGAGCAAAAATGTAGATCCTTTAAAAAGGCAAATTTCTGAATTAAACTCTGCTTTAAAAGTCAAAACTAAAGAGCTTTCAGTTTCTAGGAGTGAAACAACTGACATAAGAGCTCTCAAAGAATACTTTCAAAAAGAGAGAGAGGTACTTTGGCAAGATCTACTCAGAAGAGAGGTTTTACTTAAAAACTATAAAGATGCACAGAAGGTGTATGAGAAAGTAAACTCACAAATAAGAAGACGAGGTATAGGGTACGATGATATTACCCTAGGTGTTGAAGGCAAAAGACTTAAACCTCTGTCTTCTCTGTTTGTGGTAGGAAAAACAAATAAACCAATTTTTCCAAACTTACTCTCCGTAAGTAAAAGGGTTAAAATCTCTGAAGAACCTCACTTGAGGAAACATACGAAGATGATCAATGTGTGGTTTGAAAACACAGATTCATCATCTTCAACCTCTGTCAATAGAGGAATCAAACCAAAGAAATATCTGAAAACACAAGATCAGATTGGTATCTTTAAGTTTGGTAAACCAGAGACTCAAACACAGGTCGCTTTTGTCTGTATGATAGATGTCAAAAAGAAATTATCTGCAAAAGCTTCTGAGTTTAAACCCATCTTTTCAGAAGAAAATCTTAAAAGATAAATTGAAAAAGAAATTTTGGATGTTTTGAAATCAAATATTTTAGAAAATCTCTGTACATCTTCTATAGATCAAATTCTCGCTGAAGAGATCTCATCTGAAACCTCTGCCATCTATGAAAGTTTTTCTACAGAGGAAGAAAACTCGTACGATACATGCTCAGAAAATCCAGCCTCTGTCGAAAGAAATGACTCAACCTCTGTATATGAGGACGATTCATCCTCTGACGACTCAGAGACTGATTCTAAATCAGGGATAATTCACTGTGACACAGAGGATGTTAAATTCTCCTCTGAGGTTCTTAACAGAACAATTTCTCCAAAAGAGAAAATCACAGAGATACATATTTGTCCAGATTTTCTAAAAATGTGTATACAAGTCAAAACCTCTACAGAGCTTGATAATTTGAAAAAGGCCTCTGAAAATCTTAAAAGCTCAAAATTTTCAAAACCTTTAAGGCCTGAAGCTAACAAATATCTTTCCTCTGTGACAGTGAAGACAGACGTTCACCACAGAAGGCAGGACCTAAACAAGATTTTTGCAAAAAACATTCTAGTATTCATAGATCTTCTTGTAATAGGAAATCTAATGTTAAGAACGAATGTAATGCCTCTGTGACTCAGTTCAATGAATTCAATGAAAAGTTCAAACAAATCACGTCTCATATTAAATACTATCATTGTTTTGATCTTATGTTCAGATTGAAAAATCACTTCTCAAGTCCAGATTGCTTACTCTCCACTAAAATTCAAACTCCAAAGTCAAAACCTAGAGAGATACAATCTGATCTTTCTACAAAAGATAAAATGTATTTCAAGAATGCTAAGGCAAACTTGAAAAATTCTAACAATATTGGACCCATATGGAAATGGGTACCTAAGTCTCTATGATTGTCTTACAGAAGCGGTATGTGCCAATTTGGTATCTTGACTCCGGATGCTCAAGACACATGACTGGCGACAGAAGTTTACTATCCACGTACAAAGAAACACACGATGGTGGATCTGTAACTTTTGGAGACAACAAGAAGGGACACATCAAAGGCTATGGAGTCATACAGAAGGAAAACGTCTCTGTATACAAAGTTGCATATGTGAATGGCCTTAAACACAACCTACTCAGTGTAAGTCAACTCTGTGATACAGGATTTGATGTCTTGTTCAAAAGGACTTTCTGCTCTCTGCAAAGTGAAGACACAGGAATGGAACTTCTGCGAGCCGAAAGAAAAGGTGCTCTGTATCTAATGAACTTTTGTTCAACAACCGAGGACAAAGTTTGCCTTGTAGCTTGCGAAAGTAAAGAAGCTTGGTTATGGCATAACAGGTTCTGTCACTTGAACTTTCACACCTTGGATAAATTGGTCAAACTTGATCTAGTTAAAGGTTTGCCTAATGTTAAATTTAATAAGGATCACTTGGGTTCTGCCTGTGAGATGGGAAAACTCAGAAGAGCTTCCCATAGAGGCAAAACAGATGTGTCGTGCACTGGGCCTCTATACATGCTTCATGTCGACCTCTGCGGTCCTATTGCCATACAGAGCCTAGGTGGCAAGAAATATATACTTGTCTTAATTGATGAGTATTCGTGCTTCACATGGGTTGAATTTGTTCGAAAGAAATCGGATGTTCCAATCATCTTGATTAATCTAATGAAAAGAATCCAAGTTCTTTATGAATGCAGAATACAGAAGTTAAGAAATGACAATGGCACAGAATTTAAAAACTCTGTCATTGAAGCCTATCTTTCTACAGAAGGAATATCACAGAACTTTTCTGCCGCACGCACTCCACAGAATGGCGTAGTCGAAAGGAAGAATCGAACGCTCGTGAAGGCCGCAAGAACTATGCTATCAGCATACGGATTACCGATGAACTTTTGGGCAGAAGCAATTTCTACCGCTTGTTACACACAGAATCGGTCAACCATTGTGAAAGACACATCAAGACTCCTTACGAACTGATCAACAAAAGGCGGCCAAACATCAAGTTTTTCCATGTGTTTGGATGTAAATGCTTTGTTTTAAACTACAGAGATTCAAGAGGAAAGTTTTAAGTAAAAGCTGACGAAGGAAAATTCATTGGATACTCTGCCACTTCCAAAGCCTACAGAGTATACCTTACAAGATCTCGCAAAATCGTAGAAAGTATCAATGTTTCTTTTGATGATTCTTTCCAAATGACTTCTGAGCAAATCCGTTCAGAACTCGAACTTAAAAGAGAAACCTCTGGCATCTCGCAAACGAAAGAAGACTTGAATCTTCTATTTTTAGAGATATTCCACGATGACATTGATCCTTCTGTTGGAACCATCAGAGTTTCTGAAGAACCATCCTCTGTTGGACAAAATCCTACAGGTATGACTCTAACTGGTCCAAATAATGCTTCATCTTCTTCTATAAATACTACAGATGCAAATGCCGAAGTAGAAAATGCAGAAGATGAAACATCAAGAAAAACGACCACAGAAGCTGCTGAAAAACAAACTCCACAATCCACAGAAGAACCAATTACAGAGGTAATTGAGGACCAAGACTATACGTCCTCAGAGGAACAAACTCCACCACCACTCATACCAATCATTCCAAAAATGGTAGAATCTTCTACCAAGGTAAGAAGAACGACAGAGGCTATACAAGAAGAAGATCCACAAGAAGCTTCTGAAGAAAGGTTCGATGACATTGATGACCATCTTCCTCGCACCACTCAGTGGACAAAAAGCCATCCTCCAAGCCAAATAATCGGAGAACCTTCTGAATTAGTAAAAACCAGGTCTGCCACTGCTTATTTTTGTTTCTTTACAAATTTTATTAGTGTGATAGAACCAAAGAAGATTTCTGAAGCACTAGATGACCCAAACTGGGTAGACGCCATGCAAGAAGAACTTCTGCAGTTTGAGCGTAACAGAGTATGGACTTTAGTGCCTCTGCCACGAGGAAAACAGGCCATTGGGACTAAACCTCTGTCTTCTCTATTTGTGGTAGGAAAAACAAATAAACCAATTTTTCCAAACTTACTCTCCGTAAGTAAAAGGGTTAAAATCTTTGAAGAACCTCACTTGAGGAAACATACGAAGATGATCAATGTGTGGTTTGAAAACACAGATTCATCATCTTCAACCTCTGTCAATAGAGGAATCAAACCAAAGAAATATCTGAAAACACAAGATCAGATTGGTATCTTTAAGTTTGGTAAACCAGAGACTCAAACACAGGTCGCTTTTGTCTGTATGATAGATGTCAAAAAGAAATTATCTGCAAAAGCTTCTGAGTTTAAACCCATTTTTTTCAGAAGAAAATCTTAAAAGATAAATTGAAAAAGAAATTTTGGAAGTTTTGAAATCAAATATTTTAGAAAATCTCTGTACATCTTCTATAGATCAAATTCTCGCTGAAGAGATCTCATCTGAAACCTCTGCCATCTATGAAAGTTTTTCTACAGAGGAAGAAAACTCGTACGATACATGCTCAGAAAATCCAGCCTCTGTCGAAAGAAATGACTCAACCTCTGTATATGAGGACGATTCATCATCTGACGACTCAGAGACTGATTCTAAATCAGGGACAATTCACTGTGACACAGAGGATGTTAAATTCTCCTCTGAGGTTCTTAACAGAACAATTTCTCCAAAAGAGAAAATCACAGAGATACGTATCTGTCCAGATTTTCTAAAAATGTGTATACAAGTCAAAACCTCTACAGAGCTTGATAATTTGAAAAAGGCCTCTGAAAATCCTAAAAGCTCAAAATTTTCAAAACCTTTAAGGCCTGAAGCTAACAAATATCTTTCCTCTGTGACAGTGAAGATAGACGTTCACCACAGAAGAGACTCACAGAAGGCAGGACCTAAACAAGATTTTTGCAAAAAACATTATAGTATTCATAGATCTTCTTGTAATAGGAAATCTAATGTTAAGAACGAATGTAATGCCTCTGTGACTCAGTTCAATGAATTCAATGAAAAGTTCAAACAAATCACGTCTCATATTAAATACTGTCATTGTTTTGATCTTATGTTCAGATTGAAAAATCACTTCCCAAGTCCAGATTGCTTACTCTCCACTAAAATTCAAACTCCAAAGTCAAAACCTAGAGAGATACAATCTGATCTTTCTACAAAAGATAAAATGTATTTCAAGAATGCTAAGGCAAACTTGAAAAATTCTAACAATATTGGACCCATATGGAAATGGGTACCTAAGTCTCTGTGATTGTCTTACAGAAGCGGTATGTGCCAATTTGGTATCTTGACTCCGGATGCTCAAGACACATGACTGGCGACAGAAGTTTACTATCCACGTACAAAGAAACACACGATGGTGGATCTGTAACTTTTGGAGACAACAAGAAGGGACACATCAAAGGCTATGGAGTCATACAGAAGGAAAACGTCTCTGTATACAAAGTTGCATATGTGAATGGCCTTAAACACAACCTACTCAGTGTAAGTCAACTATGTGATACAGGATTTGATGTCTTGTTCAAAAGGACTTTCTGCTCTCTGCAAAGTGAAGACACAGGAATGGAACTTCTGCGAGCCGAAAGAAAAGGTGCTCTGTATCTAATGAACTTTTGTTCAACAACCGAGGACAAAGTTTGCCTTGTAGCTTGCGAAAGTAAAGAAGCTTGGTTATGGCATAACAGGTTCTGTCACTTGAACTTTCACACCTTGGATAAATTGGTCAAACTTGATCTAGTTAAAGGTTTGCCTAATGTTAAATTTAATAAGGATCACTTGGGTTCTGCCTGTGAGATGGGAAAACTCAGAAGAGCTTCCCATAGAGGCAAAACAGATGTGTCGTGCACTAGGCCTCTGTACATGCTTCATGTCGACCTCTGCGGTCCTATTGCCATACAGAGCCTAGGTGGCAAGAAATATATACTTGTCTTAATTGATGAGTATTCGTGCTTCACATGGGTTGAATTTGTTCGAAAGAAATCGGATGTTCCAATCATCTTGATTAATCTAATGAAAAGAATCCAAGTTCTTTATGAATGCAGAATACAGAAGTTAAGAAATGACAATGGCACAGAATTTAAAAACTCTGTCATTGAAGCCTATCTTTCTACAGAAGGAATATCACAGAACTTTTCTACCGCACGCACTCCACAGAATGGCGTAGTCGAAAGGAAGAATCGAACGCTCGTGGAGGCCGCAAGAACTATGCTATCAGCATACGGATTACCGATGAACTTTTGGGCAGAAGCAATTTCTACCGCTTGTTACACACAGAATCGGTCAACCATTGTGAAAGACACATCAAGACTACTTACGAACTGATCAACAAAAGGCGGCCAAACATCAAGTTTTTCCATGTGTTTGGATGTAAATGCTTTGTTTTAAACTACAGAGATTCAAGAGGAAAGTTTGAAGTAAAAGCCGACGAAGGAAAATTCATTGGATACTCTGCCACTTCCAAAGCCTACAGAGTATACCTTACAAGATCTCGCAAAATCGTAGAAAGTATCAATGTTTCTTTTGATGATTCTTTCCAAATGACTTATGAGCAAATCCGTTCAGAACTCGAACTTAAAAGAGAAACCTCTGGCTTCTCGCAAACGAAAGAAGACTTGAATCTTCTATTTTTAGAGATATTCCACGATGACATTGATCCTTCTGTTGGAACCATCAGAGTTTCTGAAGAACCATCCTCTGTTGGACAAAATCCTACAGGTATGACTCTAACTGGTCCAAATAATGCTTCATCTTCTTCTATAAATACTACAGATGCAAATGCCGAAGTAGAAAATGCAGAAGATGAAACATCAAGAAAAACGACCACAGAAGCTGCTGAAAAACAAACTCCACAATCCACAGAAGAACCAATTACAGAGGTAATTGAGGACCAAGACTATACGTCCTCAGAGGAACAAACTCCACCACCACTCATACCAATCATTCCAAAAATGGTAGAATCTTCTACTGTTAGAGCATTGTTGTATTCAAGATTTACTGTAAAGTCAATGTACTGTATGAGTCTATACAGTATTGTGAATGCCTTTATACCTTGTATGTTATGGGTATAAATAGGCTTGTCTAGACCATTTGTTAGTAACACTTTAGAAAGCTTTTGTAATCTTTTAGAAACCTTTTGTAATCCTTTGAGCTCAATACATGGATGACATATTTGCTCTCTAGATTCTCTCTCACTACATTCATATCTTATTGCTAGAGATCTGGGATTTATCAATTGGTATCAGAGCTAAACAGAAGATACAAGCAGATCGAAGACCAAATTGAAGATTTTTTACACTGTTCTTGAAGAATTCGGACCAAGAAGAAAACACTGTTCATCTGAAGTCTTATCATTCAGACATGGAGTTTTTCTAGATTTTGAGTTTTTGAATCATTTCTTTGCATCGTTCAACTCGGATTTGGATTCTGAACACATTTAATTCTTGCATAAACATCAAAATCTGCACAGAATTGACAGATCTGATCGATTCTTGAATATTTTTTAAAAAAACTTCAAGTTCACTGTTTGGATCTTAATTCGATTAAATTGATCGAATTGTGAATTGTGATCAACAGGAAAAGTGTGCAGATTTCAATTACGAACAATTTGATATAAGATTCATTACAATTGATCAAGAATTGAAGAAGTTATGGCAGATTAAGTGATTTTGAAGTTCGAAGTGCAGAATTCGGATCATTCTTGGTGAATTCGGATCATTCAAAGAGAATTCGGAACATTCATAGAGAATTCGGATTGTTCTTGGCCACACAGGAATAGAATTCGACTCAAGAAGAATTCGAATTCATAGAATTCGAACCTTGTTACATTCGAATTGAGGAGAATTCGAACCCTGTTAGATTCGAATTGAGTTGATTAAATTTTCCAAGTAAAGAATTCGAACCAAGGTACATTCGAATTGAGTGAATTCGAACCAAGGTACATTCGAATTGAGTGAATTCGAACCAAGGTACGTCCGAATTGAGTGAATTCGAACCAAGGTACGTCCGAATTGAGTGAATTCGAATCAAGGTACGTCCGAATTGAGTGAATTCGAACTCAGTTAAGTCCGAATTGAGTGAATTCGAATCCTTCTTGATTCGAATTGAGTGAATTCGAATCCTTCTTCATTCGAATTGAGTGAATTCGAATCCTTCTTCATTCGAATTGAGTGAATTCGAATCCTTATACATCCGAATTCTTGTGAATTTAAAAAAAAAAAAAAAAAAATTGAGTTTTTTGAGAAAAAATTTTATCCCGAAATTTTTTCTATAGTGTATTTCATACACTGTAAGAGCTTTTCAAGAAAAATTTTATATAATTTTTTTTTGTGTATTTTCATACACTTTCTGCTTGATCTTCTGAACGATCAATTTCTAGCAATTTTCAAAATGGTTTTACAACAAGTTATTGTTAAAAGCAGTGGTGAAGATTTGAAGCAAACTCTGCAAAAGGAGATTCCTCCAATTGCAAAAGTTTTTGTTAAACCAGCAAATGTAAAGTTGCAACAAGTCATTATAACAGAAACACCTGTTAATTCATATGTATCTGTTAAACCAAATAATGAAGTGTTGCAACAAGTCATAATAACAAAAACACCTCCAAAGACACAAGAAAAAGCTAAGGCAAATAATGGAATTTTGCAACAAGTTATTTTATCAGAAACATCTCCTAAATCAGAAACTCCTATTAAAGATAATGCTTCAAATTCTTCAACTCCTATTTTAAATAAAGCATTGGAAGAAGAAAATGTTAATCTGAAAAGACAAATTTTAGACATTTCTTCTTCAAATGCTAAACTTACTAAAAGAATAACTGATCTTGAAGTTTATATTGCAGATCTTGAAACAAAGAAAGACAACTCAAGTCTGCACGATCAAATCGAGAATCTTCAAGTGAAAGTAACAACTCTTCAAAAAGAAAATGCCGATTTGAAGAGTAGAGAAGAAAAGAGAGTGAAGTGGAACTTAAAGTTACATGCTCAATTAAAAGAAGTTCAAGATATAGGAAAAATTTTGGACAGTGAAAATGCCGATCTAAAGAGAAAACTGTCTAATTTTTCTTTTGAGGAAAAGAAAGTTTTTGAAGAAAAGAAAGAGACTGAGCTGAAATGTATAAAACTTTCAAAACAAGTTTCAGACTTTGAGAAAGTTTTATTTTTAGAAAAAGACAAGCTCGAAAAAGAAAGAGCTAAATTTGAAACTGAACGAAATTTTTTTGAGATTAAAAGTTCTGAACTTTCCGTGAAAATCTCTGAATTAGAAAATCTTTTGGAAAAGGAAAGAAAAGATTTCACGGAAAAGCAAAATCTCTTTGAAAAGGAAAGTAAAACCCTTAAAAAGAAAAATATGGAAATTTTCAAAGAGATTACTGATAAAAGAAAGTTTTTGGAAAAAGATTTTGAATCGGAACGCGAATATTTTGAAGATGTGATTCTTAATCTTACCAAAAGATTATCTGGTTTATCAGTTGATATTATGAAGGAT
Source organism: Saussurea involucrata (assembly GCA_033807775.1). NCBI lineage: Eukaryota > Viridiplantae > Streptophyta > Magnoliopsida > Asterales > Asteraceae > Saussurea > Saussurea involucrata. Next base: position 95,691,742 of record CM066314.1, read on the forward strand.
CAGTTGATCAAATCTGATCTCCAAAAGAAATTTGATCTAATTTCTAAAGAGAAAAATGTTTTAATAAACAAAGTCAAAGAACTTGAAGACGTCATTTTTAAATTTGATGTCTCAAAGCAGACCGGTCATAATTCTATCGTTCAGACTCCATTTGTTGATTTAAATGATTCTGAATGCTCTTTTAAAACTGCTTCAAGTTCAAGTTTTAAAAACATTTCTTCTAAACAATTTAATAGATCAACAGATTTCTCAAAAGGTCGGATTCGTTCAACAAATCTCTTCTATAATCCTCTGTATGATAAATCAGATAACAAAACAAAAGTGCCTAAAGTTAATACTTCCAAACCTGAAGAAGTTCCAGTCTTCAAGAGGGTGAAGATGGAATGGAGAGTAAAAGGCACAACAGTTCCAAAGAAAGATGTGCCAAAATCATCTGTATCCACATCAAATGCAAAGAAGAACAATGCGCCAAAAGGTAAATCTAATGCTATACCTAATCCTATTCATTCTGTAAATCATCTGATTAGGTTGGCACATAAGAAAATCTGTTGTTCTTACTGTGGATCAAATGATTTTGTGCATAAAGATTATACTTCTTATTGGTATGGTTCTTACAGTATTCCTTGTAAGAAATCAAAACCTAACCCACTAGGACCCAAGTGCCATTGGGTACCAAAATCTGCTTAATCTGTTTTGCAGGTTCATCATGTGTTGTACTGAATTGAAATACATATCACACGCATGACTGAAAACAGAAGAGAAGCGGCGTATTTTTGAAGAATATTTGTACCCTTAAGGGGGAGCAAAGATCAATGGTTTCTAAACATATCAGTTTAGGACCCGCACTTAAAGGAGAGTTTGGCTTTTGAACATATCAGTTCAAAACCCGTGCTTCAACGACAATGGTTTCTAAACATATCAGTTTAGGACCCGCACTTAAAGGAGAGTTTGGCTTTTGAACATATCAGTTCAAAACCCGTGCTTCAACGACTATGGCTTCTGAACAATTCAGTTCAGGACCCGTACTTCAACGACTAAGACTTCTAAACAAATCAGTTTAGAACTCACACTTATCAGGTGATATCCTTAACTGTTACATCTTTCTGTTTCAAGGAACAAGTGGTAAAAGGTAACATTGAATTATATTTTGTTTCTACTACTTTGAAAACTTGAATCTTTACAAATTTAATTCAATGAGATAAAATTTTCAATTTTCATTCAATGAATTAAATGTGTGCTAAAAGATGATTTTACAAGTATTTTTGTTTTATCCGAGTTATATTTGTTTCAACTTTCACTTCTGAAATTAATCGAAAGGTCAGCAAAACATGAATGAAATTATGCTGAATGCTCAAAGTTATGTGAATTCGGACTTATATAGAATATAATGCTCAAAAAGACTATTTGTCAGAATGATGGATGGAAATGAAAATATGGGCAAAGCACTATGTTTTAGAACCATGTGATTGAGATAAAATAGTTGCACTATCATTTAGTTTGAAAGTTTGTGCCTGTGGCCTTTCTGGTTTGGGAGAGTAAGTCCTAAGGGGTGCTCGACACCTAGTCCCTAAGATCAACTGGTCTGGGATCGGCTGACCCAAATCCTGCAATAGAACCAGATAGAAAGCCATGTTCTACTGGTACAAATGGGTTTAAGATATATCGATGTGGCCTTTCTGGTTTGGGAAATTAAGTTCTAAGGGGTGCTCGTCACCTAGCACCTAAGGCCAACTGGTCTGGGATCTGCTGACCCAAATCCTGCTATATAACCAGATAGAAAGTCATGTTTAACGGTGTATCTTATTCTTACTAAACTTTTTGATCAAAAGATGCCAACGAGCACAAAATCAAAAGATGCCAATGTGCACAAATCAAAAGATGCCAATGAGCACAAAAGAAAAGATGCCAATGAGCACACATCTCTTGAAACTTGGGAAAATACAAAGTCGCGATAAACCCGTAAATTTGTGAAAATTCTGATTTTGGACAAATAGTGTGAGTAGAGCAAAATATTCTTATATGTTTTAGAATTGCATATGCTTGAAGCTAATCATATTTCCCATGCTAGCACACCAAATAGATTTAATAAAGGGGTTGAAACTGAACATTTTTTAACTTGATATACAATGATGACTTGTTCTTGAATCCAAACACATGCATTTGATTTCATTTGATTGAAAAATCTGTTAAATTTCATTAAGTTGAATTTCTTTTGTAAAGTTTTCAAATGATCAAATGTTTGTAGTTATAAAATAAAATTCAATGAATGTTATTTTCCTTGTGTAAATTTGTTTTAAAATTTGTGCTACAATTTCAAATACTGTACGTTATTGAAATATATGCATACTTTCAGGGGGAGAAAATAAATTGCTCCAGAATTCTTATTTTGAGGGGGAGCAAGGTTATTCTGTAAGGAGGAGATTGTTAGCAATACTCAAAGACACGACTGAAATTGAAAATGGTTTTCGATGCTCACCATCATCGAAAAAGGGGGAGAAAAGTTTAATTTCAATTTCATGTCAAAGAATTTTCAAATCAAAGATATTTCAAGTCAAAGATTCGTGAACAAAGACAGAAGATTGGGGAGAAGGATCATGTGAAGTCCAAATGTTGCTGAATTTGGTTATCTTAGTTCTGAGTGGTTATCGGAATGCGCTTACACCTAAAAGTTCAACAATGTGGATGGTTTCACATCTTTCTGATCCAAACTCTAATCGTTTCTGATTTATCTTGTTCCGAATTGATGGTTCTATATAAAGATATGAAATCCATGTTCAAGACTTGAAGACAATCTGTTGAAGATTGTATTGAAGATGGTTGATTTTTCAAAGAAAAAGTCAATGACTTTTCATGTTTGTCTGAAGATTCTTCAAAGCTGAGTTCTTAAAGAGTGTCAAAGCATATAGTTCGCCGTGAACTAGTGGAGATAAAGCTATTTGAAGATGGTTTGATAGAGTGTCTGTTTGAGAAGATTGACTTTACAAAGAGCTGAAGACTGCTGTTATTTTTTTTAAATCTTGAATCCAAAGGGGGAGATTGTTAGAGCATTGTTGTATTCAAGATTTACTGTAAAGTCAATGTACTGTATGAGTCTATACAGTATTGTGAATGCCTTTATACCTTGTATGTTATGGGTATAAATAGGCTTGTCTAGACCATTTGTTAGAAACACTTCAAAACCTTTTAGAATCTTTTGTAACCTTTTGTAATCCTTTGAGCTCAATACATGGATGATATATTTGCTCTCTCACTACATTCATATCTTATTGCTAGAGATCTGGGATTTATCATCTACCAAGGTAAGAAGAACGACAGAGGCTATACAAGAAGAAGATCCACAAGAAGCTTCTGAAGAAAGGTTCGATGACATTGATGACCATCTTCCTCGCACCAATCAGTGGACAAAAAGCCATCCTCCAAGCCAAATAATCGGAGAACCTTCTGACTTAGTAAAAACCAGGTCTGCCACTGCTTATTTTTGTTTCTTTACAAATTTTATTAGTGTGATAGAACCAAAGAAGATTTCTGAAGCACTAGATGACCCAAACTGGGTAGACGCCATGCAAGAAGAACTTCTGCAGTTTGAGCGTAACAGAGTATGGACTTTAGTGCCTCTGCCACGAGGAAAACAGGCCATTGGGACTAAACCTCTGTCTTCTCTGTTTGTGGTAGGAAAAACAAATAAACCAATTTTTCCAAACTTACTCTCCGTAAGTAAAAGGGTTAAAATCTCTGAATAACCTCACTTGAGGAAACATACGAAGATGATCAATGTGTGGTTTGAAAACACAGATTCATCATCTTCAACCTATGTCAATAGAGGAATCAAACCAAAGAAATATCTGAAAACACAAGATCAGATTGGTATCTTTAAGTTTGGTAAACCAGAGACTCAAACACAGGTCGCTTTTGTCTGTATGATAGATGTCAAAAAGAAATTATCTGCAAAAGCTTTTGAGTTTAAACCCATCTTTTTCAGAAGAAAATCTTAAAAGATAAATTGAAAAAGAAATTTTGGAAGTTTTGAAATCAAATATTTTAGAAAATCTCTGTACATCTTCTATAGATCAAATTCTCGCTGAAGAGATCTCATCTGAAACCTCTGCCATCTACGAAAGTTTTTCTACAGAGGAAGAAAACTCGTACGATACATGCTCAGAAAATCCAGCCTCTGTCGAAAGAAATGACTCAACCTCTGTATATGAGGACGATTCATCCTCTGACGACTCAGAGACTGATTCTAAATCAGGGATAATTCACTGTGACACAGAGGATGTTAAATTCTCCTCTGAGGTTCTTAACAGAACAATTTCTCCAAAAGAGAAAATCACAGAGATACGTATCTGTCCAGATTTTCTAAAAATGTGTATACAAGTCAAAACCTCTACAGAGCTTGATAATTTGAAAAAGGCCTCTGAAAATCCTAAAAGCTCAAAATTTTCAAAACCTTTAAGGCCTGAAGCTAACAAATATCTTTCCTCTGTGACAGTGAAGACAGACGTTCACCACAGAAGAGACTCACAGATGGCAGGACCTAAACAAGATTTTTGCAAAAAACATTCTAGTATTCATAGATCTTCTTGTAATAGGAAATCTAATGTTAAGAACGAATGTAATGCCTCTGTGACTCAGTTCAATGAATTCAATGAAAAGTTCAAACAAATCACGTCTCATATTAAATACTGTCATTGTTTTGATCTTATGTTCAGATTGAAAAATCACTTCTCAAGTCCAGATTGCTTACTCTCCACTAAAATTCAAACTCCAAAGTCAAAACCTAGAGAGATACAATCTGATCTTTCTACAAAAGATAAAATGTATTTCAAGAATGCTAAGGCAAACTTGAAAAATTCTAACAATATTGGACCCATATGGAAATGGGTACCTAAGTCTCTGTGATTGTCTTACAGAAGCGGTATGTGCCAATTTGGTATCTTGACTCCGGATGCTCAAGACACATCACTGGCGACAGAAGTTTACTATCCACGTACAAAGAAACACACGATGGTGGATCTGTAACTTTTGGAGACAACAAGAAGGGACACATCAAAGGCTATGGAGTCATACAGAAGGAAAACGTCTCTGTATACAAAGTTGCATATGTGAATGGCCTTAAACACAACCTACTCAGTGTAAGTCAACTCTGGGATACAGGATTTGATGTCTTGTTCAAAAGGACTTTCTTCTCTCTGCAAAGTGAAGACACAGGAATGGAACTTCTGCGAGCCAAAAGAAAAGGTGCTCTGTATCTAATGAACTTTTGTTCAACAACCGAGGACAAAGTTTGCCTTGTAGCTTGCGAAAGTAAAGAAGCTTGGTTATGGCATAACAGGTTTTGTCACTTGAACTTTCACACCTTGGATAAATTGGTCAAACTTGATCTAGTTAAAGGTTTGCCTAATGTTAAATTTAATAAGGATCACTTGGGTTCTGCCTGTGAGATGGGAAAACTCAGAAGAGCTTCCCATAGAGGCAAAACAGATGTGTCGTGCACTAAGCCTCTGTACATGCTTCATGTCGACCTCTGCGGTCCTATTGCCATACAGAGCCTAGGTGGCAAGAAATATATACTTGTCTTAATTGATGAGTATTCGCGCTTCACATGGGTTGAATTTGTTCGAAAGAAATCGGATGTTCCAATCATCTTGATTAATCTAATGAAAAGAATCCAAGTTCTTTATGAATGCAGAATACAGAAGTTAAGAAGTGACAATGGCACAGAATTTAAAAACTCTGTCATTGAAGCCTATCTTTCTACAGAAAGAATATCACAGAACTTCTCTGCCGCACGCACTCCACAGAATGGCGTAGTCGAAAGGAAGAATCGAACGCTCGTGGAGGCCGCAAGAACTATGCTATCAGCATACGGATTACCGATGAACTTTTGGGCAGAAGCAATTTCTACCGCTTGTTACACACAGAATCGGTCAACCATTGTGAAAGACACATCAAGACTCCTTACGAACTGATCAACAAAAGGCGGCCAAACATCAAGTTTTTCCATGTGTTTGGATGTAAATGCTTTGTTTTAAACTACAGAGATTCAAGAGGAAAGTTTGAAGTAAAAGCTGACGAAGGAAAATTCATTGGATACTCTGCCACTTCCAAAGCCTACAGAGTATACCTTACAAGATCTCGCAAAATCGTAGAAAGTATCAATGTTTCTTCTGATGATTCTTTCCAAATGACTTCTGAGCAAATCCGTTCAGAACTCGAACTTAAAAGAGAAACCTCTGGCATCTCGCAAACGAAAGAAGACTTGAATCTTCTATTTTTAGAGATATTCCATGATGACATTGATCCTTCTGTTGGAACCATCAGAGTTTCTGAAGAACCATCCTCTGTTGGACAAAATCCTACAGGTATGACTCTAACTGGTCCAAATAATGCTTCATCTTCTTCTATAAATACTACAGATGCAAATGCCGAAGTAGAAAATGCAGAAGATGAAACATCAAGAAAAACGACCCCAGAAGCTGCTGAAAAACAAACTCCACAATCCACAGAAGAACCAATTACAGAGGTAATTGAGGACCAAGACTATACGTCCTCAGAGGAACAAACTCCACCACCACTCATACCAATCATTCCAAAAATGGTAGAATCTTCTACCAAGGTAAGAAGAACGACAGAGGCTATACAAGAAGAAGATCCACAAGAAGCTTCTGAAGAAAGGTTCGATGACATTGATGACCATCTTCCTCGCACCACTCAGTGGACAAAAAGCCATCCTCCAAGCCAAATAATCGGAGAACCTTCTGACTTAGTAAAAACCAGGTCTGCAACTGCTTATTTTTGTTTCTTTACAAATTTTATTAGTGTGATAGAACCAAAGAAGATTTCTGAAGCACTAGATGACCCAAACTGGGTAGACGCCATGCAAGAAGAACTTCTGCAGTTTGAGCGTAACAGAGTATGGACTTTAGTGCCTCTGCCACGAGGAAAACAGGCCATTGGGACTAAACCTCTGTCTTCTCTATTTGTGGTAGGAAAAACAAATAAACCAATTTTTCCAAACTTACTCTCCGTAAGTAAAAGGGTTAAAATCTCTGAAGAACCTCACTTGAGGAAACATACGAAGATGATCAATGTGTGGTTTGAAAACACAGATTCATCATCTTCAACCTCTGTCAATAGAGGAATCAAACCAAAGAAATATCTGAAAACACAAGATCAGATTGGTATCTTTAAGTTTGGTAAACCAGAGACTCAAACACAGGTCGCTTTTGTCTGTATGATAGATGTCAAAAAGAAATTATCTGCAAAAGCTTCTGAGTTTAAACCCATCTTTTCAGAAGAAAATCTTAAAAGATAAATTGAAAAAGAAATTTTGGATGTTTTGAAATCAAATATTTTAGAAAATCTCTGTACATCTTCTATAGATCAAATTCTCGCTGAAGAGATCTCATCTGAAACCTCTGCCATCTATGAAAGTTTTTCTACAGAGGAAGAAAACTCGTACGATACATGCTCAGAAAATCCAGCCTCTGTCGAAAGAAATGACTCAACCTCTGTATATGAGGACGATTCATCCTCTGACGACTCAGAGACTGATTCTAAATCAGGGATAATTCACTGTGACACAGAGGATGTTAAATTCTCCTCTGAGGTTCTTAACAGAACAATTTCTCCAAAAGAGAAAATCACAGAGATACGTATTTGTCCAGATTTTCTAAAAATGTGTATACAAGTCAAAACCTCTACAGAGCTTGATAATTTGAAAAAGGCCTCTGAAAATCCTAAAAGCTCAAAATTTTCAAAACCTTTAAGGCCTGAAGCTAACAAATATCTTTCCTCTGTGACAGTGAAGACAGACGTTCACCACAGAAGGCAGGACCTAAACAAGATTTTTGCAAAAAACATTCTAGTATTCATAGATCTTCTTGTAATAGGAAATCTAATGTTAAGAACGAATGTAATGCCTCTGTGACTCAGTTCAATGAATTCAATGAAAAGTTCAAACAAATCACGTCTCATATTAAATACTATCATTGTTTTGATCTTATGTTCAGATTGAAAAATCACTTCTCAAGTCCAGATTGCTTACTCTCCACTAAAATTCAAACTCCAAAGTCAAAACCTAGAGAGATACAATCTGATCTTTCTACAAAAGATAAAATGTATTTCAAGAATGCTAAGGCAAACTTGAAAAATTATAACAATATTGGACCCATATGGAAATGGGTACCTAAGTCTCTGTGATTGTCTTACAGAAGCGGTATGTGCCAATTTGGTATCTTGACTCCGGATGCTCAAGACACATGACTGGCGACAGAAGTTTACTATCCACGTACAAAGAAACACACGATGGTGGATCTGTAACTTTTGGAGACAACAAGAAAGGACACATCAAAGGCTATGGAGTCATACAGAAGGAAAACGTCTCTGTATACAAAGTTGCATATGTGAATGGCCTTAAACACAACCTACTCAGTGTAAGTCAACTCTGTGATACAGGATTTGATGTCTTGTTCAAAAGGACTTTCTGCTCTCTGCAAAGTGAAGACACAGGAATGGAACTTCTGCGAGCCGAAAGAAAACCAGAGACTCAAACACAGGTCGCTTTTGTCTGTATGATAGATGTCAAAAAGAAATTATCTGCCACGAGGAAAACAGGCCATTGGGACTAAGTGGGTCTACAGAAATAAGAAGGATAAAGATGGAGTGGTCATCAGAAATAAAGCACGATTGGTGGCCAAGGGTTATAGACAAGAAGAAGGCATAGATTACGATGAGACTTTTTCTCCTGTCGCACGGCTCGAAGCAATAAGAATATTCTTAGCCTTCTCAGATGGACGTAAAATCATCTTTTCTCAACGGTGAAATCCAAGAAGAGGTTTACGTAAATCAGCCACCAGGGTTTGAAAGCTCAAAGTTCCCAAGGCATGTATACTACCTTGAAAAGGCTCTGTACGGACTGAAACAGGCTCCAAGAGCATGGTACGAACGACTTTCTACCTTTCTTCTAGTAAATGGCTACTACAGAGGTATAATAGATACTATCTTATTCTATAAACGTAAAAACAGTGAAATAATGCTTGTACAAATCTATGTGGACGACATAATTTTTGGGTCTTCTAACACAGAAGAGTGCAAAAGTTTTGATAAACTCATGCAGAGTGAGTTTGAAATGAGTATGATGGGAGAACTAACATTCTTCCTCGGACTCCAATTCAAACAAACATCAGAGGGAATTTTTATAAATCAGGCCAAATATGTCTCTGACATTCTTATCAAGTATAGCCTCTCTGATACCTATGCAATGAAAACTCCAATGGCCACTGGAAATAAGTTATCCTTAGATCTAGATGGCATCTCTGTAGAATGCACTCTTTACAGAGGCATGTTTGGATCTCTGTTATACTTAACTGCAAGCAGACCTGACATTATGCATGCCACATGTCTTTGTGCACTTTATCAAGCTAATCCAAAGAAATCACACTATGATGCTGTGAAGAGAATCTTTAGATATCTAAAGGGGACCAAAAATCTCGGTCTCTAGTATCCACAGAACTCTGGTTTTAGTCTTAAAGCTTATACAGATTCAGACTATGGAGGATGCATGCTCGACAGAAAGAGTACCTCTGGGAGTTGTCAATTCCTAGGTGGTAAACTAGTCAGTTGGACCTCCAAGAAGCAAAATTGTGTCTCAACATCCACTGCAGAAGCTGAATACGTTGCTGCTGCTAGCTGTTGTTCTCAGGTTCTATGGATGAAGACTCAGCTAAAAGACTACGGCCACATCCTATTCAAAATACCTATCTTCTGTGATTCCAAGAGTGACATTGCTATCTCTGCCAATCCTGTGCAACACTCAAAAACCAAGCATATCGATATAAGGTACCATTTCTTGAAATATCATGTTGAATACGGTACAATCGAGATGCATTTCGTGCCCACAGAATACCAACTCGCGGACTTATTCACCAAAGCTTTAGACGAGAAAAGATTCAATTTCTTGGTGGGTAAGTTAGGAATGATCAATATGACGTAAAAATCCTCTGTAAGTATAGCTTTATCTTCTGTAAATATGTATATATTTCTAATTATTTTTGCTTTAATTAATTTATTTCTGTATGTAAGTTCTCAATCTTAAATAGTTCTTAAAATCACAGAGCTTCTGTAAGTCTACTCAGAACCTCGGACAACCCTTACAGAACCTCTGGAAAATATGACCTATGTTCTATGCAAAACTTATCATTCTTTGATCCAAGCATAGGTCAAGGGGGAGCAAAAGGAAAATTCCTGATCTACAGAGGTGATTAGATCAAGGGGGAGCAAAAAGGGATCCTGAAATGATCTACAGAGGTAAAACTTTCAAGGGAAAGCCAAAGAAGAATGTCAATGAATCTATATCGACAGAAGTCAGACATCACTGCCGAGAAAAGAAGAACCAAAAGGTATGTCTCTCGCACAAAAGGTTTTTGAAAACAGTTTTCTAGGACACAAGTTGTCAAATATGTCCTAAATATACTGTGGATAACATTTCAAAAATCAAAAGATCAAAAAGTTTCATAAAATTTGAGTTATGAGAAATTTAAGGTCATAGAGCTTCTGCTGAGCTCAACAGAAGCTCTGCCAGAAATATGCTCTGAGATCGCAACTTTAACCTCTATCGATCTTTTGGAATGTTATCTCGGAAACCAAACAGACTCACCATGACCTTCTCGAACAAAACTTTTTCCATAACAATTTTTTTCGGACACCAACTTTCAAATATGTCCGAAAAATATCTCTTAAAACAGATCAAAAATTGGATGATCAGAAAAGTTAATAGAATTTTCGTTATGAGATTTTTTCCCTCATAGAGGTTCTGCTGGCCCTCCCAGAGCTTCTGCAAGTTCCAACAGAGCCACAAAACCTATGCGAGTAAAAACTCTTAACTAAAAATCCTATTTGATCCTCTCCAATGCCTTTACAAAATGTTTTGGTTAAAAAGGAACCCCTCAGAAGTCATGATATATGAGAAAGGCATACACATCAAAGATTTTCAAAATCACAGAACTTCTGTAAACTACAGAAGTTCTGCCAATCTGTTACTTGGGCATTTCTGTAGTAATAACGGTTACTTTTACTGAGAGTGAATTACATGTGGCCAAGAATAACCCCACGCGCCTAGCATTAATGGGCCGCGCACGACGTCCTGTCATCCTCTGACATGGCCTACGTGTCCCATTTTCATTGGACGTACATGGAACGTTTTCTGTGGCAAGTTGAACCCGCCGTTCTAACTTGAGTTCGGATTCCAAATTTTAATCCATTACCATATATTTTACTCTTTCGAATTCTACCGTTTTACCCTCCTATAAAAACCAAGCTTACCCTCTCATAAACTTTTTACAAACTCTCGTTCTTCTCCGGCGAAACCTGCAAATTTCTTATTCTCAGTACCAAATGGCTTCATCTTCTCAAGCTATCTCCCCTGCACACTCTCCGGCGACCTCACCAGAATATTCACCTGCTCATTCTGAACATTCAGAAAACCCCAACCCTGCCCAAAACATAGAGATAGAAGATACCGGCGCTTCAGCAGACTTTGCTCCAACCACACATCTTCAAAACTTCATAGCAAATGATCATTTCGAAAAAGTACTACCAATCAAACCCAACAATTGCTATTTGATCCCCTCACCCACTGCTTTCGGCGAAGCCCATGCCATTCTTCTAAACATAATGGAAAATCATATCCTCTTCCCTCTACTCTCAAGAACCCCAAACAAAATTCCAGTTAGATATTTGAACCAGTTTTGGCAAAGTTGCCGATTTGATAAAGATGATTCTCTTATCAAAGGGTACATTTCAAGACCTGACAAATCTGAACATCTGGAAATCAAGTTCAATAGAACAATGTTCTCACTTGAATTCAACCTACCAACAAGGGGTCTTCTTGGATTGAAGAAATATGCAGAGCAACCAACAGATGACGAGATCTGTCGTTTCGTAGAAATGCTTGGGTACAACACCCAACTGAGGAAGAGAAATGACTTCCGTAGAGGCAGATTACCACCTCTGTGGAACACCTTGTTCTCAATTCTTAACAGATGCCTGGCAGGGAAGATAGGCAGTATTGACCAGAGCTCACATCAGATATTAACCATCATGTATGGGGTTTACTATGATCTCCCACTGGATTACGCGACCATAATGATGCAAGAGATCATTAACACCATCGACAGAAAGAACAACACAAGAAGGGTCAAAGAGAACGATCCTAAGTTTCTACCACCTCTGCAATTCCAAAGAATACTGGGAGTCTTGTTCGAACCTCTGTTGCTAATACAGATATGGCCAATGGAAGGGCCAATTCCCAAACAGTTCCCAATGAGCAAAAATATTCCCACTGATCATGTAGATGGCAACACACACTGCAGACCTTTGTCAAAGAAACTTCTGAAGTATGCCTCGAATAAAACCCTTAAGAAAGAGTATATACGCGATCATAGAAATCGTAAACCGAGTCCTATGACACCCCCGCGCCCTAGGAACAATGATTGCAGAACCTCTTTCCACTCGAGAAGAAAAAGATAACAAATTAGCAAAACACATGGCTATTCAACTTAGCTTCATAGCCAAACGTGCAGAGCTCATGGGAAAGAAGTCCTCTTCAAAATCTTCTGCTTCTACTCCAAAATCAAAAAGGAGGAAAACAGCAGAAGGCACCTCTACAAGCGCTGCAGAAGATCAACCTTCACCTCCTCATGCCACAGAAATTGGCTCCTCTGCTCCTCCCTCTTCTCCAAAACAGAAGAAGAAAAGAAAATCAAAAACCACAGAGGAAGGGGCACCAAAACCTAAGAGGAGGAAAACCAAAAAGAAGCATGGTAAATCACTTGAGAAATTGGTTACCATAGAAGAGGAAGCAATCGCAGAAGAAAGAACTGCAGAAGAAGAAGATGCAGAAGAAGAAATGACAGAAGAGGGATATCAATCGCCCCATCAATCCCCAGATCGATTTTCTCACCAAGGAAACATTAACGATTTCCTACAGAACCCCGACATTGCCAACACTTTAAATACAGCAGGGTGGACGGCACAACCTCTCGACCACCATTCCCCAGAAGAACAATACTTCTCTATTTCCGGCATTGACACACATCTGCAAGAAGATGATCAAACACCCAGAGATCAATCAGCTGAGACACCTATTATTCTACAGAACCCCTTCATTCAGCAAGGATTGGACGTTCACAGAAGGAGTCCAAGCCCAGCTTCAGAAGAAATAAGACAAACAGAAGCTCAGTGGAATAGAGATGAAGTAACAGAGACAAGAACGGAGGTCTCAGAGGTAGATTCAGACGAAGAAGAAGCTGTCTGGATACGAAAAGGTCTCTATCATCCACATGTCATGAAGTTACACGGCTCTCATCAAATGTATGACTTCTTAGGCACAGAGCAAAGAACTTCAACAGAGGATTGGATAGAAACATCTGGAGGAAAAGAAAATGTAAAAGATGCCGAAGATGAAGAAGGCACACATCCCTCACCCCCTCCCAGTGCAACCCACACATCTAACTCCGCAGGTCTAGCTGCAGAAGGAGTTACTGAAATAGAGCAGCACAGCTCGATCCAAACCCAACCCAACCAGCCGGAAGTCACTCTTTCGACTTCTGCGCCCACAAAAACCGGGGAATCCATTCCTAGGGAGTCTCCTCAAAGAGACTCACCTATAGTTCGTGATCAATCGCCCCAGATCACACTAGAACACCCTACAGAGGAATTCGTTTCCTCTGCCATGCACGAAATAGGGCCAACCCTTCTTTCAGAGAGAAGTAGTGAGCACAACGACGAAGAGACTCTAGACAAGTCTCCGAGTCAACAGAAGGATAATCTAGTACCCACCTCTGGAGTGGATCTAGACAATGTCGTTCACAGAACTTCTGTAGAGTTTGAAGCACTAGATGCTTCTGCTCGAAGATCAGATGGAAATCCTTCCACCCCCAACGTACAAACAAGGGTGAACGAAGGTGTCCCAGGAGCAGGGACTCACTCTGGAGACGAATGTGTTCCTCCAGAGGTTACACCAGGGACACAAGTATCAAGGTATGAGTTCCAAACCCTTGTCACCTCTGTGAACCAAACCATGAAAGAGTTGCAAAGCTCTTTCACATCTTTTGCAGAGAAAACATCAACGGCCTTGCTGAATCTGAACACCAAAATGGACAATCTGTCCACAGAGGTGAAAACAGCCATCACAAAGATGAAATCTTCTGTGCAAACAACTGCAACAACTACAGCCACTTCTGCTGCTAAAGATTTTGGAATTACCGCAACTTCTGCATTCAAGGAATCAGTAAAATATTTCCTTGAACAAATGAACAAGCAATCCAACAAATCACAGAGCATCACACCCGCAGATCTACAGAAGGCTCTGCAAAACGTTCAAGCAGAAGCAATGCGCAACACAATACTGATGCAGCCTAAAGACTACATGACCAGAGCACAGCTAACAGAGCTCGGCCAAAATGTCATAAACAAGGTCACTGAAGTCATTGTCTCCTTCACTACTGCAAATGCCAACTACGTCAAAGAGTTCAGAAAAAATGTCGGCAGAATGCGCTTCAACACAGAAGCAGAGCTTGCAACTCTTTCCGGCCTCTGTGATGATGTATGTGCGAAGTTGATGGCCGCAGGAGCAGAACTACCAAAGAAACCCAAAGCTTCCTGCAGAGCAGAGGGTACTTCTGATAAAAGTCAGGATGATTCTGATGATGACTATCCTGGTCCATCAAATAATCCTGAGGGGGAGAATATAAGGGAGAAAGCTACGACCAGAGGAATACAAGCTCCACCAATCGCAGCAGAACCAATCAGTCAAGCCCCTCCAGAACAAACCCAAGATCAACAACAAAATCAACAGACCACAGAGACAACACCCATCTCTGTGGAATCAACTCCTGAAGAAACCAATGTACCAGAAGCTTATCAGCATACCACAGAGGCAACAACCACCCCTGTGGTAATCAACTTGGAAAAGAGTCCTTCAACAAAATCAACAGAAAAACCCCAAACCATACCAAGAAGAAAGTCGGTTGCCACCAAACCAAAAAGAGCAACGATCTCTGCGACCTCTGCTTTTTCTATTCTGAGAAAGATGCACAATACAATGTCTGATCGAATGTCGCAGAGAGAAGAAGAAATGCACAGGTTCACATTAGCTTTCAAAATGGCAAGAAGATTCAATGTCCAATCTTCATCAACAGAAATAGAGCTCACAGAAGAAGTCACCAAAGAACCTCCAACTGAGGTTACAGAGCAACTCAAGCCAACAGAACCATCGCCACAAAAGTCCTCTAAAACACAAGTGTCAAAACTTACAGAGGCAACCATCAAGCCAACAGAAGCACCAACCTCCAAACCTACAGAAGAAACAGGTTCTGCACCTCCAAAAGCCAAGGACAAGGGCAAAGCAATACTGACAGAAGAACCCAAGAAAAAGAAATCATTGCCCAAGCCTACAGAGAAATTGATGAAGAGCGCCTTTGATGCCTTTCAAACTCCAAAGCCTGAAGAAGAGGACTGGGCATATGGATTAAAGCCTCTGACAGACATTCCTCTAACTAGCAGAGCTGCAAAAATTGTTCAAAAGATGGAGAGTCTCAGAAGACAAGTACCACAACCTGGTCCAACACATGAAGAGATGGAAGAAGTGGTATACAAATACCTCTATAAACAAACCTTTCAGACCAATCATCCAACAGATCATGTGCAGATTCAAGGATCAGAGAAGAATTTGAGAACATCTTCACAAGGACAATGCCAAGAACCAATGCAGATGTCTTCTCAATCCACAAGATCAAAAAGGTAATCTTCTGCAAGTTCTCCTTTACAAGAACCTATCCAAGGGTCAGGTACAATCTTTACAAAGTCAGAAGAGAAGACAATTCAGAAACCACCTTCGCTGATGCTGACCTAAGAAATATCAATCCTTATGATCTACCTGACCTTCTGCAATGGACAAGGGACAACTACAACACAGAGACAAACACCAGAGCCTATCAAGTATTAAGAAAAGCAATGAGGGAAAAGCTTCTGATCTTCAGTATGATAGATTTTCAACTGGGAAAGGATCTTGCTCTCAAACATCTAAATTTACGACCACCAGAAGATCGCTGCCCACCCAACGCCGTGCCCAACTCTATCATTACAGAACCAAGATTCGGGTTAGTATTTCAAAACCCACAAGGCGAAATCAAACTATTTGTGTGCATGGATTGTCAGAAGTACGCAACTAGTACTCTGAACAAGTTCAGAGCAAGCCTTGTAAAATACAGAGGTACAGAGAAAATGGATAGAGATGTTGCAGATACTTTCATCCGAGAGATTGATGCCACAATCCGCCTAAGAGAACTCTGCATCAGTTTCTACAAAGAAATCAGAAGAATCGGAAGAGACAACAGAAGCTACAACGATTTCAAAGATGCCAAAATCTGATTCTCAAACCTCAAATCTCTGCAAACCAAGTCAAAAGTTTATCTTTCATTGTACTCAAATGTAAAATGCCTCTGGCATATTTCTGAATGAAAGAACTTTCGAGGTATTGTTTAACCTCTGTCTTATCTAACATAGCCTAACTAAACTCAAGTTAAATTTTTTATTTTTCACTACTTAGGGGAGATTGTTAGCTTCAATCTTCCTAATCATAGAAGTATTTAGAAGTACTGAAAAATAGGCTAAGTGAAGAAAGCCTCTTACAGAGGCTCTGCCGAACTTACCGAGAGATCAAGGTCAAGAAGCTACAGAAGCTAAAGAGGTGCCCTACAGAAGCTCTGTCATACGCGCAAAGAAGACCAAAGACTCGGAATCTGGTGAAGACTGCTCTTCTAAGGACCAAACCGCAGAACCTCTGTGGCACTTCACAGAGCCTCTGCGGTCTTCAACAAAGACTTGAAAGATATTTATAATATCTTGCTACTGTTACAGGACCTGTTCATCAACTTCCATGGCAACGTACCCTGTCCAACTGCAACGTGTCAAACTCTGGTTGGATTCAATAGGGCTTAGTACATAATAGACGTCTGCTGCATTAAATGCAATACAGCACGTCCAACTGTTCATGCCGTTCTTTGTGAATAGTAGCATATGCTTTATGGTCCCCTTAGAGTAGTATATAAGGAAGGCTCATGTTGAGTTCTTCCTATCTATCTATCCATCGATCGATCAATCGAACAATCGAAACAAGAATTCAAGAGAGAAAAACATCACAAGAACACATAGCTTTAAACACTTTGAGAATCATATATGTTTTAAAAGCTTTGCTTACTCACTGTGTTAGCTTCAATCTTCCTAATCATAGAAGTATTTAGAAGTAGTGAAAAATAGGCTAAGTGAAGAAAGCCTCTTACAGAGGCTCTGCCGACCTTACCGAGAGATCAAGGTCAAGAAGCTACATAAGCTAAAGAGGCGCCCTACAGAAGCTCTGCCATACGCGCAAAGAAGACCAAAGACTCGGAATCCGGTGAAGACTGCTCTTCTAAGGACCAAACTGCAGAACCTCTGTGGCACTTCACAGAGCCTCTGCGGTCTTCAACAAAGACTTGAAAGATATTTATAATATCTTACTACTGTTACAGGACCTGTTCATCAACTTGCATGGTAGCATGCCCTGTCCAACTGCAACGTGTCAAACTCTGGTTGGATTCAATAGGGCTTAGTACATAATAGACATCTGCTGCATTAAATGCAATACAACACGTCCAACTGTTCATGCCATCCGTCCAACTATTCATACCGTCCTTTGTGAATAGTAGCATATGCTTTATGGTCCCCTTAGAGTAGTATATAAGGAAGACTCATGTTGAGTTCTTCCTATTAATCTATCAATCCATCGATCGATCAATCGAGCACTTTGAGAGAAAAACATCACAAGAACACACAGCTTAAACACTTTGAGAGTCATATCTGTTTTAAAGCTTTGCTTACTCACTGTTCTTGAATTTGGTATTATATATATATATATATATATATATATATATATATATATATATATATATATATATATATATATATATATATATATATTCAGTAAACTTTGAGATATTATTTCCTGTTCACTGTTTATTTATATTGTGTTCTAAATCTATCAAACATATATGTTAGTTATTCAAATACGCTTCCGCATCAAACTCAAACTTGAACTAATAGATCTGATAATCTTGTTTAACCAAAACGGGAACCAACAATTGGTATCAGAGCAAAGCTTGATTTTCAATATCAAGTGATCCTAGTTTTTACAAGATTAGTGATAGAAATCATTTTTTTTTCTTCATATCAAGGTTAAAACTCCATTAAAGTGTACTCTGAGAACTGTTCAAACCCATAAAACTTTCCAGATCTTCAGACTCATACTTTTTAATCATACTATCTTTTCAGAACCTTAACAATGACAAATACAAATGTCTTCTTTACTGCTGGTTCACTCACCAAGCCTCCTACTCTCCTACGAGATGAGTATCCTCAATGGACGATAAGAATGGTTCTTTTCTTTGAGGGTACTGAAAAAAATATAGTACAATATCTTTACAACCTTCCTCCTGTTCCCATGATAGCAGTACCACGAGTACCAGCTACTGCTGAATCTCCAGAAATCCCTGAACATCAAAAACCAAAGCCAAAAGAAGAATGGTCAAATGAAGATAAGGCAGAAGATGAAGTTGCACAGAAAACAAAAAGAATCCTGATAATGGCTATCCCCAACGAGCTTTTTCAATCCTTAGATGCATGCGAAACTGCGCACGATCTTTGGAAAGAATTAGAAAGACAGTTGGAAGGGGGTGCTAAAACACAGAAGAACCGAAGGGCCCAGTACATAAATGAGTATCATGCTTTCAGAGCCTCTGCAACAGAATCTCTGCAAACAACGTACGATAGGTTCAACTCTCTCATAAACAAATGTAGAAAGTCTGGCATTCACAGAACCTCGGAAGAAAATAACGTCATGTTTCTAAAGAGTCTGAATGATGAGTGGCTTTAACTGTCTATGTCTTTACAAAAAAACCAAGATCTAGACTCATGGACACTCTCTGATCTCTATGGAACACTAGCTGCACAAGAGCCTCAAATAGCACAGGCTAAAACAATAGCCATTGCACCATACGCATTGGTTAGTAAATCAACAGAGGCTACAGAGAGACCGAGAAATGAGAGAGCAAGAGAGGAGAAGAAGAAGGAGAAGAAGAAGATAGTGATGGTTGATAGCGAAGAAGACAAGCTGATAGAGGAAGAAATAACTCTTGCATCATTAGCTAAATCATTGGCTCTACTGACAAGAGAGTTCAGAGGTAACCAAAGATATTTTGGAAATGACAGATATAGCAGAAACAACCAGAGAGATAGAAGAGATGATGAAAGAAGAGAAGAATCAAGTGACCCACAGAGGTCAGACTACAAAAGTGACCGTCAGAGGTCGAGCGACAGAATCTACAGAGGAAATGACCGACAGAGGTCAGATGACAAGGTTGGCCACACACAAGAATGCTACAAATGTGGTAAGCCTGGTCATTATGCAAACGAATGCCGAAGAGAGAAACGTGGAGACCAACAGAAGTCCGACGATCGAACTGGAAACACCTCCCAAGGTTGCTTCAACTGCGGCAATCCAGGCCATTTCGCAAAAGATTGCAGAAGTAGACAAAGTCGCCCACAGAAGGACTCAGCTTTTTACAAAAAGAAGGCTGAATATTATGCACAAAAATCCCTAATGGCGAACAAAGGGCATTCTGAAGCAAATAAGGAGGACTTCGAGTCAGACTCTACCTCTGATGATGAATTCACCACCAATGCCCTGTTCTGTGGCATGGCAGAAGTCGACTCGGGCACTGACAATGAGAAGCGGTATGTGCCAATTTGGTATCTTGACTCCGGATGCTCAAGGCACATGACTGGCGACAGAAGTTTACTATCCACGTACAAAGAAACACACGATGGTGGATCTGTAACTTTTGGAGACAACAAGAAGGGACACATCAAAGGCTATGGAGTCATACAGAAGGAAAACGTCTCTGTATACAAAGTTGCATATGTGAATGGCCTTTAACACAACCTACTCAGTGTAAGTCAACTCTGTGATACAGGATTTGATGTCTTGTTCAAAAGGACTTTCTGCTCTCTACAAAGTGAAGACACATGAATGGAACTTCTACGAGCCGAAAGAAAAGGTGATCTGTATCTGATGAACTTTTGTTCAACAACCAAGGACAAAGTTTGCCTTGTAGCTTGCGAAAGTAAAGAAGCCTGGTTATGGCATAACAGGTTCTGTCACTTGAACTTTCACACCTTGGATAAACTGGTCAAACTTGATCTAGTTAAAGGTTTGCCTAATGTTAAAATTAATAAGGATCACTTGTGTTCTGCCTGTGAGATGGGAAAACTCAGAAGAGCTTCCCACAGAGGCAAAACAGATGTGTCGTGCACTAGGCCTCTGTACATGCTTCATGTCGACCTCTGCGGTCCAATTGCCATACAGAGCCTAGGTGGCAAGAAATATATACTTGTCTTAATTGATGAGTATTCGCGCTTCACATGGGTTGAATTTGTTCGAAAGAAATCAGATGTTCCAATCATCTTGATTAATCTAATGAAAAGAATCCAAGTTCTTTATGAATGCAGAATACAGAAGTTAAGAAGTGACAATGGCACATAATTTAAAAACTCTGTCATTGAAGCCTATCTTTCTACAGAAGGAATATCACAGAACTTCTCTGCCGCACGCACTCCACAGCAGAATGGCGTAGTCGAAAGGAAGAATCGAACGCTCGTGGAGGCCGCAAGAACTATGCTATTAGCATACGGATTACCGATGAACTTTTGGGCAGAAGCAATTTCTACCGCTTGTTACACACAGAATCGGTCAACCATTGTGAAAAGACACATCAAGACTCCTTACGAACTGATCAACAAAAGGCGACCAAACATCAAGTTTTTCCATGTATTTGGATGTAAATGCTTTGTTTTAAACGACAGAGATTCAAGAAGAAAGTTTGAGGTAAAAGCTGACGAAGGCAAATTCATTGGATACTCTGCCACTTCCAAAGCCTACAGAGTATACCTTACAAGATCTCGCAAAATCGTAGAAAGTATCAATGTTTCTTTTGATGATTCTTTCCAAATGACTTCTGAGCAAATCCGTTCAGAACTCGAACTTAAAAGAGAAACCTCTGGCATCTCGCAAACGAAAGAAGACTTAAATCTTCTATTTTTAGAAATGTTCCACGATGACATTGATCCTTCTGTTGGAACCATCAGAGTTTCTGAAGAACCATCTTCTGTTGGACAAAATCCTACAGGTATGACTCTAACTGGTCCAAATAATGCTTCATCTTCTTCTATAAATACTACAGATGCAAATGCCGAAGAAGAAAATGCAGAAGATGAAACATCAAATAAAACGACCACAGAAGTTGCTGGAAAACAAACTCCACAATCCACAGAAGAACCAATTACAAAGGTAATTGAGGACCAAGACTATACGTCCTCAGAGGAACAAACTCCACCACTCATACCAATCATTCCACAAATTGTAGAATCTTCTACCAAGGTAATAAGAACGACAGAGGCTATACAAGAAGAAGATCCACAAGAAGCTTCTGAAGAAAGGTTCGATGAAATTGATGACCATCTTCCTCGCACCACTCAGTGGACAAAAACCCATCCTCCAAGCCAAATAATCGGAGAACCTTCTGACTCAGTAAAAACCAGGTCTGCCACTGCTAATTTTTGTTTCTTTACAAATTTTATTAGTGTGATAGAACCAAAGAAGATTTCTGAAGCACTAGATGACCCAAACTGGGTAGACGCCATGCAAGAAGAACTTCTGCAGTTTGAGCGTAACAGAGTATGGACTTTAGTACCTCTGCCACAAGGGAAACAGGCCATTGGGACTAAGTGGGTCTACATAAATAAGAAGGATGAAGACGGAGTGGTCATCAGAAACAAAGCACGATTAGTGGCAAAGGGTTATAGACAAGAAGAAGGCATAAATTACGATGAGACTTTTGCTCCTGTCGCACGGCTCGAAGCAATAAGAATATTCTTAGCCTTCGCAGTCCACAAAGGTTTTAAAGTCTATCAGATGGACGTAAAATCAGCTTTTCTCAACGGTGAAATCCAAGAAGGGGTTTACGTGAATCAGCCACCAGGGTTTGAAAGCTCAAAGTTCCCAAGGCATGTATACTACCTTGAAAAGGCTCTGTACGGACTGAAACAGGCTCCAAGAGCATGGTACGAACGACTTTCTACCTTTCTTCTAGTAAATGGCTACAACAGAGGTACAACAGATACTACCTTATTCTATAAACGTAAAAACAGTGAAATAATGCTTGTACAAATCTATGTGGACAACATAATTTTTGGGTCTTCTAACACAGAAGAGTGCAAAAGTTTTGAAAAACTCATGCAGAGTGAGTTTGAAATGAGTATGATGGGAGAACTAACATTCTTCCTCGGACTCCAAGACAAACAAACATCAGAGGGAATTTTTATAAATCAGGCCAAATATGTCTCTGACATTCTTTTCAAGTATAGCCTCTCTGATACCTCTGCAATGAAAACTCCAATGGCCACTGGAAATAAGTTATCCTTAGATCCAGATGGCATCTCTGTAGAATGCACTCTCTACAGAGGCATGATTGGATATTTGTTATACTTAACTGCAAGCAGACCTGACATTATGCATGCCACATGTCTTTGTGCACGTTATCAAGCTAATCCAAAGAAATCACACTATGATGCTGTGAAAAGAATCTTTAGATATCTAAAGGGGACCAAAAATCTCGGTCTATGGTATCCACAGAACTCTGGTTTTAGTCTTAAAGCTTATACAGTTTCAGACTATGGAGGATGCATGCTCGACAGAAAGTGTACCTTTGGGAGTTGTCAATTCCTAGGTGGTAAACTAGTCAGTTGGACCTCCAAAAAGCAAAATTGTGTCTCAACATCCACTGCAGAAGTTGAATACGTTGCTGCTGCTAGCTGTTATTCTCAGGTTCTATGGATGAAGACTCAGCTAAAAGACTACGACCACATCCTATTCAAAATACCTATCTTCTGTGATTCAAAAGAGTGCCATTGCTATATATGCCAATCCTGTGCAACACTAAAAAACCAAGCATATCGATATAAGGTACCATTTCTTGAAACATCATGTTGAATACGGTACAATCGAAATGCATTTCGTGCCCACAAAATACCAACTCGCGGACTTATTCACCAAAGCTCTAGACGAGAAAATATTCAATTTCTTGGTGGGTAAGTTAGGAATGATCAATATGACGTAAAAATCCTCTGTAAGTATAGCTTTATCTTCTATAAATATGTATATATTTCTAATTATTTTTGCTTTAATTAATTTATTTCTGTATGTAAGTTCCCAATCTTAAATAGTTCTTAAAATCACAGAGCTTCTGTAAGTCTGCTCAGAACCTCTGACAACCCTTACAGAACCTCTGGAAAATATGACCTATGTTCTATGCAAAACTTATCATTCTTTGATCCAAGCATAGGTCAAGGGGGAGCAAAAGGAAAATTCCTGATCTACAGAGGTGATTAGATCAAGGGGGAGCAAAAAGGGATCCTGAAATGATCTACAGAGGTAAAACTTTCAAGGGAAAGCCAAAGAAAAATGTCAATGAATCTATATCGACAGAAGTCATACATCACTGCCAAGAAAAGAAGAACCAAAAGGTATGTCTCTCGCACAAAAGGTTTTTGAAAACAGTTTTCTAGGACACAAATTGTCAAATATGTCCTAAATATACTGTGGATAACATTTCAAAAATCAAAAGATCAAAAAGTTTCATAAAAATTGAGTTGTGAGAAATTTAAGGTCATAGAGCTTCTACTGAGCTCAACAGAAGCTCTGCCAGAAATATGCTCTGAGATCGCAACTTTAACCTCTATCGATCTTTTGGAATGTTATCTCGGAAACCAAACAGACTCACCATGACCTTCTCGAACAAAACTTTTTCCATAACAAATCTTTTCGGACACCAACTTTCAAATATGTCCGAAAAACATCTCTTAACACAGATCAAAAATTAATTGATCAGAAAAGTTAATAGAATTTTCGTTATGAGATTTTTTCCCTCACAGAGCTTCTGCTGGCCCTCCCAGAGCTTCTGCAAATTCCAACAGAGCCACAAAACCTCTGCGAGTAAAAACTCTTAACTAAAAACCCTATTTGATCCTCTCCAATGCCTTTACAAAACATTTTTGGTTAAAAGGAAACCCCACAGAAGTCATGATAACAATGAGATATATGAGAAAGGGATACACATCAAAGATTTTCAAATTCACAGAACCTCTGTAAACTACAGAAGTTCTGTCAATCTGTTACTTGGGCATTTCTGTAGTAATAACGGTTACTTTTACTGAGAGTGAACTACATGTGGCTAAGAATAACCCCACGCGCCTAGCATTAATGGGCCGCGCACGACGTCCTGTCATCCTCTGACATGGCCTACGTGTCCCATTTTCATTGGGCGTACATGGAACGTTTTATGTGGAAAGTTGAACCCGCCGTTCTAACTTGAGTTCGGATTCCAAATTTTAATCCATTGCCATATATTTTACTCTTTCGAATTCTACCGTTTTACCCTCCTATAAAAACCAAGCTCACCCTCTCATAAACTTTTTACAAACTCTCATTCTTCTCCGGTGAAACCTGCAAATTTCTTATTCTCAGTACCAAATGGCTTAATCTTCTCAAGCTATCTCCCCTGCACACTCTTCGGCGACCTCACCAGAACATTCACCTGCTCATTCTGAATATTCAGAAAACCCCAACCCTGCCCAAAACATTGAACTAGAAGATTCCGGCGATTCAGCAGACTTTGCTCCAACCACACATCTTCAAAACTTCATTGCGAAGGATCATTTCGAAAAAGTACTACCAATCAAATCCAACAATTGCTATTTAGTTCCCACTGCTTTCGGCGAAGCCCATGCCATTCTTCTAAACATAATGGAAAATCATATCCTCTTCCCTTTACTCTCAAGAACCCCATAGAAAATTCCAGTAAGATATCTGAACCAGTTTTGGCAAAGTTGCCGATTTGATAAAGATGATTCTCTTATCAAAGGATACATTTCAAAACCCGACAAATCTGAGCATCTGGAAATCAAGTTCAATAGAACAATGTTCTCACTTGAATTCAACCTACCAACAAGGGGACTTCTTGGATTAAAGAAGTACGCAGAGCAACCAACAGACGACGAGATCTGTCGTTTCCTAGAAATGCTTGGGTACAACACACCACTAAGGAAGAGAAATGACTTCCGCAGAGGAAGATTACCACCTCTGTGGAACACCTTGTTCTCAATTCTTAACAGATGCCTGACAGGGAAGATAGGCAGTATTGACCAGAGCTCACATCAGATATTGACCATCATGTATGGGGTTTACTATGATCTCCCACTGGATTACGCGACCATAATGATGCAAGAGATCATTAACACAATCGACAGAAAGAACAACACAAGAAGGGTCAAAGAGAACGATCCTAAGTTTCTACCATCTCTGCAATTCCAAAGAATATTGGGAGTCTTGTTCGAACCTCTGTTGCTAATACAGAAATGGCCAATGGAAGGGCCAATTCCCAAACAGTTTCCAATGAGCAAAAATATTCCCACTGATCATGTGGATGGCTACACACACTGCAGACCTTTGTCAAGGAAACTTCTGAAGTATGCCTCGAATAAAACCCTTAAGAAAGAGTATATATGCGATCATAGAACTCCTAAACCGAGTCCTATGACACCCCCGCGTTTAGGTGTCCCCCTAGGAACAATGATTGCAGAACCCCTTTCCACTCAAGAGGAAAAAGATAACAAATTAGCAAAACACATGGCTATTCAACTCAGCTTCATAGCCAAACGTGCAGAGCTCATGGGAAAGAAGTCCACTTCAAAATCAAAAAGGAGGAAAACTGCAGAAGGTACCTCTACAAGCGCTGCAGAAGATCAACCTTCACCTCCTCATGCCACAGAAATTGGCTCCTCTGCTCCTCCCTCTTCCCCAAAATAGAAGAAGAAAAGAAAATCAAAAACTACAGAGGAAGGGGCACCAAAACCAAAGAGGAGGAAATCCAAAAAGAAGCATGGTAAACCACTTGAAAAATTGGTTACCATAGAAGAGGAAGCAATCGCAGAAGAAAGAACTGCAGAAGAAGAAGATGCGGAAGAAGAAATGACAGAAGAGGGATATCAATCGCCCCATCAATCCCCAGATCGATTTGCTTACCAAGGAAACATTAACGATTTCCTACAGAACCCCGACATTGGCAACACTTTAAATACAGCAGGGTGGACAGCACAACCTCTGGACCACCATTCCCCAGAAGAACAATACTTCTCTATTTCTGGCATTGACACACATCTGCAAGAAGATGATCAAACACCCAGAGATTAATCAGCTGAGACACCTATTATTCTACAGAACCCCTTCATTCAGCAAGGATTGGACGTTCACAGAAGGAGTCCAAGCCCAGCTTCAGAAGAAATAGGACAAACAGAAGCTCGGTGGAATAGAGATGAATTAACAGAGACAAGAATGGAGGTCTCAGAGGTAGATTCAGACGAAGAAGAAGCTGTCTGGATACAGAAAGGTCTCTATCATCCACACGTCATGAGGTTATATGGCTCTCATCAAATGTATGACTTCTTAGGCACAGAACAAGGAACTTCAATAGAAGATAGAAAAGAAGCTCCAAGCCATCGGATATCTACAGAAGCTGAAAAGATAGACAATGATGTAGTGCTTGGATGCTTAACAGCAGAGGAAACAAGAAAAGATGCCTGGATTAATAGAGGCACACAACCAAAACCAACTTCCAGTGCAACCCACACATCTAACTCCGCAGGTCTAGCTGCAAAGGGAGTTATTGAAATAGAGCAGCACAGCTCGATCCAAACCCAACCCAACCAGCCAGAAGTCACTCTTTCGACTTCTGCGCCCACAAAAACCGGGGAATCCATTCCTAGGGAGTCTCCTCAAAGAGACTCACCTATAGTTCGTGATCAATCGCCCCAGATCACACTAGAACACCCTACAGATGAATTCGTTTCCTCTGCCACACACGAAATAGGGCCAACCCTTCTTTCAGAGAGAAGTAGTGAGCACAACGACGAAGAGACTCTAGACAAGTCTCCGAGTCAACAGAAGGATAATCTAGTACCCACCTCTGGAGTGGATCTAGACAATGTCGTTCACAGAACTTCTGTAGAGTCTGAAGCACTAGATGCTTCTGCTCGAAGATCAGATGGAAATCCTTCCACCCCCAACGTACAAACAAGGGTGAACGAAGGTGTCCCAGGAGCAGAGACTCACTCTAGAGACGAATGTGTTCCTCCAGAGGTTACACCAGGGACTCAAGTATCAAGGGATGAGTTCCAAACCCTTGTCACCTCTGTGAACCAAACCATGAAAGAGTTGCAAAGCTCTTTCACATCTTTTGCAGAGAAAACATCAACGGCCATGCTGAATATGAACACCAAAATGGACAATCTGTCCACAGAGGTGAAAACAACCATCACAGAGATGAAATCTTCTGCGCAAACAACTGCAACAACTACAGCCACTTCTGCTGCTAAAGATTTTGGAATTACCGCAACTTCTGCATTCAAGGAATCAGTCAAACATTTCCTTGAACAAATGAACAAGCAATCCAACAAATCACAGAGCATCACACCCGCAGATCTACAGAAGGCTCTGCAAAACGTTCAAGCAGAAGCAATGCGCAACACAATACTGATGCAGCCTAAAGACTACATGACCAGAGCACAACTAACAGAGCTCGGCCAGAATGTCATAAACCAGGTCACAGAAGTTATTGTCTCCTTCACTGCTGCAAATGCCAACTATGTCAAAGAGTTCAGAAAAAGTGTCGGCAGAATGCGCTTCAACACAGAAGCAGAGCTTGCAACTCTTTTCGGCCTCTGTGATGATGTATGTGCGAAGTTGATGGCCGCAGGAGCAGAACCACCAAAGAAACCCAAAGCTTCCTACAGAGCAGAGGGTACTTCTGATAAAAGTCAGGATGATTCTGATGATGACCATCCTGGTCCATCAGATAATCCTGAGGGGGAGAATATAAGGGAGAAAGCTACGACCAGAGGAATACAAACTCCGCCAATCACAGCAGAACCAATCACTCAAGCTCCTCCAGAACAAACCCAAGATCAACAACAAAAGCAACAGACCACAGAGACAACTCCCATCTCTGTGGAATCAAGTCCTGAAGAAACCAATATTCCAGAAGCTGATCAGCATACCACAGAGGCAACAACCACCCCTGTGGTAATCAACTTGGAAAAGAGTCCTTCAACAAAATCAACAGAAAAACCCCAAACAATACCAAGAAGAAAGTCGATTGCCACCAAACCAATAAGAGCAACGACCTCTGCGAGCTCTGCTTCTGATATTTTGAGAAAGATGCACAATACAATGACTGATCGAATGTCGCAGAGAGAAGAAGAAAGGCACAGGTTCACATTAGCTTTCAAAATGGCAAGAAGATTCGATGTCCAATCTTCACCAACATAAATAGAGCTCACAGAAGAAGTCACCAAAGAACCTCCAACAGAGGTTACAGAGCAACTCCAGCCAATAGAACCATCGCCACAAAAGTACTCTAAATCACAAGTGTCAAAACCTACAGAGGCAACCATCAAGCCAACAGAAGCACCAACCTCCAAACCTACAGAAGAAACAGGTTCTGCACCTCCAAAAGCCAAAGACAAGGGCAAAGCAATACTGATAGAAGAGCCAAAGAAAAAGAAATCATTGCCCAAGCCTACAGAGAAATTGATGAAGAGCGCCTTTGATGCCTTCCAAACTCCAAAGCCTGAAGAAATTGATTGGGCATATGGATTAAAGCCCCTATCAGACATTCCACTTACTGGCAGAGCTGCAGAAGTTGTTCAACAGATGGAGAGTCTCAGAAGACAAGTACCACAACCTGGTCCAACACATGAAGAAATGGAAGAAGTGGTATACAAATACCTCTATAAACAAACCTTTCAGACCAATCATCCAACAGATCATGTGACAGATTCAAGGATCAGAGAAGAATTTGAGAACATCTTCACAAGGACAAAGCTAAGAACCAAAGCAGATGTCTTCTCAATCCACAAGATCAAAAAGGTAATCTTCTGCAAGTTCTCCTTTACAAGAACCTATCCAAGCGTCGGGTACAATCTTTACAAAGTCAGAAGAGAAGACAATTCAGAAACCACCTTCGCTGATGCTGACCTAAGAAATATCAATCCTTATGATCTACCTGACCTTCTGCAATGGACAAAGGACAACTACAACACAGAAGCAAACACCATAGCCTATCAAGTGTTAAGAAAAGCAATGAGGGAAAAGCTTCTGATCTTCAGTATGATAGATTTTCAACTGGGAAAGGATCTTGGTCTCAAACATCTAAATTTACGACCACCAGAAGATCGCTGCCCACCCGACGCCGTGCCCAACTCTATCATTACAGAACCAAGATTCGGGTTAGTATTTCAAAACCCACAAGGCGAAATCAAACTATTTGTGTGCATGGATTGTCAGAAGTACGCAACTAGTACTCTGAACAAGTTCAGAGCAAGCCTTGTAAAATACAGAGGTACAGAGAAAATGGATAGAGATGATGCAGATACTTTCATCCGAGAGATTGATGCCACAATTCGCCTAAGAGAACTCTGCATCAGTTTCTACAAAGAGATCAGAAGAATCGGAAGAGACAATAGAAGCTTCAACGATTTCAAAGATGCCAAAATCTGATTCTCAAACCTTAAATCTCTGCAAACCAAGTCAAAAGTTTATCTTTCATTGTACTCAAATGTAAAATGCCTCTGGCATATTTTTGAATGAAAGAACTTTCGAGGTATTGTTTAACCTCTGTCTTATCTAACTTAGCCTAACTAAACTCAAGTTAAATTTTTTATTTTTCACTACTTAGGGGGAGATTGTTAGCTTCAATCTTCCTAAACATAGAAGTATTTAGAAGTAGTGAAAAATAGGCTAAGTGAAGAAAGCCTCTTACAGAGGCTCTGCCGACCTTACCGAGAGATCAAGGTCAAGAAGCTACAGAAGCTAAAGAGGCGCCCTACAGAAGCTCTGCCATACGCGCAAAGAAGACCAAAGACTCGGAATCCGGTGAAGACTGCTCTTCTAAGGACCAAACCGCGGAACCTCTGTGGCACTTCACAGAGCCTCTGCGGTCTTCAACAAAGACTTGAAAGATATTTATAATATCTTACTACTGTTACAGGACCTGTTCATCAACTTGCATGGTAGCATGCCCTGTCCAACTGCAACGTGTCAAACTCTGGTTGGATTCAATAGGGCTTAGTACATAATAGACGTCTGCTGCATTAAATGCAATACAGCACGTCCAACTGTTCATGCCATCCGTCCAACTATTCATACCGTCCTTTGTGAATAGTAGCATATGCTTTATGGTCCCCTTAGAGTAGTATATAAGGAAGACTCATGTTGAGTTCTTCCTATTAATCTATCAATCCATCGATCGATCAATCGAACACTTTGAGAGAAAAACATCACAAGAACACACAACTTAAACATTTTGAGAGTCATATCTGTTTTAAAGCTTTGCTTACTCACTGTTCTTGAATTTGGTCTTAATATATATATATATATATATATATATATATATATATATATATTCAGTAAACTTTGAGATATTATTTCATGTTCACTGTTTATTTATATTGTGTTCTAAATCTATCAAACATATCTGTTAGTTATTCAAATACGCTTCCGCATCAAACTCAAACTTGAACTAATAGATCTGATAATCTTGTTTAAACAAAACGGGAACCAACACACTGTTCTTGAATCTGTTCTTAATATATATATTCAGTAAACTTTGAGATATTATTTTCTGTTCACTGTTTATTTATATTATGTTCTAAATCTATCAATCATATCTGTTAGTTATTCAAATACGCTTCCGCATCAAACATAAATTCGAACTAATAGATCTGACAATCTTGTATAAACAAAACGGGAACCAACGATTGGTATCAGAGCAAAGCTTGATTATCAATATCAAGTGATTCTCGTTTTTACAAGATTAGTGATAGAAATCATTTTTTTCTATTCCTCATCTCTAGGTTAAAACTCCATTAACGTGTACTCTGGGAACTGTTCAACCCCAGAAAACTTTCCAGATCTTCAGACTCATACTCTTTAAATCATACTATCTTTTCAGAACCTTAAAAATGACAAATACAAATAACTTCTTTACTGCTGGTTCACTCACCAAGCCTCCTACTCTCCTACGAGATGAGTATCCTCAATGGAAGATAAGAATGGTTCATTTCTTTGAGGGTACTGAAAAAAATCTAGTACAATATCTTTACAACCTTCCTCCTGTTCCCATGATAGCAGTACCACGAGTACCAGCTACTGTTGAATCTCCAGAAATCCCTGAACATCAAAAACCAAAACCAAAAGAAGAATGGTCAAATAAAGATAAGGCAGAAGATGAAGTTGCACAGAAAACAAAAAGAATCCTGATAATGGCTATCCCCAACGAGCTTTTTCAATCCTTAGATGCATGCGAAACTGCGTACGATCTTAGGAAAGAATTAGAAAGACAGTTGGAAGGGGGTGCTAAAACACAGAAGAACCGAAGGACACAGTACATAAATGAATATCATGCATTCAGAGCCTCTGCAACAGAATCTCTGCAAACAACGTACGATAGCTTCAACTCTCTCATAAACAAATGTATAAAGTATGGCATTCACAGAACCTCGGAAGAAAATAACGTCATGTGTTCTAAAGAGTCTGAATGATGAGTGGCTTCAACTGTCTATGTCTTTACAAACAAACCAAGACCTAGACTCATGGACACTCTCTGATCTCTATGGAACACTAGCTGCACAAGAGCCTCAAATAGCACAGGCTAAAACAATAGCCATTGCACCATACGCATTGGTTAGTAAATCAACAGAGGCAACAGAGAGACCAAGAAATGAGAGAGCAACAGAGGAGAAGAAGAAGGAGAAGAAGAAGATAGTGATGGTTGATAGCGAAGAAGACGAGCTGATAGAGGAAGAAATAACCCTTGCGTCATTAGCTAAATCATTGGCTCTATTGACAAGAGAGTTCAGAGGTAACCAAAGAAATTTTTGAAATGACAGATATAAGAGAGACAACCAGAGAGATAGAATAGATGATGAAAGAAGAGAAGAATCAAGTGACCGACAGAGGTCAGACTATAGAAATGACCGACAGAGGTCAGATGACAAGGTAGGCCACACACAAGAATGCTACAAATGTGATAAGCCTGGTCATTATGCAAACGAATGCCGAACAGAGAAAGGTGGAGACCAACAGAAGTCCGACGATCGAACTGGAAACACCTCCCAAGGTTGCTTCAGCTGCGGCAAGCCAGGCCATTTCGCAAAAGATTGCAGAAGTAGACAAAATCGCCCACAGAAGGATTCAGCTTTTTACAAAAAGAAGGCTGAATATTATGCACAAAAATCCCTAATGGCGAACAAAGGGCATTCTGAAGCAAATAAGGAGGACTTCGAGTCAGACTCTACCTCTGATGATGAATTCACCACCAATGCCCTGTTCTGTGGCATGGCAGAAGTCGACTCGGGCACTGACAATGAGGTATCCATTTCAAACTCTACCTCTTGTATTAAATATGTAGAAAATGATTCAGTTAGACTTAACATTGAACTGATTGAACTCAAAGAGATAAATGAAAGTATTCAGAAAGACTCACCTTTAATGAGAGAGAAGTAAGGCTTCTCACTCAAGAAAAAGCCAAAAATTTTGAAGAAAAGGAAGGAGTAGAAAAATATTGGAGCAAAAATGTAGATCCTTTAAAAAGGAAAATTTCTGAATTAACCTCTGCTTTAAAAGTCAAAACTAAAGAGCTTTCAGTTTCTAGGAGTGAAACAACTGACATAAGAGCTCTCAAATAATACTTTCAAAAAGAGAGAGAGGTACTTTGGCAAGATCTACTCAGAAGAGAGGTTTTACTTAAAAACTATAAAGATGAACAGACGGTGTATGAGCAAGTAAACTCACAAATAGGAAGACGAGGTATAGGGTACGATGATATTACTCTAGGTGTTGAAGGCAAAAGACTTAAACCTCTGTCTTCTCTGTTTGTGGTAGGAAAAACAAATAAACCAATTTTTCCAAACTTACTCTCTGTAAGTAAAAGGGTTAAAATCTCTGAAGAACATCACTTGAGGAAACATACGAAGATGATCAATGTGTGGTTTGAAAACACAGATTCATCATCTTCAACCTCTGTCAATAGAGGAATCAAACCAAAGAAATATCTGAAAACACAAGATCAGATTGGTATCTTTAAGTTTGGTAAACCAGAGACTCAAACACAGGTCTCTTTTGTCTGTATGATAGATGTCAAAAATAAATTATCTGCAAAAGCTCCTGAGTTTAAACCCATCTTTTCAGAAGAAAATCTTAAAAGATCAATTGAAAAAGAAATTTTGGAAGTTTTGAAATCAAATATTTTAGAAAATCTCTGTACATCTTCTATAGATCAAATTCTCGCTGAAGAGATCTCATCTGAAACCTCTGCCATCTATGAAAGTTTTTCTACAGAGGAAGAAAACTCGTACGATACATGCTCAGAAAATCCAGCCTCTGTCGAAAGAAATGACTCAACCTCTGTATATGAGGACGATTCATCCTCTGACGACTCAGAGACTGATTCTAAATCAGGGATAATTCACTGTGACACAGAGGATGTTAAATTCTCCTCTAAGGTTCTTAACAGAACAATTTCTCCAAAAGAGAAAATCACAGAGATACGTATCTGTCCAGATTTTCTAAAAATGTGTATACAAGTCAAAACCTCTACAGAGCTTGATAATTTGAAAAAGGCCTCTGAAAATCCTAAAAGCTCAAAATTTTCAAAACCTTTAAGGCCTGATGCTAACAAATATCTTTCCTCTGTGACAGTGAAGACAGACGTTCACCACAGAAGAGACTCACAGAAGGCAGGACCTAAACAAGATTTTTGCAAAAAACATTCTAGTATTCATAGATCTTCTTGTAATAGGAAATCTAATGTTAAGAACGAATGTAATGCCTCTGTGACTCAGTTCAACGAATTCAATGAAAAGTTCAAACAAATCACGTCTCATATTAAATATTGTCATTGTTTTGATCTTATGTTCAGATTGAAAAATCACTTCTCAAGTCCAGATTGCTTACTCTCCACTAAAATTCAAACTCCAAAGTCAAAACGTAGAGAGATACAATCTGATCTTTCTACAAAAGATAAAATGTATTTCAAGGATGCTAAGGCAAACTTGAAAAATTCTAACAATATTGGACCCATATGGATATGGGTACCTAAGTCTCTGTGATTGTCTTACAGAAGCGGTACGTGCCAATTTGGTATCTTGACTCCGGATGCTCAAGGCACATGACTGGCGACAGAAGTTTACTATCCACGTACAAAGAAACACACGATGGTGGATCTGTAACTTTTGGAGACAACAAGAAGGGACACATCAAAGGCTATGGAGTCATACAGATGGAAAACGTCTCTGTATACAAAGTTGCATATGTGAATGGCGTTAAACACAACCTACTCAGTGTAAGTCAACTCTGTGATACAGGATTTGATGTCTTGTTCAAAAGGACTTTCTGCTCTCTGCAAAGTGAAGACACGGGAATGGAACTTCTGCGAGCCGAAAGAAAAGGTGATCAGTATCTAATGAACTTTTGTTCAACAACCAAGGACAAAGTTTGCCTTGTAGCTTGCGAAAGTAAAGAAGCCTGGTTATAGCATAACAGGTTCTGTCACTTGAACTTTCACACCTTGGATAAATTGGTCAAACTTGATCTAGTTAAAGGTTTGCCTAATGTTAAATTTAATAAGGATCACTTGTGTTCTGCCTGTGAGATGGGAAAACTCAGAAGAGCTTCCCACAGAGGCAAAACAGATGTGTCGTGCACTAGGCCTCTGTACATGCTTCATGTCGACCTCTGCGGTCCTATTGCCATACAGAGCCTAGGTGGCAAGAAAATATACTTGTCTTAATTGATGAGTATTCGCGCTTCACATGGGTTGAATTTGTTCGAAAGAAATCAGATGTTCCAATCATCTTGATTAATCTAATGAAAATAATCCAAGTTCTTTATGAATGCAGAATACAGAAGTTAAGAAGTGACAATGGCACATAATTTAAAAACTCTGTCATTGAAGCCTATCTTTCTACAGAAGGAATATCACAGAACTTCTCTGCCGCACGCACTCCATAGCAGAATGGCGTAGTCGAAAGGAAGAATCGAACGCTCGTGGAGGCCGCAAGAACTATGCTATCAGCATACGGATTACCGATGAACTTTTGGGCAAAAGCAATTTCTACCGCTTGTTACACACAGAATCGGCCAACCATTGTGAAAAGACACATCAATACTCCTTACGAACTAATCAACAAAAGGCGGCCAAACATCAAGTTTTTCCATGTGTTTGGATGTAAATGCTTTGTTTTAAACGACAGAGATTCAAGAGGAAAGTTTGAAGTAAAAGCTGACGAAGGAAAATTCATTGGATACTCTGCCACTTCCAAAGCCTACAGAGTATACCTTCCAAGATCTCGCAAAATCGTAGAAAGTATCAATGTTTCTTTTGATGATTCTTTCCAAATGACTTCTGAGCAAATCCGTTCAGAAATCGTACTTAAAAGAGAAACCTCTGGCATCTCGCAAACGAAAGAAGACTTGAATCTTCTATTTTTAGAGATGTTCCACGATGACATTGATCCTTCTGTTGGAACCATCAGAGTTTCTGAAGAACCATCCTCTGTTGGACAAAACCCTACAGGTATGACTCTAACTGGTCCAAATAATGCTTCATCTTCTTCTATAAATACTACAGATACAAATGCCGAAGAAGAAAATGCAGAAGATGAAACATCAAGAAAAACGACCACAGAAGCTGCTGAAAAACAAACTCCACAATCCACAGAAGAACCAATTACAGATGTAATTGAGGACCAAGACTATATGCTTATTGCCTCAACTTCACAGAAAGGCAAAAGGCTGCCAGGACTGCACGAGCTGAAATATTGCTAGCCATGGAAGAACATGTGAACCTCAGAACTCAAATCGACTTCCAACATGGAATCGATTTTGAAATGGAAAAACTGAGCATTGGGCCTCCAGATGAGAGTCTTGTGGGACTTGAACACTACCTAACGGGATCCCTTGTAGCCAAACCAGAAGCATTCATCTGCCGACAGAAAGGGATCAAGAAAGCCATCAGATCAACAGAAGCCCACAAGTACTCATCACAGTTTCTGAAATATCTCTGAAAGATCGTACAAGAGAGACCCTTAAGCTCCAAGTGCCCACAAGAACTCATTAATAGTTTCGTTAGGCATCTAACTCTCACTCTAGAATTCAGGGAATTAGTTATGAGATTTGATATGATTCTGAAAGGAAACTATTATGGTTGAATTTTACTATCTTTTATGCTTTGCTATGTACTCGTCTCTTGAGAGAAGTAAAAGGTTTTATAGAGGATGACTTTTCTCCTCTTTGTCTTTATTTTTGCTTAATCTCTGTAAAAATAGCATAGTTTGAATTTTCAATGCTTAGGGAGAGATTGTTATCCCCAAGTATGCCAATGTAAATGTATTGAAAATATCACAAGTCAGAAGGACATCATAGAACATGACTTCAGAGATCAAAATGAAGACTTAGGAGAAGAACAAAAGAAGACCATCAGAGATCGTCAGAGCTCTGGCAGAAGACCTCTGATAGACCATTAGAGAACAAGTTCGCCAGAAGACCTTCAGAGCTCTGGCATACGACCTCTGGTGAATGACGACCTCTCTGAAGCTGAAGTCTCGTAGAAATCTATAAGTGATAGACAAGTGTCCGCACTTTCCACATCAGCCCTAAAAGGACGAAGACATACTTTTTCACGTGTCATCACAGGGTTTGATAGTACACTGTCTACACTTTTTTTGGCTATAAATAGAACGTTAGTGGAGAACATATTTGTAAGCTTTTGTAAGAATCGTTACTAGAATTGTGAGAGCACAAACACTGCACAATTCTATCCCACTTCTAGTATACGATCTGTAGCCTGAGAGATTTCAGAATACACATACAAGAAAGTGTTCTTGGTGTTATTCATATTCAATATACGAGCAGTTTGTTATTCTTTCTTATTCTCTTTTACTGTTCAATATACTGCTATTCTCTCATTGTTTTATGCTACACACAATCACTCATACACAAACAGATTTATTTTGCTTCCGCTATCTTTTATCTCTATGTTTGTATTAGACGGGGTGAATCTGGGAACCTACATCTTACAAGTCAAAAGACATCAGAGATAGATCAGAAGACTTAGCAGAATATCAAAAGAAGAACGTCAGAGACCAAACATCAGAGACCAAGCCATCAGAAGACCATCAGAGCTTTGGAAAATGATCTCTGATGACCAAGACCTATGTGAAGCCGAAGACTCATAGAAATTCTCTAAGTGTTAGATTACTGTTTACACCTTCCACGTCAGCCCTAAAAGGACAACAACACACTTTTCACGAGTCATCCCAGGGTTTGATAGTACACTGATTTATACTTTATCTGGCTATAAATAGAGAGTAGTGGAGCACACAGTTGTAAGAATAACATGAAAGAGCACACTCAGTTCACAATTACCTTCCACTATCTATGTACGTTTTGTATCCCGAGAGAATTCAGAAGTAACACACATACACTTAGGTGTTCTTCATATTAATATACGAGCAGTGTATTGTTTATTCATATCTTATCTACTGTTCAAGTATATTATTGTTCTCTTATTATTATTTCTTAAACAATCACTCATTATCAAACAATATGTTTATGCTTCCGCTATCTTTGATACGCCTGTTTGAATGAGACAAGGTGAATTTGGGAACCAACACTTCCCCTTATATATCTTTCATCAAAATACCACTTTGGTCCCTCCATTTACAAGATTTATGCTTTAGCCATCATTTCCACCATCTTTTACACTTTAACCACAACTTCACCATTTTATTATAATTAGGACACGGTTGTTACAATACCGTCTCTAACGATAGTTATCAACGTTTCGTCTTCCTTCATCGAGTTTTCTTCGTTTGTTGGATTTTTGCCCGGTTCTTTATGAGGATTTGTAGAATTCTTTCTTGTTTTCGCCAATAGTTTAGGTTTACGATTAAACAACTATGAATATTTTGATGTTTTTGGTGATGAATGACGGATTTTAGAGTATAATCTAGACAATTTCGAACAGTTTTTGATGAAATAGCGTAATGATGAGTAGTCTGTGTAGTGTTATGATTCAGTTGCCGCCTATTTTGATTTATGTGTACATATTACCAAATTACCCCTTAACTGTCCTTTTTTTCTTATTGTGCGACCGAATTTATCCTGTGCTATATATTTAACCCCTCAAATGATGACCATTGATCATTTAAATCTAATGCCGTGATCACTTCTCTATTTGTCATACATTTACCATTTCTCAAATGAACCTATGGCTATATATATGTATATATATAGGGAGATGTTCATTTGAGAAATGGTAAATGTATGAGAAATAGAGAGTGATCATGTCCCTTAGATTAAATGACCTGATTTTTTAAGGAAGTGTAATATTGTAATTAGCATCATATCGATTAGAATCAAATTCAAATTAAACATATCTTTTTTTGAATTAGCATCAATTGTATCCTTAACATGTATCCAATTCAGTTCGAATCAGATTCGTGTTATTTGCTCTCGTCTTCTTCTTCTTATATTGAAAAATTTAGGTTTTGAAAAGTTATCAAAATTTTTGATTCTTCTTAATATGATGTCGAATCCAGAAACCGCTCATGATCAAGAAGTCGATCAAGAAGTCGATGAATTATCGAACGACGAAGATGTAATTGATGAAGATGAAGGTATTGTTTTTGATTTTATGTTTTGATTTTTAAATATTTTACTTTTTTGCGATTGATGAAGATTAAGATTTAAGTAATTAATCTATGAAGATTTATGTTTTACTTTTACAGTTATTTTTCAAATCGAAATTTGAACAATTTTAGTTCTCTACAACTTTTTAGTTCATAATTGAATACGAATTTGTGGTTCTGTCTGTTAGGAACAATATATATTCATATATGAATTTGAGTAATTTAATTTGATTTGATTATTTTCATAATAATACTAGTTCATTTGCGAATTTGAATTGTTATAAAACGTTCATATATGAATTATTTGTTGTTTAGTTGATGCATTGCTTATACTTAAAAGAATGAAATAGATTCATATAGGAACATTTTAAAGCAATTCAAATTCATATATGAACATTTGTTGAATTTGAATAGCTTTAAAATGTTCATATATGAATTGTCTAAAACATTCATATATGAAATATTTGAATTGTTAAAAACGTTCATATATGAATTATTTGTTTTTTAGTTGATGCATTACTTTTATTTAAAAGAATGAAATAGATTCATGTGTGAACATATGATATCTATTTGTTAATTTAGTCTTTTCTGTAATAGGTTCAAATCATTCGTTGACATATACATCTGTTGTTCATCATGTCGTTTTTTCACTGTCTGGTTTGAAGTTTTGGATACCAAATGTGCATGTGGATTTGAAGCTAAGAATAGGTAGCTTTTTTCAGTCTTGTAAGCAAGCCATTTCAATGTATGAACGGTATGCTGAGAAAGGTGGTTTGGATGTTAGAATTTCAACAACTGTTAATGTTGATCATGGTATTATGAAGATACAATATGTTTTGTGCAGTAAATAAGGGATCCACCAAAAAAGAGTTTTAATACGGTTCATGATAGTATTGAAGGTAAAAAAACATCGTAATTCAACTCTGAAGAGGACAGGTTGTAAAGCATGAACTAGGGTGCGTTTTGTACCTTCAAAATGATATGAGTATGTCTCGAAAACGAAGGAAATTGTCTTTAACCGATCAAATTTTTATCCACAATGCTGCAAGTGGTAATATTAGAGCATCGAAGGCGCATACGTTGCATATGTCTTTGAAAGGTGGTTTTGATCTTTCTGGTTGCACTGTTGATGATTATAAGAATCTTAGGAGAGATTTGAATGCATTTGTTGGTGCTGGTGATGGTGAGATGGTTCTTGGTATGTTGGAAGATAGATCAAAAGATAATGCAAAATTTTCCCTTGAATATAATCGACATGATAATCAAATATGTGGAATTTTTTGGGCTGATGAAATTGCTAAGCTGAATTACCAAGAACTTGGAGATGATATTTCATTTGATTCTACGTTTTGGACAAACCAGTAAGTATTTCAATTGTAATTCATTTTTTTAGATTATTTATATGTTTGTTTATGTTATATATTTTGTTTTATAGGTATAGAGTGGTGTTTGTTACATTTACTGCGATCGATAATCATAAGAAATGTATTTCCGTTGGTTATGCTTTGTTGTCTGGTGAAACTCTTGATAATTTTAAGTGGCTTCTTGAGGCGTTTTTGAAAGCACATTATGGGAAGCAACCTAGTTTGGTTTTAATAGATCAGTGTTTGGCAATGAAACAAACTATTCCATTGGTTTTTACGCAATCACGTCACAAATTATGAATGTGGCATAGCATGGCCAATGTTCCTAACAAGGTTAGTATCTATTCATATAGGAATTATTTATATGTAATTAAAGTTCATATATGAATTATTGTTTTAGCATTCTATGTGTTCATATCTAAATTATTGTTTACTGTTAGCTCCAATCTTTGTATTCATAGAAGTATTGAAAAAGCGGCTAAATATAGAAGTCTTTGACAAAGGCTCTGCCGAGTAACCAAGATGACCGAAGTAAAGAATCGCCAGAAGACTCTTCAAAGCGGACAAGGCCACAAAGCCTATGTCATACATTACAGAGCCTCTGTGGTGTAAAAGACTAAAGCTCTATACAAGGACAATCGTGCTTCTCACGATTTCTGCTGTACGAAGATCCTGAAGATCATTTGTACAAGGCGTGACCTGACAACTCCACGTGTCAAACTCTGATGGGTTTTAGCCTTAGTAGAAGTCGGCGCGTTTAATTAACGTAGTACCTGCAACAGTACCTGAATAGTGTCTTTGTACATTCGGTCTTTTTTGTCTAGAGCTTGTCCCTTTTAGAAGTAGTATAAATAGAAGACTCATGTTGAGTTCTTCTATTAAGCTTTGCATAACATACACACCATTAGAACATAATTCTTGTTATATCATCGGTGTTCTTGGTGTTCTTATTTATATCAAATACAGTGAATCATTGAGTTATTTATCTGTGTTATTTACACTTCATGTATTTGATATTGTGTGTTCTTCTACCTTACTATATCTTTTAGTTCGTTAAAAACGCTTCCGCATTATATCTTGTTTAAACTATTAGATAGAATCATCATTGTTAAGCAAAACAGGAACCAACAATTGGTATCAGAGCGGTTCTTGATTTTCTATATCAAGAGATCCTCACTTACAATGATTTTTGGTAGAAACCTGGAGTAATTTTAACCTGTTCTTCACTTATTTAAAAACAGCCTATGTTTTTCTGCCATTCTCGACCTGTTCGACTTTGGTAAACTTACAGTCTGTTACTTCGGTTTAATCTCCATTTTAGTGCATTGTTCAAAGGTTTTAAGTTTATAAACACCATTCGAAACATCCACTTCATCTTCTGAAAGTTTACTGTTCATACCCTATTTTCTGAATTTCTCAACCTCTTTCAAAATGACAAACACAAACAACTTCTTCACCGCTGGTTCTTTTAACCAAGCCACCCACACTACTCAGAGATGAGTACCCTCAGTGGAAGATACGAATGATTCACTTCTTCGAGGGTACTGACAAAGAACTCGTCTACTATATCAATAACCCTCCTTTCGTACCAATGATCACAGTACCCCGTGTAGCTGCCACAGACGACACTCCATAAATCCTTTAGCACGAAAAACCAAAGACCAAGGACAACTGCTCAGACCCTGATTGGGCAAAATATGAAGTTGCTCAGAAGACTAAAAGACTTCTGATTATGGCCATCCCAAATGACCTCTTCCAATCCCTAGATGCGTGTAAATCTGCATACGATCTGTGGAAGGAACTGGAAAAACAACTGGAGTGTGGGGCCAAAACTCAGAAGAACCGCAGAGCCCAATGCATCAACGAGTACTACGCATTCAAATCTCTGCCGACCGAAACTCTGCAGACAACATATGATCGGTTCAACTCTCTAATCAACAAATGCAAGAAGTTCGGAATCCACAGAACTTCTGAGGAGAACAATGTCATGTTCCTAAAGAGTCTCAATGAAGAATGGCTCCAGTTGTCTATGTCTCTGCAAACAAATCAGGACTTAGACTCCTGGACTCTGTCAGATCTCTATGGAACGTTGGCAGCCCAAGAGCCTCAGATTGCACAAGCAAAAGCTCAAATCAGTGCACCTCTTGCACTGGTTGGTAAGGCTACAAAAGCTAAAGAGAAGCCGAAGAAGGAGAAAGCTGTGGAAGAAAAGAAGGAGAAGAATAAGAAAATCTTGATCGTTGATAGTGAAGAGGAGGAGGTGGTGGAAGAAGATGAGGCAACTATGGCCTCTATAGCTAAATCGTTAGCTCTTTTGACAAGGGAATTCAGCAGAGGATATCAGAAGAAGTCTGGTAATGCCAAGAACGACAGAGGTGTCGGCCAACAGAGGTCGAATGACAGGAATGACAAAGGTGGTGACCGACAGAGGTCAGACGACAAAGCTGGCAACGCTCCACATAACCAAGGATGTTACAATTGTGGTAAGCCAGGCCACTACGCCAATGAATGCAGGAGCAAATCAAAGTGCTCTCAGAGAGATTCTGCTTTCTACAAAAAAAGCATAATATTATGCTCAGAAGTCACTTATGGTGAATCAAGAAAACTGGCAGTCAGATACCTCCTCTGACGAAGGAGAAAAGAAGAACGCCCTGTTCTGTGGCATGGCAGAGGTCAGGTCCGACTCCGATAGTGAGGTATCCACTTCTGTCTCTTACTCTAATCAAGCAGAAGCTTATTTGCTTAAACTGAACATTGAATAAACAGAACTTAAAAAGACCTGCGAAAGCGTTCAAAAGAAGCTTACCTTCTTTGAGAGAGAAGCTAGACTTCTCACTCAAGAAAAGGCTAAAATCTTTCAAGAAAAGGAAGAAATTGAAACAAACTGGAACAAACACCTAAATCCTTTGAAAGAAAAGATTTATGAACTTAACTCAGCCTTAAAAGCAAATCTAAAGAACTTATGGACGTTGAGAGCGACAAAATGAATATCCTAGCTCTTAAAAATTATTTTCAAAAGGAAAGAGAAGTCCTCTGTCAAGATTTACTCAAAAGAGATCTTTTAATAAAGAAATATCAAGATGCACAGAAGGTGTACGAGAAAATTAATACACAAATAGGGAGACGGGGATTGGCTTCTGTGATATAGATCCATACACCGGAAACAAAAGAAACAAGTCTCTATCATCTCTATTTCATATTGGAAGTACAAGAAACCCGGTTTTCCAAATTTACTCTCTGTAAGCAAAAGGTGAAAAGTCTCTGGTGAACCTCACATAAGGAAACCTCTGAAGATGGTAAATGTGTGGTTTGAAAATATAGATCTACCATCATCAGCCTCTGTCAAAAGAGACTCTAAACCTAAGAAATATCTGAAAACACAAGATCAGATAGGAATCTTTAAGTTTGGTGAACCCGAGACTCAATCCCATGTTGCCTTTGTCTGCACTATAGATTCTGAGAAGAAACTATCGGCAGAGGCACCTGAGTTCTTGTCTGCTTCAACAGAAGAAAAATTGACTCATATTTCTGAAAATGAATTATTGGAAATCGGTGAAAACAACTTTTATGAATGCCCCAGTACTCTCAATAATGCCCAAAATCTCTCTAATAAAACCACGATGAAAACTTCTGTTGACTTAGAAGATATCCCTGAAAGAAAGGAAGAAAGCGAGTATGGCACATGCTCTGAAAGTCCAGCCCCTGTCGAAAGAGAACTAAGTGACTCAACCTCTGTATATGAAGACGATTCATCCTCTGACGAATCTGAGACTGACTCTAAGTCAGAGATAGTACCTTGTGACTCAGAGGATTTTAAACTACCCTCTGGAGTTCTTAACAGAACCA
Source organism: Saussurea involucrata (assembly GCA_033807775.1). NCBI lineage: Eukaryota > Viridiplantae > Streptophyta > Magnoliopsida > Asterales > Asteraceae > Saussurea > Saussurea involucrata. The sequence goes on from CM066314.1 coordinate 95,735,907, forward strand.
TTCCTCCCAAGGAGAAAATCACAAGATTTCCTATCTGTCCAGATTTTTTGGACATTTGTATACAAGACAAAACCTCTCTTGAGCTTGAGAAAATCAAACAAACGTCCTCTCAAAATTTAACAAGTTCAAAGACTTCAAAACCCTTAAGGCCTATTAAAGAAAAACTAACATGGCAACAGAAGGGTAAATGGGCTAAAAATAACAAATCTTTTTCTTCTGTGACAGTGAAACTTGCAGAAGTTCACCACAGAAGGGGTCCACAGAAGGCTACTCTCAACAGAGGATTTTGCAAACAACAATCTAGCCTACATAGGTCTTCTTGTAATAGGAAGTCAAATGTTAGGATAGAATGTAATGCCTTTGTGCCCCCATTTAATGTTTTCAATGAAAAGTTCAAGCAAATCTCTTCGCACATTCATTATTGTCATTGCTTTGATCTCATGCATCAATTAATCCAACACTTCTCAAGTCCACACTGTTTCCTCTCTGCACCCAAAAAGAATACTAAATTCAAGGGTAAGAAGAAACAAAATGGTTCTTCAAAAAATGCTAAAACCAAACCCAAGAATGCTAAGGCAAACTTGAAGACCCCTAACAAAGCTGGACCCATTTGGATATGGGTACCTAAAAGACTCTGATTGTCTTACAGAAGCAGTATGTGCCAATCTGGTATCTTGACTCCGGATGCTCGCGGCACATGACTGGCGACAGAGGTCTACTATCCTCCTACAAAGATAAACTCGATGGAGGATATGTGACCTTTGGTGACAACAAGAAGGGGTATATAAGAGGCTACGGAGTCATCAAAAAGGAAAACATAACCGTATGCAAAGTTGCATATGTGGATGGCCTTAAGCACAATCTTCTCAGTGTTAGCCAACTCTGTGATACGGGTTTCGACGTAATGTTCAAAATAACCTTCTACTCTCTACAAGGTGAGGACACATGAGTCGAACTTCTGTGAGCCGAACGAAGAGGCGATCTTTACCTCATGAACTTATGTGCCAACAACAAGGAAGACAAGCTCTGCCTTGTTGCTAGTAAAAGCGAAGAAGCCTGGTTATGGCATAACAGGTTCTGCCACCTAAACTTTCATACTCTAGATAAACTTGTTAAACTTGATCTAGTCAAATGTCTGCCAAATGTTAAATTTAATAAAGATCATTTGTGCTCTGCTTGAGAAATGGGAAAACTCAAAAGTGCTTCCCATAAAGGCAAGACTGGTGTATCTTGCCCTATGCCTCTGTACATGCTTCATGTTGACCTCTGCGGTCCAATCGCTACACAGAGCCTAGGAGGCAAGAAATATATTCTTGTTTTGATCGATGAATATTTAAGATTTACATGGGTTGAATTTGTCAGAAAGAAATCAGATGTTCCAAACATTCTGATAAATTTAATGAAAAGAATCCAAGTTCTGTATGTGTGCCGGATTCAGAAACTAAGAAGCGACAATGGCACAAAATTCAAAAACTCTGTCATTGAAGCCTATCTTACAGAAGAAGGCATATCACATAACTTTTCTGCTGAACGCACCCCACAAAAGAATGGCGTAGTTGAACGAAAGAACCGCACGCTTGTGGAGGCTGCAAGAACTATGCTGACAGCATCTGGATTACCAATGTCCTTTTGGGTATAAGCAGTATCAACCGCTTGCTACACCCAAAATCGATCAACCATTGTAAAGAGGCACATCAAGACACCGCATCATTTGATCAACAAAAGGCAACCAAACATCAAGTTCTTTCATGTATTTGGATGTAAGTGCTTTGTCTTAAATGATAGAGAAGCAAGAGGAAAGTTTGAGGTGAAAGTAGATGAAGGCAAGTTCATTGGATACTCTGCTACCTCTAAGGCCTACAGAGTTTATCTTCAGCGGTCACGAACCATTGTAGAAAGCATCAATGTGTCTTTTGACGATTCCTTTCAAAAGACTTCTGAACAAATCAGTTCAGAACTCGGTCTAAAGAAGGAATCCTCTGGCATCCCAAAGACAAGAACAAAAAACTTAAATCTTCTATTTGAAGAGATGTTCCATGATGATATTGATCCCTCTGCTGGAGCCGTCAGAGCCTCTAGAGAAACATCTAAACACCAAACTGGGTCAGGTATATCTCTAACTGGTCCATTAAATAATTCATCATCTTCTATGAATCATACAGATGCACGCGCTGAGGGGGAGCGAACAAAAGATAATACGACCAAGGACTCAACCACAGAGGCTACTGAAATACCAACTCCAGCGACTACAGAGGAATCAATACCAGAGGAAAACGAAGACTCATTCTCTACTTCCTCAGAGGAACAAATTCCAACTCTCATTCCAATCCTTCCACAAGCTGAAGAACCAAGCACAAGCACAGAAGTACCATCTACAACAGAGGTTGCACCAGAACCACAGTGTGCAACAACAGAGGTTCATCTTGATGATTCAAATGACCATCCTCCAAGAACAACACGGTGGACGAAAAGCCATCCTCCAAGCCTTATAATCGGGATTGGTGGCCAAGGGATATCGCCAAGAAGAAGGCATTGATTATGATGAAACTTTTGCCCCTGTCGCATGACCCGAAGCAATAAGAATCTTCTTAGCCTTCGCAGCCCACAGAGGCTTCAAAGTTTTTCAAATGGATGTAAAATATGCTTTTCTGAATGGTGAAATCCAAGAAGAAGTATATGTCCAGCAGCCACCAGGGTTTGAAAGTTCCAAGTACCCAAAATACGTGTACTACCTCGACAAAACTCTGTATGGACTTAAACAAGCTCCAAGAGCATGGTACGAAAGACTTTCAACCTTTCTTCTCAACAATGAATTCGACAGAGGTACAACCGATACTACTTCGTTTTACAAACAAAAAGGTGATGAGATTCTACATGTACATATTTATGTGGATGACATTATTTTTGGGTCTACAAATGCACAACAGTGCACAGATTTTGAAAAACTCATGTAGAGTGAGTTTGAAATGAGTATGATGGGAGAATTAAACTTCTTCCTCGGACTCCAAGTAAAACAATCATCAGAGGGAATTTTTATAAATCAAGCTAAATATGTCTCTGACATACTTTCAAAATCCAGTCTCTCTGATGCCTCTGTAATGAAGAGTGCAAGCTCTACAGAGGCATGATTGGGTCTCTATTATACTTAACCGCAACTAGGCATGATATAATGTATGCCGCATGCCTCTGTGCAAGATATCAAGCTAACCCAAAGGAATCCCACCATATTGCTGTAAAGAGGATCTTCAGATACCTTAAAGGAACCAAAAATCTTGGGTTCTGGTATCCGAAAAACTCTGGCTTTGGTCTTAAGGCATACACAGATTCAGATTATGGAGGATGCAAGCTTGATCGAAAAAGCACCCATGGGAGTTGTCAATTCCTGGGTGGTAAACTAGTCAGTTGGACTTCGAAGAAGCAGAATTGTGTGTCTACATCTACAGCAGAAGTTGAATATGTTGCTGCTGTTAGCTGTTGCTCCCAAGTTCTGTGGATGAAAACTCATCTAAAGGACTATGGCCACAACATATACAAGATACCCATCTTCTGTGATTCAAAAAGTGCCATAACCATCTCTGCCAATCCATTTCAGCACTCAAAAAACAAAGCATGTCGATATCCGTTACCACTTTCTGAAGCATCATGTTGAACATGGCACAATCGAAATGCACTTTGTGTCCACTGAATACCAGCTTGCAGACTTATTCACCAAGGCACTTGATGAGAAACGATTTCTTTTCTTGGTGGGTAAGTTGGGTATGATTAATATGAGTTGAATCATCTGTAAGTAAGATTTGATCTTCCTGTAAATATGTATATATATTTTAATACTTCTTGTTAGAGCATTATTGTATTCAAGATTTACTGTAAAGTCAATGTATTGTATGAGTCTATACAATATTGTGAATGCCTTTATACCTTGTATGTTATGGGTATAAATAGGCTTGTCTAGATCATTTGTATAAAACCTTTTGTGAACAACTTGATCATTTTGTCATTTACACTTTGAAGATCAATATATGGATGACTTGTGTACTCTAGATTTTCTCTCTACATCATTCTTGATTTCTTGCTAGATTTGGGATTTCACATTTGGTATCAGAGCTAAACAGAAAATTCAAGCAGACCAAAGAGCAAATTGAAGATTTTTTACATTGTTCTTGAAGATTTCGGATCCTTCATTCATCACTGTTCATGATGATTTCTTACCCTTCTTCATTTACTATTCATCTAGAATCATCATTTTTTTCATTTTTTGATCTTTTGGATTGATTCTTGACATCATTGCACTCGATTTTCATCCCTGAACATCTTTAATTCAAGGATCTATACCAAAATCTGCACAGAATTTGCAGATCTGATCATTTTATATCTGTTTTTGTTCGAAAACATTTTCTTACTATTTTGGATCATAATTCGATTAAATTGATCGAATTAGGATTTGTGATTAACTAAGAAAGTGTGTGGAATCAAATTTCGAACAAATCTGTGCAAATTTCATAACAATTGATCAAGATTTGAAAAAGTTATTGCTGAATTAGTGATTTTCGTGTTCGAAGTGCAGAATTCGGATCATTCTTGGTGAATTCGGATCATTCATACACAATTCGGATCATTCAAAGGGAATTCGGAGTGTTCTTGGCATCACAAGATGTAGATCTCTAATCACTTTGTGTTCTCTCTAGGTTAGATTTCCTTTTCAATAATGTTCTTCATCATCTTGTTACACAATACTTGGATTGTATGAAGATCATGGACCTAACAAGTGGTATCAGAGCCAAATCGAAGAATTTTTCATCGATACGATCATTGGATCTTCACAATTCAAGCGTTTTTAGCCCTATTTTGCTCAGATTTCGGATTCTTATGGTGTTTGTTCAAGAAAAAGTCGAACTCACTTTTTGGATCAAAAGTATGCCAAATCGATCGAATTACATGTTTTGATCAACTAGAAATCTGTTCATCTTCATTTTTCGAATAAGTCTGCGAAAGAATCACTGAAATTGGTCAAGAATTGAAGAAGTTATGATGATTTTAGTGATTTTCGGATGCTGTTACTTGAATTCGGATTATTCTTGATGAATTCGGATTATTCTTGATGAATTCGGATCCTTCATCGTTTACTGTTCATTGATGAATTCGGATCCTTCATCATTTACTGTTCATTGATGGTTTCGAATCCTTCATGCTTTACTGTTCATGGTTTCGGATGCTACTTTTGTTTGGATGGCTTAGATGGTTTCGAACTGTTCAGAGTTGTTGGTTTCGGATCTTGTGAAGTCCGAAATATTGCTGAATTTGGTCATCTTAGTTCTGAATTTCGGAATGTGCTTACACCTAAAAGTTCAACAATGTGGATGGTTTCACATCTTTCTGATCCAAACTCTAATCGTTTCTGATTCATCTTGTTCCGAATTGATGGTTCTATATAAAGATATGAAATCCATGTTCATGACTTGAAGACAATCTGTTGAAGATTTTATCGAAGATGGTTGACTTTTCAAATAAAAAGACAATGACTTTTCATGTTTGTCTGAAGATTCTTCAAAGCTGAGTTCTTAAAGAGTGTCAAAGCACATAGTTCGCCGTGAACTAGTGGAGATAAAGCTATTTGAAGATGGTTTGATAGAGTGTCTGTTTGAGAAGATTGACTTTACAAAGAGCTGAAGACTACTGTCATTTTTTTTAAATCTTGAATCCAAAGGGGGAGATTGTTAGAGCATTATTGTATTCAAGATTTACTGTAAAGTCAATGTACTGTATGAGTCTATACAGTATTGTGAATGCCTTTATACCTTGTATGTTATGGGTATAAATAGGCTTGTCTAGATCATTTGTATAAAACCTTTTGTGAACAACTTGATCATTTTGTCATTTACACTTTGAAGATCAATATATGGATGACTTGTGTACTCTAGATTTTCTCTCTACATCATTCTTGATTTCTTGCTAGATTTGGGATTTCACACTTCTGCATGTAAATTCTTGAATCACCAAAAGTTCTATACCCGACAGAGCTTCTGTGGGATCCTCAGATCTTCTGACAATGTCCACATAACCTCTGGTGAGTTTGATCTATGCTCTATGCATTGCTTATCTATTTTGATCCAAGCATAGGTCAAGGGGAGTAGAAGGAGACCTTGAATTAAGACTACGGAAGTTGCTAATTCAAGGGGGAGCCAAAGAAGAGTAGTAGTCAGCCACATCCACAGAAGTAAAGGTTTTTGCCGAGCAAAGGAGAACCAAAAAAGGTGAGTATCTCATACAAACCATCTTTGAAAACAGTTTCTCTAGGACACAAATTTCCATATATGTCCTAGAAACTCTACTTAAGACATTCCAAACATTTAATGATCAAAAAGATTTTTGAGCTCTCCGATATTAGAAATTTAAGGCAATAGAGCCTCTACTGAGCCGCGCAGAGCTTCTGTAAGTCAGAATCTCTATGACTGCAAATTTCATACGGAAACTCTATTGATCAACTTCAATGTCTTTCAAAGATTCTTTTGTACAAGGACAAACACTGAGATACTGAAAGAAGGTTTCTAGTCACAAAGTTTTATCCATCAAAGAACTTATGTTGACCGAGCAAAGGTTAGTCAAAAGGAGAATGTCTCGCACAAAACCTTTTTCCAACTTTCAAATATGTCCTAAAAACAGTGCTTAAAACAGTGAAAACTTTGGATGATCAAAATGTTTTGTGAATCTCTAGTTATTAGAAATTTTCAGTCATAGAGCCTCTGCTGGCTTTGACAGGGCCTCAAAGCCTCTGTGGATGAAAACTTTGTACTAAAGATTCCATCGATCCTCTCCAATGAATTTTCAAACATTTTTGGTAAAGGTGCAAGCACAGAGGTGACATCAAAGGTAGGTTTCAGAATCACAGAGCTCACTTCACCACAGAGCCTCTGTTGATTCTGACACTTTACTCTTTATGGAAATTCTGTAAAAGGGAGTTATTTACTGCGAGTGACAGACCCCACACAGAAGAAATGCCCACGCGCCTATCATTAATGGGCCGCACACGACGTCTAATCGTGCTCTGACACATTTGACGTGGCAGATTTTCATTGGACGTGCATGCCACACGATCCTTCTGAAACGTTTCCCCAGCTGTAAAACTCGAGTGCGGACCCCAAATGTTTATTAAATTCACTTTTACCATGGAATTCTATCCGTTTCTACCCTCACTACATAACCCCGTTCCCATTCTTTCTTAAACCTTTTACGAATTTATCTCCATCATCTTCTCCGGCGAACTGTGCAAATACCTGCAACTTCCCCATTCTACTCTATTCTTCAAGAAATCTCAAATGGCTTCTACCTCCAACGCTCAGGTGAACTCCCCATCTCATTCTGAGCACTCCCAGAATCCTGAAACAGCAAGAAACCTAGAACAAGACAACTCCGGTGAGTCAGCAGATTTTGCTCCGACAACCCACCTTCAAAACTTAATCGCACATGAACACTTTGAACGTGTTCTTCCGCTAAAACCCAATAACCAATATCTGGTTCCCTCCAAAACCGCATTTGGGGAAGCAAATGCCATCCTTATTCACATTCTGGAAAAACACTATCTTTACCCCCTATTAACCAAAACTGTCCACAAAATCCCTGCCAGATATCTCAATCAATTTTGGCAAAGCAGCAGATTTGACCCAGAAGATAGACAGATAAAGGGCAACATCCCAAACCAGGCAAATCTTAGCACTTTGAACTCAAGTTCAACAGAACAATGTTCTCACTTGAGTTCAGTCTACCCACAAGAGGTCTTCTAGGGATAAAGGGATACGCAGGGGAACCCACAGACACCGAGCTCTGCAGATTCGTTGAAATGTTGGGATACAACACAACCCTAAGGAAAAGAAATGATTTCAGAATAAATCGACTTCCCCCTCTATGGAATACTCTCTTCTCCATTCTCAACAGGTGTCTAACTGGGAAAGTGGGTAGTCCAGACCAATCTTCTCACCAAATCTTGGCAATTATGTACGGGGTGTACTTCGATCTACCTCTGGACTATGCCACCCTTATGATGCAGGAAATGGTTAACACCATTGACTGCAGAATCTCCACCCAGAAGGCCAAAGGACGATCGACCTAAGATCTACCTCCTCTACAATATCAACGAATTCTGGGTGTCCTTCTAGAGCCTCTGCTCCTTCTACAAAAATGGCCAATGGAGGGACCAACGGCCATAATGTATCCTATGACAAAGAACTCTCTAACAGAGCACGAAGATGGATACGACTTCTGCAGACCTCTGCCAACCGTACTTCTGGGATATGCAACTGATGAGACCCTTAAGTTAGAATACATACGCGATCATAGGACTCCAGAACCGAGTCCTGTGACACCCCCGCGTCTTGGAGCCCCCTTAGGATCTAGGGTTGTAGATAGGATGTCTGATGAAGAAGGGGCAGTGGCCTTGGCTAAGCATCAACAAGTGCAAAAGAAGTTTCATACTCTGAGAAACACAATTCTCTCCCCTGCTTCAAAGAGCAAACACTCTGCCAAGAAAAAGACGACAGTCCACATGAAGATGAAAACGACAGCGGGCACCTCCACCAGTGTTGTTCAAACCCAACAGTCCCCTCCTCATGCAACAGATGTAGGATCATCCGCACCTCCCCCTCCTCCAAAAGACAAAAAGAAGAGAAAACATAAGTCTTCTGAGGAGGGTGCCCCCAAACAAAAGAAAAGGAGGAGCAAGAAGAAATCCAAGAAACCTCACACTCCTGTGCAGACTATCGCAGAGGAAACTGATATGCTCGAAGAAACGTGAACAACCTCTGCAATCCCCAACTCCAATCCATTATGCAGATGATCAGGGTGACTTTTATGCATTCCTCCAACAACCCGGAATTGCAGACTCTTTAGACCCTTCTGGATGGAACGCAGAAGCCCTAACTCATCATTCAACAGAAGCACCAGATTTCAGAATCTCTTCTGACTTGGATGAAGATGACCAAACCCCGCAGAATATTCAATCTGTGACACCAAAAGTACTCCATAACCCCTTCACCTAACCCGGATATGATGTGCTCAGAGCAATCCCAGAGGTTCTGGCTAAATCTATCACCAAAACCCCACCAGTCTTAGTCTCAGAGGTAAATTCTGATGAAGAAGAAGATAACCAGGTAAACGAAGGACCTCTGCATCCCCATGTACGGCAATTAATTGGCTCTCATCCAATGTACGACTCCTTAGTCACTGGGGCAGAAGCTACAACAGAGGTTTGGGTAGAAGCAGTGGGCCGTAGGATAGAAAGAGAGATTGAGACAATAGATGGTGAAGTAGTTATAGGATGCCCAATAGAGCAAGAATCCAGAACAGATGTCTGGAATAGAAGAGGCACACAATCCCAACCAACTCCAGTGCAACCCACGCTTCTATTACCGCCAGTCTAGTGGCATAAGGTAATATTGAACAAGAGCAGCACAACTCGAACCCACCACAAATTGACCGGGCAGAGGAAATTCCTTCCACCTCTGTGCCACTAATAGCCGGGGAAACCTTTCCAGAGGAGTCCTCTCAAAAGGACTTACCCTTAGTTCGTGATCCATCGCCCTTGATCACAACAGAAATCCCTACAGAGGAATTTGTTTCCTCTGACACGCACACACTTATAGCTCCAACAGGCTCTTCAGAGGAGCTCAGAGTGCACAAAGACGGAGAGACTCTAGACAAGTCTCCGAGTCAACATAAGGATACTCTTGTACCCACCTATGGAGTGGATCAAGACAATGTCCTTAACATAACCTCTATAGTGTCTGAGGCTGATAAAGCCTCTGCTCGAGGATTAGAGGGAAATCCTTCCGTCCTCAACATCAATACAGGGACGAAAGAAGGTGTCCAAGGAACAGGGACTTACTCTGGGGACGAATGTGTTCCCCCAGAGGTTACACCAAGTCCACATGTATCAAGGGATGAGTTCCAAACCCTTGTCACCTCTGTGGACAATACATTGAAAGAGTTGAAAAGCTCTTTTGATTCTTTTGCAGATGTTACCACGAGGGCCTTTAATGATATGAACACCAAAATGGACAACCTGTCCACAGAGGTGCAAAATTCTCTATCCCAGATGAGAACAGCTACGACAACCTCTGCCACCTCTGCTGCTGCTAACTTCGAGAAAGCTACCACCTCTGCTTTCCAAAGCTCTGTGAAAGCCCTACTTGAACAACTGAAGACAGCTCAAATGCCAACTTCTGCGGGCATTACTCCTGAAGATTTAAAGAAAGCCTTTGAGCTTGTTCAAGAACAAACAACTAGACAAACTCTGGCCATGCAACCCTCCGACTACATGACCAGAGCACAACTCACAGAACATGGGCAAGGGATACTTGATCAGGTCACCGAGTTCATTAGAGCCTTCACTGCTGCCAACGCTAATTACGTCAAAGACTTTCAGAGAAGCGTCGACAAAATGCGCTTCAACCCAAAGGCAGAGGTCCATACCCTACTTGGCCTCTGTGACGACCTATGCGCAACCTAGAGGCAGAAGCTTCGTGCAGAGCAGAAGGCACTAAAGACAAGGGTCAGGATGACTCTGATGATGACTCTGATAGTCCATCAGATCATCCTGGGGGGGAGAAACAAAGGGAAAAAGCTGCAAACAGAGGTCTACCAGAACCACCAATATCCGCAGAACCTCTAAACCAAGTTTCCCCAACTCAAACCCAAGGAAGAAATCAACAACAGACCACAGAGGCAACAACCACCTCTGTGGAAATAACCCCTAAAGAAACCCCAATTACAACCCAAGTACCTGAAACCAATCAAGATCAACAACAGAAGTCCACAGAGGCAACACCCACCTATGTGGAAACAACCTCTGTATTCGGAGAAGATGTGCCAACCCATGAACAATTTCAAATCCTGACATCCTCCGAGGAAGATCAACCATCCCAATCACCAACACCAAAAACACCAGAACAGACAAAACCTCCATCTCCAACACCCAAAACCAGAACCAAAACCATTGCTCATAAAAGAAAACATTTGAGCAAAACCACAGAAGCCTCACCAACCAAGCCCTTAGAAGAACAAGTGCCAAAACCAACAGAGGCAATCCCTACAAATCCAAAAGAGGCAATCCCATCTCTACAAGAAGATCTACAGCCGAAGGAAAGAGACAAAGGCAAATGGATAATGACAGAGGAACCCAAGAAGAAGAAGCATAAGCATCAACCCACAGAGAAATTGATGAAGAGCTCTTTCGATGCATACGTGACACCAAAGCCAGAAGAAGAAGACTGGGCTTTCGGTGCTACTCCTTTGTCAAACATTCCTATTCTAGATCCTAAGGCAAAAGTCACAGAGGATCGAGTGGCCCAAATCAAGAAACAAATGGATGCTCTGCGCAGGCCCATGCCTCCACCCGGTGCACCTCCACCACAGATGGAATAGGTGGTGTACAGATATCTGTACAATAGAATTGCCAGAGATCTTCTGCCACTAACCATTCAAGATCCCGATTTCCATGCTGACCTCGAGAACATCTTCACAAGAACAACACCCAAGCCAAAACACCAAGTCTTCTCAGAGTCCAAAATTGACAAGGTCATATACTGTAAGTTTTCTCAAACCAGAACCACACCTAAGGATCCTATAACATCTATAAGGTCAAAAGGGAGGACAGAACCGTAACCCAATTCTCAGATGCTGATCTGAGAAATCTAAGTCCCTACGACCTACCCGACCTTCTCAACTGGACGAAAGAGAACTTCACTACAGATGCAATTCGAAGGGTATACAGGGTGATAAGGAAAGTCATGCGAGAGAAACTTCTGCTATACAGCCTTGTCGACTTCCAATTAGGACGAGATCTCGGAGTAAGAAACCTAAATCTCCGACCACCAGAAAATGACTGCCCATCCTCCGCCATGCCAAACTCGATCTTTACATCTCCAAGAGTTGGGTTAGTTTATCAAGATCCTGCTGGGAAGTCAAGATTGTTCGTAGAGATGGACTGTCAGAAGTATGCAACAAATACTTTGACAGTATTCAGAGCAAGCCTCGTGGAGCATAAAGGAACGGAGCTCATGAATCAAGCTCTCACAGATAGACTGATAAAGGTCATCGACCAAGTAATCAACTTCAGAACCCTCTGCATCAGTTTCTATCAAGAGATTAGAGAATTAGGATTCGACAACAGAAGTTTCAACGACTTCAAAGATGCCAAAGTCTGATATCCTCTACCAACCTCTGCAAATCTTTCCTTTCATAATGTAATCAAATATAAGTGCCTCTGGCATAATTCTGTGAAAGAAAAGTAAAATCTTTTGAGGTATTTTATTTCAGCTCTTGTCATGTACTTAGCCTAGAAAACCTTGCACTTTTCTATTTTTTATTTTTCAATACTTATGGGGAGATTGTTAGCTTCAATCTTTGTATTCATGTTGCATAATATTATTATTCATATAACTAAAGTTGATAAACAATTCATGTTGCATAATATTATTATTCATATAACTAAAATTGATAATATATTGTAATGTCTCGGGTAAGTTGTTAGTTGAATTTTTGGTGATAAATTTTATGTTGTTTCGTTTGGAGACATGGTAATAACAAATTCAATATGAAGCTGAACCGATGTGTATGAATACTTGAAAGTATAGAAAAGATAATACACAAGTATTAATCTTTGGAAACACACGGTCAGAAATAATGTCACAATAATCCGAGATTTTCATGAAAGACATTTAAAATCACACATCTAAATTCATAAAATCTGTTTGAGAATATAGAAGTGGTTTGAACATTTAAGAAAACGTTTTTCATGCTTGAAAGTTGTTCTTCTTTCAAACAATCATAGATTAAGATCAGAAGATACGTACATTCAGAATTGTTTCAGCTCCCCCTCAAATCATGATACAATGATTTAAAAAATCATATAAGCTCCCCCTTAACATGTGCAAAAGTTCTTTATTTGACAAAATCTGCACAAATAACAAGACTTGGATTAAAATATCCTTAATCATGAAAACGAGTTCTGAATTACCAGGATTGAAGATAAATTCAGATGTCATAGTAGTTGAAGAACGAGTCCTGATCTGATATGATCATAAGTCATAATCGCTTTGAAGTACGGGTCCTAAACTAATATGTTTAGAAGCCAATATTTCTTTGCTCCTCCTTAATGGTACAAATATTTTTCAAAAATTTTCACCGCTTCTCTTCTGTTTTCAGTCATGTGTGTTGTATATATGTAACCTTCAGCACAACACATGAAGAACCTACAAAACAGATTAAGCAGATTTTGGTACCCAACGGGACTTGGGTCCTAGTGTGTTAGGTGCACATTTCTAAGAAGAAATACTGTAAGTACCGTACCAATAAGAAGTATAATTTTTATGCACAAAATCATTTGATCCACAAAAAGAACAACATATTTTCTTATGTGCCAACCTAATCAGATGATTTGCGGAATGAATAGGATTAGGTTTAGCAGAAGATTTACCTTTCGGCGCATTGTTCTTCTTGGCATTTGATGTGGAGGTAGATGATTTTGGTACATCTTTATTTGGAATTGATGTGCCTTTAACTCTCCATTCCATCTTTACCTTCTTGAAGACTGGAACTTATTTAGGATTGGAAGTATTAACTTTAGGCACATTTGGTTTGTTATCTGATTTATCAAACAGGGGATTATAGAAGAGATTTGTTGAACGAATCTGATCTTTTGAGAAATCAGTTGATCTATTAAATTGTTTAGAAGGAATGTTTTTAAAACTTGAACTTAAAGCAGTTTTAAATGAGCATTCAGAATTGTAACAACCCAACTTCCAAATATACATACAACATATAATCCATGACATTTTTACAATAAAGTAATTCATATTTCACATTTGGTCCCAACTAAAGTCTGAACATGAAGAAAATTCAGTACAACTTAATCCACTTTAAGTTACATAGTAATAACAATACAGTCATAAGTATAAAAGCATCCATATCATGATGATCATCTTCTCAGAAGCTTGTCAACAAGTACTCTATTTACTTGTTCTTATTGGAGTCACCACCTGGAATACATAATTTTTTAAAACAGAAAATGAGGGTTAGACCTAAGGGTCTAGTGAGTAAATCCCTGACATTTGTAAATCTTTAAAAATTCATTTATATAAAACACTCTTTATATAAATACACATACTTCACACGTAAATCAATACCAATTAAAATTTACACAACATACCTGTCTCATCCCACCTTATCCCTCCACCAATGGCCAATATCAATTGGTTGCGAGCCAATTTAACACACCGGTCCAAAGCCCGACCACGTATTATATTTTCATATAATACTCACGTAATTATAATATCCCATTATAATCACTCACGTATGACATATTCATACACTTATCACAATTCATTATTCACATATTGTATTCCAGTAAAATACTCTTTAAAATAAAACTCACCTGGTATGTTTATCACCAAAAGCTTTCCCAAGTTAATATCACGTATGACCACCCTTCACAGAATCTGAAATCACAAAATACCGAATATTTCTTTTAACGCTAAACTTACGAAATCCTCAACTCAAGTCGCAACCCCAAATTAACATAAAATCGCAATGAACAGTACAAGTCGCAACGGTGTTGAACAGTACGAAGTTGCAACCTCTTACTGCGACTTCACCCCGAAATCGCAACCCACTATTGCGACTTCACTCTAAGTCGCAATCTACTACTGCGATCCCAAACTCGAATCGCAATCAACTACTGCGATTCCAAGCCAAGTCGCAAACGACCATTGCGACTTCAATGCCAAGTCGCAACCAACTGTTGCGACTTCGTTGAATGTCGCAGTCGTCTATTGCGACTTCGATGAATGTCTCAGTCCACTGTTTCATCCTAAAACCCAGATTTTTGTACTTTTATTCTATGCATGATACTGTAAAAGTGCAGATATGTTTAACACCATTAACACAACTTCACCTTAAGCTTAAACTTCCCAAAACATCCATTTTTAACAAAACCCACCAAGAACTTAAACTAGTAAATTCAAGAACACTTTGAGGAATTAAAACACAAAAAGATGTGGATGATTTACCTTGATTACTTCAGTTTGGTCCTTAAATCACAGCAGCAAATCTTTGATTTTTTTCTTCTTCTTTCCCCTAATCCTTCTCACGGTTCTATCTCTCTCTCTTTCCTTCTTCACGTAATACACACACACACACACACACCAAGATGATTGTTTTTCTAAATGCCTAAGAAGAGGACACCTCCTCAACTAGGAGTGAATGTGGCGGTGTTGGTGCATAAGTTTGGTGGAAACACCAAACAAACCCCAAACTTGTCTTATTTGGTAAAACATTCCCCTAAACTTCTAAATAAAAATTAAAAGTTACCCCTTAACTCCTAACTCCATAAAATAATAAAATAAAAACTTATAAAATTCCTATTTTAAATTAGATAAAATACCTAGTTATTACAAGAATCATTTGAATCAACAAATGGAGTCTGAAAGATAGTATAATGACTTGCCTGCTTTGAGACATCAAATTTAAAAATGATGTCTTCAAGTTCTTTGACTTTGTTTATCAAAACATTTTTCTCTTTAAAAATTAGATCAAATTTCTTTTGGAGATCAGATTTGATCAATTGATCTTTCATAATATCAGTTGATAAACCAGATAATCTTTTGGTAAGATTAAGAATTGCATCTTCAAAATATTTGCGTTCCGATTCAAAATCTTTTTCCAAGAATTTTCTTTTATCAGTTATCTCTTTGAAAGTTTCCATATTTTTCTTTTTAAGGATTTTATTTTTCTTTTCAAAGAGATTTTTCTTTTCCGTGAAATCTTTTCTTTCCTTTTCCAAAACATTTTTTAGTTCAAAGATTTTCACGGAAAGTTCAGAACTTTTAATCTCAAAAGATTTTCGTCCAGTTTCAAAAATAGCTTTCTCGTTCTCAAACTTTTCACGCTCAAGAATCAAAAGTTTCTCAAAATCAGAAATTTGTTTTGAAAGTTTGATGCATTTTAGTTCAAGAACTTTCTTTTCATCGAATGATTTCTTTGAAAAATCAGAAAGTTCCTTTTCAAATCTTGCTTTTTCATTTTCAAAAATTGTTCTTTGTTTTTGAAACTCTTCTTTTTCCTTTCTCATCACTTCTTCAAAATCAAATATTTTCTTTGTCAGCTCAACATTTGTTTCTTCTAAAGAAATCACCAAGTTTGATTTTGAATCACTTTCACTTTGCTTTAAATCAGCTTGAGTCTTCAGGTCAGAAAGTTTTTGCTGAAGATCTTGATTATTCTTCTGTAAAGTATTGTTCTTTCTTTTTAATAGCGTTTTCTCATTCTTTTTGTTACGTTCTTGCTCTTCTTTAACACACAATCTCTCACGAATAGCCACCATAGTTGAACGTATACTATCAAGACATTCGTCGGAAGAATATTGTGATTCAACTTTTGCTTCAGGTGCTGACACCTTGTCGTTTGTTGTGACTTTTTCTTCTGTATGATACATCTTGATAAGAATTCTGAAAAGAAACACAAAAAACATTTAGATGAAAAATACCAAAAATAAAAAAAAAATACTACCTAATAGAGTGATCGTCAAAAGAAACTTCGCTTAGAAGTTAGAATTATGTGCACACTCGTAAAAATCAGAAAAACAAAACACAACTAAAGTCAGAAAAATTTTCAAAAATAAAATTTGAAAAACAAATTATAAATTTGTCTTCCAAAAATTAAATCCGAAAAATTTACGCGGAAATGTTGGACTTTAATTGGCAAACCTGCAAAACAAGAGAAAAATATGTCAGTTACGAATAAAAGGAGGTAAAATAACAAAAATTCGACACTAACATGACAAAAACAAAATGAAACGAAAAATAAAGACTAAAAATGTGAAATTTTTAAAAAATTTAACAACTCTAGAAACTAAAGATATAAAAGACTAAAACTGAAACCACAGGGACTAAAAGTGTCAGAAACTGTAAGTTTAAGTATAGGGACTAAAACCAACACAATCTGAAACTTATAAGTCCAGGGGCCAAACTTGCTAAAATGAAACTTTAACTAACTGATTTAACAGAAAAAGGATCAAAAATGTCACAAACTTAATGAAACTAACAGAGTTCCGTTAAGTTACTATTCATCATCATCAACCTCACGACCCAACCTGCAAATCGCGTTATGGAACCAAACTTCTCGAACGAAGCTCTTCGTTTATGATCCCATAAGCTCCGTTAACTGATTAGAAGTTGAAACACAGTTTCAAACTCCCGAAATTTGCAACCGAAAGTTTTCGATAAAAACCGAACGAAAACTTTAAACTGTGATATGTCTTTCGTTTCTCGACGAAAATCACTGATTCTTTTTGCGTTGTGATCGTTATTCGAATACCAATCAGATGCAATAAAAAATGTCGATCATGCGACGATTTTCGAAGACCCACTTGTTTTTCCGGTGAAAAACGTGTTTTCCGGCGAGCCTGTTTTCCGGCGAAAGAAGGATCCGAAACCTTTTTATAGTTGATCTGAAATTTGATGAGTTGAAAGACAAATCCGAAACCTTCTTATAGCTGATTCGAAAAATTAGTTTTTCAAAGGATACAAAACCTTGCTTTAAGAAGGAACCGAAACCTTACTATAAGAAGGATGCGAAACCTTACTATAAGAAGGATGCGAAACCTTAGTTTTGCAACCTTGGAATAAAAGCCTATTATTTAGAAGGATGCGAAACCTTATCGTTTTATTGTTCAATCTTTAAAGCATCCACCTCACAGCGTGATCCGAAACCATATTATAAGCATACACACACCTTAAAATTTTACGAATGATCCGAAACCATTTTACAAACACACACACAACTCAAGCAAATTTCACATAGTAAACTATGTGTGATCCGAATTCCTCTTAGCACATACACCGCTCACACTTTATCTTCTTTCTTGTTACTTCACTTGAAAAACCTGTCAACAACACAAACTTACAAACAAATTGTTAAACTTTGAATTATGGATCAAAAACAACTAAAAACACATTTTTAAAAACATCTCAACAAATATTTTGGATCAAACTTCAAGATCTAAACTATTTTGCTCAAGAACATGAAGAACACCTCAATAACATCATCAACCCAAAAATTTCAAAAATGATTTTTATGGATTAAAACTTGAAATTTTTGATTGAAACGTGTCTAAAAACACATTTTGGAAATGATTTTGCACAGAAATGGATCAAAACAACACAATTTTGCAAAATCAAAATCCAAAAATTTTTACAGCCCACTTTTCTTCAAGAACACAAAATTTTCAAAAATCTTCAAATTGATCAATTCTTGATGTGTTTTTGCAAAATTGATGATGCAAATCTTGTTTATAATGATGGAGAAACACTTTGCAATCAAAATCAAACACAAAAACACACTAAAAATCCATAACCCATTTGTGTTCTTCAAGTTCTTCAAAAATGGAGATTTTCTTCAAAAATCTTCAAAAATTTATAAATTTGGACGAATTTTGCCCATAATTCGATCTCCCAAAGCTCTGATACCAACTGTAAACACCAGATCTATTAGGTAAACATTAAATCTTCCATTGATCTTCAAGAATTTAGAATTTACATAAGAATTCCAAACTTTCTCTCTCTAGAATATTACAATTAAGATCATTCACTAATGACTTTCTTAAGACTTGCTTAACAACTAAGCAAACTAATCCTATTTATACCTAGGATTACAAAGCATTAAATCTAAACTACTTTGACTTTACATGACTTTGACTTTTACATTTGAATTTACATTGTTTGACCATTACAAGACTTTACAATAAATCTTGAATACAATAATGATCTAACATTCTCCCCCTAAACAGATGCATAATTTGCTGTCTCTTCTTCAGAGAAATTTGCATAGACAGATGAAAACTTGGTACTCATAGAACATGAGTCCAGAATGTTAGATGTATCACTTTATGAAAATTTTTAGCTCCCCCTCAAAATATGAACATAATTAAACAATCACACGAACTCCCCCTCAATGTTTTAAAGAAAGCTAAGAAATTCCTAAGTATTCAACATTCCTAGTTTGCTGATTAGAAAATTGAATCTTTTTTCATCTAAAGGTTTTGTAAAAAGATCAGCAAGCTCTAGTTCTGTCGGTACGAAATGAATTTCTATAGTTCCCTTTTCAACATGGTCCTTGATAAAATGGTACCTGACATCTATGTGTTTCGTTTTGGAGTGCTGAACAGGATTTTCAGTTATTGCAATTGCGCTTTTGGAATCAAAATAAATTGGATCTTGTTGAAGATATATCCATAATCCTTTAGCTGAGTCTTCATCGAAATTACTTGTGAACAACAACTAGCGGCGGCCACGTACTCTGCTTCAGCCGTAGATGTTGACACACAGGTTTGCTTCTTTGATGACCAGCTTACAAGTTTATCTCCCAAAAATTGACAAGCACCAGATGTGCTTTTCCTGTCCATCATATTTCCCGCATGATCTGCATCTGTGTAAACAGTTAGCTCAAACCCAGAATCCTTGGGATACAAAAGACCCAAATTCCTTGTGCCTTTGAGATATCTAAGGATTCGCTTTACAGCCACAAGATGAGATTCCTTCGGGTTAGCTTGAAAACGTGCACAAAAGGATGTTGCAAACAAAATGTCCGGTCTACTTGCCGTTAGATATAGTAAAGATCCAATCATGCCACGATATAACTTTTGATTGACTGATATACCAGATGAATCAGCGTCCAAAAGTCTACTGGTAGGCATGGGAGTTTTCATGGTGGAAGAAGAACTTAAGTCAAATTTCTTAAGCATATCGTTTATATATTTTGATTGATTAATGAAAATGCCTTCATTTGACTGTGTCACTTGGAGTCCAAGGAAAAAATTTAGATCTCCCATCATACTCATTTGAAAACGGCTTTTCATAACCTCTTCAAAATCTTTACACATATCGGGATTCGTAGAGCCAAATATAATGTCGTCAACATATATTTGTACTAGCATTAAACCTTTACCTTTTCTTTTGAGAAAAAGAGTTGTATCTATTGTACCTTTGGTGTATCCATTTTCAAGCAGATGAATAGTCAGAGTCTCATACCATGCCATTGGTGCTTGTTTCAGACGGTAGAATGCTTTGTCTAAATCGTAGACATGGTTTGGATATTTTGGATCTATAAAACCCTCAGGTTGACTTACATAAACCTCTTCATGAAGTATTCCGTTTAGAAACGCAGATTTGACGTCCATCTGAAATACCATCATATTTTATGCGCGGCGTATGCAAGAAAAATTCTGATGGCTTCAATCCTTACTACTGGTGCATAGGTTTCATCATAATATATTCCTTCTTGTTGATTATACCCTTTTGCAACCAGTCTTGCTTTGTTTCTGACTATAATTCCTGCTTCGTCTTTCTTGTTCCTAAAAACCCATTTAGTTCCAACAATGGTCTTGTCTATAGGACGCTTCACCAAACGCCAAACTTCGTTACGCTTAAACTCATTTAACTCCTCTTGCATGGCGTTTATCCAATCTGGATCTTGTAAAGCTTCAGATGCTTTCTTGGGTTCTAATGTGCTTAGAAAGTTGACATACAAACACTCGTTTGTAGTCGCAGATCGTGTCTTCACTTCATCATTGAGATCACCAATAATATCTGTTGGGGTGTGCTTTTTTCCATTTACGTGTACTGGAAAGAGTTGGAATCTCTACATGAGTGTTCGATGAATCATTCTCATCCAAAACTGCAAGAATCTCTTCAGAAGATTCAGCTGAAGATACATGTGTCGGTTCTGGTACGTTAACTTCTGGTTGTTGTATTTCATGTGTAGAAACCTCTGATGATGTGTTTACTGAAATCGGAACTTCAGGCTGAATTTCAGGTTCAGAAACTGGAATAGTTGTAGATTCACTTGGAGTCTCGTCGGTTGCCCCAGAAGTACTAGCACCGACATCGTCAGATGGACCGGAGACATTAACACTCGTCTGTTGTGGAGATGCATTTACAGATGTGATGGGTGGTTCCATATCTACACAATAATCCATAAATGCATCATGAAATAAGAAATCTAAATCTTTAGTGTTATTATTATCTAATACAGAATTAGAAAACTGTTTCGCCACAGGTTCTACTCCTTTTTTAGTAGAATCTTGAGATTTATGTCCGAGTTCTGAATTGTGTTGTCCAGAAGTCAAGGTCACACTCTCGTCAAACGTAACGTTGATGCTCTCGATGACTGATTTTGTACGATTATTGTAGATCCGATATGCTTTAGAATTCAAGGAATATCCAATAAAGATTCCCTCATCAGCCTTAACTTGGAACTTTGCAAGGTTTTCACAATCTTTCATAATAAAACACCTGCATCCAAACACACGCAAAAATTTGATGTTAGGTTTGCGATTGTTGATTAATTCATATGCAGTTTTGTTAAAGCGTTTATTAATAATTGTCCTGTTCTGAGTAAAGCACGCTGTGGAAACTGCTTCGGCCCATAGACTTGGTGGAAGACCCGAATAGGCAAGCATTGTCCGATCCGCTTCTACAAGAGTCCGATTCTTCCTTTCAACTACTCCATTTTGTTGTGGAGTAATTGGTGCGGAAAAATTGTGAGATATTCCAACGGATTCAAGAAATGTTTGAAGAGTTGCATTCTTGAACTCAGTTCTGTTGTCACTTCGGATTTTTTGAACCGGGCGTTGTAGAAGTATTTGTATCTTCTTGATGAACTTAATAATCAGCTCGGGTGCTTCAGATTTGAGTCGTAAGAAATCCAGCCAGGCATATCGCGAATACTCATCAATTATTACTAATATATACTTCTTTCCTCCCATTGACTGAGTTCGCATCGGGCCGCATAGATCCATGTGGATTAATTCCAAGGCATTGTTGCAATTAGACAAAGTCTTTGACTTGTGAGAGACGTGTTTCATCTTTCCCATCTCACAAGCCGGATAGATGGAAACTTTGTCAATCTTCAATTCAGGAAGCCCGGAAACTAATCCATCTATTCTGAGCTTGTTGATTGTAGGTTCCTAGATTCACGTTGTATCACGATAATGGTAAAGAAATAGGCAGCGGAAGCATATTAAATAAAGCCATTAAAGTGAGTGATTGTGTAAACGATAAATGAATTGTGAGTATCAAATGTAGAACAGTAAAAATGATAACAGGATCATATGTAAAACTTCTCATATATTGATAATGAATCACACTAAGAACACGTTCAAGTGTGTTCGGAAATCTCACAGGACAACAGTATCGTACGGAGGTAGTGCTCGGGATTTCAGTAGTGTGTTCTTTTACAATTGTGGAAAACTATTCTTCCAAAAGCTTACAATTGTTTGTTCCACTACCTCACTATATATAGCCTGATAAAGCGTAGACAGTGTACTATCGTACCCTGGAATGACACGTGGAAAGTGTGTCTCCAATCTTTAGGGCATACGTGGAAAGTATGGACACGTGTCTAACACTTAGGATTTCCTACGAGACTTAGGCTGACAGAGGTCTTCACTTCACCAGAGCTCTTTCGCAAGAGCTCTGTTGGTCTTCTGTTAAACACTTGTTCTTCTGTTGGAAGTCTTCGACAGACCTCTGTTGAGCTCTGTTGATTTTCTTGAACTTCTTCCAAGTCTTCTGTCTGATCTCTGTTGGTCTTCTGACTTGAACTATTTTCAATACTTTTACATAACAGATACTTGGGGCTAACAATCTCCCCCTAACTATTGAAAATAGAAATTTACAATTGACAAGAGATTAAACAAAAGAACAGAGAACTTTTACCTCTCTCGAAGCCTCGCTAGTGTCTCGACTTCGAACTCTATGCCTAGCTGAAAATCAATCTGAATCCTTAGGTTGATGTGCTCTTGCATAGCGAAGCGTACCTCAGGAAGTGCCGTTCTTGCCTCTTTGTATTTGTCACTGATGTTGTAACAGTAGGCATGAAGTTGAATCAGATCATAAGGGTTTAGTAGTACCAGATCATTATCGTTGAAGTGCTCAACCCTGTCGTTGTTTGATTCAACTATGAACTCGTGATAACTCATCTGCGTTCTGTTGTGCCGAAAGACCTTCTGTTTGATGTCTACGATTCTGCGGATTCCAAAGTCAGAGTTTATGTTTCTGTTCAAACCGGACTTTGTTTCGATGAACTTACGCCTTACGTCAGCGATCGTATTTATCCTACAGGGGCTGAAATAAGGGTTAATGGGCACAACATTGGCAGGAATTGTATTACGATCACCATAGAGATAGGCAAAAATTTCTTCTAGCGGTGGTTTGCCAGAATGTTGGTTTGAGGTTTCAGGGTTCTGTTATGTTTTCATGAGATTTGGGTCTTAATGAGTTTCTGTCATTAGTCTGTCGATGTGTTGAACAGACTTGAGGTTGGTTTTGGCTTGGTTGTTCTTCAGCAGAGAATGGGTCTGTTCTCTCTGGTTCTGTTCTTGGTGAAGTAGGAGGGGTATCCAAGATGATGACTTCTGGTGGTTGTTGAGATGAGGGTTCTGTTGGCTTGATGACCCTGTCTTTTAAGATGTAGTCGAAAGTTACCATAGTCATCTCTGGTAAGTCTTCAGTTGTATTCCCTTGATCTCCTCTTTCTGTTTCCTCAGCCTCTGTTGCTTTCCCTTTTCCCTTATCAGTTCCCTCAACCTCTTTCTCCTTTTCTTTCTCCTTCTCCTTCTCCTTCTCCCCCTTTGGTTGTTCTGAGGACTCACCCAATTGATCGTCTGATTGACCTTCTTAAGTATCTTCGAAATCATCATCATCGCCAGAATCGTCAATTCGAGCTGGTGGTGAGGCCGGAACAACAAATCTCAGACCAGCTTTGTGTCTCTTGCTTGAAGGTTCATCTGTAGGTGCTTCTTTTGCAGGTCTTTTCGATGTAGAGGTAGCCTGTAAAATAATATTAGTAAAGTTTGAGGCTGCCTTTGTCATTACATCTTCTACCTCTGTTGCAGCACCTCTGATCTCTTCTACTTGATCCTCGAAGTTGACCTTGTGAGTATCAAGAGACGCTTTCACATGTTGATCTGTCACCTTAGCTTTCATTACAAATTTTGATGAGATCGTCATCATTCTGCTTAGGACTCTTTTGCTGAACTCACCCATCTGGCCAACTGTCATCGGTAAATCATTGGGTCTGGGGCCAGAGATGTTGATAGGTGTAGCAGAGGAAGTCATGGCTTCTGTGATAGCAACCTTAACAGAGTTGTTAATTAGCTTTGTCAAGGTTATGACGTTGGAGTCTGACAGAAGCACATAAGTGGTTGGTAAGGTTCTGTTCATTTGGGCCAAGTGGTTTTCAACCATGAGCGTCTTCAGAGCGGCTAGTTCTGTTGAGAACTTTGTTCTTTCCTCTGTTCTGGCTCTTTCTTCCTCTGTGCGAACTCTTCTCTGTTCCGCTAGTTCTATTGTTAACTTGGCAATTTCCTCTGCTTTGACTCTTTCTGCCTCTGCTCTGAGCCGTTCGGCTTCTGTTCTGAGCAGTTCAGCCTCGTCATCTTTCTGAGTTATTTCCGTAAGAGTGGATGTTACCTTCTGTAGCTCTTCTCTGAGAGAAGCATTCTCCTTGCGGATCCGCTCCTCCTTTTGTTCATTGATAAGTTTATACTCATTCAAGGAGTTGTTGATACTGTCACAGAAGCTTTCGAACTCTGCTCTTGTGACAGTGTCAACGGGGGTGTCCTTGGTTCCAACACACGGATCCAATTCTGCCTCGAGTTCAGAGGCGCCTCCGTCAAGAGTGGTATTGATGATGACTCTTGGAGGACTTCCACCTGATCCTTGATGTTACTTTTGAGGGGAAACATCTACAGATGTTCTGATCAGAGATTCCTCTTCCAGCTCAGGTTCCGAAGAAGGAAATCTGATGTGATGAGGGGCATTTGGATCAAGCAAGGTTTGCCCTCGTTCAACTATGGTCTCCCATTGTCCCTGAGTCGGACAGAGCCTACGTGAGATCTTAAAGATCTCTGGTCTATGTTGGGACGAGTCTAAATGAGCCACAGAGGCATCATTGTGTGGATGTGACCTATCGATGTCATGGGGCGAATTGACATCATTACCAAACATAGATTCCCCGGTTTCGTGCATACCAGACGCATGAAGAGTTGCCTCTGGCGGTTCTTGCTGGTTAAGGTTCGAGGTGTGCACCTCTGTTTCAATAATCCCTTGGTCTTGATCACCGGGATTAGATTGTGTGGTATCACAGGGATTTGGGCTTTGGATACGCTCATCTGTTTTCATGTTTTGAACATCTTCTAAATTCTCATTTCTCTCGGATTCTAGGGGTATAGAATTCTCGGGTGAACTCTCTATCACATGAATTTCTGTCTCACGATTACCAGAGGGATGCGAACTCTCTGCCATCTCCTCTGTAATTTCCCTTTCACCCTCGTGAACAACCTCCATATTGGATGCTCTGTTCTGTACTTCCTCCATAACTCTAGAGGAAGACCCCACTTCGGGTGCTCTTACCTCTGGTCCATGTTCTTCTTCTACTTCTGTAACACCCCGGTTTTTGTTATGTGTGGTCTTTATAATTAAAATTACATGTTAATGTATTATTTTGATATAACAGGATTTTAACCTCTTTAGAATCTGTTTGAGGACTGATAAGATGATCAAGTGAGGCTTGGTGCCCTTTGGGCGATAGTGACCGGCGAGAGTGCCCATGTAACTATCGCGGGTGTCACTTCCACTGAAAATGTACCGCAAGATAGAATTTCCAATCCAGTTGATTTCTAGCGAGAGTGACCCAGCGAGAGTGACAGTGTCACTATCGCATGGTCACAATCGCCGGTTTTGTACCGAGAGTTGAGGGGGGGAGTTGAGCGAGAGTGACACAGCGATAGTGACAGTGTCACTATCGCTGCCGACCTATTAGGGTATAAAAAGGAGAGTTTCGGGATTTTAGCTAATCTGGATGAAATTAGGAAACAGTGACAGACGAATTCTTCTTCCAAAAAGGTAGGGTTCCATAACCTTAATCTTTCTCATCTAGTGTACGTTGATGATTAGAGGTATTTACACACTTTTATGATGAATCTTAGGTGATCAATTTACTTCTAAGTGCAAGGTTTCTATCTTCTCTTCAAGAATCAACATCATCCACATCATTTAAGGTTTTGAGATTTTACCACAAGTATTCTAAGGTGAGTAATCCGAATTCAAAATCATATTAGATACATAATTTACTTCCTCACTCTATTTATCTCCTAACAAGATTACTTTGAAGTATGTTCTAAACAAATAAGCACTTAATCTCTAAGGAGGAAATTAAAGAGGCGTAATGGTAAGATTAAGGAAATGGAATAGCTTATTCTACTTATAATGGTATAATTTAGGATGGCTATCATTTGAAATTGGTTATGCCTAAATATTAAGGTGTGGAGCTTAATGAATTAAGCTGTGTCTTAATGACAGAATTGTTGTTTTATGAAAGAAGTAACTTAATATGAAATTGGTGTGTATTTTGGTACTAAATGATAAAACTCATGTTATCAATTGTATGTATGTGGTTAATTTGAGTATTACTTGAAAGTAAGGAATTATATGCTTAATGAAATAGTTGGACTGTTTTATTGAAGTAAACGTATGGCTTTATGAACTGCTTGGAGTAGTTGTTTGTTGGTGTTCACAAATCGGAGGAGTCCCTAAGTAGGCATTGGGAAGGTATAATCTTGGGCACTTACCTTGAGGGTTTGTGTATCGATCCACGCCTTCGGGGTTTATACCATATAGGTAGTCCCGATGTGCCGGGCCTTGAGGCGTTACCTTGGAGGTAGACGCTAAGGTGTATCTTCAAAGATGATGTAACTCGGGTTGATGCTTGGGTTTTCCCCATAGAGTTCGATTTGTGAATGATCAAGTTGATAATCTTGTTTATATGAAATAATTTCATACTTTACTTTATGTTTACTCACTAGGCAAAGCTTTACAGTGATGAGGTGATTTCGCGTCATGGAGTGCCCGTATCTAAAGTCTCCGATCGGGATAGTCGATTCACATCGAGATTTTGGCAAGCATTACAAGAAGAACTAGGTACAAGGGTAAATTTGAGCACGGCATACTGTTAGCTCCAATATTCTGAAATATTAGAAGTATTGAAAAATGGCCAAGTACAGAAGAACTTCCACAGAAGCTCTGCTGAGTGCAACAGAAGCTCTGCCGGGCATCTCAGAAGAATCAAAGGAAGTTTGATCAAGAGTGATCAAAGACCGAGGAAACTACAGAAGGACGCTTTCAGAAGACCAAGACCGCAGAACCTCAGTTACCGATAACAGAGCCTCTGCGGACAACATCAGAAGACAAGGAACCAAGACTTCTCACAGAGGACCGAGCCACAGAACCTCTGCCACCCTTGACAGAAGCTCTGCAGAAGTAAACAACCAAAGACTCTGAATCCGGTGAAGACTACTCTACAGAGGAACCAGACCGCAGAACCTCTGTAACACATTACAGAGCCTCTGTGGTCCTCTAAAGACTTGGAAGATATTACTGGATACGTTCATCAACTTGCATGGAAAAGTACTATCAAAACACGTGTCAAGCTCTGAGTGGACTCAATAGGGCAAGGTACAAAATAGACGTCTGCGCCATTTAATGCATTTACCAAAAGTACATCTGCTCCATTAAATGCGCATGGCTCAAACAACTGCTCACACCATCCAGTCCACTGTTCACACCATCCAGTACACTATTCATGCCGTAAAAGGAACAGTGACCTACTTCATAGTCTTCTAAGAGTAGTATAAAAGGAAGACTCGTGTTGAGTTCTTCCTAACATAGAACAACACACAAAAACAGAAAAAGAAGAACACTTCAATCAAACATCAAGAACACATAGCTTATGCACATTTAGAGTCATATCTGTTTAAAGCTTTGCATACTCACTGTTCTTAAATCTGTTCTTGATATATATATATATTCAGTAAACTTTGAGATATTATTTCCTGCTCACTGTTTATTTATATTGTGTTCTAAATCTATCAAACATATCTGTTAGTTCTTCAAATACGCTTCCGCATCAAACCTTAAACCTGAACTAATAGATCTGATAATCTTGTTTAAAGCAAAACGGGAACCAACAATTGGTATCAGAGCAAAGCTTGGTTTTCAATATCAAGTGATCCTCGTTTAGACAAGATTCTGGATAGAAACTGTCTGTTCTTAACCTATTCTTCATTTCATCAAACAGATTCTGTTTTATTGCCATTTTCGATTTATTCGATCTGGTAACATCCAAGAAACTGTTTCTTTCGTTAAAAACTTCATTCAAAATGTCAAGACTAAAATTTAGTGCTGATGCTGATTTTCATTATTATTTCAAACTCAGCACAAATTTTAAGAAAATAATTCCTACTCTTGAGAAAGAATTAGAGGAAAGAAACAAGAATATTCTTATTGACTCAGACAACATTGCCAAGCTTGAAGAATTAGGTAAACTCCTAAACTGGGAAAATCTTGAACTGAAAAGGAAACTATCTAAGTCAGAAGAGCTTGGTAAAAAGGAGAAAGAGAAGTTTGAGGAAATTAAGACTGTTTTTAAAGAAGAGAAGAAAAGCCTTGAGCTTAAGCATCTAAACTTTTCTAAACTGATTTCCAACTTTGAAAAACTTATAATCAGTAAAAATGAAAAGTTTGGAAAAAAGAAAACTCTTCTTGAGACAAAGAATATGGAACTTTCTTTCAAAATCTCAAAATTACTTGAAAAAGAGAGGAAAGAGCAGGATTTTGAAAGAAAAGAGTCTGAAAAAGTGAAGAGAGAAGGATTTCAAACAAAGTGTTTGAAAGACAAGTTTGAGAAGGAAAGAAAGGTCTTTAAAACTGAAATGTCAAATTTAACAAAGAGACTATCCGATTTGTCAAACAAGATTATGTTAGAGAAGAGGTATAAATCAGATCTTCTAAGAAAATTTGATTTAAACCTTAAAGAAAAAGATGTTTTAGCTAAAAGGCTTAAAGACCTTGTCTTAGCAAACTCTTGTGCTAAAAAGTCAAATAATCCTGCTTACAAAAAGATGAAAATGGTTTGGAAAGTCAAAAACTCTATTCCTGACAAAAATGCTCCAAAACCATTTGTCTCTACAAAGCCTTCATCTTTTCATTCATATAAATGCTTTGATCTTCTGCTTCAATTAAGAAA
This sequence comes from Saussurea involucrata, assembly GCA_033807775.1. Classification (NCBI taxonomy): domain Eukaryota; kingdom Viridiplantae; phylum Streptophyta; class Magnoliopsida; order Asterales; family Asteraceae; genus Saussurea; species Saussurea involucrata. The sequence goes on from CM066314.1 coordinate 95,765,034, forward strand.
CCTTTTCTCTAAATCTTTCTGTGTACAAAATGGGTCAGTTCAAAAGAAAAATCCAAAGACCCAAAATGAGAAAAGTCATAGAAAGAAAACTGGCAAACCAACAGAGATTGGCAAACCAGAGGACCTAAAGACAGCTCCAAATTCTAACAAAAAAGGACCCATTTGGATATGGGTACCAAAAGTTCTTTGATCTGTCTTGCAGGTAAAACGGACTTCTGATCATTACAGATCAGGACTCGCTCTTCAGAGGAGAAAAGGACTCCTAAACACATCAGTTTAGGACTCGCACTTTAGTGAAATAGACTCTTAAACAAATCAGTTTAAGACTCGAGCTTCATCAGAAAAATGACTTCTGACCATTACAGATCAGGACTCACTCTTCAGCAAACAATGGACTCCTTAATACTTCTATTAAGGACTCAGGTTTCAAAGTTCACTATGACTCTTAAACACTTTGTTTAAGACTCATCCTTCAAAGGTTCTATACTTCACAGAGCCTCTGTGGAATTGCTCAGAGCCTATGACAATCTCCACAGAACCTCTGATGAGGTTGACCTATGTTTTGTGCATTATTTATCTCTATTGATTCAAGCATAGGTCAAGGGGGAGAAGGAGACCTCAAATTGATCTACAGAGGTTGATCATTCAAGGGGGAGCCAAAGGAGGATTATGATCAACAAGAGTCTCTGTCGTCCAAACTAGACACTCTAAAAGGTATGTGTCGCAAAAATTCTTTTTTCAAAACATTTTTGGTAAAAGTACAAGCTTCAAGAGATGGATAGGCAGGTTTCAAACCACATAAATCAATCCTACAAAGGTTGTTAGATCAAGGGGGAGCGAAAAAGGAGACCTTGCTGAATCTACAGAGATTCGTAAGTCAAGGGAGAGCTAAGAATACGACAGAAGAGATCACATTCGTCGATCAAGAAGAAAAATAGGTTGGTATCTCGCACTCACACAATGCCACAGAAGTCATAAGCCACAGAGTTCTTTCAACCAAATAACCTCTGTAGATCACTCAAATCATTCAAATGACTTCTGCTGCACAAAATCTTTCAGATTTACAATTTTCTAGGACACCAACTGTAAAATAGGTCCTAAATACATTGTTAAAACTGATCAAAAACTTGGATGATTAAAAATGTATATAAATTATTAGTTATTAGAAATTTCCTGTCGCAGAGCCTTTGCTGGCTCTGGCAGAGGTCCAAAAACCTCTGTAGGATAATTTCTCTCTACTAAAAATTTATTGATCCTCTCCGTGTTTTTCAAACGATTTTCATTAAAGATACAATCTACAGAGAAACGTTTTTCAAAATCACAGAGCTTCTATAACCACAGAGGCTCTATTCTTCAAAGAGGAAGTCTTCTGAGGGATCTAAAGAGAAGAAGAAGAAAAAGGGAAAGAAAACCAAGACACCTACAGAGGAACAACATGCCTCTGCTTCTGCTCTCCAACAAACTCCCACAGAACCCTCATCTCCACCACAAATCCAAAGTCCCTCTGCCCCTCCCTCTTCCAAAAGAAAAAGAAAGTCAAAATCTACAGAGGAGGGAGCACCAAAACCAAAGAAGAGGAAATCAAAGAAGAAGAAACCATCTTCTCCTCTGCAAACAATAACAGAAGAAATCGAACCACCTCTGCAAACTCAAATCGTCACAGAGGTTCTTGATTCACTTCTGCCAAGACAAGAGACTGCAGAAGAAGAGGTGCAAATAGGTTTAGAGGATAGGATAGAAACGTCTGGAGGAAAACAAAATGAAAAAGAAAAAGATGCCGAAGTTGCAGAGAGCACACATCCCTCAACCCCTCCCAGTGCAACCCACACATCTGACACCGCAGGTCTAGCTGCAGAAGGTGTCATTGAAATATAGTCGCACAACTCGATCCCTACCCAAACCAAACAGCCAGAAGTCACTCTTTCGACTTCTGCGCCCACAGAAGCCGGGGAATCCATTCCTGGGGAGTCTCCTCAGAGAGACTCACCTATAGTTCGTGATCCATCACCCCAGATCACACTAGAACACCCTACAGAGGAATTCGTTTCCTCTGACACGCACAATATAGGGCCAAAACTTCTTTCAGAGAGAAGTAGAGAGCACCATGGCGAAGAGACTTTAGACAAATCTCCGAGTCAACAGAAGAATATTCCGATACCCACCTCTGGAGTGGATTTGGACAATGTTCTTCACAGAACTTCTGTAGAGACTGAAACTCAGGTTTCTTCTCGAGGATCAGATGGAAATCCTTCCACCCCCAACGTACAAACAAGGGTGAAAGAAGGTGTCCCACGAACAGGAACTCAATCTGGAGGAGTTGTTCCTCCAGAGGTTACCCAAGAGGAACATGTTACGAAGGATGAGTTCCAAGCCTTTGTAACCTCTGTAACTCAAACATTGAATGAGTTGCAAAGCTCATTCACGATTTTTACAGATTCAACTTCAAACGCGCTTACGGGATTAAATACCAAAGTGGATACCTTATCCACAGAGGTTAAAACAGCCCTTGAAGAAATGAAGTCATCTACAGAAACTTCTGCTACTGCTGCCATCGCCTCTGCCACTAACATTGCCAAAACAACCGCTGCAGAGTTCGAGAAAAGTGCGACCAAAGCCTTCAAAACTTCGATCGCAATCTACTTTGAAACAATGAAGAAAAATGCAGCAAGGCAAGCAGCTCAAGACACCTGCAGAACAGAAGTTGCTGCTAAAAGAAGGCAGGATGATCCTGATGATGGAGCATCTGGTCATCCTGAGGGGGAGAAAACAAAGGAAACAACGGAGGCTGCTTCTGCAAAAACTACAGAGAAAACTGCAGAACCCTCTACGACAGAAACCCAGAAGGGAAGACAACAGAGACAAAACACCTCTATCTCACCAGAGGATGCACCAACCACAGAACCTAAGGTAATCAATCTTGCATCCTCATCCTCAGAACAAACTCCACCCTCACCCAAAGAACCAACACCAACCTCACAACCAATCCTGCGCAAAACAAGAGTAAAATCCATAGCTCGAAAACCCAAAGGACCAAAACGCACTGCAGAATTCATTCTTCGCAGAATGGAATTTGTATCTGCTTTTCAATCAGCAAAGCGTTTTGACATCCCACCTCCAAAACCCGAAAATTCTTCACCAACAGAGTTCTCTCAACCCGAAGTATCAAAACCTTTAGAGACAACAACCAAAACGTCAGAGCATCCAACCCCAAAACCCACAGAACCTCCAACTGTCAAATCAACAGAGGTTCCACCCACACAAATCCAAAACCCAATATCTGAAACCTCAAAGCCAAAAGATAAAGGCAAGGGAATAATGACAGAAGAAGAGCCAAAGAAAAATATGCCAGTTGCTACAGAGAAATTGATGAAAGGTGCATTTAATGCCTTCGTCACTCCTAAACCCGAAGAGGAAGACTGGGCATTCAACTTGAATCCTCTGTCAGAAAACCCATCCCTGAATCCCACAGCTAAGGTAACAGATGGTAGAGTAGCAGACATCACTCGAAAGATGGATGAGCTAAGGAGACCAATTCCAAGATCTACTTCAACCATTAAACAAATGGAAGAACAAGTCTACAGTTATCTCTACAGACAGCACTTCCAGAGCGATCTGCCAGCTCATGTCCGAGATCAGAAGCTAAAAGAGGAATTCGATGCAATCTTCACCTCTACAAAGTCAAAACCAGTCAATCAAGTTTACTCCATTCACAAAATAAAGAAGGTAATCTATTGCAAATACTCCAAAATGAGAACCTATCCTCATACGGTGTATACCATCTGGAAAGTCAAAAGGTCTGACAGATCAGAAAATCAATTCTCTGATGCTGATATCCGAAACCTCAATCCCTATGACTTACCTGACCTTCTGCAATGGACGAAAGACAACTTCAATGACGACTGCCACAAAAGGTCTTATCGAGTTCTCAGAAAGGCGATGCGTGAAAAGCTCCTAATCTACAGCATGCTCGACATTCAACTAGCCATTGATCTGGGCATAACTACTCTAAGTATCAGACCACCAGAGGATTTCTGCCCACCCAATGCCATACCCAATTCAATCATCAAAACTCTAAGGTACGGGTTAGTATTCAAGAATCCTGCTGATCAACTGAAACTGTTTGTAACAATGGACTGTCAGAAGTACACAACCCATACTCTGAACATGTTCAGAAAGATACTAGAGGAGAATAAAGCAACAAAGCTTATGAACGAAGAATCTGCTCTGATGATGATCAAATAGATTGATGCTACACTCGGCTTACGAAATCTCTGCCTCAAATTCTATGAAGAACTCAAGGAAGTAGGAAAAGACAACAGAAAGTTCAACGACTTCCCAAATGCAAAAATCTGAGTCTCTTCAAAGAACCTCTGTCAACGTTTATTTCTGTGTACTCAAATGTAAATACCTCTGGCATAAATTCCAAAATGAATGAAATAATCTTCTGAGGTATTGTTTAACCTCTTATTTACTTAGGTTAAAATGCCTAAATTCAACCTTTTATTTTTCAATACTTAGGGGGAGATTGTTAGCTCCAATATTCTGAAATATTAGATGTATTGAAAAATGGCCAAGTACAGAAGAACTTCCACAGAAGCTCTGCTGAGTGCAACAGAAGCTCTGCCGGGCATCTCAGAAGAATCAAAGGAAGTTTGATCAAGAGTGATCAAAGACCGAGGAAACTACAGAAGGACGCTTTCAGAAGACCAAGACCACATAACCTCAGTTACCGATAACATAGCCTCTACGGACAACATCAGAAGACAAGGAACAAAGACTTCTCACAGAGGACCGAGCCACAGAACCTCTGCCACCCTTGACAGAAGCTCTGCAGAAGTAAACAACCAAAGACTCGGAATCCGGTGAAGACTACTCTACAGAGGAACCAGACCGCAGAACCTCTGTAACACATTACAGAGCCTCTGTGGTCCTCTAAAGACTTGGAAGATATTACTGGATACGTTCATCAACTTGCATGGAAAAGTACTATCAAAACACGTGTCAAGCTCTGAGTGGACTCAATAGGGCAAGGTACAAAATAGACGTCTGCGCCATTTAATGCATTTACCAAAAGTACATCTGCTCCATTAAATGCGCATGGCTCAAACAACTGCTCACACCATCCAGTCCACTGTTCACACCATCCAGTACACTATTCATGCCGTAAAAGGAACAGTGACCTACTTCATAGTCTTCTAAGAGTAGTATAAAAGGAAGACTCATGTTGAGTTCTTCCTAACATAGAACAACACACAAAAACAGAAAAAGAAGAACACTTCAATCAAACATCAAGAACACATAGCTTATGCACATTTAGAGTCATATCTGTTTAAAGCTTTGCATACTCACTGTTCTTAAATCTGTTCTTGATATATATATATTCAGTAAACTTTGAGATATTATTTCTTGCTCACTGTTTATTTATATTGTGTTCTAAATCTATCAAACATATCTGTTAGTTTTTCAAATACGCTTCCGCATCAAACCTTAAACCTGAACTAATAGATCTGATAATCTTGTTTAAAGCAAAAAGGGAACCAACACATACCATCCTCAGACGGACGGTCAAAGTGAAAGAACCATTCAGACTTTGGAGGATATGTTGAGGGCGTGCGTGATCGACTTTGGAGGCAATTGGGATACTCACCTACCGTTAGTAGAGTTCGCTTACAACAATAGTTATCACTCGAGCTTGAAGGCGGCACCGTTCGAGGCCTTGTATGGAAGAAAGTGTAGGACTCCCGCGTGTTGGTTGGAAGCGGGAGAAAAGAAATTTGCGGTACCGGAAATTGTACAAGAAACGGCTGATAAAGTTAAGGTCATTAGAGAACGATTGAAAGCGGCCCAAGATCAACAAAAGAGCTACGCCGATAAGAGACGGAAACCAATAGAGTTTCAAGTAGGAGAAAGAGTGATGTTGAAAGTGTCCCCTTGGAAAGGATTAATTCGTTTTGGAAAGCGTGGGAAGTTAAGTCCCCGTTTTCTTGGACCATTCACTATTATAGAACGTGTGGGTTCACAAACCTACAAATTAGATTTGCCTCTGGAAATGGATGGAATTTACCCAACATTCCATGTGTGTTACTTACGAAAGTGCTTGGCGGAAGGAGAAAGCGTAATACCATTGTCAGAAATCCGAGTGGATGACAACCATTGTACCGAGGCCCCCGAAGCTATTTTGGACAGAGTGATTACGAAACTTCGACACAAAGAGGTAGCAAAGGTAAAAGTGTAATGGAAGCATCATAGGGGTTCCAATGTAACTTGGGAACCGGAAGAGGACATGAAGCGCCGATATCCGCATTTGTTTGTACAGTCTTAAAATTCGAGGACGAAATTTTGTCCAAGTTGGGGAGAATTGTAACACCCCGGTTTTTGTTATGTGTGGTCTTTATAATTAAAATTACATGTTAATGTATTATTTTGATATAACAGGATTTTAACCTCTTTAGAATCTGTTTGAGGACTGATAAGATGATCAAGTGAGGCTTGGTGCCCTTTGGGCGATAGTGAATGGCGAGAGTGCCCATGTCACTATCGCGGGTGTCACTTCCGCTGAAAATGTACCGCAAGATAAAATTTCCAATCCAGTTGATTTCTAGCGAGAGTGACCCGGCGAGAGTGATAGTGTCACTATCGCATGGTCACAATCGCCGGTTTTGTACCGAGAGTTGAGCGAGAGTGACACAGCGATAGTGACAGTGTCACTATCGCCGTGTCATAATCGCTGCCGACCTATTAGGGTATAAAAAGGAGAGTTTCGGGATTTTAGCTAATCTGGATGAAATTAGGAAACGGTGACAGACGAATTCTTCTTCCAAAAAGGTAGGGTTCCATAACCTTAATCTTTCTCATCTAGTGTTGATGATTAGAGGTATTTACACACTTTTATGATGAATCTTAGGTGATCAATTTACTTCTAAGTGCAAGGTTTCTATCTTCTCTTCAAGAATCAACATCATCCACATCATTTAAGGTTTTGAGATTTTACCACAAGTATTCTAAGGTGAGTAATCTGAATTCAAAAGCATATTAGATACATAATTTACTTCCTCACTCTATTTATCTCCTAACAAGATTACTTTGAAGTATGTTCTAAACAAATAAGCACTTAATCTCTAAGGAGGAAATTAAAGAGGCGTAATGGTAAGATTAAGGAAATGGAATAGCTTATTCTACTTATAATGGTATAATTTAGGATGGCTATCATTTGAAATTGGTTATGCCTAAATATTAAGGTGTGGAGCTTAATGAATTAAGCTGTGTCTTAATGACAGAATTGTTGTTTTATGAAAGAAGTAACTTAATATGAAATTGGTGTGTATTTTGGTACTAAATGATAAAACTCATGTTATCAATTGTATGTATGTGGTTAATTTGAGTATTACTTGAAAGTAAGGAATTATATGCTTAATGAAATAGTTGGACTGTTTTATTGAAGTAAACGTATGGCTTTATGAACTGCTTGGAGTAGTTGTTTGTTGGTGTTCACAAATCGGAGGAGTCCCTAAGTAGGCATTGGGAAGGTATAATCTTGGGCACTTACCTTGAGGGTTTGTGTATCGATCCATGCCTTCGGGGTTTATACCATATAGGTAGTCCCGATGTGCCGGGCCTTGAGGCGTTACCTTGGAGGTAGACGCTAAGGTGTATCTTCAAAGATGATGTAACTCGGGTTGATGCTTGGGTTTTCCCCATAGAGTTCGATTTGTGAATGATCAAGTTGATAATCTTGTTTATATGAAATGATTTCATACTTTACTTTATGTTTACTCACTAGGAATTCTATGCCTAACACTTGTTGCTTGTTTAATATGTGTCACAGGTTCTAGTGGTGCCATCCCTAAGAAGGCATAGAGGATGACTTGTGAGCATGGGGGTACTTAGAGATGCCAATGATAGAAGATTAAAACTTACCAAATTATGACACCTTTTGTAATCTTATTTCTATAGTAGAGATTTGATTAGTTAGTTGTCATAGATGTTTATATAACTCCTTGTTGGTAAACAGGCATTATGTATTCCCACTTTTGTGAGCTTGTGCTTTGGCATTGTATATATATCACTCTTCCGTTTTATGGAAGTTTTTGTTGACCCTGTTTTAGGGTGTCACAAGTTGGTATCAGAGCCCTAGTTTAAGTGAACTAGGCGTTGACTGTAGTATGTCTAGACTTAAGCTGAGAAATTGTCATAGAAAACCTCTACGTTGGGTAGACATCCTAGGATGGGAGAGTGTTAGGAATTGCGAAAATTCATTTGTTGAAAATTATGATGATGGTAATGAGAATGCTTGTGTTTAACATGTTCATAATCCCACTTAGCTAATGCTATTATGAATGTGCTGTTACGTAAGTGTGCTTGACTACTATTATTATAGTGATTAATGAATGTAGGAGTACGCAACTTTAGTCTATTTCTTACCATTATTCTCGCATGTTTGACAGACTAAGATGGTGAACACGCGAGGTCAACTTCAATCAGCACTGGACGGTCACACCGCAACCGAATCTACGGCCGACCAACTGGCTAATGAAGCAGCGGTCGGACGTCCACCGAGGCCACCCGTCCTAGGTGGTGGACCGGAATATATACCAAGAATCAATATCGGCACCTCCAATCCTGTAATAGAGGATAATACCCTCGAAAACCGACTGAAAGATAGTATGCTTCACGCTATGACCTCTGCCATGGCTCAACAACAAGAAATGCTCATGAAATTGTTAGAGGACCGAGACCACAGTCATCGACGCATTGAGACAGTGGCGGATAATGCAGGAAATGGGTCAGGCGGTCTTGGGAATGTAGCCGTTGTACAAGAGCAAGCAAACGTGCGTGACGGGAGGAGAGAAAGGGGTGTTCGTATAAGACTTTCCTTGGTTGCAAACCACCGGAATTCGCCGGAACTACCGACCCTGTGCGGTGTATGTATTGGATCCGGGAGATGGAAATGGCGTTCGAGGCTAGTGAATGCGAAGACTCCCATCGAGTTAAGTTTGCTTCTCATCGTCTCAAGGGCGAGGCCCTTACTTGGTGGAATCTCACCCGTTCGTCTCTCACGCCCGAAGCATTGGCCAAACTCACGTGGCCGATGTTCAAGAAAAAGATTCTCGACAAGTATTGTAGTGAGAGGGCCCTAGACAAGATTGAGGAAGAGTTCCGGGGACTGAAGAAAGGAAATATGACAATGAACGACTACTCAAAGAAGTTTCTTGAGAAGTTAAGTTTGGTGGAACATTTGGCTCCCGATGAGAAGATGAAAATAAAAGCGTACCAACGGGTATTGCCCGCCGAGATGAAGACAGCCGTGAGGAACGCTAAAGTGACAACCGTACAAGAAGCAATTGAGGAATCGTTGTTGGTGGAAGACGATTTAACTCAAGGAAAGTTGGAAAGTGGTCAGGCAAGTGAGAAAAGGAAATGGGAAGGACCGTCGGGACCCATTCGACAACAAAGACAGTTTACCGGGAATCGAAGTGGGGATAACCGTCGGGACGCGAGATGGTGTAATAAACGCCGGAAACACCATGCTGGCCCTTGTAATACCCAATCGTACTCGAACCCACAAGGGTGTTACAAGTGTGGAAAGAGTGGGCATTATGGTCGGGATTGTCCCACGAAGGGACTGATTTGTTTTGAATGTCGCGAAACGGGTCACATAAAAAGGGATTGCCCAAAGTTAAAGACAAGTGGAAGTGGGGGATCTAAAGCTGAGCCACCGAAAGTAAAAGGGAGAGCTTTTCAGATGACAACCGAGGAGGTTTGTGTATCGATCTAAAGCACTTACCTTGAGGGTTTGTGTATCGATCCACGCCTTCGGGGTTTATACCATATAGGTAGTCCCGATGTGTCGGGCCTTGAGGCGTTACCTTGGAGGTAGACGCTAAGGTGTATCTTCAAAGATGATGTAACTCGGGTTGATGCTTGGATTTTCCCCATAGAGTTCGATTTGTGAATGATCAAGTTGATAATCTTGTTTATATGAAATGATTTCATACTTTACTTTATGTTTACTCACTAGGCATTCTATGCCTAACACTTGTTGCTTGTTTAATATGTGTCACAGGTTCTAGTGGTGCCATCCCTAAGAAGGCATAGAGGATGACTTGTGAGCATGGGGGTACTTAGAGATGCCAATGATAGAAGATTAAAACTTACCAAATTATGACACCTTTTGTAATCTTATTTCTATAGTAGAGATTTGATTAGTTAGTTGTCATAGATGTTTATATAACTCCTTGTTGGTAAACAGGCATTATGTATTCCCACTTTTGTGAGCTTGTGCTTTGGCATTGTATATATATCACTCTTCCGTTTTATGGAAGTTTTTGTTGACCCTGTTTTAGGGTGTCACAAGTTCGTATCAGAGCCCTAGTTTAAGTGAACTAGGCGTTGACTGTAGTATGTCTAGACTTAAGCTGAGAAATTGTCATAGAAAACCTCTACGTTGGGTAGACATCCTAGGATGGGAGAGTGTTAGGAATTGCGAAAATTCATTTGTTGAGAATTATGATGATGGTAATGAGAATGCTTGTGTTTAACATGTTCATAATCCCACTTAGCTAATGCTATTATGAATGTGCTGTTACGTAAGTGTGCTTGACTACTATTATTATAGTGATTAATGAATGTAGGAGTACGCAACTTTAGTCTATTTCTTACCATTATTCTCGCATGTTTGACAGACTAAGATGGTGAACACGCGAGGTCAACTTCAATCAGCACTGGACGGTCACGCCGCAACCGAATCTACGGCCGACCAACTGGCTAATGAAGCAGCGGTCGGACGTCCACCGAGGCCACCCGTCCTAGGTGGTGGACCGGAACATATACCAAGAATCAATATCGGCACCTCCAATCCTGTAATAGAGGATAATACCCTCGAAAACCGACTGAAAGATAGTATGCTTCAAGCTATGACCTCTGCCATGGCTCAACAACAAGAAATGCTCATGAAATTGTTAGAGGACCGAGACCACAGTCATCGACGCATTGAGACAGTGGCGGATAATGCAGGAAATGGGTCAGGCGGTCTTGGGAATGTAGCCGTTGTACAAGAGCAAGCAAATGTGCGTGACGGGAGGAGAGAAAGGGGGTGTTCGTATAAGACTTTCCTTGGTTGCAAACCACTGGAATTCGCCAGAACTACCGACCCTGTGCGGTGTATGTATTGGATCCGGGAGATGGAAATGGCGTTCGAGGCTAGTGAATGCGAAGACTCCCAACGAGTTAAGTTTGCTTCTCATCTTCTCAAGGGCGAGGCCCTTACTTGGTGGAATCTCACCCGTTCGTCTCTCACGCCCGAAGCATTGGCCAAACTCACGTGGCCGATGTTCAAGAAAAAGATTCTCGACAAGTATTGTAGTGAGAGGGCCCTAGACAAGATTGAGGAAGAGTTCCGGGGACTGAAGAAAGGAAATATGACAATGAACGACTACTCGAAGAAGTTTCTTGAGAAGTTAAGTTTGGTGGAACATTTGGCTCCCGATGAGAAGATGAAAATAAAAGTGTACCAACGGGGATTGCCCGCCGAGATGAAGACAGCCGTGAGGAACGCTAAAGTGACAACCGTACAAGAAGCAATTGAGGAATCGTTGTTGGTGGAAGACGATTTAACTCAAGGAAAGTTGGAAAGTGGTCAGGCAAGTGAGAAAAGGAAATGGGAAGGACCGTCGGGACCCATTCGACAACAAATACAGTTTACCGGGAATCGAAGTGGAGATAACCGTCGGGACGCGAGATGGTGTAATAAACGCCGGAAACACCATGCTGGCCCTTGTAATACCCAATCGTACTCGAACCCACAAGGGTGTTACAAGTGTGGAAAGAGTGGGCATTATGGTCGGGATTGTCCCACGAAGGGACTGATTTGTTTTGAATGTCGCGAAACGGGTCACATAAAAAGGGATTGCCCAAAGTTAAAGACAAGTGGAAGTGGGGGATCTAAAGCTGAGCCACCGAAAGTAAAAGGGAGAGCTTTTCAGATGACAACCGAGGAGGTTTGTGTATCGATCTAAAGCACTTACCTTGAGGGTTTGTGTATCGATCCACGCCTTCGGGGTTTATACCATATAGGTAGTCCCGATGTGTCGGGCCTTGAGGCGTTACCTTGGAGGTAGACGCTAAGGTGTATCTTCAAAGATGATGTAACTCGGGTTGATGCTTGGGTTTTCCCCATAGAGTTCGATTTGTGAATGATCAAGTTGATAATCTTGTTTATATGAAATGATTTCATACTTTACTTTATGTTTACTCACTAGGCATTCTATGCCTAACACTTGTTGCTTGTTTAATATGTGTCACAGGTTCTAGTGGTGCCATCCCTAAGAAGGCATAGAGGATGACTTGTGAGCATGGGGGTACTTTGAGATGCCAATGATAGAAGATTAAAACTTACCAAATTATGACACCTTTTGTAATCTTATTTCTATAGTAGAGATTTGATTAGTTAGTTGTCATAGATGTTTATATAACTCCTTGTTGGTAAACAGGCATTATGTATTCCCACTTTTGTGAGCTCGTGCTTTGGCATTGTATATATATCACTCTTCCATTTTATGGAAGTTTTTGTTGACCCTATTTTAGGGTGTCACAACTTCCTCACTCAAGCTCTCCAACACAGGTTCAAATCCTATGTATGCTGGGGTTCTCACCTCAGGTTCTTGAGGTTGAGCAGCACTCTGATAGTTTTGTATAGAAATGTGTTCAGGATCAATCAGAGCGAGCATGGTTCCTGGCACTCGTCTGATGAAGGGATACGTACCTGAGGTTGTTGGAAGAAATCTGGTCATAACCCAACATTTGAAAGGGGTACCTTGTAATGTCAAGTCCAATCGTCTGAATGCACGTCTGATCTCTAAGCTGATGAACCGAGGGTATTTGATGTTTTTCAGGAACTTGTGCTTCCCAACTTCTCCTCCTCTGGCAATGGCTGATGTCTTTAGGTTTACAACATTGAGGAAATCTTTGTACAGAATCTTGGCATAGTCAAAGTTTCTGTTGAAGAATAGGCCATACATGATCTGCAAAATCTCTATGCGGGTTTGATCTTGACTACCAGATTTGCAGGTCAGGGTTCTGTTCAATGTGGAGAACATGAAGTTCCACAAAGGGGGTAGGTTTTGTCTTTTGAAAGCACCGATCCTGGTAATGTCCTTGTTGTATCCTAGAAACTTTATGAAGTCCAGTAGGGTTTCAACTTTGGGAGGTTTTTCATATGCTACAATTCCCAGTTGAGTTGTCGTCTTCAGTCCGAATGCTCTTCTCAGGGTATTATCATTGATACGGATTGTTCCTGAACCACCGTCTCTGCCAGCATCGACGTTGCCAATGATTCCTTCTCGTTTTTCAATAAACTGGCAGGTGGTCCACCATTGACGAATGTACAGCTCTGGAACATCATCGTCGAAGTCGGTTAAGGCTCTAAAAAGTTCAGAGTTTCTGAAAAACTCCAAAAAGATGTGGTTAGTGGGTAAATAGAGACTAGGGTTTGGGTCAAGACGGTAGTTGTTGTCAGCGAGTTCATATGGAAGAATGACGATTTGATCTACAGGGCCGATTCTGCTTGAATCAGCAGAATGTTGGGGTTGTGCCATTGTTGCAGGTTAGGGTTCTTGAAGGTTTTGAACAAGGAGGGAAAGATGAGTAAAGGTTTGAATATTCAGAAAGCGTAAGAAATGAAATGGTTTGAAGGAAATGGGTATTTATACGAGGAATGTGTGGCTGGATCACGATCATAGGTGTTGTAGGCACTCGAGTTTTGGATAGTGAAACGTTTGCTACAGTATGAACGTGGGAACAACTAACAGTTGGTTTGTCAATCAGAGATTGCCACCTTGATTTAAATCTGACATCTTTTGGGCAAGTAAACCGTCATGGTTAGAGATGTGTGAGTGACAAGCGGTTGACCTTTAAAGAATGACCCGCATCTCTGATGACGTGGCAGAACAAACTAACAGAGCTCTGGTGGAGCTTTGTTAAGTTTCTTCTGTTGAGTGATCTCTTTATATCGTATCAAGTAACCCAAGATGTTGCACCTTTTACCATTAAAAAATTTAAAAAATTTTTCTGATGTGAAAGTAAGAACAGAGACAGAACTTAGACAAACAACAGAGCTCTGGTGAGAGGCAACAGAGGCTCTGGTGAGATGTCAGAGTTCTGGCAGATTCTTAACATTATCACAAAGGTTTTCATCAGAACATGTTTTCCCTCTTTCTTCAAAAAGATTTGTCAGTGAAGATCAGAAAAGCAAAGTCAATTTGGATTTGGAAATTTAGCACTGACTTGCTCCCCCTAAAACCATGCATTATCTTTCTTTTAAGCACCCCATAGAAAATTGAGCTTAAATCCAAAAAAAAACTTTTGTACAAACAAAATTTTATATACAAACAAAATGTTCACTGAGCGTGTTGAAAAAAGTATGCTTGACAGAGTTCTGGTGAACAACAGAAGATCTGTTGAACTATCCTACCCAATTGTTTGACAGGGCTCTGGTAGGATCATCAGAGCTTCTGTTGAGTTTGAACAGAGTTAGGAGGATATGTTCAGCATACCCAGTTTGCTGATTAAGAAGTTAAATCTCCTTTCATCAAGGGCTTTTGTAAACAAGTCAGCAAGCTGGAGGTCAGTTGAAACAAAATACATTTCAATAGTCCCTTTTTCAACGTGATCTTTTATGAAGTGGTACCTTATGTCGATGTGCTTAGTTTTCGAGTGTTGAACTGGATTGGCTGTTATGGCAATGGCACTCTTGGAGTCGCATAGAATTGGAATTTTACCATACTCCAAGCCATAATCTTTGAGTTTTGTTTTCATCCATATCACTTGAGAGCAACAACTAGCAGCAACAACTCTTGGAGTCGCATAGAATTGGAATTTTACCATACTCTTTCTGTCATTCTTGTATCCTCCATAGTCTGAATCTGTATATGCTACAAGCTCGAAACAAGAGTTAAGAGGATACCAGAGACCCAAAAATTGAGTCCCTTTCAGATATTTAAAGATACGCTTGACAGCTGTTAAATGAGTTTCTGTAGGATTTGCTTGAAATCTGGCACAGAGACAGGTTGCAAACATTATATCAGGTCTGCTGGCAGTGAAGTACAGAAGTGACCCTATCATGCCTCTGTAGTACTTGACATCTGTTGGTTCCCCATTAAGATCAGAATCAAGCTTAACGCCAGTGGCAATAGTAGTTTTCATTGGTTTTGAATCATTGAGCTTATATTTTTTCAACATATCAGAGATGTACTTGGACTGACTTATGAAAGTCCCTCTGTCTGATTGTTTAACTTGTAAACCAAGGACGAAAGAAAGTTCTCCCATCATGCTCATTTTGAATTCGCTTTTCATTAAACTTTCAAACTTATCACAGTACTCCTGCCGTGTAGACCCAAAGATAATATCATCAACATATATTTGTACCAGAAGTATATCATTCTTATACCTTCTAAAGAATAGAGTTTTATCGACAGTACCTTTCTCGAAGTGATTGACCAACATAAATTTTGACAAAGTTTCATACCAGGCTCTAGGAGCTTGCTTATGGCCGTACAGAGCTTTGTCTAACTTGTAAACGTGGTCTGGAAACTCAGAACATTCAAAACCAGGTGGATGCTGGACATAAACTTCTTCTTGCAGTTTGCCATTCAGAAAGGCAGACTTGAGCACCATAGGCTAGGAAGATTCTGATGGCTTCTAGCCTAGCCACAGGTGCAAAGGTTTCGTCATAATCAATGCCTTTTTCCTGTCTGTATCCCTTTGCAACCAGACGGGCTTTGTTTCTGATGATAATCCCATCTTCATCCTTTTTGTTTCTAAACACCCACTTGGTTCCAATGGCCGCTTTGCCTTTTGGGAGTGGAACCAAGGACTAAACTTTATTTCTTTCGAATTCCAAAAGCTCTTCTTGCGTAGCTTCGATCCAATTTGGGTCCTCTAGGGCTTCAAAAATCTTCTTCGGCTCAATCATGCTAAAAAAATTTACAAAGAATGCTTCATTGATTGTGGCCGATCTTGTTTTTACACCATCTTCAGCAGCACCGATGATAAGATGATGAGGATGATCCTTTGTCCATCGTGTCATGGGAGCATGGACAACAGGCAGGGTTTGTGCTTCTGATGGGAAAAAACAAACTTTAGCGTCAGAGCTCTGTGGATTTGGACCAGGGCTCTGTGGCACACAACTTTGGAGAGTGGCCTCATTGCTCTGTGATTTATTGACAGGGCTCTGTGAAGGTGAGCTTTCAAATAAGGAGTCTCTGCCAATATTAGTTAGCAAAGGTGATGATGGCTCTTGTTCATGTTCTCTCTCGTTCTGATGTGGTTCCTCATTTCTCTGAATCACTCCTGTAGACAGAGAAGTAGATGGTGAAGTATTAGAGGGACCAGTGAGAGATGTACCTGTCAGATTCCGTTCTGTTGAATTCTGAGCTTGATCTCCTCTGTTGATGTTATCAGAGGAATCATCATCATCGAAGAAATCGTTGAACATGAGATTGACATCTTCTTCCCTTGTCTTTGAAGAACTTGTCTTCTTTTGTTTTGTCTGTGTCCCCTCTGTTGATTTACGATCGGAGGAGCTTGATGTACTTTCATCAAAGGACACATTTACACTCTCTTGAATGACCCGACATCTGGAGTTGTAGACTCTGTAGGCTTTAGAGGTTAAGGAATAACCAATAAAGATTCATTCGTCTGCTTTCTTATCAAACTTTCCCAACTGTTCTCTGTCATTCAATATGTAGCACTTGCAACCGAAAACATGAAAGAATTTCACATTTGGTCTTCTATTGTTGATGAGTTCATAAGTAGTCTTCTTAAATCTCTTTACTATCACAGCTATGTTTTGGGTAAAACAGGCTGTTGAGACTGCTTCTACCCAGAAGTTTATTGGAAGGACAGAGCCAGCCAACATGGTTCTAGCGGCTTCTACCAACGTTCTGTTCTTTCTTTCCACAACTCCATTCTGTTGTGGAGTTCTTGCAGCTGAAAAGTTATGGGAAATACCTTCCTCTGTTAGGTAGGTATCAATTTTGGCATTCTTGAATTCTGTCCCATTATCACTTCTCAACTTTTACACTTTTAATCCTAACAGAACCTGTATCCTTCTCAACAAACTTATTAGAATTTCCGGGACATCAGATTTTACTCTGATGAACTCAATCCAAGTGTATCTAGAAAATTCATCAATAAGTACTAGAATATACTTCTTGCCCGACAGACTTTGCACAGAGATTGGACCACAGAGATCCACGTGAAGCATATGCAAAGGTCTGGGACAACTATGATCACTCTTTGTTCTATGTGAGGATCTTTTCATCTTACCCAGTTCACAAGCAGAACAGAGATGGTCTTTGTCAAACTTCAGAGAAGGAAGTCCTTTTACTAACTTCAGTTTCACGAGCTTGTCAAGGTTTTGAAAGTTCAAATGGGCAAATCTTTTATGCCAGAGCCAGGCATCTTCATTTTTCAAAGACACTAAACAGAGTTTCTCTGTTGTAGAGTTTTGGTTTGGTTTAAAATTCATTTTGTAAAGATTTCCTTTTCTGTCAGCTCTTAAAAGTTCTTGACCAGACTCGGAAAGTAACAAGGAACAATATTTCTTCCTGAAATTGACATCGAATCCGTGATCACAGAGTTGACTTATACTGAGAAGATTATGATTTAATCCTTCAACATAAGCATCCTCAGAGACTGAAACACCACCATTTACTAATGTACCATAGCCCTTAATATATCCGCCATTGTCTCCCCCGAAGTTACTACACTTCCCATCTTGTTCTTAAAAGAAGTTAACAGCTCCATATTCCCAGTCATGTGCCTGGAGCATCCAGAATCCAAGTACCTTATCTGCACATGAGGTTTCTGCCAGACATATTAGTTCTTTTTAGGTACCAATTGCATAATGGGTCCTTTCTTGTTAGGCTTAGGTGGGTTAACAGACTTTCCTTTGGGCTTTCCATACTGTGATGGTGTGCCAGAGGTTTTCCTCTGTGTATTCTTAACAGTCGTGGAATTTTTCTTTGGAACTGACTGATTTAGAACACAGTGGGGACCATTCAGATGATTTTGCAATTTTAGTAACAGCTGAATACAATTGCAGTTGATGGAGCATGACTGATGCACATTGTTTTTATTCAAGAACTGTTTGAATGGAGCTTGATTCTGAAATTTTTTAGGACCAGATGTCTTTGCATACAATCTGTCCTGGTTTTGTTTCTTAAAACTGTTATTCCTTGGAACAGACTCTGTTGACATGAAGTTCTTTGGAATATATTCATTTGACCAGAAAGAATTTCTTCTTTGATTTACACCAGAATTTGGAATAGATCTGTTGATTACTAACCATTTTCCCTTCTGTTCTGGTGTGAATTTTACTGGTTTGAATGCAAGAGGAACATTTGGGTTTACAAAAACACTTTTTTTTTCTCTCTCTTCTCCACTTCTACTGCATTAGAAGCAAGAATCTTAAAACCTTTGTTGTTAAACACAGTTACCGGTATAAATCTTGATTGTTTCTTAAAGAAAGAAACATCCACTTTTAGATCCGTAGATCCTATCGGTATCTGCTTTAACTTGTGTAAAATTTTCTTTTGATCACAAAATATATGTTCATGTACTTCAGAATCAGAGTCACAGTTAGAGGCTAGAAAGTCTCTAGTGGCTTTGTTAGAGGTATTAGATTCAATGGGTATGACAGAGATATTTGTCTTGACAGTTCTGAACCTTCTGAACTTTGGCTTTAAAGAATCTGAAACAGCATTTTCTTCGATAACTTTCAACAAATCTTCCTCAAAAGATGTTCTTATGGATTCAGGGGTAGGAGGGAAGAATGGGGCTTCTGGATTGAGTTTGCTCTGTGGGATTTCAACAGAGGACTCAGTCACAGAAGTAACAGACTTCTGTCCTTTGAATGAGTTGAAGTTAAAAATCTCTTTTGTATCCAAGTCCTTGACAGAGTTAGGAAGCATGATTCTAGCTCTTCCTTGATCAAGAATAAACTCAGAGGATGGTTTTAAGACCTTTTCATGATCAGAGGAATCATAGCTGACGTTCCTAAAGTCAAGATTTCTTGGGTTTGGGAAAGCATCTGAAGTTTTGGTTATTTTGAAAACAGCATTACCAGATATCACGTCCTCTTGCATTTTCCCAACACAAAAGGCAGAGGACAGAGATGTCTTCTTCCTTTCGTCATAGGGAGCAAGGTCAGAGAAACCAAGGCCTTGCGTATCCATCTGTGAATTTATCTTGATGTGCACATCTTGTGCATTCTGGTACTTTTTAATCTGAATTTCTTTTTTCTGTAGGGATTGATGCAGAATTTCCCTTTCTCTTTGAAAATAATCAGTTAGAGTAACAGAGTTAAGTCTCTCTGTTTCAGACTTTTTCAATTTTTCAGACTTCTGTTTCAAAACGTTTTCATATTCTTTTATCTTGTCAGAAAACAGGCTCTCTTTCTTCTTTTGCAAGATTTCTAGCTCAAATTTTTCTTTGAAGATTTCTAGCTCAAATTTTTCTTTGAAGACTTCTTCCTTTTCTTGTTCTAAGAGAGTTTTCTCTCTCTTGTAAAGGAGAGATCCTTCTGAGCTAGCTTTCTTAGCTCCTTTTCTACAAAAAGTTTTTGTTTAAGAAGTTGAAATTCCTCATTCAGAATAGAAACATGCATTTCTAATTCTGAGTCAGACTTGGATTCAGATGAACATACCTTGGCACTGGGTCTGGTGGTCTCCAGCGCTATGTCGTCAGACTCTGTCGTAGTAAGAGCAAATGCATGAGCTAGATCTTCTTCTTCTGTTGTTCCCTTCGTTATCTCTGGTTCTCCGGTCATCTAGTCAACAGTTTCTTCCAAACTTTCATCATCCACAGCAACTCCACAAAAGTTGGCTTGTTCTGGTTCATCATCAGAAGATGAATCAGAAACCCAGTTCTCCATTTCAGCAACATAGCTTCTTTCTCTGTAGTTGTACTTGTATTTGTTCTTGTAGTAGTCCTGGTCTTTTAGCAGTTTGCCTCTACAATTAACAGAGAAGTGCCCAGGTTTGCCACATCTGAAGCAACGTCCATCATTCTGATTGATGGGTTGGGCAGCATCGGCCTTCTGTTGTGCTGGTGGATTTTCTCTTCTGTTTTGTGGAGGTTGTCTTTGTTCTGTGGTAACTCTGTTGTTACTTTGTTCTGGTGCAGCATTTTCTCTTCTATCTTCCTTTCCTTTTCTCTCATACCTACCTCTTCTGTCAAACTTATTGCCAAATCTCTTGTTAAATTGTTGAGTTATTAGAGCAAGAGATTGAGAAAAAGCTTGAATGTTATCATCCTCTGATGAGCTTTCCTCTGTTTCACTCTCTGCAACCAAACTTTTCTTTCCTTTCCTTTTAACGGACTTTTCTTTCTTATTCTCTCTGTTGGACTTATCTGATGTGGTTTTCTTAGAATCAGAAACTAAAGCGATTGGGCCGGCAATGGTGGATTTGCCTTTTTGCTTGACAACATCCTTCTCTTGTGCGGCCAAAGTGCCATACACATCTGTTAGAGACCATGCATCTAAGTCCTGGTTAGCTTGTAAAGACATGGACTGATTTAACCATTCATCATTCAAACTTTTCAAAAACAGAACATTGTTATCTTCCTTCGACCTGACAACCCCACATTTTTTGCATTTGTTGATCAATACATTAAATCTGTTGTAGGTTTGTTGTAAGGTTTCCTCAGGAAGTGCCTTGAAATCATTGTATTCATTTATACATTGGGTCCTTCTGTTCTTTTGGGTCTTGATACCACCCTCAAGTTGGTTAAGAAGTTGATTCCAGATTTCCTTAGCAGTAACACATGAATCTAGTTCTTGAAATATTTCGTTTGGAATGGCCATTATCAGTAGTCTAACTGCTTTAAGATCATTTTCCATTTTTAGATTTTCCTCATCAGTAAAACCTGTGGTTTTAATCTCATAACGAGCTGGAATCTCAGCAGTAGTTCCTGTTGCGGGTACACGAGGAACAAAAACCATGGGTTGGTATGGTCCATCCGTGACAGATCGCATTAAGTCTTTATCCATACCATCGAAAAAGTTAACCATCCTGATCTTCCACTGAGCATATTCATCTCTCAGAAGAGTAGGAGGTTTTGTTAAAGAACCAGCAGTATAGATAGCATTTATACCGTTGTTCGTCATTTTTGAGAAAAACAGAGTACCGCTTTTACAAAAAGAGTTTCAACTAGAAGATGAGTTTTAAACAGTAACCAATGGAACAGTAACTTTTGAGAGAAACGTTTAAACTAAACTGGAAAGCTTTAAACACAGTTATATGAGCTATGAAGGCTTGTTTATACTAGAAAGCAGTAAAAAACAGAGTATATAATGAAGCTTTTAAAGACACACAGATACAATCAACAACAGTGAGTCAACCTTGGTAGATTGGATCCTTTGGTTTAAGAAAACCAAAGAAGCTCTGATACCAATTGTAGGTTCCTAGATTCACGTTGTATCACGATAATGGTAAAGAAATAGACAGCGGAAGCAT
Source organism: Saussurea involucrata (assembly GCA_033807775.1). Taxonomy (NCBI): domain Eukaryota; kingdom Viridiplantae; phylum Streptophyta; class Magnoliopsida; order Asterales; family Asteraceae; genus Saussurea; species Saussurea involucrata. Next base: position 95,786,549 of record CM066314.1, read on the forward strand.
ATTAAATAAAGCCATTAAAGTGAGTGATTGTGTAAACGATAAATGAACTGTGAGTATCAAATGTAGAACAATAAAAATGATAACAGGATCAGATGTAAAAACTGCTCATATATTGATAATGAATCACACCAAGAACACGTTCAAGTGTGTTCGGAAATCTCACAGGACAACAGTATCGTACGGAGGTAGTGCTCGGGATTTCAGCAGTGTGTGCTTTTACAATTGTGGAAAACTATTCTTCCAAAAGCTTACAATTGTTTGTTCCACTACGTCACTATATATAGCCTGATAAAGCGTAGACAGTGTACTATCGTACCCTGGAATGACACGTGGAAAGTGTGTCTCCAATCTTTAGGGCATACGTGGAAAGTATGGACACGTGTCTAACAATTAGGAATTCCTACGAGACTTAGGCTGACAGAGGTCTTCACTTCCCCAGAGCTCTTTCGCAAGAGCTCTGTTGGTCTTCTGTTAAACACTTGTTCTTCTGTTGGAAGTCTTCGACAGAGCTCTGTTGAGCTCTGTTGCTTTTCTTGAACTTCTTCCAAGTCTTCTGTCTGATCTCTGTTGGTCTTCTGACTTGAACAATTTTCAATACTTTTACATAACAGATACTTGGGGCTAACATTGATGCTTCGAAAGTTTTGATGTGAGAGTCTTCTATGCCACAACCAACATTCATCTTGAGAGGCTTTTGAAACAAAACAAACTTGATTGGAAGCAACAAGAGTCGCAAAATCTGTCATATATAGATCGCCGCATCGTTTTGCTCTGAAAATCTCTGACCAGTTCTCATCCACAACATAGCAAAACTTCTTGTCAAAAATTACCTTACAGTCCTTGTCGCAAAACTGACTAATACTGAAAAGGTTATGCCCTAATCCTTCAACATATAAGATCTTTTCTATTTGCATCGAGTCATTCTTCAACGTTCCGAAGCCTCGAACGTGACCTTTGGAGTAGTTGCCAAAACCCACCGATCCGCCAGGATGTACAGTAAAATCGTGCAATAAGTGCTTGTACCCCGTCATGTGTCTAGATGCTCCCGAATCAATGACCCACACATGACGGTCCTGTAAAAGAAAATTTACCTTATCTTAGGTACCCATATCTGTATGGGTCCTTTCTTGTTAGTACGAATCAGTTTGTTTATTACAGTTAATGAACCTTGAATTTTGTCTTTAAAAGTAAGGTTATTTTGTGAATTTGGTTTGTTTAGTTGATCTTTGGGAATCCAAACCATATTCACATCAACTGTTTTTGTTTCTTTCTTCTTATTCTGTTTGTTTGATCTGAAACCGAACATTTTACCAAATTTGTTCGCTGAAGATTTTAAAGAAAAACATGAAGTATTAGACTTTTTGTTCTTTGGATCATTTCTATTTAGCTTGAAATAGTTATCCCAACAATGAGCACAAAGTATTCTTCTTTTTGCTTGTGTCAACAAAGTAGAATCAGAAATTGCGGATTTTTTTTTTCACAAACTTTGTAAACATTACATGAATGAATACAATTTTTATTTGAAGAATTACATTTCTCAGTATCGGTATTCCTATTCTTGCTATTTGAAATATTCTCCTTCAGATCCACGCACTTTTTGTCATCCATTTCTGAGAAAGAATGAGAAACATTGTCAAAACTCTTAGAACTAGAAGAATTATTTGGAAACAAATTTGATTTCGTTCTGAATAATTTTCCTTTTTCTTTTCTTTTCAGATTTTGTTCTGTTTTGACATTAGATACATTTGATGAAAACACTTTATGATATACTTCACAATATTTTCTTTCTATTTCAAACTCAGTTCTTTCCTTTTTATTTTTCTCTTTTTCAAGAAATAGAACTTTCTCAAAATCTGAAACTTGTTTTGAAAGTTCTACACATCTTAGTTCAAGAGCTTTCTTTTCTGTAAAAAATTTAACCTTTTCTAAAGAATCATTTGCAAAAGAATCAGTTGTACTTGAAGATTTATTCTTATCTTTTAATTCAGCTTGTTTTATACATTTTTCACAAATCTTTGAAACCTTAGAGTTTGATATTTCATATAATTTGGATTCTAAATTTTGAATCTCACTCTTAAGGTCAATATTGACTTTTCGAGTTTGATCAAGGACTAATCCAATGTTTTCATAATCATCCTCTAATTTTTCAAAGTTTAATTGCCATTTAGAAATTTGATTTTCTAAATCAACAATTTTGAGTAAAGCTGAATTAAAATCAGGAAATTCAGAAGAGATTTTATGAACAAACTCCTTTTTGTCAGAATCTGATTTTGTATTTGACTCCATTTCAACATTAGATTCAGTTTAACAGATTCAGGTTCATTGATATTTGTATCAATTGTTTTAGCCATAGATTCGTTTAAAAATAACAAACTAAATCCAGTTAATTCAACCTTTTTGGTTTTGTAACTAGAATTTAGTTCATCGTATTTAAAGTTTGTTGTATTGAATCTAGGTTTTTCTTCCGAACCTTTATCCATATTTACTTTCTCTAAATTTGAAGTAGGAAATGAAGGATTTGAAGCAACATCTTTAGCAAAACTTTGTTTCAAACTTTCATTATTAGAGTTAACAAAAGTTTGTGTCATTGGAGGAACCTCTGTTATGATAGTTTGCTTTAAAACTTCATTACTTGATTTAACAAAAACTTGTGAAATTGGAGGAATCTCCTTTATAATTGTTTGCTTCAAAACCTCACTTTTAATTTCAGGTTCTTTAGTTTTAAGAATTTCCTTTAAACCTTCACCCAATTTTTCAATTGTGTAAAGATTTTCAGGTGCATTCTTAAGAACCTCTACATCAGATAATCCTAGACCCATTTTTGGATTATAAAGTCGAGTATCTTTTGGGTTGCTAGTTAATAATTTCAGAGTTTGCTCAGTCTGACCTCTTTTATAATTTAAATCTTCTAGTTCCTTGATCTTTGCAAAAGCATCTTTTCTTTCTTCAGAAAGAACTTTGATTTTGAACTGAAAATCTATGTTTTCATCATTTATATCTTTCATTTTCTTCTTTAACTCATAAATTTTAGTTTCAAGCGTTTTAACTTTTGATCTGATAACTTCTATTTCTTTTTCTTTATCTTCCGCTAAACATTTATAAAGAAGTCCTTCATCGTGATATTTCAACTTTGAACTTTTTTCATCTTCAAGTTTCTTTTGAACTTTATCAAGTTTCTTTTGAGCTTTTTCAAATTTCTCATTAAGTTCAAATATCACGATTTGCATCTCTTCATATCTAGCATTTTCAGTTTCAGACTCATTTTCAGAATTATCATTATTATCAGAATTATTGGAAGGATATAGAGATGATACCTCGGATTCCTGGTCTTCTTCATTCATCTTTGCCATTAGACTGTACTTTTACTTCAATAAAGTGCGCTTCTTCATCATCAGAAGAATCCATGAGCCAAATTTCTTCCTCAGCGTGGACTGGCTTTCCGCTTTCTTTGGCTTTTGCCTAGTGATCTTTTCTCTTATAGTACTCAGAATCCTTTACTTTCTTCAGTGTACAATCTCTGGCAAAGTGACCGGGTTTTTCGCAGTTATAACAATTTCGGTCATCTCTATCCTTCATTTATTCCCTCTCCTTTTTCACAACTTTCTCCTCTTTCTCTTCCTCCTTTTTCTCATTCCCTTTTTCAAACCTTTTATATCTGTTAGCTTTGTTGTAATCAGGTCTGGTTTTTGAATAAAACTTCTTTTTGCCAAACCTGTTTTGAAATTTGTTTGTTAACAAAGCCAACTTTTCAGCAATTTCCTCCATATCATCTCTCCAGAGCTGCTACTGTTATCATCATCGGAACTCATCTTTTACTGACCAAGAATACTGAAAATGTCGGTCAACTTTTCATCATCCATATCCCTAGACATTTGGAGCTGAATGTAGTATGAATCCCATTCTGGTAGTAGATTCTTGATAAACTTGTAATTTATCTCCGATTCTGATTTGTCGACTCCATTCCTTCTCAAATCATTAAGGATGATGTTGTAGCGATTGTAGGTCTCTTTCAATGATTCACCATCTTTTGCCTTAAACCCTTCATAAGCATTGATGCTTTGATTCTTTTTGGTCTTCATGGATTTTGATGATCCCTCAAACTGCCTTTCTAACTCATCCCATATCTCCTTAGCTGTATTACGACTATCTACTAGATTGTAGATATCATTTGGGATGGCCTGGGTCAGGTATGTCAAAGCTAGCTTCATTGTAATATTTGTATTCTTTTTCAACTCTTCTTGGAGGAACATACTGACTTGTAGCAGTTTCAGCAATACCACCAATATCTATGTATGCTTTGTAAGGACCATTTTGAATAGATAGCATGAGTTATCTGTTTTGATGATTCAGAAATTGAGTCATTCTCTTTTTCCATTGAGAATACTCTTCGGCCATTAAGACTGGAGGCTTACTCTTTGAACCCATACTCAGTAATTCTCTAGACATCTTTGTCAATTGCTAGAAAATGATCGTTCAGAAGATCAAGAAGTAAGTGTAACAAAAATTACACTTAGAATGAACTGAAAGCAACTAAAAGCTCCCAAGTATTCGGATGATCTTAGATCTGAAACCAATAGATGTCGAATGCAGCAGGATACGGAACCACTGATTTCGGACGTAACTGAGTGCGGAACCACAGAAGTCGGAAGTAACTAGATACGGAACCACTGCTTTCGTACCTAACAGGATGCGGAACCCCGGAATTCGAACCTAACTGGGTGCGAAACCACGGAATTCGAACCTCACTTGATGCGGAACCAAGGATTTCGAATCTAACTGAATTCGAATTCAACACTTAAACAAAATCCAAATCAACTCTGATTCGAAACCAATCACGAAGAATGATCCGTAACCACAGAATTCGGACATAACAGAATTCGAAACCAATGGTTTCGTATGATTATCGATCTGAAACCAACACTTGTGAATAACTCACTTTTATCTATGTGATTCGAAATCAAGTAAAAATCCCTTGAATGGTCCGAAACCCGTATGAACAATCCAAAACCCTCAAGAACGATCCGAAACCTTCACTTCGAACTCAAAAAACACTAATTCAGCCATAACTTTTTCAATTATTGTTCAATTGAATCGAGATTTTCACAGATTTGTTCGAAATCAATTGTCGCACACTTTTCTAGTTGATCACAAATCTTAATTCGATCGATTTAATCGAATTTTGATCCAAAATCAGTAAAATAGGGTTTTCGAACAAAAATGATGAAAAGTGATCAATTCGATGATTTTTTAGCAGAATTTGGTAATAATCCGAGAATTAAAGATGATTAGGGATTAAAACCGAGTGCTATAATGCCAAGAATCGATCAAAAAGATAAAAAAATGATAGAAAGTGGGGAATCTCAGATGAACAGTAATCGACGAATGATAAGAAACCATGATGAACATTGAATGATGAATGGTCCGAATCCTTCAATTCAGTGTAAAATTTCTTCAATTTGCTTCTTAATCTGCTTGAATCTCCTGTTTAGCTCTGATACCAATTGATAAACCCAGATTTAGCAATCAAAATACAGAGAGAATCTAGAGAACAAACTGGTCATCCATATATTGATCAATGAGTTACAAATGACATTATGCATGAAGTGTTATGGAAATAACAAAAAGAGTCTTCTTTATATAGTAGGGCCATGACATGTTCATGCCTCTACTAAGAAGAACAGTACAAGATATTAATACTGTCTTGATAACTACAATAATGCTCTAACAGTTATATATATTTTTTTTATGTTTAGAAGTTTAGGGTGAGTTTATAAGTTTGTCTAACAGTTATATAGTTTAGTGTTAGTTTATAAGTTTAAGGGTGTATCTGTCGTTTTACAATAGTTTGAGCTTTAATCACAATTTGTGTATTTATATAAATAGGAAGCATCTTCTATTTATCTTCAGAAGTCGGTTTATTCAATTTTGTCTCTGTGTGAGTTCTGAGCCGAGATATAAGAAGAGCAGGAAAACCGCCGATCGAATTAGGCCGTGGGAAGAGTTGTGTAATCGATTTTGAGATTTTGGGAAGTTGATAAAAAAATAAGATTCTTCCAAGTTTTCAAGAGAAAGTGATATCGCGTTACTTCTTTCCGGTGAGTTTTACTTTAAACATTTTCAAACTGGAATACATTTATACTAGATAATTAGGTGGTATGTGGTGTGATGATGGGCTGATGATTGAAATATAATATATTGAGATATATGTTGTATTTATATAAGCATTACACTACACGAGTGCACCTTGGCCGGACTGAGGGCCGACGAAGTATTGGCTGTACGGAGGGGCAGCGGAGTTGGCTATATGTTAGTGCAGCGGAGTAAATTGATTAGTTGGTTTAGCGCAACCAACTAATATGGCAATGTGAAAGAGCTGTACACAATGCATACGAGTCATGTTTTGTATTCATATACTTGTTGTATACCTGTGTTTTTATAAAATGATTACTAAATTGACCGGGATTTTCTCAGTTAGACCAATTGGTCCAACCCTCATTTGTTTTACAAAATATGTATTCCAGGTCGTGGAGCAAGTAAGAGCAAAGAAAAAGATAAACTGTGATTTGCTTTTGGAAGCTGTATGGTTATCAAGTGTTTTGTATCATTAGTCTTGTTAGTTGGGATGTACTGAATTATGTATAGTACAGTTTTGAGACTAAGAAACCTTATGTGATCTTTATGTATCTTTTGTTATCAAATGATGAGATGTATATTATGTTATATGATGTATCTTTGGGATGGGTCGTTACATATATTCATTTATGAACTTACAAAAATTTAAACAGTACTATGTTTACCAGTGTTGTCGGTACGTTTCCAGATTTGTTTGCTATGGAGACGTCGGTAGACATGTTTGTTAGACTAATTAATGTTTAATGTTAGACCAATTATTATGTCCTAACCTATTTTATGCATTATGATTATTGTTGATTTAATATAAATATTTATTAAGTTACAAGACTCTTGAGAAGACTCTTGATTAATCACCATAATGAAGCGCTCTTAATGTAGTCTTGATGGGAGACTCTTGAGAGACACTCCTTAATGACTTAGAGATGATCCCTACTTGTAACGACTCGACATCCCAAAACATACATAATATACATCATTTAACAGGTCATACATAACGTCGTTACTTTCATAACAAAATACATAATAATTAACATTCGGTCCCAATGTCTCGAAACTATACAATACAAAAACGTAAACATATCCTAATATTCGTCAGCTATCAACCGCCTCCTATGCTTTATTCTTCCCTTTGCTAACAAAAGATCATTGACCTGGAATACATATTTTTGAAAGGAAAATGAGGGTTAGACCAAACGGTCTAGTGAGATAATCCTTGTCAGTTTAGAAATCCTTTTTATAAAACACACATATACCACAAATATTTAAATACCAAGCAAGACTCGTGCATTGTGTTCATCTCTCCTCATTCCCATGGCCAAATTAGCTGGTTGCGAGCCAACTAATCAATTTACACCACTGTACTAAATTCAACCAACATCACTGTCCCTCTGTACAGCCAACTTCCACCGGTCCAAAAACCCGGCCGACGTGCTCTCGTGTAGTGTAATACTCATATAAATACAATATACATCTCAATATATCATATTGTCATTTTAAACACTTAATTACACCATTTATCACATTGCCAAACCACACATATATGTATTCCAGTTGAAAACATTTTAAGTAAAAACTCACCGGTTTGCTTAACCAAAATGCTTCCAAACCTTTCTCAAACGGCACAACTTTCACCCCAAATCCAACGAATCAGAAACAAATAGACACAAGCATCTCCTTACCAAATGAACACAAAAGATATACTTAACAGGCTATGAACTCTGGATAAATCTACCTAATTCTCATCCTCAAAATAACCAAACGGCTATAGTTCCCGGACAGCACAAAACAACCCGGACAACTAGACTTTCCGGATACATACCCAATCCGGACAACCTGATCTATCCGGACAGCATATACAATCCGGACAACAAGCAATCCGGATACCATCCGGTATCTTATATCATCCGAAAACTTACAACAAAAGGGACTTACCCGGATACCTGACTCGTCCGGACACCTTCAGAACATTTTCCGGACACTACCAACAAAAGTATCCGGACTCATTCAATTTATCCGGAAACCACTGACAGTTCATCCTATTTTTACCCAGAATTCGACTGAATTATAACCAGTTATGTACATGATGTTTCTACTCCGATTGGAACCTTCTAATACCAATTACAAACATAAAATACAAAGGAACTTACCTCAATTTCACTTCCAAACACTCCAAATTGAATCCTTAGCCTTCTTTTCTTCTTTTGCTTTCTTTTCTCCCCAAAACTCACACACACACCTTAAATCTGGATATTTTGCTGTTATGACATATCTAAATATCCTAAGGGATAATATCTATTCCTATTTACCATTTAGACCTTAAGCTATCCATTAATGACCAAATCACCCCTAAACTTATAAATTAACCCAAACTTACCCTAAAGTCCAACTTTAAAGTTAACTTTATTTAACGGAAAGGGATTTTAACTAACGAACTTACCCGGGGTATTACATTATCTCCCCCTTAAAAGAATTCCATCCCGGAATTCGGTTAAGCGAAAAGGTATGAATACTTATCACTACTACTTCGAACTCAATCAAAACCATAGAAACTAACTGAATAGACACCCCATACACACTTATATCTCTAACACAGATAAGCAACAAAAGCACGGAAATACTGTTAGCTTCAATCTTCCTAATCATAGAAATACTTAGAAGTAGTGAAAAATAGGCTAAGTATAGAAAAGCCTCTCACAGAGGCACTGCCACTTCTTCCAGAAGATCAAGTCCAGAAAGCCACAGAAGCTACAGAGGTAATCACAGAACCTCTGTAGTGCGCAAGAAGAAGATCAACTCGGAAACAAGTGGACTGCTCCACAGAAGGTCAGACCACAGAACCTCTGTAATGCCTTACAGAGCCTCTGTGGTCTGCTATGAAGACTTGGAAGATATTACTGGATACGTTCATCAACTTGCATGGAAAAGTACTGTCAAAACACGTGTCAAGCTCTGAGTGGACTCAATAGGGCATGGTACAAAATAGACGTCTGCGCCATTTAATGCATTTACCAATAGTACATCTGCTCCATTAAATGCGCATGGCTCAAACAACTGTTCACACCATCCAGTTTACTATTCATGCCGTAAAAGGAACAGTGACCAACTTCATAGTCTTCTAAGAGTAGTATAAAAGGAAGTCTCATGTTGAGATCTTCCTAACGACGAATACACAAGGAATCACTAATACCCTCAAGCTTTATTGTCAAATATCTGAGTGTTATATTCACACACACACCAACAGTTCTTAATCTGTTCTTCGTTGTTCTTATTATATATTGAATAACAGTAACTGTTCAAGAAATCCTTTTTATTCCTTACTGTTTTCTTTATATATGTGCGTTCTAATATCTATCAAACATATCTGTTAGTTTAATACGCTTCCGCATCAAACTCTAAACTCCACTAACAGATTGTTAATCTTGATTAAGTGTATCTGGGTTCCAACAATTGGTATCAGAGCCATCCTTGATTTTCAATATCAAGTGATCCACTTATCAAGACTCTTGATAGATATTATTGAGATTTAAAATTGTGTCTGGAAACTGCTTAAACCCAGGAAATCTTCAAGCTCATCGAAGTAACTCTTTAATCATACTTTCTTTCTAAAATCTTCAAATGACAAATACAAATAATTTCTTTACTACTGGTTCTCTCACTAAACCTCCTACTCTCCTTCGAGATGAGTATCCTCAGTGGAAAATAAGAATGGTCCATTTTTTCGAGGGCACTGAAAAAAATCAAGTACAATATCTATACAATCCTCCTCCTATTCCCATGACAGCAGTACCTCGTATACCTGCTACTGCTGAATCTGCCGAAATCCCCGAACATCAAAAACCAAAGCCAAAAGGGGAGTGGTCAACCGAAGATAAAGCAGAAGATGAAGTTGCTCAGAAAACCAAGAGGACATTAATAATGGCAATACCCAACGAACTCTTTCAATCCTTGGATTCAAGTGAAACAGCGCATGATCTGTGGAAAGAACTGGAAAGACAGTTGGAAGGAGGTGCTAAAACACAAAAAAACCGAAGAGCACAGTACATCAATGAATATCATGCATTCAAAGCCTCTGCAACAGAATCTCTGCAAACAACATACGACAGATTCAACTCTCTAATCAACCAGTGCAGAAACTCAGGCATTGACAGAACTTCTGAAGAAAACAATGTCATGTTTTTAAAAAGTCTAAATGAAGAATGGCTCCAGCTGTCTATGTCCCTACAGACAAATCAGGATCTAGACACCTGGACTCTCTCTGATCTTTACGGAACATTAGCCGCACAAGAACCTCAGATAGCACAGGCTAAAACACTAACCATTGCACCATATGCATTGGTTAGTAAAACTAAAGAGGATGCACAGAGACCAAGAAATGATAAAGCCACAGAGGAGAAGAAGAAGATGGTGATAATTGACAGTGAAGAAGAAGAGCAAGCAGAAAAGGAAGTAACTCTTGCGTCACTAGCTAAATCTTTAGCTCTATTGACAAAAGAGTTCAGAGGAAACAGAAGAGGTTCCGGAAATGAAAGATATGATAGAGAAAACCAGGATGACAGAAGAGACAACAGAAAAGATGACAGAAGAGGAGAAGAATCAAGTGGCCGACAGAGGTCAAACGATAGAAATTACAGAGGGAATGACCGACAGAGGTCAGATGACTCGGTAAGCCACACGCAGCAAGAATGCTACAAATGCGGCAAACCTGGTCACTATGCAAATGAATGTAGATCAGAGAAAGGCGGAGACCTACAGAAGTCCAATGATCGAACAGGAAACACTCCTCAAGGATGTTTTAACTGCGGCAAACCAGGCCATTTTGCGAATGAATGCAGAAGCAGATCAAATCGCCCACAGAGGGACTCTGCTTTCTACAAAAAGAAAGCCGAATATTATGCTTAAAAATCCTTAATGGCAAAAGGACATTCTGAGGAGAACACAGAAGACTTCCAGTCAGACTCTACTTCTGACGATGAACATACCGCTAATGCCCTCTTCTGTGGCATGGCAGAAGTCGACTCCTGCACTGACTCTGAGGTATCTACTTCAAATTCCAACTCTTGTATTACCTCTGTAGATGATAATACACTTAGAATTAACATTGAATTAATTGAACTGAAAGAGATAAATCAAAGTATTCAGAAAAGACTCACTTTCAATGAGAGAGAAGTACGGCTTCTCACTCAAGAAAAAACAAAGATTTTTGAGGAAAAAGAGAGAATAGAAAAGAATTGGAACAAAACTCTAGATCCTTTAAAAAAACAAATTTCTGAATTAACCAATATTTTAAAAGATAAAACAAAAGAACTTTCAGTTTCAAGGAGCGAAACTACTGACATAAGAGCTCATAAAGAATACTTTCAAAGAGAAAGAGAGGTATTATGGCAAGATTTACTCAGAAGAGAAGTTTTGCTTAAAAACTATAAAGATGCACAGAAAGTTTATGAAAAAATAAACTCACAAATAGGGAGACGAGGTATAGGGTATGATGATATCACCCTAGGTGTTGAAGGCAAAAGAAACAAACCTCTGTCCTCGTTATTTGTGATTGGAAAAACAAACAAACCAGATTTTCCAAATCTAATCTCTGTAAGCAAACGGGTGAAAATCTCTGTGGATCCTTACTTGAAGAAACATAAGAAGATGATTAACGTGTGGTTTGAAAACACAGACTCATCATCTTCAACCACTGTCAATAGAGGTATCAAACCAAAGAAATATCTGAAAACACAAGATCAGATTGGTATCTTCAAGTTTGGTAAACCAGAGACCCAAACACAGGTTGCTTTTGTCTGTTTGATAAACGTTGAAAAGAAATTATCAGCAGAAGCTCCTGAGTTTAAACCCATTTTTTCAGAAGAAAACTTTAAAATTTTAATTGAAAAAGAAATTTTGGAAATATGGAAATCAAGCGTTTTAGAAAATTTCTGCACATCTTCTATAGATAAAACTCTCACTGAAGAAATCTTATTAGAAACCTCTGCAATCTATGAAAACTATTCTACAGAGGAAGAAAGCTCGTACGATACATGCTCAGAAAATCCAGCCTCTATTGAAAGAATTGACTCAACCTCTGTATACGAGGACGATTCATCCTCTGACAACTCAGAGACTGATTTCAAATCAGGGATAATTCACTGTGACACAGAGGATGTCAAATTCTCCTCTGAAGTTCCTCACAGAACTATTTCTCCAAAAGAGAAACTCACAGAGATTCCAATCTGCCAAGATTTTCTAAAATTGAATCTACATATCAAAACCTCTGCTGAGCTTAAAATGTTACAGAAGACCTCTATTGATCCTATAAGTTCTAGATTTTCAAAACCTAAGGTTAATAAATCTTTTTCTTCTGTGACAGTGATGAAAGAAGTTCACCACAGAAGCAACCCACAGAAGGCAGGTCCTAAACAGAGCTTTTGCAAACAACATTCGAGTATTCATAGATCTTCTAGTAATAGGAAATCTAATGTAAAGAAAGAATGTAATGCCTCTGTGGTTGAGTTCAAAAAGTTCAATGAAAAGTTCAAGCAAATTACATCTCATATTCAATACTGTCATTGCTTTGATCTCATGTCTAAACTTAATAATCATTTATCAAGTCAAGTCTGTTTACTCTCTACGACAATTCAAAAGTCAAATCCCACAAAGAAACAATCTGACTCTTCTGCAGAGAACAAAATGTATTTCAAGAATGCCAAGGCAAACTTGAAAAACTCTAACAATATTGGACCCATATGGATATGGGTACCTAAATCTCTGTGATTGTCCTGCAGAAGAAGTATGTGCCAATCTGGTATCTAGACTCCGGATGCTCAAGGCACATGACTGGTGACAGAAGTGCACTATCCACGTACAAAGAAACACAAGATGGTGGATCTGTGACTTTTGGAGACAACAAGAAAGGGCACATAAAAGGCTATGGAGTCATAAGGAAAGAAGACGTTTCTGTATACAAAGTTGCATATGTGGATGGCCTTAAGCACAACCTACTCAGTGTAAGTCAACTTTGTGATACAGGATTCAATGTGTTGTTCAAAAGAACTTTCTGCTCTCTACAAAGTGAAGAAACAAGTATGGAACTTCTGCGAGCTGAAAGAATAGGTGATCTATATCTAATGAACTTCAACTCAAAGAACAAAGACAATGTTTGCCTTGTTGCCTGCAAAAGTGAAGAAGCCTGGTTATGGCACAACAGGTTCTGTCACTTAAATTTTCACACATTGGAAAAACTGGTCAAACTTGATTTAGTTAAAGGTTTGCCAAATGTTAAATTCAATAAGGATCATTTATGTTCTGCCTGTGAGATGGGAAAACTCAAAAGAGCTTCCCACAAAGGCAAAACAGATGTATCTTGCACTAGACCTCTGTACATGCTTCATGTCGACCTCTGCGGTCCCATTGCCATACAGAGCCTAGGTGGCAAGAAATACATACTTGTCCTAATTGATGAGTATTCGCGTTTCACATGGGTTGAATTCGTTAGAAAGAAATCAGATGTTCCAATTATATTGATAAATCTAATGAAAAGAATCCAAGTTCTTTATAATTGCAGAATACATAAGTTAAGAAGTGACAATGGCACAGAATTTAAAAACTCTGTCATTGAAGCCTATCTTTCAACAGAAGGAATATCACAGAACTTCTCTGCAGCTCGCACCCCACAACAGAACGGTGTTGTCGAAAGAAAAAACCGAACACTTGTGGAAGCCGCAAGAACTATGATGTCAGCATGCGGATTATCAATGAACTTTTGGGCAGAAGCAATTTCTACTGTGTGTTATACTCAAAATCGATCAACCATTGTGAAAAGACACCTCAAGACGCCTTACGAATTGCTTAACAAACGGCGGCCAAACATCAAATTTTTCCATGTATTCGGATGCAAATGCTTCGTCTTAAACGACAGAGATTCAAGAGGAAAGTTTGATGTAAAAGCAGATGAAGGCAAATTCATTGGATAGTCTGCCACTTCCAAAGCCTACAGAACATTCCTTACAAAGTCTCACAAGATTGTAGAAAGCATCAATGTTTCTTTTGATGATTCATTCCAAATGACTTCTGAACAAATCAGTTCAGAACTCGGAACTAAAGGGAAAATCCTCTGTCATCTCACGAGCAAAAGAAGACTTGGATCTTCTATTTTTAGAGATGCTCAACGAAAACATTGATCCTTCTGTTGGAACAATCAGGGTTTCTGAAGAACCATCCTCTGTCGGAAAAAATCCTACAGGTTTGTCTCTAACTGGTCCTAATAATGCTTCATCTTCTTCTGTACATACTACAGATGCAATTGCCGAAGCAGAAGATGAAACATCAAGGAAAACGACCACAGAAGCTGCACAAACCACAGAAGAACCAATTACAGAGGAAATCGAGGACCAAGATTATACGTCCTCAGAGGAACAAACTCCACCACCACTCATACCAATCATTCCACAAACGGTAGAATCAACTACCAAGGCACGAAGAACAACAGAGGCTACACAAGAAGAAACACAAGAAGTCTCTAAAGAAAGTCTGAATGACATTGATGATAATCTCCCACGCACAACTCAATGGACAAAAAGCCATCCTCCAAGCCAAATAATCGGAGAACCTTCTGACGCAGTAAAAACAAGGTCTGCCACTGCTAACTTTTGTTTCTTTACAAATTTTATTAGTGTGATAGAACCAAAGAAGATTTCTGAAGCCCTAGATGACCCAAACTGGGTAGACGCCATGCAAGAAGAACTTTTGCAATTTGAGCGTAACAGAGTATGGACTCTAGTACCTCTGCCAAGAGGAAAACAGGCCATTGGGACAAAATGGGTCTATAGAAACAAGAAGGATGAAGATGGAGTGGTCATCAGAAACAAAGCAAGATTAGTAGCAAAGGGATATAGACAAGCAGAAGGCATAGACTACGATGAAACTTTTGCCCCTGTCGCACGGCTCGAAGTAATAAGAATATTCTTAGCCTTCGCAGCCCACAGAGGTTTTAAAGTCTATCAGATGGACGTAAAATCAGCTTTTCTCAACGGTGAAATCCAAGAAGAGGTCTACGTTAATCAGCCACCAGGATTTGAAAGCTCAAAGTTTCCAAGGCATGTATACTACCTTGAAAAAGCTCTATATGGACTAAAACAGGCTCCACGAGCATGGTATGAACGACTTTCTACCTTTCTTCTAGTCAATGGTTACAACAGAGGTACAACAGATACTACCTCATTCTATAAACGCAAAAGTAGTGAGATAATGCTTGTACAAATATACGTAGATGACATAATTTTTGGGTCTACTAATTCAGAAGAGTGTAAAAGATTTGAAAAACTCATGCATAGTGAGTTTGAAATGAGTATGATGGGAGAATTAACTTTCTTCCTCGGACTCCAAGTCAAACAATCATCAGAGGGAATTTTTATAAATCAAGCTAAATATGTCTCTGACATTCTTTCCAAATATAGCCTCTCTAATACCTCTGCAATGAAAACTCCAATGGCCACTGGAAACAAGTTATTCTTAGATTCAGATGGCATCTCTGAAGAATGCACTCTCTACAGAGGCATGATTGGATCTCTGTTATACTTAACAGCAAGCAGACCTGACATTATGCATGCCACATGTCTCTGTGCACGCTATCAAGCTAATCCAAAGAAATCACATTATGATGCCGTAAAGAGAATGTTAAATCCCAAATCTCTAGCAATAAGATATGAATGTAGTGAGAGAGAATCTAGAGAGCAAATATGTCATCCATGTATTGATCTCAAAGGATTACAAAAGGTTTCTAAAAGATTACAAAAGCTTTTTAAGTGTTACTAACAAATGGTCTAGACAAGCCTATTTATACCCATAACATACAAGGTATAAAGGCATTCACAATACTGTATAGACTCATACAGTACATTGACTTTTACAGTAAATCTTGAATACAACAATGCTCTAACAATCTCCCCCTTTGGATTCAAGATTTAAAAAAATATGACAGCAGTCTTCAGCTCTTTGTAAAGTCAATCTTCTCAAACAGACACTCTATCAAACCATCTTCAAATAGCTTTATCTCCACTAGTTCACGGCGAACTATATGCTTTGACACTCTTTAAGAACTCAGCTTTGAAGAATCTTCAGACAAACATGAAAAGTCATTGTCTTTTTCTTTGAAAAATCAACCTTCTTCAATACAATCTTCAACAGATTGTCTTCAAGTCTTGAACATGGATTTCATATCTTTATATAGAACCATCATTTCGAAACAAGATAAATCAGAAACGATTAGAGTTTGGATCAGAAAGATGTGAAACCATCCACATTGTTGAACTTTTAGGTGTAAGCGCATTCCGATAACCACTCAGAAATAAGATAACCAAATTCAGCAACATTTGGACTTCACATGATCATTCTCTCCAATCTTCAGTCTTTGTTCACGAATCTTTGACTTGAAATATCTTTGATTTGAAAATTCTTTGACATGAAAGTGAAATTAAACTTTTCTCCCCCTTTTTCGATGATGGTGAGCATCATAATCAACGAAAACCATTTTCAATTTCAGTCGTGTCTTTGAGTATTGCTAACAATCTCCTCCTTACAGAATAACCTTGCTCCCCCTCAAAATAAGAATTCTGGAGCAATTTATTTTCTCCCCCTGAAAGTATGCATATATTTCAATAACGTACAGTATTTGAAATTGTAGCACAAATTTTAAAACAAATTTACACAAGGAAAATAAAATTCATTGAACTTCATTTTATAACTACTAACATTTGATCATTTGAAAGCTTTACAAAAGAAATTCAACTTAATGAAATTTAACAATATTTCAATCAAATGAAATCAAATGCATGTGTTTGGATTCAAAAACAAGACATCATTGCATATCAAGTTACAAACGTTCAGTTTCAACCCCTTTATTAAATCTATTTGGTGTGCTAGCATGCGAAATATGATTAGCATCAAGCGTATGCAATTCTAAAACATATAAGAATACTTTGCTCTACTCACACTATTTGTCCAAAATCAGAATTTTCACAAATTTACGGGTTTATCGCGACTTTGTATTTTCCCCAGGTTTCAAGAGATGTGTACTCTTTGGCATCTTTTAATATTGTGCACATTTGAATCTTTTGATTTTGTGCTCATTGGCATCTTTTGATTTTGTGCGCATTGGCATCTTTTGATTTTGTGCTCATTGGCATCTTTTCTTTTGTGCTCATTGGCATCTTTTGATTTGTGCACATTGGCATCTTTTGATTTTGTGCTCATTGGCATCTTTTGATCAAAAAGTTTAGTAAGAATAAGATACACCGTTAAACATGACTTTCTATCTGGTTCTATAGCAGGATTTGGGTCAGCAGATCCCAGACCAGTTGGCCTTAGGTGCTAGGTGTCAAGCACCCCTTAGAACTTAATTTCCCAAACCAGAAAGGCCACATCGATATATCTTAAACCCATTTGTACCAGTAAAACATGGCTTTCAATCTGGTTCTATTGCAGGATTTGGGTCAGCCGATCCCAGACCAGTTGATCTTAGGGACTAGGTGTCGAGCACCCCTTAGGACTTACTCTCCCAAACCAGAAAGGCCACAGGCACAAACTTTCAAACTAAATGATATTCTATATAAGTTCGATTTTCCATCACAAAATATGAATGATATCTCAATCACTTGGTTCTTAATCATAGTGCCTCCCCCATATTTTCGTTTCCATTCATCATTCTGATAAATAGGCTTTTTGAGCATTATATTCTATATAAGTCCAGATTCACATATCTTTGAGCATTCAGCATAATTTCATTCATGTTTTGCTTACCTTTCGATTTATTTCAGAGGTGAAAGTTGAAGCAAATCTAACTCAATAATACAAAGATTCTTGAAAAAAAACATCTTTTAGCACGCATTTAATTCATTGAATGAAAATTGAAAATTGCATCTCATTGAATTAAATTTGTAAAGATTCAAGTTTTCAAATCAATAGAAACAAATATAATCCAATGTTACCTTTTGCCACGTTCCTTGAAACAGAAAGATGTAACAGTTAAGGATATTACCTGAGAAGTGTGAGTTCTAAACTGATTTGTTTAGAAGTCTTAGTCGTTGAAGTACGGGTCCTGAACTGAATTGTTCAGAAGCCATTGTCGTTGAAGCACGGGTTTTGAACTGATATGTTCAAAAGCCATTAATATTTGTCTCCCCCTTAATGGTACAAATATTTTTCAAAAAATACGCCGCTTCTCTTCTGTTTTCAGTCATGTGTGTGGTATGTATCTACAATTCAGTACAACACATGAAGAACCTGCAAAACAGATTAAGCAGATTTTGGTACCCAATGGCACTTGGGTCCTAGTGGGTTAGGTGTAGATTTCTTACAAGGAATACTGTAAGAACCATACCAATAAGAAGTATAATCTTTATGCACAAAGTCATTTGATCCACAGTAAGAACAACAGATTTTCTTATGTGCCAACCTAATCAGATGATTTACATAATGAATAGGATTAGGTTTAGCATAAGATTTACCTTTTGGCGTATTGTTCTTCTTTGCATTTGATGTGGATACAGATGATTTTGGCACATTTTTCTTTGGAACTGTTGTGCCTTTGATTCTCCATTCCATCTTCACCCTCTTGAAGACTGGAACTTCTTCAGATTTGGAAGTATTAATTTTAGGCACTTTTGTTTTGTTATCTGATTTATCATACAGAGGATTATAGAAGAGATTTGTTGAACGAATCCGACCTTTTGAGAAATCTGTTGATCTATTAAATTGTTTAGAAGAAATGTTTTTAAAACTTGAACTTGAAGCAGTTTTAAAAGAACATTCAGAATCATTTGAATCAACAAATGGAGTCTGAAAGATAGAATTATGACTAGCCTGCTTTGAGACATCAAATTTAAAAATGACGTCTTCAAGTTCTTTGACTTTGTTTATTAAAACATTTTTCTCTTTAGAAATTAGATCAAATTTCTTTTGGAGATCAGATTTGATCAACTGATCCTTCATAATATCAGCTGATAAACCAGATAATCTTTTGGTAAGATTAAGAATCACATCTTCAAAATATACACGTTCTGATTCAAAATCTTTTTCCAAAAACCTTCTTTTATCAGTAATCTCTTTGAAAATTTCCATATTTTTCTTTTTAAGGGTTTTACTTTCATTTTCAAAGAGATTTTTCTTTTCCGTGAAATCTTTTCTTTCCTTTTCCAAAAGATTTTCTAATTCAGAGATTTTCATGGAAAGTTCAGAACTTTTAATCTCAAAAAAATTTCGTTCAGTTTCAAATTTAGCTCTTTCTTTTTCGAGCTTGTCTTTTTCTAAAAATAAAACTTTCTCAAAGTCTGAAACTTGTTTTGAAAGTTTTATACAATTAAGTTCAATTATTTCCTTTTCTTTAAGAATCTTCTCTCTCCTGTCTTCAATGCTCTTCAGATCAGCATTTTCCTTTTTAAGAGTTGTTACTTTCTCTTGAAGTTTCTTGAATTTGATCGTGCAGACTTGAGTTGTCTTTGTCTTTCTTTGTTTCAAGACCTGCAATATAAACTTCAAGATCAGTTATTCTTTTAGTAAGTTTAGCATTTGAAGAAGAAATGTCTAAAATTTGTCTTTTCAGATCAACATTTTCTTCTTCCAATGCTTTATTTAAAATAGGAGTTGAAGAATTTGAAGCATTATCTTTAACAGGAGTTTCTGATATAGGAGATGTTTCTGATAAAATAACTTGTTGCAAAATTCCATTATTTGCCTTAGCTTTTTCAAGTGGCTTTGGAGGTGTTTTTGTTATTATGACTTGTTGCAACACTTCATTATTTGGTTTAACAGATACATGTGAATTAACAGATGTTTCTGTTATAATGACTTGTTGCAACTTTACATTTGGTTTAACAAAAACTTTTGCAATTGGAGGAATCTCCTTTTTCAGAGTTTGCTTCAAATCTTCACCACTGCTTTTAACAATAACTTGTTGTAAAACCATCTTGAATATTGCTAGAAATTGATCGTTCAGAAGATCAAGCAGACAGTGTATGAAAATACACAAAAAAATTATATAATATTTTTTTTTTCACAAGAATTCGGATGAATAAGGATTCGAAATCAATGAATTCGGATGACTAAGGGTTCGAATTCACTCAATTCGGACTTAACTTGGTTCGAATTCAATGAATTCGGATGCTTAAGGGTTCGAATTCAATGAATTCGGATGCTTAAGGGTTCGAATTCAATGAATTCGGATGCTTAAGGGTTCGAATTCTATGAATTCGGATGCTTAAGGGTTCGAATTCACTCAATTCGGACTTAACTTGGTTCGAATTCAATGAATTCGGATGCTTAAGGGTTCGAATTCAATGAATTCGGATGCTTAAGGGTTCGAATTCTATGAATTCGGATGCTTAAGGGTTCGAATTCAACACTTGGAAAATTTAATCAACTCAATTCGAATCTAACACAGTTCGAATTCTCCTCAATTCGAATCTAACACGGTTCGAATTCTTCTCAATTCGAATCTAGCTGGGTTCGAATTCAATCAATTCGAATCCTTCTTGAGTCGAATTCTACACTTGTATTCCCAAGAACACTCCGAATTCTTCTTTGAATGATCCGAATTCACCAAGAAAGATCCGAATTCACCAAGAATGATCCGAATTCTGCACTTCGAACACGAAAATCACTAAATCAGCCATAACTTTTTCAATTCTTGATCAATTGTTATGAAATTTGCACAGATTTATTCGAAATTTGATTCCACACACTTTCTTAGTTAATCACAAATCCTAATTCGATCAATTTAATCGAATTTTGATCCAAAAATAGTAGAAAAAGTTTTCGAACAAAAATGATATAAAATGATCAGATCTGCAAATTCTGTGCAGATTTTGGTGTTGATCCAAAAATTAAAGATGTTCAGGAATCAAATCCGAGTGCAATGATGTCAAGAATCAATCCAAAAGATCAAAAATTAAAGAAAAGATGAAATCTGGATGAATAGTAAATGAAGAAGGGTCAGAATTCTTGATGAACAGTGATGAATAGTGATGAACACCCAATCTGAATTCTTCAGCTTTAGTGTAAAAAATCTTCAATTTGGTCTTCGATCTGCTTGAATCTTCTGTTTAGCTCTGATACCAATTGTTAAATCCCAAATCTCTAGCAATAAGATATGAATGTAGTGAGAGAGAATCTAGAGAGCAAATATGTCATCCATGTATTGATCTCAAAGGATTACAAAAGGTTTCTAAAAGATTACAAAAGCTTTTTAAGTGTTACTAACAAATGGTCTAGACAAGCCTATTTATACCCATAACATACAAGGTATAAAGGCATTCACAATACTGTATAGACTCATACAGTACATTGACTTTTACAGTAAATCTTGAATACAACAATGCTCTAACAGAGAATCTTTAGATACCTAAAAGGGACCAAAAATCTTGGTCTCTGGTATCCACAGAACTCTGGTTTTGGTCTTAAAGCTTATACAGATTCAGACTATGGAGGATGCATGCTCGACAGAAAGAGTACCTCTGGGAGTTGTCAATTCTTAGGTGGTAAACTAGTCTGTTGGACCTCCAAGAAGCAGAATTGTGTTTCCACATCCACTGCAGAAGCTGAATACGTTGCTGCCGCTAGCTGTTGTTCTCAGGTTCTATGGATGAAGACTCAGCTAAAAGACTACGGCCACATTCTGTTCAAAATACCCATCTTCTGCGATTCCAAAAGTGCTATTGCTATCTCTGCCAACCCTGTGCAACACTCAAAAACCAAGCATATCGATATAAGGTATCACTTCTTGAAACATCATGTTGAATACGGTACAATCGAAATGCATTTTGTGCCCACAGAATATCAACTCGCTGACTTATTCACCAAAGCACTGGACGAGAAAAGATTCAACTTCTTGGTAGGTAAGATAGGAATGATTAACATGGTGTGAAAATCCTCAGTAAGTATAGTTTTATATTCTGTAAATAATAAGTAAAATACATTGCTTAATTTATTGCTTTGATCGATTCTACTTCTGTATGTAAATTCTTAAAACCTTAAATAGTTCTTAAAATCACAGAGCTTCTGTAAGTCAACTAAGAACCTCTGACGACCCCTACAGAACCTCTGAAAGACCATGACCTATGTTCTATGCAAAACTTATCATTCTTTGATCCAAGCATAGGTCAAGGGGGAGCAAAAGGAAATTCCTTGATCTACAGAGGTGATTAGGTCAAGGGGGGGCAAAAGGAAATTACAAGATCTACAGAGGTGATTAGATCAAGGGGGAGCAAAAGGAAAATTCTTGATCTACAGAAGAGATTAGATCAAGGGGCAGCAAAAGGGGCCCTGAGATGATCTACATAGGTAAATCTCTCAAAGGAAAGCCGAAGAAGAATGTCGATAATTCTCCATCGACAGAAGAAAGACAAAACTGCCGAGAACAGAAGAACCAAAAGGTATGTCTCTCGCACAAAAGGTTTTTGGAAAACAATTTTCTAGGACAAGAATTGTCAAATATGTCCTAAATATACTGTGAATAACATCTCAAAAATCAAAAGCTCAAAAAGTTTCACAAAATTCGAATTAGGAGAAATTTAAGGTCATAGAGCTTCTGCTGAGCTCAACAGAGCTTCTGCAGGAAATATGCTCTGTGATCACAAATTAACCTTCTGTCGATCTTTTGGAATGTTATCTCGGAAACCGAAAAAGCAGACCATGACCTTCTCGAACAAACCGTTTTTTATAAACAGTTTTCTCGGACACAAACTTTCAAATATGTCCGAAAAACATCTCTTAAACCAAATCAAAAATTGGATGATCAAAAATACGAATAAAATTCTTTTTATGAGATTTTTTCTCTCATAGAGCTTCTACTGGCCCTGACAGAACTTCTGCAAGTTCCAACAGAGCCACAAAACCTCTGCGATGCAAATTTCTTCACAAAAATCCGATTTTATCCTCTCCAATGCTTTTACAAATGTTTTGGTTAAAGAAGAACCCCACAGAAGTCATGATAACAATGAGATATATGAAAAAGGGATAAACATCAAAGATTTTCAAGACCACAGAGCCTCTGTAAACTACAGAAGCTCTGTCAATCTGATTACTTGGGCATCTCTGTAGTATTAACGGTTACTTTTTCTGCGAGTGAAACTCATATGGCTAAGAACAACTCCACGCGCCTAACATTAATGGGTCGCGCACGACGTCCTGTCATTTTCTGACATGGCCTACGTGTCCCATTTTCATTGGGCAAACATGGAACGTTTTTTTTGGTAAGTTGAACCCGCCGCTCAAACTCGAGTGCGGATTCCAAAATTTAATCCATTGCCATATACTTTACCCTTTCGAAGTCTACCGTTTTACCATCCTATACAAAACAAACCTTACCCTCTCATAAAACCTTTTACAAACTCTCATCTTCTTCTCCGGCGATACCCTGCAAAACACTTGCAAATGGCTTCATCTTCTCGAGCTACATCCTCTGAACTCTCTCCGGCGAACTCAACGGAAAACTCCCCTGCTCATTCAGAACATTCTGAAAACCCTAGCCTTGCAAGTGATATTGAACAACAAGATTCCGGGGATTCCGCAGACTTTGCTCCGACAACACACTTGCAAAACTTCATAGCTAAGGATCATTTCGAAGCCACTCTTCCTATTAAATCCAACAACTGCTATTTGGTCCCCTCACCCACTACTTTCGGCGAAGCCCATGCCATACTTCTGAACATCATGGAAAACCATATCCTTTTCCCTCTACTATCAAGAACCCCTAACAGAATACCAGTTCGTTATTTGAACCAATTTTGGCAAAGATGCCGATTTGATAAAGACGATTCTCTTATCAAAGGGTACATTTCATGACCTGATAAAACTGAGCATCTTGAAATCAAGTTCAACAGAACAATGTTCTCACTTGAATTCAACCTACCAACAAGGGGTCTTCTGGGATTGAAAGGTTATGCAGAGCAACCAACAGACGAAGAGCTCTGTAGATTCGTGGAAATGCTTGGGTACAACACCCAACTACGGAAGAGAAATGACTTCCGCAGAGGCCGATTACCACCTCTGTGGAACACTTTGTTCTCTATTCTTAACAGATGCTTGACAGGAAAGATAGGGAGTATTGACCAGAGCTCACATCAAATCTTGAGCATCATGTACGGGGTTTACTATGATCTTCCACTAGATTATGCGACCATAATGATGCAAGAGATCATAAACACCATCGACAGAAAGAACAACTCAAAAAGGGTCAAAGAGAACGATCCCAACTTTCTACCACCTCTGCAATTCCAAAGAATATTGGGAGTACTGTTCGAACCTCTGCTGCTAATCCAAAATTGGCCAATGGAAGGGCCAACTCCCAAACAGTTCCCGATGAACAAAAATACCCCCACTGATCATGCTGATGGCTACTCACACTGCAGACCTCTGTCAAAGAAACTTCTGCGCTACGCATCGAACATATCCCTTAAGAAAGAGTATATACGCGATCATAGAACTCCAAAACCGAGTCCTATGACACCCCCGCGTTTAGGTGTTCCCCTAGGAACAATGATAGCAAAACCTCTTTCCACTCAAGCAGAAAAGGATAAAAAGTTAGCAAAACACATGGCTATTCAGCTCAGCTTCATAGCCAAACGCGCAGAAATAATGGGAAAGAAATCTTCAGCAAAGATCTCTGCTTCTACTCCAAAAGCTAAGAAGAGAAAAACTGCAGAAGGCACATCAACAAGCACTGCAGAAGATAGACCTTCACCTCCCCATGCCACAGAGATTGGCTCCTCTGCACCTCCCCTTTTCACAAAACAGAAAAAGAAGAGATCCAAATCAACAGAGGAAGGGGCACCAAAACCAAAAAGGAGGAAAACCAAAAAGAAGCATGGTAAAACACTTAAAAAGTTGTTTACCATTGCAGAAGAGGAAATCATAGAGGGAGAGACTGCAGAAGAAGAAGATGCAGAAGTAGGAATGACAGAAGAAGGATATCAATCACCATATCAATCTCCAGATAGATTTGCTCACCAAGGAGACCTGAATGATTTCCTACAGAACCCCGAAATTGCAAACACCCTTAATACAGCAGGGTGGACGGCACAACCTCTCGACCACCACACTCCAGAAGAACAAGATTTCTTTATTTCTGGCATTGACACACATCTACACGAAGATGACACAACACCCAGAAATCAACCAGCCGAAACCCCTGTGATTTTACAAAACCCTTTCATTCAAGGATTGGACGTCCACAGAAGAAGTCCAAACCAAGCTTCAGAAGAAACAGAACAAATCGAAGCTGAGTGGAATACAACTAAAGTTACAGAGGCAACGGTTGTAGAAGAAACTACAGAAAAAGGGATAGAAATCTCAGAGGTAGATTCAGATGAAGAAGAGGCTATCTGGATACGAAAAGGTCTCTATCATCCGCATGTCATGGGATTATACAGATCTCATCACATGTATGACTCATTGTGCACAGAACCAGGAACTTCCACAGAACCAGAAGAAGAAACAAGAAAAGATGCCGAAGTTGAAGAAGGCACACATCAATCACCCCCTCCCAGTGCAACCCACATTTCTAACTCCGCAGGTCTAGCTGCAGAAGGAGTTATTGAAAAGGAGCAGCACATCTCGATCCCAACCCAACCCATCCAGCCAGAGGTTACTCTTTCAACCTCTGTGCCTACAGAAACCGGGGAATCCATTCCTAGGGAGTCTCCTCAAAGAGACTCACCTAATGTTCGTGATCAATCGCCCCAGATCACACAAGAACATCCTACAGAGGAATTTGTTTCCTCTGACACGCACTTATTAAGACCCACACTTCTTTCAGAGAGAAGTAGAGAGCACAAAGACAAAGAGACTCTAGACAAGTTTCCTAGTCAACAGAAGGATATTCCAATACCCACCTCTGGAGTGGATTTGGACAATGTTCTTCTCAGAACTTCTGTAGGGATTAAAACTCATGTTTCTTCTCAAGGATCAGAAGGAAATCCTTCCATTCTCAACATACAAACAGGAATGAAAGAAGGTATCCCAGGAACAGGGATTCACTCTGGAGACGAATGTGTTCCTCCAGAGGTTACCACCGGAACACAAGTCACAAGGGATGAGTTCCAAACCCTTGAGACCTCTGTGAACCAAACCTTGAAAGAGTTGCAAAGCTCTTTCAAATCTTTTGCAGAGACAACATCACTGGCACTACTAAACCTGAACACCAAAATGGACAACCTGTCCACAGAGGTGAAAACTGCCATCTCACAGATCAAGTCTGCTGCTACCGCATCCACCACTTCTGCCGCAACAACTACTCCTTCTTCGATTGAGAACTCCATCAACAAGTTTCTTAATCAATTGAACAAACAGACTTCAGTGTCAACGGGCATCACTCCTGCAGATCTACAGAAGGCCCTACAAAAAGTTCAAGAAGAAGCCATGCGAAATACCATGCTGATGCAACCCAAAGACTACATGACAAGAGCACAGCTGACAGAACTTGGGCAGAACGTGATTAATCAAGTAACAGAAGTCATCCTTTCCTTCACCACTGCAAGTGCTAATTTCGTCAAAGATTTCAGAGAAAGTGTAGGAAGGATGAGATTCAAAACAGAGGCAGAGCTAGCAACTCTTCTTGGCCTCTGTGATGATGTCTGCGCGAAACTGATCGCTGCTGGAGCCAAAATGCCAATGAAACCTGATGCTTCCTGCAGAGCAGAGGGTACATCAGACAAGGGTCAGGATGACTCTGATGATGATGACCATCCTGGTCCATCAGATCATCCTGAGGGGGAGAAAACTACAGAGAAAACTGCAAGCAAAGAACTTACAGGTCCACCAATAGCCGCAGAACCTTTGAGTCAAGCACCTCCAGAACAGACCCGACAACAACAAACTCAACAAACCACAGAGAATACACCCATCTCTGTGGATTCAACCTCTGAAGAACCCAACACTACAGAAGCAGATAAGCAAACCTCAGAGGCAACAACCGCCCCTGAGGTAATCATTTTAGAAGAAACAGATGAACCAACCACAGAGAAAACACCCACCTCTGTGGAAACACCCCAAACCATACCCAGAAGAAAGTCGATTGCCACCAAACCAAAAAGAGCAACGACCTCTGCTTCTGACATTCTGAAAAGGATGCACACAACAATAAGTGATCTAATGGTGAAGAGAGAAGAAGAAAGGCACAGGTTCACCTTAGCCTTCAGAATGGCAAGAAGATTCAATGAAAACACTTCATCAACAGAAACTGAGCTCACAGAAGAAGTCACCAAACAACCTCCAACAGAGGTTACAGAGCAAGTCAAGCCAACAGAACCATCGCCACAAAAGTCCTCTAAATCACAATCGTCAAAATCCACAGAGGCAACCTCCATCAAACCTACAGAAGTACAAACCTCAAATCCCACAGAAGCAACAGGTTATGCCACGACAACAAAAGATAAAGGCAAAGGGATACTGACAGAGGAACCTAAGAAGAAGAAAACATTGTCAAAGCCAACAGAGAAACTGATGAAAAGTGCGTTTGACGCCTTTCAAACCCCAAAACCCGAAGAAGTTGACTGGGCACATGGATTGAAGCCTCTGTCAGAAACTCCCTTAACTGGTAGAGCTGCAGAAGTTGTTCAACATATGGAGAGTCTCAGAAGACAAATTCCACGACCTGGTCCAACACATGAAGAAATGGAAGAAGTGGTATACAAATACCTCTACAAACAATCCTTTCAGACAAACTATCCAATAGATCATGTGACAGATCCAAGGATCAGAGAAGAATTTGAGAACATCTTCACAAGAACAAAGCCAAGAGCCAAAGCAGACGTCTTCTCAATTCACAAAATCAAAAAAGTGATCTTCTGCAAATTCTCCTTCACAAGAACCTATCCAAGGGTCAGGTACAATCTTTACAAAGTCAGAAGAGAGAACAATTCAGAGTCTACCTTCGCTGATGCTGACTTAAGAAACATCAATCCATACGATCTACCTGACCTTCTGCAATGGACAAAGGACAACTACAACACAGAAGCAAACACCAGAGCCTATCAAGTATTGAGAAAAGCGATGAGGGAAAAGCTTCTGCTATACAGCATGATAGATTTTCAGCTGGGAAAAGATCTTGGTCTCAAACATCTAGATCTACGACCACCAGAAGATCGCTGCCCACCAGACGCTGTGCCAAACTCAATCATCAGAGAACCAAGATTTGGGTTAGTATTTCAAAACCCACAACACCAGGTTAAACTTTTTGTACTCATGGATTGTCAGAAGTACGCAACCAGTACTCTGAGCAAATTCAGAGCAAGCCTTGTAAAATACAGAGGTACAGAGAAAATGGATAGAGATGATGCAGATACTTTCATCAGAGAAATAGACTCAACAATCCGCCTAAGAGAACTCTGCATCAGATTCTACAAAGAGATCAGAAAAGTCGGCAGAGACAACAGAAGCTACAACGATTTCAAAGATGCCAAAATCTGATTCTCAGACCTCCAATCTCTGCAAACAAAAGTTTATCTTTCATCGTACTCAAATGTAAAATGCCTCTGGCATATTTCTAAATGAAAGAAATTTCGAGGTATTGTTTAACCTTTGTCTTATCTAACTTAGCCTAACTAAACACAAAGTCAAATTTTTATTTTTCACTACTTAGGGGGAGATTGTTAGCTTCAATCTTCCTAATCATAGAAATACTTAGAAGTAGTGAAAAATAGGCTAAGTATAGAAAAGCCTCTCACAGAGGCACTGCCACTTCTTCCAGAAGATCAAGTCCAGAAAGCCACAGAAGCTACAGAGGTAATCACAGAACCTCTGTAGTGCGCAAGAAGAAGATCAACTCGGAAACAAGTGGACTGCTCCACAGAAGGTCAGACCACAGAACCTCTGTAATGCCTTACAGAGCCTCTGTGGTCTGCTATGAAGACTTGGAAGATATTACTGGATACGTTCATCAACTTGCATGGAAAAGTACTGTCAAAACACGTGTCAAGCTCTGAGTGGACTCAATAGGGCATGGTACAAAATAGACGTCTGCGCCATTTAATGCATTTACCAATAGTACATCTGCTCCATTAAATGCGCATGGCTCAAACAACTGTTCACACCATCCAGTTTACTATTCATGCCGTAAAAGGAACAGTGACCAACTTCATAGTCTTCTAAGAGTAGTATAAAAGGAAGTCTCATGTTGAGATCTTCCTAACGACGAATACACAAGGAATCACTAATACTCTCAAGCTTTATTGTCAAATATCTGAATGTTATATTCACACACACACCAACAGTTCTTAATCTGTTCTTCGTTGTTCTTATTATATATTGAATAACAGTAACTGTTCAAGAAATCCTTTTTATTCCTTACTGTTTTCTTTATATATGTGCGTTCTAATTTCTATCAAACATATCTGTTAGTTTAATACGCTTCCGCATCAAACTCTAAACTCCACTAACAGATTGTTAATCTTGATTAAGTGTATCTGGGTTCCAACAAATACCAATAACCATTTTGCACCGAAGTCAGATAACATCGTTGCACGTATAGAGTTTATTACAAATTTACATGTAACTTCATCCGGAATTTCCTCCTCTTCTTGTGTTGTCATTTGGAAGACACGATATGTTGCTTTCGGTACATCAGACCCTTGTACCTCTCCCGAACTAACACCCGTTGGTCTCACCATCATACTACCCTGTTGTGCTTTCCATTGTGGACAGTCCGACTGAAAATGATCAGGGGAATTGCAAACGAAACAGAATCGAGTTACCCGACAATCTCTCGCGATATGACCAGCCTTTCCACATTTGTAGCACTTTCGGGAATCACCATAGCAGTTTCCTTGATGAATACGGTCACATGTTGAACATGGTCTTCTTTCAGTTGGCCGGAAAGGTGAATAACTATCAAACCTCGGGAATTCGTACTCTTCCGAATCGTACATCGTTTCTTCCAGTTTTCTTTTTCCAGTACTTTTATCACTAGCACTTCTCCCTTTATCTTGCTCCACGGTTTCCGCTGCGCCTACTGCGGCAGAGAAAGTTTCTGGTCCTTTAGCAATCACAAAACTTCTGACTTCTGCATTCAGTCCAAAGATAAACCTCTCAATATGTAATACTCCGGGTAAATCCGTTAGTTAAAAATCTAATTCCGTTAAGTTAATTTAACTTTAAAGTTTCTATTTAGGGAAAGTTTGGATAAGTTTATAAGTTAAGGGTGTTTGGGTCATTATTGAATAGTTTAAGGGCTAAAAGGTAAATAGGGTTAGATATTATCTCTTTAGACTTCAAATATTTTCATTATTCAGATTTCAAGTGTGTGTTTGTGTGTGTTTTGAGAGAATAGAGAGAAAAAGGAAGAAAGCTATGTTAAGGCATCATTTGGTGAGTTTGGAAGAGATTACAGGTATGTTTCCTTTGCAATTTATGTTTGTAATGGTTGGTAAATGGTTTCTGTCGGATTAGAATCAATAGAATCGAACTGGTATGAATTGCTGTCGATTTCTGGGTAAAATAGGAAGAACCGACAGAGGTGTCCGGACACAGTATGAATGTGTCCGGATAGTTCTGTTGGGGGTGTCCGGGTGGTTATGTCGATGGTGTCTGGATAACGTTTTAAGGTGTTCGGACGAGTGTTTGTCCGGGTAAGTCTCTCTTTTCTTATGTTTTCCGGATGAGGTAAGATGTCGGGTGGTGTCCGAGTTACTTTGGTATTCGGATGTTGTCCGGATAGTTCTGTTTTGTCCGGATTAGTCATGCTGTCCGGAAAGTTGTGTTGTCCGGATAGTTCTGTTTTGTCCGGATACTTTAGCGGTTTTGGTCACTTTTGAGGATTTGATTTATCTAGAGTCCTTGGTCTTCTAGTATGTTTTATGTGATCAGTTGGTAAGGGGATATTTGTATTTAATCTATTTGCAGACTCTGTGGATTGGGATTGATAGACTGAATCTTTGGAAAAGGCTTTGAAGAGTTGTAATAAGCATTCAGGTGAGTTTTGCTTTAAAACGTTTTTGAACTGGGATACATATATATGTGTACTAGCAGTTTACCCGCGCGATGCAGCGCGGGTGAATCACAACTCTAAAGCAATAACTTAGGGGTCGTTTACAAAACGCTTACTCGGGTAAGTGCTTACCAAGTCACATTAGCTTACCGGATGAATATGGCAAAGACCAAGCATCTTACCCGATAAGAGCGAAAGCAAGGACCGAGAGTCTTACCCGGTAAGTGAGTGCGACGACTCTTACCACGGTTAGCGCTTTCGGCTAAATTGTTGCATCAGATGAGTAAGATGTGAAAGTTATTGTAAATGGACAATAAAACCCTTAGTAAACCTCATTATCATCCAACTATGTGAGACAAGAAGCACATTTGTATACTTATTACGAAAACGATATGCATGATATTCTTTTACAAAAATTAAATTCTTTCTCATTCCATGTCTTGTGACAAACCTTTGACCATGACGTATCTCTAGTTGATCACGTCAAGAACCAGCTTACGAGACTTGAGAATGGACCATCTCATACGCCTGTAGTATCCTGCTTGAAGCAGACCAATGAAAGTACGAATAAGCCACTTTATATATCATTAAGCCACTACCAAACAGTAATGTATAGTTGACTGAATAAGTTGCGAGTCTATTAAGCTGCTAACAAACAGACCCTTATAGCCCAAAGGCCACTCGTATGTCTTCTTCATGCATATTTAGTAGTCCGTTATATCCCTAAAGTTTGATAACAAACGGATACTTGCTTATCAGAGCATGTTACGATTTTTATAACAAAATCTATTAACATTTTTCTAGCTCTACAATTTGTGACCAAGTAAAGAGCAAATTGCAAAAAAAAAAATCTTGCACCTCAAAGACAAGATGCATATGTTTTTTTGCTAGTAAATGTTGGTTAGTTTGTCTTATAATTTTGAAGGATTTAGAGGTTGTTTACCAGTTTAGTTTCCTCTCTATTTCTGGTTCTGCAACCCTAGTTAAAATTGACACGACGTATTTCCCCATCTGCAAAAATATAAATTAAAATGACTGAATTTGGAATACCAAGGAGACAACGATTAAACGTATAAAAGATGCCTAACAAGCAACTGACAATCCTTGACATCCCAATAATAAAACCGATAGCCAAAACAGTCTCATACAAGATCAAAACAGCAGAAAGAAAGTAGCATAATCTAAACAGCCCTACAAACATCAGAACCCCATCATTAAAAGCAGCAGCAATACAACTTATCACCTTCCTAATCTGATCCATAAGCTCTAACAGATGACTCACTTTCAATACATTTGATACCAAAGCTGTACCACTTACCTGAAAAGAAGAGCTCAACAACCTCCATAGTAGCAGGGCCTATGCTGAATAATTCATACGCCATTTTGACGACGCAAAAATGCCATCATCTAGAGCAAACAATTTATCTGATTAATAAAAAATACAGCAGCCCACAAAAAAATTGGAAACATAGTTGGCGAGAAACATGTTTTTATTTATACATCAAAAAAATCTAACATCTAAAATTGATTCATACACTTATATTTGCACATATAATAAGCACCTTCTTCTCTACTACAACAATCAAACACCTAGAACTTCAATTGTGTGATGACAAAAGGAATACTCTTCTTTAACACATACATGTTAAACCTGCCATCAATGAGATTTTGTATAGCTACTTGTTGTTTGCCAACCAACATTATCAGAAACCATGGATATCATCAAAACATCTCCCCCACTACATATCTCAACTAATAAGCTAAAAATCCCATTTCTCCGATGGCATCGATTGTGCACAAGACCTTTACTGATGAATTATACCATTCCCAATTCTTCACCTGCGAAATCAATTTATTCAAAATTGTAACTAAATTCTAATCAACCAAATCAGTAGATCATTAGCCCTTATCCAACCAAAATCCATCCACTGACAGAAAGTCAAAAGAAAGGAACCATTCTTGATAAAGTTTCAACTTTCATTGTCCGATAGACTTAAGAGACCTGAAAAGGGAAAAAAAGTAAATACACACTAAAGGCAATACAACCAATTATTACCTATTGCAGAAATATTGAGGTAGCTACTTCTTCCAAATCAAGAATGTTAGGTCCATGATCTACATACAATCCAAGTATTGTGTAACAAGATGATGAAGAACATTATTGAAAAGGAAATATAACCTAGAGAGAACACAAAGTGATTAGAGATCTACATCTTGTATTAATGAATTCACTTCTTACAAACTACAAGTAAAGACCTATTTATAGTCTTCATCACTTGCTACAACAATTAAGCATAAGCCCTTTAACACAGCTATTGCTTTACAAAACTTTCTATTATAAAGGACAACTTCAGTGTCCTAACATTCTCCCCCTAAAGTTTTGGAAAGCATTAGCTCCTCTCCCCCTTGATTTCCTTGTAAAAACTTTAGAGGTGCATTCTTCAAATGTAGGCTTGGCTCCCCCTTGAATGTTTCTCTTATTCATCATATTTTCAACCTTGAGTAAACTTAGATCCAATGTACTCCACTAAGTGCACGAACAACATCTCCAAAATGTAGAAACTCGAGCTCGTTCCGTTAAGCCCACAAGAATGATAACGAGTGAGTTTTGAATGAAAAACCAAATGCATTCTTAGTATAAAACAAGGAATCCTTCGTTTTATCACGAGTTGAGTAGGAATTCGGCTTAAGAACTTGGTACGAATTTGCTCGAAGAAGGAACGGTAAAAACACGCGCTACTCGGTAGGGATGAGACGACCCAAGCAAATAACATTGTTCAGCAACTGTAGAGAAATGCTCGTCTTCAAAATACTTCAAGCCACTGAATGAAGAGAATCCAGAACTTCAATCTTCAAGAAATAGCTGGATGATTATAAGCACTCAAAAGTCTGAATCACAACCAAAGCACCAGAACAATGATTGCAATCTCTCACAATTCTGGTTGATCAAGTCAGAAGAATGATAAAGAGCACTCAAAGGTCTAGCATCGTCAACAAAACTTCAGAATAATGATTGCAAATATTCAAGCGTCTCTTCCAATCAAATCAAAGACTGAACTCCAACAATCAACTTCTGAAAATTTTGAAAGACTTGAGCTCTTTTAAACTTTGACAGTTGCTAAATGTATGTGGCAAGCTGAATATCTGAATGATGTCACACACGCGTTATGCTAAAATCCATGAACAATGTCCCCCTCCTGAGACTTAGCACGGGGGTTCCGCTAAATGAGACTTAATGAGAAATATTTTTCAATAAATTTCTTGGATCCGAAACCATCAGAATTCGGATGTAGGCAGATTCGAAACCATGGATTCGGATTAAGTAGGTTGCGAAATCAGCTCAATTCGGATGATGTTAGGTGCGAAATCAGGGAATTCGAATCATGTAGGGTGCGAAATCAATGAATTCGGATCGTGAAGGGTTCGAAATCATGGAATTCGAATCATGAAGGGTTCGAAATCACTCAATTCGAATCATGAAGGGTTCGAAATCAGGACAATTCGAATCATGAAGGGTCCGAAATCAGGGCAATTCGAATCATGAAGGGTCCGAAATCAATCAATTCGAATCATGAAGGGTTCGAAATCATTGAATTCGAATCATGAAGGGTTCGAAATCAATGAATCCGGATCATGTAGGGTTCGAAATCAAGCCATTTCGTATCATGTTGGATGCGAAACCATGCCTATCTTGAATAAATGGAATTCGAAACCATTAGAATGAGGATAAGAAAGATGTGAAGCCATCCATACCTTTGAACCTTTAGGTGTAAGCACATTCCGAAATTCAGAACTAAGATGACCAAGTTCAGAGATATTTTGAACTTCACAAGATTCGAAATCATCAACTCAGAATGATTCGAAACCATCTAAGCCATCCAAACAGTAGTAGCATCCGAAACCATGAACAGTAAAGCATGAAGGATTCGAAACCATCGATGAACAGTAAATGATGAAGGATTCGAATTCATCAATGAACAGTAAACGATGAAGGATCCGAATTCATCAAGAATAATCCGAATTCATCAAGAATAATCCGAATTCAAGTAACAACATTCAAAAATCACTAAAATCATCATAACTTCTTCAATTCTTGACCAATTTCAGTGATTCTTTCACAGACTTATTCGAAAAATGAAGATGAACAGATTTCTAGTTGATCAAAACATGTAATTCGATCGATTTGATGAAGTTTTGATCCAAAAAGTGAGTTCGACTTTTTTTCTTGAACAAACACCATAAATCTCCGAAATATGAGCAAAATAGGGCTAAAAACGCTTGAATTGTGAAGATCCAATGATCGTATCGATGAAAAATTCTTCGATTTGGCTCTGATACCACTTGTTAGGTCCATGATCTTCATACAATCCAAGTATTGTGTAACAAGATGATGAAGAACATTATTGGAAAGGAAATCTAACCTAGAGAGAACACAAAGTGATTAGAGATCTACATCTTGTATTAATGAATTCACTTCTTACAAACTACAAGTAAAGACCTATTTATAGTCTTCATCACTTGCTACAACAATTAAGCATAAGCCATTTAACACAACTATTGCTTTACAAAACTTTCTATTATAAAGGACAACTTCAGTGTCCTAACAAAGAATGTACCAAAACACAGAAGATGCTGAAGACAATTTAGCCCCAAGCTTTGCTATCTTTGCCAACAGATCCTTCATAGGTCATCACCTCTTTAGAAACCTGAAAAAAGAATGATGTTAGACAATTTACAAAAAGAAAGCGGCCACTAATCTCGAAAAACAAAGGGTAAAAAAGGCATAAAATCAGCAAAAACCTTCAACATTTCTAGGATTTCTTAAAAATGAACATGATCTTACCGTATCAGCCAAAACAAAAGACAGAGATAGCTGTAGAAAATAACAAATTTGTGAATGAGATAGAAAATGTTTCAAGATTGACTAATACCGATTGTCTTGTCTCAAGCTTGACGTATATATTAAACGCGAAAATATTGTACATCCTAAGATTTCACCCTTTGTCATGTTCCAATTCTAATTGAGATTCACTTTTCAGATGATCAAAAAGGGGAACATTAAAAAATAAGACAATTAAAAGGGGCAAACCACGAAGCCCTACAAATCTTGATAGTGCAAATTGGGTATGAAAAAAATGCTCTTTATTGACATACATGAAAACCCTATAAACAACG
The DNA here is from genome assembly GCA_033807775.1 of Saussurea involucrata. Lineage (NCBI taxonomy): Eukaryota > Viridiplantae > Streptophyta > Magnoliopsida > Asterales > Asteraceae > Saussurea > Saussurea involucrata. Next base: position 95,822,814 of record CM066314.1, read on the forward strand.
ATAATCTATGAACTGCAAACAATGTTAATACATGAACCACTAAAAAACTCAAAACACAAATGGAAAACCCAACAACAAAGAATTGAACAATATGATTTAGTTGGAAAACAATCAATCTTTCGGTTTATAAATTAAATAATAGAAGCAACGATTACCTCACTCTTTCATGTATCTTACCAGGTCCAATGAATCAAGAAATGTAGAGGGAGAGAAACGCAACAGGGGAAACTTTGAAATAAAAAACCTAAAATACGTGATCAGAGACCTTGAGAACCTAAAAAGCTGGACCGACAATGAGTGTCAGTTGCAGATATAAACAATTGCAGTCAACTGAGAAACTTACGAAACACAAAAAGAAACAGATAAATAATGGAAAACAACTATCATCAGTGCAGAATATATACAATGCAGAATTAATCCTCCTAAATCTTGACAATGCAAATTGGGTATGAAAAAAAATGCTCTTTATTGATATACATGAAAACCCTGTAAACAACGATAATCCATGAACTGCAAACAATGTTAATATATGAACCACTGAAAAACCTAAAACACAAATGGAAAAACCAACAACAAAGCATTGAACAATATGATTTAGTTGGAAAACAATCAATGAAACCATCTCATCTTGTGAGGTGACTTCAGCCTGTGTTACGTTGGCAAGTGAGATCCTGTTATTAGCCATTTTCGTTATTTGAACAGAAGCCCTATTTGAAAAACCGCATTGACTCTTACCACGGTTAGTGCTTGGGTAAATTGTTTCATACGGTACCATGTTGGTGGACTAAAATCTTACACGAAAAGCAAGTTATAGTGTTGATATCCGGTAAGCATTTACCTGGATAAGGATTTGAGCATTTGTTGAACTGCCCCTAAGTTTGTTTGTTGGACCTCTACAGTAGCTTTGCTGCCAGAGAGGATGCCTTTCATGTTTGCCTTTTCAAATCTGCTTCAAGTCACATTTAGCCATCCTCAACAAATCACAAATTCTCAAGAACGAATAACAAAGATCAAGTAACACGTTAATGGACAGGTCATTAATTAAACACACATCCAAAAAAGAACAATGATAACAGGTAACAAAAAATGATTTGTGTCAACTCTGGATCCTTATGTTATTTGTTGCTGGATGGAAGCTGGATTAATACTTAATTGCTAGAAACCTTGAAATTTAAAGACCTCGTTTAGCTAAACTTCAAAAGTAGTTGCATAGTTTGAAAGAAATGAACATTAGAATGAAGTATAATAATATATGACATAAGCCATTCACATATGATTGGCAATGCGACGGTAATACAAATAGACCAACATCAGTAACATTGCTATTCACTTGGCATATGGCATGCAAACTAATCATAAGGCCTACATGTGATTGGCAATGCAATGGCAATCAAAATAGACCAAAAGCAGTCTCCAAAAACATTCAAATGCAAACTTTATAAAGGATTTAACTTTTTGAATCATTGTGTAAATCATCGGAGAGCTGTTAGAAACCAGCATCACTGAATCTCCACCCTAGCAACAACCAAATCACTCGGTATCCCAACATTCCTAATATTTTTTCCATTGTAAAAAAGTGGTGGTGTTGTTGTTGAAGTGGTACTTGACTCTGTGAATAAAATGAAATATCCAGGATCACGTTTAACTTTACAAACCTTTTAACCTAATGTTAGACATAAAAATCAAATTGTATCTTTTTAGGGCATTGAAAATGAATTGGTGATATCAAAATCTTACCTCGATCTCGAGTAGAGCTTTCATATTTTCCACCTGCGGTCATAATCACAATTTTTTCCTCAATTATGGGCTTTGAGAAGGGATTTACATTTGAAAGAAAGTGGGCAGAATCATTCGATTTTATCCAAATAAAAAGGCGAACAATATGGAAGAAGATGAAAAATATGCATACTTGCAATCCAAGACCCACAGAAAATTATGGTGTTGATTTTCTGTAGGTTTTCTTCTTAAAAACCTCTTCGTTTACTTGTGACCCAAGATTTTTTAGTTTCTATGCTTCATGAGCCTCGAGCAGAAATACACAGGCAACAAGGATTAATCGAGCATCGATGTATGATGCTCCATGGCAGCAACGCCCCAAAAGTTGGAAAACCGTCTTGACCAAACTAAACACCAAAAAACACGAAACCCCCAATAAATCCACACATAAACACTTCATGAATGCAAATAATTACTGAAATAGAGAAAAAATTCTTATAGTCTCAGAGTCAAGTTTATCATTCGGACCAGTAGGTCCTTCACCGGGTCAAAGTTGTCGTAACCTCGACGGCGAGCTCGATCTTAGGGTACCTGCCATAAGATTTCACAACCACTTCTCTTGTACTCCTCTACACTCCATTAAACTGCAAAACGAACACAAAGATATCAATTTCTAATCAAACAACCTAAAAATCCTACATAATCGATTAAATCATAAAAAAAGTATAAAAACAAAGAGGGTCATAGAGATTGACCTGGTTGTGAAGAGATAAACAAGGGATTCATATACATCAGCAACAATACCTCAACAAGGACGGAAAACAACCCTGCTCACAGTGAGTCGATCGTTCCTTCGATTCGTCCGTGCAGATATGTCTGAGAGATTGAACAAAAAGAAGGAACGATCGACTCATATGCAAAATGCGATAGTCATCAAAATAAAAAACCAAACAAAAATCAAAACTTAAGGGTTTTTGAACGGTACCTGAAGGCTCAAATCAAATCGAGTGGGAGCATAGCTTCCTCTGTTTCGATCGATTTCTTGGTCTTCGTCAATCTGTGAAGCCGATACGTTCCTTGGATTCGTCCGTTCATCAATGTTTCATGCGGACTCTTGCAGCTGGAATCCATCTTGAAAGTACAAAGGTGAAGCGAGGGAGAGGAAGAATCGTGGCGGAGGAGAGGAAGAATCGTGGCGGAGGAGAGGAAGACGAAGAGATATGGAGGGTTAGGGCTTAGAATCGTGATTTTGAATTTTGAAATTGAACCGGGGGAAAGTAAAAGTTGCAGGAGCGAAAAGTGAAGCTTACAAATATAAAGGGTCGTGCAATCTTCACTTGTACCTTATGCATGATAACATGTAATTCATAGTTTTTTGAAAATCATGCATAAAATGATGGTACATTGTGAATAAAATCTTATCTTTAAGAGTTTTGCATATATGCTTATTAAGGTAGTAATAGATATATATATATATATATATATATATATATATGAGATGATTATGTGGTAGGAATATGATTATGTGTATATAAATGACAATATGATGTAATGAGATATATATTTTATTTATATAAGCTTTGCACTACACGATTGCACTTGTTGCCGGGTTCCGGTAAGCGGACCGGTGTGTAGCCGGGTTCCGGTGAGCGGACCGGTGTGTAGCCGGGTTCCGGTGTGCGGACCGGTGAGTAGTCGGGTTCCGGTGTGCGGACCGACGGGTAGCCGGGTTCCGGTGAGTGGACCGGTTGTTGATTTATTAGTTGGCTTGCTACCAACTAATATGGCCATTTGTGGAGGAATAAGGTGAATGAGATGTACACGATGCACGAGTCTGGATTGGTATTTAAATACGTGTAGTATGTTTATATTTTACGAAAGAATTACCAAAGGTTTATCTAAACTATTTTGATACAAAGGATTTACATAAAAGGTTTTATAATGATTTTGGAAAGGACCGGGATTAACTCACTAGACCCGTTTGGTCTAACCCTCATTTTGTTTTCAAAAATATGTTTTCCAGGTTAAGGATCGGCAAAGGAAAGGATTAAGTGTAAGGAGCTTTTGATGGGCGTTGATTAGGAAGCTTAATGTATTTTGTAGTTTCGAGACCGAAGGGACCGTTTGTGGTTTATTATGTATCTTTTATTATGAATGTAATGAAGTTATGCAATGTATGTTATTTGAAGCATGTTTGGGGAACCGGGTCGTTACAAATGGTATCAGAGCCCTAGTTTAAGGGATTTAGGTATTTGGATTTATACCTAGACTTAAACTGTATGTGAAGTAGGATGTCCTTATTATTTTAGAACCTTGGGATGTTAAATATAAAAAGGTAGAAGGAACATCATGTAAGGTATTTTCAAATTACACCTGGCCAGTGTAGTCATGAACTTACAAGTACATGTTGAACCAGAATATCTTGTTATATTGGGTATGTGCTTACGTGTATATTAACCTTGTTGAATCAACAGAGTGGCAAGTCGAACTCGACGTATGGATAGAGATGAAGACAGGTATATTTCTATAAACTTTATACGTGCTAAAGTGTTATCTGACTTCTGTGCAAACCGATTCTTTTGTGTTTTCAATTTTATTATTTGTGTTAGAAAAATATTTGATAATTGTGTTAGAGATATAGAAGGGTGTGCTTAATTATTGTTGTTCTAATTTGTTAGTGTGTGGAGTGCGATGGCTTGAGTGTAAAGAATAATAGCAATATGTAGAACGTAATTAATTGTGTGTGGAAGGTAACGATAGTGCGTGAAGTCTTGACCTAGTCATGAAGGCGACAGTTTAGTATGTTGTGTAGATTATACTTAATGTGATTGTTGACGCTATCAAGAAAGGTATTGTTTAAATGTGTGGGAGAATGTGGATAAGATGGTGGCAGTTTATAATTAGTGAATGTGCGAGGTGTAGTAGTAATGAATTTCGTGAGATTAAGTGGTGGATTTGTGATGATATGGGGTGACTATAAGTGGAAACCTCTGCTCGGGATTTTGATTATAAGTTGTTTATATGTGCCAAAAGTATGTGTGGAGAGGCATGGATGTCGAGGTGGTGTGTAGTAGTATTATTCAAGAATAAGAGAATGGAGTGGCAGTAGATGGTTAGCTAACGAATAGAGTATTACCGTTTGAGAAATGGAAAATGTGAAGTTATTTTGAGCATTGAGTGTGATTTCGGATTGACTCGATTAAGTTTCTGATATGAGGTATGGTGAAGTTGTTAGTAAAGTATAGTAATTGTTGAAATTGGGTGCGTGCAATTGGTTTGGAGGTGAAAGAAAGCTAGCTCATAGGATCCGTTAAGAGTGAGTACCTCCTAGTGAGCTATCCTTGGGAAAACGTGTTTTATGTTGAGAAGAGAGTGGGAGAATGTAGACGAATGTAATGATCAGAGTGAAGGACCATTGCATAGGACGTGATAAGTAGTTACCCTCGTTTATTGCTTAACCGAATTCCGGGACAGGAATTCGTTTAAGGGGGAGATAATGTAATACCCCGGGTAAATCCGTTAGTTAAAAATATAATTCCGTTAAGTTTATTTAACTTTAAAGTTTCTATTTAGGGAAAGTTTGGATAAGTTTATAAGTTAAGGGTGTTTGGGTCATTATTGAATAGTTTAAGGGCTAAAAGGTAAATAGGGTTAGATATTATCTCTTTAGACTTCATATATTTTCATTATTCAGATTTCAAGTGTGTGTTTGTGTGTGTTTTGAGAGAATAGAGAGAAAAAGAAAGAAAGCTAGGTTAAGGCATCATTTGGTGAGTTTGGAAGAGATTACAAGTATGTTTCCTTTGCAATTTATGTTTGTAATGGTTGGTAAATGGTTTCTGTCGGATTAGAATCAATAGAATCGAACTGGTATGAATTTCTGTCGATTTCTGGGTAAAATAGGAAGAACCGACAGAGGTGTCCGGACACAGTATGAATGTGTCCGTATAGTTCTGTTGGGGGTGTCCGGGTGGTTATGTCGATGGTGTCCGGATAACGTTTTAAGGTGTCCGGACGAGTGTTTTTCCGGGTAAGTCTCTCTTTTCTTATGTTTTCCGGATGAGGTAAGATGCCGGGTGGTGTCCGGGTTACTTTGGTATCCGGATGTTGTCCGGATAGTTCTGTTTTGTCCGGATTAGTCATGCTGTCCGGAAAGTTGTGTTGTCCGGATAGTTCTGTTTTGTCCGGATACTTTAGCTGTTTTGGTCACTTTTGAGGATTTGAGTTATCTAGAGTCCTTGGTCTTCTAGTATGTTTTATGTGATCAGTTGGTAAGGGGATATTTGTATTTAATCTATTTGCAGACTCTGTGGATTGGGATTGATAGACTGAATCTTTGGAAAAGGCTTGGAAGAGTTGTAAAAAGCATTCAGGTGAGTTTTGCTTTAAAACGTTTTTGAACTGGGATACATATATATGTGTATATATATATATATGAGATGATTATGTGGTAGGAATATGATTATGTGTATATAAATGACAATATGATGTAATGGGATATATATTGTATTTATATAAGCTTTGCACTACACGAGTGCCCTTGTTGCCGGGTTCCGGTGAGCGGACCGGTGTGTAGCCGGGTTCCGGTGAGCGGACCGGTGTGTAGCCCGGTTCCGGTGTGCGGACTGGTGAGTAGTCGGGTTCCGGTGTTCGGACCGACGGGTAGCCGGGTTCCGGTGAGCGGACCGGTTGTTGATTTATTAGTTGGCTTGCTACCAACTAATATGGCCATTTGTGGAGGAATAAGGTGAATGAGATGTACACGATGCACCAGTCTGGATTGGTATTTAAATACGTGTAGTATGTTTATATTTTACGAAAGAATTACCAAAGGTTTATCTAAACTATTTTGATACAAAGGATTTACATAAAAGGTTTTATAATGATTTTGGAAAGAACCGGGATTAACTCACTAGACCCGTTTGGTCTAACCCTCATTTTGTTTCCAAAAATATGTTTTCCAGGTTAAGGATCGGCAAAGGAAAGGATTAAGTGTAAGGAGCTTTTGATGGGCGTTGATTAGGAAGCTTAATGTATTTTGTAGTTTCGAGACCGAAGGGACCGTTTGTGGTTTATTATGTATCTTTTATTATGAATGTAATGAAGTTATGCAATGTATGTTATTTGAAGCATGTTTGGGAAACCGAGTCGTTACACAATCTTCATTGCCTCCGTGGCAACATAATACTCCGTAAAACGAGATTTTTTCAGAAAACGAGCAGTGTAGTCCCAAACAGATAAATTTCCTTGCTGCAAGTTCATAAACTCTTCCTCCAATTGTTTGACTGCTGCATGAGGACAAAACTGTTTCCGGAAAGCTATAACGAATTCTTCCCAAGAGAAGGTAGTATATATGTCAGAACCTCCCGAAGAAATATGAGCTTCCCACCAGTATAGAGCATCGCCTTTCAACATTGCGGTTCCATAAAGTACCCTATCCTCTTCCGCGCACTTACTAGTCTTGAAGATAGCTTCTATTTCCTTCAGCCATCTGTGAAGCTTTCACTGGATCCCGGTCTCCTGAGTAGGTCGGAGGCTTACAACTGAGAAACATTTTATAATCACACTTTTTCATTAATGGTACAACCGTAGGAGTAATAGGCATTCCGGTCTTTCTGTTTCAGTATCACGAGTTCGATTAAACATGGCTTGGATATTCGCTTGTAATCTTCCCATTTCGGCTGCCAAATCATCCCTTGTTACGAATTTAGCACCTCGCGGCTGAACTCTGCCGCCTGTTCTGCCCCTACCTCTTTCTCCCACTCTTCCCCTTCCTCCGGCTGTTGTATTTGTTCTATTCGGATTTCCTCCTCCTTCCCCATTCATTTGTCTAGTACCACTTGCCATTCTGTTGATTCAGACAAGGTTAATATACACATAAGCACATACCCCATATAATAAGGTATTCCAGTTCAAACATGTACCTATAAGATCACAATTACACTGGCCAGGTGTAATCTGAAATTACCTTACATGATGTTCCTTCTACCTTTTTATATTTAACATCCCAAGGTTTCAAAATTATTATGGACATCCTACTTCACATGCAGTTTAAGTCTAGGTATAAATCCAAATTCCTAAATCCCTTAAACTAGGGCTCTGATACCATCTGTAACGACCCGGCATCCCATAACATACATAATATACATCATTTAACATGTCATACATAACGTCGTTACTTTCATAACAAAATACATAATAATTCACATTCGGTCCCAATGTCTCGAAACTATACAATACAAAAACGTAAACATATCCTAGTCTTCGTCAGCTATTAACCACCTCCTATGCTTTATTCTTCCCTTTGCTAACAAAAGATCATTGACCTGGAATACATATTTTTGAAAGGAAAATGAGGGTTAGACCAAACGGTCTAGTGAGATAATCTTTGTCAGTTTAGAAATCTTTTTTATAAAACACACATATACCACAAATATTTAAATACCAAGCAAGACTCGTGCATTGTGTTCATCTCTCCTCATTCCCATGGCCAAATTAGCTGGTTGCGAGCCAACTAATCAATTTACACCACTGTACTAAATTCAGCCAACTTCACTGTCCCTCTGTACAACCAACTTCCACAGGTCCAAAAACCCGGCCGACGTGCTCTCGTGTAGTGTAATACTCATATAAATACAATATACATCTCAATATATCATATTGTCATTTATAAACACTTAATCACACAATTTATCACATTGCCAAACCACACATATATGTATTCCCATTGAAAACATTTTAAGTAAAAACTCACCGGTTTGCTTAACCAAAATGCTTCCAAACCTTTCTCAAACGGCACAGCTTTCACCCCAAATCCAACGAATCTGAAACAAATAGACACAAGCATCTCCTTACCAAATGAACACTAAAGATATACTTAACAGGCTATGAGATAAATCTACCTAATTCTCATCCTCAAAATAACCAAACATCTATAGTTCCCGGACAGCACAAAACAACCCGGACAACTCGACTTTCTGGATACATACCCAATCCGGACAACCTGAACTATTCGGACAGCATATACAATCCGGACAACAAGCATTCCGGATATCATCCGGTATCTTTAATCATCCGGAAACTTACAACAAAGGGGACTTACCCGGATACCTGACTCGTCCGGACACCTTCAGAACATTTTCCGGACACTACCAACAAAAGTATCCGGACTAATTCAAATTATCCGGAAACCACTGACAGTTCATCCTATTTTTACCCAGAATTCGACTGAATTATAACCAGTTATGTACATGATGTTTCTACTCCGATTGGAACCTTCTAATACCAATTACAAACATAAAATACAAAGGAACTTACCTCAATTTCACTTTCAAATACTCCAAATTGAATCCTTAGCTTTCTTTTCTTCTTTTGCTTTCTTTTCTCCCCAAAACTCACACACACACCTTAAATATGGATATTTTGCTGTTATGACATATCTGAATATCCTAAGGGATAATATCTATTCCTATTTACCATTTAGACCTTAAGCTATCCATTAATGACCAAATCACCCCTAAACTTACCCTAAAGTCCAACTTTCAAGTTAACTTTATTTAACGGAAAGGGATTTTAACTAACGAACTTACCCAAGGTATTACATTATCTCCCTTTTAAAAGAATTCCGTCCCGGAATTCTGTTAAGCGAAAAGGTATGAATACTTATCACTACTACTTCGAACTCAATCAAAACCATAGAAACTAACTGAATAGACACCCCATACCCACTTATATCTCTAACACAGATAAGCAACAAAAGCACGTAAATACCAATAACCATTTTGCACCGAAGTCAGATAACACCGTTGCACGTATAGAGTTTATTACAAATTTACCTGTAACTTCATCCGGAATTTCCTCCTCTTCTTGTGTTGTCATTTGGAAGACACGACATGTTGCTTTCGGTACCTCAGACCCTTGTACCTCTCCCAAACTAACACCCGTTGGTCTCACCATCATACTACCCTGCTGTGCTTTCCATTGTGGACAGTCCGACTGAATATGATCAGGGGAATTGCAAACGAAACAGAATCGAGTTACCCGACAATCTCTCGCGATATGACCAGCCTTTCCACATTTGTAGCACGTTAGGGAATCACCATAGCAGTTTCCTTGATGAATACGGTCACATGTTGAACATGGTCTTCTTTCAGCTGGTCGGAAAGGTGAATAACTATCAAACCTCGGGAATTCATACTCTTCCGAATCGTACGTCGTTTCTTCCAGTTTTCTTTTTCCAGTACTTTTATCACTAGCACTTCTCCCTTTATCTTGCTCCTAGGTTTCCGCTCCGCCTACTGCGGCAGAGAAAGTTTTTGGTCCTTTAGCAATAAAAAAACTTCTGACCTCTGCATTCAGTCCAAAGATAAACTTCTCAATCTTCATTGCCTCCGTGGCAACATAATACTCCGCAAAACGAGATTTTTCCAGAAAACGAGCAGTGTAGTCCCGAACAGATAAAATTCCTTGCTGCAAGTTCATAAACTCTTCCTCCAATTGTTTGACTGCTGCATGAGGACAAAACTGTTTCTGGAAAGCTATAACGAATTCTTCCCAAGAGAAGGTAGTATATATGTCAGAACCTCCCGAAGAAACATGAGCTTCCCACCAGTATAGAGCATCGCCTTTCAACATTGCGGTTCCATAAAGTACCCTATCCTCTTCTGCGCACTTACTAGTCTTGAAGATAGCTTCTATTTCCTTCAGCCATCTCATAGCTTTCACTGGATCCCGGTCTCCTGAGTAGGTCGGAGGCTTACAACTGAGAAACATTTTATAATCACACTTTTTCATTACTGGTACAACCGTAGGAGTAATAGGCATTTCGTTTTCATGAGTAGGATCTGGTCTTTCTGTTTCAGTATCACGAGTTTGATTAAACATGGTTTGGACATTCGCTTGTAATCTTCCTATTTCGGCTGCCAAATCATCCCTTGTTACGAATTCAGCACCTCGCGGCTGAACTCTGCCGCCTGTTCTGCCCCTACCACTTTCTCCCACTCTCCCCTTCCTCCGGCTGTTGGATTTGTTCTATTCGGATTTCCTCCTCCTTCCCGATTCGTTTGTATAGTACCACTTGCCATTCTGTTGATTCAGACAAGGTTAATATACACATAAGCACATACCCCATATAAGAAGGTATTCCAGTTCAAACTTGTACCTATAAGATCACAATTACACTGGCCAGGTGTAATCTGAAATTACCTTACATGATGTTCCTACTACCTTTTTATATTTAACATCCCAAGGTTCTAAAATTATTATGGACATCCTACTTCACATGCAGTTTAAGTCTAGGTATAAATCCAAATACCTAAATCCCTTAAACTAGGGCTCTGATACCATTTGTAACGACCCGACATCCCATAGCATACATAATATACATCATTTAACATGTCATACATAACGTCGTTACTTTCATAACAAAATACATAATAATTCACATTCGGTCCCAATGTCTCGAAACTATACAATACAAAAACGTAAACATAACCTAGTCTTCGTCAGCTATCAACCACCTCCTATGCTTTATTCTTCCCTTTGCTAACAAAATATCATTGACCTGGAATACATATTTTTGAAAGGAAAATGAGGGTTAGACCAAACGGTCTAGTGAGATAATCCTTGTCAGTTTAGAAATCCTTTTTATAAAACACACATATACCACAAATATTTAAATACCAAGAAAGACTCGTGCATTGTGTTCATCTCTCCTCATTCCCATGGCCAAATTAGCTGGTTGCGAGCCAACTAATCAATTTACACCACTGTACTAAATACAAGCAACATCACTGTCCCTCTGTACAACCAACTTCCACCGGTCCAAAAACCCGGCCGACGTGCTCTCGTGTAGTGTAATAATCATATAAATACATTATACATCACAATATATCATATTGTCATTTATAAACACTTAATCACACCATTTATCACATTGCCAAACCACACATATATGTATTCCAGTTGAAAACATTTTAAGTAAAAACTCACCGGTTTGCTTAACCAAAATGCTTCCAAACCTTTCTCAAACGGCACGGCTTTCACCCCAAATCCAACGAATCTGAAACAAATAGACACAAGCATCTCCTTACCAAATGAACACAAAAGATATACTTAACAGGCTATGAACTCTGGATAAATCTACCTAATTCTCATCCTCAAAATAACCAAACAGCTATAGTTCCCGGACAGCACAAAACAACCCGGACAACTCGACTTTCCGGATACATACCTAATCCGGACAACCTGAACTATCCGGACAACATATACAATCCGGACAACAAGAAATCCGGATACCATCCGGTATCTTATATCATCCGGAAACTTACAACAAAAGGGACTTACCCGGATACCTGACTCGTCCGGACACCTTCAGAACATTTTCCGGACACTACCAACAAAAGTATCCGGACTCATTCAACTTATCCGGAAACCACTGACAGTTCATCCTATTTTTACCCAGAATTCGACTGAATTATAACCAGTTATGTACATGATGTTTCTACTCCGATAGGAACCTTCTAATACCAATTACAAACATAAAATACAAAGGAACTTACCTCAATTTCACTTCCAAATACTCCAAATTGAATCCTCAGCCTTCTTTTCTTCTTTTGCTTTCTTTTCTCCACAAAACTCACACACACACCTTAAATCTGGGATATTTTGCTGTTATGACATATCTGAATATCCTAAGGGATAATATCTATTCCTATTTACCATTTAGACCTTAAGCTATCCATTAATGACCAAATCACCCCTAAACTTATAAATTAACCCAAACTTACCCTAAAGTCCAACTTTAAAGTTAACTTTATTTAACGGAAAGGGATTTTAACTAACGAACTTACCCGGGGTATTACACTACCTTGACCTCTCCTATATATATGGGATTATGTTTCCACCCATAACAACACAACAATAACATACACTTAAGAATTGTATACTCATTCCATCATCTTAAGGAGAGGCTCGACTAGAAGATCAAGCATCCTAACGGCGTACTACTTATGGCGTCGTCATCTGTAAACTCAAGTAAGCCTCATGCTTAATCCATATATTGTGAATTACATGATTACGATCCACATGTTCTAGACTAACATGTGGTATCAAAGCATGGTTAAATAATCATGTCTTCATAATAGGAATGTTTCTTATTTTATCACCACACATAATTTTGTGAAACTAATGGGCATATATCATTATCTCAAGAATGTGCATTTAACCGAAACCATGATATATTGTTTCACATGAAGTTACTGTTTTATATTTTTATTATTACCCTTACGTTTACAATGTTAAGATGTTTTTACTTAGTTTATACTTTATCTTATTTATTGTTACTTTGATTTTAATAAATTAATTCTTTTCTTATTATAAGGAAAACCAAGTAATTGATGTATAATTTTCAATGCTGTAGTGTTTATTTTTTTATTCGAGAATTGAATTTTTATGGCCTAAATCGTTAGCTTCACTTGGTTTTATGATATTAATTGGTTTTATTGTGATGTAAGCATTGTGAAATATATCAGTGTAAGAATGTACTTCACTTGGTTTTAGTAAAATATAAAATGGTTATTTTTCTATGTTTTTTTTCTCTTACTGTTCAATAAAGTTTAGGCATAATACAAATGTTTTTTAGTATGCATGTCGTTTTGTCGTATTCTGTCACTTATTAGGAAATTACATTATACGATATTGCTTGAACATAATTCCGTTGTTCAAAGAAAGAACTGTTTGTTTTCTTTCATATTAAGTTTTAATAGGGCATTACGCATCAAACATGTTTTTTTATTATTCTTTTAACATGTTTATGACTACTAAATTATTGAGATTAGTTGTCGGCCCAACGGAAGACTACTAGTCAAAATAATTGAGTAAAGGAGCGGTCATATTAAGTTACGTTAGGTATTTAAGGATGTGAGATAGCCCAACGGTGACTCATAATCTCGAGATATCATACGGTATTTAGAAAATAAATATAATTAGTTTACTTATATTTCTGCCCAAAGGTGATGTATTTGTAAACTAATTTTAAATTACTTAATTAAGAAGTTATAAGTGTGTTATTGATGGAACCAACGGGAAGTTAACAATTACACACAACTTCTTTAATAAATCTAACTTTGTGTTGGGGTTAGATTTATTATTCAACTTTAGCTCTATGGTTGGTAATTTTTATTATTATTATGTCACTAACATAGTCTTATTTTATAACTTATTTTTCCTTTTGTACCATGGAAATTATTATAGTCTTTAATGAGCATAATAATCCTTGTATTTCAGCTTTGACACCCACTACAATTGCAAATTGTATTTCTGGCATAGAACATTTGAACGGTACTAACTTTACAATGTGGAAAGATCAAATTAAGATTTCTCTCGACATAACTGATTTGGACTATGCATTAAGATTTGATCCACCTGAACCTCTTACAGCCGATAACACGGCTGATCAAAAGAGGACTTATGAGATTTGGGAGAGATCGAACCGCATGTCCTTAATGATAATGAAAAATTCTATATCAACAGCTATTCGAGGAGCCATTCCTGACTCCGAGAATGCTAGAGAATTCTTAACTTCGGTCGAGGAGCAATTTAAGGGCTCGTCTAAGGCTCATGCGAGTACCCTTATTCTTAAGATGCTTACCATGAAGTATGATGGGGTTAGTGGAGTTCGTGAGCACATCATGATGATGAATGATATGGCCTCAAAACTAAAGGGTATGGACATGGAAATATCTGAAGGTTTTCTCGTTCATTTCATTATGACATCTCTCCCTACACAGTTTGGTCCTTTTAATATCAACTTTTAGTCCCAGATGGCTATAACAAGTATTGTAGAAGGGGGGGGGGTTGAATACAATACTCAAAATTTTCACAATTTTAATTATATTATTGAAAAGCTTCAACAAGAATTACACATAGAAAACTAAAGACTGTTGCGGAAAAGAACATATAAACTATTCTAACAATCTTTCACAAAGTAAACTAAACAAAACAACTAAGAACATTTAGAACAAAGTTATGAAGTTTTTAAGCAATATGGAGATTTCTTGCACTGAGAGAGATTTCCAAAAAGCGTAGTTTGCATGGGAACATCTTCATCCTTTTATAGTGTGAATAAGTGTACTAAGCATTAAATGCTTGGGACACTTGTCACTTTGTCATTGGAAGGACATGTTTGACCCTCAAAAGTTGATGTGTCATTTCCTACAATACTAGAAAGGTTTGATGGAGACAATAACTAAGAATGGTAAAAAGGAGAACTGAACATTTTTCTTCCATACCCAGTCATTCCTTCTTTGATGAGAAAACCTTTTAGCATGGCCAAAAGGTAGGATCCTCCTATTTGAAGATCCCACCGACATGTCATGAACATGGTAAGTGAGAGTCTTCTTAGGAGTGAAGTTATGAGATGATCCTCCAACTTTGAGGATCCCACCGATGTATATTATGACACTTGTGACTCCACTTGAAGAAAAGCATCCATCAAGACTTCTTGAGATCCCACCTATTTGAGAGCCTTCATAGGTGGGATATTGTTGGCCGACACAGAGAGAGGTCGGTGGAGAGGTGTCCACAGATGTGTGGGAACACCATCGGTGGACAATGACTTGTAGTTGTTGATGTGGGATCTCTCACTTCCACAATGAGAGGATCTTCAATCTTGACTTTGGTTGATCTTTGACTTCACCAAACATTTGCTATCTTGTACAATCCATTACAAAGAACCATCCAAAATTTCTCTAAGTATAAAATGTTTTTCAAAGTATAAAAGGAGATCATGATGTCATCTTCAAATCTTGATGACCCAACAATCTCCCCGGGTTCTTTTTCACACAGTCCATTTTTTTTTCTTTTGTGTGTGTATGTATGTATATATGATATTTACATGTACAATGAAATAAAAAGGTATAGTTGTACAAACAAATGAAAGAAAAAGGAAAGAAGTATAGACAATATGAACAAAACAAATATTACTTGCATCTTTGGAGGGGCGAGTTGACACTTGTGTCTGGCTTGAGGATTCTTCATTTTGATCAGCAGCCTGTTGATGTGTTGGAGAACTTTATCTTTCAGGCACTTTTGCTTTTCTGTAATGATGACAATTTTTGAGGGAGGTTTGAGGTTAGGTGAATCAGGCTCAGGATGCTTCTGCCCATCTCTTGCATATTCTTTCTTTCTCTTGGCATCTTCTTCTCTTCCTGTTCAGCATCATCATCCTTTGTCTTTGTTTTGCCCCCCCCTCAATTAGATCAGCCGATCTTTGTGTTTCTCCCCCTCAGTTAGATCCGCCCGGACTGATGTGCTCCACCTTGACCGGTCCGCCGATTTCCTCATTTTTTCGAGTTGGACGTTGGAAACGAGTACTGAGGGTTGATGTTGCTCCCCCTCAGATTAATTCTCCCCCTCAGCAGCCGACGTAGAAAAACACTAAGAAATGTTGAAAAATCGGCCATAACACAAGACCACATTTTTTGAAAAAGAGAGGTGTGAAGAAATTTATGGGGAAGAGAGATGGAAGGGAGAGGAAAGGAATTCTTCTAAATACAAAAGACCTTAAAGAAATGGGAGAGTTGAGTTGGGAATCAGCCGCAAATCAAAGAAATGGGGTAGGTGTTGATGTCGGCAGCAAGTTCGGTGGGGTGGGGGGTTTGGCAAAAAATGAAAAATTGTGAGGTTGTGTTTCGGCAGAAAAGTAAGAAATATATAGGGGGAAGGAATGTCGGCCGAAAAAAATGGGAGGGGGGTAATATTTTCTAAAGAATCGGCAACAAACAAAAAGTTGGGGGTGAGGTCGGTTGCAAAAAAAATTAAAAGAAGGGGGTATGCACTTTTCGGCAGTGGGGAAAAAGAAGGGAAGGGTGTAAAAAAAATCTTACAAAAAAAATATTTTAAGTTGGCCGAAATGTTAAAGGAAGCAAAGGGAGGGGAGGCGGCAAAAAAAAATTCGGCAGGGTGTTTGGCCGAAATGGGATCTTGGCAAAAAATTAAAAAAATTAAAGGAGAATGGGTTTGGTTATAATATATAATAATATTATATTATATATATATATATATATATTAATTTTTTTTTGTTTTAAAACCACCGATGAAAGCCATAATATTTGACTTTTTGACTTTTTTTTTCAATGACCTCACCGATGCATATATATATGTGTGTGTGTGTGTGTGTGTGTGTATTTTTTTTGTTGTTGCACTCACCGATGGAAGCCACCGATTTGACTTTTGATTTTTTTTAAGAACTCACCAAAAATTAAAAACTCGCCGATGATTTTCGGTAGAATTTCGGTGGTTTTTTTTAAATCCAACGAAATTTGACAAGAGTTGGTCAATCGGTAGGATTCTTGGAGAGTTTGGATGAAATCTTCTAACGTATCTTCAGGAGAGTCTGGAAGAAATCTTCTAAGGCATTTTGGAGAAAACCTTCAAAGTGAAAAAAAGTTTGGAATTCCATCTTCCAATCTTGATGACCCAAGAATGATTGAAATTTGGTGAAGTTGGAGAATCACCATTATGAGAGAAAATCTTGAGAAAAAGTCACATAGGAAGCTGGTTCTGGTGAGAGGAAGGGTTTTGGTGAGATAGAGTGTCTCACCGATGGAGGTTTATAAGACAAGGGTGTAGGGGAGATTTTGGTGGGGGTCTTCACCGATTGGATCGGTGGGATTCTCACCGATGATCAAATTTTTTATTTATTTTATTTGAGACCAGTAGGTGGAGAATCATGCTTATCAGAAATGTTTTGAGATGGAGGAGCATACGTGAAGAAATCTGATGAAGTTGGTTGATAGATGTTGTAAGAGAGGGAAGGGAGAGTTGGGTGGTAAGATGGATGGTAAGATGATAAAGAAATGAGGTTGGGGTAATATATGAGGTGGATGAGAAAATGTAAGGTGAGAGGTATGGTGGGAAATGGGGTGTAGGTGATATGGAGAGTGATGGGAGATGTAAGATGTCGGTAGAGAAGAGGTTGACATTAGTGAGTGTGCCAATGGGATGGATTTTCAATACCAGGAGATCTAAGAGTTCACCATTTTGACACTTCAGATTGCATGATGATCTTGATGATTTCTTCAATTTTCTCACTTTTATATTTGTCCACATAGATCCATCAGCTCAAATTTGCAATCACAAAGAATTTATTTCATAGGTACCAATTTGGTGGTGGGTCCTTTTAGGTTAGAAGAAAAAGTGTTGGTGTCACTTAGATCAAATCTTTCTTTCTGACATTCATTGGCAAAATGAGAAGTATCACCACAGATATAGCATTTTCTATGAGGAAAAATCATTTTAGAAATTTGACATTTTTCCTTACTTTTGCTCATTTTGGTTATCTTCAAAGACTTTGATTTAAAGATCTGAGGTGCAGGTCCTAAGATTCTTTTTTCAGAAGATGGCAAAACATAAATCTTTTCCTTTGAATTGGACATTTTGAGACACACAGATCGGGGAAGAAAATCGGTAGGAGAAGTCACATAGGTATTTTTAGAAAAATTTGAGGATTTTTTTTAAGAAAGAATCGGCACCCAGAGACTTTCCTTTTTCAGAGTTAGAAAATATTTTGTTTGAGTTGAAAGAGGAGGAGAAGCACTTAGCTGATACAAAAGGAGTTGAGGAGATGTGGCATTCTGGATCATCCATGTCAGTTATCTTGGCCATGAAACAGACATTTGAGGTGTCATTCGCTTTCAAATGTGGGTTCATCTGCCAAATCATGAGTTTTAGCAGGCAGACCCTTTTTTCTTCTGACAAGTTTTTCATTTCTTTCCTTTTTGTTAGAGCATTGTTGTATTCAAGATTTACTGTAAAGTCAATGTACTGTATTAGTTGTGATTGCCTTTATACCTTGTATGTCATGGGTATAAATAGGCTTGTCTAGTTCATTTGTTGAAAAACACTTTAGAAAGCTTTTGTAATCTTTTAGAAACCTTTTGTAATCCTTTGAGCTCAATACATGGATGACATATTTGCTCTCTAAATTCTCTCTCACTACATTCATATCTTATTGCTAGAGATTTGGGATTTCACAATTGGTATCAGAGCTAAACAGAAGATTCAAGCAGATCGAAGACCAAATTGAAGATTTTTTACACTAAAGCTGAAGAATTCGGATTGGGTGTTCATCACTATTCATCACTGTTCATCAAGAATTCTGACCCTTCTTCATTTACTATTCATCCAGATTTCATTTTTTTCATTTTTTGATCTTTTGGATTGATTCTTGACATCATTGCACTCGGATTTGATTCCTAAACATCTTTAATACTTGGATCAACACCAAAATCTGCACAGAATTTGCAGATCTGATCATTTTATATCATTTTTGTTCGAAAACTTTTTCTACTATTTTTGGATCAAAATTCGATTAAATTGATCGAATTAGGATTTGTGATTAACTAAGAAAGTGTGTGGAATCAAATTTCGAACAAATCTGTGAAAATTTCATAACAATTGATCAAGAATTGAAAACGTTATGGCTGATTTAGTGATTTTCGTGTTCGAAGTGCAGAATTCGGATCATTCTTGGTGAATTCGGATCATTCTTGGTGAATTCGGATCATTCAAAGAAGAATTCGGAGTGTTCTTGGAAATACAAGTGTAGAATTCGACTCAAGAAGGATTCGAATTGATTGAATTCGAACCCAGCTAGATTCGAATTGAGGAGAATTCGAACCGTGTTAGATTCGAATTGAGGAGAATTCGAACTGTGTTAGATTCGAATTGAGTTGATTAAATTTTCCAAGTGTTGAATTCGAACCCTTAAGCATCCGAATTCATAGAATTCGAACCCTTAAGCATCCGAATTCATAGAATTCGAACCCTTAAGCATCCGAATTCATTGAATTCGAACCCTTAAGCATCCGAATTCATTGAATTCGAACCCTTAAGCATCCGAATTCATTGAATTCGAACCAAGTTAAGTCCGAATTGAGTGAATGCGAACCCTTCTTCATCCGAATTCGTTGAATTCGAACCCTTACTCATCCGAATTCTTGGGAATTTAAAAAAAAAAAAAAAAAAATTTATCCCTTACTCATCCGAATTTTTGAGAAAATTTTTTATCCCGAAATTTTTTCTATAGTGTATTTCATACACTGTAAGAGCTTTTCAAGAAAAAATTTTATATATTTTTTCTATAGTGTATTTTATAATGAAGTGTTGCAACAAGTCATAATAACAAAAACACCTCCAAAGCCACTTGAAAAAGCTAAGGCAAATAATGGAATTTTGCAACAAGTTATTTTATCAGAAACATCTCCTATATCAGAAACTCCTGTTAAAGATAATGCTTCAAATTCTTCAACTCCTATTTTAAATAAAGCATTGGAAGAAGAAAATGTTGATCTGAAAAGACAAATTTTAGACATTTCTTCTTCAAATGCTAAACTTACTAAAAGAATAACTGATCTTATGCCGATCTAAAGAGAAAACTGTCTAATTTTTCTTTTGAAGAAAAGAAAGAGACTGAGCTGAAATGTATAAAACTTTCAAAACAAGTTTCAGACTTTGAGAAAGTTTTATTTTTAGAAAAAGACAAGCTCGAAAAAGAAAGAGCTAAATTTGAAACTGAACGAAAATTTTTTGAGATTAAAAGTTCTGAACTTTCCGTGAAAATCTCTGAATTAGTAAATCTTTTGGAAAAGGAAAGAAAAGATTTCACGGAAAAGGAAAATCTCTTTGAAAAGGAAAGTAAAACCCTTAAAAAGAAAAATATGGAAATTTTCAAAGAGATTACTGATAAAAGAAAGTTTTTGGAAAAAGATTTTGAATCGGAACGCGAATATTTTGAAGATGTGATTCTTAATCTTACCAAAAGATTATCTGGTTTATCAGCTGATATTATGAAGGATCAGTTGATCAAATCTGATCTCCAAAAGAAATTTGATCTAATTTCTAAAGAGAAAAATGTTTTAATAAACAAAGTCAAAGAACTTGAAGACGTCATTTTTAAATTTGATGTCTCAAAGCAGACCGGTCATAATTCTATCTTTCAGACTCCATTTGTTGATTCAAATGATTCTGAATGCTCTTTTAAAACTTCTTCAAGTTCAAGTTTTAAAAACATTTCTTCTAAACAATTTAATAGATTAACAAATTTCTCAAAAGGTCGGATTCGTTCAACAAATCTCTTCTATAATCCTCTGTATGATAAATCAGATAACAAAACAAAAGTGCCTAAAGTTAATACTTCCAAACCTGAAGAAGTTCCAGTCTTCAAGAGGGTGAAGATGGAATGGAGAGTAAAAGGCACAACAGTTCCAAAGAAAGAAGTGCCAAAATCATCTGTATCCACATCAAATGCAAAGAAGAACAATACGCCAAAAGGTAAATCTTATGCTAAACCTAATCCTATTCATTCTGTAAATCATCTGATTAGTTTGGCACATAAGAAAATTTGTTGTTCTTACTGTGGATAAAATGATTTTGTGCATAAAAATTATACTTCTTTTTGGTACGGTACTTATAGTATTCCTTGTAAGAAATCTACACCTAACCCACTAGGACCCAAGTGCCATTGGGTACCAAAATATGCTTAATCTGTTTTGCAGGTTCTTCATGTGTTGTACTGAATTGTAGATACATACCACACACATGACTGAAAACAGAAGAGAAGCGGCGTATTTTTTGAAAAATATTTGTACCATTAAGGGGGAGACAAATATCAATGGCTTTTGAACATATCAGTTCAAAACCCGTGCTTCAACGACAATGGCTTTTGAACATATCAGTTCAAAACCCGTGCTTCAACGACTATGGCTTCTGAACAATTCAGTTCAGGACCCGTACTTCAACGACTAAAACTTCTAAACAAATCAGTTTAGAACTCACACTTCTCAGGTGATATCCTTAACTGTTACATCTTTCTGTTTCAAGGAACGTGGTAAAAGGTAACATTGTATCATATTTTGTTTCTACCACTTTGAAAATTTGAATCTTTACAAATTTAATTCAATGAGATAAAATTTTCAATTTTCATTCAATGAATTAAATGTGTGCTAAAAGATGATTTTACAAGTGTTTTTGTTTTATCTGAGTTATATTTGTTTCATCTTTCACCTCTGAAATAAATCGAAAGGTCAGCAAAACATGAATGAAATTATGCTGAATGCTCAAAGATATGTGAATCTGGACTTATATAGAATATAATGCTCAAAAAGCCTATTTATCAGAATGATGAATGGAAACGAAAATATGGGGGAAGCACTATGATTAAGAACCAAGTGATTGAGATATCATTCATATTTTGTGATGGAAATTCGAACTTATATAGAATATCATTTAGTTTGAAAGTTTGTGCCTGTGGCCTTTCTGGTTTGGGAGAGTAAGTCCTAAGGGGTGCTCGACACCTAGTCCCTAAGATCAACTGGTCTGGGATCGGCTGACCCAAATCCTGCAATAGAACCAGATAGAAAGCCATGTTCTACTGGTACAAATGGGTTTAAGATATATCGATGTGGCCTTTCTGGTTTGGGAAATTAAGTTCTAAGGGGTGCTTGACACCTAGCACCTAAGGCCAACTGGTCTGGGATCTGCTGACCCAAATCCTGCTATAGAACCAGATAGAAAGTCATGTTTAACGGTGTATCTTATTCTTACTAAACTTTTTGATCAAAAGATGCCAATGAGCACAAAATCAAAAGATGCCAATGTGCACAAATCAAAAGATGCCAATGAGCACAAAAGAAAAGATGCCAATGAGCACACATCTCTTGAAACTTGGGAAAATACAAAGTCGTGATAAACCCGTAAATTTGTGAAAATTCTGATTTTGGACAAATAGTGTGAGTAGAGCAAAATATTCTTATATGTTTTAGAATTGCATATGCTTGAAGCTAATCATATTTCCCATGCTAGCACACCAAATAGATTTAATAAAGGGGTTGAAACTGAACATTTTTTAACTTGATATACAATGATGACTTGTTCTTGAATCCAAACACATGCATTTGATTTCATTTGATTGAAAAATCTGTTAAATTTCATTAAGTTGAATTTCTTTTGTAAAGTTTTCAAATGATCAAATGTTTGTAGTTATAAAATAAAATTCAATGAATGTTATTTTCCTTGTGTAAATTTGTTTTAAAATTTGTGCTACAATTTCAAATATTGTACGTTATTGAAATATATGCATACTTTCAGGGGGAGAAAATAAATTGCTCCCGAATTCTTATTTTGAGGGGGAGCAAGGTTATTCTGTAAGGAGGAGATTGTTAGCAATACTCAAAGACACGACTGAAATTGAAAATGGTTTTCGATGATTATGATGCTCACCATCATCGAAAAAGGGGGAGAAAAGTTTAATTTCAATTTCATGTCAAAGAATTTTCAAATCAAAGATATTTCAAGTCAAAGATTCGTGAACAAAGACTGAAGATTGGGGAGAAGGATCATGTGAAGTCTAAATATTGCTGAATTTGGTTATCTTAGTTCTGAGTGGTTCTCGGAATGCGCTTACACCTAAAAGTTCAAAAATATAGATGGTTTCGCATCCTTCATGATTCGAATTGCCCTGATTTCGAACCCTTCATAATTTGAATTGTCCTGATTTCGGACCCTTCTTGTTCCAACTTACTTGAATTCGAATCCTACTTGATCCGAATTGAGCTGATTTCGCATCCTCTAGCATCCGAATTGATGGTTTCGGATCTGCCTACATCCGAATTGATGATTTTGGATTCTTAAAGTTAATATGAGAACTAAGGTTCTTGCATCAAGAAGGATACGAGAAGTTACTGTTTGTTAAAGACTGATAAAGCTGTAAAGATCTGTTTTCATGTACAAGACTTGAAGATAGTTTGATAAAGTGTCTGTTGAAGAAGATTGACTTTACAAAGAGCTGAAGACTGCTGTTAAATTTTTTAAATCTTGAATCCAAAGGGGGAGATTGTTAGAGCATTGTTGTATTCAAGATTTACTGTAAAGTCAATGTACTGTATTAGTTGTGATTGCCTTTATACCTTGTATGTCATGGGTATAAATAGGCTTGTCTAGTTCATTTGTTGAAAAACACTTTAGAAAGCTTTTGTAATCTTTTAGAAACCTTTTGTAATCCTTTGAGCTCAATACATGGATGACATATTTGCTCTCTAAATTCTCTCTCACTACATTCATATCTTATTGCTAGAGATTTGGGATTTCACACTTTTCTCTCTTGTATTTTTCCTTGTATCTTTCAGCCCGGTTAGAATTTGCAGAAGAGAGGTGTTGGCTGAACTTTTGGGAATCATATTTGGATCTTTCCGATTTTGAGGAAAATCGGCCTGGGGAAGCAATTTTGGGTCTTTCAAGGTGTTTACTTCTACACTTAGAAGCAAAATGACCCTTTTTACCACAGTTAAAGCAATCCTCATTAGATTTGTCCAAAGAAGAGTGTTTGGAGAGAGAAGAGGATGATTTTCTACCAAACATGGATTTTCCAGAAGAAGGGTGAGATTTGGATTTAGAATGCCCATCCAACATGGCCATTTCATCAGATAACTTGTCAACTGAAGTTTCCTCACATTCATCCTCAGCATCACTAAGATATGCTTCCGAATGGTCATTGGGATCTTCTTGACTATCATGGTCAGAGTCAGATGGGTAGGTGATTTTTTGGATACACTTAGTTCTTTTGGAAGAGTCACTTAGGAGAGCTAGAGGAGAACTCTTTATATATGTGATGACAGATTTCCTTTGCAGCTTAGTCTGCTCATAGTTGAAAATAGTTCCATAAAGAGAAGTGAGAGGCATATGATCAAGATCCTTGGTTGTCTTTATACAAGTACATATGTTTTCCCAAAAATCAGGAAGACAGTCCATAAACTTGCACAAGATTTCCTCATTGTCATACACTCTACCTAACAGCTTTAAATCATTAAGAAGACTGTTAAAGCGGTTATAGTATTTGGAGAGAGATTCTTCTTTCTCATAAGAAAAGAGTTCATATTTTCTAACAAGAGCAATCTTTCTGCCCTTTTTAACTTCATTTGTACCTTCGTACAAAACACACAGAGTGGACCACATCTCTTTGGCAGTAGAGAGATTTACCAGAGAGTGGTACACTTCATCAGGAAGAGAGAGAGAGCAATGATAGTTCTGACTTTAGAATGAAGAGACACAAGACGTTTTTCTTCATCAGTATATTTCTTGGGATTCTTAGGAATGTAACGACCATTAACAGAAGATTTTTCTTCATCAGAGGAATCATCATAATCATCTTTGCCAACAACTTCCTTACCGGATTTCTTGGTTTCATAGCGAGACCAGACTCTAGGGACTATGGGGCCCTCACTGAGAATGGTTGGATATCTACTATCCACTCATTCCATGAAAAGCATCATCCGGCTTTTCCATAAAGAAAAGTTGTTGGGGTTAAACTTGGGAGGTTTGGCTATAGAGTCGTTTTCAGAAAAAATGTTTTGAGAGAAAGCTTCATTTTTTGGAAGAAGAAGCAGCCATTGCAAATCAAGTTTATGAATTAAACTTTCTACTCTGATACCACTTGTTAGTTCCAAATGGCTATAACAAGTATTGTAGAAGGGGGGGGGGGGGGGTGAATTCAATACTCAAAATTTTCACAATTTTAATTCTAATATTGAAAAGCTTCAACAAGAATTACACATAGAAAACTAAAGACTGTTGCGGAAAAGATCAGATAAACTATTCTAACAATCTTTCACAAAGTAAACTAAACAAAACAACTAAGAACACTTAGAACAAAGCTATGAAGTTTTTAAGCAATATGGAGATTTCTTGCACTGAGAGATTTCCAGAAAGCGTAGTTTGCATGGGAAATCTTCATCCTTTTATAGTGAGAATAAGTGTACTAAGCATTAAATGCTTGGGACACTTGTCACTTTGTCATTGGAAGGACATGTTTGACTCTCAAAAATTGATGTGTCATTTCCTACAATACTAGAAAGGTTTGATGGAGACAATAACTAAGAATGGTAAAAAGGACAAATGAACCTTTTTCTTCCATACCCAGTCATTCCTTCTTTGATGAGAAAACCTTTTAGCATGGACAAAAGGTAGGATCCTCGTATTTGAAGATCCCACCGACATGTCATGAACATGGTAGGTGAGAGTCTTCTTAGGAGTGAAGTTATGAGATGATCCTCCAACTTTGAGGATCCCACCGATGTATATTATGACACTTGTGACTCTACTTGAAGAAAAGCATCCATCAAGACTTCTTGAGATCCCACCTATTTGAGAGCCTTCATAGGTGGGATATTGTTGGCCGACACAGAGAGAGGTCGGTGGAGAGGTGTCCACCGATGTGTGGGAACACCATCGGTGGACAATGACTTGTAGTTGTTGATGTGGGATCTCTCACTTCCACAATGAGAGGATCTTCCATCTTGACTTTGGTTGATCTTTGACCTCACCAAACATTTGCTATCTTGTACAAGCCATTACAAAGAACCATCCAAAATTTCTCTAAGTATAAAATGTTTTTCAAAGTATTAAAGGAGATCATGAGGTCATCTTCAAATCTTGATGACCCAACATCAACTATAACACCCAAAAGGAGAAATGGAAAATGAGCGAATTAATAGCCATGTGTGTCCAAGAAGAAGAAAGGCTTAAAATTGAAAACCCAGATGTTGCTCATCTTACTGCCACTAAGACAAATAATAAGAAAATTTTCAAAGGTAACAAAGGTTCAAAATGGGAGAAAGGGAGTTCCACTAAAGAAAGTTCATTTAAGGCAACCTCAAGTAAGGGCATGGGAACGGGTCCTAAATGCAAGTTTTGTAAGAAACCTGGACACATCCAGAGAGAATGCCCAAAGTTTAAAGAATGGTTAAAAAAGAAAGGTCCACACATTTCCTATGTAACTTATCATGAATGATTTTCTATTAATGTTCCCTCTAATACTTGGTGGATTGATAGTGGTTCTATGGTACATGTTACTAACTCATTGCACGGATTCCTTTCAAAGAAGAAACTACAAAAAGGGGAAAGAATCGTTAAAGTCGGAAATAGGGATGAACTACATGTTGAAGCCGTTGGAACTCTCTTATTAGTTTTAGAGAGTGGTTTCAATTTGTACTTAAATAATACACTTTATGTTCCATCCATGACTAGGAACCTTATTTCTGTTTCTAAACTTGATCGTTTTGGCTATGATTTCAAGTTTGGGCATAATGGTTTAATAGTGTATTTGGATTCTCATATTATCGGTGCTGGTTCATTAGAAGATGACCTCTATAAGCTTAATTTGGATAATAACTTCGCGGAATCTCTATTAGCAATGGGTGTAAATGTAATCACTAAAGGGAAAAAGGAAAAGTCTCGAAAAGGAGAATTCCTCAAGATTGTGGCATAAACGTTTAGGCCACATATAAAAAGGCAGAATGCAACGGTTCTATTGCCCTAATCATACCACCAGAATTGTCGAATCAAGGCATGTTGAATTTATTGAAAATGGTGAAACCAGTGGGAATGGGGGGAAAAGTATTAAACTTGAAGAGAGTATAACACATACTCATAATTTTGATGTTCAAGTACCAATGAACACAGAAAACACACCATCATTATCTCAAAATGAGATTGGTGTCCCTGTTGTTAATGAACCATCACATAATGCTCCTATTGTTAATGATCCACCACATAATATTCCCATTGTCAATGAACAACACCATGAAGCCTAAAATAATGTGTCTGATAATCAACAACTATTACGAAGGTCTACGAGAGCTAGGAGATCTGTCAACTATGATGACTTCATAATCTATTTGAACGAAGTTGATTATGACTTAAGTACAGCTGAAGATCCTACTTCCTATAAAGAAGCCATCACGAGCAATCAGTCAACTCAATGGCTTGAAGCCATGCATGACGAGTTGAAGTTGATGAAAATAAATGATGTCTGGGAACTTACCGAATTACCCAATGGTGCAAAACCTGTCGGGTGTAAGTGGGACTATAAAACAAAATTAGACCAAAAAGGCAACATTGAACGATATAAAGCACGACTAGTTGCTAAAGGCTATACTCAAAAGGAAGGGATAGATTATAATGAAACATTTTCTCCTGTTTCGAGAAAAGAATCATTAAGAATAGTTATGGCTCTGGTAGTTCATTATGATTTGGAGTTGCATCAAATGGGTGTTAAAACCACATTTTTAAATGGAAACTTGCATGAAGATGTCTATATGACACAACCTGAAGGTTTTAAGGTGGAAGGCAAGGAACATATGGTTTGTAAGTTAAAAAGATCCATATATGGGTTAAAACAGGCTTCTCAACAATGGTATCTAAAATTTTATGAAGTTTTGAAAAAAATTCAGTTTAAGAAAAATATAGTGGATCAATGTATAAACCTTAAGATCAGTGGGAGTAAATTTTCCATACTTGTGTTATACGTTGACGATATTCTTTTGGCATGTAACGACAAGGATATGTTGTATGAGACCAAGAGATTCCTTTCATGTAATTTTGACACAAAAGATCTTGGAGAAGAAGCCTCTTATGTAATTGGCATCGAAATACACCGAAATAGGTCTTGTGGGATTTTAGGTTTGTCCCAAAAGGCTTATATCGACAAAGTACTTAAGAAATACAACATGCAAATCTGCTCACCATCAGTTGCCCCTGTCGTTAAGGGTGACAAGTTTGGCTCATATCAGTGTCCTAAAAATGAGTTGGAACGTGAAGATATGAGACTTGTACCATATGCTTCAGTTGTTGGAAGCCTTGTATATGCTCAAGTTTGTACTCGCCCTGATAACGCATACATAACGGGCATGCTTGGACGTTATCAATCCAATCCAGGAATGGATCATTGGAAAGCGGCCAAAAAGGTTTTGCGATATCTTCAAGGGACAAAAGATTTAATGTTAACTTATCGGAGTACGGATAACCTTGAAGTTATAGGTTACTCAGACTCCGATTTCGCTAAGTGTAAAGACGATAAGAAATCCACTTCGGGGTACATTTTTATGCTTTCAAGAGGTCCCATATCTTGGAGGAGTCATAAGCAAGAATTAACCACCACTTCTACCATGATGGCTGGGTATGTTGCATGCTATCACGCTACAAGTCATGCCATTTTACTCAAGAACTTAATTTCTGGACTAAAGGTGGTTGACTCCATTTCACGACCTATAAGACTACATTGTGACAATAGTGCGTTTGTTATTTCTTCAAACAACACTAGTTCTAGTTGAGCTGGTTTGTATCTTGACGCTACGTATTTATATGTTCGAGAGAAAGTTGAAGACAAGAGCATTGCCATAGAGTATATTTTCACTCATAACATGTTGGTTGATCCACTTACAAAAGGTTTACCTCCCTAACTCTTTTTTGAGCATGTTGCCGGCATGGGATTATGTAATAACCTAGTTTAGTCAAAGAATTGTGCTTATTTTATTTTGTTTAATCCACATCTTGTTGAAGTTATTCTCAGTTTTTGTGCACATTAAGAGATCTCATGAACAATCATTATTAAATGATATTATTATGAATGGTTTTATTTTTGTTACAAGAAGTATTGGAAAATAGGCTAAGAGAAGACACCGACAGAAGCCTCTGCCGGACACCAAGAACCAGATCCTTCACTAGACATCAACCAGAAGACCATCAGAGGACAAGGCCCCAGAGCCTCTGTCACCCTTGACAGAGCCTCTATGGTATGAAGACTTGGAAGACAAAGGTTGAAGATCAAACACAAGGACAAGTGTTCCTCTCACGTGACTCTGATGTACGAAGATCCTGAAGATCAATAGTACAAGGCGTGCCCTGCCACTTTCCACGTGTCATCTTCTGAAGGGTCGCAGCTTTTGCAGAAGGCGGCGCACTACATCAACGTGTACCAGATTCAGTCCCACGACCTTGTCTCTTGTACCCTTGTACTTCTTTTCAATTGTTTATCCCCTTGTAGACTTATATAAATAGAAGGCTTCTACCAGACCTTTTCTTGTAACAATTGCACATTACACACACACACACACACACACACACACACCAGTTTATAGCTTATTTTCTGTAACACACATACCTTACGGTGTTCTTGGTGTTCTTGAAGAATCAAATAGAGATGAATTGTTGAGCTACATTCTTGTTATTTACAGCTTCATTTCTATATTTCTATGTGTAATCTACCATCTCTATCAACCAAACTGCTTATAAAAACGCTTCCGCATCTAGACGATTTATACTCTGTTTTGACCTTTTATGGTTGATGTATCATTGTTGAATCTTAAAGTGGGATCAATAATTGGTATCAAAGCAAACTTTGATTTCCAATATCAGAGGATCCACTCTAACAATGATCTCAACTCATTTTGGTAGAAATATGGTTTGATTTTGACCTTTTATTCATCTGTTACAAAACAGCCCTTGTTTTTTCTGTTATTTTCAGAGGATCCACTCTAACAATGATCTCAACAGAAGGCTACTCCAAAGAGAGAATTTTCAAAAAACTCAATCTAGCCTAGATAGGTCTTTTTGTAATAGAAAGTCTAATGCTAGGAAAGAATGTAATCATAAAGCCTCTGTGCCCATGTTCAGTGTTTTTAATGAAAAGTTTAAGCAAATTTCTACACATATCGATTACTGTCATTGCTTTGAACTCATGTATCAACTGAATCAACATTTCTCCGGTCCTCACTGTTTCCTCTCAATACCCAAAGTAAAGAATGCGAAATTCAAGTGTAAGAAGAAACAAGATGGTTATTCGAAAGAAGTTAAAACCAAACCTAAGGATGCTAAGGCAACCTTAAAGCCCCCTAACAAAATTGGACCCATTTGGAAATGGGTACCTAAATCTCTCTGATAATGTTGCAGAAGCAGTATGTGCCGATCTGGTACCTAGACTCCGGGTGCTCCAGGCACATGACTGGCGACAGAGGTTTACTATCCTCATATAAAGACAAACTTGGAGGAGGATCAGTAACCTTTGGAGATAACAAGAAGGGGTACATCAGAGGCTATGGAGTCATACTGAAAGAAGATATAATCGTGTGCAAAGTTGAATATGTGGATGGCCTCAAGCACAATCTTCTGAGTGTTAGCCAACTTTGCGACACATGTTTTGATGTTAAGTTTAAAAGAACTTACAGCTCACTGCTAGGGGAAGACACATAAGTAGAACTTATGCGGGCCAAAAGAAGAGGTGATATGTACCTCATGAACTTCAAGGCCAAGAACAAAGATGATAAACTCTGCCTTGTCTCATGCAAGAACGAAGAAGCTTGGTTGTGGCACAACAGGTTCTTCCATCTAAACTTCCATACTCTAGATAAACTGGTAAAACTTGATCTGGTAAAAGGTCTGCCTAATGTTAAATTTAACAAATACCATTTATGTTCTGCCTTTGAAATGGGAAAACTCAAAAGAGCTTCCCATAAAGGCAAGTCTGATGTGTCTTGCACTAGGCCTCTGTACATGCTTCATGTCGACCTCTGTGGTCCCATCGCTACACATAGCCTAGGTGGCAAGAAATATATGCTAGCGTTGGTCGATGAATTTTCAAGATATACATGGGTTGAATTTGTGCGAAAGAAGTTAGATGTGCCAAAACATCCTGATAAATCTAATGAAAAGAATCCATGTTCTTTATGAGTGCAAGATTCATAAGCTAAGAAGTGACAATGGAACATAATTCAAAAACTTTGTCGTTGAAGCTTATCTTACAGAAGAAGGCATTTCACAAAACTTCTCTGCTGCATGCACCCCACAACAAAATGGCGTGGTCGAACACAAAAACCGAACGCTTGTGGAGGCTGCAAGAACCATGCTTACAGCATTAGGATTGCCTTTATCCTTCTGGGCAGAAGCTATTTCAACTGCATGCTTTACCCATAATCAATCAACATTGGTGAAAAGACACATCAAGACACCATACCATTTGATCAACAAGAGGAAGCTAAATATCAAGTTCTTTCAAGTATTTGGATGCAAATGCTTTGTCCTCAACGACAGAGAGACTCGAGAGAAGTTTGATGTTAAGGCAGATGAAGGCAAATTCATCGGCTACTCTGCCACCTCTAAAGCCTATAGAGTCTACGTTCTGCGGACCCGATCAATCTTGGAGAGTATTAATGATTCTTTTGACGACTCTTTCCAAAAGACTTCTGAGCAAGTCAGTTCAGAACTCGGGCTGAACAAAGAAACCTCTGGCATTTCCAATTCAAGAGAAGCAGAGATCAATCTGTTGTTTGAAGAAATGTTCAATGATGATGTTGATCCCTCTGCTGGAGCTACCAGACCCTCAAATTCTTCACCCTCTTCCATTAATCATGCAGATGCAAGTATCGAGGGGAGCAAGCAGAGGATAATGTGAACAAGAACACCAGAACAGAGGCACTGGAAATACCAACCCCGGTGACAACAGAGGAATCAATACCAGAGGAGAATGAGGATTTTGTCTCAACATCCTCAGAGGATTCAGTACCAATGCTTATTGAAATACCTCAAGCTGAAACTCCATGTACAAGCACAGAAGTACCATCAACAACAAGAGTTGTACCAGAACCATCGTGTGCAACGACAGAAGTTCAACTCATTGATGCAAATGACCATCTCCCAAGGATTACCAAGTAGAAAAGAGCCATCCTCAGAGCCAAATCATTGACAGTCCTTCTGACAAAGTAAAGAACAGATCAACCACTACTAATTTTTGTTTCTTTATAAACTTTATCAGTGTGATCGAACCTAAAAGAGTTTCTAAAGCCCTAGAAGATCCAAATTGGGTAGAAGCAATTGAAGAAGAGCTTCTCCAATTTGAGAGAAACAAAGTGTGGACCCTAGTTCCTTTGCCAAGAGGGAAAAATGCAAAAGGGACTAAATGGGTCTTCAGTAACAAGAAGGATGAGGATGGAGTGGTCATCGAGAAACAAGGCAAGACTGGTGGCTAAGGGATACTGTCAGGCAGAAGGGATAGAATACGATGAGACCTTTGCCCCTGTCGCATGGCTCGAAGCGATAAGAATCTTCTTAGTCTTCGCAGCCCACAACGGTTTTAAGGTTTATCAAATGGACGTCAAATCTGCCTTTCTAAACGGACAGATTCATGAAGAAGTATATGTCCAACAACCACCAGGGTTCGAAAGTGCTAAGTACCCAAACCATGTCTACTACCTCGATAAGGCCCTGTATGGACTTAAACAGGCTCCAAGAGCATGGTATGAACGCCTTTCTACCTTTCTCCTTGCTAATGAATTCGAAAGAGGTACTACTAATACAACTTTGTTCTATAAGAGAGAAGGTGAAGAGATTTTGCTTATGCTATGTGGATGACATTATCTTTGGCTTTACTAATGCAAAATATTGCACTGATTTTGAAACACTCATGCAGAGCGAGTTTGAAATGCGTAGGATGGGAGAATTAAACTTCTTCCTATGACTCCAAGTCAAACAGTCATCAGAGGGAATTTTTATAAACCAATCAAAATATGTTTCTGACATACTTTCCAAATTCAAACTCTTTGATGCCTCTGTCATGAAGACCCCCAAGGCCACTGGATGTAAATTTCACTCAGATCTAGAAGGAAAATCTGTTGAGTGCAATCTCTACAGAGGCATGATCGGGTATCTTTTATACTTAACTGCAAGTAGGCCAGATATAATGTATGCCACATGTCTCTATGTAAGATATCAATCTAACCATAAAGAATCCCACCTATTTGCTGTCAAGAGAATCTTTAGATACCTCAAAGGAACCAAAAATCTTGGTCTTTGGTATCCAAAGAACTCTGGCTTTAATCTTATGGCTTATACAGATTCAGATTACAGAGGATGCAAGATGGACAGGAAGAGTACCTCTGGGAGTTGTCAATTCCTAAGTGTTAAATTAGTAAGATGGACTTCTAAGAAGCAGAATTGCGTGTCAACATCCACAGCAGAAGCAGAATATGTTGCTGCTGCTAGCTGTTGGTCTCAAATTCTATGGATGAGAACTCAGCTAAAAGACTATGGTCTAGACATCTACAAGATTCCAATCCTCTGTGACTCCAAAAGTGCCATAGCAATCTCTGCCAACCCTGTGCAGCACTCTAAGACAAAGCACATAGATATCCGATACCACTTTTTAAAGCATCATGTTGAACAGGGCACCATAGAGATGTACTTTTTGTCCATGGAAAATCAGCTTGCAAACTTATTCACTAAGGCACTTGATGAGAAAAGATTCCTTTTCTTGGTGGGTAAGTTAGGTATGCTAAACATGAGCTGATCCCTCTGTAAGTAAGACTAAATCCTCTTGTATATTTGTATATATTTCAATCTTTCAGTATGTAAATTCTTGATCGTCAAAAGTTCAATTCCCAACAGAGCTTCTATGGAATAGCTTAGAGCTTCCGTCTACTTTCACAGAACCTCTGATGAGTTTGACCTATGTTTTATGCTCTACTTTTCATCATATGATCCAAGCATAGGTCAAGGGGGAGTAGAAGGAGACCTTGTAATGACCTACAGAGGGTAGTCATTCAAGGTGGAGGCAAAAGGGGACATTTGATCGGACAAACCCACATAAGTTATAGATCATGTTGAACAAAGGAGAATCTAAGAGTAAATTCCTCACACAAATCCTCTTTCCAAAACATTTTTCTAGGACACCAATTTCAAAATATGTCCTAGAAACACAGTTTAAAACAATCAAAACTTTGAATGATCAAAAGTTTTATGAGTTGTCCACAATTAGAAATTTTCAGTCATAGAGCCTCTGCTGAGCTCAACAGAGCCTCTGTAACTGAAAATCTTTTACTGATACTCTATCGATCACTTCAATTGTTTTGTACAAATGTTTTGGTAAAGGTGCAAGAACAGAGATATTGGAAGACGGTCTCAGATCATAGAGCTCATTCCACCACAGAGCTTTTGTTGATTCTGTCACGTGTTTTAAAGGGTTATGTGGTGCGGGTTATTTAGCAAAGTGACAGTCATTCGGATATAGAGACTCCCACGCGATGAGAATTATTGGGTGCCCCATGACATCTCATCGTGCACCCCACCTCTGACGTGGCACGTTTCTATTGGACGTGTCAGTCAAACGAGGGTAATGAAGCGTTGAGCATAGCTGTATACTCGAGTGCGGACCCCAAATTCTATTGAATTCACTTTTACTGTTCAAATTCTATCCGATTTTAACCCCCCTATAAAACCCCCATTTACCCTTCTTTATTTTTTACGAATCTCTCTCTCACTATTTACTCCGGCGAAACCTTGCAAGAACCTGCAACTTCCTCATTTTCTACTCCTTTCTTTCAAGAAACCTCCAATAGCAACCACCAACACTCCGGTGAACTCTCCTGCTCTTTCCGAGCACTCACAGCATCCTTCAATAGCCAGAGACGACGATGAACAGGACAATCGTGCCAACTCCATTGA
This sequence comes from Saussurea involucrata, assembly GCA_033807775.1. Lineage (NCBI taxonomy): Eukaryota > Viridiplantae > Streptophyta > Magnoliopsida > Asterales > Asteraceae > Saussurea > Saussurea involucrata. The sequence continues at coordinate 95,857,854 of CM066314.1, forward strand.
GTTTGCTCTGACCTCACACCTGCAAAACTTATTGGAAAACAAAATGTTTGAGAAATCACTGCCCCTAAAGCCAAATAACCACTACGTAGTGATTTCTAGATCTGCTTTTGGGGATGAACAAGCTGTTCTAACGAATATCCTGGAAAACCACCCACTAAGAACACTGTTGAGCAAGAACATTACAAGGATACCTGCCTGATACCTGAACCAGTTCTGACAGAGCTGTTACTTCAACTCTGAAACGAACACCATAAATGGGTATGTGTCCAAGCCTGATAACTAAGAAAATATAAACACAGGCTTCAACAGAACCATTCTCTCCATCGCATTTGATCTTCCCACTAGAGGCCTGCTAGGAATAAAGAGATATATGGAAGAACACTCTGACACCGAGCTCTGTTCTTTCACAGAGATCTTGGGATACAACACCCCCTTGGCCAAACGAAATGACTTCAGAAGAAACAGGTTCCCTCCTCTGTGGAATACCCTCTTCTCCATACTCAACAGATGCCTCACTGGCAAAGTGGGGAGCCCAGACCAGAGCTCCCACCAAATCCTCTCAATCATGTGTGGAATATACTATGATTTACCCATGGATTATGCTGCTCTGATGATGCAGGAACTGGTCGCAACCATCAAGCATAGACAATCCACACAGAGGGCAAAGGGCAACAAAGGTCAACTTCCAGCTCTACAATTTCAACGAACCATCGGAGTTCTGATAGAACCTCTACTGATAGCCGAACAATTGCCAATGGAATGAGATGTAGTGAAAACCTATCCAATGGTAAAGAACGTCCCGACCAAACATGCTGAAGGCTACAGGTTCTGTAGACCTCTGTCGAAAAATATCTTGACATATGCTACAGATATAGACCTTAACAGAGCGTATATACGTGCACACAGGACTCCCGCAAACGAGCCCTATGACCCCCCCCATCCCCGTCTAGGATCCCCATTAGGATCTGAGGTAGTGGAAAGACTAAGTGAGGATGATTGGGCTGTGGCTCTAGAGAAGCACAAACAAAAGATGGAAAGGGTAAGGCTTACCAGAGCTAGGTCAGGTGCAAAGACTTCAACCGCCCCACCAAGTACCACAAAGCAAACCCCAAAACCAAAGAAGGCTTCCAAAGCCAAGGCAACAAAAGAAGGTACCTCTGCCAGCGCAGAACAAACCCAACAACAACCCCTCGAACATACTGTGGTAGCATCTTCTGCCCCCTCTCTTCAGAAGGAGAAAAAAAAGAGGAAGTCCAAAACCTCTGAGGAAGGGGCCCCCAAACCAAAGAAACGCAAGAAAACAAAGAATCCTAAATCCCTTCTGCAGAGCATCGCAGAGGAAGTAGAAGCAGCAGAAGCAATAACTGACCAACCTCTTCAATCCCCTACCCCTTTACGCTTCACAAAAACCAACATGGAAAGCACAGCAGAACCTAACGATTTTGCCTCTTCCCTAGAGCGCGAAGACATAGCCAATACCTTGGACACCTCTGGATGGGTAGCAGTAGCCATCCCTGAGTTCAACCATACAACAACCCCAACTTTTATGGTAGCTGATGTTGACTCTGACCTAGAGGCAAATGACAGAACTCCTACTAGAAACCAGGCAGACACCCCAGAGGGCCCAATCAACTCAGACCTGTTTGCCTCTCCTCCAAGCTATGACCCAGAGCTTGAGCACACAGAGGAGATGATGGAAGCAGAAGACACCTGGGTAGAGATCGAATCCAAGATAGAAACCCCTTTAGTCTTGGGATGCCTGACAGAGGAAGAGAGTAGGAAAGATGCCGAAGAAATTAGAGGCACACATCCATCACCCCTCCCAGTGCAACCCACATTTATAACTCTGCTAGTCTAGTGGCCGAAAGAGTTATTGAACAAGAGCAGCATAACTCGATCCTATCCCCATCCAACCGGGCAGAGGAACCTTTTTCCTCCTCTGTACCACTCACAACTGGGGAAACCACACAGAGGGAGTCCTCCCAAAAGGACTCTCCTCTCATTCGTGATCCATAGCAGTAATCCCTACTGAGGAATTTGTTTCCTCAGACACGCACCCACAACTAGAATCCAAACTCTCTTCAGAGGAACTTAGAGTGCACAACGACGAATGGACTCTAGACAAGTCCCCTAGTTAACTCAAGGATACTTCTGTCCCCACTTCTAGAGTGGCTCTGAACAAGGTCCTTGACAGAACTTCTGTAGAGTTTGAGGCCTTAAAAACCTCTGCTCGAGTATCAGAAGGAAGTCCTTCCATTCTCAACGCAAAAACAGGAACGAAAGAAGGCGTCTCAAGAATAGAGACTCACTCTTGTGATAGATTTGTTCACCCAGAGGTTACCCATGGCTTATACGTCGCAAAGGATGAATTCCAAACCCTTGTCACCTCTATGACTACTTCCTTGACAAAGTTGCAAAGCTCTGTCAAAGCTCTTGCAGAATCTACGCAGAAGGCACTGAATGATCTAACCACCAAAGTTGAAACCCTTTCAACATAGGTGAGGAATACTAACGCCCTACTGAAGAAAGATACGAGCGGCTCTACGCCACAAACCTCTGCACAAGAAACAACCTCCACCTCTGCCATGGAAACATATATTGCCCATCTGGCCAAACAGCTGAAGAAGGCATGAAAAGTGGCCAAATCTCTGACTACTCAGACTCCTGCAACCCCAACCACAACCACAGAAGATCTACACAAGGCCTTAGAAAGGGTTTAAGAGCAGACCACAGAGAAGACTTAAGCCGTGAAGCCTTTCGACTACATGACCAGAGCTCAGCTGACTGATCTAGGCCCGGGTATTCTAAACCAAATGACAGAGTTTATCAAGGCCTTCACCACTGCAAACGCCAATTACGTAAAGAAATTCTAGAGCAACATGGGTAAGCTGCGATTCAACTCAGAAGCAGAGGTTGCATACCTGCTTGGTATCTATGACGACCTCTGCGCGAGAATGCTCGCTGCAGGGGCAAGCCAGCCAAAGAAGAAATCTGTGTCATGCCAAGCAGAAGGGAAGTCATACAAAGGGAAGCAGGATAATTCTGATAGCGATTCAGATGGGCCATCAGATCATCCTTAGGGGGAGAAGCAGAGAAGAGCCAGCAGAGCTATCTTACCCAAACCACTTGCAGTCAAACCTCTGGCTCAAGTACCCATACAAACCCAATCACCCAACAAATCACAAGAGTAGAAGACCACAGAGGAAATACCCACCTATGTGGAAACAAATCAACCAGCAGAAGACTTGCCCTCACCCACACCGAAGACTACGATAGAACAAATCCAGATTCTTTCATCTACTTCTGAAGAAGACCTGCCCTCACCAACTACAAAGCCAAGAGAAGAGGAAACCAAACTGCCATCTCCCACACCAACAACAGAAGAACAATCCAAACCCACACCCAAAGAAGATCAACCCAAACCAAAACCCATAACAAAAACCATAGCTCGTAAACAAAGAAAATACCTGAGCAAACCTAAACCCACAACATAAGAGATAGTGCAACAACTTCAAATGAAACAAATATAGAGGGACAAGTTCATAGCTTTTAAGAAATAACACACAACATCTGCTGCAGTCCTCAATGTAGTGAAATCTCTATTTCAAGAAGGTACAACGGAAGATCCTACACCAATCAAACACGCAGAAGACCCCCAACCAAAACAACAGAAGATTCTTCAACCCAACCACCATCTAAACCAACAGAGGCAACCCTACCAAAACTAACAGAGGCAACCCAACCCAAATCAACAGAAGCAACTGAGCCTAAGGCGAAGGACAAGGGAAAGTCCATACCTACAGAGGAACCAAAGCCCAAGAAACCAAAACCTCACGTCGCAGAGAAGCTGCTAAAAAGCTCTTTCGATGCATTCATAACTCCTAAACCATAAGAGGAAGACTGGGCTTATGGAATTCCTCTGTCAACAAAACATGTCCTATATCCCAAAGCAAAACCAACTGATGACAGAGTGGCTAAAGTGATCAGAGACTTGGAGGTTCTGCGCAATCCCATGCCTCTACCCTCTGTGCCTCAACGCGAAATGAAAGAGGTGGTGTACAAGTACCTTTATCGCAGAGCCATAAATGACCCTCTGCCACCTCCCACTCTGAGACGCGACTTCATTGATCAAATAAGGGAAAACTTCTTCAAAGATAAAGCCAAACCTGTCAAAGATGTCTTATCTGACTCCAAAATCACTCAAGTCTTAAGCCTCAAGCTCTCGCACACCAAATGCCGAAATTTCTGGTACCACCTCTATCATGTCAAGAGGGCAGATAGATCAGAGACAAAATTCTCTGATGCAGATTTAAGAAACCTCAGCCCCTATGATTTACCTGAACTACTCAGCTGGACCAGAAAGACCTACAACGAGAGACTTGAACGCAGAATTGCCTACGAAGAGATCAAGAAGGCAATGAGGGAAAAGCTCCTACTCTACAGCATGATAGACTTCCAAGTAGCACTTGACCTTGGAGTAAGAAAAATCAGTCTCCTACCTCCAGATGATCACTGTCCCTCCTCTGCTGACATTAAACAGAACACCATCATCAGCAACCCAAAGGTTGGATATGTTTTCCTTGACCCTTAAGGAAAAATGAAGCTGTTTTTGGAGATTGATTGCCAGAAGTATGCAACGAAGACGTTTCTCGAGTGTATGACCAATCTCATGAACAACAGAGGATCGTAATTCATGAACCTAATCTTTGCAAATAGGCTGATTCAGGTCATTAACTCGGTCATTAGCTTCAGAGACCTCTGCGCCTCCATGTACCGAGAACTTGAGGATGGAGGACTCACCAAGCCGATCAATGATTTCCCAAACGCAAGAATCTGACCTCTGCAACTATCTTACTTTTGTTTACTTTTCATGTTCTATACTTCAATTTAAACAAATGTAAATGCCTCTGGGATAATAGTGAATGAAAAGTTACTTTCTTACAGAGGTCAAATGTTTCACCTCTTACTCTCCTTAGCCTAAGAAATCATGCAACTTTTATTTTTTTTATTTTTCTATACTTAGGGGGAGATTCTTAGCTCCAACTTCGGTTGCAAGAAGTATTGAAAAATAGGCTAAGAGAAGACACTGACATAAGCCTCTGTCGAACACCAAGAACCAGAACCTTTACTAGTCATCAACCAGAAGACCATCAGACTCTATCACCCTTGACATAGCCTCTGTGGTATGAAGACTTGGAAGACAAAGGTTGGAGATCAAAGACAAGGACAAGTGTGCCTCTCACGTGACTCTGTTGTACAAAGATCCTGAAGATCAATAGTACAAGGTGTGCCCTGCCATTTTCCACGTGTCATCTTCTGAAGGGTCGCAGCTTTTGCAGAAGGCGGCGCACTACATCAACGTGTACCAGATTCAGTCTCACGATCTTGTCTCTTGTACCCTTGTACTTCTTGTCTACTGTTTGTCCCCTGTAGACTAGTATAAATAGAAGGCTTCTACCAGACCTTTTCTTGTAACAATTGCACATTACAGACACACTAGTTTAGAGCTTATTTTCTGTAACACACATACCTTACGGTGTTCTTGGTGTTCTTGAAGAATCAAATAGAGATGAATTGTTGAGCTACATTCTTGTTATTTACAGCTTAATTTCTATATTTCTGTGTGTAATCTACCATCTCTATCAACCAAACTGCTTATAAAAACGCTTCCGCATCTACACGATTTATACTCTGTTTTAAGCTTTTGTGGTTGATATATCATTGTTGAGTCTTAAAGTGAGATCAACAGTTACCACTTATGTTTATTTACCATTCGAATTCATTATGGATCATGAAAACCATTAATTAGATGGAATGAATAATTGAATAATTGTATAATTGATAGGGGTCCTGTGTCACTAAAGATGCAAGTGACTATATTGATTTGCGTTAGTAATTCTACCTAATCACGGTTAATTAATAAATCAACAAATTGGCCAAATATTCGTACAAGACATAAATAGGTATACGGCCAAGTGGGAGAATGTTAGACTAATTAATGTTTAATGTTAGACTAATTATTATGTCCTAACCTATTTTATGCATTATGATTATTGTTGATTTAATATAAATATTTATTAAGTAAGTTACAAGACTCTTGAGAAGACTCTTGATTAATCACCATAATGAAGTAAGCCTCATGCTTAATCCATATATTGTGAATTACATGATTACGATCCACATGTTTTAGACTAACAACGTTGTCTATAACAAGAAGTTGTGGGATCTTGAAGTTGTAAACAAATAGAAAGTAATGGATTGATTGTATGAATGGAAAGAATACTTGTTTTCATTATAAAAAATGCAAAATCATTAAAGTTTCACTCAAATTTGTATATTGTGTATATATTTTAGATACGTACCAAATCATATTCCCTCAAGTTTGTCAAATTTTCATTATTCTTTAATGCATCTCTTATGTTTGATTTGAAGATCTCAAAACTTTCTTCTAGAGTGCTTTCTTTCATCAATACTCCATCCGGCTAGGTAAGCAAAGTAATTTTATGTGAATGTTTCTGTTAATCCCAAATCTAGTGAGAGATTGAAAGTGTAAATCAAGATCTAGAAAGAGAAAACAATCATAGTCATCCATATATTCTTTAGAGAGTTACAAGATTGTCTTACACGGAAAGTTACAAGTATACAAAAGGTTACACTAAACAAGTACACACTAAGCCTATTTATACCTACAAGGTTACAAGGCATAAAGGCTTGACAAGCTTGACTTTCACTACTATGACTATTACAATGCATTGACTTTACAGTAAATCTTGAATACAATATAATGTCCTAACATTCTCCCCCTTTGGATTCAAGATTTAACAAAAATATAACAGCAGTCTTCAGTTGTTTTCTTCAAAACTTTAACTTTGGCTGCTTTAAACATTGAAGCTCTGACCATCTTCAAACGTAGAAAAAATCTTCGTCTTACTCTTTGTAAAGTCAATCTTCTTGAATAAAACTTCACCAAATTGTCATCAAGTCTTGAACATGAAATTCAGATCTTTGCAACTTAAACTTTTCGCAACCAACTGGATTTCACAGAAACTTTTCGCAACCAACTAGATAAATAAAGAAACCTTTCGTAGACTGAACCTTGCGAAAACTCACAATCAACACCATGCAAAAACCATTCTTTACGCAACCAATCGAATGCGAAAACCATTCTATTCATAGATAGCCTCTGCAAAAATCATAACTTTTCACAGTCTTCTTTGGGCGAAAACTCTACTTTTCGTATCTTTGGTTATGCGAAAACTAACTTCTCGCAATCTCCTTTGTGCGGAAACTTTGTAGACAATTGTAGTACAAGGACAAACTTTTCGCAATCAATTCCTTGCGAAAACTAAACTTCTCATAGACAACACATGCGAAAACTATAACTTTTCGCAAGCTTCACAATGCAACAACTTTGAATGATATGCGAAAACTTTGAATTTCTTGAACTTTGTTACGAAAACTTTGAATGACTGATTGAACTTTGTATCTTCATCTCTTTGACCTTGAATTGTCTTTGTTGGTTCCTGTTTTGCTTTACAATGATGATTCTATCTAATTAGTTCAAACAATATATATTGCGGAAGCGTTTTAATGAACTAACAGATATAATGAGGTAGAATAACACACAATATCAAATACAAGAAGTGTAAATAAGACAGATAAATAGCTCAATGATTCACTGTATTTGATATAATAAGAACACCAAGAACACCGAAAGGTTTAACAAGAAACTGCTCTAAAGGTGTGTGTTGTGTAAAGCTTAATAGAAGAACTCAACATGAGTCTTCTATTTATACTACTTCTAAATGGGACAAGATCTTAGATAATAAGGACCGAAGGTACTAGGATACAGTTGATGAACAGTTGTTAGAATGTACTAATACACTATTCTGTTACTGTTGACACAACGTGCATTAAATGCTCCGTATTCTACTTTAGGCTGAAACCTATCAGAGTTTGACACGTGGAGTTGTCAGGTCACGCCTTGTCAGAATGATCTTCAGATTCTTCGAATGGCAGATATTGTAAGAAGCACGTTTGTCCTTGTTTAGATCTTTTGCGTAGATCTTCTTTTTACCACATAGGCTCTGTCAAGTATGACAGAAGCTCTGTGGCCTTGTCCGCTTAGAAGAGTCTTCTGTTGCTTCTTCACTTCGGTCTTCTTGGCTAACCCAACAGAGCCTCTGTCGAAGACTTCTGTCTTCTCGGTTACTCGGCTACTCGGCAGAGCCTCTGTCGAAGGCTTCTATACTTAGCCTATTTTCAATACTTCTATTAATAGAAAGATTGGAGCTAACAATCTCCCCCTAAGTATTGAAAAATAAAAAATTGAAAAGTGCAGAGTTTTAGGCTAAGTACATAACAAGAGGCATTTACACTTGATTATATTATGAAAGAAAAGATTTGCAGAGGTTGTTTGAGGATATCAGACATTGGCATCTTTGAAGTCGTTGAAACTTTTGTTGTCGAATCCTAATTCTCTGAGCTCGTTATAGAAACTGATGCAGAGGTTTATGAAGTTGATTACTTGGTCGATGACCTCTATCAGTCTATCTGCGAGAGCTTGATTCATGAGCTTTGTTCCTTTATGCTCCACGAGGCTTGCTCTGAACTCTGTCAAAGTAGTTGTTGCATACTTCTGACAGTCCATTTCTACGAACAATCTTGACTTACCAGCAGGATCTTGATAAACTAGCCCAACTCTTGGAGATGTAATAATCGAGTTTGGTATGGCAGAGGATGGGCAGTCGTCTTCTGGTGGTCGAAGATTCAAGTTTCTCACTCCGAGATCTCGTCCTAATTGAAAGTCGACTAGGCTGTATAGCAGAAGTTTCTCTCTCATGGCTTTCCTTAGCACCCTGTATGCCCTTCGATTTGCATCTGTTGTGTAGTTTTCTTTGGTCCAGTGCTGAAGGTCGGGTAGGTCGTAGGGACTTAGATTTCTCAGATCAGCCTCTGAGAATTGGGTAACGCTTATGTCCTCCCTTTTGACCTTATAGATGTTATAGGAAACCTTAGGTGTGGTTCTGGTTTGAGAAAACTTACAGTATATGACCTTGTCGATTTTGGACTCTGAGAAGACTTGATGTTTTGGCTTGGGTGTTGTTCTTGTGAAGGTGTTCTCGAGGTCAGCATGGAAGTGGGGATCTTGAATGGTTGTGGGCAGAATATATCTGGCACTTCTGTTTTACAGATATCTGTACACCACTTCTTCCATTTGTTGTGGAAGTGCACCGGGTGGAGGCATGGGTCTGCACATAGCATCCATTTGTTTCTTTATTTGGGCCACTCGATCCTCTGTGACTTTTGCTTTCGGATCTAGAACATGTATATTTGACAGAAGGGTAACACCGAAAGCCCGTTCTTCTTATTCTGGCTTTGGTGTTACATATGCATCGAAAGAGCTCTTCATCAATTTTTCTGCTGGTTGATGCTTGGGATTCTTCTGTTTGGGTTCCTCTGTCATTATCCCCTTGCCTTTGTCTTTTGCCTACGACTGAAGATTTTCTTGTAGAGATGGGGTTGCCTCTGTGGGATTTATCTTTTGGATTTCTGAGGGTGCCTCTGTAGTTTTGGGGGTTGCCTATGTAGGTTTTGGCACTTGTGTTTCTGAGGACATTGTTGGTGACGTGGGTTTTGTTGGTGAAGCTTCTGTGGTTTTGCTCAGATGTTTTTTTGTGAGCAATGGTTTTGGTTCTGGTTTTGGGTGTGGGAGATGGGGGTTTTGTTGTTGCAGCTTCTTATGTTTTTGGTGTTGAAGAGGGGAGTTCTTCTGGTGAGTTTGGTTTTGGTGATTGGGATGGTTGATCTTCTTCGGAGGATGTTAGAATTTGGAATTCTTCACGGGTTGGGACATCTGCTCCGAATACAGAGGTTGTTTCCACAGAGGTGGATGTTGTCTCTGTGGTCTTCTGTTGTTGATCTTGGTTGGTTACAGGTACTTGGGTTTGGATTGGGGTTTCTTGAGGGGTTTCCACATAGGTGGTTGTAGCCTCTGTGGTTTGTTTTTGGTTTCCTCCTTGGGTTTGAGTTGTTGGGGGGACTTGGTTCAGGGGTTCTGCGGATACAGGTGGTTCTGGTAGACCTCTGCTTGCAGCTTTCTCCCTTGGGTTTTCCCTTTAATTCTCCCCCTCAGGATGATCTAATGAATCGTCAGAGTCATCATCAGAGTCATCCTGACCCTTTTCTTTAGTACCCTCTGCTCTGCACGAATCCTCGGGTTTCTTAGGCGGTACTGCCCCTGCGGATATCATTTTGGCGCATAGATCGTCACAGAGGCCAAGAAGGGTCTGGACCTCTCCTTCTGTCTTGAAGCGCATTTTGCCCACACTTGTCTTGAATTCTTTGACATAGTTTGCGTTGGCAGCAGTGAAGGCTCTGATGAATTATGTCATTTGATCAAGTATTCCTTGCCCAAACTCTGTCAGCTGAGCTCTGGTCATATAGTCAGAAGGCTTCAAGGCCAGAGTTTGTTGCATAGTTTGCTCTTGAACTTCCTCTAATGCCTTCTTTAGGTTTTCAGGGGTAAGTGTGACACCCGTCAAACCAAAACCACTCAGGTTAGCAACTGAATAGCATAATACATGTCTTAACAAGTAGGAATAACTCATAAGGACTTAATATTGATGTCTAAGGGTTAGTTTCCTAAGAATTCCAACAGTACACTGAGAAAATCGTGTTACCACACGGAACTGCTTAAGCTGTCTTATAAAATGCCGATTGGAACAGTTAACATTTAATTATAACTATATTAATAATAAGAGGAGTAAATATATAGTTTATATATACCCAAAAGTAAATTTTAAAACTTTAAATAAATAAACCAAAAATTAAGTAGATAAATGAGATGTAAACTACTTTAAATCAACCTTTTTATATAAATTACATAAGAGGTATAATTATACAATATTAATTAGCATTTTAAGAAGAAATAAATAAATAAATAAATCAGTATTAGGCCCAAAAATTCGGCCTTAACACATGACCCATAACCCACAACAATTAAAACTCTCATATTCTCAAGAAACCCTCTCATTTTCCACCCTCTTCTCTCTCTCTACATTCAAACAACCCTAATTTTCTCTCTTCCCCTCTCTTGGCCGAATTCAGCCTCCATCCACACAAGGAATTCGATTTTGAAGGCTTGGAAGGTAAACATCAACACTAGAAGGGGTAAAACTCATCCCTCTTGTGTTCTTCTTCATTTTTTTCTTCCTTTTCTTGTTATTTCTCCATCTTTTTCTCATCTTATTTTGTAACCCTTGAGTTTCTGGATAAAGGGGCCTTAATAGACCCTTTTCATGGTAGATTAATCACCAAAGACATGTTATGTCAAACAAAGGGTGATAATCCTTAAGCCATACATCTAGAACTCAAGAACTTGATGTTTTGACTACATGCATGTGGGTTTTGCTACAATCTGAGATGTGTGAGTTCATGCATGAGTTTTTAAAGGACAAAAATAGATTTTCTTATCTAAGAACATTGTCAAAGTAGTGGTAAATGAGTGTTCAATCAAAGAACCAACCATATGAATGAAAATATGGATTTAAAACACTCATTTTTCATGAAATAGCATTTTAGTTTCTGGCAGATTACTTGCATGCATTTTATCCGACCATATCTTGAAAAATACTTAACCAAATGATATGAATCTTTTTCTGGAACTTTGTTTATTGTGTTATGTTTCAAACCCAAGTGGTTTCATGTAAAAACTCGAAGATTTGACCCTTCAACTACTCATATGAAATTAAGTGTGCAAAGAAAATCTGGCAGAGAAAATTCTCTACTTTAATCAGTTATAAGTCTCTTAATATTCCACTAAAATTCTTGATTTTTCTTTTGGAAATTACTTTAATGAGTTATGAATCGAACAAAATTGGTTTCAGTCAAAAATATTAAGATTTGGGGTCTCAAACACTCAAACCAAGACTGGTGTGCAAGAAATCAGAATCTGGCAGAATGGAAGACCTAACTTAAAATCGTCATATCTCCCTCAATATGTAACTAAAAATGATGAAATTTTTCTGGAAGATACTGTTTGGGTATATATAGTTTATATATACCCAATTTGAATCACTGAAACATGTTGAGATTTGACCCTCCAAATGGACTTGACAAAAAGATGGTGCAGACTGTTTTGGTAACTGTGACACTTAAACTTAAGTGTAATGATTAAAATAGCTAACCACCTCTAAAAATCATGATATCTATGTCAAAAGTTCCCTAAGACCTTAAAATAATACATATAAAAATTTGGTTAAGTAAACTATTCCAGAAAATACTTAATTATGACCATTTGTGGACCAAAAATATTTCTGCCAGCAGAATAGTAAAAGCTCTAATTCAAGAAAAAGAGATTTTAGGAATATTAAAAGTTAAAAAAAAAGCATATAAATTGTAGAATTTGTTAAAAACACCAAATTAAAACAACATATACAGGTATGTGAATGTATAAATGATGCCTTAATAAGTAAGAAATTTATAAGAATTTTAACTTGGATTAAAACACAAGGTGAGTAAGGAATTATAAAACATGGTACAAAGGATTAAATACTATGTATAACATATAAATTTAATGATGTAACAATAAAATCCTACAAACCTTTTTAAAACCAATAAATAACATATAAACGACAATGCAAAATAATACTTGAACCTAGTAACTAATATCAAGGCATTTTATAAGACATGATGGGCTAAGCAATGCTTTAGCCATAAGAGTTAGACCGAAACTGATGATGTGTTTCACTCCTTAGGAAGGACCTAGGATCGAGAAACTGTGCATCCGTGCGGCAACCCTTGGACATCCTTGCGGAACATTGTGAGTATTCACAGCCCCGTTTTACTTGTTTAATATTTGGGGTGAAAAGCATGTTATGATTTTAAAATGCTAAATGATTCATGATATTAAATTGTGGATAATTATGATTTGAGAAATTAGTACTAATGAATGGACAGAATTTACATAAGTGATAAAGATATGTTGAGTGATAATGAAAATGGTAAGTCCCCAATAGATACACTACTTATTAACTCGTAACGAGCCGGTGATACTTGTGGATAGCGCTATTTGGTTTGACAAACCCACCTTGACTGACGAGTAGGGGTGCACTTTATCTGTTAATAATGTTCTACTCACGTGGCCAACATACCAACTCTGAGGTAGTTCGCGGGGCGTAGATTGTCGGAGGCTTAGTAGTGGCTCAACACTTATATATCTTGCAAAAGTCATTTATTGTAAATTGTACTCATAAATTTTTAAACTTGAAGCTTGTCATGAACAAACGTTTCATGAGAGTAACCTTTGGATGAAAAAAAAAAACTGTTGTGTATATGGAAAACTTGTGAACTCACCAACTCTTTATAGTTGACCCTTTCTTTTATCATGCTTTTCAGGTGCTAATAAGTAAGTGAAGGCATGTAGGGTGCATATTGTGTGATGACATCGCCATCAAGAACATTAAAACTTCTATTATTAATTTTTGTATCCGGCGTCTTCTTTTTGAAACAATTTGCTTAAGACGTTGTAATGTAATATTTTGAACTATTGTATTGAATGTTGTGGTTGGTGTTGTCTGTTACCTTTTGAATGAAACCCTACGCTGTTATACCTCGTGTTTCCGCTTTAGCGGGGTGTGACAGTAAGGCCCTTATAGGTGGAGGCTTTGGCATTCATCGTTTCAAGGAAGAGTTTGATAGAGGTTTTGAATGCAGATGTGGCGACTTTTCCGAATTCAGTGGCAGCAGATGCAGCAGATGTATCAGCAGTTGTTCTCATCTAGGCTAAGGCATTTTGTACCTCTGTGGAAAGATTATCCATTTTGGTGTTCATTTCAGTAAAGGCCCGCGAAGTAACTTCTACAAAAGAATCAAAAGAGCTTTTCAACTCTTTCAATGTGGTGTCCACAGAGGTGACAAGGGTTGGGAACTCATCCCTTGATACATGTGGACTTGGTGTAACCTCTGGGGGAATACATTCGTCCCCAGAGTGAGTCCCTGTTCCCTGGACACCTTCTTTCGCCCTTGTTTGTACGTTGGGGGCGAAAGGATTTCCCTCTGATCCTCGAGCAGATGCATCTTGTGCCTCAGACTCTACAAAAGTTCTGGTAAAGACATTGTCTTGATCCACTCCAGAGGTGGGTACAAGATTATCCTTAGGTTGACTCGGAGACTTGTCTAGAGTCTCTCCGTCTTTGTGCACTCTAAGATCCTTTGAAGAGCTGTTTGGACCTATAGTAGTGTGCGTGGCAGAGGAAACAAATTCCTCTGTAAGGTTGGCGATTGTGGTCTCGGGCGATGTACCACGAACTAAGGGTAAGTCCTTTTGAGAGGACTCCCCTAGAATGGTTTCCCCGGCTAAGATTGGAACAGAGGTAGAAAGAGTTACCTCTGCCCGGTCAGTTTGGGTTCGGGTCGAGTCGTGCTGCTCTTTTTCAATAACATCTTCTGCCACTAGACTGGCGATGTTAGAAGTATGGGTCGCACTGGGTGTTGGTTGTGGGAGTGTGCCTCTTCTATTCCAGGCATCAGTTCTAGCTTCTGATTCTGTGGAGCATCCAACCACTTCTTCTCCATCTATAGTGTCAACCTCTGTAGCTACCCTATGGGTCGATTCTTTTACCCTAACTTCTGTAGTGGCTTCTGCACCAGTACGTAAAGAGTCGTACATTGGATGTGAGCCAATTAATTGTCGTACGTGGGGATGCAGAGGTCGTTCTTCTACCTGATCATCTTCTTCATCAGAGTCCACCTCTGAGACTATGACTGGTGGGGTTTTGGTGGTGGTTTTAGCCAAGTCCTCTGGACTTGCTCGTAGAACATCAAAACCAAGTTGGGTGAAGGGGTTCTGTAGAACTTCCGGAGTTTTAGACTGATTATTCTGTGGGGTTTGGTCATCATCATCCAATTCAGAAGAGATTCTGAAGTTTGGAGCTTCTGTTGAATGATGAGTTAGAACTTCTGCAGTCCATACAGAAGGGTCTAAAGAGTGTGCGATCCCAGGTTGTTGGAGGAAGATAGAAAAATCACCCTGATCTTCTGCATACTTGATGGGTGAGGGTGATTGCAGAGGTTGGTCTTGGGTTTCTTCGACCATATCTGCTTCCTCTACGATGGATTGCAGAGGAGTGTGGGGTGTCTTGGATTTCTTCTTGCTCTTCATTTTCTTTGGTTTGGGGGTACCCTCCTCAGAAGACTTATGTTTTCTTTTGTTTTTATCTTTTGGAGGAGAGGGAGGTGCACAGGATCCTGCTTCTGTTGCATGAGGAGGGGATAGTTGAGTAGAAGAGGTAGAGGTGCCCTCTGTTGTTTTCTTGTGGGTTTTCTTCTTCTTCTTCTTGGCAGAGGACTTTTTCTTTGTTGCAGGGGAGAGAATCGCTTCCCTGTGAGCTTGAAAGTTGGCGTGTACAAGCTGATGTTTGGCCAAAGCTGCAGCCCATTGCTCATCTGACATCCTATCTACAACCCTAGTTCCTAATGGGACACCTAGACGCGGGGGTGTCACAGGACTCGGTTCTGGAGTCCTATGATCGCGTACGTAATCTATCTTAAGGGTTTCATCAGTTGCATATTCCAGAAGCTTTGTTGGCAGAGGTCTGCAGAAAGCGTAGTCATCTTCATGTTCTTTGGGGGAGTTCTTTGTCATGGCATACATTCTTGCAGTTGGTCCCTCCATGGGCCATTTTTGTAGAAGTAACAGAGGTTCTAGTAGAACACCCAAAATACGCTGATATTGCAGAGGAGGGAGAGATTCTTTTGATCGTCCTTTGGCCTTCTGGGTAGAGATTCTGCGGTCGATGGTGTTTACCATTTCCTGCATCATGAGGGTGGCGTAGTCCAGAGGTAGGTCGCAGTATACCCCATACATGATAGCCAAAATTTGGTGAGAGGTCTGATCTGGACTACCCACTTTCCCTGTTAGGCAACTGTTAAGAATAGAGAAGAGAGTATTCCACAGAAGGGGTAATCGATTTCTTCTGAAGTCATTTCTTTTCCTTAGGGTTGTGTTGTACCCCAACATTTCAACAAAACGGCAGAGCTCTTCGTTTGTGTGTTCCTCTGCGTACTTCTTTATTCCAAGAAGACCTCTGGTAGGTAGACTGAACTCAAGTGAGAACATGGTTCTGTTGAACTTGAGTTCAAGGTGCTCGGATTTGTCTGGTTTCGAAATGTAGCCCTTGATTTGTCTATCTGCGGGGTCAAATCTTTGTATTCACCTTTTGTAATCTTTTAGAGATTCTCTCTCTAGATTTGTAATCTGTTCTTGATTGAATACAAGTGCGTTGATCCAATTCTCTATTTGATTGTTCTTATTTGCTCATAATTGATTGTAAGATTGAATCAGATCTAACACGGTTTTTGAGGGAACCAGGTAGTAGTTGTTTGGTTTCAAAGGAAGAACACGTTCAAAGTGTTCATGAGCAATGAAGTTTAGAAGATGGGTGGTCGGAGCAAAATCTGCTTCATCGCCGGAGTGGTCTTGTTCTAGGTTTCTGGCGATTTCTTGGTTTTGGGAGTTCTCAGAACATGATGGAGATTTCACTGGAGCGTTGGAGGTGGAAGCCATTGGATTAATCTTGAAGAAGGAGAGTAGAAAAAGGAAGTTGCAGGTTTTTGCAAGATTCGCCGGAGAAGATGAAGAGAGTAAGTTCATAAACGTTTAGAGGTAATGGTAAGCTGGGTTTTATACTGAAGCGAATGGTAGAATCTGAAAGGGTAAATATGTGAAAGTGAATAAAATTTGGGATCCGTAATTGAGTATATACGGCTGGTTCAACTATCCAGGAGAACGTGTGCCACACACGTCCAATGGGAGAATGCCACGTCAGAAGTGTCAGAACACGATTAGACGTCGTGTGCGGCCCATTAATGCTTGGCGCGTGGGCATTTCTTCTTTGTGAGTTATGTCACTCGCAGTAAATAACCCATATTGTTACAGAATTTTCATAAAAGGTCAAGTGTAAGAGTCAACAGAGGCTCTGTGGTGGAGTGAGCTCTGTGATCTGAAACTTGTCTTTTTGTCTCCTCTGATGCTTGTACCTTTTCCCAAAACGTTTGAAAGATCATTGGAGAGGATCGATAGATCTTTAGTACAAAATTTTCATTCACAGAGGCTTTGAGGCTCTGTCGAGGCCAGCAGAGGCTCTGAGAGTGAAAATTTCTCATAACTAAATATTTAGAGAACTTTTTGATCATCCAAGGTTTTCATTGTGTTAAACACGGTTTTTAGGACATATTTGGAAATTTGTTTCCTGGAAAACTGTTTTGGAAATGGATTTTGTTCTAGACATACTCTTAGACTGTCTAGTTTGGGCGACAGAGACTCTTTGGTACTAGACATACTCTTAGACTGAAACAGGCTCCAAGAGCATGGTACGAACGACTTTCTACCTTCCTTCTAGTCAATGGCTACAACAGAGGTACAACAGATACTACCTTATTCTATAAACGCAAAAATAGTGAGATAATGCTTGTACAAATATACGTAGATGACATAATTTTTGGGTCTACAAATTCAGAAGAGTGCAAAATTTTTGAAAAACTCATGCAGAGTGAGTTTGAAATGAGTATGATGGGAGAATTAACATTCTTCCTCGGACTTCAAGTCAAACAATCTTCAGAGGGAATTTTTATAAATCAAGCCAAATATGTCTCTGACATACTTTTAAAATATAATCTCTCTGATACCTCTGCAATGAAGACTCCAATGGCCACTGGAAATAAGTTATTCTTAGATCCAAATGGTATTTCTGTAGAATGTACTCTCTACAGAGGCATGATTGGATCTCTGTTATACTTAACAGCAAGCAGACCTGACATTATGCATGCCACATGTCTTTGTGCACGTTATCAAGCTAATCCAAAGAAATCACATTATGATGCTGTAAAAAGAATCTTTAGATACCTGAAGGGGACCAACAATCTTGGTCTCTGGTATCCACAGAACTCTGGTTTTAGTCTTAAAGCTTATACAGATTCAGACTATGGAGGATGCATGCTCGATAGAAAGAGTACCTCTGGGAGTTGTCAATTCCTAGGTGGTAAACTAGTCAGTTGGACCTCCAAGAAGCAGAATTGTGTCTCCACATCCACTGCAGAAGCTGAATACGTTGCTGCCGCTAGCTGTTGTTCTCAGGTTCTATGGATGAAGACTCAGCTAAAAGACTACGGCCACATTCTGTTCAAAATACCCATCCTCTGTGATTCCAAAAGTGCTATTGCTATCTCTGCCAACCCTGTGCAACACTCAAAAACCAAGCATATCGATATAAGGTATCATTTCTTGAAACATCATGTTGAATACGGTACAATCGAAATGCATTTCGTGCCCACAGAATATCAACTCGCTGACTTATTCATCAAAGCATTAGACGAGAAAAGATTCAACTTCTTGGTGGGTAAGTTAGGAATGATTAACATGGTGTGAAAATCCTCTGTAAGTATAGCTTTATCTTCTGTAAATAATAAGTAAATACATTGCTTAATTTATTTCTTTGATTGATTCTACTTCTGTATGTAAATTCTTAAAAACCTTAAATAGTTCTTAAAATCACAGAGCTTCTGTAAGTCAACTCATAACCTCTGACGACCCCTACAGAACCTCTGAAAAACATGACCTATGTTCTATGCAAAACTTATCATTCTTTGATCCAAGCATAGGTCAAGGGGGAGCAAAAGGAAATTACTTGATCTACAGAGGTGATTAGATCAAGGGGGAGCAGAAGGGAACCCTGAAATAATCTAAAGATATCACTGCCGAGAAAAGAAGAACCAAAAGGTATGTCTCTCGCACAAAAGGTTTTTGGAAAACAATTTTCTAGGACAAGAAT
The DNA here is from genome assembly GCA_033807775.1 of Saussurea involucrata. Taxonomy (NCBI): domain Eukaryota; kingdom Viridiplantae; phylum Streptophyta; class Magnoliopsida; order Asterales; family Asteraceae; genus Saussurea; species Saussurea involucrata. The sequence continues at coordinate 95,876,684 of CM066314.1, forward strand.
TGTCAAATATGTCCTAAATATACTGTGGATAACATTTCAAAAATCAAAAGCTCAAAAAGTTTCACAAAATTCGAAATAGGAGAAATTTAAGGTCATAGAGCTTCTGCTGAGCTCAACAGAGGTTCTGCAGGAAATATGCTCTGTGATCACAAATTAACCCTCTGTCGATCTTTTGGAATGTTATCTCGGAAACCGAAAACACACACAATGACCTTCTCGAACAAAACGTTTTTCAAAATAATTTTCTCGGACACAAACTTTCAATAATGTGCGAAAAACATCTCTTATCAAAGATCAAAAATTGGATGATCAGAAAATTAATAGAATTCAAGTTATAAGATTTTTTCTCTCATAGAGCTTCTGCTAGCTCTCACAGAGCTTCTGCAAGTTCCATCAGAGCCACAAAACCTCTGTGAGTAAAATTTCTTGACAATCCTATTGATCCTCTCCAATGACTTTACAAACGTTTTCGTTCAAAGAAGAACCTACAGAGTCATGATAACAATGAGATATATGAAAAAGGGATAAACATCAAAGATTTTCAAGATCACAGAGCCTCTGTAAACTACAGAAGCTCTATCAATCTGATTACTTGGGCATCTCTGTAGTAATAACGGTTACTTTTACTGGGAGTGAAACTCATATGGCTAAAATCAACCTCACGCGCCTAGCATTAATGGGCCGCGCACGACGTCCTGTCATATTCTGACAAGGCCTACGTGTCCCATTTTCATTGGGCGTACATGGAATGTTTTTATTTGGAAAGTTGAACCCGCCGCTCAAACTCGAGTGCGAATTCCAAACTTTAATCCATTGCCATACATTTTACTCTTTCGAATTCTACCGTTTTACCATCCTATAAAAACAAAGCTTACCCTCTCATAAAACATTTTACAAACTCTCATCTTCTTCTCCGGCGAAACCCTGCAAAAAGCTTGCAAAAAGCTTGCAAAAATCTTATTCTTAAAATCAAATGGCTTCATCTTCTCGAGCTACATCCTCTTAACTCTCTCCGGCGAACTCACCGGAACACTCCCCTGCACATTCAGAACATTCTGAAAACCCCAGCCTTGCAAGAAATATTGAACAACAAGATTCCGGGGACTCAGCAGACTTTGCTCCGACGACACACTTGCAAAACTTTATAGCAAAGGATCATTTCGAAGCCAGTCTTCCTATCAAATCCAACAACTGCTATTTGGTCCCCTCACCCACTACTTTCGGCGAAGCCCATGCCATACTTCTGAACATCATGGAGAATCATGTCCTCTTCCCTCTACTATCAAGAACCCCGAACAAAATTCCAGTCCGTTATTTGAACCAATTTTGGCAAAGCTGCCGATTTGATAAAGACGATTCTCTTATCAAAGGATACATTTCAAGACCTGATAAATCTGAGCATCTTGAAATCAAGTTCAACAGAACAATGTTCTCACTTGAATTCAACCTACCAACAAGGGGTCTTCTGGGATTGAAGAGTTATGCAGAGCAACCAACAGACGAAGAGCTCTGTCGATTCGTGGAAATGCTTGGGTACAACACCCAACTACGGAAGAGAAATGACTTCTGCAGAGGCCGATTACCACCTCTGTGGAACACTTTGTTCTCTATTCTTAACAGATTCCTGACAGGAAAGATCGGCAGTATTGACCAGAGCTCACATCAAATCTTGAGCATCATGTATGGGGTTTACTATGATCTTCCACTAGATTATGCGACCATAATGATGCAAGAGATCATAAACACCATCGACAGAAAGAACAACTCGAAAAGGGTCAAAGAGAACGATCCCAACTTTCTACCACCTCTGCAATTCCAAAGAATATTAGGAGTACTGTTCGAACCTCTGCTGCTAATCCAAAATTGGCCAATGGAAGGGCCAACTCCCAAACAGTTCCCGATGAACAAGAATACCCCCACTGATCATGTTGATGGCTACTCACACTGTAGACCTCTGTCAAAGAAGCTTCTGCAATACGCATCGAATAAATCCCTTAAGAAAGAGTATATACGCGATCATAGAACTCCTAAACCGAGTCCTATGACACCCCTGCGTTTAGGTGTCCCCCTAGGAACAATGATAACAAAACCTCTTTCCACTCAAGAAGAAAAAGATCAGAAGTTAGCAAAGCACATGGCTATTCAACTCAGCTTTATAGCCAAATGTGCAGAACTAATGGGAAAGAAGTCTTCATCAAGAACCTCTGCGTCTACTCCAAAAGCTAAGAAGAGGAAAACTGCAGAAGGCATCTCGACAAGCGCTGCAGAAGATCAACCCTCACCTCCTCATGCCACAGAAATTGGCTCCTCTGCTCCTCCCTCCTCCCCAAAAATGAAGAAGAAAAGATCAAAATCAACAGAAGAAGGGGCACCAAATCCTAAGAGGAGGAAAACCAAAAAGAGGCATGGTAAATCACTTGCAAAGTTGGTAACCATTGCAGAAGAGGAAACTGCTGAAGAAGAATTTGCAGAAGAAGAAATGGTTACAGAAAGGTATCAATCACCCTATCAATCTCCAGATAGATTTGCTCACCAAGGAGACCTGAACGACTTCTTACAGAACCCTGAAATTGCCAACACCCTAAATACAGCAGGGTGGACGGCACAACCTCTCGACCACCACTCTCCAGAAGAAGATTTCTTCATTTCTGGCATTGACACTCATCTGCAAGAAGATGACACAACAACCAGAAATCAACCAGCCGAAACCCCTGTTATTTTACAAAACCCTTTCATTCAAGGATTGGATGTCCACAGAAGAAGTCCAAACCCAGCTTCAGAAGAAATAGAACAAACTGAAGCTGAATGGAACAGAGGTGAAATTATAGAGGCTTCGGAGAACATGATGGAAGAAGAGAGAGAAAAAGGGGTCGAAGTTGTACAAAAAGAGGGATTAGCAACAACGGAGACAGAAATAGAGATCTTAGAGACAGATTCAGATGAAGAAGAAGCTGTCTGGATACGTAAGGGTCTTTATCATCCACATGTCATGAGATTATTTGGATCTCATCAAGTGTATGACCAATTACGACCAGAGCAAGAAACTTCCATAGAACTTAGGGAAGAAGCAAGAAAAGATGCCTGGATAAATAGAGGCACACAACCAAAACCAACTCCCAGTGCAACCCACATTTCTGACACCGCAGGTCTAGCTGCAGAAGGTGTCATTGAAAAAGAGCAGCACAGCTCGAACCTAACCCAACCCATCCAGCCAGAGGTTACTCTTTCAACCTCTGTACCCACAGAAACCGGGGAATCCATTCCTAGGGAGTCTCCTCAAATAGACTCACCTATAGTTCGTGATCAATTGCCCCAGATCATAGAAGAACGCCCAACAGAGGAATTTGTTTCCTCTGCCACGCACTTATTAAGACCCACACTTCTTTCAGAGAGAAGTAGAGAGCACAAAGATAAAGAGACTCTAGACAAGTCTCCTAATCAACAGATAGATATTCCAATACCCACCTCTGGAGTGGATTTGGACAATGTTCTTCTCAGAACTTCTGTAGGGATTGAAACTCATGTTTCTTCTCAAGGAGCAGAAGGAAATCCTTCCATTCTCAACGTACAAACAGGAATGAAAGAAGGTATCCCAGGAACAGGGATTCACTCTGGAGACGAATGTGTTCCTCCAGAGGTTACCACCGGAACACAAGTTACAAGGGATGAGTTCCAAACCCTTGAGACCTCTGTGAACCAAATCTTGAAAGAGTTGCAAAGCTATTTCAAATCTTTTGCAGAGACAACATCACTGGCACTGCTAAACCTGAACACCAAAATGGACAACCTCTCCACAGAGGTGAAAACTGCCATCTCACAGATGAAGTTTGCTGCAACCGCATCCACCACTTCTGCCGCAACAACTACTCCTTCTTCGATTGAGAACTCCATCAACAAGTTCCTTGATCAATTGAACAAACAGACTTCAGTGTCAACGGGCATCACTCCTGCAGATCTACAGAAGGCCCTACAAAAAGTTCAAGAAGAAGCCATGCGAAATAACATGCTGATGCAACCCAAAGACTACATGACAAGAGCACAGCTGACAGATCTTGGGCAGAACGTGATTAATCAAGTGATAGAAGTCATACTTTCCTTCACCACTGCCAATGCTAACTTCGTCAAAGATTTCAGAGAAAGTGTAGGAAGGATGAGATTCAAAACAGAGGCAGAGCTAGCAACTCTTCTTGGCCTCTATGATGATGTCTGCGCGAAACTGATCGCTGCTGGAGCCACAATGCCAAAGAAACCCGATGCTTCCTGCAGAGCAGAGGGTACATCAGACAAGGGTCAGGATGACTCTGATGATGATGACCATCCTGGTCCATCAGATCATCCTGAGGGGGAGAAAACTACAGAGAAAGCTGCAAGCAGAGGACTTACATGCCCACCAATAGCCACAGAACCTCTGAGTCAAGCACCTCTAGAACAGACCCGACAACAACAAACCCAAAAGACCTCAGAGACAACACCCATCTCTGTGGAATCATCTCCTGACGAAACCAAAACCCCAGAAGCAGAACAGCAAGCCACAGAGGCAACAACCGCCCCTGAGGTAATCATTTTGGAAGAAACAGATGAACAAACCACAGAGAAAACACCCACCTCTGTGGAAACACCCCAAACCATACCCAGAAGAAAGTCGATTGCCACCAAACCAAAAAGAGCAACGACCTCTGCTTCTGACATTCTGAAAAGGATGCACATAACAATGAGTAATCGTATGGTAAAGAGAGAAGAAGAAAGGCACAGGTTCACTTTAGCTTTCAGAATGGCAAGAAGATTTAATGTCAATACTTCATCAACAGAAACTGAGCTCGCAGAAGAAGTCATCAAACAACCTCCAACAGAGGTTACAGAGCAAGTCAAGCCAACAGAACCATCGCCACAAAATTCCTCTAAATCACAATCGTCAAAATCCACAGAGGCAACCTCCATCAAACCAACAGAAGTGCCAACCTCAAAACCCACAAAAGCAACAGGTTCTGCCACAACAATAGCAAAAGATAAGGGCAAAGGGATACTGACAGAAGAGCCAAAGAAGAAGAAAACATTGCCAAAGCCAACAGAAAAACTAATGAAGAGTGCGTTTGACGCCTTTCAAACCCCAAAACCCGAAGAAGTTGACTGGGCACATGGATTGAAGCCTCTGTCAGAAATTCCTCTAACTGGTAGAGCTGCAGAAGTTGTTCAACAGATGGAGAGTCTCAGATGACAAATTCCACGACCTGGTCCAACACATGAAGAGATGGAAGAAGTGGTATACAAATACCTCTACAAACAATCCTATCAGACAAATCATCCAGTAGATCATGTGACAGATCCAAGGATCAGAGAAGAATTTGAGAACATCTTCACAAGAACAAAGCCAAGAACCAAAGCAGATGTCTTCTCAATTCACAAAATCAAAAAAGTGATCTCCTGCAGATTCTCCTTCACAAGAACCTATCCAAGGGTCAGGTACAATCTTTACAAAGTCAGAAGAGAGAACAATTCAAAATCTACCTTCGTTGATGCTGACTTAAGAAACATCAATCCTTACGATCTACCTGACCTTCTGCAATGGACAAAAGACAACTACAACACAGAGCCTAATACCAGAGCCTATCAAGTGTTGAGAAAAGCGATGGGGGAAAAGCTTATGTTATACAGCATGATAGATTTTCAGCTGGGAAAGGATCTTGGTCTCAAACATCTAGATCTATGACCACCAGAAGATCGCTGCCCACCAGACGCTGTGCCCAACTCAATCATCAGAGAACCAAGATTTGGGTTAGTATTTCAAAACCCACAACACCAGGTTAAACTTTTTGTACTCATGGATTGTCAGAAGTACGCAACCAGTACTCTGAGCAAATTCAGAGCAAGCCTTGTAAAATACAGAGGTACAGAGAAAATGGATAGAGATGATGCAGATACTTTCATCAGAGAAATAGACTCAACAATCCGCCTAAGAGAACTCTGCATCAAATTCTACAAAGAGATCAGAAAAGTCGGCAGGGACAACAGAAGCTACAACGATTTCAAAGATGCCAAAATCTTATTCTCAGACCTCAAATCTCTGCAAACAAAGTTACTTTCATTGTACTCAAATGTAAAATGCCTCTGGCATATTTCTAAATGAAAGAAATTTCGAGGTATTGTTTAACCTCTGTCTTATCTAACTTAGCCAAACTTAACTCAAGTTCAAATTTTTTATTTTTCACTACTTAGGGGGAGATTGTTAGCTTCAATCTTCCTAATCATAGAAGTATTTAGAAGTACTGAAAAATAGGCTAAGTGAAGAAAGCCTCTTACAGAGGCTCTGCCGACATTACCGAGAAATCAAGGTCAAGAAGCTACAGAAGCAGCAGAGGCTTCCTACAGAAGCTCTGTCATACGCACAAAGAAGACCAAAGACTCGGAATCCGGCGAAGACTGCTCCACAGAAGACCAGACCGCAGAACCTCTGTAATTCATTACAGAGCCTCTGTGGTCCTCAATGAAGACTTGGAAGATATTACTGGATACGTTCATCAACTTGCATGGAAAAGTACTGTCAAAACACGTGCCAAGCTCTGAGTGGACTCAATAGGGCAAGGTACAAAATAGACGTCTGCGCCATTTAATGCATTTACCAAAAGTACATCTGCTCCATTAAATGCGCATGGCTCAAACAACTGCTCACACCATCCAGTCCACTGTTCACACCATCCAGTTTACTATTCATGCCGTAAAAGGAACAGTGACCTACTTCATAGTCTTCTAAGAGTAGTATAAAAGGAAGTCTCATGTTGAGATCATCCTAACGGACGAATACACAAGGAATCACTAATACTCTCAAGCTTTATTGTCAAATATCTGAGTGTTATATTCTCACACACACCAACAGTTCTTAATCTGTTCTTCGTGTTGTTATCATATATTGAATAACAGTAACTGTTCAACAAATCCTTTTCATTCTTTACTGTTTTCTTTATATATGTGCGTTCTAATATCTATCAAACATATCTGTTAGTTTAATACGCTTCCGCATCAAACTCTAAACCCAACTAATAGATCTGTTAATCTTGATTAAGTGTATTTGGGTTCCAACAATTGTTCTTCTTGACGTTTGGTGTGGGAACCGATGATTTTGGAACTTCTTTCATAGGAGTTGTACGTTTCACTCTCCATTCCAGCTTTACCTTCTTGAAGACTTAATTTTCTTTAGGCTTGTAAGAAGTTTTAACTTTAGGCACATTCAAAGTATCATCTGATTTGTCAAACAGATGATTATAGAAGAGATTAGAAGAATGGATCTGATCTTTTGAGAAATCATTTGATATGTAAAAACTTTTTGAAAAAATGTCTTTAAAGATTGAACTTGAAGTCGTCTTAAACGAGCATTCAGAATCAGTTGAGTCTACAAGCGGAGTCTAAATAATCGTGTCAGGACTGACTTGTTTTGAAACATCAACTTTAAAAATGATGTCTTCAAGTTCTTTAATTTTGTTGATTAAAACATTTTTCTCCTTAAAAATTAAATCATATTTCTTTTGAAGATCACATTCTATCTTTTGTTCCTTCATGATATCTGTTGATAAACCAGATAACTTTCTTGTAAGCTTAAAAATCTCATCTTCAAAATATTTTCGTTTAGTCTCAAAATATTTTTCTAAAAATTTTCCGTTATCGGTTATCTCTTTGAAAATCTCCATATTTTTCTTTTTAAGATTTTTATTTTCTTTCTCAAAAAGATATTTCTTTTCGGCAAAGTCATTTCTTTCTTTCTCCAAAATATTTTCTAAGTCAGAGATTTTTACGGAAAGCTCAACACTTTTAGTCTCAAAAGATTTTCGTTCAACATCAAACTCAACTCTTTCTTTTTCGAGCTTTTCTTTTTCAAGAAATAAAACCTTTTCAAAGTCGGAGACTTGTTTCGAAAGTTTTATACATTTTAGCTCAGTCTCTTTCTTTTCTTCAAGATATTTTCTAGTAAAATTGGATAACTTTTGAGCACAAATATTTTCAAGCTCTTCATTTTCTTTTGAAAATTTTGTCTCAAAAATAGATAATTTTCTTTCAAATCAGCATTTTCAGTTTCCAAGACAAATATCTTTCTTGAAAACTCAAATGACTTTTCTTTAAAAGTATTTCTTTTTGCTTCAAAAGTCTTTACTAAACAAATATTTTTCTTTTGCAAATCAGTATTGTCAAAAATCAGTTTCATGGCAACTTTATCCTTTTCAGCTCGAACTCCTTTCAGATCCTGTATTTCTTCTTCAAGACTATAAATCTTTTCCTTCAATGCAGTATTCTCACCTTTCAGATTTTCTCGTTCTGCTTCGAGAATTGGAATTTCAGGCATGTACAAAATTGCCGCATCTATTTTTGAGTAAGATATATTCCCTCTCTCATATGTCGTAGGCATCTTGACAAGAATTTACTCATTAGACTATGATCCTCAGAAAGTCAGACGGTACAGTGTAAAAAATTACACTTTGAAAACTTTACAGAGAAAGTTTTCGCAGGCCACTACTAGACAACTTTTCGCAATCAACTAACTTTAAGAAAAGTCTTCGCAACCAATCCTTTGCGAAAACTTTACTTCTTGCAACCAATGTGACAAGTAAAGTCACTTTTCGCAGTTAACCTCTTGCGCAAACTTCACTTTTCGCAACCAACAGGATGAGTAAACCTCACTTTTCGCAATGAACAGATGCGAAAACTTCTACTTTCCGCAACTAATAGAACAAGTAAACTGAACTTCTCGTAGTTAACTGATGGGAAAACCTTTACCTTCCGCAGACAATTTATTCCGAGAACTAATCTTTTCGTAACTAACAGATGCGAAAACTGAGCTTTTCGTGTCCTTCTTGCTACGAAAACTTTACTTTTCGTATACAACCTTCTGCGAAAACTTAAACTTCACTTGACCAACTAATGCGAAAACTATGATGACTCTTGCGAAAACTTATGAATGTTGCGAAAACTTATGAATGTTGCGAAAACTTAGAAAAATCTTCAAATTCAGCCATAACTTCTTGAGTTCTTGATGAATTTGAATGAGGTTTTCATAGACTAGTTCGAAAATAAAAAACGCACACTCTAGTAGTTTATACAAAAGTTTAACTCGACCAAAAGAATGATCTTTCGATCCAAAACAATAACTGAGAGGTTTTCGAACAAAAACATATAAAATCCCAAAATTCTTCCAATCTAGATTAAATTAGGCAAAGATTCCCGAATCAATCGTGTTCAGGAGTGAAATCTGCAGATTGTCCAATAGTAATTCGATCCAAAAAGACCAGAATTTAAGAACTCGAAATTGAGATGAACAGTAAATGCGAAAACTTAAAAATAATCCAAGAAAATCTCAAAATCTTCCAATAATATCCTTTGAATTCTGTCCGAACGATCTATCTGTGCTCTGATACCAAATGTTAATCCCAAATCTAGTGAGAGATTGAAGGTGTAAATCAAGATCTAGAGAGAGAAAACAATATAGTCATCCATATATTCTTTAGAGAGTCACAAGATTGTCTTACATGGAAAGTTACAGGTATACAAAAGGTTACACTAAACAAGTACACACTAAGCCTATTTATACCTACCAGGTTACAAGGCATAAAGGCTTGACAAGCTTAACTTTCACTACTTTGACTATTACAATGCATTGACTTTATAGTAAATCTTGAATACAATATAATGTCCTAACAGTTTCATTTTCACAAAGGTTCAAATATGAACAAGAAGGTTCATATATGAACTCAATGGTTCATATATGAACTAAAACAAAATAACTTTGAAACTCTTCAAATAATAAGATGTTTTCATATATGAATAAAAACAGATCTTTGAAAACAAAGTTCTTAAGTTAAAATCATTCATATATGAATCTTTATATTTAAATAACACTTTGAAAACAAATCAGTATATGATGTTCATCTAAAACTCATGCATATATGAACCAGACTAAAATAATATATAATTTAATTATAAACATGTTAGGTATATTCTTTCATATATGAATCAAATCATACCATTACTGTTGTGTTAAGGAAAAGACGGTGAGGGGATTCGTTGCTTCGTAACACCTCCTCTGTGTTCAGTAGTGCAACCCAAGTATCAATCATATTTGCAACTACATGTGTGTTTGGCATTAAACTCTCAGCTGCCACTTTTATCATTTGTGCTCCATCGGTTGTTTCATAAATCATCTCACTATAAGGCAATGAAATTAAATTAAATTTATCATATATGCACATCATAAACTTTTTTATATTTGAAACAAGTATATAAAGTGTTACTTACAACCACTCTCACGTCAATGCAAACACCTCTCTACCAATTTTGTTTTCAGTGATTGACAAACATTTTGATATTAAAACAATTATGTCAATGTATGGCGACCTTAGGCTTTCTGCCACTATTATTTCTCTCTTCCCCGAAGATGTATCTTCTTTTACTTCCTCCTTTTTTCCTTCCTCTTCTTTCTTTTCATCCTCATCTTCCTTCTTTTCATCTTCATCTTCTGATGTCACTCCCAAACTAAAACTGGGCCCATCTTTCAAATATGAAGATGCAATCTTTAGGACATCTAGTGTTTCTTCTTTTGAAGCTTCATCTTGCACATTCTTCTCTCCTCCTTCTACCTCCTCTGTCTTCTCTCCTTCTACCTCAACATTCTCATTCGCATGTTGCATAATCTCTGCTTTCTCATTCTCTCCTCCCACCTCTTCCTTATCTTTATCAATCACCTATGCTTTATGTTTCTCCTCTCCTCCTACCTCGTCCGCCTCTGTCTTTTCTTTCTCTTTTTCTTCTGTTTTTGGTTCATAAACTTTCATTACCATTTCAACTTCACCATGAGTTTTTGGGTCTTGCCAAAACTCTGCGTCCATCCAGTAACAGTAACATGTGTCATTACGAATTCTTCATCTCTATTTCTTTCCAACTATAGATTTTCTGATATCAGAAATTCTTTTTCCACAACCCTAAGTATAATGTCATCTTCCACCTTATCATTCTTTGCACCTTCTTTGTTAAACAACTTTTCAAACTCTGCTTTGTATTTTTGAATACATCATTATCAGGATATCTGATCAAAGCATCTTCCAATCCTCCATTTATGATCATTGAATCACAAAATATCCAATCTAGTTTCTCCCTTATCATATCCTGTAAAGCCTACAATTTGCATAAAAATCATGATAAATTATTAAAAGATTCATATATGAATTCATGTATTAAGATGAAGTTGAATTCAGATATGAATGTTTATGAGAATTCATATATGAAGTATAAAGTGTATGTCAAAGAGGATTCATATATGAAGTATAACTATAAAGGATTCAAATATGAATACTTCATATAAGAATTCATATATGAAGTATAAAGAATTAAGTGTTCATATATGAATTCATATATGAATTCAAAAATGATTTCATATATGAAGTATAAAGTATAAAGGATTCATATATGAAGTATAGAAGATTCATATATGAATTTATATGAGGATTCATATGAGGATTCATATATGAAGTATAAAGTATATGTCAAAAACGATTCATATATGAAGTATAACTAAAAGGATTCAAATATGAATACTTCATATAAGAATTCATATATGAAGTATAAAGTATTAAGGATTCACATATGAATTCAAATAAGAATTCATATATGAAGTATTCATATACGATTTCATATCAGAATTCATATATGAAGTATTCATAATTCCCAGATGATGAAAAAAGTAAAAGGTCCCCAGCAATATAATAGAGAAGTAGAGATTGTAAATACCGGTACCGTACTTCAAGTAGGTGATGGCATTGCTCGTATTCATGGTCTTGATGATGTATAAAGGATTCATATATGAAGTATAGAGGATTAATATATGAATTCATATAAGAATTCATATATGAAGTATTCATATATGAATTTGTTAGCTCCAAGTATATAAGTGTTAGAAGTATTGTAAAATAGGCTAAGGACAAATCTTGCAAAAGCCTCTGCCAGATACACCGAGACCTCAGAGCCTCTGTCGATCAACATCCGAAGAACAAGTCCAAGACAGAAATCAAGACCACAGAGCCTCTGTTAATCTTGACAGAGCCTCTGTGATACTAAAGACTGAAGATGAAGATGAAGGCTCTTGAAGACAAACACAAGTGTGCTGCTCACGTGCCTCTGTTGTACGAAGATTTTGAAGATCAAATAGTACAAGGCACGTTCCTCTACTTTCCACGCGTCATCTTCTGAGAGGCTGCAGCTTTTACAGAGTACTATCATCGGCGCATAACCTTAACGTATACTAGTATGCGTTCCACGATCATGCCTCCTGTACACCTTGTCACCTTGTCTTTTGTATAAATAGAGAGTGATACCAGACCTTTTCTGGAAACGAAGCACAACACACACACCTACTTAGAGAGAAATTTATCTGTGATATACACACACTTTGTGGTGTTCTTGGCGTAATACATGGTGAATCAATAGAGATGAATCTTTGAGCATTTTTGTATTATATCTAATGCATTAATCTTTCTGTTGTGTGTTCTCTACCATTATAGTCTAACCCAAACTGTTCTTTAAAACGCTTCCGCACTTAAGTCTTATTATACTCTATTTTTTAACGTTTGTGGTTTAAACATCACTGTCGAGTCTGAAGTGGGATCAACAATTGGTATCAAAGCAAACTTTGATTCTTAAAATCAAAGGATCCACTCTGCAATGATCTCGACTAGTTTTTGGTAGATTTGTGGATTGATTTTAAGTTTTATTCTTCACTTTCAAAACAGTCCCTGTTTTTCTGTTGTTATCAACCAGTTTGATTCTGACAACTAAATAGGAACTGTTATCTTGTTAAAATCCTTCTATTTGGTGCTTTGTTCAATTCTTTCTAAGTTCAAACTCATATTTTAAGTCAATTTCATCGATCAAAGGTCACTGTACCTTACTCTGTTTTCTGCTTCTCTTTGAAAACTCCATTTTTCATCAAAAATGGCAAAAACAATGAACTTCTTCACTGCTGGTTCTCTAACCAAACCACCAACCCTTCTCAGAGATGAATACCCACAATGAAAAATTCGAATGATCCATTTCTTTGAAGGTGTTGACAAAGACTTGATCACATACCTTCACAATCCACCCTATGTTCCCATGGTAACGATGCCAAGAGTACCAAAGGACATTGATAAATGGTCCCCACAGGATTGGGAAAAATATGAATGTGCAAAGAAGGAAAAACGTCTTCTGATAATGGCCATACCAAATGACCTCTTTCAATCCTTGGATGCTTGTGAAACAGCCCATGATCTGTGGAGAGAGCTAGAAAAGCAGCTCGAAGGTGGAACCCAAGTATCAATCATATTTGCAACTACATGTGTGTTTGGCATTAAACTCTCAGCTGCCACTTTTATCATTTGTGCTCCATCAGTTGTTTCATAAATCATCTCACTATAAGGCAATGAAATTAAATTAAATTTATCATATATGCACATCATAAACGTTTTTATATTTGAAACAAGTATATAAAGTGTTACTTACAACCACTCTCACGTCAATGCAAACAACTCTCTACCAATTTTGTTTTCAGTGATTGACAAACATTTTGATATTAAAACAATTATGTCAATGTATGGCGACCTTAGGCTTTCTGCCACTATTATTTCTCTCTTCCCCGAAGATGTATCTTCTTTTCCTTCCTCCTTTTTTTCCTTCCTCTTCTTTCTTTTCATCCTCATCTTCCTTCTTTTCATCTTCATCTTCTGATGTCACTCCCAAACTAAAACTGGGCCCATCTTTCAAATATGAAGATGCAATCTTTAGGACATCTAGTGTTTCTTCTTTTGAAGCTTCATCTTGCACATTCTTCTCTCCTCCTTCTACCTCCTCTGTCTTCTCTCCTTCTACCTCAACATTCTCATTCTCGTGTTGCATAATCTCTGCTTTCTCATTCTCTCCTCCCACCTCTTCCTTATCTTTATCAATCACCTCTGCTTTATGTTTCTCCTCTCCTCCTACCTCGTCCGCCTCTGTCTTTTCTTTTTCTTTTTCTTCTGTTTTTGGTTCATAAACTTTCATTACCATTTCAACTTCACCATGAGTTTTTGGGTCTTGCCAAAACTCTGCGTCCATCCAGTAACAGTAACATGTGTCATTACGAATTCTTCATCTCTATTTCTTTCCAACTGTAGATTTTCTGATATCAAAAATTCTTTTTCCACAACCCTAAGTATAATGTCATCTTCCACCTTATCATTCTTTGCACCTTCTTTGTTAAACAACTTTTCAAACTCTGCTTTGTATTTTTGAATACATCATTATCAAGATATCTGATCAAAGCATCTTCCAATCCTCCATTTATGATCATTGAATCACAAAATATCCAATCTAGTTTCTCCCTTATCATATCCTGTAAAGCCTACAATTTGCATAAAAATCATGATAAATTATTAAAAGATTCATATATGAATTCATGTATTAAGATGAAGTTGAATTCAGATATGAATGTTTATGAGAATTCATATATGAAGTATAAAGTGTATGTCAAAGAGGATTCATATATGAAGTATAACTATAAAGGATTCAAATATGAATACTTCATATAAGAATTCATATATGAAGTATAAAGAATTAAGTGTTCATATATGAATTCATATATGAATTCAAAAATGATTTCATATATGAAGTATAAAGTATAAAGGATTCATATATGAAGTATAGAAGATTCATATATGAATTTATATGAGGATTCATATATGAAGTATAAAGTATATGTCAAAAACGATTCATATATGAAGTATAACTAAAAGGATTCAAATATGAATACTTCATATAAGAATTCATATATGAAGTATAAAGTATTAAGGATTCACATATGAATTCAAATAAGAATTCATATATGAAGTATTCATATACGATTTCATATCAGAATTCATAAATGAAGTATTCATAATTCCCAGATGATGAAAAAAGTAAAAGGTCCCCATCAATATAATAGAGAAGTAGAGATTGTAAATACTGGTACCGTACTTCAAGTAGGTGATGGCATTGCTCGTATTCATGGTCTTGATGATGTATAAAGGATTCATATATGAAGTATAGAGGATTAATATATGAATTCATATAAGAATTCATATATGAAGTATTCATATATGAATTTGTTAGCTCCAAGTATATAAGTGTTAGAAGTATTGAAGGACAAATTGTGAAATCCCAAATCTCTAGCAATAAGATATGAATGTAGTGAGAGAGAATCTAGAGAGCAAATATTTCATCCATGTATTGAGCTCAAGGGATTACAAAAGGTTTCTAAAAGATTACAAATGCTTTCTAAAGTGTTTTAAACAAATGAACTAGACAAGCCTATTTATACCCATGACATACAAGGTATAAAGGCAATCACAACTAATACAGTACATTGACTTTACAGTAAATCTTGAATACAACAATGCTCTAACAATCTCCCCCTTTGGATTCAAGATTTAAAAAATAACAGCAGTCTTCAGCTCTTTGTAAAGTCAATCTTCTCAAACAGACACTCTATCAAACCATCTTCAAATAGCTTTATCTCCACTAGTTCACGGCGAACTATATGCTTTGACACTCTTTAAGAACTCAGCTTTGAAGAATCTTCAGACAAACATGAAAAGTCATTGTCTTTTTCTTTGAAAAATCAACCTTCTTCAATACAACCTTCAACAGATTGTCTTCAAGTCTTGAACATGGATTTCATATCTTTATATAGAACCATCAATTCGGAACAAGATAAATCAGAAATAATTAGAGTTTGGATCAGAAAGATGTGAAACCATCCACATTGTTGAACTTTTAGGTGTAAGCGCATTCCGATAACCACTCAGAACTAAGATAACCAAATTCAGCAACATTTGGACTTCACATGATCCTTCTCCCCAATCTTCAGTCTTTGTTCACGAATCTTTGACTTGAAATATCTTTGATTTGAAAGCTCTTTGACATGAAATTGAAATTAAACTTTTCTCCCCCTTTTTCGATGATGGTGAGCATCATAATCAACGAAAACCATTTTCAATTTCAGTCGTGTCTTTGAGTATTGCTAACAATCTCCTCCATACAGAATAACCTTGCTCCCCCTCAAAATAAGAATTCTGGAGCAATTTATTTTCTCCCCCTGAAAGTATGCATATATTTCAATAACGCACAATATACAAATTTTAAAAAATTTACACAAGGAAAATAAAATTCATTGAACTTCATTTTATAACTACTAACATTTGATCATTTGAATGCTTTACAAAAGAAATTCAACTTAATGAAATTTAACAATATTTCAATCAAATGAAATCAAATGCATGTGTTTGGATTCAAAAACAAGACATCATTGTATATCAAGTTAAAAAATGTTCAGTTTCAACCCTTTTATTAAATCTATTTGGTGTGCTAGCATGGGAAATATGATTAGCTTCAAGCGTATGCAATTCTAAAACATATAAGAATACTTTTCTCTACTCACACTATTTGTCCAAAATCAGAATTTCATAAATTTACGGGTTTATCGCGACTTTGTATTTTCCCAAGTTTCAAGAGATGTGTGCTCATTGGCATCTTTTGATTTTGTGCACATTGACATCTTTTGATTTTGTGCTCATTGGCATCTTTTGATTCTGTGCTCATTGGCATCCTTTGATTTTGTGCTCATTGGCATCTTTTGATCAAAAAGTTTAGTAAGAATAAGATACACCGTTAAACATGACTTTCTATCTGGTTCTATAGCAGGATTTGGGTTAGCAGATCCCAGACCAGTTGGCCTTAGGTGCTAGGTGACGAGCACCCCTTAGAACTTAATTTCCCAAACCAGAAAGGCCACATCGATATATCTTAAACCCATTTGTACCAGTAGAACATGGCTTTCTATCTGGTTCTATTGCAGGATTTGGGTCAGCCGATCCCAGACCAGTTGATCTTAGGGACTAGGTGTCGAGCACCCCTTAGGACTTACTCTCCCAAACCAGAAAGGCCACAGGCACAAACTTTCAAACTAAATGATATTCTATATAAGTTCGAATTTCCATCACAAAATATGAATGATATCTCAATCACTTGGTTCTTAATCATAGTGCTTCCCCCATATTTTCGTTTCCATTCATCATTCTGATAAATAGGCTTTTTGAGCATTATATTCTATATAAATCCAGATTCACATAACTTTGAGCATTCATGTTTTGCTAACCTTTCGATTATTTCAGAGGTGAAAGATGAAACAAATATAACTCAGATAAAACAAAAACACTTGTAAAATCATCTTTTAGCACACATTTAATTCATTGAATGAAAATTGAAAATTTTATCTCATTGAATTAAATTTGTAAAGATTTAAGTTTTCAAAGTGGTAGAAACAAAATATAATCCAATGTTACCTTTTACCACGTTCCTTGAAGTAAAAAGATATAGCAGTTAAGGATATCACCTGAGAAGTATGAGTTCTAAACTGATTTGTTTAGAAATCTTAGTCTTTGAAGTACGGGTTCTAAACTGATTTGTTTAGAAGCCATAGTCTTTGAAGAACGGGTTTTGAACTGATATGTTCAAAAGCCATAGTCGTTGAAGCACGGGTTTTGAACTGATATGTTCAAAAGCCATAGTCGTTGAAGCACGGGTTTTGAACTGATATGTTCAAAAGCCATAGATATTTGTCTCCCCCTTAATGGTACAAATATTTTTCAAAAAATACGCCGCTTCTCTTCTGTTTTCAGTCATGTGTGTGGTATGTATCTACAATTCAGTACAACACATGAAGAACCTGCAAAACAGATTAAGCAGATTTTGGTACCCAATGGCATTTGGGTCCTAGTGGGTTAAGTGTAGATTTCTTACAAGGAATACTGTAAGAACCATACCAATAAGAAGTATAATCTTTATGCACAAAGTCATTTGATCCACAGTAAGAACAACAGATTTTCTTATGTGCCAACCTAATCAGATGATTTACATAATGAATAGGATTAGGTTTAGCATAAGATTTACCTTTTGGCGTATTGTTCTTCTTTTCATTTGATGTGGATACAGATGATTTTGGCACTTCTTTCTTTGGAACTGTTGTGCCTTTGATTCTCCATTCCATCTTCACCCTCTTGAAGACTGGAACTTCTTCAGATTTGGAAGTATTAATTTTAGGCACTTTAACAATATCATCCGATTTATCAAATAGAGGATTATAGAAAAGATTAGAAGAACGAATCTGACCTTTTGAGAAATCTGTTGATCTATTAAATTGTTTAGAAGGAATGTTTTTAAAACTTGAACTTGAAGCAGTTTTAAAAGAACATTCAGAATCATTTGAATCAACAAATGGAGTCTGAAAGATAGAATTATGACTAGCCTGCTTTGAGACATCAAATTTAAAAATGACGTCTTCAAGTTCTTTGACTTTGTTTATTAAAACATTTTTCTCTTTAGAAATTAGATCAAATTTCTTTTGGAGATCAGATTTGATCAACTGATCCTTCATAATATCAGCTGATAAACCAGATAATCTTTTGGTAAGATTAAGAATCACATCTTCAAAATATACATGTTCCGATTCAAAATCTTTTTCCAAAAACCTTCTTTTATCAGTAATCTCTTTGAAAATTTCCATATTTTTCTTTTTAAGGGTTTTACTTTCCTTTTCAAAGAGATTTTGCTTTTCCGTGAAATCTTTTCTTTCCTTTTCCAAAAGATTTTCTAATTCAGAGATTTTCACGGAAAGTTCAGAACTTTTAATCTCAAAAAAATTTCGTTCAGTTTCAAATTTAGCTCTTTCTTTTTCGAGCTTGTCTTTTTCTAAAAATAAAACTTTCTCAAAGCCTGAAACTTGTTTTGAAAGTTTTATACATTTCAGCTCAGTCTCTTTCTTTTCTTCAAAAACTTTCTTTTCTTCAAAAGAAAAATTAGACAGTTTTCTCTTTAGATCGGCATTTTCATTGTCCAAAATTTTCCCTATATCTTTAACTTCTTTTAATTGAGCATGTAACTTTAAGTTCCACTTCACTCTCTTTTCTTCTCTACTCTTCAAATCGGCATTTTCTTTTTGAAGAGTTGTTACTTTCTCTTGAAGATTCTCGATTTGATCGTGCAGACTTGAGTTGTCTTTCTTTGCTTCAAGATCTGCAATATAAACTTCAAGATCAGTTATTATTTTAGTAAGTTTAGCATTTGAAGAAGAAATGTCTAAAATTTGTCTTTTCAGATCAACATTTTCTTCTTCCAATGCTTTATTTAAAATAGGAGTTGAAGAATTTGAAGCATTATCTTTAACAGGAGTTTCTGATATAGGAGATGTTTCTGATAAAATAACTTGTTGCAAAATTCCATTATTTGCCTTAGCTTTTTCAAGTGGCTTTGGAGGTGTTTTTGTTATTATGACTTGTTGCAACACTTCATTATTTGGTTTAACAGATACATGTGAATTAACAGATGTTTCTGTTATAATGACTTGTTGCAACTTTACATTTGGTTTAACAAAAACTTTTGCAATTGGAGGATTCTCCTTTTTCAGAGTTTGCTTCAAATCTTCACCACTGCTTTTAACAATAACTTGTTGTAAAACCATTTTGAATATTGCTAGAAATTGATTGTTCAGAAGATCAAGCAGACAGTGTATGAAAATACACAAAAAAAATATATAAAAATTTTCTTGAAAAGCTCTTACAGTGTATGAAATACACTATAGAAAAAATTTCGAGATAAAAAATTTTCTCAAGGATTCGGATGATTAAGGGTTCGAATTCAACGAATTCGGATGAAGAAGGGTTCGAATTCACTCAATTCGGACTTAACTTGGTTCGAATTCAACGAATTCGGATGCTTAAGGGTTCGAATTCTATGAATTCGGATGCTTAAGGGTTCGAATTCTATGAATTCGGATGCTTAAGGGTTCGAATTCTATGAATTCGGATGCTTAAGGGTTCGAATTCAATGAATTCGGATGCTTAAGGGTTCGAATTCTATGAATTCGGATGCTTAAGGGTTCGAATTCTATGAATTCGGATGCTTAAGGGTTCGAATTCAACACTTGGAAAAATTTAATCAACTCAATTCGAATCTAACACAGTTCGAATTCTCCTCAATTCGAATCTAACACGGTTCGAATTCTCCTCAATTCGAATCTTGCTGGGTTCGAATTCAATCAATTCGAATCCTTCTTGAGTCGAATTCTACACTTGTATTTCCAAGAACACTCCGAATTCTTCTTTGAATGATCCGAATTCACCAAGAATGATCCGAATTCACCAAGAATGATCCGAATTCTGCACTTCGAACACGAAAATCACTAAATCAGCCATAACTTTTTCAATTCTTGATCAATTGTTATGAAATTTGCACAGATTTGTTCAAAATTTGATTCCACACACTTTCTTAGTTAATCACAAATCCTAATTCGATCAATTTAATCGAATTTTGATCCAAAAATAGTAGAAAAAGTTTTCGAACAAAAATGATATAAAATGATCAGATCTGCAAATTCTGTGCAGATTTTGGTGTTGATCCAAGAATTAAAGATGTTCAGGAATCAAATCCGAGTGCAATGATGTCAAGAATCAATCCAAAAGATCAAAAATTAAAGAAAATATGAAATCTGAATGAATAGTAAATGAAGAAGGGTCAGAATTCTTGATGAACAGTGATGAATAGTGATGAACACCCAATCCGAATTCTTCAGCTTTAGTGTAAAAAATCTTCAATTTGGTCTTCGATCTGCTTGAATCTTCTGTTTAGCTCTGATACCAATTGTGAAATCCCAAATCTCTAGCAATAAGATATGAATGTAGTGAGAGAGAATCTAGAGAGCAAATATTTCATCCATGTATTGAGCTCAAAGGATTACAAAAGGTTTCTAAAAGATTACAAATGCTTTCTAAAGTGTTTTAAACAAATGAACTAGACAAGCCTATTTATACCCATGACATACAAGGTATAAAGGCAATCACAACTAATACAGTACATTGACTTTACAGTAAATCTTGAATACAACAATGCTCTAACACAAATCTTGCAAAAGCCTCTGCCAGATACACCGAGACCTCAGAGCCTCTGTCGATCAACATCCGAAGAACAAGTCCAAGACAGAAATCAAGACCACAGAGCCTCTTTTAATCTTGACAGAGCCTCTGTGATACTAAAGACTGAAGATGAAAATGAAGGCTCTTGAAGACAAACACAAGTGTGCTGCTCACGTGCCTCTGTTGTACGAAGATTTTGAAGATCAAATAGTACAAGGCACGTTCCTCTACTTTCCACGTGTCATCTTCTGAGAGGCTGCAGCTTTTACAGAGTACTATCATCGGCGCATAACCTTAACGTATACTAGTATGCGTTCCACGATCATGCCTCCTGTACACCTTGTCACCTTGTCTTTTGTATAAATAGAGAGTGATACCAGACCTTTTCTGGAAACGAAGCACAACACACACACACACACACACACACCTACTTAGAGAGAAATTTATCTGTGATATACACACACTTTGTGGTGTTCTTGGTGTAATACATGGTGAATCAATAGAGATGAATCTTTGAGCATTTTTGTATTATATCTAATGCATTAATCTTTCTGTTGTGTGTTCTCTACCATTATAGTCTAACCCAAACTGTTCTTTAAAACGCTTCTGCACTTAAGTCTTATTATGCTCTATTTTTTTAACGTTTGTGGTTTAAACATCACTGTCGAGTCTGAAGTGGGATCAACAATTGGTATCAGAGCAAACTTTGATTCTTAATATCAAAGGATCCACTCTGCAATGATCTCGACTAGTTTTTGGTAGATTTGTGGATTGATTTTAAGTTTTATTCTTCACTTTCAAAACAGTCCCTGTTTTTCTGTTGTTATCAACCAGTTTGATTCTAACAACTAAATAGGAACTGTTATCTTGTTAAAATCCTTCTATTTGGTGCTTTGTTCAATTCTTTCTAAGTTCAAACTCATATTTTAAGTCAATTTCATCGATCAAAGGTCACTGTACCTTACTCTGTTTTCTGCTTCTCTTTGAAAACTCCATTTTTCATCAAAAATGGCAAAAACAATGAACTTCTTCACTGCTGGTTCTCTAACCAAACCACCAACCCTTCTCAGAGATGAATACCCACAATGAAAAATTCGAATGATCCATTTCTTTGAAGGTGTTGACAAAGACTTGATCACATACCTTCACAATCCACCCTATGTTCCCATGGTAACAATGCCAAGAGTACCAAAGGACATTGATAAATGGTCCCCACAGGATTGGGAAAAATATGAATGTGCAAAGAAGGAAAAACGTCTTCTGATAATGGCCATACCAAATGACCTCTTTCAATCCTTGGATGCTTGTGAAACAGCTCATGATCTGTGGAGAGAGCTAGAAAAGCAGCTAGAAGGTGGAGCCAAGACACAGAAAAATAGAAGAGCTCGGTGCATAAATGAGTACTAGGCATTCAAAGCTCTGCCATCAGAATCTCTACAAAACTCTTACGATAGATTCAACTCTCTGATTAACAAATGCAAAGAGTTTGGTATTCACAGAACCACCGATGAAAAAATTTTATGTTCCTCAAGGGGCTTGAATGTTGAGTGGCTTCAACTATCCATGTCTTTACAAACAAACCAAGACTTGGACACTTGGACCCTCACAGACCTCTATGGCACTCTGGTTGCACAGGAAAGCCAAATAGCCAGACGAAAGCCCAACTGGGTGGACCTCTGGCACTTATAGGCAAAGCCACAGAGGTGCAAGAAAAGCCAAAGAAGGATAAGGCTCTGGAGGAGAAAAAGAAGAAGAAAAAGAAGGTTTTGGTTGTTGGCAGTGATGAAGAAGAGTTGATGGATGAGGATGAGGCAACAATGGCCTCCATAGTTAAATCCTTAGCTCTGCTGACCAAGAAATTTGGGAATAGAGGATTCAAGAGGAAGTCTGGATTCAACAGAGGGTTGAACGACAGAGATGGATGAGACGATAGAGGTGGCAAGTATCAAAGCTATAGGCCACCACAGGGATATGATCAGAGAAATCAAGGAAGAGAGTAGTTCCATGACCAACAGGGGATGTATGACAGAGGATATGAGCATAAGGGAGGAGGAGAACACCAACCGAGGCAGAATGATTACCCTCAAATGGGTATGCCTAGGGAGGAGCACATAGCTTAAAATAAAGCTTCCACGTCTCCACAGAACTCAGGGTGCTTCAAGTGTGGAAAGCCAGACCACTACGGGGCAGAATGCCGAAGCCATCCCAACAGACCCCAAAGAGACTCTGCCTTTTACAAAAAGAAGGTAGAATATTATGCTCAAAAGTCTCTTATGGTAGAGCAAGAGAACTGGGTGTATGACGAGTCCTCTGATGAGGGAGAGAAGAAAAATTCATTGTTCTATGGGATGGCAGAGGTCAGCAGCTCCGACTCCGACTGTGAGGTACCCACTTCAAATTCATCCTCAAATGACACAGAAGCAAAACTTAGAGAAGATTACAATGAACTTGAAAAGACTTGTGCTGATATTAAGAAAAAACTTGCCTTCTATGAGAGAGAAGCCAAACTTCTCACTCAGGAAAAGGCAAATATTGTTTTGGAAAAGGAAAATCTAGAAATGGAATGGTATAAAGAAATAAATCATTTGAAAGAAAAGATTTCTGATCTTGATTTAGCCTTAAAAGCCAAAACCAAAGAACTTTTGAATAATGAGAATGATAGGCTGAACATACTTGCTCTTAAAATATATTTCGAAAAGGAAAGAGAAGTTCTTCACCAGGACCTACTCGACAGAGACCTCTTAATTAAAAAAATATCAAGATGCACAGAAGGTGTATGAAAAAGTAAATACTCAAATAGGCAGAAGAGGAGTTAGCTTATGTGGCTTGGATCCTTTTACAGGACCAAAATAAACAAGTCCTTATCTTCCCTATATTGCGTTGGAGATGTTATAAAACCATGTTTTCCTAACTTACTCTCTATGAACAAAAGGCGAAAAACCTCTGAAGATGATCAATGTGTGGTATCATAACACATATTTACCATCTTCGGACTATGTCAAAAGAGCATCCAAACCAAAGAAATATCTAAAAACACAGGATCGGATAGGTCTTTTCAAGTTTAGGGATCCAACGACTCAAACTCAAGTTATGCGCCTAAGCACCTGAGTTCATACCTTCGTCCACAGAGAATAGGCTGAAAAATAATTCTAAAAATGTCTTGGAAGCCTATGAAAAATCAATCTGTTGAAAATCATAAGATTTCCTCTATCGAACATGATCTGGGTGAAAAGGACTCTGTGGACTCTTCTGAGACTACAGAGGATGCTCGTTGTACTTCAAAAGAGACAAACATTTCTGAAAATAAGGAAGAAAGTGAACATGTCACATGTACAGAGAATCTTGCCTCTGTCGACATAGATTTCCTTGACTCAGACTCTGATTATGAGGATGACTCAACCTCTGTCGACTCAGAGACTGATTCTAACGACTCAGATATAGTACCTTGTGAATCAGAGGGATCTAAACTTCTCCCTGGCATTCTTAACAGAACAATTCCTCTAAAGGAGAAATTCACAAATATTCCTATCTGTCCACATTTTCTAGACATGTGCATACAAGCTAAAACTTCTCTTGAGCATGAAAAGATTAAGGAACAAAAAGAAAAATCCTCTCAAACTCCAAAATTTTCAAAACCATTAAGGCCAACTCAAGAAAAACTTACTTGGCAACAAAAAGGAAAATGGATTGAAAATAACAAGTCTTTTACTTCTGTGACAGTGAAATCGACAAAAGTTCACCACAGAAGAAGGGTACAGCAGAAGGATCATCTAAAGAGAGATTTTTATAAAAATAAATCTAGCCTAGATAGGTAATTCTGTAACAAAAAGTATGATGCTAGGAGAGATTGCAATCATAAAGCTTCTTTACCCATGTTCAATGTTTTTAATGAAAAGTTTAAACAAGTTTATTCACATGTTGATTATTGTCATTGCTTTGAACTTATGTATTAGTTATATCAACATTTCTCTGGTCCTCACTGTTTCCTCTCTAAACCCAAAGCAAAGAACACAAAATTCAAGGGTAAGGAGAAACAAAAATGGTTCTTCTAACGAAGTTAAAACCAAAACTAAGGATGCTAAGGCAACCTTAAAGTTACCTAACAAGATTAGACCCATTTGGAAATGGGTACCTAAATCTCTCTAATTGTATGGCAGAAGCAGTATGTGCCTATCTGTTACCTAGACTCTGGGTGCTCGAGGCATATGACTGTCGACAGAGGTTTACTATCCTCAAATAAAGACAGACTTGGAGGAGGATCTGTAACCTTTGATGACAATAAAAAGGGGTACATCAGAGGCTACAGAGTCATCAAAAAGGAAGATGTAACCGTGTGCAAAGTTGCATATGTGGATGGCCTCAAGCACAACCTACTAAGTGTAAGCCAGCTCTACAACGCATGTTACAATGTGAAGTTCTAGAGAACTTATTGTTCTCTACTTGGAGAGGATACATACATAGAGCTTATGCGAGCTGAAAGAAGAGGTGACTTGCACCTTATGAATTTCAAAGTCAAGAACCAAAGCGACAAGCTCTGTCTTGTCTCAAGCAAAAATGAAGAAGCATGGTTATGGCACAACAGGTTCTGTCATCTAAACTTCCACACCCTTGATAAACTTGTGAAGATGTGGTAAGCGGTCTGTCTACCGTTAAATATGACAAAGATCATCTGAGCTCAGCCTATGAAATGGGAAAACTCAAAAGAGCTTCCCATAAAGGGAAATCTGATGTGTCATGCACTAGGCCTCTATATATGCTTCATTTCGACCTCTGCGGTCCCATTGCTACACAGAGCCTAGGTGGCAAAAAGTATATGCTTATGTTGATTGATGAATTATCAAGATATACCTGGGTAGAACTTGTCCGAAAGAAATCTGATGTTCCAAACATCTTGATTAATCTGATGAAAAGAATCCATGTTCTCTATGAGTTCAGGGTGCAGAAACTGAGGAGCGATAATGGGACAGAGTTCAAAAACTACACCATTCAAGCTTATCTCACAGAGGAAGGAATCTCGCAAAATTTCTCTGTTGCACGTACTCCACAACAGAATGGCGTGGTAGAGCGTAAAAATCGCACGCTTGTGGAGGCTGCAAGAACCATGCTCACGGCATCTGGATTACCCATCTCTTTCTGTGAAGAAACTGTCTCTACTGCATGCTTCACTCAAAATCGTTCAATAGTAGTGAAGAGGCACATCAAGACACCATATCAGTTGATAAACCAGAGAAAGCCAAACATCAAATTCTTTCATGTGTTTGGGTGTAGGTGCTTTGTCCTTAACGACAGAGAACGCCTTAGGAACTTCGACAGTAAGGCAGATGAAGGGAGATTCATTGGATACTCTGCCACTTCCAAAGCCTCAAGAATCTATGTTCTGCGGACTCGAACAATTGTGGAAAGCATTAATGTTTCATTTGATGATTCATTCCAAAAGACATCTGAACAAATCAGTTCAGAACTCGGGCTAAACAATGAAACCTCTGGCGTTTCTACATCAAGAGAAGCAGAGTTAAATATGCTATTCGAAGTTGTGTTCAACGACAAAGTTGATCCCTCTGTTGAGATTCACAGAGCATCTGGAGAGTCATCCTCTGCGAACCAGACAAGTCAAGGTATATCTCTAACTGGTCCCTCAAATACTTCACCGTCTTCTACTAATTGTGTAGGTATAAACGTTGAGGGAGAGCAAGTAGAGGATACTATAAACAAGGATTCAGTTTCAACATCTTCCTATCTATGTGACTACAGAGGAATCAACACCAAAAAAGAATGAGGATTCAGTTTCAACATCTTCAGAGGATTCAATTCCTACTCTTATTGAAATACCTCCTCAAGCTGAAACTCCAAGCAAAAGTACCATCAACTACAGAAGTTGTACATGAACCATCATTCATATCTACAGAAGTTCAACTCGATGCTACAAATGACCATCTCCCAAGAATGACCAAGTGGACAAAAGATCATCCTCATAGCCAAATTATTGGAAGTCCTTATGACAACGTCAAGACTCGATCAACAATTGCTAGCTTTTGTTTCTTCAACAATTTTATCAGTATGATCGAACCAAAAAACGTTTCTGAGGCTCTAGAAGATCTAAATTGGATGGAAGCAATGCAAGAGGAGCTTCTCCAATTTGAGAGAAACAAAGTATGGTCCCTAGTTCCTCTGCGAAGAGGGAAATCAGCCATAGGGACCAAATGGGTCTTCGGAAACAAGAAGGATGAGGATGGGGTGGTTATAAGGAACAAAGCAAGGTTGGTGGCCAAGGGATATTGTCAAGAAGAAGGAATTGACTATGAGGAGACCTTTGCCCCTGTCGCATGACTCGAAGGAGAGCCAAGCAAAGGAAATCACAGAGCCTTCTTCATCAACCAAAACCTAATCACTCATCCCTTTAACCTAACAATCCAACCAATATACCCAAGAAAACCAAGAGCAAACCTAAGAAAGAACCACAGAGGAGTCATCAACCTCTGAAGAAGAAGATGATGATCTCCTCTCCCCAACACCAAAACCCACACAACCAACTAAAGACTTACCCTCACCCACACCGAAAGAAGATCAACCCCTAACCTCGCCCAAAACAATACCGAGAACCAAATATTTAGCCTCAAAACCCCCAAAACCAAGAACTTATCTGAAGACAAATCCCACAGAAGATCAACCCCAAAAACCACAACCACAACAACATCATAACCAACCTCAACAAACCCAAGCCCCAAGCCCACAGAGCTCAACGATCAAACCTGCAGAAGAAACCAATCCTAAACCTATAGAAGACCCCAAGGCCAAACCGACAGAGAAAGATAAAGGCAAAGGGATAGCCACAGAAGCACCCAAACCCAAACCAAAACCCCAACCTAACCCTAAAAACTGATGAAGAGTGACTTTGATGCATTTGTTACCCCAAAACCTGAGGAAGAAGACTGGGCCTATGGAGCACCTTTGTCAGTCTACCCACCCCTTGACCCCTCTGCCAAGCCATCTGAAGACAGGGTTGCCCAAGTTTTAAAGGACATGGATGCTTTTAGAAATCCAATTCCACCCTCGCTGCCAAAGAAGGACATGGAAGAGGTTGTCTTTAAGTATCTCTATAGCCAAGGGATCAATGACCCACTTCCAGAGCCAACCCTCAAACCAAGCATCATAGCATAATTGGCCAACAAGTTCTATAGAGAGAAAGCACAGATGGTCGAACATGTCTACTCCAACTTCAAAATCAAGGATATGTTGATCACAGACTTTTTGCAAGCAATACGAAATTGTTAGTCACTCTACTATTCGCAAGGCAAGGCTTACGAAAACTGGACTTCATTGTTTTATGAAATTCTTGCGAAAAGTAGTTTTCGTAATCCATGATCTTCAGCTCCTCTCTTGTAATACTTTCCACCAAGCAAATGTTCCTTGGCTGCATGTGAGAATCCAGACTGGTAAACTGAGATAACATAAACTTAGCTTCCAAACATTGGTTTTGACTTCGATCGGATTCATATGATTTCTACTTATCAACATTTGTCATCCATTAAAACAAGAGAGATCCTCCAGTTTTCGTTCACAGCTATAAAACCCACGTGATCATGAACTTCACGCAAGTCACATAACATGAATTTGACGCAAGCTGCATGCTTTTTCTACATATCATAACCTATTTCGATCAAGCCATTGATGTTACTTTTCCCAAGCTGAAGTAACTTGAAAAGGTTTTCGCAAGTCAAAGCAACCCTAATTTCATGCGACCAGCTGACTACATACTGGAGTTTTCGCAAGCCAAAGGAAATTTTATTTTCACTACTCCTAGTTTTCGAAAGCTAGTGATCCTAGTTTTCGCGAGCTACATGCAGTGACTTTTCGCAAGATGCTTCAACTCATCTTTTTTCTTCTTTTGGTGATTAACAAAGGTCACGATAAGTTTTTCGGGTTTGCTCACGATAAGTTTTTCGGGTTTGCTCACGATAAGCAGATCACAGAATATTACAACAAATTTTCGAGATTTTTCGGTTTTTTCGGAATCATTCAGAAGATTCATACGAGAGTTTGTGTTGATCCAAAACCTCAGTGATTTGATAATGACCCTCTCTTAAACACTTAGTGAAAATGGTAAGTAAACAATATGTATTAGAGTTTCACTATCGCTGATAAGTACTGTGTCTCTACAGTACCGCTGATAGGAAACTCACACTCTTTAGATTAAGACATTCAGCGAACACTGTTCATCCAGTAGCTCTGAGCGTGTTCAGTCTCTATGATAATCGCTGATAAGTTATAGTTGTTTACTTATGATCCCTGAAGACAAGTCTCGTGTCAACATAGGTTCTACGATGAAGTCGAAGATCAAGCCCAAGAACCAGCGACAAGTCTACTAATGAACTGATGCGGATATCCGCGAAGCAAGACCTGTCCATTTAATGTGAAGTATCAAGTAGAAGACTTTAGCAATCGCTGAGCTTTATCACTCGCTGATAAAGTACTGTTCAACGAACGCTGATCATGAAGTCTCCCTCTACAAGTTACTTTCGTCTTACCCCCTTGCACGTCTCCATACGAAATGTCAGAACGGACCTCCCTTCTATCTAGAATCGTATAATAAACTCTGATTCTACACTGTGCACCATGCGGCTACTAAGGTTGTCTACAAAGGTCAAAACATGCAACCACTCAGCTGCTGCCATGTGTAAAGTAACACTGCCATGCATTAAATGCATGCAGTATATAAGAAGAACCCTACTTCAGAATTGAAGTGCTCGACCATCTTCTTCTTTCTCTCTTAGTGTTAGAATATTATTCGTAATATTCTTATCTCCTTTCTATCTTATTTCTAGTGCAAGAAACTTAGTGTTCTTAACTTGTTTAGATTAGGTTAATCCTTAATCTTGTTCCGCAATAAGTTGTAAATTGTTTTAAGATTTATCAATAAACAATTTAGAAAGTAAAAATCGTGTGTTTGTATTCAACCCCCCCTTCTACAAACTTGTAAAACCCTCGGGACCAACAAGTGGTATCAGAGCAGATTTGTTTAATCTCATAAACAAGATCTTATCTATACTAATATCTTCTTCATTGCTATTTCTTAAAATGGCTACCAACACAAACACTAACTATATTGACAACGGTTCTCTTGAAAAACCCCCTAGATTCTCCAGAGATAACTTTAATCTGTGGAAAAATAGGATGATTCTCTTCTTATAAGGTGTAGACCCTACTATGCCTTACAATCTTGAAAACGGCCCATATATTCCTGTTAGAATTGATCTTGATGTTCCAGCCGCTGAGAATAGAGCTTCTATTCCAGAAAGGTTGGTTCCCAAGGAAATTCATATGTGGACTGATGAAGATAAGAAGAAAGTGGCTATCGATACTAAAGCCAGATCCATTCTTTCCATGGCTCTTTCTGACGAAGTCTACCATTCCTCCAAAGCCATATGGGACACAATCTGTGTTCAGTATGAAGGTAAATCTGAAGTCCAGGACTCACGTAAGATCAACCTGGTAAGACAGTACGAAAGCTTCATTTGTGGTAAGAATGAATCTCTATCTGAAGTACACCAACGTTTTAACTGCTTAGTAATAGATCTAAAAACTTTTGGTAAGGAATATTCTAACTTTGAAGTACTGACAAAGTTCTTAGAATGTTTACCTGAAAGCTGGGACAGTTATTCAATATGTCTCAAGCTATCAAAGGATCTAAAATCCATGACTCTTTCTACCTTATATGGCACGATGCTTAATCATGAGCAACCGAGTCATCTTAAGAAGAATCTTGTAAAAGATTCCACAAGCACCCCTGTTACTTTAATCTCAGAGTCACCTACCACTCTTCGATCTACTATCACTATCACTGAGTTGGAGACTAACTCTGAATTCTCATCAGATCCTGACTCTTCAGATCTTGATGAATCTATGGCTCTCCATTCTAATAAATTCAGGAGATTCGCCAATAAGAAAAATTTTAGAAAGAACAAACCTCTTGCTATTACTGATAAGCCAAGATCATCAACTCCTATTGATAAGGCTACTGCTACTTGCTATAATTGTGAAAATATAGGACATTTGGCTAGCGAGTGCAGGTCAAAGAAAGTCTCTAGATCCTCAGTTTTTCCCAAGAAAAACTTTACTCCCAGGACTAGAGATGAAAAATACAAAAAGCTGAAAGAAAGGTATTCAAAGATGAAAACCTTTAAGAAGAAAGGCAAAGGCCTGATGGCTGGCTATGATTGGGCTGCCTCTGACGAAGAAGAATCATCTGACCCTGAAGATGATCATGAAGCCAATCGATATCTCATGGCCAAACTTGAAGATGAGGAAGAAAAGTCCGACATTCCCTCTACTTCAACCTCTGCTACTAAGGTATCACCTTCCTTCTTTACCAATATTTTAAATATTGATGAAGCTGATAGTCTTCGAAAAATCGATCTGCTGACCAGAAGTTTATATGAAGCCATGAATGGCAAAACTGTTATTGAAAATCAAAACCTTGATCTCGCTGAACAGCTTTCTAAAATTGAAGAAGATTTTAAAGATCAAGTTCATATAAATCAGCTAGTCAAAATCGAGCGCGAAGAAGCTATCGCTGCATTAAAAGCTAAAAAAGCTACTGTTGATGGATGGTATAAATCCTCAACAACGATCACTGAGATAATGAAGTCTCAGATTCCCCTGAGTGATAAACGTGGTCTTGGTTACAAAGATGAAACTCTAGAACCAACCACTGACCGTTCCATGCTTAAGTTTGGAATGTTCGTATCCTCTATCCCTGACACTTTCTCTTCTTAGTGTTCCTCTTCAAAACCTCCCATCCCTGAGGAAATCTCTACCTTAACTTCTAAAGGTAAAGAGAAAATTGTTTATCCAAAACCTACCTTAGTCTCTAAAGACAAAGGTAAAGGAATTGCTTTTAACCAAAAACCTCAGAAGGGTACCTTTGTACCTAAGCCGAATGCTTCTAAAGTTTCAGTGACTTATCCCTCTACTTCTAAGAACAAGATCCCTGGATTTATTCAGCAATCTACTCCTAGACTTAAAATGGATATAATTGGTAAGAAATCTGAAGAACTGATAGTTCCTCTCATTTCCAATGCCAAAGGTATACTTTGTGCTAGCCCTGCTCATTTAAAACTAACGGCTAATCATGCAAATGGTCCTAAGACTACTTTTAGTTATAGGAAATGTTATCACTGTGGACTTACAAATCATATTGCTAGTAAGTGCCCTACAGCCACCAAAGGTGAAAAGATAGCTAAGGTGAAGATCAATGCCCCCAAGGCAAAGAAGACCACTGAGGTTAAGAAATTAACCAAAGTGAAGACTGAAAACAAAGCTGAGTCTTCAAATGCTGCGAAGACTGTTGAACCTTCCATTCCATCTACCTCCACTGACAAGTGTGTACACATGATGAAATGGGTGCCCAAGTCAAACTAATGTTCCTTTATTTGCAGGTTAAGAAGGGTATCTGGTATCTCGATAGCGGATGCTCTAGACACATGACTGGTAAGAAGAACCTGCTCACTGAGTATAAGGAAGAGAAGGGTCCGTCTGTGACTTTCGGTGGAAACAGAAAAGCACATACCCGAGGGTTTGGTGTACAATCTAATGGTACAACAACCTTCAGAAGAGTCGCATAGGTTGAAGGGCTGAAGCATAATCTTCTAAGCATCAGTCAGCTTTGCGACATGGATAACAAAGTAATCTTTACTAAGGAATCCTGCTTTGTCGCTGACAAAAAGGAGAAGATAGCTCTCAGCGGTTATCGTTTGGAAAATTTTTATGTAATAAACATGGACTCAACAACCACTAAGAACTCTTGTTTCTTCTCAAAAGCCTCATCTGATGTCAACTGGCTATGGCATAAGTGGCTCTCTCATCTAAACTTCAAGACACTGAATACTCTTTCTTCTAAAGAGTTAGTTACTGGTCTACCTCAACACTCATACGCCAAAGAGTCCTTATGTTCAGCGTGTGAGAAAGGCAAGCAGACCAAAGCAAGCTTCAAGTCAAAGCAAGTATCTTCAGTGTCATCTCCTCTATAACTTCTCCATATGGATTTGTTTGGCCCTGTTAACAAACAATCCATCGTTGGAAAGAAATATACGTTGGTCATAGTTGATGAATTCTCTAGCTATACATGGGTAATGTTTCTCCGTTCTAAGAGTGACACCCCTGAAGAATTCATCACCTTTGTCAGGAAAATGGAAGTCCTGAACAATATGACCGTTCGCTCAATAAGGAGTGATCATGGGACTGAATTCAAAAACAGTTCTCTTGATTCCTTCTTTAAGAGTAAGGGTATTTCTCACAACTTCTCTTCAGTGAGAACACCGCAACAAAATGGAGTCGCTTAAAGAAGAAATAGAACTATCATTGAAGCTGCACGTTCAATGCTCAACGATTCTCACCTGCCTATTCTGTTTTGGGCAGAAGCTGTCAACACTGCTTGTTTTACGCAAAACAGGTCGCTGATAGTCAAAAGATTCAAAAAGACAGCCTATGAACTTTTTCATGGGAGAAAGCCTTCAATTAGCTTTCTTCACATCTTTGGATGTCATTGTTTCATACTGAACAACAGAGATGCCCTTGGAAAGTTTGATCCTAAGGCTGGTGATGGAATCTTTCTTGGATATTATTCAATCTCCAAAGCCTTCAGGGTCTTCAATCGTAGAAGACAGACTGTATAAGAAATGATTCACGTCACCTTTGACGAATCCCGTTTAGCGAATTCTAGACCTTCTGCTGATAGTGAAGAACTGAATCAATGGATGTTTTCTCATCTTGGTGATTCAGAAGACATTCCCACTCCTCATACTGATCCCGTTGAAGATGGTTGTCCTACTATCATCCCAAACATGCAGAATAGTGAAGCTGAAACATCATGGGTCTTAGCTGTTCCTCTAAACACTATGCCTGCTTCTGAACCAAATGTCTCAGATATTCCATCTACTTCTCAGCAACCGGTGAATGCATTGACATCTGCACCTACTCCTCTCTTGGCTGATATTCCAGAAGTTGCTGAAGCCTCATCTTCAGCCCCTCCAGTTCAGGTTGAGTCAGCGACTCATGCTCCGGCTCAACGATGGACTATTAATCACCCTATTGATCAAATTCTTGGTGATCCAAACGCTGGTGTTCAGACTCGACGAAGTGCAGGTAACATTTGTTTATTCGTTAACTTTATTTCTCTTATTGAACCAAAGAAAATAGATGATGCCCTCAGAGATCCAAACTGGGTCAGCGCTATGCAAGAAGAGCTGACAGAATTTGAAAGGAACAAAGTTTGGAATCTAGTTCCAAGACCATCTGACAAGTCAGTGATAGGCACTAAATGGGTCTATCGAAACAAGTTGGATGAACATGGAACTGTAACCCGCAACAAGGCTCGACTTATTGCTCAGGGATACAGACAAGAGGAAGGTATAGATTACGACGAAACCTTTGCTCCAGTGGCAAGACTATAAGCCATTCATCTATTCTTAGCTTACGCTGTACACAAAGACTTCAAGGTGTATCAAATGGATGTTAAGTCAGCGTTCCTAAATGGAAAACTGAATGAAGAAGTCTACGTGGAACAACCTCCAGGATTCTCAGATCCTAACCATCCAGGTTATGTTTATAAACTGGATAAGGCACTCTATGGCTTAAAACAAGCTCCTCGTGCATGGTATGACACTCTCTCTACTTATCTCCATGTTGAACAATTTGAGCGTGGTAAAATCGATAAAACTCTATTTTTCAGGAAAGTAAAAGGTTATATCATTCTTGTACAAATATATGTCGATCATATTATATTTGGTTCTACTAACCCTGACCTTTGTACTCGTTTCTCTTAAAGGATGAAAGAAGAGTATAAAATGAGTATGATGGGTGAGCTAACATATTTCCTTGGTCTTCAGATAAAACAAAATGAAAAGGGAACTTTCATTAATCAGGGAAAGTATGTTAATGATATGCTGAAGAAATTTGATTTAACTCAGAGTTCAGCTATGAAAACCCCTATGGCACCACCGCTGACACTAAACAAGGATCCCTCTGGAATACCTGTTAATGTCACGATGTACCGTGGGATGATCGACTCTCTTCTGTATCTTACAGCTAGCCGACCTGATATTATGTACGCAGCCTGTTTGTGTGCACGATATCAAGCTGAACCTAAGGAATCTCATATGATCGCTGTAAAGCGAATCTTTCTTTATCTTAAGGGTACTCCTAACCTAGGTCTTTGGTATCCCAAAGACTCAGGGTTTGATCTAATCGCCTATTCAAATAGTGATTTGGCAGGTTGCAAATTGGATAGGAAAAGCACCACAGGAGGCTGTCAGCTCCTGGGTGGAAAGATGGTGAGTTGGACAAGTAAAAAGCAAAACTCAGTGTCCACCTCCACCGCTGAAGCTGAGTACGTAGTTGCTGGAAGCTGTTGTTCTCAGGTCTTGTGGATGAGAAATCAACTCCTGTACTATGACCTTCAGCTCTCGAAAATTCCAATCTATTGCGACAGCACAAGTGCCATCGCTATAGCCAACAATCCAGTGCTACACTCAAAGACCAAAGACATCGAAATCAGGTATCATTTTATCAGAGATCATGTGATGAATGGTGATATAGAACTTAACTTTATCCCAACTGATTTTCAGTTAGCTGATTTTTTCACCAAACCTCTTGATGAGACAAGATTTAACTTTCTCATCAGTGAGCTTGGAATGCTGAACTTTGAAGAATAAAATCTTCAGCGGTTCGCATTTGATCAGCGACAGGATAAAACCAACTTGTATAACCCATTGTATTATCTTCTCTCTAAAAAAACTTGATTCGCTGACGTTAAGGTATGATCTTTCTTTACTCGCTGACGTTCGTAACTGAATGCAAGATTTCAAAACAAAATGTATCGCTGAATATCTCTTCCATATCAGCAATACTTTGAAATTTCTAAAACCTAACACTGATATTTCTATTCAGTGCTTCATGTTTTCAAAATGTCCCTGAGTATTTCAAAAACCTTAGAGACATCCTAAAATGTGAAAAGACGTTTGTGACGTAATCAAACGGATAAACCCTGCCACGTTCTTTTTCTGACACACGTTTGCACGTTTCGTTTTCTCATCCAATCAAACGCAAACACGTGTCCGTGTCATGATGAAAAACTTTTCCCGCTCAAGTTTTTATCTCTCTATTCCCACTATATAAACCAATTCGAGTTTATATTTTTCCTTTACGCGAACAACTTCTTCTTCAAGAAAAGAATTATTGTTGCATCTCGAACTCAAGTTTTCAAGAACTGTTCATCTTCTTCAAACTTCGAAAGGTTAATATTCTTATTATTTACCTTTTATTAACTTGTTTTTGATCTTATTCTTGTTATTAACAGATCAAACAAAAGAAACCTTTTTAAAATAAAATCATTTTCTATTCGTGATTTTATAAACACAACCTTCATGGTTGTTTTTCAAGTTTGAAACAAAACTCTTAAACTTGTTCTTCATATGTTTTTCCAGAATCTCTTCTAGAAACTGGAAAACACATACTCTCCATGTTTTGTATCTCTTTTTCAAAACAAAGAAAAACCCTAATCTTCATTAAGACATCTTTGGTCTGAATGAAATGGACAAAACTCAACAACATCTTATTGGAAAATCTTTCCACATTAAGACATTGTTCTTTATCTCTTCTTCATGTTTATATGTGATTAACAAAAATGTCATCTACTACTGAATCTCCTGCTGATAAGACCTCCATTGCTGCTGAGGTCACTGAAATCACAAAGGCTCCTCCGGTTGAGTTCGATCTCAAGAAGGTTACTTATCAACATAATAATCCTTATGCTCTCTTCGACTTCCCTGAAAACAAACCTGTCACACATCTTGATGATGCTGTGAACTTTCTTAAAACTTGCCCCATTTCATACGCTCTCACCATTGCACCCCCTGCTCATCGTTCTCTACTCGTTCAGTTCTGGTATTCTGCCAGACGAGCTCAGGTTTCTTCATCCAAAGACCCAAAGAAAATGGTCGATGTCATTCTCTGTGACACAAACCATGGTACTTCCAATATCACCCCCAACCATATCAGACGTGCTCTAAAACTCCCTACCAGTACCATAGAAAACCGTTTTGTCCCTCTACCAGATCCCAAAAAGAACCCTACTTATAGAGCAACCCTGATTGCATTCTTTGATGCAATGGGTTATGCATGGGACACAGGGAGAGACAAAAACCCTGACAAAAAGCTAACTGCCATCAAGAAGTCGATGATGCCCAGCGAGATGAATTTCATCTACGGTCATCTGATCAGCTGTGTAACAGCTAAAGTCGGGTCAACTGACCAAGCATCCCAACCCTATCAGGCCATGAGATATGCTCTGCTGAAGGGACTTCATATTGATTGGGCGTCAATCATATACGACGATTTGATGTTCATGGTGAACATGGCTGAAAGACCAACTTGCGTTCCATATCCAAGGTTTATCAGCGCCGTCTTTCAACACGAACTTGGGAATGAATATCCAAAGGTAGGAGACCTGAGACTCTCTCAGGTTAGCGCTAAGGTTCTAGATTTCAAGCCCCTGCCAAACGAGGTACATCTTTCCGCACTCTTATCTTTTCTTAATCCTCCTTCTTCTACTTCTGCGGCTACTTCAGTGGTAATCCCAACCGCTGATACCCAGGCTGTACCCTCCACTCCTTCTCGTAAAAGGAAACACTCATCTTCCCAACTTGATTCCAAAAGTATCAAGAAAACCAAGGAGCAACCCTCCAAGCCATCAACGGCTGAAGACTCCACGACTCATCTTATACAGCTCTGCCACAGCTGCTCAAACCACCTCTTCCATCCCAACCTCAGCGTCTCTAAACACGAAGGTTATAAACTTGGAACTGAACCCACCTCCTTCAGCCTCTCTACAGACTGAAGTGATTGTCAGCGGATCCAACGCTGAACTCCGAACCCAACCAATCTTCTCATCATTCACTCCTCCCACTCTTTCTTTGGACACTCCACCAATTTTCCCACCGTTCTCAGGAACCAACGTCATCGTTCATGATTCAGCTGCTGATACTCTACATGCGATGATGGAAACACACTTAGGATCTGCAGGCACCTCCATGCGCCAAGGCACTCTCGAAGGCGACATGGAATACCATTCAGGGTTACAAGGTTTCAACAACTTCGCCAACCCGCCTGCACCGTATACACATAACTAAACCTACTCCTCTCTCAAAACCCCAAACTTCTGAGCTTTCCTCTGTTCATAAGTTAATAACTGTTTCAGGTCCTAATTTGGGGGATATCAACACCTCCCTGAAGGCCCTGGAAACAAAGGTTGAATCCCTCACCACAACTCTCTCAGCAAATTCTTCAGCGGTTACAAGCGCTGGAGAGAACCTCAAAAAGATGACCGAGGTTGTTGATAAGAAAGCCTCCAATGCTGATATGGAGAAGGTAGATGGTAGCATTGCTCAATTTGCTACCACTCGAGTCAACTACTCCACAATCGTCAATGATCTCAACCTTACCAACACCACCCTCGCAACAAACTTCACCACTTTGTCCAGTGAAGT
Organism: Saussurea involucrata; assembly: GCA_033807775.1. Lineage (NCBI taxonomy): Eukaryota > Viridiplantae > Streptophyta > Magnoliopsida > Asterales > Asteraceae > Saussurea > Saussurea involucrata. Next base: position 95,915,211 of record CM066314.1, read on the forward strand.
CACAACACTGAAGACATAGATGGTAACTCTTAAGGGTGAGGTCTCCACGGTCAAGGATCTACTTCAGCAAGTCCTCGATCGCCTGAACACTGCCACTTGTGCTCCTTCACACTTTACTCAGGTGGATCGAGAAGATCTTCAAAGACTCAATCCTGCTATATCTGGCCTAGAAGACAGATTAAGCAAGATTGAAAACTGTGCTGGGATCTCTGGCCTGCAAGACAGGGAACCAATGCATGTTGCTGGGAATGTTGTATCCTCCCCCATCCATCATGTGGAAGAGGAGGAGAAGACTAAAGAAGACCTTCCCCATAATGTTGAGGGGGGGAAGAAAACTCTTGAAGATCTTCCCCTAGCTGAGAGGGAGACGAGTTCTACTACTTGTTGGTCCCGAAGGTCTATACAAGTTTGTAGAAGGGGGGGGGGGGGGGGTTGAAAACAAACACATAGATTTTACTTTTCTAAATTGTTTATTGATAAATCATTAACAATTTACAGCTTGTTGCGGAACAAGATTAAGGATAAACCTAAATCTAAACATGTTGGAACACTAAGTTTTCTTGCATTAAGAAGGAGAAGGAAATTACTAATAATAACCTATCTCAAGATAAGAAAGATGACTTGACCAGAGTTAGCAAGTGCTTCAAAAATGAAGCTGGAGTCCTTCTTATATACTGCATGCATTTAATGCATGGCAGTTTATACTTTACACGTGGCAGCAGCTGATTGGTTGTATGTGATTGACCTTTGTAGACAACCTTAGTAGCCGCATGTTTGAACAGTGTAGAATCAGAGTGGTTGTACGATTTCAGACAATAAGGAGGTTCTTTTCTGACATATCGTACGGAGTCGTGCAAGGGTGGTTAAGACAAAAGTACTTTGTACGGAGGACTTCATGATCAGCTTACGTTGATTCATCGTTTTATCATTCTATATATCAGTGAATGACAAAGTTCGGCGATAGCTGAAGTCTTGTACTTGATACTTCACGTTGAGTGGACAAATCTGAGTCTTCGCTAATCCGCATCAGTTCATTATGAGACTTGTCGCTGGTTCTTGAGCTTGATCTTCGACTTCAGCGTAGAACCTATGTTGACATGAAACTTGTCTTCAGGGATCATAAGTAAACAACTAACTTATCAACGATCATCATAAGGACTGAACAGGCTCAGAGCATTATGGTGAACAGTGTTCGCTGAATGTTTAATCTAAAGAGCGAGAGTTCTTATCAGCGGTACTGTAAAGTCTTAGTACTTATCAGCTATAGTGAAACTCTGATACATATTGTTTACTTACAATTTTCACTAAGTATTTAAGAGAGGGTCATTATCAAATCACTTAGGGTTTGGATCAACAATCTCCCCCTATTTGATTATGACATAGCAACAAAGAAAATTGATATTTAATGAAAACATAAGGATAAAAAGAACTCATAAAATATTTGTCCCTTTTACTGTTTTCTGGGATCTTTTCTGTACTGATGGCGTAAAGTACTTTCGCTGAAATCTTTCTTTAAACTTCGTATCAGATTACAAAGGGAAGTGGAAAGATTATAAGTACAAGCGATATAAATTACAAGTACAAAAGAATAACTGATAAAATAGAAGAATACGGCGATCCTATCAGCTTATAGAGGTTCTTCCTTAATGAGAAGTTCATCAAGGGTCTTTGATGTGGGAATCATCCAGTCAGGAACCGTTACTCCTTGATTCTTTTTGTTCAGAGCTTCTTCAAAAATCAAGGGTTTAAGATGCCGTGCCTGAATGTCGCGTTTGAAATCACACCAGTAGATGAGATCTTTCAGCAGTTCGATGGGAGTGATGGGAAGCTCAGAGATACGTTGATAACGTTGTCATCCACCATAGTCAATAAAGAATATCCCATAGGGTTTGCTTATGACTTTTCCAGGGATGAAAGTCTCACCAGGAGGAAGAGATGTGTCAAGTGCGGAAAGGTCAGGTTCTGGACCAAGAACTTCAGCACGAGAAAAACCAATACCTATTTCGTTCCGTATAGGAGGACCTGAGTCTGAAGGTTTATACTTTTTCTTTGCAGAGGCCCTTCTTTTCTGATTTGCGAGAGGAGGGGGAGGAGGAATATCCACACAAGAAGATACTAAGTCGATCTGTTGATTTATCAGCTTTTCGACATGATCCTTGTACTTAGATTGAGACTTCTGGATGGCTAATCTGATCTGCAACATTTTAGAGAGACCGTACTTCGTGATGGCTTCTGCATGGAATTTTATGTACTGTTCGTTTTCTCTGAATATCTCGATTTCAGCGATTGAAACATTGAGGGTTGATTTTCCAGTGATATGTACCTTGTTGATTCTGGCAGGTCGATATCTGAAGTGTACCTTTTCTTTGTACCAGATTAAAGTAGATTGAGACACAATTCTCTTTTCTTCAACGATCTTCTTGGCGTCTTCCCATAGCCGACGTTGGACTTGAATAGGAATTCGTTTCAGCTTGGGGTCTTCGACTGATTCTTGAGTAAGCTGGATGGCGAGTTCTCTGTCTTTTTCTTCAGCTTCCCTTCTTTCAGCGATTAACCTTTCAGCTCTGAGGTGATCCTGGTATTCCTTTTGTGAAAGTCTGAACTTTGGAGGAATATAAGGAAGTTGATCATGCTTCAGGATGATTCGCTGATCTTCGAATCTCTTGATCATTGCATCTCTCTTTTCTTGATCCTCTTCACTCAGCTTTTGAGGAGCCAAGGAAGGTATGTTTTTTGTGAGAGAGCATCTGTTCTTCAGGTTCATCAGTCTCGGTGATTAAATCCAAGACTGGGATAATTTCTTTAGCAGCAGCTGGTTGTACTTCAGAATTCTCAAGCAGGGGAGGGGACTAGCTGAAACACAGCGATCTTACGAATAACAACTTGGGTAGAACAGAGAAAAGAAATGGGTTTAAGTGTATAGGCTTTTTGTGGAGAGCAGAGCTGATAATGTGTATAGATAGAGGAGGGATGCAGTGTAAGGAAGTAAAATGTAGTCTACCTGACGAACTGGCTTTTGAAGCAAGATCATCAGATTTTCATTGTCTTCAGCGACACCTTTTCCTTTGCCCTTGTCAGCTTCAGACGCTGAAGGCTTTGTCTTGGTCTGCTCCCCTGAAGGTTCGTTTATCGAAATCCATTTAAGAGTTGTACTCTTCTGAACAGGATTGAAGATAAAGGAGTCATCATCATCATCATCGTCTTCATCACCCTTATCACTGGATGATGGTTCATCATTAGAGATGTCGACGGCTTCTTCATCTTCAGCTTCAGATTCAGATTCTTCAGCAGCTTCTTCGAGTTGCTCCCCCTCAGATACAGAGGTAAGCTTCTCGGTTCCCTCGGGGTTTTCACCTCCCTGAGGTCCAACAGTTTTTCTTCATTTGTCTTCTCCCCCTCTTCAGTAAGGGAAAGGTTTTCAGTCTTCTCCCCCTCGATAGATTCATCATGGGGAAGGTCTTCAGAGTTCTTCTCCCCCCCCCCCCCCTTCCTCATGATGAGTGGGGGAGGAATGCGATGACTCAGCAGATGGTGTTGGTTCCCTGTCTTCTTGGCCAGGGATCCCAATATAGTTTTCAATCGCTGCTACTCTGTCTTCTAGGCCAGTAATAGCAGGAGTGATCTTGAAATGTTCAGCATGATCCGCCGGAGTAAAATGCGAAGGTGCAGGGGCAGGGGTGTTCATGCGTTCGAGGATCTGCTGTACCATCGTCTTCACTGAACTTACGTTAGTCTTTACTGAACTCACGTCGGTCTTTACAGTAGACATATCTCCCTGAAGATTTCCAACCGATGTCTTCAGCGTTCTGACCTCGCTGGACATGGTTTGAACTGTTGTTTTGAGAGAGGTGTAGTCTGTGTAGATGTCAGCAAGAACTTTGGCAAAATCACCAAGAGTACCATCAACCTTCTCCAAATCAGCTTTGGAGGCTTTCTGTTCAACCACTTTTGTCAGCTTGTTGAGATTCTCTCCAGCATTTGTTACAGTTGAAGAGTTGTCTGAGAGAGTAGTGGTGAGACCTGTCAGCTTTGTATCCAGATTCTTCAGAGAGGCGTTGATGTCTCCCAAATTAGGACCTGTAACAGATAAGTACTTATGAACAAAGGAAAGGTCAGAAGTTTGGGGTTTAGTTATAGTGTATATGGGTTGGTGTATACCTGCAGGAGGGTTGGTGAAGTCGTCAAAACTTCTGTGTCCTGAAAAAGGTTCCATGTCGTCAGCTAGAGTGCGCGTACGCATGGACATTCCTGCAGATCCTGCATCCATCATTCCTCGAAAAGTATCAGCTTTAGCTTCTGGAAGAATGACGGGTGCTCCAGTGATCGTGGTGAAAACTGGATTAGAGTCTAATGGAGTAGAGGGAGAAGCGAAGGTTGAGAAAGTTTGTTGTGGAGCTGATTCAGTGTTGGATCCACTGAGAATCACTTCTTCAGTCCTATGAGAGACTGAAGGAGGTAGGGTTGATTCCATGTTTATAACTTCAGCGTTTAGAGATGCTGAAGCTGGGATGGGAGGGGTGGCTTGTTCAGCTGTGGCAGAGCGTACCACTGAACTTTCCATCCGCTCTTCAAGATGAGCTAAGGAGTCTTCAGCATGAGATTGCTGGGGTTGCTCCTTGGTTTTCTTAGTCCTTTTGAAACCAAGATGGGTAGATGAGTGTTTCCTTTTTCTAGAAGGAGTGGAGGTTGCAGCTGTGGTATCAGCGGTGGGTTTTTCCACTGAATGAGCTGCAGAAGTAGAAGAAGGAGGATTGAGGAGAGTTAAGATAGTAGAGAGACGTACCTCGTTTGCCATTGGCTTGAAGTCGAGTACCTTAGGGCCAACCTGAGAGAGTTTCAGGTCTCCTACTTTTGGGTAGTTATCCTTCAGGCCGGTTTGGAAGATTGCGCTGAGGAATCTTGGGTATGGAACCCATGATGGTCGGTCAGCAGCAGAGTCTACTCTGAGCACAAGATCATCGTAGATTATCGAGGCCCAGTCAACATGAAGACCTTTCAGCAATGCATAATCCATTGCTTGCTGAGGTTGAGCGGCTTGATCAGAGGAGCCGGTCTTTGCAGTCATGCAGCTTATCAAGTGTGCGAAGATGAAGTTCATCTCGCTGGGCATTTTTGACTTCCTGATGAGGGTCAGTTTCTTCTCAGGCTTCTTGTCCCTCCCAGTTTCCCATATATAACCCATTGCATCAAAGAATACAGTGATGGCTTCCCTATCAGCATGTTTCTTGTGGTCAGGGAGAGAAACAAAGGGTTTTTCTTTTGTGGCGATGGGAAGGCTCAGTGCTTTTCGGATAATGGCAGGGGTGATTTTTATGGTGCCAAAATCAGTGTCACAGAGGATGCAATCTATTTTCTTCGTGGGGTCTTTGGTCGATGTGAGCTAAGTGTGTCTGGCAGAATACCAGAACTGAGATAATAGTAACTGATGAGCAGGGGGTGTTATGGTCAGGGCTGTAGATAGGCAACGGGTTTTGAAGAAATTCACAGCATCATTCAGATGTGTGACTTGCTTTCGAGGAGGAAACTCGAAAAGCGCATAGAGATTGTTTGTTTTTGTCCAATCAAGTTCCTCAAGCGTGAACTTGACCTGAGGAGCCTTGGTGATTTCCAGTTCCTCAGCAGCAGCAGTGTTCTCAGCAGTAGGAATATTAGTAGATGCCATTGTTGTATTATCAGTTCAACCAAAGATATAACAAATAAGAATAATCTTAATGTGGAAAGATTTTCCAATAAGATGGTTCGAATTTTGTCCATTTCATTCAGACAAAAATGTCTTAATGAAGATTAGGGTTTTCTTGTTTTTGAAAAAGAAATGCAAACCCAATAAAAAGTCTTGTTTTCCAGTTTCCTTTGAGGATTAGGATTCGGCAAAAACGTATGAAGAACAAGTTTAAGATATTTGCGATTAAACTTGAAGAACAACCATGAAAGGTTGTGTTCATAAAACCCTGAAAGAAATGATTTCATTTTTGAAAAAGTTCTTGTGTTTGATCTTGTAAAAACAATGAGAAGATCATTAACAAGTTTTAAGAAACAGGAAAATAAAAGAAATATTAACCTGGTTCGTTGAAGAAGAAGAAGATGAACAGTTCTTGAAAACTTGAGAGCAAATATGCAACAGTAGTTTTCTCGAGGAAGAAGTTGTTCGCGTAAAGGAAAAATATAAACCCAAAATGTGTTTATATAGTTAGATTAGAGAGAGAAAAACTCGAGCGGGAAAGTTTTTCATCATGACACAGACACGTGTTTGCATTTGATTGGAAGGTAAACGAAACGTGCAAACGTGTGTCAGAAGAAAGAACGTGTCAGGGCTTATCCGTTGCGATGACGTCACGTATGTCCTTTCATATTTTAGGATGTCTCTGAGGTTTTGAAAGCTCAGGGACACTTTTGAAAACATGAAGCACTGAATAGAAATATCAGTGTTGGTTTTAGAAATTTCAAAGTATCGCTGATTAAGGAAGGGATATTCAGTGATGCAATTTGTCTTGAAATCTTGCATTTACATGCGATTGTCAGCGAGAGAAAACCATACCTTGATATCAGCGAATCAAGTTTATTCAGAGAGAAAATGATAGAATGGTTATACAAGTTGATTTTTTCCTATCGCTGATCAAATGTGAACCGCTGAAGATTTTACTCTTCAAAGTTCAGCATTCCAAGCTCGCTGATGAGAAAGTTAAATCTTGTCTCATCAAGAGGTTTGGTGAATAGATCAGCTAACTGATAATCAATTGGGATAAAGTAAAGTTCTATATCACCATTCATCACATGATCTCTGATAAAATGATACCTGATTTCGATGTGTTTTGTCTTTGAGTGTAGCACTGGATTGTTGGCTATAGCGATGGCACTTGTGCTATCGCAATAGATTGGAATTTTCGAGAGCTGAAGGTCATAGTCTAGTAGTTGATTTCTCATCCACAAGACCTGAGAACAACAGCTTCCAGCGGCTACATACTCAACTTCAGCTGTGGAGGTGGACACTGAGTTTTGCTTTTTACTTGTCCAACTCACCAGCTTTCCACCCAGCAGCTGACAGCCTCCTGTGGTGGTTTTCCTATCCCATTTGCAACCTGCAAAACCACTATCTGAATAGGAGATTAGATCAAACCCTGAGTCTTTTGGATACCAAAGACCTAGATTCGCAATACCCTTAAGGTATCGAAAAATTCGCTTTACAACGATCATATGAGATTCCTTAGGTTCAGCTTGATATCGTGCACACAAACAGGTTGCGTACATAATATCAGGTCGGCTAGCTGTAAGATACAAAAGAGAGCCGATCATCCCACGGTACAGCGTGACATTAACAGGAATACCATTAGTATCCTTGTTTAGTGTCAGCGGTGGTGCCATAGGGGTTTTCATAGTTGAACTCTGAGTTAAATCGAATTTCTTCAGCATATCTTTAACATACTTTCCCTGATTAATGAAAGTTCCTTTTTCATTTTACTTTATCTGAAGACCAAGGAAATATGTTAGCTGACCCATCATGCTCATTTTATACTCATCTTTCATTCTATCAACGAAACGAGTACAAAGATCAGGGTTAGTAGAACCAAATATAATGTCATCAACATATATCTGAACAAGAATGATATGACCTTTCACTATTCTGAAAAATAGAGTTTTGTCGATTTTACCTCGCTCAAATTTTTCAATATCGAGATAAGTAGAGAGAGTATCATACCATGCACGTGGAGCTTGCTTTAAGCCATAAAGTGCCTTATCCAGTTTATAAACATAACCTGGACGCTTAGGATCTGAGAATCCTGGATGTTGTTCCACATAGACTTCTTCATTCAGCTTTCCATTTAGAAACGCTGACTTAACATCCATCTGATATACTTTGAAGTCTTTGTGTACAGCGTATGCTAAGAATAGACGAATATATTCTAGTCTTGCTACTGGAGCAAATGTTTCGTCGTAATCTATGCCTTCCTCTTGTCTGTATCCCTGAGTAACAAGACGAGCCTTGTTGCGGGTTACAGTTCCATGTTCGTCCAACTTGTTTCGATAGACCCATTTAGTGCCTATCACTGTTTTGTCAGTTGGTCTTCGAACAAGTTTCCAAACTTTTTTTCTTTCGAATCCAGTCAGCTCTTCTTGCATGGCGCTGACCCAGTTTGGATCTTTGAGGGCATAATCTATTTTCTTTGGTTCAATCAGAGAAATAAAGTTAACAAATAAACAAATATTACCTGCACTTCGTCGAATCTGAACACCAGCATTTGGATCACCAAAAATTTGATCAATTGGGTGATTTACAGTCCATCGCTGAGCCGGAGCGTGAGACGCTGACTCAACCTGAACTGGAGGAGCTGAAGATGAAGCTTCAGCAACTTCTGGAATATCAGCCAAGAGAGGAGTAGGTGCAGATGTCATTTCATTCACTTATTGCTGAGAAGTAGATGGAATGTCTGAGACATTTGGTTCAGGAGTAGGTATAGTGTTTAAAGGAACAGTTGAGACCCATGATGTTTCAGCTTCACTATTCTGCATTTTTGGGATGATAGTAGTACTATCATCTTCAACTGTATGAGTATGAGGAGTGGGAATATCTTCTGAATCACCAAGATGAGAAAACATCAATTGATTCAGTTCTTCAGTATCAGCGGACGGTTTAGAGTTCGCTGAACGGGATTCGTCAAATGTGACGTGAATAGTTTCTTCTACAGTTTGACTTCTTCGATTGAATACTCTGAAGGCTTTGGAGATTGAAGAATATCCAAGAAAGATTCCATCATCAGCCTTAGGATCAAACTTTCCAAGGGCATCTCTGTTATTCAGTATGAAACACTGACATCCAAAGATGTGAAGAAAGCTAATTGAAGGCTTTCTCCCATGAAAAGGTTCATAGGCTGTATTATTGAATCTTTTGACTATCAGCGACCTGTTTTGCATAAAACAAGCAGTGTTGACAGTTTTTGCCCAAAACTGAGTAGGCATGTGAGAATCGCTGAGCATTGAACGTGCAGCTTCAATAATTGTTCTATTTCTTCTTTCAGCTACTCCATTTTGTTGTGGTGTTCTCACTGATGAAAAGTTGTGATAAATACCCTTACTCTCAAAGAGGGAATCAAGAGAACTGTTTTTGAATTCAGCCCCATGATCACTCCTTATTGAGCGAACGGTCAAGTTGTTCAGGGTTTCCATCTTCCGAACAAAGGTGATGAGTTCTTCAGGGGCGTCACTCTTAGAACGGAGAAACATAACACATGTATATCGAGAGAATTCATCAACTATGACCAGTGTATATTTCTTTCCAGCGATGGATTGTTTGTTAACAGGGCCAAACAAATCCATATGGAGAAGTTGTAGAGGAGATGACACTGAGGAGACTTGCTTTGACTTAAAGCTTGCTTTGGTCTGCTTGCCTTTCTCACACGCTGAACATAAGGACTCTTTGGCGTATGAGTGCTGAGGTAGACCAGTGACTAACTCTTTTGAAGAAAGAGTATTAAGTGTCTTGAAGTTTAGATGAGAGAGCCTTTTATGCCATAGCCAGTTGACATCAGATGAGGCTTTTGAGAAGAAACAAGAGTTCTCAGTGGTTGTTGAGTCCATGTTTAATACATAAACATTTTCCAAACGATAACCGCTGAGAGTTATCTTCTCATTTTGGTCAGCGACAAAGCAGGATTCTTTAGTAAATATTACTTTGTTATCCATGTCGCAAAGCTGACTGATGCTTAGAAGATTATGCTTCAGCCCTTCAACATTTCCGACTCTTCTGAAGGTTGTTGTACCATTAGATAGTACACCAAACCCTCAGGTATGTACTTTTCCATTTCCACCGAAAGTCACAGAGGGACCCTTCTCTTCCTTGTATTCAGTGAGTAGGCTTTTCTTTCCAATCATGTGTCTAGAGCATCTGCTATCGAGATACCAGATACCCTTCTTAACCTGCATTACAAAGGAAGATTAGTTTTTCTTGGGTACCCACTTAACCATGTGTACACGTTTGTCAGTGGAAGTAGTTGGAATGGAAGCTTCAGCAGTCTTCGCAACATTTGAAGATTCAGCTTTGTCAGTCTTCACTTTGGTTAATTTCTTAACCTCAGTGGTCTTCTTTGCCTTGGGGGCAATGATCTTCACCTAATCTATCTTTTTAGCTTGGGTGGCTGTGGGGCACTTACTAGCAATATGATTTGTATGTCTACAATGATAACATTTCCTATAACTAAAAATAGTTCTAGGACCATTTGAATGCTGAGCATTTGATTTTGAATTAGAAGGACCAGCACCAAATAAGCTATTGGCTTTTGAAATGGGAGGAACATTTAGTTCTTCGGATTTCTTACCAAAGACATCCACTATGATTCTAGGAGTAGATCGCTGAATAGATCCACGCTGAGTAGATCCAGAGATCTGATTCCTTGATCTAGAGGGATAGGTCACTGAAGCTTTAGAAGCATTCAGCTTAGGTACTAAGGTACCCTTCTGAGGATTTTGGTTTAAAGCAATTCCTTTACCTTTATCTTTAAAGACAGAGGTAGGTTTTGGATAAACCATTTTCTCTTTACCTTTTGAAGAGGTAGAAATTTCCTCAGGGTTAGGAGGTTGAGAAGAGGAACACTGAGAGGATGAATTATCAGCGATTGAGGATACCAAAGTTCCAAATAAGAGCATGGAACGATCGGTGTGGTTCTAGAGTATCAGCTTTGTAACCAAGACCACGTTTAACACTTAGGGGAATCTGAGACTTAATTATCTCAGTGATCTTTGTTGAGGAATTATACCATCCATCAACAGTAGCTTTTTCATCTTTTAATGCAGCGATAGCTTTTTCGAGCTCGATTTTGACTAGCTGATTTCGGTGAACTTGATCTTTAAAATCTTCTTCAATTTTAGAAAGATTTTCTATTTGAAGGTGACAGTTTTTAAGCTGTTCAGCGAGATCAAGGTTTTGATTTTCAACTACAGTTTTGCCATTCATGGCTTCATATAAACTTCTAGTCAAGAGATCGATCTTTCGAAGACTATCAGCTTCATCAATATTTGCAATATTGGTAAAGAAGGAAGGTGATACCTGAGTTGCAGAGGTTGAAGTAGAGGGAATGTCAGAATTGTCTTCCTCATCTTCAAGTTTGGCCATAAGACAGAGATTGGCTTCATCATCTTCAGAGTCAGATGTTTCTTCCTCACCAGAGTCAGCCCAATCATAGTCAGCCATCAGGCCTTTGCCTTTCTTCTTAAAGCTTTTCAGCTTCACATACCTTTCTTTCAGCTTGGCGTATTTGTCATCTCTATTCCTGGGAATAAAGTTTTTCTTGGGAAACGCTGAGTTTCTCGAAACTTTCTTTGACTTGCACTCGTTAGCGAAATGTCCTATCTTTTCACAGTTAAAACAAGTAGCAGTAGCCTTATCAACAAGAGCTGATGATCTTGGCTTGTCAGTAATGGAAAGAGGTTTATTCTTTCTGAACATTTTCTTTTTGGCGAATCTCCCGAACTTTTTAGTGAGGAGAGCCAAAGATTCATCAAGAGTCAGAATCTGATGACCTTTCAGAGTTACTCTCCAACTCAGTGCTAGTGACTGAGGGTCGCTGAGTGGAAGGTTCCTCTGAGATTAAAGCAACAGGGGTGCTTTTGGAATCTTTTACAATATTCTTCTTAAGATGACTCGATTGCTCTTGATTCAGCATCGTGCCATATAAGGTAGAAAGGGTCATTGATTTTAAATCCTTTGACAGCTTGAGACACATAGAATAACTGTCCCAGCTTTCAGGTAAACATTCTAAGAACTTTGTCAGCACTTCAAAGTTAGAATATTCCTTACCAACAGTTATTAAACAGTTAAAACGTTGGTGTACTTTAGAGAGAGTTTCATTCTTACCACAAATGAAGCTTTCATAATGTCTTACCAGGTTGATCTTTCGAGAGTCCTAGACTTCAAAAGTACCTTCATACTGAACACATATTGTGTCCCACGTAGCTTTTGAGGTTTTCAGGTTCATGATGGAATGGTAGACTTTGTCAGGAAGAGCCATGGAGAGTATGGATTTGGCTTTGGTGTCGATAGCCAGTTTCTTCTTATCTTCATCACTCCACATATAAATTTCCTTAGGAATCAGCCTTTCTGGAATAGCAGGTCTATTCTCAGCGGCTGGAACTGCAGCATCAATTCTTACAGGAATATATAGGCCGTTTTCAAGATAATAAGGCATAGTAGGGTCTACACCTTCTAAGAAGAGAATCATCCTATTTTTCCATAGATTAAAATTATCTCTGGAGAAGCTAGGGGGTTTTGCAAGAGAAACATTGTCAATATAGTTTGTGTTTGTGTTGGTAGCCATTTTCAGAAATAGCAAGGAAGAGAAATCTTAGTATAGATCAGATCTTGTTTATGAGATTAACCAAATCTGCTCTGATACCACTTGTTGGTCCCGGAGGACAATACAAGTTTGTAGAAGGGGGGGGGGGTGAATATAAACACACGGATTTTAATTTTCTAAATTGTTTATTGATAAATCATTAACAATTTACAGCTTGTTGCGGAACAAGATTAAGGATAAACCTAAATCTAAACAAGTTGGAACACTAAGTTTTCTTGCACTAAGAAGGAGAAGGAAATTACTAATAATAACCTATCTCAAGATAAGAAAGATGACTTGACCAGAGTTAGCAAGTGCTTCAAAAATGAAGCTAGAGTCCTTCTTATATACTGCATGCATTTAATGCATGGCAGTTTATACTTTACACGTGGCAGCAACTGATTGGTTGTATGTCATTGACCTTTGTAGACAACCTTAGTAGTCGCATGTTGGAACAGTGTAGAATAAGAGTGGTTGTACGATTTCAGACAACAAGGAGGTTCTTTTTTGACATATCGTACGGAGTCGTGCAAGGGTGGTTAAGACAAAGGTACTTTGTACGGAGGACTTCATGATCAGCTTACGTCGATTCAGCGCTTTATCATTCTATATCAGTGAATGACAAAGTTCAGCGATAGCTGAAGTCTTGTACTTGATACTTCACGTTGAGTGGACAAATCTGAGTCTTCGCTGATCCGCATCAGTTCATTAGGAGACTTGTCGCTGGTTCTTGAGCTTGATCTTCGACTTCAGCGTAGAACCTATGTTGACGTGAAACTTGTCTTCAGGAATCATAAGTAAACAACTAACTTATCAGCGATCATCATAAGGACTGAACAGGCTCAGAGCATTATGGTGAACAACGTTCGCTGAATGTTTAATCTAAAGAGCGAGAGGTCCTATCAGCGGTATTGTAAAGTCTTAGTACTTATAAGCGATAGTGAAACTCTGATACATATTGTTTACTTACAATTTTCACTAAGTATTTAAGAGAGGGTCATTATCAAATCACCGATGGTTTGGATCAACACTACTGCTGCTGCTGGACAACCTCAGGGAGTTGAAAACCCTGAGGAAACCGAGAAAACTCCCTCTGCTCTTGAGGGGGAGCAACTCGATGAGGAAACTGAAGCTGCTGCTGACGTGACCAAACCTTACGCTGATGATGTCGAGTCTGAAGAAGAAGCTGAAGACGATGAAGCTATCGACATCTCTGATGAAGAACCATCATCATCCCATAAAAACGATGATGATGATGATGACGATGATGATGATGATTCCTTCTTCGTTCAGCCCAAGAAGGTCCCTGCTCTAAAAGGGATTTCAATAAAAGAACCATCAGGGGAGACGACCAAGACAAAGCCTGCAGCATCTGAAGTTGACAAAGGGAAAAATAAAGGCCTCGCTGCAGAAGGCAATCTGGCCATCCTTCAAATAAAGCCAGTTTCTCAGGTACAATATATTCTCTTCCCTTACACTGCATCCCTTCTCTATCCCTTCTCAATCTCAGTTCTCCTCTCCATAAAACCTCTATACACTTAACCATATTCTTTTCTCTATCTCTTTCTTCCCCAACTCTTCTTACTTAAACAATCGCTGCTTTTCAGCTAGTCCTCTCCCCTGTTTGAGGATCCAGCTGAAGTCCCCACTGCTGCACCAACAATAATCCCAGCCACAAGAGCCGAAGATATAATCCCAGTCTTGGATTTAATCACTAAGACCGATGAACCTGAAGAACAACTTCTCTCTCACAAAAACAGACCTTCCTTAGCTCCTCAAAAGCTAAGTGAAGAGGATCAGAAAAGGAGAGAAGAAATGATCAGGAAGTTCGAAGATCTGCGAATCATCCTCCTTCGCTCCAAAGTCACTCATGTTCCTACAAAGTTCAGGTTATCAAAGAAAGAGTTCGCTGATCACCTCAGAGCCAAAAGGCTACTCGCCGAAAAGAAGGAAGCTGAAGAAAAAGATAAGGCCCTCGCCATCCAGCTTGGCCAAGAATCGGTGAATGACTCCGCACTGAAAAGGACTCCCATCGAAGTCCAACGTCAGTTGTGGGAAGACGCCCAGAAGATTAATCGAAGAAAAGACCAAGGTGTCTCAATCTACCTTGAAATGGTGTAAAGAGAAAGTACACTTTCGATATCGTGCTGCTAGAATTAACAAGGTTCACATCACTGGAAGAACGACCATCAAAGTTCCAATTGTTGAAGTCGAAATATTCAGAGAGAACGACACCACTGAATCCTTCTACGATGATGCTATCACGAGGTATGGTCTCTCTGAATGGTTGGAGATCAGAATAGCCATTCAGAAGTCACGTTCTAAATACAAGGATCATGTCGAGAAACTTATAAATCGACAGATCGACTTGGTGTCTTCTGCTGTGGATATTCCTCCTCCCACTCCTCTTGCGACTCAACAAAGAAGGGCCTCTGCAAAGAAAAAGTCAAAACCTTCAGATTCAGGTCCTCGTATCCGGAACGAAACAGGAATTGGTTTCTCACGCGAAGAAGTACTTGGTCCTGAACCTGACCTCTCAGCGCTTGACACCTCCCTGCCTCCTGGTTAACGATTCATCCCCGGAAAGGTCATAAGCGAACCTTATGGTATCTTCTTTCACGACTATGATGAAGGACAACGTTTTCAACGTGTCTCTGAGCTTCCCATCACTCCCATTTAACAGCTCAGAGATCTCATCTATTGGTGTGAATTCAGATGCGATCTTCAGGCACGATATCTCAAGCCCCTGATCTTCAAAGAAGCACAAGAAAGAAGAAATCAAGGAAAAACTGTCCCTGACTGGATGATCCCTACAACAAAGACCCTTGATGAACTTCTCATTAAGGAAGAACCTTTTGAAGGCTGATAGGATTTCCTTGTAATCTTTCTATCTTTATCAGCTTACATCTTTTGTACTTGTAATTTAAATTTGCTGTACTTGTAATTTTTCTACTTCCCTCTGTAATCTTAAACGAAGTAAAAATAAAATTTCCAGCGAATGTACTTTACTCCATTAGTACTTAAAAGATCCCAGAAAACAGTAAAAGGAACAAATATTTTATGAGTTCTTTTTGTCCTTATGTTTTCATACTTAGCAAATTTCTTTGTTGCTATGTCATAATCAAATAGGGGGAGATTGTTGATCCAAACCCTCAGTGATTTGACAATGACCCTCTCTTAAACACTTCGTGAAAATTGTAAGTAAACAATATGTATTAGAGTTTCACTATCGCTGATAAGTACTATGTCTCTACAGTACCGCTGATAGGAAACTCACACTCTTTAGATTAAGATATTCAACGAACACTGTTCATCCAGTAGCTCTGAGCGTGTTCAGTCTCTATGATGATCACTGATAAGGTATAGTTGTTTACTTATGATCCCTGAAGACAAGTCTCACGTCAACATAGGTTCTACGCTGAAGTCGAAGATCAAGCCCAAGAACCAGCGACAAGTCTACTAATGAACTGATGCGGATATCAGCGAAGCAAGACCTGTCCATTCAACGTGAAGTATCAAGTAGAAGACTTTAGCAATCGCTGACCTTTATCACTCACTGATAAAGTACTGTTCAACGAACGCTGATCATGAAGTCTCCCTCAACAAGTTACTTTTGTCTTACCCCTTTGCACGTCTCCGTACGAAATGTCAGAACAGACCTTCCTTCTGTCTAGAATCGTACAACAAACTCTGATTCTACACTGTGCACCATGCGGCTACTATGGTTGTCTACAAAGGTCAAAACATGCAACCACTCAGCTGCTGCCACGTGTAAAGTAACACTACCATGCATTAAATGCATGCAATATATAAGAAGAATCCTACTTCAGAATTGAAGTGCTCGGCCATCTTCTTCTTTCTCTCTTAGTGTTAGAATATTAGTGTTCTTAACTTATTTAGATTAGGTTAATCCTTAATCTTGTTCCGCAACAAGTTGTAAATTGTTTTAAGGTTTATCAATAAACAATTTAGAAAGTAAAAATCGTGTGTTTGTATTCAACCCCCCCCCCCCTCTACAAACTTGTATAACCCTTCGGGACCAACAGTTTGAAAGAGTGCTTCGTGTTCTAATAAATTGATAAGGTTTAAGGAAGCTCAAACGGAGGTTTTCTATCGTAAAGATTTACTCTATTCGAAGAAACAGAAGCTCAAGTCAAGTTTGAAGTTTTCGATCGTTTTTTGGAATTTTTCAGAATCAAATATCGAAAGATTCGAAGCGAGTTTCGACTTCCAATCAATTAAGGAATCTTAAACGAAGAGATTCTAGCATAAAGGATCAGTTCATTCGAAGAAACATAAGCTCACGGCTTGTTGTCGAAAAAAATTCGGTTTTTCGAAAATTTTCTATTGCGAATATCGAGCGTTTGAAAGCTTCTTTCGATTTCTAATCAGTTAAGGGTGGTTAAGGGATCATAAACGAATAGTTTCGGTCGAAAAAGAAGGTTCCATAACGTGTTTTGCAGGTCTGGTCGTGAGGCTGATGATGATGAATAGTAACTTAACGGAATTCCGTTAGTTTCGTTTAGTTTGTGACAAATTTGGTCCTTTTTCTGTTAAATCCGTCAAAGTCAGTTATTATTGTTCCGTTATTTTGTTAGTTTTGTTACATTTCAAGTCTTTTTTCATTATTTCTTTAGTTAGTGTCGTTAGTTAGCTGTCAGTTAACTATCCGTTAGGTTTCTTCGTTAAGTTTCTTACTTTTTTGGTCTTTTCGTTAGTTTTCCCGATATGTCTGTGGTTTCAGATTTTACAGTTTCAGTCCCTGTAGTTCAAGTTCAAGTGTTTAAAAGTTTTGGTCCTTGTAGTTCTAGTTTAGGATTTTTATAGTTTTAGTCCCTATAGTTGTTAGTCTCGTGTTTTTACATTTTTGGTCCCTAGACTTTTATCTTTTAGATTTTTACAAGTTTAGTCCTTTTAGTTTTTAATTTACAGTTTTTGTCATTTTCAGTCTTTGTTCTTGTCGAGTCTTAGTATTTTTCACTTTTAGTCCTTGTTTTTCGTATTAGTGTCTTTTTTGTCGATTTTAGTCCCTATATTTTGTATTTTTCATATTTTTGTCATCTTAGTGTCAATTTTTTGTTATTTTACCTGCTTTTGTTCGTAACTGATATATTTTTCTCTTGTTTTGCAGGTTTGCCAATTAAAGTTCAACATTTTCGCGTTAAATTTTTAGAATTTTTTGAAGACAAATTTACAGTTTGTTTTTCAGATTTTATTTTTGAAATTTTTTCTGACTTTAATTGTGTTTCTCTGATTTTATATTTTTACGAGCGTGCACATAATTCAACTTCTAAGCGAAGTTTCTCTTGACGATCACTCTATTAGGTAGTATTCTTGGTTTTATTTCTATATTCTATATTCTATTTTTGATTTCTTGTATTTGAAATTTTTTAGGATTCTATCAAGACGTATGATTCATCTGAACCAGAGAGAAAATGGACTTTTCATGAAGCTAAAGATGAGATCAAGCATCTTAATGGAATGTATTTTAAATACTCAGAACTTTTTAATCAAATTGCAGATAATAATACAAAGATTAATTCTGAGAAAGCTAAATTGGAAGATAAAGTATTTTCTCTTGAATCTGAGATAAAATTTATGAATGGAAAAATTGCAAATATTGAAGCCATAAAAGAGAAAGAGAATTCAAATCTTTAGGATGATATGAAGAAGGTTCAAGAAAATGCAAAAACTTTGGAAAATGAGAATGCTGATTTGAGAAAAAAACTTTCTGTTCTTGAAACTAATCTTTCAAAAGAAAAAGAACAATTTGAAAAAGTTTACATACAAAAGTTGTCCGATTTTTCAAAGAAATCTCTTGAAGAAACAAATATTGTTGAGCTAAAATGTATCAAACTTTCAAAACAAATTTCTGACTTTGAGAAAGTCTTGATAATTGACAGAGACAATTTTGAGAAATAAATAATAGCTTTTGATGCTGAAAGAAAATATTTTGAAGCAAAAAGTTTTGAGCTTTCACAAAAAATATCTAATTTGGAAATAGAATTAGAAATTGAAAGAAAAGAATTTGAAAAGATGAAAGTTGAAAAATTTCAAGCAAAAGGTGTGAAAGATGTCTACGCGGATGAAAGAAAGATTTTTCAAAATGAAATAAAGAAGCTGACAACGAATTTATCTGGTTTATCTGCTGAAATTATGCAAGAGAAGAAGGTTAAATCTGACATTCAAAGTAAGTTTGATTTGTCATCCAAAGAGAGAAAAGTATTGGTCAACAAAGTTAAGGAACTTGAAGACATCATCTTCAAGGTTGATGATTCCAAACAAGCAAGTCCTGACACGATTGTTCAGACTCCACTTGTGGACTCAATTGATTCTGAATGTTCGTTTAAGACGGCTTCAAGTTCATTCCATAAAGATGTTTCTTCAAGGGATTTGACAGATCAAAGGGGTTTTCAAATAATCAGATTCGTCCTTCCAATCTCTTTTATAATCATTCTACTGATAATTCGGAGGCTTCTATTTCAAGGCCTACAGATAACCTGTTAGGACCATAAATGTCCTACATATTGGAAAGATATATAAAGAATTATATAGAGCTTTAATTAGTTTAATTATTATTGTAAAAACTCTTAATTGTGTTGATTGGGCTTAGTTTAGCCTAATGGGCGTAGGCATTGTTTGTCTAAAACCTTAGTATATAAAGTTTAGTTAACCTTTAGTTTTAGGTTAGAAATTGATTAGAGAGCTTATTGTTTTAGATCGTTCTTTTACTTTGAATTGTAATATTCTCTGAACGATACTTTGAATGGATACGAGATGGATGACAAGTTGAAATCAACAATTGTTCTTGTTATAGCTCATTGATTCTATTGTTACCTGTCAATCTGGGATCTACACGTGGTATCAGAGCAGAATCGGTGATTTGAAGATATAGAAGAAATCGAACGAAAGCGAGAAAAAGCATAAATTTCGTATTGAATTTTCTGGAAAACACAGCGAGCCGTTTTGCCTATTCCCGGAGTTTGAACCGTCGGATCGTCTCGATTTTTGAACAATAGCTTCACGGCATTCTGTTCCACATTCTGAACGGTGGGATTACTCGTTAGAGGTCCAGAAGACACTCGTTTGCTGTTCGTCGTAGTGCAGTAACTTTTTCGGTGAAAAGATCATCAATCGGGTTTGCAAAGCTTTTCGTTGATTTAATAATTCGTTTGTTAATTCTCGATTGTTTAATCGTTCTTAATCCGGTGTTTATCTGTGTTTATATCGATTCTCAAAGGTATTAACTTTTCAATTTAAAAACAATTCTTGAGTTTTTGGTGTTCTTAAATTTTTGTGGTGATTATTGAAAAATAGGATATATTTTGCTTAGAAATCGATTTGGGTATGTTTGTTTTGGTGTTTTTGGTCAAAATCTAACCTTACGTGCGTGAAATCAAGCAACCCTATCAAACCCTGATCTGAATTTCTCAACCAGCCGCAGTGTCCGAAAGTTCCTTATTGTTTCCGGGTAAGTTTTCTATTTCTCACCACTATCCGGACAAATCCATCCGGATTGTTTCTGGTTCCCGGATAAAATTTCTCCCGGACACCCAATTTTTACCCGGAAACCTCACACTTCCCGGATACCCATTTAGTTCCCGGATGAAATTAAGTCTCCGGATGGAATAATCCTTTCCAGTGCACTTACTTTCCGGACAAAACAACAATTCGTGGATACTCCCGGATAACTTGTTCTTTCCGTACAAAACAACAATTCATCTAAATCCGGATGCAACTCAAGCGCACACCCTTGTTGACCATCATTTTGTTACTGTTGACTATGGAAGGTGCCTTCCACTCATACGTGGAATACATATATTGGTTAACATCATGATTCATGAAAGGTCATCATCTTTGACTTTCGGTTTTGTATGTTGCTATTTTTTTAATCAAAGTTGAGTGGTTGTGGTTTGATTTCCATACGTCAATTGTTTTAGCATTCTTACATCATATTTTATTTTTGTCTTCATTTCCACACATTATTTTGTTTACATCGCATGCATACACTTCAATCTTCATCCGGTAAGTTGTCTTTTTTGCGAGAATCTCAATCACCCGGTAAGTTTTGGTTGGTAAGTTCTGATCGGTACCCGAGTTATCGAACGTCTCGTGACTGAAAGCTTTTATCAAAAGCAGTGATTTTCCTTAACGGTCGATTTGCGAGTTTTAGTGACGGTTTGAGATCTTTTGAGACAGTTTGATCTTATTTTCGACGGTTATCATTTATGTGATTTATTTCAACATTAATTGATCTAACAGTTTGCATTCATCTTGCAGGTTTCATTCTCGAGTTTGATTTTGTTTATTCTGGTTAACTAATCAATTTTTAAATTGTGAAAACAAATTTATTTTATAGATTTGTTTTTTAAATTTAATTTTTGATTTTCTTCATCATTTTTCGAGTCTTCAAAACAATACCGATTTACGATCATAATTTTTCAGGTAACAAATGTCTTATTCATCTCAATCTGCAGCAGCTTGTCAGGTATGTCTACCAGCTCATAACGCTTTAGTTGATAAGATTCAACTGTTTGGTCAAAATGTAGAGTCCTATATGTTTACCTATAATAAACATTTGCTTGAAATTAACTCTTTAAAAGAAAAGCTAGATGTCCAAAAGAGAATCACTGAGAAATACAAGTCCGAAAATGCCAATCTTAAAGAACAGTGTGCTAATCTTACAATAGCACCAAAGGACTTAAGGGCCAAAATATCTGAACTGACCTTAAAGCTTGATCAGTGTGAGAATGAGAAAGCAGAGATTGTCTATCAATGCTCTGCTCTTCAAATTCAGCACAAAGAGTTTGTCTCTAAAATAACTGATCTTGAAACAAAACTGCACAAAAGAGGTCAAACTGATCAGACAATTCACATGAATAAACCCAAAGAATTCACATATTTTAACAAGGAATGGGGAATCGGATACGATAACCCACAATACTTGAAAAATGGTATATTCAAAAGACCGACACTTTATGACTTTGGTTGTCTCGGTATAGACAAAAAGTATCCAGAATATGGGATAAAATGGACTGGTCCTCTTGAACCTGAGAAATAAGAGCAAACTGAGGAATATAAGCGCAAACACACGACCAAAATGCAACTTCCTTTTTGCTACGAGCCCACAAACTATTAATATGAGAAAAATCCAAAGAAATACATCTCGAATGACTATTTTGACTGCTATAAGGTTGTGACGTCCAAGGATTCCTCCAAAAAGGATGAGGTCCAAGCAACCAAACCCAAAACTGAGACGGATGAGTTCAAACTCTATGTTCCTCCTCTCGTCTTGGAAGCAAAAATAGTCGAGTTAGAGGAGTCACTCGAGAAGGAAAGGTCATGTTTTCTAAAGGAAAAACAAGCGCTTATCACACAACTTGAGAATCTCAAATCCGTGAAAACCGAATATGTGTCAGATGAAGGACAGGAAATCCTTCGGTGTGAAATCAATCGGCTCACGTCAAAACTGTCTGCCTTGGCAACATAAGCGATGAAGGAGCATACGAGAAATGGTCAACTCCAAGAGAAGGTTGACCTACTCCAAACTGAAAAGCTGATTTCATCCGAACTTTCCTCCAACTCATCTGATACATCTTCGTGTAAAGCTTTCATTGGCAAAACCTCTTCTCTAAACGGTAAAGGGTCTCAAGATGAGTGTGTTTTAAAGAATCTAAACTCTAATTTTTTCTTAGCTTCCGCACCAGAGTCACCTAAACACACCGACACAAAGTGTTCCTCACCTCCCTCGACCAATCCTACTCCATCAAATCCCGATGTTGATTTGTCGAAATTCATGAATTCTGAGGGTAGTTCAGATGAAGAGTTTGAATCGTTTCCATTTGACAAACCTCATCCGAGTCACACCGACTTTCTTTCAAAAGCGGTAAATCGCACGGTCAATATTCAAAAAGGCGAATGTTCTACAAAACCGAAGACCACGGATGTGGATAAGGTTTCTAAAACTGCGTCTTATTCTAAAAAACAATCACAGCCGAGGCAAAAGACCGGTCGATCGACTGATAAACGTCCTGCCTACTCAAACTCTACTGGTCATATATTTAACGGTAATTCAGATAATAATGGCCGAAGAAATGGGTTCAAACAAGTTTGGGTTGTGAAAAAGTCTAATGAAAGCAAGACGAATACGAAGTCATTTAAGCCAGTCCCACATGTTAGGACATACAATCACAATCATGATGCCTTTAATTCTCGAACTTCTGTTGAACAAAGTGTGAAGTTTCCTTTAAGAGTTTATTCAGTTCAACAGTTGCTTCGACTTTCTCATGGTTGTATCTGTTGTTCTACATGTGGTTCGAATGATTTTGTTGATCGAAAATACGCATCTCATTGGTATGGTACTTATAGAATCCCCGGTCCTCACTATCATAGGGCATTGAACCGTCAAGGATCCATCAATGGATGGATACCAAAATCTTTCTAATCATCTTTTGCAGGAATGTCATGTGCGCTCAGTTCAGAACATTCTCTTCACTGTACTGCATTCAAAGGTTATGCTAATTTTGAGGGGGAGTATTATTCTATGAAAGGTAAGTGAACTTCAACTGAATTCAAAGACCGTGGTAATTCATTCTGGATAACTTACTTGTGTTTGTTATTCTCCAATTTTAAATTCCATGATTGCCACGTGTCATTTTTCTTGACTTAGTTATTTCCATGTCTCACATATTCGTTGATTTTTCGATGAAAATACACTCGTTTGAATTCCTAGTTGTTTTCCAAGTTCGCTATTTCTTGTAAATGATTCAATTCTTTTCTGATATGTTAATTGTGACTTGTTCTTCACAATTAAATTTTCTGATTGTTGTCTCATTCGTTGCAAATACTGTGCTTACTGAGTCATTCTGTTTAGCAGTTGATTTTGTTTCTTGAAATCCTGGTATTTCAACTATGACTTCTGATCAACTCAGATCAGGACTCGTTCTTAAATGCTATGACTTCTAAACATTTCAGTTTAGAACTCGTTCTTTACTGTTTTACTAAACTGTTCTACTCGATGCATGAAAGGAGTGTTAGGACTTACATTGTTTCTATGGTCTATCCAGAACCGGAAGGACCTACCCAAGAAACACATCACTTATAGACATCAGTGAGGGGTCTAGCTTGACAGATGAGTTCGGAGTGAAAAGAATATGGCGAGGATGTGACAGGACTTAAAAGAATTATTGGTCCTTACCAAACCGAGTGAGTTATCCGGGTAACCACACAATCTATTCATTCTCGTTCTTTGGAGATGAATATTGAAACAAACATGGACCCAGTGTCGATAACTCGTGTCACCCCACCTAGCCACTCAAGTATCTCACAACAGATGCTTGTTTCATATATTCACGGAGAATTAGCACATAATCTATCTATTCCTCACTCGGAGGTCTTAGATATTGAAAAAGGAAGACATCAGCTCCGGTCTCCGAACTTCATATTCTAATCACTGTGTCAATTGATTTTAACTTGCGTCCCAGGTTAAATCAGTATTTTGAGCCTAACAGGTATAATTTAATTCTTTCACACATGCACGAGTCTTTGTGATTCCCATTGCATATCTTCGTGATATTGCCGGAACAGTTTGAGAAGTAATTTTTAAAATTTACTTCAGTGATAACTGGAAGTCCTATCAGAGATACCCCATTGCCAACTCTGAATATAGGCCACACAATTATTCTTAATTGTTGTGATAACAGTTACTTTTGTGTTTATGTGTTAGATATTTACCCTATTCTAGTTAATAATGTTTTGATCTGGAACTTTTGCCACTCGTCCCTATTGTCTTTGAAAGTACATGATGCTCTGGATGCTCCTACTCATCACGAGGGGGAGAAAGGGTACAGATTCAAAGACACCGGATTATCAAGTTAAGGGGGAGTTAGCAAAAGTCGAGGGGGAGAGTAACCGTTATAGTTCCGAGATTGATCAGCTCCGAAAAGAGTTCAAAGTACATACAAGTGATCAATTCTTCTCGTTCCTTATCAAGTGGTGTTCGCTACAATTCAGTATTTCCTCCTTCAAAGATACCGGTTCTACAAGTTCTTACAGTTGAAAGCCAATTCAATTCACGGCCAATTCAACTCGCAGTTCAAAGACTGATTCATTGAAGACCAAGAGCTTTATTCTAGGGGGAGCGCTGAAAAGACATGAAGACAAGCAACATCATTGTATTTCAAAGATTCTAAAGGAAGAGAAGTTCAAGACCTAAAGTTTTCAAGACCGTTTTTTCTTTATATATGTTTAGGGGGAGATTGTTAGGACTATAAATGTCCTACATATTAGAAAGATATATAAATAATTATATAGAGCTTTAATTAGGTTAATTATTATTGTAAAAGCTCTTAATTGTGTTAATTGGGCTTAGTTTAGCCTAATGGGCTTAGGCATTGTTTGTCTAAAGCCTTAGTATATAAGTTTAGTTAACCTTTAGTTTTAGGTTAGAAATTGATCAAAGAGCTTATTGTTTTAAATCGTTCTTTTACTTTGAATTGTAATATTCTCTGAACGATATTTTGAATGAATACGAGATGGATGACAAGTTGAAATCAACAATTGTTCTTGTTATTGCTCATTGATTCTATTGTTACCTGTCAATCTGGGATCTACATAACCAAGTCTTCAAGAAGGTGAAGATGGTTTGGAGAGTAAAAGGCAATACTCTCGAGAAAGATGTGCCAAAGTCATCCGTTCCCACACAAAATTCCAACAAGAGCAATGTTTTTCAAGGTAAGTCTTTTGTTAAACTTGATTTAGTTTATTCTATAAATCATTTAATCAGGTTATAAATCATTTATTCAGGTTAGCTCAAAAGAAAATTTGTTGTTCTTACTGTGGAACTTATGATTTTGTTCATAAAGATTATGCTCAATACTGGTATGGTACATACAAAATTTCTTCAAATAAAACTGCACCTAACAAACCAGGACCCAATTTCCGTTGGGTACCAAAATCTACTTAATCTGTTTTCCAGGTTCATCATGTGTACTGCTGAATGTTATAAGTATAACAAACACATGACTGGAAAACAGAGAAGAAGTTGTGTAGAATTTTGAAGAAGAGTACATGTGTTTTTAAGGGGGAGTACAAGAGATAGACTTTTGAGTAAATCAGCTCAGGACTCGTATTTCAAAGTTTTTGGCTTCTGAATACTTCAGTTCAGAACCCGTACTTCAATGATTTTAACTTCTGATCATATCAGATCAGGACTCAGTCATCAACAACAATGACTTCTGAATTTATCTTCAATCCTGGTATTTCAGAACTCGTTTTAATGAATAAGGATACTTTGATCCAAGTCTTGTTATTTTGCAGATTTTGTTCAACATAAAGATCTTTTGCATATGTTAAGGGGGAGCTTATAAGATTTTAAATCATCTTATCATGATTTGAGGTGGAGCTCAGACATTGTTGAATGTAAGTATCTTCCGATCTTAATCTCAGATTGTTTGAAAGAAGAACGACTTTCAAGCATGAAAAACGCTTTCATTAAATGTTCAAACCACTTCTATATTCTCAATCAAATTTTATGAATTTAGAAGTGTGATTTTAAATGTTTTTCATGAAGATCTCGGATTATGATAACATCATTTCTGACCGTGTGTTTCTAAAGATCAATACTTGTGTATTATATTTTCTATACTTTCAAGCATTCATACACACCAGTTCAGCTTCATATTGAATGTGTTATTACCTGGTCTCAAAATGAAACAATTTTTCGATGGTAATACTCCCATTTATTTTTCAATTTTGTTGAGCATCATATATTCTTTCAGCGTGAGAACTTAAACGTTTCATTTAAAGATTGTTTATATTTGTTCATATAAACAATATTCAATTCTTTGATACCCTATCCATTTATGATTATCATTCAAGATATTTGATATGATTTATACATTGTCAGATTCTCAAACAAGTCTTTCGAATTCATTTCATCCATTCATTTCATCCATTCATTCATTATCCTTGTTTTGAGAAATCTTCAAAGTTCAAATGCTCAAATATTTCATGATTATTGAGGAGCATACACTCTGATGACAATGTCATTCAAATGCTGAGATTTATTTATTCAAACTAAACTGTTGAACAACGCAAATTTTTAGGACAATATTTCATGGGATCAGTGTCTGAGCATATAAAACTTCTATGGATTCACGTTAACCAGTGTTTCCTACCCAAAAAGTTATCCTTGAGTGATTGAGGGGTGAGGGGTCTACATCAAATAGTGGGGGAGATAACTCATCTGGTTGAGTAATCTCATTGTGCCGAGGTAAAATGTAAATGAGAGTCTGGGTAGAAGTGAGCGAATTAAAAACCGAAAGAGGGTGTGAGAACGGAGTTAAAAGAATAAGAGAACTCTACACCAACCATTTTCTAAACCGGGAAGCCACATTACTGATTGGTTCACATTCTTTGGTGACCATCATTGAAACATGCAGTTAGCCCATGCCAACTCTTGCATTTAACCCCAGCAGCTACTCATTTCTTTCTCAACAAAGAAATGTTTCAATTTTTCTTGGGGACGCAACATATAATCTATCTAATCTTCATTCAGAAGGTTTGGATATTGAAAAAGAAGGAAGTTTACCCCACCTTCGCACTTCAATCATGCACATTGAGTCCATGGAAAACCTGTTGCTGTCTCAACAGTTTACACACTTTGAGCCTAATAATCAAGCATACGTTGCATCATGTTGGTTCCCAGATTCAAGTTGTCTCATATAAATAGCATAAACACAGATAGCGGAAGCATAATATAAATCTATTAAATACGAGTGATTGTGTAAACGATTATGAAACAATGAAAGTATCAATAATGAACAGTAAATGATAACAAGATCAATAAATAAGCTGCTCGTATATTGATATATTTGAATAACACCAAGAACACGTTCATGTGTGTGTATTCTGAAATATCTCAGGAAACAAATCATACAGTGGTAGTGGAAAGGAATGTTGTAGTGTGTGCTCTCACAAATGTGGCAAATAATCCTTCCAAAAGCTTACAATTGTGCGTTCCACTACCCTTCTATTTATAGCATGATAAAGTGAAAGACAGTGTACTATCTAACCCTGGGATGACACGTGGAAAGTATGTCTCTGTCCTTTTAGGGTTGACGTGGAAAGTACGGACACGTGTCTGACACTTAGAGATTTCTACGAGACTTAAGCTTCACAGAGGTCTTCATTCACCAGAGCTCTTACGCTAGAGCTCTGATGGTCTTCTGGTGTGAACAGTTCTTCTGGTTGAACAGAAGAAGTCTTCTGCCAGAGCTCTGTCGAGCTCTGATGATCTTCTGGTTAATTTTCTTCTAAGTCTTTTTCTGTATCTCTGGTGATCTTCTGATTTGTAATATTTTCAATACCTTTACATCTTGTATACTTGGGGCTAACAATCTCCCCCTAAGTATTGAAAATACAAATAATGCTAATTACAGAGATGTAAACAAAAGACAAAGGAGAAAGTCATCCTCTGTGAAACTTGATACTTTTCTTTTAAGATGGTTACAATACAATGCAAAAGAAATAGTATACTAAGCATGATAGTTTCCTCTTAGAATTCTGTCGAATCTTCTGATCAGGTCTCTGAATTCTAACATGAGGTCTATCTGGTGGATGTAGAGCCTCATTGCCTTGGAAGGTTTAGGATGATGTTTCTGAGATATTGAAGCGACACACTTGACTACTTGTGGGTTTCAGCAGATCTGATGGCCTTCTTGATGCCCTTCTATCGGCAGATGAAGATTGGAGGATTTCCAACCACAATTCCAGTTCTGTAATGGCCATAACCCTCAAGATTTTCATTTGGAGATGCAATCGACAGTCTCTCAACTTCGAATTCTATGCCTAGCTGAAAGTCAACTTGCGTTCTGAGGTTGATGTGCTCTTGCATAGCGTACCGAACTTCGACCAAGGCAGTCCTTGCAGGTGTGTACCTGTTGCTGTTGTTGACACAGTGGGCATGTAAAATTGTCAGATTATAGGGATTCAGCAGAACAAGATCATTGTCGTTGAACATTTATATCTTATTATTCTCTATCTCCACTGTGTAGACGTGGTACACAATTTTGTCATAGGCAAACTTCTTTTGCACTATTTTCAGAATCCTGTTGAATACAAACGATGAATTGATGGCTTTGTTCAGATGTGATTTGGTTGAGATGAACCTTCGCCTGTCATATGTAAGTCTATTGGCTCTGATGGCGTTAAAGTATGGATTGTTGGGTACGGCATTTATTGGAATAATGTCTCTGTCAGCGTAGAGGTATGAGAATATCTCTTCTAATGCCGATTTTTCTGAGTGGCGGGGTTCAGATTTTGGGTTCTGCTCTGGTTGGTTTTGGGGTTGGTTTTGATCATCATGGGTTTCAGCCATTAGGATGTCAACTAGGTTTTCAGGTTCTTGTGCAGTTTGGGTTTGGACTTGGGTTTGGTTTTGGTTTATTTGTTCATCAGCAGAGAATGGTTTTGTTCTCTCTGGTTCAGTCCTTGGGGACTGGGGAGGAGTATCAAGGATGATGATCTCTGGTGGTTGAGATGTCGAATCTTCTGGTGTTCTGATTGTTCTGTCTTTGTACATGTAATCGAATTCTATCATCATTATCTCTGTTGGAGTTTCCGCTGTCTCCCCAGGTGTCTCTGTTGTTTCCACTGGTGTCTGTGTCTGTGTCTCTTTTTCTGTCTCCTTCTCTGCTTATGTCTCTATCTCCACCTTTTGTTGCTTTGAGGACTCTCCTACTTGCTTATTTAAAGACTCTGGGGTATCCTTCTAGATGTCCTCATCATCATCATCAGAAGAAGAAGTTGCCACATTACGTTTGGGAGAGTCCGGGGCAACAAACTTACCCTTTTTCTTTGAAGGTTCTCCCTCTGGGGTCTAATCTGCAGGTCTCTTGACGGGTACGGTCTGTAGAATAGTATATGTGAATGTGACGACCGCCTTTTCCAGAACCTCTTCCACGTCTGTCGCAGCAGCTCTGATTTCATCTACTTGACTCTCAAAGTTAAATTTGTTAGAGTCAAGAGATGTTTAGACATGGCGCTGTGTTGCTTGATCTTTCTGAACAAACTTGGAAGATATTGTCATCATTCGACTTAAAACTCGCTTCTTGTACGCGCCCATGTATGCTCTGTCGATCGGTTGTCTGTCAGGGAAGGGCACGTTAGCCTCTGGTGCAGTTGCCTCTTTGATAGCAGTCTTGACAGAGGTATTGATCATCTCTGTCAAGGTTCGGATGTTGGAATCTGACAGGATAATGGAAGGCATTTGAAGAGTTCTGTTCATTGCCGCGGTGTGGTTCTCTGCCATGGTTCTCTTCAGATCAGCGAGCTCTGTTGTCAACTTTGTTGTCTCCTCTACTCTGGCCCTTTCAGAATCAGCAAACTTCTGAGAAGTCTCTGCATATTTCCTTGTAATCTGTTGCAACTCTTCTTTGAGAGAAGCATTCTCCTTGCAGATCAGCTCCTCTTTGCCATCATTGATAAGTTTATACTCATTCAAAGAGTTTCTAATACTGTCACAGAAGCTTTTGAGCTCTGCTCTGGTGACAGTGTCAGCGGGGGTAACCTTGGTTCCAACACATGGATCCAAGTCAGCCTCGAGCTCAGAGACGCCTCCATCAAGAGTTGTTTTATGTTGTCTCTTGGAGGATTTCCACCCGATCCTTGATGTACTTTTTCAGGGGATACATCTCTGGGTGTTCTGATCAGAGGCTCCTCTTCCAGCTCAAGTTCTGGAGAAGGAAATCTGATGTGTTGAGAAGATCTGGGATCAAGACAGGTCTTCCCTTGTGATACTAGGTCAAACCAATGTCCCTGAGTTGGACATTTCCTACGTGAGATTCTAAAGATCTCAGGACTAGTTTGTGTCAAATCTATGCAAGCCACAGAGGCTTCCGCATGTGTAGGTGACGTATTGATGTCCTGGGATGATGGGACATATGAACCAAAAATGTATTCCCCGGTTTCGTGCATACCAGAGGCATGAAGAGTCGCCTCTGGTGGTTCAGTCTGGTTAGGGTTCGAGGTGTGCACCTCTGTTTCAATATCCATTTGGTCTTGATCACCAAGGATAGGTTGTGTGATAGCACTGGGAGATGGGCTAGGGAAATGCACATGTGTGTTCATACGAACATCTTGTTCTAAACTCACAATTCCCTCGGCTCTTAGGGGTTCAGAAGACTCAGATTCTCCCTCAGTCTCCTCTTCCTTACTACTTCCAGAGGAGGACGAACTCTCTGCCACCTCCTCTGCAGCTTCCCTTTCTTCCTCTTTGACAGCCTCCAGAGGGGATGTTCTGTCCACTACTTCCTCCTCCTCACGATTTGCAGAGGAAGACCCCACTTCGGGTACTCTTACCTCTGGTCTTTATACTTCTTCCTCTTCTCTCACAATACTAACAGACTCTAATGATGGTTCAGGACCTGTGTATGCTGGGGATCTCACCTCAGGTTCTTGAGGTAGAGCAGCATGTCTATAGTTTTGTAGAGAGAAGTGGGTTGGGGTTATCAGAGAGAGCATAGTTTTTGGTACTCTTCTGGTGTTAGGATACTCACCTGTGGTTGTGGGGTTGAATCTGGACATTACCCACACAGGAGTTGGATTGCCCTGTTGAACTAGATGCATAGTTGGGAATGCTTCTCTGATGACAAGGCTAATGAACCATGGAAATCTGATGTGTTTCAGATTTTTGTGGACACCCACAACACCTCCTTTCGCCAGAGTCGTCGTCTTGGTGTTCACTGCGGTCAGAAGTTCTTTGTAGAAGATATTGGCATAGTCGAAATGCATGTGGAAGTATAAGCCGTACATGATTTGAAGTATTTCAATGCTAGCTTGGTCTTGGCTACCACTTTTGCAGGTTAGGGTTCTGTTGAGTGTGGAAAACATGAAGTTCCACACTGGGGGTAGATTTCCTCTTTTGAAATCTCCAATCTTGGTTAAACCATTGTTGTAGCCCAAGAAACGAACGAACTCAAGAAGAATAGGGACATTTGGGGGGGGGGGGGGGGGGTTCATATGTAGGAATCCCCAACTGTCTAGTGGTCTGCATTCCAAAGATTTTTCGAAGGGTTTTGTCGCGAATGCAAACCGTTCCTGCTCCTCCTTGTCTTCCTGAATCAACGTTCCCAATAATACCTTTCCTCTCTGGAATGTACTGGCAAGTTGTCCACCATTGTTGTACATATATATCTGGAAGATCATCGTCGAACATTGTAAGGGCTTGGAAGATTTCAGAGTTCCTATAGAACTCAATGAACACGTGGTAAATGGGCAAATAGTTGGCTGGATTGGCGTAAAATCTATAGTTGTTATCTACAAAATCGTAGGGTTCAGTCACGATTTGATCTACAGGCACTATTCGGCTGGATTCTGCTGAGTTAGCTTGTTTTGCCATTGTTGCAGGTTTTAGGTTTTTTAAGAACTCAAAGGATATTTGAACAAATGAGGGAAGGTTTGAAGGTTTGAATACTCAGTAAGCGTAAGAAATGAAATGGGTCGATTGGAATGGGTATTTATACTCGAAATCTATGGATGGATAACCATCGTAGGTACTATAGGCACTTGAGTGTCAGATAGTGGAATGACCTCTACAGTAGAACGTGGAAACAACTAACGGTTGGTCTTTCAATCAGAGAATGCCACGTGGATTTTGGGTCATACAACTTTTGGTTATGGAACCGTCACGGTTAGAGATATGTGGGTGACATGTGGTTGACGCTAAAAGAATGACCCGCATTTCTGATGACGTGGCAGAAAATTGGCAGAGCTCTGGTGGAACTCAGCACAATTTTGCCTCTGTTGATTTACCTTGTTCTTTCTTTCAAGTAACCCATAATGTTTCACCTTTACCCTAAAATCATTTGCAAATTCTGAATCTGATGTGAAAATAGTGAAAGAACTAAAGCATAACTGACTCAGAGATTTCACAGAGTTCTGGTGAACATCATCAGAGGCTCTGGTGAAATGTCAGAGTTCTGGTAAGTTCTTGACATTATCAAACAATGTTATCAGAACAGGTTTTTCCTTCCTTAAAAAGATTATCCTTTTTGTTCAATGAGCCAAGTCATTTTGATTTGAAATTGTGTTGACTTGCTCCCCCTTAAACCATGCTTATTTTCCTTTTAAGCTCCCCCTAAAATGATGAGCTTAATTGACAGATTTATCTTTTCAGCTTTTCGTGCAACTCTTGAAAGATTAAAAAAATATTTACAAAGAAACAAAATATATAGAGATATGAAACGCACAAAAGAAAATAATGAAAATGTATGCTGGCAGAGCTCTGAGATGAACATCAGAGGCTCTGGTGATGTATCCTAACTATTTTGACAGATCTCTGGGACGAACATCAGAGGCTCTGTTAAGTTTTAAACAGAGTTAGGAGGATATGTTCAGCATACCCATCTTGCTGATTAAGAAGTTAAATCTCTTTTCATCAAGGGCTTTTGTAAACAAGTCAGCAAGTTGGAAGTCAGTTGAAACAAAGTACATTTCAATCGTCCCTTTTCAACATGATCCTTTATAAAATGGTACCTTATGTCGATATGTTTTGTCTTCGAGTGTTGAACTGGATTAGCTGTAATTGCTATTGCACTCTTGGAGTCACACATAATTGGGACTTTGTTGTACTCCAGGCCATAGTCCTTGAGCTGTGTTTTCATCTAGATTACTTGAGAACAACAACTAGCAGCAGTAACATATTCTGCTTCTGCTGTAGAAGTTGATACACAGTTATGTTTCTTTGATGTCCAGCTGACTAGCTTATCTCCAAGCAATTGACAGCTACCAGAAGCACTTTTTTTGTCATTCCTGCATCCTCCATAGTCTGAATCTGTGTATGCTACAAGCTCAAAACCAGAGTTAAGAAGATACCAGAGACCCAAAAATTGAGTCCCTTTGAGATATTTAAAGATACGTTTGACAGCAGACAAATGGGATTCTTTAGGATTTGCTTGAAATCTGGCACAAAGACAGGTTGCAAACATTATATCAGGTCTGCTTGCAGTTAAATATTAGAGTGACCCTATCATGCCTCTGTAGTTCTTGACATCTACAGATTGTCCTTGAGGATCATGGTCAAGTTTAACTCCAGTGGCAATAGGAGTTTTCATAGGATTTGAGTTATTGAGCTTATACTTTTTCAAAATATCAGAGACGTATTTTGATTGACTTATAAAAGTGCCTCTGATAGATTGTTTTACTTGTAAACCAAGGAAGAAAGAAAGTTCTCCCATCATGCTCATTTTAAATTCAGTTTTCATCAAATCCTCAAACCTGTCACAATATTCCTGCCTTGTAGACCCAAAGATAATGTAATCAACATATATCTGTACCAGGAGAATATCATTCTTATACCTCCTAATGAGGTATAACCCTCATTAGGTCTAACCCTCATTTTGTTTTAAAATATGTATTCCAGGTGGCGGATCGGGTAAGAGCAAGTAATTAGAGTAATCGAGGGATGGCTTTTGTGAAGGAATATATGATGAAGATTTTGGCATGTTAAGCAGTTGTATTATAATGATTAAATGTTATGTACGTATTTAGTAGGAAGTTTGTAGTAGAATAGTTTCTTCTGATTGTAAAAGACTACGGGACCGTACTTGTAATATGATGTTTCGTTTGTTGTATCAATGTTATGTTACTTTGTGTGAATTGTTTAGTATATGGGAATTGGGTTGTTACACTTGACACTCAACAAATACAAATAAGTCATTGACACTATTTCTATATAAAACATTCATATAAATTAGGGGACTAATTAAAGCTAACAAGGTGTATTTAATATAGCATTGTATCTAACTATTTATTCCAGGTAATTAATCTTTCATTGAAGATTACATTTAATTAATTGACACCTAATTTTGTGTATGAAAATGCATTAACCTTTAGAGTTAAGGTAAAGCTTAATAACCTGAGGTAAGAGGATAAGACTAATAAAAGTTTTAGTACCTGACAAGTACTATACTCCTACGGTGTACGATGGTAACATTATGTTGTGCTATGAATCAAGAGGTCTAACATAAATGATATCGTATCGATAGCGCGTCGACCAGTGTGGAGGCCGTATGACCCGATAATTGATATTGTGGTATTACTATAGCACCAAACCTTGGTACTATAGGACTGTCCGAGTGCTACAATATATTTTTACTAGATCGCATGTTTTTATCTTAATCAAGCTTTGCACCCTTTGCTTCTTCTCTAGAATTGACTTTTAGTTGATAACTCAAAACAGGCCACTCAAATAATATGTTTTCGAATTCTCCATCTGAAATCGGTTTTTAAAGACTAGACTTTTTGAAAAGCTTTGGCACGTTTTCCCTGTGGATCAATATATGGTACTTTTACCATTATTACTTGATATGAAACGATTGTAGATTGTAACATCCCGCAAAACGAAACATACATATAACATACATTCCATAACATATTTACAACAAATTACTTCATCATTCACATTTGGTCCCATCTAAAGTCTGAACATAAAAATTCATTACAACTTGATCCACTTTGAATTACATAGTGATAACAAAATTATAACTACAAAAGCATCCGTAGCATCATGATGATAATCTTCTCCAAAGCTAGCCAACAAGTATTCTAATTACTTGTTCTTACTGGAATCACCACCTGGAATACATAATTTTTAAAACAGAAAATGAGGGTTAGACCTAAGGGTCTAGTGAGTAAATCCCTGACATTTGTAATTCATTCAAAACTCATTTATATAAAACACTATTTATATAAATACAAATACCACACACGTAAGATAATACTAACTAACAATTATTCATCATAACTGTCTCATTCCACCTTATCCCTCCACCAATGGCCAAATCAATTGGTTGCGAGCCAATTTATCACACCGGTCCAAAGCCCGGCCACGTATTATATTTTCATATAATACTCACGTAATTATAATATCCCATTATAATCACTCACGTATGACATATTCATACACTTATCAAATATTTGTTATTCACATAATGAATTCCAGTAAAATACTTTTTAAAGTAAAACTCACCTGATCTTTTAAGCAAAGGTCCTTCAAACTTTCCTCAAATTAGATTATCTTTTAACCCAGATCCTTAGTATCTGAAACAAATTAAAGTATACATAATCTTTAACACATAAACAGAAAACCCAACTTTTCGCAACCCACTATTACGAAAAATTTACTTTTCGCAACCTACAGTTGCGAGTTCCTCACTTTTCGCAACCAACAGATGCGAAAACCTCACTTCTCGCAAACCACGGTTGCGAGTTCCCTACTTTTCGTAACCAACAGATACGAAAACTTAACTATGCGCTTTAGCTGCTTGCGAAAAGTGGACTTTTCGCAACCAAGGCTTGCGAATTCCTACTTTTCGCAAGAACACTGTTCATCGTCTTTTTCAGAAAAGTTCAGTTCATTTTCAGGAAATCCAACTTTTACCCAGATTGCACAGAATCGTTCTAAACTCCATTTAACATCCTAAATTGTAACTAAAATTCACCAACTCATCTAAAATTACCTAAACCCACTTCAAAGTTCAAAAGAAACCTAATTCTCATAAAAGAGGGAAATTTGTATAGATTCTTACCTTTGATTCTTCAGTCGATGTAACAAAACCCAGCAGCAAATCAGTAGCTTACACTTCTTCTAGTTTCTCCTTAAATTCCTTTTTCTCTCTCTCTCTCTCTGCCGAAAATAACTCACATACACACTTTTACTTCTAAATTGTTAATTAAGTATAAGAAGAGGACACCTCCTCAAACAGAAGTGAATAAGGCGGTGATGGCAATGAGATATTTTCAAAAATACTAAATAAACCCTAACTCTTCTTATTTGGCAAAACTTACCCCTTTAACTTCTAATTCCTCAAATACTATAATAAAGATTTATAAAATTTCGATTTTAATTTAGATAAAAATACCTGGTTATTACAACATCTCCCCCTTAAAAGAATTCCGTCCCGGAATTCAGTTAAGAGAACAGATGAGGGTATTTGGCTCTCATCTCCGACTCTGATTCCCATGTAGCATCCTGACCTCGATGATGTTTCCACTGAACCTTTACCTGTCTGATTTCTTTGTTCCTCAATACTTTGACTTTGTGATCAACTATAGCTTCCGGTTCCTCCACATAGTTCATCTTTTCATCAACCTGGATATCTGGTAGAGAGACTGCCTGGTCTGATGTCACCAAACATTTCCTAAAATTCGATACATGGAACGCGTTGTGAATCCTGCTTAATTCTGGAGGTAAATCTAATCGGTAAGCCACTTCCCCAATCCTTTCAGTAATTGCAAACGGACCAATATACCTCGGACTGAGTTTACCTTGCTTCCCAAAACGTATGACTCCTTTCCAGGGCGATACTTTTAACATTACAAAATCCCCAACCTGAAACTCTAACGGTTTTCGACGTCGATCAACATAGCTTTTCTGTCTGTCTTGAGTTGTTCTCAATCTATCCCGAATCTGAGTAATCTTATCCGCTGTTAACTGTACTATTTCTGGCCCCGCTAATTGTTTCTCCCCCACTTCATTCCAACATAGAGGCGTTCTGCATTTTCTACCATACAATACTTCAAACGGTGCCGCTTGGATGCTAGAATGATAACTGTTGTTGTAGGAGAATTCTATCAAAGGTAAATGTTTATCCCATGATCCCCCAAAATCCACTATACAAGCCCGGAGCATATCTTCTAAAGTCTGGATTGTTCTTTCACTCTGCCCGTCTGTCTGTGGATGATATGTTGTGCTCAACTTTATCTGCGTTCCCATCTCTTTTTGAAAACTTCTCCAAAATCTAGAAGTAAAACGACTATCTCGATCGGAAATAATCGAGATTGGAATTCCATGTCGAGTTACTATTTCATTAATGTACAATTTAGCTAAACGTTCCAAGGAATCAGTTTCTTTTATCGGCAAGAAGTGAGCAGACTTCGTCAATCTATCCACAATCACCCAAATCGAATCGAATCCCCTTGAAGTTCTAGGCAACTTGGTAATAAAATCAGTAGTGATCTGATCCCATTTCCACATTGGTATATCTAGTCGTTGTAACTGGCCAAACGGTTTCTGATGCTCAATTTTTACTTTCTTGCAGGTAGTACAATCTTCCACATACTTAGCAACACTTCTCTTCATTCCCGGCCACCAATAGAATTGTTTCAAATCTCTATACATTTTATTTGTACCTGGGTGAATAGAAAATCGAGATTGATGAGCCTCTTGTAGTACACGATCACGTAATCCACCCAAACGAGGTACCCAAATTCTGTTTCCCATACACAACAACCCACGGTCATCTTTCCCAAGCAGTGCTGATATCCCAACCAACCGTTCTGACTTCAAACTTTCTTCTTGATAAGCATCTATTTGGCATTTCAATAATTCGTCAAAAATATTTGGGAGCAGTTCAGCTCGTAGAGATATTGCTTTTATCGTTCCACTCCTTTCTTGACGACTTAGCGCATCTGCCACCACATTCGCCTTCTCGGGGTGATAAAGGATTTCACAATCATAATCATTTACCAATTCCAACCACCTTCTTTGCCTCATATTCAGTTCCTTCTGATCAAAAAGATGGTGGAGACTCTTATGGTCAGTGAAAATTTGACATTTAGAACCATAAAGATAATGTCTCCAAATCTTCAAGGCAAAAACAACTGCTGCTAGTTACATATCATGAGTAGGATATTGTCTTTCATGATCCTTCAGTTGACGAGAAGCATAAGCAATCACCTTTCCACGTTGCATAAGTACACAACCCAAACCCAGCTTAGAAGCATCACTGTAGACCACAAAATCATCTGAACCTTCTGGCAATGCTAATATCGGCGCGCTGCAGAGTTTCTCCTTCAATATTCTGAATGCTTCGTCCTGTTCTGCCTTCCATTCAAACTTTAAATTCTTCCGAGTCAGCTTGGTTAATGGTGTCGCGATTCGAGAAAAGTCTTTTATAAATTTCCGGTAATATCCAGCTAAACCCAGAAAACTACGTACTTCGGTTGCCGCCTTCGGCGGTTCCCAATTTTCAATTGCTTCCACTTTTGCTGGATCAACTTGTATACCCTTCTCTGAAACTACATGCCCCAAAAACTGAATTTCCCGCAACCAAAATTCACATTTAGAGAACTTAGCGTACAAGTTTTCTTTCTTCAACAACTCCAAAATCAAACGAAGATGTTGCGCATGATCCTCTTTGGATCGGGAATAAATAAGTATATCATCGATAAACACAATGACAAATTTATCGAGATAAGGCTTACATACCCGATTCATTAGATCCATGAAAGCGGCTGGAGCGTTCGTCAATCCGAAAGGCATTACCAAAAATTCGTAGTGGCCGTATCTTGTGCGAAAAGCAGTCTTTAAAACATCCTCCTCCTTCACCTTTAACTGATGGTAGCCAGATCTGAGATCAATCTTTGAGAAGTAACAAGCTCCAACTAATTGATCAAAAAGGTCGTCGATTCTTGGAAGTGGATACGTGTTCTTGATCGTGCGTTTGTTCAGCTCCCGATAATCAATACACATTCTCATTGAACCGTCTTTCTTCTTCACAAATAAAACTGGTGCACCCCACGGCGAAGAGTTGGGTCTGATGAAGCCCTTATCAGATAAATCTTGAAGCTGTGCCATCATTTCTTTCATTTCTGGAGGTGCTAGTCTATACGGCGCACGAGCGATGGGATTGGCTCCAGGTACCAGGTCTATTCTAAATTCTACTTGCCTAACAGGAGGAAGACTATTCAAGTCTTCAGGAAAAACCTCTGGGTATTCACTAACAATGGAAATATCTTCCAGCTTACACTTTTCAGGCCTACTATC
This sequence comes from Saussurea involucrata, assembly GCA_033807775.1. Lineage (NCBI taxonomy): Eukaryota > Viridiplantae > Streptophyta > Magnoliopsida > Asterales > Asteraceae > Saussurea > Saussurea involucrata. The sequence goes on from CM066314.1 coordinate 95,954,358, forward strand.
TATCACATAGGCTAGATAGCTAGAGCAACCCTTATTAACACATTTACGGGCTTTTACCATAGATATAAGACTGGACTGATGATTCTTTCGATCTCCATAAATTACTACTGATCTCTTATCGGGTAAAACGACATGGATTATTTTCTTATCACAAACTATGTTGGCCTGATTCTCAGCTAGCCAATCCATTCCTACTACCACATCAAATTCAATCAAGGCTATTGGGAACAGTTGTATTGGTACTCCACACCCCTCTATGTCTATCATACAACAATCATAAATCTCTTTAACTGCCACTTGCTTATCATTTGCAGTATCTACTAATAAGGCATGTTTTAACATTTTAGGCTCTAAATGCATGTGATCAGCAAAAGATGGAGACACAAAAGATCGGTTTGCACCAGAATCAAATAACACTTTAGCACGCGTGGAGTTTATGAAAAATGTACCTGTGACCACATCTGGAGTTTCCTCCGCCTCTTTCGCTGTCATTTGAAATGTACGACCCATCGTTCTGGGCGGTTCTATTCTTGGAACCACTGGTCTAGTAATGGCTGGCTTCCCCGATGTACCCCCGGATTGTATTCTACCCCGCGGACAATCTGATTGAAGGTGATCCGGAGAATTGCACAAAAAGCAAAATCGTGTTACTCGACAATCCTTTACAACATGCCCAGTTTTCCCATATTTAAAACAAACCCGCGATTCCACTTGACAATTTCCCTGATGGTAGCGATTACATTTCAAACCTCTGGAATCTAGACCTCTTTGGATCCTGTGGCGGTCCTTCCCATTTCCTTTTCCCCAAGCTCTTATCACCGGCATCCCTTTTATTATCTCTTTCCACATTCTCGGCAGCATCCACCGCAGCTGTAAAAGTATCTGGCCTTGTTGCAGTCACCAATCTTCGAACTTCTGAATTTAACCCATAAATAAACCTCTCCATTTTCATCTTTTCTGTAGCAACATAATATCCTGCAAAACGAGACTTCTCCAAAAATCGTGCAGTATAATCTCTAACCGACAAATTTCCTTGTTGTAGATTTATGAATTCTTCTTCTAACTGTCTGACAGCAGCTTGTGGGCAGAAGTGCGTTGTGAAAGCTAACACAAATTCCTCCCATACAAAAGTAGTGTAAACATCCGTTCCTCTTGATTCTATATGAGCCTCCCACCAATACAGAGCATCCCCTTTCAGCATCGCAGCTCCATAAAGCACTTTGTCTTCTTCAGCACACTTACACGTCTTGAAGATGGCCTCTATTTCTTTCAGCCACCTCATCGCCTTTACTGGATCTCGGTCTCCTGAGTATGTAGGGGGCTTACAACTAAGAAACATTTTATAGTCACACGTTTTCATCATCGGTAAGATAGTAGAGGTAAGTGGTATTTCAACTTCGTGTTCCGGATTTGATCTTTCAGTTTCATTGTGGCGATTATGTTCAAACATAGCTTGTATGTTATCTTGTAACCTTCCCATTTCTACCATCAAATCGTCCCGTGTAACAAACTCTGTGCCCTGCGGTTGTGTTCTTCCTCCAGTTCGGCCCCCAGTTCCCCTTCCGGTACTGCCTCTACCACGATCTCCTCCTCTTCCCCCTGTTCCTATTGGTGGGTTCCCTCCACCCGAATTCCTTCCTCCTCTTTGATTCCTTTGTCTAGTGCCACTTGCCATTCTGTAGATTCAAACAAAGTTAATATACACATAAGCACATACCCTATATAACAAGGTATTCCAGTTCAAACATGCACCTGTAAAATCATAATTACACTAGCCTGGTGTAATTTGAAATTACCTTACATGATGTTCCTTCCACCTTTTATACTTAGCATCCCCAGGTTCTAAAAATAATAGGGACATCCTACTTCACATGCAGTTTAAGTCTAGGTACAGATACTAATACCTAAATCCCTTAAACTAGGGCTCTGATACCATCTGTAACATCCCGCAAAACGAAACATACATATAACATACATTCCATAACATATTTACAACAAATTACTTCATCATTCACATTTGGTCCCATCTAAAGTCTGAACATAAAAATTCATTACAACTTGATCCACTTTGAATTACATAGTGATAACAAAATTATAACTACAAAAGCATCCGTAGCATCATGATGATAATATTCTCCAAAGCTAGCCAACAAGTATTCTAATTACTTGTTCTTACTGGAATCACCACCTGGAATACGTATTTTTTAAAACAGAAAATGAGGGTTAGACCTAAGGGTCTAGTGAGTAAATCCCTGACATTTGTAATTCATTCAAAACTCATTTATATAAAACACTATTTATATAAATACAAATACCACACACGTAAGATAATACTAACTAACAATTATTCATCATAACTGTCTCATTCCACCTTATCCCTCCACCAATGGCCAAATCAATTGGTTGCGAGCCAATTTATCACACCGGTCCAAAGCCCGGCCACGTATTATATTTTCATATAATACTCACGTAATTATAATATCCCATTATAATCACTCACGTATGACATATTCATACACTTATCAAATATTTGTTACTCACATAATGAATTCCAGTAAAATACTTTTTAAAGTAAAACTCACCTGATCTTTTAAGCAAAGGTCCTTCAAACTTTCCTCAAATTAGATTATCTGTTAACCCAGATCCTTAGTATCTGAAACAAATTAAAGTATACATACTCTTTAACACATAAACAGAAAACCCAACTTTTCGCAACCCACTATTACGAAAAGTTTACTTTTCGCAACCTACAGTTGCGAGTTCCTCACTTTTCGCAACCAACAGATGCGAAAACCTCACTTCTCGCAAACCACGGTTGCGAGTTCCCTACTTTTCGTAACCAACAGATACGAAAACATAACTATGCGCTTTAGCTGCTTGCGAAAAGTGGACTTTTCGCAACCAAGGCTTGCGAATTCCTACTTTTCGCAAGAACACTGTTCATCGTCTTTTTCAGAAAAGTTCAGTTCATTTTCAGGAAATCCAACTTTTACCCAGATTGCACAGAATCGTTCTAAACTCCATTTAACATCCTAAATTGTAACTAAAATTCACCAATTCATCTAAAATTACCTAAACCCACTTCAAAGTTCAAAAGAAACCTAATTCTCATAAAAGAGGGAAATTTGTATAGATTCTTACCTTTGATTCTTCAGTCGATGTAACAAAACCCAGCAGCAAATCAGTAGCTTTCACTTCTTCTAGTTTCTCCTTAAATTCCTTTCTCTCTCTCTCTCTGCCGAAAATAACTCACACATACACACTTTTACTTCTAAATTGTTAATTAAGTCTAAGAAGAGGACACCTCCTCAAATAGAAGTGAATAAGGCGGTGATGGCAATGAGATATTTTCAAAAATACTAAATAAACCCTAACTCTTCTTATTTGGCAAAACTTACCCCTTTAACTTCTAATTCCTCAAATACTATAATAAAGATTTATAAAATTTCGATTTTAATTTAGATAAAAATACCTGGTTATTACATAGATCAAGGTGTATACTTATACTAAGCTCTATTTTAAGTGATACTCGAAGGTTGCATAAATCCACACAACAAGTTTTTGGCACCGTTGCCTGGGATTACACTTTGAAAGATTTTCATTCCAATGTAAAGTATGTAAAAGCTGATTTTTCTACCATTTTTATGTAAACCATTGCATGCCAAGATTGTCACACGGCGAAATTTTCCAATTTGATCCTGAAATTGAAGAAACGTTTAGACAAAGAAGGAGAGCACAAAAAGCTATTTCAACTCTAACCTCTCCAACAATGTCCGAACACGCGTACATGACGGATGAGGAGGAAGATAACTTTGACCATTTTGGACCAAAAGCAAATCCTGGACCAGAAGGAATTCTTGAAAATGGAAATCCTGAAAATAGTGAATTCATAATCTTGAAGAAGAGGAACAAAACATTTCCAGCCTCGCAAACTCTAAAAATGGTGGCATCATGGCCTATGTTGTTCCTGTTTTAAATCAATTACATTTAGGGATACTTAAACCTACATTGCGAACATTTTAAAGATTCTTTTAAACTGACTGGTGTACAGGATGATGCTCTAAAATTAAAACTTTTTTCATACTCACTAAAGGATAGAGCAAGATCCTTGCACAACTCATTGAAACCACATTCTATAATTACATGGAACCAAATGGCAGAAAAGTTTTTTAAAATCTATTTTCAACCCACGAGGAATGCAAAGTCCAAAAATGAAATCCGCACTTTTAGACAAATGGACGATGAGGCCGTTCATGATGCATGACACATGTTTAAAGAGTTGTTGAGAAAATGCCCTCACCATGGCATTTCGTACTGCATTCAGTTAGAGACGTTTTACAGTGGTTCAGACATCGATGCTACTGCAAACGGATCTATCACAACTTGTACCTACAATAAAGGATATGAAATCCTTGAAAAGATCTCTAACAACAATGGACAGTGGTTTGATCCACGTGCACTGCCACCTAAGAAAATAGTAGGGATACAAGATTTAGATGCTTACTCAACATTAACTTCACAGTTGGCCAATCTAGCTACTATAATTCAAAATCTAGCCAACCCCTGTGCAGGCTAATGCTGCTACAACTATCTCTGGTGCTTTTCCGATGTAGTGTACTCTTTTGTGGAGAAGGACATTCTTTTGAATATTCTCCAGGAAATCCAGAGCAAGTAAACTATGTTCATAACAACAAAGGAGGACTTTTTTCTCAGACTTACAACCTTGAGTGGATGAATCATCCAAATTTTATTGGCATAGTCCTACTCTCAACCCACCATCACAAAGACCACAAGGACAATCTGTTGGTCCCAAAGGGCTATACAAGTTTGTAGAAGGGGGGGGGGGGGTTGAATACGAACACACGTTTTTACTTTTATAAATTGTTTATTGATAAATTAAGACAATTTACAACTTGCTGCGGAACAAGATTAAGGATAAACCTAATCTTAACAAGTCTTGAGAAACACTAAGTTTCTTGCACTAGAAAGAGTTAAAGAAATTACGAATAATAATTAACAATAAGAGAGAGATAAGAAGATGGTCCGAGCACACTTCAAAACGGAAGTAAGGTTCTTCTTAAATACTGCATACATTTAATGCATGGCAGTATGGTTTTACACGTGGCAGCAGCTGAGTGGTTGCATGTCATTGACCTTTGTAGACAACCTTAGTAGCCGCATGGTGCACAATGTAGAATCAGAGTTCTGACAGTTCGTACGGAAACGTGCAAGGGAGGTAAGACAATAGTAACATGCAGGGAGACTTCATGATCAGCTTTCGTTGAGTCAGATCTTTATCAGCGAATGATAAAGTTCACCGATTGCTGAAGTCTTCTACTTGATACTTCACGTTGAATGGACAGGTCTTGCTTCGCTGATATCCGCATCAGTTCATGAGTAGACTTGTCGTTGGTTCTTGAACTTGATCTTCGACATCAGCGTAGAACTTTGGTTGACGTGAAACTTGTCTTTAGGGATCATAAGTAAACAACTAACTTATCAGCGATCATCTCATAGACTGAACAGGCTCAGAGTTACAAGATGATGAACAGTATTCGCTAAATATCTAATCTAAAGAGTGAGAGTTCCTATCAGCGGTACTGTAAAGTCTTAGTACTTATCAGCGATAGTGAAACTCTAATACATATTGTTTACTTCCAATTTTCACTAAGTGTTAAAGAGAGGGTCGTTATCAAATCACTGAGGGTTTGGATCAACACAATCCAAATCTCAAGGACAGTCCAATTTTCAACAACAATCTCAAAGAAACCAACATAACCAGCAGTCTAACTTCCAAGCTCAAAATCGCCCAACTTATTTCCAAAGCAACAAGCCCAACCAAAAGGCTGAATCATCTACTTCTTTGGAAGCAATGATGAAAGGGTTCATAACCCAAACTCAAGCCTCAATAAAAAATCTGGAAACTCAGATGGGGCAGATGGCTTTGGAGATGAAGAAAAGACCTGTAGGAACCCTTTTTAGTGATACTGAAATACCACATGGAGCTGGAAAAGAACAGGTCAAGGTTGTGACTTTAAGGAGTGGAAAACCTTTAGAAGAAAATCCTAAAAAAGAAAAAGAAATAGACAAAGCTAAGCCTGAAAAGAAAAAAAATGAGACCAGATTCTACTACTACATTACCTGTGAACCAGTCTGGTAGTATTAGTGGGCCCATAGTTAGTGATAAGCCCGTTGATATTACCACCATTCCTACCAAATCAGATTGCCCATTGTTATTCCCTGATGAACCAAAGACCAAGGAAAGTACAGTAGTTGATGTGTCACACTCTGGTGGCAATCCTACAGTACTACCTCAGACCAGTCCTGTAGCACCTTGTAGGACTGAAGTGGAACCCACTGTGAAACCCACACAAGCACCTCTCCTTCACAAGATTGATCCCTCTAATTTAGTCATTCCATACATTCCCTACCCCCAAAGGTTAAGGAATCACAAGGCGGAAATACACTTTTAAAAGTTTCTTGATGTTTTAAGCAGTTGCACATAAACATACCTTTGGTTGAAGCCATAGAGAAAATGCAAAATTATGAAAATTTTCTAAAAGACATTTTGAGCAAAAATAAAAAATTGACTGAATATGAGACTATAGCTCTGACTGAAGGGTGTAGTGCTTTGTTGTCCCGTAAAATTCCTCCTAAAATGAAAGATCCTGGATATTTCTCAATTCCATGTTCTATAGGAGGGAAGGAAGTTAGGAAAAACCCTATGTGACTTAAGTGCTAGTGTAAACCTTATGTCCTTATCTATTTTCAATACCTTAGGCATAGGTGAAGCTAGACCTACCACTGTATCTCTACAATTAGCTGATAAGTCCATAGTCTGGCCTAAAGGAAAAATTGAGGATGTCCTAGTCCAAGTTGATAAGTTTATTATTCTAGATGATTTCATCATCCTAGACTTTGAAGCTGACAAAGATGTCCCCATCCTTTTAGGTAGACCTTTCCTAACAACTGGAAGAATCTTAATAGATGTCTAGAAGGGAGAGTTGGCCATCAGAGTTCAAGACCAAGAAGTGACTTTTAATGTGTTTGATTCCCTTAGGTACCCTGAAGAAAAAGAATAATGTTCCACTATGAGCATGATAGAATCTTGGCGTCAAGACAAAAGTTTAGGAGAAATGTTGGGGATAAGAGAAACTGATAGTGACGAGGAAGAGTTTAAGGACCTACACACACCACAGGATATTTCTGCATTTGAAACCTTAGAGCATAAGGATAGGAAAACGCTTGTTCATTACTTAGAATTTGCACCAGACTTAGAATTGAAACAACTCCCCTCACATTTGAAATATGTCTTTTTAGAAGACCCTGGGAAGTTTCCAGTCATTATTTCATCATCACTAGAACTTGAGCAAGAAAAAAGATTGGTCAAAATGTTGAAACTTCATACAAAAGCCATAGGTTGGACCATTGCTGACCTAAAGGGCATAATCCATACCAATTGTCAACACAAAAACATTTTGGAAGATAACAATTTCACCTCAGTTGAGCCTCAAAGAAGACTCAATCCTGTGGTGAAAGAAGTTGTCATAAAGGAAATTTTGAATTGGCTTGATACAGGCATAATTTATCCTATTGCAAGTAGTACATGTGTCAGTCCTGTGCAGTGTGTACCCAAAAAGGGGGAGTAATCGTTGTAACAGAAAAATGAACTTATAGCTACTACAGTAGTGTCTGATTGGAGGATATATATGGACAAGCTTAACAAAGCTACTCAAAAAGACCATGTTGATCCCGATATTACTCAACAATGATATTAATCTCAATTAGTTCGAACAAATGAGTATGCGGAAGAGTTTTAAAGAACTAAAGAGATGCTGGGTAGAAAAACACACAAAATCAAATACGTGAAATAGTAATAACACAGGAGTTTCAGCTCAAAGATTCACTTTGTATTGATTAATCAAGAACACCAAGAACACCGAAGGTATGAATAATATTCTGCTCTAAACAGGTGTGTGTGTGTGTGTGTGTTGTGCAAAGTTAATAGAAGAGCTCAACACGAGCCTTCTATTTATACTATACTACAGGGGACAATTGGGAGACAAGAAGTACTAAGGGTACATAGACAACATCGTGGATCTGCAACAGGTACAACGTTAATGTAGTGTGTCATTTTCTGCAAAGGCTGCAACCCATCAGATGTGGACACGTGGAATGTGCAGGGCACGCCTTGTACGAACGATCTTCAGGATCTTCGTACAACAGAGGCACGTGAGAGGCACGATCTTCTTTGTCTTGATCTTCATATTATCTTCAGTCTTCTAAGTCTTCTTACCACAGAGGCTCTGTCATATGTGACAGAAGCTCTGTGGCCTTGTCCTTTGAGAACGTCTTCTGTAGAGTCTTCACTTGGATCTTTACTCGGTGTCTTTGCAGAGGCTCTGTCGATGAACTTACACTTAGCCTATTTTTCAATACTTCTTCTAACATAAGTTGGAGCTAACAATCTCCCCCTGAGTATTGAAAAATAAAAAAATGAAAAAAACATGGTTTTCTAAGCTAAGAACACGACAAGAGGTATTTGACCTCTGTAGAAGATTTACTTTCATATAAGGTTATGCCAAAGGCACTTACATTCGATTACAGTACAAGATATGAAAAGTAAACAGAGGATGGTTGTGGATGTTAGACTCTGGCATTTGGGAAGTCGTTGATTGTGCCTCTTGTGAGTCCTCCATCTTTGAGTTCACGATATATTCTGATGCAGAGGTTTCTGAAATTGATGACTGAGTCGATGACCTCTATTAATCTGTCGGCAAGTGCTCGATCCATGAACTCTGTTCCTCTGTGTTCCAGGAGACTGGCTCTGAACTCGAGCAGAGTCTTTGTTGCATATTTCTGACAATCAATTTCTAGGAACAACTTCAACTTTCCAGAGGGATCATGAAAGACGTACCCGATCTTTGGACTTGTGATGATGCAGTTTGGTCTGATGTCCGCAGAGGAGGGGCATTTGTCTTCTGGTGGTGGGAGATTAATTTGTCTTACTTCAAGGTTGAGTCCCACTTGGAAGTCTGCCAGGCTATATAACAGAAGTCTTTCTCGCATAGTCTTCCTGATTTCACGGTAAGCTCTTTGGACTTCTAGTCTGTGGTTGTAGTTCTGGCTTGCCCAACTCAGAAGATCAGGTAGATCATAGATGTTTAGATTTCTCAGATCTGCATCTGAGAACCTGTTTTCGGATCTGTCCACCTTTTTTACGCGGAAGGGGTTGTAGTAAATCTTTGTTCCTCTGGTATGGGAGAGCTTGCAGAAGATGACGTTGTCGATCTTTGTGTTTGAGAAGACTTAGTTGATGGGTTTGGCTTTGTCTCTATAGAAGTCATCTTTGTGTTGCTTAAGGAAATCGGGTTTCAGAATGGATGGTGGCAGAGGATCATTGATGGCTCTGCTGTATAAGTATTTATGCACTACCTCTTCCATTTGCCTTTGTTGAACAGGAGGTGGTGGCATGGGTTTCCGCAGAGCATCGAGAATGCTGATCAGTTGGGCCACTCGATATTCTGTTGGCTTAGCCTTTGGATCTATGACAAGCTTGGATGACAGAGGGGTAAGTCCAAAAGCCCAGTCTTCTTCTTCTGGCTTTGGAGTGATGAAGGCGTCAAAAGCACTTTTCATCAGTTTCTCTGTGGGTTGATGCTTTTGCTTCTTCTTTTTTGGTTCCTCTGTCATTATTCCCTTTCCCTTGTCTTTTGCCATAGGCTTTTGTACTTCTTCTTGTTGGGTTTGGGTTGCCTCCTTATGTTTTAGCTTTTGAGCTTCTAAGGGCTTAGATGGGGGTGCTTCTGTTCTTTTTGGTGGGGTTGCCTCTATAGGTTTGACAGGGGACTTGGTAGGAGGTGTGGGTTTGGTTGGAGATGCTTCTGTGGTTTTGCTCAGATATTTCCTTTGTTTTTGAGCTATGGTTTTGGTTCTGGGTTTAGATTTGGACTCTTCTGTTGTTTTGGGTTTGGGAGATGGAGATTTTGTCTTTTCAGCTTCTGGTGTAGGGGATGGTTGTTTTTCTTCGGATGGTTTTGGTGTTGGTGTAGTAAGGTTGCTGTCTTCTGTTGGTTTTGCTGTTGGGGAAGGGGGTTGTCTTCTGAGGTTGATGTTAGGATTTGGACCTCTTCTGTTGGTTTGGGAATTGGAGATGGTAAGTCTTCACCTGTTATATGGGTTGTTTCCATAGGGGTGGGTGTGTCGTCTATGGTCTTCTGTTGGGTTCCTTGGGTTTCAGATGATGGTAACTGGGTTAGGGGTTCCGCTGATAATGGCGGTGCAGGTAAACCTCTGTTGGCAGCTTTCTTTGTCCTCTTCTCCCCCTCAGATTGATCTGATGGTCCTTCAGAATCATCATCAGAATCATCCAGTCTTTTACCCGAAGTCCCCTCTACTCGACATGTGGAGGATGTCTTTTTTGGCTAAGTGGCCCCTGCTACTCTCATTTTAGCACAGAGGTCGTCACAAATGCCGAGCAGATAGGCAACCTCTGCTTCTGAGTTGAACCTGAGTCTACCCACACTTGCCTGAAATTCGTTCACGTAGTTTGCATTGGTTGTGGTGAAGGCTCTGATGAATTCTGTTTTGACAGAGATTGAAGGTGACAAATCTGTGTTTTGATACCACACATTTATCATCTTCAGAGGTTTCCTCTCGTGAGGTTCCCCAAAGACTTTTCCCCTTTTTCTTACAGAGAGTATGTTTGGAAATCCAGGTTTTCTTGTACTTCCAATATGAAATAGAGAGGACAGAGACTTGTCTCTTTTGGTTCCAGTGTATGGATCTATATCACAGAAGCCAATTCCCCGTCTCCCTATTTGTGTATTAATTTTCTCGTACACCTTATGTGCGTCTTGATATTTCTTAATTAAAAGATCGCTTCTGAGTAAGTCTTGACGGAGGACTTCTCTTTCCTTTTGAAAATAGTGTTTAAGAGCTAGGATGTTCATTCTGTCGCTCTCAACGTACATAAGTTCATTAGGTTTTCCTTTTAATGCAGAGTTGAGTTCATAAATCTTTTCTTTCAAAGGATTTAGATGTTTGTTCCAATTTGTTTCAATTTCTTCATTTTCTTGAAAATTTTCGCCTTTTCTTGCGTGAGAAGTCTAGCTTCTCTCTCAAAGAAGGTGAGTTTCTTTTGAACACTTTCGCATGTATTTTTAAGTTCAGTATATTCAATGGTTAGTTTAAGCAAACCAGCCTCTGCTTGATTATAGTAAGAGCCATAAGTGGATACCTGACTATCGGAGTCGGAGGAGCTAACTTCTGCCATGCCACAGATCAGGGCGTTCTTCTTTTCTCCTTCGTCAGAAGATTCATCTGACTGCCAGTTCTCTTGCTCCACCATGAGTGACTTATGAGCATAATACTCTGCCTTCTTTTTGTAGAAAGCAGAGTCCCTCTGAGGGCGGTTTGACTTGCTCCTACAGTCAGAAGCATAGTGGCCCGGCTTGCCACAGTTGAAACAACCCTGGTTCTGGGGTGCATTTCCTCCTCTGTCGTTTGACCTCTGTTGGTCACCACCTCTGTCATTTTTGTCATTTGACCTCTGTTGGTCATTCGATCCTTCTCTTCCCTGATTCCTCGAATCACCACGATCATCTCTTCCATTGCGTTCATAACCAGACTTCTTCTGGTATCCTCTGCTGAAATCCCAAGTCAATAGAGCCAAATACTTTGCTATCGAGGCCATAGGTGCCTCCTCTTCTTCCACCACCTCCTCTTCTTCACTATCAACGACCAATACCTTCTTCTTCTTCTTCTTCTTCTCCTCCTTCTTTTCTTCCACAGCTTTCTCCTTCTTCTTCTTCTTCTTCTCCAATTGTTTCTCCAGTTCCTTCCATAGATCGTATGCAGATTCACACGCATCTAGGGATTGGAAGAGGTCATTTGGGATGGCCATTATCAGAAGTCTTTTGGTCTTCTGAGCAACTTCATATTTGGCCCAATCTGGCTCGGACCACTTATCCTTGGTCTTTGGTTTCTTGTGCTCAGGAATCTCTGGTGTATCATCTGTGGCAGGTACTCGAGGTACTGTGATCATTGGTACGAGGGGAGGATTTTTGATATAGTAGACAAGTTCTTTGTCAGTACCCTCGAAGAAGTGAATCATTCGTATCTTCCATTGAGGGTACTCATCTCTTAGCAGAGTGGGTGGCTTGGTTAAAGAACCAGCGGTGAAGAAGTTGTTTGTATTCGCCATTTTGAAAGGTTTTGGAGAATATCATAAAACAGAGTATGAACTGCAAACTTTCAGATGATGATGTGGATGCTTCGAAAAGTGTTTATAAGCTTAAAACCTTGAGCAATGCACAAAAATGGAGAGTTTTAACCGAGAATACATATTCTGTAGGCTTACCAAAGTCAAAATTGTCGAAAATGGCAGAAAAACAGAGTCTGCTTGAAATAAACTAAGAACAGGTTAAAGTGAAGCCAAGTTTCTACCAAAAATCATTGTAAGTGAGGGTCTCTTGATATGGAAAATCAAGAACTGCTATGATACCAATTGTTGGATCCCATATACAACAAGTAACAATAATAATTGCAATAATCTTTGTATTGACTGATAAAGAGGAGTTTACAATATATGAATTATACACAACTCACTCTTGAAGCTCTCTCTCTCTCTCTCTGCGTATGACTCTTTCAAAATGGAGGCTAGGAGGCTTAACCTAAAATCTCTCTAAAACAAGACTTTATAACCAATACAGCAATTGGTTATTTACAATTTTAGCCCTTGACACTCAACAAATACAAATAAGAAATTGACACTATTTCTTTATAAAACATTCATATAAATTAGGGGGCTAATTAAAGTTAACAAGGTGTATTTAATATAGCATTGTATCTAACTATATATTCCAGGTAATTAATCTTTCATTGAAGATTACATTTAATTAATTGACACCTAATTTTGTGTATGAAAATGCATTAACCTTTAGAGTTAAGGTAAAGCTTAATAACCTGAGGTAAGAGGATAAGACTAATAAAAGTTTTAGTACCTGACAAGTACTATACTCCTAAGGTGTAGGATGGTAACATTATGTTGTACTATGAATCACGAGGTCTAACATAAATGATATCGTATCGATAGCATGTCTGACCCGATAATTGATATTGTGGTATTACTATAGCACCAAACCTTGGTACTATAGGACTGTCCGAGTGCTATAATATATTTTTACCAGATCGCATGTTTTTATCTTAATCAAGCTTTGCACCCTTTGCTTCTTCTCTAGAATTGACTTTTAGTTGATAACTCAAAACAGGCCACTCAAATAATATGTTTTCGAATTCGCCACCTGAAATCGGTTTTTAAAGACTAGGCTTTTTGAAAACCTTTGGCACGTTTTCCCTGTGGATCGATATATGGTACTTTTACCATTATTACTTGATATGAAACGATAGTAGATCAAGGTGTATACTTATACTAAGCTCTATTTTAAGTGATACTCAAAGGTTGCATAAATCCATAGAACAAGTTTTTGGCGCCGTTGCCTGGGATTTCACTTTGAAAGATTTTCATTCCAAAGTAAAGTTTGTAAAAGCTGATTTTATACCATCTTTTTGTAAACCATTGCATGCCAAGATTGTCACACGGAGAAATTTTCCAATTTGATCCTGAAATTGAAGAAACGTTTAGACAAAGAAGGAGAGCACAAAAAGCTATTTCAACTCTAACCTCTCCAACAATGTCCGAACACGCATACATGACGGATGAGGAGGAAGATAACTTTGACCATTTTGGACCGAAAGGAAATCCTGGACCAGAAGGAATTCTTGAATGGAAATCCTGAAAATAGTCAATTCATAATCTTGAAGAAGAGGAACAAAACATTTTCAGCCTCGCAAACTCTAAAAATTGTGTCATCATGGCCTATGTTGATCCTGTTTTAAATCAATTACATTTAGGGATACTTAAGCCTACATTGCGAACTCACCATTTTAAAGATTCTTTTAAACTGACTGGTGTACAGGATGATGCTCTAAAATTAAAAAAAAATTCATACTCACTAAAGGATAGAGCAAGAACCTTGCACAGCTCATTGAAACCAGATTCTATAATTACATGGAACCAAATGGTAGAAAAGTTTTTTAAAATCTATTTTCCACCCACGAGGAATGCAAAGTCCAGAAATGAAATCCGCACTTTTAGACAAATGGACGATGAGGCAGTTCATGATGCATGACACATGTTTAAAGAGTTGTTGAGAAAATGCCCTCACCATGGCATTTCGTACTGCATTCAGTTAGAGACGTTTTACAGTGGTTCAGACATCGATGCTACTGCAAACGGATCTATCACAACTTGTACCTACAATAAAGGATATGAAATCCTTGAAAAGATCTCTAACAACAATGGACAGTGGTCTGATCCACGTGCACTGCCACCTAAGAAAATAGTAGGGATACAAGATTTAGATGCTTACTCAACATTAACTGCACAGTTGGCCAATCTAGCTACTATAATTCAAAATCTAGCCAACCCATGTGCAGGCTAATGCTGCTACAACTATATCTGGTGCTTTTCCGATGTAGTGTACTCTTTTGTGGAGAAGGACAATCTTTTGAATATTCTCCTGGAAATCCAGAGCATGTAAACTATGTTCATAACAACAAAGGAGGATTTTTTTTCTCAGACTTACAACCTTGAGTGAATGAATCATCCAAATTTTCTTGGCATAGTCCTACTCTCAACCCACCATCACAAAGACCAGAAGGACAATCTGTTGGTCCCAAAGGGCTATACAAGTTTGTAGAAGGGGGGGGGGGGTTGAATACGAACACACGTTTTTACTTTTCTAAATTCTTTATTGATAAATCAAGACAATTTACAACTTGTTGCGGAACAAGATTAAGGATAAACCTAATCTTAACAAGTCTTGAGAAACACTAAGTTTCTTGCACTAGAAAGAGTTAAAGAAATTACGAATAATAACTTAACAATAAGAGAGAGATAAGAAGATGGTCCGAGCACACTTCAAAACGGAAGTAAGGTTCTTCTTATATATTGCATGCACTTAATGCATGGTAGTATGGCTTTACACGTGGCAGCAGCTGAGTGGTTGCATGTCATTGACCTTTGTAGACAACCTTAGTAGCCGCATGGTGCATGGTACGTGCGAAATGTGTGTTTTAATCGCAGTAGGTTGCAAACTATCCACAGCGGGAAGTGCAAGTGTACACTGTCCACTATGATCGTCACAACAAGTAATAGTTTGTAAAATACCAGAATCGAATCCACAGGGACTGGACAATCAAGACAATACGGTTCTCATGAGCTCCTTTTACAGGTTTCAACTAGAGCGGAAAATAATACTTGGTTTTGTTTGGTGAAAATAGCTACTTTAACGATTTTACTAAGGTTTTAAAGGAGGAATGTAGGTTAGATTTTCCCTAGATTTATACTAAATACTTGGTCCTAAAAATGATCCTTGTATTCGAGGTAGGCAGTTTCGCTAGAAAAGCCCGGTTACAAAATACTCACACCGTTAGATAAAAATCTCATACTTGTCGCATTCATTGTTTTGTCAATGGTAATCTCAAAAATGGACCTTTTCAGGTCTCGATGGAATGTGTAGAGACAAATACTATAAGTGTTTTTAATAGACAAATTAGCTTGCCTACTACTCCAGTGGGTTGAGATTAGCTCACTGTGCCGACCTCACTTTCGTAAGTGTCAAAAGAATTCTTTCGAATCCCCTAGCATCATTCAAGCTCGTGGCACTGCGTTCTACTTATTTCTAAGTTAAGAACTAGACTTTAGATCCTTGCAAGTGACCGGCTTGTTCGCATCCTTGGGTAAATATCGAGAATGAATGACTGAAAGTCCAGGTTACACTCTTACAATCAAATATGAACAATTAAGATCGTATTAATAGCAACTGGTCATATGATCTATTAAAGATATTACAATGAATTTCTCTCTCAATAGACCTAACAATTTATGCGTAAAGAGTTATCCAAAAGGTTAGCCAAAAATTCAGTTAGCTACAGTTGCTAACTCCTATATATACTGTAGATAATAGCTAAAGCTACAGTACATATGAGAAACAGACTAATAGAACAATTACACGTGTCCTAATTAGTAACTGAATATAACAGATAATATCCCAAGATATGAATTCTGAACATACTTCTGAATAAGCGCTTCAGAACATTTGTCTTCATAGTCAGAAGTTCTGAGTCTCCTACTCAGAACTCTGAACCTTCTAGTCAGAATCCAACACTTAGAATCTTTTTGAGATTTCTCACTCAGAACTTCTGAGTCTTCTACTCAGAACTTCTGAGTCTTCTGAGTCTTCTTTAGTCTTCTTACTCAGAACTCAACACTTGTGTTTTTGACAAAACTCTAGACCTAACAATGACCAAAACAACAAATATTCTAAGTACAAAGATTACTCAAGCATTTTTAATAAAATCCAGGTACTTCTCTTTCCTACATCCCAAAGGATGTTTAGCCTAACATTTCCGAAGTAAAGAAAACAAAAGATGAAGAATTGCACATAATAAAACTGATAGTGGATTGAATAGTACTCACAGTGGGGAACGAGAATTCGTCCCTGTCCACTGTGTTTTACGAATTACAATTAACTAGGAAAGGAAATTACGGATATTTAAGCTAAATTAATGCAGTAATTAAAAGACTAAAACTAATGTGGTAGATGAGAGAATTTAAAGCTATTCTAAACTTAACCCAAGATGATTGTAAGATTCCAAGCTTGTAATAAATGAACCCAAGTGCTCCTTTTTATACTAGGAGAAAGAGTTGGGTATTACACAAAAGAGATGAGTCTTCCAATGGGTAAAAACTGCTGTGTTGTGGCAGAAATCAGCACCTTGTGCAACCCAATTACCCAATGGACTCTTTTCCAAGTCAATATCTAAGTACATAAAGGAGTATTTGTTGCAATCTTCAATGTAGATGCCATTTTGTACTTCCTCCAGCCATTTCCCTGCTAATGAACCTTCTTCCTCCAGCAAATTAAGTCCCAACTAGTAGTTTCTTTTGTTTTTCTTGATCAGCTCGAATAGTGGGCAGCCGGAGTGGGCACAACAGTGATCACTGCAGGATAAAATGTGAAAAACACCCAATTTCTACCAAATAGTTTATTAAACACTAAGGTTCGCTCCTTTTGCTCATTTTCGAGATTTATACCAAGAATGGGGGTTTTGAGAGGCGGAATGGCTAAAATTAACAAAATAAAATAGGAAAAACAAGGAAATAATAACTCTAAAAATAGAGTTATGACAACCTCAAACTGAAACCATTACTTGTCCCCAAGTAATAAAAATAATGCACTCAGAACTTCTAGGCACTTACCGACTTCTCATCTTTGAATGGACGTTGATCTCTCTCCTTGGATACTTCTTTCGATTCTAACACTTTAAAGTTTCACTTTTGTTCTTGACGAAATCTTCCCTTGTTCACAATTGATCAATAGGGCTTTCCTTGGGTTTGAAAGGTTTTGTGTCTTTGAGTGTTTGTCCCAAGGGGTTTGGCACGAAATTCCAAACATAGACCGAAGATCTCGCTTTGAGATTTTTATTTTGAGAAGTGAGTGGTTTAGATTTTTCATGGGTATGGACGCACACTTTCAGGCTTTATTTGGGTATGGCTGTTTTTGTGAGAGTGGGCATTCTGATGGTCCAGAAAAGGCACACCATCTTTTTCTGTGGGAGTGGTCACTTTGATGGTCCAGAAAAGGCACACCATCAAATTTGCTAGTGACACTCCGTTTTTCTTTTGTTTTTGTATATATATATTTTTTTGGGAGGTGGGTATGGTTTACCCACCTCAAACTTAGACTTCACAATGTCCCCATTGTGGGCAGACTGGAAGTCTCTCTGGAAGTCCCCACCTCAAACTTAAAACTGCACAGTGTCCCCACTGTGACTTGAATATTGGGTTCAAAGAGGTGGTTTTTGGTGTTACAAAAATAGGTCGTGTTTGGATGCAAAGATGGCCTAAATCATTTCATAGCTTCAAGTTTAAGATTCGTACTTACAAAAGTGACCCTTTTATGTTGGAAACCGAAAGTTGTACCTAGAACTGGAAACGAGATCACACAAACATGCAAATTCGAAGTGAGTTAGTAACCAAAAGCACCTGCTAAACATAGCAGGGATCCATGCATCATAAGACAAAAATATCGAAAACAACAAATTGTGTCAAGAGCCTAGCCATAGGCATCATACAGAAAAATTAAAATTGCTTTGAGAGCATAGGGAATGAAACCAAAGTGTTTAAAACAAACCATTACGGCGTTGGGGTTGCCTTTGGCGAACTGTCGGCCAAGTCTTCTTCAAAATCATACTCACTTGCCACAGTGGGGCAGATCCCCTCTGGAAATTCTGGGATTTGTGCGGCAAGGAGAGGATCGGCGGCCATGTACAATTGATTCACAACCTCATCACGATTGTGGTTGTACATCCAAACTGATTCAAGGGCGCGGTTTATAACTTTCTGCTCAGCTGCGAGGAGGTCGACTTTGTACGTGAGTGCTGAAATGGCGTTCAGAATGACGGTCATCGGGTTGACTGTGCTGGTGCTTGGTTCTCCTGTAGTCTTCGGATGTAGTGAGGTACCCTTCTTCTCCACAGTGGGCACTTCAGTGCCCACTATGTGCTCATCGGGTATTCGCACGTTAGGCTGTACCTGGGCAGGCTCATCAGACTGGCCTCCTATCTCTCTTCTCATCTTCTTAATGGTCTGAATACTGATGTTTTTCGTGGAAATGATCCACTGGTCTTCTGCAGCTGTGGGCACTCCGGCATCTATTAGCAATAGTGTAATAAGGCAAGGAAGGGGTAGGATTACCTTGGTTCGTGTTTGGGCCTGATGGATGGCACCACGCATAACGATTCCCAGATTGATCTTCTTTCTAGTGAGAACGCAGTAAAGCAAGGCACACTTATGCATGGAGAGAGTCGTGTCGTGTGATGTTGGGGCCACAGAGGCCCGAAGGAATTGGAACCACACGGCAGCCTTAGTTGTGAGGGAGCCAACGTATAGACACCTCCTCTGGCCATCTTGACTCCATGGCCTTCCCTCTATTGCTATTTATTTTAAAATCAACTCCTCATCAGCCGGGGTCATCTTTGCCAGGAACTGTCTGAAAGCACAAGGTTCCGGGGCTCCTCTACCTAACACTCGATTTATATTACTTGGAGTATAGTCCACAACCTTTCCTCTAATCTTTACAAATGATTCTTTGGCTTGGGAGGCTTCAGCATAAAATTCCCGGACTAATGATGCATTAGCGCGGCGATTGGCAGTGGCAATGGTTGCCCAATCTTGCGTTATTAGTCTATTTTTGATAAAAGGATTGGCTTCTATGAAGTCGGGGTCGAAACCCCTCTCTAAATTCAACTTCCGAGTGCAAATACACTCATAGTGGGCTCTAGCTGCGGGGGAAGTGAACTGCCTCGGTATCCCACTGGGGGCATGAACAGTCCCCACAGTGGACAGATGTGGACTTTCAGATGGGGTTTGTTCACTCCCCGTATTAGTATCACTAGAAGAAGAACTTAAAGAGGGTTCGAGACCCTTACCTTTTCTTGATGCGTTTCTTTTAGGCTTTGTGGATGATGCCTTCTTGGTTACACCAGATCGTGTAACCACTCCCCAGCTCCTCTGGAGTGTTCTGGTCGGGGTTTCCTCACTGTGGACAGTGGTGTGGACATCCTCCACACTATCAGCATTTCTGTCTTGGGGAATTTCTACAGTCTGAGTCTGCTCCTTAATCTTTTTCTGCCTTTCTTCATCGACTCTTTTTCTTTCTTCTTCCTCACGTGCCAATCGCTCGTCTTCTGTTTTTTTTCTTTTCTTGCTCGAGAATCCTTGCCTCCTCAGCCTTCTTTCGTTCTTCCTCCTCTACTCGCTTTCTCTCCTCTTCTTCTTTAGCCAATCCTTCGGTTTCTTCCCTTTTTAATCTCTCCTCCTCTTCTCGTTTTAATCTTTCCTCTTCCTCTCGGCGCTTTCTCTCGGCTTCTTCGTTCCTCGTTTTGATTTCCGCGACCCTTTGGTTGAATTCCTCTTGTAACCTCTACATTTCCTCATCCTCTTGCAAATTTGTATCATAAAAAGGAGTTTGAACTGAGTTCGAGACCCATGATGAAGATACGGCTTTTGGACTCTCTGGTTTGGACGAACTTGCGTCTGCAATATTGGAGATGACCGGGGGTTCGCCGGAGATCGATGGGGTTTTATTGAGATCGCCGGTGACGGCCTCCGGCGGTTGGTCTTCGGCGGTGCGGCAGCGGACCGCCGGGCGTGTGGGTGCTTCGGGGTTTGTGTTTAATCTCTTGCTTCTAGCCATTTTATGAAAAGTGTAGGTGGTTTATGGAGAGAGAGAGGCTTTATTTTTGAAAAGGAGGGGTTTTTCTTTTGAGAGGGAACGGTTTTTAGGAGAGAGAGAGAGACATAGACAATGATGGTTTTTCTTGGGAATAAGTGGGGGGAGGACAAGTGGCAGGAAAGGATGACATATGTGTAAGAAAAAGCATGATGTGTGTCAGCCTTGCCCCCCCCCCCAAACCGTCTCTTCATAAGTCAGACCGAGAGTGAGGAGCGCAGTGACCAGCTTCTGCCCACTGCGAACCTTTTTGTTCCAAAAAGTGCTAAAATTCTCCTACACATATAGAAATAAACTACCATGCAGAATTAAAAATACCAATTTAATAAAAAGACAACAATTGACTGAAATAAAATATTTACAAACAGCGTTGACTTTCTCTAACCATAGTGAGGTGGAGAGTGGGCATGGATGTGGGCACTCTCATGCAGAAAATGCTTTACCCTTTGTCCATTGACTTTAAAGGTCTGCCCTGATTATGGGGACTTCAACTCTACTGTTTCGAAAGGACTCACCTTGACAATGGTGTATGGTCCCGTCCATCTTGATTTTAGTTTACCTGGAAAGAGTTTGAGACGGGAGTTGAACAATAGTACCTGTTGTCCTTCCATGAACTCCCTATGGTTGATCCTTCGATCGTGCCACATATTGGTCTTCTCTTTATACAACTTTTCGTTCTCATAGGAGTGATATCGCAACTCCTCTAGCTCATGCATTTGTAAACTCCTTTTGATTCCCGCAGTATCCTCACTCATGTTAAGCTCTTTAAGGGCCCAAAACGCCTTGTGCTCTAATTCAATTGGTAAATGGCAAGCCTTGCCAAAAACTAATTTAAATGGAGACATTCCCAAAGGAGTTTTGTAGGCCGTTCGATAGGCCCAAAGAGCATCATCAAGTTTGGTTGACCAATCTTTGCGGTGCGGTTTAACAACATTTTCCAAAATCCCTTTGATCTCCCGGTTTAAAAGTTCGGCCAAACCATTGGTTTGTGGATGGTATGCGGTGGCCACTCTATGATGTATGTCATGTTTAGCAAGAACCGAGGCCATGACTTTGTTTATAAAATGGGTGTCTTCGTCACTAATCAATGCCCGTGGTGTTCCAAATCGAGTGAAAATATTTTTATGCAAAAAATTCACCACGGTGTTGGCATCATTGGAGTGACATGCAATGGCTTCTACCCATTTCGAAACATAGTCTACCGCAACCAAGATATAAAAATTGTTGTTGGAATTTGGAAAAGGTCCCATGAAATCAATTCCCCAAACATCAAAAAGTTCAACCTCTAAAATGTTGTTAAGAGGCATTTCATTTCTTTGCGATATATTCCCCGTACGTTGACATTGCTCACAATTTTTCACAAATTCATACGAGTCTTTAAAAACAGTGGGCCAAAAGAATCCACTTTGCAAGATTTTTGCAGCGGTATGGTTTCCACCGAAGTGGCCACCGTAGTGGGATGTGTGACAACCATGGAGTATTTGATGTTGCTCACTCCCATGGACACAACGCCTCAATATTTGGTCCGCCCCTATCTTGTACAAGAAAGGATCGTACCAAACGTATTGTTGTGTGTCGTGTAAAAACTTTTTGAATGGTTGTCCACTCCCGTGGGGCTTAAGTCCACTTGCTAAAAAGTTTGCAAGATCAGCATACCAAGGAATATTATTTTCACGATGTTGAACAAATAGTAATTGTTCATCGGGAAAAGTTTCTTTTACCGGAGTGGGATCAGGAGTGGGATCAACAGTGCCCACTGTCTTCTCGAGCCTGGACAAATGGTCGACAACCTGATTGCTTGTTCCTTTTCTGTCGACGATCTCAAGGTCAAATTCTTGCAGCAATAAAACCCATCTAATCAACCGTGGCTTGGAATCAGCCTTGTTGATCAAATATTTGATCGCTACATGATCTGTGTGCACTATGACCTTCGTCCCTATCAAGTATGACATGAAACGATCAAAAGCAAACACCACCGCAAGTAATTCTTTTTCAGTAACAGTGTAATTAATCTGGGCTTCAATCAATGTTTTACTTTCAAAATAAATGGGGTGAAAAACTTTGTTCTTTTTCTGTCCGAGAATAGCCCCCACAGCACAATCGCTGGCATCACACATCACTTCGAATGGGAGTGACCAGTCAGGAGTGGTCACTATGGGTGCTGTGACTAATGCTTCCTTGATTTTTTCAAAAGCTTCTCGGCATTCTTGGATAAAAATGAAGTCTTTTTCATGTTGTAACAGGTTACATAGGGGTTTTGTAATTTTCGAAAAATCCT
This sequence comes from Saussurea involucrata, assembly GCA_033807775.1. Classification (NCBI taxonomy): domain Eukaryota; kingdom Viridiplantae; phylum Streptophyta; class Magnoliopsida; order Asterales; family Asteraceae; genus Saussurea; species Saussurea involucrata. The sequence continues at coordinate 95,976,996 of CM066314.1, forward strand.
TGATGAACCTCCTATAAAAACCTGCGTGACCCAAGATGCTTCTAATACCTTTTACTGTTGTGGGTTCGGGAAGTTGTGCCACTACCTCAAGCTTGGCTTTATCAACTTCCAACCCTCTTTTTGAGACAAGGTGTCCTAAAACAATACCCTCTTCGACCATAAAATGACATTTTCCCAATTTAAGACTAGGTCGTGGGTCTTACATCTCACTAGGCTTTTCTCTAGATTTCCCAAACAATTGTCAAATGATGTCCTATCACAGAAAAATCGTCCATAAAAACTTCTATGGTATCTTCTATCATGTCGGTGAAAATGGCCATCATACAACGTTGAAAAGTGGCGGGGGCATTACACAATCCAAATGGCATTCTCCGGAATGCGAAAGTGCCGTAGGGACAAGTAAAGGTGGTCTTTTCTTGGTCCTCGGGTGCAATATGGATTTGGTTGTATCCGGAGTATCCATCTAGAAAACAATAAAATTCCTTTCCCGCTAACCTATCAAGCATTTGATCGATGAAAGGTAAGGGAAAGTGGTCTTTCTTAGTGGCCAAGTTGAGTTGTCTATAGTCCATGCATATCCTCCATCCCGTGACAGTCCTAGTGGGAATGAGCTCGTTCTTTTCGTTTTTCACTACAGTCGTCCCTCCCTTTTTAGGGACACATTGGACGGGGCTCACCCAACTACTACTAGCAATGGGATAGATAATACTGGCATCTAACCACTTCAAGATTTCTTTCTTAACTACCTCCTTCATGATAGGGTTCAACCTTCTTTGAGGTTGGACTTTCCCCGGGTGGTCACTCTCCAAGTTAATCTTATGTTGACATAAAGAGGGGCTAATTCCTCTAATATCTGCTATGGTCCAACCAATTGCTCCCTTATGCTTCATCAACAAATCGATCAGAAGTTGTTCTTGTTTCTCACTAAGTTCGGAAGAGATAATAACGGGAAGTTTATTATTTTTAGCGAGATAAACATACTTTAAATGGGAAGGCAATGGTTTAAGCTCTAACTCGGGAGGTTGTTCTATGGAAGGGGGTTGAACATTTCTATCCTTAAAGTCCAGAGGTTCAAAAGCTGCAACCGTTTCGTTACACTCATCCTCAAAAGTGTCATCACTCTCTGATTCAGAGTGCTCACTGTCATTCCCCACTGTGGGAACTGTATTCCCCACCGTGGGCAGTGTGTCAAGACAGTGGGTTCCATAAATCGAACTCAAGGCAAAGCAATCTTCGGTATCTATATATTTAAGAGACTTAAAAACATTGAATGTCACCTCTTGGTCATTAACTCTCATCGTGAGTTCCCCTTTGTGCACATCAATCAAAGTACGTCCGGTTGCAAAAAACGGACGCCCTAAAATGATTGGGATTTCTTTATCGGCCTCATAATATAGAACTAGAAAATCGGCGGGGAAGATAAATTTATCCACTTGGACCAGAACGTCTTCTATTTTCCCTTTGGGGTAGGCAATGGACCGGTCGGCTAGTTGTAATGTCACGGTTGTGGGTCTAGCCTCTCCAATACCTAACTTGTTAAAAATGGACAATGGCATCAAGTTGACACTAGCTCCTAGATCGCAGAGTGCTTGACCTACTTCTTGTCCTCCTATTGTGCATGGAATGGTGAAACTACCTGGGTCTTTCAACTTAGGTGGAATCTTGCTAGTGAGGAGGGCGCTACATTCCTCGGTCAAAGCCACAATTTCAAATTCACCCAATTTTCTCTTTTTGTTCAAGATATCCTTTAAAAATCTAACATAGGTTGGCATTTGCTCGAGAGCCTCTACCAAAGGTATGTTAATGTGAAGTTGTTTAAAAATGTCTAACAATTTTTTAAATTGAACATCGACATTTTTCGGCTTCATTCTTTCAGGAAATGGAATACTTCGTGGGTCCATTAGAGCTTGCTGTGGTATTGGCCTTGGAATAGTAGGCTTTGGGACAGGTCCAGGAGTGAGAAGGTCAGGGATGTCGGTCCCCACTGTGGGGATCACAGTGACTTGAGGAGTGCCCACTGTGGTGCTCACATTGGGTTTTTGAGGCGAATCATTAGATTCAAAAATGTTATCTTTCAGATCCTTTCCACTCCTCAGAGTTATGGACTTGACATGTTCTGGTCCTTTTCCTATCACCCTAGCTTGCTCGGTATCACTAGGTAACGTTCCTGGTGGTCTATTCTTAACTTCAACGGCTAGTTGTCCTACTTGGGTCTCTATATTCCTAATGGCTGCTTGAGTTTGATTCATAAAACCCTTGAGAATTGATTCAATCGATTGTTGAACCTCAGCTGGTTGGTTGGATCGTGGTTGGTATGGTTGTGAGGACTGCCCTTGGTGAAAGTTCTGTGGGTGCTGCCCACTGTGATGTGATTGGAATCCAGGGGGGTTGTGTGGTCTTTGCTGGATATGACTCGGCCCTTGGGGTTGGAGTCCTTGATTACCAGACCTAGAGAAATTCGGATGATTTCTCCAACCTGGATTATAAGTCTGCGAATAAGGGTTGTTCCTCGGGTTGGTCCCTATAACATTAACAGATTCGGGATTTGCTGGACAAAAATCAAAAACATGCTCCTCTCCACAGAGGGAACAGTTTTCAGGGAGATGCGTTGCGGAATTGACTTGGCCTCTATTTTGATTTAAAACGATTTTGGTCAAGGCTACTAATTGCGCATTCATGGTTTTAAGTGCCTCGGAATCGATGGTGTTGGTCTTTGACATTGGTGCTCTCGGATTTGACCATTCGGTATTGTTGTTGGACACTTTTTCTAAGATTTGATATCCTTCGTTGTAATCCATACTCGTGAATGTTCCACCGGCTGTTGCATCTAAGATGATTTTGGCTGCATTGGAAAGACCATTGTAAAAGGTCTCCAATTGGATGCAATGTGGGATGCCATGATGTGGGCATTTTCGAAGTAAATCTTTAAATCGTTCCCATGCATCCGAAACAGCCTCGTCTTCCTCTTGCCTAAACAAAATTATATCATTTCGAAACCTTATATTCCTTGTTGGAGGAAAGTATTTTTGCAAAAATTTATCGGCAAGCTCTTGCCAAGTGGTTATCGAGTGAGGTGCATGTGCGTTCAGCCAAGACTTCGCCTTGTCCCTTAATGAAAAAGGGAAAAGCCTTAGTCTTAATGCCTCATCACTAACACCTTGCAACTGAAAGGAATCGGTCATTTCTAAAAAAGATTTTAAGTGCGAGTGCGGATCCTCAGATGGCGATCCTCCAAATTGACCCATGGCTTGGATCATTTGAAACATCACCGGTTTGAGTTCAAAATGGGTTGTTTCAAGGACGGGCCTACGAATCCCGGAGCCTAAATCACTAACTCCGGAAGTAGCATAGTCCCGTATTTTTCGATCTTTGCTATCGGCAATCGTGATTGTGGTCTCCACTACAGGTGGCGGTATTGCAGCCATGTTCACAGTGGGGATCACAGGGGGTTGTCGATTTTTGTTTCTGCGTCTTCTTCGAAAAGTTTTCTCTATTTCAAGATCGATTGGTAACAAAGGTTCGTGTTGTTGCCTTAGCATGCAACACGAAAAGCTTAGAAAAACGAGTTACTTGGGCTCGAACAAAAACTAATGTCTTGAGATTTAAAATTCACGCCAGTCCCCGGCAACGGCGCCAAAAACTTGGTACGTGCGAAATGTGTGTTTTAATCGCAGTGGGTTGCAAACTATCCACGGCGGGAAGTGCAAGTGTACACTGTCCACTATGATCGTCACAGCAAGTAATACTTGGTAAAATACCAGAATCGAAGGCACAGAGACTGGGCAATCAAGACAATACGGTTCTCATGAGCTCCTTTTACAGGTTTCAACTAGAGAGGAAAATAATACTTGGTTTTGTTTGGTGAAAATAGCTACTTTAACGATTTTACTAAGGTTTTAAAGGAGGAATGTAGGTTAGATTTTCCCTAGATTTTATACTAAATACTTGGTCCTAAAAATGATCCTTGTATTCGAGGTAGGCATTTTCGCTATAAAAGCCCGGTTACAAAATACTCACACCGTTAGATAAAAATCTCATACTTGTCGCATTCATTGTTTTGTCAATGGTAATCTCAAAAATGGACCTTTTCAGGTCTCGATGGAATGTGTAGAGACAAATAAAGTGTTTTTAATACACAAATTAGCTTGCCTACTACTCCAGTGGGTTGAGATTAACTCACTGTGCCGACCTCACTTTCGTAAGTGTCAAAAGAATTCTTTCGAATCCCCTAGCATCATTCAAGCTCGTGTCACTGCGTTCTACTAATTTTTAAGTTAAGAACTAGACTTTAGATCCTTGCAAGTGATCGGCTTGTTCGCATCCTTGGGTAAATATCGAGAATGAATGACCAAAACAACAAATATTCTAAGTACAAAGATTACTCAAGCATTTTTAATAAAATCCAGGTACTTCTCTTTCCTACATCCCAAAGGATGTTTAGCCTAACATTTCCGAAGTAAAGAAAACAAAAGATGAAGAATTGCACATAATAAAACTGATAGTGGATTGAATAGTACTCACAGTGGGGAACGAGAATTCGTCCCTGTCCACTGTGTTTTACGAATTACAATTAACTAGGAAAGGAAATTACGGATATTTAAGCTAAATTAATGCAGTAATTAAAAGACTAAAACTAATGTGGTAGATGAGAGAATTTAAAGCTATTCTAAACTTAACCCAAGATGATTGTAAGATTCCAAGCTTGTAATAAATGAACCCAAGTGCTCCTTTTTATACTAGGAGAAAGAGTTGGGTATTACACAAAAGAGATGAGTCTTCCAATGGGTAAAAACTGCTGTGTTGTGGCAGAAATCAGCACCTTGTGCAACCCAATTACCCAATGGACTCTTTTCCAAGTCAATATCTAAGTACATAAAGGAGTACTTGTTGCAATCTTCAATGTAGATGCCATTTTGTACTTCCTCCAGCCATTTCCCTGCTAATGAACATTCTTCCTCCAGCAAATTAAGTCCCAACTAGTAGTTTCTTTTGTCTTTCTTGATCAGCTCGAATAGTGGGCAGCCGGAGTGGGCACAACAGTGATCACTGCAGGATAAAATGTGAAAAACACCCAAATTCTACCAAATAGTTTATTAAACACTAAGGTTCGCTCCTTTTGCTCATTTTCGAGATTTATACCAAGAATGGGGTTTTGAGAGGCGGAATGGCTAAAATTGACAAAATAAAATAGGAAAAACAAGGAAATAATAACTCTAAAAATAGAGTTATCAGTGCACAGTGTAGAATCAGAGTTGTTGTACGATTACAGACAAAAGGGATGTCCGTTCTGACAGTTCGTACGGAGATGTGCAAGGGAGGTAAGACAATAGTAACATGCAGGGAGACTTCATGATCATCTTTCGTTGAGTCAGATCTTTATCAGCGAATGATAAAGTTCAGCGATTGCTGAAGTCTTCTGCTTGATACTTTACGTTGAATGGACAGGTCTTGCTTCGCTGATATCCACATCAGTTCATGAGTAGACTTGTCGCTGGTTCTTGAGCTTGATTTTTGACTTCAGCGTAGAACTTTGGTTGACGTGAAACTTGTCTTCAGGGATCATAAGTAAACAACTAACTTATCAGCGATCATCTCATAGACTGAACAGGCTCAGAGTTATAAGATGATGAACAATGTTCGATGAATATCTAATCTAAAGAGTGAGAGTTCCTATCAGCGGTACTGTAAAGTCTTAGTACTTATCAGCGATAGTGAAACTCTAATACATATTGTTTACTTACAATTTTCACTAAGTGTTTAAGAGAGGGTCATTATCAAATCACTGAGGGTTTGGATCAACACAATCCAAATCTCAAGGACAGTCCAATTTTCAACAACAATCTCAAAGAAACCAACATAACCAGCAGTCTAACTTCCAAGCTCAAAATCGCCCAACTTATTTCCAAAGCAACAAGCCCAACCAAAAGGCTGAATCATCTACTTCTTTGGAAGCAATGATGAAAGGGTTCGTAACCCAAACTCAAGCCTCAATAAAAAATCTGGAAACTCAGATGGGGCAGATGGCTTTGGAGATGAAGAAAAGACCTGTAGGAACCCTTCTTAGTGATACTGAAATACCACATGGAGCTGGAAACGAACAGGTCAAGGTTGTGACTTTAAGGAGTAGAAAGCCTTTAGAAGAAAATCCTAAAAAAGAAAAAGAAATAGACAAAGCTAAGCCTGAAATGAAAAAAATGAGACCAGATTCTACTACTACATTACCTATGAACCAGTCCGGTAGTACTAGTGGGCCCATAGTTAGTGATAAGCCCGTTGATATTACCACCATTCCTACCAAATCAGATTGCCCATTGTTATTCCCTGATGAACCAAAGACCAAGGAAAGTACAGTAGTTGATGTGTCACACTCTGGTGGCAATCCTACAGTACTACCTCAGACCAGTCTTGTAGCACCTTGTAGGACTGAAGTGGAACCCACTGTGAAACCCACACAAGCACCTCTCCTTCACAAGATTGATCCCTCTAATTCAGTCATTCCATACATTCCCTACCCCCAAAGGTTAAGGAATCACAAGGAGGAAATACACTTTTAAAAGTTTCTTGATGTTTTTAAGAAGTTGCACATAAACATACCTTTGGTTGAAGCCATAGAGCAAATGAAAAATTATGAAAATTTTCTAAAAGACATTTTGAGCAAAAAGAAAAAATTGAATGAATATGAGACTATAGCTCTGACTGAAGGGTGTAGTGCTTTGTTGTCTAGTAAAATTCCTCCTAAAATGAAAGATTTTGGATATTTCACAATTCCATGTTCTATAGGAGGGAAGGAAGTAGGAAAAACCCGATGTGACTTAAGTGCTAGTGTAAACCTTATGCCCTTATCTATTTTCAATACCTTAGGCATATGTGAAGCTAGACCTACCACTGTATCTCTAAAATTAGCTGATAAGTCCATAGCCTGGCCTAAAGGAAAAACTGAGGATGTCCTAGTCCAAGTTGATAAGTTTATCTTTCTAGCTGATTTCATCATCCTAGACTTTGAAGCTGACAAAGATGTCCCCATCCTTTTAGGTAGACCTTTCCTAACAACTGGAAGAATCTTAATAGATGTCTAGAAGGGAGAGTTGGCCATCAGAGTTCAAGACCAAGAAGTGACTTTTAATGTGTTTGATTCCTTTAGGTACCCTGAAGAATAAGAATAATGTTCCACTATGAGCATTATAGAATCTTGGCGTCAAGACAAAAGTTTAGGAGAAATGTTGGGGATAAGAGAATCTGATAGTGACGAGGAAGAGTTTAAGGACCTACACACACCACAGGATATTGCTGCATTTGAAACCTTAAAGCATAAGGATAGGAAAACGCTTGTTCCTTCCTTATAATTTGCACCAGACTTAGAATTGAAACAACTCCCCTCACATTTGAAATATGTCTTTTTAGAAGACCCTGGGAAGTTTCCAGTCATTATTTTATCATCACTATAACTTGAGCAAGAAAAACGATTGGTCAAAATGTTGAAACTTCATACAAAAGCCATAGGTTGGACCATTGCTGACCTAAAGGGCATAATCCATACCATTTGTCAGCACAAAATTATTTTGGAAGACAACAATTTCACCTCAGTTGAGCCTCAAAGAAGACTCAATCCTGTGGTGAAAGAAGTTGTCATAAAGGAAATTTTGAATTGGCTTGATACAGGCATAATTTATGCTATTGCAAGTAGTACATGTGTCAGTCCTGTGCAGTGTGTACCCAAAAAGGGGGAGTAACTGTTGTAACAGAAAAATGAACTTATAGATACTACAGTAGTGTCTGGTTGGAGGATATGTATGGACAAGTTTAACAAAGCTACTCAAAAAGACCATATTGATCCCGATATTACTCAACAATGATATTAATCTCTATTAGTTCGAACAAATGAGTATGCGGAAGAGTTTTAAAGAACTAAAGAGATGCTTGGTAGAAAAACACACAAAATCAAATACGTGAAATAGTAATAACACAAGAGTTTCAGCTCAAAGATTCACTTTGTATTGATTAATCAAGAACACCAAGAACACCGAAGGTATGAATAATATTCTGCTCTAAACAGGTGTGTGTGTGTGTGTGTGTGTGTGTGTGTTATGCAAAGTTAATAGAAGAGCTCAACATGAGGCTTCTATTTATACTATACTATAGGGGACAATTGGGAGACAAGAAGTACTAAGGGTACATATACAACATCGTGGATCTGCAATAAGTAAAACGTTAATGTAGTGCATCATTTTCTGCAAAGGCTGCAACCCATCAGATATGGACACGTGGAATGTGTAGGGCACGCCTTGTACGAACGATCTTCAGGATCTTCGTACAACAGAGGCATGTGAGAGGCACGATCTTCTTTGTCTTGATCTTCATATTATCTTCAGTCTTCTAAGTCTTCCTACCACAGAGGCTCTGTCATGTGTGACAGAGGCTCTGTGGCCTTGTCCTTTGAGAACGTCTTCTATAGAGTCTTCACTTGGATCTTTACTCGGTGTCTTTGCAGAGGCTCTGTCGATGAACTTACACTTAGCCTATTTTTCAATACTTCTTCTAACATAAGTTGGAGCTAACAATCTCCCCCTAAGTATTGAAAAATAAAAAATTGAAAAAAGCATGGTTTTCTAAGCTAAGAACACGACAAGAGGTATTTGACCTCTGTAGAAGATTTACTTTCATATAAGGTTATGCCAAAGGCACTTACATTCGATTACAGTACAAGATATGAAAAGTAAACAGATGATGGTTGTGGATGTTAGACTCTGGCATTTGGGAAGTCGTTGATTGTGCCTCTTGTAAGTCCTCCATCTTTGAGTTCACGATATATTCTGATGTAGAGGTTTCTGAAATTGATGACTGAGTCGATGACCTCTATTAATCTGTCGGCAAGTGCTCGATCCATGAACTCTGTTCCTCTATGTTCCAGGAGATTGGCTCTGAACTCGAGCAGAGTCTTTGTTGCATATTTCTGACAATCAATTTCTAGGAACAACTTCAACTTTCCAGAGGGATCATGAAAGACGTACCCGATCTTTGGACTTGTGATGATGGAGTTTGGTCTGATGTCCGCAGAGGAGGGGCATTTGTCTTCTGGTGGTGGGAGATTAATTTGTCTTACTTCAAGGTTGAGTCCCACTTGGAAGTCTGCCAGGCTATATAACAGAAGTCTTTCTCGCATAGCCTTCCTGATTTCACGGTAAGCTCTTTGGACTTCTAGTCTGTGGTTGTAGTTCTGGCTTGCCCAACTCAGAAGATCAGGTAGATCATAGACGTTTAGATTTCTCAAATCTGCATCTGAGAACCTGTTCTCGGATCTGTCCACCTTTTTTATGCGGAAGAGGTTGTAGTAAATCTTTGTTCCTCTTGTATGGGAGAGCTTGCAGTAGATGACGTTGTCGATCTTTGTGTTTGAGAAGACTTAGTTGATGGGTTAGGCTTTGTCTCTATAGAAGTCATCTTTGAGTTGCTTAAGGAAATCGGGTTTCAGAATGGATGGTGGCAGAGGATCATTGATGGCTCTGCTGTATAAGTATTTATGCACTACCTCTTCCATTTGCCTTTGTTGAACAGGAGGTGGTGGCATGGGTTTCCACAGAGAATCAAGATTGCTGATCAGTTGGGCCACTCGATCTTCTGTTGGCTTAGCCTTTGGATCTATGACAAGCTTGGATGACAGAGGGGTAAGTCCAAAAGCCCAGTCTTCTTCTTCTGGCTTTGGTCTGATGAAGGCGTCAAAAGCACTTTTCATCCGTTTCTCTGTGGGTTGATGCTTTTGCTTCTTATTTTTTGGCTCCTCTGTCATTATTCCCTTTCCCTTGTCTTTTGCCATAGGCTTTTGTACTTCTGCTTGTTGGGTTTGGGTTGCCTCTTTATGTTTTAGCTTATGAGCTTCTGAGGGCTTAGATGGGGGTGCTTCTGTTCTTTTTGGTGGGGTTGCCTCTGTAGGTTTGACAGGGGACTTGGTAGGAGGTGTGGGTTTGGTTGGAGATGCTTCTGTGGTTTTGCTCAGATATTTTTTTTGTTTTTGAGCTATGGTTTTGGTTCTGGTTTTAGATTTGGGCTCTTCTGTTGTTTTGGGTTTGGGAGATGGAGATTTTGTCTTTTCAGCTTCTGGTGTAGGGGATGGTTGTTTTTCTTCGGATGGTTTTGGTGTTGGTGTAGTAAGGTTGTTGTCTTCTGTTGGTTTTGGTGTTGTGGAAAGGGGTTGTCTTCTGAGGTTGATGTTAGGATTTGGACCTCTTCTGTTGGTTTGGGAATTGGAGATGGCAAGTCTTCACCTGTTATATGGGTTATTTCCACAGAGGTGGGTGTTTCCTCTGTGGTCTTCTGTTCGGTTCCTTAGGTTTCAGATGATGGTAACTGGGTTAGGGGTTCTGCTGATAATGGCGGTGCAGGTAAACCTCTGTTGGCCGCTTTCTTTGTCCTCTTCTCCCCCTCAGGATGATCTGATGGTCCTTCTGAATCATCATCAGAATCATCATGTCTTTTACTCGAAGTCCCCTCCGCTCGACATGTGGAGGATGTCTTTTTCGGCTGAGTGGCCCCTGCTACTCTCATTTTAGCACAGAGGTCGTCACAAATGCCGAGCAGATAGGCAACCTCTGCTTCTGAGTTGAACCTGAGTCTTCCCACACTTGCCTGAAATCCTTTCACGTAGTTTGCATTGGTTGTGGTGAAGGCTCTGATGAATTCTGTAATCTGGTCGAGTACCCCTTGTCCAAGCTCTATAATCTGTGCTGTGGTCATGTAGTTGGAGGGCTTTATGGCCTGAGTCCCTCTGGTCGTATGCTCCTGGACTTGCTCTAGGGCCTTCTTTAGGTCTTCTGGTGTAAGGCCCGTAGAAGCTGGAGTTTGTTCTTTCTTTAACTGCGTAAGGAGTTATTTGATAGAGGCCTGGAAGGCAGAGGTTGTTGCCTTTTCGAATTCAGAGGTGACAGTAGCAGCAGAGGTTGTTGCAGTTGTGTTCATTTGAGCGCAGGCATTTTTCTCCTCTGTTGACAGGTTGTCAACTTTGGTGGTCAGTTCAGATAAAGCCCTGGAAGTTGAATCTGCTAGAGAGTCAAAAGGGCTTTTCAACTCTTTCAACGAGTTGGTCACAAAGGACACAAGGGTTTGGAACTCACCCCTTACGACATATGAACCAGTTGTGACCTCTGGGGGAACACATTCGTCCCCATAGTTTGTCCTTGTTCCTTGGACACCTTCTTTCGCTCCTGTAGTAATGTTGAGAGCGGAAGGATTTCCTTCTGATCCTTGAGCAGAGGTTTTTGAGGTCTCGCTCTACAGAAGTTCTGTTAAGAACATTGTCCTGATCCACTCCAGAGATGGGTTCAGGAGTATTCTTAAGTTGACTCGGGGACTTGTCTAGATTTCCTTCATCCATGTGCACTCTAGGCTCCTCTGAAGAACCGATTGGACCTATTTGTGTGCGTGTAGCAGAGGAAACAAATTCCTCTGCGGGATTTTCTGATGTGATCTGGGGAGAATGATCACGAACTAAAGGTGAGTCCTTTGGATAGGACTCCCTTGGAATGGATTCCCCGGATAATAATGGCACAGAGGACGCAAGAAGTTCCTTTGTCCGGTTTGCAGGGGTTGGGCTCGAGTTGTGCTGCTCTTTTTCAATGATTCCTTCTGCCACTAGACTGGCGGAATCAGAAATATGGGTTTCACTGGGAGGTGGTTGGGGTTGTGTGCCTCTACTTTCTGTGGCATGTTTTTTGGATTCTTCCTCTGTCATGCACCCTAACACTATTTCTACCCGAGTGCTTTCTGCTTCTACTATTTCCTCTGGACTCTTTCGTAGTGTATCATAGCAAGGATGAGAAGAAAAGAGTAGAGGGTTCGTGTGTACTTCTGGGGTATTTGCCTAAATACCCTCAGGGGTTCTGTCATCTTGCTCTAAATCAGAATCAACTTCTGAGATTCTGAAGTCTGGGTTTTTAGTTGACCAATTGGAGAGGGATTCTGCGTTCCATCCTGAGGTATTCAAGGTATATGCGAAGTTCGGGTGTTTAAGGAATGCGGAGAAGTCACCCTGATCTGCATAATGTATTGGAGTGGGGGAAGGCAGAGGTTGTTAAGGGACATCTTCTTCCATTTCTGCTTCCTCTGCAATGGTCTGCAGAGGTGTGTGGAGTTTCTTGGTTTTCTTGGTTTTCTTGCGTTTTGGTTTGGGGGCACCCTCCTCAGAAGATTTGGATTTTCTTTTCTTCTTCTTTTCTTTAGGAGGAGGGGGAGGTGCAGAGGATCCGACTACGGTTTCTGCTTGGGGGTGATTGTTGGGATTGTTGGGGATGTGCGACACTTGTAGAAGTGCCCTCTGTTGTTTTCTTTGATTTGGGGGCCTTCTTATTTTTGGGAGGAGTAGCAGAGGTTTTTTTCTTGGAAGCAGAAGTGTCTATTTGGCTTCTCAGAAGATGAAATCGTTCATGTACATGCTCGTGCTTCGCTAAGGCCGCTGCCCACTCCTCATCACTCATCCTCTCCACTACCTGAGATCCTATAGGGGCTCCTAGACGCGGGGGTGTAACTGGACCCGGTTGTGGAGTCGTGTGATCGCGTATGTAATCTAACCTAAGTTGCTCATCAGATGCATATGACAGAAGGGCAGATGGTAGAGGTCTGCAAAAATTATAACCGTCTACATGCTCTGTTAAGCTATTCTTTGCCATAGGGTAGGTTTTGACAACTGGTCCCTCCATTGGCTATTTTTCTATAAGGAGCAGAGGTTCTAGAAGTACACCTATGATCCTCTAAAATTGTAGTGTGGGGAGATCTTTGCTTGTGGGTCCCTTTGCCCTCTGTGTGGAGATTATGTGGTCAATGGTGTTAACCAGCTCCTGCATCATATGTGTGGCCTAGTCCAGAGGCAAATCATAGTACACCCCGTACATGATTGCCATAATCTGGTGAGATGATTGGTCAGGGCTGCCCACTTTTCCAGTCAGGCATCGGTTGAGGATAGAGAAGAGTGTGTTCCACAGAGGGGGAAAGTGATTCCTTCTGAAGTCGTTTCTTTTCTTTAGATGAGTGTTGTATCCCAACATCTCTGTGAAGTCGCAGAGCTCTCTATCCGAAGGGTCCTCTGTGTACTTCTTGATGCCTAGAAGTCCCCTGGTGGGTAGGCCAAACTCAAGGGAGAACAAAGTTCTGTTGAACTTTAGTTCAAGGTATTCTGATTGGCCAGGTTTGGATATGTAGCCCTTGATTTGCCTATTCTCTTGGTCACAATGGCAGCTCTGCCAGAACTGGTTGAGGTATCTGGCAGAGATCCTTTTAACATTTTTGGTTAGCAGGGGGAACAGGTAGTGGTTTTCCAGAATGTTCAGTAAAATAGCATGTTCCTCCCCAAAGGTAGTTCTTGAGGGAACAAGAAAGTGGTTATTGGGTTTAAGGGGAAGAACATTTTCGAAGTCTTCATGTTCCAAAAAGTTTTGTAGGTGGGTTGTCGGAGTAAAGTCCACTGAGTTACCTGAGTTTTCTTGCTCAAGGGTTCTGGCCATCGATGGGTTTTGTGAGTGCTCAGATTGAGCTGGGGAGTTCGTCGGAGATTTAGAGGTGGAAGCCATTGGAGATTTCTTGAAAGAAAGTAGTAGAATATAGAGAAGTTGCAGGTTTTGCAAGGTTCGCCGGAGATAAAGAGAAAGAGATATCGTAAAGGATTAAGGAAGAAGGTAAACTGGGTTATATAGTGGGAGGGTAGAAACGGATAGAATTCCATGGTAAAAAGTGAATTCAATGTAATTTGGGGTCCGCACTTGAGGTTTACAACTGGGTGAAACGTTTCAGAGGAACGTGTGGCATGCACGTCCAAGTGTCAGAGCACGATTAAACGTCGTGCGCAACCCATTAATGCCTAGCGCGTGGGCGTTTCTACTTTCAGATGTCTGTCACCTTCAGAAATAACCCGCATATTACAGAATTTCCATAAAAAGCCAAGTATCAGAATCGACAGAAGCTCTGTGGTGGAGTGAGCTCTGTGATCTGAAACCTACTTTTCATCTCCTATGAGCTTGCACCTTTACCAAAAACATTTGAATATACATTGGAAGTGATCGAGAGAATTTTCGTACAAATTTTGCTTTCACGGAGGCTCTGACTCAGAGAGGCTCTGTTGAGCTCAGCAGAGGCTCTATGAGTGAAAATTTCTAATAACTGAAAATTCATAAAAAAATTGATCATCCAAAGTAGTAATTGTTTTAAACTGTGTTTTTAGGACATATTTGGAAATTGGTGTCCTAGAAAACTGTTTTGGAAAAAGGTTTTGTGCGAGACATTCTCCTTTTGATTCACCTTTGCTCGGCAAAGTACCTGACTTCTGTGGATTTGGTTGATCACTACTCTTATTTGGCTCCCCCTTGAGTTAACCACTTCTGTTGATTAATTTAAGGTCTCCTTTTGCTCGCCCTAGACCTATGCTTGGATCAAATGAGATAAGTAATGCATAGAACATAGGTAAAACTCACCAGAGGTTCTGAGCAATTCTACAGAAGCTTTGTTGGTTACATAACTTTTGATGATAGGTAATTTACATACATAAGAGTATAAATATGTACGTATTTACGAGAAGATCAAGTTTCACTTACAGAGGGATCAACTCATGTTTAACATACCTAGCTTACCCACCAAGAAAAGGAATCTTTTCTCATCAAGTGCCTTGGTGAATAAGTCCGAAAGATGGAATTCAGTGGACACAAAGTACATCTCAATTATGCCTTGTTCAACATGATGCTTTAAGAAGTGGTACCGAATGTCAATATGCTTCGTTTTAGAATGCTGTACTGGGTTGGCAGAGATTGCAATGGCACTCTTTGAGTCACAGAGGATTGGAATCTCTTGTATGTCAAGACCATAGTCCTTTAGTTGGGTTCGCATCCAAAGAACCTGGGAGCAACAGCTAGCAACAGCGACATACTCGGCTTCTACTGTAGATGTCGACACACAATTATGTTTCTTTGAAGTCCAGCTGGCTGTACTTTTTCGGTCGAGCTTACATCCTCCGTAGTCTGAATCTGTATAAGTCATGAGATTGAATCCAGAGTTCTTTAGATACCAGAGGCCAAGATTCTTGGTTCCCTTTAGGTATCTAAAGATCCTCTTTACAGCAAGAAGGTGGGAGTTCTTTGGGTTAGCTTGATATCTTGCACATAGGTATGTGGCATACATTATATCAGGTCTACTGGCAGTTAAGTAAAAAAGAGACCCAATCATGTCTCTGTAGAGCTTGCACTCTACAGATTTACCACCTAGATCTGAGTGTAACTTATTTCCAGTTGACATGGGGGTCCTCATGACAGAGGCATCAGAGAGTTTGAACTTTGAAAGAATGTTAGAGACATATTTTGCTTGATTGATAAAAATTCCCTTTGATGATTGTTTGACTTGGAGTCCTAGAAAGAAGTTTAGTTCTCCCATCATACTCATTTCAATCTCACTCTGCATGAGTTTTTCAAAATCTGTGCAGTGTTGTGCATTTGTAGAACCAAAAATAATGTCGTCCACATAAATCTGTACAAGCAGAATCTCCACACCTTTTCTTTTATAAAACAAAGTTGTATCGGTTGTACCTCTTTCGAAATCATTACCGAGAAGGAAGGTTGAAAGGCGCTCGTACCATGCTCTTGGAGCCTGTTTCAGTCCATACAGAGCTTTATCAAGATAGTAAACGTGGTTTGGGTACTTGGCACTTTCAAACCCTGGTAGTTGCTGGACGTATACTTCTTCTTGGATTTGACCATTCAGAAAGGCGGATTTGACATCCATTTGAAAGACTTTGAAACCTCTGTGGGCTGCGAAGGCTAAGAAGATTCTTATTGCTTCGAGCCGTGCGACAGGGGCAAAAGTCTCATGGTAATCAATTCCTTCTACTTGGCAGTATCCCATGGCCACCAATCTCGCCTTGTTTCGAATAACCACCCCATCCTCATCCTTCTTGTTTCTGAAGACCCATTTTGTCCCTATACCGTGTTTCCCTTTTGGTATAGGAACTAGGGTCCAGACTTTGTTTCTCTCAAACTGGAGAAGCTCTTCTTGCATAGCTTCAACCCAATTTGGATCATCCAGGGCCTCAGAAACACGTTTGGGTTCGATCACACTGATAAAATTTGTAAAGAAACAAAAGTTAGCAGTGGCTTATCTTGTCTTGACTTTTTCAGAAGGATCGCCGATTATTTGGCTCTGAGGATGTCTCTTCATCCATTTGGTCATTTTTGGAAGATGGTCATTGTGAGCATCTAGTTGAACCTATGTGGTTGCACTTGGTTGTTCTTGTGCAACCTCTGTAGTGGATGGTACTTCTGTTCTTGAAGTTGGTTCTACAGCTTGTGGAGATATTATGATCAGAGTTGGAATCGATTCCTCTGAGGTTATAGAGACAGAATCCTCGTTTTCCTCTGGTATTGCTTCCTCTGTTGTAGCAGGACTTGGTATTTCCAGTGCCTCTGTGGTAGAATCTTTGCTTGTATCATCTTCTGTTGGCTCCCTCTCAGCACTTGCATCTACACGATTTACAGAAGAAGATGAAGTATTTAATGGACCAGTTAGATATATACCTGACTCAGTCTGGCTGGCAGAAGATGATTCTCTAGAGGCCCTGATGGCTCCAGCAGAGGGATCAATATCATCGTGGAACATCTCTTCAAATAGAAGATTTAGATATGCTTCCCTTGTTTTTGAGATGCCAGAGGATTCCTTTTTCAGACCGAGTTCTGAACTGATTTGTTCAGAAGTCTTCTGAAAGGAGTCGTCAAAAGAGACATTGATACTCTCTACAATGGTTCGAGATCGCAGAAGGTAACCTCTGTAAGCCTTTGAGGTGGCAGAGTACCCTATGAACTTTCCTTCATCTGCTTTCACATCAAACTTCCCTATAGCTTCTCTGTCGTTTAGGACGAAGCACTTGCATCCAAATACATGGAAGAACTTGATGTTTGGTCGCCTTTTGTTGATCAAATGGTAAGGTGTTTTGATGTGTCTTTTTACTATTGTTGATCGATTTTGGGTATAGCAAGCGGTTGATACTGCTTCTGCCCAGAAAGAAATGGGCAATCCATATGCTGTCAGCATAGTTCTTGCAGCCTCCACAAGCGTGCGGTTCTTTCGTTCAACCCTGCCGTTCTGTTGTGGGGTGTGTGCAGCAGAGAAATTCTGAGATATGACTTCTTTTGTAAAGTAAGCTTCAATGACAGAGTTTTTGAATTCTGTGCCATTATCGCTTCTTGACTTTTGAATCCTGCACTCATACAAAACCTGGATTCTTTTCATTAGGTTTATCAGAATGTTTGGAACATTTGATTTCTTTCTGAGAAATTCCACCCATGTATATCTCGAGTATTCATCAATCAACACAGGTAAATATTTCTTGCCGCCTAGGCTCTGTGTAACGATTGGACCACAGAGGTCAACGTGTATCATATACATAGGCCTAGGGCAAGACACATCAGTCTTGCCTTTATGGGAAGCTCTTTTGAGTTTACCCATTTCGCATGCAGGACACAAATGATCTTTACTGAATTTGACATTTGGCAGACCTTTAACAAGATCAAGTTTAACAAGCTTATCTAAAGTATGAAAGTTTAAGTGGGAGAACCTGTTATGCATAACCATGCTTCTTCGTTCTTGCAGGCAACAAGGCATAGCTTGTCCTTCTTGTTCTTGACACTAAACTTCATGAGGTACAAATCTCCCTTACGTTCGGCTCGCAGAAGTTCGACTCCTGTATCACAAAGTTGGCTAACACTGAGAAGATTATGCTTAAGGCCATCCACATAGGCAACTTTGCATACGGTTATATTTTCCTTTTTGATGACTCCATAGCCTTTTATAAACCCCTTCTTGTTGTCGCCAAAGGTCACAGATCCTCCATCGAGTTTATCTTTGTAAGAGGATAGTAGACCTCTATTGCCAGTCATGTGACGCGAGCACCCGGAGTCTAGATACCAGATCGGCACATACTTCTTTTGTAACACAAATAGAGAGTTTTAGGTACCCATATCCAAATGGGTCCAGCTCTGTTAGGGGGCTTCAAGGTTGCCTTAGCATCCTTGGGTTGGGTTTTTAACTTCAGATGAAGAACCAGGTTGTTTCTTCTTACCCGTGAATTTTGCATTCTTTTTGGGTTTAGAGAGGAAACAGTGCGGACTAGAGAAGTGTTGGCTCAATTGATGCATAAGTTCAAAACAATGACAATAGTTAATATGCGAAGAAATTTGCTTGAACTTTTCATTAAAAACACTGAATAGGGGTACATAGGCTTTATTATTACAATCTACCCTAGCATTTGACTTCCTATTACAAGAAGACCTATGTAGACTAGATTGATGTTTTGAAAATTCTCTATTGAGAGTAGCCTTCTGTGGACCCCTTCCTCTGGGGTGAACTTCTGCAGGTTTCACTGACACAGAAGTAAAAGATTTGTTATTTTCAACCCACTTACCCTTTTGTTGCCAAGTTAATTTTTCTTGAAATGGCCTTAAGGGTTTTGAAGTTTTTGAACTTGTTGTATTTTGAGAAGACATTTCCTTTTGTTGTTTGATTTTCTCAAGCTCAAGAGAGGTTTTGGCTTGTATACACATGTCCATAAAGTCTGGGCAGATAGGAACACTTGTGATTTTCTCCTTAGGAGGAATGGTTCTTTTAAGAATTCCAGAGGGAATTTTAAATCCTTCTGAATCACCAGGTACTATCTCTGACTCAATTGAGTCAGTCTCAGATTCGTCAGAGGATGAATCGTCCTCATATACAGAGGTTGAGTCACTATGATCTCTGTCGACAGAGGCAGGACTTTCTGAGCATGTGCCATACTCGCTTTCTTCATTTTCTTTGGGACTGTCTTTTAGATCAGCAGAGGTATTTATCAAGATTTCCTCAGAGAGATTTTGATCAACAGAGGATGCATATAGGTTCTCATAAAAGTTGTTTTTGCCGATTTCCATTAACTCATTTTCAGAAATATGTTTTGGTTTTTCTTCTGAAGAAGGAGACATGAACTCAGGTGCTTCTGCAGATAGTTTCGTCTCAGAATCTATAGTGCAGACAAAAGCAACCTGTGTTTGAGTCTCGGGGTCACCAAAGTTGAAGATTCCTATCTGATCTTGTGTTTCAGATATTTCTTAGGTTTGCAGTCTCTTTTGACAGAGGTTGAAGATAACAGATCTGTGCTTTCAAACCACACATTTATCATCTTCAGAGGTTTCCTCTTGTGAGGTTCCCCAGAGACCTTTTGCCTTTTGCTAACAGAGGTTAAGTTTGGAAAACCTGGTTTTCTTGTGCTTCCAATACAAAACAGAGAAGACAGAGACTTGCCTCTTTTGGTTCTAGTGTATGGATCTATATCACAGAAGCCAATTCCCCTTCTTCCTATTTGTGTATTGATTTTTTCGTATACCTTCTGTGCATCTTGATATTTTCTAATTAAGAGGTCTCTGCTGAGCAAGTCTTGATGTAGGACTTCCCTTTCCTTTTGAAAAAGGTTCTTTAGAGCAAGAATGTTCATTTTGTCGCTCTCATTGTCCAAAAGTTCTTTGTTTTAGCTTTAAGGGCAGAATTGAGTTCTGAAATCTTTTCTTTTAAATGATTTAGATGTTTATGCCAATTAGTTTCAATTTCTTCCTTTTCTTGAAATATTTTTGCCTTTTCTTGAGTGAGAAGTCTGCCTTCTCTCTTAAAGAATGCAAGATTCTTCTGGACATTATCGCAGGTCTTTTTAAGTTTAGTGTATTCAACAGTCAGTTTAAGCAAATCAGCTTCTGTTTCATTAGAGGAAGAGTCAGAAGTGGATACCTCACTGTCAGTGTCGGAGGAGCTGACCTCTGCCATCCCGCAGAACAGGGCGTTCTTCTTTTCACCTTCGTCAGAGGATTCGTTTGACTGCCAATTTTCTTGCTCCACCATGAGTGACTTCTTAGCATAGTATTATGCTTTCTTTTTGTAGAAAGCAGAGTCCCTCTGAGGCGATTTGGTTTGCTCCTGCAGTCTGCAGCATAGTGGCCTAGCTTGCCACAGTTGAAGCATCCCTGATTCTGGGGTGCATTCCCAGCTCTCTCGCCTGACCTATGTTGGTCACCACCCCTCTCACTTTTGTCACTTGACCTTTGTTGGTCATTTGCATCTTCTCTTCTCTGATTCCTTGGCTCATACTTCCCGCCTCGATCATCTTTCCCATTGCGTTCATATCCTGACTTCTTCTGGTACCCTCTGCCAAACTCCCTTGTCAATAGAGCTAAAGATTTAGCTATTTAGGCCATTGTTGCCTCCTCTTCTTCCACCAATTCCTCTTCCTCACTGTCAACAACTAACACCTTCTTCTTCTTCTTCTATTTCTTCTCCTCCACAGACTTCTCCTTCTTTGGTTTCTCCTTTGCTTTTGTAGCATTACCAACAAGTGTAAGAGGCCCACTGGTTTGAGCTTTTGCTTGTGGAATCTGAGGTTCTTGGGCAGCCAATGTTCCATAAAGATCTGACAGAGTCCAGGTGTCTAAGTCCTGATTAGTTTGCAGAGACATAGACAACTGGAGTCATTCTTCATTTAGGCTATTTAGGAACATGACGTTGTTCTCTTCAGCAGTTCTGTGGATCCCGAACTTCTTACACTTGTTAATCAGAGAGTTGAACCGGTCGTATGTTGACTGCAGAGATTCTGTCGGCTGAGCTTTGAAAGCATAGTATTCGTTGATGCATTGGGCTTTGCGATTCTTCTGAGTCTTGGCCCCTCCTTCCAGTTGTTTCTCTAGTTCCTTCCTTAGGTCGTAGGCTGATTCACAAGCGTCTAGAGACTGAAAGAGGTCATTTGGAATGGCCATTATCAGAAGTCGCTTGGTCTTCTGAGCAATCTCGTATTTCTCCCAGTCTGTAGTAGACCATTTTTCTTTTGTCTTTGGTTTCTCGTACTCAGCAACTTCTGGAGTATCATCTGTGGTAGGTACCCGTGGTACTGTGACCATTGGAACATAAGGTGGATTTCTGATATAAGTTAGGAGATCTTTATCAGTACCCTCAAAGAAATGAATCATCCGTATCTTCCATTGGGGGTACTCATCTCTTAATAGAGTAGGTGGCTTGGTTAAAGAACCAGCGGTGAATAAGTTGTTTGTGTTTGCCATTTTGAAAAATAGTGTGAAAAGTACCAAAAAAACAGAGTGTGAACAGAAAACTTTCGGATAATGGGATGGATTCTTTGAAAATAGTTTATAAGCTTAAAAACCTTGAACAATGCACTAAAATGGAAAGATTTAACCAAAGAAACAGGTTCTGTTAGTTTACTAATGTCGAACTGGTCGATAATAGCAGAAAAACAGAGGCTGTTTGAAAGAGAAAGAACAGGTCAAAATCAGTCCAAGTTTCTACCGAAAAGAGTTAAAATCATTGTGTTAGATTAAATTAGCCCCTAATTTAATTAAATGTTTTATAAAAAAAAGTGTATGGGCTTTTTAGTTAGCTTTATGGGCTGGAGCCTTTTCTTGTAAATGGATCATTTATAAAGAATTTTAGGGTTCATTTTTTCATTAGGTCATTTAGAAGTAACACACATTTCACACAAAGACTAAGCGAGCCTCTCGTGAGAGTCAATTAAAATCCAAGTGTGGTGTTCTTCCATTTTCCCGTCCATATTATCAATTAATGAATATGAGATGATTTCTTTTATGATTGTTCTTCATGTTTATCATCTCTACATTTATATGGAGCTTTTTATCTTCTATTGTGTAATACCCCGGGTAAGTCCGTTAGGTATTTTACCTATCCGTCAACTTAATTTAACCATAAGATATAATGATTTGGTTAAGTTTGAGATAAGGTATAAGGTTAAGGGTGTTTTGGGTCATTTTGGAATAGTTTGAGCCAAGAAGGTAATTTTGACCTATATTATCTCTTAAGCCTCGTATACTCATCAAATACCTAAAATAGAAAGAGTGTGAGTGTGTGTGTGCCTCGTATACTCATCAGATCACGAATAGAAGATATCTATCGGTTTAGAATTTCTAATTTCGCGTCTTGATTAGATTTCAATCGATTTCTGGGTAAGTGAAACCGACTGTGTTCTTGAAGACTCCCGGTGGAGTCCTGGTACTGTCGACTCCCGGTGGAGTCCCGGTACTGTCGACTCCCGGTGGACTCCCGGTATAGTGAACTCCTGGTATTGTGAACTCCCGGTGATCGAGACTCCCGGTACCAAGGAGTCCCAGTACTGAGAAGTCCCGGTACTCTGTGTAGTCCCGGTAGTTTGCTAAGTTTAGTGGTACAGTTGAGAACAGGAACTGGTAGGCTTTATATGTTTGGCTAGTAAAGCGGTGTATGTATCTTAAATTGTTTCAGATTCTGTGGAGTCGTGATAAGAGATAAGACCATTTTGAAAGGAGATTGCGAGCTGTGTAATAATCAAAACAGGTGAGTTTTACTTTAAAATATTTTTTACTGGAATACATATCCGTATGGTTTGGGAATGTGATAATTGGGGATTATGTGTTTATATGTGCGATATATATGAATTATAATATATTGAGGTATTATATTTACATGAGTATTATAATGTGTTATAATACGTTGGCCGGGCTTAGGACCGGTGTGTTTGGCTATAGAATCTGTATAGCGTTGTTTGGCTGTAGATGTTGTACAACGTTGTAAATTTATTAGTTGGCTTGCAACCAACTAATATGGCCAGGAGGAATGAGAAGGGAAGGTATATGATGTGTGAGTTCAAATTGATATATTTGATCATGCTGTGTGATTTATATAATTAAGGTTTATATAAATGATTTCAAACTAACAGGGATTTTCCCACTTAGACCCTTAGGTCTAACCCTCATTTTGTTTTAAAATTATGTATTCCAGGTGGTGGATCGAGTAAGGGAAATGATTAGAGTAATCGATGGATAGCTTTTGTGAAGGAATGCATGATGAAGATTTTAGCATGTTTAGCAGTTCTATTATAATAATTAAATGTTATGTATGTATTTAGTATAAAGTTTGTAGTAGAATGGCTTTTTCTGATTGTAGAAGACTACGGGACCGTACTTGTAATATGATGTTTCGTTTGTCATATCAATGTTATGTTACATTATGTGATCTGTTGTGTATATGGGAATTGGGTTGTTACAAATAGTATCAGAGCCCTAGTTTAAGGGATTTAGGTATTTGTATCTGTACCTAGACTTAAACTGCATGTGAAGTAGGATGTCCCTATTATTGTAGAACCTTGGGATATTAAGTATAAAAGGTAGAAGGAACATCATGTAAGGTAATTTCATATTACACCTGGCCAGTGTAATTGTGATCTTACATGTACATGTTTGAACTGGAATACCTTGTTATATGGGGTATGTGCTTATGTGTATATTAACCTTGTTTAAATCTATAGAATGGCAAGCGGTACACGAAATTCGAATCGAGGAGGAGGAAGAAATCCGAATAGTACGAATTCGCCAATAGGAACAGGGGAAAGGGGAGGCAGAACTGGAGGCAGAACCGGGGGCAGAACTGGAGGTCGAACAGGGGGCAGAGCTCAGCCATGAGGTACAGAGTTTGTTACAAGGGATGACTTGATGGCAGAAATGGGAAGACTGCAAACTAGTATACAAGCAATGTTTGATCAAAGTCGTCACAATGAAGCTGAAATACCGGATCCCGGACCGGAAGATGAAATGCCAATCACACCGACTGTTGTACCAATACAAAGGAGGTGCAACTACAAAATGTTTTTAAGCTGTAGACCTCCGACCTACTCAGGAGAAAGGGATCCCGTGAAAGCAATGAGATGGATGAAGGAAATAGAAGCTATTTTCAAGATAAGAAAGTGTGCGGATGAAGACAAGGTATTGTACGGGGTAGCAATGTTAAAAGGGGATGCTTTGTATTGGTGGGAATCTTTTATTCATTCTAAAGGATCTGATGTTTACTCTACCCTCTCCTGGGAAGAATTTGTGATAGCCTACGGGAAACAATTTTGTCCCCAAGCAGCCGTCAAACAACTGGAAGGGGAATTTATGAACTTACAACAAGGAAACTTATCTGTTCGAGACTACACCGCTAGCTTTCTGGAAAAGTCTCGGTTCGCAGAATACTACGTTGCTACGGAGACGATGAAGACTGGTAACTCTATTTTTAGAGTTATTATTTCCATTTATTTTCCACTTTATTTTGTCAATTTTAGCCATTTCACTTCTAAAAACCCCCATTCTTGGTATGATTTACGAAAACGAGCAAAAGGAGTGAACCATGGTCTTTAATAAATTATTTAGGGAAGTTTTGGGTGTTTTCACGATTTTTCATCGGTAGTGACGTATACAGTGCCCACACCGGTTCCCCACTCTTCGAGCTGGTCAAAAAGAAATCAAAAAGAAACTTTTAGTTGGGATCTAATTTTCTGGAGGAGGAAGGTTCAATGAAAGAGAAGCTGAGATTTGGCTGTTACAAGTGTTCCTCAAGGCTTCACATCATGATTGTACCTTTGTACTTGCAAAAGTTGACTTCTAATGGACCATTGGGTAATAAGAGCTATACATGGAGGATTGAAGCATTACCCTATGGGCTGATTTCAGCATTGCCCTGCAGTCCTTACACCTTGGAAAACCCTTTTTGTGTAAAGACCAACACCTCCTCCTTAGTATAAAAAGGGGTGTTGGGTCTCATTTATTACAATCCATCTATCTTGCAATTTATCTAGCATTTCCTTAAGTTGTAAGCTTTCATTTACTGCAGTAACTTAGCATTTAATTTTAGTAATTTATTTTCTGTTGTAGTTCGAAATACACAGTGCAGGGACGACTTCTCGTTCCCCACTGTGAGCAGTTAATGCAAATCACTTTCAGTTTTATTATGTGCAATTCTTCATCTTTTGTTTTCTTTACTTCGGAAATGTTAGGCTAAACATCCTTTGGGATGTAGGAAGGAGAAGTACCTGGATTTTATCAAAAATGCTTGAGTAAGCTTTATACTTAGAATATTTGTTGTTTTGGTCTTTCATTCTCGATATTTACCCAAGGATGCGAACAAGCTGATCACTTGCAAGGATCTAAAGTCTAGTTCTTAACTTAGAAATAAGTAGAGCGCAGTGACACGAGCTTGAATGATGCTAGGGGATTCGAAAGAATTCTTTTGACACTTACGAAAGTGAGGTCGGCACAGTGAGCTAATCTCTGCCCACTGGAGTAGTAGGCAAGCTAATTTGTGTATTAAAAACACTTAGAGTATTTGTCTCTACACATTCCATCGAGGCCTGAAAAGGTCCATTTAGAGATTACCATTGACAAAACAACAAGTACTAAGAGTATGGGATTTTTATCTAACGGTGTGAGTATTTTGTAACCGGGCTTTTCTAGCGAAAATGTCCACCACGAATACGAGGATCACTCTAAGGACCGAGTATTTGAGATAAAATTAGGGAAAATCCAACCTACATTCCTCCTTTTTAGCATTTAGTAAATCGTTTCAAGTAGCTATTTTACCAAACCGAACCAAAGTATTATTTTCCTCTCTAGTTGAAACTTGTAAAAGGAGCTCATGAGAACCGTATTGTCTTGATTGTCCAGTCTCTGTGGATTCGATTCTGGTATTTTACCAACTATTACTTGATGTGACGATCATAGTGGACAGTGTACACTTGCACTTCCCACTGTGGACAGTTTGCAACCCACTGCGATTAAAACACATATTTCGCACGTACCAAGTTTTTGGCGCCGTTGCCGGGGACTGGCGTGATTTTAAATCTCAAGACATTAGTTTTTGTTCGAGCCCGAGTAACTAGTTTTTCTAAGCTGTTCGTATTGTATGCCACGGCGACAACTCGAACATTTGGTTCCAATAGATCTCGAAATAGAAAAAACGTTGCAAAAAACACGAAGAAGCAAGAAAACAAATCGACAACCTCCTGTGATCCCCACTGTGAACATGGCTGCAGTACCGCCACCTATAGTGGAGACCACAATCACGATTGCCGATAACAAAGATCGAAAAATACGGGACTATGCTACTTCCGGATTTGGTGATTTAAGCTCCGGAATTTTGAGACCCAATATTGTTGCAACGCATTTTGAACTCAAACCGGTGATGTTTCAAATGATCCAAGCCATGGGTCAATTTGGAGGATCGCCATCTGAGGATCCGCACTCACACTTAAAATCTTTTTTAGAAATGACCGATTCCTTTAAATTGCAAGGTGTTAGTGATGAGGCATTAAGACTAAGACTTTTCCCTTTTTCATTAAGGGACAAAGCAAAATCTTGGCTGAACACACATGCACCTCACTCGATAACCACTTGGCAAGAACTTGCCGATAGATTTTTGCAAAAATACTTTCCTCCAACAAGGAATGTTAGATTTCGAAATGATATAATTTTATTTAGGCAAGAGGAAGATGAGGCTGTTTCGGATGCATGGGAACGATTTAAAGATTTACTTCGAAAGTGCCCACATCATGGCATCCCACATTGCATCCAATTGGAGACCTTTTACAATGGTCTTTCCAATGCAGCCAAAATCATCTTAGATGCAACAGCCGGTGGAACATTTACGAGTATGACTTACAACGAAGGATATCAAATCTTAGAAAAAGTGTCCAACAACAATACCGAATGGTCAAATCCGAGAGCACCCATGTCAAAGACCAACACCATAGATTCCGAAGCACTCAAAACCATGAATGCACAATTAGTGGCCTTGACAAAAATCGTTTTAAATCAAAATCGAGGCCAAGTCAATTCCGCAACCCATCTCGCTGATAACTGCTCCCTTTGTGGAGAGGAGCATGTTTTCGACTATTGTCCAGCAAACCCCGAATCTGTTAATGTCATAGGGACCAACCAAAGGAACAACCCTTATTCGCAGACTTATAATCCAGGTTGGAGAAATCATCCGAATTTCTCTTGGTCCGGTAATCAAGGACTCCAACCCCAAGGACCGAGTCACATCCAGCAAAGACCATACAATCCCCCGGGATTTCAGCAACATCACAGTGGGCAATCCCCACATCACAGTGGGCAGTCCCCACAAGCATACCAACCACGATCCAACCAACCAGCTGAGGCTCAACAATCGATTGAGTCGATTCTCAAAGGTTTTATGAATCAAACTCAAGCAGCCATTAGGAATATAGAGACCCAAGTAGGACAGCTAGCCGTTGAAGTTAAGAATAGACCACCAGGAACGTTACCGAGTGATACTGAGCAAGCTAGAGTGATAGGAAAAGGACCAGAACATGTCAAGTCCATAACTTTAAGGAGTGGAAAGGATCTGAAAGATATCGTTTTTGAATCTGATGATTCGCCTCAAAAACCCACTGTGAGCACCACAGTGGGCACTCCTCAAGTCACTGTGATCCCCACAGTGGGGACCGACATCCCAGACCTTCCCACTTTTGGACCTGTCCCAAAGACTACTGTTCCAAAGCCAATACCACAGCAAACTCAGATTGACCCACGAAACATTCCATTTCCTCAAAGAATGAAGCCTAAAAATGTCGATGTTCAGTTTAAAAAATTCTTAGACATTTTTAAGCAACTTCACATTAACATACCCTTGGTAGAAGCTCTCGAGCAGATGCCAAGCTATGTTAAATTCTTAAAAGATATTTTGAACAAAAAGAGGAAGTTGGGTGAATTTGAGACTGTGGCTTTGACCGAAGAATGTAGTGCCCTCCTTACTAGCAAGATTCCACCTAAGTTGAAAGACCCGGGTAGTTTCACCATTCCCTGCATTATAGGAGGACAAGAAGTAGGTCAAGCACTTTGTGATTTAGGAGCTAGTGTCAACTTGATGCCGCTGTCCATTTTTAACAAGTTAGGTATTGGAGAGGCTAGACCCACAACCGTGACATTACAACTAGCCGACCGGTCCATTGCCTACCCCAAAGGGAAAATAGAAGACGTTCTGGTCCAAGTAGATAAGTTTATCTTCCCTGCTGATTTTCTAGTTCTAGATTATGAGGCTGATAAAGAAATCCCAATCATCTTAGGGCGTCCGTTTCTTGCAACCGGACGTACTTTGATTGATGTGCACAAAGGAGAACTCACGATGCGGGTTAATGACCAAGAGGTAACTTTCAATGTCTTCAAGGCCCTCAAGTATATGGAAACCGAAGACTGTTTTGCTTTGAGTTCGATTAATGGAACCCACCATCTTGAAACAGTTTCCACAGCAAGGAGTGATAGTGAGCACTCTGAATCTGAGAGTGATAACACTTTTGAGGATGAGTGTAACGAGATATTGGCAGCTTTTGAGCAGCTAGATTTCAAAGATAGACATGTCAAACTACCATCCAAAAATCCCCCTGACTTGAAATTGAAACCATTGCCTTCCCACTTAAAATATGCCTACCTCAATGAGTTAGAA
Organism: Saussurea involucrata; assembly: GCA_033807775.1. NCBI lineage: Eukaryota > Viridiplantae > Streptophyta > Magnoliopsida > Asterales > Asteraceae > Saussurea > Saussurea involucrata. Next base: position 96,005,298 of record CM066314.1, read on the forward strand.
GAACTCTGTCATCACTCCTACATAAATGCAAAAACCAACAACTACGGGAGAAGCAAGCACCAGCACAGTAAGCCCAATGACCGCCATTCTGAACGCCATTTCAGCCCTCACATACAGGATCGAGTTGCTAGAAAGTGAGCAGCGATATCAGAACCGGGCCACGCAGAAATTTTGGATGTATACAAGAGAACGGGATGAGGTGACGGGCCTGATGATGCAAGAGGCCAACCCAATGCTAGCTGCTCAGCTACCAGAATTTCCGAAGGATATCTGCCCGGTTAATGACAGTGAGGATGAGTTCGATGATGATGATGCGGATCTGTCACCGCAAGCAACCCAAACCCCGTGAATGGTTTGTTTTAAAACTTTGGTTCCACTCTTTTGCTCTGAAAAACAATTTTAAATTTCGGTTTGTTTTATATTTTGTGCCTTTGGCTAGGCTTTTGACACTTTGCTAAATTCTTATTTTGGTTCGTAATGCATGACATCCTATCGCTCGGTAGGTACTTTTGGGTACTAACGTATTTGTTGTTTGAATGCTTGTTTGATCTCGTTCCATTTCAAGGTACAACTTTCGGCTTCCAACTTAAAAAGGTCCCTTTTGTAAGTACGAATCTCAACTTGATACCATGAAATGATATAGGCCATTTTTCGCATCCAAACACGATCCTTTTTGTACCCCAAACCACCACCTTTGTTCATTAATTCAATGTCACAGTGGGGACAGTGTGAGATTTTAAGTTTGAGGTGGGAACTTCCAGAGTGACCTCCAGTTTGCTCACAGTGAGGACACTGTGAAGTCCAAGTTTGAGGTGGGTAAGCCGTACCCCCCTCCCAAAAAAAAAGAGAAAACACAAAAATACAAAAACAGAAGAAAATCGGAGTAACACTAACAAAATTGATGGTGTGCCTTTTCTGGACCATCAAAGTGCTCACTCCCAGAAAACGATTGTGTGCCTATTCTGGACCATCAGAATACCCACCCTCACAAAAATAGCCATACTCATTATACCCAAATAAAGCCTGAAAGTGTACGTTCTTATCATAGCAAAATACTAAACACCCACTTCTTGAAATAAAAATCTCAAAGCGAGATCTTCGGTCCATGTTTGGAAATTCTTGTCAAAACCCTTGGGAAAAGATTCAAAGCCATAAACCCTTCAAACCCAAGAAAGCCCTATTGATCAAAAGGTAAACAAGGGAAAGGTTTCGGCAAACACAAAAGTGAAATTTTCAAGTTTCGGACCGAAGGAAGTATCGGAGGAAGGAGGTAAAACGCTCATTCAAGTCAAGAAGTATGTAAGTCCCTCAAAGTTTCAAATGCATTGTTTTTCATTTTATTTCTTTCTTTTTATTACTTGGGGACAAGTAATGATTTAAGTTTGAGGTTGTGATAACTCTATTTTTAGAGTTATTATTTCCATTTATTTTCCACTTTATTTTGTCAATTTTAGCCATTTCACTTCTAAAAACCCCCATTCTTGGTATGATTTACGAAAACGAGCAAAAGGAGTGAACCATGGTCTTTAATAAATTATTTAGGGAAGTTTTGGGTGTTTTCACGATTTTTCATCCGCAGTGACGTATAACAGTGCCCACTCCGGTTCCCCACTCTTCGAGCTGGTCAAAAAGAAATCAAAAAGTAACTTTTAGTTGGGATCTAATTTTCTGGAGGAGGAAGGTTCAATGACAGAGAAGCTGAGATTTGGCTGTTACAAGTGTTCCTCAAGGCTTCACATCATGATTGTACCTTTGTACTTGCAAAAGTTGACTTCTAATGGACCATTGGGTAATAAGAGCTATACATGGAGGATTGAAGCATTACCCTATGGGCTGATTTCAGCATTGCCCTGCAGTCCTTACACCTTGGAAAACCCTTTTTGTGTAAAGACCAACACTTCCTTCTTAGTATAAAAAGGGGTGTTGGGTCTCATTTATTACAATCCATCTATCTTGCAATTTATCTAGCATTTCCTTAAGTTGTAAGCTTTCATTTACTGCAGTAACTTAGCATTTAATTTCAGTAATTTATTTTCTTTTGTAGTTCGAAATACACAGTGCAGGGACGACTTCTCGTTCCCCACTGTGAGCAGTTAATGCAAATCACTTTCAGTTTTATTATGTGCAATTCTTCATCTTTTGTTTTCTTTACTTCGGAAATGTTAGGCTAAACATCCTTTGGGATGTAGGAAGGAGAAGTACCTGGATTTTATCAAAAATGCTTGAGTAATCTTTATACTTAGAATATTTGTTGTTTTGGTCTTTCATTCTCGATATTTACCCAAGGATGCGAACAAGCTGATCACTTGCAAGGATCTAAAGTCTAGTTCTTAACTTATAAATAAGTAGAGCGCAGTGTCACGAGCTTGAATGATGCTAGGGGATTCGAAAGAATTCTTTTGACACTTACGAAAGTGAGGTCGGCACAGTGAGCTAATCTCTGCCCACTGGAGTAGTAGGCAAGCTAATTTGTGTATTAAAAACACTTAGAGTATTTGTCTCTACACTTTCCATCGAGGCCTGAAAAGGTCCATTTAGAGATTACCATTGACAAAACAACAAGTACTAAGAGTATGGGATTTTTATCTAATGATGTGAGTATTTTGTAACCGGGCTTTTCTATCGAAAATGTCCACCACGAATACGAGGATCACTCTAAGGACCGAGTATTTGAGATAAAATTAGGGAAAATCCAACCTACATTCCTCCTTTTTAGCATTTAGTAAATCGTTTCAAGTAGCTATTTTACCAAACCGAACCAAAGTATTATTTTCCTCTCTAGTTGAAACTTGTAAAAGGAGCTCATGAGAACCGTATTGTCTTGTGTAAAGCCCGTGTCCCGGTACGTGTTTCTTTTATTTTTTTAATTAATTTAAAGTGTGTACCGTTAATTGTTTTGGTTCGGGGTTTGATGTCGTTAAAGACCAAAAATGTTAAAATCCATGTCTTTTAGTGAAGTTAGTAAAATAGGGATAGTTTGGGGGGCTAATGTAAAAATTTGGGCAAGGTCCGGCCCATGCAAGTAAAGGCCGAACCCCTCCCCCCCCCATACCTCTCGTTTTCTTCCTTGCATTCCAAGCCAAGCCAAAGAAACCCTATTTTCCCTTTCGTAGTGTTGGAGAGGTGCGGCAGTGAGAGAGGGAGTTCGAGAGAGATAGAGGAGAGCCGAGAAGGAACGAGAGAGAGAGAGAGAGACGTAGAGAGAGAGAGGGACCTGCTGCCGGAGCTTGCTGCTGCCGGAGTTGCTGTTCGCCGGAGTTCGTGAGAGTGAGAACCGGGCACATCAACGCGGCGTCGTCGTAAGGTAATTCCCCCCACCGTTTCGTTTCGTTTCGTTTCGTTTTTTCTTTTGTTCCCGTCGCCGCCGCCGTTCGCCGCCGCTGTGGCGGTGGTGGATGGACGGCCGTGGCTGCCGTTGTGGGTGCGTGTGCGGAGGCTGGTCGAGAGAGAAGGGGAGAATGATTGGGTTTTTGTCGCGTGCTATCGTAATCAAAAAAATAAAAGAAAGACCACCGCCGGCCGCCGCTGGCCGCCGCCGGTCGCCACCGGCGACCGCCACTGCCGGAGATGGCAGTGGGTGGCGTGTGGCGTGACCTGACCTCTGTTCCTATCGAACCCTTAAACCGTAACTTAACCGTTAAGCCGTATAACTTAAACCGTTGTTTCTAAAATCTTTCTTTTATGCGTAAAATGGTCCAGCCCCTGTTTTGTGACGGTAATAACTTCTCCGTCGTAACTCCGATTGAGCCGAAACTGGCGCCACGCTTCGAGCTCGGGACCGAGTACGTTTTCTGTGTTTTGGCGGAAAACTGGTTCGGCCTCGAGTTGGGAGAAAAAGTGGTCGCAAGTTCTGTGGTTCGTCATTTTATGTGAATTTCCTGGAATCTGCCACTGTTTTGCGTGGACCGTAACTTTTTACTCGTAAGTCGTTTTAACTTGAGGTCAGTGGCCATTTTTCCTAAATTGAGTTAGGCACGTTTTTCGTGTTTCGCCGAAAGGCTGAATCGGCCCAGAACCGGGCTGTTCGGAGCTGTTAGTGCGAACTGGTCCGAAAACGGACAGTTCCGGTAGGCGAACTTAATAAATTCATAATTAATTATAGAAAAATCGTTAGGAGGCGTGTAATATATCCTCGGAAAGGTATTTCAGGGCACTTTTCAACCGTGTAATAAATCTGAGTTTTTCTGGAGTTTTAGTGGTCAAATCAGGTCCCGAACAGACCTGTTCGGTGTGACCGAAAGTTAGTTTTAGTGACAGTTTGGGGTGTGTCGCGTCGTGGGGTCCGGGTCTCGTATTGACGTATTTTATCGTACGTTTAGGTGCCGGAAAGTGATCGTCGTTGTGTGGAGCTACTTACTATTTTTAGCTAGGCGCGCACCCGAGGTGAGTTCTCTCACTACAATTAATTAATAGTTGTTTATTATTACTGTAGCACGTGTGTGAAAATTGTATGCGGGATGGTTGGGGGCTAGGTAGTGGGAAGCCTAGTTAACATTATGTGCTACATTATTCGGCGGGGCCGAGTCCCGACGGGGACGGAGGTGTTCTACGCAGTAGGCGTAAAAGGGGCGTTTACGCAGTAGGCGTAAAAAGGATGTCATACGCAGTAGGCGTAAAACGGGTGTTTCCCGCAGTAGGCGGAAACGTGCGGCGGGGCCGTAGACCCGACATCCGCCCGGGGATTTTTTTTATGCGGTGGTTATTATACTTGTTTATGATTTGTTCGTAGACTTGTATGTGGTGGTGTGATCCTCTTTGCTTTAGGGGTAATATGAGATAACCATTGTTAATTGTTGTGTTTGAATTCACTAAGCTTCGTGCTTACCCCTCCCAATTTACAGTGGCTGCAGGTACAAGTGGTACGAAGGCATGACTGGCACACACTGACGCGCAAGATGGATGGGTCGAAGGATTTGCTTATTAAACATTTTCCCGTTATTGAATAAACAATTTAATTTCCGCTGTTGACTTATGTTTTAATAACGCTCGTGGTTGGAATTATTATTTTGGGTTTAATAAATGGAGACTTATTATTAAATATGCGCGTTTAAAATTTTTTAAATTTTCTTGAAATTTTGGGGCGTTACAACTTGGTATCAGAGCACAGCTTGAGTGAATCAAACGCACCTCGGTGTGTTGGGTCTCAAGTTGCGGCTGGGAAATTTCCAAATACTTTATTAAATCTTTTTAGAAATAAAAGGAAAAGTAAAAAAAAAAAAAAAACCCGTTCGAGGAACGGTGATCGAGGGCGCAGTGTGTACAGTCAGCCGGAGCCAAGGGAAAGGTACAATGCTTAGTGTTTTCTCATTTTATCGCTTTCTAGATCATAGGGTATGCATGCTAGATTGCCTGAGGTTGACACTATGCGATACGTTGGATTACTTGCTATTATGATTTTCTTGCTAATTATAGTAGGTTTCTAAGTAGGTGCCCTTTAAATCGTATGCGGTAAGAGGCTAATAGCCTTAGAATATTCGATTTAGTTCTATTGCGCAGCTCTTGTTTGAGTCCAACCGTTCTAGGATAGAATCTAGTATTCGAATGTCTATTTGTCTTGCACTGCATATGATTGGGTATTTGCGCGGCCACTCATTATGATTAACAGGGTTTTTATAGTAGCGAGGGTAGTGGGTGGAATATAATTCCTAGGGAGCTAGGAAGGGTGAGTGCATATGCCGGTGCGGGCATATGTGTTGAGTTGCGGCGAGAACTACTTGGACCCTCGGGATGGGACACGAAACGGGTAATGATAGGTGTGGAAGGTAGTAGTAGAGCTCCTATTACCGGAAGCACAGGATCAGTACTCGGGTCGGGGAAGTCACGAGGAATTCAAGGAGTTGAGCGTATGTGTTGATAGTGTGAGTTATTAGCTGATAATAACTCTTTGAATTTCTCCTTCTTATAGAATGGTCAACACTAGGAGGCGCGGTGAGGCTGAGCCGAGGGCTGAAGCCGGGATCACTGAGGAACGGATCCGAGAGATGATTGCAATTGAGGTTGCACGAGCTGTTGGGGATGCAATTCCCGAGATTATCACCGCGATTCAGGATCAACTGGTGACTCTAGTGGAGGAGCGGTTTGCAGCGATGCCGCCGCCTGTTGGGGGACAGCCCCGTGCCCGAGACTTCCAGTATCGGGATCTTTCTGCCTGCTCTCCACCAGAATTCAAGGGTGACTCTAACCCTATCGTTAGCATGCGCTGGATATCCGACATGGAGTGCGCTTTTCTGACAAGCGGCTGTCCGGATAACTTGAAGGTTCGATTTGCAGTGAATCTACTTCGCGAGGGAGCGAAAGACTGGTGCGCCACAGCATTGACTCTGGCCGAGCGTACCACTCTTACTTGGGACGAGTTCGTTGCTCGTTTCCGTGCTGAGTACGTGCCGCCGATAGAGATGGAAAGAATAGCGAAGGAGTTCTTGGAGCTGAACCAGACCACGGAGACCATAAAGGAGATGAACAAGAAGTTTACCGAAATGGCGCTATTCTGTCCCCAATATGCGGCCTCAGAAGAAATGAAGATGGCGAGGTACAAGGACATGCTTCGGACCGAGATCCGGGAAATTGTGAGCGCAGTGCAACATCCTTCGCTGTCGGCTATGATGGATGCAGCGCGGAGAAGAGAGTTAGAGTTGGAGACCCAAGCGAAGAAGAGGAAGGCGGCACAGGCAGTGACGCCTATCTCTGCAGTGCCAAAGAAATCGAAGTTTGTTGATTCTCGTGGGCACACGAAGAGTAGCGGTTCTAAGGCCGGGATGTGAGTGGTAGAAGATCTGATGCATGTTACAAGTGTGGGCAGCCTGGCCATCTCAGTAGAGATTGCAGGTCGCCACTGATGTTATGTTTCGGCTGTAAACAGGTTGGCCATGTGAAGGCCAACTGCCCGAATGCTAGGGCAACTGATGGGGGTGGTGCACAGAGGGCTCCTGCGAATGCCCCGCTGCGCATCACCGACGGCCGTACGGGTCAGCCCGGGACGGAGGCGGCCCGAGGGAGAGTCCACCAGCTGAAGGTGGAGGAGGCGCAGGCGACGCCTAAGGTGGTGACAGGTACGTTTCTAGTCAATTCTGTACCTGCGGTTGTAATGTTTGATAGCGGGGCTACTCATTCATTCGTGTCTCGCACTTTTAGCGAGAGGTTGGGTCGAGTGGTGGGACGTCTAGGATGTCCTTTATTGGTCGAGGTCGCCGATGATAGGACCTTGACGGTTACGGACGTGTATCGGGGATGCACGTTGGAAATCTCGGGTGTGAGGTTTCCTATCGATTTGATCCCTATAGCGATGCGAGAGCTTTGCGTGATAGTGGGCATGGATTGGATGGACGCGTTCGATGCAGAGATTGTTTGCCGTCGCAAACAAGTACGGGTTCGAACCCCAAGCGGGGGAGAACTGTTGATTCAGGGAGACTCGCCTAGTCGGGTTACGGCTATTTGTTCTGCGGCGAGGGCTCGGAGATACCTTCAGCATAGTGGAAAGGGGTTCTTGGCGTATGTGGTGGATACGCGTGTCGATGAGACGAAGATTAGTGCCGAGGATGTGCCAGTCGTGAGGGAATTCGCCGATGTATTCCCCGATGAGTTGCCAGGGATACCTCCCGCGCGACAGGTGGAGTTTCGAATCGACCTGATTCCAGGTGCTGCTCCGGTGGCCAAGGCACCTTATCGCTTGGCTCCACCGGAAATGAAGGAGCTTTATGAGCAGCTGCAGGAGCTTCTGGAGAAGGAGTTCATCAAACCGAGTTGTTCACCGTGGGGAGCTCCGATCTTGTTCGTGAAAAAGAAAGATGGATCTCAGCGGATGTGCATTGACTACCGGGAGCTGAATAAGCTTACGGTGAAGAATCGTTATCCTTTGCCAAGGATTGATGATTTGTTTGATCAGTTGCAGGGAGCCTCGTGGTTCTCTAAGATTGACTTGAGATCCGGGTACCATCAGATGCGGGTGCGTAGCGAAGATACGGAGAAGACGGCCTTTCGCACGCGTTACGGCCATTACGAGTTCGTGGTGATGCCTTTCGGGCTCACCAATGCACCAGCAGCGTTCATGGACCTCATGAACAGGGTGTGTAGCCCAATGTTGGATCGTTCGGTGATCGTGTTCATCGACGACATTCTTGTATATTCCAAGACGAAGGAAGAGCACGAGGTGCATTTGCGGGAAGTGTTAGAAGGTTTGAGACGGGAGAAGCTTTATGCTAAGTTCTCCAAGTGTGAATTCTGGTTACGAGAGGTCCAATTCTTAGGACATGTCGTGAATCAGAATGGTATCATGGTCGATCCGGCCAAGATTTCGGCAGTTATGCGGTGGGAGGTGCCGAAAACTCCTACCGAGGTGCGAAGTTTTCTCGGTTTAGCAGGGTATTATCGGAGATTTATCCAAGATTTCTCCAAAATCGCCTTGCCTATGACGAAACTGACGAAGAAAACTGCAGCTTTCAGTTGGGGTGAAGAGCAACAGAAGGCGTTTGAGGAGCTACGCAGGCGATTATGTGAGGCTCCTGTGTTAACCTTGCCTGAGGGCATGGAAGATTTGGTGGTTTACTGTGATGCTTCGTACCAAGGGTTGGGTGCCGTGCTTATGCAACGCGGCAAGGTCATCGCTTACGCGTCGAGGCAGTTGAAGCCTCATGAGGCGAACTACCCGACTCATGATTTGGAGCTGGGAGCGGTGGTGTTTGCTTTAAAAATATGGAGACGCTATCTTTATGGTGTCAAGTGCACGATCTATACCGATCACAAGAGCCTTAAATACCTGATGGACCAGCAAAATCTTAATATGCGTCAGCGGAGGTGGCTTGATGTGGTCAAGGATTACGACTGCGAGATACTTTACCACCCCGGTAAGGCGAATGTAGTCGCGGATGCACTTAGCCGACATCCGGTCGGGGGATCTTTGAAGGGTTTTTGTCAGCGATTAACGGTAGTTGCACCACTCTTGGAGTCGATCGGTATCGCTCAAGAGGTGGCCGTGTTGGAGGAAAATGCTAAACGAGAGAGAGTTTCGGGAGAAATTCCGAAGTTAGTACGGGATAGTCGGGGACTGTTAACCCGTTATGGTAGAATTTGGGTTCCATACACTGGTGGGAATCGCCAGACACTATTGGACGAGGCGCATAAGTCCAAGTTTTCGATTCATCCCGGAGCTACCAAGATGTACAGAGACCTGCGTGAAGACTATTGGTGGCCCGGCATGAAGCGGGATGTAGCCAAATGTGTGGAAGTATGTTTGACCTGTCGGAAGGTCAAAGCGGAACACCAACGACCGCATGGGAAATTGCAGCCGTTGGAGGTTCCGGTGTGGAAGTGGGAGCAAATCGCAATGGATTTCATCACTAAGCTTCCCAAGACTCAGCGAGGGAATGATACTATCTGGGTGATCGTGGATCGCCTGACGAAGAGCGCTCACTTCTTGGCGATTAAAGAGAGCTTTTCGGCGGATAAGCTTGCGGAGGTTTTCATTCGGGAAATTGTAACTCGGCACGGGGTGCCAGTCTCAATTGTCTCGGATCGGGATACTCGTTTCACCTCCCGATTTTGGGAGAAGTTTCAGAATGAGATGGGTACGCGGTTGCATTTCAGTACAGCATTTCATCCTCAGACGGACGGACAGAGTGAGCGTACTATTCAGACACTTGAGGACATGCTGCGAGCATGTGTGATTGACTTTGGTGGTAGTTGGGATCAGAATCTTCCACTAGCTGAGTTCTCCTACAATAACAGCTATCACGCTAGCATCGGTAGAGCGCCGTACGAAGTGTTGTATGGCAGGAAGTGTCGGACGCCCATTTGCTGGGGCGAGGTTGGTCACAGAGTGCTGGGGAGCACCGATATTGTGCTAAAGACGACGGAAATGATTCAGATGGTGCGGGATCGGTTAGTCACCGCTCAGAGCCGACAAAAGAGTTACGCCGATAAGAGACGATCGGACTTGGAGTTCCAAGTCGGGGATTACGTTCTTTTGAAAGTGTCACCCTGGAAGGGGGTAATCCGTTTTCGCAAGCGGGGAAAGTTGGGTCCCCGATGTATCGGACCATACAAGGTCATCGCGCGTGTGGGGAAAGTAGCTTACCGATTGGAGCTACCGGAGGAACTGAGCCTGATCCACAACACGTTCCATGTCTCTCAGTTGCGGAAGTGTGTGATGGATGAGTCTGCAGTAGTTCCCCTTGAAGATATTCAGATTGACGAGCGACTCAACTATGTAGAGAAGCCGGTAGCCATCGTCGAGAGGAAGACGAAGACTCTAAGGAACAAAGTCATTGGATTGGTGAAGGTCCAGTGGCAGCACCGGAAAGGTTCGGAATGGACGTGGGAACCAGAAGCCGAGATGCGGGAGAATTACCCAGAGCTGTTTGCAGGCGTGGACTTCGGGGACGAAGTCTAGTCCAAGCGGGGGAGAGTTGTAAAGCCCGTGTCCCGGTACGTGTTTCTTTTATTTTTTTAATTAATTTAAAGTGTGTACCGTTAATTGTTTTGGTTCGGGGTTTGATGTCGTTAAAGACCAAAAATGTTAAAATCCATGTCTTTTAGTGAAGTTAGTAAAATAGGGATAGTTTGGGGGGCTAATGTAAAAATTTGGGCAAGGTCCGGCCCATGCAAGTAAAGGCCGAACCCCTCCCCCCCCATACCTCTCGTTTTCTTCCTTGCATTCCAAGCCAAGCCAAAGAAACCCTATTTTCCCTTTCGTAGTGTTGGAGAGGTGCGGCAGTGAGAGAGGGAGTTCGAGAGAGATAGAGGAGAGCCGAGAAGGAACGAGAGAGAGAGAGAGAGAGACGTAGAGAGAGAGAGGGACCTGCTGCCGGAGCTTGCTGCTGCCGGAGTTGCTGTTCGCCGGAGTTCGTGAGAGTGAGAACCGGGCACATCAACGCGGCGTCGTCGTAAGGTAATTCCCCCCACCGTTTCGTTTCGTTTCGTTTCGTTTTTTCTTTTGTTCCCGTCGCCGCCGCCGTTCGCCGCCGCTGTGGCGGTGGTGGATGGACGGCCGTGGCTGCCGTTGTGGGTGCGTGTGCGGAGGCTGGTCGAGAGAGAAGGGGAGAATGATTGGGTTTTTGTCGCGTGCTATCGTAATCAAAAAAATAAAAGAAAGACCACCGCCGGCCGCCGCTGGCCGCCGCCGGTCGCCATCGGCGACCGCCACTGCCGGAGATGGCAGTGGGTGGCGCGTGGCGTGACCTGACCTCTGTTCCTATCGAACCCTTAAACCGTAACTTAACCGTTAAGCCGTATAACTTAAACCGTTGTTTCTAAAATCTTTCTTTTATGCGTAAAATGGTCCAGCCCCTGTTTTGTGACGGTAATAACTTCTCCGTCGTAACTCCGATTGAGCCGAAACTGGCGCCACGCTTCGAGCTCGGGACCGAGTACGTTTTCTGTGTTTTGGCGGAAAACTGGTTCGGCCTCGAGTTGGGAGAAAAAGTGGTCGCAAGTTCTGTGGTTCGTCATTTTATGTGAATTTCCTGGAATCTGCCACTGTTTTGCGTGGACCGTAACTTTTTACTCGTAAGTCGTTTTAACTTGAGGTCAGTGGCCATTTTTCCTAAATTGAGTTAGGCACGTTTTTCGTGTTTCGCCGAAAGGCTGAATCGGCCCAGAACCGGGCTGTTCGGAGCTGTTAGTGCGAACTGGTCCGAAAACGGACAGTTCCGGTAGGCGAACTTAATAAATTCATAATTAATTATAGAAAAATCGTTAGGAGGCGTGTAATATATCCTCGGAAAGGTATTTCAGGGCACTTTTCAACCGTGTAATAAATCTGAGTTTTTCTGGAGTTTTAGTGGTCAAATCAGGTCCCGAACAGACCTGTTCGGTGTGACCGAAAGTTAGTTTTAGTGACAGTTTGGGGTGTGTCGCGTCGTGGGGTCCGGGTCTCGTATTGACGTATTTTATCGTACGTTTAGGTGCCGGAAAGTGATCGTCGTTGTGTGGAGCTACTTACTATTTTTAGCTAGGCGCGCACCCGAGGTGAGTTCTCTCACTACAATTAATTAATAGTTGTTTATTATTACTGTAGCACGTGTGTGAAAATTGTATGCGGGATGGTTGGGGGCTAGGTAGTGGGAAGCCTAGTTAACATTATGTGCTACATTATTCGGCGGGGCCGAGTCCCGACGGGGACGGAGGTGTTCTACGCAGTAGGCGTAAAAGGGGCGTTTACGCAGTAGGCGTAAAAAGGATGTCATACGCAGTAGGCGTAAAACGGGTGTTTCCCGCAGTAGGCGTAAAACGGGTGTTTCCCGCAGTAGGCGGAAACGTGCGGCGGGGCCGTAGACCCGACATCCGCCCGGGGATTTTTTTTATGCGGTGGTTATTATACTTGTTTATGATTTGTTCGTAGACTTGTATGTGGTGGTGTGATCCTCTTTGCTTTAGGGGTAATATGAGATAACCATTGTTAATTGTTGTGTTTGAATTCACTAAGCTTCGTGCTTACCCCTCTCAATTTACAGTGGCTGCAGGTACAAGTGGTACGAAGGCATGACTGGCACACACTGACGCGCAAGATGGATGGGTCGAAGGATTTTCTTATTAAACATTTTCCCGTTATTGAATAAACAATTTAATTTCCGCTGTTGACTTATGTTTTAATAACGCTCGTGGTTGGAATTATTATTTTGGGTTTAATAAATGGAGACTTATTATTAAATATGCGCGTTTAAAATTTTTTAAATTTTCTTGAAATGTTGGGGCGTTACATCTTGATTGTCCAGTCTCTGTGGATTCGATTCTGGTATTTTACCAACTATTACTTGCTGTGACGATCATAGTGGACAGTGTACACTTGCACTTCCCACTGTGGACAGTTTGCAACCCACTGCGATTAAAACACATATTTCGCACGTACCAAAGACGGAAAGGTTTATCTTTGGGCTAAACTCAGAAGTCAGAAGGCTAGTGACTGCAAAAGGACCCGATACCTTCTCAGCTGCAGTTGATGCCACAGAGAATGTTGAAAGATATATTAGAAGGGATACTGGCAATAAAAGTATCGGGAAGAGAAAGTGGGAAGGACCACAACACGATCCGAAGAAGTCCCGATTTCAGAGGTATGATAGCCGTCCGCCGTTTCGACCGGCGGAAAGACCATGTCAGAAGTGCAACCGTGTCCACCAAGGAAATTGCCAAGGTGATTTACGAGCTTGTTATAAGTGTGGGAAGACCAGACACGTCATTAAAGATTGTAAGGTAACGCGGTTATGTTTCTTATGCAATTCTCCGGATCACCTTCAGTCGGACTGTCTGCAGGGGAGGATACAGCAAGGTGGGTCATCGGACAGGCCAGCGATTGTTAAACCAGTAATACCAAAACGGGAACCGCCAGTAACCAGAGGTCGTGCATTTCAAATGTCCGAGAAAGAAGCGGAGGAAACTCCGGATGTTGTCACAGGTACATTTTTAATAAACTCTACACGTTCTAAGGTGTTATTTGATTCTGGTGCAAACTGATCGTTTGTGTCTCCTGCATTTGCTGCTTGCCTGTGTTTGAAACCTAAAATGCTAGAACATGCTCTATCAGTAGATACGGCAAATGATAATCAAGTGTCAGTTATAGAAGTGTTTGATGGCTGTGTGATAAATATAGAGGGGTGTAGAGTGCCGAAACAATTGTTTCCTATAACTTTAATAGAGTTTGACGTCATAGTGGGAATGGACTGGTTAGCCGAGAATCAGGATAACATAGTGTGTGATAAGAAGTTAATACATGTGGTATTACCTGAGAAGGGACCAGTAGTGATTTATGGTGATCGTAGGAATCATCAGTCTATCCTTATATCTATGATAAAAGCCAGTAAGTGTGTGAATAAGGGTTGTCAGAGTTACTTGGCTTATGTGATAGATATTAAGCCAGAAAAGAATAGGATGGAAGATATTCATATTGTTAGTGAATTCCCTGAAGTATTCCCCGAAGACTTGAATAGTCTTCCGCCCACTAGACAAGTAGAGTTCGGTATAGACCTGATTCCTGGAGCCACTCCTGTAGCCCGTGCACCTTATCGTCTAGAACCTCCAGAGATGAAAGAGATGATGGCACAACTACAAGACCTATCCGATAAAGGCTTCATCAGACCTAGTTCTTCGCCGTGGGGAGCACCAGTGTTATTTGTGAAAAAGAAGGATGGTTCGATGAGGATGTGCATCGACTATCGGGAACTGAATAAGCGCACGATAAAGAACAAGTATCCGTTACCCCGAATTAATGACCTCTTCGATCAGTTAGTTGGAGCTTGCTATTTCTCCAAGATTGATCTAAGATCCGGTTATCACCAGTTGAAAGTTAAAGAAGAAGACGTTCTAAACACTGCTTTTCGAACAAGGTATGGACATCACAAATTCTTAGTGATGCCGTTCGGACTGACGAACGCTCCAGCTGCCTTTATGGATTTAATGAATCGGGTATGTAAGCCGTATATCGATAAATTTGTTATTGTATTTATCGATGATATACTTATCTACTCCCGATCCAAAGAAGAACATGCGCAACATCTTCGTTTAATTCTGGAGCTATTAAAGAAGGAGAAGTTGTACGCTAAATTCTCGAAATGTGAATTTTGGTTACGAGAAGTTCAGTTTCTGGCGCATGTAGTTTCCGAAGAAGGCATTCAAGTTGATCCAATGAAAGTGGTAGCAATTGAAAAGTGGGAACCTCCGAGGACGCCAACCGAAGTACGTAGTTTTCTGGGTTTAGCCGGCTACTATCGGAAATTCATAAAAGACTTCTCTCGTATCGCAACGCCTTTGACTAAGCTGACCCGGAAGAACTTGAAATTTGAATGGAAAGAAGAACAAGACGAGGCATTCCGGATATTGAAAGAGAAACTGTGTAGTGCGCCGATTCTATCGCTACCTGAAGGTTCGGAAGACTTTGTTGTTTATAGTGATGCGTCAAAACTGGGATTGGGATGTGTACTTATGCAGCGTGGAAAAGTTATTGCTTATGCTTCTCGTCAATTGAAGGATCATGAAAGACAGTATCCTACGCACGACATGGAGCTTGCAGCAGTCGTCTTTGCGTTAAAGATTTGGAGACATTATCTGTATGGTTCCAAATGTCAGATTTATACCGATCATAAGAGTCTCCAACATCTCTTTGACCAGAGGGAACTAAATATGAGACAAAGAAGATGGCTAGAATTGCTGAATGATTACGACTGTGAAATCCTTTATCACCGGGAAAGGCAAATGTGGTAGCTGATGCATTGAGTCGTCAAGAAAGGGGTGGAACAATAAAAGTTATTTCGCTACGAACTGAACTCCTACCCAACATATTTGACGAATTGCAGAAGTGTCAAGTGGAGGCTTATAAGGATGAACATCTGAAATCAGAACGGTTAGCGGGGATGTTAGCATTGCTATTAAAAGATGATCGTGGGTTATTGTGTCTGGGAAGTAGAGTGTGGGTACCTCGTTTGGGTGGGTTACGTGATCGTGTTTTACAAGAAGCTCATCAATCCCGTTTCTCTATTCACCCAGGTACAAACAAGATGTATAAAGACCATAAATAATTCTATTGGTGGCCAGGGATAAAAAGAGAAATTGCTCAGTATGTGGAAAGATGTGATAGTTGTAAGAAAGTGAAGATCGAACACCAAAAGCCGTTTGGTCAACTACAACGGCTAGAAATACCTATGTGGAAGTGGGAGCAGATTACCACAGATTTCATCACGAAGCTACCAAGAACTCCGAAAGGATTTGATTCTATTTGGGTGATCGTCGACAGATTGACAAAGTCTGCACATTTTCTACCGATAAAGGAAACCGATTCGATGGAACGATTAGCTAAGCTGTACATTGACAAAATAGTAACTCGGCATAGAGTTCCAATCTCGATTATTTCTGATCGTGATAGTCGTTTTACTTCAAGATTATGGAGAAGTTTTCAAAGGGAAATGGGGACTCGGATAAAGTTAAGTACGGCGTATCATCCCCAAACAGATGGGCAGAGTGAACGAACGATTCAGACCTTAGAAGATATGTTCCGGGCTTGCATTGTTGATTTTGGGGGATCATGGGATAAGCACTTACCGTTGATCGAGTTTGCATATAACAACAGTTATCATTCCAGCATACAAGCGGCACCGTTTGAAGTACTGTATGGTAGGAAATGTCGAACGCCTCTATGTTGGAACAAAGTGGGAGAGAAACAGTTGGCGGGGCCGGAAATAGTTCAATTAACTGCCGATAAGGTTACTCAAATTAGAGAAAGATTGAAAGTGGCTCAAGATAGACAGAAGAGCTACGCTGACCGACGCCGAAAGCCATTGGAATTTCAAGTTGGGGATTTCGTAATGTTAAAAGTTTTGCCATGGAAGGGAGTCATCCGATTTGGGAGACAAGGTAAACTTAGCCCAAGGTATATCGGACCGTTTGCAATTACAGAAAGGATCGGTGAAGTAGTTTACCAATTAGATCTTCCACCGGAATTGAGCAGGATCCATAATGCATTTCACGTATCGAACTTCCGAAAGTGTTTGGTTACTCCAGATCAGTCAGTCTCCCTACCAGAGATACAAGTAGATGAAAGATTTAATTATGTGGAAGAACCAGAAGCAATAATTGATCATAAAGTCAAAGTGCTGCGGAATAAGGAAATCAAGCAAGTAAAGGTTCAATGGAGGCATCATAGAGGTCAGGATGCTACGTGGGAATCCGAATCGGAAATGAGAGCCAAATACCCTCATCTTTGTACTTAACTGAATTCCGGGACGGAATTCTTTTAAGGGGGAGATGATGTAATATCCCGGGTAAGTCCGTTAGATATTTTACCTATCCGTCAACTTAATTTAACCATAAGATATAATGATTTGGTTAAGTTTGAGATAAGTTATAAGGTTAAGGGTGTTTTGGGTCATTTTGGAATAGTTTGAGCCAAGAAGGTAATTTTGACCTATATTATCTCTTAAGCCTCGTATACTCATCAGATACCTAAAATAAAAAGTGTGTGTGTGTGCGGGAGTTCTGGAGGCGAAAAGAAGCAGTGGACGAAATCTACGGTTAGAGCATCAATCGAATGGGTTAGAGGCGATTTTGAGGTATGTTTCTTTACAGTATGTATTTGTAATCACGAATAGAAGATACCTATCGGTTTAGAATTTCTAATTTCGCGTCTTGATTAGATTTCAATCAATTTCTGGGTAAGTGAAACCGACTGTGTTCTTGAAGACTCCCGGTGGAGTCCCGGTACTGTCGACTCCCGGTGGACTCCCGGTATAGTGAACTCCCGGTATTGTGAACTCCCGGTGATCGAGACTCCCGGTACCAAGGAGTCTCGGTACTGAGAAGTCCCGGTACTCTATGTAGTCCCGGTAGTTTGCTAAGTTTAGTGGTACAGTTGAGAACAGGAACTGGTAGGCTTTATATGTTTGGCTAGTAAAGCGGTGTATGTATCTTAAATTGTTTCAGATTCTGTGGAGTCATGATAAGAGATAAGACCATTTTGAAAGGAGATTGCGAGCTGTGTAATAATCAAAACAGGTGAGTTTTACTTTAAAATATTTTTTACTGGAATACATATCCGTATGGTTTGGGAATGTGATAAATGGTGATTATGTGTTTATATGTGCGATATATGTGAATTATAATATATTGAGGTATTATATTTACATGAGTATTATAATGTGTTATAATACGTTGGCCGGGCTTAGGACCGGTGTGTTTGGCTATATAATCTGTATAGCGTTGTTTGGCTGTAGATGTTGTACATCGTTGTAAATTTATTAGTTGGCTTGCAACCAACTAATATGGCCAGGAGGAATGAGAAGGGAGGGTATATGATGTGTGAGTTCAAATTGATATATTTGATCGTGCTGTGTGATTTATATAATTAAGGTTTATATAAATGATTTCAAACTAACATGGTTTTTCTCACTTAGACCCTTAGGTCTAACCCTCATTTTGTTTTAAAAATATGTATTCCAAGTGGTGGATCGAGTAAGGGCAAATGATTAGAGTAATCGATGGATAGCTTTTGTGAAGGAATGCATGATGAAGATTTTAGCATGTTTAGCAGTTGTATTATAATAATTAAATGTTATCTATGTATTTAGTATAAAGTTTGTAGTAGAATGGCTTTTTCTGATTGTAGAAGACTACGGGACCGTACTTGTAATATGATGTTTCGTTTGTCATATCAATGTTATGTTACAATATGTGATCTGTTGTGTATATGAGAATTGGGTTGTTACATATTGTTTGCTTAAAAATGGGATCAACAATTGGTATCAGAGCCGATTGAATAAACTTTTATTCAAAATCGGTCATCTATGTAACAATATAAGTTATTAGATGATTTATTTGTTGTTTTGGTGCTTAGATTGATTCAATCACATGAGCCTAAACACAAATATCATTCTAATGGTTTATTCTCTGTTTTTGTGCTTATTGGAAACCCATTTATTCATTTATATGAGATTTGGATAATCTTTCATAGAAAACTTTGTTGTTTCTTCACAAAATCTGATTCTGCACACCACATGTTTGATGAAATGTCTGAGTGAAGATTTGATTCAATTTTGGTTAAATCTGATCTGATTTAATACATGTGTGTGTTTTGATTCTTTCTCATTCATTGGTCTTATTTGATAAGCACAAAGTAGATGGTTGATCTATGATCTCATCCTTGTGTGTGCTTAAGTCCATAGCATTTTTTTGGCATCTTGGTAGTAAGGTTGTTGATCTTTGATCTGACCTTTATTTAAATCCAGGATTGGACTCTCTTTTACTCAGATTTTGTATGTCTTTAGCTGCTCATAATCATTTAAATCAAAAACTAAATCATTTGAGTCTTGGAAATTGTTGATTGAGAAAGATTTGATGCTGTGTTACATGTTCAAAGTTTGATCTGAAAAGATTTTGTACTTTTGAGTGCTTCTAATCAGTTTTCTGACCTGATCAATTAGAGATCTGAGTATTTGCACTCATTGCTTTAAAAGATTTATGGAGATCGGCTTATTTTTACATCAAATCGGTTTTATGAGCATTTGATATAATTGGAGGAAAAAGACAGCATGCTGAAAAATTTTGCGATGCTGCAGTAAGTTGATCATATCTCACACATCAAGGCACCAATCGATACGATTCAAAAGGCCCTGGATTGAAAACATATTGATGAACAAATTTCATGGTTTACGCTTTCACAGATTCGAATTTTATAAGTGTCATACGCATCGTTGAATTGGACAACAGTGTGCTGATGGAAAGCTGTTGGACAGATCTGCGCTACTGTGGTAAATAAACCATATCTTTTTCGTACGAGCTCCAAAAGAGGTGATTCAAGATGATCTGTACAGACAACGAACCAATTAAATTTGTTTCTGATTTGAGTTTTTGCAAACTCCAGAGCTATAATGGTCTAAATCAGTGTCCAAGTTTGTGTAAAATTGATGTTAAGCTGTTGCTTTCATTCTGTCATGATGTCATGCTGTCCAGAATTAAGCTGCTGCTGCTACCATTAAATCACAACTTGATGTTGTTTGAAATGCCCAGCAGAAAGGCTATTGTTCAAAGCTTAATCAGAGTTGTGCAGAGAATTAAGTTGCTGCTTGGATCTGTTTTTGTGTTCGGAAAGTGCAGAAAAATCTGCTTACTGCTGTTCGAAAGCTGCTGCAGCAAAATGTTGTTGCTGTTGTGTTAAATTCCATGTCCAGAAATTCTCTTAAGTGACCGCAAATCACTGTTATGATAGCCAATCTATTGTGGCCAGAAACTAGCGCAGAAGATCATTACGTGCAGCAATTTTTTTTTTGCTATTGTTTGTAATGGACTGCAGAACGTTATCTGAAGCGGCTGTTTGAAATGGGCAGAATCTGCAAGAGGTGGTTTGAAACTTGATGTTGCGCTCTGATCATAGACACAAGCTATGCTCAGAGGCTGCACACGCACAAATCCTCTGTGCAGTTGTACAGAGACTCTGTGCACACAGTGGTCGTCCAAAACCACAAGCAAAGCTGGTGCAGAAGACTCTGATACGGGTTAGAATAAATAGGCTATATCGCAGAGCCTCTGCAGTGGCTGTCCAGAGCCCTTGTAGGTTGTTAAGAAGTTGTTGTTTGTACAAGTGCAGTCCAGAGAGGGATTTGGTTGATCCAGAAGAGTTTTAGACTTATCAGACAGATTAAGTTGCTATCCAAACCCTTCAGAGGATCATACAGACACGATTCTAAGCTGTCCACAGATGATTTTCAATAGTCTATGACAAGCCTCAAAACTGAATGCACATTTTACTAGTTCACAGAGCCTTTGTGCTGATGTTTGGTGTTGCTGTCTAGATTCAGACTTCTCGATAGACGCATATTTGAAGTGAAGAATCTCTTATTCATGCAGAGGCCTCTGAGGATCATTCGCAGAGCCTCTGTAAGGCTTTATAGAGCCTCTATTTTGTTGCATCGAAGGCTGTCCAGAGACACAACCACAGCTTGATAGAGCTTGATTGTTTACAGTCAAGAATCGAACAGGTACTGTAGCTTAGAAACTCAGAATCGGTGAAGAAAAACATCAGAAGCAAAGAAGCTTGTAAGTTGTCCATATGAAATCCACAGAGGTTATCTACAGAGCCTCTGTAAACTTATTAGAGCTTAATCAATTGTTGTCCAGAGGCTGACGTAACAATGCCTCTTCAGAGTAACCCTTATCAGAGTTACAAATCTACTTATTCAGAGTTGTGTGATCAGAGGCTCCTATGCAGAACTTAGTGTATCGTCTAGAGGACGTGCAGAGCCTCTTAAGG
The DNA here is from genome assembly GCA_033807775.1 of Saussurea involucrata. Classification (NCBI taxonomy): domain Eukaryota; kingdom Viridiplantae; phylum Streptophyta; class Magnoliopsida; order Asterales; family Asteraceae; genus Saussurea; species Saussurea involucrata. Next base: position 96,026,017 of record CM066314.1, read on the forward strand.
CAGTCCAGAAGCTCTGTGGCAGATTACAGAAGCTGTCCGGGTGAGCAGAACCACAGAGGATGCAAACATTTTGCGACCAAAAGCTGTGTAATGCAGAAATGTCATGTTCGAAGAGCAAAACAGAGAATTGATAGAGGCAAATCACAGAGCCTCTGGGAGGCTGTCTAGAGCCTCTGTACTCATCTGTAGAGCCTCTCATGAGAGTCAATTAAAATCCAAGTGTGGTGTTCTTCCATTTTCCCCTCCATATTATCAATTAATGAATATGAGATGATTTCTTTTATGATTGTTCTTCATGTTTATCATCTCTACATTTATATGGAGATTTTTATTTTCTATTGTTTGCTTAAAAATGGGATCAACACATTGTCAGAGAGGATCTCTTGATGTAGAAAATCAAGGAAGGCTCTGATACCAATTGTTAATCCCGATATTACTCAACAATGATATTAATCTCTATTAGTTCGAACAAATGAGTATGCGGAAGCGTTTTAAAGAACTAAAGAGATGCTTGGTAGAAAAACACACATAATCAAATACATGAAATAGTAATAACACAAGAGTTTCAGCTCAAAGATTCACTTTGTATTGATTAATCAAGAACACCAAGAACAGCGAAGGTATGAATAGTATTCTGCTCTAAACAGGTGTGTGTGTGTGTGTGTTGTGCAAAGTTAATAGAAGAGCTCAACATGAGCCTTCTATTTATATTATACTACAGGGGACAATTGGGAGACAAGAAGTACTAAGGGTACAAAGACAACATCGTGGATCTGCAACAGGTACAACGTTAATGTAGTGCGCCGTTTTCTGCAAAGGCTGCAACCCATTAGAGGTGGACACGTGGAATGTGCAGGGCACGCCTTGTTCGAACGATCTTCAGGATCTTCGTACAACAGAGGCACGTGAGAGGCACGATCTTCTTTGTCTTGATTTTCATATTATCTTCAGTCTTCTAAGTCTTCCTACCACAGAGGCTCTGCCAAGTGTGACAGAGGCTCTGTGGCCTTGTCCTCTGAGAACGTCTTCTGTAGAGTCTTCACTTGGATGTTTACTCGGTGTCTTGGCAGAGGCTCTGTCGATGAACTTACACTTAGCCTATTTTTCAATACTTCTTCTAATAGAAGTTGGAGCTAACAGACCATTTCCTATTACCCTTTAATGACCAAATGCTAGACAGATTAGCAGGAAAAGAGTTTTATTGTTTCTTAGATGGCTACTCTGGTTATAATCAAATCACCATAGCACCTGATGACCAAGAAAAGACCACTTTCACTTGTCCATTTGGTACTTTTGCATTTAGAAGAATTCTTTTTGGACTTTTCAATGCCCCCGCCACTTTCCAAAGATGTATGATGTCTATTTTTTATAACATGTTGGAAAACTCCATGGAAATATTCATGGATGACTTATCAGTTTATGGTACATCGTATGACCTTTGTTTACAAAACCTGGAAAAGAGTCTTAAAAGATGTGAAGAAACACACTTGGTTTTAAACTGCGAAAACTGTCATTTTATGGTAAAAGAAGGCATTGTGTTGGGACATCTCATTTCCAAAAGCGGCATAGAAATTGATATGGGCAAATTGGAAATAATTGAAAATTTAACTTAGCCAACAAAGGTCAAAGGGATCAGGAGTTGTTTTGGGCATGAAGGTTTTTACAGCAGGATCATAAAAGATTTTTCAAAAACTTCAAAACCTCTTTGTCTATTGCTACAGAATAACCAGGTGTTTAATTTTAATGAAGACTACAGAAAAGATTTTAACACTCTAAAAGAAGTCTTGGTCACTGCTCCTGTAGTAATAGTGCCTGATTGGTCCTAACCTTTTGAAATTATGTGTGATGCTAGTGACTGGGCAGTAGGAGCAGTTTTGGGTCAAAAGAAAAATAAAATATTCCATCCTATTTACTATTCTAGTAAAACGCTCAATGATGCTCAAATGAATTACACCACAACTGAAAAGGAATTATTAGTTGTGGTTTTTGATTTTGAAAAATTCAGATCATACTTGATTGGTACAAAGGTAAGTGTTCATACAGATCATGCTGCAATCAAGTACTAGATTTCTAAAAAAGATGCAAAACCTAGGCTAATAAGGTGGGTCTTGTTGTTACAAAAGTTTGATTTGGAAATCATTGATAGGAAGGGTGTGGATAATCAAGTGGCTGATCATTTGTCTAGGTCAGAGAAACAAGACAAACCTGTATATAGTAGTGATATTTGTGAATCTTTTCCTAATGAGAAGATTTAGCTATACAACGTTCTCAAGCCCCTTGGTTTGCAGACATTGTAAACTACTTAGCGTGTGGAATCATTCCTAAGGAGTTGAATAAACACCAAAGGAAAAAGATCATTTAAGATTTCAAGAAGAACTTATGGGATGGCCTATTTTTGTTCAAAATTTGTGCATATTAGATGATCAGAAGATGCATACCAAAGGAAGAAATGACATCAGTCCTACAGCACTGCCATGCAGGACCATACGGAGGACATTTTGGAGGAAATAGGACAGCAACAAAGGTTTTACAATCTAGTTTGTTTTGGCCTACTTTCTACAATGATGCTCACAACTTTGCAAAAAGCTATGGTGAGTGTCAAAGGAGTGGGAACATCTCCCAAAGAAATGAAATGCCTTTAAATGGGATTCTAGAAGTAGAATTATTTGATGTTTGGGGCACAACTTTATGGGACCTTTTCCGTTCTCCAATAATTGTGCCTACATTCTAGTTGTTGTAGATTATGTGTCCAAATGGGTAGAGGCTTTTGCTTGCCATTCCAATGATACCCGAACAGTTGTCAATTTTTTGCAAAAACAAATTTTCACAAGATTTGGTGCACCTCGTGCCTTAATAAGTGATGAAGGAACACATTTCATAAACAAATTGCTGGAAGAAATTCTTGATAAATACAACATTCAGCACAGGGTGGCAACTGCTTACCATCCTCAAACGAATGGTTTGGCTAGGGAGATAAATGGAATCTTAGCTAAAGTAGTCAAACCTCACCGAAAGGACTAGGCCTCCAAATTGGATGATGCCTTGTGGGCCTATTGAACTGCTTTCAAAACACCTATAGGAATGTCCCCTTACAAGTTGGTTTTTGGAAAGGCTTGTCATTTACCAGTAGAGTTAGAGCATAAAGCCTATTGGGCCGTAAAAGAACTCAATTTGAGTTTGGACGGGGCCAGGGGGTTTGGGGGGAGCAAATCTCGAAAGAAACTCAATAACTACAACCTTACAAGAGAGTGCTTCTCGGGTAGGAGCATGAACGATCGTTCTTTTGTGTTCCCCCCTTTGGGTGGAAAGAAAAGAACTCTTCAACTCTGTGAAATGGAAGAACACATAAATTTTTATTATGAGAATGCTAAACTTTATAAAGAAAATACCAATAAATGGCATGACAAAAAGATTATTCCAAAAGATTTCCATGAGGGTCAAAAAGTTCTTTTGTTCAACTCAATATTAAAAATGTTTCCTGTGAAACTGAATTCAAAGTGGACTGGGCCCTATAGCATTGCCAAAGTATATTCCTACGGAGTAATTGAGTAAGTTGATCCAGAGAGGGGTACCACTTTCAAGGTAAATGGGCGCAAAGTTAAGCCATTCTTTGATCCTACAACAACCTCCCATGGTTGTTGTACCAAATCCCAAAAACTATAATAATATAAAAAAACTAAATAAAATATAAAAATATAAAAATAAAATAAAAAATAATGATAATAAAAAATAACAATAAAAAATATATGTTTCCTTTTACGACTGTTGTTTTATTAATTTTATTTTCTTTTTTAGAATTAAATTTCTATTTTATTTTATTGTCCTTATTTTTGTTTTGGGCCCACTTTGCTGATTTAATGTGGTCTGTTTCATAGTTTTGGGCCCGAGTTATTTAATTTTCGTTCAGGAAGCATAGCGATGAAACATGCCCATCAATTGAAGCCCATGACAAAAGCGGAAGGGTTGCAATCAATGTCTCTGATGATTCAGACTCTGAAGACACACCCCCAATGCAAAACTCCAAGTTTGAGGTGGGATGTTCTAATCCCTTGGATACCTTGGCATAAGCGACTGAGTTCATGATTCTACCCTCAACAAATGATGCATGAAACACCATCCAATCTCAAAATGAAGGTACAAGTTCATCCCTACCCTTGGCTGTGAATTTGGTCCTTCAAATTCAAAATCAAAAGCTCAGCATGCAAATGGTCCTAGAACTACTTTTAGTTATAGGAAATGTTATCATTGTGGACTTACCAATCATATTGCTAGTAAGTGCCCCACAACCACCCAAGCTGAAAAGATAGCTAAGGTGAAGATCATTGCCCCCAAGGCAAAGAAGACTACTGAGGTTAAGAAATTAACCAAAGTGAAGACTCACAAAGTTGAATCTTCAAATGTTGCGAAAACTGCTGAACCTTCCACCTCCTCTTCTACCCCCACTGACAAGTGTGTACACGTGGTTAAGTGGGTACCCAAGACAAACTAATCTTCCTCTAGAAACATGACTGGTAAGAAGAATCTGCTCACTGAGTACAAAGAAGAGAAGGGTCCATCTGTAACTATCGGTGGAAACGGAAAAGGACATACCCGAGGGTTTGGTGTACTCTCTAATGGTACAACAACCTTCAGAAGAGTCGCAAATGTTGAAGGGCTGAAGCATAATCTTCTAAACATCAGTCAGCTTTGCGACAAAGATAACAAAGTAATATTTACTAAGGAATCCTGCTTTGTCACTGACAAATAGTAGAAGATAGCTCTCAGCTGTTATCGTTTGGAAAATGTTTATGTAATAAACATGGACTCAACAACCACTGAGAACTCATGTTTCTTCTCAAAAGCCTCATCTGATGTCAACTGGCTATGGCATAAGAGGCTCTCTGTTAGAGTATTGTTGTATTCAAGATTTACTGTAAAGTCAATGTACTGTATGAGTCTATACAGTATTGTGAATGCCTTTATACCTTGTATGTCATGGGTATAAATAGGCTTGTCTAGTTCATTTGTATGTAATACTTTAGAAAGCTTTTGTAATCTTTTAGAAACCTTTTGTAATCCTTTGAGATCAATACATGGATGACATATTTGCTCTCTAGATTCTCTCTCACTACATTCATATCTTATTGCTAGAGATCTGGGATTTATCAATTGGTATCAGAGCTAAACAGAAGATTCAAGCAGATCGAAGACCAAATTGAAGATTTTTTACACTAAAGCTGAAGAATTCGGATTGGGTGTTCATCACTATTCATCACTGTTCATCAAGAATTCTAACCCTTCTTCATTTACTATTCATCCAGATTTCATTTTTTCATTTTTTTGATCTTTTGGATTGATTCTTGACATCATTGCACTCGGATTTGATTCCTAAACATCTTTAATTCTTGGATTAACACCAAAATCTGCACAGAATTTGCAGATCTGATCATTTTATATCATTTTTGTTCGAAAACGTTTTCTACTATTTTTGGATCAAAATTCGATTAAATTGATCGAATTAGGATTTGTGATTATCTAAGAAAGTGTGTGGAATCAAATTTCGAACAAATCTGTGCAAATTTCATAACAATTGATCAAGAATTGAAAAAGTTATGGCTGATTTAGTGATTTTCGTGTTCAATGTGCAGAATTCGGATCATTCTTGGTGAATTCGGATCATTCATACGGAATTCGGACCATTCAAGGGATTTTCTACTTGATTTTAGTCAATTCGGAGTGTTCTTGATTTTTTACAAGTGTTGAATTCGAACCCTTAAGAATCCGAATTCATAGAATTCGAACCCTTAAGCATCCGAATTCATAGAATTCGAACCCTTAAGCATCCGAATTCATAGAATTCGAACCCTTAAGCATCCGAATTCATAGAATTCGATCCCTTAAGCATCCGAATTCATAGAATTCGAACCCTTAAGCATCCGAATTCATTGAATTCGAACCATGTTAAGTCCGAATTGAGTGAATTCGAATCCTTCTTGATTCGAATTGAGTGAATTCGAATCCTTCTTGATTCGAATTGAGTGAATTCGAATCCTTCTTGATTCGAATTGAGTGAATTCGAATCCTTCTTCATTCGAATTGAGTGAATTCGAATCCTTCTTGATTCGAATTGAGTGAATTCGAATCCTTATACATCCGAATTCTTGTGAATTGAAAAAAAAATTTATCCCGAAATTTTTTCTATAGTGTATTTCATACATTGTAAGAGCCTTTCAAGAAAAAAATTTATATAAATTTTTTTGTAAAGTGTATTTTCATACACTGTCTGCTTGATCTTCTGAACGATCAATTTCTAGCAATTTTCAAAATGGTTTTACAACAAGTTATTGTTAAAAGCAGTGGTGAAGATTTGAAGCAAACTCTGAAAAAGGAGATTCCTCCAATTGCAAAAGTTTTTGTTAAACCAAATGTAAAGTTGCAACAAGTCATTATAACAGAAACACCTGTTAATTCATATGTATCTGTTAAACCAAATAATGAAGTGTTGCAACAAGTCATAATAACAAAAACACCTCCAAAGACACAAGAAAAAGCTAAGGCAAATAATGGAATTTTGCAACAAGTTATTTTATCAGAAACATCTCCTAAATCAGAAACTCCTATTAAAGATAATGCTTCAAATTCTTCAACTCCTATTTTAAATAAAGCATTGGAAGAAGAAAATGTTGATCTGAAAAGACAAATTTTAGACATTTCTTCTTCAAATGCTAAACTTACTAAAAGAATAACTGATCTTGAAGTTTATATTGCAGATCTTGAAGCAAAGAAAGACAACTCAAGTCTGCACGATCAAATCGAGAATCTTCAAGAGAAAGTAACAACTCTTCAAAAAGAAAATGCCGATTTGAAGAGTAGAGAAGAAAAGAGAGTGAAGTGGAACTTAAAGTTACATGCTCAATTAAAAGAAGTTAAAGATATAGGGAAAATTTTGGACAGTGAAAATGCCGATCTAAAGAGAAAACTGTCTAATTTTTCTTTTGAAGAAAAGAAAGTTTTTGAAGAAAAGAAAGAGACTGAGCTGAAATGTATAAAACTTTCAAAACAAGTTTCAGACTTTGAGAAAGTTTTATTTTTAGAAAAAGACAAGCTCGAAAAAGAAAGAGCTAAATTTGAAACTGAACGAAATTTTTTTGAGATTAAAAGTTCAGAACTTTCCATAAAAATCTCTGAATTAGAAAATCTTTTGGAAAAGGAAAGAAAAGATTTCACGGAAAAGAAAAATCTCTTTGAAAAGGAAAGTAAAACCCATAAAAAGAAAAATATGGAAATTTTCAAAGAGATTACTGATAAAAGAAGGTTTTTGGAAAAAGATTTTGAATCGGAACGTGTATATTTTGAAGATGTGATTCTTAATCTTACCAAAAGATTATCTGGTTTATCAGCTGATATTATGAAGGATCAGTTGATCAAATCTGATCTCCAAAAGAAATTTGATCTAATTTCTAAAGAGAAAAATGTTTTAATAAACAAAGTCAAAGAACTTGAAGACGTCATTTTTAAATTTGATGTCTCAAAGCAGGCTAGTCATAATTCTATCTTTCAGACTCCATTTGTTGATTCAAATGATTCTGAATGTTCTTTTAAAACTGCTTCAAGTTCAAGTTTTAAAAACATTCTTTCTAAACAATTTAAAAGATCAACAGATTTCTCAAAAGGTCAGATTCGTTCTTCTAATCTTTTCTATAATCCTCTGTTTGATAAATCGGATGATATTCTTAAGGTGCCTAAAATTAATACTTCCAAATCTGAAGAAGTTCCAGTCTTCAAGAGGGTGAAGATGGAATGGAGAATCAAAGGCACAACAATTCCAAAGAAAGATGTGCCAAAATCATCTGTATTCACATCAAATGCCAAGAAGAACAATGCGCCAAAAGGTAAATCTTCTGCTAAACTTAATCCTATTCATTCTGTAAATCATCTGATTAGGTTGGCACATAAGAAAATCTGTTGTTCTTACTGTGGATCAAATGATTTTGTGCATAAAGATTATACTTCTTATTGGTATGGTTCTTACAGTATTCCTTGTAAGAAATCTACACCTAACCCAATAGGACCCAAATGCCATTGGGTACCAAAATCTGCTTAATCTGTTTTGCAGGTTCTTCATGTATTGTACTGAATTGTAGATACATACCACATACATGACTGAAAACAGAAGAGAAGCGGCGTATTTTTTGAAAAATATTTGTACCATTAAGGGGGAGACAAATATCAATGGCTTTTGAACATATCAGTTCAAAACCCGTGCTTCAACGACTATGGCTTCTGAACAATTCAGTTCAGGACCCGTACTTCAACGACTAAAACTTCTAAACAAATCAGTTTAGAACTCACACTTCTCAGGTGATATCCTTAACTGTTACATCTTTCTGTTTCAAGGAACGTGGTAAAAGGTAACATTGGATTATATTTTGTTTCTACCACTTTGAAAATTTGAATCTTTACAAATTTAATTCAATGAGATAAAATTTTCAATTTTCATTCAATGAATTAAATGTGTGCTAAAAGATGATTTTACAAGTATTTTTGTATTATTTGAGTTAGATTTGTTTCAACTTTCACCTCTGAAATAATCGAAAGGTCAGCAAAACATGAATGAAATTATGCTGAATGCTCAAAGTTATGTGAATCTGGACTTATATAGAATATAATGCTCAAAAAGCCTATTTATCAGAATGATGAATGGAAACGAAAATATGGGGGAAGCACTATGATTAAGAACCAAGTGATTGAGATATCATTCATATTTTGTGATGGAAATTCGAACTTATATAGAATATCATTTAGTTTGAAAGTTTGTGCCTGTGGCCTTTCTGGTTTGGGAGAGTAAGTCCTAAGGGGTGCTCGACACCTAGTCCCTAAGATCAACTGGTCTGGGATCGGCTGACCCAAATCCTGCAATAGAACCAGATAGAAAGCCATGTTTTACTGGTACAAATGGGTTTAAGATATATCGATGTGGCCTTTCTGGTTTGGGAAATTAAGTTCTAAGGGGTGCTCGTCACCTAGCACCTAAGGCCAACTGGTCTGGGATCTGCTAACCCAAATCCTGCTATAGAACCAGATAGAAAGTCATGTTTAACGGTGTATCTTATTCTTACTAAATTTTTGATCAAAAGATGCCAATGCGCACAAAATCAAAAGATGCCAATGAGCACAAAATCAAAAGATTCAAATGTGCACAATATTAAAAGATGCCAAAGAGCACATATCTCTTGAAACTTGGGAAAATACAAAGTCGCGATAAACCCGTAAATTTGTGAAAATTCTGATTTTGGACAAATAGTGTGAGTAGAGCAAAGTATTCTTATATATTGTAGAAATACATAAGCTTTATGCCAATCATATTTCGCATGCTAGCACACCAAATAGATTTGATAAAGGGGTTGACACTGAACAATTATAACTTGATAAGAAATGATGTCTTGTCCTTGAATCCAAACACATGCATTTGATTTCATCTGATTGGAATATATGTTAAATTTTATTAAGTTGAATTTCTTTTGTAAAGCATTCAAATGATCAAATGTTAGTAGTTATAAAATGAAGTTCAATGAATTTTATTTTCCTTGTGTAAATTTTTTAAAAATTGTATATTGTGCGTTATTGAAATATATGCATACTTTCAGGGGGAGAAAATAAATTGCTCCAGAATTCTTATTTTCAGGGGGAGCAAGGTTATTCTGTAAGGAGGAGATTGTTAGCAATACTCAAAGACACGACTGAAATTGAAAATGGTTTTCGATGCTCACCATCATCGAAAAAGGGGGAGAAAAGTTTAATTTCAATTTCATGTCAAAGAATTTTCAAATCAAAGATATTTCAAGTCAAAGATTCGTGAACAAAGACTGAAGATTGGGGAGAAGGATCATGTGAAGTCCAAATGTTGCTGAATTTGGTTATCTTAGTTCTGAGTGGTTATCGGAATGCGCTTACACCTAAAAGTTCAACAATGTGGATGGTTTCACATCTTTCTGATCCAAACTCTAATCGTTTCTGATTTATCTTGTTCCGAATTGATGGTTCTATATAAAGATATGAAATCCATGTTCAAGACTTGAAGACAATCTGTTGAAGATTGTATTGAAGAAGGTTGATTTTTCAAAGAAAAAGACAATGACTTTTCATGTTTGTCTGAAGATTATTCAAAGCTGAGTTCTTAAAGAGTGTCAAAGCATATAGTTCGCCGTGAACTAGTGGAGATAAAGCTATTTGAAGATGGTTTGATAGAGTGTCTGTTTGAGAAGATTGACTTTACAAAGAGCTGAAGACTGCTGTTATTTTTTTTAAATCTTGAATCCAAAGGGGGAGATTGTTAGAGCATTGTTGTATTCAAGATTTACTGTAAAGTCAATGTACTGTATGAGTCTATACAGTATTGTGAATGCCTTTATACCTTGTATGTCATGGGTATAAATAGGCTTGTCTAGTTAATTTGTATGTAATACTTTAGAAAGCTTTTGTAATCTTTTAGAAACCTTTTGTAATCCTTTGAGATCAATACATGGATGACATATTTGCTCTCTAGATTCTCTCTCACTACATTCATATCTTATTGCTAGAGATCTGGGATTTATCACTCTCTCATCTCAACTTCAAGACACTGAACACTCTTTCTTCTAAAGAGTTAGTCACTGGTCTACCTCAACACTCATACGCCAAAGAATCCTTATGTTCAGCGTGTGAGAAAGGCAAGCAGACCAAAGCAAGCTTTAAGTCAAAGCAAGTTTCCTCAGTGTCATCTCCTCTACAACTTCTCCATATGGATTTGTTTGGCCCTGTTAACAAACAATCCATCACTGGAAAGAAATATACACTGGTCATAGTTGATGAATTATGTCGCTATACATGGGTTATGTTTCTCCGTTCTAAGAGTGACACCCCTGAAGAACTCATCACCTTTGTCAGGAAGATGGAAACCCTGAACAACTTGACCGTTCGCTCAATAAGGAGTGATCATGGGACTTGATTAAAAAACAGTTCTCTTGATTCCTTCTTTGAGAGTAAGGGTATTTCTCACAACTTTACTTCAGTGAGAACACCGCAACAAAACGGAATCGCTGAAAGAAGAAATAGAACTATTATTGAAGCTGCACGTTCAATGCTCCGCGATTCTCATTTGCCTACTCAGTTTTGGGCAGAAGCTGTCAACACTGCTTGTTTTACGCAAAACAGGTTGCTGATAGTCAAAAGATTTAATAAAACATCCTATGAACTTTTTCATGGGAGAAAGCCTTCAATTATCTTTCTTCACATCTTTGGATGTCAGCGTTTCATACTGAAAAACAGAGATGCCCTTGGAATGTTTGATCCTAAGACTGCCTTCTGCTGATACTGAAGAACTGAATCAATGGATGTTTTCTCATCTTTGTGATTCAAAAGATATTCCCACTCCTCATACTCATACAGTTGAAGATGATGATCCTACTATCATCCCAAACATGCAGTATAGTGAAGCTGAAACATCATGGGTCTCAGTTGTTCCTTTAACACTATGCCTGCTTCTGAACCAAATGTCTCAGACATTCCATCTACTTCTCAGCAATCAGTGAATGAGATGACATCTGCACCTACTCCTCTCTTGGCTGATATTCCAGAAGTTGCTGAAGCCTCATCTTCAACTCCTCCAGTTCAATTTGAGGCAGCGATTCACGCTCCAGCTCAACAATGGACTGTAAATCACCCAATTGATCAAATCCTTGGTGATCCAAACGCTGGTGTGCAGACTCGACGAAGTGCAAGTAATATTTGTTTATTTGTTAACTTTATTTCTCTGATTGATCTAAAGAAAATAGATGATGCCCTCAAAGATCAAACTGGGTCAGCGCTATGCAAGAAGAGCTGACTGAATTCGAAAGAAACAAAGTTTGGAATCTTGTTCGAAGACCAACTAACAAGACAGTGATAGGAACTAAATGGGTCTATCGAAACAAGTTGGACGAACAAGGAACTGTAACCCACAACAAGGCTCGACTTGTTGCTCAGGGATACAGACAAGAGGAAGGTATAGACTACGACGAAACATTTGCTCCAGTAGCAAGACTAGAATCTATTCGTCTATTCTTAGCATACGCTGTACACACAGACTTCAAAGTATATCAAATGGATGTTAAGTCAGCGTTTCTCAATGGAAAGCTGAATGAAGAAGTCTATGTGGAACAACCTCCAGGATTCTCAGATCCTAAGCGTCCAGGTTATGTTTATAAACTGGACAAGGCACTTTATGGCTTAAAGCAAGCTCCACGTGCATGGTATGACACTCTGTCCTCTTATCTCCTAATTGAAAATTTTGAGCGAGGTAAAATCGACAAAACTCTATTTTACAGAATAGTAAAAGGTCATATCATTCTTGTTCAGATATATGTTGATGGCATTATATTTGGTTCTACTAACCCTGACCTTTGTACTCGTTTAGCTGATAGAATGAAAGAAGAGTATAAAATGAGTATGATGGGTGAGCTAACATATTTCCTTGGTCTTCAGATAAAACAGAATGAAAAAGGAACTTTCATTAATCAGGGAAAGTATGTTAAAGATATGCTGAAGAAATTCGATTTAACTCAGAGTTCAGCTATGAAAACCCCTATGGCACCACCGCTGAAACTAAACAAGGATTCAAATGGAATACCTGTTAATGTCACGCTGTACCGTGGGATGATCGGCTCTCTCTTGTATCTTACAGCTAGCCGACCCGATATTATGTACGCAGCATGTTTGTGTGCACGATATCAAGCTGAACCTAAGGAATCTCATATGATCGCTATAAAGCGAATATTTCGTTACCTTAAGGGTACTATGAACCTAGGTCTTTGGTATCCTAAAGATTCAGGGTTTTATCTAATCGCCTATTCAGATAGTGATTTTGCAGGTTGCAAATTGGATAGGAAAAGCACCACAGGAGGCTATCAGCTCCTGGGTGGAAAACTAGTGAGTTGAACAAGTAAAAAGCAAAACTCAGTGAACACCTCAGCTGCTGAAGCTGAGTATGTAGCCGTTGGAAGCTGTTGTTCCCAGGTCTTGTGGATGAGAAATCAACTACTGGACTATGACCATCAGCTCTCGAAAATTCCAATCTATTGCGACAGCACAAGTGCCATCGCTATAGCCAACAATCCAGTGCTACACTCAAAGACCAAACATATCGAAATCAGGTATCATTTTATCAGAGATCATGTGATGAATGGTGATATAGAACTTCATTTTATTCCAACTGACTACCAGTTAGCTGATCTGTTCACCAAACCTCTTGATGAGACAAGATTCAACTTTCTCATCAGCGAGCTTGGAATGCTGAACTTTGAAGAGTAAAAACTTCTGTAGTTCACATTTGATCAGCGATAAAACCAACTTATATAACCCATTCTAGCATCTTCTCTCTGAAAAAAGTTGATTCGCTGATATCAAGGTATGTCCCTCTTTACTCGCTGACATTCGCATGTAAATGCAAGATTTCAAAACAAATCACATCGCTGAATATCTCTTCCTTAACAGCGATACTTTGAAATTTCTAAAACTAACACTGATATTTTTATTCAGTGCTTCGTGTTTTCAAATTGTCGCTGAGATTTCAAAATCTCAGAGACATCCTAAAATATGAAAGGACGTTTGTGACATAATCACAACGGATAAACCCTGACACGTTCTTTTTCTGACACACGTTTGCACGTTTCGTTTACCATCCAATCAAATGCAAACACGTGTCCGTGTCATGATGAAATACTTTCCCGCTGTATTTTTTCTCTCTCTCAAATCTCCCAATATAAACTATTTTTAGTTTATATTTTTCCTTTACGCGAACAATACTTCTCCTACAAGAAAGAAAAGATTTACTGTTGCTTATTTCCAGAAATCTGTTCATCTTCTTCTTCGATTACCATGTTAATATTCTTATTATTCACCTGCATAACTTGTTTCTGATCTTCTTGTTGCTTTTAACATATCAAACAAAAGAAACCTTTCTAAAATGAAATCATTTCTTTCATGGTTTTATGAACACAACCTTTTCATGGTTGTTCTTTAAGTTTAAAACTCAAAATCTTAAACTTGTTCTTCATTCGTTTTTCCAGAATCCTTATCTAAAGGAAAATGGAAAACAAGACTTTTACTGGGATTGTTTTTCTTTTTCAAAACAAGAAAACCCTAATCTTCATTAAGACATTTCTGTCTGAATGAAATGGACAAAATTCGAAAACATCTTATTGGAAAATCTTTCACATTAAGAATATTCTTTATCTGTGTTCATGGTTGATATGTTAAACAGAAATGGCATCTTCTACTCCTGCTCCCACCGCTGAGAAATCCACTGCTGCAAAGAAACTGACTCTCGTCAAAGCTCCTCAGGTTAAGTTCAAGCTTGAGGAAGTCGATTTTTCAAAATCGAACAACCTCCATGCGCTTTTCGAGTTTCCTCCTCGAAAGCAAGTCACACATCTGGATGATGCTGTGAATTACCTCAAAACATGTTGCTTATCTACAGCCCTAACTATTACACCCCCTGCTCATCAATTCCTACTATCTCAGTTCTAGTATATTGCCAAAAGAGCTCAGGTACCCCATGCCAAAGACCCAACGAAGATCGTTGACTCCATTCTGTGTGACACCAAATTTGGCACCACCAAAATCAACCCTGCCATTATCAGGAAAGCACTGAGTCTTCCCACCTCTACCAAAGAAAACCTCTTTTTCCCTCTCCCAAACCACAAAAACCATGCTGATAGGGAAGCAATCACTGCATTCTTCGATGCAATGGGTTACGCATGGGACACTGGAAGGGACAAGAAGCCTGAGAAGAAACTGACCATGATCAAGAAGTACGAAATGCCCAGTGAGATGAACTTCATCTTCGCACATCTGATAAGCTGCATTACAGCGAAAAGTGCCTCTTCTGATCAAGCTGCTCAACCTCAGGAAGCAATGGGCTATGCATTACTGAAAGGTCTAAATGTTGACTGGGCGTCAATTATCTACGTCGACCTTGCGTTCAGAGTGGATATGGCTGAAAGACCTTCATGGGTTCCTTATCCCTGATTCATCAGCGCCATGTTTCAACTTGGACTTGGGGACAAATACCCAAAAGAGGGTGATCTGAGACTCTCTCAGGTTGGCCCTAAGGTGCTCGACTTCAAGCCACTGGAAAACGAGGTACGTATTTCTACTATCTTATCTCTTCTCAATCATCCTTCTTCTACTTCTGCAACTCATTCAGTGGAAATCCCCACCGCTGATACCCACGCTGCACCCTCCTCTCCTTCTCGAAAAAGGAAACACTTATTTTCCCAACTTGGTTCCAAAAGAATCAAGAAAACCAAGGAGCAACCCCCCAGTATTTACACGTTGAAGACTCCACAGCTCAACTTGAAGAGCTGATGGAAAGTTCCGTGGTACGCTCTGCCACAGCTGATCAAGCCACCTCTTCCATCCTGGCTTCAGCGTCTCTAAACGCTGAAGTTTTAAACATGGAAATAAACCCACCTCCTTCAGCCTCTCTACAGACTGAAGTGATTGTCAGCGGATCCAACGTTGAACATCGCACCCAACCCACTTTCTCAACCATCATTCCTCCCACCTCTCCTTTGGTCACTCAATCTCTTCCCCTATTCTCCTCAACAAACATCGTCCTCAGCGACACTACTGCTGAACATCTTCAGAGGTTGATAGAACAAAACACACGACCTGCAGGTACTTCCAGTCGTCAGGGAACTATTGAAGACGACTATGAAACCTACCCAGGGTTACAAGGCTTCGACAACTTCGCCAACCCGTCTGCAGGTATACACATTATCCTAAACACTTCTTTCTCTCAACCCCAAACTTTTGAGCTTTCCTTTGTTCATAAGTTAATAACTGTTTCAGGTCCTAATTTAGGGGATATCAACACCTCCCTGAAGGCCCTGGAAACAAAGGTGGAAAATTACAACACCATTCTCTCCACGAACTCTTCAGCGGTTACAGACGCTGGAGAGAAACTCAAAAAGTTGACCGAGATCGTTGATACGAAAGCCTCCAAAGCTGATCTGGAGAAGGTGGATGGTAGCATTGCTCAATTTGCTACCACCCTCGCTGACAATTCAACCGCCACCACCTCTCTTTCAACAAACTTCACCACTTTGTCCAATAAAGTCACATCATTGAAGACAGAGGTCTCCGCCGTCAAAGAAATTGTTCAGAAAGTACTCGATCGCCTGAACTTCTCATTTTACCTGGGTCGATCGAGCGGATCTTCAAAAGATCAATCCTGCTATAACTGGCCTGGAAGTAAGATTAGCAAAGATTGAGAACTGTGTTGGGATCTGTTGCCTGGAAGACAGAGACCAAATACACACTGCTGCTGCTGCTGAACAATCTGTTACCTCCCCCAACCATAATGTGGAAGAGGGGGAGAAGACTAAAGAAGACCTTCCCCATAATGATGAGGGGAGGGTATTGAAACTGATGCTGCTGCTACTTCTACTTCACGACCTCAGGGAGTTGAAAACCCTGAGGAAACCAAGAAACCTCCCTCTGTATCTGAGGGGGAGCAACTCGATGAGCAACTTAAGGAAGCTGCTGCTGAGGTGACCGAACCTTATGGGGAAGAGGTCGAGTCTGAAGAAGAAGCTGTAGACAATGAACCTGTCGACATCTCTGATGAAGAACCATCATCATCCCCCAAAGATGATGATGATGACGATGATGATGACGACTTCTTCTACGTGCAGCCTGTTGTAAAAGCCCCAGCTCAAAAAGGGATCGAGATAAAAGAACCTTCAGGGGAGCGGACCAAGACAAAGCATGCAGCGTCTGAAGCTGACAAAGGCAAAAACAAAGGCCTCGCTGAAGAAGACAATCTGACGATCTTGCTTCAAAAGCCAGTTTGTCAGTTACACTACCTTCTATTCCCTTACACTGCATCCCTCCTCTATCCCTTCTCAATCTCAATCCTTCTATCCTTAAAACCTCTATAAACTTAACCACATTCTTTTCTCTATCTCTTTCTTCCCATGTTCTTACTTAAACAATCGCTGTGTTTCAGCTAGTCCTCTCCCCTGTTTGAGGATCCCGCTGAAGCTCCTACAACAACACCATATATAATCCCAGCCACAAGTGCTGAAGAAATAATCTGAGTATTGGATTTAACCACTGAGACTGATGAACCTGAAGAACAGCTGTTCTCTAACAAAAACAGACCTTCCTTGGCTCCTCAAAAGCTAAGTGAAGAGGATCAAGAAAAGAGAGATGCAATGATCAAACAGCTTGAAGATCATCGAATCTGTTAGATCTGAGTTTTGTCAATAAACTAAGTGTTAAAGGTCTGATGAGAAGAGTCAGATGTTCTGATATGAAGGGTCAGAGTTCTGACTAAGAAGGCTCCGAAGCATCGCTTTGAGAGTTTGAGAATAAGAGTCAGAAGTCTGAGAAGAAGTGTCAGAAGTAGAGCCAGAAGTTCTGAGAAGCCTTGTCAGAAGAACGTTCAGAAGTTCTGAACTACCTGTTCAGAACTTATAACTAGATACTTTCCTTAGTGTTTAGTTAACTAATTAGGACACGTGTATTGTTCCTATTAGTCATTCATATTTGTACTGTAGCTTTAACATTACTGTTGCAGTATATATATAGTTGTTAGCACTTCATTGTTAACTGATTTTCCCGAATATATTTGTATTCTCCTTTTGTAATCTTTGAGATTCTCTCTCTCTAAGATCTGTAATTCTGTTCTTAATTGAATACAATTGGGCTTGATCATATTACTTCTCAATTACTGTTTCATATATTGTTGTATTGATTGTAAGAGTAAATCCTGGACTTACAATTGGTATCAGAGCCAATCAACAAACAAATTTGTTCAAGACTGTGATCGCGAAGATCTATTGATCAATTTTTTGAATATTTCTTGATTCGTTCAAAAATCGATTCCGCTGCTAAGGCTAGTTCTTGAATTCTTGGCAATTCTTGAATTAACTGTTATCTTTCGATCAAGAAATTCGAATTTGTCTCTCTGTTGAATATTCTTACAATCATGTCTTCTAAAGAATATCTAGCCATGGGATCTGAAACGAAGCCACCTGTTCTAATTCCTGAAGAGTACCAGCAATGGAAAATACGAATGATCCAATTCTTGGATAACATAGACGAGAATCTGATGGTCTCTATTCGAGAAGGTCCTATCGAAGTCTATATTGATGTGGAAGCAACTCCTGAGACAGAGACAACTCCAAAAATTCCGGCAACAAGGGTGAAGAAGAACTATTCTCAATACACAGCTGAACAGAAGAATAGGCATGCAATCGACAAAAGAGCAATTACATTGATGACACTTGCAGTTCCGAATGAAGTTCTTAACAGAATTGACAGTGGTTTATCCGCCAAGGAAATGTGGGATGAACTGGAAAGACAAATGTTAGGAACTGTCAGATCAATTCAAGCGAAGTTAAATCAAAGCATAAATGCTTATGAACGATTCAAGGCTAAAGAATCTGAAAGCTTAAGTCAGACGTATAGTAAATTTTGTACTATACTGAATGATCTGAGAAGAAATGGGCTGAAAAAGACAAAGTCAGAAATAAACTACAAATTTCTGAACAGTCTATGTTAGGTCCATGATCTTCATACAATCCAAGTATTGTGTAACAAGATGATGAAGAACTTTATTGAAAAGGAAATCTAACCTAGAGAGAACACAAAGTGATTAGAGATCTACATCTTGTATTAATGAATTCACTTCTTACAAACTACAAGTAAAGACCTATTTATAGTCTTCATCACTTGCTACAACAATTAAGCATAAGCCCTTTAACACAACTATTGCTTTACAAAACTTTCTATTATAAAGGACAACTTCAGTGTCCTAACAGTCTAAACTCTGAGTGGTCATCATTTTCTATAAGTCTACAAATGAACAAGGATATGTGTGAAGAAGATCTAAATGATCTATTTTGTGTTCTTAATCAGCATGAGGACTCTGTGAAAATTGTGGTTGAAGAGAAGAAAAATGTTGCAGAACAATTAGCCTTTCTGTCAAAGTCCAAAACTGTGAAAGCACCAAAGAAGGCTGCATATCTATCTGAGATACCCAATCTGGAGGAGTCTGATAAGGAAGAAGGATCAGAAGAAGATGAAGATATAAAAATGATTGCTGAAAAATTGGCCTTGTTGACTAATACTTTCAACAAGAGATATGGAAAAGGAAAATTCCAGGGCAAGTACAAAAGAGAGCAGGGAAGTTCAGATTTCAAGAAAAAAGAAGAGAGAGGAGAGAGTAAGTATGAAAAGAAGGAAGAAAGAAGGGAAGAAAATAGAGAAGAGAAGGAAGAAAGAAAAGAAAAGAATCTGTGCTTCAAGTGTGGAAAGTCTGGCCACTTTGCAAAGGATTGCAAAGTGAAAATAGTGAAAGATTATGAGTACTATACCAAAAAGGCTCAGCTGGTAAAGAAAAGAGAGGATGAAGTGGCAATGTTAGCCGAACAAGAAAACTGGTTGTACTATACTTCAGATGAAGATGACTGTATTCACTTTTCCCAGATGCAAAGCTATATGGCAAAGATGAAGAATGAGGATGACTCTGACTTTGAAGATGTTGATTCTGAGTCATCTGCCGAGGTACATTCTGCACTTGAAATAGACTTAATGACACAGATTGGTGAAATGAAAACTGAATTTGTTAAACTAAGAAAACAAATAAAAGGAGAAAGAAATTTAGTTAACAAATTCAGAATTGAAAAAGAGGTAATAAAAGAACAATATGAGGAATCTGAGATTGAGAAACATAAAATTAAAACTGAAAATTCTGAGTTGTTGAAAAACCTTTCTGAATTAAAAGTTGAGCTTTCAAAAGTTAAAAGATGAAAAGGGTGATTTACAAATAAAGTTTAATATGCTATTTGAGGAAAGAAAGAATTTATACACTAAAATCAAATAATTAGAAGATCTTAACTTGAAAAGTGGTCAGACTCAGCAAACACTAAATCTTCTAACAAGTAATGTTAAAGATACAAGATTTTATAATCCAAAGAAGGGATTGGGATTGGAAGAAAATGTTGTTTTAAAAAGAGCTCCAGTCAACTTGTATGATTTTGAAAAATTTCATGTTCCTAAACCAAAAATTCCAGAAGTTGTTGAAGTTTTCAAAAGATCTGCGAATTCTATCACAAGTTCTGACAGTTTACAAAAATCAAGTACTAAATAGGCAAAGGAAATAGTTTCTGAATCAAAAACAGAAAAATCAGATGTTTCAGAAAATAAGGTTAAGAAAGAAATTTCTAAACCAAAAGAAGAGAAACCAAAATATAATGATGCTAAATTCAAATATGACTCTTTAAATGTCAGTTACAAAAATAAACAACAAAGTTTTTCACATTCTGACATAGAAAGTATATTTGATACTAGTAAGGTTTCTTAACAGTTTTCTGAGTCTGGAGGTCAGAAATCTGAGTTCTTGAATCAGAATTCTGAGTCTGGAGGTCAGAAATCTGAGTTCTGAATCAAAGGGTCAGAAATCTGATTTCTTTAATCAGAATTCTGAAACAAAGAGTCAGAATTCTGAATCAAAGAGTCAGAATTCTGAATCAACTGAAAATTCTGAAACAAAATCAGAAGAATTTTTACAACTTGAAAAGAGGTTTACTCTTGTAAGTCAAGAACTTGAGGACTTAAGGAAAGCTTATGATGAACTTGAAAATGACATCTGTGATGTGGATTTTGATCTTAAAAATGCTTTAAAAGAAAAGAATGTTTTTATTCAGAAAATAACAGAACTTGAGAAACTGAAAGCTGAGTATGATCTGTTCAAAATTAATGCTCTAAAAGAAAATGATAAATTCTTTAAAGAATCAAGTACATATGAAAAAGGTGAATCATCTACTTCTTCTTCTAACAAAAAGAAGTTAAATTTTTCAGAAAAAGAGGAAAGCAAAAGGAAAGATGGTGTGAAAAGAGTCTCTGAGATAAATGGAGAGGTTCCTGCAACTGTACCAAAAGTACATAGTTATTGTGATAAATGTACTTGTATTTTGAAAACCAGCAATAAAAATGAAAAGGCTTATGGTACAGATCTATTGTTACATTTTAAAGAAAAATCTTAGTTGTGTTCATTGTAAAAGTGATTCTTTTCAATATTCTCAGAAATGTCCAATTACAATAACATCTGTTTCATTCATAAGAAAAGATATTCAGAAAACAAAAAAGAAAAATGTTTCTGTACCTCAGAATACAGAAAGGAAGAAGGTTTATGTTCCTCAAACTCAGAAGAAAGAAAAGATAAAAGAAGTGAATCCTCAAATAAAAATCAAAAGAAAGAATGAGAAAGAAATTAATGTAAAAGAAAAGAAAGTTGAGAACACTGTAATATCCAAATTTACAACTTTCAAAAAGAAATTGAACAAATTTGTGAACAGAAAATGTTCTGACTTCATAAAAGTTCAAGGAAAGTGGTGTTTAAAGAAAGATTTTGAATGGAAAGTAAAAGGCACTAATGTTAAATCTAATGACAAAATAGGGATGATGAAATAAATGAAGAAGATGAACAAATGGCTGAATCAGAAGGAAATGCAGATGAGGTAAATATAAATGTTGAACATGAACAGAGTGTTGCAGGGTCGATTATGTCGAATAGACCAATCTTAGTGGAAAGGGTTGTTCCTGAAGGAGAATGGTTGAAATTATCAGAAAACAATTGTGTTTTGTTATTTGAGGAAAGTAGATTTAAGCCTGAACACAGAATTATCATGGAGTTATTCAAATATCATCCTTACAGAAAGTGGTTTACAAGAAACAAAAAAGTTCCTGTTCAGTATATTCAACAATGGTGGAAACATCGTAGGTTAGAAGACAACAAGTTTGTATCCGAAATTGGAGGAGTCACAATTACCTTATCAATCGATGCACTAAGAGAAATACTGAATCTTCCAGAGAAAGATGATGTACAAAGAAGGACAGATTTTGAAGACTCACCATTAACAGAGGAGTTAATTGCAGAGTTTATGAGATTAGGATATAATGAAGGATTGAGAACCCTTAGTTTGTTCAGAAGGAACAAATTGCCACCTATTTGGGCTTGTTTCTTTCATGTGGTGAATAAGTGTTTGTCAGGGAAAAATAGCTCAGCAGATCAAGGTTCAAAACAGATTCTTCAGATCTTTCAGGGTTTAGTGAGGAATAGGCATTATGATTATACTGCTATACTTTGGGAAGACATGAAGAATACTTTTGAGAAAAATCAGAAAGCTATTCAAAAGAAGACAAAGGATACTCCTCTGGCATATATACCTTACATAAGGTATTGGCAGATTGTAATTTGGTATGCAATGCAAGAAAACAGAACCATTTCAAGAAGATCAAATGAACAGCATGGTCCTACTTTCTATTTGGGTAAGATGTCTTCTGTTACCAAACTTGAGAATTATCCTAATCATAAACTGTTACCAAAATCACTTAGGAATTACATACCAAGGGAGAGTGAGATTTTAAAAGCATATTGCACCTCAATGGGAATTGAAATACCTCAAATCCCTACCCATGAGGACCAACCAGAGAAGAGAGGTGAGGGGTCTAGTCCAGTAAGAGAGGGGGAGGATGTTCAAATGGGTGAACATTCTGAGAGAAATAAGGGGCAAAATTCTGAGAGCTTGGTTAGAACAAGTGAGGAAAAACAGAATGAGGGTGGTGAGGATGAGATATTGTCAACAGAGGTTCAAACAGAAAGAGATGCCTCTGAACCAGCCAATCTTAACCAGGTAACCACAACTGCTGTTGGTTCACATTTCTTGGTGTCCAACATTGAAACAAACACCATGGACCTAGTGGTGGATCTTGAACAACCCATCCATACCCACTCAGAAGCATTTCAACATGCTACTGTTTCACATAACTCAGGGGAACCATCCCGAACTCATTTGGAGGGAGGTGATAAATCCCAACCTATTTTTCAACACATTGAGTCTGAATATCACAGTCTTATTCAATTTGAGCCTGAAATTCCTTCTAACACTCGCACAAATCAGGAATTTCGTATTTCTGACACAACATTCATAGACATACCTAATATTGGGTGTCGAGGATTGGATGGAAGTCCTGGTGAGGTGAACATTACAAAAGCCTCATTCAAACGTGCATCTGTTGTACAAGATGACTTTGTGTTATCTACAGGCCATGAGCCCTCTGGGCACATGAAAACTAGACCATCTGTTGGTTCAGGTTCACAGTTAGACCATTCTGAATTTGAAAAGATTCAGAATCAAAACAAGGTGATGGGGGAAAAGGTTGAAAAATTGGAGAAAAAGGTGGATGATTTGAATGGTGAGGTGACAGGATTAAAAGATATGTTGGAGAGTAAATTGAAATATGTTGAAACTAAAATAGACACTGTGAAGGAATCCTTGGAATCTCATGAAAAGGAGATCAAGGATATAATGTCTGAATTTCAAAAAGATCTGGTGAAACAAATGCAGGCTATGCAGGAATCCGTCTTGAAAGCACTGAGTGTATCTATGGCTTCTACTTCAAAACCTCTTGATCTTGTTCCACTTGCAGAAGCTGAACCTGAAGGTGTTTCTGGTCAGAACTCTAAAAGAAAGTTTGATGATAATGACCCTCATGATCATCAAAAGGGGGAGAAAAAGCTAAGGTTGAGTTCTGATGATGACATTTTCATAGAGGATTTTGAAATAGCAGATATGCACTTAGTCAGTACAAAGAATACAGAAACTCAGATAGTTCAGATTGATAGTTCAGATACAGAGGAAATGGAGGTGGAAAGCATGGATGGTGGTGATTCAGATAAAACTGAAGAATTGAATTTAGACACAGAGATGGAAATCAATTCTGATGAAACTGAAGCAATTGAGGAACCTGTGTTGAGGTCAGAAGAAACAGTGGAAAGTTCACCTGTTGACAACACTTGAACATATATTGTTCTTTATGATAAAGATAGTGTGATGGATTCTGAATCAGAAGAAAGAAGATTAACTGAGAATTTGATCAGAAGGATGCAAAATGAGTTAGTCAGAGCACTTAATGTTCAAAATATTCAACAAAGTGTAAAACTGATAAGGCCTATTGATTTATTGGGAGAAGAAGATAGAACTGTTGATTATTCTCAGAAATTTAAACATGAGTTTCGATTTAACTATGCTGATGAGATGAATACAGAAGAAGAATATGAGAGAGTGGAAGATTACTTCATGCCTTCTGAGTATGTATTCAGAAAACCAATTGAGATTCCTAAGATGAACTTGCAAATTTTGGAGGAGCCTGTATGTGACTTTATCCTAGAGTTGAGTGATGTACCACTTGCTAGACAGTTTCATGATGACATTTTTCCTGAGGAAATATATGAGAATCTCTATCACACAGAAGGAGATTATGAGCTATTGGAGAGCAACATTGATGGCTTCATGGACAACAGATCTCAGATGATTTATACAGAAGCCTCAAACAGATTCAGAATTCCTGATTCAAGACTACACATTCAGAAGAAGATTGAGAAAGTATTGATGTTTAAACCAGCAGAATTCAATGGTCTGATGTTTGTTAGATTGTAAGTGCTGAAAGAAAGAAGTACAAAGGTTTCCATGTCAAGTTTTGATTTTCACAGATTAACTCTTGATGATCAGATCTTTCTAGTTAAGTTCTTTGCCAGTACTGAAGAAACCTTGATAGAGATTGAGTGCAGAAGAATTCTGGGGATTTATGTCAGAAATATGTACATGTATGATTTTCAATTGGCAACTGAAGGAAGAAAAGAGAAATGCAACTTGAAATGTCCAGCAATGATTTCAGGGGTTGGTGTATATGTGAAAGGATTTATAAATGAAGGAATGGAAAATGAAGGGTTTGCATATTCAGTTCAAGGAAGACTTGAAATATTCAAACTGAAGGAATTGGTGAAGTATAGTGATGCAACTTTGAGTTGGTTACTAACTGAAATGAAAGTTAATGTTGCTACTGAAAGAGAAAATCTAAAGGAAAAATGTGTAAACTCTGTGGAAAGAAGATTAAATCTCAGAAGAAAAATCAGAGGCTGTGGTGAATGGTTATTATCAGAAGTTAATCCTAAAAGGATGCTGCACAATGACTTTGTGTTTCCTACTGAGTGTGAAGTGAATGAAATCCTTTCAGATGATGTTGAAGAAGTTCAGAACACAACTCCTCAGAATGTGCAGATAACAAGTCTTGATCAAGCTGAACAATCTGAATCAAAAGAAGATGAGATGTCAATTGATTTGAATGGATACTTTCTTGAGTTTGATCTACCTGAGTTTTTCAAGCCTAAAGAGATACAATTTCTGAATGTATATTATGATAGACCAAAGGAGACTCAGATCTGGTTGGCAGAGAAATCAAGGTGTCTTGGGAAATCAAAACAGGCTGTATATTCAGACTTCTTAATCACATGGATCAGAGAATTAAAAGTTAAACAATTCAGAAAGATGGAATACTTGTCTTTTGAAGTTTTGAGAGAAGATGGCAAAGTATACTATTTCACTGATGCAGATTTTGAAAAGCTGTCAGTAGTGGATTTCTACAGATTACATTGTATGCTGTGCTTCAAGGAATCAAGCAAAGATAAAACTGAAAGGAAGGCAAGAAGTGTGGTAATTGAAGCTATGTTTTACATCCTAAGATGGCATGGTTATACAGATTTTCAAATAGCTCTGTATTTGCAAAGGCCATGTGTTTATCTGACAAAACCCAACACAGATCATGATCAGAAAAAGGTGTTGAAAACTGGAAGTGTTCTTAAATATCCAGATTTGGGAGTCTTTTTGAAAAACAAGAGTGAAAAGATCTTCTTCAGAGCAAAGGAGACTACAAAATACTGCTCTGGAACTTTGAGATTCATCAAGCATAATTTGGAGAAAAAGATGTTGAAAATAAAGCAATGCAACATAACTCAGGAAGTGATGACTCAGCAGATTGAAACTGTTCAAGAAATTATTGACAAGATCGACAAAAGGCTTAATCAAAGAAATGTGCTCTTACAGAAGATTGCTCCTGCCTTGAAAGATTTGGATGATGCAAAGTATCAGTTTATTTGACAAAAAGGGGGAGATTGTTAGATCTGAGTTTTGTCAATAAACTAAGTGTTAAAGGTCTGATGAGAAGAGTCAGATGTTCTGATATGAAGGGTCAGAGTTCTGACTAAGAAGGCTCAGAAGCATCGCTTTGAGAGTTTGAGAATAAGAGTCAGAAGTCTGAGAAGAAGAGTCAGAAGTAGAGCCAGAAGTTCTGAGAAGCCTTGTCAGAAGAACGTTCAGAAGTTCTGAACTACCTGTTCAGAACTTATAACTAGATACTTTCCTTAGTGTTTAGTTAACTAATTAGGACACGTGTATTGTTCCTATTAGTCATTCATATTTGTACTGTAGCTTTAACATTACTGTTGCAGTATATATATAGTTGTTAGCACATCATTGCTAACTGATTTTCCCGAATATATTTGTATTCTCCTTTTGTAATCTTTGAGATTCTCTCTCTCTAAGATCTGTAATTTTGTTCTTAATTGAATACAATTGGGCTTGATCATATTACTTCTCAATTGTTGTTTCATATATTGTTGTATTGATTGTAAGATTAAATCCTGGACTTACAGAATCATTCTTCCTCGTGACAAAATCCCTGCTCCCACAGAGCTCGGGATATCAAGGAAATAATACAAGGATCATTTAAGAGCTGAAAGATTACTCGCCGAAAAGAAGGAAGCTGAAGAAAAAGATAAGGCTCTCGCCATCCAGCTTGTCCAACAATCGGTGAAAGACCCCGCGCTGAAAAGAACTCCCATTGATGTCCAACGTCAGCTATGGGATGATGCCCAAAGGATCGTTGAAGAAAAGACTAAGGTATCTTATTCGGCTTTGGAATGGTGTAAAGAAATGTTAAACTATCGATCTCGACCATCCAAAATCATCAAGGTACATATCAGAGGAAAAACGTTTGTAGACGTTCCTGTTATTGAAGTTGACGTATTCAGAAAAGACAAAACCAAGCAAACCTTCTACGCTACTTCATTAGAGAAGTTTGGTTTCTCTGAATGGTTGGAAGTGAAATTAGCCATTCAGCAATCTCGCTCAAAGTTCAAGAGGCATGTCGAGAAAATTTTAAATTCTCAGATCGACTTGGTTTCTTCTGCTGTGGATATTCCTCCTTCCACTATTCTTCCACCTCAACAAACAGGTATAGATTTCTCACGAGAAGAAGTACTTGGTCGTGACCCTGACCTCTCAGTACTTGACACCTCCCTGCCTCCTGGTGAAACTTTCATCCCTGGAAAAGTCGTAAGTGAACCCTATGGCATCTTCTTTCTAGACTGCTATGGAAATCAACCCTTTCAACGCATGTCTGAGCTTCCAATCACTACCATCGAACAGCTCAGAGACCTAATACACTGGTGTGAAGTCAGACGCGACATTCAGGCACGTCACCTCAAGCCCCTGATCTTTGAAGAAGCAAAGAACAAAAAGGATCAAGGTGTAACGGTCCCTGACTGGATGATTCCCACATCAAAGACCCTTGATGAACTTCTCATTAAAGAAGAACCTTTTGACGGATAGGATCGCCTTGTAATTCTTTCTATCCTTATCTGTCTACATCTTCTGTACTTATAATTTTATTTGCTGTACTTGTAATTTTTCCACTTCCCTCTGTAATCTTTACGAAGTTTAAAGAAAAATTTCAGCGAATGTACTTTACTCCATCAGTACTGAAGAGATCCCAGAAAACAGTAAAAGGGACAAATATTTTATGAGTTCTTTTTATCCTTATGTTTTCATTTAATAGCAATTTTCTCTGTTGCTATGTCATAATCAAATAGGGGGAGATTGTTGATCCAAACCCTCAGTGATTTGATAATGACCCTCTCTTAAACACTTAGTGAAAATTGTAAGTAAACAATATGTATTAGAGTTTCACTATCGCTGATAAGTACTAAGACTTTACAGTACCGCTGATAGGAACTCTCACTCTTTAGATTAGATATTCAGCGAACACTGTTCATCATCATATAGCTCTGAGCCTGTTCAGTTCTATTGATGATCGCTGATAGTTTAGTTTGTTTACTTATGATCTCTGAAGACAAGTTTCACGTCAACATATGTTCTACGCTGAAGTCGAAGATCAAGCTCAAGAACCAGCGACAAGTCTACTCATGAACTGATGCAGATATCAGCGAAGCAAGACCTGTCCATTAAACGTGAAGTATCAAGTAGAAGACTTCAGCAATCGCTGAACTTTATCATTCGCTGATAAAGATCTGACTCAACGAAAGCTGATCATGAAGTCTCCCTGCATGTTACTATTGTCTTACCTCCCTTGCACGTCTCCGTACGAACTGTCAGAACGGACATCTCTTTTGTCTGTAATCGTAGAAAAACTCTGATTCTACACTGTGCACCATGCGGCTACTAAGGTTGTCTACAAAGGTCAATGACATCCAACCACTCAGCTGCTGCCACGTGTAAAGCCATACTGTCATGCATTAAATGCATGGAGTATATAAGAAGAACCCTACTTCAGTTTTAAAGTGTGCTCGGACCATCTTCTTCTTTCTATCTGTGTGTTAGGTTATTATTCGTAATTTCCTTATCTCCTTCTAGTGCAAGAAACTTAGTGTTTCTCAGGACTTGTTTAGATTAGGTTTATCCTTAATCTTGTTCCGCAACAAGTTGTAAATTGTCTTGATTTATCAATAAACAATTTAGAAAAGTAAAAACGTGTGTTTGTATTCAACCCCCCCCCCCCTTCTATAAACTTGTATAACCTTCAGGACCAACAAGAAGACCCCTATGTCAATCAAGGCCAAAAAGGTATATGCATCTAAAGCCAAAGTGAGCAAGGGTAAAGAGAAGGTGGTCCCTTCAAAGAAAACAAAGAAGATGAAAAAAGTAGAGGAATAAGAGAATGAATTGGATGAAGGCAGTGGCACCCCAAAGAGACTTACAAGGAAAGAGGTCAGAACAGGCCAAAAGGACATCCCCAACAGATCAATCCTGTAGCACTCCTCCAGTAGTGCTATAATAGCAAAAAACACCAAAAAGGTACTCCCTTCTTCTGATCCCACTGAGTTATTTAGTTCCCTTGCAGCTCGTAAGAAGTATCCATACTTTTCTGAGAAATTGGGCCACACTTCTATAGAATTTTCACCCCAAATCATACTGGTCAACCCTCAAATTAAGGTGATTGTTGTGGAATTACGATGGGAAAAACTGTGCACTACACTAGAGGATTTTAACCTAGATTGGGTTAGGTAATTTTACACAGAGATGGTTGTGAACACTAGAGTATAATTGATGGTGAGGCAAACCCCTGTGTTCTACTTTCCACAGATTATCAATGATCTGTTAGGACTTACACCACCTCAAAAATCTGAATTTGACAGATTACAAGTTGGGGCTACTGAAGAAGAACTAGATGAAATCCTAACCACCCTAGCACACCCTGGATCTACCTAGACTATGATATGAAGGGTTGATGTAGAACCCTGAAAACCAGTTTCCTAAATGTTTAGGCCAATGTAGTTTTATTTCATGAGACATACCCTACACCGCATAAGCCATGATACCAATCTGTGTATGGAGAGAGTGTATATGTTGTATTGCATTATAGAGTGTTACCCAATATATATAGGGAGGCTGATATGTGGTTGTATGAAAGCTAACATAGATAGGGCTAATGGTCGGCTACCCTACCCATCAATCATACACCAACAATTAGAGAAAGCTAAGGTACCTACATTGGATTCAGACACTTTTTCAAGGGAGAGGACCACCGTTGATAAGCAGACCCTATAAAGGCTAATGAGGTATAGTGACAACCATGTAAATGAGCCATTTTGTCACTGATCCTGTAAACACTACTGTGATCCCAGAAACAAGTAATCAATCCAATAACATTAAAGTGTTCACCTCTATATTCAATGAATCAATCAAGCTCACACAATACAATGAAGAACAAATCAAGTGTGTGTGGCTAGTGTGTGTAGGTGACTCTTATGACCTAATTAGGAAGAAAGCAAACAATATATACCTAGGGTAAAGAATCACCCTATTACAAAATAGGCCCCTCTACTTAGTACAACTAGAATTTAGGCACTAACATTCTCCCCCTTTGTACAAGTAGAGGCAAAGAAATTAGACATCTACTGGTGTCGCAATACGTTTACGGAGACCAAAGATGAGTTCAAATCGGCGCAGTTCCAGACGGTAGTCTTTCCGGTAAGAAATAGCTTTCAGCACATGGTTGATCAGGTCCTTTTCTTTGTCAGTGAGCTTTACCAATCCATTGGCATCCAGACGAAGCCTGCTTTCCAGATGAACTGAGATGATCTTCAAGGTACCCTCATATAACTTGTTCAATTCGATGACTCGCAAAAACCTTTTCGTTGAGTCAGGTTCAACATAAACAACCCCAAGTTCTGGCTTGCTTAGAACTGTGTAAGCGGGGAAACCTTCAATATCAGATAGTTTTCTGTTCGGTCTTTTCAGGTTCACACTCTCTTGAAAGGATTCCAGGCCCATCTGAAAGTCAGTAAGATAAGAGAACTTGAGAATGTTCTTCATAAAGTTCTTCACACTTCGGAAGGCAGCTCGGTATTGTATTATGTTCACAGGACTCTTCAGCTCCGGATGATCAACAAGAAGGTTAAAAAGACTCAGAAGATCGTTCAGCCTCAGACTCTTGAAATCAGCTTCAGAAAATACGCTTTCAGACCCATCTGATCTCAAGACGGTGAACTCTAGATAGAAGACATCAAACAGCTTCTGAGATTCAACTTTCAGCACTTTCATAATCATGTTGTCTGATTGGATGGCTTCTGATCCTCTGTCTTTATGCTTCACAATGTACAGAAACTCGACTTTCTTCAGTGAAGGCCACTCTTCAATTCCATACACCTTCTGCAAGTTGATCTTCTGAACATCCCGTACATATAGCTCTTTCCGTATGGTCTCTGTTAGCTTCAATCTTCCTAATCATAGAAGTATTTAGAAGTAGTGAAAAATAGGCTAAGTATAGAAAAGCCTCTCACAGAGGCTCTGCCACTTCTTCCAGAAGATCAAGTCCAGAAAGCCACAGAAGCTACAGAGGTAATCACAGAACCTCTGTTGTGCGCAAGATGAAGATCAACTCGGAAACAAGTGGACTGCTCCACAGAAGGTCAGACCATAGAACCGCTGTAATACCTTACAGAGCCTCTGTGGTCTGCTATGAAGACTTGGAAGATATTACTGGATACGTTCATCAACTTGCATGGAAAAGTACTGTCAAAACACGTGTCAAGCTCTGATTGGACTCAATAGGGCATGGTACAAAATAAACGTCTGCGCCATTTAATGCATTTACCAATAGTACATCTGCTCCATTAAATGCGCATGGCTCAGACAACTGCTCACACCATCCAGTCAACTGCTCACACCATCCAGTTCACTATTCATGCCGTAAAAGGAACAGTGACCTACTTCATAGTCTTCTAAGAGTAGTATAAAAGGATGTCTCATGTTGAGATCTTCCTAAGAACGAAAAAACAAGGAATCACTAATACTCTCAAGCTTTATTGTCAAATATCTGAGTGTTATATTCTCACACACACCAAGTTCTTAATCTGTTCTTCGTGTTGTTATCATATATTGAATAACAGTAACTGTTCAAGAAATCCTTTTCATTCTTTACTGTTTCTTTATATATGTGCGTTCTAATATCTATCAAACATATCTGTTAGTTTAATACGCTTCCGCATCAAACTCTAAACTCAACTAATAGACTGTTAATCTTGATTAAGTGTATATGGCAACCAACAATTGGTATCAGAGCCTTCCTTGATTTTCAATATCAAGTGATCCACTTATCAAGATTCGTGATAGATATTATTGAGACTTAAAAATTGTGTCTGGAAACTGCTTAAACCCAGAAAATCTTCAAGTTCATCGAAGTAACTCTTTAGTCATACTTTCTTTCTAAAATCTTCAAAAATGACAAATACAAATAATTTCTTTACTACTGGTTCCCTCACTAAACCTCCTACTCTCCTTCGAGATGAGTATCCTCAGTGGAAAATAAGAATGGTCCATTTTTTCGAGGGCACTGAAAAAAATCAAGTACAATATCTGTACAATCCTCCTCCTATTCCCATGACAGTAGTACCTCGTGTACCTGCTACTGCTGAATCTGCCGAAATCCCCGAACATCAAAAACCAAAGCCAAAAGGGGAGTGGTCAACCGAAGATAAAGCAGAAGATGAAGTTGTTCAGAAAACCAAGAGGACATTAATTATGGCAATACCCAACGAACTCTTTCAATCCTTGGATTAATGTGAAACAGCGCATGATCTGTGGAAAGAACTGGAAAGACAGTTGGAAGGAGGTGCTAAAACACAAAAAAAACCAAAGAGCACAGTACATCAATGAATATCATGCATTCAGAGCCTCTGCAACAGAATCTCTGCAAACAACATACGACAGATTCAACTCTCTAATCAACAAGTTCAGAAAATCAGGCATTGACAGAACTTCTGAAGAAAACAATGTCATGTTTTTAAAAAGTCTAAATGAAGAATGGCTCCAGCTGTCTATGTCCCTACAGACAAATCAGGATCTAGACACCTGGACTCTCTCTGATCTTTACGGAACATTAGCCGCACAAGAACCTCAGATAGCACAGGCTAAAACACTAACCATTGCACCATATGCATTGGTTAGTAAAACTAAAGAGGATGCACAGAGACCAAGAAATGATAAAGCCATAGAGGAGAAGAAGAAGGAGAAGAAGAAGATGGTGATAATTGACAGTGAAGAAGAAAAGCAAGCAGAAAAGGAAATAACTCTTGGGTCACTAGCTAAATCTTTAGCTCTATTGACAAAAGAGTTCAGAGGAAACATAAGAGGTTCCGGAAATGAAAGATATGATAGAGACAACCAGGATGACAGAAGAGACAACAGAAGAGATGACAGAAGAGGAGAAGAATCAAGTGGCCGACAGAGGTCAAGCGATAGAAATTACAGAGGGAATGACCGACAGAGGTCAGATGACTCGGTAAGCCACACGCAGCAAGAATGCTACAAGTGCGGCAAACCTGGTCACTATGCAAATGAATGTAGATCAGAGAAAGGCGGAGACCTACAGAAGTCCAATGATCGAACAGGAAACACTCCTCAAGGGTGTTTTAACTGCGGAAAACCAGGCCATTTTGCGAATGAATGCAGAAGCAGATCAAATCGCCCACAGAGGGACTCTGCTTTCTACAAAAAGAAAGCCGAATATTATGCTCAAAAATCCTTAATGGCAAAAGGACATTCTGAGGAGAACACATAAGACTTCCAGTCAGACTCTACTTCTGACGATGAACATACCACCAATGCCCTCTTCTGTGGCATGGCAGAAGTCGACTCCTGCACTGACTCTGAGGTATCTACTTCAAATTCCAACTCTTGTATTACCTCTGTAGATGATAATACACTTAGAATTAACATTGAATTAATTGAACTGAAAGAGATAAATCAAAGTATTCAGAAAAGACTCACTTTCAATGAGAGAGAAGTACGGCTTCTCACTCAAGAAAAAGCAAAGATTTTTGAGGAAAAAGAGAGAATAGAAAAGAAATGGAACATAACTCTAGATCCTTTAAAAAAACAAATTTCTGAATTAACCAATACTTTAAAGATAAAACAAAAGAACTTTCAGTTTCAAGGAGCGAAACTACTGACATAAGAGCTCTTAAAGAATACTTTCAAAGAGAAAGAGAGGTATTATGGCAAGATTTACTCAGAAGAGAAGTTTTGCTTAAAAACTATAAAGATGCACAGAAAGTTTATGAAAAAATAAACTCACAAATAGCGAGACGAGGTATAGGGTATGATGATATCACCCTAGGTGTTGAAGGCAAAAGAAACAAACCTCTGTCCTCGTTATTTGTGATTGGAAAAACAAACAAACCAGATTTTCCAAATCTAATCTCTGTAAGCAAACGGGCGAAAATCTCTATGGATCCTTACTTGAAGAAACATAAGAAGATGATTAACGTGTGGTTTGAAAACACAGACTCATCATCTTCAACCTCTGTCAATAGAGGTCTCAAACCAAAGAAATATCTGAAAACACAAGATCAGATTGGTATCTTCAAGTTTGGTAAACCAGAGACCCAAACACAAGTTGCTTTTGTCTGTTTGATAACTTTAAAAATTTAATTGAAAAAGAAATTTTGGAAATATGGAAATCAAGCGTTTTAGAAAAATTCTGTACATCTTCTATAGATAAAACTCTCACTGAAGAAATCTTATTAGAAACCTCTGCAATTTATGAAAACTATTCTACAGAGGAAGAAAGCTCGTACGATACATGCTCAGAAAATCCAGCCTCTATTGAAAAAATTGACTCAACCTCTGTATACGAGGACGATTCATCCTCTGACGACTCAGAGACTGATTTCAAATCAGGGATAATTCACTATGACACAGAGGATGTCAAATCCTCCTCTGAAGTTCCTCACAGAACTATTTCTCCAAAAGAGAAACTCACAGAGATTCCAATCTGCCAAGATTTTCTAAATTTGAATCTACATATCAAAACCTCTGCTGAGCTTAAAATGTTACAGAAGACCTCTATTGATCCTATGAGTTCTAGATTTTCAAAACCCAAGGTTAATAAATCTTTTTCTTCTGTGACAGTGATGAAAGAAGTTCACCACAGAAGCAACCCACAGAAGGCAGGTCCTAAACAGAGCTTTTGCAAACAACATTCGAGTATTCATAGATCTTCTAGTAATAGGAAATCTAATGTAAAGAAAGAATGTAATGCCTCTGTGGCTGAGTTTAAAAAGTTCAATGAAAAGTTCAAGCAAATTACATCTCATATTCAATACTGTCATTGCTTTGATCTTATGTCTAAACTTAATAATCATTTTTCAAGTCAAGTCTGTTTACTCTCTACGACAATTCAAAAGTCAAATCCCACAAATAAACAATCTGACTCTTCTGCAGAGAACAAAATGTATTTCAAGAATGCCAAGGCAAACTTGAAAAACTCTAACAATATTGGACCCATATGGATATGGGTACCTAAAACTCTGTGATTGTCCTGCAGAAGAAGTATGTGCCAATCTGGTATCTAGACTCCGGATGCTCAAGGCACATGATTGGTGACAGAAGTGCACTATCCACGTACAAAGAAACACAAGATGGTGGATCTGTGACTTTTGGAGACAACAAGAAAGGACACATAAAAGGCTATGGAGTCATAAGGAAAGAAGACGTTTCTGTATACAAAGTTGCATATGTGAATGGCCTTAAGCACAACCTACTCAGTGTAAGTCAACTTTGTGATACAGGATTCAATGTGTTGTTCAAAAGAACTTTATGCTCTCTACAAAGTGAAGAAACAAGTATGGAACTTCTGCGAGCTGAAAGAATAGGTGATCTATATCTAATGAACTTCAACTCAAAGAACAAGGACAAAGTTTGCCTTGTTGCCTGCAAAAGTGAAGAAGCCTGGTTATGGCACAACAGGTTCTGTCACTTGAATTTTCACACATTGGAAAAACTGGTCAAACTTGAACTAGTTAAAGGTTTGCCAAATGTTAAATTCAACAAGGATCATTTATGTTCTGCCTGTGAGATGGGAAAACTCAAAAGAGCTTCCCACAAAGGCAAAACAGATGTGTCTTGCACCAGGCCTCTGTACATGCTTCATGTCGACCTCTGCGGTCCCATTGCAATTCAGAGCCTAGGTGGCAAGAAATATATACTTGTCTTAGTTGATGAGTATTCACGTTTCACATGGGTTGAATTTATCAGAAAGAAATCAGATGTTCCAATTATATTGATAAATCTAATGAAAAGAATCCAAGTTCTTTATGACTGCAAAATACAGAAGTTAAGAAGTGACAACGGCACAGAATTCAAAAACTGTGTCATTGAAACTTATCTTTCAACAGAAGGAATTTCACAGAACTTCTCTGCAGCTCGCACTCCACAACAGAACGGTGTTGTCGAAAGAAAGAATCGAACACTTGTGGAAGCCGCAAGAACTATGATGTCAGCATGCGGATTATCAATGAACTTTTGGGCAGAAGCAATTTCTACTGCGTGTTATACTCAAAATCGATCAACCATTGTGAAAAGACACCTCAAGACGCCTTACGAATTTCTTAACAAACGGCGGCCAAACAACAAATTTTTCCATGTATTCGGATGCAAATGCTTCGTC
This sequence comes from Saussurea involucrata, assembly GCA_033807775.1. Classification (NCBI taxonomy): domain Eukaryota; kingdom Viridiplantae; phylum Streptophyta; class Magnoliopsida; order Asterales; family Asteraceae; genus Saussurea; species Saussurea involucrata. Next base: position 96,062,173 of record CM066314.1, read on the forward strand.
TTAAACGACAGAGATTCAAGAGGAAAGTTTGATGTAAAAGCAGATGAAGGCAAATTCATTGGATACTCTGCCACTTCCAAATCCTACAGAACATTCCTTACAAAGTCTCACAAGATTGTAGAAAGCATCAATGTTTCTTTTGATGATTCATTCCAAATGACTTCTGAGCAAATAAGTTCAGAACTCGGAATTAAAGGGAAATTCTCTGTTATCTCAAGAACAAAAGAAGATTTGAATCTTCTATTTTTGGAGATGTTCCACAATGACATTGATCCTTCTGTCGGAACCATCAGAGTTTCTGAAGAACCATCCTCTGTCGGACAAAATCCTACAGGTATGACTCTAACTGGTCCAAATAATGCTTCATCTTCTTCTATAAATACTACAGATGCAATTGCCGAAGCAGAAGAAAGTGCAGAAGATGAAACATCAAGAAAAACGACCACAGAAGCTGCACAAACCACAGAAGAACCAATTACAGAGGAGATCGAGGACCAAGACTATACATCCTCAGAGGAACAAACTCCACCACCACTCGTACCAATCATTCCACAAACGGTAGAATCAACTACCAGGGCACGAAGAACATCAGAGGCTGCACAAGAAGAAACACAAGAAGCCTCTGAAGAAAGTTTTGATGACATTGATGATAATCTTCCACGCACAACTCAGTGGACAAAAAGCCATCCTCCAAGCCAAATAATTGGAGAACCTTCTGACTCAGTTAAAACAAGGTCTGCCACTGCTAATTTTTGTTTCTTTACAAATTTTATTAGTGTTATAGAACCAAAGAAGATTTCTGAAGCCCTAGATGACCCAAACTGGGTAGACGCCATGCAAGAAGAACTTCTGGAATTTGAGCGTAACAGAGTATGGACTTTAGTACCTCTGCCAAGAGGGAAACAGGCCATTGGGACTAAATGGGTCTACAGAAGCAAGAAGGATGAAGATGGAGTGGTCGTCAGAAACAAAGCAAGATTAGTAGCAAAAGGATATAGACAAGAAGAAGGCATAGACTACGATGAGACTTTTGCCCCTGTCGCACATCTCGAAGCAATAAGAATATTCTTAGCCTTCGCAGCCCACAGAGGTTTTAAAGTCTATCAGATGGACGTAAAATCAGCTTTTCTAAACGGTGAAATCCAAGAAGAGGTTTACGTAAATCAGCCACCAGGTTTTGAAAGCTCAAAGTTTCCAAGGCATGTATACTACCTTGAAAAGGCTCTATACGGACTGAAACAGGCTCCAAGAGCATGGTACGAACGACTTTCTACCTTCCTTCTAGTCAATGGCTACAACAGAGGTACAACAGATAGTACCTTATTCTATAAACGCAAAAATAGTGAGATAATGCTTGTACAAATATACGTAGATGACATAACTTTTGGGTCTACAAATTCAGAAGAGTGCAAATTTTTTTAAAAACTCATGCAGAATGAGTTTGAAATGAGTATGATGGGAGAATTAACATTCTTCCTCGGACTTCAAGTCAAACAATCTTCAGAGGGAATTTTTATAAATCAAGCCAAATATGTCTCTGACATACTTTTAAAATATAATCTCTCTGATACCTCTGCAATGAAGACTTCAATGGCCAGTGGAAATAAGTTATTCTTAGATCCAAATGGTATTTCTGTAGAAAGTATTCTCTACAGAGGCATGATTGGATCTCTGTTATACTTAACAGCAAGCAGACCTGACATTATGCATGCCACATGTCTTTGTGCACGTTATCAAGCTAATCCAAAGAAATCACATTATGATGCTGTAAAAAGAATCTTTAGATACCTGAAGGTGACCAACAATCTTGGTCTCTGGTATCCACAGAACTCTGGTTTTAGTCTTAAAGCTTATACAGATTCAGACTATGGAGGATGCATGCTCGACAGAAAGAGTAACTCTTGGAGTTGTCAATTCCTAGGTGGTAAACTAGTCAGTTGGACCTCCAAGAAGCAGAATTGTGTCTCCACATCCACTGCAGAAGCTGAATACGTTGCTGCCGCTAGCTGTTGTTCTCAGGTTCTATGGATGAAGACTCAGCTAAAAGACTACGGCCACATTCTGTTCAAAATACCCATCTTCTGTGATTCCAAAAGTGCTATTGCTATCTCTGCCAACCCTGTGCAACACTCAAAAACCAAGCATATCGATATAAGGTATCATTTCTTGAAACATCATGTTGAATACGGTACAATCGAAAAGCATTTCGTGCCCACAGAATATCAACTCGCTGACTTATTCACCAAAGCATTAGACGAGAAAAGATTCAACTTCTTGGTGGGTAAGTTAGGAATGATTAACATGGTGTGAAAATCCTCTGTAAGTATAGCTTTATCTTCTGTAAATAATAAGTAAATAAATTGCTTAATTTATTGCTTTGATTGATTCTACTTCTGTATGTAAATTCTTAAAACCTTAAATAGTTCTTAAAATCACAGAGCTTCTGTAAGTCAACTCAGAACCTCTGAGGACCCCTACAGAACCTCTGAAAAACATGACCTATGTTCTATGCAAAACTTATCATTCTTTAATCCAAGCATAGGTCAAGGGGGAGCAAAAGGAAATTACTTGATCTACAGAGGTGATTAGATCAAGGGGGAGCAGAAGGGAACCCTGAAATAATCTAAAGATATCACTGCCGAGAAAAGAAGAACCAAAAGGTATGTCTCTCGCACAAAAGGTTTTTGGAAAACAATTTTCTAGGACAAGAATTGTCAAATATGTCCTAAATATACTGTGGATAACATTTCAAAAATCAAAAGCTCAAAAAGTTTCACAAAATTCGAAATAGGAGAAATTTAAGGTCATAGAGCTTCTGCTGAGCTCAACAGAGGTTCTGCAGGAAATATGCTCTGTGATCACAAATTAACCCTCTGTCGATCTTTTGGAATGTTATCTCGGAAACCGAAAACACACACAATGACCTTCTCGAACAAAACGTTTTTCAAAATAATTTTCTCGGACACAAACTTTCAATAATGTGCGAAAAACATCTCTTATCAAAGATCAAAAATTGGATGATCAGAAAATTAATAGAATTCAAGTTATAAGATTTTTTCTCTCATAGAGCTTCTGCAAGTTCCATCAGAGCCACAAAACCTCTGTGAGTAAAATTTCTTGACAATCCTATTGATCCTCTCCAATGACTTTACAAACGTTTTCGTTCAAAGAAGAACATACAGAGTCATGATAACAATGAGATATATGAAAAAGGGATAAACATCAAAGATTTTCAAGATCACAGAGCCTCTGTAAACTACAGAAGCTCTGTCAATCTGATTACTTGGGCATCTCTGTAGTAATAAACGGTTACTTTTACTGCGAGTGAAACTCATATGGCTAAAATCAACCTCACGCGCCTAGCATTAATGGGCCGCGCACGACGTCCTGTCATATTCTGACAAGGCCTACGTGTCCCATTTTCATTGGGCGTACATGGAACGTTTTTATTTGGAAAGTTGAACCCGCCGCTCAAACTCGAGTGCGGATTCCAAAACTTCTCTACCGTTTTACCATCCTATAAAAACAAAGCTTACCCTCTCATAAAACATTTTACAAACTCTCATCTTCTTCTCCGGCGAAACCCTGCAAAAAGCTTGCAAAAATCTTATTTTTAAAATCAAATGGCTTCATCTTCTCGAGCTACATCCTCTGAACTCTCTCCGGCGAACTCACCGGAACACTCCCCTGCACATTCAGAACATTCTGAAAACCCCAGCCTTGCAAGAAATATTGAACAACAAGATTCCGGGGACTCAGCAGACTTTGCTCCGACGACTCACTTGCAAAACTTTATTGCAAAGGATCATTTCGAAGCCATTCTTCCTATCAAATCCAACAACTGCTATTTGGTCCCCTCACCCACTACTTTCGGCGAAGCCCATGCCATACTTTTGAACATCATGGAGAATCATGTCCTCTTCCCTCTACTATCAAGAACCCCGAACAAAATTCCAGTCCGTTATTTGAACCAATTTTGGCAAAGCTGCCGATTTGATAAAGACGATTCTCTTATCAAAGGGTACATTTCAAGACCTGATAAATCTGAGCATCTTGAAATCAAGTTCAACAGAACAATGTTCTCACTTGAATTCAACCTACCAACAAGGGGTCTTCTGGGATTGAAGAGTTATGCAGAGCAACCAACAGACGAAGAGCTCTGTCGATTCGTGGAAATGCTTGGGTACAACACCCAACTACGGAAGATAAATGACTTCCGCAGAGGCCGATTACCACCTCTGTGGAACACTTTGTTCTCTATTCTTAACAGATGCCTGACAGGAAAGATAGGCAGTATTGACCAGAGCTCACATCAAATCTTGAGCATCATGTATGGGGTTTACTATGATCTTCCACTAGATTATGCGACCATAATGATGCAAGAGATCATAAACACCATCGACAGAAAGAACAACTCGAAAAGGGTCAAAGAGAACGATCCCAACTTTCTACCACCTCTGCAATTCCAAAGAATATTAGGAGTACTGTTCGAACCTCTGCTGCTAATCCAAAATTGGCCAATGGAAGGGCCAACTCCCAAACAGTTCCCGATGAACAAGAATACCCCCACTGATCATGCTGATGGCTACTCACACTGCAGACCTCTGTCAAACAAGCTTCTGCAATACGCATCGAATAAATCCCTTAAGAAAGAGTATATACGCGATCATAGAACTCCTAAACCGAGTCCTATGACACCCCCGCGTTTAGGTGTCCCCCTAGGAACAATGATAGCAAAACCTCTTTCCACTCAAGAAGAAAAGGATCAGAAGTTAGCAAAGCACATGGCTATTCAACTCAGCTTTATAGCCAAACATGCAGAACTAATGGGAAAGAAGTCTTTATCAAGAACCTCTGCATCTACTCCAAAAGCTAAGAAGAGGAAAACTGCAGAAGGCACCTCAACAAGTGCTGCAGAAGATCAACCCTCACCTCCTCATGCCACAGAAATTGGCTCCTCTGCTCCTCCCTCCTCTCCAAAAATAAAGAAGAAAAGATCAAAATCAACAGAAGAAGGGGCACCAAATCCTAAGAGGAGGAAAACCAAAAAGAGGCATGGTAAATCACTTGCAAAGTTGGTAACCATTGCAGAAGAGGAAACCGCTGAAGAAGAAGTTGCAGAAGCAGAAATAGCTACAGAAAGGTATCAATCACCCTATCAATCTCCAGATAGATTTGCTCACCAAGGAGACCTGAACGACTTCTTACAGAACCCTGAAATTGCCAACACCCTAAATACAGCAGGGTGGACGGCACAACCTCTCGACCACCACTCTGCAGAAGAACAAGTTTTCTTCATTTCTGGCATTGACACACATCTGCAAGAAGATGACACAACACCCAGAAATCAACCAGCCGAAACCCCTGTTATTTTACAAAACCCTTTCATTCAAGGATTGGATGTCCACAGAAGAAGTCCAAACCCAGCTTCAGAAGAAATAGAACAAACTAAAGCTGAATGGAACATAGGTGAAATTACAGAGGCTTCTAAGAATATGATGGAAGAAGAGAGAGAAAAAGGGGCCGAAGTTGTACAACAAGAGGGATTAACAACAACGGAAAAAGGAATAGAGATCTTAGAGACAGATTCAGATGAAGAAGAAGCTATCTGGATACGTAAGGGTCTTTATCATCCACATGTCATGAGATTATTTGGATCTCATCAAGTGTATGACCAATTACGACCAGAGCAAGAAACTTCCACAGAACTTAGGGAAGAAGCAAGAAAAGATGCCTGGATAAATAGAGGCACACAACCAAAACCAACTCCCAGTGCAACCCACATTTCTAACTCCGCAGGTCTAGCTGCAGAAGGAGTTCTTGAAAAAGAGCAGCACAGCTCGAACCTCACCCAAACCATCCAGCCAGAGGTTATTCTTTCAACCTCTGTGCCCACAAAAACCGGGGAAACCATTCCTAGGGAGTCTCCTCAAAGAGACTCACCTATAGTTCGTGATCAATTGCCCCAGATCACAGAAGAACGCCCAACAGAGGAATTTGTTTCCTCTGCCACGCACTTATTAAGACCCACACTTCTTTCAGAGAGAAGTAGAGAGCACAAAGACAAAGAGACTCTAGACAAGTCTCCTAGTCCACAGAAGGATATTCCAATACCCACCTCTGGAGTGGATTTGGACAATGTTCTTCTCAGAACTTCTGTAGGGATTGAAACTCATGTTTCTTCTCAAGGATCAGAAGGAAATCCTTCCATTCTCAACGTACAAACAGGAATGAAAGAAGGTATCCAAGGAACAGGGATTCACTCTGGAGACGAATGTGTTCCTCCAGAGGTTACCACCGGAACACAAGTTACAAGGGATGAGTTCCAAACCCTTGAGACCTCTGTGAACCAAACCTTGAAAGAGTTGCAAAGCTCTTTCAAATCTTTTGCAGAGACAACATCACTGGCACTGCTAAACCTGAACACCAAAATGGACAACCTGTCCACAGAGGTGAAAACTGCCATCTCACAGATGAAGTCTGCTGCAACCGCATCCACGACTTCTGCCGCAACAACTACTCCTTCGATTGAGAACTCCATCAACAAGTTCCTTGATCAATTGAACAAACAGACTTCAGTGTCAACGGGCATCACTCCTGCAGATCTACAGAAGGCCCTACAAAAAGTTCAAGAGGAAGCCATGCGAAATACCATGCTGATGCAACCCAAAGACTACATGACAAGAGCACAGCTGACAGAGCTTGGGCAGAACGTGATTAATCAAGTGACAGAAGTCATACTTTCCTTCACCACTGCCAATGCTAACTTCGTCAAAGATTTCAGAGAAAGTGTAGGAAGGATGAGATTCAAAACAGAGGCAGAGCTAGCAACTCTTCTTGGCCTCTGTGATGATGTCTGCGCGAAACTGATCGCTGCTGGAGCCACAATGCCAAAGAAACCCGATGCTTCCTGTAGAGCAGAGGGTACATCAGACAAGGGTCAGGATGACTCTGATGATGATGACCATCCTGGTCCATCAGATCATCCTGAGGGGGAGAAAACTACAGAGAAAGCTGCAAGCAGAGGACTTACAGGTCCACCAATAGCCGCAGAACCTCTGAGTCAAGCACCTCCAGAACAGACCCGACAACAACAAACCCAAAAGACCACAGAGACAACACCCATCTCTGTGGAATCATCTACTGACGAAACCAAAACTCCAGAAGCAGAACAGCAAGCCACAGAGGCAACAACCGCCCCTGAGGTAATCATTTTGGAAGAAACAGATGAACAAACCACAGAGAAAACACCCACCTCTGTGGAAACACCCCAAACCATACCCAGAAGAAAGTCGATTGCCACCAAACCAAAAAGAGCAACGACCTCTGCTTCTGACATTCTGAAAAGGATGCACACAACAATGAGTAATCGTATGGTAAAGAGAGAAGAAGAAAGGCACAGGTTCACTTTAGCTTTTAGAATGGCAAGAAGATTTAATGTCAATACTTCATCAACAGAAACTGAGCTCGCAGAAGAAGTCATCAAACAACCTCCAACAGAGGTTACAGAGCAAGTCAAGCCAACAGAACCATCGCCACAAAATTCCTCTAAATCACAATCGTCAAAATCCACAGAGGCAACCTCCATCAAACCAACAGAAGTGCGAACCTCAAAACCCACAAAAGCAACAGGTTCTGCCACAACAATAGCAAAAGATAAGGGCAAAGGGATACTGACAGAAGAGCCAAAGAAGAAGAAAACATTGCCAAAGCCAACAGAAAAACTAATGAAGAGTGCGTTTGATGCCTTTCAAACCCCAAAACCCGAAGAAGTTGACTGGGCACATGGATTGAAGCCTCTGTCAGAAATTCCTCTAACTGGTAGAGCTGCAGAAGTTGTTCAACAGATGGAGAGTCTCAGAAGACAAATTCCACGACCTGGTCCAACACATGAAGAGATGGAAGAAGTGGTATACAAATACCTCTACAAACAATCCTATCAGACAAATCATCCAGTAGATCATGTGACAGATCCAAGGATCAGAGAAGAATTTGAGAACATCTTCACAAGAACAAAGCCAAGAACCAAAGCAGATGTCTTCTCAATTCACAAAATCAAAAAAGTGATCTCCTGCAGATTCTCCTTCACAAGAACCTATCCAAGGGTCAGGTACAATCTTTACAAAGTCAGAAGAGAGAACAATTCAGAATCTACCTTCGCTGATGCTGACTTAAGAAACATCAATCCTTACGATCTACCTGACCTTCTGTAATGGACAAAAGACAACTACAACACAGAGCCTAATACCAGAGCCTATCAAGTGTTGAGAAAAGCGATGAGGGAAAAGCTTCTGCTATACATCATGATAGATTTTCAGCTGGGAAAGGATCTTGGTCTCAAACATCTAGATCTACGACCACCAGAAGATCGCTGCCCACCAGACGCTGTGCCCAACTCAATCATCAGAGAACCAATATTTGGGTTAGTATTTCAAAACCCACAACACCAGGTTAAACTTTTTGTACTCATGGATTGTCAGAAGTACGCAACCAGTACTCTGAGCAAATTCAGAGCAAGCCTTGTAAAATACAGAGGTACAGAGAAAATGGATAGAGATGATGTAGATACTTTCATCAGAGAAATAGACTCAACAATCCGCCTAAGAGAACTCTGCATCAGATTCTACAAAGAGATCAGAAAAGTCGGAAGAGACAACAGAAGCTGCAACGATTTCAAAGATGCCAAAATCTGATTCTCAGACCTCAAATCTCTGCAAACAAAGTTAAAGTTTATCTTTCATTGTACTCAAAATGTAAAATGCCTCTGGCATATTTCTAAATGAAAGAAATTTCGAGGTATTGTTTAACCTCTGTCTTATCTAACTTAGCCAAACTTAACTCAAGGTCAAATTTTTTATTTTTCACTACTTAGGGGGAGATTGTTAGCTTCAATCTTCCTAATCATAGAAGTATTTAGAAGTAGTGAAAAATAGGCTAAGTATAGAAAAGCCTCTCACATAGGCTCTTCCACTTCTTCCAGAAGATCAAGTCCAGAAAGCCACAGAAGCTACAGAGGTAATCACAGAACCTCTGTTGTGCGCAAGATGAAGATCAACTCGGAAACAAGTGGACTGCTCCACAGAAGGTCAGACCATAGAACCTCTGTAATACCTTACAGAGCCTATGTGGTCTGCTATGAAGACTTGGAAGATATTACTGGATACGTTCATCAACTTGCATGGAAAAGTACTGTCAAAACACGTGTCAAGCTCTGAGTGGACTCAATAGGGCATGGTACAAAATAAACGTCTGCGCCATTTAATGCATTTACCAATAGTACATCTGCTCCATTAAATGCGCATGGCTCAGACAACTGCTCACACCATCCAGTCAACTGCTAACACCATCCAGTTCACTATTCATGCCGTAAAAGGAACAGTGACCTACTTCATAGTCTTCTAAGAGTAGTATAAAAGGAAGTCTCATGTTGAGATCTTCCTAAGAACGAAAAAACAAGGAATCACTAATACTCTCATGCTTTATTGTCAAATATCTGAGTGTTATATTCTCACACACACCAAGTTCTTAATCTGTTCTTCGTGTTGTTATCATATATTGAATAACAGTAACTGTTCAAGAAATCCTTTTCATTCTTTACTGTTTTCTTTATATATGTGCGTTCTAATATCTATCAAACATATCTGTTAGTTTAATACGATTCCGCATCAAACTCTAAACTCAACTAATAGACTGTTAATCTTGATTAAGTGTATCTGGCAACCAACAGTCTCTAGATAAGGAGTATGTATCGGTACTCTGTCTCTAGTGGCCACGTACCTTGGTTCAGCATCGACTAAACTCTGAAATACCCGGAGTTCTGCTTCAAGTACTTTATCTCTGATCTTCCCATCAGGTATAAACGGTGTTAGAGGAGCTAAAATACTTGAACTTGGACCTGCAGATTCGACATTTGTTGGAGCATTTTCTAGCATGGCCGGAACATCTTCTTTGGACTCTATATCCATATCCTGAACCCCAGTTTCTGTCTCATAGTCTAGTTCATCTAAGGCTTCAATCATTTCCTCTTTGATCTTGAAATTTAGAAGTTCAGGTTCTTCATCAGAATCAATGTCTATGAATTCGGTTCTATTGTCAACAGCCGCAGGCTTTTCAACCCCGGCTATAACATCAGCTAGAACTAATGTGTCTTCCACGTTCTCCATCACAACATCCGTTCCACCTGTTCCCTTACCCTGATTCCCTTCTGGTTGGTCTGAGCCCTCAATATTTTCAGTGGCTGTTCCGCTAGATTCACCAACCCTTGTAGATCTCTTCTCCCCCTCATGTTGATCAGGCGGATCCTGATCATCATGTCTTCTTTTCCGTGAGGCTTCGGCTTGAATACCACATCTTTCTTCGATTATCGTTACCCGTGTAGCTAGAGATTGATATCCAGCAAGTAGGGCACTAGTCATTTCTGTGAAAGCTTCGATCATCTTCTTGATTTGTTCCCCTGTGGATATTTCTTGAGATTGGGTTTGCTGTCGAAGTAAACTGACAAGTTCTACATCTTCAGTAGGATTGGGGTCGAATTTGGCAAGAAAACGGGCAAGCAGATCAGATTTGAGCTGGTCTTCAGGAATTAGATGTACAGGAATAGATGATGGGTATCGTGGGTCAGGTTGAGCTTCGGTAGATTCTTCAACGCCTTTTCCTTTCACAGCTCTGGTTACATCTTGAGACAACTTCTTCATTTCGGCCTTCATGTCATTCACATGAGCTTGATATGAGTTACTCAAGGATTTGATAGCTAGCTGCAAAAGAGGTACTGTCACAAGGTTATCCGGTCCATATGAAGACCGTACACGTTCAACTTCTTGGGAACTAACACCCAGACCACTTAGGTTACTGGTTGAAGTAGCGGTTGAAGCAACCGTACTGCCTGTGTTCAAAGCTGGCATAGTGTTAGCAATGAAAGGACTTCCACCCGATCCTCGTGGGTTACCAATAAATGGCATCCGCACTCTGGGTGTTCCGGTTGGGGCACGGAAGCCCGCAACTTGGTGTTGTGCCAACATTCGTGTCCTAGGGAAGGATGTAGTACAAAAAATCTCTAGACTTTGTGTTCTTTGAAAGAACGGCGGTGGCCGGGGTGGGGGCCCTCCTTTTTCAATACCAGCAGACACCGAGTGTGTCGCCGATAGAGTTTGTGCTAAATCCCCTGTGGAAAATAAAACATCAGCAAATTGAGATGCCGATGAGTGGCTGAGTGGGGCTGTGCATTGCATGGCTGGTCCACCATGGCTGTTTCAATACGCAACGGCGACGAACGCACATCGGTAGTAGATGTGGCTACCCGGCTAGTAACAGTTTGGGAAGGATCAATAGTTAAAACTTTATTTGTCCCTGTCACAGCTTCACAAAATTCTTTTCCTCCCTCATTCTCACCACTAGCTAAAACTACATCTGCTTCTACTTCTTCATTTACAGCACCGGTTGTAGTCTCAGCAAGTTCCATATTCTAGGTAGAATCATCAGAAGAAACTACCATTCTTGATCTTTTTCCCATAAAGCGTGAAATCAAGTTCGTATTGGGATCAGGATCTGAATAATCTTCATCATCATCAAATGGAGGTATAGCGGTATTCTCCTCAACTTCTTTGTTAACAGCTTCATCATCGGGAGATGATGCAGCATTGGCATCAGCAGAGTTCCATGAAACGTCATCGGCGAAAGCATTTACTTGAGGTACCTTCGGTGGTCGTTTAGATGATGCTTCACCAACAGTCCGTATTCTTCTCCCGACTCTCTTTCTTTTAGTTCTTCTCACCCCTCGTTGTTCAGGAACACCCCCATGTTCCTGAACCCCCTAGACTATTGGACCCTCACCTCCGAAAGGATTTGCATCATGGGTAGGTCCCTCCGGCTCTGGCTGGACCGGCAATGCATTTTCTATCCTATACTGCCTAACTACCCTGGACTGTTGGTCGGCATAAGCGAGTAAGTCTTCACGTAGAATGGCAATGTAAGCAAAATTCATCGCTTTGGGCATTCTAAGAACATGCATGTACTGGCTTGGCCCTCTGGGATGTTTTCTCGTCGTGGGATCTGGTCATTGTCTTTCATTGCTTGATGGATCAAGATCTGGAAGAAACGCTTAAATGGGACGAAGTTACGTCTCATCTTGGGTTTTAACTGATCAGCAGCAAGTTCAACCATTTCATTCCAAATCAAGACAGCGTAGTCGATATTGTGGTTGAAGACAAACGCGTGAAACATGCGTAAAGTGGCTAAGTTGGTCTTGTCTAATCCAGTATGCTTTGAAGTCATACATCTGTTGAAAATAGAGCATATGGAATAGTAGAGTGGCAGGAGGAAATTACGTCTGAAAGTGGAAGATCCAGTCAGTGGAACATTTTCTGGTGGTTGATAACCTAGACTTCGAATGTCATCAAGTAGCTGAGATTCAGGAACCGGATCCTGAAAATTTTCACTGGGAAGGTCTAGAGATCGTCTGAGTCCCCGTAGTGTGAATCCGACATTGAAGTGGTCAAGCTTTGCTGTAAACTTTGGTGCTTGATCAGTTGGTCGGTAGGCTAATGTATTCCAGATCTGTTTAAGGTAGATCGCGGGCACGAGCTCAACTTTCGTCAACGCAGTCAGAACCGGATGACGACGGATGATTTCAATGATGATTTGATGGGCAAAAGGAACTGCAAGATCTAGATGATGGTTGTTATCTAGAAATTGCACACCCGAACTCGTCCTCGGATATATCTCCTTGTCTAAGTCATGCGCGTTAACTGACGGATGTGACGAACGATGCGAACGGATGATGGTATTTTGATCCGAAGCATATTCATCGTGATCAGCCATCTGGAATAGTACACAGTTAAGAATCGGACCAAAATCGAGTTTGCCTTGAAAAACTTTTCCAAAAAATTTTCTAAGTGTTGGCCAAGTCGCAATCAACTAAAAGGAACAAGTCACAGATCACTGCGACATCGCAATGGGAATAGGAATGGACCAGATGAAGTCGCAATGCAAGATTGCGATTCGGTCCCCAAGTCGCAATGAACGACTGCGACTTGGTTGAATATGTGACCACTGCGACTTGCTTGAACATTTGAAGACATGTTGACTGCGACTTCGATGAACGTCAGGAAAACCTAAGTGTTTAAACCCTAAAATTCATGTTTTTCGCACAACAGATGTTAAAACTACCACAGACATACTCGTATATGCATCGTGAGTAAACCCTAACCACTTAAAATTCCTATCTAACAACAACAAATAGATTTTAGGCAGTTCAAGCAAAACCGAACCTAAAACCCTAATATCAATCATATCAGACGAACTAATGGATGAAAATCAAGGAGAATCGAGATACAATACCTCGATGATGATCTGAAATTGTTCCACGAACCAGAAACTCGATAAACACACGAATCGAAATACGCAGTTGAGAGAGACTTCGAAAGGGTTTAAGGTATTTTTGAAATTTGAAAAGTCAAACTCTCATTTTATACGAATTGAATACGGTGACACGTGGCACAATCTGATTGGTCCAAAGATTTGACCTGCCACGTGTCATCAAGTCGCAATGAACAAATCACGAGTTGATAACTTTTGAAGTCGCTATAGAAAATTGCGATTCGGCACTGTTCATTACTGTTCACATGACCAAGTCGCAGTGTACGGTTGCGATTTGGCAATATTCAAACCTCCAAGTCGCAATAGGCCATTGCGATTTGGCACTGTTCAAACCTCCAAGTCGCAATAGACCATTGCGATTTGGCACTGTTCAAACCTCCAAGTCACAATACACCATTGCGATTTGGCACTGTTCAAACCTCCAAGTCGCAATACACCATTGCGAGTTGGTTGCAATTTAAGCTCATTGAGAAGTCGCAATAGAAGGTTGCGACAACTCACTGTTCACATGTGAAATCGCAAGTGATATTGATGTAATTTGGACATTTTTCAGATAACAAAAGAAAGATTTTATCACATTGGAAGATGTCCAACTTCCAATTGATTAAACACTTAAGGTTTTAAAACACGGTTTTCACTCCCCCTTAAATGATGCAAAGATTTTGCAAATAGATTTTCATCATTTAAAAGCAAGTGGTTTAAATACGAGTTAGAGTACTTACCTTAACTCCTCAGAAATTGTTAAACACAACAGATCAACACTCACATGATGTGTATGCACACTCCCCCTTGATTTGTGCATAGGATGAAATCTGTTTACTCCCCCTGAAATCATGAACAAACCTTTCGTGCAGATACAGATAGCATAACATATCATAAATAAGACAAATTAAACAAACTGAGAAAAGAAGAACAAATTGAAGAAATATATAAAATACAACGAGGATATGACAATTTAAATAACATATATTAAAAATAGAATATGATGAAAATTTTAGTGTATTAATCTAGAAGCAAAGTCTAGATTAAGAGACAAATATTTCCATCTATTATATGTTTAATATATGGAAGTTAAACTTTCATATTAAGCATGCCGAGCTTGGATACAAGAAAATTGAAACGTTTTTCATCCAAGGCTTTGGTAAAGAGATCGGCAAGCTGAAACTCAGTTGTAACAAAATATAATTCAACAGTTCCTTTCTCAACATGATCTTTTATGAAATGATACCTGATGTCGATATGTTTGGTTTTGGTGTGTTGGACAGGATTAGCAGATATGGCGATTGCACTTTTACTGTCACAGTAAATGGGGATTTTATCATATTTATATCCATAGTCTATGAGTTGGGTCTTCATCCAAAGAACTTGTGAACAACAACTCGCAGCGGCAACGTATTCTGCTTCCGCTATAGAAGTGGAAACACAATTTTGCTTCTTTGATGACCAACTCACGAGCTTGTCACCCAAAAACTGAATATGACCAGAAGTACTCTTTCTGTCCAACATGTTTCCGCCGTGATCAGCATCTGAGTATGCGGTGAGTTCGAAACCGGTTCCCTTGGGATACCACAGTCCGAGATACGGAGTGCCTTTCAAGTATCGGAAAATTCTTTTGACGGCGCCAAGGTGTGACATTTTAGGATTTGCTTGAAATCTAGCACAGAGACAAGTCGAAAACATTATATCTGGACGACTAGCTGTCAGGTACATTAGAGACCCAATCATTCCTCTATAAAGTTTTACATCAGCATCAACACTATGTGGATCAGGACCAATTTTGGACCGATGGCCCATAGGTGTACCAATCGAAGTGCAGTTCTCCATCTTGAATTTCTTCAAAATGTCAAACACATACTTTGACTGATTGATGAAGATACCAGTTGAAAATTGTTTCACTTGTAATCCGAGAAAGAAATTAATCTCTCCCATCATACTCATTTGGAATTGAGTCATCATAATGCCCGAAAACCAAGTACAAAGTCCAAGATTAGTCGAACCAAAAATAATATCATCAACGTAAATCTGAACTATGAGAATATCACCTTCCTTGTGTAGAGTAAATAGAGTTGTGTCGATTTTACCTTTCTCAAAGCCAGCTTTTAGTAGAGAGGTTGATAGTACTTCATACCAGGCACAGGTGGCTTGCTTTAGACCGTAAAGCGCTTTTTCAAGAATGTAGACGTGATCTGGATGTTCTTTGTCCACAAAGCCTTCAGGTTGAGACACGTACACCTCCTCCTTAAGAACACCATTCAAGAAAGCAGTCTTCACGTTCATTTGATAGACAGTGAAGTTCTTGAAAGCGGCATACGAAAGAAACATCCGAATTGCCTCAAGACGAGCAACCGGCACGTACGTCTCATCATAATCTATCCCCTCCTATTGCCTATACCCTTTAGCTACCAATCTAGCTTTGTTTCGCACAATTACTCCGTCTTCATCTTTCTTGTTCTTTAGGACCCACTTCGTACCAATAACTGTTTTACCATTGGGTCGCAGAACTAATCTCCACACTTTCAAAGCTTCGAACTGATTCAGTTTCTTGCATCGCAATTAACCAGCCAGGAACTTCTAAAGCCTGTTGAACTACTGAAGGTTCAACCTGACTTAAGAATAGCGCGTATAAGATTTCATTTGCGGTTGCGAAAGCGGATCTTGTCTTTACTGGTTCAGATACATCACCAATCACCTGATCAATTGGGTGACTGCGTGTCCACTTGGTAGAGTGTGGATGGAGAGATACATCACCATCATTGGGGTCTACAAGGGTAGGATCCGCATCAAAGTTCAACTCGATCGTTAGTGTCAGTTCCGGATTTGAGACGGGTTGCCTGTCAGAATTGACAATCGGCACAGCCTCGGGAACTGATTCGGTAGAATTGTCATTTGAAGTTATTCCAGATGAAGAAGCACCACTTGTAGATATTTGTTGTCGTGCTTGTGGAGAATCTGTTGATGTGTTCCTTGGAGAAATTACAGGAGTAGTTGAACCAGTATTTGGTGTAGTTAGTACCGGTGAAGGACCTGACATAGAAGTTCGTATTGGCGGGGTTACAACTTGAATCCTGTCATTTACAGATGAAGACGATTTGTCACTATTAAAATAGTCATCATAAAAATATTCAAACAATAAATCAAGTTCATTAGGAGTAGAGTTAGAAGTGGAAGCTTGATCCTTGTTTGACGATCTAGTCATCATTGGACGAAATTGTCCAGATGCTAGAATACCAGATAACTCGGGTTCTGTACTGTTTTGCACAGAAGCCATTGCTTCAGTCTCGTCGAATTTGACATTAATGCTTTCCATCACGTTCCTGGAAGATTTGAGGTAGATCCTGTAAGCTTTTGATGTGAGAGAGTATCCGATGAAGTAGCCCTAAGACCTTTAGGACTGAATTTGTTCAGGTTGTCCTTATCATTCAGCACAATACACCTGTATCCAAAAACACGGAAGTAGTGTATCACATGTTTTCTATTATTCATTAACTCATAAGGAGTTTTACCAAACCGTCGATGAATGATTGAGCGGTTTGTGTATAGCATGCTGTTGTAACAGCTTCAGCCCATAGGATAGTGGTAGACCAGCGTAGGACAGCATCGTTCTTGCGGCTTCAACAAGTGTGCGATTTCGCCTTTCAACAACTCCGTTCTGTTGAGGAGTTCTAGCCGCTGAGTACTGATGAGTTATACCTAATGACTTGAAGAAATCATCAAGAGTCTTGTTCTTGAACTCTGTTCCATTATCTGATCTAACCGTCTGAACTAATTATTGACAATTCACTTGAAGCTGTTTGATTAACGAGATGATCAAGTCAGGAGTTTCATCTTTTGAGCGTAGGAACTTGACCCAAGTGTATCTCGAATAATCATCGACAATCACTAACACGTAACGTTTGGCATTGATACTTTGAGTCTTCATCGGACCACAGAGATCCATATGAAGGATTTCCAAAGCTTGTCTTGTGCTGGGCTCGGGTTTCGGTGGATGAGGAGCACGCTTCATCTTCCCTTTCTCACAAGCAATACAGAAATTATCTTTCTCAAATGTCAGAACTGGTAGACCTATGACTGAATCACCTAACATCAACTTTTGAATGTAACGGAAATTGAGATGAGATAGTCGTCTATGCCATAACCAACTTTTCTCTAACGACCCTTTTGACATCAAACATATGTCGTTCTTCGGTTTAAGAGTGGATAGTGTTAAATCCCAGATCTCTAGCAATAAGATATGAATGTAGTGAGAGAGAATCTAGAGAGCAAATATGTCACCCATGTATTGAGCTCAAAGGATTACAAAAGGTTTCTAAAAGATTACAAAAGCTTTCTAAAGTGTTTCTAACAAATGGTCTAGACAAGCCTATTTATACCCATAACATACAAGGTATAAAGGCATTCACAATACTGTATAGACTCATACAGTACATTGACTTTACAGTAAATCTTGAATACAACAATGCTCTAACAATCTCCCCCTTTGGATTCAAGATTTTAAAAAAAATACCAGCAGTCTTCAGCTCTTTGTAAAGTCAATCTTCTCAAACAGACACTCTATCAAACCATCTTCAAATAGCTTTATCTCCACTAGTTCACGGCGAACTATATGCTTTGACACTCTTTAAGAACTCAGCTTTGAAGAATCTTCAGACAAACATGAAAAGTCATTGTCTTTTTCTTTGAAAAATCAACCTTCTTCAATACAATCTTCAACAGATTGTCTTCAAGTCTTGAACATGAAAACAGATCTTTACAGCTTTATCAGTCTTTAACAAACAGTAACTTCTCGTATCCTTCTTGATGCAAGAACCTTAGTTCTCATATTAACTTTAAGAATCCGAAATCATCAATTCGGATGTAGGCAGATCCGAAACTATCAATTCGGATGCTAGAGGATGCGAAATCAGCTCAATTCGGATCAAGTAGGATTCGAATTCAAGTAAGTTGGAACAAGAAGGGTCCGAAATCAGGGCAATTCGAATCATGAAGGATGCGAAACCATCTATATTTTTGAACTTTTAGGTGTAAGCGCATTCCGAGAACCACTCAGAACTAAGATAACCAAATTCAGCAATATTTAGACTTCACATGATCCTTCTCCCCTGATCTTCAGTCTTTGTTCACGAATCTTTGACTTGAAATATCTTTGATTTGAAAATTCTTTGACATGAAATTGAAATTAAACTTTTCTCCCCCTTTTTCGATGATGGTCAGCATCATAATCATCGAAAACCATTTTCAATTTCAGTCGTGTCTTTGAGTATTGCTAACAATCTCCTCCTTACAGAATAACCTTGCTCCCCCTCAAAATAAGAATTCTGGAGCAATTTATTTTCTCCCCCTGAAAGTATGCATATATTTCAATAACGTACAGTATTTGAAATTGTAGCACAAATTTTAAAGCAAATTTACACAAGGAAAAAAACATTCATTGAATTTTATTTTATAACTACAAACATTTGATCATTTGAAAACTTTATAAAAGAAATTCAACTTTATGAAATTTAATAGATTTTTCAATCAAATGAAATCAAATGCATGTGTTTGGATGCAAGAACAAGTCATGATTGTATATCAAGTTAAAAAATGTTCAGTTTCAACCCCTTTATTAAATCTATTTGGTGTGCTAACATGCGAAATATGATTAGCATCAAGCATATGCAATTCTAAAACATATAAGAATATTTTGCTCTACTCACACTATTTGTCCAAAATCAGAATTTTCACAAATTTACGGGTTTATCGCGACTTTGTATTTTCCCAAGTTTCAAGAGATGTGTGCTCATTGGCATCTTTTCTTTTGTGCTCATTGGCATCTTTTGATTTGTGCACATTGGCATCTTTTGATTTTGTGCTCATTGGCATCTTTTGATCAAAAAGTTTAGTAAGAATAAGATACACCGTTAAACATGACTTTCTATCTGGTTCTATAGCAGGATTTGGGTCAGCAGATCCCAGACCAGTTGGCCTTAGGTGCTAGGTGACGAGCACCCCTTAGAACTTAATTTCCCAAACCAGAAAGGCCACATCGATATATCTTAAACCCATTTGTACCAGTAAAACATGGCTTTCTATCTGGTTCTATTGTAGGATTTGGGTCAGCCGATCCCAGACCAGTTGATCTTAGGGACTAGGTGTCGAGCACCCCTTAGGACTTACTCTCCCAAACCAGAAAGGCCACAGGCACAAACTTTCAAACTAAATGATATTCTATATAAGTTCGAATTTCCATCACAAAATATGAATGATATCTCAATCACTTGGTTCTTAATCATAGTGCTTCCCCCATATTTTCGTTTCCATTCATCATTCTGATAAATAGGCTTTTTGAGCATTATATTCTATATAAGTCCAGATTCACATATCTTTGAGCATTCAGCATAATTTCATTCATGTTTTGCTGACCTTTCGATTATTTCAGAGGTGAAAGATGAAACAAATCTAACTCAGATAATACAAAATTACTTGTAAAATCATCTTTTAGCACACATTTAATTCATTGAATGAAAATTGAAAATTTTATCTCATTAAATTAAATTTGTAAAGATTCAAGTTTTCAAAGTGGTACAAGCAAAATATAATCCAATGTTACCTTTTACCACGTTCCTTGAAACAGAAAGATGTAACAGTTAAAGATATCACCTGAGAAGTGTGAGTTCTAAACTGATTTGTTTAGAAGTCTTAGTCTTTGAAGTACGGGTCCTGAACTGAATTGTCCAGAAGCCATTGCCGTTGAAGCACGGGTTTTGAACTGATATGTTCAAAAGCCATTGATATTTTTCTCCCCCTTAATGGTACAAATATTTTTCAAAAAATACGCCGCTTCTCTTCTGTTTTCAGTCATGTGTGTGGTATGTATCTACAATTCAGTACAACACATGAAGAACCTGCAAAACAGATTAAGCAGATTTTGGTACCCAATGGCACTTGGGTCCTAGTGGGTTAGGTGTAGATTTCTTACAAGGAATACTGTAAGAACCATACCAATAAGAAGTATAATCTTTATGCACAAAGTCATTTGATCCACAGTAAGAACAACATATTTTCTTATGTGCCAACCTAATCAGATGATTTACATAATGAATAGGATTAGGTTTAGCATAAGATTTACCTTTTGGCGTATTGTTCTTCTTTGCATTTGATGTGGATACAGATGATTTTGGCACATCTTTCTTTGGAATTGTTGTGCCTTTGATTCTCCATTCCATCTTCACCCTCTTGAAGACTAGAACTTCTTCAGATTTGGAAGTATTAATTTTAGGCACCTTAAGAATATCATCCGATTTATCAAACAGAGGATTATAGAAAAGATTAGAAGAACGAATCTGACCTTTTGAGAAATCTGTTGATCTTTTAAATTGTTTAGAAGGAATGTTTTTAAAACTTGAACTTGAAGCAGTTTTAAAAGAACATTCAGAATCATTTGAATCAACAAATGGAGTCTGAAAGATAGAATTATGACTAGCCTGCTTTGAGACATCAAATTTAAAAATGACGTCTTCAAGTTCTTTGACTTTGTTTATTAAAACATTTTTCTCTTTAGAAATTAGATCAAATTTCTTTTGGAGATCAGATTTGATCAACTGATCCTTCATAATATCAGCTGATAAACCAGATAATCTTTTGGTAAGATTAAGAATCACATCTTCAAAATATACACGTTCCGATTCAAAATCTTTTTCCAAAAACCTTCTTTTATCAGTAATCTCTTTGAAAATTTCCATATTTTTCTTTTTAAGGGTTTTACTTTCCTTTTCAAAGAGATTTTTCTTTTCCGTGAAATCTTTTCTTTCCTTTTCCAAAAGATTTTCTAATTCAGAAATTTTCACGGAAAGTTCAGAACTTTTAATCTCAAAAGATTTTCGTTCAGTTTCAAATTTAGCTCTTTCTTTTTCGAGCTTGTCTTTTTCTAAAAATAAAACTTTCTCAAAGTCAGAAACTTGTTTTGAAAGTTTTATACAATTAAGTTCAATCTCTTTCTTTTCTTCAAAAACTTTCTTTTCTTCAAAAGAAAAATTAGACAGTTTTCTCTTTAGATCGGCATTTTCACTGTCCAAACGCTTTTCTTTATCTTGAACTTCTTTTAATTGAGCATGTATCTTTAAGGTCCACTTCACTCTCCTTTCTTCTCTTCTCTTCAAATCGACATTTTCTTTTTGAAGAGTTGTTACTTTCTCTTGAAGATTCTCGATTTGATCGTGCAGACTTGAGTTGTCTTTCTTTGCTTCAAGATCTGCAATATAAACTTCAAGATCAGTTATTATTTTAGTAAGTTTAGCATTTGAAGAAGAAATGTCTAAAATTTGTCTTTTCAGATCAACATTTTCTTCTTCCAATGCTTTATTTAAAATAGGAGTTGAAGAATTTGAAGCATTATCTTTAACAGGAGTTTCTGATATAGGAGATGTTTCTGATAAAATAACTTTTTGCAAAATTCCATTATTTGCCTTAGCTTTTTCAAGTGGCTTTGGAGGTGTTTTTGTTATTATGACTTGTTGCAACACTTCATTATTTGGTTTAACAGATACATGTGAATTAACAGATGTTTCTGTTATAATGACTTGTTGCAACTTTACATTTGGTTTAACAAAAACTTTTGCAATTGGAGGAATCTCCTTTTTCAGAGTTTGCTTCAAATCTTCACCACTGCTTTTAACAATAACTTGTTGTAAAACCATTTTGAATATTGCTAGAAATTGATCGTTCAGAAGATCAAGCAGACAGTGTATGAAAATACACAAAAAAAATATATAAAAATTTTTCTTGAAAAGCTCTTACAGTGTATGAAATACACTATAGAAAAAATTTCGGGATAAATTTTTTTTTTTTTTTTAAGAATTCGGATGAGTAAGGGTTCGAATTCAACGAATTCGGATGAAGAAGGGTTCGAATTCAATGAATTCGGATGAAGAAGGGTTCGAATTCAATGAATTCGGATGCTGAAGGGTTCGAATTCACTCAATTCGGACTTAACTTGGTTCGAATTCAATGAATTCGGATGCTTAAGGGTTCGAATTCAATGAATTCGGATGCTTAAGGGTTCGAATTCAATGAATTCGGATGCTTAAGGGTTCGAATTCTAGGAATTCGGATGCTTAAGGGTTCGAATTCTATGAATTCGGATGTTTAAGGGTTCGAATTCAACACTTGGAAAATTTAAACAACTCAATTTGAATCTAACACAGTTCGAATTCTCCTCAATTCGAATCTAACACGGTTCGAATTCTCCTCAATTCGAATCTAGCTGGGTTCGAATTCAATCAATTCGAATCCTTCTTGAGTCGAATTCTACACTTGTATTTCCAAGAACACTCCGAATTCTTCTTTGAATGATCCGAATTCACCAAGAATGATCCGAATTCACCAAGAATGATCCGAATTCTGCACTTCGAACACGAAAATCACTAAATCAGCCATAACTTTTTCAATTCTTGATCAATTGTTATGAAATTTGCACAGATTTGTTCGAAATTTGATTCCACACACTTTCTTAGTTAATCACAAATCCTAATTCGATCAATTTAATCGAATTTTGATCCAAAAATAGTAGAAAAAGTTTTCGAACAAAAATGATATAAAATGATCAGATCTGCAAATTCTGTGCAGATTTTGGTGTTGATCCAAGAATTAAAGATGTTCAGCAATCAAATCTGAGTGCAATGATGTCAAGAATCAATCCAAAAGATCAAAAATTAAAGAAAAGATGAAATCTGGATGAATAGTAAATGAAGAAGGGTCAGAATTCTTGATGAACAGTGATGAATAGTGATGAACACCCAATCCGAATTCTTCATCTTTAGTGTAAAAAATCTTCAATTTGATCTTCGATCTGCTTGAATCTTCTGTTTAGCTCTGATACCAATTGTTAAATCCCAGATCTCTAGCAATAAGATATGAATGTAGTGAGAGAGAATCTAGAGAGCAAATATGTCACCCATGTATTGAGCTCAAAGGATTACAAAAGGTTTCTAAAAGATTACAAAAGCTTTCTAAAGTGTTTCTAACAAATGGTCTAGACAATCCTATTTATACCCATAACATACAAGGTATAAAGGCATTCACAATACTGTATAGACTCATACAGTACATTGACTTTACAGTAAATCTTGAATACAACAATGCTCTAACAGATAGGTCAATGGTATACAGGTTTGACTTCCTAGAACCAACAAGAAGTTCGTCACCTCCATCGGTAAGAACAGCACAATGGGTCTTCTTGAAATGAACCTCTAGGTCTTTGTCACAGAATTGACCTATACTAAATAAGTTGTAACCTAAGCCCTCGACATAATTGACTTTTGTAATCCTTACATTGTCCTTTACAATGTCCCCATAACCCAAAATTGAAGCATACTGATCATTTCCAAACTTCACTTTTCCACAATCCTGTTCTACAAAATTAACTAGCAGCTCTTTTCTTCCAGTCATGTGTTTTCTGCACCCTGAATCTAAATACCATACATGACTGGGCTGCAAAATGGAAATTAAACAGTTTTAGGTACCCACTGCCAATCGGGTCCTTTTGGGCTAGTAGGCTTGGGTTTCACATTTTGCTTTCTATAATCGGATTTAAAATAAACATTTGAGCAAAACCAACGATTATAGTCAGATTTGCAGATAAAATCATCCACACCACAAGAAGCACATCAAATTTGATCTCTTGCCAAATTAATCAGTTGTCGCATTGAATAAACCTTGTAAGGAACTACAAGTTTTTGTCTATTGCCAACATCATAATTAATAACATTTGAAACAAAATTGTCTTTCTTGGAATTTAAAACATTTGAATTGACGTGGGATGATTTGATCTGGGCCACATCCTGTGTGGACGCCTTTATTCTCCACTCTAGTCGCGTGTTGTTTATCAAATTACGATCCGAAAAACCAGACAAATATGAGTTGTAAGTTTTTGAATATTGAGTCTGAAAAGAATTAACACGCTTCTTTCTTTTTGTTTTTCTTTTCTTTTTCTGTAATGATGGTTTTGATTTAGATTTGGAATGATCATCATTAACAGAAACTTTCTCAGCTGATTTTGAAGATTCTCCTTCCAAGATAATCTTTTCAGGTTCCTCTTCATTTATTAGAAAATCAGAATGATCTGGAAGTTTGGCACTGAAATCAAATTGAACAGGCACTTCACATACACCTTTACCTTTGTCCTTACCAACATTCTCGCTTTCAAAATCAATATCAATATCAGTATCAGTATCATATGATGGACTATCATTATCATCAGACTTGGGAAAAAGAAAGTCATTGTATTCTTTTCGAAAGATTTTATGTTCATCTGTTGGAAAATATATAGGACGATCATTATCAAAATGATCTTCCAAATCCCAAGGTTCAAAATCCTCTCGGTCATTGGTTGTCCAGTCTCTCAAAAGAGCATTTCCTATAAAAGCTTTGCATGAGGAAACATCTGAATCTGAAGATTGTTTTTCTCTTAAAACGTTTTTGTCAGATATTTCCTCAAGTTTGACATTCATTCCTTTTAAGCTTTCTGAAAATACAGTGAGCAAAACTTCCTTTTCAATCTCAAAAACAAGTTTCTCGTCATTTCTAACTTCTTGAATCGTACTTTGAAACTTGTTTTCGAGGTCCATGAGTTTTTGTTCAAGAACCATTGGTGGAAAGTATCTTTTACCTTCAAAAACTGGTTTGTCAGTTTCAACCTTTTGAGTATTTCCTTTTTCCTCTGGTTCTTTAACAACATGTCTCTCAAAATAATTTTTTGGTAAGGTTTTCTTAGAATTCAATGCCTTTGCATTGTCTTGACCATACCAAAAAGGAAGTTGCATTTTAACTGTGGTTTTCCTTTTTATTTCTTCTTCCGCCTTATAGTCTTCATCATCCATCTTGATTTGAAAGTTTGAATGTACGGCAAGTTCAATCCATTCAAATTTGTACAAAGTGGTAGATTTTGTTAAACCATTACTTAGGTATTGTGGATTGTCATACCCGATTCCCCACTTTGAGTTGAAATATCTAAACTTGTTTGGTTTATGCATGTGAATTGTTTGTTCAGTTTGACCTGCTTTGTACAATTTATTTTCCAGATCTTTAACTTGTTCAGACAATTCCTCATTTCTATTTCTGTAAGCATGTAAAAGACTCTCAAACTCGCTATTTATCCGATAGTTCGGTCATTCTATCTTGAAAATAAGCATGACCAATCTCGAATTCAGCCTTTTTCTTTTTAAAATCCTTTAATTGATTGTCTTGTTCAATTAGTCTTGCCTTTTGAGTGGAAATTATTTCATTTGCTCTATCTTGTTCTTTTGTAAGGTTTTCTAATCTTTTAGTTAAACAAGCCTGTTGAGAAAAGAATTGATTATAAAGATCGGAATATACCTCATTGGAAGTAGACTCTGAATCTTCACCATCAGTGTTCTTGGTCATGAAGCACAGCTTTGTCTGATCATCTTTCTCACCTTCAGCTTCATTATCAGAAAGATCAAGCCAATATTCTTCTTCAACCATTAGCACTATCCCTGCTTCTTTCTTCTCGGCAAGCAACAACTTGTTCTTGTATTATGTAGAATCCCTGACTTTTGGCTTCCAACACTCTTTTGAGAAGTGACCAGGCTTCCCGCAATTATAGCATGTCGGAACTTCCTCTTTCTTTTCGAACACCATTTTCTCTTCCGGCTTCTTATACTCAGGCTTCTTGTACTCCTCTCTCTTGTACTCAACCTTCTTATCATCAAACCTTCTACTCGACTCAACATTCACCTTGTGTTCAAAATTCTTAGAACCAGACGCATACCATTGATTGTTGGACCCGGGAGATTTTCCAAACTTTCTCTGAAAAGAGTTAGTAAGAAGTTCCATTGCTCGCTTCATACTTTCAACATCATCTGTCTCACCATCTTCACCCTGTTCATCATCAGAATGCTTTGAATAATTTCTGTTTGGTTTGAGAGACACCAAAGCAAGCGGATCTAGTTCTTCTTCCTTCTTATCCTCTCTTTTCTCTTCCCTCTTGTCCTTCTTCTCTTTCTTTGCCCTATTGGCTTCAGCATCTTCTTCATCCTGTTTCAAAGTCTCGTACATATCTTGAAGAGGCAAAACATTCAGTCTTGAATTTTGTTTCATACGATGAGCATACTTCTTCCACTCGGGTTGAAGTACATTCAAAAACTTCACATTATGCTTAATTATCAATTTGTTGATGCTGTATTTGTTCAGCTCGTTCATGACAGTAGTAAAAACGATCGTATGTGGAATCAAGAGCTTCACCATCCTTCTGTTTAAAACTATCATACAGATTAATAGCATTTGAAATTCTCATCTGGTTTTCAATCTTAGAACCTTGATAAAGTTTTGTCAGCTCATCAAACATGGCTTTCCCGGAGTGATTCTGGCTATCTACCTTTCGTTAAATATCATTAGTCAACGCTTGAATTTCAAGGGACTTTGCCATCTTATCCCCATTATATTTCTTTTTCTCTTCAGGGTCATAGTGAATTGGTAAAACATCAACAAGATCTGGAACTGGTTCACTGTAACAACCCAGTTTCCCAAACATACAACAAATAACATACATTGCACAACTTCATTACATTCATAAAAAAACTACATAATAAACCACAAACGGTCCCTTCGGTCTCGAAACTACAAAATACATTAAGCTTCCTAATCAACGCCCATCAAAAGCTCCTTACACTTAATCCTTTCCTTTGCCGATCCTTAACCTGGAAAACATATTTTTGAAAACAAAATGAGGGTTAGACCAAACGTGTCTAGTGAGTTAATCCCGGTCTTTTCCAAAATCAATATAAAACTCTTTTCACATAATACTTTGTATCAATTTGTTTACATAAAACCTTTCGTATAAGCACGCATATACCACACGTATATAAATACCACATAAGGACTCGTTCACCGTGTATCTCTCCTCATCTCATCTTCTTCCCCTGGCCACATTAGTCGGTAGCAAGCCAACTAATCATCGTCATTGTACAATACAGTCGACTCCACTGTAATTACATACAGCCCCGCTGCAATTACCTACAGCTCCACTGCAATTTCATGCAGCCCCGCTGTATTTCCATACAGCCCCGCCGAACAATAATTCTGCTCACCTATACTCGTTTCGTGCAATATAAATACAATATATATCTCAATATATCATATTGTCATTTATAAACCTTTCATCATTTTTCCAACCATATATATATAAGTATATACATATATCCTTTTAACATAAACATATAATCACACCTTGACACTTATCCGCTTCATATATATAAATACATATATATATTTCACACATACTCACATACATATATAAACACATATATATATTTCACACATACTCACACACATATATAAACACATATATGTATTCCAGTTGAAAACGTTTTAAAGCAAAACTCACCTTGAATTCTTAAAATACGCTTCCAAGCCTTTCTCCGAGCTATCCGATCCTTTATCCAAATACCTCAGAATCTGAAACCATTTACATACAAATATCTCCTTACCAACTTATGTATAAGACTTACTAGCAGGTTCTGGACTCTAGATACATCTACGTAACTTTTATCCTCAAAAATTGACCAACCAACCCAGTTATCCGGACAACCCAAACAACCCGGACAACACCACCTTTTCCGGACAACATGACTTTTTCGGACAACCTCAGTAATCCGGACAACAAGACTAATCCGGATAACACGATTTATCCGGACAACACAAGGAATCCGGACGCCATCCGGACTCTAAATCATCCGGAAACCACAATCAAATCGTCCGGACTCTATCAACAACTTACCCGGACACCACCCAAGAATCTACCCGGACACCTTCTACTTTATCCGGACACCACTGTCGGTTTACCCCATTTTTGCCCAGAAATCGACAGAATCAATACAAGAAGTGTTTGGGATGTTTCTACTCCGATAGGAACTACTTACTAGCAATTATAGACATAAAATGTAAAGCAACATACCTCAATTCATCTTCCAAACATACCAAGTTGAACCCTTTAGCACCAAACCCTTCTTTTCTCTTCTTGCTTTCTCTCAACACACACACACACACAAATTTTACTGATTTTCTGCTTGTGATAATATCTGAACTCAGAAGGGATAATATCTAACTTAATTTACTACTTTGGTCCTTGAACTTCTCAATAATAACCAAAACACCTATAAACCTTTAATTTAACCAAACTCACCCTAAACCTTAAACTTTAAAGTTAAATAAACTTAACGGCATTAGATTTTTAACTAACGGATTTACCCGGGTATTACATTATCTCCCCCTTAAAAGAATTATGTCCCGGAATTCGGTTAAGCAATAAGGTAACGAATACTTATCACTACTGCTTCAAACTGCATCAAAACCATAGAAACTAAATGAATAGCCACCCCGCACCCACCTATGTCTCTAACACAGATCAGCAATATAAGCAAAGAAATACCAAGAACCACTTCGCACCGAAGTCAGATTACACCTTAGCACGTATAGAATTTATAACAATATACCTGTAACCTCATCCGGAATTTCCTCCTCATCTTGCGTTGTCATTTGGAATACTCGTCCCTTTGCTTTCGGTTCCTCAGACCCTTGTATCTCTCCCGTCCTGACACTTAATGGTTTTCCCGTCGTACTACCCGGTTGTATTTTCCTTTGTGGACAGTCTGACTGAATATGTTCAGGGGAATTGCAAACGAAACAAAATCGATTTGCGCGACAATTCTTAGCGACGTGTCCCGCCCTTCCACACTTGTAACAACTTCTAGGATCAACATAACAATTTCCTTGATGTACGCGGTTGCATTTTGGACATAGTTTCTCATTTGGTCTAAAAGGTAGGCGACTATCGAACCTCTGAATTTCGTATTCCGTTGAATCATGTGTCATCTCTTCCGATTTTCTTTTCCCAGCACTCTTATCATTTGCATCTCTCTTAATATCTCGTTCTACATTTTCCGCGGCATTTACTGCGGCTGAGAAGTTATCAGGTCCTATTGCAGTCACTAACTTTCTGACTTCCGAATTTAACCCGAAAATAAACCTTTCTGTCTTCATTGCCTCTGTGGCCACATAGTATTCTGCGAAACGTGACTTTTCCAGAAAACGGACAGTATAGTCCCTAACTGATAAATTTCCTTGCCTCAAATTCATAAACTCTCCTTCCAATTGTTTAACTGCGGCTTGGGAACAAAACTGTTTCTTAAATGCTATAACGAATTCCTTCCAAGAGAAAGTGGAGTATATATCAGATCCTTCAGAATGAATATGAGCTTCCCACCAGTATAATGCATCCCCTTTTAACATTGCTGCTCCATATAATACTTTATCTTCTTCGGCGCACTTGCTCGTCTTAAAGATAGCTTCTATCTCCTTCAACCATTTCATCGCATTCACGGGATCCCTGTCTCCAGAGTAGGTCGGAGGTCTACAGCTTAAGAACATTTTGTAGTCGCACCTCCTGGGCACCTGTACAACAGTTGGTGTAATTGGCATTTCAGCTTCCGTTTCAGGATCCGGGGTTTCAGCTTCACCGTGA
This sequence comes from Saussurea involucrata, assembly GCA_033807775.1. Taxonomy (NCBI): domain Eukaryota; kingdom Viridiplantae; phylum Streptophyta; class Magnoliopsida; order Asterales; family Asteraceae; genus Saussurea; species Saussurea involucrata. The sequence goes on from CM066314.1 coordinate 96,092,063, forward strand.
CGATTCTGATCAATCATTGCCTGAATACTGGCTTGTAGCCTTCCCATCTCTGCCCTTAAATCACCTCTCGTAACGAACTCTGTATCTTGTTGCTGAGTTCTGCCTCCAGTTCGGCCTCCAGTCCTACCCCCTGTTCTACCTCCGACTCTGCCCCCAGTTCTTATTGGCGGATTAGTTCTATTCGGATTTCTTCCTCCTCCTCGATTCGAATTTCGTGTTCCGCTTGCCATTCTGTAGATTTAAACAGGGTTAACATACACATAAGCACATACCCCATATAACAAGGTATTCCAGTTCAAACATGTACCTGTAAGATCACAATTACACTGGCCAGGTGTAATCTGAAATTACCTTGCATGATGTTCCTTCTACCTTTTATACCTAGCATTCCAAGGTTCTAATATATCAAGGACATCCTACATCACATTCAGTTTAAGTCTAGGTACGGGTACAAATACCTAAATCCCTTAAACTAGGGCTCTGATACCATTTGTAACAACCCGGTTTCCCAAACATACAACAAATAACATACATTGCACAACTTCATTACATTCATAAAAAAAATACATAATAAACCACAAACGGTCCCTTCGGTCTCGAAACTACAAAATACATTAAGCTTCCTAATCAACGCCCATCAAAAGCTCCTTACACTTAATCCTTTCCTTTGCCGATCCTTAACCTGGAAAACATATTTTTGAAAACAAAATGAGGGTTAGACCAAACGGGTCTAGTGAGTTAATCCCGGTCTTTTCCAAAATCAATATAAAACTCTTTTCACATAATACTTTGTATCAATTTGTTTACATAAAACCTTTCGTATAAGCACGCATATACCACACGTATATAAATACCACATAAGGACTCGTGCACCGTGTATCTCTCCTCATCTCATCTTCTTCCCCTGGCCACATTAGTCGGTAGCAAGCCAACTAATCATCGTCACTGTACAATACAGTCGACTCCACTGTAATTACATACAGCCCCGCTGCAATTACCTACAGCTCCACTGCAATTTCATGCAGCCCCGCTGTGTTTCCATACAGCCCCGCCGAACAATAATTTGGCTCACCTATACTCGTTTCGTGCAATATAAATACAATATATATCTCAATATATCATATTGTCATTTATAAACCTTTCATCATTTTTCAAACCATATATATATAAGTATATACATATATCCTTTTAATATAAACATATAATCACACCTTGACACTTATCCGCTTCATATATATAAATACATATATATATTTCACACATACTCACATACATATATAAACACATATATATATTTCACACATACTCACATACATATATAAACACATATATGTATTCCAGTTGAAAACGTTTTAAAGCAAAACTCACCTTGAATTCTTAAAATACGCTTCCAAGCCATTCTCCGAGCTATCCGATCCTTTATCCAAATACCTCAGAATCTAAAACCATTTACATACAAATATCTCCTTACCAACTTATGTATAAGACTTACTAGCAGGTTATGGACTCTAGATACATCTACATAACTTTTATCCTCAAAAATTGACCAAACAGCCCAGTTATCCGGACAACCCAAACAACCCGGACAACACCACCTTTTCCGGACAACATGACTTTTCCGGACAACCTCAGTAATCCGGACAGCAAGACTAATCCGGATAACACGATTTATCCGGACAACACAAGGAATCCGGATGCCATCCGGACTCTAAATCATCCGGAAACCACAATCAAATCGTCCGGACTCTATCAACAACTTACCCGGACACCACCCAAGAATCTACCCGGACACCTTCTACTTTATCCGGACACCACTGTCGGTTTACCCCTTTTTTGCCCAGAAATCGACAGAATCAATACCAGAAGTGTTTGGGATGTTTCTACTCCGATAGGAACTACTTACTAGCAATTATAGACATAAAATGTAAAGCAACATACCTCAATTCATCTTCCAAACATACCAAGTTGAACCCTTTAGCACCAAACCCTTCTTTTCTCTTCTTGCTTTCTCTCAACACACACACACACAAATTTTACTGATTTTCTGCGTGTGATAATATCTGAACTCAGAAGGGATAATATCTAACTTAATTTACTACTTTGGTCCTTGAACTTCTCAATAATAACCAAAACACCTATAAACCTTTAATTTAACCAAACTCACCCTAAACCTTAAACTTTAAAGTTAAATAAACTTAACGGCATTAGATTTTTAACTAACGGATTTACCCGGGTATTACATTCACCATCGATAAGAATTCCTCTTCTATATACCTTTCCCATTGGCCCATTAATTAGTGAATGTGAAATGTATTCCCCGTTCTCTTGTCTTTCCACATAATCCATAAAACGGTCTTTCCAAATTTTGAATTCTTTAGGAAACAGAACCGGTGGTTTATCCTTAGATCCAATCAATAGCATATCTCTTGCAGTCATATTGAATTACTTGTCGTTGATCGATTGTATTCTTTAGATTTGATTAGTAAAAAAAAAATTCAAACTGAAGTCTCAACACACTTATGTCACAATAGGATTGAAGTCGCAATGCAATGAAGCCGCAATGCTTGAAGTCGCAACAGTTGGAATCGCAACAAATGAAGTCGCAATAATTGGAATCGCAACACTTGGAGTCGCAATAGAGGATTGCGATTTGGTACTGTTCACGGGGTAATGGACTGCGATTCGGGATCGAAGTCGCAATGTCACTGCGATTTGGGAGTCAAGTCGCAATAGGTCACTGCGACTTGGAACTGTTCACTCAACGTTCACTGCGATTTCGATGAATATCAGACGATTGCGATTTCGATGAATATCATGATTGCGATTTCGATGAAGATTCAAATGATCGGGAGTTGATTCTTCAATAATGATCCAAATGATCTGAAAATTGGTAGGTAAGGTCGAAATACGATTCTGGACAGATTTACTACTTCAAGTTTTGTCCAAAAACCACTAGAACAGTGATTTCCGATCCAAAACAGTAGGTTTTTGCTCAAAAGTCCGAAAATCCGAGTTTGCACGATTTGAGATCGATTCTGGTGTGATTATGGAATCAAAACATGAAGAAATGAATATCAAACACTTCTAGATTGATCCTAATCCATTTGAAGAACTCAAATGATCAAAATCAATAAGAAATGGATGAAAACTTGAAGAACACTAAAAATGCAAAACCTCTCAATAAAATCTAATCTGATCTAGATGAATACATTGCTCTGATACCAATTGTGATCCCAGAAACAAGTAATCAATCCAATAACATTAAAGTGTCCACCTCTATATTCAATGAATCAATCAAGCTCACACAATACAATGAAGAACAAATCAAGTGTGTGTGGCTAGTGTGTGTAGGTGACTCTTATGACCTAATTAGGAAGAAAGCAAACAATATATACCTAGGGTAAAGAATCACCCTATTACAAAATAGGCCCCTTTACTTAGTATAACTAGAATTTAGGCACTAACAACTACTATGGAAAGCATCAAAGAAGAACTGTTGGAAGGTATGGAGAAGCAGGCTGACTCCATAAAGACAGGCTTAAAGAAGAATATCAAGAAGTTGGAAGTACAGGTTAACAAGCTATGTGAAGAAGTGGAAGTCCTGAAAAAGGACAGGTTGCAGTGGAAAGAATATAAGCAGCAGGAGGCTCAAGTGAAGATAGCATGGAAGAAGGGAAGTTCTAAAAATCCCTTGGAGGTCCCACCGCCTCCAAAATCAATCCTATAGCTGCATGCATCCCCTACTCATTCTGAGTAGGACAAGTTTTGCCTTCTTTCCCTCTCTTTTAGTTTGTTGTTTTGTGTCACTGTGTTTATATTTTGAGGTTTCAGTTTTGGAGTCTTTCAATGTCTTGTAAGTTTGTATGTTCTTATTCCATGATTAGTGCTTAATGTCTTGATTAGTTTGGATAATTTGCTGAGTTAAGTCCAGAAACTGTCCTTTGATAGTTTGTGTCTGAATCATTGAGTCAGGATTATAGTAGTTGAGTCATGTTCTTCCCATTCTCATCTTTGCTTTTCTGCTTCATGTTATTGGATACTGATTTTATACATTTTCCTCATAACATGTATGCACATATCATATTTTCTTCACAAAATGTTCTAAGCATATTTAGTCTGATCTTATAGCCACACTAATCTTATGTTTTGTTCTTTAAAGAGTAAATTGCCATTACAGCCTACCCAACAGTTTGCCAAACTGTTAAGTTGAGTCATTGTTGGCCATTTCCACAATTAAGCTATCATTCAATATCCGAACAACCTTTTGTTTTGTAATTATCCCCTTTCTCATAAGCCAATGGGGACACTGTATATTTCAAGTTTGAGGTGGGGTAAGATCTGTCTTAAACATCATAAGGAAAACCTCACATTTACATCATGAGCAAAATGCCCAATCTCTTGTGCATATAAGTGTGTCATAGACACCACAGTTTTAAAAGAGACCAATGAGTCCACTCTATACCTCAATGTTAGATGAATGGGAGTAAAATTGTGCCGTTTAGTGAACAAAGTGAGTATGTGAAAAAAGCCAGAGCATTGAAATCAAAAGAAAACGCCAAATGTATTCTCAAATCCAAAAATTAAAATGCCTTGATGACTCCTGTTAACGTAAGGAAAGCTTAGGTTGGTTTATGATGGTGCATTTTTTTCCTTAAAGGAATAAGCTTGGTTTATGAAGGGCTATTTGTTTCATGCAACTCATGTTTTAACTTCTTGTCTAAAAACTGTCAAATTGGTGTGTATTATGCTTCTGATTGAAACAAGTCATTTTTTTAAAATTTTTGATCTTTTTAGTAATATGAGTCTTTATTTTTGTCTATTTTTGTTGTTTGGGGACAAACAACATGGAACACTCACCTTCACAGAAAGTACTAGGAGGTTCTTCATCATTTAAAACAAAGTCAGTATGATCTGGAAGTTTTTTAGAGAAATCGAATTCACAAGCTTTTCCTTTTTCATAAACCTCAGGTTTTGGTTTCCCCTTAGAAACAAATTCATTTTCAAAATCGACTTTAAAATCTTCATCGACATCAAATTCATATAATTCAAAATTGGCTTTATAAGATTCAAATTCTTCATCAGAGTCAAAAGAATGAACATCAAAATCCCTTTCAGATGATATATTTTCAAAATGGAAATCTCTCACAAATGCCTTGCATGAACTCTGAATCAGTTGATTCAGTTGTTTCCACATGTTTGGTATCAACTTCAGCTTTGGTACAAGAGAAAACAATTGAAAGAACTTCTTTTAAATTGTCAAAGGATATTTCTTGATCAATAAGAGCTTCCTTAAAACTATTTGTGAAAACAGTTGAAAGAATGTCTTTTTCCATTTCAAACCTTTTTTTTTGTTCAAGAATAGTATCCTTAAGCTCCATTATTTTGCATTCCAAAACTAATGGTGGAACATATCATTTGGCTTCAAACGGTTGTTCACATTTTGGTTTAATGGAATATATGTCAAAATAATCATTTGATAATGAATCTTTTGGATTCTTCTCATACTTTCTGTTTTCTTTTGAGTAACAAAACGGAAGTTGCATTTTCGTGGTATTTTCCCTTTTGATATTTTCAATTTTATCAATTTCCTTTGAATTTAACCATTGTAAAGCACATTCAGGGTAATGTTTAGCAAGATTTAAAAACTTAAAATCATATAAAGTTGGAACATATGTGTTCGTATTTGCTAAACATCCAGAATATTTATATCCAATACCCCAACTTTTGTTAAAATAGTTAACTTCTCGTGGTTTGTTCAAATGAATAGTTTGATCAGATTGACCTCTCATGTAAAGCTTCTTTTGAAAAACTTTTATTTTGTCTGAAAAATCCGCATTTAGAGTGTTAAGATATTTCAAAGAAATTTCACTCTCACTTTTCTTATCTTCCAATTCTTTCACTTTCTTAGTCATTTCAGACAATTGATAATCAAAGATTTGCTTATCCCCGTCAAACTTTTCTTTTTGACCTTCGAGATATTTAATACGATCGTTGTTTTTGGCCCTCTCGAGGTTAATGTCAAGAAGAGTTTGATTTAGACTTGCATTTTCTTCTTTTGTTGTTTTTAGCTTGTTTCTCAAACCTTGGAGTACAAGCCTCATGGTGTTCATTTGGTTCATAAAGTAATTTGAAGAGTTAGAGCTTACCTCGGAACCACAGTCGGAATTGCTCTCGTCATCAGAAACATCCTCAACTAGGCACATGTTGGTTTGTTCTTCATCGTCGGCTTCATCATCAGTTAAATCCAACTAGTATTCATCTTCCACCAGCAATGCTGTACCCGCTTCTTTCTGTTTTGCCAACTTCATATTGGTCTTGTAATACTTAGAATTACGGACCACTTTCTTCCGGCAATCTGTTTTGCCAACTTCAACAGGCTTTTTCTATTCAAACCTCTTCTTACCTTCATCTCTATTTCTCTCCTCAAACTTTCTCTCCTCAATCTTCCTTTCCTCATACTTTCTCCCATCATTCTTTTTACCTCAAATCTGTTCTTACCATCATAATTCCTTGACCTAGAAGTGTACCTCAGGTTGTTAGAAGTTGGTTTCCTATAAAACTTCCTTTGAAAATGCCTAGATAATAGAATCATCGCTTCCTCTAACTCGACACCATCATCTGAAATATTTCACGTGTACTCAGCTTCTCCCCTATCAGATACCTCATTCAGATAGCCTCTAGTATGCTTATCTACCACTAAAGTTACTGGATCAGGAATGTATTTCTTCTTTTTCCTATTCTTCTTCTATTTGATTTCTTCAACCTCTTCTTCATCTTGTTGTAAGTTCTCAAGCAGTTCATGTAACGGCATCGTAGATAACCTAGGATTTTGCTTCATTCGGCGACTAACACTCTTCCATTCAGGTTGTAAAACACTTAGAAACTTGACATTGTTTTCTATCACAGTCTTGTTTATCTTATTTTTACTCAGCTCATTCAGCAAAGTAACAAACCGATCATAAGTCTATGCCAAAAGTTCATCTTCCTTCGCTTTGAATTCCTCATATATGTTGATGCATATAGTTGTTTTCATTTGATTTCCTATTTAAGAACCTTGAATCATCTTCTCTAACTGGTCCCACATCATCTTTGCATTTTCCTTAAAATTGTCAATCTTATTATATATCTCATTCGGAATACACATGATCATATACGTTTTCGCCTTCCTATCAACATCATACCTCAAAGACTCCTCGTCCGTATAATTTTCTATTGGTTTCCAATCTACAAACTCGGCTTTACCTTGAATAGCAGGAACTACCCATCGGAGTCTTTGCATAGGACCTTCCCTTAGAGATATCATGATGTTTGTTCCATTAGATTGTCTTTCAATGAAGTCTATAAATCTGTCCTTCCACTGTTCATATTAACCCTCGAACAGAACAAGAGGTCTAGTATCGGAACCAAGGGACATCATCACCTCATTCTTAGACATCTTTACTAAATACTTGTTGTTGATCTTTAGACAAATCAAGCAAAGCCACTGTGACAACTGTCAAAATTTACACCTCAGGTTAGAACTACTTTGGATAAATTATTTTAATGACATAGTTTACCCAGTGCAATTTTAGCAGTAAACACGGTACGATAGGAAAAATTCGAGAAATTTTGCCTAAGAAATCATTGAATTAGGAAATTATCCATAAATCTCATAAATGCCAACTTAATATACATTTATACTACAAGTATATAAGTAATTGATAATTTATGTATTTCTACTGAAATATATATATAAATACTTTGTTTTATATATAAATACTTGGTATTTCAATTATTAAACAAATACTTGTATTTTGAGTTTTAATCAAAAAGATAAGATTTGACAAATTAAATTTCCATCAACCACCCCCCCCCACCCCCCTACAGAGCCCCCCCCCCCCCCCCCCCTATCTCTCAAACTCCATAAAATAAACACTCCACTTCACAATTTTGAATCATTCTCTCATCTCACTCTCTCACTAGCCATCAATCCTTCTCTCTCCATCTTCAAGTATTCAAGTGTTAATCTTCAAATCTTCAAATCTTCATCACAATTCCAGCCCTTAAACTCTTTTTATTCAAGAGTCCAAGACAATCAAAGGTAAAAATAAGTGTGTTGGGTAAAATCCACACACACTCTTTTAAGTCTTTTTCATCATCTTACATTTTAAAGTATGATATTCATCTTTTCTACACCTTATTCATGTTTAAAAAAACATCTTTCATATGTCTTAATGTTTGTATATTTACCATCATAACATGTTTTTGTTAGTAAAAGATGGTGAATCCAAAATCAAACCAATGTTAAGACCAAAGATGAACATTTTAAACACATGCATGTAGTGTTCTTGAGAAATTCATCATCTTTTATTCAAGAATTTTATGAGTAAGTCTTTGAAATCCACTAAAAACATACTTAAACAAACATGCATGAGCTAAAGATACACAATTTTAAGTTGCATGTTGATGTTCTTGGCAAGAACATCAACCTTTTCCAAAATGGGTCTTTTACAAGAATTTATAAAAGTTGAGTTGATAGGTAACTTGCATGCATTTTAATTGGATCAAAATATGTTTTGGGAACTGAAAATAAGTGTATGGAAGAGAGTCAAATCGGATTGTGCATGCAAAAGAATAAGAATTTTGGTTAATAAGTCAACATGTGAGCACATGCACAAAGTGTGGTTTGACAGATTTCTGCCAAATTCCACCCTCCACTTCAAAGGGTCATATATCACTCAATATAACTCCAAATGGAGTGATTCTTTTTCTGGAAATCATTTTTATGTGTTAAGATTCAAACCCAAGTGGTTTCACTCAAAAGGTCAAAGAATTTATTTACCAAACAGTCCTCACAAAATCCGTGCACAAACAGTAAAGTCTTCTGTCAGGTCTTCCAAAAATTATGAAACTGATGCCAAAAGTTTTCTAACTCATTGAACTAATTGGACATAAAATTTCATGACCAAATTGTACCTGGAAGTTACCCAAATTTGGACACCAAGTGCCATCAAATTCTGGACAGCAAAGGACAAATTATTATTATTATTATTAAAGACTAACTTCTAATCCCATTTCATCATTTTATGATGAAATAGTGTAATATATATGTATATCTTATACCTACATTTATTTATGCATTTTATTTATGCACATTATTTATTCTTTATCCCTTTTCATAATTTTTTGATGAAATTGTGGAATATACATATATATATAATATATTTATATATGTTTTTGCATTTCATATATTCTTGATCCCATTTCATCATTTTATGATGAAATCGTGGAATATAAATATATACTATACTTATATATTTATGCACTTAAATATTGTCTTTACATTCAAAACCCTTCAAATCTTATCGTTCTTACGATAAAATTTCGGTTTATACATATATATGTACTACATATGTTTATGTTCTTTAAAACCCTTTTTGTTACTTAATGTGACGAAATTGCGGAAACTTTAATCCAACAAGAACAATGTATACGTTTATTACGTTATAATATTAAAACACAACAAGACATTTTATGACGATTTGGATAGTTAGTACCGAACCTTCGAGATTGAGAACTCACTAGTGACCTTACGTTCATAGGTTTGAAGTAGGATCATCTCGGAGTACTTGTGGGAGATTCCCGGATTCTATCGCTTATCATGTGAGTTCACATCCCCTTTTTCAATGTTTTACATATTTTGGGGTGAAAAGCATGTCGTTACTACAACTATTTTACGCATCGATTATTTCGTTTTCTTGGAAATACGAAACTTGCTATACTTGTTTATGCTCTATGGTATCTATGTTGTTGCAAATGTTCTAAGTTTGAGTTTCTTTTGCTATCGTTCAAAAGTCCCCGTTTATTTTACGTTACTCGTTTAACTCACGAGTGTGAGCCGTTGGTAATTATGGATAACGTTATTTGGGTTGACATCCCACTCACAAGTAGCGCTTGTTTGAGTGCATAATTATTGTTTATATTTGCGCATTGTTGGCGATAGAACATGCGTCGGGGCGATTCTGTCGGTATAGGTCGGGTAACGGGCTCAATAACTTATCATTTTACATACGATTACCTTGAGCAAGTGGTTTTGATAACCGATTTATTTATCCCTTGTATGGATTTAAACTATTTTGCGATGGCAAACAATGTTATACTCATCAAACCTGTGATCTCACCAACTAGTGCATTAGTTGACACTCTCATTTACATGCTTTTCAGGGGAACATCCTTAAGGTTGGAACTTAGGAAGGCTACACGTGATGAAGCTTTCTTTACTATCTTTAATTTTATGTTCATTTCCCTTTTGTAAAAACAATTGTAAAAGACAAGGTTTTAACCTTTGAATGTATTTTGATGGTTGATGTGATCTTGTAACTTTTGCTATGAAACTTGAGCTGTACATTCCGTGTTTCCGCTTTAGCGGGGTGTTACAGCCACACACAAAGTAAAATCATAAAAGTTCTCGCACAAAGAGTATGCGATTAGGACAAATGAACAGTAGTTCTCGGTCAAGCGCTGTGTGATTAAATCAAGTTATCGGTCAATACGTGTGTGATTAGGTCAAGTTATTGGTCACAACTTGTGCGATGAGGGAAGTAGTCGGTCAACACTTATGCGATGAGGAACTCTAATCGCATAAGACTTGTGCAATGAACAGTACTTCTCGATCACCACTTGAGGGATAAAAAACACGGACAAATCTGATCGCACAATCGTTGTGCCATGAAGATGAATCTCTTCACTGAGCTATAACTTTAAAGATTTGAATATCTTCACTGTGTGACTACAATGAACTTCGAACAAAAACTTTTTCTAAGTCCAAAATCCAATCAAATGAAATCCAATTGACCTGAAACTTTTCACGAAGGTTCGCACACTGATTCTAAACAGGTTTAATGAAGGTTCTAACACAAAAAACTTTCAAAATCAACGATTTTAATTCTAAAACAGTAGGTGACTATTTTCGAACCAAAACCCAAAAATCAGTTTGAATTCGTTCCAAACATGATCTTTTGATCAAATTAATTGCACAGAACACTTCACATATCCAAATCGAACTAATTTGTAGCAAAATCTATCCAAAAAACATCTTGAATCACCACAATCGATCTCAAGTCCGAAAATCTCAAAAATACTTAAAAATCCTCTGATTTTGGCATCTTTTGTTTTGATTTGCTTGCTCTGATACCACCTGTAATCCCAGAAACAAGTATGTAAAGATTATAGATCAAATTGCACAACTCATCTGTATATTGATGAAGTCTCAAATGTTACAAGTAGAGAGCGTTACACTGAGATGCTATTAGAATGCTTAGGAATGCTTAAACACAAAATGAGAAGTTATAAGTTATTTATACCAAAGAACTAATATTACAAGAATGGTTTTCAACTTGGATACAACTACTAAAAATAGCACTAAAAAATATCCCTTATTGACCTTTGGTGGAAACGGAAAAAGCTATACCAGATGGTTTGGTGTACTCACTAATGGTACAACTACCTTTCGAATAGTCGCTTACGTAGAAGGACCGAAGCACAATCTTCTTAGCATCAGTCAGCTATGTGATAAAGACTACAAAGTATGATTTACAAAGAAAGCATGTTCTATCACTGATAAGGAAGGAAAACGTGCTATCTGTTGTTATCGTTTGGAAAATGTTTATGTCATTAACATGGATTGTTGATACCATTTTTGAGCAACAATAGAAGAAATCCATAGAAAATGTAGAGATAAGATGAATTATTAATAACATAACATTCAAGAACTCATCTCTCATATTCATTGATTCAAGGTATGGAGGGGGAAATTGGAAGAACACCACACTAAACGTGAAATCGACTCTCATAAGAAACTAGTTTGTGTGTGTAAAATGTGAACTCTCCAGATTTCTCACTTAACCTAAAATAAGCCTATGGACACCTTTATATAGGGCCCATTTACACAAAAGGCTTAAGCCCATAAGGCTAATTACAAAGATAACATAAATCTAATTATAAAGCCCATATAATAATTTCTTTATAAAACATTCTTATAAATTAGGGGCTAATTAAAGCTAACAATCTCCCCCTAATGTTTTATAAAGAAAGCATCATCTTATAGTCTCCCCCTTGCTTTCTTTAGAACCTTTGGTGTTCCGTTCTTCAAGTCTTCAAAGCATCACGAGCTCCCCCTCAAATGTAGGCTCATCTTCTTGAAAGACCGAGACAAATAACACTTTCTGTCCAGCTTTCATGTCTCAACTTCACCACTGTTTTTGACCATCATGGAGACTGATTGAAAGAAAACATAAAACATGTATAATGAACTCCAGCCTCTTAGCATTCCAACTAGCTATGATTCATCCATTTTGGATGAAAAACGAGTGAGTTGTGTAAGTTTTCCCTCAGCTGCGCAGAACGGTCATAAAACAGAAAATTTGACTATAAAAGATCCCGTTGAGTAAGCATTCAGTACCGAGCTTTAAACATGAATAACAGAGGAGTGAGTGACAATAAATATGTCACAATAGCATCATGAAACCGTGAAGAACCATCGAGAGAACACCGTTCTTGAAAGCGGAGAGAGCACGAGTAAAATGCAATGCTTTTGGTCCAGCAAGAGTCCATTGACTTTGACACAGATTCTGACCATTAAGAACACTGATTCAGACCAAACTCAAAACATGAAAAAGTTTCATCTGTGTCTTAGGAATTCAACGCAACTGGACTCATACGAATCGGAGCACCGAGTAAAGAGTTGTGCGCGTGTTTCTGAAACAGCGCAAAGCTGTCAGAAAACTCTGAAAATTTCGGGCTTCAGGCTTTTTGCTCACAGAGGCTCTGGACAGCCTCCCAGAGGCTCTGTGATCAGCTTCTGTTTACAACTTCTGTAGATTGAGCATTCTGAACAACATCGTTTTTCTAGACAACACATTTTGCTCACAAAGGCTCTGCACTATCTCACAGAGGCTCTGTGATTAAGCTCTGCATGTGCAACTTCTGCACTCTTCTGTAGTGCAATCGAGCAGCTTCTGTGATTAGCTCTGTGAACATCTACATATGGCTCTAATTTGTGATTTCGTTGTCAGCTTCTGAGATCACAGAGGCTCTGTGCGTTAGCTCAGAGGCTCTGTGCATTGCACCTTTTTCTGCACAAGTCTAGAACAGCAGCTAGAACCCTCTGTGCATACCCTCTGTGATCGACAGAGCTTCTGTAATTTGAACCTGTGGATGCAGCCTCTGTTGGTCAATGAAGCTTCTGAATGGCCTATCAGATGCTCTGTGGATTTGCTTCTGATCTTCTGTCTTTGAAGCTTCATGTTCTGACTTTGCACAATGTGAACGGCTTCTAGAGCAGCTTCTGTGATATGCATCACAACCTGCAGAAATTTTCTGTATGGATAGCAGAGTTTGGACAACAATCTCCCATAACGATCTTTATCCATTTGTACCTCTATGATCTAAATCCGCTTTCTGATCCACCTCTGTCAATAATCAATCTTCAGAAAGCTCTGTTTATGTTGTCCAAAACATTTAATATATTTTCCACAAACCAACAGCAACACCTCAGAGTCTTTATGATTGGAAAGCAGCAAAATTAATCCTTTTTGGAACCGATCAGCAACAGCTCATATATCTGCTAGTTCTCAAATTCTGCATGGTAGAAAATTCAAGTTCTGTTGCAATCCAAGGATATCAACAGATCTGTTCCAATCACAGCAGTAGCATCTTAATGACTCACAGAGGTTCTGAAGACATTCTGAACCAAGCTATGTGCAGCCTTTTACTTCTTATGATCTCTAGAAATCTCTACACAGTTCTGTCAAAGACCAGAACATATTTGAATATGCTCTGCATCAGCCTCTTACTCAATTTGGTGCAGCTTCTGAATTTATCACAGAGCCACATCTGTATAACTTCTGCCGATTTCTAGACTAACAGAGACTCTGTGAGTTCTTGACAACACCTTAATCTGGACAGAATACCATCTGGACATCACCCATTTTCATCACAGAGGCTTTGTGAGTTTTGCCTTTGTATATTCTAAGACATCAGCTTCAACGTACTTCTGGCAGCACTTTTGCTTCTGCTGTTTTGATCTTCTGTTTTGATAGAAACTCTCAATCAAGCTCTGCAGATATTCCCGAACTACTGAGTTTCAGAAACAACATCAAACTTTCTGCTTTATACTTAAGAATCTGGACATCTTTTGACAGGTCTGGACAACAGCAAACAATAAGCTCTGCTGATCCTCTTTTTTTGGATTTCTGTAAAATTCTTGTAATCTTTGTGTACAGCAGGCTCCACTTATGATCGACCATTATAAACCGCTTAAGAAACAATCTCTGAACCAACACACAAGCATTGCACAACAGCTGTGCACATGTTTAAGCTCTGTAGAGCATCTCTGTAGTTAGGCTCAGTACAATTTCGGTCTGAAGTCACAGAAGCTCTGTGAACATCACAGAGGCTCTGTGTGAGCATCTTTGAACGAGGAGCTCCTGCATGAGCTTACATTGGATAGCCGCTGGACAACACCATCTGGAAAACTTCTTATCGATCTCTGCAGAAGAATTTTGTTTGGACAGCGGCAACAAAGTTTCTGAACTGCACGTTTGGTTTTGGACAGCGACTTTCTGTTTTCCACATCTGCATCATATGACAGCAGCAGCCAGCAAATCGCATAGCAGCAGCTTTATCAGCTGCATAATCAGCACACTACAGCAGCTTCTGGTCTGATTTTAGACAGCGGTGGCTTCTGCATAGATTTGGACAGTTTTTGACTAACTTTCTGTGATGAACCGACTTAACAGCTGCATAAACTCGAATTTGAAAGCTCCAAACAGCACCAAACAGCAAATAACAACATCTTAACAGCATCTTAACAGCTTAACAACATCTTAACAGCAGCAAAACATCTTGACAGCACCTATACAAGCAAAAACAGCTTGACAGCACCTTGATTAAGCAGTTTTGACAGCATCTTGTTTTGACGGCAATTTGCTGTTTTGACATCAAACCGACTCTAATTTGACAACAATTAAACAACAACTTGTTTTTGACAGCAACTTCCTGTTTTGACAGCACTAATATAGAACCAAACTGCGGCCCTTTTCTGTTTTAAATCCAACAAACAGCAGCAAATTGTGTTTGATTAAGCTTTTTCTGTTACACATCGAACGGACAGCACTACTTCAAATCAACTTGATGTAGAAGCAAAATCGATCTCCATAATTCTTCTTAGAACAAAGATTGCTAATAATCAAGTTTCTAATTGATCATATCCGAAAGTTGATTCTAAGCACTCAAAGATCTAAAATCTTTTCAGATCTGACTTTGAACATGTTGCACAACACCAAATCTTTCTCAATCAACATTTCAAGACTCAAATGATTTTGTTTTTCATTTATATAATTATGAGCAGCGGAAGACAAACAAAATCTGAGTAAAACAGAGTCCAATCTTGGATTTAAATAAATGTCAGATCAAAGATCAACAACCTTACTACCAAGATGCAAAAAAAATGTTTTGGACTTAAGCACACACAAGGATGAAATCATAGATCAACCATCTACTTAGTGCTATCAAATATTAGACCAATGAATGAGAAAGAATCAAAACACACACATGTATTAAATCTGATCAGATTTGATCCAAATGGAGTCAAATCTTCACTTAGACATTTCATCAAACATGTGGTGTGCAGAATCAGATTTTGTGAAGAAACAATGAAATTTTCTGTCAAAACTCATCCAGATTTGATTTAAAGCAAAAATGGATTCCAAATAAGCACAAAACAGAAAATAAGCATCAGAAATGATATTTGTGTTTAGGCTCATGTGATTGAATCAATCTAAGCACCAAAACAACAAATAAATCATTGAATACTTCTATTGTTGCCATAGATGACCGATTTTGAAGAAAAGTTTCTTCAATCGGCTCTGATACCAATTGTTGATCCCATTTTTGAGCAACAATAGAAGAAATCCATAGAAAATGTAGAGATAAGATGAATTATTAAGAACATAACATTCAAGAACTCATCTCTCATATTCATTGATTCAAGGTATGGAGGGGGAAATTGGAAGAACACCACACTAAACGTGAAATCGACTCTCATAAGAAACTAGTCTGTGTGTGTAAAATGTGAACTCTCCAGATTTATCACTTAACCTAAAATAAGCCTATGGACACCTTTATATAGGGCCCATTTACACAAAAGGCTTAAGCCTATAAGGCTAATTACAAAGATAACATAAATCTAATTATAAAGCCCATATAATAATTTCTTTATAAAACATTCTTATAAATTAGGGGCTAATTAAAGCTAACATGGATTCCTCAAGCACTGAGAACATTTGTTTTTTATCTAAAGCCTCCTCAGATGTCAACTGACTATGGCATAAAAGGCTCTCTCATCTCAACTTCAAGATGTTGAACACTCTCTCTTAAAAGGAACTAGTTACTGGCTTACCTCATCATTAAAACTCTAAAGAATCTCTTTGCTCAACATGTGAAAAAGGAAAGCAAACCAAAGCTAGTTTCAAATCTAAACAAGTGTCATCAGTAACAACACCTCTTCATCTACTCCATATGGATGTATTTGGCCCTGTCAATATTCAATCCATCACTGGAAAGAAATACACTCTAGTTATAGTAGATGAGTACTCTCGCTATACCTGGATGACATTTATCAGATCTAAGAGTGACACTCCAGAAGAAATCATTTCATTTGTAAGAAAAATGGAAGTTCTAAACAGTCTGATGGTTCACTCAATAAGGAGTGATCATGGAACTGAATTCAAAAACGATTCTCTTGATAACTTTATTGAGAGTAAGGGGATATCTCACAACTTCTTAGTTGTGAGAACACCACAGCAAAATGGAGTCGCTGAAAGAAGAAACAAAACAATCGTTGAAGCTGCTCGATCAATGCTCGGCGATTCTCACCTTCCAACTCAATTCTGGCAAGAAGCTGTCAATACTACCAGTTTCACTCAAAATAGGTCGTTGATTTTTCAAAGATTCAAGAAAACTGCTTACGAACTTTTCCATGGGAGAAAGCCATCTCTCAGCTTTCTTCATATATTTGGTTTTCAGTGCTACATCTTAAACAAAACAGATAAACTAGGAAAATTTGATCCCAAAGATGATGATGGAATATTTCTTGGATACTCCTCAGTGTCCAAGGCCTTCAGAGTTTTCAACAAACGAAAACAAACTGTTGAAAAAAGTATTCACGTCACCTTTGACAAATCCCGCTCAGCAAACTCTAAACCCACTGCTGAAATTGAAGAATTGAATCAGTGGATATTTTCTTATTATGGGGAACCGGAAGCTTATTACAATCTTGATCCTCAAGCTAACACCTCAAACACTGATGATGATCCTATCATCATTCCCAACATGTAGACAAGTGAAGTTGGATCCTCTTCATGGATATCAGTTGTTCCCATCCACTTCCTTTCAGCAGTCGGTAAATGAAATCTCATCTGAACCTCATCAGTTGTTGCTTGAAAACACCATCACTGAAGCTTCTTCTTCAGCACCTCCAAAAATCCTCTAAGAGCCAGAACTTCAAGTTCTCGCTAAGAGATGGACAAACAATCACTTAATTGAACAAATACTTGGTGATCCAAACGCACGTATTAAGACTCGATGTGGTTCAGGTAATATCTGCCTTTTTGTAAATTTCATATCGCTGCTTGAACCCAAAAAGTTTGATGATGCCCTCAGAGATCCAAATTGGGTCAACTCTACGCAAGAAGAGCTGACTGAGTTTGAAAGAAACAAAGTTTGAAATCTCGTTCCCAGACCATCTGACAAAACTGTTATTGGAACTAAGTGGGTGTATCGTAACAAGTTAGATGAACATGGGAATGTAACCCGCAACAATAATAGAGATGTTACTCAAAGATACAGACAAGAGGAAGGCATAAACTATGATGAAACCTTTGCCCCTGTGGCCAGTCTCGAAGCAATTCGATTATTCTTAGGCTATGTAGTTCATAAGGACTTTAAAGTACATCAGAAGGATGTTAAGTCAGCATTCCTAAATAGAAAGTTGAATGAGGAAGTCTTTGTCGAACAACCTCCAAGGTTCTCTGACCCTAAGCATCCATATTATGTTTATAAACTGGATATGGCCCTCTATGGTTTAAAACAAGCTCCTCGTGCTTGGTATGATACTTTATCTTCTTATCTTATTGATGAAAATTTTGAGCGTGGAAAGATTGACAATACTTTGATTTTCAAAAAGGTCAAAGGTCCTATTATAGTTGTTCAGATATATTTGGATCAACTAACCCATCTCTGGGTACTCGATTCGTTGAACGAATGAAGAAAGAATATAAGATGAGTATGATGGGTGAACTAACATACTTCCTTGGACTTCAGATAAAGGAAAACAACAATGGTACATTCATACACCAAGGCAAGTACGTTAAAGATATTCTGAAAAAGTTTGATCTTACTCAAATCTCAGCAATGAAAACTCATATGGCACCTCCGATGATGTAACACCTCGAATTTCCATTATATTTTATTTAAATATAAATGAGGTCGATTTGTAATTTAGTTTAAGATTTGGGCTACTTTGAAATTACATAACTCAAAGGGGTTAAAATTTAAGTGACCAAAGTTTAAAGCTATTTATGGAAATTTGGAACTTGAAGGGGGTGTTTGGCTATTCTTAAAAGTTGGTTTAGATAAGGTGAGGAAGTCTGAAAATTGAGAAAATATCTCAATCAATTGTACTGGAGTCGGTCAAGAAGCAGAGAGAAAGAAGAAGAGAAAAAGAAAGAAAGCAAAATATTTTGGGTAAGAAATAGATTGGATTACGCAAAATTTGATTTCAGTTGTGAGATTGTATCTACAAGCTAATCTAATTCCATCTTGGTACAGTCTGATTGGAGTATAGGATTTGAATCTTTGATTGTTTCAGAAAAGTGGGTTTAACTTCATATATGTGAGTTTATTCACTCTTTTTGTTTAAACCCATGTTTTCGGTCAAATTAAGTATTAAAATGCTTGTATAAATTGTTTTGGGGTTGAATGAATGTGTTTAAAATAAGCTGGATGGAACAAACATGGGTCTGGATGGAATTTTTAGTGTGTAGGCCGAAGTTACCGGACAAAGTGATAAGTGTCCGGTAGTTTTGATCAGTGGTGTCCAGTAGTGAATTATCCGGTAACCCCTGCTCGAAGTATCCGGACGTGCCATAACATCCGGGTAAGTTTTATTTCATGTAGTGTCCGGTAAGGGATAAGTCCCCGAAAGTTACCGGTACTCGTTATTTCCAGATTCGATGGTATCCGGATAGTTTTGAGTTTCCGGTTACTTTCGTGTCCGGATACCATCGAAACTGGAAATAACGAGTACCCTAAATCGTGCCAAGTGTCCAAATTTTTTAAGTATAAATAGAGTTCAAATGTTCATTTTCCCACTTTTTCACTTCTGGCATTCAATTCGAATTCTCTGAAGAAGACACTATTCATCATCTTCAATTTCAATCTTCATCTGTTCATATCTTCTTCATCAGGTAACCATTTCGTTTGATTTTAGTATCATTAGATTCGGTTTTTGCATGCCCATCTTTCCATGTAAGTTTTGTCATCAATTTCATTCATCTGTTAGGCTAAAATGTGAAAAATCAGTTCGATTTTCAACTTGTGTTCTTCGTGTTCTTGATGTTCTTCATGTTTAACTAAGATTTCGAACCCTCCTTTAGAATAGAAATTTTTTAGGGTTTCGAATCTTATGTTTCATTAAAAAGAATCGAATTCGACTTAAACTGATATGTGTTTAAAAAGGTTCATGTTAGGGTTTCGAACCATTAAGGATTCGAATTCCTTGGTTTCGAACCATTAAGGATTCGAATTCCTTGGTTTCGAACCCTTCAGGATTCGAATTCACTGATTTCGAACTCTTATGGATTCGAATTGCATGATTTCGAACCATTCTAGCTTCGAATTCATATGTTCCAGTCAGTCTTAAAAGATAAGTGATGAATTCGAATGCTCCTCGATTCGAATTCCCTGAATTCGGATCCTCTTTAATTCGAATTCATATGCAGATGAATGATTCGAATTCTATACTTGGGTATTTTTTTAAATTTTTTTCAAGTTTTTTTCTTTCAAAGAGTAATCTTGTCAGAACTGATATCTTCTTTATCAGATGGTTAATGAGGAAGAACAAAGTCACATTCAAGGCTTTGGTGATCATATTCCGAGTCTACCCGAACTGACACACGATGTACCTTTACCGTCAACACGATCAGTACATCAATCCCAAGCCGGAATTCATCCAGATCATTCTATCATTCATCCGATCAACTATATTGCGATCATTCCCAACAATCATCACATTGACTTTGATCACATCAACATTCATCCGGTGATAAAGGAAGTGCTCAGGAATCATCCGCTAGCATACGCATTAACGAATACTGTCGTTGTGCCTATGCTATATTTACAGCAAGCATGGAAGACAATAACAACAACTATGGAAGATGGAAGACCAATTTTTGTATTCCAAATAGACAACTTCATCACAAAGCTTGATTTCCAAAGACTAAGACTGATTCTGAGACTACCTGAACCTGATTCACGAGAAGGAAAGACTGAGTTTGATCCTTTTCCATCTGAAGAAGAAACGTTTGAAGGAATACGAGCTATGGGATACACTGGAAACATAACTCGGGTGAAGGAATTTCATAAGGCGAACCTACCACCGTTATACTATACAATCTTCTCCATTATTAAACGATTCTTATCTGCTAAACATGCCGGAACAGACAGTGCCAGCGTCGGATTTCTGAAGCTATTTCATGCAGTAGTGTATGATCTTCATGTAGATTATGCAGCTATCTTCTGGCATGAACTGAATGAGAAGATAGATCTTCGCCGACAAAACAAGGGAAAGCCTTACATTCCATATATGAGGTTTCTTCAGATTATCATTCATAGCATGCTTCGTTCTAACAGAGAAATTCCAAGACGAGCAAATCATCCTTCTGTGCCCGAGAAAGCTATGCAGTATCTTCAGTTTCGTAAAACTGAATTTGATTATGAGATGCTGTTACCTGAAGGATTTCTTCGATACGCGGATCAGGACGCTGAGTGCATTATCGAGTATAGAGAGTCTATGGTCCAGCCAGAACCGGAGGGACCTACCCCAGACTCAACCCCTAGGCGAGAGGAGTCGGTGAGTGTTCAGGATGCACGGGCTACTGAACGGGGAGAGTCGAGGGAAAACACCGAGAGGGGAACTGGGGGGGATCATACATCTGTACTTGAAGATACAGGGTCATCGTCCGAGGACACTCATACAGATGACCTTGTACAACACGATTCTGAGGGAGAAATTCCTAAACACATTGGGGATCCTCCTTTAGTTGAGTACTCTAGTGATAGTACAGAGTCTGATAATGCGTCTGATCCAGCGGAGGAACATCGTGATGATGATGAAGATGACAACGATGATAATGATGGTAAGCAAGGGAATGCTGGAAATCTTGTTGCTGATGCTACTACTGAAGAAAACTGGTTTGGTAACATTTCTGATATCTTTGAATTTCCACAATTGAATATGTCAGATAATGTTAATGTGGAAAGCTTAAACTTTGATGACATGCCTTTAATGTCGACTCAAGTTAGTGAAGAAACGGAAGGTATAAGGAGAACCGAGGGAGTATCAGTTGAAAATATATGTGAGTCTGTGAGAGAAACTGAAGAAAAGAATATGGAGAGTGTGAGAGATATCCAAACTGTCTATTCCAGAAGGGCAGCCATATCTACCACCAGATCTCATTTGTTGGGATCAGGTGTTGAACAAGACGTTACTCGTCCAGTAACGCAATTGCACACCTCTGCAAGCTATTCAGCTTCTTCTTCACAAGAAACTGTCTCATTTTCTCACGGGGTTTTAGCACAAACACTATCTGGATCTCGTTCGGAGATTCCGGATATTGAAATAGAGCGACTTCCTCCCCAGTCCTGGACCTTCTTTCCTGCACAAAGCTCGAGTCTAGTGCATGTTGCTAACATATTTGATTCTTTGAATATGACACTTTCAGGAACATCTGATGCGCGTCTTGGTGACCCATCCGGAACACTCAGAGTAGATCCTTTTACAGGACTACAAGGACATAGTGGAAATCCTACCAGTGCTAACACTATGCCAACACTAAGCGTAGGTCACACAGTTACAACAACTGTTGTGTCAACGGCAAACCTAAGTGGTGCCGGTGTTACTTTACCCGTCTTTGTGACAAGGGAAAACTTCGATGGCGCCCTAAAGGCTATTGAAGCTATGTTCATCCGGGAGTTACAAGGTGTAAAGAATCAGTTGAAGGGAAAAGAACCGATGACTTATGAGCCAGCTGTACGTCCTCGTCCAGAAATCTATCTGGCTCCGCCTCGAGTACCTCAGTCTTCTCCTATGCAACAACCACCAGTGGATCAAAGTGTTGATGAATTAAGGGATTTATTCTATGCCAAACTGATGTCTATGAGTCTTGAAGATCAGCAAAGTAAAACCTTGTTATCTCTACTTCAGAATTTCCAATCTACTCCAAATCCACCTCCACCTTCATCTACACCTTCAGTTACACCCACACAGTTTCAAGCATTATCCAAAGAGTTATCTACTTTCAAGTCTGAAGTTGTGAAATCTTTAAGTGATATGAAGCAGTCAATTGTTGAGTTGAAAGCATTAATGGAACAGTCGTGTAAGACTCAAGCTCAGGGTACTAAGAGAAGACATGATCAGGATCCCGATGATCATGATCATGAGGGGGAGATGAGTAAGAAGAGAAGAGCTGAGTCAGAAAGCTCTCAAGGCCAGAAAAAGAATCCGACTGTTGCTGAAATATCTGAGATGTTTGAATCAGGTGCTATGGGTGATCAAAGCGGAAAACAGATCGTATTATATGTTGATCCGAATAGAGAACCAACGGTTGAAAAGCCTGAGGTAAATGAGGAGGAGATAAGAGAAGTGGTTGATCAATTCGTGCAATCTGTGGAGTTGATTGAAATTAGTTCTGATGATGAAGAAACTGATGAAAGTGCAAGAGCTTATGATCGGTATTGGAAAGTTAAGGAGGAAGAAGAACCACTTTTGGTATTTACTTATGAACCAGAAGATCAAGGTGTTGGATTTAATGAAGAAGAGGTTGATATTTTGTCAGAGATATATGGGCCACAAACTCCTGAAGAAATAATCTTTAGCCCTGTACACTCACCCGAACATATCTCAACCACTTTGATGTCAGAACAACCTTCTGTTACACCTATAACCATCAACCTTAACCAATCTACTTCAGCTCAAACCACTATACCAGTATCTGAACCACATCATTCTCATGATCCATTACCTAAAGAGCCAAAACCTAAAGAGACTGATCCTCAATCCACTACATCTTTAGTACCTCCTATCATTCCTAGTCATGATGAAGCTGGTCCTTCTAATCCAGCTGATCAACCTGGTCCTTCATCCTCGGGGAGCTGAAAATTGACTGAACTTGAACAACGACAAAGAACTTTGTATTTGAGAACACCTTTCCTAGAAGAAGAAGAAAGAAGACTGTTTGTGCACAGAATCAGAACTTTGAATCCCTACGCTGTGTTGGGTATTACAGATCAAACAGCCGAATACAAGTTCGAGTATATGTACTTTCTAAGACACAAGTCTCAAAAGAAAAAAGACGTGAGGAGCAAGAAATTGATTGTGACTATAAAGGAGGTAACTGCCAGATTATACTACAAATTGTGGTATCCAGAGTTTCTTGTTCAAAGGCAAGATTGCAGAGATTATAGATTTACTGAAGCAGATTTTTGTCACCTAACGATAGAAGATTTTGAGTTCATGTATCATCATTTCCGAGATCTTCAGATCAGAAGGGAAAATGTGTCTCTTGCTTTGAATGCCATTAAGAGATTTCTGAGAAGACACGTTTTGTTCACACAGTGTCATGATTTGCAGATGGGTGTGGAAAGCTATCAACCAAGAATAAATCTGTTAAGACCAAATCAAGAATTGACTGGATTGATGAGGATGCCTTTATATTGTGTGATTGCAGATCCAGAGTTTGGTGTTGTGTTCAGTAATGGTGCAAACAAGATATTCATTCGGTTTAATGAGTTGGAAAAATATTCTGATGGTACGCTTAAAATTGTAAGACTTCAGTTAGTCGAAAAGCTCAAGAGACATGATGCTGAAAGAAAGATTAATTGGATGTCTTCAAGACCTAGGAGAGTCTTATCTAGAGCCATTGAATAGATTGATGAAAGATTGAACCTCATAATGGTTATGAGAAGAATTGAAACCTATCTTGGTTTCCGAAGAAGAAGAAGACCCTTCCTGCCTTGATAGCTAAGGGGGAGATTGTTAGAGCACTATTTGTAGCCATCAAGTCAGTATTAAATCTTTGTACTGTTTCTCCTTGGTAGAGGCATGGGCTTGTCATGTCCTACTATATAAAGGAGTTCCTTTGTTATTTTGCATAACCTCTTGATCATTTTGTCATTTACACTTTAGAGTTCAATATATGGATGACAAGTTCTCTCTAGATTCTCTCTCTACATCATTCTTGATTTCTTGCTAGATTTGGGATTTCACATAGGTGTTATTCGGGAAGTTTTGGATCTACGGTAATTTTCATTGTTCAGATAGTTTATGTTGTCCTGGAAGTCGGGGGTATCCGGTAACTTTTGAGTTCCGGTAACCAGTACATTTTGGGATAAATTCTGTTAGGGAACTATTATGATTAATTGGGATATAGCCTAGCAGTATGATATGCATCGAAGTATGTTGGGTCGATACGAACTTATACTAGGAAGTGTAATGGATCCATAGGCACTAATTTTGTATAAACACGTGGAATTGGCGTGGACTAATCATAATTCCCGTGTGTTTGATAAACGTGGAATAGGCGTGGATTAATCGTAATTCCCGTTTATGTGAAATGAGGAATAGGCGTGGACTAATCGTAATTCCCATTTCATATTGAGATGTGAAATCGTGGGATAGGCGTGGACTAATCGTAATTCCCGATTTCTATAGGAAGGAAAGAGTTAGGCATGGCTTAATTGTAATCTCTACTTCCTCTCCAAGAAATAGGCATGGGCTAATTGTAATTTCTTGGATATGAGTAATGATCTAGAATCCGTGGAGTTCGTAGTGGGATCTTGTACATGATATTATGACCGACTTAGTGTTTCTCATATTCATGGAATCGGGTATGATCCCGTCATCGCAAGGTGTTTATACGTATGGTAAGAATGATGGTAAACAAGGTTTGTCATACGCCTTGTTTACATTGATTTCTAAAATTTATAAAACTTTACTTTAAAATTGGATGTTCTCACTAGGCGTAAGCCTAATCGTTTTAAATCCAATTTTCTTACCAGGTACTAGCTTGGGACGGGATAAACAGGGATGGGTGTCGAGGAGTCCCAGAGTTACACTTTTGGAGCTAGATTGGTGAAGTTAGTAGAACAAGGATCATTTTGGAGATATTACAGACAACCAGTCTAATCTGATATTATTAGTGTTAGCTTCAATCTTCCTAATCAAAGAAGTATTTAGAAGTAGTGAAAAATAGGCTAAGTGAAGAAAGCCTCTTACAGAGGCTCTGACGGACTTACCGAGAGATCAAGATCAAGAATCTACAGAAGCTAAAGAGGCGCGCTACAGAAGCTCTGTCATACGCGCAAAGAAGATCAATAACTCGGAATCCGGGGAAGACTGCTCCACAGAGGACCAGACCGCAGAACCTCTGTAACTCATTACAGAGCCTCCGTGGTCCTCACAATAAGACTTGAAGATATTTACAATATCTTGCTACTGTTACAGGACCTGTTCATCAACTTGCATGGTAGCATGCCCTGTCCAACGTCGACGTGTCAAACTCTGATTGGATTCAATAGGGCTTAGTACATAATAGACGTCTACTGCATTAAATGCAATACAGCACGTCTGACTATTCATGCCACACTTGCAACTGTTCACGACATCCGTTCAACTATTCATCAGTACCTTTCTGAATAGTAGCATATGCTTTATGGTCCCCTTTAGTGTAGTATATAAGGAAGACTCATGTTGAGTTCTTCCTTATCACATATAAATACAACATCACAAGAACACAAAAGCTTATTCACCTTAAAAGTCATATCTGTTTTAAAGCTTTACTTACTCACAGTTCTTAAACCTGTTCTTATTTTATATATTCAGTAAACTTTAAGATATAATATTCTGTTCACTGTTTATTTATATTTTGGTCTAAATCTATCAAACTTATCTGTTAGTTCTTCAAATACGCCTCCGCATCAAACATTAACTTGAACTAATAGATCTGATAATCTTGTTTAAAGCAAAACGGGAACCAACAATTGGTATCAGAGCAAAGCTTGATTTTCTATATCAAGTGATCCTCGTTTTTACAAGATCTGTGATAGAAACTGTCTGTTTTTAACCTGTTCTTCATTCCTTCAAACAGATTCTGTTTTACTGCCATTTTCGATTTATTTGATCTGGTAACATCATAGAAACTGTTTCTTTCGTTAAAAACTTCATTTAAAATGTCTAGAATGAAATTTTGTGGTGATGCTGATTTAAATTTTTATTCAAAACTCAGCACAAATTTTCGCCAAATAATTCATTCTCTTGAAAAAGAACTAGATGAAAAGAACAAAAGCATTTTTATTATTTCTGATAAAATTGCTAAACTTGAAAAATCTGTTAAAAACTTAAACTGTGAAAATCTTGAACTAAAAAGGAACTTATCTTTGTCAGATGAAGAAAAGAAAAGACTTGAACTAAAATGTTTAAACTTCTCTAAACTAATTTTCAATTTTGAAAAGATTGTGGTCAATGAAAGAGGAAATTAT
The DNA here is from genome assembly GCA_033807775.1 of Saussurea involucrata. NCBI lineage: Eukaryota > Viridiplantae > Streptophyta > Magnoliopsida > Asterales > Asteraceae > Saussurea > Saussurea involucrata. Next base: position 96,118,916 of record CM066314.1, read on the forward strand.
GAAGAGAAGAAAATTGTTCTTGAAACAAAGTCGATGAAGCTTACTTATAAAATCTCAGAATTGCAGAATATCCTTGAAAAAGAAAGGAAACAATCTGATTCTGAAAGAAAAGAATCTGAACAGTTGAAGGTTCAAAGATTTCAAGATGTAAGTCAAAAAGATGACTTTGAAAAAGAGAGAAGGATTTTTAAAACAGAAATATCCAAACTAACAAAAAGACTCTCTAATTTATCAACTGAAATCATGTTGGAGAAAAGATGCAAATCTAATCTCCAAAAGATGCTTGAGGAAAATTTAAGGAAAAAGAATATTTTTGCTAAACGGATCAGGAAATTCAATTGTAAAGGATCTTTTAAGCCTAATATGTTTTCAAAACTTCAGACCTCAACATCGAAATTTTTGCATGATCATAGGTTGGACATATTAGTTAATTAAACTTTTAAAAAGGTGAAAAAGGTTTGGATAGTGAAAGGCTCTATACCTGTTCAAAATGCTCAAAAAGACAAAAAGCCTTTCATTTCTGGTATGTATGACAAATGCATAAAGGCATTTCATACAATAGGACACATACGGTTATGGGTACCCAAAACCTCTGTAAGTATAACATAGATACTGTATATTTTGTAAATATTTTTGTTTATTTATTATTTTCTGTATGTAAATTCTTAAATCTACAATAGTTCTTGATATCACAGAACTTCTGTAAGGTCTGCTCAGAACCTCTGATGATCTTGACCTATGTCCTGTGCACAACTTATCTAATTCTGAACCAAGCATAGGTCAAGGGGGAGCAGAAAAAGACACTTGATCTACAGAGGTTGTTAGATCAAGGGGTAGCGAAAAAGGAGACCTTGCTGAATCTACAGAGATTTATAAGTCAAGGGGGAGCTAAGAATGCGACAGAAGAAATCACACTCGCCAAACTAAAAGAACAAAAGGTTGGTATCTCGTACTTTTAGGTTTTTGAAAACAGTTTTCTAGGACAAAAATTGTCAAATATGTCCTAAATATACTGTGAATAACATTTCAAAAATCAAAAGATCAAAAAGTTTCATAAAATTTGAGTTATGAGAAATTTGAGGTCATAGAGCCTCTGCTGAGCTCAACAGAGGCTCTGTCAGAAATATGCTCTATGATCGTAAATTTAACCTCTATCGATCTTTTGGAATGTCATATCGGAAACCAATTGCACGCACATTGCTACAGAAGTCTTAAGCTACAGATTACTTTCATCCAAAGAACCTCTGTAGATAACTTAAATCTTTCAAAAGACTTCTGCTGCACAAAATCTTTGAGATTTACAATTTTCTAGGACACCAACTTTCAAATTGGTCCTAAATACTGTTGATCCAAACCCTCGGTGATTTGATAATGACCCTCTTTTAAATACTTAGTGAAAATTGTAAGTAAACAATATGTATCAGAGTTTCACTATCGCTGATAAGTACTAAGATCTTACAGTACCGCTGATAGGAACTCTCGCTCTTTAAATTAAACATTCAGCGAACACTGTTCACCATAATGCTCTGAGACTGTTCAGTCCTTATGGTGATCGTTGATAAGTTAGTTGTTTACTTATGATCCCTGAAGACAAGTTTCACGTCAACAATGGTTCTACGCTGAAGTCGAAGATCAAGCTCAAGAACCAGCGACAAGTCTCCTAATGAACTGATGCGGATCAGCGAAGACTCAGATTTGTCCACTCAACGTGAAGTATCAAGTACAAGACTTCAGCTATCGCTGAACTTTATCATCTGCTGAATAGTAAATGATAATCGCTGAATCAACGAAAGCTGATCATGAAGTCCTCCGTACAATGTACTTTTGTCTTAACCACCCTTGCACGCCTCCGTACGAAATGTCAGAAAAGAACCTCCGAATATCTGAAATCGTACAACCACTCTGATACTACACTGTTCATCCTTACGACTACTAAGGTTGTCAACCAAGGTCAATGACATGCAACCAACCAGCTGATGACACGTGTAAAGTATATACTGATTTGCATTTAATGCATGTAGTATATAAAGAGATGAACTCACTTCTTTTTGAAGTAACATGCTAACTCTGGACAAGTTCAAATCTCTCTCAAGATAGGATTTTATTAGTAATCTACTTATCTTTCTTAGTGCAAGAAACCTTAGTGTTCCAACTTGTTTAGATTTAGGTTTATCCTTAATCTTGTGTTCCGCAACAAGCTGTAAATTGTTAATGATTTATCAATAAACAATTTAGAAAAGTAAAATTGTGTGTTTGTATTCAACCCCCCCCCCCCCCCCCCCCCCCCCTTCTACAAACTTGTACAGGCCTTTCGGGACCAACAAGTGGTATCAGAGCAGATTTGTTTAATCTCATAAATAAGATCTAATCTAAGATATTTCTCTTCCTTGCTATTATCTGAAAATGGCCTCCCACACAAACACAAACTATATAGACAATGGTTCTCTTGCAAAACCCCCTAGATTTTCCAGAGATAACTTCAACTTATGGAAAAATAGGATGATGCTCTTCTTAGAAGGTGTAGACCCTACTATGACCTACTATCTTGAAAACGGCCCACACATCCCTGTAACTATTGATCCTTTAGTTCCAGCCACTGCAACTAGAGCTGCTATTCCTGAAAGGCTGATTCCAAAGGAAATACATATGTGGACAGATGAAGATAAGAAGAAAGTGGCTATAGACACAAAATCCAGATCCATACTATCCATGGCCCTTCCTGACGAAGTCTACCATTCCGTCATGAACCTGAAGTCATCAAAAGCCATGTGGGACACACTATGTGTTCAGTATGAAGGAACGTCTGAAGTCCAGGACTCAAGAAAGATCAACCTGGTAAGACAATATGAAAGCTTCATTTCTGGTAAGAATGAAACTCTCTCTGAAGTTCACCAACGTTTTAATTGCTTAATTATAGATCTAAAAACGGTTGGTAAGGAATATTCTAACTTTGAAGTGCTGACAAAGTTTCTATAATGTTTACCTGAAAGCTGGGACAATTTTGCCATGTGTCTCAAGCTATCAAAGGATCTTAAATCAATGACCCTTTCAACCTTATATGGTACATTGCTGAATCATGAGCAATCTAGCCATCTTAAGAAGAATCTTATAAAAGATTCCAAAAGCACTCATGTTGCTTTACTCTCAGAGGAACCTTCTACTCAGCGACCTTCGGTCACTATCACTGAGTTAGAAAGTAACTCTGAAAGGTCATCAGATTCTGATTCTTCAGATGATGATGAATCATTGGCTCTCCTAACTAAAAAGTTCATGAGATTCGCCAAGAAGAAAATGTTTAGAAAGAACAAAACTCTTTCCATAGCTGACAAGCCTAAAACATCAGCTTTTGTTTATAAGGCTACTGCTACTTGTTTCAACTGCGAAAAGACAGGTCATTTCGCTAATGAGTGCAGGTCAAAGAAAATCATAAGACCTTCAGCTTTTACAAAGAAATCATTTGTTCCAAGGAATAAAGATGATAAATACTCAAAGCTGAAGGAGAAGTATGCAAAGCTGAAAAGATTTAAGAAGAAAGGAAAAGGCCTGATAGCTGACTATGATTGGGCTGCTTCTGATGAAGAAGCCTCATCATCTGATTCTGAAGATGATGAAGCAAATCAATGTCTCATGGCTAAGATTGAAGAAGAGGAAGAAAGTTCAGACATTCCCTCCACTTCAACATCTGCCATTCAGGTATCACCTTCTTTCTTTACCAATATTGCAAATACTGATGAAGCTGATAGTCTCCGTAAAATCGATCTATTGACTAGAAGTTTATACGAAGCCATGAACGGCAAAGCTGTGGTTGAAAACCAAAATCTTGATCTCGCTGAAAAGCTTAAAAACTGCCACCTTCAAATAGAAAAGCTTTCTAAAATTGAAGATGATTTTAAAGATCAAGTCTATTTAAATCAGCTAGTCAAAATCGAACGAGCAGAAGCTATCGCTGCATTAAAAGCTGAACAAGCTACTGTTGAAGGATGGTGTAATTCCTCAACAAAGATCACTGAGATAATTAAGGGTCAGATTCCTCTGAGTGATAAACGTGGTATGGGTTATAAATATGATACTCCAAAACCAACCACTGAACGTTCAATGCTTAAATTTGGAACGTTCGTATCCTCAGTTGCTGATACTTCATCATCTCAGTACTCCTCGTCGGTTACACCAATCCCTGAGGAAACTCCTACCTCCTCAAAAGGTAAGGAGAAAATGGTTTATTCAAAACCTACCTCTGTGTCTAAAGACAAAGGTAAAGGAATTGTTATTTATCAAAATCCTCAGAAGGGTACCTTAGTACCTAAGCTGAATGCTTCCAAAGCCTTAGTGATTCATTCATCTGGTTCTAGAAATCAGACCTCTGGATCAGTTCAGCGACCTACTCCTAGACTCAGAGTAGATGTCCTTGGTAAGAAATCTGAAGAACTGAATGTTCGTCCTATTTCAAAAACTAATAGTGTACTTGGTGCTGGCACTTCTAATTCCAAATTAAAAGCTCAGCACTCAAGTGGTCCTAGAACTATTTTTAGTTATAGGAAATGTTATCACTGTGGACTTACCGATCATATTGCAAGTAAGTGCCCCACAGCCACCAAAGCTGATAAGATAGCTAAGGTGAAGATAGCACCCAAGAAGACCAAACTAGTTGCAATTCAGGTCTAGGTGACTCCTACCGCTGAGGTTAAGAAATTGACCAAAGTGAAGAAAGACAAAGCTGAATCTTCAAATGCTGCAAAGACTGCTGAACCCATTCCAACTTCTTCCACTGACAAACGCGTATACATGGTGAAGTGGGTACCCAAGCAAAACTAATCTTCCTTTGTATTGCAGGTTAAGAAGGGTATCTGGTATCTCGATAGCGGATGCTCTAGACACATGACTGGAAAGAAAAACCTGCTCGCTGAATACAAGGAAGAGAAGGGTCCCTCTGTGACTTTCGGTGGAAATGGAAAAGGACACACCCGAGGGTATGGTGTACTTTCAAATGGTACAACATCCTTCAGAAGAGTCGCATATGTTGAAGGGCTGAAGCATAATCTTCTGAGCATCAGTCAGCTTTGCGACATGGATAACAAAGTGATTTTCACGAAGGAATCCTGCTTTGTCTCTGACAAAAAGGAGAAGATAGCTCTCAGCGGTTATCGTTTGGAAAATGTTTATGTAATAAACATGGACTCAACAACCACTTAGAACTCCTGTTTCTTCTCAAAGGCATCTTCTGATGTTAACTGGCTATGGCACAAGAGGCTCTCACATCTCAACTTCAAGACGCTGAATACTCTTTCTTCCAAAGAGTTAGTCGATGGTCTACCTCAGCATTCATACGCCAAAGAGTCTTTATGTTCAGCGTGTGAAAAAGGGAAGCAGACCAAGGCAAGCTTTAAGTCAAAGCAAGTTTCCTCAGTGTCATCTCCTCTACAACTACTCCATATGGATTTGTTTGGCCCTGTTAACAAACAATCCATCGCTGGAAAGAAATATACGCTGGTCATAGTTGATGAATTCTCTCGTTACACATGGGTAATGTTTCTCCGTTCTAAGAGTGACACCCCTGAAGAACTCATCACCTTTGTTCGGAAGATGGAAACTCTGAACAATATGACTGTTCGCTCAATAAGGAGTGATCATGGAACTGAATTAAAAAACAGTTCTGTTGATTCCTTCCTTGAGAGTAAGGGTATTTCTCACAACTTTTCGTCAGTGAGAACACCGCAACAAAATGGAGTCGCTGAAAGAAGAAATAGAACAATTATTGAAGCTGCACGTTCTATGCTCAGCGATTCTCACCTGCCTACTCAGTTTTGGGCAGAAGCTGTCAACACTGCTTATTTTACGCAAAACAGGTCACTGATAGTTAAAAGATTCAAAAAAGACAGCCTATGAACTTTTTCATGGGAGAAAGCCTTCAATCAACTTTCTTCACATCTTTGGATGTCAGTGTTTCATACTGAACAACAGAGATGCCCTTGGAAAGTTTGATCCTAAGGCTGATGATGGAATCTTTCTTGGATACTCCTCAGTCTCCAAAGCCTTCAGAGTCTTCAACCGTAGAAGACAAACTGTAGAAGAAACTATTCACGTCACGTTTGACGAATCCCGCTCAGCGAACTCTAAACCGAACGCTGATACAGAGGAACTGAATCAATGGATGTTTTCTCATCTTGGTGATTCAGAAGATATTCCCACTCCTCATGCTCACACCGTAGAAAATGATGGTCCTACTATCATTCCAGATATGCAGAATAGTGAAGCTGAAACATCTTGGGTCTCAGCTGTTCCTATAAACACTATACCTGCAGTTGATCCAAATGTCTCAGAAATTCCATCTATTTCTCAGCAATCAGTGAATGAAGTGACAAATGCAAACATTCCTCTCTTAGCTGATAATCCAGAAGTAGCTGAAGCCTCATCTTCAGTTTCTCCAGCTCAGACTGAGTCAGCGACGTATGCTCCTGCTCAGCGATGGACTGTAAATCACCCAATCGATCAAATTCTTGGTGATCCCAACGCTGGTATTCAGACTCGTAGAAGTGCAGGTAATATTTGTTTATTTCTCTAACTGAACCAAAGAAAATAGATGATGCCCTCAGATATCCAAACTGGGTCAGCGCTATGCAAGAAGAGCTGACTGAATTCGAAAGAAACAAAGTTTGGAAACTTGTTCGGAGACCAACTGACAAAACGGTGATAGGCACTAAATGGGTCTATCGAAACAAGTTGGACGAACATGGTACTGTAACTCGCAACAAAGCTCGTCTTGTTGCTCAGGGATACAGACAAGAGGAAGGCATAGATTATGACGAAACTTTTGCTCCAGTAGCAAGACTTGAATCTATTCGTCTTTTCTTAGCATATGCTGTACACAAAAACTTCACTGTACATCAGATGGATGTTAAGTCAGCGTTTCTGAATGGAAAGCTGAATGAAGAAGTGTATGTGGAACAACCTCCAGGATTCTCAGATCCTAAGCGTCCAGGTTATGTTTATAAACTGGACAAGGCACTCTATGGCTTAAAGCAAGCTCCTCGTGCATGGTATGATACTCTCTCTACTTATCTCCATATTGAAAATTTTGAGCGAGGTAAGATTGACAAAACTTTATTTTTTAGAAAAGTGAAAGGTCATATCATTTCAGTTCAAATATATGTTGATGACATTATATTTGGTTCTACTAACCCTGAGCTTTGTACTCGTTTCGCTGATAGAATGAAAGATGAGTATAAAATGAGCATGATGGGTGAACTAACATATTTCCTTGGTCTTCAGATTAAGCAAACTGAAAAAGGAACTTTCATAAATCAGGGAAAGTATGTTAAAGATATGCTGAAGAATTTCGACTTAACTGAAAGTTCAGCTATGAAAACCCCTATGGCACCACCGCTGATACTTGATAAGGACATAAAGGGTGTTCCTGTCAATGTCACGCTGTACCGTGGAATGATCGGCTCACTAGTGTATCTTACAGCTAGCCGACCCGATATTATGTTTGCAACATGTCTGTGCGCACGATATCAAGCTGAACCTAAGATATCTCATATGAAAGCTGTAAAGCGAATCTTTCGATATCTTAAGGGTACAGCGAATCTAGGTCTTTGGTATCCCAAAGACTCAGGATTCGATCTAACCGCCTATTCAGACAGTGATTTTACAGGTTGCAAAATGGATAGGAAAAGCACCACAGGAGGATGTCAGCTCCTGGGTGGAAAGCTGGTAAGTTGGACAAGTAAGAAGCAAAACTCAGTGTCCACTTCCACAGCTGAAGCTGAATATGTAGCCGCTGGAAGCTGTTGTTCTCAAGTCTTGTGGATGAGAAATCAGCTACTAGACTATGATCTTCAGCTCTCCAAAATTCCAATCTATTGCGACAGCACTAGTGCCAACGCTATAGCAAACAATCCAGTGCTACACTCAAAGACAAAACACATAGAAATCAGATATCATTTTATCAGAGATCATGTGATGAATGGTGATATAGAACTTCATTTTATCCCAACTGATTATCAGTTAGCTGATTTATTTACCAAACCTCTTGATGAGACAAGATTCAACTTTCTCATCAGCGAGCTTGGAATGCTGAACTTTGAAGGGTAAAATCTTCAGCGATTCACATTTGATCAGCGATACGTTTATACAAACTTGTATAGCCTTCGGGATAAAATCAACTCATATAAACCATTTCATCATCTTCTCTCTGAATAAACTTGGTTAAACTGATATCCAGGTATGTTTTCTCTCTCTGACAATCGCATGTAAATGCAAGATTTCAAAATAAATTACATCGCTGAATATCTCTTCCTTAACAGCGATATTTTGAAAGTTCTTTAAACCTTCACTGATATTCTCTATTCAGTGCTTCATGTTTTTCAAAAGAGTCCCTGAGTTTTCAAAACATCAGAGACATCCTAAAAGAATGTGAAAGGACAGTTGTGACGTCATTGCAACGGATTACACTAGGCACGATTTCTTTCTGACACACGTTTGCACGTTTCGTTCAAACTTCCAATCAAATGCAAACACGTGTCCGTGTCATGATGAAAACCTTTTCCCGCTCAAGGTTTATAAACAACTCTTTGTTTATATTTGTCTTTTATGCGATCAAATCTTCCTCCGCAAGAAAGAATCCTCTGTTGCATTTGTGCTCTCAAAAACCTCAAGAACTGTTCATCATCTTCTTCATCAAAACATCAAGGTTAATATGTTCTTACTTTTCAAATGCAAATAACTTGTTTTCGATCTTATCATTGTTTTACACAAGATCAAACAAAAGAACTCAAAAATAAAATCATTTCTTTCATGGTTTTGTAAACACAACCATTTCATGGTTGTTCTTCAAGTTTTAAATCTAAATCTTAAACTTGTTCTTCATTCGTATCCAGTTTTCTTTTAGAAACTGGAATACAAGACTTTATGGGTGTTACATTTCATTTCAAAAAATCAAGAAAAACCCTAATCTTCATTAAGACATTTTTGTCTGAATGAAATGGACAAAATTCGAAAAATCTTAATGGAAATTTATTTCCACATTGAGATAATTCTTATTAACATCTTTGGTTGAACTGATAATACAGTGAAATGGCAACTTCAAAGCTGAATGTTACCGCTGAGTCCATCTCTGCTGACTCTGAGGAAATGGATATCTTCAAAGCCCCTCAGGTTAAGTTCGAGCTGGATCAAATCGATTGGACTAAGGCCAACAATCTCTCAGCTCTTCTCGAGTTTCCTACTCGGAAGCAAGTATCACATCTGGACGATGCTGTAAGTTTTCTGAAAAACAGCCCCATCTACACAGCCCTGACCATAACACCTCCTGCCAGTCAGCGGCTCTTATCCCAGTTCTGGTACTCTGCCAGACACACTGAGCTACCCTCTGCCAAAGATCCATCCAAAACCATCGACTGCATACTCAGCGATACTGAGTATGGCACAATCAAGATCACACCCGCCATAATCCGCAAAGCCCTGAACTTCCCAAATGCTACCAAAGAAAAACCCTTCATTCCATTCCCTAACCATAAAAAGCATGCTGACAGAAAAGCAATCATTGCTTTCCTTGACGCAATGGGTTATATCTGGGATATTGGAAGGGACAAGAAGCCTGAGAAGAAACTGACGCTGATAAAGAAATCCAAGATGCCCAGCGAGATGAATTTCATCTTCGCTCACATGATCAGCTGCATGACAGCGAAATCCGGATCTTCTGATCAAGCCGCCCAACCTCACCAGTCCATGGGATACGCATTGCTGAAAGGTCTACACATTGACTGGGCCTCCATTATTTATGATGACCTAATTCAACGTGTCGATTCTGCCGCTGACAGACCAGCATGGGTTCCTTACCCACGATTCATCAGCGCCATCTTTCAATATGGCCTAAAGGACAGCTATCCTGAAGAGGGTGATCTGAAACTTTCTCAGATTGGCCCTAAGGTTCTCGACTTCAAGCCTGTCGCCAATGAGGTCCGTCTCTCTACTCTTCTCACTCTTCTAAATTCTCCGCTTTCTGTGGCTCCTTCAGCGACAATACCTATCGCTGATACCCCGGCCACAAAATCCTCTCCTTCTAAGAATAGGAAACCCTCACACACCCAACTTGATTCCAAAAGGATCAAGAAAACCAAGGAGCAACCCCAGCAATTCCATGCTGAAGACTCCTCAGCTCATTCTGACGAGCTGAAGGAAAGTTCCGTGGTACGCTCTGCCACACCCGTTCAAGCCATCCCTCCAATCCAGACTTCAGCGTCTCCAAACGCTGAGGTTAGAAACTTGGAAACTACCCAACCTCCCTCAGTCTCTCAAAAGACTGATGAAGTGATTGTCAGTGATTCCAACGCTGAACTCAGAACCCGAACCCCAATCTTAACCTTCGCTTCTCCCTCCACTCACTTGGTCACTCCTCCAAAGATCACTGGAGATGCCATCATTCCAGAAGCCACTGCTGACGCTTCTCAACAAATGATGATGAAAGGACCTGCAGAGATCACCATACCTCACCGTACTTTCGAAGAGGATATGGAACATTATTCAGGAACTTGCAACTTTGACGAGTTCATCAATCCTCCTACAGGTACAAATCCCATCTTAAACACTGTAACTAAACCTGAAACTTCTGAGCTTTCCTTTGTTCACAAGTACTTATATGTTACAGGTCCTAATTTGGGAGACATCAACGCCTCTCTGAAGTCCGTGGAAACAAAGCTGACCAGTCTCACCACCACACTCTCCAACAACTCAACAGATGTAACAAACGCTGGAGAGAATTTGACAAAGCTGACAACGGTGGTGGAGAAGAAAGCTTCCACTGAAGACATCAAGGGACTTGATAAGACTCTCGCCGATTTTGCCAAGGTGCTCTCTGACATCTACACTGACTACACAAACCTCAAAACCTCAGTTTCGACCATGTCCAGCGAAGTAACAACGCTGAAGACATCGGTTGGAAAATTAAAGGGTGATATGTCAGAGGTCAAGACTGACTTAGGCTCTGTAAAGACCGACGTTAGTTATATGAAGACGATGATCAAGACGCTGGTCCACAAGGCAAATAGTCCAGCTCCTGCTCCTGCCCCTGTCCCTATTTTGGAATCTTTCACAGAGGCGGATCGCACAGAGCTGAAGAAAATCACGCCGGCTATTTCTGGCCTAGAAGACAGAATAGCAAAGCTTGAAGGTTGTGTGAAAATCTCTGGCCCAGAAGACAGAGATAACACCAATGCTGAGTCTGTCCATTCCTCCCCCAGTCATCATGAAAAAGAGGGGGAGAAGAGCGCTGAACATACCGGAGAGAAGAGCGCTGAAAATCTTGAGAAAAGCGCTGAAGATCTGAACAAAAGCGCTGAAGACCTTTCCCATGATGAATCTATCAGGGGAGAGAGGAATGAAGATCTGACCGCTGGACCTCAGGGAGATGAAAACCCTGAGGGAACCGAGAAGCTCGCCTCTGTATCTGAGGGGGAGCAACTCGAAGAAGATGCTGAGGAATCCGAAGCAGAAGAAGTTGAAGACATCGACATCCCTGAAGACGAACCATCCTTCTCTCCAAGAAAGGATGATGATGATGATGAAGATGACGATGATTTCTTTATCGTCAAACCTGCCCCAAGGATCAAAGCTCTTAAAGGAATCTCAATAAAAGAACCATCAGGGGAGAAGACAAAGACAAAGCCCTCAGCCTCTGGCACTGAGAAAAGCAAAGACAAAGGCCTCGCTGAAGATGAAAATCTGGCGATCTTGCTTGAAAAGCCGGTTTGTCAGGTACACTAAACTTTACTTATATTCCTTCCGTGAACAAATCCATACACAATCAGTTCTACTGCACAACCTCTCTACACATCCACATTCTTTTTCTATCTTTTCTACCCAAGTTCTTCTACCCAGTTCTTATTTGTAAGATCGCTGCGTTTCAGCTAGTCCTCTCCCCTGTTTGAGGATGTCGCTGAAGGTTCTTCTATTGCGACTTCACAAATAAAGCCAGCTGCTGCTGATGATATAATCCCAGTCTTGGATTTGATCTCTGAGACTAATGAACCAGAAGAACAACCTCTCTTACACAGAAACAGACCTTCCTCAGCTCCTCAAAAGCTGAGTGAAGAGGATCAAAAGAGAAGAGAAGAAATAATAAAGCGATTCGAGGATCAGCGAATCATTCTAAGGCCTGATCAACTGCCTTCAGTTCCTCCTAAGTTCAGAATCTCAAAAGCTGAATACCAGGAACACCTTAGAGCTGAACGCCTTATCGCTGAAAGGAAGGAAGCTGAAGAGAAAGACAGAGAATACGCCATCAAGCTTACTCAAGAATCTGTCAAAGACCCAAAGCTGAAGCGTGTTCCCATTCAAATCCAACGAAAGCTGTGGGAAGAAGCCCAGAAGATCGTGGAAAAGAAAACTGAAGTTTCTCAGACCACCCTGATCTGGTGTAAAGAGAAAATTCACTTCAGATATCGTCCAGCGAAGATCAACAAGGTATTGGTCTCTGGAAGAACCTCTATCGGAGTACCTATTGTTGACATCAAACTGTTCAGAGAAGATGGCCAAACTGAAACCTTTCGCGCTGATACTGTAAAAAGGTATGGTCTCTCTGAATGGCTGGAGATGAGGTTAGCTATCCAATCATCACAATCTAAGTACAAGAATCATTTCGAAAAACTGATAAACAGACAAATCGATTTGATATCTTCTTGTGTGGATATTCCTCCTGTTCCTGATCTAAAGCTGAAAAGAAAAAGGGGCTCTCCAAAGAAGAAACGTCAAGATTCAAACTCAGGTCCTGTCATATGAAATGAAACTAGAATTGGTTTCTCTCGCGCTGAAGTGCTTGGTCCTGATCCTGATCTATCTGCCCTTGACATCTCTTTGCCACCATGTGAACTTTTCATCCCTGGTAAAGTCATCAGTAATCCTTATGGAATATTCTTTCTTGACTACGACGGACGTAAATGCTTTCAACGGATCGCTGAGTTCCAATCACTCCAATCGAACAGCTCAGAGATCTTATCTACTGGTGTGACTTCTGAAAGGACATTCAGGCACGACACCTAAAACCCTTGATCTTTCAAGAAGCTCTGAACAAAAGAAAACGAGGTGTAACGGTTCCTGACTGGATGATCCCCACTGAAAACACGACCCTTGATGAACTTCTCATTAAGGAAGAACCTTTTGAAAACTGATATAATCGCCTTTTTCTCTATTGTATCAGTTATCCTTCTGTACTTGTAAATTATTTCGCTTGTACTTGTAATATTTCTGTTCTTCATTGTAACCTGATTCAAAGATTTAAAGAAAGATTTCAGCGAACGTACTTTACTCCATCAGTATTGAAAAGATCCCAGAAAACAGTAAAAGGGACAAATATTTTATGAGTTCTTTTTATCCTTGTGTTTTCATTAAATAGCAATTTTCTTTGTTGCTATGTCATAATCAAATAGGGGGAGATTGTTGATCCAAACCCTCAGTGATTTGATAATGACCCTCTCTTAAATACTTAGTGAAAATTGTAAGTAAACAATACGTATCAGAGTTTCACTATCGCTGATAAGTACTAAGATCTTACAGTACCGCTGATAGGAACTCTCGCTCTTTAAATTAAACATTCAGCGAACACTGTTCACCATAATGCTCTGAGCCTGTTCAGTCCTTATGGTGATCGCTGATAAGTTAGTTGTTTACTTATGATCCCTGAAGACAAGTTTCACGTCAACAAAGGTTCTACGCTGAAGTCGAAGATCAAGCTCAAGAACCAGCGACAAGTCTCCTAATGAACTGATGCGGATCAGCGAAGACTCAGATTTGTCCACTCAACGTGAAGTATCAAGTACAAGACTTCAGCTATCGCTGAACTTTATCAGCTGCTGAATAGTAAATGATAATCGCTGAATCAACGAAAGCTGATCATGAAGTCCTCCGTACAAAGTACTTTTGTCTTAACCACCCTTGCACGCCTCCGTACGAAATGTCAGAAAAGAACCTCCGAATATCTGAAATCGTACAACCACTCTGATACTACACTGTTCATCCTTACGGCTACTAAGGTTGTCAACCAAGGTCAATGACATGCAACCAACCAGCTGATGACACGTGTAAAGTATATACTGATTTGCATTTAATGCATGCAATATATAAAGAGATGAACTCACTTCTTTTTGAAGTAACTTGCTAACTCTGGACAAGTTCAAATCTCTCTCAAGATAGGATTTTATTAGTAATCTCCTTATCTTTCTTAGTGCAAGAAACCTTAGTGTTCCAACTTGTTTAGATTTAGGTTTATCCTTAATCTTGTTTCCGCAACAAGCTGTAAATTGTTAATGATTTATCAATAAACAATTTAGAAAAGTAAAATAGTGTGTTTGTATTCAACCCCCCCCCCCCCCCCCCCCCTTCTACAAACTTGTATAGGCCTTTCGGGACCAACAAATACATTGTTAAATCTGATCAAAAACTTGGATGATCAAAAATGTTTATAAATTATTAGTTATTAGAAATTTCCTGTAATAGAGCCTCTGCTGGCTCTGGCAGAGGTCCAAAAACCTCTATAGGACTATTTCTCTACTAAAGATTTATCGATCCTCTCCTTGCGTTTTTCAAACAAATTTTCATAAGATACAATCTACAGAGATAAAAGTTTTTCAAAATCACAGAGCTTCTGTAAAGATTTTCACTTAGGAACTTCTGTAACGGTAACTTTTTAACGGTAACTTTTCTGTGGTGAAAATTTAAACCCACGCGCTTTTCATTTAATATGGCCGCCCAAGACGTCTCGTCATTACTGACACTATTGACATGTCGAGTTTTCATTGACGTACATATAACGTCGTCCTGGAAACTTGCTCCACGCCAAATGAACTCGAGTGCGGACCTCAAATTTTATTAACTTTCTCACATTTTCACCGTTCCAAATTCTACCCGTTACCACAGTATAAAACCTAAGTTAAAATAACTTTCAAAACTTTACTATTCTCTCATCTTCTCCGGCGAACTTGCTTATTTCTTTCTGAAAACCTAGAACTTTCAAACTTACAAATGGCTTCCAGTTCCATAGCTACTCACGTTTCACCGATGAACTCTCCACCACTCTCTCCAGTACATTCTGAGCACTCCCACAACTTACATACTGCCGCCGATACCAACAGACATGACTCCGGCGACGAGGCATCCTTTGTACCCACTACCCACCTGTAACAATTTTTCTCTAATGACCATTTCGAGCAAACCGTTCCCATTAAATCGAACAATTGTTATCTTGTTCCTTCTCCTACGACTTTTGGTAAAGAACATGCCATCCTGCTAAACATCCTAGAGAACCACTTTCTTTACCCTCTTCTTAGCAAAACCGTTGAACAATTACCTGTACGTTACCTACATCAGTTTTGGCAATCTTGCCGTTATGACGCTGACACCGATTTGATAAGAGGTTATATCTCTAAGCCTGGCCAAAGTAAGAGTCTTGAACTGATGTTCAACCGCACCATGTTCTCATTAGAATTTGGCCTTCCAACAAGAGGACTCATGGGAATCAAAAAGTATGCCCCCAACCAACAAATGAAGAACTTGCCGACTTTCTGCACATGTTAGGGTACAACCAACAGTTGAAAAAGAGGAACGATTTCCGCAGAGCAAGACTACCCCCTCTGTGGAATACCTTATTCTCCATCCTAAATCGTTGCCTCACTGGAAAAATCGGGAGCATCGATCAAAGCTCACCTCAAATTCTCTCAATCATGTATGGTGTGTACTATGATCTACCACTATATTATGCCACCATAATGATGCAAGAGATCATCAACACCATCGATCGCAAAATCGCCTCCCAGAAAGCCAAAATATCTGATCACAACCGGTTGCCCCCTCTGCAGTTCCAGCGAATCCTCAGTGTACTTTTCGAACCCCTACTCCTTATCCAAAAATGGCCAATGGACGGTCCCAAACCTAAGCAATTTCCTATGTCAAAAAACACCCCTATAGAACATGAGGACGGCTACCCGCACAGCAGGCCACCGTCAAAGGTAATGTTAGGTTATGCTAGTAATGAAGAACTAGTTAGTGAGTACACACGCGTTTACAGAACTCCTGAACCCAGTTCTGTAACACCCCCGCGTATAGGAATACCCATAGGAGGTAGTGTTGTAGAAAGACTAACAGAGGAAGAATGGAAGATAAAGTTGGCTAAACACAAGGCCAACCAGAAGAACTTCAGAAATATAAGGAAAGACCTTTATCCTTCAAAGAGGAAGTCTTCTGAGGGATCTAAAGAGAAGAAGAAGAAAAAGGGAAACAAAACCAAGACCCTACAGAGGAACTACTTGCCTCTGCTACTGCTATCCAAAAACCCCCTGCAGAACCATCTTCTCCACCCACTGAACATAACACATAACCCTCATCTCCACCACAAACCCAAGGTCACTCTGCCCCTCCCTCTTCCAAAAGAAAAAGAAAGTCAAAATCTACAGAGGAGAGGGCACCTAAGCCAAAGAAAAGGAAATCAAAGAAGAAGAAACTTTCTTCTCCTCTACAATCAATTACAGAAGGAATCGAAAAAGAACAACCTCAACCTTCACCTCTGCAAACCCATACAATCACAGAGGGTCTTGATTCACTTCTGCCAAGACAAGAAACTGCAGAAGAAGAGGTCCAAATAGGTAAAATTACTGAAAATAGGTTAGAGGATAGGGTAGAAACTTCTGGAGGAAAAGAAAATGAAAAAGAAAAAGATGCCGAAGATGAAGATGAAGAAGGCACACATCTCTCACCCCCTCCCAGTGCAACCCACACATCTAACTCCGCAGGTCTAGCTGCAGTAGGAGTTATTGAAATAGAGCAGAATAGCTCGATTCAAACCCAACCCAACCAGCCAGAAGTCACTCTTTCGACTTCTGCACCCACAAAAACCGGGGAATCCATTCCTATGGAGTCTCCTCAAAGAGACTCACCTTTAGTTCGTGATCAATCGCCCCAGATCACACTAGAACACCCAAAAGAGGAATTTGTTTCCTCTGCCACGCACTATATAGGGCCAAAACTTCTTTCAGAGAGAAGTAGTAAGCACAAAGACGAAGAGACTCTAGACAAGTCTCCAAGTCAAAAGAAGGACATTCCGATACCCACCTCTGGAGTGGATTTGGACACTGTTCTTCACAGAACTTCTGTAGAGTTTGAAGCACTAGATGCTTCTGCTCGAAGATCAGATGGAAATCCTTCCACCCCCAACGTACAAACAAGGGTGAATGAAGGTGTCCCAGGAGCATGGACTCATTCTGGAGAAGGGGTTGTTCCTCCAGAGGTTACCCAAGAGGAACATGTTACGAAGAATGAATTCCAAGTCTTTGTAACCTCTGTAACTCAAACATTGAATAAGTTGCAAAGCTCATTCACGACTTTTACTGATTCAACTTCAGGCGCGCTTACAGGATTAAATACCAAAGTGGATACCTTATCCACAGAAGTTAAAGAAGCCCTTGCAGAAATAAAGTCACATACAGAAGCTTCTGCTGCAGTTGCAACCACCTCTGCCACTGACATTGCCAAAACAACTGCTGCAGAATTCGAGAAAAGAGCAACCACAGCCTTCAAGACTTCGATCGCAATCAACCTTGAAACAATGAAGAAACAAGCAGCAAGGCAAGCAGCTCAAGACACCGGCAGAACAGAAGTTGCTGCTAAAAGAAGGCAGGATGATCCTGATGATGGTGCATCTGGTCATCCTGAGGGGGAGAGAACAAAGGAAACAACAGAGGCTGCTTCTGCAAAAACTACAGAGAAAACTGCAGAACCCTCTACAACAGAAACCCCGAAGGAAACACAAGGAACTCAACAGAGGCAAAACACCTCTATCTCAGCAGAGGATACACCAACCACAGAACCTAAGGTAATCACTCTTGCATCCTCATCCACAGAACAAACTCCACCTTCATCTAAAGAACCAACACCAACCCCACAACCAATCCCGCGCAAAACTAGAGTCAAAACCATAGCTCGAAAACCCCAAAGACCAAAACGCTCTGCAGAGTTCATTCTTCGCAAAATGGAATTTGTATCTGCTTTTCAATCAGCAAAGCGTTTTGACATTCCACCTCCAAGACCCGAAGACTCCTCACCAACAGAGACCACACAACCCGAAGTATCAAAACCTTCAGAGGCAACAACCAAAACATCAGAGCATCCAACCCCAAAACCCACAGAACCTCTAACTGTCAAATCTACAGAGGTGCCACCCACACAAATCCAAAACCCAACCTCTGAAACCTCAAAATCAAAAGATAAAGGCAAGGGAAAAATGACAGAAGAAGAACCGAAGAAGAAGATGCCAGTTGCAACAGAGAAGTTGATGAAAGGTGCCTTTAACGCCTTCATCACTCCTAAACCCGAAGAGGAAGACTGGGCATTCAACTTGAAACCTCTGTCAGAAAACCCAACCCTGGATCCCACAGCTAAGGTAACAGAAGGTAAAGTAGCAGACATCACTCGACAAATGGATAAGCTAAGGAGACCAATTCCAAGAACTACTCCAACCATTGAACAAATGGAAGAGCATGTTTACAGTTATCTCTACAGACAGCAGTTCCAGAGCGATCTGCCAGCTCATGTCCGAGATCAGAAGCTAAGAGAAGAATTCGATGCCATCTTCACCTCTACAAAGTCAAAACCGGTCAATCAAGTTTACTCCATTCACAAGATAAAGAAGGTAATATATTGTAGATACTCTAAAATGAGAACCTATCCTCATACGATGTATACAATCTGGAAAGTCAAAAGGTCCGACAGATCAGAGAATCAATTCTCTGATGCTGATATCCGAAACCTCAATCCCTATGACTTACCTGACCTTCTTCAATGGACGAAAGACAACTTCAATGACGACTGCCACCAAAGATCTTATCGAGTTCTCAGAAAGGCAATGCGTAAAAAGCTCCTAATCTACAGCATGCTCGACTTTCAACTAGCCATTGATCTAGGCGTGACTACTCTAAGCATCAGACCACCAGAGGATTTCTGCCCACCCAATGCCATACACAATTCGATCATCAAAACTCCAAGGTGCGGGTTAGTATTCAAGAATCCTGCTGATCAACTTAAACTGTTTATGACAATGGACTGTCAGAAGTACACAAACCGTACTCTGAACATGTTCAGAAAAATACTAGAGGAGAACAAAGCAACAGAGCTTATGGATGAAGAATCTGCTCTGATGATGATCAAAGAGATTGATGCTACACTAGGCTTAAGAAATCTCTGCCTCAAATTCTATGAAGAACTCAAGGAAGTAGGAAAAGACAACAGAAAGTACGACGACTTCCCAAATGCAAAAATCTGAGTCTCTTCAAAGAACCTTTGTCAACGTTTTATTTCTGTTCATTTAATGTACTCAAATGTAAATGCCTCTGGCATAAATTCAAATGAAAGAAATAATCTTCTGAGGTATTGTTTAACCTCTGTCTATCTTAACTTAGCCTAAAAAGTCAAAATTTATTTTTCAATACTTAGGGGGAGATTGTTAGCTTCAATCTTCCTAATCAAAAAAGTATTTAGAAGTAGTGAAAAATAGGCTAAGTGAAGAAAGCCTCTTACAGAGGCTCTGCCGGACTTACCGAGAGATCAAGATCAAGAATCTACATAAGCTAAAGAGGCGCGCTACAGAAGCTCTGTCATACGCGCAAAGAAGATCAATAACTCGGAATTCGGGGAAGACTGCTCCACAGAGGACCAGACCGCAGAACCTCTGTAACTCATTACAGAGCCTCTGTGGTCCTCACAATAAGACTTGAAGATATTTACAATATCTTGCTACTGTTACAAGACCTGTTCATCAACTTGCATGGTAGCATGCCCTGTCCAACGTCGACGTGTCAAACTCTGATTGGATTCAATAGGGCTTAGTACATAATAGACGTCTGCTGCATTAAATGCAATACAGCACGTCTGACTGTTCATGCCACACTTGCAACTGTTCACGACATCCGTTCAACTATTCATCAGTACCGTCTGAATAGTAGCATATGCTTTATGGTCCCCTTTAGTGTAGTATATAAGGAAGACTCATGTTGAGTTCTTCCTTATCACATATAAATACAACATCACAAGAACACAAAAGCTTATTCACCTTAAAAGTCATATCTGTTTTAAAGCTTTTCTTACTCACAGTTCTTAAACCTGTTCTTATTTTATATATTCAGTAAACTTTAAGATATAATATTCTGTTCACTGTTTATTTATATTTTGGTCTAAATCTATCAAACTTATCTGTTAGTTCTTCAAATACGCTTCCGCATCAAACATTAACTTGAACTAATAGATCTGATAATCTTGTTTAAAGCAAAATAGGAACCAACAATTAGTTATAATTTAGATTAGTCGGTTGTTTACGATAGATCAGTTGTATACAATAACCTTGTCTTAAATTCTCCATTTTGTATGAAAGTTTGGGAAGATATTGTTATGAATCTAGTTTATCAAAAGTTTAAATTCACTGTGATTTTTGGGTGTTACAATATGGTATATGTTGGGTCATCAAAGATTTGAAGATGAGCTCATGATCTCGTTACATACTTTGAAAAACATTTTATACTTAGAGCAATTTTAGATGCTTCTTTGTAATGGCTTAGTCATACAGTCAAAGTTCGGTAAAGTCGAAGATCAGCCAAAATCCAGAAGAAGGAAATCTACCAATGTGGATTGAAGATGGACTTCTCAACCCAAACTAAGCTGTCTCATTGATTGTCACCATGAAAATCGGTGAGATCATCAAACAGGAGAATCCTCCTTTGTCTCCATGCCAAGAAGATCTTCATAACATCCTTCCTAAGAAGACTCCCACCATGAAAATCGGTGAGACCATCAAACTGTTTGGCCATCCCACCGACTGTCCTCATGAAAATCGGTGGGATTCTCAAAATTAGAGGATCCCCTCATAACATCCTTCCTAAGAAGGCTCCCACCTATTTTGTCTATGACAATCGGTGGGATTCTCAAATAGGAGGATCCTCCCTTGTGTCCATGCTAAAAAGGTTTTATCATCAAAGAAGGAATTTTTGGATATGGAAGAAAAAGGTTCATTTGTCCTTTTTCCCATTCCTAAATATTGTCTCCATCAAACCTTTCTAGTATTATAGGAAAAGACACATCAACTTTTGAGAGTCAAAGTTGACCTTCAAATGACAACTTTCTAGTATGATTCTGATGATTCCTCTGATGAAGAAAAACCTGCTTCTAATGGTCGTTACATTCCTAAGGATCCTAAGAAATATACTGATGAAGAAAAGCGTCTTGTGTCTCTTGATTCTAAAGTCAAAACTATCATTGCTCTCTCTTTCTGATGAAGTGTACCACTCTCTAGTAAATCTATCTACTGCCAAAGAGATGTGGTCCACTCTGTGTGTTTTGTACGAATGTACAAATGAAGTTAAAAAGAGCAGAAAGATTCCTCTTGTTAAAAAATATGACCTCTTTTCTCATGAGAAATGAGAATCTCTCTCCAACTACTATGACCGCTTTAACAGTCTTCTTAATGACTTAAAGCTGTTAGGTAGAGTGTATGACAATGAGGAAATCTTGTGCAAGTTTATGGACTGTCTTCCTAATTTTTGGAATAACATCTGTACTTGTATAAAGACAACCAAGGATCTTGATCATATGCCTCTCACTTCTCTTTATGGAACTCTTTTCAACTATGAGCAAACTAAGCTGCAATGGAAGTCTGTCATCACAGATATAAAGGGCTCTTCCATAGCCCTCCTAAGTGACTCTTCCAAAATAACTAAGGGTGTGTTTGGTTTACGGCAATGGATTGGAATGGATTGGATTTGGATTTCAAATCCATTTCAATCCCACGTTTCCATAGAATTTGGAATTGGAGGGTTTTGAAATCCTTGGATTTCATGAATAGAATTTAGCTGTTTTTTTTACTTCCCATGTTTGATGATGATGATGAGGGAGAGCACGTGAGGCATGTTTGTGAAGCATGTGGGGTTTATTGAAATCCAATCTATTCCCGTAAACCAAACGCACCCTAAGTGTATTCCAAAAATCACCTACCCATCTGACTCTGACCATGATAGTCAAGAAGATCCCAATGACCATTCGGAGGCATATCTTAGTGATGTTGAGGATGAATGTGAGGAAACCTCAATTGACAAACTATCAGATGGAATGACCATGTTGGATGGGTATTCTAAATCCAAATCTCACACCTCCTCTAGAAAATCTAAATCTAGTAGAAAATCCTCCTCCTCTCTCTCCAACACTCCTCTTTGGACAAAACTAACGAGGAATGTTTTAACTGTGGTAAAATGGGTCATTTTGCCTCTGAGTGCAGTAGTAAACAACTTGAAAGACCCAGAACTTCTTCCTCGGGCCGATTTTCCTCAAAATCGGAAAGATCCAAACATGATTCCACCAATCTCTCCTCTTTTGCAAGTTCTGACCGGGCAGAAAGATACAAAGAAAAATACAAGAGAGAAAAGGAAAGACATGAAAGACTTGTCAGAAAAGGAAAGGGTTTGCCTGCTAAAACTCATGATTTGGCAGATGAACCCACATCTGAAAGTGAGAATGACACTTCAAATGTGTGTTTCATGGCCAAGATAAATGACAAGGCTGATTCAGAAGATCACACTCCTTCAACTGCTCTTGTATCAGCTAAGTGCCTATCCTCCTCATCACAGGTACATCCATTTCTATCTCTTTTTGATGCTGAAAAGGTTGAATCATTTGATTCTTTAACCATTCATCTTTTTTATGCTAAAACTGCTAAGAAAAAGGCAAATGCTCAAATAAAATCTCTTTCCTCTCAACTTCTTTTATGTCATTCTCAACTTGAAAACTTTGACAAAGTTAAGGCTGAGCTTGAAGATCTAAAATCCATCAACTTTATTCTTGCCAAGGAGAAAAACAAAATATTTAAACATTTTCAAAAGGAGCAAGAAATTATGAGAAAATGGACCAGTTCTTCCAAAAATCTGGAAAAGATTTTTCAAAATCAGATTTCTTGTGATGACAAAACTGGTTTAGGCTTTGGAAAAATGGAAACTTATCAATCTTCAAAATCTCATGCTCCCACCTCATGTGCTTCACCTACTTTTTGTGAAACCTACAATTCTAATTCTATTAGGTCTGTGTCCATGAATTCTGCTGATTCATCTGAAACTTTAAAATTTGGAATGTTTTTAAAGGCAAAAGATCCCACTTCCTTTCGAAAGGAAAAGGCTCAAGATTCCAATGACTCTTCCAAACATATCCATGACTTTCAAAAATTCTTGACTTTAGATGATGTATCCACCTCTTCCAATTTAAACAAAAAAATTTCTATCTTTGAAAAAGACAAGTCTTTAAGTGCTGATTCTTTCTTAAAAATAAATTCCTCAAATCTTTCTAAAAATACCTGTGTGACTTCCCCTACCGATTTTCTTCCCCGATCTGTGAGCCTCAAAATGTCAAATTCAAAGGAAAAGATTTATGTCCTCCCATTTTCTGAAAAAGGAATCTTAGGACCTGCACTCCAACTCTTTCTCAGCTCATCAAAGTCTTTGAAGACAAACAAAAAGGGCAAAAGTAAGGAAAAATGTCAAGTTTCTAAAAAGGCTTTTACTCATAGAAAATGCTATATTTGTGGTGATACTTCTCATTTTGCCAAAGATTGTCTAAAAGAAAGCATTGACCTGATGGACAACAAATCTTCCTCTTCTTCAATATCTAATCCAAAAGGACCCACCAACAAATGGGTACCTAGGAAATAAATTCTTTGTGATTGCAGGTTATGAGCTAAATGGTTGGATCTATGTGGACCAGTATAAAAGTGACAAAACTGAAGAAATCATCAAGTTCATCAAGAAATCTGAAGTGTCAAATGGTGAACTTATGGATCTCTCCTTGTATTGAAAATACTTCCCATTGGCACACTCACTAGTGTCAACCTCTTCCCTCACCGACCTCCCACTCTCACCGACTTGCTTTCATCGGTGGACCTCTCACCCCACATTTTCTCATCCACCCCACCTTTTCTCATCCATACAACCACATATATTACCCCAACCTCATTTCTTTTTCATCTCACCATCCAACTATCTCTCCTCTCTTACAACCTCTTCAAACCCAACTTCTTCAGTTCCCTTCTGTCTCTCAACTATTATACCTTCTTCAAATCAAGAAGATGATTATCACCATCCATATAAATCCACCAAACTATATTTCTCATCTCACAGAAGTAGTCCTACCCGAAGCTCTACCCACATCGGTGAACCCCTCCACTCACTCTAAAACCTCAAAAAAAAATTCTGTGAGATTTATATATCGGTGAAGTTGTAACATAAACCAAAAAAAATTTAAATTTTTCATCAGTGAGTGCATCATCGGTGAGTGTGAAAAAAAAAAGTCAAAAAAAGTCAACATCGGTGACTTTGCATCGGTGGTTTACAAAAAAAATCAATTGTAAGTGCATCATCTGTGAGAGTGAAAAAAAATCTTACATTTCGGTGTCATCATTTAAAAAAAAGAAAATATATATATGTATGCATGCATCGGTGAGTTCCAGAAAAAAAAGTCAACATCGATGGCTTTGCATCGGTGTTTTAAAAAAACAATTTATATATATATATATATATATATATATATATATATATATATATATATATATATATTGCCGAAATTTCCTATCTTCATGGTGTTTCTTCTCTGTCGGACGCTGAGGGGGAGAATTCATCTGAGGGGTAGCAACATCAACCCTTAGTACTCATATCCAGCGTCCAACTCGGAAAAAAAATGGCGGACCGGTCAAAGGGAGCACATCAGTCCGGGCGGATCTAACTGAGGGGGAGGAACATAAAGATCGACTGATCTAACTGAGGGGGAGCAAAACAAAGACAAAAGATGCTGATGCTGAACAAGAAGAGCTAAAGATTACTAGAGAAAGAAAGAAGATGCAAGAGATGGCCAGAAGCATCCTGAGGCTAATTCACTCAAACTCAAACCTCCTTCAAAGATGATCACCAAGTTGGATCTGGGCATATCTGTTTCCTCTATGATGGAAGTATATACTATATCATTCATATTGTTTATTCCTTATTCTTTCATGTGTAAATATCATATATACACACACACAAAAAATGTATATATATATATATATATATATATAAATGGACTGTATGAAAAAGAACCCAAAAGAGAAAAATAGGGTCAACTTGTATTATTCATTGTCTTACTCATGTTTTCTAATTATGGATGTCATCATCAAATAGGGGGAGATTGTTGGGTCATCAAAGATTTGAAGATAACCTCATGATCTCCTTACATACTTTGAAAAACATTTTATACATAGAGAAATTTTAGATGGTTCTTTGTAATGGCTTAGTCATACTGTCAAAGTTCGGTGAAGTCGAAGATCAGCCGAAATCAAGAATAAGTAAATCTACCAATGCGGATTGAAGATGGACTTCTCAACCCAAACTAAGCTGTCTCACCGATTGTCACCATGAAAATCGGTGAGATCATCAAACAGGAGAATCCTCCATTGTCTCCTTGCTAAGAAGATCTTCATCATAAGAGGTATGTTTGGCTATCCCACCGACTGTCCTCATGAAAATCGGTGGGATCCTCAAAATTGGAGGATCCCCTCATAACATCCTTCCTAAGAAGACTCCCACCTATTTTGTCCATGACAAATCGGTGGGATTCTCAAATAGGAGGATCCTCCCTTGTGTCAATGCTAAAAGGTTTTATCATCAAAGAAGGAATGTCTGAGTATGGAAGAAAAAGGTTCATTTGTCCTTTTTCCCATTCTTAGATATTGTCTCCATCAAACCTTTCTAGTATTATAGGAAAAGACACATCAACTTTTGAGAGTCAAACCTGACCTTCAAATGACAAAGTGACAAGTGTCCCATGCATCACATACTCATGGCACTATATAAAGATGAAGACTTCTCCATGCAGAATAACACTTATAACTCTTGAAGATTACTCTGTGCTCAAGATACTCTGCTCCTTTCTCTCTTTGAACATTATAGCTTTCAATCTTTGTGTTTTAGAAGTTGTTTAGTGTTCAGTATTACTTTGTGAAGATTGTTAGAATAGATTTTATCTATTCTTTCCGCAACAATCTAATTGTTCTATGTGTTCTATGTGTAATTATTGATTTGAATATTTTTAACCCCCCCTTTCTACAATACCTGTTCTTGTTCTTATTAGCCATCTGGGACTAACAGTATCAGAGCTGAAGTTTAAGTGAACTAGGTATGATAGTGAGATACCTAGACTTAAGCTGAGATGACTTAAGATATGATTTGTGAGATATGGGTAGAAGTACTAAGACGGGATAGTCTTAGAGTTGATGGAAATACGTGAATTAAGCACTGTAACGATGGTAACGAGAATTCTCATGTATAGTATGTTCACAATTTCAATTAGCTGCTGTCATTATGAATATATTGTTACACAAGCATACTTGTTTCTAAATTGTTACACTGACTAATGAACGTTAAAGTACGTTTCTTGTGTTTGGGTACGTGTAACCATTTCTTATGGTTATCTCTTTGTGCTATATCAGAGTACAATGGTGAATACGCCAACCAGATCCCCTAGTTCTTCGGAAGATCGGGCAGTAATTGATTGGTCAGTGGAGAAGCAATTGGAAATGGGTGGAACTCACGAAAGTCCACTGAGGCCACCTCTAATAGGAGGAGTATATAGTCAAGCATAAAGAACGAGTACCGGTACCTCTAACCCGGTGACAACTGAGTCTACGATGGAATCACGCATGATGGAAAATATGATGCGAGCAATGAATACAGCACTGCGAGCAACGAATACAACATTGGCACAACAATCAGAGATGTTCATGAAAGCGTTAAATGACCGAAGAACTGAGTTACGACGACCGAAGATGAGTATGTCGACCATTCTTAGACAAGTCTGTCATCGTGTTCATTGATGACATACTTGTTTATTCGAAAAATGAAGTCGATCATGAATGCCATCTTCGTGAACTCTTGGAAGTTCTGAGGAAAGAGAAATTGTATGCAAAATTTTCAAAGTGTGAATTTTGGTTAAAAGAGGTACAATTTCTGGGGCATGTGATTACTTCGGAAGGAGTCAAAGTAGATCCGGCAAAGATAGAAGCAATGACGAACTGGGAAACACCAAAAATCGCATCAGAAATAAGGAGTTTCTTGGGTCTAGCAGGTTACTACCAGAGGTTCATAAAAGACATCTCAAAGATTGCTTCTGCCTTGACCATGTTGACTCGGAAGAATGTAAAGTTTACATGGACTGAAAAGCAAGAGTCAGCTTTCAAGACATTACGACAGAAGCTGTGTGAAGCTCCTATTCCTGCACTACCAGATAGAACGGAAGATTTGGTTGTATATAGTGATGCGTCAAAGATGGGTTTGGGATGTGTGTTGATGCAACGAGGCAAAGTTATTGCTTACGCATCAAGGCAACTCAAAGATCATGAAAAGAATTACCCCACCCATGATTTGGAACTTGCAGCGGTAGTGTTTGAATTGAAATTGTGGCGACATTATCTGTATGGAACAAAGTGCACTCTCTTCACTGATCATAAGAGTTTGAAGCATGTCTTTGATCAGAAAGAGTTGAACATGAGATAGCGGCGTTGGTTAGAACTACTTAAAGACTACGATTGTGAATTGCATTACCATCCCGGTAAACCAAATGTTGTGGCTGATGCTTTAAGTAGAAAGGAATATAGTGGGTACATGAAACCAACTAACACCAGAATTGATGTGACATCAAGTCTGCTAGAAAGAATAAAAGCGGCACAAGCTGAAGCTTTATTGGAAGAAAATTTGAAAGATGAAGTTATGATCAAACAGCGGCTTCAACTGACTGAAGATAGTCTTGGGGTCAAACTGTTCCAAGGCCGCGTTTGGGTGCAAAAGGTGGGAAGAAATCGGGAGTTAATTCTCGAAGACGCCCACAAGTCTAAATATTCTATACATCCTGGAAGTACTAAGATGTATAGGGATCTGAAGCTACATTATTGGTGGTCATCTATGAAGTTAGATGTGGCACAAATTGTAGAAAAGTGTGTGACGTATTCGTTAGTCAAGGCTGAACATCAAAGGCCCTACGGAAGTCTGCAATCTTTGGAGATTACAGAACGGAAATGGGATAAGATTACCATGGATTTTGTGACGAAGTTACCAAGAACGTCAAAGGGTAACGATACCATATGGGTAATCGTGGATCGGTTGAGCAAGAGTGCTCACTTCTTGGCAATGAAAAAAGCATCACCGATAGATAAGTTAGCGAAGCTTTATATTGACG
Organism: Saussurea involucrata; assembly: GCA_033807775.1. Lineage (NCBI taxonomy): Eukaryota > Viridiplantae > Streptophyta > Magnoliopsida > Asterales > Asteraceae > Saussurea > Saussurea involucrata. Next base: position 96,147,179 of record CM066314.1, read on the forward strand.
AAGTGGTTTCAAGACATGGTATACCCGTGTCTATAGTTTCTGATCGTGATAGCCGGTTTACTTCGAGATTTTGGCAGTCACTACAAGAAGAAATGGGTACAAGAGTAAATTTGAGCACTGCATACCATCCACAAACGGATGGGCAAAGTGAAAGAACCATTCAAACTTTGAAAGATATGCTCAGGTCATGTGTGTTAGTCTTTGGAGGTAACTAGGATACGCATTTACCTTTAGTGGAATTTGCGTACAACAATAGTTAGCATTCCAGTATTGGAAGAGCACCATTCGAAGCTTTGTATGGATGGAAGTGTAGAACTCCAGTATGTTGGTTAGAAGCTGGAGAAAAACAATTCGCTGGTCCTGAACTTGTTCAACAAACAACAGATAAAGTGAAAGAGATTCGAAAACATATGAAAGCGGCTCAAGATCGACAAAAGAGTTACGCCGATCCAAAAAGAAGGCCGAAAGAGTTCCAAGTTGGGGAGCGTGTAATGCTTAAGGTATCCCCGTGGAAAGGTTTGATAAGGTTTGGTAAACATGGAAAGTTGTGTCTTCGTTTTCTTGGACCCTTCACCATAACTAAGAAAGTTGGACTTCAAGTTTATCAGTTGGATCTTCCACTTGAATTGGAAGGAATCCACAATACCTTTCATGTCTGCTATCTTCGGAATTTTTTTGCCGAAGAGAATGATGTAATTCCTCTTAATGAAGTAAGAGTGGATGAAAAGAGTCGTTGTGTGGAGGAACCGAAAGCGATTTTAGAAATATCGATTAAAAATCTACGACATAATATTGGTCCCAAAGGGGTTATACAAGTTTGTAGAATGGGGGGTTGATTACAAACACACGATTTTTATCTTTCTAAATTGTATATGGATATGTATCAAACAATTTTACAGTTTGTTGCGGAACAAGATTAAGGAATAAACCTAATCTAAACAAACTATGAAAATCACTAAGATTTCTTGCACTAGAAATAAGAGAGAAGGAAATAAGAACACTTAAGACAAGTATTATAACACACAGATTCAGCAAGAGAAGGAATGGCCGAGCACTTCAAAAATGAAGTAGGGTTTCCTTTATATAATGCATGCATTTAATGCATGTCAGTACAACTTTACACAAGGCAGCTTCTGGTTGGTTGAATGTTTTGACCTTAGTAGACAACCTAGTAGCCGCATGATGAACAGTGTAGAATCAGAGTTGGTTGTACGATTCTGGACAAAAGGGATGTCCGTTCTGACAAAATCGTACGGAGGCGTGCAAGGGGGTAAGACAAAAGTTGCTTGTAGAGGAGGCTTCATGATCAGCGTTCGCTGAATGAATCTTTATCAGCGAATGATAAAGTTCAGCGTTCGCTGAAGTCTTCTACTTGAAACTTCACGTTGAATGGACAAGTCTTGGCTTCGCTGATATCCGCATCAGTTCATTAGTAGACTTAGTCGCTGGTTCTTTGGCTTGATCTTCGACTTCAGCGTAGAACATAGTTGACGTGAATCTTGTCTTCAGGGATCATACGTAAACAACATAAAATATCATCGATCATCAGTGATACTGAACAGGCTCAGGGATCACTGATGAACAGTGTTTGCTGAATGTATAATTTAAAGAGTATGAGTTTCCTATCAGCGATACTAAACAGACTTAGTATTTATCAGTGATAGTGAAACTTTAATACATATTGTCTACTTATGATTTTCACTAAGTGTTTCTCAGGGTCATTATCAAATCACTGAGGGTTTGGATCCACAATCCCCCCCTATTTGATTATGACATAGCAATAAAAGAAAATTGCTAAGTAAGAAAATATAAGGTTAAAAAGGACTCATAAAATATTTGTCCCATTTACTGTTTTCAGGGATCTTTTTAAGTACTGATGGAGTAAAGTTCATTCACTGAAATTTTTCATTAAACTTTGTATCAGTTACAAAGGGAAGTGTAAAAATTACAAGTACAGCGAATAATAATTACAAGTACAAAAAGATACAAGCTGATAAATATATAAGAATTACAAAGGATGATCTTATCAGCTACTCAGGTTCTTTCTTGACGAGTTCATCAAGAGTATCAGTCTTTGGAATCATCCAATTAGGGACAGTGACTCCCCGTTCCCTTCTTTTCTTAGCTTCGCGGTAGACGTGGGCTTTTAGGAGTGATCCAAGAAGACTGCGTCTGTATTCGCACAAGTAGAGTAAATCTTTGAGTTGTTCGATTGGAGTTTTGTATAACTCAGAGATGCGTTGAAAGCGTTCGCGGCCATTGAAGTCATAGAAGAAAATGCCATAAGGATTGCTGATAAATTTACCATGGACGAAATTTTCAGTGGGAGGTAGAGATGTGTCGTGTCCGAAGAGATCAGGGGAAGGGCCAAGAACTGCTTCACGAGAGAAATCAATCCCTGTTTCGTTTCTTATTGTCGGGCCTGGAGAGGAAGGAGTTTTCTTCTTCTTTGGAGCAGCTCGTTTCTTCTGAATTGGTGGAGGGGGAATATCAACCGCTGAGGTTATCAATTCGATCAGCCTGTTTATGGCTTGTTCAACATAGGTCTTGAAAGTAGAGCGGGATCGCTGAATTGCGATTCTCATTTCCAACCATTCAGGGAAACCAAATTTGTCCAGTTCTGACATGTAGCAAGTTCTGAAGTAGCCGCTTTCTCTTACTACGTGGATACGAACAATCGGTACCTTTATAGTATTTTTCATAACATATCTCCCTTTTACGTTTACAGCGCTTATCATTGATCCATGTTGTCTATAGTGGCGCATCTTCTTGCACCAATCTAGTGTGGTGTCACTGACTTTGGTATTTTCCTCCTGGTTGATCTTCTGTGTGTTCTTTAACAGTTTTCTTTGAACAGCGACAAGGAATTTCTTCAGGGCTGGATCATCAACTGAACGTTGAGCAAGCTCTAAGGCATATTCTTCATCTTTTTCTTCAACCTTCTTTCGTTCAGCGAAGAGTTTCTCAGCTCTGAGGGATTCAACGATTTCCCCTTTTGATAGGATGTTGAGATGAGTAAGGACGATGCGTTGGTCCTCAAGCTTTTGAATTATAGCTACTCTCTTTTTCATTTCTTCTTCACTTGGATTTTGAGGAACCAATGAAGGTCTTTTCTTGTGAGAGAGCAGTTCTTCTTCTGGTTCATCAGTCTCAGCGAAGTCTAAGACCGGGATTATTTCATCAGCACTCGGGGCTGGGATTATTGGAGTTGTAGCAGGAGGAGCTTCAGCTTGACCCTCAAGCAGGGGAGAGGGCTAGATGAAACAAAACGATCACATATTTAAGATCATTTTGAAGAAGAGATAGAGAAAGAATGGGTTAAGTGTATAAATGTTTTATGGAGAGTAGAACTGAGGTTGAGAAAGGATAGAGGAGGGATGCAGTGTAAGGGAAGAATAAATAACTTACCTGACAAAGTGGCTTGCTAAAGAGAATAGACAAATTGTCATCTTTTACAAGGCCTTTGTTTTTGTCTTTGTCAGCTTCAGTAGCTGTAGGTTTGGTTCTGGTCCCCTCCCCTGATTCTTTGATGATTACCCCTTTTAGAGCTGTGGTTTTCTTGGTCTTAGACTGGAAGGAGAAGTCGACATCATCATCGTCATCGTCATCATCATCATCTTTGGGTGATGATAAGGGTTCGTCATCATAAAGATCAAGATCTTCATCGTCTTCTTCTTCAACTTCTTCTTCAGACTCAACATGCACTGGAGAGTCAGCATGTTCTTCGACATTCTCCCCCGTAGAAGTTGCATGTAGGGAGAATTCGGTTTCCTCAGGTGTGACAACTGTCAAATTCACATCTCAGGTTAGAACTGTTTTGTATACCTCATTTTTATGACATAGTTTACACAGTGCAATTTTATCAGTAAACACGGTACGATAGGAAAATTCGAGAAATTTTGCCTAATGTTACGTGCGAAATATGTGTTTTAATCGCAGTGGGTTGCAAACTGTCCACAGTGGGAAGTGCAAGTGTACACTGTCCACTATGATCGTCACAGCAAGTAATAGTTGGTAAAATACCAGAATCGAATCCACAGAGACTGGACAATCAAGACAATACGGTTCTCATGAGCTCCTTTTACAAGTTTCAACTAGAGAGGAAAATAATACTTTGGTTTGGTTTGGTAAAATAGCTTCTTGCAACGATTTACTAAATGTTAAAAAGGAGGAATGTAGGTTGGATTTTCCCTAAATTTTATCTCAAATACTCGGTCCTTAGAGTGATCCTCGTATTTGTGGTGGATATTTTCGCTAGAAAAGCCCGGTTACAAAATACTCACACCGTTAGATAAAAATCCCATACTCTTAGTACTTGTTGTTTTGTCAATGGTAATCTCTAAGTGGACCTTTTCAGGCCTTGAAGGAATGTGTAGAGACAAATACTCTAAGTGTTTTTAATACACAAATTAGCTTGCCTACTACTCTAGTGGGCAGAGATTAGCTCACTGTGCCGACCTCACTTTCGTAAGTGTCATAAGAATTCTTTCGAATCCCCTAGCATCATTCAAGCTCGTGTCACTGCGTTCTACTCATTTCTAAGTTAAGAACTAGACTTTAGATCCTTGCAAGTGATCGGCTTGTTCGCATCCTTGGGTAAATATCGAGAATGAAAGACCAAAACAACAAATATTCTAAGTATAAAGATTACTCAAGCATTTTTGATAAAATCCAGGTACTTCTCCTTCCTACATCCCAAAGGATGTTTAGCCTAACATTTCTGAAGTAAAGAAAGCAAGAGATGAAGATTTGCACATAATAAAACTAAAAGTGATTTAAATTAACTGCCCACAGTGGGGAACGAGAAGTCGTCCCTGCACTGTGTATTTCGAACTACAACAGAAAATAAATTACTGAAATTAAATGCTATGTTACTGCAGTAAATGAAAGCTTACAACTTAAAGAAAATGCTAGAAATTTTGCAAGATAGATGGTTGGAATAAATGAGACCCAACACCCCTTTTTATACTAAGAAGGAGGTGTTGGTCTTTACACAAAAAGGGTTTTCCAAGGTGCAAGGACTGCAGGGAGATGCAGAAATCAGCTCAAAGAATAATACTTCAATCCTCCATGTATAGCCCTTTTTACCCAATGGTCCATTAGAAGTCAACTTTTGCAAGTACAAAGGTACAATCATGATGTGAAGCCTTGAGGAACACTTGTAACAGCCAAATCTCAGCTTCTCTGTCATTGAACCTTCCTCCTCCAGAAAATTAGATCCCAACTAAAAGTTTCTTTTTGATTTCTTTTTTATCAGCTCGAAGAGTGGGGAACCGGAGTGGGCACTGTATACGTCACTGCGGATGAAAAAACGAGAAAACACCCAAAACTTCCCCAAATAATTTATTAAAGACCATGGTTCACTCCTTTTGCTCGTTTTCGTAAATCATACCAAGAATGGGGGTTTTTAGAAGTGAAATGGCTAAAATTGACAAAATAAAGTGGAAAATAAATGGAAATAATAACCCTAAAAATAGAGTTATCACAACCTCAAACTTAAATCATTACTTGTCCCCAAGTAATAAAAAGAAAGAAATAAAATGAAACACAATGCATAAAAGATCTTTGAGGGACTTACATATTTCTTGACTTGAATGGGCGTTGATCTCCTTCCTTCGATACTTCCTTCGGTTCCAAACTTGAAAATTTCACTTTTGTGTTTGACGAAACCTTTCCCTTGTTTACCTTTTGATCAATAGGGCTTTCTTGGGTTTTGAAGGGTTTATGGCTTTGAATCTTTTCCCAAGGGTTTTGGCAAAAATTTCCAAACATGGACCGAAGATCTCGCTTTGAGATTTTTATTTCAAGAAGTGGGTGTTTAGTATTTTGCTATGATAAGGAGGGGGGTACGGCTTACCCACCTCAAACTTGGACTTCACAGTGTCCCCACTGTGAGGAAACTGGAAGTCACTCTGGAACTCCCCACCTCAAACTTAAGATCCCACAGTGTCCTCACTGTGACATAGAAATAACGAACAAAGGTGGTGGTTTGGGGTACAAAAAGGGTCGTGTTTAGATGCGAAAAATGGCCTAAATCATTTCACGGGACAAGTTGAGATTTGTACTTACAAAAGTGACCTTTTAAGTCGGAAGCCGAAAGTTGTACCTTGAAATGGAAACGAGGTCAAACAAGCATTCAAACAATCAATACGTTAGTACCCAAAAGTACCTACCTACCGGTAGGATTTTCATGCATCGATATTTAAAAAGTTAAAACAGCAAATAGTGTCAATGCCTAGCCATAGGCACAAAAAGATCAACCAAACAAAATAAAATTGTTTTTCGTGAGCAAAAGAGCGAAACCATTGTTTTAAAACAAACCATTCACGGGGTTTGGGTGGCTTGCGGTGACAGATCCGCATCATCATCATCGAACTCATCATCACTGTCATTAGCCGGGCAGATATCCTTCGGAAATTTTGGTAGCTGAGCAGCTAGCATTGGGTTGGCCTCTTACATCAGGCCCGTCACCTCATCCCGTTCTCTTGTATACATCCAAAATTTCTGCGTGGCCCGGTTCTGATATCGCTGCTCACTTTCTAGCAACTCGATCCTGTATGTGAGCTTCTTCAAAGCTGCCAAAATCTCTCCCATTTGGTTGCTGGACGAACCTGCCTCAGTCTGACGCCTCGATGTATCCGCAGTCCGCACATCATGCTCCTCAGCGATGATCATAGTGGGCCGGACAGTCCCCACTGTGGGAATCTCTTCTTCATGTTCATGTGGAGGAGTGTTGATATTCCTTCCCATCTTGCGAATGGTCTGCACACTAATGTTGCTTGTTGAGTCGAACCACTGATCCTCCACAGCGGAGGGTACACCTGCGTCTATCATTAGTAACGTGATAAGGCAAGGGAGGGGCAACACAACCTTCTTTCGGGTCTTAACTTGATCGATGGCAGCGTGTATGACTATCCCAACATTTATCTTCATTCCTGTGAGCAGACAGTACAAGAGGGTACATTTGTGCATGGACAAGGTGGTATCGTGTGATGTTGGAGATAAAGAGGCCCGAAGAAATTGAAACCAAACAGCGGCCTCGGTGACGAGGGAGCTAGCGTTTAGACAACGTCTTCGACCATCCTTGTTCCATGGCTTTCCTTCGACAGCTATTTCTTTCAAAATACGGTCCTCATCCTCGGGGGTCATTTTCTTCAAAAACTTTGTAAACTCACACTCATTTGGGCCACGCCTTCCTAACACTCGGTTGATTGCTCCTGGATTATAACATACTTTCCTTCCTCTAACTACCACAATGGGGTCCTTTGATTGAGAGGCTTCGGCATAAAATTCTCGGACCAACGAGGCATTAGCGCGTCGATTGGCCTCGGCCAAAATCGACCAGTCTTGCGCGATGATCCTATCTTTTACAAATGAGTTTGCTTCAACAAACTCGGGGTCAAAACCCCTTTCCAACCTTAGCTTCTGGGCTGCGATGCACTCGTAGTGGGCAGCCACCTATGAAGAGGTGAACTGCCTAGGCACACCACTGGGTGCATGAGCAGTGCCCACTGTTGAGTGATGTGGGTGTAGGGTTTGAACTTGGTCATCCCCAATGTCAACTTCAACAGAAGAAGCACTTAAAGCAGGTTCGAATGTAGTACCTTTCTTTGATGATCTTTTTGCTGATTTCCTCGGTGTCGTGGTCACCGTAGACCTGGTGACCACTCCCCTCTTCTTTAATGCTCGTAGAACAGGACTCTCCCCACTGTGGGCAGTCTTCCCCACTCTGCTCTGCTCAATACTATCCCCAAGCTTTCTGTATTCCTCTTCATAATCAGAATTTACTTTCCTCAGCAGTTCTTGTTCCTCAGTAAAAATCTCTCCCTCCGCCTTTTTCCTTTCTTCCTCTAAGATCTTTTCTTGTTCAGCCTTCAATCTTGCTTCTTCTTTTCTGCGCTTTTCTTCTTCTTCTCGTCGTCTCCTCTCAACCTCTTCCTTTCGCTTTCGAATGACCGACATTCGCCTCTCAAACTCCTCTGCCAATCGCTTCTCTTCTTCTTCGGCCAGCAATGCCTCGGTTTTGAAGTGGGTGACACTAGTGTCGGAGATTTGAGAAGAATCCGCATCAGGTACGCCGGATGTTATGGGGTTATCGTCGGAAAATATGGGGTTGTCACTGGAAATAGGTGGTGGTTCATTTAGTTCGCCGGTGACAGTTTCCGGCGGGTTTTCTTCTACGAGACGACGGCGTACGGCTGCTCGTGTGGGTGCATCGTGCCGGATGTTCAATCTTTTGCTTCTCGCCATTTTTTTTTTCAAGGGTTTTAGGAAGGGTTTTAGGTTTGTGGGTTTTCTTTGAGAGAGAAATGGAGAAGATGAAGAAACTTGGTGTGTTTAGGGAAGTTAAAGTAAAAATCTGATTTGAGGGTGATGGTTTTTGAGTTGATTGGGGACGGTTAGTAGAGAGAGAAAAAGATAATGATGGTTTATCTTGGGAATAGGTGGGCTTTTGACAAGTGGCAGGAAAAGTTGATGTTTGTAAGAAAAAGCATGATGTGCGTCAGCCGTGGGTCCCTCCCAAACCGTCTTTTCCTATGCCAGACCGAGAGTGAGGAGCGCAGTGACCAATCCTTGCCCACTGCGAACCTCTTTGTTCCAAAAAGTGCTAAAATGCTCCTACACACATCGAAATAAACTACCATGCAGAATTAAAAATACTAAAGATAAAAAAAAGACAACAATACTGAAATAAATTATTTACAAACAGTGGTGAATTTCTCTAACCATAGCGAGGTGGAGAGTGGGCAGGGATGTGGGCACTTTCATGCAAAAAATGCTTTACCCTTTGCCCATTGACTTTAAAGGTTTGACCCGATTGTGGGGATTTCAACTCCACTGTTCCGAAAGGACTCACCTTGACAATGGTGTATGGTCCCGTCCATCTTGATTTAAGTTTACCTGGAAAGAGTTTGAGACGGGAATTGAACAATAGTACCTGTTGTCCTTCCATGAACTCCCTATGGTTGATTCGACGATCGTGCCACATCTTGGTCTTTTCCTTGTACAACTTTGCATTCTCATAGGAGTGATATCGCAACTCCTCTAGCTCATGTATTTGCAGACTCCTTTTGATTCCCGTGGCATCCTCACTCATGTTAAGCTCTTTAAGGGCCCAGAACGCCTTGTGCTCTAATTCAATCGGTAAATGGCAAGCTTTGCCAAAAACTAATTTGAATGGAGACATTCCCAGAGGAGTTTTATAGGCTGTTCGATAGGCCCAAAGAGCATCATCGAGTTTGATTGACCAATCTTTACGGTGTGGCTTAACAACTTTTTCCAAAATTCCCTTGATCTCATGATTTGAAAGCTCGGCCAACCCATTGGTTTGTGGGTGGTATGCGGTGGCCACTCTATGATGAATATCATATTTAGCAAGAACCGAGGCCATGACTTTGTTTACAAAATGGGTGCCTTCGTCACTAATTAATGCTCGTGGTGTTCCGAAGCGAGTGAATATATTTTTGTGTAAGAACTTCACCACAGTGTTAGCATCATTGGAGTGACAAGCAATGGCTTCTACCCATTTTGAAACATAATCTACCGCAACCAAGATGTAAAAGTTATTGTTGGAATTTGGAAAAGGTCCCATAAAATCTATCCCCCATACATCAAAAAGTTCGACCTCTAGAATGTTGTTAAGAGGCATTTCATTTCTTTGCGATATATTCCCCGTACGTTGACATTGCTCACAATTTTTCACGAATTCAAATGAGTCTTTAAAAACAGTGGGCCAAAAGAATCCACTTTGCAAAATTTTTGTTGCGGTACGGTTTCCACCGAAGTGGCCACCGTAGTGGGATGTGTGACAACCATGGAGTATTTGATGTTGTTCACTCCCATGGACACAACGCCTCAATATTTGGTCCGCCCCTATCTTGTACAAGAAGGGATCGTCCCAAACGTATTGTCGTGTGTCGTGTAAAAATTTCTTGAATGGTTGTCCACTCATCCCGTGGGGCTTAAGTCCACTTGCTAAAAAGTTTGCAATATCAGCATACCAAGGAGTTTCATTATGATGTTGCGCAGATAATAATTGTTCATCGGGAAAAGTTTCTTTTACCGGAGTGGGGTCAGGAGTGGGGTCAACAGTGCCCACTGTCTTCTCGAGCCTGGACAGGTGATCGGCAACCTGATTGCTCGTTCCTTTTCTGTCGACGATCTGGAGGTCAAATTCCTGCAGCAACAGCACCCATCTGATCAACCTCGGTTTAGAGTCAGCCTTGTTGATCAAATATTTGATGGCTGCGTGATCGGTGTGTACTATGACCTTTGCTCCAATTAAGTAAGACCTGAAACGATCAAAAGCAAAAACTACTGCAAGTAGTTCTTTTCGGTTACAGTGTAGTTGATTTGAGCCTCGATCAAAGTCTTGCTTGCATAGTATATTGGATGAAAAATCTTATCTTTTCGTTGGCCTAGTACTGCACCTATAGCCCAATCGCTGGCGTCACACATGACTTCAAATGGGAGTGACCAGTCAGGAGTGGTCACTATGGGTGCAGTAACTAAGGCATTTTTGATTATTTCAAATGCGTTTCTACATTCTTTGGTAAAAACAAATTCTCTTTCATGTTGCAGCAGGTTACATAGGGGTTTAGTTATTTTGGAAAAATCTTTTATGAACCTCCTATAGAAACATGCGTGACCTAAAAAACTGCGAATGCCTTTTACCGTTGTGGGCTCGGGAAGTTGGGAGATTACTTCTAGTTTTGCTTTATCAACTTCCAAACCCTTTTTCGACACAAGATGACCCAAAACAATGCCCTCTTCGACCATGAAATGACATTTTTCCCAATTTAGAATAAGGTCGTGGGTTTCACATCTCACCAAACTTTTTTCTAGATTCCTCAAACAGTTATCAAATGATGTGCCGATCACAGAAAAATCGTCCATAAAAACTTCTATGGTATCTTCTATCATATTAGTAAAAATGGCCATCATACAGCGTTGAAAAGTAGCGGGAGCATTACATAAACCAAAAGGCATTCTCCGGAATGCAAAAGTACCATATGGAGAAGTAAAGGTGGTCTTTTCTTAGTCCTCGGGTGCGATGTGGATTTGGTTATATCCGGAGTATCCATCTAGAAAACAATAAAATTCCTTTCCCGCTAATCTATCAAGCATTTGATCAATAAAAGGTAACGGGAAATGGTCTTTCTTTGTTGCTAGATTCAGTTGCCTATAGTCCATGCATATTCTCCATCCCGTAACAGTCCTAGTTGGAATGAGTTCGTTCTTTTCATTTCTGACCACTGTTGTTCCTCCCTTTTTAGGGACACATTGAACGGGGCTCACCCAACTACTACTGGCAATGGGATAGATAATACCAGCATCTAACCATTTCAAGACTTCTTTCTTAACTACCTCCTTCATGATGGGGTTCAACCTTCTTTGGGGTTGGACTTTCCCCGGGTGGTCACTCTCCAAGTTAATCTTATGTTGACATAAAGAGGGGCTAATCCCTCGATTGTCCGCTATGGTCCAACCAATTGCTCCCTTATGCTTTATCAACAAATCAATCAGAAGTTGTTCTTGTTTCTCACTAAGTTTGGAAGAGATAATGACGGGAAGTTTATTATCCTTAGCGAGATAAGCATACTTTAAATGGGAAGGCAATGGTTTAAGCTCTAACTCGGGAGGTTGTTCTATTGAAGGGGATTGAACATCTCTATCTTTGAAGTCCAGAGGTTCAAAAGCTGCAACCATTTCGTTACACTCATCCTTAAAAGTGTCATTACTCTCTGATTCAGAGTGCTCACTGTCAATCCCCACTGTGGGAACTGTACTCCCCACTGTGGGCAAATTGCCAAAATTGTGGGTTTCATAAATCGAACATAAGGCAAAACAATCTTCAGTGTCTATATATTTGAGAGACTTGAAAACATTAAAAGTTACCTCTTGGTCATTAACTCGCATCGTGAGTTCTCCTTTGTGCACATCGATCAAAGTACGTCCGGTTGCAAGAAACGGACGTCCTAAGATGATTGGGATTTCTTTATCGGCCTCATAATCTAAAACAAGAAAATCGGCGGGGAAGATAAATTTATCCACTTAGACAAAAACGTCTTCTATTTTTCCCTTGGGATAGGCAATGGATCGGTCGGCTAGTTGTAATGTCACGGTTGTGGGTCTAGCCTCTCTAATCCCTAACTTGTTAAACATGGACAAAGGCATCAAGTTGACACTAGCTCCTAAATCACAGAGTGCTTGGCCTACTTCTTGTCCTCCTATTGTGCACGGAATGGTGAAACTACCCGGGTCTTTCAACTTAGGTGGAATCTTGCTTGTAAGGAGGGCACTACATTCTTCGGTCAAAGCCACAGTTTCAAATTCACCCAACTTCCTCTTTTTGTTCAAAATATCTTTTAAGAATTTAACATAGCTTGGCATCTGCTCGAGAGCTTCTACCAAGGGTATGTTAATGTGAAGTTGCTTAAAAATGTCTAAGAATTTTTTAAACTGAACATCGACATTTTTAGGCTTCATTCTTTGAGGAAATGGAATGTTTCGTGGGTCAATCTGAGTTTGCTGTGGTATTGGCTTTGGAACAGTAGTCTTTGGGACAGGTCCAAAAGTGGGAAGGTCAGGGATGTCGGTCCCCACTGTGGGGATCACAGTGACTTGAGGAGTGCCCACTGTGGTGCTCATAGTGGGTTTTTGAGGCGAATCATCAGATTCAAAAATGATATTTTCCAGATCCTTTCCACTCCTTAAAGTTATGGACTTGACATGTTCTGGTCCTTTTCCTATCACTCTAGCTTGCTCGGTATCACTCGGTAACGTTCCTGGTGGTCTATTCTTAACTTCAACGGCTAGCTGTCCTACTTGTGTCTCTATATTCCTAATGGCTGCTTGGGTTTGATTCATAAAACCTTTGAGAATCGACTCGATCGATTGTTGAGCCTCAGCTGGTTGGTTGGATCGTGGTTGGTATGGTTGTGGGGACTGCCCACTGTGATGTGGGGATTGCCCACTGTGATGTTGCTGAAATCCCGGGGGATTGTATGGTCTTTGCTGGATGTGACTCGGTCCTTGGGGTTGGAGTCCTTGATTACCGGACCAAGAGAAATTCGGATGATTTCTCCAACCTGGATTATAAGTCTGCGAATAAGGGTTGTTCCTTTGGTTGGTCCCTATGACATTAACAGATTCGGGGTTTGCTGGACAATAGTCGAAAACATGCTCCTCTCCACAAAGGGAGCAGTTATCAGCGAGATGGGTTGCGGAATTGACTTGGCCTCGATTTTGATTTAAAACGATTTTTGTCAAGGCCACTAATTGTGCATTCATGGTTTTGAGTGCTTCGGAATCTATGGTGTTGGTCTTTGACATGGGTGCTCTCGGATTTGACCATTCGGTATTGTTGTTGGACACTTTTTCTAAGATTTGATATCCTTCGTTGTAAGTCATACTTGTAAATGTTCCACCGGCTGTTGCATCTAAGATGATTTTGGCTGCATTGGAAAGACCATTGTAAAAGGTCTCCAATTGGATGCAATGTGGGATGCCATGATGTGGGCACTTTCGAAGTAAATCTTTAAATCGTTCCCATGCATCCGAAACAGCCTCATCTTCCTCTTGCCTAAATAAAATTATATCATTTCGAAATCTAACATTCCTTGTTGGAGGAAAGTATTTTTGCAAAAATCTATCGGCAAGCTCTTGCCAAGTGGTTATCGAGTGAGGTGCATGTGCGTTCAGCCAAGATTTTGCTTTGTCCCTTAATGAAAAAGGGAAAAGCCTTAGTCTTAATGCCTCATCACTAACACCTTGCAATTGAAAGGAATCGGTCATTTCTAAAAAAGATTTTAAGTGCGAGTGCGGATCCTCAGATGGTGATCCTCCAAATTGACCCATGGCTTGGATCATTTGAAACATCACCGGTTTGAGTTCAAAATGCGTTGCAACAATATTGGGTCTCAAAATTCCGGAGCTTAAATCACCAACTCCGGAAGTAGCATAGCCCCGTATTTTTCGATCTTTGTTATCGGCAATCGTGATTGTGGTCTCCACTATAGGTGGCGGTACTGCAGCCATGTTCACAGTGGGGATCACAGGAGGTTGTCGATTTGTTTTCTTGCTTCTTCGTGTTTTTCGCAACGTTTTTTCTATTTCGACATCTATTGGAACCAAATGTTCGAGTTGTCGCCGTGGCATACAATACGAACAGCTTAGAAAAACTAGTTACTCGGGCTCGAACAAAAACTAATGTCTTGAGATTTAAAATCACGCCAGTCCCCGACAACGGCGCCAAAAACTTGTTACGTGCGAAATATGTGTTTTAATCGCATTGGGTTGCAAACTGTCCACAGTGGGAAGTGCAAGTGTACACTGTCCACTATGATCGTCACAGCAAGTAATAGTTGGTAAAATACCAGAATCGAATCCACAGATACTGGACAATCAAGACAATACGGTTCTCATGAGCTCCTTTTACAAGTTTCAACTAGAGAGGAAAATAATACTTTGGTTTGGTTTGGTAAAATAGCTTCTTGCAACGATTTACTAAATGTTAAAAAGGAGGAATGTAGGTTGGATTTTCCCTAAATTTTATCTCAAATACTCGGTCCTTAGAGTGATCCTCGTATTTGTGGTGGATATTTTCGCTAGAAAAGCCCGGTTACAAAATACTCACACCGTTAGATAAAAATCCCATACTCTTAGTACTTGTTGTTTTGTCAATGGTAATCTCTAAGTGGACCTTTTCAGGCCTCGAAGGAATGTGTAGAGACAAATACTCTAAGTGTTTTTAATACACAAATTAGCTTGCCTACTACTCCAGTGGGCAGAGATTAGCTCACTGTGCCGACCTCACTTTCGTAAGTGTCATAAGAATTCTTTCGAATCCCCTAGCATCATTCAAGCTCGTGTCACTGCGTTCTACTCATTTCTAAATTAAGAACTAGACTTTAGATCCTTGCAAGTGATCGGCTTGTTCGCATCCTTGGGTAAATATCGAGAATGAAAGACCAAAACAACAAATATTCTAAGTATAAAGATTACTCAAGCATTTTTGATAAAATCCAGGTACTTCTCCTTCCTACATCCCAAAGGATGTTTAGCCTAACATTTCTGAAGTAAAGAAAGCAAGAGATGAAGATTTGCACATAATAAAACTAAAAGTGATTTAAATTAACTGCCCACAGTGGGGAACGAGAAGTCGTCCCTGCACTGTGTATTTCGAACTACAACAGAAAATAAATTACTGAAATTAAATGCTAAGTTACTGCAGTAAATGAAATCTTACAACTTAAAGAAAATGCTAGAAATTTTGCAAGATAGATGGTTGGAATAAATGAGACCCAACACCCCTTTTTATACTAAGAAGGAGGTGTTGGTCTTTACACAAAAAGGGTTTTCCAAGGTGCAAGGACTGCAGGGAGATGCAGAAATCAGCTCAAAGAATAATACTTCAATCCTCCATGTATAGCCCTTTTTACCCAATGGTCCATTAGAAGTCAACTTTTGCAAGTACAAAGGTACAATCATGATGTGAAGCCTTGAGGAACACTTGTAACAGCCAAATCTCAGCTTCTCTGTCATTGAACCTTCCTCCTCCAGAAAATTAGATCCCAACTAAAAGTTTCTTTTTGATTTCTTTTTTATCAGCTCGAAGAGTGGGGAACCGGAGTGGGCACTGTATACGTCACTGCGGATGAAAAATCGAGAAAACACCCAAAACTTCCCCAAATAATTTATTAAAGACCATGGTTCACTCCTTTTGCTCGTTTTCGTAAATCATACCAAGAATGGGGGTTTTTAGAAGTGAAATGGCTAAAATTGACAAAATAAAGTGGAAAATAAATGGAAATAACAACCCTAAAAATAGAGTTATCACCTAAGAAAATCCTTGAATTAGGAAATTATCCATAAATCTCATAAAATGCCAACTTAATATATATTTATACTACAAGTATTTATGTAGTTGTTAATTTTGATATATTTTAAGTTTATTATGTATATGAATACCTTATTTTTATACTTATACTTGTATTTTTAACTTTAAAAGAAAATACTTGTATTATGATTTTTATTTTAATACATGATGTGACTAAATACCAATGTCACACCACACCACCCCACCCCCCATGTGAGGCCGGCCATCCCCCCCCCCCCCCCCCTCTCATTTTTGCATAAGTAAACCCTTAACCTCACTTGTTGAACCACTTCTCTCATTTGCACTCTCTCACTAAAAAGAGTAGTCATCTCCTTCTCTCTCCATCTTCAAAGCTTCATCCTCATCTTCATAACTTCTTCAAGAGTTCATCATAAACTCCAGCCCCTAAAATCATTTCTTCAAGAGTATCAAGTTAAACAAAGGTAAAAATAAGGGTGTTGAGTAAAATCCACACACATTCTTTCAAGTCTTTTTCATGTTCTTGCATTTCCAAAGTATGATCTTCCTCTTTTGTTACACCTTCTTCATGACTTCTAAAATCATCTTTTATAAGTCTTAATGTTTGTAGATTTACCATCATAACATCTTTTGTTAGTAAAAGATGGTGAATCCAAAATCAAACCAAAGTTAAGACCAAAGATGAACATTTTAAACACATGCATGTAGTGATCTTGAGAGATCCATAATTTTGTTCAAGAGTCTCATGAATGTACCTTTGAAAATCATTAAAAACATATTTAAACCAACATGCATGAGTTCAAAATACTGAATTTTTAGTTGCATGTTGATGTTCTTAGCAAGAACATCAACAATCTTCAAAATGGGTCTTTTATAAAAGTTTTCCATGTTTGAGTTGATGGATAAATTGCATGCATTTTTAATGGATCACAAATATGTTTTGGGAACTGATGATGATGAAATAGTGGAGTATATAAGTATATCTTATATTTATGCAGTTTATTTATGTATTTTATTTATGTCTTTTAGTTATGCATTTTATTTATTCTTTATCCCTCTTCATCTTTTATGATGAAATTGTGGAATGTTCATATATATAATATATTTATATATATTTATACATTTTATTCTTGATCCCATTTCATCATTTTAGGATGAAATAGTGGAGTATAAATATATATTATATCTATATATTTATACATTTAAATATTTGTCATTTCGTTTACGACCCCTAATTTTATCGTCGTTACGATAAAATTTCGGTTTATACATATATATGTACTATATATGTTTATGTTCTTTAAAAACCTTTTCGTTACTTATTGGGATGAAATTGTGGAAACTTTAATCTAAGAAGAACAATGTTTACGTTTATTACGTTATAATATTAAAACACAACAAGGCATTTTATGATGATTTGGATAGTTAGTATCGAACCTTCGAGATTGAGAACTGATTAGTGACCTTACGTTCATAGGTTTGAAGTAGGATCATCTCGGAGTACTTGTGGGAGATTCCCGGATTCTATCGCGTATCATGTGAGTATTCACAGCCCCTTTTTCAATGTTTTACATATTTTGGGGTGAAAAGCATGTGGTTACTACAACTATTTTACACACCGATTATTTCGTTTTCTTGAAAATACGAAGCTTGCTTATTTATGCTCTATGGTATCTATGTTGTTGCAAATGTTGTAAGTTTGAGTTTCTTTTGCTATCATTCAAAAGTCCCCGTTTACGTATACGTTACCCGTTAACTCATGGATTGAGCCGTTGGTAATTATGGATAACGTTATTTGGTTTGACACCCCACTCACAAGTAGCGCTTGTTTGAGTGCATAATTATTGTTGTATTGGCGTATTGTTGGTGATAGAACATGCGCGTATGTGGAATGATTCCACCACTGTAGTAGGGGCAAAGTATGTCGGTATAGGTCGGGTAACGGGCTCAAGAACTTAGCATTTTACATATGATTACCTTGAGCAAGTGGTTTTTTTATAACCGTATTATTTTATCCCATGTGTGGATTTAAACTATTTTGTGATGGCAAACAATGTTATACACATTAAACCTGTGAACTCACCAACTATTCATTAAGTTGACACTCTCATTTACATGCTTTTCAGGAGAACGTTCTTAAGGTTGGAATTTAGGAAGGCTACACGTGATGAAGCTTTCTTTCCTATCTTTAAATTTTATGTTCATTTCCCTTTCGCAAAAACAATTGTAAAAGACAAGGTTTAACCTTTGAATGTATTTTGATGGTTGTTGTGATCTTGTAACTTTTGCTATGAAACTTGAGCTGTACATTCCGTGTTTCCGCTTTAGCGGGGTGTTACAGATTTTGTATCAGAGCCAAAGGTTATAGAGAATACCGGTTTTCCTTTGGAAAAGTGCAACTATAACCAAAAACGGGAATGAACATTTAAATTTCTAAACATGTTGCTAGTATAACTGGTTCGGGTATTGCATAATCGGTCTTTAATTAAACAAAGCCTGATCACCTATGTTTAATTAAAGAAAGAGTGATGCGAGACCGGAAATGGATGTACTAGGAATATGTGTGTTTTCACATTTGATGCTTCACGTTGTATGCCTAGTAGGAGCGTAGTTATTGCCTATAGTATGCAATAATATAGTACGCCTAGCCTTTATATTGCGCGATACTAATGTTATACACTCTTACTTCAGTATCACTATGTCAACATCCTCATCACACTCTTACTTCAGCAATACTATGTCGTGGTCATCATCATCAAGCTCACAACCTTCCTACACGCCATCAAGTGAGCGTACGTCTGACGAGGAACGAGACCCGTATGATGGGCCAAGGATGCCTCCGACTGTGGCTCCTCTACAACCCATCCCGGTAGTAATGCCACCTAGGGGTCCACGTACGAGGCAAACCGCTAGGAAGAGCGTGCCCATAACTAGACGAGTGTCTTTTAGGTCTGATCAGCGAGACGCACCGGAACCCTCACGAGTGATCGAGGGAGTGCCGATTAGTTGAGCGCCTGGCATGACCTGGGCCGAAGAGCAACGCCTTATGGCCGTGACAATGGATTTGCACGGATGTCAAATGAGGGTCAGTCACCAGAGTCAAGTCATAACCGAGCTAGTGGAGTTAAGTCATCTTTTGACCAACCTGTAGTCCGATTCCGTGAACGGAGCGAAAATAGCTCGGAGGGTAGCTTTACGAGCCGAGATAATGAGCATAGTAGTAGTGATGCTATTGACGCTATTGGTGTTGTGGGTTTCGATTGAAGTGTATCGGGGCGGATATTGACGTGGACGGTGGAAGATTTAGAGGAGTAGTGCTAGCTATGCTTGTGTTGATGATCTTGATAGTTGTGTATTTGGGATGGTTTTGAATAGGATGATTGATAGTTTGCCAGCTTTTGATAAGAGTTTTGGGTTCAAAGGAAAACATTTTCTTGTGGTTATTATGAACTAAGTATTTTGGGTAATTATGAGTGATTGGTGGTATTAGATCTAAAAAATTTAGTATTGATGTAGGATGAACCTCAAAATTTTGGTATTTGCGGCATTATCTAAAAATAGGAATGAAGTTTTATCTTAATGTTATCGGGAGCAGGAATAAGAAAGTAGTATGGAACTTTGGGATGAATGCTAAGGAAGTAGGGAATTACCATGGACCCCTCCCGAAATGCAATCAGTGCAATTTGCATCATGAAGGAACCTGTCCCATCTGTGAACTTTGTAAGCAAAAGGCTCATTCACCCGGTACTGCAAGAGGGGAAAGTGTGTAAAGGAGGAAGGAAGGGTATGCTTTGAGTGCGGAAGTCCGGATCACTTCCGAAATGTGTGCCCAAGGCTGAAAAGGGGACCAATCAATAACAACGCTGGACATCAAGCAAGACAAGCTAATCAGGGAAACCAAGGAGGACAAGCTCGAGGACGGGCATTTGTTTTAGGAGCAGAAGAAGCACGTCGAGACCCGAATGTAGTGACAGGTGCGTTTCTTCTAAACGTTTATTATGCATCCGTATTATTGTACACTGGTGCCGATAAGAGCTTTGTTTCTTTAGAATTTAGGCCTTTGATCAATCTAGAATCTAAGAAAATGCCGAATGCTTATATTGTTGAGGTTGCTAATGGATTTGAATTAGAAGCTAAGGATGTAAGCTTAGGCTGTACCTTGAACTTAGCTGATAAATTGTTTAGTGTTGATCTTATTCCAATTGAATTGGGGAGTTTCGATGTAGTAATAGGCATGGATTGGTTATCTGAGCACCGAGCAGAGGTTAGTTGTTTTGAAAAGACGGTTAGGTTACCATTACAAGGCGGAGAAACCCTTGTTGTCCAAGGAGATAGAGTTGGAAGGAATCTGAAGATAGTATCATGTATGAAGGTCCATAAGTATTTGAGGAAGAAGTATGTTGCGTTCTTGGCGCAAGTAATTGAGAAGAAGTCTGAGGAGAGGCGAGTCCAAGATATTCCTGTGGTGAAGGATCACCCAGAAGTATTTCCAGACGATTTGCCTGGACTTCCACCGTTTAGACAAGTCGAATTTCAGATTGATCTTGTACCCGGAGTGGCGCCCGTAGCTAAGGCCCCGTATCGCTTAGCACCTGCAGAAATGCAAGAGTTGTCGAATCAACTTCAAGAACTTTTGGATAAAGGATTCATTCGACCAAGTTCATCACCCTGGGGAGCCCCGATTCTCTTCGTCAAGAAGAAGGATGGATCGTTTCGAATGTGTATCGATTATAGGGAGCTAAATAAGTTGACAATCAAGAACCGATATCCCCTCCCTCGAATAGACGATTTGTTCGACCAGTTGCAAGGTGCAACCTACTTCTCTAAGATTGATCTTCGATCGGGATATCATCAGTTGAGAGTCCGAGAGGAAGATATTCCTAAAACAACTTTTAGAACTCGCTATGGACACTACGAGTTTTTAGTTATGCCATTTGGATTGACGAACGCGCCAGCTGTGTTTATGGATCTAATGAATAGAGTATGTAGGCCACACCTTGATAAGTTTGTGATTGTGTTCATCGATGATATACTAATCTATTCTCAGAGTAAGAAGGATCATGAGCAGCATCTAAAAGTGATTTTAGAACTTCTTCAGGAGCAGAAGCTATATGCCAAATTCTCTAAGTGCAAATTTTGGATTCGGGAGGTACATTTCTTAGGTCACGTAATCGGGGAGAAAGGGATTCACGTGCACCCGGCTAAGGTGGAAGCCATTAAGAAATGGGAAGCCCCAAGGACTCCAACAGAAATTCGCCAATTTTTAGGCTTGGCAGGGTATTACCGACGTTTTATCGAGAATTTTTCTAAGATCGCTAAACCCCTTACCACATTAACCCAAAAGGAGAAGGAATTCGTTTGGGGAATTCCACAAGAAGAAGCATTTCAACTTCTGAAGAAAAAGTTGTGCAATGCACCGATTTTAGCTTTACCGGAAGGAACGGAAAATTTTGTAGTGTATTGTGACGCATCACATCAAGGATTAGGTTGCGTATTGATGCAAAATGATAAGGTGATAGCATATGCCTCGAGACAATTAAAAGTTCACGAAAAGAACTATACCACACACGATTTGGAACTCGGAGCTGTGGTATTCGCTCTGAAGATATGGAGACATTATCTATAAGGTACCAAGTGTACTATTTTCACCGATCATAAAAGTCTTCAACACATCTTTGATCAACAGATGCTGAACATGAGGCAAAGAAGATGGGTAGAACTTCTCAGCGATTACGATTGTGAGATACGTTACTACCCAGGTAAGGCCAATGTGGTAGCCGATGCCTTAAGTAGGAAAGAAAGGGTAAAACCTTCACGAGTCCGAGCGTTAGGAGCACTGGTTCAAACAAGTTTGAAAACCCGGATTTTTGAAGCTCAGATTGAAGCATTGAAACCTGAAAATCTGAAGGGAGAGACTCTTCATGGTTTAGAGTCTAGTTTTGAAACTAAGATTGATGGAATACGTTACTTTAAGGGTAGAGTGTGGATCCCAAAGGCTGACAACCTACGGGAAATGATTTTTGAGGAGGCTCATAAATCAAAGTATTCAATTCACCCAGGAGCGGATAAGATGTACAAGGATTTAAGGGAATACTATTGGTGGCCAGGAATGAAGAAGGAGATTGCCATATATGTAGGAAAATGCATAACGTGTGCAAAGGTCAAGGCTGTATATCAAAAGCCATCGGGACTGTTGCAACAACCGGAAATTCCCCAGTGGAAATGGGAGAAAATCACTATGGATTTTATAACCAAACTCCCGAGAACTGCCAAGGGGCAAGACACGATTTGGGTTATAGTAGATCGATTTATGAAGTCTGCACATTTCTTACCTATTCGGGAAGATTATAAAATGGAAAAGCTTGCCCAAATCTACATCAAGGAGATCGTTGACACGTGTGAATGGTACATGCAAAATAAACCACAGCGGGTTGCAATCTGTCCACAGTGGGCAGCGCAAGTGTACACTGTCCACTATGATCGTCACGGCAAGTAATAATCGGTAAAATACCGGAATCGTATCCACAGAGACTGGGCTATCAAGACAATACGGCTTTCATGAGCTCCTTTCACGAGTTTCAATTAGAGAGGAAACAATATTTTGAGTTGGTTTGTGAAAAGCTAATTTTAAAATTACAATGATTTAAAAAGAGGGATGCAAGTCGGATTTTCCCTAGACTTTATGCTAAATACTTGATCCTAAGATGATTCTCGTAATTGAGACCGATCTTTGGAAAAGCCCGGTTACAAAATACTCACAGTCTTAGACTAAAAACCCATTTTATTGGTAATTATCATTTTGTCAATGAGTCTCTCAAATGGACTCTTTCGAGCCTCGATGGAATGTGTAGAGACAAATACTCTAAGTGTTTTTAATACACCAACTAGCTTGCCAACTACTCCAGTGGGAAGAGAAGAGCTCACTGTGCTGACCTCACTTTCGTAAGTGTCATAAGAATTCTTTCGAACTCCCTAGCATCATCCAAGCTCGTGTCACTGCGTTCTACTTATTTCTAAGTTAAGAACTAGACTTTAAATCCTTGCAAGTGATCAGCTTGTTCGCATCCTTGGGCAAAATCGAGAATGAATGACCACAACGATAACTACTTCAAAAATAATGATTACTCAAGCATTTTTTCTAAAGTCCAGGTACTTCTCGTTCCTACATCCCAAAGGGTGTTTAGCCTACCATTACTGAAAAATATAAGAGCGAAAGATGAAAAAGTTTGCATAAGATAACTAGGAGTGAATTGAAATTATCCTCACAGTGGGGAACGTAAGTTGCCCACTGCTCGAAACTACAACCGAAAGCAATACGTGAATTTAAATCTAAATTACTGCAGAAAAAGAAAAGTTAACTATTACAAAGCTAGACTACGAAATTTAGAGTGTTACACTAAGAAGATGGTAATAAAAAGATCTAAGATGATAGATCCAAGAGATGAAGATGATTTTTTTCAATGAATGCCCATGGTCTTCTTTTATAGTCGAAACTTGGCATCTTGGGTATTGACTTCTTCTTTGCAAATCTGGAGGTTAAGGGAACACAAAATCCTATGCTTAGCTCCTTAACCCTTGACTTCCATCTTTACCCAATAGTTCTTCCAAAAAGTTGGTCTCTAGGCATGTAGGTTTGATTTGTTTATTCTTTTTGTCATGCTTTTCCTTTGCATGCCTAGATTAAAATATTCCCATTCTTTTAACCTGCCCCTGAAGCTTCCATGCTTTTGCAACCATGCTTTTCATCAAAATCCTTCCTTTTGTCTTTATCCAGTATCGGCAGTGGGCAGTTGGAGTGGGCATTGTTCATCTGACTGCGAATAAAATGTGAAAACCACCCAAAATCCACCAAATAATTTGTTTGACACTAAAACTCACCTCGTTTGCCCTTTTTATAAAAATATGCCAAGAATGGGGGTTTTTAAGAGTTAGAATGGCTAAATTTGACAAAATAAAATGGAAAATAAATGGAAATAATAACTCTAAAAATAGAGTTATCACAACCTCAAACTTAAATCATTACTTGTCCCCAAGTAATAAAAAAAGAAAGAAATAAAATGAAAAACAATGCATAAAGATCTTTGAGGGACTTACATACTTCTTGACTTGGATGAACGTTTGATCTCCTTCCTCCGATACTTCCCTCGGTCCGAAACATAAAAACTTCACTTTTGTACTTGACGAAATCTTTCCCTTGTTTACCATTTGATCAATAGGGCTTTCTTGGGTTTGAAGGGTTTATGGCTTTGAATCTTTTCCCAAGGGTTTTGACAAGAATTTCCAAACATGGACCGAAGATCTCGCTTTGAGATTTTTATTTCAAGAAGTGGGTGTTTAGTATTTTGCTATGATAAGTACGTACACTTTCAGGCTTTATTTGGGAATAAGGAGTATGGCTATTTTTGTGAGAGTGGGTATTCTGATGGTCCAGAATAGGCACACCATCTTTTTCTGGAAGTGAGCACTTTGATGGTCCAGAAAAGGCACACCATCAATTTTGTTAGTGATACTCCGATTTTCTTCTGTTTTTGTATTTTTGTAAGGAGTATGGCTATTTTTTTTTTTTTTGGGAGGGGGTATGGCTTACCCACCTCAAACTTGGACTTCACAGTGTCCCCACTGTGGGCAGACTGGAAGTCACTCTGGAAATCCCCACCTCAAACTTAAGATCTCACAGTGTCCCCACTGTGACATAGACAAATGGACCGAAGGGGGTGGTTGTGGGTACAAAAAGGATCGTGTTTTGGATGCGAAAAACGGCCTATATCATTTCATGGTATCAAGTTGAGATTCGTACTTACAAAAGGGACCTTTTTAAGTCGGAAGCCGAAAGTTGTACCTTGAAATGGGAACGAGATCAAACAAGCATTCAAACAACAATTACGTTAGTACACAAAAGTACCTACCCAGTGGTAGGATTTCCTGCATTACGAACCAAAATAAGAATTCAGCAAAGTGTCAAAAGCCTAGCCATAGGCATAAAATCAAACCAAACAGAAATTAAATTTTTTTTGTGGCAAACCAAAGAGTGAGATTAATGTTTCACAAACCATTCAATGAGTTGGGGTTGCAGGGGATGAACCACCCTCATCATCATCTTCCACCTCGTCTTCACTGTTCATTGTTGGACAAACACCTTCGGGGAAATTTGGGATCTGCGCTGCAAGCAATGGGTCAGCCGCCAAGTACATCTGATTGATCACTTCATCTCGATCGCGCATGTACATCCATACTCTCTCCTGATCACGTGTGGCATGCTGTTGCTGAGCAGTTAACAGATCCACTTTGTATGCTAGTGCTTTGATTGCCTTCAGTATTTCCGATAGTTGGTTGGTTGGGGTTGAACTTGGTCCTGCAGTGGGCTGGTGGGATGGTGTCTCCTTCTTCCCCACAGTGGGCACGACATTGCCCACTATGTGCTCTTCAGCAATAAACACCTTAGGTTGCTGCTCCTCAGGTTCTTCAGACGGGCCTCGGATGGCCCTCCCCATCTTCTTAATCGTTTGCACGCTGATGTTGCGTGTGGAGGTCAACCATTGGTCATCTGCAGCAGTGGGCACTCTCGCATCTATTAGTAATGTGGTAATAGTACAAGGGAGTGGAAGAATTACCTTCTTTCGAGTCCGGGCCGTATGGATGGCAGCATGCATAACTATCCCCAAGTTGATTCTTCTACCCGTGAGCACACAGTAGAGCAGAGCACACTTGTGCATTGATAGAGTGGTGTCATGGGTAGTTGGGGACACTGATGCCCGTATGAACTGGAACCAAACCGCAGCTTCTGTTGTGAGGGAGCCATCCGACAAACACCTCCTAATACCATCTTTTCCCCATGGTTTACCTACTGCAGCAATCTCCTTTAATATTACCTCCTCATCTCCCTCCGTCATCTTTTCTATAAATTTAGCAAACGCACAAACCTCCGCGGTTGGCCGTCCCAAAACCCTGTTTATTTCACTCGGGGTATACCTCACAATCTTACCCCTTACTCGCACAACGGGATCCTTAGTCTGGGATGTTTCAGCGTAAAATTCCTTAACAAGGGAGGCATTGGCACGCCGATTGGCCGCAGCTATTGTCGACCAATCTTGCGCATCAATCCTCGACCGCACAAAAGGGTTAGCTTCAACAAATTCTGGATCGAACCCCCTCTCTAGGTTCAGTTTGTGACCGGCAATAAAAGTGAAATGCTCAGCAGCACCAGGAGTGGTGAACTGCCGAGGCACCCCATTGGAGGCATGATCTGTCCCCATAGTGAACTGATAGGGGTGCTCAGCTGTAGGTTGCTCACATTCCAATTCAAAAGATGAATCACTAGAAGAGGGTACAATAACTTTACCTTTTCCCGAGAGTTTCTTGGCAGGCTTCTTGGTGGGTGTCTTTCGCGTTATTCCAGACCGAGTAGTTGCACCTTGACTCCGGAGAGTCCTTAGCCTGGGCTCTTCCCCACTGTGGGCAGAAGTCTGCGTGAGATCGATACTAACCTGGGTTGATTTGCCTACAGTCTGAACCTGCTCCTATGCCTTGTCCTCCTCTTGCTTCTTTCCCATTTCTTCCTCCACAACTCTAACCTCTTCTTCGACTTTCCTCTTTTCCTCGATTTCTTTCCTCTCCCTTTCTTGTTTTTCGATTTCCTCCTTTTCTTTCCTTAACCTATCTTGTTTTTCGATTCCCTCCTTTTCTTTCCTTAACCTTTCCTGTTCCTCTTGCACTTTTCGGATTCTCTCCTCCTCCTCTTGTTTCAATCGTTCCTCTTCCTCCCGTCGCACCCTTTCTTCTTCCTCTTTTCGGCGACGTTCGGCTTCCTCTTTTTTCTTCTTTATGGCCGAAAGTTTCATCTGATATTCTTCAGCCAAACGACGCTCCTCCTCGTCGGCTTGCATTGCTTCCTCCTCAAAAAGGTTCGCACTGGAGTCGACACCTTTCGAGGAAGAGACGGCCTTCGGGCTGGGTTGCTTTGACGAGGCAGAATCGGTAGTGTTGGTGGCAATCAGTGGTTCGCCGGAAAGTGGTGGTGGCTCGTTAAGATCGCTGGTGACAACCTCCGGTGGTCGATTTTCGGCAGTCCGACGTCGGATTTGTGGGCGTTGGGGTCCCTCCGGAAAGGTTATCGGTCGTTTGCTTCGTGCCATTAGGGTTTGGGAAGTTGTTCTTGGGTGAAAGACAACCGAGAGAGAGAGTGTTATGAGAGTAAAGACTTGGCTGAAAGATTTTGGAAGGAAAATCGGTGGTTTTGTGTGCAATTGGATAAAGAGAAAATCCAAGGGTTTAATTTGGTGTAATTTGAATTAAGGAGAGAGAGAGAGAGGGAACGGTTATTGAGGGAAAAAGGAAGAAATGATGGTTAAGTCTTGAAAATTGGGGGTGAATGACATGAGGCAGAAAAGTAGGCGGCTATTTGTAAGAGAAAGTGATGGCTTGGCAGTCATTGGGTCCCACCCGAGTCACTTCTTTCGTCAGGCAAAGGAGTGGGGAACAGAGTGACGAGTGGCTTCCCCACTGCGCCTTTTTCTTGGTTTTCCTGCTAAAAGGGCTGCCACGCATCCTACACATATCAAAACTAACAACCATGCAGAATTAAAAAGCACTAAAATAACTAAAAATTATCAAAAAGTTAAAATAAAATTATTTACAAAAGATCTCGGACTTTCCTAACCAGAGTGAGATGAGGAGTGGACAGGGATGTGGGCACTCTCATGCAGAAAGTGTTTCACCCTTTGCCCATTAACCTTAAAAGTTTGTCCCGATTGAGGGGATCGCAATTCCACTGTTCCGAATGGGCTCACACTCACAATGGTGTATGGTCCAGTGCATCTTGACTTGAGCTTACCCGGAAAAAGTTTTAGACGAGAGTTGAACAATAATACCTGCTGTCCTTCAAAAACTTCCCGATGATTGATCCTTCGGTCATGCCACATCTTGGTCTTTTCCTTGTATAACTTTGAATTTTCATATGCGTGATAGCGCATTTCCTCAAGTTCATGCAATTGCAAGGTTCTTTTAATTCCTGCGGCATCTTCACTCATGTTGAGTTCTTTTAAAGCCTAAAAGGCTTTATGTTCCAACTCGATTGGTAAATGGCAAGCTTTGCCAAATACCAACTTAAATGGAGACATTCCTAATGGGGTCTTATACGCCGTGCGATACGCCCAAAGAGCGTCATCAAGCTTGATGGACCAATCTTTTCAATGGGGCTTCACCACCTTTTCCAAAATTCCCTTGATCTCTCGGTTTGAGAGTTCCGCCAAACCATTAGTTTGGGGGTGGTAGGCGGTTGCTATCCTATGATGAATATCATATTTAGCAAGAACCGAGCTCGTGACTTTGTTAACAAAATGGGATCCTTCATCACTAATTATGGCTCGTGGTGTTCCAAAACGAGTGAAAATATTTTTTTGCAAAAACTTCACCACAGTGTTAGCGTCATTAGTGTGACAAGCAGCAGCTTCTCCCCATTTCGAAACATAATCTACCGCCACCAAGATGTAAAAATTGTTGTTGGAATTTGGAAAGGGTCCCATAAAATCTATTCCCCACACATAAAAAATTTCCACCTCAAGGATATTGTTGAGGGGCATTTCATTTCGTTGCGATATATTCCCAGTGCGCTGACACTGCTCACAGTGACGAACAAACTTGTGAGAGTCTTTGAACACAGTGGGCCAAAAGAACCCACTCTGCAAAATTTTCGCAGCAGTGCGTGTTCCTCCGAAATGACCTCCATAGTGGGATGTGTGACAACCCTGGAGTAAATGTTGTTGCTCACTCCCATGAACACATCGCCTCAACACTTGGTCTGTTCCTATCTTGAATAAGAAAGGATCATCCCAAATGTATCGACGAGTATCATGCAAGAATTTTTTAAAAGGCTCTCCACTCATCCCATGGGGTCGTAATCCACTTGCTAAAAAGTTAGCGATGTCAGCATACCAAGGAATATCATGATGTTGGGCGACTAACAATTGTTCATCCAGAAAAATTTCTTTTACTGGAGTGGGATCTACAGTGCCCACTGTGGGCTCAAGTCTGGAAAGATGATCAGCGATCTGGTTACTTGTTCCTTTTCTATCGACGATCTCAAGGTCGAATTCCTGCAGCAACATCACCCATCTGATTAACCTTGGTTTAGAGTCAACTTTGTTGATCAAATACTTGATGGCTGCATGATCGGTGTGTACTATGACCTTTGCTCCAATTAAGTAAGACCTGAAACGATCAAAAGAAAAAACTACTGCAAGTAATTCTTTTTCGGTTACAGTGTAGTTGATTTGAGCTTCGATCAAAGTCTTGCTTGCATAGTATATCGGATGAAAAATCTTATCTTTTCGTTGGCCTAGTAATGCACCTACAGCCCAATCGCTGGCGTCACACATGACTTCAAATGGGAGTGACCAGTCAGGAGTGGTCACTATGGGTGCAGTAACTAAGGCATTTTTGATTATTTCAAATGCGTCTCTACATTCTTTGGAAAAAACAAACTCTCTTTCATGTTGCAGCAGGTTACAGAGGGGTTTAGTTATTTTGGAAAAATCTTTTATGAACCTCCTATAAAAACCTGTGTGACCTAAAAAACTGAAAATGCCTTTTACCGTTGTGGGCTCGGGAAGTTGGGAGATTACTTCTATTTTTGCTTTGTCAACTTCCAAACCCTTTTTCGACACAAGATGACCCAAAACAATACCCTCTTCGACCATGAAATGACATTTTTCCCAATTAAGTATAAGGTCGTGGGTTTCACATCTCACCAAACTTTTTTCTAGATTCCTCAAACAGTTATCAAATGATGTGCCTATCACAGAAAAATCGTCCATAAAAACTTCTATGGTGTCTTCTATCATATCGGTGAAAATGGCCATCATACAACGTTGAAAAGTAGCGGGAGCATTACATAAACCAAAAGGCATTCTCCGTGATGCAAAAGTACCATATGGACAAGTAAAGGTGGTCTTTTCTTGGTCCTCGTGTGCGATGTGGATTTGGTTATATCCGGAGTATCCATCTAGAAAACAATAAAATTCCTTTCCCGCTAATCTATCAAGCATTTGATCAATAAAAGGTAACGGGAAATGGTCTTTCTTTGTTGCTAGATTCAGTTGCCTATAGTCCATGCATATTCTCCATCCTGTAACAGTCCTAGTTGGAATGAGTTCGTTCTTTTCATTTGTGATTACTGTTGTTCCTCCCTTTTTAGGGACACATTGAACGGGGCTCACCCAACTACTACTGGCAATGGGATAGATAATACCAGCATCTAACCACTTCAGAATCTCTTTCTTAACTACTTCCTTCATGATGGGGTTCAACCTTCTTTGAGGTTGGACTTTCCCCGGGTCGTAACTCTCTAAGTTAATCTTATGTTGACATAAAGAGGGGCTAATTCCTCTAATGTCTGCTATGGTCCAACCAATTGCCTTCTTATGCTTCATCAACAATTCGATTAAAAGGTGTTCTTGATTTTCGCTAAGTTTGGATGAGATGATAACAGGAAGTTTGTTATTCTCAGCGAGATAAGCATATTTCAAATGAGGAGGCAATGGTTTAAGCTCTAACTCAGGAGGTTGTTCGATGGATGGTGGTTGGATCGTCCTATCCTTAAAGTCCAAAGGCTCAAAAGCTGCCACCATTTCGTTACACTCATCCTCAAAAGTGTCATTATTTTCTGAGTCAGAGTGCTCACTCTCACTGTCCACTGTGGACAGTGAGTCAAAACAGTGGGATCCATAAATCGTACTCACAGCAAGGCAGTCCTCGGTGTCTATGTACTTAAGGGATTTGAAAACATTAAACTTTACCTCTTGGTCGTTGACTCTCATGGTGAGTTCTCCTTTGTGCACATCGATCAAAGTTCATCCTGTCGCAAGGAAAGGACGTCCTAGAATGATTGGAATGTCTTTGTCGGCCTCATAGTCTAAAATCAGAAAGTCGGCAGGGAAGATGAATTTGTCTACTTGGACCAAAACATCTTCAATCTTCCCTCTTGGGTAGGCAATGGATCGATCGGCTAATTGTAAGGTCACGGTGGTGGGTCTAGCCTCTCCAATACCTAATCTCTTAAAAATTGACAAAGGCATCAAATTTATACTAGCGCCTAAATCACAAAGTGCTTGACCTACTTCTTGTCCTCCTATCGTGCATGGAATTGTAAAACTACCCGGGTCTTTCAACTTAGGGGGAATCTTGCTTGTGAGAAGGGCACTACATTCTTCGGTCAACGCCACCGTTTCAAACTCACCCAACTTTCGTCTTTTGTTCAAAATATCTTTTAAAAACTTAACATAGCTTGGCATTTGCTCAAGAGCTTCTACCAAGGGTATGTTAATGTGAAGCTGTTTAAAAATGTCTAAAAACTTTTTAAATTGAACATCAACATTCTTAGGCTTCATTCTTTCAGGAAAAGGTACACTTTTTGGGTCGATGTGAGTCTGAAGCGGAGTTAACTTTGGAATGGCAGGTTTAGGCAATGGACCAAAAGTGGGGAGGTTAGGGACTTCAGTCCCCACTGTGGGGATCACAGTGACTTGAGGAGTGCCCACTGTGGGATGAGGTACAGTGGTGATTTGAGGCGAGTCTTCAGAATCGAAAACGATATCTTTCAGATCCTTTCCACTCCTAAGTGTTATGGCTTTGATTTGTTCTGGTCCCTTCCCTATTACCCTAGCATTTTCGGTGTCACTAGGTAATGTCCTCGGTGGTCTATTCTTGACTTCGACGGCTAGTTGTCCTACTTGAGTTTCTATGTTTCTAATGGCCGCCTGAGTTTGGTTCATGAATCCTTTGAGCATTGATTCGAGTGATGGTTGAGCCTCAGCATTATGAGATGGTCGTGGTTGGAACTGTTGGGAGGATTGACCTTGGTGAAAGTTTTGTGGGGAGTGCCCACTGTGATGATGCTGAAATCCAGGGGGTTGTGTGGTCTTTGAGCATGACTCGCCCCGTGGGGTTGGAGTCCTTGGTTTCCAGACCAAGAGAAATTTGGATGATTCCTCCAACCTGGATTATAGGTCTGTGAGTATGGGTTGTTTCGTGGGTTAGTTCCTATGACATTAACAGCCTCTGGATTTGCTGGACAAAAATCAAAAACATGCTCGTCCCCACAGTAAGAGCAGCTCTTAGTGAGATGTGCAGTGCCCACTGTGGGATTAAGTTGTCCTCGATTTTGGTTCAACACTATTTTTGTTAAGGCTACTAACTGTGCATTCATGGTTTTAAGTGCCTCATTATAAATGTTGGTGGTCTTTGGTGCAGGCGTTCTCGGGTTGGACCAGTCGGTGTTGTTATTGGACACTTTTTCTAAAATCTGATATCCTTCATTATAGGTTTTGCTTGTGAAAGTTCCTCCTGCTGTTGCATCTAAGATGATTTTGGCTGCGTTGTAAAGACCATTGTTAAAGGTCTCCAACTGAATGCAATGTGGGATGCCATGGTGTGGGCACTTTCGGAGTAAATCTTTAAACCGCTCCCATGCATCCGAAACAGCCTCATCTTCTTCTTGTCTAAACAAAACAA
The DNA here is from genome assembly GCA_033807775.1 of Saussurea involucrata. NCBI lineage: Eukaryota > Viridiplantae > Streptophyta > Magnoliopsida > Asterales > Asteraceae > Saussurea > Saussurea involucrata. Next base: position 96,179,544 of record CM066314.1, read on the forward strand.
TATCATTTCTCAGCCTCATGTTTTTGGTTGGACGAAAATACTTTTGTAAAAAAATTTCCGCAAGCTCTTGCCACATGGTTTTTGAATGAGGTGCATGCGCATTTAGCCATGACTTAGCCTTGTCCCTTAAAGTAAAAGGAAAAAGTCTTAGCCTTAAAGCTTCCTCACTCACACCTTGTAGTTGAAAAGAGTCGGTCATTTCCAAAAATGATTTTAAGTGCGAATGCGGATCCTCAGATGGTGATCCTCCAAACTGACCCATGGCTTGGATCATTTGAAACATCACCGGTTTGAGTTAAAAGTGTGGTGTTTGAAGGTTGGGTCTTAGAATCCCGGAGCTTAAATCACTAACTCCAGTAGTTGCATAGTCCCTTATCCCTCGATCTTTGCTATCAGCAATCGTCACTGTGGTTTCCACTAATGGAGGTGGTGGTGGTTGACCGCCCACTCCTGCCATATTTGTGGTGGGGTTCACAGGGAGTTGTTGATTTTTCTTCTTGTTTTTACGTCTTTTTCGAAAAGTCCTTTCTATTTCAAGATCGATTGGTTCCAAAGGTCCGTGTTGTTGCCATGGCATACAACACGAACGGTGCTAGAAAAACGAGTTACTTGGGCTCGAACAAAAACTAATGTCTTGAGATTTAAAAATCACGCCAGTCCCCGGCAACGGCGCCAAAAACTTGACACGTGTGAATGGTACATGCAAAATAAACCACAGCGGGTTGTAATCTGTCCACAGTGGGCAGCGCAAGTGTACACTGTCCACTATGATCGTCACGGCAAGTAATAATCGGTAAAATACCGGAATTGTATCCATAGAGACTGGGCTATCAAGACAATACGGCTTTCATGAGCTCCTTTCACGAGTTTCAATTAGAGAGGAAACAATATTTTGAGTTGGTTTGTGAAAAGCTAATTTTGAAATTACAATGATTTATAAAGAGGGATGCAAGTCGGATTTTCCCTAGACTTTATGCTAAATACTTGATCCTAAGATGATCCTCGTAATTGAGACCGGTCTTTGGAAAAGCCCGGTTACAAAATACTCACAGTCTTAGACTAAAAACCCATTTTATTGGTAATTATCATTTTGTCAATGAGTCTCTCAAATGGACTCTTTCGAGCCTCGATGGAATGTGTAGAGACAAATACTCTAAGTGTTTTTAATACACCAACTAGCTTGCCAACTACTCCAGTGGGAAGAGAAGAGCTCACTGTGCAGACCTCACTTTCATAAGTGTCATAAGATTTCTTTCGAACTCCTTAGCATCATCCAAGCTCGTGTCACCGCGTTCTACTTATTTCTAAGTTAAGAACTAGACTTTAAATCCTTGCAAGTGATCAGCTTGTTCGCATCCTTGGGCAAAATCGAGAATGAATGACCACAACGATAACTACTTCAAAAATAAAGATTACTCAAGCATTTTTTCTAAAGTCCAGGTACTTCTCGTTCCTACATCCCAAAGGGTGTTTAGCCTACCATTACTGAAAATATAAGAGCGAAAGATGAAAAAGTTTGCATAAGATAACTAGGAGTGAATTGAAATTATCCTCACAGTGGGGAACGTAAGTTGCCCACTGCTCGAAACTACAACTGAAAGCAATACGTGAATTTAAATCTAAATTACTGCAGAAAAAGAAAAGTTAACTATTACAAAGCTAGACTACGAAATTTAGAGTGTTACACTAAGAAGATGGTAATGAAAAGATCTAAGATGATAGATCCAAGAGATGAAGATGATTTTTTTCAATGAATGCCCATGGTCTTCTTTTATAGCCGAAATTTGGCATCTTGGGTATTGACTTCTTCTTTGCAAATCTGGAGGTTAAGGGAACACAAAATCCTATGCTTAGCTCCTTAACCCTTGACTTCCATCTTTACCCAATAGTTCTTCCAAAAAGTTGGTCTCTAAGCATGTAGGTTTGATTTGTTTATTCTTTTTGTCATGCTTTTCCTTTGCATGCCTAGATTAAAATATTCCCATTCTTTTAACCTGCCCCTGAAGCTTCCATGCTTTTGCAACCATGCTTTTCATCAAAATCCTTCTTTTTGTCTTTATCCAGTATCGACAGTGGGCAGTTGGAGTGGGCACTGTTCATCTCACTGCGAATAAAATGTGAAAACCACCCAAAATCCACCTAATAATTTGTTTGACACTAAAACTCACCTCGTTTGCCCTTTTTATAAAAATATGCCAAGAATGGGGGTTTTTAAGAGTTAGAATGGCTAAATTTGACAAAATAAAATGGAAAATAAATGGAAATAATAACTCTAAAAATAGAGTTATCAATCGTTACGCGGCATGGAGTTCCAGTTTCCATTATATCGGATAGAGATAGTCGCTTCACATCCCGATTTTGGCAATCACTTCAAAAAGCGTTGGGTACTCAGTTGAACATAAGCACGGCTTATCATCCTCAAACGGATGGTCAGAGTGAGCGGACCATTAAGATGTTGGAGGACATGCTTCGGGCATGTGTAATAGAATTTGGAGGAAGTTGGGATAACCATTTGCCATTAGTTGAGTTTTCCTACAACAATAGATATCACACTAGTATCAAGTGTGCGCCATATGAAGCTCTATATGGACGCAAGTGTCGATCACCTCTTTGTTGGTTGGAAATAGGAGATAGTCAGCTATTTAGTCCGGATATCGTACAAGAAACCACCGACAAGATTGCAGTTATCAGAGATAGGCTTAAAGCAGCTCAAGATCGTCAAAAGAGCTATGCGGACAATCGAAGAAAGCCTCTAGAATTCCAAATTGGTGATAGAGTCTTTTTAAAAGTATCCCCTTAGAAGGGAACAGTCCGTTTTGGGAAAAGAGGAAAGTTGAGTCCACGGTATGTTGGACCATTCAAGATCACGGAAAGAATTGGACCAGTAGCTTATAAGCTGGAATTGCCAATGGAGTTAAGTGCTATCCACAACACGTTTCACGTGTCGAACCTAAAGAAGTGTTTAGCTGATGAAGCAGTAACCGTGCCCTTGGAAGATGTCCAAATCAACAATAAACTGCACATCGTAGAGGAACCAATGGAAATACTCGATATGGAAGTCAAGCGTCTTAAGCGAAGCAAAATCCCGATAGTAAAAGTCCATTGGAACACAAGGCGTGGGCCTGAATACACTTGGGAGCGGGAGGACTACATGTACAAAAGTATCCTCACCTCTTCGCAAGCAAACCTGTTAACGCTAGTGACACTTGAATTTCGGGACGAAATTCTTCTAACCGGGGGAGACTGTGACAACTGTCAAATTCACATCTCAGGTTAGAACTGTTTTGGATACCTCATTTTTATGACATAGTAAACACGGTACGATAGGAAAATTCGAGAAATTTTGCCTAAGAAAATCCTTGAATTAGGAAATTATCCATAAATCTCATAAAATGCCAACTTAATATATATTTATACTACAAGTATTTATGTAGTTGTTAATTTTGATATATTTTAAGTTTATTATGTATATGAATACCTTATATTTATACTTATACTTGTATTTTTAACTTTAAAAGAAAATACTTGTATTATGATTTTTATTTTAATACATGATGTGACTAAATACCAATGTCACACCACACCACCCCACCCCCCATGTGAGGCCGGCCATCCCCCCCCCCCCCCCCCCCCTCTCATTTTTGCATAAGTAAACCCTTAACCTCACTTGTTGAACCACTTCTCTCATTTGCACTCTCTCACTAAAAAGAGTAGTCATCTCCTTCTCTCTCCATCTTCAAAGCTTCATCCTCATCTTCATAACTTCTTCAAGAGTTCATCATAAACTCCAGCCCCTAAAATCATTTCTTCAAGAGTATCAAGTTAAACAAAGGTAAAAATAAGGGTGTTGAGTAAAATCCACACACATTCTTTCAAGTCTTTTTCATGTTCTTGCATTTCCAAAGTATGATCTTCCTCTTTTGTTACACCTTCTTCATGACTTCTAAAATCATCTTTTATAAGTCTTAATGTTTGTAGATTTACCATCATAACATCTTTTGTTAGTAAAAGATGGTGAATCCAAAATCAAACCAAAGTTAAGACCAAAGATGAACATTTTAAACACGTGCTTGTAGTGATCTTGAGAGATCCATAATTTTTTTCAAGAGTCTCATGAATGTACCTTTGAAAATCATTAAAAACATATTTAAACCAACCTGCATGAGTTCAAAATACTGAATTTTTAGTTGCATGTTGATGTTCTTATCAACAATCTTCAAAATGGGTCTTTTATAAAAGTTTTCCAAGTATGAGTTGATGGATAAATGGCATGCATTTTTAATGGATCACAAATATGTTTTGGTAACTGAAAATAAGTGTATGGGTGAGAGTCAAATCGGATTTTGCATGCAAAAGAATAAGAATTTTGGTTTAAAAGTCAATTGGAGAGCACATGCACAAGGTGTTGTTTGGACAGCTTGCTGTCAGATTTCACACCCCACTTCAAAGAGTAATATCTCACTCATTTTAACTCCAAATGTAGTGATTCTTTTTCTGGAAATCATTTTATTGTGATAAGATTCAAACCCAAGTGGTTTCATTCAAAAACCCAACGATTCCATTTATCAAACAGTCCTCACAAAATCCGTGTACAAACAGCAAAGTCTTCTGTCGGGTTTTATGTCGTGTATTATTTCATGTATTTATACTCTTTCAAAAATTATGAAACTGATGCCAAAAGTTTCCTAACTCATTGAACCAACTGAACATAAAATTTCATGATCAAATTATACCTAGAAGTTATCCAAAGCTGGACACAAAGTGACACCAAATTCTGGACAGTAAAGGACAAATTATTATATATTATTAAGGACTATTTCTAATCTCATTTCATCATTTCATGATGAAATAGTGGAGTATATAAGTATATCTTATATTTATGCAGTTTATTTATGCATTTTATTTATGTCTTTTAGTTATGCATTTTATTTATTCTTTATCCCTCTTCATCTTTTATGATGAAATTGTGGAATGTTCATATATATAATATATTTATATATATTTATGCATTTTATTCTTGATCCCATTTCATCATTTTAGGATGAAATAGTGGAGTATAAATATATATTATATCTATATATTTATACATTTAAATATTTGTCATTTCGTTTACGACCCCTAATTTTATCGTCGTTACGATAAAATTTTGGTTTATACATATATATGTACTATATATGTTTATGTTCTTTAAAACCCTTTTCGTTACTTATTGAGATGAAATTGTGGAAACTTCAATCTAAGAAGAACAATGTTTACGTTTATTACGTTATAATATTAAAACACAACAAGGCATTTTATGATGATTTGGATAGTTAGTATCGAACCTTCAAGATTGAGAACTCATTAGTGACCTTACGTTCATAGGTTTGAAGTAGGATCATCTCGGAGTACTTGTGGGAGATTCCCGGATTCTATCGCGTATCATGTGAGTATTCACAGCCCCTTTTTCAATGTTTTACATATTTTGGGGTGAAAATCATGTGGTTACTACAACTATTTTACACACCGATTATTTCGTTTTCTTGAAAATACGAAGCTTGCTTATTTATGCTCTATGGTATCTATGTTGTTGCAAATGTTGTAAGTTTGAGTTTCTTTTGCTATCATTCAAAAGTCCCCGTTTACGTATACGTTACCCGTTAACTCATGGATTGAGCCGTTGGTAATTATGGATAACGTTATTTGGTTTGACACCCCACTCACAAGTAGCGCTTGTTTGAGTGCATATTTATTGTTGTATTGGCGTATTGTTGGTGATAGAACATGCGCGTATGTGGAATGATTCCACCACTATAGTAGGGGCAAAGTATGTCGGTATAGGTCGGGTAACGGGCTCAAGAACTTAGCATTTTACATATGATTACCTTGAGCAAGTGGTTTTTTTATAACCGTATTATTTTATCCCATGTGTGGATTTCAACTATTTTGCGATGGCAAACAATGTTATACTCATTAAACCTGTGAACTCACCAACTATTCATTAGTTGACACTCTCATTTACATGCTTTTCAGGAGAACGTTCTTAAGGTTGGAATTTAGGAAGGCTACACGTGATGAAGCTTTCTTTCCTATCTTTAAATTTTATGTTCATTTCCCTTTCGCAAAAACAATTGTAAAAGACAAGGTTTAACCTTTGAATGTATTTTGATGGTTGTTGTGATCTTGTAACTTTTGCTATGAAACTTGAGCTGTACATTCCGTGTTTCCGCTTTAGCGGGGTGTTACATCAGGGTTTTCATCTCCCTGAGGTTTTGCAGTAACAATACCCTCCCCCTCAGAAACATGGGGAAGGTCTTCTTCTAGAGTCTTCTCCCCCTCTTCCACATGTTGAAGAGGGGAGGCATCAGCGGTAATAGCAGCAGCAGCATGTTGTTCAGGCTCCTTGTCTTCGAGGCCAGTAATACCCGAACGATTAACAACTGCTGTGAGTTTGTCTTCTAGGCCAGACAGCACAGGGTTGACCTTCTCAATGAAATCCACCGCCTTCTCCAGCTGCTCTCTATCAACCTGAGAGAAGTGGGATAAGGCGACGGTGGGGGCGTTCAGCTTCTCGAGCACTTGTTGTAGCAGTGTGTTTGAGGAATCGACCTTTAGAGCTAGGTCAGTCATGCCGTTCTTCAGTGAACCAACCTCTCCTTGAAGATTGCCCACCACTGTCTTCAGCGTTGTGACTTTGCTGGACAGTGTGGTGAAGTTGTTGGAGAGTTCGTCGTTGGTGGCGTTCAAGGTGTTGAGGGAGGATGAGTTGTCGGTGAGAGCTGTAGCCATAGTAGAGAAGCTACCTTCTAGCTTTTGCATGTCAGCACTGGATGCCTTGTTTTTGACCTCAGTGGTGAGTTTCTTTAAAGCTTCCCCAACATCTGTAACCGCTGAGGAGTTTGTGGAGAGAGTGGTGGTGAGAGATTCCACCTTTGTAGACAAATTTGTGAGGGAGTTGTTGATTGTCCTCAAATTAGGACCTGCAACATAGAGAAACTTATTAACAAAGGAAAGCTCAGAAGTTGGGGGTTCAGAGAAAGGAGTGTCTAGGTTACCTGGAGGCGGGTTGGAAAACGTGTTGAAGTCACAATATCCGGACACGTATTCGATGTCATCTTCCAGCGTTCGATGACTGGTAGTGCCTTCAGGTCCTTTATTTCATTCCAATATGCCTTGTAGTTCAGCGGCATGAGTGTCTTCCAAATAGATGACATTTGTTCCAGAGAAAGAGGGAAATAGAGGTGGAGTGACCATAGAAGATGTGGGAGGAACAAAGGTTGAGAAGAGGGTGTGAGTAGAAGATTCAGCGTTGGATCCGCTGAAGAATAGGTCACCAGCACTTAGAGGTGCTGAGGAAGGGGGTCCTGATCCAGGATAACTTCAGTGTCTTGAGGCACTGAAGTGGATATGGAAGAGGTTGGTTCAGCGGATATGGCGGAGCGTGCCACGAAACCATCCAGTGTCTTCTGTAGAGAGACATACGCGAAGTGTTCAGTATGGGAAGGCTTGGGGGGTTGCTCCTTATAAATCTTCTTGGTCTTATGAATGCCAAGTGGGTTTCAGAGTGTTTTCTCTTTCGTGATGGAGTGGATGGTGCGGCCTGGGTACCAGCGGTTGGGACGACCGCTGCCGAGGAGGTAGCCGTAGTAGTAAAAGAAGTAGGATGGCGGAGAAGAGGTAAGAGGGTAGAAAGACGTACCTCATTGGCGAGTGGCTTGAAGTCTGGTACTTTAGGGCCGACCTGGGACAACCTAGGGTCTCCCTCTTTAGGGTACTGATCCCCAAGTGCTTGCATGAAGAGAACACTGAGGAAACGAGGATATGGGACATTTGTTGCTTGCTTCGGTTCTTCGACCCTCTCCATCATGTCTTCAAAGATTATCTTAGCCCAGTCTACATGGAGCCCTTTCATCAGCGCATACCCCATAGCAGTCTGGGGCTTTGAGGCCTGATCAGTCGACCCCGTCTTAGCTGTCATGCAGCTGATGAGATGTGTGAAGATGAAGTTTATCTCGCTTGGCATTTTGCTTTTCAGCACTGTTGGTCCCGTTTATGAGCAACAATAGAAGAAATATAGAATCCATATTTAAATATAGAGATAAGATATGCATGAAGAACAATTATAAAGAAACTTATCTCATATTCATTGACGATTAAATATGGAGAGGAGAAAACATGAAGAACACCACACTTAACATGTAAAACCGACTCTCATCTAGTCTATGTGTGTTTTTGTGTGCTCTCCAAAATTTCTCTCTTGAAATAAGACAATGGACACCTCTTATATAGGGCCATTTACACATTAGATATTTAAGATATCTAATGTCTAGACAATATCTAAAATATCTATATAAACTATCTAAGTAAATATCTATTACAAAATATCTAAAACACAAAAATATCTTTATAAAACATTCATTAAATTAGGAGCTAATTAAAGCTAACAATCTCCCCCTAATGTTTTATAAAGAAAGCATCATCTTATAGTCTCCCCCTTGCTTTCTTTAGAACCTTTGATGTTCCGTTCTTCAAGTCTTCAAAGCATCATGTGCTCCCCCTCAAATGTAGGCTCACCCACCGAGCTCTAAACGTGAATAACAGAGGATGGAGTGACATTTAAAATGTGACAAATATAGCTTGACACCATGAAGAACCGTTGAGAGAACACCGTTCTTGAAAGCGGAAAGAGCATGAATTAATTGCAATGCTTTCGGTCCAGCACTTTACAGCAGACTTTGAAGCAGATTTCGGCATATCAGCTCACATAATTTGAGAAAACTCAAATCATCAAAGTCGTGCGTCTGTGAATTATCTTTCCAATGCCGCTGGAATCGAGTAATTTGGAGCAACGAGTCAAAAGTTATGCGCATTTTTCTGAAGCAGCGCAAATCTGTCAAACAAACACAAATCGGGCTCTTAGGTTGAGTCGTAGAGGTTCAATCCACAGAGGTTCTGTCGGATTTCACAGAGGTTCTGTGGTGAACAGTTCCACAGAAGTTAGTCGGCAGAAGTTGGTCGGCAGAAGTTGGTCGTACTGCCGATAGAGCTCTGATGATGATTTGTCAAACTCAACTTTCTGTCCAGCAGAAGTATACTGTCTTAACAGAGATTCTGACCAAGAATAACACCGATTCAGACCAAGATCAAAACATGAAAAGTATTCATCTATGTCTTAGGAATCCAACGCATCTGGATTCATCAAATTTGGAGCTTCGATGAAAAAGTTATGTTGAAAATACGACAGGTGCGCAAAGCTGACAGCAAGAACACTAAAACGTTGCGCTTTGGGCTCTTAGGCTCGGTTGCAGAAGTTCGGTCCACAGAAGCTCTGCTGAGTTTCACAGAAGTTCTGTAGTGAACAGTACCACAGAAGGTGGTCGCCAAAAATCCGAGCCAAAGTACGAGTTGTCGCCAGAAATTGGTCTGAGTGGTCGACAAAAGTGATCGTTGCTTGACAAACGTTTGACAAAGGTTCTGCAGAAGTTTGGTCGCGGCTCTGCAGAAGCTGGTCTCGTGTGGCAGAAGCTTGGTCGCGTGCGGCAGAAGCTTGGTCGCGTGCGGCAGAAGCTTGGTCGCGTGCGGCAGAAGCTTGGTCGCGTGCGGCAGAAGCTTGGTCGCCGCTCGGCAGAAGCATAACATAAGTGTTATACTTACTTTGACATTGATTTAGACCATTTTACCTCTAGATTTTGCAAGAACGCAAAACACAAACAACTTGAATTTGTTTGTTAGTAGTTCAGATCGTCTTGAATCACCTCTTTTCGAGCTCGTACGACAAAGATATGGTTGATTTCCCACAGTTGCGCAGATCTGTCCATCAGCTTTCCATCAGCACACTGATGTCTACTTCAACGATGCATATGACCCTTATACATTTCGAATCTCTGAATTCTCAAAACACAGAAATTGTTCATCTGTGTCTTAGGAATCCAGGGCCTTTTGAATCGCATCAATCGGAGTCTTGAGCAGTGAGATATGACCATTTTACTACAGCATCGCAAATCTGCCAGCATGTTGTTATTAAACCTGATTTGATGTAGAAAAACAAGACGATCTCCATATAACTTTTAGAACCGTGAGTGCAAATACTCAGATCTCTAATTGATCAGGTCATAGTACTAATTAAAAATACTGAAAGTTATAAAAACTTTTCAGATCAGACTTTGAACATGTAGCACAACACCAAATCTCTCAAAAAAAAAAAACTTCTATTGTTGCCATGATGACCGATTTTGAAGAAACGTTTCTTCAATTTGCTCTGATACCAATTGTTGGTCCCGTTTATGAGCAACAATAGAAGAAATATAGAATCCATATTTAAATATAGAGATAAGATATGCATGAAGAACAATTATAAAGAAACTTATCTCATATTCATTGACGATTAAATATGGAGAGGAGAAAACATGAAGAACACCACACTTAACATGTAAAACCGACTCTCATCTAGTCTATGTGTGTTTTTGTGTGCTCTCCAAAATTTCTCTCTTGAAATAAGACAATGGACACCTCTTATATAGGGCCATTTACACATTAGATATTTAAGATATCTAATGTCTAGACAATATCTAAAATATCTATATAAACTATCTAAGTAAATATCTATTACAAAATATCTAAAACACAAAAATATCTTTATAAAACATTCATTAAATTAGGAGCTAATTAAAGCTAACAAGCACCATTGTTATCTTCTTCTCAGGGAGTTCATCTCTCCCTGTGTTCCATGTGTACTTCATTGCATCCAGAAAGGCAATGATTTCCGCTATGCCTTCCTTGGTTTTGACGTCAGGTAAGGAAACAAAACGGTTGTCTCTTGAGCTTCTAGGAAGATTGAGAGCAGACCTGATCGCCCCGGGATTAATCTTTGCTTCCCCAAACTCGGTTTCAAAGAGGATTACGTCCACCCTTTTGTCAGGGTTTTTGGTGGAGGCAACCTGAGATCTTCTGGCAGTGTACCAGAATTGTGCAAGTAGGTTCTTGTGGGCTGGGGGTTTGATTGTCAGGGTTGTCGCCAGAGGACAGGTCTTCATAAAGTTAACAACGTCATTTAGGTGAGTGACTTGTTTCTTTGGGGGGAAGTTGAATAGGGCGTAGGGGTTGTTACCATGGAATGTAATCTGGTCCATTGAGTGACCCATGTTAGGAGCTCTGGTAATTTCAGTCTTGTCTAAAGAGGTAGGGGATGCAGTGTTGGTAGAGTCGGTACTTGCCATTTATGTTCATAATACACAAAGATGAAGAAGATGAAGAAAAGTTCTTAAAATGGAGAAGTTTCCAAAATAAGGGTTTTTAGGGTTTTACAGTTTCTACTTATAGAAAGAGATGGAAACTAGGGTTTTCTAGTTTTGAAAAGAAGTACAAAACATAGTGAAGATTCTTGTTTTCCAATTTCCTTTTATGGAAAGGATTCTGGAAAAACATATGAAAGTGTCAAGTTTAAGATTTTTGTTAAAAACTTGAAGAACAACCTTTAAAAAGATTGTGTCTTTTAAAACCATGAAGAAGATGATTTTAAACTTTAGAAAAGTACGTTGTTTGATCTTGTAAGAACAAGAATAAGACCAAAAATGTTGTTTAAGATAGGTTAAAGAAGAGAAGTGTAACCAGTTTCGTGAATGGAGATGAGTAACAACGGTTCTTGAAAAAATCCGAATGCAAAGAAAATAAGAGTATTCTTTCTGCCTTAAGAGAGTTCGTATGCGTAAAAGGTAAAAATATAAACTCAAAGTTTTTCATGATGACACGTGACACGTCCCTTAAATCTTATTGGACAAGGAAACGAAACGGGCGAACGTGTCAGACGAAAAGGCGTGCCATGGATTATCCAAAAGATGACATCACAAACGTCCTTTCATATTTTAAAGTGTCTCTGAGGGTTTTAGAAAAACTCAGGGACAATTTGAAAATAGAGAAGAACTGATTAGAAATATCAGTGAGAGTTTTAGAATTTCAAAGTATCACTGAAAGGAAGAGATATTCAGCGATGTAATTTATTTTGAAATCTTGCATGCTGAGGCAACGTCAGCGATTAAGAGAGAACATACCTTGATATCAGCGAATCAATTTGTTCAGAGGTTAGATGATCAATAGCGTTACACAAGTTCATTTTATCACTGATCAAATGTTGTTGGGTCCCCAAAGATTTGAAATTGACTCACCGATGTTTTCCCCTAAAATCTTACTTAGATTATTTTAGCATGGTTCTTTAAATAACTTGTACAAGATAGCAACTGTTCGGTGAAGTCGAAGATCAACTGAAACCAAGCTTGAAGAGATTCTCTGTGCGGAATCAAGAAGACTCTTCTCAAGATATATACAAGTTATTGTCCATCGATCTCACATCGGTGGACATCCTCTCTACCGATGGTGTACTCAACAAATCGGTGGACTTCATCTCACCGATGAGGATACTCAAATTGATGGATTTCATTCCACCGATGTTGTCTTTAGGAATCGGTGGACATCATCCCACCGATAAGGATACTCAAATCGATGGACTTCATCTCACCGATGAGGATACTCAAATCGGTGGGATCTTCGTGTAAATAGATTTTCTTGCAGATGACTTTTAAAGACCAATGACAGTTATATCGGTGGAACATCATCGATAAAATTGTCTTGGAAAACACATCAAGAAGATCCTCCAGGTTTGGCAATAATCCAGTGGTTGGTAAAAATGTCAACTTAGTACTCTCCACTTTTAGATAACGTCTAAATCAGCATGGGCATTCTTCCTGGTTCCAAGGAAAAAGGTGATTTGGAAACATCAACTTTTCAGAGTACTGCACCTTCTATCCAATCTCCTTATGACAAGTGTCCTGAGCATTTACTTGTATCTTCACTATAAAAGGAAGTAGAAGGCTCCATGCAAACTACGCTTTCTGGACTTCTCTCTCAGTGCAAGAAATCTCCATATTGCTTAAAAACTTTATAGTTTTGTTCTAAGTGTTCTTAGTTGTTTTATTAGTATACTTTGTGTAAGATTGTTAGAATAGTTTATCTGTTCTTTTCCGCAACAGTCTTAACTCTTCTATGTGTAATTCTTGTTGAAAGATTTTCAATAATAGAATTAAAATTGTGAAAATTTTGAGTATTGTATTCAACCCCCCCCCCCCCTTCTACAATACTTGTTATAGCCATCTGGGACTAACAAGTGGTATCGGAGCGGAAAGTTTAACTCATAAACTTGATCTGCGATGGCTGCCTCTTCATCTTCAACTGCTGAAAATGCTTTTTAAAACAACTTTTCTGAAAATGGTTCCATTACCAAACCTCCTAAGTTTAACCCTAACAACTTTTCTCTTTGGAAAAGTCGTATGATGCTATTCATGGAAGGAGTGGATACTGGATATCCAACCATTCCCAAAGAGGGACCTATTATCCCAAGAGTGTGGGCTCGCTATGAAACGCAGAGGTCTGGTAAGGAAATCGCTGATAAGAAGGACTCTAGTGACTCCGACGACTCTGAGCCTTCCGACAAAGAGAAAGCCAAAGGTACTGGACGTTATATTCTCAAAAATCCTAAGAAATATACTGATGAAGAAAAACATCTTGTTACTCTTGATTCAAAGCTTAGAGCAATCATTGCCCTCTCACTTCCTGATGAAGTCTACCATTCTCTAATTACAGAGGAAGTAAGAAGGTACAGAGGAAGTACGAAGGTACAGAGGAACTACGAAGGTTCAAAGCTTAGTGAATTTCTCTATGCTAAAGAGATGTGGACCACAGTATGTGTTCTGTACAAAGGTACAGAGGAAGTGAAGAAATGCAAAAAGATTTCTCTCATAAGAAAGTATGAATTTTTCACTCATGAAAAAGGTGAATCTCTTCCTAGCTACTATAATCGTTTTAACTCTCTTCTAAATGATCTGAAGTTACTAGGCAGAGTCTATGATAATGAGGAAGTTCTAAACAAGTTCATGGACTGTCTTCCTGAGTTTTGGGAGAACATGTGCACTTGTATCAAAACTTCCAAGGACCTTGAGTACATGCCTCTAACTGTTTTATATGGAACTCTCTTCAACTTTGAACAAACCAAGTTACAAAGGAAATCTTTCTTCAAAGAGATAAAGGGCACTTCTATTGCCCTTGTCAGTGAAAATTCCAAGAAATCTCAAAATGTTCAACGCATCACCTATCCTTCATCAGATTCTGACAATGAAACCCAAAGCAACTCTTCTCACCAATCGGAGGCATATCTAAGTGATGCCGATGATGAAGGTGAAGAAATCTCGGTTAAGCAGTTGTCTGATGAAATTGCCATGTTGGCTGGTTTCAAAAACAGATCTCGTTTTTCAAATAAATCCAAATCTTTCAGAAAACCCTTCTCCTCTACAAAAGCTTCCTCAACTGATAAGACAAATGAGGAATGTTTTAACTGTGGAAAGAAAGGACATTTTGCTGCTGAGTGCAGAAGTAAGCCTGTGATGAACTCTATAAATTCATCTTCTGACAAGTTTTCCTCCAAGTCTGAAAAACCCAAAAATAACACTTTCAAATCAAACCTTGCCAAGAAAGATACTCAAACCTCAACCAAAGATCATCAAGAAAGGGTTGAGAAGTACAAAGCCAAATACAAGAAAGAAAAGGAGAGAAATGAGGGTCTCATTAGAAAAGGAAAGGGCCTCATGGCCGAAATTCATGATTGGGAAGAAGAGACCTCTGACAGTGACAAAAACTCTCCCAATAAATGCTTTATGGCCATCTCAGAAGATGTGGAAGATACTGAAAAAGCTACCTCTCCAATGGCTTTGGTGTCAACTGGGTGCTCTACATCATACTTTCAGGTACATCCTTTTAATGATATGACTGATAGTGAAAAGATTGATGCTTATGAATCTTTAACTCAAGACTTTTATTCTGTCAAGGATGGTTAGAAAAGAAAATCTATTCAAGTTAAAGAACTCACATCTAAACTTGAAATTTGTATGTCTAAACTTGAAAAGCTTGAGGAAATCAAAGCTGAGCTTGAGGATCTAAAAACCATAAATCATGTAATCTCAAAAGAGAAAAACAAACTTTTTAAGAAATTAAAAAGAGAACAAGAGACTGTTAAGAAATGGACAAGTTCTTCAAAGAATCTTGAGCAAATCTTTAAAGATCAAATTTCTGTTAACAACAAATTTGGTTTGGGCTATGGAAAAACCATCTCTGATGTCTCTTCTCAAACGCTTGAGCCTACCTCTAGTGTATGGGATGATGTCTCAGACTCAAGTTCTTTAGACTCTATTTCCTTAGACTCTTTAGATCTAGGTGAAGCTTTAAAGTTTGGAATGTTCATCAAAGCTAAAGAATCCTCGTCTGTTCAAAACATGGAAAAAGTGGACTCCAATGACTTTTCAAAACCCATCCATGATCTTTTAAAACATTTAGCGATTGATGAATATGTCCCTCCTACTGATCTTTCAAAATCAAAGTCTGTCAAAAGAGTTAAATCTAACTACATCGATTTGAATTCTCCACCTATGTGTAACTCTTCAAAAGCTAAGTATCTCACCGATATAAATTCTCCTACCGATTTCCTTCCCCGTTCTGTGAGCCTCACAAACTCAAAAGGGAAATCGGTGGAGTTTGGAAACGATCATTTCAAAAATACTTCAAGAAATCTTTCCAAATTCGTTTCCACCTCAAGTAATGGTACTTTAAGTTTTCCTTCTCATTCCTCATCCTTTGGTCCTAAAAACTATCAAGTTAATGTCATGAGGAAAGGAAAAGAAGAACTGCAAAAACCTAAAAAGATTTTTGTTTACAGAAAATGTTATAACTGTGGTGACACTTTTCACCTTGCCAAGGATTGCCCAAAGGAAAGAATTGAAAAAAATCAAACCTAAGGACTCTTCCTCTTCTAACCCAAAAGGACCCACCACCAAATGGGTACCTAAGAACTAATTTGTGTGTGCATGCAGGCTTTTGAGCACCATCAAATATGGTATCTGGATAGTGGGTGCTCATGCCACATGACGGGAAATAAATCTCTTCTCATCAACTATGTGTCTGGAAAAGGTCCATCTGTAACTTTTGGTGACAACTCTAAAGGTTACACCAAAGGATATGGAACGCTCACTAATGGATCTGTCACTTTCAACAAAGTGGCACTTGTTGAAGGTCTCATGCATAATCTTCTCAGCATTAGCCAACTGTGTGATCTTGGATATAAAGTTATCTTTGAACTTTGTATCTGTACTGTTGTGGACAAGAACTTCAATGTGGTGTTATCTGGAAAAAGGATGGAAAATGTCTATATCATTGATATGGGACTAAGTAACAATTCATCCAATGTCTGCTTTGTGTCAGATGACACAGCCTAAAGGAACTGGTTGTGGCATAAACGTCTATCTCATCTGAACTTCAAAACACTCCATAAAATCTCAAACAAAGAACTGGTGACTGGCATGCCAAAGTTGAACTTTGTCAAAGAAAAGCTGTGTGATGCATGTGAAAAAGGGAAGCTCACCAAAACATCCTTCAAGACCAAGGAATGCTCCTCCATCACTCTTCCTCTCCAGATGCTACACATGGATCTATGTGGACCAGTCAGCACTTCTAGTCTTGGTGGCACAAGGTACATTCTTGTTATTGTTGATGAATTTACTAGATATACCTGGGTATCTTTTCTCAGGTATAAAAGTGATGCAACTGAAGATATCATCAACTTTGTCAAGAAAAATGAAGTTCTAAATGGGCAGCTTGTAAGATCGGTGAGAAGTGACAATGGTACAGAATTCAAAAACAGTGCTCTTGAAAACGTCTTTAATGAGAAAG
Source organism: Saussurea involucrata (assembly GCA_033807775.1). Classification (NCBI taxonomy): domain Eukaryota; kingdom Viridiplantae; phylum Streptophyta; class Magnoliopsida; order Asterales; family Asteraceae; genus Saussurea; species Saussurea involucrata. Next base: position 96,196,287 of record CM066314.1, read on the forward strand.
GAATTTATCAAAATTTCTCTACTGTCAGAACTCCTCAGCAAAATGGTGTGGTGGAAAGGAAAAACAGAACTCTATGTGAGGCTGCTAGATCTATGCTAAGTGAATCAAATCTTCCCACCTATTTTTGGGATAAAGCTGTTAATACTGCTTGCTTTACCCAAAATAGGTCTGTGGTTTCCAAAATACATGATAAGACCCCATATGAAGTTTTCCATGGCAGAAAACCAAATATTGGCTTTCTTCATGTTTTTGGCTATGTGTGCTTTATTCTAAATGATCGTGACAATCTTGGGAAGTTTGATCCCAAAGCTGATGAAGGTATTTTTGTTGGATACTCTTTATCCTCCAAAGCATATCGTGTGTACAATCTCAGGAGAAAATGCATTGATGAGTCTATCCATGTCAAATTTGACGACCTAAGATCATCATTTCTTTCAAATGATGATGATGAATTGCACAGGTGGATTTCCTCATGCATAGGTGATGCTCCGATAGTTAACTCCACCGAAGCATCTTTCATTCCTTTGAACCCATAAAATAACCAAGTTGGGTCATCATCCATAGTGCATCCTTCCACCAATATTCATTCTCCCACCGACATAAATCCTACTGCCAATATGCACATTTCCACCGATCCCATACCCTCCACCGATCCTATGCCCTCCACCGATAATACTGCTTTCCACCGATCCTCTGATCCCACTCCACCGATTTCTTCCACACAAAATGTTACACTACCTCTACCTCCTGCCACAAAATGGACCAAAGATCACCCCATAGATCAAATCATTGGTGATCAACAAGTAGGTGTCCAAACTCGCAGAGGAGTTGGAAATATTTGCCTCTATGTGAACTTTCTTTCTCTCATTGAACCCAAGAAGATTGATGAAGCTCTAATAGATCCCTGTTGGATCACTGCCATGCAAGAAGAACTTTCTCAATTTGAGAGAAACAAAGTTTGGAGATTGGTTCCCAGACCTCGAAAGAAGACAATCATTCGAACCAAATGGATCTTCAGGAACAAGATGGATGAAGATGGTACAGTTATCAGAAATAAGGCCAGATTGGTTGCTCAAGGATACCGATAGGAAGAAGGCATTGATTATGATGAAACTTTTGCCCCTGTTGCAAGACTTGAAGCCATAAGAATTTTCTTGGCTCATGCTGCCCACCCAAACTTTAGGGTCTTTCAGATGGATGTCAAAAGTGCTTTCCTCAATGGGGAACTTGCAGAGGAAGTCTATGTAAAACGGCCACCTGGTTTTGAAGACCTAGCTTATCCAGACTATGTGTATAGACTTGATAAGGCTCTATATGGTCTCAAACAAGCTCCTCGTGCCTGGTATGACACTCTTGCTGTCTTTCTTCTGAAAAATGGATACTCTAGATGTCAAATTGACAACACTCTCTTTATCAAGAAGACCTCAGGTAATCTCATTCTTGTCCAAATTTATGTTGATGACATCATCTTTGGTGCCACTGATGAATCACTATGCGATGAGTTTCCTTCTCTCATGATGAGTGAATATGAGATGAGCATGATGGGAGAGCTTACATTCTTTTTGGGCCTTCAGGTCAAACAATCTTCAGAAGGAATTTTTATAAATCAAAGTAAATATATTCGTGACCTTCTAAAGAAATTCAACTTTTTAGACAGCTCTCCTATGAAAACTCCCATGGCACCACATTTGAAACTTGATGCGGATTTAAATGGTGAATCTGTGGATGTTACCCATTATCGGGGTATGATTGGTTCTCTCCATTACTTAACTGCTAGCAGACCGGATATTATGTTTGCCACCTGTCTTTGTACCCGTTATCAAGCCAATCCAAAGAAATCTCATTTGGATGTTGTTAAACGGATTTCAGGTATCTAAAAGGTACCATGCACCTGGGTCTTTGGTATCCCAAAGACTCAGGCTTTGAACTAATTGGATATTCAGATTCAGATTATGCAGGCTCCAAGATTGATAGAAAAAGTACCACAAGTAGCTGCCAACTCCTTGGTGGCAAATTAGTAAGTTGGTCCAGCAAAAAACAAAACTCTGTGTCAACCTCTAGTGCTGAGGCTGAATATGTAGCTGCTGGAAGCTGCTGTGCTCAGATCCTGTGGATGAAAAATCAATTGAAGGACTACAATCAAAACTACTCCAAAGTTCCCATCCTATGTGATAACTCTAGTGCAATTGCCATTGCAAATAATCATGTCTTGCACTCAAGATCAAAGCACATAAATATCAGATATCATTTCATCAGGGATCACATTTCCAATGGTGACATTGAGCTGCACTTCATTCTTACAGATCTTCAGCTTGCAGACTTGTTCACCAAACCCTTGGATGAAGCCAGGTTAAATTTTCTGATAAGTGAACTTGGAATGTGCAACCTTCAGTAGGTGAATCCACCACCTATCAAAAAAAAATTGGGATTTGCCTTTTCGGTGGTAATGACCTTCGGTGTTAATTGCTTTCGGTGATCAAACTCTTCATCGAGGTACTGGTCAAAGTCTGATCTGTTGAGGTACTGGTCCTACACTTTTGTGTGTAGAAACAAACATTCTGATGAGGTACTGGTTTTACACTGCTGTGTGTAGAAGAATCAATTATGATGAGGTACTGGTTCTACACTGCTGTGTGTAGAAACGTCGAGAGAACACCGTTCTTGAAAGCGGAAGGAGCATGAATTAAATGCAATGCTTTCGGTCTAGCACCTTACAGCAGACTTTGAAGCTGTTTTAGGCATATTAGCACACATAATTTGAGAAAACGCAAAACATGAAAGTCGTGCGTCTGTGAATTATCTTTCCAATGCAACTGGAATCGAGTAATTTGGAGCACCGAGTCAATAGTTATGCGCATGTTTCTGAAGCAGCGCAAAGCTGTCAGCAAGTAAACAAAAATCGGGCTCTGAGGTTGAGTCGCAGAGGTTCAGTCCACAGAGGCTCTGTCGGATTTCACAGAGGTTCTGTGGTGAACAGTACCACAGAGGTTGGTCGGCAGAGGTTGTGCGGCAGAGGTTGCTCGTAGTGCCGACAGAGCTCTGATGATGATTTTTGTGAAACACAACTTTATGTCCAGCAGATGTATACTGACTTTAGCAGAGATTCTGACCAAGAAGAACACCGATTCAGACCAAACTCAAAACATGAAAAAGTTTCATCTTTGTATTAGGAATCCAACATTCCGGACTCATCAAATTTGGAGCTTGAAGGAGGGAGTTCTGTTGAAAATACGACAGGTGCGCAAAGCTGACAGCAAGAACTAAGACGTTGCGCTATGGGCTCTGAGGTTCGGTCGCAGAGGTTTGAGTCCACAGAGGCTCTATCGGGATTCACAGAGGCTCTGTGGTGAACGGTTCCACAGAGGGTGCTCGCAAAAATCTGAGCCAAAGTATGAGTTGTCTCCAGAAGTTGGTCTGAGTGGTCGACAAAAAAAAATGATCGTGGCTTGACAAAGGCTCTGCAGAGGTTTGGTCGCGGCTCGACAGAGGTTGTCGCTGCATGGCAGAGGTTGGTCGCGTGCGGCAGAGCTTTGGTCATGTGCGGCAGAGGCTTGGTCGCGTGCGGCAGAGGCTTGGTCGAGTGCGGCAGAGGCTTGGTCGCCGCTCGGCAGAAGCTTAACAGAAGTGTTACACTTACTTTGACACTGATTTGGACCATTTTACCTCTGGATTTTGCAAGAACTCAAAAGATAAAAAAAATTTATTTGTTTGTTATATATTTAGATCATCTTGAATCACCTCTTTTCGAGCTCGTACGACAAAGATATGGTTGATTTACCACAGTCGCGCAGATCTGTCCATCAGCTTTCCATCAGCACACTGTTGTCTACTTCAACGATGCATATAACCCTTATAAATTTCGAATCTCTGAATTCTCAAAACACGAAAATTGTTCATCTGTGTCTTAGGAATCTAGGGCCTTTTGAATCGCATCAATCGGTGTCTTAATCAGTGAGATATGATCAATTTACTACGGCATCACAAATCTGCCAGCATGCTGTCATAGTACTTGATTGTTGTGCACCGAAATCAATTGCCTTTGAAGGATGAGTCTTAAACTGAGTGTTTAAGAGTCCAATGTCCAGTGAAGTGTGAGTCCTTAACAGATGTATTAAGGAGTCCATGTACCTGCAAGACAGATCAAACAATTTTTGGTACCCATTTCCAAATGGGTCCTATTTTGTTAGGATTTTCATGAAGTGCTTTGCTGATCTTGTTATGTTCAACAGAAACATATGGCTTTCGAACATTTTGAACTAGTGAAGAGCCTTTGACTATCCAAACCATTTTTACTCTTCTAAACACTTAATTAACTGATTGATCAGCACAAGAGTTTGCTAAGTCAAAATCCTTAATCCTTTTAGCTAAAACTTCCTTTTCTTTTAAATTCATATCAAACATCTTTTGAAGATCAGATTTATACCTCTTCTCCAACATGATCTTAGTTGACAAAAGAGAAAGTATTTTTGTCAATTTGGACATTTCAGCTTTAAAAACCTTTCTTTCTTTCTCAAAATCATCTTTCAAACACTTTGTTTGAAATCCTTCAACACTTTGGTACACAGGTTCGTGACACTATTCTAAGAAACTTTAATGCTTGGTGTTTTGTCCAAAAACGAACAGAAAGTGGTTTTCCGAAGAAAACAGAGTGCAGTAAAATAAAACTCCGAAAATTGATTAAAAAACAATGGATTGAAGCACAAATTCGAATCTGTTTGGCTCTGATACCAATTGTTGGTACCCAGATATAACAAGTAACAATAATAATAGCAATAATCTTTGTATTGATTGATTAAGAGAAGAGTTTACTTGATAAGATTGATGAACATTCTCTCTTTGAAGCTCTCTTGCTTTCTGCGTATGTATGAATATTGAAAATAGAGGCTTAACCTAAAATTACTCTAAAACATGACTTTATAACCAATACAACAATTGGTTATTTACAATTTTAGCCCTTGACACTCAACAAATACAAATAAGTCCTTGACACTATTCTTTATAAAACATTTATATAAATTAGGGGCTAATAAAGCTAACAAAAAGAAACCCTAAGTGTCAGTGTGATGGCTGACCCTTCCCATTCCTAGCCGTTTTTGACCACACATCCCCAAATCCCTCATCATTATTTTTTTAAATTTGTTTATTTTTTTAACCCTCTCCTTTCACTCCCTCATAACCGTTCCCTCTCCTTTTTGAATCCATAACCCTATTCCTTTCTCCTATAAATAAAACCCATCGCCTTCCTCTTTCATCTTCTCTCTTCTCACCTGCAACAATGGCACCCACCAAGATACCAACATGCTTTGAAGACCTCATATTAAACTGAAAGAGCAGGATCTAATCTTACAATCAATATAGAAAGCAGTAATTGAGAAGTTGTATGATCAAGCCCAATTGTATTCAATGATGAACAGGATTACAAATCTAAGAGAGAGAGAATCTCAAAGATTACAAAGAATGAATACAAAGATATATGGGAAAATCAATCAGTTAGCAATGTAATGCTAACCAATCTATTTATACTGCAACGGAAATATTAAAGCTACAGTACAAATAAGAAAGACTAATAAGAACATAACACGTGTCCTAATTACTTTACAAATTACTAAGTAAAGTATCTCGTCATAAGTTCTGAACAGGTAGTTCAGAACTTCTGAACATTCTTCTGATAACGCTTCTCAGAGCTTCTGACTCTTTCTCTCAGAACTCTGACTCTTCTACTCAGAACATCTGAGTCTTCTTATCAGAACTTCAACACTTGGTTTATTGACAAAACTTCAGATCTAACAATCTCCCCCTTTTTGTCAAATAAACTTGAATTTAGCATCATCCAGGTCTTTCAGAGTAGGAACAATTTTCTGAAGTAGCACATTTCTCAGATTAAGCCTCTTATCAATTTTGACAATGATTTCTTGAATAATTTCAACTTGCTGATTGATTACTTCTTGAATTATATTTGCTTCCTTCACTTTCAGCATCTTTTTCTCCAAATTATGCTTTATGATTCTTAAAGTTCCAGAACAGTATTTTGCAGTTTCCTTTGCTCTGAAGAAGATCTTTCCACTTTTGTTCTTCAAAAACACACCCAAATCTGGATATTTGTGAACACTTCCAGTTTTTAACACCTTTTTCTGTTCATGATTTGTGTTGGAATTTGCCAGATAAACACATGGCTTTTGTAAGTATAAAGCTATTTGAAAATCTGTATAACAGTGCCACCTTAAGATGTAGAACATGGCCTCAATCACCACACTTCTTGCCTTCCTTTCATTTATGTCTTTGCTTGACTCTTTGAAGCATAGAAAGCTGTGTAATCTGTAGAAGTCAACCACTGATAGTTTCTCAAAATCTTCATCAGTAAAGTAATAAACCTTGCCATCTTCTCTCAGAACTTCAAAGGATAAGTACTCCATCTTTCTGAATTTCTTAACCTTCAATTCTCTGATTCCAGTGATTAGAAAATCTGAGTAAACAGCATGCTTTGTTTTGCCAAGACATCTTGATTTTTCAGCCAACCAGATCTGAGTCTCCTTAGGTCTATCATAATACACGTCCAAGAATTGTACTTCTTTTGGTTTGAAGAACTCAGGCAAATCAAATTCAAGAAAGTATCCATTTAGATCAATGGATATTTCATCTTCTTTGGGTTCAGACTGTTCAGCTTGATCAAAACTAATTATCTGCACATTCTGAGGTGTTGTGTTCTGGACTTCTTCAACTTCATCTGACAGAATTTCATTCACTTCATACTCAGCAGGAAACACAAAATCATTATGTAGAATCTTTTTGGGATTCACCTCAGATAGCAACCATTCACTACAGTTTCTGATTTTTCTTCTAAGATCCAACCTCCTTTTCACACAGTTTATACATCTCTTCTTTAAACTCTCTCTTTCAGTTTCCACACTTACTTCCATTTTAATCAATAACCAATTCAGAGTTGCATCACTGTACTTCACCAACTCTTTTAATCTGAACAATTCAAGCCTTTCGTGAACTGTATATGTGAACCCTTCTGTCTCCATTCCTTCATTCACAAATCCCTTCAAATGTAAACCAATTTCTGTTTTCTTTGTGGGAGAACTCAGATTACACTTCTCTTTTCTTTCTTCAATAGCTAATTGGAAGTCATACAAGTATATATTTCTGACATAGATACCCAGAATTCTTCTGCATTCAATTTCCATCGAGGCTTCTTCAGTGCTGGCAAAGAATTTGACTAGAAAGATCTGATCATCAAGAGTCAATCTGTGAAAATCAAAAGTAGACATGGAAACCTTTGTATTTCTTTCTTTCAGTACTTCCATTCTAACAAACATTAAACCATTGAATTCATCTTGTTGAAACATCAGAACTTTCTCAATTCTTTTCTGAATATGCAGTTTTGAGTCAGGAACTCTGAATCTGTTAGAAGCTTCTGAGTAGATCATCTGAGCTCTGTCATCCATAAAACCATCAATATTACTTTCCAAAAGCTCATACTCTCCTTCTGTGTAGTAAAGATTATCATATATTTCCTCAGGAAAAATATCATCATGAAATTGTCTGGCTAATGGCACATCACTTAACTCCAGGATGAAATCACATACAGGTTCTTTTAGTCTTTGCAAGTTAATCTTTGGGATCTCAATTGGTTTTCTGAATACATACTCAGAAGGCATAAAGTAGTCTTTCACTTTCACATACTCTTCTTCTGTATTTAACTCATCACAAAAGTTAAATCTAAAATCATCTTCAAAATCCTGAGTATAATTCACAGTTCTGTCTTCTTCTCCCATTAAATCAATAGGTCTTACCATTTTTATTCTTTGCTGAACTTTTTGAACATTCAAAGCTCTGACTAAATTATTATGCATCCTTCTGATCAACTATTCACTTAACCTCCTTTCTTCTAATTCAGAATCCGTCATATTTTCTTTGTTATACACCACAATATCTGTACACATGTTGACCACTTTACTTTCCACTGTCTTTTCTGATCTCAATACAGATTCCTCAATAGCTTCAGTTTCTTCTGAGTTTCATTCCATCTCTATGTCTAAGTTCAATTCCTCTGTTTTATCTGAATCACCACCATCTGTACTTTCCAACTACATTTCCTCTGTATCTGAGCTATCAATCTGAACTATCTGAGTTATTGCCTTTAAATTTTCATGTGTCTGATCTTCTGAACTTTTTGTACTAGCTAATTGCATATCTGCCATCTCAAAATCTTCTATGCCAATATCATCATCAGAACTTAGCCTTTGTCTTTTCTCCCCCTTTTGATGATCACGAGGCTCATTATCATCAAACTTTCTCTTCAAGTTCTGATTAGAAGTACCTTCCGGTTCAGTTTCTGCAATAGGAACAAGATCAAGAGGCGTTGAAGTAGAAGCCAATGATACACTCAGTGCTTTTAGTATAGATTCCTGCATCCCTTGCATTTGTTTTAACATATCTTTTTGAAAACCAGACATTATATCCATGATCTCCTTTTTGTGAGAATCCAAGGATTTCTTTACATCATCTACTTTGGTTTCAACAGAAATCAACTTTTTTTCCAACACAACTTTCAAATCTGACATCTCATCATTCAAATCCTCCACCCTCTTCTCCAAATTTTCTACTTTTTCCCCCATCTCCTTGTTTTGTTTCTGAATCTTTTCAAATTCAGAAGTTTCTAACAGTGAACCTGAACCAACAGATGGTCCAGTTTTCATGTGCCCAGAGGGCTCATGACCTGTAGATAACACACAGTCATCTTGTACAACAGATGCACGTTTGAATGAGGCTTTTGTAATGTTCACCTCACCAGGACTTCCATCCAATCCTCGACACCCAACATTAGGTATGTCTATGAATGTTGTTTCAGGAATACGAAATTCCTGATTTGTGCAAGTGTCAGAAGGAATTTCAGGCTCAATATGAATAGGACTGTCATATTCAGACTCAATGTGTTGAAAAATAGATTGGGATTTATCACCTACCTCCAAATGAGTTTGGGATGGTTCCCCAGATTTGTGTGAAACAGTAGCATGTTGAAATGCTTCTGAGTGGATATGGATGGGTTGTTCAAGATCCACCACTAGGTCCATGGTGTTTGTTTCAATATTGGACACCAAGGGATGTGAACCAATAGCATTTGTGGTTACCTGGTCAAGATTAGCTGGTTCAGAGGCATCTTTTTCTGTTTGAACCTCTGTTGACAATCTCTCATCCTCACCACTCTCATTCTGTTTTTCCTCATCAAATCTAACCAAGCTCTCAGAATTTTCCCCCTCAAGTCTCTCAGAATGTTCACCCATCTGAACATCCTCCCCCTCTCTAATTCGACTAGACCCTTCACCTCTCTTCTCAGGTTGGTCCTCTTGGGTAGGGATTTGAGGTAATTCAATTCCCATAGAGGTGCAATAAGCTTTTAAAATCTCACTCTCCCTTGGAATATAGTTCCTAAGTGATTTTGGCAATAGTTTATGATTGGGATAGTTTTCAAGTCTTGTTACTGAGGTCATCTTACCCAAATAAAATGTAGGACCATGCTCTTCATTAGTTCTTCTTGAGATTGTTCTGTTTTCCTGCATGGCATACCAAATAACAATTTGCCAGTACCTTATATAAGGAATGTATGTCAGTGGAGCATCCTTTGTTTTCTTCTGAATTGCTTTCTGTTTCTTCTCAAATGTATTCTTCATGTCTTCCCAAAGTATTAAAGTATAGTCATAATGCCTATTCTTCACTAAACCCTGAAAGATCTGAAGAATTTGTTTAGAACCTTGATCAGCAGAACTATTCTTCCCTGACACACATTTATTTACCACATGAAAGAAGCAAGCCCAAATAGGTGGTAATTTGTTTCTTCTGAACAAACTAAGTGTCCTCAATCCTTCATTGTATCCTAACTTCATAAACTCTGCTATTAATTCCTCTGTTAAGGGTGAGTCCTCAAAATCTGTCCTTCTTTGTACATCATCTTTCTCTGGTAAATTCAGCATTTCTCTTAGTGCAGAGATAGATAAGGCAAATGTCACTCCTCCAATTTCAGACACAAACTTATTATCTTCTAACCTAAGATGTTTCCACCATTGTTGTATGTACTGAACAGGCACATTTTTACTTCGTGTAAACCATTTTCTGTACGGATGATGTTTGAATAACTCCATGATAATTCTGTGTTCAGGCTTAAAACGGCTTTCCTCAAATAATATAATACAATTATTTTCAGATAATTTCAGCCATTCACTCTCAGGAACAATTCTTTCCACTAAAATAGGTCTATCTGACATAATAGAACCTGCAGCACTCTGTTCATGTTCAATATTAACGTTTACCTCATCCGCATTTCCTTCAGATTCATCCATTTGTTCATCTTCTCCATCATTTCTTATTGCTTCTTCCTCTACAACTCTATTCTGTACTTCATCATTATCCGAATCAGATGAATCCATTATCGATTTTGTAGAGTGTAGCGAAATTTGACCACTCCTTCGTATTCCAGACATGATTTAAGAAGAAAACAAACTCAAAGAACTCTGGATTTGATTCGTATCTCACTTTTCGCTCTGGAATTTGAAAAGATTTGAAATAGGGATTTTAAGACCTATTTAAAATCCGCGAAGTTGAAAGGTTTAACGGAAAAGCGAAATCAATGTTATAACGGAGTCAACACATTTGAAATGCCACAGAGGATTTAAATGAAATGCGTGGCATAATCAAACAAATATGAAGCTGACACGTGTTAGTGGATAGAATTTTGACTCAAGTCAAAGATCTGAATAACACGCTCAGATGTTTTGACTTTTCTTTATCAGATATCTGATTGTTCTTCTCAGAAGAATTTTACCTTGTGACCAAAATGTCATTTAAAATCAACTTCTGACAAATATAGAACATTTTGATTATTCAGAAGAGGTTTGAACAGATAGAAACACTTTTTATCATCAAAATTCTGTTCATATTATGATGAATTAAAAAATCATTTAAAATCTTATATCTGAATATGAAAAAAATAATAATTCAGATATAGTTTGAATAACAACAAAATTTATCATGAAAAGCTTGTTCTTCTTAGAATAATCAGAGATAGAAAATGAAATCAAATCTTTTAAGCATCACAAAATGATTTCCAAAGGAATTTTGATGCTCCCCCTTGACTTGAGCATGCATTTGACTATTAATGATACATAAAGATGAGATAAGAAGATAATAGAAGAAGCATAATCCACATAGTTGAAGTATTTGTATTTCTCAAAAATAAATTTTTGAAAGTTAGATTGTTGAAGTATTGACTCAGAATCTCTGACCTTAAGATTCAGAGGTTCTGATCTCAAGACTCAGAAGTTCTGAACTCAAGACTAAGATGTTCTGAACTCAAGACTCAGAAGTTCTGATCTTAGTACTCAGAAGTTCTGAATCTTAAGACTCGGAGTTCTGAGTACACTACTCAGACAATTTTACTTAGAAAATTTTTGCATTTTTAAGAAAGAAAAAAATATTTTCAATTAGGCAGATTAAGCATTCCTATTTTACATATGAGAAAAGAAAACCTTTTGTGAACAAGTCAGCCAATTGATACTTTGTATGCACAAAGTGCATCTCTATAGTTCCTTTTTCCACATAGTCCTTTATAAAATGATACCTCACATCTATATGCTTAGTCTTTGAATGTTGAACAGGGTTCTGAGTAATAGCAATTGCACTTTCTGAGTCACAATAGATGGGAATCTTGTTAAGCTGATATCCATAGTCCATGAGTTGTGTTCTCATCCACAATGTTTGAGAGCATGAAGCAGCAGCAACAACATACTCTGCTTCAGCAGTTGAAGTGGACACACAATTCTGCTTCTTTGATGCCCAACTCACTATTTTATCTCCCAAAAACTGACAAGCACCAGATGTACTCTTTCTGTCCAACCTACTTCCTGCATGATCAGCATCAGTGAAAGCAGTCAATTTGAAGTCAGTTTCTTTTGGATACCATAAACCTAGATCAGGTGTTCCTTTGAGATATCTTAAAATCCTTTTGACAGCCAACATATGTGATTCTTTTGGGTTAGATTGAAATCTAGCACAGAAACAAGTAGAAAACATGATATCTGGTGTACTTGCAGTCAAATAAAGTAATGATCCAATCATACCTCTATAGAGTTTGATATCTGCTGAAACACCTTTGAGATCAGCATCTAACTTTATGTTAGTTGCCATAGGTGTTCTCATAGAAGCACAATCAGACATTTTGAACTTTTTCAGAATGTCTCTGACATATTTTCATTGATTTATAAAAATACCTTTTGGTAGTTGTTTGACTTGAAGACCAAGGAAAAAATTCAGCTCACCCATCATGCTCATTTCAAATTCAGATGACATGATTTTTGAAAAATTATCACATAATTCTGGACTGGTAGAACCAAATATTATATCATCAACATAAATCTGAATCAGAATCAAATCATCACCCTGTTTCTTTAAAAACAAAGTTGTGTCAATCTTACCTTTCTTGAACCCTGAACCTAACAAGTGTTTAGTAAGAGTGTCATACCAGGCTCGTGGTGCTTGTTTTAGACCATATAAAGCTTTGTCTAAAATATAAACATGATCAGGGAATTCTGGATCAACAAAACCTTCAGGTTGATGAACATACACCTCTTCATTAAGTTTGCCATTTAGAAAGGCTGATTTGACATCCATTTGATACACCTTGAAGTTTTTATGTGCAGCATAGGCCAAAAATATTCGGATTGCCTCTATTCTTGCCACTGGTGCAAATGTCTCATCATAATCAATTCCCTCTTGTTGACAGTATCCCTTAGCAACCAATCTTGCCTTGTTTCTGATGACAACACCTGATTCATCCTTTTTGTTTCTGAACACCCATTTAGTTCCAATAATAGATTTACCTTCTGGCTTTGGAATGAGTCTCCAAACTTTATTTCTTTCAAATTGAAGCAATTCGTCTTGCATTGATGAAATCCAGTCTGGATCCTCTAGGGCTTCATTAGCTTTCTTTGGTTCAATCACACTCAAGAAACCAGCAAACATTGCTTCATTTGCTGTAGCTGATCTGGTCTTTACTCCTGCTGATGGATCACCTATTACTTGATGAATAGGATGATTTTTAGTCCATTTATTAGCACTAGGGAGTACATCAATCTCTGAATAATTGTTGTTTGCATCATTCTCATCAATGATTGCTTGTAATTCTGAACTGTCCACTTGTTCTGATGTATGAGTAGAAGTTGCATCCAAGTTTGAATTCTGATCAATGAAGTCAGAATTCTGAGTGACTTGTTCATAGTTCTGAGTACAAGAATCAGAATTCTGATTACAAGGTTCATAATTTTCACCACTTGTATTTATTAGATTTGGACATTCCTCTGATGGACCTTTGTCAGAAATTACAGTTGATTGAACTATTTCTGGAGTCTTATTTTTCATCTCTTTGACCATCTTTGGATTTTCATACTCTGCATAAGAATCCGAAATTAGTTCACTAAAAACATCCTTAAACAGTAAATTGAGTTCTGAACAAATAGGAATAGAATTTGTATCAGAAGTCATCTTTGTCTTGTACTGCATGAGTTCTGAACTGTCTTGTTCAGAAGTCCTATTTTTGGCTTCATCAAAAGTTACATTTATGCTCTCCATCATCCTCTTGGTTTTTCTATTGTAGATTCTGAATGCTTTGGAAGTTAAAGAATAACCCACAAAGTATCCTTCATCTGCCTTTTTATCGAATTTGGTAAGATTTTCTCTGTCTCTAAGAACATAGCACCTGCAACCAAAAATATGAAAGAATTTGATTAATGGTTTTCTTTTATTTATCAGTTCATAAGCAGTCTTATTTAATCTCTTATTGATTAAAGTTCTATTCTGTGTAAAACAAGCAGTTGCAATTGCTTCAGCCCATAGGAAAGTAGGAAGATTTGCATAAGCCAGCATTGTTCTCGCAGCTTCAACTAGAGTTCTATTCTTCCTTTCAACAACACCATTTTGTTGAGGAGTTCTGACAGCAGAAAAATTGTGAGAAATCCCAGAACTTTCTAAAAAATTCTGAAGAGTCTCATTTCTGAACTCTGTTCCATTATCACTTCTGATTTTCTGAACTGGAAGTTGTAAGAGAACTTGAATCCTTTTGATAAAATTTATCAATGTAGTAGCAGCTTCTGACTTAGCTCTTAGGAACTCAACCCATGTGTATCTGGAGAATTCATCAACAATCACAAGCATATATTTCTTTCCTCCCATAGATTGAACTGAAATTGGACCACAAAGATCAGTATGAATCATTTCTAATGGTGCTTTGCAAGATGAATCCATTTTTAATTTGTGAGAACTCTTTTTCATCTTGCCCATTTCACAAGCTGAGCATAATGATTCTTTTTCAAATTTAAGCTTCGGTAAGCCTTTAACCAGATGTTTTGCAACGAGATTATTAAGATCTTTGAAATTTAGATGAGAACATCTTCTGTGCCAAAGCCAGCATTCATTTGCAGTTGATTTTGATAAAAGACAAACTGTATTTAATGTTTTCAATTTTGAAAAATTAACTACAAATAAGTCCATATGTCTTTTAGCCCAGAAGACTTTAACATCATTTTCAGTTAAAATCATGCAACCTGTTATTTGAAACTTAATTTGACAAAGACTGTCTAAAAACTGACTTATGCTGAAAAGATTATGCTGTAATCCTTCAACATAGAAAACCTTTTGGTTAGTCAGATCCCCTTTAGTTAAATCCCCATAACCTTTGACTTGTCCTTTGCTGTTATTTCCAAAGTTTACTGCTCCTCCAGCCTTTTCTGTGAAGTTTGATAGAAAAGACTTCTGACCTGTCATGTGTCTTGAAGCTCCTGAATCTAAAAACCACACATGACAGCCCTGCAAAAGGATCAGTTAGGTTTAGGTACCAATTTTGGAATGGGTCCATCTTTGTTAGCTTTGTTATTGGATTTAACATTAGTACCTTTTACTCTCCACTCAAAATCTTTCTTCAAACACCACTTTCCTTGAACTTTTATGAAGTCAGAACATTTTCTGCTTACAAGCTTGTTCAAATTCTTTTTGAGAGTTGTAACTTTTGGTTTTGCTATATTTTCAACTTTCTTTTCTTTTATCTTTTCTTTCTTCTGAGTCTGAGGAACATAAATTTTCTTCTTTTCTGTATTTTGAGGAACAGAAATTTTCTGAATATCTTTTCTTATGTATGAAACAGAAGTTATTTTGACTTGACATTTATGAGAATATTGGAATGAATCATTTTTACATCTAACACAAACAAGATTTTTCTTTGCAAGTGACAATAAATCTGAAACATAGGTCATTTCATTTTTATTGATACTGTTAAGAGTACAATTGCCCTTATTACAAGAATTTCTAGCTTTGAGTTCAGAAGTAGATTTCATTCTAAGCTTCTCAAGATCCCTTTTCAGATCATTCAACTTTGCAAGATCATCTTTCCTTTTGCTTTCTTCTTTTTCTGAAAAATTCAAGTTCTTTTTGTTAGAAGAATTAGATGATTCACCTTTTTCATATGTACTTGATTCATTAAAGAATTTATCATTTTCTCTTGAAGGATTAATTTTAAAAAGATCATACTCAGTCTTCAGTTTTTCAAGCTCTGTTATTTTCTGAATAAAAATATTCTTTTCTTTCAAAGCTTCTTCAAGTTTAATATCCACCTCACAGAAATCATTTTCAAGTTCATCATAAGCTTTCCTTAAGTCCTCAAGTTCTTGACTCACAAGATTAAATCTCTTTTCAAGTTGCAAAAATTCATCTGATTTTGTTTCAGAAAATCCAGTTGAATCAGACTTCTGACTACCTAAGTCAGAGTTCTGATTTACAGACTCAGATGTCTGATCTTTAGACTCAGAGTTCTGACTACAAAGTTCAGAATCCTGACTAGAAGTTTCAGACTTCTGATTGACTGTTTCAGAATTTTTACTTGTGTCAAATATGCTCTCAATGTCATGATATGAAAAACTTGGTTGTTTATTTTTGTAGCTGACATTTAAAGAATCATACTTGAATTTAGTATCATTGTATCTTGGCTTCTCATCTGTTGGTTTAGAAACTTCTTTCTTAACATTTTCTTCTAAACCAACTGACTTTTCTGTTTTAGACTCAAAAATTTTCTCATCTGACTTTTTAGAGTTTGGTCTTTGCAAAGTGTCAGAACTTGTTATAGAACTAGCAGGTCTTATGAAAACTTCAACAATTTCTGGGATTTTTGGCTTAGAAACTTGAAGTTTTTCATACAAGTTGATTGGAGCTCTTTTTAAAGTGACATTTTCTTCCAATCCCAATCCCTTCTTTGGGTTGTAAAATCTTGTATCTTTAACATTGCTTAATAAAAGATTTAGTGTTTGCTGAGTTTGACCCCTTTTCAAATTCAGATCTTCTAATTCTTTAATTTTGGTGTATAAATTCTTTCTTTCTTCAAATAACATATCAAATTTTATTTGTAAATCACCTTTTTCATCCTTTATTTTTGAAAACTCAACTTTTAGTTCAGAAAGCCTTTTCATCAATTCAGAATTTTCATCTTTAACTTTCTGTTTCTCAGCCTCAGATTCTTCATATTGTTCTTTTATTACTTCTTTTTCAATTCTGAATTTGTTAACCAAATTTCTTTCTCCTTTTATCTGTTTTCTTAGATTAGCAAATTCAGTTTTCATTTCACCAATCTGTGTCATTAACTCTAATTCAAGTGAAGAATGTACCTCAGCAGATGACTCAGAATCAGCATCTTCAAAATCAGAATCATCCTCATTCCTCATTTTTGCCATATAGCTCTGCATCTGTGGAAAGTTGATATGATCATCTTCATCAGAAGTGTAGTACAACCAATTCTCCTGTTCAGCCAACAAAGCAATTTTATCATCTCTCTTCTTTGCAAGCTGAGCCTTCTTGGTGTAGTACTCATAGTCTTTCACAATTTTAACTCTGCAATCCTTAGCATAGTGGCCAGATTTTCCACATTTGAAACACAGATTCTTTTCTTTTCTCTCATCCTTCTCTTCTTTGTTTTCTTCACTTCTCTCTACTCTCTTTTCAAACTTATTTTCTTCTCTGTCTTCTTTCTTCTTATAATCTGAACTCCCAACTCTCTTATAATTTCCTTGAAATCTACCCTTCCCATACCTTTTGTTGAAAGTATTTGTCAACAAAGCTAGTTTCTCAGCCATTATCTTGATATCTTCATCATCTTCTGATCCTTCTTCCTTGTCAGATTCTTCCAGATTAGGTATCTCTGATAGATATGCAGTCTTTTTGGGTGCTTTGATTGCGTTGGACTTTGATAAGAATGCTAACTGATCAGCAACATTTTTCTTCTCTTCCACAACTAACTTGACAGAATCTTCATGTTGATTAAGAACACATAACAGATCATTTAAGTCTTCTTCACACATATCCTTGTTCATTTGCAGACTTATGGCAAATGATGACCATTCTGAATTTAGACTGTTCAGAAATTTGTAATTTATTTCTGACTTCGTTTTCTTCAGTCCATTTCTTCTCAAGTCATTTAGAATAGTGCAAAATTTACTGTATGTCTGTGTCAAACTTTCTGACTCTTTTGCTTTGAACCTTTCATAAGCATTTATGCTTTGATTTAACTTTGCCTGAATAGATCTCACAGTTCCTAACATCTGCCTTTCCAATTCGTCCCACATTTCTTTAGCTGATGATCCACTATCAATTCTGTTAAGAACCTCATTTGGGACAGCCAAAGTCATCAAAGTAATTGCTCTTTTGTCAATAGCATGTCTGTTCTTCTGTTCAGCTGTGTATTGCGAATAACTCTTCTTCACACTGGTCGCTGGAATTTCTGGAGTTGTCTCTGTAGCAGGGGTTGCGGCAACATCGATATACACTTCAATTGGACCTTCTCGAATGGAGATCATAAGATTTTCATCAATGTTGTCTAGGAATTGGATCATACGAATTTTCCATTGCTGATACTCTTCAGGTATAAGAACATGCGGTTTGGTTTCAGATCCCATGGCTAGATATTCTTTAGAAGACATGATTGTAAGAAAATTCAACAGAAAGACAAATTCGAATTTCTTGATCGAAATGTAACAGGTAATTCAAGAATTGCCAAGAATTCAAGAACTAGCCCTAGCAGCGGAATCGATTTTTGAATAAATCAAGAAATCTTCAAGAAATTGATCAATCGATCTTCGCGATAACAATCTTGAACGAATTTGTTTGTTGATTAGCTCTGATACCAATTGAAAGAGCAGGATCTAATCTTACAATCAATATATAAAGCAATAATTGAGAAGTTGTATGATCAAGCCCAATTGTATTCAATGATGAACAGGATTACAAATCTAAGAGAGAGAGAATCTCAAAGATTACAAAGAATGAATACAAAGATATATGGGAAAATCAATCAGTTAGCAATGTAATGCTAACCAATCTATTTATACTGCAACGGAAATATTAAAGCTACAGTACAAATAAGAAAGACTAATAAGAACATAACACGTGTCCTAATTACTTTACAAATTACTAAGTAAAGTATCTCGTCATAAGTTCTGAACAGGTAGTTCAGAACTTCTGAACATTCTTCTGATAACGCTTCTCAGAGCTTCTGACTCTTTCTCTCAGAACTCTGACTCTTCTACTCAGAACATCTGAGTCTTCTTATCAGGACTTCAACACTTGGTTTATTGACAAAACTTCAGATCTAACATAAACCCTTGCAACCACGTCGCACGGTTCGAATCCGATACTGCACATCCAGAGTTCAACACCATCATCAACTTCTTAACTCGATCTGCTCTCCTCCATGCTTTTTCTTGCAATCCAAAAATGAGCAAGATGCTCATTGGCAACTTTTGGCTCACCTGTGTGTACGACCCATCTAACGAAGCCATCCATGCATCCATTCTTACTGACGAGGAAGGTGATCACGATCTCACATTTGGTGTTGATGACGTTCGTCGTGCCCTCAAGATTGATGCTTTCTCCTCTTATGTAGACATGCACGTCGATAACTTTCTTGAACAACTTATCAGTGCCATTGGCTATGTGCACCAATCTGATGACAAAGTCTCCAAATCCTCAAAAGGCCCAGGTACTCTCACTCGCAACAAAATGGGTGGTGTTTGGAACTTCTTCTTTGCTCATGTGATCTATTGTCTCTCTAGAAAGACAAGTGGTCAAGACCAGTCCCCTTCTTATATTACCAAACTAGCCCATGCTCTATTTTTTCAAAGAAAGGTGGATTTTGCTCAGTATTTCTTTACTGAGCTGACTGAAGTGATCAAACACCCAAAACGATGCCATGTAGCATATCCGCGTTTCATCTCCATGATTCTACAACACAAGCTTGGCTCGGCCTTGGACTCGTATCGCAAGTCTCAATCTCCTCGTTTTTCTTACGATTGGTTATCCCCTTTTGTTGGCCAAAAGACTCTCAATATTGGCCGTCTCGCTACTGATCGCCCTTTACACCAAGGTATGATATCTTTTACTATATCTCCCGATCTTCACTGGGGTGATGCAGAAGCTCCCGGGTTTCAACACCTGAAAGTTCCCGTGGAACCCGAAGTTGTAGTGGTCCCTTCTCCCCGTCCTCGAGTGACGTCGGGTGGCGCTAAAAAGAAACAACGTAAGGCCACCAACACCTCCGCACCCGCTTCTCGAACCACGCAACCGAGAGAACCCTAGGAGGCTTCCCCGGTTCAAACCCCATCTCACAAGCGGAGGCACTCATCATCCCCTTTGAGATCTCCTTTAAAGAGGTTTCGAAAGCTTTCGGCCCCACCGACTAAGCCAACTGACGATTCTCAAAAATCGCCAGTTGTTGAACTTCAACCCTCCAGGCCACGGGAATCCGTTATTAACCCCACAGACTCCTCCATTGACTCTCTACAGACCTCGGTTGTACATTTGGAGGAACCACACTTTACCTCCCCACGCACTTCTTTGGGTGGAGGAGATGACTTCGGGGTCTCTCCCCTCGAAGTCTCCGATTTTTCACTACATAGCCTTTCACCCGATCAGTTTATGATCGATGACATCTCACAACCCGATCAGGGTTCCCCCCCACCGAATTGCCCCCCCCCCCCCCCACATGACTTCTTTGATTTTCTTTTGGGTGACACTGGTTCTCCCCGAACCTTCCCGTCCACCGAAGAAAACCCCACCGAGTCTCCAAAGCAACTTACACACCGACGATCTCCATCTCCACCGAAACTACCTTCACCCCGAAAGTCTCACTCACCGAAGAAGCAACCCTCACCCTGACGTTCTCCCACATCGATACGTGAGGCTTCTCCTCGCCGAACCCCCCCCCCCCCCCCTCCACCGAAAATTCTCTATCCCGATGTGTTGTCAAATTTTCTCCCCACTATCACTCACGAAGAAGATCGACTACGACTACCATTCCGTCTCCCGGAATTCGGTGGTGTTACCTCTTCAAGTACTAGGCTACGCTCTGCATTCCATGCTGATATTCAGGAATGTGCTAGTCAATGTCGGCTCGTCAGCACTCAGTTTGAATCCTTCAAGGAATCAACTCTTTCCATGACTACACAGGTAAACTCCAGAATCTCCGTGATCGAGTCTCAGTTGCCACAGATACTCGCCGATGCACTTGCAGATGCTCTTCAGCGTGTCCATAATTCCATTGTTTCCTTATCTTCAAAGGTGGAATCCTTGACAAATTCTCATGGGGATCTTGCTATATCGTTTGGTTCCTTCAAGGCATCCTCTCTCGTCAAGGATACTGAACTCCAGAAACTCATTCAAGAAGCCAAGTCTCATCAAGATCTTAAACAGAGCATAGTCGATTCTCTCAACACTCTTCACACCAAAACTGACAACATGCAGGAGAAAGCCCAATGGGAAATGGACTTGGGTGATTTTACACTGCTTTCCGATGACACCACTCAGAGTATGGCTCATCTTCACACCAAGTTTGACGGTGTGTTCACTCAGTTGGGTTTTAAGATTCCGGCTGCTGCTGAGGGGGAGAAATCTGCAGGTCAACCAAAATTGCCCTCTAATAAAAGAACTATCAGCAACATGCCTCCACCTTCCACCGAAAAATCATCACAAGCCACCGAAGCTTCATGAATGCCTTCACCGAAAACCTCTCCACCGAAACGTACGGGTACCACCGAATTTATCTTCACACCACCGAAATCACCATCGGTGGAAATCGCGCATGCAGCTGTTGAGGGGGAGAAAATCCATGCATCTTCTGAGGGGGAGCAAAAATCCAAAACTCCCAAAGACAAAGGTAAGAAAACTCTCACGGCTGAACAGTTGGCCGAAGAGGAAAAGAAAAGCAAATAGTTGGCAAAATATGGGACTCGACCTACCGATGCTTAATCCTTGAAACTAAAGCCTCCTTCTCATCAATCTCAAGAATCCAATCTCGATCTAACTCCTCAAGAGAATGAGGAAGCCAGATTAGCTCAAAAAGCCTTAGATGATTCCAAGGCTCTCTCTTTGGAAGTTGCAAAAGAAAAGGCCCTCAAAGTCAAGTCTGCCGATGCACTTTCCACCCAAAAATCGGTGCTGAGTGAAATTGAAAAAGAAAGGAATGAAGAGATCAGTTGGTACAAAAAGACCATGCACCACCGAATCAACAGCTCCCCGGTCTCAAACGTCAAAATTGCTACCTCCAGAACCAACCCAAAGGATATCAGGCTGATCATCGATAGAGAAGATCGCTCAATGAAAAGTGTGAGAGATGTTCATCTAAAACATTACGGTCTCCCGAATGGTATGAGATCTCTCGATACTTGGTCAGAAGTGCAAACCCAAAGAAAGACATCTTTGTCAAATACATTGATGGATTGATGGAAAAGATGAAAGAGATTAAAAGAAAACACAACATCACTCTTTCCACCGATGAAAGGGCAAAACTTCAATCGATGAAAGAAGAAATCATTCTTCCCAAAGTCAAGAATCCTACCGACAAGGTGCTCAAGGAAATGGCAACTGAAGGGAAAATTCCAAACATAAGCAACCTGAATTTGTCCATCCCTACATCTGTGTCTTATCCCACTACGACTTTGAGCCTCTCACCGATTCCCGGGTTATTCTTCAATGATGGTTTTGGTCATCGGGCCTTTTTCAGATTTGCACAAATCCCCATCGCCGACACTCTGTTCCTTGAAGGTATCTCCAATCTATTTCCCTACATCCCCGAAGCTCAACCATTCTATCGAAATGTGGTAGATGAGATCAAGTGCCGACAAACTTCCAAGAAATAGATCTTCATCTTTCTATGTGGTACTTGTAAAAGTTTGTTTCTCCTTTTGTCAAATGTACGAGAAAAACTTATCCAAATACAAGTACTTGTCTATTTGAATTTTCTTTCTGCACATAACTTCACTTTACTTTTACTTGTAAATACTGTAAATAGCATACATACTCTTACAAAAGAAAATTAGATCAAAAAGAACAAAAAGAATGGTCTATGTGAAAAGAACCCAAAAAGAGTAAAAAGGGTCTAATTGCATTTTACTTTTTATTACTCTTAAATATTCAAATGAAGGAGCTCAAATTCAAATAGGGGGAGATTGTTGGGTCACCAAAGATTTGAAATTGACTCACCGATGTTTTCCCCTAAAATCTTACTTAGAATATTTTAGCATGGTTCTTTAAATAACTTGTACAAGATAGCAACTGTTCGGTGAAGTCGAAGATCAACCGAAACCAAGCTTGAAGAGATTCTCTGTGTGGAATCAAGAAGACTCTTCTCAAGATATATACAAGTTAGTGTCCATCGATCTCACATCGGTGGACATCCTGTCTACCGATGGTGTACTCAACAAATCGGTGGACTTCATCTCACCGATGAGGATACTCAAATCGGTGGGATCTTCGTGTAAATGGATTTTCTTGCAGATGACTTTTAAAGACCAATGACAGTTATATCGGTGGAACATCATCGATAAAATTGTCTTGGAAAACACATCAAGAAGATCCTCCAGGTTTGGCAATAATCCAGTGGTTGGTAAAAATGTCAACTTAGTACTCTCCACTTTTAGATAACGTCTAAATCAGCATGGGCATTCTTCCTGGTTCCAAGGAAAAAGGTGATTTGGAAACATCAACTTTTCAGAGTACTGCACCTTCTATCCAATCTCTTTATGACAAGTGTCCTGAGCATTTACTTGTATCTTCACTATAAAAGGAAGTAGAAGGCTCCATGCAAACTACGCTTTCTGGACTTCTCTCTCAGTGCAAGAAATCTCCATATTGCTTAAAAACTTTATAGTTTTGTTCTAAGTTGTTTTGTTAGTATACGTTGTGTAAGATTGTTAGAATAGTTTATCTGTTCTTTTCCGCAACAGTCTTAAGTTTTCTATGTGTAATTCTTGTTGAAAGATTTTCAATAATAGAATTAAAATTGTGAAAATTTTGAGTATTGTATTCAACCCCCCCCCCCCTTCTACAATACTTGTTATAGCCATCTGGGACTAACAAATGCTAACCGCTGAAGATTTTACTCTTCTAGGTTCAGCATTCCAAGCTCGCTGATGAGAAAGTTGAATCTTGTCTCATCAAGAGGTTTGGTGAAAAGATCAGCTAACTGAAAGTCAGTGGGAATAAAATGAAGTTCTATATCACCATTCATCACATGATCTCTGATAAAATGATACCTGATCTCGATGTGTTTGGTCTTTGAGTGTATCACTGGATTGTTTGCTATGGTGATGGCACTAGTGCTATCGCATTAGATTGGAATTTTGGAGAGCTGAAGGTCATAGTCCAATAGTTGATTCCTCATCCATAAGACTTGAGAACAACAGCTTCCAGCGGCTACGTACTCAGCTTCAGCGGTTGAGGTGGACACTGAGTTTTGCTTTTTACTTGTCCAACTCACCAGCTTTCCACCCAGGAGCTGACAGCCTCATGTGGTGCTTTTCCTATCTGAATAGGCGATTAGATTAGGAGTACCCTTAAGGTATCGAAAAATACCCTTTACAGCGATCAAATGAGATTCCTTAGGTTCATATTGATATCGTGCACATAAACAAGTTACATACATAATATCAGGACGGCTAGCTGTAAGATACAGAAGAGAGCTGATCATCCCACGGTACGTTGTGACATTAACAAGTTTCCCTGAAGGATCTGTGTTAAGTGTCAGTGGCGGTGCCA
This sequence comes from Saussurea involucrata, assembly GCA_033807775.1. Classification (NCBI taxonomy): domain Eukaryota; kingdom Viridiplantae; phylum Streptophyta; class Magnoliopsida; order Asterales; family Asteraceae; genus Saussurea; species Saussurea involucrata. Next base: position 96,220,404 of record CM066314.1, read on the forward strand.
TTGGGGTTTTCATAGCCGAGCTTTGATTTAAATCAAACCTTTTCAGCATATCTTTAACATACTTACCTTGGTGAATGAAAGTTCCTTTTTCATTCTACATGATTTGAAAACCAAGGAAATATGTTAGTACATAAGTCAGGGTTCGTAGAACCAAATATAATATCATCGACATATATTTGAACAAGAATGATATGGCCTTTTACTTTCCTGAAAAATAGAGTTTTATCGATTTTACCACGCTCAAATTTTTCAATATGGAGATAAGTAGAGAGAGTGTCATACCATGCACGAGGAGCTTGCTTTAAGCCATAAAGTGCCTTATCCAGCTTATATACATAACCTGGATGCTTAGGATCAGTGAATCGTAGAGGTTATTCAACATAGACTTCTTCACTCAGCCTTCCGTTGAGAAATGATGATTTCACATCCATTTGATAAACTTTGAAGTCTTTGTGAACAGCGTATGCGATAAATAAACGAATAGCTTCGAGTCTTGCCATTGGGGCAAATGTTTCGTCGTAGTCTATGCCTTCCTCTTGTCTGTATCCCTGAGCAACAAGACGAGCCTTGTTGCGGGTTATAGTTCCATGTTCATCCAACTTGTTTCGATAGACCCACTTAGTGCCTATCACTGACTTGTCAGATGGTCTTGGAACGAGATTCCAAACTTTGTTTCTTTCAAATTCTGTCAGCTCTTCTTGCATAGCGCTGACCTAGTTTGGATCTCTAAGGGCATCATCTATTTTCTTTGGTTCAATCAGATAAATAAATTAACAAATAAACAAATATTGCCTGCACTTCGTCAAGTCTGAACACCAGCGTTTGGATCACCAAGAATTTGATCAATAGGGTGATTTATAGTCCATCGCTGAGCCAGAGCATGATTCGCTGACTTAATCTGAACTTCTGGAGGAGCTGAAGAAGAGGGTTCAACAACTTCTGGTATTTTAGGCAAGAGAGGAAGAGGTTCATATGTCATTTCATTCACTGATTGCTGAGAAGTATATGGGATATCTGAGGTAGACGGTTCAGAAGCAGGCATAGTGGTGAGAGGAACAGTTGAAACCCATGAAGACTCAGCTTCACTTGTCTGCATGCTTGAGATGATGGTAGGATCATCATCAGCGGTAGGAGTATTAACTTGAGGGATAGGAGCAGCTTCTGAATCACCAAGATGAGAAAACATCCATTGATTCAGTTCTTCAGTATCAGGAGAAGGTCTTGAGTTCGCTGAACGGGATTCGTCAAAAATGACATGGATTGTTTCGTCTACAGTTTGTCTTCTTCGATTGAAGACTCTGAAGGCTTCTGAGATAGAAGAATATCCAAGAAATATTCCATCATCAGCATTGGGATCAATCTTTCCTATGGAATGCCTGTTGTTCAGTATGAAACACTGACATCCAAAGATGTGAAGAAAGCTAATTGAAGGCTTTGTCCCATGGAAAAGTCCGTAGGCTGTCTTCTTGAATCTTTTGACAATCAGCGACTTGTTTTGAGTAAAACAACCAGTGTTGACAGCTTCTGCCCAGAACTGAGTAGGTAGATGAGAATCGTTGAGCATTGATCGTGCAACTTCGATGATCGTTCGATTTCTTCTTTCAGCGACTCTATTTTGTTGTGGTGTTCTCACTGAAGAAAAGTTGTGAGAAATACCCTTACTTTCAAAGAAGGAATCAAGGAACTGTTTTTGAATTCAGTCCCATGTTCACTCCTTATTGAGCGAACGGTCATATTATTCAGGACTTCCCTTCTCCTGACGAAAGCGATGAGTTCTTCAGGGGTGTCACTCTTAGAACGGAGGTACAAAACCCAGGTATAGCGAGAGAATTCATCAATTATGACCAGTGTATATTTCTTTCCAGCGAGGGATTGTTTGTTAACAGGGTCAAACAAATCCATGTGGAGAAGTTGAAGAGGAGATGATACTGAGGAAACTTTCTTAGACTTGAAGCTTGTTTTGGTTTGTTTCCCTTTCTCACACGCTGAACATAGAGATTCCTTAGCGTATGAATGTTGAGGAAGACCAGTGACTAACTCTTTTGAATAAAGAGTACTCAGTGTCTTGAAGTTGAGATAAGAGAGCCTCTTATGCCATAGCCATTTGACATCAGATGAGGCTTTTGAGAAGAAACAGGAGTTCTAAGTGATTGTCGAGTCCATGTTTATAACATAAACATTTTCCAAACGATATCCGCTGAGAGCAATCTTCTCATTTTTGTCAGTGACAAAGCAGGATTCCTTAGTGAAACACACTTTGTAGTCCTTGTCACATAGCTGACTGATGCTCAAAAGATTGTGCTTCAGTCCTTCAACATATGCAACTCTTCTGAAGGTAGTTGTACCATTAGAAAGTACACCAAACCCTCGGGTATAGCCTTTTCCAATTCCACCAAAGGTCACTGAGGGACCTCTCTCTTCCGTATATTCAGCGAGCAGGTTCTTTTTGCCAGTCATATATCTAGAGCATCCGCTATCGAGATACCAGATACCCTTCAGGACCTGCAAACAAAGGAAGATTAGTTCAACTTGGGCACCCATTTTACTATGGGTCCACATTTTTCAGTGGTGGTAGAAGAAGTGGAAGCTTCAGCAATCTTCATAGCATTTGAAGATTCAGCTTCAGGACTAGTCTTTGTTAGCTTCAATCTTCCTAATCATAGAAGTATTTAGAAGTAGTGAAAAATAGGCCAAGTGAAGAAAGCCTCTTACAGAGGCTCTGCCGAACTCTCCGAGAGATCAAGGTCGAGAAGCTACAGAAGCTAAAGAGGCGTCCTACAGAAGCTCTGTCATACGCGCAAAGAAGACCAAAGACTCGGAATCCGGTGAAGACTGCTCTACAATGGACCAAACCGCAGAACCTTTGTGACACTTCACAGAGCCTCTGCGGTCTTCAACAAAGACTTCAAAGATATTTATAATATCTTGCTACTGTTCCTGGACCTGTTCATCAACTTGCATGGCAACGTACCCTGTCCACCTTCAACGTGTCAAACTCTGAGTGGACTCAATATGGCTTAGTACATAATAGACGTCTGCTGCATTAAATGCAATACAGCACGTCCAACTGTTCATGCCAACCGTCCAACTATTCATATCGTTCGTTCTGAATAGTAGCTTATGCTTTATGGTCCCCTTTGAGTAGTATAAAAGGAAGACTCATGTTGAGTTCTTCCTAATCAAAGAATCGAGAATTAAGAGAGAAAAACATCAAGAACACATAGCTTATATACTTTGAGAGTCATATCTGTTTTAAAGCTTTGCTTACTCACTGTTCTTGAATCTGTTCTTGCTATATATATATTCAGTAAACTTGAGATATTATTTCCTGTTCACTATTTATTTATATTGTGTTCTAAATCTATCAAACATATCTGTTAGTTCTTCAAATACGCTTCCGCATCATACTTAAACTTGAACTACTAGATCTGATAATCTTGTTTAAACAAAACGGGAACCAACAATTGGTATCAGAGCAAAGCTTGATTTTCAATATCAAGTGATCCTCGTTTGACAACATTATTGATAGATTTCATTCTGTTAAAAAGGTTTCTGTTTTCCTATTACTCTCCGACTCATTCTGATAGAAACCATTTTACCAGGTTAGAACACCATTAAACAATTCTGGATATCAGTTTTTTTACCCAGAAATCCTTCCAGATCTTCATATATACTTTCTGAAACCCCTGAAAAGCTCTTAAAATGACAAATACCAATAACTTTTTCACTGCTGGCTCATTAACCAAACCTCCTACTCTCCTTCGAGATGAGTATCCTCAATGGAAGATAAGAATGGTTCATTTCTTTGAGGGTACTGAAAAAAATCTAGTACAATATCTTTACAACCTTCCTCCTGTTCCCATGATAGTAGTACCACGAGTACCAGCTACTGCTGAATCTCCTGAAATCCCTGAACATCAAAAACCGAAGCCAAAAGAAGAATGGTCAAATGAAGATAAGGCAGAAGATGAAGTTGCACAGAAAACAAAAAGAATCTTGATAATGGCTATCCCCAACGAACTTTTTCAATCCTTAGATGCATGCGAAATTGCGCACGATCTTTGGAAAGAATTAGAAAGACAGTTGGAAGGGGGTGCTAAAACACATAAGAACCGAAGGGCACAGTACATAAATGAATATCATGCATTCAGAGCCTCTGCAACAGAATCTCTGCAAACGACGTACGACAGGTTCAACTCTCTCATAAACAAATGCAGAAAGTCTGGCATTCATGTTTCTAAAGAGCCTGAATGATGAGTGGCTTCAATTGTCTATGTCTTTACAAACACTCTCTGACCTCTATGGAACACTAGTTGCACAAGAGCCTCAAATAGCACAAGCTAAAACAATAACCATTGCACCATACGCATTGGTTAGTAAATCAACAGAGGCTACAGAAAGACCGAGAAATGAGAGAGCAACAGAGGAGAAGAAGAAGGAGAAGAAGAAAATGGTGATGGTTGATAGCGAAGAAGACGGGCTGATAGAGGAAGAAATAACTCTTGCGTCATTAGCTAAATCATTGGCTCTATTGACAAGAGAGTTCAAAGGTAACCAAAGAAATTTTGGAAATGACAGATATAGCAGAGACAACCAGGGAGATAGAAGAGATGATGGAAGAAGAGAAGAATCAAGTGACCGACAGAGGTCAGACTATAGAAGTGACCGACAGAGGTCGAGCGACAGAAACTACAGAGGAAATGACCGACAGAGTTCAGATGACAAGGTAGGCCACACACAAGAATGCTACAAATGTGGTAAGCCTGGTCATTACGCAAACGAATGCCGAACAGAGAAAGGTGGAGATCAACAGAAGTCCGACGATCGAACTGGAAACACCTCTCAAGGTTGTTTCAACTGCGGCAAGCCAGGCCATTTCCCAAAAGAATGCAGAAGTAAACAAAATCGCCCACAGAAGGACTCAGCTTTTTACAAAAAGAAGGCTGAATATTATGCGCAAAAATCCCTAATGGCGAACAAAGGGCATTCGGAAGCAAACAAGGAGGACTTCGAGTCAGACTCTACCTCTGATGATGAATTCACCACCAATGCCCTGTTTTGTGGCATGGCAGAAGTCGACTCCGGCACTGACAATGAGGTATCCATTTCAAACTCTACCTCTTGTACTAAATCTGTAGATAATGATTCAATTAAACTTAACATTGAACTGATTGAACTAAAAAGAGATAAATGAAAGCATTCAGAAAAGACTCACCTTTAATGAGAGAGAAGTAAAGCTTCTCACTCAAGAAAAAGCCAAAATTTTTGAAGAAAAGGAAAGAGTAGAAAAATATTGGAGCAATAATATAGATCCTTTAAAAGGGCAAATTTCTGAATTAACCTCTTCTTTAAAAATCAAAACAAAAGAGCTTTCAGTTTCTAGGAGTGAAACAACTGACATAAGAGCTCTCAAAGAATACTTTCAAAAAGAGAGAGGTACTTTGGCAAGATCTACTCAGAAGAGAAGTTTTACTTATAAACTATAAAGATGCACAGAAGGTGTATGAGAAAGTAAACTCACAAATAGGAAGACGAGGTATAGGGTACGATGATATTACTCTAGGTGTTGAAGGCAAAAGACTTAAACCTCTGTCTTCTCTGTTTGTGATAGGAAAAACAAATAAACCAATTTTTCCAAACTTACTCTCTGTAAGTAAAAGGGTTAAAATCTCTGCAGAACCTCACTTGAGGAAACATACGAAGATGATCAATGTGTGGTTTGAAAACACAGATTCATCATCTTCAACTTCTGTCAATAGAGGAATCAAACCAAAGAAATATCTGAAAACACAAGATCAGATTGGTATCTTTAAGTTTGGTAAACCAGAGACTCAAACACATGTCGCTTTTGTCTGTATGATAAATGTCGAAAATAAATTATCTGCAAAAGCTCCTGAGTTTAAACCCATCTTTTCAGAAGAAAAACTTAAAGAATCAATTGAAAAAGAAATTTTGGAAGTTTTGAAATCAAATGTTTTAGAAAATCTATGTACATCATCTATAGATCAAATTCTCACTGAAGATATCTCATCAGAAACCTCTGCTATCTATGAAAGTTATTTTACAGAGGAAGAAAGCTCGTACGATACATGCTCAGAAAATCCAACCTCTGTCGAAAGAGATGACTCAACCTCTGTATATGAGGACGATTCATCCTCTGACGACTCATAGACTGATTCTAAATCAGGGATAATTCACTGTGACACAGAGGATGTTAAATTCTCCTCTGAGGTTCTTAACAGAACAATTTCTCCAAAAGAGAAAATCACAGAGATACCTATCTGTCCAGATTTTCTCAAAATGTGTATACAAGTCAAAACCTCTACAGAGCTTGATAATCTGAAAAAGGCCTCTAAAAATCCTAAAAGCTCAAAATTTTCAAAACCTTTAAAGCAAATTAAAGAGAATCCCACTTGGCAACAAAAGGGAAAAAGGCCCGAAGCTAACAAATATTTTTCCTCTGTGACAGTGAAGAAAGATGTTCACCACAGAAGAGACTCACAGAAGGCACGACCTAAACAAGACTTTTGCAAACAACATTCTAGTATTCATAGATCTTCTTGTAATAGGAAATCTAATGTTAAGAAAGAATGTAATACCTCTATGGTTCAGTTAAATAAATTCAATGAAAAGTTCAAACAAATCACGTCTCATATTAAATACTGTCATTGCTTTGATCTTATGTTCAAATTGAATAATCACTTCTCAAGTCCAGATTGCTTACTCTCCACTAAAATTCAAACTCCAAAGTCAGAACCTAGAGAGAAACAATCTGATTTTTCTACAAAAGATAAAATGTATTTCAAGAATGCTAAGGCAAACTTGAAAAATTCTAACAATATTGGACCCATATGGATATGGGTACCTAAGTCTCTGTGATTGTCTTACAGAAGCGGTTTGTGCCAATTTGGTAACTTGACTCCGGATGCTCAAGGCACATGACTGGCGACAGGAGTTTACTATCCACGTACAAAGAAACACACGATGGTGGATCTGTAACTTTTGGAGACGACAAGAAGGGACACATCAAAGGCTATGGAGTCATACAGAAGGAAAACGTCTTTGTATACAAAGTTGCATATGTGAATGGCCTTAAACACAACCTACTCAGTGTAAGTCAACTCTGTGATACAGGATTCGATGTGTTATTCAAAAGAACTTTCTGCTCTCTGCAAAGTGAAGACACAGGAATGGAACTTTTGCGAGCCGAAAGAAAAGGTGATCTGTATCTGATGATTTTTTGTTCAACAACCAAGGACAATGTTTGCCTTGTAGCTTGCGAAAGTAAAGAAGCATGTTTATGGCACAACAGGTTCTGTCACTTGAACTTTCGCACATTAGATAAACTGGTAAAACTTGATCTAGTTAAAGGTTTGCCTAATGTTAAATTTAATAAGGATCACTTGTGTTCTGCCTGTGAAATGGGAAAACTCAGAAGAGCTTCCCACAGAGGCAAAACAGATGTGTCTTGCACTAGACCTCTGTACATGCTTCATGTTGACCTCTACGGTCCCATTGCCATACAAAGCCTAGGTGGCAAGAAATACATACTTGTCTTAATTGATGAGTATTCGCGTTTGACATGGGTTGAATTTATTCGAAAGAAATCGGATGTTCCAATCATCTTGATAAATCTAATGAAAAGAATCCAAGTTCTTTATGAATGCAGAATACAGAAGTTAAGAAGTGACAATGGCACAGAATTTAAAAACTCTGTCATTGAAGCCTATCTTTCTACAGAAGGAATATCACAGAACTTCTCTGCAGCACGCACTCCACAGCAGAACGGCGTAGTTGAAAGAAAGAATCGAACGCTTGTGTAGGCCGCAAGAGCTATGCTATCAGCATGCGGATTGCCAATGAACTTTTGGGCAGAAGCGATTTCTACTGCTTGTTATACACAGAATCGTTCAACCGTTGTGAAAAGACACCTCAAGACTCCTTACGAATTAATCAACAAAAGGCGGCCAAACATCAAATTTTTTCATGTGTTCGGATGTAAATGCTTTGTTTTAAACGACAGAGATTCAAGAGGAAAGTTTGAGGTAAAAGCTGACGAAGGCAAATTCATTGGATACTCTGCCACTTCCAAAGCCTACAGAGCATTCCTTACAAGATCTCGCAAAATCATAGAAAGTATCAATGTTTCTTTTGATTATTCATTCCAAATGACTTTTGAGCAAATCAGTTCAGAACTCGAACTTAAATGGGAAACCTCTGACATCTCGCAAACAAAAGAAGACTTAAATCTTCTATTTTTAGAGATGTTCCACGATGACATTGATCCTTCTGTTGGAACCATCAGAGTCTCTGAAGAACCATCCTCTGTCGAAAAAAATCCTACAGGTATGACTCTAACTGGTCCAAATAATGCTTCATCTTCTTCTGTAAATACTACATATGCAAATGCCGAAGAAGAAAATGCAGAAGATGAAACATCAAGAAAAACGACCACAGAAGCTGCTGAAAAACAAACTCCACAATCCACAGAAGAACCAATTACAGAGGAAATTGAGGACCAAGACTATACATCCTAAGAGGAACAAACTCCACCACCACTCATACCAATCATTCCACAAATGGTAGAATCATCTACCAAGGCAAGAAGAATGACAGAGGCTACACAAGAAGAAGATCCACAAGAAGCTTCTGAAGAAAGGTTCGATGACATTGATGACCATCTTCCACGCACCACTCAGTGGACAAAAAGCCATCCTCCAAGCCAAATAATTGGAGAACCTTCTGACTCAGTAAAAACCAGGTCTGCCACTGCTAATTTTTGTTTCTTTACAAATTTTATTAGTGTGATAGAACCAAAGAAGATTTCTGAAGCCCTAGATGACCCAAACTGGGTAGACGCCATGCAAGAAGAACTTCTGCAGTTTGAGCGTAACAGAGTATGGACTTTAGTACCTCTGCCACGAGGGAAACAGGCCATTGGGACTAAGTGGGTCTACAGAAATAAGAAGGATGAAGATGGAGTGGTCATCAGAAACAAAGCACGATTGGTGGCCAAGGGTTATAGACAAGAAGAAGGCATAGATTACGATGAGACTTTTGCTCCTGTTGCACGGCTCGAAGAAATAAGAATATTCTTAGCCTTCGCAGCTCACAGAGGTTTTAAAGTCTATCAGATGGACGTAAAATCAGCTTTTCTCAACGGTGAAATCCAAGAAGAGGTTTACGTAAATCAGCCACCAGGGTTTGAAAGCTCAAAATTCCCAAGGCATGTATACTACCTTGAAAATGCTCTGTACGGACTGAAACAGGCTCCAAGAGCATGGTACGAACGACTTTCTACCTTTCTTCTAGTAAATGGCTACAACAGAGGTACAACAGATACTACCCTATTCTATAAACGTAAAAACAGTGAAATAATGTTTGTACAAATCTATGTGGATGACATAATTTTTGGGTCTACTAATACAGAAGAGTGCAAAAGTTTTGAAAAACTCATGCAGAGTGAGTTTGAAATGAGTATGATGGGAGAATTAACATTCTTCCTCGGACTCCAAGTCAAACAAACATCAGAGGGAATTTTTATAAATCAGGCCAAATATGTCTCTGACATTCTTTTCAAGTATAGCCCCTCTAATACCTCTGCAATGAAAACTCCAATGGCCATTGGAAATAAGTTATCCTTAGATCCAGATGGCATCTCTGTAGAATGCACTCTCTACAGAGGCATGATTGGATCTCTGTTATACTTAACTGCAAGCAGACCTGACATTATGCATTCCACATGTCTTTGTGCACGTTATCAAGCTAATCCTAAGAAATCACATTATGATGCTGTTAAAAGAATCTTTAGATACCCAAAGGGGACCAAAAATCTTGGTCTCTGGTATCCACAGAACTCTGGCTTTTGTCTTAAAGCTTATACAGATTCAGACTATGGAGGATGCATGCTCGACAGAAAGAGTACCTCTAGGAGTTGTCAATTCCTAGGTGGTAAGCTAGTCAGTTGGACCTCCAAAAAGCAGAACTGTGTATCAACATCTACGGCAGAAGCTGAATACGTTGTTGCTGCTAGCTGTTGTTCTCAGGTTCTATGGATGAAGACTCAGCTAAAAGACTACGGCCACATTCTATTCAAAATACCCATCTTCTGTGATTCCAAAAGTGTCATTGCCATCTCTGCCAATCCTGTGCAACATTCCAAAACCAAGAATATCGATATAAGGTACCACTTCTTGAAACATCATGTTGAACACGGTACAATCGAGATGCATTTCGTGCCAACAGAATATCAACTTGCAGACTTATTCACCAAAGCCTTAGACGAGAAAAGATTTAATTTCTTGGTGGGTAAGTTAGGAATGATTAATATGATGTGAAAATCCTCTATAAGTATAGCTTTATCTTCTGTAAATAAGTATATATTTCTATTTTACTTAACTTATTGCTTTGATTGATTTATTTATGTATGTAAATTCTCAATCTTAAATAGTTCTTGATATCACAAAGCTTCTGTAAGTCTGCTCAGAACCTCTGACGACCTCCACAGAACCTCTGGAAAAACAAGACCTATGCTCAATACAAATCTTATCATTCTTTGATCCAAGCATAGGTCAAGGGGGAGCAAAAGGAAATTACTTGATCTACAGAGGTGATTAGATCAAGGGGGAGCAAAAAGGGACCCTGAAATGATCTACAGAGGTAAAACTTTCAAGGGGAAGCCAAAGAAAAACGTCGATGAATCTATATCGACAGAAGTCAGACATCACTGCCGAGAAAAGAAGAACCAAAAAGGTATGTCTCTCGTACAAAACGTTGTTGAAAACAGTTTTCTGGGACACAAATTGTCAAATATGTCCTAAATATACTGTGGATAACATTTCAAAAATCAAAAGATCAAAAAGTTTCATAAAATTTGAGTTATGAGAAATTTGAGGTCATAGAGCCTCTGCTGAGCTCAACAGAGGCTCTGCCAGAAATATGCTCTGAGATCACAAATTAACCCTCTATCGATCTTATGGAATGTTATCTCGGAAACCGAATACATACACCATGACCTTCACGAACAAAACCTTTTCCATAACAGTTTTCTCGGACACCAACTTTCAAATATGTCCGAAAAACATCTCTTAAAACAAATCAAAAATTGGATGATCAGAAAATTTAATAGAATTTTTGTTATGAGATTTTTTCCCTCATAGAGCTTCTGCTGGCCCTCACAGAGCTTCTGCAAGTTCCCACAGAGCCACAAAACCTTTGCGAGTAAAAATTCTTAACTAAAAATCCTATTGATCCTCTCCAGTGCCTTTGCAAACGTTTTGGTTAAAGAAGGACCCACAGAAGTCATGATAAGAATAAGATATATGAGAAAGGGATAAACATCAAGATTTTCAAAATCACAGAGCTTCTGTAAACCACCGAAGTTTTGTCAATCTGTTACTTGGGCATTTCTGTAGTAATAACGGTTACTTTTACTGAGAGTGAATCTCATATGGCTAAGAACAACCCCGCGCGCCTAGCATTAATGGGCCGCGCACGACGTCCTGTCATCCTTTGACATAGCCTACGTGTCCCATTTTTATTGGGCGTACATAGAACGTTTTCTGTGGAAAGTTGAACCCGCCGTTCTAACTTGTGTACGGATTCCAAATTTTAATCCATTGCCATATATTTTACTCTTTCAAATTCTACCGTTTTACCCTTCTATAAAAACCAAGCTTACCCTCTCATAAACTTTTTACAAACCCTCATTCTTCTCCGGCGAAACCCTGCAAAAACCTGCAAGTATCTTATTCTCATTACCAATGGCTTCATCTTCTCAAGCTATCTCCCCTGCACACTCTCCGGCGAACTCACCAGAACATTTACCTGCTCATTCTGAACATTCAGAAAACCCCCCACCTTGCCAAAAGTATTGAACTAGAAGATTACGGCGATTCAGCAGAATTTGCTCCGACCACACATCTTCAAAACTTCATAGCAAAGGATCATTTCGAAAAGGTACTACCAATCAAATCCAACAATTGCTATTTGGTCCCCTCACCCACTGCTTTCGGCGAAGCCCATGCCATTCTTCTAAACATAATGGAAAATCATATCCTCTTCCCTCTACTCTCAAGAACCCCAAACAAAATTCCAGTTAGATATTTGAACCAGTTTTGGCAAAGTTGCCGATTTGATAAAGATGATTCTCTTATCAAAGGGTACATTTCAAGACCTGACAAATGTGAACATCTGGAAATCAAGTTCAATAGAACAATGTTCTCACTTGAATTCAACCTACCAACAAGGGGTCTTCTTGGATTGAAGAAATATGCAGAGCAACCAACAGACGACGAGATCTGTCGTTTCGTAGAAATGCTTGGGTACAACACCCAACTGAGGAAGAGAAATGACTTCCGCAGAGGCAGATTGCCACATCTGTGGAACACCTTGTTCTCAATTCTTAACAGATGCCTGACAGGGAAGATAGACAGTATTGACCAGAGCTCACATCAGATATTAACCATCATGTATGGGGTTTACTATGATCTCCTTCTGGATTACGCGACCATAATGATGCAAGAGATCATCAACACCATCGACAGAAAGAACAACGCCAGAAGGGTCAAAGAGAACGATCCTAACTTTCTACCACCTCTGCAATTCCAAAGAATATTGGGAGTTTTGTTCGAACCTCTGTTGCTGATACAGAACTGGCCAATGGAAGGGCCAATTCCCAAACAGTTCCCAATGAACAAAAATACCCCCACTGATCATGTAGATGGCTACACACACTGCAGACCTTTGTCAAAGAACCTTCTGAGGTATGCCACGAATAAAACCCTTAAGAAAGAGTACATACGCGATCATAGAACTCCAAAACCGAGTCCTATGACACCCCCGCGTTTAGGTGTCCCCCTAGGAACAATGATTGCAGAACCTCTTTCCACTCAAGAAGAAAAATATCACAAACTAGCAAAACACGTGGCTATTCAACTTAGCTTCTTTGCCAAACGTGCAGAGCACATGGGAAAGAAGTCCTCTTCGAAATCTTCTACCTCTACTCCAAAATCAAAGAAGAGGAAAACTGAAGAAGGCACCTCCACAAGCGATGCAGAAGATCAACCTTCACCTCCTCATGCCACAGAAATTGGCTCCACTGCTCCTCCCTCTTCTCCAAAACAGAAGAAGAAAAGAAAATCGAAAACCACAGAGGAAGGGGCACCAAAACCGAAAAGGAGGAAAACCAAAAAGAAGCATGGGAAATCACTTGAAAAATTGGTTACCATAGAAGAAGAATAAATCGCAGAAGAAAGAACTGCAGAAGAAGAAGATGCAGAAGTAGAAATGACATAAGAGGGATATCAATCACCCTATCAATCCCCAGATCGATTTGCTCACCAAGGGAACTTAAACGATTTCCTACAGAACCCTGACATTGCCCACACTCTAAATACAGCAGGGTGGACGGCACAACCACTCGACCACCATTCCCCAGAAGAACAATACTTCTCTATTTCTGGCATTGACACACATCTGCAAGAGGATGATCAAACACCCAGAGATCAATCAGCTGAGACACCTGTTATTCTACAGAACCCCTTCATTCAACAAGGATTGGACATCCACAGAAGGAGTCCAAGCCTAGCTTCAGAAGAAATAGAACAAACAGAAGCTGAGTGGAATAGAGATGAAGTAACAAAGGCTTTAGAGAAAATAATAGAAAAAGGAAAAGAGGCCGAAGTTGTACAAGAAGAGGGATTTGAAACAAGGGAGACAAGAATGGAGGTCTCAGAGGTAGATTCAGATGAAGTAGAAGCTGTCTGGATACGAAAAGGTCTCTATCATCCACATGTCATGAGATTATACGGCTCTCATTAAATGTACGACTTTTTAGGCACAGAGCAAGGAACTTCAACAGAAGCTAGGGAAGAAGCACCAAGCCATCGAATAGCTACAGAAGCTGAAATGGTAGAAAATGATGTAGTGCTTGGATGCTTAACAGAGGAAGAAACAAGAAAAGATGCCTGGATTAATAGAGGCACACAACCAAAACCAACTCCCAGTGCAACCCACACATCTAACTCCGCAGGTCTAGCTGCAGAAGGAGTTATTGAAAAAGAGCAGCACAGCTCGATCCAAACCCAACCCATCCAGCCAGAAGTCACTCTTTCGACTTCTGTGCCCACAGAAACCGGGGAATCCATTCCTAGGGAGTCTCCTCAAAGAGACTCACCTAATGTTCGTGATCAATCGCCCCAGATCACACTAGAACACCCTACAGAGGAGTTCGTTTCCTCTGCCACGCACGAAATAGGGCCAACCCTTCTTTCAGAGAGAAGTAGTGAGCACAACGACGAAGAGACTCTAGACAAGTCTCCGAGTCAATAGAAGGATAATCTAGTACCCACCTCTGAAGTGGATCTAGACAATGTCATTCACAGAACTTCTGTAGAGTATGAAGCACTAGATGCTTCTGCTCGAAGATCAGATGGAAATCCTTCCACCACCATCGTACAAATAAGGGTGAACGAAGGTGTCCCAGGAGCAGGGACTCACTCTGGAGACGAATGTGTTCCTCCAGAGGTTACACCAGGGATACAAGTATCAAGGGATGAGTTCCAAACCCTTGTCACCTCTGTGAACCAAACCATGAAAGAGTTGCAAAGCTCTTTCACATCTTTTGTAGAGAAGACATCAACGGCCTTGCTGAATCTGAACACCAAAATGGACAATCTGTCCACAGAGGTGAAAACGGCCATCACAGAGATGAAATCTTCTGCTCAAACAACTGCCACAACTACAGCCACTTCTGCTGCTAAAGATTTTGGAATAGCTGCAACATCTGCATTCAAGGAATCAGTCAAACATTTCCTTGAACAAATGAACAAACAATCCAACAAATCACAGAGCATCACACCTGCAGAACTACAGAAGGCTCTGCAAAACGTTCAAGAAGATGCAATGCGCAACACTACAATGATGCAGCCAAAAGATTACATGACCAGAGCACAGCTGACAGAGCTCGGGCAGAATGTCATAAACCATGTCACAGAAGTCATTGTCTCCTTCACTACTGCAAATGCCAACTACGTCAAAGAGTTCAGAAAAAGTGTCGGCAGAATGCGCTTCAACACAGAAGCAGAGCTTGCAACTCTAATCGGCCTCTGTGATGATGTATGTGCAAAGTTGATGGCCGCAGGAGCAGAACTACCAAAGAAACCCAAAGCTTCCTGTAGAGCAGAGGGTACTTTTGATAAGAGTCAGAATGACTCTGATGATGACCATCCTGGTCCATCAGATCATCCTGAGGGGGAGAATATAAGGGAGAAAGCTATGATCAGAGGACTACAAGCTCCACCAATCGCAGCATAACCATCAGCCAAGCCCCTCCAGAACAAGCCCAAGATCAAAAAGACCACAGAGACAACACCCATCTCTGTGGAATCAACTTCTGAAGAAACCAATATTCCAGAAGCTGATCAGCAAACCACAGAGGCAACAATCACCCCTGTGGTAACCAACTTGGAAGAAAGACCTTCAACAAAATCAACAAAAAAACCCCAAACCATACCAAGAAGAAAGTCGATTGCCAACAAACCAAAAAGAGAAACGACCTCTGCTTCTTCTATTCTGAGAAAGATGCACAATACAATGTCTGATCGAATGTCGCAGAGAGAAGAAGAAAGGCACAGGTTCACTTTAGCTTTCCGAATGGGAAGAAGATTCGACATACCTCAATCCACAGAATACAAGCTCATAGAAGAAGTCACAAAAGAACCTCCCACAGAGGTTACAGAGCAAAACAAGCCAACAGAACCAACGCCACATAAGTCCTCTCAAACACAAGTGTCAAAACTTATAGAGGCAACTGCCATCATTCCAACAGAAGCACCAACAACCAAACCTACAGAAGCAACAGGTTCTGCACCTCCAAAAGCCAAAAACAAGGGAAAGGCAAAAATGACAGAAGAGCCCAAGAAAAAGAAATCAGTACCCAATCCTACAGAAAAACTGATGAAAAGCTCCTTTGATGCCTTTCAAACTCCAAAGCCTGAAGAAGAGGACTGGGCATATGGATTGAAGACTCTATCAGACATTCCTCTATCAGGAAGAGCTGCAGAAGTTGTTCAACAGATGGAGAGTCTCAGAAGACGAGTACCACCACATGGTCCAACATACGAAGAAATGGAAGAAGTGGTGTACAAATATCTCTACAAACAACCCTTTCAAAACCTCCATCCAACAGACCAAATCACAAATCCGAACATCAGAGAAGAATTTGAGAACATCTTCAGCAGAACAAAGCCAAGAACCAAAGCAGAAGTCTTCTCAATTCATAAAATCAAAAAGGTAATATTCTGTAGATTCTCCTTCACAAGAACCTATCCAAGAGTCAGGTACAATCTTTACAGAGTCAAAAGGGTAAACAATTCAGAAACCACCTTCGCTGATGCTGACATAAGGAATCTGAATCCCTATGATCTACCTGAACTTCTGCAATGGACAAAGGACAACTACAACACAGAGCCAAACACCAGAGCCTATCAAGTGTTGAGAAAAGCAATGAGGGAAAAGCTTATGATCTACAGTATGATAGATTTTCAACTGGGAAAGGATCTTGGTCTAAAACATCTGAATTTACGACCACCAGAGGATCGCTGCCCACCCGACGCCGTGCCCAACTCAATCATTACAGAACCAAAATTCGGGTTAGTATTTCAAAACCCACAAGGCGAAGCCAAACTGTTTGTGTGTATGGACTGTCAGAAGTACGCAACTAGTACTCTGAACAAGTTCAGAGCAAGCCTTGTAAAACACAGAGATACAGAGAAAATGAATAGAGATGCTGCAGATACTTTCATTAGAGAGATTGATGCCACAATCCGCCTAAGAGAACTCTGCATCAGTTTCTACAAAGAGATCAGAAAAATCGGAAGAGACAACAGAAGCTACAACAATTTCAAAGATGCCAAAATATGATTCTCAAACCTCAAATCTCTGCAAACCAAGTCAAAGTCTATCTTTCATTGTACTTAAATGTAAAATACCTCTGGCATATTTCTGAATGAAAGAACTTTCGAGGTATTGTTTAACCTCTGTCTTATCTAACTTAGCCTAACTAAACTCAAGTTCAAATTTTTTATTTTTCACTACTCAGGGGGAGATTGTTAGCTTCAATCTTCCTAATCATAGAAGTATTTAGAAGTAGAGAAAAATAGGCCAAGTGAAGAAATCCTCTTACAGAGGCTCTGCCGAACTTACCGAGAGATCAAGGTCGAGAAGCTACAGAAGCTAAAGAGGCGTCCTACAGAAGCTCTGTCATACGCGCAAAGAAGACCAAAGACTCGGAATCCGGTGAAGACTGCTCTACAAAGGACCAAACCGCATAACCTCTGTGACACTTCAAAGAGCCTCTGCGGTCTTCAACAAAGACTTCAAAGATATTTATAATATCTTGCTACTGTTCCTGGACCTGTTCATCAACTTGCATGACAACGTACCCTATCCAACTTCAACGTGTCAAACTCTGAGTGGACTCAATATGGCTTAGTACATAATAGACGTCTGTTGCATTAAATGCAATACAACACGTCCAACTGTTCATGCCAACCGTCCAACTATTCATACCGTCCGTTCTGAATAGTAGCTTATGCTTTATGGTCCCCTTTGAGTAGTATAAAAGGAAGACTCATGTTGAGTTCTTCCTAATCAAAGAATCGAGAATTAAGAGAGAAAAACATCAAGAACACATAGCTTATATACTTTGAGAGTCGTATCTGTTTTAAAGCTTTGCTTACTCACTGTTCTTGAATCTGTTCTTGATATATATTTATTCAGTAAACTTGAGATATTATTTCCTGTTCACTGATTATTTATATTGTGTTCTAAATCTATCAAACATATCTGTTAGTTCTTCAAATACGCTTCCGCATCATACTTAAACTTGAACTAATAGTTCTGATAATCTTGTTTAAACAAAACGGGAACCAACAGTCTTCACTTTAGTTAATTTCTTAACTTCTGTGGTTGTTTTCACCTTAACCTGATTTTCACCAGGATTGGTCTTCTTTGCCTTGGGGGCCGTGATCTTCACCTTAGCTAACTTTTCAGCTTTGGAGGCTGTGGGGCACTTACTATCAATATGATCGGTAAGTCCACATTGATAACATTTCCTATAGCTAAAAGTAGCTTTAGGACCATTTGCATGCTTAGCCAAAAAATTTAAATGAGCTGGGCCAGCACCAAGTATACCTTTGGCATTGGAAATTGGAGGAACTATCAGTTCTTCGGATTTCTTACCAATTACATTCACTTTCAGTCTAGGAGTAAATCGTTGAATAAATCCAAGGATCTTGTTCTTAGAAGTAGAGGGATGATTCACTGATGGCTTAGACACATTCAGCTTAGTTACAAAGGTACCCTTCTGAGGTTTTTGATTAAAAACCGTTTCCTTACCTTTACCTTTAGAGTTTAAGGTTGGTTTTTCCTCAGGAATAGGAGTCTTAGAAGAGGAACACTGAGACGAGGAGGTGTCAGGGATAGAGGACACGAACATTCCAAACTTAAGCATGGAACGATCAGTGGTTGGTTCTTCAGCGTCAGCTTTGTAACCAAGACAACGTTTATCACTCAGGGGAATATGAGCACCTAATATCTCAGTGATCGTTGTTGAGGATTTACACCATCCTTCAACAGTAGCCTTTTCAGCCTTTAATGCAGCGACAACATCTTCTCGCTCGATACAAATGATTTGATTTATACAGACCTGATCTTTAAAAAAAAATCTATTTTAAAAAGCTTTTGAATTTCTAAGTGACAATTCTTAAGCTGTTCAGCAAGATCAATATTTAATTTTTCAGCTTTCGTCTTTCCATTCATGGCATCATATAAATCAACAGTCAAAAGATCGACGGTTCGACGTCAATCGATGTCGCTGGGGGCTGAAGTTTGAGTATCAGTGAGAGAGTTTGATACCTGAGAGGTGGAGGTAGAAGCATAGGGAAATTCAGTTTGTTCTTCCTCTTCTTCTATTTGAGCCATGAGGCAGAGATTGGCCTCATCATCATCTTCAGAGTCAGATGATTCTTCATCAGAAAGAGCCCAGTTATGATCTTCAGCGATCATGCCTTTGCCTTTCTTCTTAAAGCTTTTCAGCTTTGCATATTTTTCTCTCAGCTTCTTGTACTTGTCATCTCTAGCCCTAGGGTTAGAGGATTTCTTGTAGGAAGAAGATGAGGGTTTGAAGATTTTCTTTGACCTGCATTCACTAGCAAAGTGTCCTACTTTTTCACAGTTAAAGCATGTAGCAGTTACCTTATCTACAGGGGTTGAATATTTTGGCTTGTCAGTGAGGGAAAGAGGTTTATTTCTTCTGAAGTTACTCTTTCTATTGAATCTCCTGAATGTATTACTCAAGAGTGCCAGTGACTCATCAATTTCTAAAGGATCAGCTTCTGATGATTCATCATAGTTAGACTCCAACTCAGTGATAGTGACAGTAGATCGCTAAGTAGGAACCGACTCTGAAGAGAGTAAAGAAACAGGTGTGCTTTTGGAATCTTTTACAAGATTCTTCTTAAGATGACACGACTGCTCATGATTGAGCTAGTGCCAAATAAGGTAGAAAGGGTCATTGATTTCAGATCCTTTGAGAGCTTAAGACACATTGAATAACTGTCCTAGCTTTCAGGAAGACATTACAGAAACTTTTTTAGGATCTAAAAGTTAGAATATTCCTTACCAACAGTTTTTAAGTCAATGATTAAACAGTTAAAATGTTGGTGAACTTCAGAAAGAGTTTCATTCTTACCACAAATTAAACTTTGGTACTGTCTTACCAGGTTGATCTTTCTCGAATCCTGGACTTCAAATGTACCTTCATGACAGAGTGGTAGACTTCATCGTGAAGAGCCATAGAGAGGATGGATCTGGCCTTAGTGTCAATCTCCACCTTCTTCTTGTCTTCATCAGTCCATGTGCTAACTGCCCTGGGAATGCTTCTTTCAGGAATAGCAGCTCTAGTAGCAGTGCCTGGAACTTCTGGGTCTATCATGACAAGGATATATGGTCCATTTTCAATGTAGTAAGGCATAGTACACCTTCCAAGAAGAACACCATCCTATTTTTCCATAGATTGAAGTTATCTTTAGAAAATCTAGGGGGTTTTGCAAGAGAACTATTATCGATATAGTTTGTGTTTGTGGAGTTTGCCATAATGAGAAAATAGCAAGGAAGAGAAAAGAATATAGTATAAGCAAGATCTTGTTTATTAGGTTAATCAATATGCTCTGATACCACTTGTTGGTCCCAAAGGGGTTATACAAGTTTGTAGAAGGGGGGTTGAATACAAACACACGATTTTTATCTTTCTAAATTGTATATTGATATGTATCAAACAATTTACAGTTTGTTGCGGAACAAGATTAAGGAATAAACTTAATCTAAACAAACTATGAGAATCACTAAGATTTATTGCACTAGAAATAAGAACACTTAAGACAAGTATTCTAACACACAGATTCAGCAAGAGAAGGAATGGTCGAGCACTTCAAAAATGAAGTAGGGTTTCCTTTATATACTGCATGCATTTAATGCATGTCAGTACAACTTTACATGTGGCAGCTTCTGGTTGGTTGCATGTTTTGACCTTAGTTGACAACCTAGTAGCCGCATGATGAACAGTGTAGAATCAGAGTTGGTTGTACGATTCTGGACAAAAGGGATGTCCGTTCTGACAAAATCGTACGGAGGCGTGCAAGGTGGTAAGACAAAAGTTGCTTGTAGATGAGACTTCATGATCAGCGTTCGCTGAATGATTCTTTATCAGCAAATGATAAAGTTCAGCGTTCGCTGAAGTCTTCTACTTAAAACTTCACGTTGAATGGACAAGTCTTGGCTTCGCTGATATCCGCATCAGTTCATTAGTAGACTTAGTCGCTGGTTCTTTGGCTTGATCTTCGACTCAGCGTAGAACATAGTTGACGTGAATCTTGTCTTCAGGGATCATAAGTAAACAACATAAAATATCTTCGATCATCAGTGATACTGAACAGGCTCAGGGATCACTGATGAACAGTGTTCGCTGAATGTATAATTTAAAGAGCATGAGTTTCCTATCAGCGATACTAAACAGACTTAGTATTTATCAGCGATAGTGAAACTCTAATACATATTGTCTACATACGATTTTCACCAAGTGTTTCTCAGGGTCATTATCAAAATCACCGAGGGTTTGGATCAACACATAAAGATATGGTTATGTTGAAAGTACAATGGAAACATCACAGAGGTGCTAACGTGACATTAGAAGCGGAAGAAGATATGAAGATTAGATATCCTCATTTATTTACCTAACTTTGATTTCGGGGACGAAATCATTCTCAAGTTGGGGAGATTTGTAACACCTCGAATTTCCATTATATTTTATTTAAATATGAATGAGGTCGATTTGTATTTTAGTTTAAGATTTGGGCTACTTTGCAATTACATAACTCAAAGGGGTTAAAATTCAAGTGACCAATGTTTAAAGCTATTTATGGAAATTTGGAACTTGAAGGGGGTGGTTGGCTATTCTTGAAAGTTGGGTTAGATAAGGTGAGGAAGTCTGAAAATTGAGAAAATATCTCAATCAATTGTACTGGAGTCGGTCAAGAAGCAGAGAGAAAGAATAAGAAGAAGAAGAAGAGAAAGAAGAAGAGAAAAAGAAAGAAAGCAATCAATTTTGGGTAAGAAATAGATTGGATTAAGCAAAATTTGATTTCAGTTGTGAGATTGTATCTACAAGTTAATCTGATTCCATCTTGGTACAGCCTGATTGGAGTATAGGATTTGAATCTTTGATTGTTGCAGAAAAGTGGGTTTAACTTCATATATGTGAGTTCATTCACTCTTTTTGTTTAAATCCATATTTTCTGTCAAATTAAGTATTAAGATGCTTGTATAAATTGTTTTGGGGCTGAATGAATGTGTTTAATATAAGTTGGATGGAACAAAAATGGGTCTAGATGGAATATTTAGTGTGCATGCCGATGTTACCGGACAAAATGATAAGTGTCCGGTAGTTTTTATCAGTGGTGTCCGGTAGTGAATTATCCGGTAACCCCTGCTCGAAGTATCCGGACGTGCCATAACATCCGGGTATGTTTTATTTCATGTAGTGTCCGGTAAGGGATAAGTCCCCAGAAGTTCCCGGTACTCATTTGTGACAACCGTCAAATTTATACCTCAGGTTAGAACTACACTGAATATATCATTTTTCTCATGACATAGTTCACACAGTGCAAGTTTAGCAGTAAACGCGGTACGATCCACCTTGAGACCCCCCCCCCCCCCCCCCCCACCTTGAGACCCCCCCCCCCCCCTCTACTCCATAAGAATGCAACAAGTCTTCACAATCCATTTCATTATCTCATCTCACTCTCTCTCTAAAAGAATACTTGCAATTCTTTCTCTCTCCATCTTCAAATCTTCATCTTCATCTTCACCTTCAAATCTTCATCCATCTTCATCCCAAATTCCAGCCCCTCAATCACTTTTCTTGAAAAGATAAAAATAATCCAAGGTAAATACAAGTGTGTTGGGTGAAATCCACACACACTCTTTTAAGTTATTTTCACTTTCTTGCATTTGATGAATGTTCTTCATCCCTTATACACTTTCTTTAACTTTTTAAAAATCTTCTTTACAATGTCTTAATGTTTGTAGATTTACCACCATAACATCTTCTTGTTATTAAAAAGGTGGTGAATCCAAAATCAAACCTATGTTAAGACCAAAGATGAACATTTTAAACACATGCATGTAGTTTTCTTGAGAAATCCATCTTCTTTTGTTCAAGAGTTTCATGAGTGTATCTTTGTAATCCACTAAAAACATACTTAAACAAACATGCATGAGCTCAAAATACACAATTTTAAGTTGCATGTTGATGTTCTTGGCAAGAACATCAACATTCTTCAAAATGAGTCTTTTACAAAAGTTTATAAAAGATGAGTTGATAGGTAACTTGCATGTAATTTAAATGGTTCAAAAATGTGTTTTGGAACTGAAAATAAGTGTATGGAAAAGGGTCAAATCGGATTTTGCATGCAAAGGAATAAAATTTTTGGTTAAGAAGTCAATATAGGAGCACATGCACAAGGTGTAGTTTTGACAGCTTGCTGTCAGATTCCACACCTCTCTTCAAATGGTCATATCTCACTCAATAAAACTCTAAATTGAGTGATTCTATTTCTGGAAATTATTTTTATGTGTTAGGATTCAAACCCAAGTGGTTTCACTAAAAAACTCAAAGATTTCGTCTACCAAACAGTTTTCACAGAAACAGTGCGCAAGCAGCAACGTCTTCTGTCGAGTTTTACGTCAAGTATTATTTCATGTACTTAAACACTTCTAAAAATTATGAAACTTATGCCAAAAGTTTTCTAACTCATTAAACCCTTTGGATATAAAATATATTGACCTAACTATACTTGGAAGTTACCCAAAGATGGACACAAAGTGACACCAAAATCTGGACAGCAAAGGACAAATTTCTTATTATTATTAAGGACTAACTTCTAATCCCATTTCATCATTTTATGATGAAATAGTGGAATATATATGTATATCTTATATTGATATACATTTATGAATCTTACTTACTTATGCAATTTATTTATTCTTCATCCCTTTTCATCATTTTATGATGAAATTGTGGAATATACATATATATATAATATATTTATATATATTTATGCAATTTATACATTGTTGATCCCATTTCATCATTTTATGATGAAATTGTGGAATATACATATATATTATACATTTATATTTATGCACTTTAAATACTTGTCTTTACATTTAAAACCCTTAATTTTATCGTTTTTACGATAAAATTTCGGTTTATATATATATGTGTACTATATATATACGTTCTTTAAACCCTTTTCGTTACTTATTGTGACGAAATTGCGGAAACTTTAATCCAACGAGAACAAAGTATATATATTTGTTACGTTTATAATATTAAAACACAACAAGGCATTTTATGACGATTTGGATAATTAGTACCGAACCCTCGAGGCAAAAACTTACTAGTGACCTTGCGTTCATAGGTTCGAAGTAGGATCATCTCGGGGTACTTGTGGGAGATTCCCGGACACTACTGCTTATCAAGTGAGTTATCACAGCCCATTTTCAATGTTTTACATATTTTGGGGTGAAAAGCATGTTGTTACTACAATTACTTTTACGCATCGGTTTACTTGTTGTTGGTTCCCGTTTTGCTTAAACAAGATTATCAGATCTATTAGTTCAAGTTTAAGGTTTGATGCGGAAGCGTATTTAAAGAACTAACAGATAAGTTTGATAGATTTAGAACAAAATATAAATAAACAGTGAACAAAATATTATATCTCAAAGTTTACTGAATATATATCAAGAACAGGTTTATGAACCGTGAGTAAGAAAAAGCTTTAAAACAGATATGACTCTTAAGGTGAATAAGCTTTTGTGTTCTTGATGATGGTCGATTTATATGATTGATGATTATTAGGATTAAGGAAGAACTCAACATGAGTCTTCCTTATATACTACTCTAAAGGGGACCATAAAGCATATGCTACTATTCAAAAGGTACGTATGAATAGTAGAGAGGATGTCGTGAACAGTTGCAAGGATGGCATGAACAGTCAGATATGCTGTATTGCATTTAATGCAGCAGACGTCTAATATGTACTAAGCCCTACTGAGTCCAATCAGAGTTTGACACGTCGACGTTGGACAGGGCATGCTACCATGCAAGTTGATGAACGGGTCCTGTAACAGTAGAAAGATATTATAAATATCTTCGTCTTTCAGCGAGGACCACAGAGGCTCTGTAATGAGTTACAGAGGTTCTGTGGTCTGGTCCTCTGTGGAGCAGTCTTCACCGGATTACGAGATATTGGTCTTCTTTGTGCGTATAACAGAGCTTCTGTAGCGCGCCTCTTTAGCTTCTGTAGATTCTTGATCTTGAGCCCTCGGTAAGTCCGGCAGAGCCTCTGTAAGAGGCTTTCTTCACTTAGCCTATTTTTCACTACTTCTAAATACTACTATGATTAGGAAGATTGAAGCTAACAATCTCCCCCTAAGTAGTGAAAAATAAGAAATTTGAACTTGAGTTAAGTTAGGCTAAGTTAGATAAGACAGAGGTTAAACAATACCTCGAAATTTCTTTCATTTAGAAATATGCCAGAGGCATTTTACATTTGAGTACAATGAAAGATGAACTTTAACTTTGTTTGCAGAGATTGGAGGTCTGAGAATCAGATTTTGGCATCTTTGAAATCGTTGTAGCTTCTGTTGTCTCTTCCGACTCTTCTGATCTTTTTGTAGAATCTGATGCAGAGTTCTCTTAGGCGGATTGTGGCGTCTATCTCTCTGATGAAGGTATCTGCAGCATATCTATCCATTTTCTCTGTACCTCTGTATTTTACAAGGCTTGCTCTGAATTTGTTCAGAGTACTGGTTGCGTACTTCTGACAATCCATGGGTACAAAAAGTTTGACCTCGCCTAGTGGGTTTTGAAATACTAACCCAAACCTTGGTTCTGTAATGATTGAGTTAGGTACGGCGTCCGGTGGGCAGCGATCTTCTGGTGGTCGTAGATCTAGATGTTTGAGACCAAGATCCTTTCCTAGCTGAAAATCTATCATGCTGTAGAGCAGAAGCTTTTCCCTCATCGCTTTTCTCAACACTTGATAGGCTCTGGTGTTTGGCTCAGTGTTGTAGTTGTCCTTTGTCCATTGCAGAAGGTCAGGTAGATCATAAGGATTGATATTTCTTAGGTCAGCATCAGCGAAGGTAGATTCTGAATTGTTCTCTCTTCTGACTTTGTAAAGATTGTACCTGACCCTTGGATAGGTTCTTGTGAAGGAGAATCTGCAGAAGATCACCTTTTTGATCTTGTGGATTGAGAAGACATCTGCTTTGGTTCTTGGCTTTGTCCTTGTGAAGATGTTCTCAAATTCTTCTCTGATCCTTGGATCTGTCACATGATCTACTGGATGATTTGTCTGATAGGATTGTTTGTAGAGGTATTTGTATACCACTTCTTCCATTTCTTCATATGTTGGACCAGGTTGTGGTACTTGTCTTCTGAGACTCTCCATCTGTTGAACAACTTCTGCGGCTCTACCAGTTAGAGGAATGTCTGACAGAGGCTTAAGTCCATGTGCCCAGTCAACTTCTTCTGGCTTTGGGGTTTGAAAGGCATTAAACGCACTCTTCATTAGTTTCTCTGTTGGCTTTGGCAATGTTTTCTTCTTAGGCTCTTCTGTCAGTATTCCTTTGCCCTTATCTTTGGCTTTTGGCGGGGCAGAAACTGTTGCTTCTGTAAGTTTGGAGGTTGGCACTTCTGTTGGCTTGATGGGGGTTGCCTATGTGGGTTTTGACATTTGTGATTTAGAGGACTTTTGTGGCGATGGTTCTGTTGGCTTTAGTTGCTCTGTAACCTCTGTTGGAGGTTGTTTGTTGACTTCTTCTGTAAGCTCGGTTTCTGTGGATTGAGGTATGTCGAATCTTCTTGCCATTTTGAACGCTAGTGTGAACCTGTGCCTTTCTTCTTCTCTCTGAGACATTCGATCAGTCATTGTATTGTGCATCTTTTTCAGAATGTCAGAAGCAGAGGTTGCAGAGGTCGTTGCTTTTATTGGTTTGGTGGCAATCGACTTTCTTCTCGGTATGGTTTGGGGTGTTTCCACAGAGGTGGGTGTTTTCTCTGTGGTTTGTTCATCTGTTTCTTCCAAGATGATTACCTCAGGGGCGGTTGTTGCCTCTGTGGTTTGCTGATCTGCTTCTGGAGTTTTGGTTTCGTCAGGAGATGATTCCACAGAGATGGTTGTTGTCTCTGTGGTCTTTTGGGTTTGTTGTTGTTGGGTTTGTTCTGGAGGGGCTTGGCTGATTGGTTCTGCTGCGATTGGTGGACTTTGTATTCCTCTGCTCGTAGCTTTCTCTCTTAGATTCTCCCCCTCAGGATTATCTGATGGACCAGGTTGGTCATCATCAGAATCATCCTGACTTATACCAGAAGTACCCTCTGCTCTGCAAGAAGTCTTGGGCTTCTTCGGCAATTCAGCTCCTGCTGCCATCAACTTTTCACAGACATCATCGCAGAGGCCAATCAATGTCGCAAGCTCTGCTTCTGTTTTGAAACGCATTCTGCCGACCCTCTTTCTGAAATCCTTGACATAGTTGGCATTTGCAGTTGTGAAGGAGACAATGACTTCTGTGACCTGGTTAATGACGTTCTGTCCGAGCTCTGTAAGCTGTGCTCTGGTCATATAGTCTTTTGGTTGCATCATTGTCGTGTTGCGTATTGCCTCTGCTTGGACTTGTGTTAGGGCATTCTGTAAGTCTGCAGGAGTAATGCCCTCTGCTCTGTTAGATTGCGTATTCATTTGTTCAAGGAAATTTTTGACAGTGTCCCTGAAAGCAGAAGTTGCCGTTGTTCCGAATTCCTAAGCTGTAGAAGTGGCTGTTGCTTTGGCAGTAGTTTCGGCAGAAGACTTCATCTCTGAGATGGCGGTTTTTACCTCTGTGGACAGATTGTCCATTTTGGTGTTCAGATTCAGGATAGCCGTAGATGTTGTCTCTGTAAAGGAATTGAAAGAGCTTTGCAACTCTTTCATTGTTTGGTTCACAGAGGTGACAAGGGTTTAGAACTCATCCCTTGATACTTGTGTTCCTAGTGTAACCTCTGGAGGAACACATTCGTCTCCAGAGTGAGTCCCTGTTCCTGGGACACCTTCGTTCACCCTTGTTTGTACGATGGGGGTGGAAGGATTTCCTTCTGATCCTCGAGAAGAAACCTGAGTTTCGATCTCTACAGAAGTTCTGTGAAGAACAGTGTCCAAATCCACTCCAGAGGTGGTTATTGGAATGTCCTTCTGTTGACTGGGAGACTTGTCTAGAGTCTCTTCGTCTCTGTGCTCACTACTTATCTCTGAAAGAAGTTTTGGTCCTAATGTGTGCGTGGCAGAGGAAACGAATTCCTCTGTAGGATGTTCTAGGGTGATCTGGGGCGACTGATCACGAACAATAGGTGAGTCTCTTTGAGGAGACTCCCTATGAATGGATTCCCCGGTTTCTGTGGGCACAGAGGTTGAAGGAGTAACCTCTAGCTGGATGGGTTGGGTTAGGATCGAGCTGTGCTGCTCTTTTTCAATAACTCCTTCTGCAGCTAGACCTGCGGAGTTAGAAATGTGGGTTGCACTGGGAGTTGGTTTTGGTTGTGTGCCTTTATTTATCCAGGCATCTTTTCTTGCTTCTCCCTCTGTTAAGCATCCAAGCACTACATCATTGTCTATCACATCATCCTCTGTAGCTATCCTACGGCTTGGTGCTTCTTCCCTAGGTTCTGTTGAAGTTCCTTGCTCTGGTCGTAAGAAGTCATACATTTGATGAGATCCGAATAATCTCATGACATGTGGATGATAGAGACCTTTACGTATCCAGATAGCTTCTTCTTCATCTGAATCTGTCTCTAAGACCTCTATTCCTGTCTCTGTTGTTGCAAATCCCTCTGTTTGTACAACTTCGGCCCCTTTTCCTTTTTCTTCTTCCATCATTTTCTCAAAAGCCTCTGTAATTTCACCTCTATTCCGCTCAGCTTCTGTTTGTTCTATTTCTTCTGAAGTTGGATTTGGACTTCTTCTGTGGACGTCTAATCCTTGAATGAAAGGGTTTTGTAAAATAACAGGGGTGTTGGCTGGCTGATCTCTGGGTGTTGTGTCATCTTCTTGCAGATTTGTGTCAATGCCAGAAATGAAGAAGTCTTGTTCTTCTAGAGAGTGGTGGTCGAGAGGTTGTGCCGTCCACCCTGCTGTATTTAGGGTGTTGGCAATGTCAGGGTTCTGTAAGAAGTCGTTCAGGTCTCCTTGGTGAGCAAATCTATCTGGAGATTGATAGGGTGATTGATACTTTTCTGTAGCCATTTCTTCTTCTGCAACTTCTTCTTCAGCAGTTTCCTCTTCTGCAATGGTAACCAACTTTTCAAGTGATTTACCATGCTTCTTTTTGGTTTTCCTTCTATTAGGATTTGGTGCCCCTTCCTCTGTTGATTTCGATCTTCTTCTCTTCTTCATTTTTGGGGAAGGAGGAGGAGCAGAGGATCCAATTTCTGTGGCATGAGGAGGTGAAGGTTGATCTTCTGCAGCGCTTGTTGAGGTGCCTTCTGCTGTTTTTCTCTTCTTAGCTTTTGGAGTAGATGCAGAGGTTTTTGAGGAAGTCTTCTTTCCCATAAGTTCTGCACGTTTGGCTATAAAGCTGAGTTGAATAGCCATGTGCTTTGCTAACTTCTGATCCTTTTCTTCTTGAGTGGAAAGAGGTTTTGCTATCATTGTTCCTAGGGGGACACCTAAACGCGGGGGTGTCATAGGACTCGGTTTAGGAGTTCTATGATCGCGTATATGCTCTTTCTTAAGGGATTTATTCGATGCGTAGCGCAGAAGCTTCTTTGACAGAGGTCTGCAGTGTGAGTAGCCATCAGTATGATCAGTGGGGGTATTCTTGTTCATCGGGAACTGTTTGGGAGTTGGTCCTTCCATTGGCCAGTTTTGGATTAGCAGTAGAGGTTCGAACAGTACTCCCAATATTCTTTGGAATTGCAGAGGTGGTAGAAAGTTGGGATCGTTCTCTTTGAGCCTTCTCGTGTTGTTCTTTCTGTCGATGGTGTTTATGATCTCTTGCATCATTATGGTCGCATAATCTAGTGGAAGATCGTAGTAAACCCCATACATGATGCTCAAGATTTAATGTGAGCTCTGCTCAATACTCCCTATTTTCCCTGTTAGGCATCTGTTAAGAATAGAGAACAAAGTGTTCCACAGAGGTGGTAATCTTCCTCTGCGAAAGTCATTTCTCTTCCGTAGTTGGGTGTTGTACCCAAGCATTTCTACGAAGCGACAGAGCTCTTCGTCTGTTGGTTGCTCTGCATAACTCTTCAATCCCAGAAGACCCCTTGTTGGTAGGTTGAATTCAAGTGAGAACATTGTTCTGTTGAACTTGATTTCAAGATGCTCAGATTTATCATGTCTTGAAATGTACCCTTTGATAAGAGAATCGTCTTTATCAAATCGGCAGCTTTGCCAAAATTGGTTCAGATAACGGACTGGAATTTTGTTTGGGGTTCTTGAGAGTAGAGGGAAGAGGATGTGATTTTCTATTATATTCAGAAGAATAGCATGGGCTTCGCCGAAAGCAGTGGGTGAGGGGACCAAATAGCAGTTGTTGGATTTGATGGGAAGTATGGTTTCGAAGTGATCTTTTGCTATGAAGTTTTGCAGGTGTGTTGTCGGAGCAAATTCTGCTGTGTCCCCGGAATCTTGTTGTTCAATAGCTCTTGCAAGGTTGGGTTTTCTGAATGTTCAGAATGGGCAGGGGAGTGTTCCGGTGAGTTTGCCGGAGAGAGTTCTTGGGAGATAGCTTTAGAAGATGAAGCCATTTGATTTTAAGAACAAGGTTTTTTTTGCAAGCTTTTGCAGGGTTTCGCCGGAGAAGAAGATAAGAGTTTGTAAAAGGTTTTATGAGAGGGTAAGCTTGGTTTTTATAGGAGGGTAAAACGGTAGTATTCGAAAGAGTAAAATATATGGCAATGGATTAAAATTTGGAATCCGTACTCGAGTTTGAGCGGCGGGTTCAACTTTCCAAATAAAAAATGTTCCATGTACGCACAATGAAAATGGGACACGTAGGCCTTGTCAGAATATGACAGGACGTCGTGCGCGGCCCATTAATGCTAGGCGCGTGAGGTTGTTTTTAGCCACATGAGTTTCACTCTCAGTAAAAGTAACCGTTTTTACTTCAGAAATGCCCAGATTACAAAATGACGGAACTTTTGTGTTTTACAGAAGCTCTGTGATTTTGAAAATCTTGAGTTTTAACCTCTTCTCATATATCTCATTGTTGTCATGACTCTGAAGGTTCTTCTTTGAACGAAAACGTTTGTAAAGACATTGGAGAGGATCAATAGGATTTTGTCAAGAAATTTTACTCACAGAGGTTTTGTAGCTCTGATGGAACTCGCAGAAGCTCTGTGAGAGCCAGCAGAAGCTCTATGAGAGAAAAAATCTTATAACTTGAATTCTATTTACTTTCTGATCATCCAATTTTTGATCTGTGTTAAGAGATGTTTTTCGCACATTATTGAAAGTTGGTGTCCGAGAAAACTATTTTCATAAACGTTTTGTTCGAGAAGGTCATGGTGTGTGTTGTCGGTTTCCGAGATAACATTCCAAAAGATCGACAGAGGGTTAATTTGTGATCACAGAGCATATTTCCTGCAGAACCTCTGTTGAGCTCAGTAGAAGCTCTATGACCTTAAATTTCTCTTATTTCGAATTTTGTTAAACTTTTTGAACTTTTGATTTTTGAAATGTTATTCATAGTTTATTTAGGACATATTTGACAATTCTTGTCCTGGAAAACTGTTTTCCAAAAACCTTTTGTGCGAGAGCCATACCTTTTGGTTCTTCTGTTCTCGGCAGTTTTGTCTTACTTCTGTCGATGGAGAATTATCGACATTCTTCTTTGGCTTTCCTTTGAAAGATTTACCTCTGTAGATCATTTCAGGGTCCCTTTTTCTCCCCCTTGATCTAATCACTTCTGTAGATCAAGAATTTTCCTTTTGCTCCCCCTTGATCTATGCTTGGTTCAAAAAATGGTAATATTTGTATTGAGCATAGATCATGTTTACCAGAGGTTCTGTATGGGTTATCAGAAGATCTGAGCGGACCCACAGAGGGTCTGTAACCAAGAATTATTTTTGCACACACAAAAAAATACATACAGAAATACATTTATCAATGCAATAACTTAAGTAATAATAGATATTTATACTTATTTACAGAAGATAAAGCTATACTTACAGAGGATTTTCACACCATGTTAATCATTCCTAACTTACCCACCAAGAAGTTGAATCTTTTCTCGTCTAGTGCTTTGGTGAATAAGTCAGCGAGTTGATATTCTGTGGGCACGAAATGCATTTCGATTGTACCGTATTCAACATGATGTTTCAAGAAATGGTACCTTATATCGATATGCTTGATTTTTGAGTGTTGCACAGGGTTGGCAGAGATAGCAATGGCACTTTTGGAATCACAGAAGATGGGTATTTTGAACAAGATGTGGCCGTAGTCTTTTAGCTGAGTCTTCATCCATAGAACCTGAGAACAACAGCTTGCAGCAGCAACGTATTCAGCTTCTGCAGTGGATGTGGAGACACAATTCTGCTTCTTGGAGATCCAACTGACTAGTTTACCACCTAGGAATTGACAACTCCCAGAGGTACTCTTTCTGTCGAGCATGCATCCTCCATAGTCTGAATCTGTATAAGCTTTAAGACTAAAACCAGAGTTCTTTGGATACCAGAGACCAAGATTGTTGGTCCCCTTTAGGTATCTAAAGATTCTCTTTACAGCATCATAATGTGATTTCTTTGGATTAGCTTGATAACGTGCACAAAGACATGTGGCATGCATAATGTCAGGTCTGCTTGCTGTTAAGTATAACAGAGATCCAATCATGCCTCTGTAGAGAGTACATTCTACAGAAATACCATTTGGATCTAAGAATAACTTATTTCCAGTGGCCATTGGAGTCTTCATTGCAGAGGTATCAGAGAGATTATATTTTAAAAGTATGTCAGAGACATATTTGGCTTGATTTATAAAAATTCCCTCCGAAGATTGTTTGACTTGAAGTCCGAGGAAGAATGTTAATTCTCCCATCATACTCATTTCAAACTCACTCTGCATGAGTTTTTCAAAAATTTTGCACTCTTCTGAATTTGTAGACCCAAAAATTATGTCATCTACGTATATTTGTACAAGCATTATCTCACTACTTTTGCGTTTATAGAATAAGGTAGTATCTGTTGTACCTCTGTTGTAGCCATTGACTAGATGGAAGGTAGAAAGTCGTTTGTACCATGCTCTTGGAGCCTGTTTTAGTCCGTATAGAGCCTTTTCAAGGTAGTATACATGCCTTGGGAACTTTGAGCTTTCAAAACCTGGTGGCTGATTTACGTAATCCTCTTCTTGGATTTCACCGTTTAGAAAAGCTGATTATATGTCCATCTGATAGACTTTAAAACCTCTGTGGGCTGCGAAGGCTAAGAATATTCTTATTGCTTCGAGCCGTGCGACAGGGGCAAAAGTCTCATCGTAGTCTATGCCTTCTTATTGTCTATATCCTTTTGCTACTAATCTTGCTTTGTTTCTGACGACCACTCCATCTTCATCCTTCTTGTTTCTGTAGACCCATTTAGTCCCAATGGCCTGTTTCCCTCTTGGCAGAGGTACTAAAGTCCATACTCTGTTACGCTCAAATTGCAGAAGTTCTTCTTGCATGGCATCTACCCAGTTTGGGTCATCTAGGGCTTCAGAAATCTTCTTTGGTTCTATCACACTAATAAAATTTGTAAAGAAACAAAAATTAGCAGTGGCAGACCTTGTTTTTACTGAGTCAGAAGGTTCTCCAATTATTTGGCTTGGAGGATGGCTTTTTGTCCACTGAGTTGTGCGTGGAAGATGATCATCAATGTCATCAAAACTTTTTTCAGAGGCTTCTTGTGTTTCTTCTTGTGTAGCCTCTGTAATTCTTCGTGCCTTGGTAGTTGATTCTACCGTTTGTGGAATGATTGGTATGAGTGGTGGTGGAGTTTGTTCCTCTGAGGACGTATAGTCTTGGTCCTCGATCTCCTCTGTAATTGGTTCTCCTGTGGTTTGTGCAGCTTCTGTGGTCGTTTTTCTTGATGTTTCATCTTCTGCACTTTCTTCTGCTTCGGCAATTGCATCTGTAGTATTTATAGAAGAAGATGAAGCATTATTTGGACCAGTTAGAGTCATACCTGTAGGAATTTGTCCGACAGAGGATGGTTCTTCAGAAACTCTAATGGTTCCGACAGAAGGATCAATGTCATTGTGGAACATCTCCAAAAATAGAAGATCCAAATCTTCTTTTGTTCTTGAGATGTCAGAGGATTTCCCTTTAATTCCGAGTTCTGAACTTATTTGCTCAGAAGTCATTTGGAATGAATCATCAAAAGAAACATTGATGCTTTCTACAATCTTGTGAGACTTTGTAAGGAATGTTCTGTAGGCTTTGGAAGTGGCAGAGTATCCAATGAATTTGCCTTCATCAGCTTTTACATCAAACTTTCCACTTGAATCTCTGTCGTTTAAGACAAAGCATTTGCATCCGAATACATGGAAAAATTTGATGTTTGGCCGCCTTTTGTTAAGCAATTCGTAAGGCGTCTTGAGGTGTCTTTTTACAACGGTTGAACGATTCTGAGTATAACACGCAGTAGAAATTGTTTCTGCCCAAAAGTTCATTGATAATCCGCATGCTGACAGCATAGTTCTTGCGGCTTCCACAAGTGTTCGATTCTTTCTTTCGACAACACCGTTCTGTTGTGGAGTGCGAGCTGCAAGGAAGTTCTGTGATATTCCTTCTTTTGTAAGATAGGCTTCAATGACAGAGTTTTTAAATTCTGTGCCATTGTCACTTCTTAACTTCTGTATTCTGCAATCATAAAGAACTTGGATTCTTTTCATTAGATTTATCAATATATTTGGAACATCTGATTTCTTTCTAACAAATTCAACCCATGTGAAACGGGAATACTCATCAATTAGGACAAGTATGTATTTCTTGCCACCTAGGCTCTGTATGGCAATGGGACCGCAGAGGTCGACATGAAGCATGTACAGAGGCCTAGTGCAAGATACGTCAGTTTTGCCTTTGTGGGAAGCCCTTATGTGTTTTCCCATTTCACAGGCCGAACACAAATGATCCTTATTGAATTTAACATTTGGTAAACCTTTAACTAGATTGAGTTTTACTAGTTTATCCAAGGTGTGAAAGTTTAAGTGACAGAACCTGTTGTGCCATAACCACGCTTCTTCACTTTTGCAGGCTACTAGACAAACTTTGTCCTTGGATTTTGAAGTAAAATTCATTAGGTATAGATCACCTCTTCTTTCAGCTCGCAGAAGTTCCATTCCTGTGTTTTCACTCTGTAGAGAGCAGAAAGTTCTTTTGAATAACACATCGAATCCTGTATCACAGAGTTGACTTACGCTTAGTAGGTTGTGTTTGAGGCCATTCACATATGCAACTTGGTATACAGAGACATTTTCTTTCTGTATGACTCCATAGCCTTTGATGTGTCCCTTCATGTTGTCTCCAAAAGTTACAGATCCACCATCGTGTGTTTCTTTGTTTGTGGATAGTAATCTTCTG
The DNA here is from genome assembly GCA_033807775.1 of Saussurea involucrata. Lineage (NCBI taxonomy): Eukaryota > Viridiplantae > Streptophyta > Magnoliopsida > Asterales > Asteraceae > Saussurea > Saussurea involucrata. The sequence continues at coordinate 96,255,618 of CM066314.1, forward strand.
TTGCCAGTCATGTGCCTTGAGCATCCGGAGTCAAGATACCAAATTGGAACATGTTGCTTCTGTAAGACAATCACAGAGATTTAGGTACCCATATCCACATGGGTCCAATATTGTTAGAATTTTTCAGGTTTGCCTTAGCATTCTTGAAATACATTTTATCTTTTGTAGAAGAATCAGATTGTTTCTCTTTTGGTTCTGACTTTCGAATTTCAGTGGTGAGAAAGCAATCTGGACTTGAGAAGTGTTTATTCAATTTAAACATAAGATCAAAACAATGATAGTATTGAATATGAGATGTGATTTGTTTGAACTTTTCATTGAATTTTTTGAACTGAGCCACAGAGACATTACACTCTTTCTTTACATTAGATTTCCTATTACAAGAAGATCTATGAATACTAGAATGTTGTTTGCAAAAGTCTTGTTTAGTTCCTGCCTTCTGTGACTCTCTTCTGTGGTGAACATCTTTCTTCACTGTCACAGAGGAAAAATATTTGTTAGCTTCAGGACATTTTCCCTTTTGTTGCCAAGTGGGATTCTCTTTGAGTTTCCTTAAAGGTTTTGAAAATTTTAAGCTTTTTGGATTTTCAGGGGCCTTTTTCAGATTTTCAAGCTCTGTAGAGGTTTTGACTTGTATACACATTTTGAGAAAATCTGGATGGGTAGGTATCTCTGTGATTTTCTCTTTTGGAGAAATTGTTCTGTTAAGAACTTCAGAGGAGAATTTGACATCCTCTGTGTCACAGTGAATTATCCCTGATTTGAAATCAGTCTCTGAGTCGTCAGAGGATGAATCGTCCTCATATGCAGAGGTTGAGTCATTTCTTTCGACAGAGGCTGGATTTTCTTGAGTGAGAAGCCTTACTTCTCTCTCATTAAAGGTCATCTTTTTCTGAATGCTATCAATTATATCTTTCAGTTCAATGTTAAGTTTAAATAAATCATCATCTACAGAATTAGTACTTGAGGTAGAGTTTGAAATGGATACCTCATTGTCAGTGCTGGAGTCAACTTCTGCCATGCCACAGAACAGGGCATTTGTGGGAAATTCATCATCAGAGGTAGAGTCTGATTCGAAGTCTTCTTTGTTTGCCTCAGAATGCCCCTTGTTCGCCATTAGAGATTTTTGTGCGTAATACTCGGCCTTCTTTTTGTAAAAAGCTGAGTCCTTCTGTGGGCGATTTGGTCTACTTCTGCATTCTTTTGCGAAATGACCTGGCTTGCCGCAGTTGAAACAACCTTGGGAGATGTTTCCAGTTCGGTCGTCAGACTTCTGTAGGTCTCCACCTCTCTCTGTTCGGCATTTGTCTGCGTAATGACCGGGTTTACCACATTTGTAGCATTCTTGTGTGTGGCCTACCTTGTCATCTGATCTCTGTCGATCATTTCCTCTGTAGCTTCTGTCGCTCGACCTCTGTAGGTCATCATTTCTGTAGTCTGACCTTTGTCCGTCACTTGATTCTTCTCTTCTTCCATCATCTCTTCTACCAGAATTCCTTTGGTTATTTCTAAACTCTCTTGTCAATAGAGCCATTGATTTAGCTAATGACGCAAGAGTTATCTCTTACTCTATCAGCTCGTCTTCTTCGCTATCAACCATTACCATCTTCTTTTTCTCCTTCTTTTTCTCCTCTGTAGATCTCTCATTTCTTGGTTTGTCTGCAGCCTCTGTAGATTTACTAACCAATGCGTATGGCACAATGGTTAGTGTTTTAGCTTGAGCTATTTGAGGCTCTTGTGCAGCAAGTGTTCCATAGAGATCAGAGAGTGTCCAGGAGTCTAGATCTTGATTTGTTTGTAAAGACATAGACAACTGAAGCCACTCATCGTTCAGGCTCTTTAGAAACATGACGTTATTTTCTTCCGTGGTTCTGTGAATACCAGACTTTTTGCATTTGTTTATGAGATAGTTGAACCGGTCGTATGTTGTTTGCAAAGATTCTGTTGCAGAGGATCTGAAAGCATGATATTCATTTATGTATTGTGCCCTTCGTTTCTTCTGAGTTTTAGCACCTCCTTCCAACTGTCTTTCTAATTCTTTCCAGAGATCGTGCGCTGTTTCGCATGCATCTAAGGATTGAAAAAGTTCGTTGGGGATTGCCATGATCAATATTCTCTTTGTTTTCTGTGCAACTTCATCTTCTGCCTTATCTTCATTTGACCATTCTTCTCTTGGCTTAGGTTTTTGATGTTCAGGGATTTCAGCAGATTCAGCAGTAGCTGGTACACGTGGCATAGTTATCATCGGAACTGGAGGAAGATTGTAAAGATATTGTTTGAGAGTTTTTTCAGTACCCTCAAAGAAATGAACCATTCTTATCATCCATCTCTAAGAAGAGTAGGAGGTTTGGTTAGTGAGCCAGCAGTGAAAAAGTTATTTGTATTTGTCATTTTGAGGAACGGATAATCTGATGGAGGATTTCTAAGTATGAAGATCTAGAAGGTTTTCTGGGTACGACTAATATCTAGAAATATGGTGATGAAGAGAGAAAATAATCTATCAAAAAAAAATTGTAAAACGAGGATCACTTGATATTGAAAATCAAGCTTTGCTCTGATACCAATTGTTGGTTCCCGTTTTGCTTAAACAAGATTATCAGATCTATTAGTTCAAGTTTAAGGTTTGATGCGGAAGCGTATTTAAAGAACTAACAGATAAGTTTGATAGATTTAGAACAAAATATAAATAAACAGTGAACAAAATATTATATCTCAAAGTTTACTGAATATATATCAAGAACAGGTTTATGAACCGTGAGTAAGAAAAAGCTTTAAAACAGATATGACTCTTAAGGTGAATAAGCTTTTGTGTTCTTGATGATGGTCGATTTATATGATTGATGATTATTAGGATTAAGGAAGAACTCAACATGAGTCTTCCTTATATACTACTCTAAAGGGGACCATAAAGCATATGCTGCTATTCAAAAGGTACGTATGAATAGTAGAGAGGATGTCGTGAACAGTTGCAAGGATGGCATGAACAGTCACACATGCTGTATTGCATTTAATGCAGCAGACGTCTAATATGTACTAATCCCTACTGAGTCCAATCAGAGTTTGACACGTCGACGTTGGACAGGGCATGCTACCATGCAAGTTGATGAACGGGTCCTGTAACAGTAGAAAGATATTATAAATATCTTCGTCTTTCAGCGAGGACCACAGAGGCTCTGTAATGAGTTACAGAGGTTCTGTGGTCTGGTCCTCTGTGGAGCAGTCTTCACCGGATTCCGAGATATTGGTCTTCTTTGTGCGTATAACAGAGCTTCTGTAGCGCGCCTCTTTAGCTTCTGTAGATTCTTGATCTTGAGCCCTCGGTAAGTCCGGCAGAGCCTCTGTAAGAGGCTTTCTTCACTTAGCCTATTTTTCACTACTTCTAAATACTTCTATGATTAGGAAGATTGAAGCTAACACTTGTTTTATTGAAAACGTAAACTTTGCTATACTAATTTATGCTCTATAGTATGTATGGTTTACGCGTGTTGTAAGTTTGAGCTTTCTCTATATCATACGTAAGTCCCCGTTTAACTTACGTTACCCGTTTAACTCACGAGTGTGAGCCGTTGGTAATTATGAATAACGTTATTTGGTTTACACCCCACTCACAAGTAGCGCTTGTTTGAGTGCATAATTATTGTTTTCCGTACGCATTGTTGGTGATAGAACATGCGCTGGGGCTGCCGTCATATAGGTCGGGTAACGGGCTCACAACTTAAATATAATACATACTATTACCATGAGCAAGTTTTTCATAACCGGTTGATTTATCCACTTGTATGGATTCAACTACTTTGACTTATCCACTTGTGCGGATTTAAACTATTTTGCTATGATAAACAATGTTGTACTCATTAAACCTGTGATCTCACCAACTAGTGCATTAGCTGACCTTTTTATTGACATGCTTTTCAGGAGAACGTCTTTAAGGTTGGGTTCTAGGAAGGCTACACGTGATGAAGCTTTCTTTTCTATCTTTTATTTATGTTCATTTCCCATTTCGTAAAAACGATTGTAAAAGACAAGGTTTTAACCTTTTGAATGTATTTTGATGGTTGATCTGATCTTGTAACTTTTGCTATGAAACTTGAGCTGCATATCCCGTGTTTCCGCTTTAGCGGGGTGTGACAGATTTGGTATCAGAGCTAAAGGTTATAGAGAATACCGATTTTCCTTTGGAAAACTGCAACTATAACCAAAAAACGGGAAAGAACACTTAAATTACTAAACATGTTGCTAGTATAACTAATTCGGGTATTGCATCATCGGTCTTTAATTAAACAAAACCTGATCACCTATGTTTAATTAAAGAAAGAGTAATGCGAGACCGGAAATGGATATACTAGGAATATGTGTGTTTTTCGCACATGATGCTTCACGTTGTATGCCTAGTATGAGCGTAGTTATTGCCTATAGTATGCAATAGTATAGTACGTTTAGCCTTTACACGACAAGTAATGTTATGCACTCTTACTTCAGTATCACTATGTCATCATCATCATGACACTCTTACTTCAGCACCACTATGACATCGTCATCGTCGTCATCAAGCTCACGACCCTCCTACACGCCGTCAAGCGAACATACCTCTAGAGGAGAACAAGACCCGTACGATGGGCCAAGGATACCACCGACTGTGGTTCCACCACAACCCACCCCGATAGTGGTACATCCTAGTCCTAGAGGGCCACGCACGAAACTAACCGCTAGGAAGAGCGTCCCTATACCTTGACGAGTGTGTTTTAGGTCCGACCAGCGAGAGGCACCGGAACCCTCGCGGGTGATCGAGGGAGTGCCGATAAGTCGTGCGCCTGGCATGACCGGGGCCGAGGAACAGCATCTCAGGGCTGTGACAGCAGATTTGCACGGATGTCAGATGAGGGTCAGTCGTCAGAGTCAAGTCACGACAGAGCTAGTAGAGTTAAGTCACCTTTTGACCAACATGTCGTCCGACGCACTAAGTGGAGCTAGGATAGCTCGAAGGATAGCCCTAAGGGCCGAGATTGTGTGCATAGTAGTAGTGATGCTACTGACATTGATGGTGGCTTGGATCATGTTTGAGATGTACTGGGGAGGATATTGACAGGGATGGTGGAAGCTTCGTAATGTGGAATTTTATTTCTAGTTGTTCAAACGTTGTATTAAGTTTGTAATTCTGTCTTTCAAAAATATCCTAGTACTGATGTGTGATACACATCAGAAATTTTGTATCAAGCGAATATTATTAATGGTTTTAATGAAAAAAAGCGATTGGAGGTAGTTCAAGTAGGAACAAGAAGGTAGGAGTTGTCGAATCAACTTCAGGAACTTCTGGATAAAGGTTTCATTCGACCAAGTTCATCACCCTGGGGAGCCCCGATTCTCTTCGTCAAGAAGAAGGATGGATCGTTTCGAATGTGCATCGATTATAGGGAGCTAAATAAGATAACAATCAAGAACCGATATCCTCTCCCTCGAATAGACGATTTGTTCGACCAGTTGCAGGGTGCAACTTACTTCTCGCAGATTGACCTCCGATCGGGATATCATCAGTTATGAGTCCGAGAGGAAGACATTCCTAAAACAGCTTTTAGAACTCGCTATGGACACTACGAGTTTTTAGTCATGCCATTCGGGTTGACAAATGCGCCAGCTATGTTTATGGATCTAATGAATAGAGTATGTAGACCATACCTTGATAAGTTCGTGATTGTATTCATTGATGATATACTGATCTATTCTCAGAGTAAGAAAGATCACGAAAAACATCTAAGAGTGATTTTAGAACTTCTCAAGGAGCAAAGGCTATATGCCAAATTCTCTAAGTGCGAATTTTGGATTCGGGAAGTACATTTCTTAGGTCACGTGATCGGGGAGAAAGGGATTCACGTAGACCCGGCTAAGGTAGAAGTCGTTAGGAAATGGGAAGCCCCAAGGACTCCAACGGAAATTCGCCAATTTCTAGGCTTGGCAGGATATTACCGGCGTTTCATCGATAATTTCTCTAGGATTGCTAAACCCCTCACCACGTTAACCCAAAAGGATAAGGAATTTGTTTGGGGAGTTTCACAAGAAGAATCGTTTCAACTTCTGAAGAAGAAGTTGTGCAATGCACCGATTTTAGCCTTACCGGAAGGAACGGAAAATTTTGTGGTATATTATGACGCGTCGCATCAAGGATTAGGTTGCGTATTGATGCAAAATGATAAGGTGATAGCATACGCCTCGAGACAATTAAAACTTCATGAGATGAACTATACCACGCATGATTTGGAGCTCGGAGCTATAGTATTCGCTCTGAAGATATGGAGACATTATCTATATGGTACCAAGTTCACTATTTTCACTGATCACAAGAGTCTTCAGCACATCTTTGATCAAAAGATGCTTAATATGAGGCAAAGAAGATGGGTAGAACTGCTCAGTGACTACGATTGTGAGATACGTTACCACCCAGGTAAGGCCAATGTGGTAGTCGATGCCCTGAGTAGGAAAGAAAGGGTAAAACCTTCACAAGTCTGAGCGTTAGGAGCACTGGTTCAAACAAGTTTGAAAACACGGATTTTCGAAGCTCAAAATGAAGCAATGAAGTCTGAAAACCTGAAGGACGAGACCCTTCATGGTTTAGAATCGACTTTTGAAACTAAAATTGATGGGGTACGTTACTTTAAATGCAGTGTATGGATCCCAAAGGTTGACAACCTACGGGAAATGATTTTGGAAGAGGCTCATAAATCTAAGTACTCAATTCACCCAGGAGCAGATAAGATGTACAAGGATTTAAGGGAGTACTATTGGTCGCCAGGAATGAAGAAGGATATTGCCACATATATAGGAAAATGCATAACTTGTTCCAAAGTCAAGGCTGCTTATCAAAAGCCATCAGGACTGTTGCAGCAACCAGAGATTCCCCAGTGGAAATGGGAACAAATCACTATGGATTTCATAACCAAACTTCCAACAACTGCCAAAGGACACGAATCGATTTGGGTTATAGTGGATCGATTTACAAAGTCTGCACATTTCTTGCCCATTCGGGAAGACTTTAAGATGGAGAAGCTTTCTCAAATCTACATCAAGGAAGTTGTCACTCGTTATGGAGTCCCAGTTTCCATCATATCAGATAGAGATAGTCGCTTCACATCTCGATTCTGGCAGTCACTTCAAAGAGCGTTAGGTACGCAATTAAACTTGAGCACGGCCTATCATCCTCAAACAGATAGTCAGAGTGAGCAAACCATTCAGACATTAGAGGACATGCTTCGGGCTTGTGTGATAGACTTTGGAGGAAGCTGGGATAACCACTTGCCGTTAGTTGAGTTTTCTTACAATAATAGCTATCACACCAGTATTCAGTGTGCACCAAATGAAGCCCTGTATGGACGCAAGTGTCGGTCGCCACTTTGTTGGTTGGAAATTGGAGATAGACAACTATCTAGTCCGGACATAGTCCAAGAAACCACCGACAAGATTGCAATCATCAGAGATATGCTTAAAGCAACTCAAGATCGTCAAAAGAGCTATGCTGACAATCGTAGGAAGCCTTTAGAATTTCAAGTTGACGACAGAGTCTTTTTGAAGGTATCCCCTTGGAAGGGAACAGTCCGATTCAGGAAAAGAGGAAAGAATCGGACCATTCAAGATATGTTGGACCATTCAAGATCACAGAAAGAATCGGACCAGTGACTTACAAGCTGGATTTGCCAATAGAGTTAAGTGCGATTCACAACACATTTCACGTGTCAAACTTAAAGAAATGTTTAGCCAACGAAGCAGTAACCGTGCCCTTGGAAGAAATCCCAATCAACGATAAGCTGCATATCGTAGAGGAACCAATGGAAATACTCGATAGGGAAGTTAAGCGTCTTAAGCGAAGCAAAATTCCGATAGTAAAGGTTCATTGGAACACAAGGCATGGGCCTGAGTACACTTGGGAACGGGAGGATTACATGTTCCAAAAGTATTCTCATCTCTTTACTAGCAAGCCTGTTAACGCTAGCAACACTTGAATTTCGGGACGAAATTCTTCTAACCGGGGGAGACTGTGACAACCGTCAAATTTATACCTCAGGTTAGAACTACACTGAATATATCATTTTTCTCATGACATAGTTCACACAGTGCAAGTTTAGCCGTAAACGCGGTACGATGGGAAAATTCGAGAAATTTTGCCTAAGAAACCCTTGAATTAGGAAATTACCCATAAATCTCATAAAATGCCAACTTGACCTACATTTATACTACAAGTATTTATATAATTGATAATTTATGTATTTCATTAATAGTATATATATATATATATATACTTTATTTTATATATAATTACTTTGTATTTCATTTATTAAGAAAATACTTGTATTTTAATTTTTAATCAAAAAGACAAGATTTAACAAATTATTTCTATCACTCACCACCCCCCCCCCCCCAACCTTGAGAGCCCCCCCCCCCCCTCTCTCTCTCTACTCCATAAGAATGCAACAAGTCTTCACAATCCATTTCATTATCTCATCTCACTCTCTCTCTAAAAGAATACTTGCAATTCTTTCTCTCTCCATCTTCAAATCTTCAAATCTTCAAATCTTCATCTTCATCTTCACCTTCAAATCTTCATCCATCTTCATCCCAAATTCCAGCCCCTCAATCACTTTTCTTAAAAAGATAAAAATAATCCAAGGTAAATACAAGTGTTGGGTGAAATCCACACACACTCTTTTAAGTTATTTTCACTTTCTTGCATTTGATGAATGTTCTTCATCCCTTCTACACTTTCTTTAACTTTTTAAAAATCTTCTTTACAATGTCTTAATGTTTGTAGATTTACCACCATAACATCTTCTTGTTATTAAAAAGGTGGCGAATCCAAAATCAAACCTATGTTAAGACCAAAGATGAACATTTTAAACACTTGCATGTAGTTTTCTTGAGAAATCCATCTTCTTTTGTTCAAGAGTTTCATGAGTGTATCTTTATAATCCACTAAAAACATACTTAAACAAACATGCATGAGCTCAAAATACACAATTTTAAGTTGCATGTTGATGTTCTTGGCAAGAACATCAACATTCTTCAAAATGAGTCTTTTAAAAAGGTTTATAAAAGATGAGTTGATAGGTAACTTGCATGTAATTTAAATGGTTCAAAAATGTGTTTTGGAACTGAAAATAAGTGTATGGAAAAGGGTCAAATCGGATTTTGCATGCAAAGAAATAAAAATTTTGGTTAAGAAGTCAATATAGGAGCACATGCACAAGGTGTAGTTTTGACAGCTTGCTGTCAGTTTCCACACCTCTCTTCAAATGGTCATTTCTCACTCAATAAAACTCTAAACTCAAGTGGTTTCACTCAAAAAATCAAAGATTTCATCTACCAAACAGTTTTCACAGAAACAGTGCGCAAGCAACAACGTCTTCTGTCGAGTTTTACGTTAAGTATTATTTCATGTACTTAAACACTTCTAAAAATTATGAAACTTAAGCCAAAAGTTTTTTAACTCATTAAACCCTTTGGACATAAAATATCTTGACCTAACTATACCTGGAAGTTACCCAAAGATGGACACAAAGTGACACCAAAATCTGGACAACAAATGACAAATTTCTTATTATTATTAAGGACTAACTTCTAATCCCATTTCATCATTTTATGATGAAATAGTGGAATATATATGTATATCTTATATTTATATACATTTATGCATCTTACTTACTTATGCAATTTATTTATTTTTCATCCCTTTTCATCATTTTATGATGAAATTGTGGAATATACATATATATAATATATTTATATATATTTATGCAATTTATATATTGTTGATCCCATTTCATCATTTTATGATGAAATTGTGGAATATACATATATATTTTACATTTATATTTATGCACTTTAAATACTTGTCCTTACATTTAAAACCCTTAATTTTATCGTTTTTACGATAAAATTTCGGTTTATATATATATATGTACTATATATATACGTTCTTTAAACCCTTTTCGTTACTTATTGTGACGAAATTGCGGAAACTTTAATCCAACGAGAACAAAGTATATATATTTGTTACGTTTATAATATTAAAACACAACAAGGCATTTTATGACGATTTGGAAAATTAGTACTGAACCCTCGAGGCAAAAACTTACTAGTGACCTTGCGTTCATAGGTTCGAAGTAGGATCATCTCGAGGTACTTGTGGGAGATTCCCGAACACTACTGCTTATCAAGTGAGTTATCACAGCCCCTTTTCAATGTTTTACATATTTTGGGGTGAAAAGCATGTCGTTACTACAATTACTTTTACACACCGGTTTACTTGTTTTATTGAAAACGTAAACTTTGCTATACTCATTTATGCTCTATAGTATGTATGGTTTACGCGTGTTGTAAGTTTGAGCTTTCTCTCTATCATATGTAAGTCCTCATTTAACTTACGTTACCCGTTTAACTCACGAGTGTGAGCCGTTAGTAATTATGAATAACGTTATTTGGTTGACACCCCACTCACAAGTAGCGCTTGTTTGTGATAGAACATGCGTTGGGGCTGCCGTCATATAGGTCTGGTAACGGGCTCACAACTTAAACATAATACATACTATTACCATGAGCATGTTTTTCATAACCGGTTGATTTATCCACTTGTATGGATTCAACTACTTTGACTTATCCACTTGTGCGGATTTAAACTATTTTGCTATGATAAACAATGTTGTACTCATTAAACCTGTGATCTCAACAACTAGTGCATTAGTTGACCTTTTTATTGACATGCTTTTCAGGAGAACGTCTTTAAGGTTAGGATCTAGGAAGGCTACACGTGATGAAGCTTTCTTTTCTATCTTTTATTTATGTTCATTTCCCCTTTCGAAAAAACGATTGTAAAAGACAAGGTTTTAACCTTTTGAAAGTATTTTGATGGTAGATGTGATCTTGTAATTTTTGCTATGAAACTTGAGTTGCATATCCCGCGTTTCCGCTTTAGCTGGGTGTGACTTCATTATTTCCGGATTCGATGATATCCGGATAGTTTTGAGCTTTCGGTTACTTTCGTGTCCGGATAGTAGGTGTTATTCGGGAAGTTTTGGATCTCCGGTAATTTTCATTCGTCAGATAGTTTATGTTGTCCGGGAAGTCGGGGGTATCCGGTAACTTTTGAGTTCCGGTAACCAGTACATTTTGGGATAAATTCTGTTAGGGAACTATTACGATTAATTGGAAGTTAGCCTAGCAGTACGATATGCATGGAAGTATGTTGGGTCGATACGAACTTATACTATGAAGTGTAATGGATCCATAGGAATTAATTTGTATAAACACATGGAATAGGCGTGGACTAATCATAATTCCCGTGTGTTTGATAAACGTGGAATAGGCGTGGATTAATCGTAATTCCCGTTTATGTGAAATGATGAATAGGCGTGGACTAATCGTAATAATTCCCATTTCGTATTGGGATGTGAAATCGTGGGATTGGCGTGGTCTAATCGTAATTCCCGATTTCTATAGGAAGAAAAGAGATAGGCATGGCTTAATTGTAATCTCTACTTCCTCTCCAAGAAATAGGCATGGACTAATTGTAATTTCTTGGATATGAGCAATGATCTAGAATCCGTGGAGATTCGTAGTGGGCTCTTGTACATGATATTATGACCGACTTAGTTTTGTCATATTCATGGAATCGGGTATGATCCCGTCATCGCAAGGTGTTTATACGTATGGTAAGAATGATGGTAAACTAGGTTTGTCATACCCCTTGTTTACATTGATTTATAAATTTATAAAGCTTTACTTTAAAATTGGATGTTCTCACTAGGCGTAAGCCTAATCGTTTTAAATCCAATTTTCTTACCAGGTACTAGCTTGGGAGGGGATAAACAAGGATGAGTGTCGAGGAGTCCCAGAGTTACGCTTTTGGAGCTAGATTGGAGAATTTAGTAGTACACGGATCATTTTGGAGAAATTATAGACAACCAGTCTAATATGATATTATTAGTTATAATTTAGATTAGTCGGTTATTTACGATAGATCAGTTGTATACAATAACCTTGTCTTAAATTCTCCATTTAGTATGAAAGTTTGGGAAGATATTGTTATGAATCTAGTTTATCAAAAGTTTAAATTCACTGTGATTTTAGGGTGTTACAGATGACACTAAACAAGGACCCAAATGGGAATCCTGTTAATGTCACTACCTATAGAGGAATGATCGGCTCTCTCCTATATCTTACAGCTATTCGACCTGATATCATGTATTCTACTTGCTTATGTGCACGATATGAATCTGAACCCAAAGAAACATATCTGATCGTTGTAAAGCGAATATTCAGATATCTGAAGGGTACTCCCAGCCTAGGTCTTTGGTATCCCAAGGACTCAGGGTTCGATCTCACTGCCTATTCAGATAGTGATTTTGCAGGTTGCAAACTGGATAGAAAGAGTACCATTGGAGGCTGTCAACTTCTAGGAAGAAAGTTGGTGAGTTGGACAAGCAAGAAGCAAAACTAAATGTCCACATCAACCGCTGAAGTTGAGTATGTAGCCGATGGTAGTTGTTGTGCTTCGGTCTTATGGATGAGAAATCAAATTATAGACTATGTGTTGATCCAAACCTTCAGTGATTTTATGATGACCCTTAAAGGATTATTTGTCTGAAGAAGATCAACTCAGCGATCAACTCAGCGATCGCTAATCATGAAGCCTGTTCTACAAGGATTATTTGTCTTATCCCCTTGCACATTTTTGTATGATTTTTCAGAAGGACATGCCTTTGTCCAGGATCATACAAACCACTCTACCAACTACACTGTTCATCATACTGCCAAAAGCATGTTTGCAAAAGGCAGATTCATGCAACCAACCAAGTGCTGACACGTGTAAAGTTATACTGACACGCATTTAATGCATGCAATATAAATAGAAAGTTCTACTTCATTTTTTAAGTGCCCGCTCTTCATTCCCTGAACTTCTTAGTGCCAAGAAAAACTATCCTTAGCGTTTCTAAACTCTTTCATTCTTATTCTAAGTGCAAGAAATATGTGTGATTCTTATAGTTTGTTTAGATTAGGTTTTATACTTAGTCTTATTCCACAACAAACTGTAAATTGTTGATTATATTAATAAACAATTTAGAAAGATAAAAATTGTGTGTTTGTATTCACCCCCCCCCCCCCCTTCGGGACCAATACTATGACCTACAGCTATCAAAGATTCCTATCTATTGCGATAGGATTAGTGCCCTTTTTATAGCAAACAATCTTGTGCTACTCTCAAAGACCAAACACATTGAAATCAGATATTATTTTATCAGAGATCATGTGATGAATGGAGATATTGAACTTCATTTCATTCCCACTGACTATCAGCTCACTTACATTTTCACCAAACCTCTTGATGAGACAAGATTCAACTTTCTCATCAGTGAGCTTGGAATGCTAAATCTTGAAGAATAACTCTTTAGTGGTCAAGTATTACATCAGTGATTGAGGTTTAACACCTGACATTCATCTTGTAATCTCTTCTTGAATGTTCTCTGATGATCAGGTATGACTCTCTATCTATTCTTACTAGAGTTATCTTCAGCGAGATGTTTTCTCAAATCTCAAACTCAATCATTCCACTTTGCTTAAATGATTAAAAGCTTTTTCAAAAATGAAATTCATCACTGACATTTGCTATCAGTGATTCTTCTAAATAAAAGCATTATCACCGAGTTTCCAAGATCGTTGATAACTTTTGAAAATGAAAAGACGTTTTCTTTCATGACGTCATTTTTTGGGATAACTCAGGGCACGTATTTTTCTGACACACGTTCGCCCGTTAAAACTTCTTAACCAATCACACTCCTGTGATGTATACACGTAATGATGATTTATTTTTCCACTCATCATTCCTTTCTCTCTCCTCACTCGTATATAATACACTCTTTGTCTCACATTTGAACTTTACGCACACAAAATTCTCTCAAGGCAAAGAACATCATAAGCTTGAAAAACACGAAGAACACGCACTCACAAATCCCATTGTGATTTCAGGTTCTTCTTTCTTTTTCATGCAAATTTCACACATAAAAACACACTTTGATCTTTTCTCTTTGTTAAATAAGATCAAAACAATGTTTTCTGTAAAAATCATCTTCTTCTTGATTTCTTAAAAACCCAAAAAATGTTTCAAAGTTTAAAAGTTTTTAAAATGTTTTTTTAACCACATTGTTATTTACCATTCTTTCCACTTCTAGAAACTCGTAAACAACATATTTACACCATTTTTCATCCTTATGAAATTTGGTCAAAATTCTTTTTTACCATTTCTTTTCTAAAATTTCTATTCTAAGTATTTTCTTTGCCATTCTATTTTCTTTCATCTTCTTCACATAAATGGATTCTCAAGCATCAACTTTGACTCGCGCCAAGAACGCTCACTTTGAGCTCTCCTCTATCGTCTTCAAGTCCAATAACTATCAGGGACTTCTCTCCTTCCCATCAGCCACACCCTCCATTCACTTGAATGGATGTTGCTACCTTCCTGCTGAACTCACCCATCAGCTATGCGCTGACGGTTTACCCTACTGGCTGCAAGGCACTGCTCCAACAATTTTGGTACACTGCTGAACGCTCTGAGAAGATTCTTAAGTCTGGGAAGAAAGTCACTGTCATCGCTTTCCAAACTAAGCATGGAGAAGGGAGCATCTCTCCATCAGCGATAAGGCAAGCTCTGAACTTGCTCACATTCAAAACCTATGACCCAACCCTCTATTGATGAAGAGCTAATTGCCTTCCTTGATTTGATGCACTACGACTGAGAGACAAAACAAGGCAAGGCTGGCAAACGCCTCACAAAAATCCTTAAGGCCAGTATGCCAACTGAACTTTGCTACATGTTCGCACACTATATGCAGAGCATGGGACGCAAAACTGGCAGCATGGATTAAGCTAGTCGTGTCGCTCTGGACATTGGCTATTCAATCATCACCAACCGCAACATCGACTATGCTTGATTTATCTTTGACGACCTTATGTTGAAGGTTGAAAAGGCTGACAGGGAGCCAGCGATTCCCTATGTTCGCTTCATCAGCGTTCTACTACAACATTTTCTTGGCCTCTCTACCCTACTAAAGGTGGGTATCAGCTACCCAAGTTAGCCTCACGTCTCCTCGACCGAGAGCCACTCGACAATTAGGTACGTTTTGCTGAACTCCAACGCCTCCTCTCTTCTAAAACTTCTTCGTCTTCTGCGGCAACGACCATGGTTCCACCCCTCATGTCCATCCAAGCTGCAACCACCTCCTCTAAGAGGAAACAATCATCAGCCCCTCTTGGATCTTCGAAGAAGACCAAGAGACGATCTAAGAAGAAGCCCACACCTTCAACAATAACAACAACATCAGTGTTTATTCTTTATAATCCTCCCTTGACACCTTCATGGTACGCTCCACCACATCTGACGCTACAACAACTGCCTCAACAACCCCTACGATTATTGATTCTACGCTGGCAGCAACCACCACCACCTAAGTGCCTCAAAGCACTGAAGGCTCAGCTTCAGGCATCGCCAATGCCTCTCTGCCACAAGTCACTGCCATCTTTACAACTTTAATCATTTCTCCCTCCATTTCTTTAGTCAACACATCCTCTATATCAGCCTTTGTCCTTGCTGATACTAATGTGGATTTGCTTATACGCCTAATGGCGGGCAACACAGAACCTGAACCACGTTCTTGACTCCTTTCGAGCAGGACATGCATAAGCACTTTAATGGAAATCAATTGGATTCCTTTTGGGTTGAACCTTCAGGTACTCAATCTTCCCTACCCCTCATTCTTTCGGTTACTAAACCTGAGTACTCTTATTCCCAACCTTCTTTTATGTTTACAGGTTCTAAGTTAGAGGTCCTGAATACCACTTCAAGAAATCAACACCACCATCTCCAATCTCTCCAACGACCTCAACAATAACAACACCTCCATCAATGCCGATGATACTGCTTTGAAGCAGCTCACCACCTCTCTCTCCTCCAAAGCTGATAACTCTCAGCTATCAGAGCTGCAAGAGGTGGTGGAGCAAATAAAAACAAATGTGGCCACCAACACTATCTTCACAAGCACTCTCTTCACCTCCTTTACTGACCTTTCTTCCAAGGCCGATTCAAATAATCAGCTCCAAGGCCGATTCAAATAAAGATGATGGTTGTTGGTTCATCCCCAAGTCCATCAGCATTCCCACCAAGGGAATTACCATCAATGAAGCAGGGGGAGAAATTCTGACAAAACCCCAACTCAGAAGACCCCTCAAGGCAAGCAGAAGGGTATATCTGCTGAGGGGAACATAAAGATTATCCAAACTTCTGAGGGGGAGCATCCTTAAGAGGTATGTCTCTCTGTTGTCCCTTTCTCCTTAACCCTTGTGTAACACTCCAAAATTTCATGTAATTAAGATCGTTCTCCTAGATAGTTGACGCCTTGTATCGACATATAGGTATTATTTATACAGATAGAATTACGTATGCATGCATTCATTTCCATGATATCCCATGCACAAGTCCACCTATGAACCTAAGATACCGTTCGTGCACCCAAAACCCTTGAGAAGACAATTTTTTACGAAAAACAGTTTCGGGCAGCAGCTTGGTTGTGGTCAGCGACTATGCTTCGCGACAATGCCCTGGGCAAAGTCGCTATGTCAATGTCGCGACCAGCTGCAGGGTTGCCAAAATCGGGCAGTAGGGTGTACTCGGGGGCGACTATGCCTGGCGACAATGCCCTGGGTAAAGTCGTCGGGGCAATTTCGCGAGTAGAGGGACGGGAGCTGAGTTTAAGGTTGAGATTTGGAGGGTTTCAGGTTCATTTTTCCATTTCAGCTTCTAGGTCGTTTCTGTCACCTATTTTGGCGATTTTTTTCCCAAGTTCACCCTCTCTCCTCAGTTAATGATTCTAGGTTTCCAAACCACCACTCCACCCACTTAAGTTGTAGTTAATGCAAAGAAAAAGAAGGTGAATCTAGGGTGTAAGACCATTCAAGGCATCAAGTTCTTCATTTCTAGGGTTTCTCAAGTAAAAATAGGTTTTTACCTTACAAACCTTTCGAGGTGATTTCATTCCTTTTTGTTAACTCTTACACTTGCTAAATGTCTCTTTTAAAGCTTTCCAACTACCTTTTATCTTTATTTCACTACTTACTTGGATTTAACTCAAAAATCTCATTTTGAGAGATTTAAGAGTTTTACTTGGATGGAAATTTTATAAAGGCAAATGATGATTTCTTTTAAATTGCCTTGTGAATTGCTTAATTTAAAAACTTGAGATTTCTCTAAACTTGTGAGATTTTACTTTATGGATTGAAGAACTAGGGTTTTGGTATCTTGATGAGTTTTGACAAATTACTTGGAATAATGAGCCCTTAGATGTTAAAAGTGGTGTTTGGGAAAATTATATGGAACAATGGTACTCCATGGGAAATTCTTGATATATATATATATATATATATATATATATATAAATGCACATGTGTTTATATGCTTATGTAATAGAAATTATTGTTGTTGGTACTGAGTGTAATGGATCCATATGCACTAGAGTTTTATGTCGATGTTGGGACGCTAGTTTTCCACATCGCGGCACGGTATGGTATAAGTCCTACGTACGAATACGTTAAGGACGTTGCCCTACTTTGGGTATGGTTTTAAGTGGCCACACCCGGCATCCGTTGTGTTTTTTATGAAGTGTTTGACCTTACTAACTTGTCAAGTGGTTTACTATTGTGTTCCGTCACTTGCGTTTGGTAATCGGGTCTCCCCGTTATTTTAAAGGTATTTGGGAATTCGAGGTACTCTGTTATGATTATAGTACTATATTCAATGCTCATTTAATAACGACTCCTATTTACCCTTTAATAATTGATTGTTCTCAATAGGCTTTAGCCGAACACTTTTCTTAAATGACATGTATATCAGGTCATTCTAACGGTGGGGCTCCTCGGGTATGAGCGGAGAGTTTGAAGGCTCGGTAGAATTTTTGGATGGACATAGAGGCGAACTTTTGGTGTATAGTTTGATTTACTTTCGAGAGCGAGATAGCAACACCCATTTATAATCTGAACTTTTCTAAGTCTGGATTAGTAGGTTGTTGGGTTTATCCCGTTCGATTATTTGTAGTGTTAACACCACAATATTACTTCCCCTTTTGGGTGATTTATCTATGTCATTTTAAGTATTAATTCCGTAATTTTTCAGGTTTAAATTTACTCTAATTTTTAGGGTGTTACAAGTTGGTATCAGAGTGGTAGTTTAAGCGAACTAGGTGTGTCGTTAAGATACCTAGACTTAAACTGGAACGATTAAGTATTGATCGGTGAGCTTTGGGTAGAATTCCTAAGATAGGATGGTCTTAGAGTCGACGGAAGTACATAAGTTGAAAGTTGTGACAGTGGTAACGAGAATTCTTATGTGAAGTATATTCATAATTTCAATTAGCTACTGTTATTATGAATATATCATTACTTGAGTATGCTTAGATTGCAATGGTTATGATGATTGATGCATGTATTAGTACATTTCTTATGTTTGAACTTCTTATTGCCTAATTCTCACCTCATTCTCGAATGTGTGGCGGACTCCTATGGTAAACACTCGCAGTAGGGTAGATGGACATGATGCCATGGCATCTACCACTGATCAACCACGTGTGACAACGACAAACGTGCCTCCGCCGATTAACACCGCTTTGGGAGGGGGAACTGAGCATATCCCTCAGCATGATCTGGAAACGTCGGATCCTATTATGGAGGAGGTAACGGCTGAGACAAGAATGATGCACCGGGATACGAACAACCGTAAGCATGAGACGGTTGCTGAAAACATCATAGTGGCTGGATCTGGGGGTACTGGAGATGGGCATCCTACGGATGGTTTGGGGATGACAGAAACTGGGCGAGTTGGGAAGGGTTGCTCGTTCAAGACCTTCCTGAGTTGTAGGCCGCCCGAATTTAAAGGTACTAACGATCCGGTAATCTGCATGAAATGGATCCGTGAAAAGGAACAAGCCTTCAGAACTAGTGAATGTGAAGAGGGCCGGAAGGCACAGTTTGGTTCTCAAATGTTGAGAGGGGCGGCCCTCACATGGTGGAATGTTTATTCCGCTTCACTGCAGGCCTTGGTAATGGCCAAACTAACTTGGGCTATGTTCAAAAGGAAAGTGTTGGAAGAGTATTGTAACGAGAGGGCTATGGACCGGATAGAGGAAGACTTCCAGAATCTGAAGAAGGGAAGCTTGCCGGTTAAAGAGTACAAGTGGTTGTTCACGGAGAAGTTGGGATTGGTGGGACATCTGGTCCCTACTGAAAAGGAAAAGATTAAGGCTTACATCAAGGGCCTTCCGTCGGACATGATGACTATGGTCCGAGTCTCGAAAGCCTCTACTCTTCGAGAGGCGATCGAAGAGGCGCAGTTAGTGGAGGATGCCTACGGTAGAGGTAAAGAAGAAAGTGCGGGAATACCGGAGAAGAGGAAATGGGAGGGAGGTTCGGTACCCTCCAAGAGATCGAAGCCATTTAATACCAACTATCGGGGGGCCGACTCGAGGCGCGAGGCCAAGTGGTGCCCCCGATGCCGATACAAGCACTTTGGTCCATGTCACTCTATGCCCGGGAGTTATTTCAAGTACGGCAAGACCGGTCACATCTTCAAGGATTGTCCGGTTAAGGGGTAAATATGTTACGAATGCAAGGAACCGGGTCATTTTAGAAGCAAGTGCCCGAAGTTGAAGTCGGGGGGGAAGAAGGTGGACCATCCAAGAGCTACGGGTAGAGCTTTTCAAATGACTACCGAGGAGGCGAAGGCTTCGACGGAGGTAGTGTCAGGTACGTTTCTCCTAAATTCCGTACCTACGCGTGTATTATTTGACTCGGGTGCATGTTTTTCTTTCGTGTCAAATTAATTTTGCCAAAGGTTATCTATGCCCACTAGTAGTTTAGGCGATGCCATAGTGGTAGAAATATCGGATGGAGGTCAAGTGATAGTTCGTGAGGTTTTAAGGGATTGCAAGTTAGAGATCGAAGGGAAGGAATTCTCAATTGATTTAATACCTATGGTGATCGGAGGATTCGACGTGGTGATTGGGATGGATTGGTTAGCCGTTAATCGAGCCGAGATTTTGTGTGCTAAGAAGTTGATACGCATTCCCACTGTGGGCAAAGATTTTGTAATTGTTCACGGTGAACAAAGGAAAGGGGACGTAGCAATAATCTCAATGTTGAAGGCACGTAAGTGTTTCGTGAAATGGTGTTCGTCCTTCTTAGCGTATGTGATCGATGCCAAGTTAGAGAAAAAGAAATTTGAAAACGTAAGGGTGGTACGTGAGTTTCCCGACGTATTTCTGGAGGACTTGTCGGGTGTGCCACCGGACCGGCAAGTGGAGTTCAAAATAGATTGGGTCCCGGGAGCGGCCCCGATAGCAAGATCCCCTTATCAGTTGGCTCCATCCGAGGTGCAAGAAATGATGGCACAACTGCAAGAACTGTTAGAGAAGGGATTTGTGAAGCCGAGCTCATCTCCTTGGGGAGCACCGGTCTTATTCGTAAAGTAGAAAGATGGCACCGTGAGGATGTACATCGATTATAGGGAGTTGAATAAGGTGACCGTGAAGAATAAGTACCCACTCCCTAGAATTGATGACTTGTTTGACCAACTTCAAGGAGCGGGGTGCTTCTCAAAGATCGATTTACGATCGGGTTATCATCAAGTGAAGGTGAGGGAAGATTGTTAGGACCGAAAAAGTCCTAATTATGTGAAAGTTTTGTAAAGCTTGTGTAAATCTTGATTTGCTTATGTCTTGTGTGAGTGTCTCTATAAATAGAGGTTAGAGGCTCATTTGTTAGAATGTGGCACAATGTAAGGAGCATAACTGTAGAGAGAAAGAGAGAGTCTTCCTTGTACTAAAATGATTAAAATCTAATATGAGGATGACGTTAGTATCTCGATCTCTCATTATACTTGAATTTGTCGATTGATTATGGGACAACAAGTGGTATCAGAGCAGAATTGAAGATATTTCTTCGATACGATCATTCGAATCTCGACAATTCAAGTGAAAAACTGCCGATTTTTTTAAGAATTTGAAGATTTTGGAGTTCGATCTTCAAGTAAGTGTGTTCTAATCACTTGATCTATTAAAGATCTGTTCGTTGTTCGATTCCAGTTCAATTCCTATATTCAGAATCGATCAACGTGAACAATTCGGTGATTTAGAAAGTTTTGAGTTTTTCGAAAAATCTTAGATCTAGAAGATTTTGATGTGCATGGATTGATTTTAGCCAATCAGATCATTTTCTGCATTGATTATGAAGAGATTGCAACAATCGGATCCGAATTTGGTGAAGAAATGTGTGAGTTACGATTTCTGATATGAACAGTGCCTAGCCTCGCCGGAAAAACGATTTTGGCCGGAATTTGGATTTTTCACCGGGGATTTGATGTTAGTTGCTCACAGATCTGTGCGGTATGAAGTAACGATCTGTTTGAAATAATTTGGTGTGGAATTCAGCAAGAAATCGAGGTTTTTGGGCTGATAAAAGTGTTCGTCGGAATTGTTCGTAACTGTCGCACGATGATACTCATAACTGTCGGACAACAAAGACATTCATATATTCATAACTGTCGTACGCTTAAGTGTTCATCATAATCATAACTTTCGCATGATACTAAAACTCATAACTATCGTACAACATTTGGCCGACTTCACATTTTAGTCGCACACGACTTGTACGAGAGTTACTATTCATTGGGTCTACTCGTACAAGAAGCATACGACTTCTACTGTTCATGTGCCCTAGTTTGGGATAAGTCCTACGTGCGAATACGTTAAGGATGTTGCCCTACTTTGGGTGTGGTTTTAAGTGTCCACACCCGGCATCCGTTATGTGTTTTATTAAGTGTTTAACCTTACTAACTTGTCAAGTGGTTTACTATTGTGTTATGTCACTTGCGTTTGGTAATCGGGTCTCCCCCGTTATTTTAAATGTATTTGGGAATTCGAGGTACTCTGTTATGATTATAGTACTATATTCAATGCTCATTTAATAACGACTCCTATTTACCCTTTAATAATTGATTGTTCTCACTAGGCTTTAGCCTAACACTTTTCTTAAATGACATGTATATCAGGTCATTCTAGCGGTGGGGCTCCTCGGGTATGAGCGAAGAGTTTGAAGGCTCGGTAGCATTTTTGGATGGACATATAGGCGAACTTTTGGTGTATAATTTGATTTACTTCCGAGAGCGAGATAGCAACACCCATTTATAATCTGAACTTTGCTAAGTCTAGATTAGTAGGTTGTTGGGTTTATCCCGTTCGATTATTTGTAATGTTAACGCCACAGTATTACTTCCCCTTTTGGGTGATTTATCTATGTCATTTTAAGTATAAATTCCGCAATTTTTCAGTTTTAAATTTACTCTAATTTTTAGGGTGTTACACCTTGCCTTCTAAAAACCTCTCATCCTTACCTAACTCCTTCTTTTTTTCCACCAGACAGTTCTCTCCCCTACTTGAGATACCAGTTGAAGCTAATATCTTCACAATAATCCCAGTAACTGCTAATGACCAAATAATTCCAGTCTCCATCCCTGAGACTGGTGAAGAAGAAGAAGAAGAATATGTGTTGAATCATCCATCCAGGCCCTCTAGACCAATCCAAAGGTCTGAGCATGAAGGAAAGAAAAGAATGGCAGCACTCTAGAGAGTCAACGTATAAAGATCCCTCCTTTATAAAGCGCTGATCAAGATGAGCTTGGATTCCTAAGTTAAGCTGAAAAAGAAGAATCTAACTGAGCTAAGAAACTCTTTGCAGCCTACCAACAAGATGTTAAACTTGCCTTGAAGGTAGTCCAAAACTAAGTCTCTGATAATAAGTTGAAAAAGAATCTCGTTAGAGCTCAAACTCAGTTACTAAAAGAAGTCGAGGAGGAAACCAGAAATGAAAAGACTGTCAAATATTTAGAAATTGATTGGTGCAAGGGAGAGATTGAAAAGAGACATTGAAAAGATCACAAATGTGACCATAGCTGGGAAAATAAAGAAGGACTCAGTGATGGTGTCCATAACCGTCTTCAGAGTTGATACTTCAGCTAAGACAATGTTCATGTCAAAGTTGGAAAATTTCGGGTTTTACGAATGGCTTGAGATCAGAGATGCACTCAAGAAGCCAAAATCCAAATACAAAGTTTACGTGGAAAACTTCTTAAATCAGCTCATCAAACGTATCTCAGTGAGTGTTGAAATACCTCCATTGTCTAAGAATCAGAAACCAACACAAAAGAAGAAGCGAGCATCTACCTCTGAAGAAGAACATGCTTACAGAAATGAAACTAGAATTGAACTCTCAAGGCATGTAGTTCTTGGTCACCACCTGATGTTTCAGCTCTTAACATATCATTGCCTAGCGGATGACCTTTTTCTCCTGGTCAAGTGTTAGAAGTTCCTTATGAAATCATTTTCTATGATCATGAAGGATAAGTTAGATTTCATTGAGACTCTGAAACTCATCTCTGCCCCCTTGCCCATTTAAAACATCTTCTGTATTAGTGCGATATGACAAGGTTCGGTGTCTTCATCAAGTCTCACATCTACATAAAATGCATACCCATAAGAAAGAGAGGAGAAGAGATACCTGACTACATGGTCACAAAAGAAGACTCCTATGACGAAGATCTGATTAAAGATGAACCCCTCTAGCTGATAGATTCCCTTCTTTTTCTTCTTGTAGTTTATGAGCTTTCAACTTTTGGTACTTGTATTGTGTTCACTTGTACCTGTAACTTTTGAATTCCTTTTTGTAAACTTAATAAGAATTAATGAAAGTTTTCAGTGAAGTACTTTACTCCATCAATACTAGAAAATATCTCTCAAAACAGTAAATGGGACACGCATTTTATGAGTCCTTTTATCCTTATGTTTTGACACTTAGCAATTTTCTCTTGTTGCTTTGTCATCATCAAATAGGGGGGATTGTTGATCCAAACTCTCTCAGTGATTTGATGACGACTCTTAGAATACTTAGTGAAAATTACATTTAACATCTGTATGTATTAGTGTTTCGCCATCAGCGATCATATACTAAGTATGTTCAGTGATCCCAAATAGCTTCCTATGTAAAAGTGTTATTGTAAAACCTGAATACAAGCCTCGCGACAAAAGAGTTCATCATTGACATCGAAGGCTAAGTTGATGAACAAAGACAAGTCTAATCATGATCTAAAGCGGCATTCAATGAAACCAAGACAACGCTACAACGCGCGACAACTCAAAAACAAGGCTTCAACGATAGCTGAGACTTTCATCAGTTCTCACTTATGAAAGACAACATCAGTTATCGCTGATCATGAAGCTTGCAGTTCAAGATTTGTTTGTCTTATCCTTTTGCACAAAAGTACAAACAAAAGGAAACTTTCTTTTGTCCATAATCGCACAACCACTCTGCCATCTGCACTATTCACCATGCGGCCAAAAGCATGTCTTTGACAAAAGTCAGAAGCATGTGCCCAATGAAGATCTGACACGTGTAAAGTGCTCCGGCCATGCACTAAATGCATAGGGTGAAAATAGGAGCAATATTCTTAGTGCTCATAGAAAAATCATTTTTTCTACATATCCTTTTCTCTCTATTTCTAGTGCAAGAAACTTAGTGATTCTCATGTTTGTTTAGATTAGATTTAATGTATCTATTTCCGCATCAAACTGTAAATTGTGTTTTGATTTATCAATAAACAATTTTGAAAGTAAAAAATTTGTGTTTGTATTCAACCCCCCCCCCCCCCCCCCTTTCAACAAACTTTCACCCTTGTAGAACCCCTACGAGACCAACACCACTTATGTCGCCACAGTGGCCAGCAGTGCTGGAAATTTAATACAAGAAAGTAAATTACAGCTACAAACTATCGATGAAAATAAAATAAAAGAGATAGATGGATGAAGTGTTCTACATTGTTGGAGCTCCTCTATAAATGAAATCCAAGGCCTCTATTTATAAGGGAGGATGAAAAAGGTGATGGAGGCTTTTACCCATAAGGGTTTTTCAAATACCTCAAACAATAATTGACCCACAGGTTGGTTTGTTTCTTCCTCCACTCTTTCATGAAATCTCAACCTTTGCTTTATCTTATTTAAGCTTTTAGTAGGCATTTTGGGTAAATAAATCCTTACACCAAAATATGGGTTTTGCTTTTGTCTTTTCTCCATTTTCTTTGGTCTCTACAGTTTGATCTTCAAAGATGCCATATCGCAGCTGAAATGGGCAGAAGAATACATGCAAAAAATGATATTTCTCACCTGTCCTCGGATTTACAACACTCACCACAGTGGCGAACAAAGTGGCCTGTAAATTTTCTTTTTCCAATACTTAGGGGGAGATTGTTAGATCCATTTCAAATGTAAAAGTATTGAAAAAATAATTGAAACTTTCTGTGTTCAATCAGAAAGGCTACACAACACTAGGGAGCTCGTGCTTCTCCCCGAGAAGCACTCTCTCTTATGTTCGCTCTCCTTCCCCCCCCCCCCTTTCTGGTAGGGGGGAAGACCATTCACTTCCCTTAGGATCCGTATAATAAATAATTGAAACTTTCTGTTGCTAGACTCCGCTCGTGCTCCTCTACGGAGAAGCACTCTCTGCCATGAGTCTATTAAGACTAACACATTATCATCTCTTAATCCCAGCTTTCAGATTTACGTAGTTGCATCTGTTGTTTTACATCATAGCTTTAGTATGAGCATCAAGACAGTTCTATCAAAGCAAGAAGTCTTATAACTAACAGGCTTATTATTACTGATGGTCATACTCGGGCAATTCAGTAGCTACATATCGTGCTCCTCCCCTCTCTTCCGAAAAATAAGCCAAACCTAATGGTCATACTCGGACCACAGAATCTTTGTGGTGACCACCCTCAGTGAAGAACAACTTGTGCAAGTTCAGATCAAATGGAGCTCGTGCCTCTGACGTGAGAAGATTATACGAAGATCTTGTTGTATGAATCCGTTATACACCTTTCCAGGTGTCACCACAGATTGAACAAAGCCTTGACTTCGTACATTCCACACCACTATATGTAATGCGCACAATTCACTGTCGTAAAATGCTCACACACAGATTTCACCTAATATTACACATAGTGAGAGAAACTTGGAGAGAAAAACACATACCAGTGTATGTTCTTGGTGTAATATTCTTGAAGATTAATGAGAGATGACTTATATGTTCTTCATAAGCTTCCGCATACACACATATATATATATACTTTGTTTTCCATTTAAGTTTGAGTTGCCATATTGTATGAGATAAACTGGGATCAACACTAAGCGCCTGATGCCGGTAGTTAAGAAAATCAAAGATGCTCAACGTATAAAGGCTAGCAAAACCTTCAAATGGTGCTACGCAAATGATGCACCACAGCAGGCGGGGCTCCATGGAGATTGCGGTGTGTGTATGTAAAAACCTATCCACGTTGATTGATGACCGGATCCCAGCATGTGCTCCAGATGCAGCCCAGGCCGCGGCCATGAAATTTCGGTACCATATGGCGAAGGTCTTATATGAGCTGACAGTAGGCCCCCAGATGAGTAGGTTGTTTTTTGTTAATTAAAATGTAGTCCATAAACTTTATCGGAATGTAACATTAATCTTTTATAATGTTTGTTTGCTTACCTCAATACTTGTTAAAATTGACATTACTCCATTCTTGAACACAAACTACGGATGTTTATCTAATCTAACATTATGTAGATTATTATAGTATTGATTAATCCTCCATCATACATTTGTTTAGGTACATTGAACGTCCACATCGAACGTCGTTTGATATAGAAATTAACCACCAAAGTAGGGTACTTGAAGTTTTTTATAAAGTGTAAGTATTTCGTACCTTAATACTTGGTAAACATTCGTACACTTTCAGGCTTCATTGTTTACATGGTAAAGGAGAATTCAATGGCTACTCCTTGTTCTTATAATCAAGTTTCTCATTTTCCACGTTTTCATACTTTTCAATGCGAACCGGCATCTACCTTTGGCTATAAATATCCCACGCTAGATGAGTCGCAAAATACATAAACAGGAACATAGTATTCATTAACGTCTTCTTACATGGCATCCCCAAATCTTCATGTCTGGAACTTTGGGTGTTTATCTCAATCGCTTCCAGCCACTTCCATAGATTTATATGGTTAGTATGTATGTTTCTTTTGGTTTTGATTGTGTCAAATCTTGTCTAAGGCTAACTTTGTTAATGTTCATGAACAGATGCACATCCACAGTTGTTCACCATGAAAGTCCACCATCAAGGGTACTTCACGGAACCACCTAGAATACATTACTTCCGTGGTCTAGAAATTTATGTTGACATGTTAGATGTGGACGATCTTTCCATGCAACTGCTTCAACAGATCATGAAAGAGCTAGACTACGACGAACCAAAATATTATAGGTTGTATTTTAAAAGGCCAAATGCAGACTTATTGACTGGACAGGTAGAATTGACTACCGATGAAGATGTAACCGATATACGTCAGTATGTTGACGGTCATATCGTGATTGAAGTGTACAACGAGAAAGTGGAGCTTAGCACTTCTAGACTCGTCTCACCAGAGCATATAAGAAGTCGGTGGGGATTGTCAAAAACCCAAGTATTTTGTAGCCGGAGTTTGACATTGAAATAACTTTGTACTCATTAGTATGTGTTTGTTATGAAATAATTTTGTATAACAAATAAGTTGGTATGACTTGTTATTTTTAATACGAATCATTTTCAAACGAATCTTGGTGTAATTTTCAGACTACTTTTTCAGACGAATCTGACAGACTTTTTCAGACGAATCTTACAGACTTTTTCAGCCCTTTTCAGGCGAATATGACAGACCTTTTCAGACGAATCTTACGACCTTTTTAGACTACTCTTTCAGTCCTTTTCAGGCGAATCTGACAGACCTTTTCAGACGAATCTTATAGACCTTTTCAGACTACTTTTTCAGTCTTTTTTCAATCGAACCTGACAGGCCTTTTCAGACGAATCTTTTGACCAAATCCACATCCGTGATTACGAAGCTACTTTTTCATGACTATAAGTAGGTGGTATGATGAAGTAGTAATCCACAACTTCCTACGTTCTACATTTCCTGCTTTTCACTTAATTACTTCATCAAGCTTGCAATTTCTTCACGAATGGCTCCTGAAGGACAACGTTTTTAGAGACTTAGAGGTTCATTTGAACCGCTTCCGCAATGGATCGAACGCATCATTTGTTAGTAATTCTTTTCCACGTCCATAAATAAGTTGTCTCGCCTTAATTTTGTAACTTGTTTTCCATCCCACATGCAACAGTCCACTCTTCTTTACTATGAAGGTCCATCATAACGGCTATTTCACACCACCACCCAGTAGGTCGTATGTCAATGACATGGAAATACTAGTTGACCTAGAAGATGGTCAATGTATTTGTATGCTACACATGCATCAACTTATGGCTCAACTTGGTTATGACGAGTAAGAACCAGCTGGAATGAAAATGTATTTTAAACCACCAGAGGAAGACTTAGACACTGGATTAAAATAACTCATGAATGACTTAGATATTTACAATATATGTCACTATTGGGACGAAACGGCCATAATTGAAGTGTATATGGATGTTGATCCAAACCCTTCAGTGATTTGATGATGACTCTCTGAATTAATTAGTAAAAATTGTAAGTAAACAATATGTATTGATATTTTGCCATCTATGAAAAATATACTAAGTCTGTTTAGTATCGTTGATGGAAACATGCGCTTTAATTTATACTTCAGCGATACATGTACATCAGTGACCCCTGAGCCTGTTCAGTCTCACTAATGATCGCTGATAGTTCTATTTGTAGTTGTTTACTTATGATCCATAAAGACAAGTTTCACGACAACTGAGTTCAAAGCTGAAATCGAAGACCAAGCTGACGAACGAGTGACTAAGTCTAGTAGTGACCTGATGCGGATATCAGCGAAGCCAAGACTTGTCCATTTTACGTGAAGTTTCAAGTAGAAGACTTCAGTGAACACTGAACTTTGTCATTCGTTGATAAAGATCTAGTAAGCGATCGCTGATCATGAAGCTTGCTCTACTAGTAACTTTTGTCTTATCTCCTTGCACGCCTTTGTACGATTTTTCAGAAAGACATCCTTTGTCCAGGATCGTACAAACCACTCTGCCAACTACACTGTTCATCATGCGGCCAAAAGGGATGTTTGCTAAAGTCAAATCCATGCAACCAACCAGACGCTGCCACTTGTAAAGTTGTACTGACTTACATTTAATGCATGCAGTATAAATAGGAAACACTACTTCATTCTTGAAGAAGCTTTTTCTCGCTGAACTATTTAGTGCAAGAAAATCTTTCCTTAGATTTTCTTATTTTCTATCTATCTTTTCTAAGTGCAAGAAATCTGTGTGATTCTCATAGTTTGTTTAGATTAGGTTTTATACTTGATCTTACTCCGTAACAAACTATAAATTGTTTGATTATATCAATAAACAATTTTAAAGATAAACATTTGTGTTTGTATTCAACCCCCCCCCCCCCCCCCCTTCTACAAAGTTGTATAACCCTTCGGGACCAACAAGTGGTATCAGAGCAGATTGTTTAATCCTATAAATAAGATCTTGCTTATACTTTCTTCCTTTCTATTTCTTCAATATGGCAAATAACAAAAACACTAATTACATAGATAATGGCTCTCTTGCCAAACCACCTCGATTTAGGAAAGATAACTTTAATCTTTGGAAAAATCGAATGATGCTTTTCTTGGAAGGTGTAGATCCCACTATACCTTACTATGTTGAAAATGGACCATATGTTCCTCATGTGATTCATGGTGTTGTTCCAGCTACTGCGACTGCTCCTGCTGTTCCTGAACGAACAATCAAAAGAGAAGTCTCTCAGTGGACTGAATAAGACAAGAAGAAAGTGGTCATCGACACCAAGGCCAGATCCATCATCTCCATGGATCTTCCTAATGAAGTCTACCATTTCATCATGAATCTAAAGAACTCAAAGGCCATGTGGGACACTATTTGTGTTCAATATGAAGGTACTGTTGAAGTCCAGGACTCTAGAAGAATAAATTTGGTAAGGCAGTATGAAAGTTTCATTTGTGGTAAGACTGAAACTCTTTCTGAAGTTCACCAATGCTTTAATTGTTTAATTATTAATTTAAAGACTGTTGGTAAGACATATGGTAACTCTGAGATCATGACTAAATTCTTAGAATTTCTTCCTGAAAGTTAGGACAATTACACCATGTGTCTTAAACTATCTAAGGATCTTAAATTCATGACCCTATCTACCTTTTTTGGCACTATGCTCAATCATGAGCAGTAGTGTCAGCTTAAGAAGAATCTTGTCAAAGATTCCAAAAGCACACCTGTTGCTTTACTCTTCTCAGAGCCAGTGCCTACTCAGCGATTAACTCTCACGATCACTGAAATAGAATCTAATTATGATGATTCATCAAAAGTTGATCCTTCAGAACTTGATGAATCTCTAGCACTCCAGACAAATTCTTTCAGGAGACTTGCTAGAAAGAGTAACTTCAGAATAAATCTACTCCTGTTGATAAGGCTACTGCTACCTGCTTTAACTGTGAAAAAGTAGGACACTTTGCAAGTGAATGAAGGTCAAAGAAAGCATTCAAACCTTCTTCAACCCACAAGAAACTCTTTACTCGTAGAAGTAAATATGACAAGTACCAAAGGCTCAAAGAAATGTACAAAAAACTGAAGAGCCACAAAAAGAAAGGCAAAGGTCTGATCGCTGAAGATCATGACTGGGCTGAGTCTGATGAAGAATCAGATTTAGATGAAGACGATGAGGCCAATCTCTGTCTTATGGCCGAAATCAAAGAAAAAGAGGAAGAACAATCTAAAATTCCCTCTACTTCTGCCTCTACCTCTCAGGTATCTCTCTCTCCTACTATTTCTCCTGCCCTCACTGAAGCTGATAGACTTCGAGTTATCAATATTTTGACTATTGATTTATATGATGCCATGAATGGGAAGATCAAAGCTGAACAACTTAACATGGACCTAACTGAATGGCTTAAAAATTGTCATTTGAAAATACAAGAACTTTCAAACATAGAAGAAAAATTGAAAGATCAGGTCTATGTGAATCAAGTCATAAGTATTGAGCGTGAAAAGGCTATCACTGAACTGAAAGCAGAAAAAGACACTACTGAAGGATGGTATAAATCCTCAGCAAAAATCACTGAGATTATAGGTGCTCAGATCCCTGCTAAAGACAAACGTGGTGTGGGTTACAAAGCTGACACTGAAGAACCAACCACTGATCATTTCATGCTTAAGTTTGGAATGTTCGTGTCTTCTATCCCTGACACTTCATCATCTCAGTGCTCTTCTTCTTCAAAAACTTCCATCCCTGAGGATAAATCTACCTTAATTGCTAAACTTAAAGGTAAAGAAAAAATTGTTGTTCAAAAACCTCAGAAGGGTACCAAAGTACCACAGCTGAAAACTTTTAAACCTTCAGCTAATCATTCCTCCTGTTCTAAAACTAGGATCCCTGAACATGTTCAGCGATCTACTCCTAGAATCATAGTGAATGTGATTGGCAAGAAATCTGAAGAACCAAAGGTTCCTCCGATATCTGATGCCAAAGGTATTTTTGGTACAGGCCCTGCCTATTTGAAATTATCAAATATAGTTGCCTATGGTCCTAAAGCTACTTTTAGCTATAGGAAATGTTATCTGTTAGGGTCAATTTAATGTTGATTTAAAGTTCAAGGGTGTAATTTGTATTTCCTTATTTTGAGCCTATTAGTTAACGGGTCGTGGGCTTGTTAACCACGGGCCCGCATATATAATGTTCTTCTAGCTTGGAAAAACAAGTTAGTTGTCTCATTTGCTTTCCTACTCGTATTGTAAACACTCTAATTGAAAGCATAATACAGGGATGACCAGTTGAAATCATTGTTCTTATTTGCTTACATTACTGATTTCATAATCGTTGCACGGATCTGGATTTAACAATTGGTATCAGAGCAGACGGACGGATTCGATTCAAAGGTTATCTCATTGATTTCTGGTTAGTTTGACTTTTTCTCGTCTTCCTCATTCTTGAATTTTCAAATCTTAGATTCTGAGAAAGTTGTTCAAATCTGTTTATTGAGTTGTATTAGCATTATACTTAATAGTGTTTCTGCAAATTTTCACACCGAAATTCGATTGTTTGAGTGGTTAATTCTGCAAATTGTGTTCAAAGTATTTGGTTGTGTTCTTCGTCAAAAAACGAATTTTTATCATCCAAAGGTGTTGTTTTTGCATTGAAATCCATTGGGTTAGTGTTATTTTGTGTTTGGCATAGTTACTAATCTTCCAGGATTGATTTTGGGCAACCCTAATCAAAAATTCGATTGATCTAAGCAAATAGCCGAACTACCCGGACAACTCAGCCGATCTTTCCGGACAGCTTCCAAGTGTCCAGATATTTGTGTAATATCCATCCGGGCTCGCTCCTCTTTCCGGGTAAGTTCAAACAATCCGGGTAAGTAATATTAACTCTAATCAATCCGGGTAAAATAGTTTCCGGAAACCCAAAGTTTCCGAATACCAATTTATCCGGACATCTCTGTATCCGGTAAGTACCTTATCCGGACACCTCTGTATCCGGTAAGCAACTTATCCGGACATCTCCTTACCCGGTAACTTTATTGCTTAATTTCACTATCCGGTAACCAGTTTCTTCCGGTAACCCCTGTGTTATCAAGAAACTGTGCCATCCGGACTCTTTGCTTTACCCAGACACTTTGTGATTTGCATAACTGTTTTTTTTAATTAATCTGATTCG
Source organism: Saussurea involucrata (assembly GCA_033807775.1). Classification (NCBI taxonomy): domain Eukaryota; kingdom Viridiplantae; phylum Streptophyta; class Magnoliopsida; order Asterales; family Asteraceae; genus Saussurea; species Saussurea involucrata. The sequence continues at coordinate 96,288,458 of CM066314.1, forward strand.
TACACTTCCTGATCAGACACTTACTTGGATCCCTATCCAGTAAGATCACTCTTAGTTCATACCACTCGTAGAACCTGCGTTAGGATTTCATTCTTAGTGCCTTGCATTAGGTGTACTCTTTGAATCAATCTACACGTCTGACGATCACTCCGTTGCAACCTACGATGACTTCACGTGACGCACTTGCTATTGGAACCGACTCCAAACCACCTTGTCTCTATCAAGGTAAGTATAGCCAATGGCGAGATAGATTCATGATATTCATTGAATCTAAGGACAACTATGTGTACATCAAGAAAGCTCTTGAAGAGGGTCCGATTCAATGGCCAAAGAAGACTGTTGGTCCCGTTTATGAGCAACAATAGAAGAAATATAGAATCCATATTTAAATATAGAGATAAGATATGCATGAAGAACAATTATAAAGAAACTTATCTCATATTCATTGACGATTAAATATGGAGAGGAGAAAACATGAAGAACACCACACTTAACATGTAAAACCGACTCTCATCTAGTCTATGTGTGTTTTTGTGTGCTCTCCAAAATTTCCCACTTGAAATAAGACAATGGACACCTCTTATATAGGGCCATTTACACATTAGATATTTAAGATATCTAATATCTAGACAATATCTATATAAAATATCTAAGAAAATATCTATAAGAAAATATCTAAAACATCAAAATATCTTTATAAAACATTCATTTAATTAGGAGCTAATTAAAGCTAACAATCTCCCCCTAATGTTTTATAAAGAAAGCATCATCTTATAGTCTCCCCCTTGCTTTCTTTAGAACCTTTGATGTTCCGTTCTTCAAGTCTTCAAAGCATCATGTGCTCCCCCTCAAATGTAGGCTCATCCACCGAGCTTTAAACGTGAATAACAGAGGATGGAGTGACATTTAAAATGTGACAAATGTAGCTTGACACCATGAAGAACCGTTTGAGAGAACACCGCTCTTGAAAGCGGAAAGAGCATGAATTAATTGCAATGCTTTCGGTCCAGCACTTTACAGCAGACTTTGAAGCAGATTTCGGCATATCAGCTCACATAATTTGAGAAAACTCAAAACATCAAAGTCGTGCGTCTGTGAATTATCTTTCCAATGCCGCTGGAATCGAGTAATTTGGAGCACCGAGTCAAAAGTTATGCGCATTTTTCTGAAGCAGCGCAAATCTGTCAAACAAACACAAATCGGGCTCTTAGGTTGAGTCGTAGAGGTTCAATCCACAGAGGTTCTGTCGGATTTCACAGAGGTTCTGTGGTGAACAGTTCCACAGAAGTTAGTCGGCAGAAGTTGGTCGGCAGAAGTTGCTCGTACTGCCGATAGAGCTCTGATGATGATTTGTCAAACTCAACTTTCTGTCCAGCCGAAGTATACTGTCTTTAACAGAGATTCTGACCAAGAATAACACCGATTCAGACCAAGATCAAAACACGAAACGTGTTCATCTATGTCTTAGGAATCCAACGCATCTGGATTCATCAAATTTGGAGCTTCGATGAAAACGTTATGTTGAAAATACGACAGGTGCGCAAAGCTGACAGCAAGAATACTAAAACGTTGCGCTTTGGGCTCTTAGGCTCGGTTGCAGAAGTTCGGTCCACAGAAGCTCTGCTGGGTTTCACAGAAGTTCTGTAGTGAACAGTACCACAGAAGGTGGTCGCCAAAAATTCGAGCCAAAGTACGAGTTGTCGCCAGAAATTGGTCTGAGTGGTCGACAAAAGTGATCGTTGCTTGACAAACGTTTGACAAAGGTTCTGCAGAAGTTTGGTCGCGGCTCTGCAGAAGCTGGTCTCGTGCGGCAGAAGCTTGGTCGCGTGCGGCAGAAGCTTGGTCGCGTGCGGCAGAAGCTTGGTCGCGTGCGGCAGAAGCTTGGTCGCGTGCGGCAGAAGCTTGGTCGCCGCTCGGCAGAAGCATAACATAAGTGTTATACTTACTTTCACATTGATTTAGACCATTTTACCTCTGGATTTTGCAAGAACGCAAAACACAAACAACTTGAATTTGTTTGTTATCAGTTCAGATCATCTTGAATCACCTCTTTTCGAGCTCGTACGACAAAGATATGGTTGATTTCCCACAGTTGCGCAGATCTGTCCATCAGCTTTCCATCAGCACACTGATGTCTACTTCAACGATGCATATGACCCTTATAAATTTCGAATCTCTGAATTCTCAAAACACAGAAATTGTTCATCTGTGTCTTAGGAATCCAGGGCCTTTTGAATCGCATCAATCGGAGTCTTGAGCAGTGAGATATGACCATTTTACTACAGCATCGCAAATCTGCCAGCATGTTGTTATTAAACCTGATTTGATGTAGAAAAACAAGACGATCTCCATATAACTTTTAGAACCGTGAGTGCAAATACTCAGATCTCTAATTGATCAGGTCAGAGAACTAATTAAAAATACTCAAAGTTATAAAAACTTTTCAGATCAGACTTTGAACATGTAGCACAACACCAAATCTTTCAAAAAAAACTTCTATTGTTGCCATGATGACCGATTTTGAAGAAACGTTTCTTCAATTTGCTCTGATACCAATTGTTGGTCCCGTTTATGAGCAACAATAGAAGAAATATAGAATCCATATTTAAATATAGAGATAAGATATGCATGAAGAACAATTATAAAGAAACTTATCTCATATTCATTGACGATTAAATATGGAGAGGAGAAAACATGAAGAACACCACACTTAACATGTAAAACCGACTCTCATCTAGTCTATGTGTGTTTTTGTGTGCTCTCCAAAATTTCTCACTTGAAATAAGACAATGGACACCTCTTATATAGGGCCATTTACACATTAGATATTTAAGATATCTAATATCTAGACAATATCTATATAAAATATCTAAGTAAATATCTATAAGAAAATATCTAAAACATCAAAATATCTTTATAAAACATTCATTTAATTAGGAGCTAATTAAAGCTAACAAAGACCATTGCACCAACTGCAGTAAATCCTGCGACTAGTTCTGAGGACAAGACTGAAGCCGAACTGACCGCAGAGGAAAGTGGCAGATTAGAAGGCGAAAAACATGCCAAGAGATATATTATCCAAGCACTTCCCAACACAATCTACCAAGCCATCGACAGCTACAAAGGTACGGCAAAAGGCATGTGGGATCAAGTGGCTAGAATGATGCGTGAGAGTGTTGTTGGTAATCAACTAAAGATCAACAGCGCAATAACCAAGTTCGATGGTTTCAAGCAACGCAATGGCGAGACTCTCAGTCAAGCATATGAACGTTTCTGCTTACTTCTCAATGAACTAAACAAGAACAATATTATTCGTTCCAACACGGAGAACGCGCTCAAGTTCCTCAACAATTTGCTACCCGAATGGAAGGTGTTTGCTTCTCATGTTAAGCACAACAATTTGATAGAGAACCTTAGCATCAATGAACTGTACGAGACGCTTCTTCAAGACGAAGATGAAGTAAATGAACTTCTGGGAGAGAAGAAGACTGAAGCAAAGCCAGCTGCTGATCCTATAGCACTCATATCCTCAAAGAAAGGGAAATCTTCGGGCCATCATTCTAAACGTGCTCAAAGGCAAAGCTCTTCCGAATCTGAAAAGGAAGACAGTGACTCGAATGATGAGGTAGCTGAATTCAAGAAAGTTGTTGCTCTACTCACTAAATCTCTTAAACAACATCAATTTTATAAGAAGCCAACATCTAACAATCAGCGTTACTCCACCGCGTCTAACAAGCGCCATGATTATCAAGACAAACACGAGGGAAAGAAGAAAATTGATGAGCAGGACACGTCAGAGAAGAAGGAGAAGAAGGAGAAAGATGATAGAAAGAAGAGAGATGAACCAGTGACCTACTACAACTGTGGAAACCTTGGTCATTTTGCTAAAGACTGCAAAAAGCCTGTAGTATAGAATTCTCACTACTACAAGGCCAAACTGGCACTGGCTGAGCAGAAGGAAGCTGGAGAAGCTATGTTTGTGGAAAACGACTACTGGTTGGGTCGTTCTGATGATGAAAGCGATTCAGACTGTGTAAATGCTTTCATGGGCTATCACTCTCCAGCTGATGAAGAGAAGACAAGTCAGGTATGTAAACTATCTCACCAAGAGTTAATGAATAAGATGCAATCCTTTAATGATCAGGCGAATTCTTTTACGGCCACCACTAAAGAACAAAAGCTTGAGATTAGTTCACTAACCGAAAATCTAGAAGTTCAAACGCGATTAACTGATAAACATAAGTCTGAAAATGCTATGTTAAAGGAAAAATGCAAAATCCTTTCACTAGCACCCAAAGACTTAAGGGCCAAATTATCTGATCTTCAGTCACAATTTGATCAATGCATGAATGAGAAAGAAGAACTTGTTTATCAATGTTCCTCTCTTCAAATTCAGCACAAGGAGTATGTTACTAAAATTCTTGATCTTGAAACCAAACTATACAAAAGGGGTCAAACTGATCAAACCATCTTTCTGAATAAACCTAAAGAGTTCACATACTTTAACAAGGAGTGGGGAATCGGATATGATAACCCACACTATTTGAAAAAAGGAAGATGGCATGTACCCACTCTGTATGATTTTGCTTGTTTTGGTTTAGATAAAAAGTATCTGGAATATGCCATTCAATGGACTGGTCCTCTTGAACCTGAAAAGGAAGAGGACACCGAGGAATATAAGCACACACACAAACGAGGAATTCAGCTTCCGTTTTGTTATGAACCTTTGAATAATTCATATAAAAAGAACAAAAAGCATCTCTCAAATGACTACTTCGACCCTTATAAGGTTTCTAAGCCCAAGGATTCCTCCAAAAAGGATGAGGACTATGCACCAGCAACCAAGACTGATACGGACGAGTTTAAACTCTATGTTCCCCCTCTCATCTTGGAAGCAAAGATTGTCGAGTTGGAGGAGTAGTTTGAAAAAGAAAGGTCTGTTTTTCAAAACGAGAAGAAAGCGCTAATTCAGGAACTTGAGAAACTCAAATCTGAGAAAACCGAAGGTGTGTCAAATGAAGGACAGGAAATCCTTCGAGGTGAAATTAATATGCTTACATCGAAACTGGCTACTTTGGCAACAGAAAAGATGGAGGAGTATGCAATAAATGGTCAGCTCCAAGAGCAAAGTGACCAACTCAAATCTGAAAAACAGATTTCACCTGATCTTTCCTCCAACTCATCTGACACATCCTCGTGTAAAGCCTTCATCGGAAATATCTCTTCGCAAGAAAATAAAGTTTCTCAAGATGAGTGTGTTAAAAGGAATTTAAATTCTGATTTTTCAAACGCTTCCACACCAAGTTCCCCAAAGCACACAAGCACAAAGTGTTCCTCGCCTTCCTCGACCGGTCCAAGTCCAGTAATTCCGGATGTCGATTTTTCAGCATTCATGAACTCTGAAGGCAATTCTGATGGAGAGTTTGAGTCATTCCCTTTCGACAAACCTCTCCCGTGTCACACTGACTTTTTGTCTCCAGTAGTCAATCATCCGGTCAATTTTCTAAAGGGTAGCAGTTCTCAAACAATGGCCCCAGTTGTGATCAAAATTTCGCAATCTAAACCAACTTCCAAACCTGTTTCTAAAAAGCAATCACAGCCGAGGCAGGAGACCGGACAATTGCCTACCAAAAATATTGTTCCCTCTAAAGTCACTGATCATTTTGTCCTTGTTGTTTCAGATAATAATGGTCGAGCAAAACCAGAAAAACCAAAGTGGCTAAACAAGGAATCTGTCAAGGATGCAGCGTCAAAGTCATTCCCTACTGCTTTCAATTCTAGAATTAACAAAGACAATTGTGTTTGGAATAATTGGAATCATTTTGAAGTTTCTTTCCCGATCAAACTTAATTCAGTTCATCAATTGATTCAATTATCTCGTGATTGTTTAGTTTGTTCTAGATGTGGTTGGAATGATGTTGATCAAATTAACTTAAATGATTGGTATGGGTCACATAATATGTTTAATCATACACCTAGACGAAACCCTCGTAAAACCAACAAGAAACATCATACTCAACGAGGGTACCAATCAGAGGTTAAACCACAGTGGGAGACCAAACCCAATGCAAAGCGGGCTACTCCTACTGAGGTTAAACCGGCACCTAAGAGGCAACCTGCTAAAAATAACTTTCCTCCAACCGGTGTAAATTCTACACCAAGAAGGCAAACTGTGCCAAAACCAGTTCCCGCTAAAGGTGTACAACCTACACCCAAGGGGAAATATATGTCAAAGCAAGTTTCTCCACGAGGTGCCAAATCTAACACTACAGGACCCAAACAAATTTGGGTACCTAAACTCCGTTAATCTGATTTTGCAGCACGGTCATGTGTGGTACTTAGACTCTAGATGCTCCAAGCACATGACCGGAAGGAAGGAGCTTCTCACGAACTACAAGGAAGAATACGATGGACACTTGAGATATGGAAACGACCACAAGGCGCCGATCGTGGGCTACGGCGACATTGTTCAAGATAAGCTCACAATCAAGAAGGTATCACACGTCGCGGGATTGGGACACAATCTGTTCAGCATCGGGCAATTCTGCGAAAAAGATCTCGGGGTCAGCTTTAAAAAGACACGATGTAGAATCCTCAACGATGACGGAGAGGAGCTGTTGGTTGGAAAACGCGGGACCAATCTCTACACAATCGACCTCGCAACCCTGAAACCCGATAACCCGGTCTGCCTCATGTCAAAGGCCAATTCCCAACAAGCTTGGATTTGGCATCGGAGACTATCGCACCTAAATTTCAAGTTGGTGCTGGGCGGACACGTAAAAGGCATGCCCGACCTTCAGTTCGTGAAGGATCGTCTCTGCGGGGCATGTGAGATGGGAATGATGAAGCGAGTGTCGCACCCGCCGAAGGTAACTCCGAGCACGACCCGGACCGTAGAACTTATTCATATGGATCTGTGTGGGCCGATGCGTGTTCCAAGCATTAACATGCGCAAGTATGTTCTCGTGATGGTGGACGACTTCTCGCGCTACACCTGGGTGCTGTTTTTACGTTCGAAAGATCAAACTGCGGAGCTAATCATCGACCACCTGAAGACTGTCCAACTGAACAAAATACAGCAAATTCAATCTATTAGAACCGACAATGGGACTGAAGTCAAGAATCAGACAGTTGATAATTATCGGTCTTCAGTCGGCATTGCTCACACCTTCTCGGCTGCACGCACTCCTCAGCAAAACGGAGTGGTGGAACGACGCAACCGCACTCTTGTCGAGGCTTCTCGCACTATGCTTTCCCAAGCCAACATGCCGCTATTTATGTGGGCCGAAGCGGTGTCTACGGCTTGTTACACTCAAAACTGCTCCATCCTCAACAAGCGGTTCAACAAGACGCCGTACGAGATCATGAACAACCACATTCCGAACATCAAGTACTTTCATGCGTTCGGATGCACGTGCTACGTTATGAATGACAAAGATGATCTTGGCAAATTCAGCCCCAAGGCGGACAAAGGAGTCTGCATCGGATACTCCATGCAGGCTAAGGCGTATCGCGTTTACAACAAACGGACCAAATCCGTTGTTGAAAGCATAAACGTGACATTCGACGAAGCAGCGGACTTGGCTTCTGAACAACTCAGTTCAGAACCCGGTTTAACTGGAGTGTTAGCTTCCGGACCTCCAAGTTCGGGATCTACACAAGCGACAGTAAATTCGAATCATGCATCCTCATCGAATGATAACTCTTCTGATTTAGATTTATTGTTTAAGCATTTTTATGATGACATCTTTAATGTTTCCCCTACTGTCTCAGCACAACATCGAATTGAAGCTGCTCGTATTGAGGACTCGCCGCACCTATCCGGTCCGACGCCTTCTACAAGCATGCCATCCATCACTGTGGAGACAGCACAACCGTCGTCATCAACTGATACTGTTATCCCCCCGGAGGAACCTGTTACAAATCCGGAGATCACTCCTGGTGATTCGTCTTCTGCTACAACCGACGATCAACTTCTGAACTCCTCGGAATCGGGAGTTGACCAACCATCGACGAATCCTCCCCCACCTCCTCCGAGAAATTAACCTGCAACACTCGAGGCGGTACAAGACCTACCTTCTGGTAGTTATGTGGATTCGGACGCATCCCACTATACTCAACAACCGCTTCCACATACCACCAAATGGACGTGAGCTCATCCCTTACACCAAATCATCGGTGATCCTTCCACGCATGTTCGAACGCGAGGTGCATACGCCAACTTCTGTCTATTTTCCGGCTTCTTAATTCAGGGGAAGGGGAACTAGTGTGAGTGGTGCTGCGGTATCGCAACCCAGTTCTAGCCAACCCTGTCCAATAGGCGAAGCCGGAGCATCGTCCTCACGACCGATGCTTCAACATGACTCCACACCATATCTTTCCAACTCGCCTTCACCTACCTTCCAGGTTCAAAATGTAGAATCTGACTCTGATACGGCATTTGACACGACACGTGCCATTCGGCTCTCAAAAATACCGGCCCATATCGGACCGAACCCCGACTTCACCGAAGGCAACCCACTTGACTCACCTACCCATGCTTCACCTAGGATTGAGGGAGTAGAAGGAGTTGAGTTAGAAACTGCGAGCCGGAGATAACTGCGTTCGAAAGCGAACCAGGAAAGATTGGGCCGTAAAGATAACGAGGCCCCTGAGCGAACCGAACCGAGCGATATCCGGGTAGCCACATCTGCTATCCCGTCCCATTTGTTGGGACAGGATATTGAAGAAGACTCAGTGGACCCAGCGGAGCAATTGCACGACCCCCTCATCCACCCATCCGTCTCTCAAAAGACGGATGTTTCAGTCTCACACGGGGATATAGCACAACTTCCACCGGTCTCTCACTCGGAGAGTACTGGTGTTGAAACAAGAGACCAGCAACCCTCGGTCTCGACTTCTTTCAGTGAACCATCGAGTCTAGATCCACTTGTTATTGAAGATTCCTTGACTAGGACACTTGATGCGGAACAACACCAAGTCGCGGCTCTTAGTGACCCGACCGGAACGTCTGTAGTGTCTCCGTCTGCCGAAACACGAGGATCGGACGGAAATCCTACCACAGCTATTATCACGCCAACTGTGAACGTAGGTGGCTCTACCCCCGCGGTAGATGCCTCAACGGGTAATCTAAGTGAACCCGGAGTTACTCACCCAGACTTTGTGTCACCAGGGTCCCTGGACAGCACCCTTAAGGCTGTCCGCGAGGCAATGGAGCAAACTATGCAGCAACACGTAGCCGCTGAACTTCCCAAAGTTATGCGCGCAATCAAGGGCAAAGACAAGGTCGTCGAAGCTGAATCCGGACCTGTAATTCCACCGATCTCAACTCAACATATCTATTCGGTAGACACTCTAAAGACGATGCTACTGGCCCAACTGCTCCAAGAATCAGAAACAAACGCCTCAACCGAAGCAGACATGATCTCCGTTCTGAAATCACAGGTCACTGCTCTGTCATGATCCATTACCACTCGCCTGGATAACATTAACTCGACTCTCAAGGACTACAACCACGCACTTACTGTGTTGTCCGAGAGAGTCTGCTCACTCGAAGATACTTGTAAGAGTCAAGAAGGCGGTCTGAAACGGAAACACGATGACCAGGATGATCCTGATCACCGTGAGGGGGAGAAATGACAACGTCTAACCGAGACCTCCGCCCTGATCCAGACTGAAGCTACAACAGTGGTTCAACATGTGAGATCCCACATCGTCTAGGAGGGGGAACAAAGTCCTCCTTATAAGGGTGGATGGATACCTTCCTTGCATGAGGCCTTTTGCATGTCACTGGGTGCGGTCTGGGTGCGTCCCGTGTATGCCTGTGCGGGCAGGAACAAAACCGTGAGCGGTGCTGTCATGCTGTTATGCAGAGGGTATCCGCAAAGCGGACAATATCGTATACGGTGGATTGGGGATGTTACAGAATGGTATCAGAGCCGGTCACCGGGTTGATGTGTCAGCGAGGACGCTGATCCCACTTAGGTGGGTGGATTGTGAGATCCCACATCGGCTAGGAGGGGGAACGAAGTCCACCTTATAAGGGTGGATGGATACCTTCCTTGCATGAGGCCTTTTCCCTGTCACTGGGTGCGGTCTGGGTGCGTCCCGCATATGCCTGTGCGGGCAGTAACAAAACCGTGAGCGGAGCCGGCATGCTGTTATGCAGAGGGTATCCGCAAAGCGAACAATATCGTGTACGGTGGACTGGGGATGTTACACAACAGGAACCCCCAACTGCGGCAGCTACTACAGAAGCACCTGAAGCCGAGTTGCCATTAGCCGAGATGGTAATCGACATGGAGATTTCAGATGACGAAGACCCAACGGTTGAAAAGCCTGAGGGTTCAACACAGGGATTGATCGACTTTGACTCATCAGACAAACGTCAACTGGATATGATAGATCCAGACTGTGAAGCCAACCCGGAGACCGAAAATGCATGGTATCAAAAAGCCGCCAGTGCCGTAAATCTCCAGGTAAATTTGGTACTCCCTACTGATGAAGACAACAACATCGATTATGATCAGTTCCTGCTCCAGAATTTTTATGGTACGTCTCCCATTCACTATGCTCAACCCACTGGAACTTCAACAAGACCTGAACCTACTTCTGCCAATATTCCGACAACTCCCCTACAAAAGACAGCTTCTGATCTTCCTCCCCCTCCTCAGCATCAAATTCGTTGGGAGAAGATCATGGTACTCATCCCTCATTTGGAGGAATCTTTGAAAAAGTTGTTCGTCCACAAGCTTCGCCCGATCGAGCCGACCTTCTGCCTTGGTATTTACAACTTTAGCCCAGAATACCAACGGCGATATAGCAGCGCAATGCAGCGGTGTCTACCAGTCAACCAAGTCAGAACCAAACTTCGGATCACAGAGGTAATCGGTATCTATTCAAGAAGCATTATGAAGATCGTCTACCCAGTGTTCACTGTCCGATGTGAAGATGGGAACAAATGGAAATTCTCTGAAGCCGACTTCCAGAACCTCCGACCGTTCGACTTCCTGGCTATTCTGAAAGACCTTCGTAAAAGAACCATCCGACCGCTTGAAGTTACAAAGGCGCTCGAAGCTGTTCGTCGATACCTGGTCCGTACCATTATGATGTCATATCTAACGGATTTTCAAATGGCTGTCGAGAACAGGGCGAAGAAAGTTAATCTGATAAAGCCGAATCTGAAAGCTCCTGAATTGAATATGTATCCCGAGAACGCTATGCTTCTAGAACCAAAATTTGGGATCGTCTTCATTAATGAACATAAAGAGAAAAGATTTCTGCGGTTCAGTCAGGTAGAAAGATTCTGCGATGGCACACTCCTCAAAGTTCGAGATGCTCTTCGAAAGATCGTTACACACGAGTCTGAAAATCCAAGGTACTCATATGTTCCGAATCCAAATGAAACAAATGCTCGGAATGCCTTGGAATTGGTTGAAGATCGCATCGACTACCGCCGTGCTATCAGATGGTTCGAGATTCACTTCACGCTTCGTAAAAGATATGACTACAACTGGCGAGAGCTAGAGCGCGAACTCGAACTTCAAATCAAATGGGGAGATTGTTAGGGTCAATTTAATGTTGATTTAAAGTTCAAGGGTGTAATTTGTATTTCCTTATTTTTGAGCCTATTAGTGAACGGGTCGTGGGCTTGTTAACCACGGGCCCACATATATAATGTTCTTCTAGCTTGGAAAAACAAGTTAGTTGTCTCATTTGCTTTCCTACTCGTATTGTAAACACTCTGATTGAAAGCATAATACAGGGATGACCAGTTGAAATCATTGTTCTTATTTGCTTACATTACTGATTTCATAATCGTTGCACGGATCTGAATTTAACATTATCATTGTGGACTTACCGATCACATTGCTAGTAAGTGCCCTACAGCCACCAAAGCTGAGAAATTATCTAAGGTGAAGATCACTGCCTCCAAGGCAAAGAAGACCAACCCTGGTGTAAATCAGGCTAAAATGAAAAAATACCACTGAGGTTAAGAAAATAACCAAGGTGAAGACTAACCCTGACGCTGAATCATCAGATGCTGCGAAGATCGCTGCTCCTTCTACATCCTCTACCACTAACAAGTGTGGACCCATCATAAAATAGGTGCCCATTCCAAACTAATCTTCCTTTGTTTGCAGGTCTCGAAGGGTATCTGGTATCTCGATAGTGGACGCTCTAGACACATGACTGGAAAGAAGAACCTGCTCACTGAATATAAAGAAGAGAAAGGTCCCTCAGTGACCTTTGGAGGAAATGGTAAAGGATATACCCGAGGGTTTGGTGTATTGTCTAATGGTACTACCACCTTCAGAAGAGTCGAATACGTTGAAGGACTGAAGCACAATCTTCTTAGCATCAGTCAACTATGTGACAAGGACTTTACGGTCTGCTTCACTAAGGAAGCATGTTTCGTCACTGACAAGAAATAGAAAGTTGCTCTCTGTGGATATCGTTTAGAAAATTTTATCTAATAAACATGGACTCAACAACCACTGAAAACACTTGTTTCTCTCCAAAGCTTCTAATGATGTCAACTGGCTATGGCATAAGAGGCTCTCTCATCTCAACTTCAAGACGTTGAATACTCTTTCTTCAAAAGAGTTGGTCACTGGTCTCCCACAACACTCATACGCTAAGGAATCTCTTTGTTCAGCGTGTGAGAAAGGAAAACAAACTATAGCAAGCTTCAAGTCAAAGCAAGTTTCTTCAGTGACATCTCCTCTTCAACTTCTGCACATGGATTTGTTTGGCCCTGTCAACATTCAATCCATCGCTGGAAAGAAATATACACTGGTTATTGTGGATGAATTCTCTCGCTACACCTGGGTGATGTTTCTCCGTGCTAAGAGTGACACCTCAGAAGAACTCATATCTTTTGTCAGGAAAATGGAAGTCCTGAACAACCTTACTGTTTGCTCAATACGGAGTGATCATGGGACTGAATTCAAAAATAGTTCCCTTGATAACTTCTTTGAGAGTAAGGATATTTCTCGTAACTTTTCCTCAATAAGAACACCACAACAAAATGGTGTCGCTAAAAGAAGAAACCGAACGATCATCGAAGCTGCTCGTTCAATGCTCAGTGATTCTCATCTTCCAACTCAATTATGGGCATAAGCTGTCAACACTGCGTTCAGAGGTCGACACAAACTCCAGCGACTGCAAGAATCTCTCCACCCAATTCACCAATCACAGCGGTGAAGTTGGGTCCCTAAAAACAACCGTATCAAACCTCCAAGGTGAGGTGAGCAGCCATTCTACAAAGGTCAGTGAATCCAATACGCTGCTCACCAAGATCCTGGAGAGGATGGAAGCCCCGATGGTCCCTGTCTCCTTTTTCTCTCAGTCTGATAGAAATCTTCTCGGGATGACAGCGGATTTCGTTATTCTGACTACATCTCGCATTCCTGGCTTGGAAATCAGGTTGGAGACTGTTGAGGTGTTAACGGCCTCCACTTCAGGGCACCCTGGCCAAGAAGACAGGGTCCCTGAGAAAACTGTTGTTGCTGCTATAGATGTTGATGTTACCTCCCCCCCATTCAGGTGAAGAGGGGGAGAAGAATGCTGAAGACTTTCCCCTGAATGTTGAGAGGGAGGAAGAGAACACTGAAACTGACCCTCAGAAAGTTGATCATCATGAGGGAACCGCTGAAAATCCCTCTCCTTCTGAGGGGGAGCATCGCGAAGACTCTCCTCACTCTCCTACTGTAACACCTCGAAATTTCCATTTTATTGTACATTTTTGGAGAACGTTTAATTAATTAATGAGAAAGCGTTATTGTAGACAAAATGTACGATTTTTATGTTGAAGGGTCAAAGTGTAATTGACAAAAGTGCTAATCGATTTGTGAAGTGTAAACTTTGACGGTTGGTTTAGTCTTTTGTTGATAGTATGGAGGTATATATTGAGGGGGTCGGCTGAAATTTGAGATATTTTCAATCTCAATTTCCTTATGTCGGTTCAAGGAAGTGTAGGGAGAAGAAAGAACTGAGCTCTTTATCTTCAATTGGTAAGAAACCCAATGGATTTCTGCAAATTGATTTCAGTTTGGAGATAGTGTTTACAAACTAATCTGGTTCCCAACTAGGTACAGTTTTGTTGGAATATTCGGATTGGATTTTGGAAGTTGCAGAAGAGGTAAAAGCTTGTCCAGGTGAGTTCATCCTTCCCTTTAAAATCGACGTTTTCTTTCAAATTGAGCAATAAATTGGTATTTTTATGAGGATTGGAAGTAAAGGGATAGTTGTAAAAAAAGCTGGGTGGAACAGAGATCGATCTGGGTCGGAATCTGGTGTGCAGGTCGAAGTTACCGGATGATTTTGATAGTGTCCGGTAATTCCTTCTCAGTGGTGTCCGGTAGTGAAAATATCCGGTAAGTATCTGAGTTTCCGAATAACTAGTTACCGGATGGTATCCGGATTACTTAAGTTTCCGGATGTCATCCGGATTGTATATGTTTCCGGTAACATCCGGATAGGCTTAGTGTCCGGTAAGTTATGATGTCCAGATAGGTTTAGTTTCCAGTAAGTTCTGATGTCCGGATAGTTGTGGTGTCCGGAAACCTCTGATGTCCGGTCACTTCTGATGTCCGGATACTTCTGATATTCCGGGTATTTATGAGTTTTCCGGATAGTTCCGGATTTGGGTTCCGGATAAGGGACTTTCCGGATATGGTTTTCGGATTGATTTTTGGATGTGTTAGCGGAACCCCCGTGTTAAGTCGCCGAAGGGTGGGACAATTGAGAATAAGGGTATGATGTATTATTTGGGGATTCTTAGCTTTGAGAATATGATATAAAATGTTTTGTGCATTCGAGTAAATATGCATGTACGCTAGTATGTGTAATGGATCCATAGGCACTAGTATTATTGAACATGTGGAATAGGCGTGGACTAATCGTAATTCCCACGTGTTAGATAAACATGGAATATGCGTGGACTAATCGTAATTCCCGTTGAATTGAAATGAGGAATAGGCGTGGACTAATCGTAATTCCCATTTCGTATTAAGATGAGAAATCGTGGGATAGGCGTGGACTGATCATAATTCCCGATTTCTGTTGGGAGTTAAGAGATAGGCATGGCTTAATTGTAATCTCTACTTCCACTCCAAGAAATAGTCATGAACTAATTGTAATTTCTTGGATATGAGCAATGATCTAGAATCCGTGGTGGTTCGTAGTGGGCTCTCGAACATGATACTATGACTGACTTAGTGTTTGTCATATTCATTGAATCGGGTATGATCCCATTATCGCAAGATGTTTATATGTACGGTAAGAATGATGGCAAACTGATAGGTGAGTTTACACCCTCCTTAACTAGCCGCAAGTGTACGGTGTCGTCTCAAGTAATACGTACGTAAGTACGAGTATCGAATCCACAGGAACTTGGTGTTAAGTACCGCAATGACTGTAAAAACTATTAACTGAACGATTGGAAATTGAGGGATGGTTGGTTTTAACTAATTAATTGCAAGAAGACAAAGCAAAAACAAGACAGTGAACAGCTTTGGAAACTTCCGATAGAGAAAATAGTTGAGGGTTGGAAATCCCTAGGTTTTCACATACGAATATCAGACTTAAACGATTACCAGTTATTCCCCTAATGAATATCCAATCTTTAAAAGTCACCGTTGTTCTCTTTCGAGCAACAACGGGTTTTATTTTTAAAAGGACAAGTTTTATCTTTCGATCTCAACTTATGGATTCCAAAACACATTAAGCGCAAGATTTATTGTGATCATATAGATTTAATCTCTCGATCTCAACCTAAATGGTTCAATTAGGATTAAGGCGTATTCGGTATATCTCTATCACCAAATTCCCGCCTTAGACATGTAATTCCTAGTTCTAGTTAACAGTTAATTCTCTCGAACTCAACTGGAAACAACAAAACAATTGAAAGGTAGCTAAACTCTCAAAAGCATTAAAACCAAATTACACGCATTCATTAAATAGGAAAACTGATAAATGTTCAAGTCATCTGTTCATATGCTTACAAACTAAATTCATACCAACCCCCAACATGAACAGGTTAGTTCATGTCGGTGGTGGATTCAAACACAAAAGAAAAGAAAAGAATAATGGAAGAAAGCATGGCAAACGTGATCATGGTGAATGGAATGATGTACTCCCTTCTCTCGTGTTCGTATCTACTTCGCGTGATGAACGTGCTCCGATTGATCCTCTAACGTGGCTCCGAAAGGTGTAAAAAGTCTCCCAAAATCGCCCCCTAAACTCCTCTGGCCGTCGTGTGTCCGTCCTCCAAAACCTAGCTGCAGAAAATTAGTTTTATAAAACTGGGCGTCGGGGCCAGCGCCGGTGCGGATGGGTTGGCACCATGATTGGCGCCAGATTCTGTTTGGAATGTTGGCGCGGATGGTGGCGCGGGTTGGCTGGCGCCAGCACTGGCGCCAGTTTCTGTTTCGCGATTTCTCGATGTCTCTCGTTTTCAGCTCTGGAACTCAACTTTGCTGCTTTTTTTTGACAAAAATGCTTGTACCTATACTTTCTCAACAAAAACCCATGAAATACTCGTATTTCACTTGAAGACATGCGTAAACCACCTAGTTTGAGATTCAAAATAATGTCGAAAATCGACATTATCAACAACCCCAAACCGAGCGTTGCTTGTCCTCAAGCAAAATAGCGATAAAATAGAATAAAAGCACATATTAGAGAAACGTAATAACTGCACACTCCCAATTGGTACCACGTGATGCACTGGTGATTTCCCATACCCGTGAATGCCTATCTCATTCTCGCCTCATTCCTATTTCGTTTGATCTATGACCTTCCATTGTAAGTTGAACTCGTGACTCCTCTGTTTCCATTAAGGTTGTTCTAGGTCCGGACATACTAAGGAAAACATTTCGCCTCGACCCTACCTCACAGGATTCGCTCAATTCGCTCGAAACTAGGTTATCGCACATGTTGTCATGTCTAAAGAGTTTATGTACCTGAATACGCAATAATTACATGACAACTCTATTGAAAGACGCACAAATGTTCAAAAAGTTGATCTCAGAAAGGAATCAAGCAGCAAGACATGGAATATTGGTAAAGGCAGTCGTAGACTCTAATCACACTTTCCAAAAGATCATCCAGGTCTTTACAAGGGTTGTAATGAGGCTAGGGTTATGGCATAGAAACGAAGGGTAAAAGGGCAAAAATCATCGGCGTGTCAACCGTTAGCAGTTATGAACTCTATAGCTTTCCGCTCTATTATTTGGCCGTCTTTGTCACTATTGGAGTCGCTTTGACTCTCTTATTTTCTGCTGCTATGGATGCTATCACTAATAACTGTATTTCTTTTCTTTTTGCATTTTCTCTATATATTTTTTTCTCAGTTGGGACTTCATTGGTCCTCTTTTTTTTTTTTTTTGATTGGGGCGACATTGGCCCATTTTATTCTCAATGACTGGCCTGCACTATTTTCTTTTCCGCTCTATCTTTCATAGTTCATTATCGCTCAGATTGACACACTTTCGGATAAGGTTGGCTAAGGCTTTTGGCTCGGGTTTAAAGGTGGGTCTGAAATGAAAAGGTGAGTGTATGGCTACAAAGGGGCTATGGTTACACAAAAATGGGTGAAAGGGTATGAAAGTTAAAAACAGGGTTAAACAAACACACAATGCCTGGAATCATCTCTTAAGGTCCACACGATATGATCTACTACACCCTTACCTAGTATTCCGATGGTCGTCTTTGCTACTCAATGCAATAATACAGTGAGATCATTCTATATTCACAACAAGGAACTCGAAAAAGTGTATACGATTTTCGTGTATGAATCCCTCGAATTGAAAGAACGTCTTTTAGGCTCAAATCTCACTAATGGGTGGTCTCTACTAATGTCCCTAGTCATGTCCTTTCCCAGTCCTTCCCTAATGGTCACGTCACTATCACAAGATTCTTCCCACAATGGTCGGTTTCGATCATTCAAAACAAAAATTTTGGCTAAAGTAATCTAAGCATGCAGAAGTGCGGGAAATCTACGTGCATAAACGTGGGCCCGATTGGGCAACCCCAAACCTTACCCACACATTGTCCCCAATGTGCTGGTGTCGGTTCAGGCGATACTAAAACAAGTATAGTTGTGCGGTTATTACAGGTATCAAACAGGTAAGGCATAACATAACAATAAGCACAAAGAGCTAATCTAGTTTTTTCAAAAACATGGCCACCCCAAACCTCGGTGAAACCGAGGTTTGCATAGGGATAAAAGTTAGTGTGTAGATATTTAAAAAGTGAGGCACCCCAAACCTAAGTGAAACTTAGGTTTGTTGCATCTCGTTCAGCTAATGGAACCAAAACATCATACACCACTCGTTACCTACGGAGTTTAGAACGTGCCTGTTTGCCTGGAGGGATTCTCTTGAAATATTGGAACGCCCAGTTGGAAGATATCGAAGACGACGGAGAAGGGGATGCAAGAACAAAAACAAAAGGAAAAGAAAGCAAGGAAAACAGATTTTTTTTATATAAAACACTCAAAATGCATAAATTAAAAATAAAGAAATGCAAACCTTGGTGGGTTGCCTCCCACCCAGCGCCGTGGTTTCGGTCGTGGCTCAACCTTCTTTCCGATCACTCCGTCAGCCTTTCTTGCTCACCAAATTTCTCTTCGCCTCTATCTCTTATCTTCTCGAACATCTTGAACACTTCCTTCTCACCACCAACTCTCAAAGTCATCTCGCCTTCCTCCATGTCGATCAGCGCTCGACTTGTGGCTAGGAAGGATCTTCCCAAGATCAATGGGACTTCTATATCTTCGTCGATGTCCATCACCACGAAATCCACCGGAAAGTAAAACTTTCCCACCTTGATGAGCACGTCCTCTACCACTCCATATGGGCACACTATGGATCGATCCGCCAGCTTGAGCGTTATGTACGTCGGCTTCACTTCCCCCAATCCGAGCTTCCTGAAAATAGATAGAGGCATTAAGTTAATACTCGCCCCTAAATCACACAACACTTTATTAAAACGAATATCACCAATTTGAATAGGGATTGAAAAACTCCCTGGATCCTTAAGCTTCGGCGGAAGCTTGTTCTGGATGATTGCACTGCACTCTTCAGCTATGCTGTTAAAATCGGTTAGCGGTGCGATATCGGTCAGGACCGATATTCGATATATCGGATATATCGGTGATATATCGGAATATCTTATATAAAGAATTATATATATATATATATATAATATTATATATTTATATATCCATAAACTTATCATATGCATTAAATAAAAACATAGTTTAACATCAAAACATCAACTTAAAATAAGGTTTCACAAAATAGGAATAGTGTTCATGAATGAAACGAGCTAATTGCAAGTAACAGGTTCGGCATCCGAGTCAACATCATCTAATATGTGCACTTCCTCGTTTATGTTAGCTTCCAAATCTTCCTCTTCTTCCCCTACATCTCCAACGAGATCATCATCATCATCCCTATAACGCTCCCTTTTACTTCTTGTACTTGGCCCAACTTGTTCATTACCTCCCATTGCTTCTCGCACATCCGACCAAAGGAGACCATCTCTTGCATCCACAAACTCTTGGAGCTCAACTTCGGTTGGAACCACCCAATCATCATTTTCTTCCACATCTCTCAACAAAATAGGATCTGAAGATTTGTTACTCTGAAGAGATTTGTAGCGTCTCTCTAGTCTTTTGTTATATTGAATGAATACAAGATCATTCAACTTCTTTTGCAAAAGACAATTTCTCTTCTTAGAGTGCAACTGAAATGATAATTGATAAATTTAAAAGTTAAACTATTACTTGAATTAAAGTTTCATTTGAGCTAATAAATTTTCCGTAACAAAAAAAACTCACATGATCAAATGCACTCCAATTCCTTTCACAAGGAGAAGCGCTACAAGTTTGGCTTAGAACACTAATCGCAAAATGTTGGAGAACTGGAGTTTCGAAGCCATACATTAGCCACCATATATCTACGTTTTATAGGTGTATTAAGTTGATAAGAAACACATAAATCAATTAACCAATTATATACTTATATATAATTATATATTATAGCATACTTACGTGGTGCAACTTTATATCTACTTCTTATGGCAGCCGAAGATCCCAAATATCCCGATGAGTCAACATATCGATTGATTTCCATCCTTAAAGCATCATTTTGTTCATCATCACGCGCAAGTCGGTCAATTGCCTGATATAGTCCTGCCTTAATGTATCTATCATTCTCAACTTCTTTTCCTTGTGCATAATAGATGGCGGGGTTGAGGTAATATCCGGCTACGAATGTACTAAAAGTTAATACCAACAATAGCCATAGGTTAAATAAAACATAACAATATTTTATAAATAATAAATTATACCAGCGTGCAAAGGATGATGAAGTTGGTCACTCCATCGTGCTTGAATCATACCCCACACTTTTGGGTATAATCTCTCATGAGTAGTGTCGTCCAAGTTCTTCTTAATTTGATCTTTTGCTCTCTCCATAGCATCATATATGTAACCCATACACGGCTTCTCTTCCGTGTCAACCAACCAAACAATATCAACCAATGGTGCCAATACCTGACAAGCAAGATAAATATTGTCCCAGAACTCTTGCTTAACTATTATTCTTTCAATTCTTTTTCCGATGGGTTTCTTGGCAAAGTCACTCTTCCTCCATTGTTCAGAAACGAATAGCACTTGGAGATGATGTCGGTTCTCCTGAATGCTTTGAATGGTGTAGAATTGTGTTGCAAACCTTGTAACACAAGACCTATGCAATTCCCTATTTTTAGTGAGCCTCCGCATCATATTCAAAACCCTTCCGTGGTTATAGATATAAACCACTACCGCTCTCGCATCGGTTAACACGCTTTTAATTTTTGGTATTTTCTCTCCAATATCTCCTATCATAAGATTCACGCAATGTGCTGCACATGGTGTCCAAAACATATGAGGATGTTGTTCTTCCAAGATTTTTCCCGCGGCTTTAAAGTTGGACCCATTATCGGTAACAAACTAGTATAAGTTAAAAAACAATTCGTTAATATTAATATATATATATATATATATATATATACAATATGTACAAAGTATAAGATAGAATGTTTGGTACCTGCACGATGTTCTCCTCTCTAACATCCCTAATAACCTCGTTGATCATCTTTACAATTAATTGAGCATCTTTCACATGCTCCGATGCATCAATTGATTTCAAAAAAATTGTTCCTTGAGGACAATTAACCAAAAAGTTAATCAAGCTTCGTCCTTTCCCGTCTGTCCAAAAATCCGACATAATAGTGCATTTACTCTTCTTCCAATGTGAACGGAAGGAATCCACAAACGTACGTGAATCTTCGAGTACATCTTTCAACAAAGTGACACGGATATTGTGATAACTTGGAGCCGACATTCCTATCAAGTACCAATATATAACTATAGTAATTAACCTTTATGTAATAATGTAAATATATAATTTGAAATTGTAAATTTGTAATTAGTTATTACCTCTTCCATACTCTCCGACTGCATTTATAAACTTTTGAAAGTTCTCGTCGTGCACGGCATTAAACGGCAACCCAACCGAATATGCCCAAACCGCAAACTCTTTCCAAGCGGCCATCTTTAACTTCTCCTTGATTGGGTTGTTTTTATCCAAATTAGTCTGTTTAATCTTGTCATAATCGGGCTTGAACATTGAATCAAGAGGACCACGAACATCACTAGTGGCTTTTCTTTTCCTACCACGAGGTGGCAATCCGGCTTGTGGTCCCTCTCCCTCATCGTCTTCTTCTTGTCCCTCTCCCTCATCGTCATCAACCGAATATCGTAGTAGAATTTCATTGTTTCTAGTTTTTTCTTTCTTTTTCTTTTCATACTCTTGCATTGAGGCACGAACTCTTTTTTTGATGTCGTTAGTCACATTAGGACAACCAGTCACATTACCTCCGGTGTGAGTAAGATGATCTTTCTATATACTAATCCCTCCACTCACTCTTTTATCGCACAAAGTACACCATATTAAATGTTTTTTTGTTAGATCTTTCCATAACCCCCATTCCCAAGCCATGTCGCCATTGAGGCATTTTGTACCCACATCCGATGAACTAGTATTCGTCGGGGTCACAGATGCTCCTAAAGATTGACCCCCTTCCATTGTTTTCTTAGCTAAGCCTTATTAACAGCAGCTTAAAAATAGAAAACAATTATAACTAAATAAGTAAATAACTAATTGGAACAATTTTAAGCTTATATGAACAATTTAAAAATATGAACAACTTAATCTACTAACTACTAACTAGTAACTACTAAGTTAGTACTAACAAGTAACAAGTCTGGAACAGAATTATTAACAAGTCTGGAAGACTGGAACATAACTTAATCCACTAAGGCACTAACACTAAGTACTAAGTAACAACTAACAAGTTCAATAAAATTTAAAAATATGAACAAGAACACCTTAACCTTGCACTGCAGTCCTTGATGGAACAGAAAGAAATGAAGAAGATTGCAGTCTGGACTCTGGAGAGTGGAAAACGAACAAGAAATCGTGGTCTGTGGAACAGTGGAAGCTTGATGTTGCTGGAGAGTGGAAAACTGGAAACCAAGAAGAAGAAAGAAGAAATTCGTAAACCTAAGAAGAAAGAAGAAATTCGGAAAACTGGAAGCTTGCTGTTGCTGGAGAAGAAAGAAGAAGAAAGAAGAAGAAAGAAGAAAGAAATCGTTTTTTGATTTCTTGATCAGATCGTAATTCGTAAACCTAAGAAGAAAGAAGAAGCGTTTAGAAAGAAGAAGTCGTTTAGAAAGAAAAGAGGCTTTAAAGCCTGGTACTACTTAGTTAAAAAAAGCCCACAAACATCACAAGAAGTCAGTAAAAAAAAGCCCAAAAAAAAAACCTTTTACAAAATCGCAATTTTGCAGCGCTATATGGGTCTAAAAATCGGCCGATATATCGGCGATATCGGCCGATATATCGCTGGCCGATATCCTACCCGATTTTTTGGCTAATCCCGATTTCCGATATATCGCCGATAAATCGACGATATATCGCGATTTTAACAGCATAGCTCTTCAGTAAGTGCAATGGTCGATTGGTGATCGATTGCCCTCTTCTTTGATAAGATTTCCTTCATGAACTTGAGGTATGTCGGCATTTGGGCGAGTGCCTCCGCGAAAGGGATATTGATGTGAAGCTTCTTGAATATGTTGAGGAACTTCTTGAATTGTTCCTCATCATTGTGTGCCTTCACTCGATTAGGGAATGGTAGTGGTGGTACAAACGGTTTGACTACCGGCTTTTTCTCTTCACTTTTCTTGTTCTCTTCAATCACAACCTCATCGGCTTCTAGCTCAGTCACTTCTATGATCTCGACCTCTTTCTCTTTAGGATCGGTTCCTTTTAATGTGGGCTCTCGTATTGGCTCTCCATTCAGCTCCTTGCCACTTCTAAGATAAATGGCATTACACTCTTCCCGGTTCTTCGTTTCAGTCTGACTCGGAAACGTGCCTTGACTCCGAACAGCTAACGCCTCTGCCATCTGTCCCATTTGTCCCTCAAGAATTCGAATTGATGCGGTGTTCTGCTCTGTCGCAGCTCTTATCGTTCCGACTGAACTTGACAATGTACCAACAGATGATGTCAACTCTCCAACCGCATTGTCCATCTTTGACACAAACTTCATTAGCATCTCTTCCAATCCGGACTTTTTCTCCCCTCCTTGTGCTTCTTCTTGCCTCCTTTGATTGTAACCTGGAGGACGATAAACGTTAGAAGATTGAGTAGAAGAGTTAGAAGTATTACCGTACTGATTTTGTTGCTGCTGAAACATGGGCTCTTTTTGTGCATTTTGAGGCTGGCTCCACGAGAAATTGGGATGACGCTTCCATCCCTTATTATAAGTATTTGAGAACGGGTCGTTCCTCGGCCGGTTATTGCGGTTTTGAAGGAATTGCACATGCTCCGGCGGAGGAAACTCTTGAGGTGAACCAAATGACTCTTGACAGCCCATATCCCCTTGGAGAGTTGGTTGAATTGTTGTCCCTTTCAGCTGATTTGTGATAGCTGCCAATTGTGCCTTAATAACTTTCAGTTCATCACTTTCTTGCACACTTTCCACCTTCCTAGTGGCTGACCGAGGAGTGGCATAACTATGTTCCGCAAGATTCTCAATCAACTCATACGCGTCTTCATACGACATATTCATCAGTGCACCACCAGCAGCGGAAGTGAGGTTATTTTTATGATGTGGATGCAACCCTTGATAGAATGTTTGGATAACCATCCATTCTTGTAGACCATGATGAGGGCACTTCTTTAGCATACCCTTGTACCATTCCCAGGCCTCATAAAAGGACTCTTGATCCCATTGGCCAAAATGAGTGATATCTGACAGCAATTGGGCTGTTCGCCCCGGTGGAAAGAATTTGTTTAAGAAAGCCATCACCATATCATTCCATGTACGAATCTGCCCGTTTGGTAGACTCTCTTCCCATTCAGCTGCTCGACCCCTCAATGAAAACGGAAAGAGTCGGAGTTTGATCGAACCTGGGTCAACCCCATTCACCTTGAAGGTGTTGCAAATCTTTTCAAATGTTCTCAAATGGCTGTGCGGGTCTTCAGATGCTGCTCCTCCAAACATATTTGCTTGCACCAATTGGATGGTGCCAGTCTTGATTTCAAAATTGTTTGCTGCAATTGGAGGAACATAAGGTCCTCTCTGGACGGCCCCCATGTTCGGATTAGCAAAATTCCGCATAGGCACTCTCTGTCGTGGTGGTGGTGGACGATTCACATTGTTGTTAACACCATTGTTATTAACATTGTTGTTGTTAACGTTGTTGAGACCAGGATTAACATTATGGTTGTGGTTGTTGGGGTTGTTCGCATTCACGTTTGGAATTGGTTCCTCGTTACCCATGGCGAACCCTTCTCCCCAATCTTCCCCAACATTGATGTTGTCATTGTTGTTGTTAACGTTGTCTAGACCCTCCATTTCTTGCTGACTTCTAAGTCTGACTTGCCTCCTTAATCTCCTTGCAGTCCTTTCGATTTCAGGATCAAACGGTTCGAGTTCACCAGAGGAACTCCTTCTTAGCATAAACTAGAAGCAATCTGCAGCAGAAAGTAAGTCACCAATCAGAACTTGCAGCAATGCAGTAACAAGAAACTTGGGTCAAAATCTTGAATACGAAAAATGAAATAAAAATAAATTGCAAAAAATAAAAACAAAATGCTCAATGTAATAATCCCTACAGCTGGTAGTGATATCAACACAAAACAAGTTCCCCGGCAACGGCGCCAAAAACTTGATAGGCGGGTTTACACCCTCCTTAACTAGCCGCAAGTGTACGGTGTCGTCTCAAGTAATACGTACGTAAGTATGAGTATGGAATCCTCAGGAACTTGGTGTTAAGTACCGCAATGACTGTAAAAAATATTAACTGAACGATTGGAAATTGAGGGATGGTTGATTTTAACTAATTAATTGCAAGAAGACAAAGCAAAAACAAGACAGTGAACAGCTTTGGAAACTTCCGATAGAGAAAATAGTTGAGGGTTGGAAATCCCTAGGTTTTCACATACGAATATCAGACTTAAACGATTACCAGTTATTCCCCTAATGAATATCCAATCTTTAAAAGTCACCGTTGTTCTCTTTCGAGCAACAACGGGTTTTATTTTTAAAAGGACAAGTTTTATCTTTCGATCTCAACTTATGGATTCCAAAACACATTAAGCGCAAGATTTATTGTGATCATATAGATTTAATCTCTCGATCTCAACCTAAATGGTTCAATTAGGATTAAGGCATATTCGGTATATCTCTATCACCAAATTCCCGCCTTAGACATGTAATTCCTAGTTCTAGTTAACAGTTAATTCTCTCGAACTCAACTGGAAACAACAAAACAATTGAAAGGTAGCTAAACTCTCAAAAGCATTAAAACCAAATTACACGCATTCATTAAATAGGAAAACTGATAAATGTTCAAGTCATCTGTTCATATGCTTACAAACTAAATTCATTCCAACCCCCAACATGAACAGGTTAGTTCATGTCGGTGGTGGATTCAAACACAAAAGAAAAGAAAAGAATAATGGAAGAAAGCATGGCAAACGTGATCATGGTGAATGGAATGATGTACTCCCTTCTCTCGTGTTCGTATCTACTTCGCGTGATGAACGTGCTCCGATTGATCCTCTAACGTGGCTCCGAAAGGTGTAAAAAGTCTCCCAAAATCGCCCCCTAAACTCCTCTGGCCGTCGTGTGTCCGTCCTCCAAAACCTAGCTGCAGAAAATTAGTTTTATAAAACTGGGCGTCGGGGCCAGCGCCGGTGCGGATGGGCTGGCACCATGACTGGCGCCAGATTCTGTTTGGAATGTTGGCGAGGATGGTGGCGCGGGTTGGCTGGCGCCAGCACTGGCGCCAGTTTCTGTTTCACGATTTCTCGATTTCTCTCGTTTTCAGCTCTGGAACTCAACTTTGCTGCTTTTTTTTGACAAAAATGCTTGTACCTATACTTTCTCAACAAAAACCCATGAAATACTCGTATTTCACTTGAAGACATGCGTAAACCACCTAGTTTGAGATTCAAAATAATGTCGAAAATCGACATTATCACAAACCAGGTTTGTTTATACGCCTTGTTTACATTGGTTTCCAAAGCTTATAAAGTTTTAATTTGAAATTGGATGTTCTCACTAGGCGAAAGCCTAATCGTTTCAAATTAAATTTTCTTACCAGGGTCTAGCTCGGGAAAGGATAAGCTGGGATGAGCGTCGAGAAGTCCCAGAGTTACGCTTTTGGGGCTAGATTGGAGAATATAGTATAACAAGGATTATTTTGGAGATGTTATAGACAACCAGTCTAATCTAATATTATTAGTTATGATTTAGATTAGTTGGTTGTTTACTATAGATCAGTTGTATATATTAACTTTGTCACTAATCCTCCATTTATGTATGAAAGTTTTGGAAGATATTGTTATGAACCTTGTATATCGAAGGTTTAAATTTATTGTGGTTTTTAGGGTGTTTCACCTACGGCTGAAAAAGAAATAGACCTCGTCACTGATGATGAGGAAGATGAAGAAGATGAAGAAGAGAAGGAAAAGCTTAACATAGCCGATGAAGAACCTTCATCTCGTCCTTCTCCCAAGGATGATGATGATGATTATGATGATGATGATGATGATGATGACGACTATTGGTTTCAACCTGAAGTCATCAAAGCCCCTGCTTTAAAGGGTGTCTCCATCAATGAACCAGGGGAGGGGACCGCTGCTAAGTCTCCTGCAAAGAAGACTCAACAAGGCAAAAACAAGGGTCTTGCCGATGACAATTTGGCTATCCTTCTAAAGAAGCCAACCTATCAGGTATGCTACTATCTTTTCCCATACACTGCCTCACTCCTCTACCCCTTCTCAACCTCTACCCTACTCCTCCTAAAACCTCTAAACATTTAGCCTATTCTTTCTCTATCTCTTTTCTACCTTCAAAAGATCTAACTCTAATGATCATTTTGTTTCAGCTAGTCCTCTCACCTGCTTGAGGATGCAGCTGAAGCTCCCTCTGCTCAACAAATAATTCCAACTACCAGAGCTGAATATTTTGCAATAATCCCAGTCTCGATTCTGAATGAGACTGGTGAACAAGAACTACTTTCCCATCCTATAAGACCTTCTTTGCCTCCTCAAATGTCAGATGAAGATGAACACAGAAGGAAAGTAGCTATGATCCAGAAGCTGGAAAGTCAGCGACTCATCCCTGCCCATCTCAGTTACCTGTCTCCAAGAGAAATAGCTGAACGTCTTAAAGTAGAAAAGATCCTCGCTGAACAACAGAAGGCTAAGCTCACTGATAAATTCTTTGCTCTTGAACTCGCTCAACGTTTAGTAAAGGATCCTCAACTGAAGAAATTTCCCCTCAGAGTCCAGCAACAACTGCTTAAAGATGCTGGTAAGAAGAAAGAAGAAAAGAGGAAGGTCAGCGACAACACCCTTGTCTGGTGTAAAAAGAAACTTCACTTCAGGAGTTTACCAGCAAGAATCAAACAAGTAAACCTGAAGGGAAGAACTGTCAGAGGCGTCTCACTGATCGACGTCACAATTATCAGGGATAACGGAATGGCGAGAACCTGCTATCTCTCAGCATTTGAGAGTCTTGGGCTAAATGAATGGTTGGAAATTCGGGTTGCACTTTAGCGATCCCGATCAAGCTTTAAACCCTGTGTTGGAAGTACTATAAACAAGCTAATCAACCTAGTCACTTCATCTGTTGATTTACCTCCTCCTCCATCCATCCAACAAAAACGAAGAGCTCCAAAGAAGAAGGCTTCGCCATCCTTCATCCCATCCTTCTCCCAAGGATGGTGATGATGATGAAGACGACTATTAGTTCCAGCCTGAAGTCATAAAGGCCCCTGTTCTGAAGGGTGTCTGCATTATTGACCCAGGGGAGGGGACCGCTGCAAAGTCTCCTGCCAAGAAGACTCAGCAAGGCAAAAATAAGGGTCTTGCCGATGACAATTTGGCTATACTTTTAACGAAGCCAACATGTCAGGTATGTTACCTTTTCTTCTCTTACACTGCCTCACTCCTCTACCCCTTCTCAATTTCTATCCTACTCCTCCTAAAACTTCTAAACACTTAGCCTATTATTTCTCTATCTCCTTTCTACCTTCAAAAGATCTAACTAAAATTATCCTTTTGTTTCAGCCAGTCCTCTCCCTTGCTTGAGGATACAGCTGAAGCTCCCACTGCTCAACAAATAATCCCAGCTCTTCAAGCTGAAAAATGAATAATCCCGGTCTCTGTCCTGAATGAGACTGAAGAACAAACTGAAGAAGAACTACAGCTGCTTTCACATCCTAGAAGACCTTCTCTGCCTCGTCAGCGGTCAGATGAAGATGAACATAGAAGGAAAGGAGTTATGATCTAAAAGCTAGAAAGTCTGCATTTCGTCCCTCACCACCTCAAATGTCTGACTCCTGAGGAAATCACTAAAAGTCTCAAGGCTGAGAAGATCCTCGTTGAACAACAGAAGACTGAGCTCAACGATAAAGCCTTTGCTATTGAGCTTGCCCAACGTCCAGTAAAGGATCCTCATCTGAAGAAATTTCCCTTCAGAGTCCAATAACAACTGCTAAAAGAGGTTGGTGAGAAGAAAGAAAAGAAGGTTCAAGTCAGCGACTCCACCCTGGCCTGGTGTAAAAAGAAAGTCCACTTCAGGTTGTTACCAACAAGAATCAAACATGTAAACCTGAAGGGGAGAACTGTCAGAGGTGTCTCACTAATCGATGTTACAATGATCAGGGAGAACGGTGTTTCGAGAACCTGCTATCTCTCAGCATTGGAGAAACATAGGCTAACTGAATGGTTGGAAATTCGGGTTGCAATTCAGCGATCCCGATCAAGCTTTAAACCCTATGTTGAAAGTGCTATCAACAAGCTGATCGACCAAGTCTCCTCTGTGGTTGATTTGCCTCCTCCTCCAGCCATCCAACAAAAACAAAGTGCTCCAAAGAAGAAGGCTCCGCCATCTTCAGGCCCTATTATTCGGAACGAGACTGGTGTTGACTTTTCTCGTGAAACTGTACTCGGTCCAGACGCTGATCTCTCAGGCCCTGACATCTCACTGCCACCTGCTGAAATATTCGGAGCTGGAAAGGTGGTCAGTGAACCTTATGGCATATTCTTTCTTGATTACTATGGCCGCAAGTGCTTCCAATGCTGGTCTGAGTTACCCATCGCTCCTATCGACCAACTCAGAGACCTATTACACTGGTGTGATCGCTCCTTCCTTGGAAAATTCATGAAACCCCATGTCTACCGCGAAGCCAAACTATAACGGGAACAGGGAGTAACAGTCCCTGATTGGATGATTTCAAAGACTGACACCCTTGATGAACTTCTTATCAAGGAAGAACCTGAATAGCTGATAGGATCTCTTGTAATTCTTCTATTTTATTAGCTAATAACTTTTGTACTTATAATTATTTTTCACTGTACATGTAATTTTTCAACTTCCCTTGTAATCTTGTATTTACGAAGTAATGAAAATTTTCAGTGAAGTATTTTTACTCCATCAATACTAGAAAATATCCCTGAAAACAGTAAATGGGACACGTATTTTATGAGTCCTTTTTATCCTTATGTTTTTAACTTAGCAATTTTCCTTTATTGCTTTATCATCATCAAATAGGGGGGATTGTTGATCCAAACCCTTTAGTGATTTGATAATGACTCTCAGAACTACTTAGTGAAAATTGTAAGTAAACAATATGTATCATTGTTTCACCATCTAAGAAAATATACTAAGGTTATGTTTGGCAAACTAGTTGATAAGCTAGCTGGAAGCAGATAAGCTAGCTGTTGACTCATAAGCTAGCTGGTAGCTGATAAGTTAGCTGATGAAAAAGTCACGTTTGACAAAACTAGCTTATAAACATGTAAAATTACCCAAAAGGACATCTTCAAAAAAAATTATCAATTACGATATTTAATTATATAATTAAAAAAATTTATAAAAATATAATATGCTAATTAATACAACCAATATAGTAAAGAAAAATTAAACCATACAACATGTTAATTAATAGAATTTAAAATTTATTATTACATATATACCATAAATTTTTAATTTGTTAAAACAGGTTTTAGAAAGAAAAAAATATATTAGCTTATGATTTTAAATAACCGTTACATATAATTTAAAAAATAATCAAATAATACTTAAAAAGATAATAGTAGCTGGTAATTAAAATATATTAACTAATATATAAAAATAATAAAAGTAATTTATATGATTAACAATAACTCTAAATAATTAAAAATTAATATCAATATATAATTAAATTTTAATTTAATAATTTTCTGTTAATATTAATTAATTTTTATTAATTAATAATAATTAAACTTAAAAATTAATATTTATTAATAATAATAGTTAGTAAATAATAATAAGGGCAATATTGGAATATTCACAAAAAGCTACTGAAACGCTACTCCAAGTAGCGTTTCAAAAAGCTAGCTTATGGGTCATTCAAACATGTACACCAAAAAAAACTAGCTTATAAGCTAGCTTTTTTTTGCCAAACAATGCCTAAGTCTGTTTAGTATATCGCTGATGGAAACATGTGCTCTTTAATTTATACTTCAGCGATAACTGTACATCAGCGAGACCTGAGCATGTTCAGTCTCACTGATGATCGCTGGTAGTTCCATTTGTAGTTGTTTACTTATGATCCCTGAAGACAAGATTTGCGACAACTGAGTTCAAAGCTAAAATCGAAGACCAATCTGACGAACGAGTGACTAAGTCTACTAGTGACTTGATGCGGATATCAGCGAAGCCAATACTTGTCCATTTCACGTTAAGTTTCAAGTAGAAGACTTCAGGGAGAACTGAACTTTGTCATTCGCTGATAAAGATCAATTCAGCGATTGTTGATCATGAAGCCTGTTCTACAAGTTACTTTTGTCTTATCACCTTGCACGCCATTGTACGATTTGTCAGACGGACATCCTTTTGTCCAGGATCGTACAAACCACTCTGCAACTACACTGTTCATAATGCGGCCACTAGGATGTTTGCTATAGTCAAATCCATGCAACCAACCAGACACTGCCACGTGTAAAGTTGTACTGACTTGCATTTAATGCATGCAGTATAAATAGGAAACCCTACTTCATTTTGAAGTGTTTGCCTTTCCTCACTGAACTACTTAGTGCCAAGAAAATCTCTCTTTAGGTTTTCTTATTTTCTCTCTATCTTTTCATAGTTCAAGAAATCTGTGTGTTTCTCATAGCTTGTTTAGATTAGGTTTTATACTTGATCTTATTCCGCAACAAACTAAAAATTGTTTGATATATATCAATAACCAATTTAGAAAGATAAAAATATGTGTTTGTATTCAACCCCCCACCCCCTTTTACAAACTTGTATAACCCTTCGGGACCAACACCACCCAAACTTATGTCTTTGTTTTAGCTTCATAAAGTATAAGGGCATGTAATAAAAAAGTGGGTGAACCTTTCAGGTCCCTACATTTATTTTCACAACATTGGATGATGGTTGTAAGTATGTGCACCCAATCCTCTCTAAGTAGGTTTGCCCCTAGCTATGCACGACCTTGTGAATACAACTTTGTGTCACCTAGATGACTTCATAATCGAGTCACCTTGTTATTAGTTAAATGTAAACAAACACAAATCTATATATGGTTGCATGTAACAACCAAAACTAAAATAAAGCATAGCATTCAATAAATATTAAATCATCCCAAAAACGGTCTTTAAAATCTCAACATTTGTAACAAAATCTAGGTTGGGGAAACAACCTATGCACAACTGAGAATAATTCTAAATTTTAAAATAAATGCAGCACGGTCTCTAACTGCATCTGTACTCACGTTCTACTCTGCTCACTTATTAGAGCCTCTTAGTGCTTGCTTACCTGAAAAGGTTAGTTTGGAAAATGCGAGGGTTAGACCATGAGGTCTAGTAAGTCCCCTCAAATTAACAGTTCTCAAAACACTTTATAACTATCAAAGCACTTTACATAAAACTTCCACGGATAAATCCTCTCCCGTAAATGGCACCCTGAAGTCACTCAAGAATGACAACGAGTCAGTCTCACGCTGCCTTACAGGGTACACTTTTCCATGGCATAAACGGAACCTCCCCCCCCCCCCTGACGTGAGCACTGGCGGAACCTCCCCCTGACTTAGCCAATTTATGTCTACCACAATGTATGCATACATCTCATATAACTTTCAAACAAGTAAAAATCATGCAATTAAACATGGCAATGCTACTCATTAACTTTCTTCTGAAAACATGTTCAAAACACGTATTTTTAGTTAGAAAAACTCACCTGTCGCTTTAGCAAACTTCTTTCTTCAAGACTTCTTACTTACACTCCTGACCTCTAGTTGAAACACCTAAAATTGTAGGAAACGTATCTCGTAAATCTAACAATTAATACTCGAGCTTACTTCCGATCTTAATCCAAATTATCTAAATTAATAAGTTACACTTCTAGTTTAAATATTTGGGTTCTGGACATTACTTATCCAAACAATTCCGGATCCTAACATTAACTTCCGGATCATTAAATCAGTATCAGATCTATTAAATAATTACCAAATACCGGATATGATATGCTTCCGGATCCAATCCCAAAATCTCACACAGCCCAACACTACTAACTTCAAATTCCGGTTCTCCATTAAATTTTAGCCCAAAAACTTCCGAATTTGCATTTCAATTAAAACCGGTCACATGGGCTAGAGCAAGTCAGGTTTCCATAGCTAGCTTCTGGGCTCACGACCCAATAATCTTATTTCTTAATTCCGGGTTCACATGTGAGTTCCGGACTCACTTTTCACCCATCACAAATTCCGGTCCAATATGTAAAATTCCGGATCATGTGGTTCCCACTAGAAAATGGGTTCTGGACCCAATAAACAAACAAGCCCAAACAAAATAGAGTTTCGGTCCACTTTTGAAATTGAAGTTCCGGATCCATTTTTGAAATTAAAGTTCCGGATCCACTTTTTGAAATTAAAGTTCCGGATCCATTTTTTTTACAAACTTCCGGATCCCATTTTCTTACAAACTTCCGGATCCCATTTAAACACAACTTCCGGTATTATTTAAGCCCAACTCGGGATCTTGTGTGGGTTCTGGATCTCAATCACATCGAGGCAAATGCGATAGCGATTAGTATAAGTATTGAAAACTAATCCCTTATAAATCGATTAACTAGACCAATCCCAAACAAAATAGGTATTCTCACTCTATTAATCCAATTAAATCTTATTTTGAGCAACTTACTACCCATTGATTACCGTATACATTGAAACCCAATGACTCAAGATTCATTAATCTGACCTTCTCAAATTATGCAAGAATAAGGATTAGAAGATGATATTACCTGAATGGATTTGCTTCCAGGTCCCTTTTCTTCTCCCAATTTGATGATGCTTTCTTCTCTACTTGAAAAGAATTAATTTCTCCTTCACTGCACTCTCTTTTTCTCAGCCGCAAAATAGAAGGAAATAATTCTCTAGGGTTTTGTGCAATAACAAGGGGCTTTTTATACTTTTTCTCAATTTACAAAACTGACCCCAAACAAAAGAAAAACATGCACTCCTTTCCACAAACTCATTCCATTAAATAAAAGTCTCGGTCATTACATTACACTAATAACTCATTCATACCATAAAGTCATAAACAAATTGCCCTTAAATAACCTTTTTCCATATTCAAATCTATCTATATGATGCTCTGTCACTGGTCCCATATACCACATTCACACAATTTATTTTTTGGGTTGTTATCCGACCATTTTTGTATTTTATACGTTAGTGATCTTATTACGGGTAACCACATAAATGGTCGTTTTTTAATTCTTACGTCAAATATGTTACATTTCATAGACATACAGATTACAAAAAGAAAAAAAACTATATACAAATATTTGAAAACCAACATCGAACTAAGGTACATTGTAGTATATTATACATATATGAACAACAAAGTGTTGAAATCACATGCCATGAAAAAAGTGTTCCACTATCTTTAACATGGTATTAGAATCATGATCTATATAGTGATTCGACACTCTCTTTCGCCTCTGTTTAAGAGGGCATGTCAAGTACAACATCGGTTTGAAACGGACTATCAAACATGTATATACGTAGAACCTCCGTTTCTCGATACATCCTTTTATAAAAGGAATTTCACATATCCTAACAAATCTAAACAAACCAATCAAAATTGAACCGTTGAACTTGTTCATAGCAACCTACACATCTCAGACTTCATATCCGACAGATTCATCAACCTTGAACGCTAGTTCAACTGACCAGTTTGGAAATCCTAGCTTTCTGATGAATCTGCTCTCCTTCTTCTTTTCTCAATTTTATCTCTCTCTCTTTCTGCCGAATGTAACCACACACACACAAAAGCTTTCTTTTTTTTTCTTCACTCACACACACATACCAAATGAGATAATGAGAAAAATATCTCATTTCTCCTTTTGTCAAAGAAAAGGCGGTGAAGTAGAAAAATAACAACCAACCCAACCCCAAACTTTCATCTAATGGCAACTTTTACCCTCCAACCTTTAAATTAAAATTAAAACTTACCCCTTAACTTATAACTCCATAAAACTAAACCAACAACGTACCCGGTTATTACAACATCTCCCCTTAAAAGAATTCCGTCCCGGAATTCGGTTAAGCGAAAAGGTAAGAATACTTAGTTTTCACTACTACTTCGAACTCAATCAAAGCCATAGGAACTAACTGAATAGACACCCCACACTCATCTATATTTCTAACACAATTATCAATTACTTTTCTAATGCAGATAAGCAACAAAAGAAGAAGACATAGTTGATCGGTTTGCACCGAAGTCAAATAGCACTTTAACACGTGTAAAGTTTATAAAAATGTACTTGTCTTCATCTCTATCCATACGTCGAGTCCGACTTGCCATTCTGTAGATTTCAACAAGGTTAATATACACGTAAGCACATACCCCATATAATAAGGTTTTCCAGTTCAAACACGTACCTGTAAGTTCATGATTACACTGTCCAAATGTAATTTGACATTACCTTACATGATGTTCCTTCTACCTTTTTATATTTAACATCCCCAGGTTCTAGACTATTAGGGACATCCCACTTCACATGTAGTTTAAGTCTAGGTATAGATCCGTATACCTAAATCCCTTAAACTAGGGCTCTGATACCATCTATAACGACCCGGTATCCCAAAACATACATAATATACATCAATTAACATGTTATACATAACGTCGTTACATTCATAACAAAAGATACATAATAATTCACGTACGGTCCCATCGTCTCAAAACTATACAATACAAAAGATAAGCATTTCCTAATCTTCGTCATCTATCAACCACATCCTACACTTTATCCTTCCCTTTGCTATTAAAAGTTCCTCGACCTAGAATACTTATTTTTGAAAACAAAATGAGGGTTAGACCAAACGGTGTAGTGAGATAATCTCTGTCAGTTTGGTAATCCTTTTGTAAAACACAAATATACAACAAGTAATTAAATACCAAGCAAGACTCGTGCACTGTGTACCTCTCCTCATTTCCATTGGCCATATTAATTGGTTGCGAGCCAACTAATCAGTTTACTCCGCTGTACTAAAATTACAGCCAACACCGATGTCCCTCCGTACAGCCAAAACTCCACCGGTCCTAAGCCCGGTCAACGTGCTCTCGTGTAGTGTAATGCTCATATAAATAAATATAATATACACCTCAATATATCATACTTTATTTATAAACACGTCGTCACATTCCTACCACATATTCATCTCATATATATATATATATATATGTATTCCAATTTGAAAACAGTTTGAAGTAAAAACTCACTTGATTGCTTATCAAAAACCCTTCCAAGCTTTTCTCCGAGCTATCCGATCTTTTACCCAAAATTCTCAGAATCTGAAACAATTTGCATATAAATATCTCTTTACCAAAAGAACTCATAAGACTTACTAACAGGCTAAGAACTCTAGATAAATCTATCTAACTGTTATCCTCAAAAGTGACCAAACAGCCAATGTTTCCGGATACCAAGAACTATCCGGACAACATGAACTTTTCGAACAACAAGACCAATCCGGACAACCCAACTTCCCGGACAGCATCTGTAGGATCCAGATCCGTGCAACAATTGTGTTTATGTGATTAAGAGATATGAACAGATAAACTAATCACAAAGGCTGCCCACTTAGCTATTTGATTCAGAGAATAATCGTTACAATACTGAAAAGCTAAATGAGACAACTAGCTATTTTCTAAGCTAATAGTACATTATATATGTTGGGCCCGTGGTAACAAGCCCACGGCCCGTTCACTATGGACTATGTTTAAACAAATACAAATTACACCCTTGAACTTTAAATCAACATATAAAACTTGCCCTAACAATCTCCCCCTTTGATTTGAAGTTCAAATTCGCGCTCTATCTCTTGCCAGTTGTAGACATAACGTTTGTGAAGAGTGAAATGAACCTCGAAGAATCTGATGGCGCGGCGGTAGTCGAGACGATCTTCAACAATATCCAAAGCAGTCTGAGCAGTTCTTTCATTCAGATTTGGTACATAGGATACCTTTGGATTTTCGGATTCGTGCTTGATGATCTTCCGAAGAGCGTCTTGAACCTTGAGCAGTGTGTCGTCGCAAAATCGATCTACCTGACTGAACCTCATAAACTTCTTTTCTTTCTGAGCGTTGAGGAAGACGATCCCAAATTCCGGTTGAAGCAGCATTGCGTTCTCGGGATACATCGACAGTTCAGGAGCTTTCAGATTCGGTCTGAGCAGATTTACCTTCTTTGATCGGTTCTCGATTGCCATTTGAAAGTCCGTAAGATAAGACATCATAGTAGATCGGACGAGGAATCGACGAACCGCTTCGAGCGCCTTTGTTACAGCAAGCGGTCGGATGGTTCTGGTGCGAAGGTCTCTCAGAATAACCAGGAGGTCGAACGAATGGAGATGCTTAAAGTCAGCTTCAGAAAAAATCCATTCTTTTCCGTCTTCACGTCGAACAGTGAACACGGGAAAGACGATCTTCATAATTCGGTTTGACTGAATCTTTAGCACCTCTGAAATTTTATGCTTAGTTCGTACCTGGTCTCTCGGGAGACACCGCTTCATGGCTTCTACGTATCGGAGTTGGCGTGCTGGATCAGGGCTGTAGATGCCAAGACAGAAGGTCGGCTCGATCGGGCGAATTCGGTGAACAAACAGCTTCTTCAGAGAT
Source organism: Saussurea involucrata (assembly GCA_033807775.1). NCBI lineage: Eukaryota > Viridiplantae > Streptophyta > Magnoliopsida > Asterales > Asteraceae > Saussurea > Saussurea involucrata. Next base: position 96,326,269 of record CM066314.1, read on the forward strand.
TCCTCCAGATGAGGAATGAGGACCTTGATCTTCTCCCAACGGTTTTGTTGCTGTGGAGGGGGAGGAAGATCAGGAGCTATCGTTTGCTGAGGAGATGTCATGATTTCTGCATTGGAGCTTTCTGGTTGATCTGAAGTCGTAGCGGGTTGAGTCGAGTGAACGGGAGGCGTACCATATAAGTTCTGAAGCAGAAACTGGTCGTAATCAATATTGTCGTCTTCATCAGTGGGAAACACCAGATTTACCTCGAAGTTTACGGCTGTGGCAGCTTTTTCGTACCATGCGTCTTCGATTTCCGGGTTGGTTTCACATGCAGGATCAATCATGGTGAGCGTCGGCATGTCTGATGGTTCTTGTGCGACCAATTCCTGTGTTGTACCCTCGGGCTTTTCAACTGTTGGGGCTTCGTCATCTGAGATATCCATATCGATGACCATCTGAGCTAATGGCAACTCGGCTTCGGGTGCTTCTGTTGAAGTTGCCGCAGTTGGGGGTTCCTGTTGAACCACTGATGTAACTTCAGGTTGGATCAGGGAGGCGGTCTCGGTTAGACGTTGTCGCTTCTCCCCCTCACAGTGATCAGGATCCTCCTGGTCATCGTGTTTGCGTTTTAGACCGCCGGCTTGACTCTTACAAGTGTCTTCTAGTGAGCGGACCCTCTCAGACAGTGTGGCAAGCACTTTGTTGTAGTCGATGAGGGTCGAGTCAATGGCGTCAAGGCGTGATGTGATGGACGAAGATGGAGCAGTGACCTGGGATCGTAGAATTGAGATCAGGTCTGCTTAGGTAGAGGTGGTTGTGTCGGATTCCTGGAGCAGTTGGGCTAAGAGCATTGTCTTCAGGGTGTCCACCGAATAAGTAGGTTGCGGTTGAGGCGGCGGAAGCACAGAGACAAATTCAGTGCTGACGAGTGGGCTCTTTCCTTTGAAAGCATGCATCGCTTTGGCAAGCTCAGCGGCTACATGTTCCTGCATTTGGTGCTCCATAACCTGGCGGACAGCCTCAAGGGTGCTGTCCAGAGACCCTTTTGACACGAAGTCGGGTAAAATAACGCCGGGCTCACTTAGAGTACCCGTTGAAGCATCTACCGTAGGGGTAGAGCCACCTACGTTCACAGCTGGCGTGATGTTAACTGTGGTAGGATTTCCGTCCAATTCTCGTGTTCCGGCAGTCGGAGACACTATAGACGTTCCGGTCGGGTCACTGAGAGCCACGACTTGGTGTTGTTCCTCATCAAGTGTCCTAGGCGAAGAATGTTCAGTAACAATAGGCTCTAGACTCGATGGTGCACACAAAGAAGTCGAGACCGGGGGCTGCTGGTCTCTTATTTCAACACCCGCACTCTCCGAGTGAGAGGCCGGTGGAAGTTGTGCTTGTTCCCCGTGTAATATTGAAACATCCGTCTGTTTTGAGACGGATGAGTGGCTATGGGGGGTGTGCAATTGCTTCGCTGGGTCCACGGAGGCTTCTTCAATACCCCGTCCCAACGGATGAGACGGGATAGCAGATGTGGCAACCCGGATATGACGTGGTTGGTTTCGCTCAGGAGCCTCGTTATCTTTATGGCTCAATCTTTCTTGGTTCGAGTTCGACCTTAACACCCTACTTTTCACATGTTCTATGTCTCGGGGAAGGTCCCTCCGGCTCTGGCTGGACCATGGGATTCCCTAACTCTCGTATATATGCTATCACAGGTACGGTTTCAGGTATATGCATAGCACGGATATTATCCTGCTCCCCCTCAAAACATACACGGGGATTGACTTGCTCCCCCTCGGAGTGAGAGTGGTATCAACACAAGAAAAAATATTTAGACTTTGTAAGAAAAACAGTGTGACTCTTCCCCTCGGATTGAGGTTGTTGATCCGCCATGGAATATCTGTAAAAAGACCCAAAGTTAGAAACTGAGGCGGATAAACAAGTTCCGGTGCGTACCTTTGCATTAAGTGGCTCAATCTGGGACAGATTGAGGACTGGCAGTGACTAAACAGGTACTGGATAGACGGAATAGGGGTGGCCGGACAAAAATATGCAACAATGCAATACTTTCCGGACATGCCATAGTAACCGGACAAATCATACTTTCCGGATAGAAGGTATCCGGATGAAAGAGGATGGAATGGCAAACCTTTCCGGTCAAAACAAAGTATCCGGACAAAGGGTGTTTCCGGACAGAGTAGGGATTCCGGATAGTCCTACCCGGATACCCATCCGGTCCGGAAAGCCATCCGGACACTTTTACACTTTAAAGAATAATTCCATTTTTCAAAGAGATAAAACCTGTAGAATTTTGGAAAAATGGATCTCTTGCTCCCCCTCAAGCTGAGAATGGGGGAAAACTTGCTCCCCCTCGGATAGTGTATAGGGATGTGCAATGGAGAGGCTGACATACAAAAACTTTAGACATTTAAAGAAAAATTTGTGTCGCTCCCCCTCAAATGATGAGCATTAGATGATATGCTCCCCCTCAGATTGTGCGCGTAGGGTGAAGTGCACACGGGAGTATCCCCACACAAAAAAACTTTTTAACATATTTAAGAAAAAATGTGTGTGACGCTCCCCCTCAACAGTAGAGTAACATACCTGATAGCTGATCATGCTCCCCCTAAACACATGAGCAACTTGTTAAAGCACAGGTATAGACAAACCTCACGTCTTCACAATATTATTCCTTGTAGATAGTGAGCAGCTCCCTCCTTCCGGTCATGTGTGTGGAGCAACCAGTGTCTAAGTATCACACATGACCGTCCTGCAAAATAAGTTTAGCGGACCTTGGGTACCCAGATTTGCCTGGGTCCCGAAGGGTTAGGTTTGGCACCGTTTAGGGAAGCTTGCTTTGTCCCAACTTTCCCTTTAGGTATAGGAATTACACCGTTAGAGGGAACTGGTTTTGGCACTTGTTTCCTCTTCGGTGCAGAATTTACACCTTTAGGAGGAACAGATTTTGTAGCAGCTTTCCACCTGGGTGCCGGTTTAACCTCAGTAGGAGCAACCCATCTAGGAGCAGGTTTGGTCTCCCGCTGTGGTTTAACCGCTGATTGGTAACCCCGTTTTTGATAGTGTCTTTGCTGGTTATTATGGGGTATGCGTTTGGGTGTATGATTAAACCTTTGATATGACCCAAACCAATCATTATTAGCAATGTCATCAAAATCATTCCAACCACAACTAGAACAACACAAACGATCGTGTGATAATTGAATCAATTGCTGAATGGAATAAATTTTCATCGGAAAATTAACATCTCTATTAACAAAATCATTCCTATGATTCCAGGCACAATCTTTTTGTTCATCCTAGGATGAAAGACAGTATTGAACGACTTTGATGCATCATCCTTGACAGATTCCTTGGCTGGCCACTTTGGTTTTTATTGTTTAGCTCGACCGGTTTTATCCGAAACAACAGGGACAGTGCGGTCAGTGACCTTTGAGGAAACAGGAATCTTAGTGGTCGGTCGTTCGGTCTTTTGCTTCGGCTATGATCCTTTTTGAACATTTGAAGCATTTTTAAGAATCTTGATCACAGCCGGAGTCTTGGATTGTGAACAGTCGCCCTTTAGAAAATTGACCGGACGATTAACCACTGGAGACAAAAAGTCAGAATGACTTGGAAGAGGTTTGTCGAAAGGGAACGACTCAAACTCTCTATCAGAATTACCTTCGGAGTTCATGTATTCTGAAAAATCGACATCCGGAATTACTGGACTTGGATCGGTCGAGGAAGGCGAGGAACTCCTTTTGCTCGTGTGTGTCGGGGAACTTGGTGAGGAAGCTAGGAAAAAATCAGAGTTCAAGTTCCGTGAAACACTCTTATCTTGGAAATCTAAATCGTCTTGTGTTGAAAAAGTTTTGCTAATAAAAGCTTTGCACGAAGACGTGTCAGATGAACTTGAGGAAAGTTCGGGTGAAATCTGCTTTTCAGTTTGGAGTTTGTCAATCTGCTCTTGAAGCTGACCATTACTCACTTTCTCTTGCATCACTTCTGTTGCCAAAGCAGACATTTGTGATGTGAGTCGATTGATTTCAGACCGAAGAATCTCCTGTCCTTCATCAGACATAACTTCGGTTTTGACCGGTTGTTGATTCTCAAGTTTTTCAAGTAAAGCTTGCTTTTACATTTGAAAATTGGACCTTTCTTTCTCTAATGACTCCTCCAACTCGACAATCTTTGCTTCCAAGATGAGATGGGGAACATAGAGTTTGAACTCGTCCGTCTCATTCTTGGTTGCTGGTGCTTGGTCCTCATCCTTTTGGGAGGAATCCTTGGGCTTAGCAACCTTGTAGGGGTCGAAGTAGTCATTCGAGAGGTACTTCTTTGGATTTTTCTGATAAGAATAATTTAAAGGCTCATAACAAAATGGAAGTTGTATTCCTCGTTTGTGTATGCGCTTATATTCCTCGGTTTCCTCTTCCTTTTCAGGTTCAAGAGGACCAGTCCATTGGATTGCATATTCCGGATACTTTTTATCTAACCCAAAGCAAGCAAAATCATACAAAGTTGGTGTAAACCATCTTCCCTTTTTCAAATAATGTGGGTTATCATATCCGATTCCCCATTCTTTGTTGAAATAGGTGAACTCTTTGGGTTTATTCAGAAAGATGGTTTGATCAGTTTGACCCCTTTTGTGGAGTTTGGTTTCAAGATCAAGAATTTTTGCAACAAACTCCTTGTGCTGAATCTGAAGAGAGGAACATTGATAAACAATATCCTCTTTCTCATTCATGCACTGATCAAACTGAGACTGAAGTTCAGATAACTTGGCCCTTAAGTCTTTAGGTGCTATTGAAAGATTTTTGCATTTTTCTTTTAACATAGCATTTTCAGACTTGTATTTTTCAGTTATTTTCTTTTGAACATCTAGCTTTTCGGTTAGAGACGTAATCTCAAGCAGTTGTTCTTTAGAAGTGGCCTTAAAGGAACCTACCCGTTCAGCAAGAGGTTTCACTCGGTCATAAAGTTCTAAAAAGATAGGTTCACATACCTGACACGGCCTTTTCATGTCTTCTTCAGCAGGAGACATCTTCAGTTGCACTGGAGTGATCGTCAGACGTGTAGATTGATTCAAAGTGTAAACCTAACGCAAGGCACTAAGAGTGGAATCCTAACGCAGGTTCTATGACTGGTATGAACTAAGAGTGATCTTACTGGATAGGAATCCAAGTAAGGGTCTGACCAGGAAGTGTCCGAATCAGATCAATTAAGAACAGTTCAATAAATCACAAAGTGTCCGGGTAAAACAAAGAATCCGGATGGCACAGATTCATGAATACTTAAATGTCCCCCTCCTGCGACTTAGCACGGGGGTCCCTAGAAAATTTTGAAAAATGAGGGTTCAAAACAGCTCCCGGATAATGAATCCGGGTGGTTTCCGGATAGAGAATCCGGAAAAACCAGGAATCCGGATGATATAGTCCGGATAGGTGAAGGAATCCGGATATACTAAGTTTTCGGATAAGATATGTCCGGAAACACTGGGTTTCCGGATACAAATGTTACCCGGATAGTATAAGGAATAGAGACTTACCCGGATTGCAGAACTTACCCGGAAAAATGACTTACCCGGAAAAACTTGATTGTCCGGAAAAACTGGAAGAATCCGGATGGAAACACAAATGTCCGGACACTATCAACTTGTCCGGAAAACGTGGCTGTTTTATCCGGACTCTGCGGCTGTTTGCTTAAATCGATCGACTTTTTGATTAGGGTTCCCCAAAATCGATTCTGGAATATTAGTAACAATGCAAAACACAAAAATAACACTAATCCAATCGATTTCAATGCAAAAACAACAAGTTTTGATGGTTAAAAATCGAATCTTTGATTAAGAACACTATCAAAAACTTTTGAACTTGTTTTGCTAAATTGACCAACCAAACGAACGAATTAGGGTATGAAAATTTGCAGAAACACTTATAATGATAATGCTAACACAACCCAATAAGCAAAAACAACCAATTTCGACTGAATCAAAAAGTCAAGAATTCAAGAATAGTCAGACGAGGAAAAGTCAAACTAACCAGAAATCAAAGAATGATACTTTGAATCGAATCCGTCTGTCTGCTCTGATACCAATTGTAGGATCCAGATCCGTGCAACAATTGTGTTTATGTGATTAAGAGATATGAACAGATAAACTAATCACAAAGGCTGCCCACTTAGCTATTTGATTCAGAGAATAATCGTTACAATACTGAAAAGCTAAATGAGACAACTAGCTATTTTCTAAGCTAATAGTACATTATATATGTTGGGCCGGTGGTAACAAGCCCACGGCCCGTTCACTATGGACTATGTTTAAACAAATACAAATTACACCCTTGAACTTTAAATCAACATATAAAACTTGCCCTAACAGCATCAACAATCCGGACATCTTCCGGACACCAAAGTAATCCGGATGCCATCCGGTATCTAATTCATCCGGAAACCATAGAAAAGAGAACTTACCGGATAATCGACTCGTCCGGATACCATCGAAAGGAACTACCGGACACTATCAACAAGACTACCGGACACCACCAACTTTGTCCGGAAACCTCGGTCTGTTCATCGAAACTTCTACCCAGATTTCGATTGGAACCCATTTTTTTCAAACCAAATATACCAGTGTTTTGTAAATAAGTTTTCTAACCTATTCCAACCATCAATTTTATGCTTAAACAGTTTTCATAAGAAAATAGAAGGAACTCACCTTATAGATATAAAATCCACTTTTCTTGCACAATTTACTTCAAATCAACAGCACCCTTGTTTATACCAGTTTGGAAATCCTAGCTTTCTGATGAATCTGCTCTCCTTCTTCTTTTCTCAATTTTATCTCTCTCTCTTTCTACCGAATGTAACCACACACACACAAAAGCTTTCTTTTCTTTTCTTCACTCACACACACATACCAAATGAGATAATGAGAAAAATATCTCATTTCTCCTTTTGTCAAAGAAAAGGCGGTGGAGTAGAAGAATAACAACCAACCCAACCCCAAACTTTCATCTAATGGCAACTTTAACCCTCCAACCTTTAAATTAAAATTAAAACTTACCTCTTAACTTATAACTCTATAAAACTAAACCAACAACGTACCCGGTTATTACAAGAAGTAATCTAGAATTGCTTGTATTACGATAAAGGAACTCTGGGTTGTGAGTTGTCGGGACGTACAGGGTTGGCCTTGTGCCAAGCTGTCAAGTGAGTGATTGTTTATTGGTAAAAGAATCTCATGTTGTGGCGGGGGATTCAGCCAAGTTCCTTCCTAAAGGAAGTATAGATGCATGAGAAGCCTTAGTTAATCTACTGTTGTCAAGATCGATCGAGTAGGAACAGTAGCCTACGAGTTAGAGTACCGTAAGAACTGAAGGGAATGCACCCAATGTTTCATATTTCGTATTTAATGAGGTGGTTGACTGAGTCAGAAGTGGCATTACCTTGTGGAAGTATCAATTTTGGTGTGGGAAAGATACCTGCATCTTTTCCCAATAAGGAATTCCGGGGACGAAATTCTTTTAAGGGGGGAGTCTTGTAATAACCCGAATTTCAGGTATGTATGGAAAGTTTAGTGGCTAAAGTCTAAGAATTTAAAGTTAAGTTAAGGTGCTTGGTCCTCATCCTTTTGGGAGGAATCCTTGGGCTTAGCAACCTTGTAGGGGTCGAAGTAGTCATTCGAGAGGTACTTCTTTGGATTTTTCTGATAAGAATAATTTAAAGGCTCAAAACAAAATGGAAGTTGTATTCCTCGTTTGTGTATGCGCTTATATTCCTCGGTTTCCTCTTCCTTTTCAGGTTCAAGAGGACCAGTCCATTGGATTGCATATTCCGGATACTTTTTATCTAACCCAAAGCAAGCAAAATCATACAAAGTTGGTGTAAACCATCTTCCCTTTTTCAAATAATGTGGGTTATCATATCCGATTCCCCATTCTTTGTTGAAATAGGTGAACTCTTTGGGTTTATTCAGAAAGATGGTTTGATCAGTTTGACCCCTTTTGTGGAGTTTGGTTTCAAGATCAAGAATTTTTGCAACAAACTCCTTGTGCTGAATCTGAAGAGAGGAACATTGATAAACAATATCCTCTTTCTCATTCATGCACTGATCAAACTGAGACTGAAGTTCAGATAACTTGGCCCTTAAGTCTTTAGGTGCTATTGAAAGATTTTTGCATTTTTCTTTTAACATAGCATTTTCAGACTTGTATTTTTCAGTTATTTTCTTTTGAACATCTAGCTTTTCGGTTAGAGACGTAATCTCAAGCAGTTGTTCTTTAGAAGTGGCCTTAAAGGAACCTACCCGTTCAGCAAGAGGTTTCACTCGGTCATAAAGTTCTAAAAAGATAGGTTCACATACCTGACACGGCCTTTTCATGTCTTCTTCAGCAGGAGACATCTTCAGTTGCACTGGAGTGATCGTCAGACGTGTAGATTGATTCAAAGTGTAAACCTAACGCAAGGCACTAAGAGTGGAATCCTAACGCAGGTTCTATGACTGGTATGAACTAAGAGTGATCTTACTGGATAGGAATCCAAGTAAGGGTCTGACCAGGAAGTGTCCGAATCAGATCAATTAAGAACAGTTCAATAAATCACAAAGTGTCCGGGTAAAACAAAGAATCCGGATGGCACAGATTCATGAATACTTAAATGTCCCCCTCCTGCGACTTAGCACGGGGGTCCCTAGAAAATTTTGAAAAATGAGGGTTCAAAACAGCTCCCGGATAATGAATCCGGGTGGTTTCCGGATAGAGAATCCGGAAAAACCAGGAATCCGGATGATATAGTCCGGATAGGTGAAGGAATCCGGATATACTAAGTTTTCGGATAAGATATGTCCGGAAACACTGGGTTTCCGGATACAAATGTTACCCGGATAGTATAAGGAATAGAGACTTACCCGGATTGCAGAACTTACCCGGAAAAATGACTTACCCGGAAAAACTTGATTGTCCGGAAAAACTGGAAGAATCCGGATGGAAACACAAATGTCCGGACACTATCAACTTGTCCGGAAAACGTGGCTGTTTTATCCGGACTCTGCGGCTGTTTGCTTAAATCGATCGACTTTTTGATTAGGGTTCCCCAAAATCGATTCTGGAATATTAGTAACAATGCAAAACACAAAAATAACACTAATCCAATCGATTTCAATGCAAAAACAACAAGTTTTGATGGTTAAAAATCGAATCTTTGATTAAGAACACTATCAAAAACTTTTGAACTTGTTTTGCTAAATTGACCAACCAAACGAACGAATTAGGGTATGAAAATTTGCAGAAACACTTATAATGATAATGCTAACACAACCCAATAAGCAAAAACAACCAATTTCGACTGAATCAAAAAGTCAAGAATTCAAGAATAGTCAGACGAGGAAAAGTCAAACTAACCAGAAATCAAAGAATGATACTTTGAATCGAATCCGTCTGTCTGCTCTGATACCAATTGTAGGATCCAGATCCGTGCAACAATTGTGTTTATGTGATTAAGAGATATGAACAGATAAACTAATCACAAAGGCTGCCCACTTAGCTATTTGATTCAGAGAATAATCGTTACAATACTGAAAAGCTAAATGAGACAACTAGCTATTTTCTAAGCTAATAGTACATTATATATGTTGGGCCGGTGGTAACAAGCCCACGGCCCGTTCACTATGGACTATGTTTAAACAAATACAAATTACACCCTTGAACTTTAAATCAACATATAAAACTTGCCCTAACAGCATCAACAATCCGGACATCTTCCGGACACCAAAGTAATCCGGATGCCATCCGGTATCTAATTCATCCGGAAACCATAGAAAAGAGAACTTACCGGATAATCGACTCGTCCGGATACCATCGAAAGGAACTACCGGACACTATCAACAAGACTACCGGACACCACCAACTTTGTCCGGAAACCTCGGTCTGTTCATCGAAACTTCTACCCAGATTTCGATTGGAACCCATTTTTTTCAAACCAAATATACCAGTGTTTTGTAAATAAGTTTTCTAACCTATTCCAACCATCAATTTTATGCTTAAACAGTTTTCATAAGAAAATAGAAGGAACTCACCTTATAGATATAAAATCCACTTTTCTTGCACAATTTACTTCAAATCAACAGCACCCTTGTTTATACCAGTTTGGAAATCCTAGCTTTCTGATGAATCTGCTCTCCTTCTTCTTTTCTCAATTTTATCTCTCTCTCTTTCTACCGAATGTAACCACACACACACAAAAGCTTTCTTTTCTTTTCTTCACTCACACACACATACCAAATGAGATAATGAGAAAAATATCTCATTTCTCCTTTTGTCAAAGAAAAGGCGGTGGAGTAGAAGAATAACAACCAACCCAACCCCAAACTTTCATCTAATGGCAACTTTAACCCTCCAACCTTTAAATTAAAATTAAAACTTACCTCTTAACTTATAACTCTATAAAACTAAACCAACAACGTACCCGGTTATTACAAGAAGTAATCTAGAATTGCTTGTATTACGATAAAGGAACTCTGGGTTGTGAGTTGTCGGGACGTACAGGGTTGGCCTTGTGCCAAGCTGTCAAGTGAGTGATTGTTTATTGGTAAAAGAATCTCATGTTGTGGCGGGGGATTCAGCCAAGTTCCTTCCTAAAGGAAGTATAGATGCATGAGAAGCCTTAGTTAATCTACTGTTGTCAAGATCGATCGAGTAGGAACAGTAGCCTACGAGTTAGAGTACCGTAAGAACTGAAGGGAATGCACCCAATGTTTCATATTTCGTATTTAATGAGGTGGTTGACTGAGTCAGAAGTGGCATTACCTTGTGGAAGTATCAATTTTGGTGTGGGAAAGATACCTGCATCTTTTCCCAATAAGGAATTCCGGGGACGAAATTCTTTTAAGGGGGGAGTCTTGTAATAACCCGAATTTCAGGTATGTATGGAAAGTTTAGTGGCTAAAGTCTAAGAATTTAAAGTTAAGTTAAGGGGCCTTTGTGAAAGATACAAATAGGGCTCAAAACCCTAGTTTCCCAATCATTTGGTGATGGTTGGCGGCTGGAAGGAATTAGAGAGAAGAGAAAGGGGTTTTTGGAGTTTCAAATGCTATTGAAGAGAAGGAATCATCAATCAACAAAATTGGCAGAGGATGTGGATCTGGAATTCGATTCTACAAGTGATTCTAACAGGTAATCCCAAGCTCCAATTCTTGTTTTAGATGATTCAGCTAGATTGTTGGTTTGGTTTGAGGGTTTTTAGTTAAAAGTTGAAAGGAGCCTCTAATGGGGATTTAGACAATCACCCTTGTGTTTAAGCAGCAAAGAGTTAGTAAAGAAAAGTCTAAGTATGCTTATTAATCTGACTGTATCGTATTTTCGCTGGGTTAAGAGTTTGTTAGCAAATCTCGATCCAAATAAGCTTAGCAGCCGTCGTCCGGTAAGTCTGGACTAGTGTCCGGACAATGTGTCCGGATAGGATAAAGAACCCGGATGGAATGACTGTCCGGATAAGGGGGTTGTCCGGATGAGTGACATCCGGATAGCATAGTCATCCGGAAAGTATGAGTGTCCGGTAGTTTTATCCGGAAAGTAGAGTGTCCGGTAGTTTTATCCGGAAAGTAGAGTGTCCGGTAAGATAGTATCCGGTAAGTTGGTGTCCGGTAAGTTATGTCCGGAAAGTTAGTAAGGGAACTGAGCAATTTATATTTCATCCATATCTCAAGTAACCCGATTGTAAGTCACAAGCAAAGTAAAGCAAGATATTAAACGCACCAGGTGAGTTTTTTTTAAAACTAAAATACGTTATTTTACGTGTTTTTCCAAAGAAAGTGATTATGTGGAAATGCCATGTTATTTTACATGATTTTTATGGGAATGAAAGTTTAATATTTTACTGATCATGGTGTGTTTACGAGCATGATTTATTTACAAGCTTTTAAGTATGTTTTTCCATGAAAAGTATGTTTTAAGGAAAGGATTATTCAGCAAGGTGAAATGAATTATAAAGTGTTACACGGATTTCATGTTTCATGATTATGTCGAGCTATGTGTATGTTATGTGGAGTCGGTCTGCACAGTGGGATCTGAGGACCTCGGGATCCGATGATCCCTTAGGCTGTTGTGAGAAGCTTGTAGGAGGGAATTCATTTCCTTCCTACTCGGATAGGTGAGTAGCTTGTAGGAGGTAATTCGTTTCCTTCCTACTCGGATATGTGACTACCTATGTGATCCTTAAACACTGTGCAGTACCATGGTTGAATGATTATGTGAACAATGTTAAGAGTTTTATAAAATGATTTTTATAATGTTGATGTACACTGTTTATGGAGGGAACTCACTAGACCTCATGGTCTAACCCTCGTTTTTCAAAACTAAAACCTTTTCTGGTAAGCATATAGTAGGAGGCTCAGGTAAGTGAGCAAGCGCATGATAGAGTACAGATGCAGTTAGAGACAGTGTCGGTGCCACTTGTAGTAGTAGTTGTTCTCAGTTGTGTATAGATTGTTTCCGCCAACCTAAGTTTTAGATTGATGTAATGAAAAATTGGGACCCAGTTTTGTAAATCTTATGATTTAATGCTATGTATGTTCTGTTGTATTTTTGAGATGTTACAATGTGATATAGATTGCAAGAGATCTTACACTTTCTAAATTAGAAATATCATATATATATACACAATGTCAAATAGATAAAAATTGACATTCTCGTTTAATTTAATTAATTTATTTGTTTGTTTGTTTAAATATTAATTATTAATTTTTTTATTAAATATAATTCTTTTATTAATTTTTTGAACATTAATTTTACAATATATTATAATTTACTAATTATTTGTATCACAATCAATTTATTATTTATATGATAGTTTATTATATTATAAATAAATCAAATTTAATATTTTTGCAAAATTATAAATTATTAAACTATACAAATATAAACTATAAATTAATTGGTGATGTGGTAGTGTGTACCAATTTTGAAGTTTGTATATGATTTCATTAGTATGAGATATAATTGCAGTGTTGATGTGAATTTTTGAAAGAATTTTATTGTTTCATTGTGGTCTGAATCAATTTTGTTGTTTTAATAATATCCTGTCCACATTTATTTGATTTAACATATATTTTTGAGTTACTAGAGATGTATTTGTGCAATACAACGTGATATATATCTTGATATTAATGTTTTTTATACTAGAAGGATACTCGCGCAATGTAGTGCGATGTATCTTGATTTTAATTTTTGTTTTACTTTTTATCATTTTCGATTTTATAAAACGGTTTTGTGTAGTTTTGAGAAAATTATAATATTTTTTTATAAATTCGTACAAAGAATGACGCTTTTTGAGGGGTTCATGATTTGAGAATTTGAAAGGGGTTAAGAGATAATGATTAATTAGGTAACCAATGAGGATTAAAGAATGATGTTTTTTTAGGGGTTTACCATTTGATTATTTGTAGGGAGTTAGAGATAAGGACGAAAAGGAAGAAGTAAGAGATAAGGACTAATTAAGTAATTAGCATTAACAGTGGTACATAAAGCTTCGTTAGTTGTTTTTTAAGAGATTTTAAGTAGTCAACATTAAATAGCAGTACATAATGCTTTATGAATTGTTTTTAAGAGTTTTTTTATAAATGCTTTATAACATAGTATAGATTTAGTCTTTGTCAAATTTATAAATTTGTTTAAATTTCAATAAAAGATAATATTTTTCTTATAAATTTGTTTAATTTATTTTTTAATTTAATATAGGTTTAATTGATGCAATTTATTTAGGTTTAATAATATAATAGTTTTTATGAAGAAAAAAACAATTAAGTATTATGTTAGATATCAATGATTATCTTTATTATATTTTTGATTATTTATATTTAAAATGAGATATTTATCCTGTATTTGATTAAGTTTATCTTTGAGTTAGTTATGAATTCAAATATGTAGCTTTATGAATTTGTATTTATGTATCGTTTAACTACATTTTTGAATCTTAAGTAATATGAATCAATAAATAGTACATAATGAATAAAAAATTATATTTAAAAACTTTCTCAAATGTTTATAATATAGTATAGATTATGTTGTATTCGTGAGATACAAGAGGATGCAATATTTTACTATAAGCTAAAAATGAAATTTAACGTAATATATTTATTAAAAAAATCTGAAATTTATTTTTAAAAAATATAGAAGTTATAAGTGTAAGTGAACATATCTTATTGATTTGAAGATCTAGTAAAAAGAAATCCGAAACTACATCCATATCGATGTGAAATTAAAGATTAAAAATTCCTCGTTTTAGGGTATAACTCGTCAAATTCCAGTTTTTGTTATAATTTAAATAATATAGATTTAAAAACATAAATATAATTTATTTTAGTTTTACTTAAGTAATTTTTTGGATAAAGATGTAGATGGAGTTTTTTATAGTGTTTAATAGTATTATTTTGAATTTGAATTTGAATTTTATTTGTTGGGTATTAGTTAATTGGGAAATTAATTGTTTTAGCCATTTTTATTAATGGTTTAACCTTTGAGCCATTTTCTTCCTATTCTTACTGAAATACCTAATACTTCCGTGAAAAACTTTTGCATTTACAAACTCATGAAAAAATAAGAAATATTTTACACCTTCAGCACTTTTCGTAAAAAAAAACATTTCACAAATGGTAAACAAACACATTTATATATGGTTACACTAATAACTCATTCATACCATTAAGTCGTAAACAAATTGCCCTTAAATAACCTTTTTCCATATTCAAATCTATCTATATGATGCTCTGTCACTGGTCCCAATATATCACATTCACACAGTTTAGTTTTTGAGTTGTTATCCGACCATTTTTGTATTTTATACGTTAGTGATCTTATTGTTGAAAGCGAGTAACCACATAAATGGTCGTTTTTTAATCCTTACCTCAAATATGTTACATTTTATAGAAATACAAATTACAAAAAGAAAAAAAAGATATACAAATTTTTGAAAACCAACATCGAACTAATGTACATTGTAGTATATTGTACATATATGAACAACAAAGTGTATAAATCACATGCCATGAAAAAAGTGTTCCACAATCATTAACATGGTATTAGAATCATGATCTACATAGTAACTTGACACACTCTTTCGCCTCCGTTTAAGAGGGCATGTCGAGTACAACATCGGTTAAAACGGACTATCAAACATGTATACACGTAGAACATCGATAGACCCTTTTATAAAGGGATCTTACATATCCTAACAAAAGTAAACAAACCAATTGGAACTAAACTGTTTAACTGGTTCATAGCAACCTACACATCTTGGACTTCACATCCCACAGATTCGTCAACCGTGAATACTAGTTCAACTGGCAATAAGATTTGAGTCTTTGAGGCCCCTCCCTATAGATTATTGATAAGAGACCCTCTGACACCACTGATGATTTTACTGAAGGTTTTATAGGTTGCTTTCAACGGGCCCATAGGATTAATCGAATTATACATAAACTAGTCGAACATCCATAGTTAAAAAACCACATACAAATAAAAGGTTTTTGGATGATAGGTCAAAAAAAGGGGACGACGCGGAGTGATAAATTTTAATCAGAGAAGGGAATTCGAAAAACCAATTAATCTAAAGTAGAATTAACATAAATTAAAAAGAAGAATGCAAATTAATATGGGCAAGAAAAGTAGGTAACTAAGAGTACAGAAAGACCAAACGTTTTGAACAAAGTGTGCATATGTATCTTCTTTTAGTGATATTGCAAATCGGCACCAAGCAAAACCTCCATTTGTGTGCGCAGTCCACAGCCGCGACTTTGCCGCCACATTGTGGGCAAGCTCCCGGCGCTTCCTGTCGGCTTAACTCTTTCTTTTCTTGGTCGCAAACACATAACAGTCTCATTTCACTCTTTTAAGAAATGCTTCCAACTTCCACTCTTTTATTCTATTTTATTTTCTTCAGGGTTAAGCTAAGCATATAGTTGGTGGACATATATATATACACACATAAATATGAATGTATATATACATACACACGTATGTATGTATATGTATACATATACATATGTTGATTCAGAGAAGTACTATTTTGTTTTTGTCTTGTAGAAAAGATTGTAAAATTTATAAATGGATTATAGTTTTTCTTTTTATCTTTAATTTATGATTTTATTTAAAAAATGCAAGTAACTTTACAAAAAATGTGATCATTAGAGGGGTGACCGCCTTAGCAAGTTCTTTTTGGTTTTGGTTATGTCATGCCTGTTATAATCTTAGAAAAGTTTGTTAAAAGTCATGTGAAACGTTTATATATAGAAAAGTTAGTAAGGTTGTACAGAATTAGTAAGCCTATATACTGACATTTAAACTTGACCTTTGCGATCATATGAGGTTAATCGTTAGAGGACTTTTTGGTTTGGTATTCGAGGCTTGTAGGCAGGGACGGATCTAAGAACTTTTTCATAGGATGGCACTTATTTTATCATACTGTTTTTATTGACGTGTCTTCATCCATTTACCAACGTTCAATATTGCTCGATGTGTTTGTAGCCTAATTTCACTGTTTCTAGGGAATTAAAGTTTTTTACTTGATTCGAGTTCGAGAGACGTTTCGGTTTTTTGGTTGTTTTCAAGAGTTTTTTTTTTCGGTTTTTGATTGATTACAGATAAGGTTGCTTCTTCAAAAAAGATAAAGTTGCACCTTTCATTAGACTAAATTTTTTTACCTTACGGCGGAAAAACAATACGGTAGCTCGTGTCTGCACCACCTTAAGTCTGTCCCTGCTTGTAGGTTTCGATTACTTATGGGTTGTTTGATTTTGATTTAATGGGGTTGGAACATCTCTACATTCACTCTTAAACTATTGTAGGAAGTTAAATATGAAAAAAAAATCACTCCAATACATTATTGTATTAATTTTAGGCAGATTCTAAATATACCCCTTGCAACTTTGTACACCCCCTCCCCTCACATATTTTGATTTTTAAATTTTTTATTTTAAAGTTACATTTCATACCCCTATACTTATTTAATTAATTTACTTTATACCTTTTAGTTTTCTATTTTTCATTTAACATTTTCATTATATTAACACATATAATCGTATATTAACTCAAATACGTTAAAAAAAACTTTTTAATTTTAACAAGTTACACAATTATAATCGTCTCGTCGATACCTTCGAAATGAGCCCAATATTGAATTTTTTTTATTTAGTTATATTTATATATGTCATACGTTTACGTTATTTTTTAATTTAATTAAACTATTATTCGTCGATATCTTCTTATTTTTTGATTTAATTATATTATTTCGAAATGAGCCCAATATTAACTAAAATACGTTAAAAATATACTTTTTATTCCAACAAATTCCAACTCTGATTATTCATTTAAATCAATATATCCACGAGTATAAGTACGCTCTATATATTCTTCATACAAATCTAATCTACGTTTGTAAATAAGCCCAATATTGAATATTTTTTGATTTAATTATTTTATTATATGTCATATATACAACATAAAAATATTTTTTATATTTACAATTCATACCCTTATAGTTAATTATTTAATTTATGGTACATCTCTTACTTTTTCAATTTTCGTTTTACACTCTTAATAAGATACGCTTAAAAATACATTTTGATCTTCAATCAAATAAATTTAAAATACATTTAAAAATAAACTTCGAAATGCATTAAAAAAATAAATTTGTAAATAAAAAATATTGTCAGTCCCGGGTCGGGCCTTGTGATGAAAATCGTAACTAGTTAAGAATCGTCGCACCATAACCGGTCCCGTATTGAGTCGGTCAGTCTCGGTTCCAAGTATGTCTCGGGTTGGGCTGTACCTATTTAGCCATTTCTAGGCCCTAAACGCTATAAACCATAGTGTTATGTGTAAGGCGTTCATAACCCGAATAGTCCAAAATCCGAACCTAAATTCCAACCGGAAATAATGTGTTTGTGCAAAACCCGAATATCCTGAAATCCGAAAATCGAAACGCGACTTTTTGTGCGATACTTAGGTTCGGTTTGAGTTTGATCTTTGATACCCGACCCGTCCGAAAACCCGAAATAATATAAATATATTTTTTAAATACTATATAAACATAATTATTTATGTAATTATCTTTTGAAAATCGTAAATTATAGTCCATCGAAATGTTTTCTAATTTCTAAACTTACTATAGATTTCATCAATCTTTCAGTTGATTGAATTCGTCTTCAAAATTGATAAAAGTTAATATATGATTATTATGTTAATGTGATAAGAGTGTAAAACGAAAATTGAAAAAGTAAGAGATGTACCATAAATTAAATAATTAACTATAAGTGTATGAATTGTAATATAAAAAATATTTATATGTAATATATATCATATATAATTAAATAATTAAATAAAAAATATTCAATATTGAGCTCATTTCGAACGTATCGAAAGGACGATTATAATGGTGTCACTTGTTAAAATTATAACGTATTTTTTTAACGTATTTTAGCTAATATACGATGATTATATGTGTTAATATGATGAAGATGTAAAATGAAATTAAAAAAATAAAATATATAAAGTAAACTAATTAAATAAATATAAGGGTGTAAAATGTAACTTTCAAATAAAAAAGTAAAAAAATAATTAGTGTGAGTAGGTTGGTAATAGGGGGTAGGAGGGGGTATATAAATTTGCAAGGGTAGAAATAGCAACCCCTAATTTTATTATCAAACTCACGATGTAAGGGAGTTTTCAACAAAGATTTTACAATTTTTTTATTATATACATATGTACATATTTATGTCATGTTCTAATTTTGTTTTATTTTAAAAGCAAAAAATTATTGAAATAAGATATGTTTGTTAATGTAGGGAGCATGATTAACTTATGTGTTATTTTGTTCCTCATACAAATTTATGTGCATTTAACATCAGCTTAAATATAAGGAGTATGATTGAAGATAGTCTTAATTCTGTAAGTTTAAAAAAGTATTATAATTTTTTTTTAAAACGTGTTATGCTCTTTAAATTAAAAATATCATACAAATGCAATGTCAAGTAAATATTGACATTCTTGTTTAATTTAATTTACTTTATTTATTAGTTTGTTTAAACATTATTTATTAATATTTTTATAAAATATAATTTTTTTATTAATTTGTTTCAACATAATTTTATATTATTCTATAATTTACTATATTATTTATATTATAATTAATTTATTATTTATATTATAGTTTATTATATTATTTATATTATAAATAAATCATATTTAGTATTTTTTGTAAAATTATAAATTATTAAAATATATAAATATAAATTATCGCTTAGTTGGTGATGTGGCAGTGGAATCACTTTTAAAAGTTGTATATGATTTCATTGATGTAAAATGAATGTTATTGCATTATTTTTTGATTGATACAAATGGTCTAAAATCAGTTTTGTTGTTTTCTAATATCTTCTGCACATTTATTTGATTTAATCATATATTGTTGAATTATTATGTTGTGTACTTGTGTTAGTGAGATACAACATGAAAGCAATGTTTTACCATAAGCTAAAAATGAAAAATTAATCTAATTTTTTATTAAAAAAATCTGAAATTTAGGTTTAAAAAATATAAAAGTTATAAGTGTAAGTGACCACATATCTTGTTGATTTGAAGATCTAGTAAAACTACATCCATATCGATGTGAAATTAAAGATTAAATATTCCTTGTTTTAGGGTATAATTTGTTGAATTCCAGCTTTTGTTACAATTTAAATAATACACATTTAAAAATAAAAGTATAATTTATTTTAGTTTTAATGATTAAGTAATTTTTTTGGATGAAGATGTAGATGGAGTTTCTTGGTAGTGTTTAATAATATTATCTTATATTTAATTTTTTTTGTTGGTTATTAATTAATTTTATAAATTTCGAAGAGTTTTAAAAAATTTGAAAAAATTAAATGTACATACACATTACTTGCAAACAAGAAATTGTAGGGAATAGTATTATTAAACAATATCTAATATCAGAAAAAGTTTAACAATTTTACATAAATACGTTATAATATAACTAGAAGTCTACTCGCGCAATGCAACACGATATATCTTGATTTTAATGTGCGGTTTTGAGGAAACGGTCAAAGTTTTTTTTATAAATTTGTTTAAAGAATGACGTTTTTTGAAGAGTTCATGATTTGAGGATTTGAAAGTGGTTAGAGATAAGGATTAAATAATAAGAGTCCACGATTTAAGGATTTGAATGTTGTTAGAGATAAGTATTAATCAAGTAATTAACATTAAAAGCGGTACATAAAGCTTCATTGGTTGTTTTTAAGAGATTTTAAGTAATTAGTATTAAATAGCGGTACATGAAGCTTTATGAGTTGTTTTTAAGAGGTTTTCATAAATACTTTATAATATAGTATAGATATAATATAAACAAGCGTTGTTTAAAAAAAAACTAAATTTAATGTGTTTGTTATTGAGGGTTAAAATCATAATTTATTTATACTATATTATAAACCATTTATGAAAAACTCTTAAAAATAACTCTTAAAGCTTTATGTACCGCTATTTAATGTTAATTACTTAAAATCTCTTAAAAATAACTAATGAAACTTTATGTACCACTTTTAATGCTAATTACTTGATTAATACTTATCTCTAACAACATTCAAATCCTTAAATCGTGGACTCTTATTATTTAATCCTTATCTCTAACCACTTTCAAATATTCAAATAATGAACTCCTCAAAAAACGTCATTCTTTAAACAAATTTATAAAAAACTTTGACCGTTTCCTCAAAACCGCACATTAAAATAAATTAGAACATTAAAATCGAGATATATCGCGTTGCATTGCGCGAGTAGACTTATCTATACTATATTATAAAGCATTTATGAAAAACTTTTAAAAACAACCCCTAAAGTTTTATGTACCGCTATTTAATGCTAATTACTTAAAATCTCTTAAAAACAACTAATGAAGCTTTATGTACCGTTTTTAATAACATTAAAATAAATTAAAACATTAAAATCGAGATATATCGTGTTGTATTGCATGAGTAGACTTCTAGTATCATTTAAATCATTTATTTATTATATAAGATAAAATAAAACAATTCAAACCAACCCTTCGTCCATGTTGGCTAGATGTTCTATGTAGATTAACGTTAAAAGCTATTTTTTTTATGCGTTGATAGAGTAAAAGTGTCATGATTTGTTATAGTCTCTCATACTAAAGAATTTGTGTTATCCTCGAGAATACCTATCAAGGATTATCACTCCTAAATGTCCAATCATTAAAATAAAATAGATTGTTGGTAAGTGTTTATCACCTGATAAAAACTTATCAGATAAAAGTTATCACACTCATTTATCGGTCTCAATCATTTTCTTCTTTTTTACCGGATAACATTCTCGGTCTTTCATATACTCGCCCGATAAGGTAATTGACCCGATAAAAGCTTACATGATTAGTGTTTGGTAAATGACCTCTTAGTGTCTCATTATCATCCTGAGGAGGTAATCACAATGTGTTAGGACAAGAGGAGCATGGTCGGATTTTAATGAGTTGCGGAAACTCTATATCTTTTTCGTTTGAACACTTTAATAGTGACGAGTGTTAGTCCATGATCTTCAACAAATCAAGATCTAGTAACAAGAAGATGTAGAAGAAGACTAAAACATTATTAGAAATGTAAATCTAAACTAGAGAGAACACAAGATTGTTTGAAAGCTACATCTTGAATTATGAAAGTTACTTTTACAAACTACATTACATGTCCTATTTATAGTCTACACCTCTTGTTACAATACTTAAGCACAAGCCCATATACAAAGCCTTTGCTTTACAAAACTTTCTAATATTTAGGACAACTTTAGTGTCCTAACAGTCACCCAAAATCTAGATCTAGCAAATGATAAGTCCCAAATCTAGCAATCAAACACAATCAGATCTAGAGAGAAAGTCATTCATGTATTGAATCTTGTAAAGTACAAATGACATCAAAAGTTGTGATTTACAACAAAGGACTTTCCTTATATAGTAGGGTAAGACATGCCCATACCTCATACCGGAAAGAATAAACAGTACAAAAGATTATCTGCCTGATAACTACAATATAGCTCTAACAACGAGTATCTCGGTTTGTGGATCGCATTACACCTGTAATTTAGTGTTTGCGTCAAATAATATAACGTATCGATCTTGAGAGAACCTACGATTATCACATAAGCCATGCACATGTCGGTGGAGGTACCGAAGAACTAATGGAATACGTACGATCATGCGAATATACTTAGGCCCCGTTTGGTTACAAGGAATGTTTTTGAGAAATTTGAATTTGAGATATTTGGTGTGTAGAATTTGGAATGAAATCGATTTACGTTCTCTGTAAATTTATACAAAGAAAATATAAGAATGTTTAAAGATGATTGGGAATCCGAATCATACCGTAGCTTGATTGGATGTGGTCCGTTCGATAAAACACAAACATCCATCAAATCGAAAGCACGTTCATCTTGTTCTTTTATCTTTGAAATTAATTAAGGCAGTTACTAAATGGCCATCGAATTCATTTTCGCAAGTTCATTTCAACGCACCATCGGATGACATGGTCAAAAGGTTTTTGTCTCCATATTTACAAAGAAACATAATCCTTATTTTACGTTAGACCCGTTGTAGAGGCCAACTGTTTATGTTGATTCTATTTCTTGATTTCGAGTTGAGCCATTCAACATGGAATCTAATCGTCGTACAAAAACAAACTTGACAAAGATCTATTAAAACGTTTGAAAATTTAAAACACTTACCTGTTCGGTCATCAAAATCTGTGACATTTAACTTGACACATATTTTAACAAGAATATATCAAAGAAATAATCAAATATATACATCGAAATACCGTAATTGTCAACAACTAATATATGTAGAGGAAAGTTCAATTGCAGTTCTTTTTTCTGTTATGAATCAGGGGACAAATTAGAGCGTGATACGCATCCCTAGTTATCCACATTCATCATTAATATTGAACGTGAACATGTGTGGATTACTAAAGATGAATACATATAAATTACTCGGATACATGGCGCTCTCTCCTTTGTCACGTAATTCACAAATGAAACTTGGGTTTTCAATTGAGCTTACCCTTATGTTTATATATATATCTATACTATATTATAAATCATTTATTAAAAACTCTTAAAAACAAACCCTAAAGCTTCATATACCGCTATTTAATGTTAATTACTTAAAATCTCTTAAAAACAACTAATGAAGCGTTATGTACCGCTTTTAATGCTAATTACTTGATTAATACTCATCTCTAACAACCTTCAAATTCTTAAATCGTGGACTCTTATTAATTAATTATTATCTTTAACCACTTTCAAATCCTCAAATCATGAACTTCTTAAAAACGTCATTCTTTAAACAAATTTATAAAAAAAACATGACCGTTTTCTCAAAATCACACATTAAAATAAATTAGAACACTAAAATTGAGATATATCGCGCTGCAGTGCTCGAGTAGACTTCTAATATATATATATATATATATATATATATATATATATATATATATATATATATATATATATATATATATATATATATATATATATATATATGAGGTGGGTTCAAACGAGGACGCTAACTATTTACGAGAAGCACGAGAACGGCCGCCCATGTACAAAATCACATGTGATTCACAGTATAAAATCACATGTGATCCGCGCGACAAGCCGCGCGACTTGCAAACCACAGGCCAAACCGTGCGGGTCCAGAATTTTAATCACATATGATTTTGTATGTGAATCACATGTGATTTTGTACATGGGCGCCCGTCCTCGTGCTTCTCGTAAATAGTTAGCGTTCTCGTTTGAACTTTTCTCACATATATATATATGATCAGGTTCAGGGGAAAACCTCAAAAATTGGAAAACTGAATAACACCCTGGTAGCCCTTAATCTGGACGGTTGCACTTGTGCATACAAATAATTTGTAACATGCACACGTGCATATGTCCAAGTACATATAAAACCCAAAAAAATGAATTAATTTACCTGTATGTACAAGTGCATATCGTCCAGATGAAGGACCACCAGAGTGTTCTTCAGTTTTTTGTTTTCTTGAGGTTTTCCCCTGAACCTCTGTCTCTCTCTCTCTCTATATATATATACCTCTCTCTCTCTCTCTCTCTCTATATATATATATATATATATATATATATATATATAGAGAGAGAGAGAGAGAGGAAGTGTAACATCTCATATTTTCTTTCTTGCAAAATTTAGGAATAAATGGAAGTTTTGGGGCCAAAGTGAGAAATTTGGAAACTTAAGTGCAGGGGTGAAAATCAAGAATGTTCTTAAGCTGAAAAACCCTTTCCACTTCATTGTGTCGGCTAGGAATTTGAGGAGAGGAGAAATTGTGAAGAAGCATCACTTGAAGGATTGGAGAAGGAGGATGTCAGCAAGGAATTAGGAGGTTCATCTCCAAGGTATGACTCTCTTCTAATCTCTATTCTTCGTGTTTGTCTTGAGAGAGAAGGTGGGTGGAACTCAATATTTGTCTATAATTCCAAGTTTTGGGCTAAAAACCATTGGAGAGGGTGAGATTAATGAATTCCTTGGTAGGTTGTGAGTTTCTCTTGAAGAGCTTGCACCACTCCAATGGAGGTTTTGGGTTTTGAACAAAAATGGGAATTAGGTGATGAAAGAGATGACTCATTGGATTAATTTGATGGGAATTACATGTTTTAAGTTTGGGATTTGACCCCTTAGAATGTGTTTAGCTTAAAACATCGATTTTGGGGTTTTTCATCACTTGGAATCGATTTGGGAGGTTTTGGGAAGAAGAATTCGGAGTGCAGAATTTGGGAGCCCCAAACAGCAGGGTGCGCGGCCTGGCCCGCAGCCTGAGGCCGCGAGGTAGGGGGCGCAAGTCCCTGTTTGGCGCGCTCCTTCGTTTTGCTTCGTTTTTCGTTCGGGCCTAGGATTGAGGCATTGTTTGGGGGTTTATCTTAGGAGTTTATTGGAGATGTTTTGGGGCATAATTAGAGAGTTTAACATCACTTCTATTAACCCCAATTCAAGTGTTCGGTTGGTGGAAAAGTGAGCTTCGGTTAGAGTGTCCATTAGCCAAGTTGCAGGTGAGTTCCCTAATCTTTTACCACTCACAAAGATTGTGTCGTACATGTTTTACTTACTGAAATTGGTATAAACTCATTCATATTCCTCGTATGCACATGTGGATTGATTACGAATGGCATGAAAACATTTACAAATATACTTGCATTATTTGGATGCTTTATTATTGGCTTGATGTATATAAGTCGAGTTGCACAACGAACATAGGGTACCTTGGGGTAATACATACCCTTTGGGAGTTGTGATATGTTTCTATGTGTGTGGAATCCGTTTCCTACATACGAGGTTAAGGAGAGTCTGCTTGGGCCCCGACCGTGGTTACTACCGTGTGGTAGGTGAGGACTATGAACGTTGTGCAACCGTTATGTGTGCTATTTCTTTACAAAATGGGCCTAAGGGCTGTTGTGATTATTACACGATATTTTTACGGTGATTTCCAAACTGTTTGTTAGGGAATTCACTAGACCTTATGGTCTAACCCTCTTTTTCCAAAACATAAAACCATTTTTAGGTAAGGGCGTGATAGTTGCATCTTCCAAAGGTAAGGGATAGCTTGAAGTCTAGAGGCGTCTTGCTAGAGACCTTACCCGCTACTTTATTTTATCTTTGGACATCTCGGTGGTATTCGTATGTGAACCGCTGTACTTGGAGAATGACGCTATCTTGTTTTGAATTGTTGGGACCCCTCATGGGCTTTTGGTTATGATAATACTTTGGATATTTTGGGTTGTTACAAATGGTATCAGAGCCATAGTTTAAGGGATTTAGGTGACCGGATGGACCTAAACTTAAACTATGAGGATAGGGACACAACCAAGATATAGGATGCCCATAGGAAATGTCTTAGGAAGGATACGTAGGACAGGGCGACCAGGATCGTCATGTGAGGTAAATTGGGGGTTACATCTGGCCACTGTAATTCTGAATTTACAGGCACATGTGGATGCTTAACTGGCCTTATAGTATGAAGTTATGGTATTAAGCGTTTGTTTTATGTGCTTTGTTTCAGTTTCGTCATGTCAGAAAGATCATTGAGGAGCAGGTCGGTGCCCAGTGTGAGGGCAGTCTCGACCGAGGAGGTCCTTGCCGACGGACCGGTGGACCCTCCGAGACCGACGGCCGCCCGAGGTAGGGGAAGAGGTAGTGGTAGGGGACGTGGGACGACACCACGAAGGGCTACCACATTAGCGGGAGGAACTCGCGCAAAGAAAAAGACCCCGGTTGCTCGCCGAGCAAAAAGTGTTGAGATACCGGTTGAGCGAGAAGGGTCTCACCAAGAGAGCTCGACAACGAGAGGCCAAGCCTTTGTGACCCAAGAGGCCTTTGCTGCTGAAATGGGGAAACTTCAGGATACATTGAAAGGTTGGATGAACCATCGTGATGGGTCGGCGTCGGAAAGTAAGGAGAAGAGTGGAAGTAAAACGGGTTCGGAGATGTCTAGCCCACCCGTGACGGGGGTAGATAGTCACCCGCAATCTACTACTCTAGTGGTGAATGAGTCGGCTGCTAAGGGATACAACTACAAAGCATTCTCTTCTTGCAAACCTCCTACTTTCAAGGGGGAATGCGATCCAGTTTTAACAATGAAGTGGGTTCGGGAGATGGAACTTGTCTTTGACACGTGCAAGTGTGCTGAGGGAGACAAGGTAGATTTTGCATTATCTATGTTGAAGTCGGATGCTATCTTTTGGTGGGATGCCGAGACGGGGGGAATGGGATCTTCGGTAGCCCGGACTATGACTTGGGAGACTTTCGTGGGAAAATTCAAGGCGCGGTTTTGCCCGCTAGCGGCAATCAAAAAAGTTGGAAGAAGAATTTCTGAAACTGGAACAAGGGGAAATGACTGTGAGAGAGTACACTACCAAGTTTTTGGAAAAGGCTCGTTTCACGGAGTTGTATGTGCCTACCGAGGAACGTCGTGTTGAGCGGTACATCTATGGGTTGAAGAGTAGTATTCGGGAGTTGGTAACGGCAAGGAACCCTATCACTTTTCAAGCGGCCATTAATGCGGCCGAGTTGACCGAAAAAGAAAAGAACCGCCAAGTGGCCGAGAGAGGCAGGGATAAGAGGAAATGGGATGGACCGGGAGGTGATGCGAGGAAGGGAAGGGCCTTTAGGCCGGAGCCCCGAGTGACTCGTGGGGCGAGTGAGAGACCATGTGGGAAGTGTCACCGGATTCACCGTGGTGAGTGTATGTCGGGTTTGAGGTCTTGCTATCGGTGTGGATTGCCGGGCCACTTGTCGAGAGATTGCCCGAGTGGGAAGTCATGCTTTCAGTGTGGGTCAGCGGACCATATGAAGTACGATTGCCCACAGTTGAAGAGAGGAGGGCCGGTGTCATCTAGGGGACGTCATGTAAGAAAGGGAAATGAGAAAGGGACGGAGCCGGCACGCGCGAAGGGGCGTGCATTCCACATGACTGTGGTTGAGGCGGAGGAGACTCCGGATGTCGTGATAGGTACCTTTTTGGTGAACTCTATTTGTGCCAAAGTGTTATTGATTCGGGAGCGAATCGCTCTTTTGTATCTCCTGATTTTGTGAAGTGTTTGAGAGTGAAACCCAAGCGTTTAGATCATGCCTTAGAGGTTGAGCCCGCTATGATAATCGAGTGTCGATTAGCGATGTGATTGAGGGGTGTTGTATAGATGTAGAAGGGAGCTTGGTACCATTGCAATTGTACCCAATACCAATGGGGGAGTTTGATGTAGTGTTGGGGATGGATTGGTTAGCGAAGAATAACGCTAACATTGTGTGTAACAAAAAGTTAATCCATATCCACCTACCGGATTGGGGGATGGTGGTTATTTATGGAAATCGTCGAGATAGGAAGTCTAACCTCATTTCTGTGATTAAAGCTACCAAGTGTTTAAGGAAGGGATGTCAAAGTTATCTAGCCTATGTAGTGGATGCTAAAAAGGAGAAGCGTGGGGTAGAGGAGGTGTCGGTAGTGGGAGAGTACCCGGAAGTGTTTCCGGAAGATTTGAGTGACTTACCACCGGACCGTCAAGTCGAGTTTCGGATCGACTTAGTGCCGGGAGCCGCTCCAATAGCTCGCGCACCTTATCATCTAGCGCCATCAGAAATGAAGGAGATGATGACACAACTCCAAGAGCTATTGGACAAGGGGTTTATGAGACCAAGTACCTCACCGTGGGGTGCACCGGTACTCTTTGTGAAGAAGAAGGACAAGACAATGAGGATGTGTATAGATTACCGAGAACTCAATAAGGTCACCGTTAAGAACAAGTATCCACTCCCCAGAATTGATGACTTGTTTGATCAGTTGAAAGGGGCTACTTACTTCTTGAAGATAGATCTGAGATCGGGATACCATCAGCTCAAAGTGCGTGAAGAAGACATTCCAAAGACGGCTTTCCGAACTCGTTATGGGCATTATGAATTCTTAGTGATGCCTTTCGGACTGACGAACGCCCCGGCCGCTTTTATGGATTTGATGAATAGGGTGTGCCAACCCTACTTGGATAAGTTTGTGATCGTCTTCATAGATGATATCCTTATTTACTCGAAGTCGGAGAAAGAGCATGAAGAACATCTAAGGGCCGTATTAGAATTATTGAAACGGAAAAAGATCTACGCCAAGTTCTCAAAATGTGAGTTTTGGCTTCGGGAAGTGCAGTTCCTAGGGCACGTAGAGTCCCAAAGTGGAATCAAGGTTGATCCAACAAAAGTGAAGGCTATTAGAAACTGGGAGCCGCCTAGGACACCGTCGGAAGTCCGTAGTTTTCTTGGGCTAGCGGGGTATTACCAGAATTTCATCAAGGATTTTTCGAGGATTGCTACTCCGTTGACCTCCTTGACTAAGAAAAACGTCAAGTTCAGTTGGACGGAAAGCCTAGAAGAGGCTTTTCGGAAATTGAAAGAGATGTTGAGTAGTGCTCCGATTCTAACCTTACCGGACGGAACCGAAGATTTTGTGGTGTATAGCGACGCATCCAAGCTGGGTTTGGGATGTGTATTGATAGAGCGTGGGAAGGTGATTGCTTATGCATCCCATCAATTGAAGGAGCACGAGAAACGATACCCCACACACGATTTGGAATTGGCAGCCGTTGTTTTCGCCTTAAAGATTTGGAGGCATTACTTGTATGGGACGAAGTGTCAAATCTTCACAGATCATAAAAGTCTTCGTCACATCTTTGATCAAAAAGAGTTAAACATGCGACAGCGAAGGTGGATGGAATTGTTGACTGACTACGACTGTGAGATCGAGTATCATCCCGGGGAGGCCAACGTGGTGGCGGATGCCTTGAGCCGTAAGGAGAGAGGTGAAGCTTCAAAGATCTTACCCTTAAGAGCCGAAGTCACGTTTAACCTGTTGGGGGAGATAAAGAAATGGCAAGCGGAAGCGTTAACAGACGAGAACCTAAAAAAAGAACGGATAGTTGGGAATGTGGACACCTTGGTAGAGGATAGTCGGGGGTTGAAATGCCTTAACGGGAGAATTTGGGTTTCGAAGCTTGGTGATATTCGAAAAATGATATTGGAGGAGGCCCACAAGTCAAAGTATTCCATCCATCCGGGAACCGATAAGATGTTTGGAGATTTGCGACAATGTTATTGGTGGCCGGGCATGAAGAAGGATATAGCATACTTCGTGGAGAGATATACTACGTGCCTACGAATAAAAGTGGAGCACCAACGACCGTATGGTAAACTCCAACCCTTGGACATCCCAGTTTGGAAGTGGGATCAAATTACGATGGATTTCGTGACGAAGTTGCCTAGAACTCCAAGGGGCTTTGACGCCATCTGGGTGATTGTGGATCGACTCACCAAATCGGCGCATTTCATACCTATAAAAGAATCGTATTCGATGGAGAGGTTAGCAAAGTTGTACATTGACGAGATAGTGACCCGCCATGGTGTAATGTCATCAATAGTTTCAGATCGCGATAACCGATTCACATCGACATTTTGGAGGAGCTTTCAACGAGAAATGGGATCTCAAATCAAGATGAGTACCGCATATCATCCACAGACCGATGTCCAGAGCGAGCGGACCATCCAAACTTTGGAAGACATGTTAAGAGCTTGCGCGTTAGATTTCCAAGGCTCGCGGGAGAATCATCTACCGTTGATCGAATTTGCATATAACAATAGTTATCATGCGAGCATAAAGGCTGCACCTTATAAAGTGCTCTACGGTAGGAAGTGTCAGACACCTCTTTGTTGGAACGAGGTCGGAGAGAAGCAACTGGCCGGACCCAAAATAGTACAGTTGACGACGGATAAGATCGTACAAGTAAGAGAAAGATTGAATGTCGCGCGTGATCGACAAAAGAGTTATGCGGACAAGAGGCGTAAGGACATTGAATTTCAAGTTGGGGATAAAGTAATGCTAAAGGTATCACCTTGGAAGGGGGTGATACGATTCGGGAATAGAGGAAAGTTGAGTCCCCGCTACATCGGGCCATTTGAAATTATCGAGGGCATTGGGGAAGTAGCATACAAGTTGGAGCTACCCGAAGAGTTGCATAGAATTCACAACACCTTCCATGTGTCGAATTTAAGGAAGTGTTTAGCGGAAGTTGACATGGCTATACCGTTAAATGAAGTGCAAGTTGATGAGAAATTGAACTTTGTTGAGGAACCCGAGGCGATCACTGATCGCAAGGTCAAGAGGTTGAGGAACAAAGACATCAACCTAGTGAAGGTACGATGGAGATTTCATAAGGGAAAGGAAGCGACATGGGAAACCGAATCCGAGATGAGGATAGAGTACCCGCACCTTTTCAATGATGGAATTCCAGGGACGGAATTCTAATAAGGGGGAGGTGATGTAACATCTCATATTTTCTTTCTTGCAACATTTTGGAATAAATGGAAGTTATGGAGCCAAAGTGAGAAATTTGGAAACTTAAGTGCAGGGGTGAGAAATCAAGAATGTTCTTAAGCTGAAAAACCCTTTCCTCTTCATTATGTCGGCTAGGAATTTGAGGAGAGGAGAAATTATGAAGAAGCATCACTTGAAGGATTGGAGAAGGAGGATTTCAGCAAGGAATTAGGAGGTTCATCTTCAAGGTATGGCTCTCTTCTAATCTCCATTCTTCTTGTTTGTCTTGAGAGAGAAGGTGGGTGGAACTCAATATTTCTCTCTAATTCCACGTTTTGGGCTAAAAATCATTGGAGAGGGTGGGATTAATGAATTCCATGGTAGGTTGTGAGTTTCTCTTGAAGAGCTTGCACCACTCCAATGGAGGTTTTGGGTTTTGAACAAAAATGGGAATTGGGTGATGAAAAAGATGACTCATTGGATTAATTTGATGGGAATTACATGTTTTAAGTTTGGGATTTGATCCCTTAGAATGTGTTTAGCTTAAACCATCGATTTTGGGGGTTTTCATCACTTGGAATCGATTTGGGAGGTTTTGGGAAGAAGAATTCGGAGTGCAGAATTTGGGAGCCCCAAACAGCGGGGTGCGCGGCCTGGCTCGCGGCCTGAGGCAGCGAGGTAGGGCGCAAGTTCCTGTTTGGCGTGCTCCTTCGTTTTGCTTCGTATTTCGTTCGGGCCTTGGATTGAGGCATTGTTTGGGGGTTTATCTTAGGAGTTTATTGGAGATGTTTTGGGGCATAATTAGAGAGTTTAACATCACTTCTATTAACCCCAATTCAGGTGTTCGGTTGGTGGAAAAGTGAGCTTCGGTTAGAGTGTCCATTAGCCAAGTTGCAGGTGAGTTCCCTAATCTTTTACCACTCACAAAGATTGTTTCGTACATGTTTTACTTACTGAAATTGGTATAAACTCATTCATATTACTCGTATGCACATGAGGTTTGATTACGAATGGCATGAAAACATTTACAAATATACTTACATTATTTGGATGCTTTATTATTGGCTTGATGTATATGAGTCGAGTTGCACAACGAACATAGGGTACCTTGGGGTAATACATACCCCTTGGGAGTTGTGATATGTTTCCGTGTGTGTGGAATCCGTTTCCTACATACGAGGTTAAGGGGAGTCAGCTTGGGCCCCGAGGGCGTGAGGGGAGTCAGCTTGGGCCCTGATCGTGGTTACTACCGTGTGGTATGTGAGGACTATGAACGTTGTGCAACCGTTATGTGTGCTATTTATTTACAAAATGGGCCTAAGGGCGGTTGTGATTATTACACGATATTTTTACGGTGATTTCCAAACTGTTTGTTAGGGAATTCACTAGACCTTATGGTCTAACCCTGTTTTTCCAAAACTTAAAACAATTTTCAGGTAAGGGCGTGATAGGTGCATCTTCTAAAGGGAAGGAGATAGTTTGAAGTCTATAGGCGTCTTGCTAGATACCTTACCCGCTACTTTATTTTATCTTTAGACATCTCGGTTGTATTCGTATGTGAACCGCTGTACTTGGAGAATGATTCTATCTTGTTTTGAATTGTTGGGACCCCTCATGGGCTTTTGGTTATGATAATACTTTGTATATTTTGGGTTGTTACAAGAAGGATCATGCGAGAAGGCGAGAAGTGTGATATATATATATATATAGAGAGAGAGAGAGCAAGGGAGAGAGAGAGTGAGAGAGAGAGAGAGAGAGAAAGAGAGATGTGGTTTCATTTACAACCCATTCTTATAATGCAAACTATGCAGCCTATCTAGATGCCATATAGGTAATCACTCAATGGTTATGATTCATTTGTTCTATTTATGTTAATATATGTTGGGAACTGAAGATTTTCCAAGTATGGTTAGTACTGCCAGAACAACGTTAGTACTGCCAGAACAATGTTAGTACTGCCAGAACAACGTTAGTACTGCCAGAACAACGTTAGTACTGCCAGAACAACATTAGTACTGCCAGAACAATGTTACTACTGCAAGTAAAAGTTAATGCTGCTGGAACAAAGTTAGTACTGCTTGTGCATAACGATGTTAATACTGCTTGTGATCATAATTATGGAATGCGAGAATGTTGGAGATAAAGATGGAATGATTGAAGATAAGCATGAAAGAATATTTTGAAGATCAATTTTGTTTTGATAGTTATCTTGTAATTATTTAGTATAAATAGAGTTTGATAGATAGCTATTCGAAGATACAGATTTCAGAATTCGTTTTCGTTTTAGAGAGAATTAACCTCAAGGTTTAGAACCCTATTTCTAGAGAAGTAGAAGTCGTCTTGTTGAGCCTGTTCAACAAGATTGAGGTTTGGTTGTAAACTTGTGAGTTGAAGTATTGAATACAAACAGATTGTGTTTTCTGATTAGTTGTTCATCGAGTGTGTTTGAATTAAAGTTCTATTCCGCAAGATTCTTTAATTCTGATTTCTAAGTATAATTATTCTTGTTTGGAATCGATCCTGACAAGTGGTATCAGAGCTTCGTATCTTAGAAATCTACAATCATTATGGACAACACAGTCGAATCAAACAGTACTCTTGTTTCAAAGGTTCCCATGCTCAGGCCTAATGAGTTTGACATGTGGAAGATTAGAATCAAGCAGTATATTTTGCTTACTGATTATTCCATCTGGGATATAATAGAGAATGGTCCATGTGCTGAAGGAAAGGTTGGACCAGATGGCAAAAGACCCCCTCCAAAGACAGATGCAGAAAGAAAGGTTAGACAAACAGAGATGAAAGCCTTAAGCACTCTGCTTTTGGCTATTCCCAATGAGTATCAGCACCAATTTCATCACTGCACTGATGCTCAGATTTTATGGAATGCATTGGAAAAGAGATTCACTGTTACCAAGAGCACCAAGAGGAACCAGAAGGCAATTCTTAAGCAACAATATGAAAATTTTACTTCTACAAAGAATGAGTCTATGACTCAAACTTTTGATAGATTTAATAAGTTGATTGGAGAATTGGCTACAGTTGGAGTTCGTATGGAGGCTGATGATGTAAACAGGAAGTTTCTAAGATCATTAGGTGAGGAATGGACAATGTATACTGTGTCTTTCAGACAGAATGACCAGTTAGAAGATAAAGAGCTTGATGATCTTTACAATGATCTTAGGGTATTTGAAGCAGAGGTTGAAGCCAAGAAGAAGCCCTCAGGATATGTGTATAATGCTGCACTCCTATCAGCATCAACTGATTCTACTGCTAACCCTGAATCAGTTAGTACTGCTGGTGGAGTCAATCAGGAGAAGGCCAATGATTCTGTACTAGAAGCTTTCTTTTCTAGTCATGTTAACTCCTCATTAATTAATGATGACTTAGAACAGATTAATGCTGATGATCTTGAGGAGATGGATATCAAGTGGCAGATGGCTATGCTTTCTATGAGGGTAAAGAAGTTTATAAAGAGGACTGGGAGAAACAACTTTTCCCAAAGAAGAGAAGATGGTGCTGGGTTTGACAAGTCTAAGGTGGAATGCTACAAGTGTCATAAGATGGGACACTTTGCCAGAGAATGCAGAGGTGGAGTATCTCAAAACCACCATCAACAAGCTCAGACTGGAAGCTTCAACCAGAACAGAAACTCTGTTCAAGCCCTTGTTTCTCAACAAGGAATGGGATTTGATTGGAGTGATCAAGCAGAAGAGGCAATTCAGAATCATGCACTCATGGCAGAAGTCTCAGATCTTCCTACTGAGGTAAAAGCTAATCTCTGTTCTCAAGCTTGTATAGACACTGTGAAAAGGTATAGAGATCACAACCAGGGAATGTGTGATGACCTTAAGAGATTAGAAAAGGATAGAAGAGATTATGTAGTGATTGTTGAGAGGTTTGAAGAACAAATTAAGGCTTTTCAGGCCAATGAACTTCAACACTCATATGATACAAACTACTGGAAGTGGGAAAAGAATGGTCTGGAGTTCCAACTGAAAGAGTCTAGGGAGGAATGTGAGAAATTAAAAGGAGAACTTGAGAAAGTAAAACTTGATGTTGAAAAGTTTTCATGTGCTTCTAAAGTCATGGACACCATAATTAATGCTCAAATCCACAGTAAGATGAAACCAGGCATAGGGTACAATGCCACACCCCCACCCTACAACAACACATACATCCCTCCTAGGTCAGACCTGTTAGAAACCAAGGATAGGAAGGACTTACCTGAAGGAGCTACTAAAGTAGATCCATTAGATGAAGTTGTTGTTGAGGATAAAACTGAAAAAGAAGAGTCTAAGAAAAGGAACAAGAATGTCAGTGGTGAGATCCCCTTAGAGAATTACATCAAGACTAATGAGGAAGGTGGAAGTCCCTGGGATAAGAACAATGAGATGAAAAGATCTGAAAAAGGAAAGGGAGTTCATTATACACAGACCACTGTTGTGAATTCCAATACTTGTGAACATTGTTCTTGCAAGAATTCTCAAAAGAATGAACCCCAAAAACATGATAAAAAGAGGGGAAATCAAAGAAACTGGAATAATCAGTGGGCTCAAAAACAAGGAGTTGATCTGCAAAGGATTAACAGACCAAAACCTTGTTTTATCTGTGGCAAATTGAATCACCTTGCCAAACACTGTTATTTCAATCCTATTAACGAAAGGATAAATCTTCAAAGAACTTTTCAAAAATCAAATGGTTATAGGAAGCCTATAAGGAACCATGTGGCTAAGAAACAAGCTAAATCCAAAAGCCACATGAGGAAAAAGACTGAAAAAGAATGTGTCACAATGTGGGTTCCTAAAAGCACTAGTGTTAGTACTGCTGCCTCTGATAGTACTGCTGCTAGCAGTATTAACACTGTTAGTACTTCTGCTAGCAGTATTAACACTGTTAGTACTGCTAACACTGTTAGTACTTCTTCTAAAGATAATACTGCTTCTAGTGTTTGTGCTGCTAGACCAATCATCTTGACAAAGTACTCCAGTGTCCAATCATCCAAACTGAACCAATCCTGAAAACACATTCAAATTCTCACTGCATCCTACAAGTGTCCAACCATATCTGAAATAACTTCAAGTTATACTTGCTCAACAAGGGAAATAACCGTGTTCACACAAAACTATCCCCATTAACTTAACACTGAACGACAAGTTCACTTGAAAACAATTCTCATAGTAACACCATGTTAATCCCATGGTACTTCATTCGGATTACTAAATTCAACTATCTCTCCCAACATCTCCTCGTAAACATCATCCATGCCTCCAAAGTATGGCTCACTAAAAGGTGCACGCTTTTGACCATCACATGAGTTAACTTTCCACGACCCTCGAATCATAACATAACAACTCCTCTTTTCATACTCTCACTAGGAGCTCAGGCACCCGCTACTGACAACAACAATATGTAAACATTGCTTCAGAATTTCGGTGTCACTTATCAAACCTCGTAGTTCCAGTTTACTCAACATACCTTCTCCACCACCCCTGGATAGCTTGGAACATTGCCCACTTTACTTCCCGACCACACCAAACGCGTCGATAGCACATACATGGCTATGCCTATCCAAACGGCTTCCCCACCACTTTTACTCGAGGGATTCAAATACGCCATCCATAAATAACTCTTAGTGTTTGAAGCCACCACATGCTTCTTATTTCCCAAACTGACACCTTCTCAGAGAATTCCTTTATACACAAGGAACAATTCACATTCCTTAAAGCTTCTCTACCTACTACACCACATCGTAACTAACCAATCCAACATCTTCATGAATCCTCCAATGATCCCAAAATATACTCACACAACGACTCACACAACCAAAAACACATGGTTCCTCATTTGGGTAACCACCCACTACAGCTCCGCCATTTTATTCCGAGAATAACCATATCATAACGCCAACTGACAATCCATGCGTCCCAACAACTTGCTTAACAAATTGTATAAAATCTCCGAAAAGAACTTCCATCTGATGCTTAACCTCCTTTAACAACACATTACCATAACAATTGCTTGCATATCTATCTTGGCAAAAGATGCCACTAACTTGTCCGCACGTTCTCCACCCACAACACCCCACCACAGACCAGGTTCTCACGGTTACTTGTACACATACTCAATCTTGCCTTCATAATCTCCTGCAAAATTATAACCAAGTGTATCTCACGACTTCGTCTTTCTCCAAATCTAGATGAACCACAACTCACGATTTCCCAATTTTCTCAAAACTAATCGTTCCTTGTCGGTTCATTGTGATCCCTAAGAAACCATTCCTAATTTATAGGGCACATTCCCTTTTAGATCGATATAATCACTGCACCCACTCCGGTTGTGCTAACTACCTCACCTTTTACGAACCATCAAAACCTCGTAGGGAAAACACTCATCTAAAAAGCAATCTTCCACATTCATAACGCCCACACGAGGTGGTTCAACAACACGCAAGCATACATCTTTCCTGAATGACCTCCCACGTTTACACACACTAAGGTGATTTGCTCAACTTTCAACCTCCTGATCTGAGTCTTCAGATTCAAACATCTTAAACAGTTGTTGACTTCAACATCAATAGACAATATGATGATGCTTCCCAAAACCTTCCCGATAACAAGGGTTCCTAACGGGACCTACTTCTTCCAACATATCATGATCAACTTTATACTCCGCCGTCCTCACTTAAAGAAAATTCAAAACATACTTGGTGCTAGTTCAACATTACAAGACCACACCCAAATTCTCAGGCTCTTCGCCGACAATATTCATCAATGAATCTCAATGCTACATAGAACGAGTTACTAAAATAAATATCTTGGCGACTTCTAGTCCTTCCCCTGGGCACAACCGTCCCTCGACGACCGCATCTCAAGTTACCGAACAAGAGTACCAACTACCACCATACAACCAACACCAAAGTCCATTTCGGACCTTTCCACTATTCACCTCTCTTCCTTAACACGGATACCAAAATCACAAATCATCCGCCACCGGTTTGACCGACACATCTCCACTCTCGAAATTCATTCCTTATCTTAAAATGTAATAACCTCCACGACCTAGTGAGTTCATAGCCTTCATGCATGACGACACAATATTTTAAATCATTTCACACATTTGGACATTCAGAAAAAGTACTACACCTGAAAACAACTCGAGTACACAGGACCCAACTCTCTCATAACTACAATGTCATGCACAACAATCTCGAGGATCGTTCGCACACAAGTTTTCAGTAAAACACAACCTTAACCATCCAAAATGATGTCGTTACATCAGAAACAAATTGAATGAAACTTTTCCTATACGACTGGAAAAGTTCTGAATGAAATCACTAACACGAAGTAAACCAGTCGGCTCCCACATTCAATTATATGATATAAACATGTCAATACTCATTTTGATTATAAAAGCTTTGCGGTCAAACGCTTTAATGATTTTCGCAACGAAGATTTTCTCAACGTGAAAAATAGCGATATAATTCGCAAATCAGTAAGTTCAAAAACTTTATCGTGCAACGTAAATAGTTCTGTCTTTTTCTTTAAACACACGCTTGCACGCGTCGACTCATTTCCAAACAAGAAATTCGTTATTTACGCATTTACTTTTAATCATGAAAAGCTCATGTAACACATTTAAGGACACCATGCGCGAAACTCAACTTGCAATTAAAGGCTATTCACTCAAACAAGGTCAACCATTGTACCCACACAACTTATCATTGGCACTCAACCTTTGACCAACGGTCGCTCTCTCGTCCTTGCAACAACTTGTTGTTCATGAGTTTCGTAGCCAACCTACTCAACCATCCCATACAGTTTTCGTCTTGGCCAATTATTTCACATTCTACCCCTACACGCATTTCAATCCAACGCTGATATCTTTCCTTCATTATCCTTGCCACTGAAAAGCTTGACTAAAGAGTCAAGGCTCCAATCCTCCACTCACTCTTGAATTGAAACTTCCAAGATTCTGACACCTTCCTTCCTTACCATCCCAACTGATCTACACAACAATTCCAAGAATGGGGACCCACTAGAAACTAGGAGTTTTACCCTTAAACAGTCGTTCATTCCTTTCGAAACCAAGAAGTTCTTCCTCTAGACGCCTCATAACATTCCAAACAACACTTTTTCTAGAAGATATAAACATTATAGCATGCACGATCTCTCACGATACCTCAACCCTTTGCTATCATTGCGAGGTCAAAACTCACTACATACTACCACACCCATCGATCTTCTCAACAAGAGCAACAGAGCACACTCACGTACCTGTAAATTTGCGATTACATTGGCCAGATGTAATTCCAAATTTACCTTACATGACGGTCCTTGCTACTCTATCACTAGCGCACTTAAAGTGATCTTTCCTACAGCATCCTATATCTCAGCTGTGCTCCCCCTTACTTCACAGTTTAAGTTTAGACCCATCCGGTCACCTAAATCCCTTAAACTATGGCTCTGATACCAACTGTAACTACCCAACCCAAAAATAAAGTTTAATCATCAAGAATTAAACAACACGCCAAAACGACTCCAAAATACTATCAAACATACGAATACATAACACGGTTTGCGGAACAACCTATTACACAACCGAGATTTCTAAGGTACTAAGCTTGGCATACTAAACAAAATGTCTTCTTTCTAGTCCAAACTTCATGCTCACGCCTTCTCCTTGCCCTTACTAGAGCCTTCTACCAGACGCTTTCCTGAAAATGGTTTAGTTTTTTGAAAAGCGAGGGTTAGACCATGAGGTCTAGTGAGTTCCCTCTAGTGGCAACAATTTCATCAACAAGTATTGTTGGTCCCGGAGGGTTATACAAGTTTGTAGAAGGGGGGGTTGAATACAAACACACATATTTTTACTTTCTAAATTGTTTATTGATATAATCAAACATTTTAGAACTTGTTGTGGAACAAGATTAAGGATTAACCTAATCTAAACAAGTTAAGAACACTAAGTTTCTTGCACTAGAATTAAGACAGAAGGAGATAAGAATACTACGAGTAATATTCTAACACTAAGAGAGAAAGAAGAAGATGGCCGAGCACTTCATTTCTGAAGTAGGGTTCTTCATATATACTGCATGCATTTAATGCAAAGCAGTATACCTTTACATGTGGCAGCATCTGATTGGTTGCATGGTTTGACCTTTGTAGACAACCTTAGTAGCCGCATGATGTACAGTGTAGAATCAGAGTTGGTTGTACGATTAAGGGCAAAAAGGATGTCCTTTATGACAAATCGTACGGAGACGTGCAAGGGGGAAAGACAAAAGTAACTTGTAGAGGAAGACTTCATGATCAGCGATTACTGAACAATACTTTATCCGCGAGTGACAAAGTTCAGCGATGGCTGAAGTCTTCTACTTGTAACTTCACGTTGAGTAGACAAATCTTGGCTTCGCTGATATCCGCATCAGTTCATTAGTAGACTTGTCGCTGTTCTTGAGCTTGATATTCGACTTCAGCGTAGAACATAGTTGACGTGAAACTTGTCTTCAGGGATCATAAGTAAACAACTAAACTATCATCGATCATTAATAAGACTGAACAGGCTCAGAGCTTATAGATGAACAGTGTTCATTGAATGGTAAAATTAAAGAGCATGAGTTTCCTATCAGCGATACTGTTAGAGACATAGTACTTATCAGCGATAGTGAAACTCTAATACATATTGTCTACTTATAATTTTCACTAAGTGTTTAAAGGGTTATTATCAAATCACTGAGGGTTTGGATCAACAATCTCCCCCTATTTGATATTGACTTAGCAACTGAGGAAAATTGCTAAATATGAAAACATAAGGATAAAAAGAACTTATAAAATATTTGTCCTTTTTACTGTTTTCTGGGATCTTTTAAGTACTGATGGAGTAAAGTACATTCGCTGAAATTTTTCTTTAAACTTCGTAAAGGTTACATAGGGAAGTAGAAAAATTACAAGTACAACAAATAAATTTACAAGTACAAAAGATATAAGCTGGTAAGGATAGAAGAATAACAAGGAACTCCTATCAGCCAAAAGGTTCTTCCCTAACGAGAAGTTCATCAAGGGTCTTTGTTGTGGGTATCATCCAGTCAGGGACCGTTACTCCTTGATCTCGTTTGTTCTTTGCTTCATTAAAGATCAGGGGCTTGAGGTGTTGACCGAGAAGATCATTTCTGAATCCACACCAATAGATGAGATCTTTGAGCTATTCGATAGGAGTGATGGGAAGCTCAGAGATACGTTAAAAGCGTTGTCGTCCATCATAGTCGTGAAAGAAAATACCATATGATTCGCTTATGACTTTTCCAGGAATGAAGCGTTCACCGGGGGGTAGGGAGGTGTCAAGTGCTGAGAGGTCAGGTTTAGGACCAAGTACTTCAGCTCGAGAAAAACCAATACCAGTTTCGTTCCGGATAGGAGGACCTGAGTCTGAAGATATCATCTTTTTTTTGCAGAGGCCCTTCTTTGTCGAGTTGGATTTGTGGGAGGAGGAGGAATATCCACAGCAGATGAAACCAAGTCGATCTGTCAATTAAGAAGTTTTTCGACATGATTTTTGAATTGAGAACGCGAATGCTGAATGGCTATTCTAATCTCCAGCCACTTAGAGAAACCGTACTTCATGATCGCATCAGCATAGAAGGTTTCCTTGGTACTGTTTTCTCTGAATATATCGACC
Source organism: Saussurea involucrata (assembly GCA_033807775.1). Taxonomy (NCBI): domain Eukaryota; kingdom Viridiplantae; phylum Streptophyta; class Magnoliopsida; order Asterales; family Asteraceae; genus Saussurea; species Saussurea involucrata. The sequence continues at coordinate 96,367,820 of CM066314.1, forward strand.
TCAACAACTGGAACTTTGATAATCGATCTTCCCCTGATGTTTACTTTGTGAATTCTGGCAGCCCGATATCAAAAGGTCAGTTTTTCTTTGCACCATTTCAAGGTAGAGGCAGATACCTTGGTCTTTTCTTCGACGATCTTCTAGGCGTCTTCCCATAACTGACATTGGACTTTGATGGGAGTTCTTTTTAGTTCAGGGTCTTTCACCGATTGTTGGGCAAGCTGGATGGCGAGGGCCTTATCTTTTTCTTCAGCTTCCCTTCGTTCGGCGAGTAACCTTTCAGCTCTGAGGTGATCAACGAATTCTTTCTTTGAAAGTCTGAACTTAGGAGCAGGAACTTTGTTACGAGGAAGGATGATTCGCTGATCCTCAAGCTTCTTGATCATTTCATCTCTCTTTTTCTGATCCTCTTCACTTAGATTTTGAGGAGCCAAGGAAGGTCTGCTTTTGTGAGAGAGCAATTGTTCTTCAGGTTCATCGGTCTCAGTGATTAAATCTAAGACCGGGATTATGTCTTCAGCTCTTGTAGCTGGGATTATTGTTGGTGCAGCAGTAGGGACTTCAGCTGGATCCTCAAGCAGGGAAGAGGACTAGCTGAAACACAATGATCGTGGGAAGAAAGAGTTAGAGAAAAGAATGAGGGTTAAGTGTATAGAGGTTTTATGGAGAGGAGAACTGAGATTGAGAAGGGATAGAGGAGGGATGCAGTATAAGGGAAGAGGAGATATTGTACCTGACAAACTGGTTTTTTCAGAAGGATAGACAGATTACCTTCTGCAGCGAGGCCTTTGTTTTTGCCTTTATCAGCTTCAGTTGCTGCAGGTTTTGTCTTAGTCATCTCCCCTGATGGTTCCTTTATCATGACCCCTTTTTGAGCTGGGCGGTCTTGATAGGCTGGACGAAAAAGAAATCGTCATCATCATCATCATTTTTTGTCACACCTCGCTAAAGCGGAAATACGGGATGTTACAGCTAAAGATTTCATTGCGTAAGGTAGAAGACATCACACAATTGTCATAGCATAAAAAGTTTACAAAAGATACATCTTGTTCCAAAAATACAAAGTTTGTCCAAAACACAATTTGACATGATAAGGAAAAATGTGTTGAATGCAGCTACTTGAGGTGCCTTCTAAAGTTCCAATCTTACTTGTTATTTCCTGAAAAGCATGTAAATGAGAGGGTCAACTATTGAATAGTTGGTGAGTTCACAGGTTTTATGAGTACATCAAAGTTTGTCATAGAAACAGTTTTAATCCGCACAAGTGGATATAAGTTTGTCATAGAAAACAGTTTTAATCCGCACAAGTGTATATAAGTTTGTCATAGAAAACAGTTTTAATCCGCACAATGGATTGAGTAATCGGTTGTAGTTTCAAAGCATCTTTGAAAATCCGCACAATGGATAAAGATTTCAGTTGTCAACATGCGCAAGGTATAGTATCGTATGCAATATATGTTAAAGTAATGAGCCACTACCCAAACCTACTGACTGTTCCACGCCCCTTACGTCCTACCTCAGCGGTGAAATCATTTCACATGGGTAAGACCATTTAGACACATGTTCCTCACAAACATGATAAAGAAGACGGTAACTATGCACTCGCGAGGTGAGTGGGGAGTCAACCAAATAACGTTATCCATAATATACCAAGCGGCTCGCACAATGAGCTAATGGGTAATGTAGAAGCACCGGGGACTTAATAGCAAAACTCAGAATCAACTAACATAAGCATACATACCATAACGCATACGTATACGGAGAAAATATTAAGTATTTTGAATAAACAGTGAAATCGATGCGTAATAAAATCGTGACATGCTTTTCACCTCAAAATGTATAAAATAGTAAAAAGGGGCTGCGAAAACTCACTTGATAAGCGATAGAGTCCGGGAATCTCCCACAAGTACCTCGAGATGATCCTACTTCGATCCTATCAACGTAAGGTCACTAGTAAGTTTTTGTCTAGAGAGTTCGGTACTAATTATCCAAATCGTCATAAAATGCCTCGTTGTGTTTTAATATTATAACGTAACAAGTGTATACATTGTTCTTGTTTAGATTAAAGTTTCCGAAATTTCGTCACAATAAGTAACGAAAAGGGTTTTAAAGAACGTGTATATATATAATACATATATATATAAACCAAAATTTTATCGTAAGAACGATAAGATTAAAGGTCTTAAATGTAAAGACAAGTATTTAAAATGTATAGTATATATGTATATTCCACAATTTCATCATAAAATGATGAAATGGGATAAAGAATAAATAAATTGCGTAAATATATATAAATATGTTATATATGTATATTCCATCATTTCACCATAAAAGGATGAAACGGGATACGAATAATAAAATGTATAAATAAATAAATTGCATAGATATATGTAATATAAGATATACCTATATATTCCACAATATCATCATAAAATGATGGAAATGGGATTAAAAGTTAGTCCTTTGCTGTCCAGATTTTTAGTGTCACTTTGTGTCCATCATTGGATAACTTCCAGGTATAGTTTGGTCATGATATTTTATGTCCAGGAAGTTCAGTGAGTTAGGAACTTTTGGCATAAGTTTCATAATTTTTGGAAGTGTTTAAGTACATGAAAGAATACACGACGTAAAACCCGACAGAAAATGTTTCTGTTTGCGTACTGATTTTGTGAGGACTGTTTGGTAGATGCAATCTGTGAGTTTTTGAGTGAAACCACTTGGGTTTGAATCTTAACACATAAAAATGATTTCCAGAAAAAGAATTACTCAATTTGGAGTTATATTGAGTGAGATATGACCCTTTGAAGTGGGGTGTGGAATCTGACAGCAAGCTGTCAAAACCACACCTTGTGCATGTGCTCCCATATGATCTTTTTAACTAATATTCTTATTCCTTTGCATGCAAAATCCGATATGACCCTCTTCCATACATTTATTTTCAGTTCCAAAACATATTTTTGATCCATTTAAAATACATGCAAGTTACCCATCATCTCAACTTCTATAAATTCTTGAAAAAAGACTCATTTTGAAGAATGTTGATGTTCATGTCAAGAACATCAACATGCAACTTAAAATTGTGCATTTTGAGCTCATGCATGTTTGTTTAAGTATGTTTTTAGTGGATTTCAAAGACTTACTCATAAAACTTTTGAATAAAAAGATATTGATTTCTCAAGAAAACCACATGCATGTGTTTTAAAAGTTCATCTTTGATCTTAACATAGGTTTGATTTTGGATTCACCACCTTTTTAATAACAATTAGGTGTTATGGTGGTAAATCTACAAACATTAAGATATATAAAGACAATTTTTAAGAAGTTAAAGAATGTGTAGAAGAAGATGAAGAACATCCATAAAAGTGTAAGAAAATGAAATTTAAAGAAAAGAGTGTGTGTGGATTTCACCCAACACACTTGTATTTACCTTGAACTCTTTTGATCTTTTGAAAGAAGATGATTTAGGGGCTGAATTGTTGGTTGAAGATGGATGAAGGTTTGAAGATTTGAAGATTTGAAGATTTGAAGATTGAGAGAGAATAGGATGAGAGAATGAAATGTTGCTAGTGAAATGAAATGACTAAAAAGAAATACATAAGGAGAGTTGAGAGGGGGGGGGGGGGGGGGGGGTAGTGTGATAAAAAAATATATAAAATACAAAAGTCTAATCTTTTTGATTAATTTCTAAAATACAAGTATTTTTCTTAATAAATAAAAATACAAAGTAATTATATAAAAATAAAGTATTTATATATAATTTGTTTGAAATACATAAATTGTCAAATATATAAATACTTGTAGTATAAATGTAGGTTAAGTTGGCATTTTATGAGATTTATGGATAATTTCCTAATTCGAGGGTTTCTTAGGTAAAATCTCGAATTTTCCAATCGTACCGCGTTTACTGCTAAAATTTCACTGTGTGAACTATGTCATGAGAAAATGAGATATCCAGTGTAGTTCTAACCTGAGGTGTAAATTTGACGGTTGTCACATTTTTAGGGGATGATGATGGTTCATCATCAGCGATGTCGATGGGTTCGTCGTCTTCAGCTTCTTCATCAGATTCGACCTCGTCATCATAAGGAGTAGTAACATCAGCAACAGCTTCATCATGTTGCTCTTCGAGTTGCTCCCCCTCAGATACAAAGGGAGGTTACTCGGTTCCCTCAGGGTTTTCAACTCCCTGAGGTTGTGCGGTAGAAGTAGCAGCAGCAACAGTTTCATTTGTCTCCCCCTCAGCATTATGGGGAAGACCTTCATCGTTCTTCTCCCCTTATTCCACATGATGAGTGGGGGAGGTAATCGGAATATCAGCAACATCAGCATGAGAGTCACTGTCTTCTTGGCCAGTGATACCCATGAAGGTTTCAATCACTATGATTATGTCTTCTAGGCCAGAAATCGTAGGACTGATCTTTTGGAGTTCCTCTCGATCGGCCTGAGTGAAGTGAGAAGGGGCGCAAGTTGGAGCATTCAGGCGATCAAGGACTTGTTGAAGTAGGTCTTTGACAGTGCCAACCTCAGTCTTGACAGAAGTCACCTCACCCTGACGAGTTCCGACCGCTGTCGTCAATGATGTGACTTCATTGGACAGCGTGGTGAAGTTTGTAGAGAGGGTGGTGTGCGTCAAACTGAGATTGTTGACGACGGTGGAGTGGTCAGCGATTGTAGTAGCAAAACTTCCAATATGACCTTCAACCTTCTCCATGTCAGCACTGGAGGCTTTCTTAGCGACCTCGGTTGTCAGCGTTTTGAGATTCTCTCCAGCGTCTGTAACCGCTAAAGAGTTGGTGGAGAGAGTGGTGTTGTAAGAGTCCACCTTTGTCACCAGATCTTTTAGGGAGTTTTGAATATATCTCCAAAATTAGGACCTGTAACAGTAAACGACTTGTGAACAAAGGAAAGCTCAAAAGTTTGGGGTTGAGAGAGAGGAGTGTTTATGGTTTTGTGTATACCTGCAAGCGGGTTTACGAAGTTGTCGAAACCTCGTAGACCTGAGTAGTGTTCCATATTGCCTTCAAGAGTGCCTTGGCGCATGGAGGTGCCTGCAAATCCTAAGTTTGCATCCATCATCATATGTAGAGTATCCGCAGCTGAATAATGTATGATGACGGGCGTTCCAGAGAACGAGGGGAAAACTGGTGAAGTGTCCAAAGGAATGGTGGGAGGAACGAAGGTTGAAAAATTGGTTGGGAGCGAGGTTCAGCGTTGGATCCGCTGAGAATCACTTCAGTCTGTAGAGAGGCTGAAGGAGATGGGTTCTGTTTCAAGTTAATAACGTCAGCGTTTAGAGACGCTGAAGTTTGGATGGAAGGGGTGGCTTTTTCAGTTGTGGCAGAGCGTACCACGAAATCATCTAGCGTAGTCTGTTGAGAGTCAGACGCTAGGTCTTCAACCGTTGATGGCTTGGAGGGTTGCTCTTTGGTTTTCTTGATCCTTTCGGAATCAAGTTGGGAAGTAGAGTGTTTCCTTTTACGAGAAGGAGTGGAGGATGCAGCCTGGGTATCAGCAGGGGGCATTTCTGCTGAGGGAGCCGCAAAAATAGAAGAAGGAGGATTAAGAATAGATAAGAGAGTAGAGAGACGTACCTCGTTTGGTAGAGCTTTGAAGTCGAGCACCTTAGAGCCAACCTGAGAGAGTCTCAGGTCACCCAATTTTGGGTATTTATCTCCAAGTGCGTGTAGAAAGAGAGCACTGACAAACCTTGGATATGGAACACATGTTGGTATGTCAGCCATGCCCACCCTGGACGCCAGATCTTCATAGATGATTGACGCCCAGTCAATATGGAGACCTTTCAGCAATGCATATTCCATGGCTTGCTGAGGTTGAGCGGCTTGATCAGTTGACCCAACTTTTGTTGTTAGGCAGCTAATCAGATGAGCAAAGATGTAATTCTTCTCACTGGGCATCATTGACTTCTTGATGGCGGTTAGCTTCTTGTCAGGGTTTTTGTCTCTCCCTGTGTCCCATGTGTAACCCATTGCATCAAAGAATGCAATCAGGGTTGCCCTATCAGCAGGGTTCTTTTTGGGATCTGGTAGAGGGACAAAACGGTTTTCTTTGGTACTGCCAAGAAGGTTTAGAGCACGCCTGATATGATGCGGGGTGATCTTGGAAGTTCCATGTTTGGTGTCACAGAGAATGACATCAACCATTTTCTTGGGATCTTTTGGTGAAGGCACCTGAGCTCTTCTGGCAGTATACCAGAACTGAGCTAGAAGATATCGATATGCAGGGGGTGCGGTAGTAAGAGTTGTCGATAAAGGACAAGTCTTGAGAAAGTTCACAGTGTCATCCAGATGTGTGACCTGTTTCCTTTCAGGGAATTCGAAAACTGCATAGGGATTATTGTGTTGAAACGTAACTTTCTTGAGATCGAATTTAACCTGAGGAGCCTTTGTGAACTCAGTGATCTCAGCGGCAGTGGGAGACTTTGCAGTAGCAGTGTCAGTAGTAGATGCCATTTCTGAGTAACACATATAATCACGAAAAAATGAACAAAAATGTCTTAATGTGGAAAGATTTTCCAAACAGATGTTTTTAAATTTTGTCCATTTCATTCAGACAAAAAAATGTCTTAATGAAGATTATGGTTTTTCTTGTTTTGAAAAAGAAATACAAAACATAGAGAGCATTTGTTTTTCCAGTTTCTGTTTGAAGAAGAGATTCTGGAAAAGCATATGAAGAACAAGTTTAAGATTTTTGTTTCAAACTTGAAGAACAACCATGGAGGTTGTGTTCATAAAATCATGAAAAGAAAATGATTTCATTTTAAAAAGGTTTCTTTTGTTTGATCTGTTAATAACAAGAATAAGATCAAAAACAAGTTTATAAAGGTAAATAATAAGAATTTTAACCTTAGATGATGAAGACGAACAATTTCTGGAAAACGAGGAGTTCGAAATGCAATAGTGATTTCTTGCTTGTAGGAGAAGTTGTTCGCGTAAAGGAAAAAATATAAACTCAAAGGGTTTATATAGAGAGAGTAGAGAGAGAAAAACTATGAGCGGGAAAAGTTTTTCATGATGACACGGACACGTGTTTGCATATGATTGGTTGAGGAAAACGAAACGTGTAAACGTGTGTCAGAAAAAGAACGTGCCGGGGTTTATCCGTTTGATTACGTCACAAACGTCCTTTCATATTTTAGGATGTCTCTGAGGATTTAAAAACTCAGGGACATTTTGAAAACATGAAGCACTGAATGGAAATATCAGTGTTAGATTTAGAAATTTTAAAAGTATCACTGAAAGGAAGAGATATTCAGCGATGCAATTTGTTTTGAAATCTTGTAGTAAAGCGAACGTCAGCGAGTAAGAGAAAACATACCTTGATATCATCGAATCAATTTTGTTCAGAGAGAGGATGATAGATAGGGTTATATTAGTTCATATTAACCCTGATCAAATGCGAACCGCTGAAGATTTTATTCTTCAAAGTTCCGCATTCCAAGCTCGCTGATGAGAAAGTTGAATCTTGTCTTATCAAGAGGTTTGGTAAATAGATCAGCTAACTGAAAGTCAGTAGGGATAAAATGAAGTTCTATATCACCATTCATCACATGATCTCTGATAAAATGATACCTGATTTCGATGTGTTTGGTCTTTGAGTGTAGCACTGGATTATTGGCTATAACGATGGCACTTGTGCTGTCGCAATAGATTGGAAATTTTTGAGAGTTGTAAGTCATAGTCCAGTAGTTGATTTCTCATCCACAAGACCTGAGAACAACAGCTTCCAGCAGCTACATACTCAGCTTCAGCGGTTGAGGTGGACACTGAATTTTGCTTTTTACTTGTCCAACTCACCATCTTTCCACCCAGGAGCTGGCAGCCTCCTATGGTGCTTTCCTATCCATTTTGCAACCTGCAAAATCACTATCTGAATAGGCGATTAGATCAAACCCTGAGTCTTTGGGATACCAAAGACCTAGGTTAGGAGTACCCTTAAAGTAACAAAAGATTCGCTTTACAGCGATCATATGAGATTCCTTAGGTTCAGCTTGATATCGTGCACACAAACAGGTTGCGTACATAATATCAGGTCGGCTAACTGTCAGATACAACAGATAGCCGATCATCACACGGTATGTCGTGACATTAACAGGTATTCCAGAAGGATCCTTGTTTAGTGTCAGCGGCGGTGCCATAGGGGTTTTCATAGCTGAGCTCTGAGTTAAATCAAATTTCTTCAGCATATCTTTAACATACTTTCCCTGATTAATGAAAGTTCCTTTTTCATTCTGTTTTATCTGTAGACCAAGGAAATATGTTAGCTCACCCATCATACTCATTTTATATTCAGCTTTTATTCTATCAGCGAAACGAGTACACAAGTCAGGGTTAGTGGAACCAAATATAATATCATCGACATATATTTGAACAAGAATAATATGACCTTTTATTTTCCTGAAAAATAGAGTTTTGTCGATTTTACCACGCTCAAATTTTTCGATAAGGAGATAAGATGAGAGAGTGTCATACCATGCACGAGGAGCTTGCTTTAAGCCATAGAGTGCCTTATCCAGTTTATAAACATAACCTGGATGCTTAGGATATGAGAATCCTATAGGTTGTTCCACATAGACTTCTTCATTCAGCTTTCCATTTAGGAACGCTGACTTAACATCCATTTGATAAACTTTGAAGTCTTTGTGTACAACGTAAGTTAAGAAGAGACGAATAGCTTCTAGTCTTGCCACTGGAGCAAAGGTTTCGTCGTAATCTATACCTTCCTCTTGTCTGTATCCCTGAGCAACAAGTCGAGCCTTGTTGCGGGTTACAGTTCCATGTTCATCCAACTTGTTTCGATAGACCCATTTAGTGCCTATTACTGACTTGTCAGATGGACGAGGAACAAGTTTCCAAACTTTGTTTCTTTCAAATTCAGTCAGCTCTTCTTGCATAGAGCTGACCCAGTTTGGATCTTGGAGGGCATCATCTATTTTCTTTGGTTCAATCAGAGAAATAAAGTTAACAAATAAGCAAATATTACCTGCACTTCATCGAGTCTGAACACCAGCGTTTGGATCACCAAGAATCTGATCAATAGGGTGATTTATAGTCCATCGCTGAGCAGGAGCATAAGTCGCTGACTCAACCTGAACTTGAGAAGCTGAAGATGAGGCTTCAGCAACTTCTGGTATATCAGCCAAGAGAGGAAGAGGTGCAGATGGCATTTCATTCCCTGATTGTTGAGAAGTAGATGGTATGTCTGAGACAGAAGGTTCAGAAGCAGGCATAGTGTTTAGAGGAACAACTGAGACCCATGAAGTTTCAGCTTCACTATTCTGCATGCTTGGGATGATGGTAGGATCATCATCTTCAGCAGGATGAGTATGAGATGGAGGAGTGGGAATGTCTTCTGAATCACCAAGATGAGAAAACATCCATTGATTCAGTTCTTCAGTATCAGCAGAAGGTTTAGAGTTCGCTGAGCGGGATTCGTCAAAGGTGACGTGGATAGTTTCTTCGACAGTCTGTTTTCTTCGATTGAAGACTCTGAATGCTTTAGAGATTGAAGAATATCCAAGAAAGATTCCATCATCAACCTTAGGATCAAACTTTCCAAGGGCATCTCTGTTGTTCAGTATGAAACACTGACATCCAAAGATGTAAAGAAAGCTGATAGAAGGCTTTCTCCCATGAAAAAGTTCATAGGCTGTCTTTTTGAATCTTTTGACGATTAGCGACCTGTTTTGAGTAAAACAAGCAGTGTTTACAGCTTCTGCCCAAAACTGATTAGGTAGGTGAGAATCGCTGAGTATTGAACGTGCAACTTCGATGATAGTTCAATTTCGTCTTTCTACGACTCCATTTTGTTCCGGTGTTCTCACTGAAGAAAAGTTGTGAGAAATACCCTTGCCTTCAAAGAAGGAATCAAGAGAACTATTTTTGAATTCAGTTCCATGATCACTTCTTATTGAGCGAACGGTCATGTTGTTCAGGACTTCCATTTTCCTAACAAAGGTGATGAGTTCTGCAGGGGTGTCACTCTTAGAACGGAGAAACATTACCCAAGTATAGCGAGATAATTCATCAACTATGACCAATGTATATTTCTTTCCAGCGATGGATTGTTTGTTAACAGGGCCAAACAAATCCATATGGAGAAGTTGTAGAGGAGATGACACTGAGGAAACTTGCTTAGACTTGAAGCTTGTTTTGGTCTGTTTCCCTTTCTCACACGCTGAACATAAGGACTCCTTGGCGTATGAGTGTTGAGGTAGAACAGTGACCAACTCTTTAGAAGAAAGAGTATTTAGTGTCTTGAAGTTGAGATGAGAGAGCCTCTTATGCCATAGCCAGTTGACATCAGATGAGGCTTTTGAGAAGAAACAAGAGTTCTCAGTGGTTGTAGATTCCATGTTTATAACGTAAACATTTTCTAAACGATAACCGCTGAGAGTTATCTTCTCCTTTTTGTCAGCGACAAAGCAGGATTCCTTAGTGAAAATCACTTTGTTATCCATGTCGCAAAGTTGACTGATGCTTAGAAGATTATGCTTCAGTCCTTCAACATGTGCGACTCTTCTGAAGATTGTTGTACCATTAGAGAGTACACCAAACCCTCGGGTATAGCCTTTTCCGTTTCCACCGAAGGTCACTGAGGGACCCTTCTCTTCCTTATACTCAGTGAGCAGGTTCTTCTTATCAGTCATGTGTCTAGAGCATCCGCTATCGAGATACCAGATACCCTTCTTAACCTGCAAACAAAGGAAGATTAGTTTGACTTAGGTACCCATTTCATTTTGGGCTTAGATTTATCAGAGGTGGTAGAGGAAGTGGAAGGTTCAGCAATCTTCGCAGCATTTGAAGATTCAGCTTTGTCAGTTTTCACTTTGGTTAATTTCTTATCCTCAGTGGTCTTCTTTGCTTTGGGCGCATTGATCTTCACCTTAGCTATCTTTTCAGCTTTGGTGGCTTTGGGGCACTTACTAGAAACATGATTTGTAAGTCCACAGTGATAACATTTCCTATAGCTAAAAGTAGCTTTAGGACCATTTGCATGCTTATCCGTTAATTTTAAATGAGCAGGGCCAGCACCAAGTATACCTTTGGCATTGGAAATGGGAGGAACAATAAGTTCTTCAGATTTCTTACCAATGATATCCACTTTGATTCTAGGAGTAGATCGCTGAATGAATCCAGGGGTCATATTCTTAGAAGCAGAGGGATAGCTCACTGAAGCTTTAGAAGCATTCAGCTTTGGTACAAAGGTACTGTAACAACCCACAATCCAAATATACATATAACATATAATTTATAACATGTTTTCAATACATAAGTAATTCATATTGCACATTTGGTCCCAAAGTCTGACTAATCAATATAAAATTCAGTACAAACTTGATCCGATTTAGATAACAAAATAACTAATAACAAAGTTATAAGTACAAAAGTATCCACATTTTCTTAACGACCATCTTCTCAAAAGCTACCCATCAAGTATTCTAATCACTAGGTCTTACTGGAACCACCACCTGGAATACATATTTTTAAAACAGAAAATGAGGGTTAGACCTAAGGGTCTAGTGAGTAAATCCCTGACATTTGGAAATCATTAAAAATTCATTTATATAAAATACTCTTTATATAAATACACATATATCACACGTAAATTAATACCAACCAAGATTTTGTGCATCATACTTGTCTCATCCCACCTTATCCCTCCACCAATGGCCAAATTTATTGGTTGCGAGCCAATTTAACACACCGGTCCAAAGCCCGACCACGCATTATATTCTCATATAATACTCACGTAATTATAATATCTCAATATATTATAATCGCCCACGTATGACATATTCATACTATTTATCAAGTATTTGTTATCCACAAAATATATTCCAGTAAAAATACTTTAAAGTAAAACTCACCTGATATGTTTATTACAAAAGCTTTTCCAAGATAATTATCACGTATGACCAGCCTTCACAGAATCTGAAATCACACAAAATACCAAATATCTCTTTCAAAACTAAACTTATAAAATCCTCGACTGAAGTCGCAACCTTCTAAAAGTAAATTAGAATCGCAATGCATAGTGTCAAGTCGCAACCATCTACTGCGACTTCACCCCGAAATCGTAACCCACTATTGCGACTCCACTCCTAAGTCGCAATCCACTACTGCGATTTCAAGCCAAGTCGCAAACGACCATTGCGACTTCAAGACCAAGTCGCAACCAACCATTGCGACTTCGTTGAATGTCGCAGTCATCTACTGCGACTTCGTTGAATGTCGCAGTCATCTACTGCGTCTTCGTTGAATGTCTCAGTTAACTAAATTCGTCGTAAACCCAAAAATTTACAGTTTTAGACCATGAATGTTTATGATATTTTGCAGATATAATTTATACTACCATAAGAACACTATTCTAAACCCAAACTTCTCATATCTCTCTAAAATTACCAAGACCCATTTATATAATTATTTAGCAAACTTAATAAACATAAGGTGAAGAACTTAAATAGGATTATTACCTTTTATCTCTACAATTGATTTAGCAATCCAGCAGAAAATCTTCAGCTCATTTCTTCTTCCTCTTTTCCTTCCTACGGTTATCTCTCCTTTTTTTTACCAAGAATAAAACACACACACTTATATAAATATATAATTCTTATGGTGACTCACCCACATATATAATATATCTCAATATGCTAATATCTTTACACCTCTCTCTCTCTCTTTACGAAACACCCACATATATATATATATATATATATACATAAATATCCAACTTGATTTATGAGATGACACCTCATACATACACACTTGATATTTCTAAATGAAATATCTCTCTTTGTCTCTTATCTATCGACCAACACCATACACACACCAAATTTTAAATGAGATATTTAATCATATTTACCAAACAAAACCCCAAACTCCTCTTAATTGGCAAAACACATCCTTAAGCTTCCAAATAAAAATTAAAGTCTACCCCTTTAACTTATAACTCAAAAAAATAAATCCCAAACTTATCTTAAAGCTAAAATTATAAAATTAAATAACCAATAATATACCCGGTTATTACAACATCTCCCCCTTAAAAGAATTCCGTCCCGGAATTCATTCAAGCAACAAACGAAGGTAACTACTACCGAATTGATATCAAATTCTTTGAACACATCAAAGTGTTTACGGAACCCTCAAAGACCAACCGCTTTACTGTTTCTAGTTTACCATTTGTTCCCACTTCAATATTTCAACCCAAAACATCAAGAGTTTTAATTTCTCACAAGAATTCCTCCCTTTTAAAACAACGATACTCACTCAATAATCAAATCCCACGAAGGTTCAAATTAACTCGAAAGTTTACTTATATCATAAAAAGAAATAACTTATACTCATATGAATCTAATCCAAATAACACAACATTTTAAACTTACTCGGGACATTTACCACGCTAATACTACTTTTAACTTCACCGGCCTTTTACTACAAACGTCTTGTCCTACACTTTTACAATACTAACTCAAAAACGTAATCATATACTTTCAATTTAAAACTTGCTTAGCAAATACAACCTATTTCTTATACTCTTTCATGGAATAAAATATACTCAACACGAATCACTTTATATCACGGATAATTTCTTAATTTTTATCAAACCCGTAAACTTCATCCTACCATTTCCATTTCCCACGAAAGCATAGCATAATCACTATAATCACACAACTATACTCAATTGCACTTGACACCAAATCATTCATCAAATTAAAATAAAGTCTAAATAGCAACTTAATTTTTCGAATATCAGCAAAACACAATTTCAAACATTTCAATTATCTCAATAACCTCACCACCATAACTCATACTGACTTCCATCCAAGAATATCTATACCAATTTATTTCTTAATAAAATAACAAACTCGCTATCACATCAATTCCATACATCTCCAACTTAGCATAAAAATACTAACACAAATCTTTAGACATTTGTTTCACTTAAACCACTCTGCAGTTGAAATTCATCAACACCGGTCTCACATTACCCAACTAATATAATTACCAAATCATCACAAAATAATTTCACTACAGAACTAAGCCGAAAAGAATTCATCACAACTCCGTAAAAAAATATTCATGACACTAATCATAACACTTAATAATATAAATCCCTTTTAAAACTTAAATTCGCCAATCCAATCTGGTGTTTTCTAACGGTACAACCTTACTTGCTTCGGCTAAACCTTTCCACAGAATCAACACGGGAAAGGCTGAATGAACTCTCACTAAGCGTAACCCTTCAATACCAAGGCGTATACCACTAATTTAGTACCCTCCTAACTAAAACAACTCTTATTCCAAGAAGAAAACCCGTGTGATACAAACAAGGTATATTATCTCAGATCAATCATACCAATAACATTCACACATCTAGACTCCAGGTTCACCTCATCCTACTACCCTTGCCATGACGGAATCTCCACTAGTCATGACGAGTCGCCTCGCGAATGCACATATGCATACAATGTGAAATCAGATAGACATTCGAATAAAAGATTCTATCCCACGACGGTTAGACTCAAACAAGAGCTGCGCAATAGAACTAAATCAAACATTCTAAGGTTATTTAGTTTCTACTGTATACCACTTATAAGGCATTCACTTAACAACCTATCAGGACTAGCATAAATTCCTACTAGCAAGCAGTAGTCGTGCAGCAAAGTGTAATAAGCACCAGGCAATCTAGCATACATACTCCTATGTTCTAGAAAGCAATAAATTACACTAAGTACTCTACCTTTTCCCTTGGCATTGGCTGACTGTACACACACTGCGCCTTCAATCACTGTCTCTAAAATGTCCCAACAATCCAACCCTCCAAAAATAACGACATTCTACTCCCCAATAGATTACAAAATCAACTTGGAGTATCACCTTAATCCGTAGTTGAACTTTCCTCCATAGGTCATCCCCAACTCTACCGTCACTTCTCTAATCCAAAATACATCTAAGACAGACAACACTTTCTTGCATTAATTACACCGACCACGAACCTTAGATTACAATTGATTTCCACACTTGCCACAACATCACTCTCGTACTACTACCACGTCCTATCGCATGGTCCTTCACCCCGATCATTACATTCGACTATTTTCTTCTACTCTCTTCTTAACATAAAACACGTTTCCCCAAGGATAGCTCATTAGGAGGTGCTTAATCTAGACCGATCCTATGAGCTAGCTTTCTTTCACCTCTAAACCAATCGCACACACCCAATTCCCACAATTATTATACTTCACCAATAATTTCACCACACCTCAAATCAGGAATTTAACCGAGTTAATCCGAAATCACATTCATGCTCGAAACAACCACACGCTTTTTCATTTCTCAAATATCATTAACATCATCTTTCAAAACGATAATAAACAATTTGGGTCCACACTATACACCCATCCCCAAAATATAACAATCATAAAAACATCTTATTAACAAAATCAGTACATCTTTATTTCACCTCGTGCCTCGATTAGCACAAAATATATCATCGTGCCTCTTTCAACATACAATATTTCACTGTGCCTCATCCAGCACAAAATTATATATATATCACAAATCATCTAACACATTTGAAATTTTATTTATAACATAAACTTTAACATTTGGAGGCATAACCTAGCGTTTGAAATACTGAATTTTACACAACGCCACATTCTACACTTTCGCAATATCTTTCCAAAATTCTAACATGCACCTTCAATTTGAAAATTGCTAACAATTGCAAGTGTTAGATCAATCATTCCAAATTAAACTACCAACCACTTTCGTTCTCATACAATAAATTTTATTACCACCTTGATAAATCTTTCAAATCCAACCACATATGATAACGGGTTATCACCTTTGATCACTAATAGCTTTTCCTTACTAATCATTCCCAATAACACTCTTCACTTTCTAGTTTCGATTACCCTTGATTTCTCACTTAAATTTATCTCAAGCAATATCATAATGAATAAACATACTAATTTCGATATCATCCAAAATATTTGTTACACTCTTACTAAATTAGAACCAACTTCTTTTCACACCAAATGCTTCCAAACCTACACTCTTACTAAGCCTTATCACAAATAATTCATCTATCCCCAATATAAAATTTGTTAACAAGTGAAGACTTTAAATCAATCACCCGACAATCTCTTCTTTCATCATAACTACTTATTCCAATATATACAGAATTACCAAGGATCACTTATCATTACCTAATCGAAAGTTTTAACAAAATCAAATTCCAACACCATCCTATACTTACTACTACCTCAAATTCCAAAAAGATTATCAAAAATAACTTAATAGGCACTCCACTCCTATCTATATTACCAACACAATTATCAAATTCTTTTCTAATGCAAATAAGCAACAAAAGATTGAAAACACAATTAATCGGTTTGCACCGAATTCAAATAGCACTTTAGCACGTGTAGAGTTTATATAAATATACCTGTCTTCGTCTCTATCCATATGTCGAGACCGACTTGCCACTCTGTAGATTTCAACAAGGTTAATATACACATAAGCACATACCCCATATAATAAGGTATTCCAGTCCAAACATGTAACTGTAAGTTCACAATTACACTGGCCAGGTGTAACTCGAATTTACCTTACATGATGTTCCTTCTACCTTGTTATACTTAATATCCCAAGGTTCTAAAATAATAGGGACATCCTACTTCACATGCAGTTCAAGTCTAGGTACAAATACTAATACCTAAATCCCTTAAACTAGGGCTCTGATACCATTTGTAACAACCCACAATCCAAATATACATATAACATATAATTTATAACATGTTTTCAATACATAAGTAATTCATATTGCACATTTGGTCCCAAAGTCTGACTAATCAATATAAAATTCAGTACAAACTTGATCCGATTTAGATAACAAAATAACTAATAACAAAGTTATAAGTACAAAAGTATCCACATTTTATTAACGATCATCTTCTCAAAAGCTACCCATCAAGTATTCTAATCACTGGGTCTTACTGGAACCACCACCTGGAATACATATTTTTAAAACAGAAAATGAGGGTTAGACCTAAGGGTCTAGTGAGTAAATCCCTGACATTTGGAAATCATTAAAAATTCATTTATATAAAATACTCTTTATATAAATACACATATATCACACGTAAATTAATACCAACCAAGATTTTGTGCATCATATTTGTCTCATCCCACCTTATCCCTCCACCAATGGCCAAATTTATTGGTTGCGAGCCAATTTAACACACCGGTCCAAAGCCCGGCCACGCATTATATTCTCATATAATACTCACGTAATTATAATATCTCAATATATTATAATCACCCACGTATGACATATTCATACTATTTATCAAGTATTTGTTATCCACAAAATATATTCCAGTAAAAATACTTTAAAGTAAAACTCACCTGATATGTTTATTACAAAAGCTTTTCCAAGATAATTATCACGTATGACCAGCCTTCACAGAATCTGAAATCACACAAAATACCAAATATCTCTTTTAAAACTAAACTTATAAAATCCTCGACTGAAGTCGCAACCTTCTAAAAGTAAATTAGAATCGCAATGCATAGTGTCAAGTCGCAACCATCTACTGCGACTTCACCCCGAAATCGTAACCCACTATTGCGACTCCACTCCTAAGTCGCAATCCACTACTGCGATTTCAAGCCAAGTCGCAAACGACCATTGCGACTTCAAGACCAAGTCGCAACCAACCATTGCGACTTCGTTGAATGTCGCAGTCATCTACTGCGACTTCGTTGAATGTCGCAGTCATCTACTGCGACTTCGTTGAATGTCTCAGTTAACTAAATTCGTCCTAAACCCAGAAATTTACAGTTTTAGACCATGAATGTTTATGATATTTTGCAGATATAATTTATACTACCATAAGAACACTATTCTAAACCCAAACTTCTCATATCTCTCTAAAATTACCAAGACCCATTTATATAATTATTTAGCAAACTTAATAAACATAAGGTGAAGAACTTAAATAGGATTATTACCTTTTTATCTCTACAATTGATTTAGCAATCCAGCAGAAAATCTTCAGCTCATTTCTTCTTCCTCTTTTCCTTCCTACGGTTATCTCTCCTTTTTTTTACCAAGAATAAAACACACACACTTATATAAATATATAATTCTTATGGTGACTCACCCACATATATAATATATCTCAATATGCTAATATATTGACACCTCTCTCTCTCTTTACGAAACACCCACACATATATATATATATATATACATAAATATCCAACTTGATTTATGAGATGACACCTCATACATACACACTTGATATTTCTAAATGAAATATCTCTCTTTGTCTCTTATCTATCGACCAACACCATACACACACCAAATTTTAAATGAGATATTTAATCATATTTACCAAACAAAACCCCAAACTCCTCTTAATTGGCAAAACACATCCTTAAGCTTCCAAATAAAAATTAAAGTCTACCCCTTTAACTTATAACTCAAAAAAATAAATCCCAAACTTATCTTAAAGCTAAAATTATAAAATTAAATAACCAATAATATACCCGGTTATTACAGGTACCCTTCTGAGGTTTTGGATAAACAATTTTCTCTTTACCTTTAGAAGATAAGGTAGAGATTTCCTCAGGGATAGGAGTTTTTTAAGAGGAACACTGAGAAGATGAAGTGTCAGGGATAGAGGAGACAAACATTCCAAATTTCAGCCTGGAATGATCAGTGGTTGGTTGTTCAGCGTCAGCCTTATAACCAAGACCACGTTTGTCATTCAGGGGAATCTGAGACTTAATTATCTCAGTGATCGTTGTTGAGGATTTATACCATCCATCAACAGTAGCTTTTTCAGCTTTTAATGCAGCGATAGCTTCTTCTCGTTCGATTTTGACTAGCTGATTTATATGAACCTGATCTCTTAAATCTTCTTCAACTTTAGACAACTTTTCTATTTGAAGATGACAGTGTTTATGTTTTTCAGCGAATTCAAGGTTTTAATTTTCAACAACAGTTTTGCCATTCATGGCTTCATATAAACTCATAGTCAGGAGATCGATCTTTCGAAGACTATCAGTTTCATCAATATTTGAAATATTTGTAAAGAAAGAAGGTGATACCTTGGAGGTAGAGGATGAAGCAGAGGGAATGTCAGACTTTTCTTCCTCTTCTTCGATTTTGGCCATGAGGCAGAGATTTGCTTCATCATCATCTTCAGAGTCAGATGATTCTTCTTCGTCAGAAGCAGCCCAATCATAGTCAGCCATCAGGCCTTTGCCTTTCTTCTTAAAGCCTTTCAGCTTTGCGTACCTTTCTTTCAGCTTTTGATACTTGTCATCTCTAGCCCTGGGGTTAGAGGATTTCTTGGAGAAAGTTGAGTTTCTAAAAACTTTCTTTGACCTACACTCGCTAGCAAAATGTCCTATCTTTTCACAGTTATAGCAAGTAGCAGTAGCCTTATCAACAGGGGTTGATGGTCTAGGCTTGTCAGTGATAGCAAGAGGTTTGTTCTTTCTGAAATTTTTCTTTTTGGCGAATCTCCTGAACTTATTAGATATGAGAGCCATAGATTCATCAAGATCTGAAGAGTCAGGATCTCATGAGCATTCAGAGTTAGTCTCCAACTCAGTGATAGTAATAGAAGATCACTGAGTGGAAGGTGACTATGAGATTAAAGCAACATGGGTGCTTTTGGAATCTTTTACAAGATTCTTCTTAAGATGACTCGATTGCTCATGATTGAGCATCGTGCCATATAAGGTAGAAAGAGTCATAGATTTTAGATCCTTTGACAGCTTGAGACACATTGAATAACTTTCCCAGCTTTCAGGTAAACATTCTAAGAACTTTGTCAGAACTTCAAAGTTAGAATATTCCTTACCAACGTTTTTCAGATGTATTATTAAACAGTTAAACCGCTGATGTACTTCAAAGAGAGATTCATTCTTACCACAAATGAAGCTTTCGTACTGTCTTACCAGGTTGATTTTACGTGAGTCCTGGACTTCAGACGTACCTTCATACTGAACACAGATTGTGTCCCACATGGCTTTAGAGGTTTTCAGGTTCATGACGGAATGGTAGACTTCGTCAGGAAGAGCCATGGAAAGAATGGATCTGGCTTTGGTGTCGAGAGCCACTTTCTTCTTGTCTTCATCAGTCCACATATGAATTTCCTTAGGAATCAACCTTTCAGGAATGGCAGCTCTATCAGCAGTGCCGGGAACTTCAGGGTCAATTCTAACAGGAATATATGGGCCATTTTCAATGTAATAAGGCATAGTAGGGTCTACACCTTCAAAGAAGAGTATCATCCTATTTTTCCATAGATTAAAGTTATCTCTGGAAAATCTGGGAGGTTTTGCAAGAAAACCATTATCAATATAGTTTGTGTTTGTGTTGGTAGCCATTATGAGAAATAGCAAGGAAGAGAAAAGATTAGTATAAGCAAGATCTTGTTTATTAGTTTAAACAAATCCGCTCTGATACCACTTCTTGGTCCCGGAGGGTTATACAAGTTTGTAGAAGGGGGGGTTGAATACAAACACACAGATTTTAATTTCTAAATTGTTTATTGATATAATCAAACAATTTACAACTTGTTGCGGAACAAGATTAAGGATTAACCTAATCTAAACAAGTTAAGAACACTAAGTTTCTTGCACTAGAATTAAGACAGAAGGAGATAAGAATACTACGAGTAATATTCTAACACTAAGAGAGAAAGAAGAAGATGGCCGAGCACTTCATTTCTGAAGTAGGGTTCTTCATATATACTGCATGCATTTAATGCAAAGCAGTATACCTTTACACGTGGCAGCAGCTGATTGGTTGCATGGTTTGACCTTTGTAGACAACCTTAGTAGCCGCATGGAGTACAGTGTAGAATCAGAATTGGTTGTACGATTAAGGGAAAAAGGGATGTCCTTTCTGACAAATCGTACAGAGACGTGCAAGGGGGAAAGACAAAAGTAACTTGTAGAGGAAGACTTCATGATCAGCGATTACTGAACAGTACTTTATCCGCGAGTGAAAAAGTTCACCGATGGCTGAAGTCTTCTACTTGTAACTTCACGTTGAGTGGACAAATCTTGGCTTCGCTGATATCTGCATCAGTTCATTAGTAGACTTGTCGCTGTTCTTGAGCTTGATCTTCGACTTCAACGTAGAACATAGTTGACGTGAAACTTGTCTTCAGGGATCATAAGTAAACAACTAAACTATCAGCGATCATTAATAAGACTGAACAGGCTCAGAGCTTATAGATGAACAGTGTTCGTTGAATGGTAAAATTAAAGAGCATGAGTTTCCTATCAGCGGTACTGTTAGAGACATAGTACTTATCAGCGATAGTGAAACTCTAATACATATTGTCTACTTATAATTTTCACTAAGTGTTTAAAGGGTCATTATCAAATCACTGAGGGTTTGGATCAACAAGTATAAAACATTCACAACCATTATAAACTACAACTTTAAACAATAAGCTTTCACATAAACTGCACATGTAAGTGGCACACTTAAGTCCCGCAATGGCGACAACGTGTCAGTCTCACACTGCCTTACTGGGTCACTCCTCCCATGGCATAAACGGGACACACCCCCCGGTATGAGTATTGGCGGGACCCCCCCCCCCCCCCCCCCGAATTAGCCATTACACCCTTATCAACAAATGTATGCATACACTTTAAATTAACTTTTCGAACACATGCTTTCATGTAATATAAACATATCAATTCATATTCATTTCTCACTTCTGAAATCACGTTTAAGAACACATATTTAGTTAGAAAAACTCACCTGGTGCTTATTCGAAATACTCACTTAAACTTCAAATCCTTGAGCCGAAACCTATGTGGAAAGTAAAAACAAGAATGATAAGTTTCTTAACTGAATCCTCTAGAATTCCCAACTACATCTTTTCCCCAACCAGCTTCCTACCATCCAGACTCTACTATCCGGGTTTCACTTTTCCGGAAACCATCGGATTACACTTTCTGGAAATGATCTGGACTACACATTCCGGAAGCTATCCGGATTACACATTCCGGAAGCTATCCGGACTACACATTTCGGAACCCACTTCCGGACAATCATCCGGACTACTGCTTTCCGGAACTCACTTCCTGACTCACTTTCTGAACTCTCTTCCGGACACCGTATCCGGTATCCACTTTCCGGAACTCACTATCAGAAACTCAGGTTGTCCGATACACTACGGGAAATCGAGTCTTATCCGGGAAACATCACCCAGACTTAGGCGAGTCCGAACTCCCCCGATTTTCATTGAACGAAGCAATGACCAAGAATCGATCCCAACCAAAATCCCCCAAATCCTCAACTTTCTGTTACAAAAGATTATGGTTATTACATATAGATAGGACATTTTATAGTTTGGTCCTATTACTTAAGTCCTAAAAAATATGCTATTGGGACACTTAACGACCAATACACTCTCACGATCTAACCCTTTCTTCTCCACCTCTCGACCATAAGCTCTCGCTCTCGACCATAAGCTCTCGCTCTCTACTCTCGACATCTTTCACGGTCTCACTCTTAGTTCCTCATCCTCGTTCTCAGCCTCTCACTAGTGACTAGACTCGAACTACTCATACTCGTCTTATGTAGTGTGTTGTTCTGCAGTTCTGATTCTCAATTCTATTCTGCCCTAAATCCTAAGGCCATCATCCAAATGTTTTATTTTCTGATTAATTGATTAATAAGTTACAAGGTTCTTGCTTATTAGAAATTTAGAATATTAGGTTATCCACTTGTTTACTTATTTGTCTATTTAACTATTTGCCTTCTCGGTTCTTAGATTATTTGCTAACTTATTATTATTATTATTATTATTATTATTATTATTGTTATTATTAATTAACTTCATTTTCTAAATACAACCATCTTCTAGTGACGGGTGCTCAAAATAGCAAAAGTTGTTAATTATTAAATATTATTATTATTATTATTGTTATTATTAATTAATTTCATATTTTAAATACAACCATCTTCTGGTGACTGGTGCTCAAAATAGCAAAAGAAAAAACACAGCTAAAAGTTTCAATTTTTACATGGATCGTTAATAAATTTTTTCTTAGACAAACAAAACCCGACGAAATTCCACTGAATAGTTTGTTAGCAATCCTAATTCAAATGCTCAATGTGAAGAATGTGTTGATGAAGTACTTGTTAATAATCCTAATTCTAATGACGATGTGGAAAATCTTATTGATAAAGAACCGGTTAGTAGTCTTAATTCTATTGACAATGTGGAAACCCTTGTTGATAAAGAACATGTTCATGATCCTCATGTTGATCAAATTGCTTTGAATATTTTTGAGTCAAGTGTCTGGGATACTTTGAATTCCAAAATGAAATATTTGCTAAAAAAGTGCCTACTAGAGAAACTAATATCGTTTTTTTCAAAAGATGAACAAAATAGACTTGTACCTTTTATATCCATTAGTTAAGAGATGGTAAATGTCATGATCCAAGACGATTGGTTTATCCAAATCAAAAAATCAATTTGCATATGAAAGATTGGTTAGTAAAATAGTAAAGTCAAATTATGGGGTTTGTAAGGAATGTGGATATGTTCCCACACGTGCTACTTGCCTACATGATTTTGTTACTCATGGAAGTTACAATAACATATGTTAAAGAAGTTTTCAAAATTATATCTATTAAAATACCATGAGTCAAAAGATTGAAAGAGGCTTAACGGGTTGACAATTATGAGCATCGAATATAATCTTTTTTAGTAAAAGTTGACTATGACAGATTAATTGAAGATGTTACTTTATGAAATGTACAAATATAACATTTTAGATGATTTTATCCTTATTTTGGTTGTTCGGGGTTTTGGTGTATGGTCAAGATTCCATTTACTTATTTATGTTAACAAAAAAAAAATTAATTTTATTAATTTAAAATGCAGTTGACGACCAGAATAATCAAATCCACTTTGCGCATATTTAAGCAAACTCGGATGAATTGAGATATGTGTGATCATGATAATAACTTTATTTTCTGGTCTTAAAATAATATGAAATCCGGTTTCATGATGAAACAAATGAAATTTTCGATTTTATAACAAGATGAAATCTGCTTTTATGATGAAACTAATGAAATTTCCGTTGACCATAACTCATGTTTTCCCGTTTCATAACAAGATGAAATCCGGTCTCATGATGAAACAAATGAAATTTTCGGTGATCATAATTCATATTTTTCGGTGCAACTCATGCTTTTCGGTGATCATAACCTATGTGTGAGTCATAGATGAAACTGGTTCATGTGTCTCATGAAATTGTTTGAAAATATCAATCATCGTATAAAGTCGTGAAGAAACCATAAAAAGATTTCTAAAAACATGAAAATATCACACACACACACACACGCACGCACGCATGCACGTGCGTACACAGACACACACACACACACGGGTTAGGTTCCGATGAGAAGTTGAGGTTAACGTGGGAAGTGGTTATCAACCGTTTGATGAGAAATGGGTTGTAATAGCTAGGTCCGTTTTGTGAATAAATAATAAGTTGGGGTGAAAAGTGTGAAAATGGAAAAGTTTAGTGTGCATTATTTGTGATGGATATAAATAAGGGTGAAACCCTATTTGCTTTGATTATTCACCAGAACCTTTGTGTGCGGCTGCGGGGCGATTTGGGAGAAAACCATACTCTTGAAGAAATTGTTGGAGAATCGAAGCTGAGAAGGAGAATCCGTCACTTTCTTGGAGGTAAATCCATCTTCCATAACCTATTTTTCTATTGAGTAACTGTGGAATCTTGGGGTGGATATGATTTAATGGAGTTTTGGGTTTTGGAAATCCATGTCTGATGTATCCTCAAGATTTTGAAATAATCAAACTGAGTGTTTCGTCCCAACCGATTTTGGTATGGGGAATGTTATGCTAGTACTTGCAAATCGATAGTAATGTCGACCTCTCGCTTGTAGTAACTATTACTCGAGTTTGAATCGGTCAGTTGGGTGTAACGGAGAACTTCGGTTCGTTAATAATTCAGTGTCCGGAAGTTGCACAATCCGGAATAAAATCCGAAAGTGCCAAGTCCGATATCGGAATGGGATACGTTTAGAATCCGGATGGGTGTGGGTACCAGAACCCGGTATGAATCCGGGAAATACCGGTAACCGATACGGGACTCGGAGGTACCGGAATCTGATATGGATCCGGGAAGTACCGGAATCCGATATGGATCCGGGAAGTAGCTAGCGGAAATCGACACTGGAACCGGAGTGATTCCGGGAAACGAATCCGGTTTTCGCCTAGTGCGGGACTTTTCGTTTGTCAGTTATCTTGAGAGTGCGTAGAGGGTCGGAAGACTTATCCACTCTTTTTGTTGAATACAAATGTAGGTGCGGGTAGAAACTAGCGGTTCGTTTTAGCAGGACATAGAGTCAGGTGAGTCTTTCTAAACCCAAATCTTATACAAGTGTGATTATTTATACATGTATTCAACTGCGTACATATCAACTGATTTTAATTACGAAGTGAATTGTGTGTGTGGCGGAAATGAATAATTTAAATGTGTGTAAACATGCTATGGCTATGGTGTGAAATGGGGGGTGTCTCCCATAATATCTATATATATGAATTTGTTTCATATATGGGCGGTGTGTGCCCTATTACGCTGTCACGGTGTGTGTGACTATAGCGCGTGCCAGTAGCATGAGTCATTGTGTGCATATCATGTTAAGCGTGCTTCGCTATGATTTTGTATAAACTCTTTCGTAGTTATTTTATAAATTGTGATATTTATGGTGTGGCCTTGTGTTGAGGGAACTCACTAGACCTTATGGTCTATCCCTCGCTTTCAAAACGAACAACCTTTCAGGTGAGCAGGTAGATAAGGGTAAGGGTAAGCCGTGAGATCTGCGTTGGCTTGAAGAGCACGGATTTGAAGATTTTGTTAGATGTCAGAGTAGTTACCTATTTATGTTTATTATCAGCTGTAAGCCGGTTGTTACGTCAACCGTTGAACTTAGTATTTTTGTAAGACATTTGGCAACCGTTTGGTTATGGGTTATTTATGCATGCGTGTTTTGCTATGTTTGGTCTATCCTTTTGTGTGGGTTGTTACATGGATGGACATTGGGATGAGATGCACTGAGATAAGATGCACCGAGATGCACCAGATCAATTCCTTTCTAACCCGCAATTCATGGGAGGGGATTTGATTAAATTAATCAACGTTTCAGATCAACTTCTCACGTTAACCCGGACATCTCACACGAGTCTTCACCAATACATGCGTGTATATATATATATATATATATATATATATATATATATATATATATATAGGCAAAATATCGTGTGAGAAGTCTTCCTAATGTGCATCCAAACAGTTGATAATCATTTCTCATGCCTACGTTAACTCAATTTCTCACCAGAATCCAACCATGTATATATATATATAGAGAGAGAGAGGGAGAGAGGAAAGATCATGCGAGAAGTTAAACATTATGCGAGAAGGCGAGAAGTGTGATATCATATATGATTACACGACATGTGGATGTGTTTAATCATATATAATTAAGCTTGGTATCATATATGATATCACACTTCTCGTCTTCTCGCATAAGGTTTAACTTCGCGTTTGAACCTGCCCTATATATATATATATATATATATATAAGGTTGGGTTCCGGTGAGAAGTTGACTTTAATGTGAGAAGCGTGTGGTTAATCAACCGTTGCATGGGAAATGAATACACATTATGATGAGATGCACCAGATCAATTCTCTTCTAAGGCGCAATTCATGGGAGGGCATTTGATCAAAAGTGATAACGGTTTATATTTACTTCTCATGTTAACCTCAACTTCTCACATGATCCTTCGCATATATATATATATATATATATATATATATATACACACACATACATATAGGGTTGGTTTCACGTGAGACCAACATGTTTTTGTGAGACCACATTTTTACACTTAAAACTATAAAGCAAAACACTGTGAAGGTAAATAAAATCCGAATATTAACTAAGAAAGGTCATTCCTTTTGAAAAAATTACCAACCATATGAGACTATCCACCATATATCTATATTTAGGATTTCAATAATAACCTCTGTTAGCTCCAAATATTCATAATATTAGAAGTATTGAAAAATAGGCTTAAGTATGAAAGACTTCCACAGAAGCCCGGCCGAAGTAAACAAGATCATTCAAGAAACACCAAGACCGAAGAAGGATCTACAGAAGAATGCTCACAAAGGACCGAGCCACAGAACCTCTGTCACCCTTGACAGAGCCTCTGCGGTTCAGACTGAAGACTTGGAAGATATTTATAATATCTTGCCACTGTTACAGAAATATCTTGCTACTGTTCCAGGGTCCGTTCATCAACTTGTACAAGGCATGGTCTGACTCCTACACGTGTCATACTCCGATAGGACCACCTTCCAAGTTGATATTAGCGCATTTAATGCATGCAGTTTTCCAACTGTTCATGCCATCCCTTCTATCCTGTAGCAATAGTCCTTTTGTCTAGAATAGATCTTTTGTAGTAGTATAAAAGGAAGACTCATGTTGAGTTCTTCCTTAACAAACAGACAACAAACACAAGACATAAGAACAACACCCACTTTTACACGCATAATCTTCTACGCAAAAACACTTGCACACAATTAACGTCAAATCTGTTCTTAGTGTTCTTAATCAAATACAGTAATCTTTGAGATATTCATCTGTTCTTCATATACTGTTTATTTGGTATTTTGTGTTTTTTCTATATAAACATATCTGTTAGTTCTTCAAATACGCTTCCGCAACACATCTTATTTGAACTAATAGATTAGATAATCTTTGTTAATCAAATACGGGAACCAACAATTGGTATCAGAGCGAAGCTTGGTTTTCAATATCAAGCGATCCTCGTTTAACAAGATTATTGGTAGAAACGTGGTCTGATATTAACATGTTATTCATTCCTTCAAACAGATTCTATTTTTCAGCCATTTTCGATTTATTCGATATTTGGTAAATCTAGAGAAAATGTTTCTTTAGTTAAAACTCCATAAAAGTGCACTGTTAAGAGCTTCCCAAACCCAGAAAATCTTTCCAGATAATTCTTTCGTATTTTTTCGTGTCATATCTTTATTCTGAAACTTTCTACTCTTAAATGACAAACGCACAAAATTTCTTCATAACTGGTTCATTAACCAAACCACCATCTCTTCTACGAAATGAGTATCCTCAGTGGAAAATAAGAATGATCCATTTCTTTGAGGGTACTGATAAAGAGCTCGTACAATACCTTTATAATCCTCCTCATGTCCCTATGTTAACAGTACCTCGTGTACCAGCTACAGCTGACACTCCTGAAATCCCTGAGCATCAAAAACCTAAAACTAGGGATGGTTGGTCAGATCTAGATAAGGAAAAAGATTAACTCGCACAGAAAACAAAAAGAATTCTGATCATGGCAATCCCCAACGATCTCTTCCAGTCCTTAGATACATGTGAATCTGCGTATGATCTTTGGAAAGAACTGCAGAAACAACTTGAAGGGGGGGCTAAAACTCAGAAAAACCGAAGGGCTCAATACATAAATGAATATTAAGCTTTTAAAGCCCTGACAACTGAATCTCTGCAGACAACGTATGACAGGTTCAACTCTCTGACCAATAATTGCAAAAAGTTCGGCATCCACATAACTTCTGAAGAGAATAACGTCATGTTTCTCAAAAGTCTGAACGAAGAATGGCTCCAGTTATCTATGTCTTTACAAACCAATCAAGATTTAGATTCCTGGACTCTTTCAGACCTCTACGAAACATTAGCTGGTCAAGAGCCTCAAGTAGCACAAACAAAGACACTAACCATTGCACCTCTTGCTTTGGTTGGCAAATCTACAGAAGACACAGAAAGGCCGAGGAAAGAAAGAGCGACAGATGAAAAGGAGAAGGAGAAAAAAAAAGGTGGTAGTAATTGACAGCGAAGACGAAGAGATTATGGAAGAGGGAGAGATCACTCTGGCATCAATAGCAACATCCTTAGCTCTATTGACAAGAGAATTCAGAGGAAACCAAAAGAGTTCTGGTAATGATAGATATGGCAGAGATAATAGAGAAAGAAGAGAAGAATCAGCTGACCGACAGAGGTCAAACGACAGAAGTAACGACCAACAGAGGTCGAGTGAAAGATACAATAGAGGACATGACCGACAGAGGTCAGATGACAAGGCAATCTACACACCACAAGAATGCTACAAGTGTGGTAAGCCTGGTCATTATGCTAATGAATGCAGATCGGAAAAAGGTGGTGATCGACAGAAGTCCGACGATCGTGCTGGTAATACTTCCCAGAACCAAGGTTGCTACAACTGTGGGAAGCCAGGCCACTTTGCCAATGAATGCAGAAGCAGGCCAAATCGCCCACAGAAGGACTCATCTTTTTACAAAAAGAAAGCTGAGTATTATGCTCAAAAGTCACTCATGGCGAACAAAGTGGTGAACAAGGAAGATTGGGAGTCAGATACAACCTCTGATGATGAATATACCAACAATGCCTTGTTATGTGGCATGGCAGAAATCAGCTCAGACTCTGACACTGAGGTATCCACTTCAAACTCCACCTCTAGTACTACAGAAGTTGATTTACTTATAATTAAAACTGAAAATATTGAATTGAAAAAGACTTGTGATGATATTCAGAAAACGCTCACTTTTTATGAAAGAGAAGCTAGACTTCTCACTGAAGAAAAAGCAAAAACTTTCAAAGAAAAGGAATAATTAGAAGCACACTGGAACAAGAATCTATTTCCTTTAAAAGAGAGAATTTCTGAATTAAATACATCTTTAAAATCCAAAACAAAAGAACTTTCAGATTCTGAGAGCGACAGACTAAACATTTTAGCTCTTAAGGAATATTTTCCAAAGGAAAGAGAAGTCCTTTGGCAAGATCTACTCAGAAGAGATGTTTTAATTAAAAATTATCGTGATGCACAAAAGGTGTATGAGAAAATTATTACTCAAATAGGAAGGCGAGGTATTGGGTACAGTGATATTAATCAAGGTACAGAAAACAAAAAGAATAAACCCCTGTCATCTCTATTTGCTTTAGGAAAAATCAACAAACCTAATTTTCCAAACTTAATCTCTGTAAGTAAGAGAGTAAAAGTCTCTGGGGAACCTCACATAAGGAAACCCATGAAGATGATAAATGTGTGGTTTGAAAACACAGATTTATCACCTTCAACCTCTGTCAAAAGAGGATCCCAACCAAAGAGATATCTGAAAACTCGAGATCAGATAGGAATCTTCAAGTTTGGTAAACCAGAGACTCAAACTCAAGTTGCTTTTGTCTGCACAATAGATTCTGAAAAGAAATTATCTACAGAAGCACTTGAGTTCAAACCAATCTTTTCAGAAGAAAAACTAAGAAATATAATTGAAAAAGAAATAATGGAAATCGGGAAAATAGATATTTTGAAAAATCTATGTACACCTTCTACAGATCAAAAACTCTCTGAAGAGATCTTATTAGACACCTCTGTTGACTTAGAAAGTAATTTTTCAGATGAAGAAAGCAAATATGACACATGCTCGGAAAATCCAGCCTCTGTCGAAAGAAATATTGATGACTCAACCTCTGTATATGAGGACGATTCATCATCTGACGAATCAGAGACTAACAGAATAGAAAAGGTTCCTTGTGACTCAGAGGTTATTAAACAAACCTCTGAAGTTCTTAACAGAACTATTCCTCCAAAGGAGAAAGTCACTGGAATTCCTATCTGTCCAGACTTTTTGGATATGTACATACAAGCCAAAACCTCTATTGAGCTTGAAAATTTCAAACAACAGAAGTTATTGTCCACTCAAAACCAAAAGATTCAAAGTTTTTAAAACCCTTAAAAATTAAAGAGAAACCAACATGGCAACAAAAGGGTAAATGGCCAAAACCTAACAAATCTTTTTCTTCTGTGGCAGTGAAATCAACAGAAGTTCACCACAGAAGGGACACACAGAAGGCTGCTACAAACAAAGATTTTTGCCAACAATCTAATCTACATAAATCTTCTTGTAATAGGAAGCCATATGCTAGAATAGAATGTAATGCCTCTGTGGCCCAGCTTAAAGCTTTCAATGAAAATTTCAAGCAAATCACTTCTGATGTTCTATACTGTCATTGCTTTGATCTAATGTTCAAATTGAATAATCATTTCTGTAGTTCAAATTGTTTTCTCTCTGCACCTAAATCAAATATTAAAGAGAAACAAACTGATTCTTCGACAAAAGATAAAATGTATTTCAAGAATGCTAAGGCAAACTTGAATTTTTTTTACGAAACTGGACCCATATGGATATGGGTACCTAAAACTCTGTGATTGTCTTGCAGAAGCAGTATGTGCCAATATGGTATCTAGACTCCGGATGCTCAAGACACATGACTGGCAACAGAGGTCTTCTATCCACGTACCAAGAAAACAAGATGGTGGATCAGTGACCTTTGGAGACAACAAAAAGGGGCATATTAAAGGCTATGGAGTCATAAAGAAAGAAAATATCACCGTACACAAAGTTGCATATGTGGATGGCCTAAAACACAACCTACTCAGTGTCAGCCAACTTTGTGACACAGGATTCGATGTATTGTTCAAGAGAACATTTTGCTCTGTACTAAGTGAAGACACCGGAATAGAACTTCTGCGAGCCAAAAGAAAAGGTGATCTGTATCTAATGAACTTCAATGCCAAAAACAAGGACAACATGTGTCTTGTTGCAAGCAAGAGTGAAGAAGCCTGGCTATGGCATAACAGGTTCTGTCATTTAAACTTTCATACTCTAGATACAATGGTAAAACTTGATCTAGTCAAAGGTTTACCTAATGTTAAATTTAATAAAGATCATTTATGTTCTGCCTGTGAAATGGGAAAACTCAAAAGAGCTTTCCACAAAGGCAAAACTGATGTGTCTTGTCCTAGGCCTCTATACATGATTCACGTTGACCTCTGCGGTCCAATTGCTATACAGAGCCTAGGTGGCAAGAAATATATACTTGTCTTAATTGATGAGTATTCACGATTTACATGGGTTGAATTTGTCAGAAAGAAATCAGATGTTCCATGCATCCTGATTAATCTAATGAAAAGAATCCAAGTTCTTTATGAGTGCAGAATTCTGAAGTTACGAAGTGACAATGGCACAGAATTCAAAAACTCTGTCATTGAAGCCTATCTCACAGAAGAAGGAATATCCTAGAACTTCTCTGCCGCTCGCACCCCACAACAGAATTGCGTGGTCGAACGAAAGAACCGCATGCTCGTGGAGGCTGCAAGAACCATGCTTTCTGCATGCGGATTACCAATGACCTTTTGGGCAGAAGCAATTTCAACTGCTTGCTATACTCAAAATCGTTCAACAATCGTGAAAAGACACATCAAAACTCATTATGAATTGATCAACAAACGGCGACCAAACATCAAGTTTCTCCATGTGTTTGGATGCAAATGCTTTGTCTTAATCGACAAAGACTCAAGAGGAAAGTTTGAAGAAAAGGCTGACAAAGGCAAGTTCATCGGGTACTCTGCCGCTTCCAAAGCCTACAGAGTTTACCTTCTGAAGTCGCGCACGATAGTAGAAAGCATCAATGTGTCCTTTGATGACTCATTCCAAAAGACTTATGAACAACTCAGTTCAGAACTCGGGCTAAACATGAAATCCTCTGGCATCTCAGAAACAAATAAAGATTTAAGTCTTCTATTTCAAGAAATGTTAACGACGATGTCGATCCCTCTGCTAGAACCAACAGAACCTCTGCAGAATCACCTTCTGTAAATGACGTAAGTATCTCTCTGTCTGATCCATTTAATACCTCATCCTCTTCTGCAACTACTACATGTACTAAAAATCGAACAGAAGATACAACAAAAGATTCAACAACAGAGGTAATCCAAATACTAACAAATCCAACAGAGGAAGCAACACCAGAACACACACCAGAGGGAAGTGAAGATGAAACCACAATGCCTAAAGAGAAGGAAATTCCAACTCTAATACCCATTCCTACAGAAGCTGAACTAAACACATGGGCAGAACCATCAACCACTTCAACCACAGAAGTTCAACTTGATGACTCAAATGATCATCTTCCACGAACAAATTAATGGACAAAAATCCATCCTCCAAGTCAAATCATCGGTAATCCCACTGATAAGGTAAAAACAAGATCAGCTTCTGCAAATTTTTGTTTCTTTTCCAACTTTATTAGTATGATCGAACCGAAAAAGATCTCTGAGGCCCTGGAAGACCCAAACTGGGTGGATGCTATGCAAGAAGAGCTCCTGCAGTTTGAGCAAAACAAGGTCTGGACTCTAGTACCTCTGCCACGAGGGAAACAGGCCATAGGGACTAAGTGGGACTTCAGAAACAAAAAGGATGAGGATGGAGTGATCATTCAAAACAAAGCAAGACTGGTGGCAAAGGGATATCGCCAAGAAGAGGGCATAGGTTACGATGAAACTTTTGCCCCTGTTGTACGGCTCGAAGCAATAAGAATTTTCTTAGCCTTCGCAGCCCACAGAGGTTTTAAAGTATATCAAATGGATGTAAAATCTGCTTTTCTCAATGGTGAAATTCAAGAAGAAGTATACGTCCAACAACCACCAGGGTTTGAAAGCTCAAAGTACCCAAGGTATGTCTATTACCTCGACAAAGCTCTATATGGACTGAAACAGGCTCCAAGAGCATGGTACGAAAGACTTTCTACCTTTCTTCTCGATAACGACTACAAAAGAGGTACCACTGATACAACTCTGTTCTTTAAAGGAGAAGGAAATGAGCTTATTCTTGTACAAATATATGTAGATGACATTATTTTTGGGTCTACTAATGCACAAAAATGTAAAGATTTTGAAAAGCTCATGCAGAGTGAGTTTGAAATGAGTATGATGGGAGAATTAACCTTTTTCCTCGGACTTCAAGTCAAACAAACATCAGAAGGAATTTTCATAAACCAATCAAAATATGTCTCTGAGATACTTGAAAAATATAGCCTCTCTGATGCCTCTGTCATGAAAACCCCAATGCCAACTGGAAATAAACCTTTTTCAGATCCAAATGGCATCTCTGTCGAGTGTACGCTTTACAGAGGAATGATTGGGTCTTTATTATACTTATGTCAGGATCGATTCCAAACAAGAATAATTATACTTAGAAATCAGAATTAAAGAATCTTGCGGAATAGAACTTTAATTCAAACACACTCAATGAACAACTAATCAGAAAACACAATCTGTTTGTATTCAATACTTCAACTCACAAGTTTACAACCAAACCTCAATCTTGTTGAACAGGCTCAACAAGACGACTTCTACTTCTCTAGAAATAGGGTTCTAAACCTTGAGGTTAATTCTCT
This sequence comes from Saussurea involucrata, assembly GCA_033807775.1. Taxonomy (NCBI): domain Eukaryota; kingdom Viridiplantae; phylum Streptophyta; class Magnoliopsida; order Asterales; family Asteraceae; genus Saussurea; species Saussurea involucrata. Next base: position 96,402,249 of record CM066314.1, read on the forward strand.
CTAAAACAAAAACGAATTCTAAATCTCACTCCGAATAGCTATCTATCAAAATCTATTTATACTAAATAATTACAAGATAACTATCAAAACAAAATTGATCTTCAGAATATTCTTTCATGCTTATCTTCAATCATTCCATCTTTATCTCCAACATTCTCGCATTCCATAATTATGATCACAAGCAGCATTAACATTGTTATGCACAAGCAGTACTAACATTGTTCCAGCAGCATTAACTTTTACTTGTAGTACTAACCTTGCTCTGGCAGTAGTATTGTTGTTCTGGCAGTACTAACCATACTTGGCAAATCTTCAGTTCCCAACAATCTCCCCCTAACTTGACTTTTTAGGTTGAGAAGTCAAGTTATTCAGATGATGCTTCCAAAACCTAATCATGAACACATAAATCAGGATTCAAACCCAGGCTTTGATTGATAATCCTTCTCACCAAGTATCTTCCCATTTCAGAATCCTTGTTGCAAGCCAACTTAGCATGTAGCATTCCATTCAACCTTTTCTTGCTGTGCTTGTATGCAACATCCACCAAATAATACTCATGATATGTATAGTCAAGTGTGATGACATACACTCCACATTTTTCAATGAGCATCCAGTTGGTAATGGCTTGAAAATTTCTTTCTATCATATACTGAACTGCTTTTGGTTTGAACATTAGGCACAGGTATTCAAGAACCAATTTGGTGATAGACATCCCTTTCTCATTCAGCATATTTCCATACAGCTTCATTCCAACCTTGTACATCTCCTCTACGTCAGATCTAGAGCACATTCTGATAAGTCTTCCCCATGTAGAACAGACCTCATACTTCCCATCTGCTCTTTTGACTCTAATGTACTCCTTTCTCTGATCTACCAAGGTATCCCAGAAGATGATCTCAGGAGGCATGGAAGATAATGGGTCAACTTTGATTGGATCAGTATCAACCACAATGATATACATATCACATTGAGCATTTCTTGGTTGACCTGATGGAGTTGCTACTTCTTCTTCAGCAACCTTTGTATCATCTTTCTTTTCTGGAACATCCTCTTCTTTTTCTTCTTCTACCACTGGTTCTACCCTAGGTTTCTTGACAAATTTACTCTTGGTAGCTATAGACTTGGTTCTTGTTCTTTTCAGTGACACCAACTTTTCACCCAGGGTTTCTTCTTGCTTTTTAGGAGTGTCATGTTTGGCTTTAATCAAAGCCTCTGCAACTTCAACTTCTTCCAAAGTAGGCTTTTTAGTTTCTGTTGCTTTCTTTGTTTCTGCTGCTTCTTCCTTTGTAGATACTGCTTCTTGCATGGTTTCTGCTGCTTCTTTTGTTTCTGCTGTTGGTTCAGTTTCTGCTTCTTTCTGAATTTCAGCAGCATTAACCTTTTCTGCTGCATGATCAGTTTCTGCTTCTTTTGCAATTTCTTCAACACACTCATTCTCCCCCTTTTCCTGTGCACTCTCCATGTTGAATTCAGCTTCTGACTCCCCCTTTTTGGGAGCATCATTGTTGGGGCGTCTTCTTTTAAGAACATACTGAGCTTTCTTCTTCCTGTGCATCAACGTTGTAATCAACTTCTTATGCTTCTCAAGCTGTGTTTGTTGATATAGGACCACTTTCTTGAGTCCATCTATCTCCTTTTGCTGACTTACAACATCTGTGTTGATATTGGCAATGGTTTCCATCAATTCCTCATATGTATATCTATCCTCACCTTGTTTAGGAGTTTTTACTTCCTTTAAAGGATCACTGGAAATTTTAGTAGGTGTCTTTTGCCTAGCAAAAGCACTGCCTACCCCCGTGGTTTCTTGGCACCTGGGACCTCTGAATGATTTCTCATTCTGAGTTGCCGTGAGGAAGGTCTTAGTTATGTTACCACTGTCCTTCTCTGTGCTAGCAGAAGTAGTGGCAGCCTTGCTACTCACATGCTCAACCTTCTCCTTAGTGAGCACCTTCTTGGGGTTGGGAGACACCCCTGTGGTTTCCCTTTCGATATTCTCTGTTGGAGAATGCTCCAATAGAGGGCTTAACGACTTTGGGCTTGTAGGAGGTACATCAAGGGAAGGAGCCTTGTGTACCATTCTTCTTGTAAACTTTTTGGTTACTTGAGGAGTGGGTCTTTGAAGAATGGACTGAGGAATTTCTTTGGTGATTGAAGGTGGGGTTTGGCTATCAGTGGGTTGGTCTAATGAGGGCCTTGACCCTGATGCCATACCTTCTTGTGTGTGGGACACACTGACATGTGTGAATGGTACATGCGAAATAAACCACAGCGGGTTGTAATCTGTCCACAGTGGGCAGCGCAAGTGTACACTGTCCACTATGATCGTCACGGCAAGTAATAATCGGTAAAATACCGGAATCGTATCCACAGAGACTGGGCTATCAAGACAATACGGCTTTTGTGAGTTCCTTTCACGAGTTTCAATTAGAGAGGAAACAATATTTTGAGTTGGATTGGTGAAATAACTACTTTTAACGATTTTACTAAAGATTTAAAAGATGGAATGTAGGTTAGATTTTCCCTAGATTTTATAATAAATACTTGATCTCAAAAGATGATCCTTGTAATTGAAGTCGGTCTTTTCGCTAGAAAAGCCCGGTTACAAAATACTCACACCGTTAAGCAAAAATCCCATACTAGTCGTACTTGTTGTTTTGTCAATGGTAATCTCAGAATGGACCCTCTCGGGCCTCGATGGAATGTGTAGAGACAAATACTCTAAGTGTTTTAAATACACAAATTAGCTTGTCTACTACTCCAGTGGGGAGAGATTAGCTCACTGTGCTGACCTCGCTCTCGTAAGTGTCATAAGAATTCTTTCGAACTCCCTAGCATTATCCAAGCTCGTGTCACTGCGTTCTACCCATTTCTGAGTTGAGAACTAGACTTTTAGATCCTTACAAGTGATCGGCTTGTTCGCATCCTTGGGGTATTATAGAGAATGAATAACCAAAACAACAAATATTCCAAGTATAAAGATTACTCAAGAATTTTCTCTAAAATCTAGGTACTTCTCTTACCTACATCCCAAGGGATGTTTAACCTAACATAACTGGAGAAATTAAAACGAAAGATGAAGATTTAAACATGATTGAAAATAAAAGAGACTTTGAATTACCGCTCACAGTGGGGAACGTAAGCTGCCCACTGTTCGAGAATTACAACTGAAAATTAAACTAAGAATTTAAAGTGCTAGAAATTTAAACTACAAAGCTACAGAAAATTAAATCTAACTATGAAAGCTTTAGAGGAAATTAAATGCTAAGGATTAAGGTGCTTGCTAAAATTAAAGATAGATGATCTCATTAAATGACCCAAGCCCTTCCTTTTATACACCAAGGAAAGAGCTTGGGTAATACCCAATGAGATCTTTTGACTTTGCATCAGCTGAGTTATGGGAGCACAAGGACCATTTGTGCCCCATGTTTCTTCTTTAACCAAGGGCTTGATGCTTCTATCCATGGGGTTCTTCAAAAAGTTGACTTTTAGGCTCTTAGGTATGAATATTAAATTCACTTTGCCATCTTCTTTAGGAGCAAGCCTAGAATAAAATAATCCCCATGATTGTACTTGTTGCTGAACCTTCTAACTGCTCCCACCATGCTGTCTAACTCAGATTTCTTCTTTTTGTCTTTTCCAGCGGCAGCAGTGGGGAACCGGAGTGAGCACTGTTCACGTCACTGCAGATAAAACGTGAAAACTACCCAAAATCCACCAACTAATTTATTAAAGACCATGGTTCACTCCTTTTGCTTGTTTTCGTAAATCATACCAAGAATGGGGGTTTTTAGAAGTGAAATGGCTAAAATTGACAAATTAAAGTGAAAAATAAATGGAAATAATAACTCTAAAAATAGAGTTATCACAACCTCAAACTTAAACTATTACTTGTCCCCAAGTAATAAAAAGAAAGAAATAAAGTAGACAAAACGCACTAGAACTTTTTAGGGACTTACATACTTCTTGACTTGAATGGGCGTTGATCTCCTTCCTTCAATACTTCCTTCGGTTCAAACTTGAAAATTTCACTTTTGTGTTTGACGAAATCTTTTTCTTGTATTCCATTAATCAATAGGGCTTTCTTGGGTTTTATGGGTTTATGGCTTTGAATATTTTCCCAAGGGTTTTTGGCAAGTATTTTCAAACATGAACCGAAAATCTCGCTTGGAGATTTTTATTTCTAGAAGTGGCTGTTTTGGATTTTTCATTAGTATGTACGCACACTTTCAGGCTTTATTTTGGGTATGGCTATTTTTGTGAGAGTGGGTATTCTGATGGTCCAGAATAGGCACACCATCCTTTTTCTGGGAGTGAGCACTTTGATGGTCCAGAAAAGGCACACCATCAATTTTGTTAGTGACACTCCGTTTTTCTTCTGTTTTTGTATTTTTGTATTTTTTTTTTGGGAGGGGGTATGGCTTACCCACCTCAAACTTGGACTTCACAGTGTCCCCACTGTGGGCAAACTGGAAGTTCCCACCTCAAACTTAAAATCTCACAGTGTCCCCACTGTGACATTGAATTAACGAACAAAGGTGGTGGTTTGGGGTACAAAAAGGATCGTGTTTGGATGCGAAAAACGGCCTATATCATTTCATGGTATCAAGTTGAGATTCGTACTTACAAAAGGGACCTTTTTAAGTCGGAAGCCGAAAGTTGTACCTTGAAATGGAAGCGAGATCAAACAAGCATTCAAACAACAAATACGTTAGTACCCAAAAGTACCTACCCAGTGGTAGGATTTCATGCATTACAAACCAAAATAAGAATTCAGCAAAGTGTCAAAAGCCTAGCCAAAGGCATAAAATCAAACCAAACAGAAATTAAAATTGTTTTTGAGAGCAAAAGAGTGGAACCAAAGTTTTAACAAACCATTCAACGGGTCGGGGTGGCCTCTGGTGAACTAGCAGGAACGTCTTCATCAAATTCGTCCTCACTGTCATAAACTGGGCAGATATCCTTCGGAAATTCTGGTAGCTGAGCAGCTAGCATTGGGTTGGCCTCTTGCATCATCAGGCCCGTCACCTCATCCCGTTCTCTTGTATACCTCCAAAATTTCTGCGTGGCCCGGTTCTGATATCGCTGCTCACTTTCTAGCAACTCGATCCTGTATGTGAGCTTCTTCAAAGCTGCCAAAATCTCTCCCATTTGGTTGCTGGACGAACCTGCCTCAGTCTGACGCCTCGATGTATCCGCAGTCCGCACATCATGCTCCTCAGCGATGATCACAGTGGGGTTAACAGTCCCCACTGTGGGGATATCTTCTGCCTGCTCGGGTGGAGGAGTGGTGACGTGCCGTCCCATCTTTCGGATGGTACCCACATTGATATTACTCGTGGAATCTAACCACTGGTCCTCCACAGCCGACGGTACACCTGCGTCTATCATCAATGAAGTAATAAGGCAAGGGAGGGGTAAAATTACCTTCTTCCGGGTACGTGCTTGATCGATGGCTCCATGCATGACAGTGCCTATGTTGATCCTTTTTCCCGTGAGGATGCAGTACAACAGCGCACACTTGTGCATCGACAAAGTGGTGTCGTGCGACGTTGGGGCTAATGAAGCACGGAGAAACTGGAACCAAACGGCAGCCTCGGTAGTGAGAGAACTAGCGTTTAGGCACCGTCGTTGACCGTCCTTATTCCATGGTTTCCCTACAGCGGCTATCTCTCTTAAAATGAGGTCCTCACTTGCTGGAGTCATCTTCTTCAAGAATTGCGCAAACTCACAAATACCCGCATTTCCTCTCCCCAATACTCGGTTAATTTCCCCTGGATTGTAACAAACTTTCCTACCTCGAACTACCACAATTGGGTCTTTACTTTGAGAGGCCTCGGCGTAAAATTCACGCACAAGTGAGGCATTGGCACGTCGATTAGCAGCAGAAATAATCGACTAATCATGCACCACAATTCTATCCTTGACAAATGAATTAGCTTCAACGAAATCGGGGTCAAAACCCCTCTCTAATTTTAACTTTTGCTTGGCGATGCAGTCAAAATGGGCAGCCACCTCCGGAGAGGTGAACTGCCTGGGCACCCCACTGGGGGCATACTCAGTACCTACGATGGATTGATGTGGGTTTTGGGTTTGAATTTGTTCATCCCCACCATCAGTTTCCATAGACGATGAACTTAAAGAGGTTGCAGGGTTTTTACCTTTTCGTGAATCTTGCTTAGCAGGCCTCTTTGTCGGTGTTTTTCGTGCCCTGGCTACCGTGGATCTGGTAACAACTCTTCTCTTTTTTTCGGCTTGGGGAATAAGGTTCTCCCCACTGTGGATATCTCCTGAAACAGCACTCTTCTCCCTATCAAACTTGAACTTCTCATACTGACTTTGATAATTTTCCTCCACCTCTCTCTGCAACTTCTCATTCTCAGCAAACAAGTCTGCCTCAGCCTTCTTCCTCTCTTCCTCGAAGATCCTCTCCTTTTCTGCCCTAACTCTTGCCTCCTCTAGTTTCTTTTCTTCCTCTTCTTTTCGGACCCTTTCTTCTTCTTCTCTACGCCTTCTCTCGGCATCCTCCTTCCTCTTTCTTATGGCTTCCTTTCGTTGAATGTACTCCTCCTCCAATCGTCGCTCTTCCTCTTCGGTTTGCAGAGCCTCGGTGTCAAAAAGACTGGTGCTCGTGGTTGAGACGCGTGGAGAAGAAATAGCCTTCGGGCTTCGTTGTTTGGAGGAGCCTTCGTCTGGTGCACCAGATGTCATCGGTGCACTGGAAGTCGCCGGATTTTCACCGGAGACCGGCGGCGGTTCGTTGAGGTCACCAGTGATGGTTTCTGGTGGGTTTTCGGTGTTACGACGGCGGACCGCCGCCCGGTTGGGTGCCTGAGGGTTTGAAATCGGCCTCTTGCTTCTAGCCATTGGAGGGAATTTGCTTCTGGTTCGTGTAAGAGAAATGGGGAAGAAAAAGATGGTTTTTGAATATTTGAAGTTAAAGGTGGTTTTTGGGAAGTTAATGGTGGTTTTTAGGATTTTTGCAATGGGTTTAGGGTTGAACCGTCGGGTTTTAGGAGAGAGAGGGAGAGTACAATGATGGTTTTCTTGGAAAATGGAGAACTAATGACATGTGGCAGCAAAAGTTGATTAGTTGGCAGAAAAGGTGAAAGCTTGTTATCCTTGGGCCCCACAAATTGTCCCATCAACCGTCAGATTCCAGAGTGGGGAACGCAGTGATCAGCTTCTGCCCACTGCGAACCACTTTATTGACTTTTGCTTTAAAGCTCGGGATTTTCGCCTACACACATACAAGTAAACTACCCTTGCAATATTAAAAAGAACAAAAAGAATAAAAACACAGCAAACAACAGAAATAAAATATTTACAATTGGACCTGATGTTTCTTAACCATAGTGAGGTGGAGAGTGGGCAGGGATGTGGGCACTCTCATGCAGAAAATGCTTTACCCTTTGCCCGTTGACTTTAAAGGTCTGATCAGACTGTGGAGACTTTAATTCCACTGTTCCAAAGGGACTTACCTTGACAATGGTGTATGGTCCAGTCCATCTTGACTTGAGCTTACCCGGAAAAAGTTTTAGACGAGAGTTGAACAATAATACCTGCTGTCCTTCAAAAAATTCCCGATGATTGATCCTTCGGTCATGCCACATCTTGGTCTTTTCCTTGTATAACTTTGCATTTTCATATGCGTGATAGCGCATTTCCTCAAGTTCATGCAATTGCAAGGTTCTTTTAATTCCCGCGGCATCTTCACTCATGTTGAGCTCTTTTAAAGCCCAAAAGGCTTTATGTTCCAATTCGATTGGTAAATGGCAAGCTTTGCCAAATACCAACTTAAATGGAGACATTCCCAAAGGGGTCTTATATGCCGTGCGATACGCCCAAAGAGCGTCATCAAGCTTGCTGGACCAATCCTTTCGATGGGGTTTCACCACCTTTTCCAAAATTCCCTTGATTTCTCGGTTTGAAAGCTCCGCCAAACCATTAGTTTGGGGGTGGTAGGCGGTTGCTACCCTATGATGAATATCATATTTAGCAAGGACCGCGGTCATGACTTTGTTAACAAAATGGGATCCTTCATCACTAATTATTGCTCGTGGTGTTCCAAAGCGAGTGAAAATATTTTTTTGCAAAAACTTCACCACAGTGTTAGCGTCATTAGTGTGACAAGCAGCAGCTTCTACCCATTTTGAAACATAATCTACCGCTACTAAGATGTAGAAATTGTTGTTGGAATTTGGAAAGGGTCCCATGAAATCTATTCCCCACACATCAAAAATTTCCACCTCAAGGATATTGTTGAGGGGCATTTCATTTCGTTTTGATATATTCCCAGTGCGCTGACACTGCTCACAGTGACGAACAAACTCATGAGAGTCTTTGAACACAGTGGGCCAAAAGAACCCACTCTGCAAAATTTTCGCAGCAGTGCGTGTTCCTCCGAAATGACCTCCATAGTGGGATGTGTGACAGCCTTGGAGTAAATGTTGTTGATCACTCCCATGAACACATCGCCTCAACACTTGGTCTGTTCCTATCTTATATAAGAAAGGATCGTCCCAAATGTATTGACGAGTATCATACAAGAATTTTTTAAAAGGCTGTCCACTCATTCCATGGGGTCGTAATCCACTTGCTAAAAAGTTAGCAATGTCAGCATACCAAGGAATATCATGATGTTGGGCGACTAACAATTGTTCATCAGGAAAATTTTCTTTTACCGGAGTGGGATCTACAGTGCCCACTGTGGGCTCAAGTCTGGAAAGATGATCAGCGATCTGGTTACTTGTTCCTTTTCTATCGATGATCTCAAGGTCGAATTCCTGCAGCAACAGCACCCATCTGATCAACCTCGGTTTAGAGTCAGCTTTGTTGATCAAATATTTGATGGCTGCGTGATCGGTGTGTACTATGACCTTTGCTCCAATTAAGTAAGACCTGAAACGATCAAAAGCAAAAACTACTGCAAGTAATTCTTTTTCGGTTACAGTGTAGTTGATTTGAGCCTCGATCAAAGTCTTGCTTGCATAGTATATTGGATGAAAAATCTTATCTTTTCGTTGGCCTAGTACTGCACCTATAGCCCAATCGCTGGCGTCACACATGACTTCAAATGGGAGTGACCAGTCAGGAGTGGTCACTATGGGTGCAGTAACTAAGGCATTTTTGATTATTTCAAATGCGTCTCTACATTCTTTGGTAAAAACAAACTCTCTTTCATGTTGCAGCAGGTTACATAGGGGTTTAGTTATTTTGGAAAAATCTTTTATGAACCTCCTATAGAAACCTGCGTGACCTAAAAAACTGCGAATGCCTTTTACCGTTGTGGGCTCGGGAAGTTGGGAGATTACTTCTAGTTTTGCTTTATCAACTTCCAAACCCTTTTTCGACACAAGATGACCCAAAACAATGCCCTCTTCGACCATGAAATGACATTTTTCCCAATTTAGAATAAGGTCGTGGGTTTCACATCTCACCAAACTTTTTTCTAGATTCCTCAAACAGTTATCAAATGATGTGCCGATCACAGAAAAATCGTCCATAAAAACTTCTATGGTATCTTCTATCATATCAGTAAAAATGGCCATCATACAGCGTTGAAAAGTAGCGGGAGCATTACATAAACCAAAAGGCATTCTCCGGAATGCAAAAGTACCATATGGACAAGTAAAGGTGGTCTTTTCTTGGTCCTCGGGTGCGATGTGGATTTGGTTATATCCGGAGTATCCATCTAGAAAACAATAAAATTCCTTTCCCGCTAATCTATCAAGCATTTGATCAATAAAAGGTAACGGGAAATGGTCTTTCTTTGTTGCTAGATTCAGTTGCCTATAGTCCATGCATATTCTCCATCCCGTAACAGTCCTAGTTGGAATGAGTTCGTTCTTTTCATTTGTGACCACTGTTGTTCCTCCCTTTTTAGGGACACATTGAACGGGGCTCACCCAACTACTACTGGCAATGGGATAGATAATACCAGCATCTAACCACTTCAAAATCTCTTTCTTAACTACTTCCTTCATGATGGGGTTCAACCTTCTTTGAGGTTGGACTTTTCCTGGGCGGTCACTCTCTAAGTTGATCTTATGTTGACATAAAGAGGGGCTAATTCCTCTAATGTCTGCTATGGTCCAACCAATTGCCTTCTTATGCTTCATCAACAATTCGATTAAAAGTTGTTCTTGATTTTCGCTAAGTTTGGACGAGATGATAACAGGAAGTTTGTTATTCTCGGCGAGATAAGCATATTTCAAATGAGGAGGCAATGGTTTAAGCTCTAACTCGGGAGGTTGTTCGATGGATGGTGGTTGGATCGTCCTATCCTTAAAGTCCAAAGGTTCAATAGATGCCACCATTTCGTTACACTCATCCTCAAAAGTATCTTCCGAGTCAGAGTGTTCACTCTCACTGCCCACTGTGGACAGTGAGTCGAAACAGTAGGATCCATGAATCGCACTCACAGCAAGGCAGTCCTCGGTGTCTATGTATTTAAGAGATTTGAAAACATTAAACTTTACTTCCTGGTCGTTGACTCTCATGGTGAGTTCTCCTTTGTGCACATCAATCAAAGTTCGTCCTGTCGCAAGGAAAGGACGTCCTAGAATGATTGGGATGTCTTTGTCGGCCTCATAGTCTAAAATCAGAAAGTCGGCAGGGAAGATGAATTTATCCACTTGGACCAAAACATCTTCAATCTTCCCTCTTGGATAGGCAATGGATCGATCGGCTAATTGTAAGGTCACGGTGGTGGGTCTAGCCTCTCCAATACCTAATCTCTTAAAAATTGACAAAGGCATCAAATTTATACTAGCGCCTAAATCACAAAGTGCTTGACCTACTTCTTGTCCTCCTATCGTGCATGGAATTGTGAAACTACCCGGGTCTTTCAACTTAGGTGGAATCTTGCTTGTGAGAAGGGCACTACATTCTTCGGTCAACGCCACAGTTTCAAACTCACCCAACTTTCGTTTTTTGTTCAAAATATCTTTTAAAAACTTAACATAGCTTGGCATTTGCTCAAGAGCTTCTACCAAGGGTATGTTAATGTGAAGCTGTTTGAAAATGTCTAAAAACTTTTTAAATTGAACATCAACATTTTTAGGCTTCATTCTTTCAGGAAAAGGTACACTTTTTGGGTCGATGTGAGTCTGAAGCGGAGTTAACCTTGGAATGGTAGGTTTAGGCAATGGCCCAAAAGTGGGGAGTTCAGGGACTTCCGTCCCCACTGTGGGGATCACAGTGACTTGAGGAGTGCCCATTGTGGGATGAGGTACAGCGGTGATTTGAGGCGATTCTTCATAATCGAAAACGATATCTTTCAGATCCTTTCCACTCCTAAGTGTTATGGCTTTGATTTGTTCTGGTCCCTTTCCTATTACCCTAGCATTTTCGGTATCACTAGGTAATGTCCCCGGTGGTCTATTCTTGACTTCGACGGCTAGTTGTCCTACTTGAGTTTCTATGTTCCTAATGGCCGCTTGAGTTTGGTTCATGAATCCTTTGAGCATTGATTCGAGTGATGGTTGAGCCTCAGCATTATGAGATGGTCGTGGTTGGAATTGTTGGGAGGATTGACCTTGGTGAAAGTTTTGTGGGTGCTGCCCACTGTGGTGTGAGGATTGCCCACTGTGATGTGATTGAAATCCAGGGGGGTTGTGTGGTCTTTGAGCATGACTCGCCCCGTGGGGTTGGAGTCCTTGGTTTCCAGACCACGAGAAATTTGGATGATTCCTCCAACCTGGATTATAGGTCTGTGAGTATGGGTTGTTGCGCGGGTTGGTTCCTATGACATTAATAGCCTCTGGATTTGCTGGACAAAAATCAAAAACATGCTCGTCCCCACAGTAAGAGCAGTTCTTAGTGAGATGTGCAGTACCCACTGTGGGATTAAGTTGTCCTCGATTTTGGTTCAACACTATTTTTGTTAAGGCCACTAACTGTGCATTCATTGTTTTAAGCGCCTCATTATCAATGTTGGTGGACTTTGGTGCAGGCGTTCTCGGGTTGGACCAGTCGGTGTTGTTATTGGACACTTTCTCTAAAATCTGATATCCTTCATTATAGGTTTTGCTTGTGAAAGTTCCTCCTGCTGTTGCATCTAAGATGATTTTGGCTGCGTTGGACAGACCATTGTAAAAGGTCTCCAACTGAATGCAATGTGGGATGCCATGGTGTGGGCATTTTCGGAGTAAATCTTTAAACCGCTCCCATGCATCCGAAACAGCCTCATCTTCGTCTTGTCTAAACAAAACAATATCATTTCTCAGCCTCATGTTTTTGGTTGGAGGAAAATACTTTTGTAAAAATTTATCCGCAAGCTCTTGCCACATGGTTATTGAATGAGGTGCATGCGCATTTAGCCATGACTTAGCCTTGTCCCTTAAAGTAAAAGGAAAAAGTCTTAGCCTTAAAGCTTCCTCACTCACACCTTGTAGCTGAAAAGAGTCGGTCATTTCCAAAAATGATTTTAAGTGCGAATGCGGATCCTCAGATGGTGATCCTCCAAACTGACCCATGGCTTGGATCATTTGAAACATCACCGGTTTGAGTTCAAAGTGTGGTGTTTGAAGGTTGGGTCTTAGAATCCCGGAGCTTAAATCACTAACTCCAGTAGTTGCATAATCCCTTATCCCTCGATCTTTGCTATCAGCAATCGTCACTGTGGTTTCCACTAATGGAGGTGGTGGTGGTTGACCGCCCACTCCTGCCATATTTGCGGTGGGGTTCACAGGGAGTTGTTGATTTTTCTTCTTGTTTTTACGTCTTTTTCGAAAAGTCCTTTCTATTTCAAGATCGATTGGTTCCAAAGGTCCGTGTTGTTGCCTTGGCATACAACACGATCGGTGCTAGAAAAACGAGTTACTCGGGCTCAAACAAAAACTAATGTCTTGAGATTTAAAAATCACGCCAGTCCCCGGCAACGGCGCCAAAAACTTGACATGTGTGAATGGTACATGCGAAATAAACCACAGCGGGTTGTAATCTGTCCACAGTGGGCAGCGCAAGTGTACACTGTCCACTATGATCGTCACGGCAAGTAATAATCGGTAAAATACCGGAATCGTATCCACAGAGACTGGGCTATCAAGACAATACGGCTTTTGTGAGTTCCTTTCACGAGTTTCAATTAGAGAGGAAACAATATTTTGAGTTGGATTGGTGAAATAACTACTTTTAACGATTTTACTAAAGATTTAAAAGATGGAATGTAGGTTAGATTTTCCCTAGATTTTATAATAAATACTTGATCTCAAAAGATGATCCTTGTAATTGAAGTCGGTCTTTTCGCTAGAAAAGCCCGGTTACAAAATACTCACACCGTTAAGCAAAAATCCCATACTAGTCGTACTTGTTGTTTTGTCAATGGTAATCTCAGAATGGACCCTCTCGGGCCTCGATGGAATGTGTAGAGACAAATACTCTAAGTGTTTTAAATACACAAATTAGCTTGTCTACTACTCCAGTGGGGAGAGATTAGCTCACTGTGCTGACCTCGCTCTCGTAAGTGTCATAAGAATTCTTTCGAACTCCCTAGCATTATCCAAGCTCGTGTCACTGCGTTCTACCCATTTCTGAGTTGAGAACTAGACTTTTAGATCCTTACAAGTGATCGGCTTGTTCGCATCCTTGGGGTATTATCGAGAATGAATAACCAAAACAACAAATATTCCAAGTATAAAGATTACTCAAGAATTTTCTCTAAAATCTAGGTACTTCTCTTACCTACATCCCAAGGGATGTTTAACCTAACATAACTGGAGAAATTAAAACGAAAGATGAAGATTTAAACATGATTGAAAATAAAAGAGACTTTGAATTACCGCTCACAGTGGGGAACGTAAGCTGCCCACTGTTCGAGAATTACAACTGAAAATTAAACTAAGAATTTAAAGTGCTAGAAATTTAAACTACAAAGCTACAGAAAATTAAATCTAACTATGAAAGCTTTAGAGGAAATTAAATGCTAAGGATTAAGGTGCTTGCTAAAATTAAAGATAGATGATCTCATTAAATGACCCAAGCCCTTCCTTTTATACACCAAGGAAAGAGCTTGGGTAATACCCAATGAGATCTTTTGACTTTGCATCAGCTGAGTTATGGGAGCACAAGGACCATTTGTGCCCCATGTTTCTTCTTTAACCAAGGGCTTGATGCTTCTATCCATGGGGTTCTTCAAAAAGTTGACTTTTAGGCTCTTAGGTATGAATATTAAATTCACTTTGCCATCTTCTTTAGGAGCAAGCCTAGAATAAAATAATCCCCATGATTGTACTTGTTGCTGAACCTTCTAACTGCTCCCACCATGCTGTCTAACTCAGATTTCTTCTTTTTGTCTTTTCCAGCGGCAGCAGTGGGGAACCGGAGTGAGCACTGTTCACGTCACTGCAGATAAAACGTGAAAACTACCCAAAATCCACCAACTAATTTATTAAAGACCATGGTTCACTCCTTTTGCTTGTTTTCGTAAATCATACCAAGAATGGGGGTTTTTAGAAGTGAAATGGCTAAAATTGACAAATTAAAGTGAAAAATAAATGGAAATAATAACTCTAAAAATAGAGTTATCACACACCCATCATTGTAGAGAACAATGGAGTGTCAACTCCTTCCGAGTCCCTGGAAGTTCTTCTCATATTTAAGAAGACCTTTCCTTTAGGGGGTTTAGGTACATATACCTCAGTAAATTGAGGCAAATCCGTCAATTCCTTAGTAATCACTGCTTGGACAAACCTTGGGTACATATAAAAACTCTTTTTGGATTCCAGGTTTGACACAAGATCATTGAAAATCATTTGTGAAAAATTAAACTTCCTGGCAGTGGCCAGGCAGACCAGGGCATAAGCAATGGTACTGCTAAACTCACTCCATCCAGTAGTTTTCTTTGAAATGCAATGCATTAAGGTATGAACAAAGAATCGCCATTGTGTAGAAAATTTAGACTTGAAAAACTTAAAGATTCTAATGGGACCTTCATACCCCATTCTCGTTAAAGTTGAGTGTAGATCGTCATTAGGAATAGACGTCATACCTGAGGCATCATCCAATCGAAGAGTGATGCGAATAAGCTCCTCTTTAACATTCCAGGGTTTGTCACACACCCTTGTTTTGATGATTTTCTGCCCATCTTCAGACACCACGGTGGCATTTTCCCAGAACTGCTTCTGATGCTCGGTGTAGATTGTCGGGGTCACCGTTAGGGCATAGGATATATGCGTGTACTTGAGGAAATCCACAATGTCGTGAAAACCTGCGGACTGTTTTGGCTTCTGGAGCATGGCAATTTCGTTGTGTTCGTCGATAAACTCCATTGTACCTGAGGATTCTTGACAGAAAACAGAGATTCTTGGGAGAGAATAGTTAGAAAGAGAGAGAGATGAATAGAATTCAAAGAGACGTTATGAACTTTGGCGGGCTGAAAGAGGTATTTATAGCAGTATTAGCCCTAATTTTTCTTTTAAAGCAGTATTAACGACACATGCAGTATTAAGTACGAAGCAGTATTAACTATGTACTGGCAGTAGTAACTATGCACTAGCAGTAGTAACTATGCACTGGCAGTAGTAACTATGCACTGGCAGTAGTAAATAGACGTGCACTTTTCAGCACTTGTCAATCTGAGTCATACAGAAGATCCTGAGAAAAAGAGTTAGTAGTACCAAATATAGAAGGAAATACAGGTATAAAAACTGAAAATCATGACTTTATTCAAGGTTGATCATGCCCACACTTGTTACCAAGTAAGTGAATCTACCCACATCAAAAGCTTTTGTGAATAGATCAGCAAACTGGTCATTGGTATGAACTTTAGCAACTTGAATTAATTTCTTTTCATTACAATCTCGAATAAAGTGATACCTGATCTCTATGTGCTTTGTTTTTGAGTGTTTGACTGGATTGTTAACAATGCTAATAGCACTGTTGTTGTCAATGAAGATTGGAGTGTGCAGAAATGTTACCCCATAGTCCAACATCTGATTCTGTATCCATAGAACCTGAGAGCAGCAGCTTGCAGCAGCTATATACTCAGCTTCTGTTGTAGATAAGGACACTGTGGTTTGTTTCTTACACTACCAAGATACTAGTCTTGCACCCAAAAACTGACATCCACCTGAAGTAGACTTCCTATCCATGTTAGCTCCACCCAAGTCACTATCTGAGTATGCAAGTAAATCAAAGGATGATTCATAAGGATACCAGAGACCTAATCTAGGTTGCCCTCTTAGGTATCTAAATATCCTCTTGACTGCATGAAGGTGTGATTGCTTTGGTGTAACTTGAAATCTGGCACATACACATACTGGAAACATAATATCTGGTCTAGAGGCTATGAGATACATGAGTGATCCAATCATTGATCTGTAATGATGGACATCCACATCCTCCCCCTCAAGATCAACAATGATCTGTTTGTGTGTCTCCATTGGTGTGCTTGCTGGCTTTGAGACTGATAATCCAAACTTATCCAGGATGTCTTTCACATATTTGGATTGGCATATGAAAATCCCATTCTTCTTCTGTTTCACCTGAAGCCCAAGGAAGAAAGTAAGTTCACCCATGGAACTCATCTTGAAGCTCTTGTGCATTAACTCCTCAAAGTCTTTACACATGTGATCATTTGTGGATCCAAAGATAATGTCATCCACATAGATCTGAACAAGTAGGGTGTCCTTCTTTTTCCTTTTAATGAATAAGGTCTTATCAATGATTCCTCTTTCAAATCCATTTTCCAAGAGATAGGTAGACAGGGTGTCATACCATGCTCTTGGGGCTTGATGTAGACCATAAAGTGCCTTCTTTAACTTATACACTTTGTCAGGATACAATGGATTCTCAAATCCAGGGGGTTGACAGACATACACTTCTTCATCTATAGTCCCATATAGAAAAGAACTTTTTACATCCATCTGGTAGACCTTGAACTTCATATATGAGGCATAGGCTAGAAACAACCTAATTGCCTCAATCCTTGCAACTGGAGCAAAGACTTCCTCATAGTCTATACCCTCTTCCTGAGTATACCCTTGTGCAACCAGCCTGGCTTTGTTCTTGATCACAATTCCTCTCTCATCCTTCTTATTTCTGAAAATCCACTTGGTGCCAATTGCCCTATGACCTTTTGGAAGGTCCACCAAGTTCCAAACATTCTGTAGCTTGAATTGTAGCAGCTCCTCTTGCATTGCTTCTATCCAACTTGGATCTCTCATAGCATCATAAGCCTTTTTGGGCTCAATTTGGGATAGAAAGCAAGTGAGTACAGTATTAACTGTATTTTGCTGATCTTGTAGCTCTTGAAGTCTGCTTTGATTCCTAGTCATCATGGGAGAAGCAATGTCTCCAATTACCAACTCAGGAGGATGATTTTTCTGAGTTCTTGATGGATGACCAGATTCCTCTTGTAAGTTCACATCCAGATTTGACTCATTTAAGTCTGGATTTTCTTCAGCTTCTTCAGTCACTTCAGACTCTCTGGAATTTGGACTTGAAGGCTGATTTTCCTCTATTCTTCTCTCTTCTTCATTCTGAATGGGTTCAGCTTCCTTTTCTTGTTCACAGAAGTCAACAGGATCAATGGTAGGGAGTGGAAATATCACAGACTGAATTTTGTGATCTGATGGTGGTGCATCCCTTTGTCCTGCATTTACATCACTACTGATACCCAAAGAATTAGTTAGTGAATCAATGTTAAATAGCCAATCAGGACCTGAACCAATAGGATTTGGTGTGTTCTCATTGCATTTGACATTGTCACTTTCTTCAATTATTCTAGAAGAGGTATTAAACACTCTGTAAGCCTTACTCTGAGATGAGTAACCAACAAGAAAACCATCATCTGCTTTGCTATCAAACTTACCTAAGTGAGATTTGGTATTGAGAATTGTACAAGGACACCCAAATGGTTTGAAAAATCCAATAAATGGTTTCTTTTTCTGAAAAAGCTCATAAGGTGTCTTGTTTTTAGGCTTTATTACTAAAACTCTGTTTTGGACATAACAAGCAGTATTAACTGCTTCTGCCCAAAAAGTAGTGGGTAGTTTTGAATCAGCTAACAGAGATCTAGCAGCCTCAATCAGTGTCCTATTCCTTCTCTCAGCAACACCATTCTGTTGTGGAGTCCTAGGAGCACTGTATTGTCTCTCAATTCTTTTTTCCTCACAAAAGGTGTTTAGATCAAAGTTTTTAAATTCAGTCCCATTATCTGATCTAATGACTTTCACTTTTTGATTTGATTGGTTTTCAATTCTAAGAATAAAAGATTTGATCAGTCCACTTGTCTCATCTTTAGTTCTCAGAAAATATACCCAAGTAAATCTAGAGTAATCATCAACAATAACTAAACATTATGACTTCTTGCCAATGCTCATGACATTTGTAGGGCCAAATAGATCCATATGCAACAACTGAAGAGGATTTGAGATATTGTTTATCTCTTTGGACTTATGAGAAGTTTTGTGTTGTTTGCCTTTGAGACACGCAACACAATGATCATCACATGAATAAACTTTTGATGGTAAACCCCTAACAAGATTATTTTTAACAAGTTTATTCATTGTTTTAAAATTCATGTGACACATCCTTCTGTGCCAAAGTGATGATTCATCCATTGAAGCTTTTGATACCAAACAGTTTAGGGATGAATCAGATGAAACACTTTCTAAATCTAAACAATACACATTATCCTTTCTAGGAGTTCTCAATAGTATCATGTTTTCATCAACTACTTTGAATCCAGGAGCAAGAATAATGCATTCAGAATCAGTAAATAATATACTATGTTTCTTGTCACAGACCTGTGATACACTTAACAGGTTGTATCTCAATTGCTCAACATAGTAAACATCCTCAAATGTCATCTTACCTTTTGATACATCACCTTTACCACTTATCTTACCTCCTGCAGGATTATTCCCAAAAGCAACATGTCCTCCATCAATTCTTTTGAAATTCTTGAGGCAGGCCATGTTACCTGTCATGTGCCTGGAGCAACCACTATCAACATGCCAGATGCTCTTCCCCTTGAGCTGTTGGTTGCCCTGCACATAAGATAAATCAATTAGTTTTTATTGGGAACCCAAGCCAAAGTGGTCTTGGGTCTCCCTTGCTCATCAAAGTACTTACATTCAGTTTGGATAAGTTTTTCAACCTTAGGAACTTCAGTACTGGAGTACTTTGTCAAGATGATTGGTCTAGCAGCACAAACACTAGAAGCAGTATTATCTTTAGAAGAAGTACTAACAGTGTTAGCAGTACTAGCACTGCTAGCAGCAGTATTGCTTCTAGAAGAAGTACTAACAGTGTTAGAAGCACTAACACTGCTAGCAGCAGTACTGTCTGAGGCAGCAGTACTATCAGAGGCAGCAGTACTAACACTGGTGCTTTTAGGAACCCACATTGTGACACATTCTTTTTCAGTCTTTTTCCTCATGTGGCTTTTGGATTTAGCTTGTTTCTTAGCCACATGGTTCCTTACAGGCTTCCTATAACCATTTGATTTTTGAAAAGTTCTTTGAAAATTTATCCTTTGGTTAATAGGATTGAAATAACAGTGTTTGGCAAGGTGATTCAATTTGCCACAGATAAAACAAGGTTTTGGTCTGTTAATCCTTTGCAGATCAACTCCTTGTTTTTGAGCCCACTGATTATTCCAGTTTCTTTGATTTCCCCTCTTTTTATCATGTTTTTGGGGCTCATTCTTTTGAGAATTTTTGCAAGAACAATGTTCACAAGTATTGGAATTCACAACAGTGGTCTGTGTATAATGAACTCCCTTTCCTTTTTCAGATCTTTTCATCTCATTGTTCTTATCCCAGGGACTTCCACCTTCCTCATTAGTCTTGATGTAATTCTCTAAGGGGATCTCACCACTGACATTCTTGTTCCTTTTCTTAGACTCTTCTTTTTCAGTTTTATCCTCAACAACAACTTCATCTAATGGATCTACTTTAGTAGCTCCTTCAGGTAAGTCCTTCCTATCCTTGGTTTCTAACAGGTCTGACCTAGGAGGGATGTATGTGTTGTTGTAGGGTAGGGGTGTGGCATTGTACCCTAGGCCTGGTTTCATCTTACTGTGGATTTGAGCATTTATTATGGTGTCCATGACTTTAGAAGCACATGAAAACTTTTCAACATCAAGTTTTACTTTCTCAAGTTCTCCTTTTAATTTCTCACATTCCTCCCTAGACTCTTTCAGTTGGAACTCCAGACCATTCTTTTCCCACTTCCAGTAGTTTGTATCATATGAGTGTTGAAGTTCATTGGCTTGAAAAGCCTTAATTTGTTCTTCAAACCTCTCAACAATCACTACATAATCTCTTCTATCCTTTTCTAATCTCTTAAGGTCATCACACATTCCCTGGTTGTGATCTCTATACTTTTTCACAGTGTCTATACAAGCTTGAGAACAGAGATTAGATTTTACCTTAGTAGGAAGATCTGAGACTTCTGCCATGAGTGCATGATTCTGAATTGCCTCTTCTGCTTGATCACTCCAATCAAATCCCATTCCTTGTTGAGAAACAAGGGCTTGAACAGAGTTTCTGTTCTGGTTGAAGCTTCCAGTCTGAGCTTGTTGATGGTTGTTTTGAGATACTCCACCTCTGCATTCTCTGGCAAAGTGTCCCATCTTATGACACTTGTAGCATTCCACCTTAGACTTGTCAAACCCAGCACCATCTTTTCTTCTTTGGGAAAAGTTGTTTCTCCCAGTCCTCTTTATAAACTTCTTCACCCTCATAGAAAGCATAGCCATCTGCCACTTGATATCCATCTCCTCAAGATCATCAGCATTAATCTGTTCTAAGTCATCATTAATTAATGAGGAGTTAACATGACTAGAAAAGAAAGCTTCTAGTACAGAATCATTGGCCTTCTCCTGATTGACTCCACCAGCAGTACTAACTGATTCAGGGTTAGCAGTAGAATCAGTTGATGCTGATAGGAGTGCAGCATTATACACATATCCTGAGGGCTTCTTCTTGGTTTCAACCTCTGCTTCAAATACCCTAAGATCATTGTAAAGATCATCGAGCTCTTTATCTTCTAACTGGTCATTCTGTCTGAAAGACACAGTATACATTGTCCATTCCTCACCTAATGATCTTAGAAACTTCCTGTTTACATCATCAGCCTCCATACGAACTCCAACTGTAGCCAATTCTCCAATCAACTTATTAAATCTATCAAAAGTTTGAGTCATAGACTCATTCTTTGTAGAAGTAAAATTTTCATATTGTTGCTTAAGAATTGCCTTCTGGTTCCTCTTGGTGCTCTTGGTACCAGTGAATCTCTTTTCCAATGCATTCCATAAACTCTGAGCATCAGTGCAGTGATTAAATTGGTGCTGATACTCATTGGGAATAGCCAAAAGCAGAGTGCTTAAGGCTTTCATCTCTGTTTGTCTAACCTTTCTTTCTGCATCAGTCTTTGGAGGAGGTCTTTTGCCATCTGGTCCAACCCTTCCTTCAGCACATGGACCATTCTCTATAATATCCCAGATGGAATAATCAGTAAGCAAAATATACTGCTTGATTCTAATCTTCCACATGTCAAACTCATTAGGCCTGAGCATGGGAACCTTTGAAACAAGAGTACTGTTTGATTCAACTGTGTTGTCCATAATGATTGTAGATTTCTAAGAAACCACGCTCTGATACCACTTGTCAGGATCGATTCCAAACAAGAATAATTATACTTAGAAATCAGAATTAAAGAATCTTGCGGAATAGAACTTTAATTCAAACACACTCAATGAACAACTATTCAGAAAACACAATCTGTTTGTATTCAATACTTCAACTCACAAATTTACAACCAAACCTCAATCTTGTTGAACAGGCTCAACAAAACGACTTCTACTTCTCTAGAAATAGGGTTCTAAACCTTGAGGTTAATTCTCTCTAAAACAAAAACGAATTCTAAATCTCACTCCGAATAGCTATCTATCAAAATCTATTTATACTAAATAATTACAAGATAACTATCAAAACAAAATTGATCTTCAGAATATTCTTTCATGCTTATCTTCAATCATTCCATCTTTATCTCCAACATTCTCGCATTCCATAATTATGATCACAAGCAGCATTAACATCGTTATGCACAAGCAGTACTAACATTGTTCCAGCAGCATTAACTTTTACTTGTAGTACTAACCTTGCTCTGGCAGTAGTATTGTTGTTCTGGCAGTACTAACCATACTTGGCAAATCTTCAGTTCCCAACAACTTAACAGCCAGTAGACCTGACATAATGCATGCCACATGCCTCTGTGCAAGATATCAAGCTAATCCTAAGAAGTCACATTATATTGCTGTAAAGAGAATCTTCAGATACCTCAGAGGGACCAAAAATATTGGCCTCTGGTATCCACAGAACTCTGGTTTTGGACTAAAGGCATACAAAGATTCAGATTATGGAGGATGTAAACTCGACAGAAAGAGTACCTCTGGGAGTTGTCAATTCCTAGGTGGGAAATTAGTAAGCTGGACTTCAAAGAAACAGAATTGTGTCTCAACGTCTACGGCAGAAGCTGAATATGTTGCTGCTGCTAGCTGTTGCTCTCAAGTTCTGTGGATGAAAACACAGCTGAAAGACTTTGGTCACATCCTCTGCAAATTTCCCATCTTCTGTGATTCCAAAAGTGCAATTGCCATCTCTGCAAATCCAGTACAGCATTCAAAGACAAAGCACATAGATATCAGGTATCACTTTCTGAAGTATCATGTTGAAAACCAAACCATCGAGATGCATTTTGTACCAACAGAATTTCAGCTTGCTGATTTATTCACCAAGGCACTTGATGAGAAAAGATTCCTTTACTTGGTGGGTAAATTAGGAATGATAAATATGAGTTAACCTCTGTAAGTATCTTATCTTCTTTTTAAAAAATATGTATAAATGTTTTCTTTAAATTATTAAAATAATAAGTTTTTTTTTATATATTTAGTAAATAATTTGCTTTTGTAATGTAAAATCTAAAATCTAAATTCTAAAAACAACAGAGCTTCTGTAGGACTCCTCAGAACCTCTGACGATCCCCACATAACCTCTGATACACTTGACCTATGTTATATACGTTACTTCTGATTATTTGAACCAAGCATAGGTCAAGGGGGAGCAGAAGGAGAACATACCTGATCTACAGAGGTTGATTAGATCAAGGGGGAGCAATAGAAGACCTTGCTAAATCTACAGAGATTTATAAGTCAAGGGGGAGCAGAGGAAGAGATGACAACTACAGAAGGAAAGATCTTTACCGAACAAAGAAGAACAAAAAGGTTGGTATCTCGTACAAATTCTTTTTGAAAATAATTTTCTAGGACACAAATTTCTAAATATGTTCTAGAAACATTATTAAAAACATTCCAAATAAAATTTGATCAAAAAGAATATCGAGTTTTCCATTATTAGAAATTTAAGGTCACAGAGCCTCTGCTGAGTCCAACAGAGGTTCTGCAGGCAAAAGCTCTGATCATAAATCAATAATCTTGGAAACTCTGTCGATCACCTTAGGTATCAATTTCAAAAAGAATCATCGCGTACAAATACACTGCAACAGAAGTCATTGGTTAAAGAGTTCTTTCCACAAGAAAGAACTTCTGTAAACCAACACTTGTTTTAAAAGACTTTTTGCTGCACAAAACCTTTTTTCAAAAACAAATTTCTAGGACACCACCTTTCAAATTGGTCCTAAAAACATTGTTAAAAACAATCAAAAACTTGGATGATCAAAAATGTTTATAAATTGTTAGATATGAGAAATTTCTTGTCTCAGAGCCTCTGCTGGCTCTGACAGAGGTCCAAAAACCTCTGTAAAGGAGTTTCTATACTAATAATTTATCGATCCTCTCCATGGACTTTTCAAACTTTTGTTTTGTGAAGGTACAACCTACAGAGGTAAGAAAAACAAGGTTTTCAAATCACAGAGCCTCTGTCAGTTTTTACTTTGGGCATTTCTGTAACAGTAACGGTAACGGTAACTTTTCTGCGAGTGAGAATCATGTGGAGGAAAAGAAACCCACGCGCCTAGCATTTAATAAGGCCGCCCACGACGTCTCGTCATGACTGACACAGATGACGTGTCATCTTTTCATTGGACCTACATTGGAGCACGTTCCTCTGGAAAGTTGAACCCGCCGTAACCACTCAAGTGCGGACCCCAAATATTATTTACCTCAAAATATTAACCCTTTTAGATTCTACGGTTACATACTCAGTATAAAACCCAAGTTACCTTTCCTCACAAAAACTTTACTTACTTTCTTCTCCGGCGAACTTGCAACTATTCTCAAATCTTCATTTTTTTTGCAAAAATGGCTTCCAGTTCCTACGCTGCTCAGAACTCTCCGGCGAACTCTCCTCAACAATCCCCAGTAGATTCAGAGCACTCCCACAACCCTAACATCGCCGTAAATGCAGAAACAGAAAACTCCGACGACTCTGCAAATTTTGCACCAACCACCCACCTTCAACATTTTCTAACCAAAGAACATTTTGAGGATGTTCTTCCCTTAAAATCCAATAACTGTTACCTGGTACCCTCACCAACAGCCTTCGGCGAAGCCCATGCCCTTCTCCTCAACATTATGGAAAACCATATCCTATACCCCCTCCTTTCGAAAACCCCAACCAAAATTCCTGCTCGATATCTAAATCAATTTTGGCAAAGTTGCCGATTTGATTCAGATGATTCTCTGATAAAGGGCTATATTTCGAAGCCAGACAAATCTGAATACCTCGAACTCATGTTCAACAGAACTATGTTCTCGCTTGAGTTCAACCTGCCAACCAGAGGTCTACTTGGAATAAAGAAATATGCTGAGGTTCCGACGGACGAGGAGCTCTGTCGTTTTGTAGAGATGTTAGGGTATAACACAACCCTAAGGAAACGCAATGATTTCCGCAGAGGCAGACTACCACCTCTGTGGAATACCCTCTTCTCCATCCTGAATCGTTGTCTCACAGGGAAAACTGGCAGCCCTGACCAGAGCTCACACCAGATCCTGACCATCATGTATGGGATCTATTACGATCTTCCACTTGATTATGCCACCATCATGATGCAGGAGATAGTAAATACGATCGACAGAAAGCTTGCATCCCAAAAGGCCAAAAAGAACACACCAGGATATCTGCCACCTCTGCAATATCATAGAATTCTAGGAGTCATATTCAAGCCTCTACTTCTAATGGAGAAATGGCCAATGAAAGGGCCAACTGTAAAACTTTTTCCCATGAACAAAAACACTCCTACAGAGCATGAAGACAACTATCCCCACTGCAGACCTCTGTCGAAGAACCTTCTGACATATGCAAGGGATGAAAAGATGAAGTTAGACTATATACGCGCCCACAGGACTCCAGAACCAAGTCCTGTGACACCCCCACGTCTAGGAGCCCCCTTAGATTTAGATATAGTAGAAAGGATGACAGAAGAAGAATGGGCCAGAGCTTTAGAAAAACATCATTCAGTACAAGCACGGTTCAAAGCCCAAAGAGAGAGCATATACCCCTCTTCATCCAAGAGAAAAACCTCTGCAACAACACCCCAAAAGAAGAGCAAGAAAAGGAAACCCACAGAGGAAACTACAACCTCTGCAGCTCAACCCTCTTCTCCACCACATGCTACATAAACAAGATCCTCTGCACCTCCCTCCCCTCCAAAACAAAAGAAACGAAAAACCAAATCAACAGATGAGGGAGCCCCTAAGCCAAAGAAGAGGAAGTCAAAGAAGAAGAAACCAACATCACCTCTGCAAGTTATTACAGAGGAAGTCGAATAGGAAGAGGAAGATCAGACAATACCTATGCAACCTCCCTCCCCAATAATCTATACAGATCAACAGGGAGACTTTAATGCCTTCCTCAACCATCCCAACATAGCTCACACCTTAGATCAATCAGGATGGATCGCAGAACCGTTGGATCAGAACATTCAAAATCAGACTATAGAGGTTCTACGCACAACAGAAGAAATTTCCCCATCTCATTCCAGTTTTGACACTCAACGTCGAACCCCTCAACATACAATAGAAGTCATATATGAGGCTCAAGGTACACAACCTATGCACCCTCACGTTCGACAACTCATAGGATCTCATTTTATATATGATTCCTTAACATCAGAAGCAGAAACGACTATAGTGGAAACTGCAGAAGAGGTAGGCATAGAGATTACAATAGAGGAAGAGGTTAGGGTAGAAACCACAGAGGGTTCTACAGAAAAAGATGCCGCAGAAGTAGAAGGCACACATCCCCAACCCCCTCCCAGTGCAACCCACATATCTGATACCGCCGATCTAGCGGCAGAGGGTATCATTGAAAAAGAGCAGCACAACTCGATCCAAACCCCACCCAGCCAGCCAGAGGTTACTCTTTCAACCTCTGTGCCTATTATAACCGGGGAAAACCATTCCCGGGGAATCCTCTCGAAAGGACTCACCCATTGTTCGTGATTCATCGCCTAGAATCACATCTGACATCCCCGCAGAGGAATTCGTTTCCTCTGCCACGCACACAACAATAGGGCCAAACCTCCTTTCAGAGAGGAGTAGAGAGCACAGAGACAAAGAGACTCTAGACAAGTCTCCAAGTCAACAGAAGGACATTCCAATACCCACCTCTGGAGTGGATTTGGACACTGACCTTCACAGAACTTCTGTAGAGGTTGAAACACAAGTTTCTCCTCGAGGATCAGAAGGAAATCCTTCCACCCTCAACATAAAAACAGGGGTGAACGAAGGTGTCCCAGGAACAGGGAGTCACTCTGGGGACGAATGTGTTCCCCCAGAGGTTACAACGAGTTCACGCGTATCAAGGGATGAGTTCCAAACCCTTGTCACCTCTGTGAACCAAACAATGAAGGAGTTGGAAAGTTCTTTCAAATCTTTTGCAGAAACTACTTCAAAAGCCATTACAAGTCTAAATACCAAAATGGACACCTTGTCCACATAGGTACAACAAGCTCTGTCCCAGATGAAGTCTGCTACAGAAACTTCTGTCACAACCTCTGCCAGACTACATGCTGCAGAATTCGAAAGAAGTGCAACCTCTGCATTAAACGAGTCTGTCAAAAACTTCCTGCAAAAACTCAAAGATCAATCCTCTACTTCTAAGGGCCTTACAACTGAAGACCTAAAGAAGGCCTTAGAGGAATTTCAAGAGCAAACACTGCAAAACACTCAAGCCATGAAGCCTTCTGACTACATGACCAGAGTTCAGCTCACAGAACTTGGGCAAGGAATCCTTGATCAAATGACAGAGTTCATCAGAGCCTTCACAGCTGCCAACGCAAACTACGTCAGAGAGTTTCAAGCAAGCGTCGGCAAAATGCGTTTCCACACAGAAGCAGAGGTTGAAAACTACTCGGCCTCTGTGATGACTTGTGCACGAAGATGATTGCTGCAGGGGCTGTTCCACTAAAGAAATCAGACACATCATGCAGGGCAGAGGGTACATCAGATATAAATCAGGATGACACTGATGATGACCATCATGGTCCATCAGATCATCCTGAGGGGGAGAAACAAGGGGAGAAACAAAGGAAAACAGCTGCAAGCAGTCCTCCAATATCAGCAGAACCAATTTCCTCTGCACCCCCAACCCAAAAAAAACTCAGGGAACTCAACAGAGACCCACAGAGGAAACACCAGCCTCTGTGGAAACCACCCCTGTCTTTGAAAAAGATGTCCCTCAAGTTCAAATCCTGACATCTTTATCCTCAGAAGAACTTCCCACTACTACACCAAAACCAACAACCCAACTCAAAACCACAACCGAGCTTACAGAAGAAAAATCCACAGAACTATCCCCACTAAAGTCCTCATAAACTGAAAAGTCAAAAACTACAGAGGCAATCCCCATCATACCCAAAGAAACCTCTACACCCAAACCAACAGCAGCAATCCCAGAAAGTCCAAAACAGGCAACAGGTTCTAAGCCTCAAGCCAAAGGTAAATGAAAGAATATCATGAAAGAAGAACCAAAGAAGAAAAAGCCAATGCCTCAGACGACAGAGAAGTTGATGAAGAGCTCATTTGATGCCTTTGTCACTCCTAAACCTGAAGAAGACTGGGCATTCAATTTAGATCCTCTGTCAGAAATTCCGGTCCTTGATCCAAAAGAAAAGGTAACAAAGGGTAGGGTTGTAGAGATATTACAAGAAATGAATGCTCTGCGAAGACCAATACCACCACCGACTACACGACATGCAGAAATGGAAAAGGTGCTGTATAGGTATCTTTACAAACAACAATATCAGAACAATCCTCCGCCACACATCGAAGATCCTCAACTCAGAGCTGACCTTGACAACACCTTCACCAGAACAAAGCGAAAAGCAAGGGCAGAAGTCTTCTTAGAGTACAAAATTGAAAAGGTAATTTACTGCAAATTCTCTCAAACAAGAACCTTTCCAAAGATCAGGTACAACATCTACAAAGTCAAAAGGGAGAACAAGTCCGAAAATCAATTTTCAGATGCCGATATAAGGAACTTGAACCCCTACGATCTTCCAGATCTTCTACTTTGGACGAAAGAAAACTTTGAGAACGATGCTAACAGAAGGGCCTATCAAGTATTCAGGAAAACGATGAGGGAAAAGCTTATGCTATATAGCATGATAGACTTTCAACTGGGAAGAGATCTTGGAGTCAGAAATCTAAGTCTGAGACCACCAGAGGATCACTGTCCACCTTCTGCCGTACCCAACTCAATCATGACAACACCAAGGTACGGGTTAGTATATAAGGATCCTGCTGGTCAAGTAAGACTCTTTGTGGAAATGGACTGTCAGAAGTATGCAACCAGTACTCTGAACAAATTCAGATCAATCCTAGAAGAGAACAGAGGTACTGAGCTTATGGATCGAGAATTAGCAGAAAGAATGATCAGAGAAATAGATGCTACAATTGGCTTAAGAGAACTCTGCATCAAATTCTATCACGAGCTCAGAAAAGTGGGATTTGACAACAGAAGTTTCAACGACTTCAAAGATGCAAATGTCTGAGTCTCATTTTCATATCTCTGTAAACTTTAAAAAGAAATGAAATGAATCTTTGAGGTATTGTTTAACCTCTGTCTATTTCACTTAGCCTAATTATGCATAAAGTCAAATTTTCATTTTCAATACTTAGGGGGAGATTGTTAGCTCCAAATATTCATAATATTAGAAGTATTGAAAAATAGGCTTAAGTATGAAAGACTTCCACAGAAGCTCTGCCGAAGTAAACAAGATCATTCAAGAAACACCAAGACCGAAGAAGGATCTACAGAAGAATGCTCACAAAGGACCGAGCCACAGAACCTCTGTCTCCCTTGACAGAGCCTCTGCGGTTCAGACTGAAGACTTGGAAGATATTTATAATATCTTGCCACTGTTACAGAAATATCTTGCTACTGTTCCAGGGTCCGTTCGTCAACTTGTACAAGGCATGGTCTGACTCCTACACGTGTCATACTCCGATAGGACCACCTTCCAAGTTGATATTAGCGCATTTAATGCATGCAGTTTTCCAACTGTTCATGCCATCCCTTCTATCCTGTAGCAATAGTCCTTTTGTCTAGAATAGATCTTTTGTAGTAGTATAAAAGGAAGACTCATGTTGAGTTCTTCCTTAACAAACAGACAACTAACACAAGACATAAGAACAACACCCACTTTTACACGCATAATCTTCTACGCAAAAACACTTGCACACAATTAACGTCAAATCTGTTCTTAGTGTTCTTAATCAAATACAGTAATCTTTGAGATATTCATATGCTCTTCATATACTGTTTATTTGGTATTTTGTGTTGTTTCTATATAAACATATCTGTTAGTTCTTCAAATACGCTTCCGCAACACATCTTATTTGAACTAATAGATTAGATAATCTTTGTTAATCAAATACGGGAACCAACAACCTTGTTTTTCCATACATTATGGACTTCCTTATTACATATTGAATGCATAATTTAAGTATTCTTTTATATCTAAAACAAGAATAAGATCTCAATTTATAATCAACGTGAACTTTTGATTCTAAAATTGATGGTTCGTAAAAGTATGTATTAACCCTAAAAGTTTAAAATGGTGAAAACATTAGTATGAGGTGATATGGAAACCCAACCGATTTGAATTAATTTGCATATTGTTACTTTAAATAGTCAATATTGTGACAAAAAATTATATCGGTCTATATATTAAAGGTATATCATATGATGTATTTGACGATAAAATGAATTTATAATGCTAAGTAAAAATAATATGATAGATAATATTAGGTGTAGGTGTAAACAAATGATTTGGTTTATTCACGTCTGAATTTTGAGGGAGGATAAATAGAGAATTGGCAGTATGTGCAGGAACACCCATGTGAGGTCTGCTGGTCCCTTAATGTACGGCTCTGTTTCAACAATGACAACAAACAGACTTTCTGTACAAACCATTATGTGATGAACCCTTTTTTATTATTCTTGTTTTTTTCTTCCTAAATAAATAAAATATTCAGTTTAGAAATAAACAATGTTTTTAATTCATAAAATATAATTCTATAAAAGTAATCGATAAATTACTAATTAATGGATATAAAATTATCTCGTTTGCAAGTAAATGATATAAAATTAATATAACAAAAGAGCATTTAAATGATATTTGGAAATAGAAATTGAATAATTAACTATCTAATTATCTACTTGCATTGGGAAGCTTGAACATACAATACGAGTATATTGGAATTACAAGAGATAATGTGAAACTGTTAAGTATCAAGATCCAAGTATGTAATCTTGATCCTATGGGGGAATTTAATCACGCAAGATATATAAGTTTAACCACAAATTACTAAATTACATAGGCCACCCAAGATGAGGCGCAATATTTTTGCCTTCTCATAGAATCTAGAAAGAAAGACACTAGGGTGGTGGACTATAGCTTTTCACAAATTGATAAAAGACCCTAAATACACTAAAAATCTTACATGTAACACGTTAAGTAACCACTCCGAATTTTGGGTTTGGGGTAAATTAACCAAAATGAAACCAACATTAAGGCCTTATTTGTTTTTCCACTTTCAGCTCTTAATCACCACTTATGTCTGATTCAGTCAGATGTTCTATAATTCAGACTATTTGTTTTTATTTTTTTATTTTCAGAGCCTCTTATCACTTAACATGGTCTAGACAAAAAAGTAGCAAGCCTAAATTTCTTAATATAAAAATAATTAAAGATATAAATCTATACTACCTTGTAATGCATTTACATCTAAACTCTTAAAAATTACTCTTAATGCATGATGTACAACCCCTTGATGCTAGATATTAAAAAACTATGAATTACAAACTATTAAGCAATATATACAATAGGGAAATTAATTGAAATGCCCATTTTTCAACCCCATGATACAAAAATACCCACTCTCTCTCCCTTTTTACAAAAATATCCTAGTACTTCGTGAAACACCTCACGATCGAGAAATCTTTCATAACTTTCCCAAAATTTTACACTTTTGGTCCTTGGATCGTGAAATGTTGGTTCGCGATCACGAACCTGGTCCCTGAAGTTTGTAAAGTTTCAGATTTGGTCCCTCCATCGTGAAATAGGTTCGTGATCGCGAACCTGACATTCCAGAAAATTACACTTTTGGTCCCTGTTTGTGAAACCCAATTGCTTTTCAAGTTTTATGTGTTTTCACGTGTTTTTTGCATGCCTTTCACGAAATATACTGTTTCCCACATTTTGTTTGATAATTGTACTATTTTCATTCAATTTTGTGGTTGCAATTCATTTATTCCATCCATCTTTCATCTATAAAGACCAGTGAAATGTAAACCCTAAAAGTTCATCACATCCATTGTTCTTGCTTTCCTTGTTCATCACATCCATTGTTCTTGCGTTCTTTGTTCATCATATCCATTTTTCTTTCTAAGATTCATCTGAAAAAATGAGCTCAAATGTTGAAAAGTTAAGTTATTTTTCTATTGCGGTGGTGAATGGATGCAAGATAACAATGGGTGGGATTTCGCTTATTCTGCTAAGCTTGGTGTAAAATTGCCAGCACATATTACACATCAGATGTTGGTTGGTCATGCCATGCAAAAATGTGGAATCAAATGTTCTGCTATTGGTGTAACCAAGTTAGTGTACAAGAATGATGGCTCAATCTTTGAGTTAACTGACGATGCAAAGTTTTCTGGTTTTATGGAATTTGCAGCCCAATCAGATACACCTCCAACACTTTTTTTTGTATGTCGATTCATCGATGTTCGACGAATCGTACTTTAGAGTTTCTATGTTGTTGTTTCGTACTTTGGAGTTTCTATGTTGTTGTTTTGTACCTGGAGTTTCTATGTTGATGTTTCATGTTCTACTTTACTCATGAATAAATGATTTTGGGTTTTTATGAGTTTTTGTTTTGATAGTAGTGCAAAAGTTGGGTATAAAATACATACGTTAATTGATTTCCCAAACATAAAGCAATAGAACATCAAATCATCATTCCACATGAACATAAAAACAGTTACTGGAAACATACGTGAACAGAAACATAAAGCGTTAGATTAGACATCCGTCATCCGTCAATTGTTAAACGTCTGAAATCTTCATCTAGGATTATGTGTGCACCATCCCTTTCCATTGTTGGTCCCGAAGGGTTATACAAGTTTGCAGAAGGGGGTGGGGGTTGAATACAAACACATATTTTTATCTTTAAAATTATTTATTGATATCATCAAATAATTTACAGTTTGTTGCGGAATAAGATCAAGTATAAAACCTAATGTAAACAAACTATGAGAATCAGACAGATTTCTTGCACTTAGAAAAGATAGAGAGAAAATAAGAAAACCTAAGGAAAGATTTTCTTGCACTAAGTAGTTCAGCGAGAAAAGCTTCTTCAAGAATGAAGTAGGGTTTCTTATTTATACTGCATGTATTAAATGCAAGTCAATACAACTTTACACATGTCAGCGTCTGGTTGGTTGCATGGATTTGACTTTAGCAAACATCCCTTTTGGCTGCATGATGAACAGTGTAGTTGGCAGAGTGGTTTGTACAATCCTGGACAAAGGATGTCCTTCTGACAAATCGTACAAAGGCGTGCAAGGAGATAAGACAAAAGTTACTTGTAGAAATGTTAGTGCACTTTATGTTGTAATCAAGACAGTTTGACTTTCTCTATGTATCTTGTTTGACTTTATGGTAGAGCAATGGGGATGTCATGAGCCTACTATAAATAGTTTCTTTTATGTCTTAATGATGTTCCATCTATTGTACTTTGTGACTAATCAATGATATATGACTTTCTCTCTCTAGATTGTGTTTTACTTTGTTGATTCTCTCACTAGATTGGGAACTAACATTTGGTATCAGAGCCAAACAGATTGAGCAAACAGTTTTTTCAGAGATTTTTTCTTGAAGATTTGAAGATTTTCTTGGATTTTTATTGGTTTTCGCATATACTGTTCATTCCAGACTCAGATTCTTCAATTTGTGGAGTTTTGGATCGAATTTTGATTCTATTGCCTTCAGTTTATACTCATGAACACAATTAATTCAAGAATCATTGCCTAATTCGGTCAGGATTACAAGAATTTGAAGGATTTGTAAAATTTTGGTTCAAAAAGTTAATGTGACTGTTTTTGGATCGAAAATCTTCAAATTGGCAGAATTAGACTTTTGTGTAAGCTACAAAAGTGTTCGTTTTTGAATTTCGAATCTGTCTGTGAAAATTTCATTCGATTTCATCAAGATTTGAAAGAGTTATGGCCAAAATTGTGATTTCTGGATAAGTTTTTGCAAGATCTAAAGTTTTCGCAAGATTCATAGGTTTTCGCAACCTTCATACTGGTTTTCGCATCAAGTGGCTGAGGAAAATTCTGGTTTTCGCATTGCATAGTATACGACAACTGTAGTTTTCGCTTTGGTCTTCTTACGAAAAGTTGGGTTTTCGCAATAGAAGGCTGTAGAAAGTAAAGTTCTCGAATTCAGTTAGTTGCGTAAAGTTGGAGTTTTCGCATTGATCAGGTGCGTGAAGTTTAGTTTTCGCTTCAGTCGGTTACGGAAAGTTTATTTTTCTCAAGAAGAAGGTTACGAGAAGTTTGGTAGAGCAGGCTTCATGATCAGCGATCGCTGAAGAGATATTTATTAGCGAATGATAAAGTTCAGCGTTCGCAGAAGTCTTCAACTTAAAATTTCGCGTAAAATGGACAACTCTTGGCTTCGCTGATATCCGCATTAGGTCACTAGTAGACTTAGTCACTCGTTCGTTAACTTGGTCTTCGATTTCAGCTTTGAAATCAGTTGTCGCGAATCTTGTCTTCAGGGATCATAAGTAAACAATTACAAATAGAACTATCAGCGATCATCAATGAGACTGAACAGGCTCAGGGCTCACTGATGTACATGTATCGCTGAAGTATAAATTAAAGCGCATGTTTCCATCTGCGATACGAAACAGACTTAGTATATTTTTCATAGATGGCAAAACATTAATACATGTTTTTTTACTTACAATTTTAACTAAGTAATTCAGAGAGTCATTATCAAATCACTGAAGTGTTTGGATCAACAATGTCCCCCTATTTGATGATGACAAAGCACTAAAGGAAAATTGCTAAGTTAAAAACATAAGGATAAAAATGACTCATAAATACGTGTCCCATTTTCTGTTTTCAGGCATCTTTTCTAGTACTGATGGAGTAAAGTACTTCATTGAAAATTTTCATTAATTTCGTAAATCAGATTACAAGGGAAGTGGAAAAATTATAAGTACAATGAAAATAATTACCAGTACAAAAAGTTTACAAGCTGATAAAATAAAAGAATACAAGGTGATCCTATCAGATATTCAGGTTCTTCCTTGAAGAGAAGTTCATTAAGGGTGTCAGTCTTTGGAATCATCCAATCAGGGACTGTTACTCCCTATTCCCGTCTTTGTTTGGATTCGTGGTTGATATGGGGTTTCATGAATGTTCCAAGGAAGGAGAATTCACACCAGTGTAGTAGGTCTCTGAGTTATTCAATAGGAGAGATGGGTAACTCAGACCAGCGTTGGAAGCACTTGCGTTCAGTGTAATTAAGAAAGAATATGCCATAAGGTTCACTGACCACCTTTCCAGCTTCGAATTTTTCAGCAGGTGGCAGTGAGATGTCGAGGCCTGATAGATCAGCGTTTGGACCGAGTACAACTTCGCGAGAAAAGTCAACACCAGTCTCGTTCCGTATAACAGGTCCTGAAGATGGCGAAGCCTTCTTCTTTGGAGCTCTTCGTTTTTGTTGGATGGCTGGAGGAGGAGGTAAATCAACAGCTAAAGTGGCTAGGTAGATTAGCTTGTTGATAGTACTTTCAACACAGGGTTTAAAGCTTGATCGGGATCGCTGAATTGCAACCCGAGTTTCCAACCATTCACTTAGCCCAAGACTCTCCAATGCCGAGAGATAGCAGGTTCTCGCCATTCCGTTCTCCCTGATAATTGTGACATCGATCAGTGAGACGCCTATGACAGTTCTTCCTTTCAGGTTTACTTGTTTGATTCTTGCTGGTAAACTCCTGAAGTGAAGTTTCTTTTTACACCAGACAAGGGTGTTGTTGCTGACCTTCCTCTTTTCTTCTTTCTTCTTACTAGCATCTTTAAGCAGTTGTTGCTGGACTCTGAGGGGAAAATACTTCAGCTGAGGATCTTTACTGAACGTTGAGCGAGTTCAAGAGCAAAGGATTTATCAGTGAGCTCGGCCTTCTGTTGTTCAACGAGGATCTTTTCTGCTTTAAGACTTTCAGCTATTTCCCTTGGACTCAGGCAGTTGAGATAGGCAGGGATGAATCGCTGACTTTCCAACTTCTGGATCTTAGCTGCTTTCCTTATGTGTTCATCTTCATCTGACCTTTAAGGAGGCAAAGAAGGTCTTATAGGATGGGAAAATAGTTCTTGTTCTTCAGAAGCTTGTTCATCAGTCTCATTCAAGATCGAGATTGGGATTATTGCAAAATCTTCAGCTGCATCCTCAAGCAGGGGAGAGGACTAGCTGAAACAAAATAGATCTTTTGAAGGTAGAAAAGAGATAGAGAAAGAATAGGCTAAGTGTTTAGAGCTTTTAGGAGGAGTAGGATAGAGGTTGAGAAGGGGTAGATGAGTGAGGCAGTGTATGGGAAAATATAGTAGCATACCTGACAGGTTGGCTTCTTCAGAAGGATAGACAAATTGTCATCGGCAAGACCCTTGTTTTTGCCTTGCTGAGTCTTCTTTGCAGGAGACTTAGCAGTGGTCCCCTCCCCCAGTTCATTGATGGAGACACCCTTTAGAGCAGGGGCTTTGATGACTTCAGGTTGAAACCAATAGTCGTCATCATCATCATCATCATCATCATCATCATCCTTGGGAGAAGGACGAGATGAAGGTTCTTCATCAGCTATGTTCAGCTCTTCCTCCTCTTCTTCATTTTCCTCATCATTCGTGATGATGTTGATATCTTTTTTAGTAGTTGGAGAGTGAGGGTCGTCGCCTTGCTCCCCCTCAGAAGGAGAGGGGATTTCAGCGGTTCCCTCAGGATGATCAATTTCTTGAGGGTCATTGTCATTTTTCTCTTCCTCTCCCTCAACATTCAGAGGGACGTCTTCAGCATTCTTCTCCCCTTCTTCACCTGAATGGGGGGAGGTAACCGCAGCATCGGCAGCAACATCATCATGTGCCTCAGTGACCCTGTCTTCTTGGCCAGGGTGCCCTGAAGTTGAGGCGTGAATCATTTCCACCTTCTCCATTTTGCCTTCTAGGCCATAAATGGAGGGCGTAGCCTGAATAATGAAGTCCACTGCCATCTCCAACTTCTCTCAGTCATCCGGAGTGAAGTGAGATGGAGGGACAGCGGGGCTTCCAAGCGATTAAGAATTTTGGTGAGCAGAGAGTTTGAATCAACAACTTTTGAGGTCAAGAGGCTCACCTCACTTTGAAGGCCAGTGAGTTCGGTCTTCAGCGTTCCAACCTCGCTGCTGAGGTTGGAGTAATTGGTGGAGAGATCATTGTAGCCGGTGAAGAGTGTGGCGACCTCTGATTTGATGACCTGGAGCGCTGATGTGTTGTTATTGAGAGCGAGTTCCAGGTCCTTCACTCTTCCTTTAAGAGATGAATTATCAGTAGTAGTAGCTTTCTCTGCTAGGGAGGTGGAAACATTCTTCAGCATCACCCCAACATCAATGATGGTTGAGGTGTTGGAAGAGAGGTTGGTGGAGAGAGTGTCCACTTTGTCAGCGATGCCCTTGAGGGACGTGCTGATTGTCCCCAAATTAGGACCTGAAAAAGAAAATAACTTATGAGCAAAGGAAAGCTCAGAAGTCTGGTTTTCAGAAAGGGGTAAGGATTGTTTTGGATACCTGTAGGATTTGGATTGGAGAAGGCACTGAAGTCACGAGTTCCTCCCCAATGTTCCATGTCGTCCTCGAACGAACGAACAGGGATTGTTGTAGAGGATCCTACAGGTCCTGTGAAATTTCGCCGGATCATGCTCTGTAGAGTGGCGGCACTTGTATCCATTAGTAGGAGTGATGGAATCGTAGGCGCAATACTGAAGGTGGAGAAGATAAAAGGAGAAGAAGAAGAAGCAGTGGCTGAGAAGAGTGGGTCAACAGATTCAGTGTTGGAGACGCCGATGGAGACCTATTCAGTGCGTTGAGGCGCTGAAGATGTTGTGGTAGGTTCCATAGAAGCTTCAGAGATTTGATTCTCTGGAGTGGTTGATGGGGTGGCTGTTGCAGTTGTGGAGGAGGTAACCACAAAACCATCAAGCGTGGCCTATGAAGAGGCCAACGCTGAGTCTTGAGCCTATGAAGGATGAGGTCTTCTTGGACTTATGGATGCCTAGGGGTATAGTAGATTGTTTCCTCTTCTTGGAAGATGTGGTGGTTGCAGCCTGGGTAGCAGCGGTGGGTTGCGCCGCTGACAAGGTAGCTGCAGAAGGAGAAGAAGTGGGGCGTAGAAGAGAGAGAAGAGTAGAAAGACTTACCTCTCCCTGGATGGGTTTGAAATCGAGCACCTTAGGACCAACCTGAGAGAGTTTGTAATCTCCCTTCGTTGGATAGTTGCTCCCTAGAAGCATTTGAAGAATAACATTGATAAAGCGAGGGTAGGGAACGGTTGAGGATCTCCCAGGCTTCTCAACCCAGTCCATCAGGTCTTCAAAGATGATTCGGGCATAGTCCACGTTCAACATTTTCAGCAGTGAGTAGGCCATGGCTACCCGAGTCTTGACAGCTTGCTCAGTGGAGCCCATTTTGGCCGTCATGCAACTGGTGACGTGAGCGAAGATGAAGTTGATTTCAGGGGACATCTTATTTTTTAGGACCTTGGTGAGTTTCTTGTCATCCTCCATGGTTCGGGTTTTGTCTCATGAGTAGTTCATGAGATCAAGGAAGGCGATCAACTCTTGTTCACCTTCTGTGGTGTTGGGGTCAATGAGAGGAACAAAGGGGTTTGTCTTGGTACTTCCAGGAAGGTTCAGTGCCGAGCGGATGGCTGAAGGAGAAATGGTGCCTCGACCCAGTTCGGTTTGAAACCCGATCACTGAGTATTCCTTTCCAGTTCTTTTGGAGATCGCAGTGGTACGATGGGCAGTGTATCAGAATTGTTGCAAGAGGTTGCGGTGTGCAGGGGGCGATGTTCATAGCAGTGGCTAGGGGGCATGTCTTGATGAAGTTGACAACATCAGTGAGATGTGGGGTTGGCTTTTTCTTTGGGAATTCCAGCAGGGCATAAGGGTTGTTTGAGGCAAAGATGATCTGGTTCAACTCACATTTCAGGCTTTTAGCCCTTGTCATGACTGGAGTAGAAATAGTGTTGGTGGCAGTGGTAGCAACGTTTGAGGATGCCATTTCTGAGAGAAAAAAATAGAAGGATAAAGAAGGAACTTCTTAAAATGAAAATTTTGTCCAAAATAAGGGTTTTGAAGTTTTTAGGGTTTTACAGTTTCTTTTTAAGGAAAGAAAAAAAATAAAATATGGGTTTTCTAGTTTTAAAAGAGTATAAAACTAATGAAAAACAATGTTTTCCAGTTTCCTTTTAAGGAAAGGGATTCTGAAAAAACGTATGAATGTTTAAGTTTAAGATTTTTATTTTAAACTTAAAAGAAAAACTATATTTCAAGTTTTGTTCATAAGATCATGAAGAAGATGATCTTATGTGTGAAAAAACGTTTGGTTTGATCC
The DNA here is from genome assembly GCA_033807775.1 of Saussurea involucrata. Taxonomy (NCBI): domain Eukaryota; kingdom Viridiplantae; phylum Streptophyta; class Magnoliopsida; order Asterales; family Asteraceae; genus Saussurea; species Saussurea involucrata. Next base: position 96,441,376 of record CM066314.1, read on the forward strand.
AATGTAACAAGAAATGGGATAAAAAATAAGTTATAAGAAGATTTAAGAGTAGAAAAAGATATGAAGATTTGAACCTGTTTGAGTATTGGTTGAAGATTCGAGTAGCAAGTTTTATCACAAATCAAAGAACAAATGCAAAGGGAAATTCTTTCTGCTTTTAGAGAGTTTGAGAGCGTAAAAGGTAAAAATATAAACATGAAGTGTTTATATAGTGAGAGTAGAGAGAGAAAGTGATGAGCTGGAAAAGGTACTCATCATGACACGGACACGTCCCTTGAAGCGTATTGGAAAAGAATTCGAAACGGGCGAACGTGTCAGACAAAAAGTCGTGCCAGGGTTTATCCGTTTGATGGCGTCACATAGAAAAGTGTCTTTTCACTTTCAAAAATGTTTCGCTGAAGGTTTTGAAAACATCAGAGAGGATTTTAAAAAGAAGTCACTGATAAAAAATATCAATGAGCATTGTTATTTCAAATAAATCACTGAAGGAAAAGGTTCAGCGATCCATTTAATTTTGAAACACAACATACTGAAGTAAACTTCAGCGTATAGGAATAGAAAAACATACCTTGGTATCAGCGAATCAATTTGTTCAGAGATTGGTTGATAAATAAGGAGATAGAATTTCCTTTATCACTGACCTAATGTGTAACCACTGAAGAATTAATCTTCAAGATTCAGCATGCCAAGCTCGCTGATGAGAAAGTTGAATCTTGTCTCATCAAGAGGTTTGGTGAAAAGATCAGCTAACTGAAAATTAGTTGGGATAAAGTGAAGTTCTATGTCACCATTCATCACATGATCTCTGATAATGTGATACCTGATTTAGATATGTTTGATCTTTGAGTGTAGTACTGGATTATTTGCTATGGCAATGGCACTGGCGCTGTCGCAATAGATTGGAAATTTAGAGAGCTGAAGGTCGTACTCTAATAGCTTTCTCATCCATAAGACCTGAGCACAACAGCTTCCAGCAGCTACATACTCAACTTCAGCGGTAGAAGTGGACACTGAACTTTGCTTCTTACTTGTCCAACTTACCAGTTTTCCACCCAGGAGTTGGCAGCCTCCTGTGGTGCTTTTTCTATCCAGCTTGCAACCTGCAAAGTCACTATCTGAATAGGCAGTTAGATCGAACCCCGAGTCTTTGGGATACCAAAGACCTAGGTTGGGTGTACCTTTCAGATATCTGAAAATTCGCTTTACATCGATCAGATGTGATTCTTTGGGCTCAAATTGATATCGTGAACATAAACAAGTAGCATACATAATATCAGGATGGCTAGCTGTAAGATAAAGAAGAGATCTGATCATCCCTCTGTAGGCAGTGACATTAACAGGCTTCCCTGAAGGATCTTTGTTAAGTGTCAATGGAGGTGCCATAGGGGTTTTCATAGCTGAGCTTTGAGTTAGATCAAAATTTTTTAGCATATCTTTAACATACTTACCTTGGTGGATAAACGCACCCTCATCATTTTGCTTGATTTGGAGTCCAAGGAAGTAAGTCAGTTCACCCATCATACTAATTTTATATTCACATTTCATTCTTTCAGCGAAACAAGTACATAGAGAAGGGTTAGTAGAAGCAAATATAATGTCATCAACATATATTTGAACAAGAATGATATGACCTTTGACTTTCCTGAAAAATAGAGTGTTGTTAATTTTACCACACTCAAATTTTTCAATAAGGAGAAAAGAGGATAGAGTGTCATACCATGCACGAGGAGCTTGTTTCAGTCCATAGAGTGCCTTATCCAGCTAATAGACATAACCTAGATGCTTAGGATCCGAGAATCCTGAAGGTTGTTCGTCATAGACTTCTTCAATCAGCCTTTCATTTAGAAATGCTGACTTGACATCCATTTGAAAAACTTTGAAGTCTCTGTGAACAGCGTAAGCAAGAAATAGACAAATAGCTTCGAGTATTGCCACAAGGGCAAACGTTTCATCGTAGTCTATGCCTTCCTCTTGTCTGTATCACTGAGCAACTAGACGAGTTTTGTTGCGGGTTACAGTGCCATGTTCATCTAACTTGTTTCGATAGACCCACTTAGTGCCAATCACTGACTTGTTAGATGGCCTTGGAACAAGATTCCAAACTTTGTTTCTTTCGAATTCAGTCCGCGCTTCTTGCATAGCGCTGACCCAGTTCAGTCTTTGAGGGCATCATCAACCTTCTTTGGTTCAATCAGTGAAATAAAATTAACATATAAACACATGTTACCTACACTACGTCGAGTCTGAACACCTGCGTTTGGATCACCAAGAATTTGATCAATGGGGTGATTTATAGTCCATCGCTGAGCAGAAGCATGAGCCGCTGACTCAGAGTGAACTACTGGTTGTGCTGAAGAAGAGGCTTCAACGATCTCAGGTAATTCAGGCAAGAGAGGTAGAGGTTCATAGGAGAATTCATTCACAGATTGATGAGAGGTAGATGGAATATCAGATGTTGATGGTTTAGATACACGTATAGTGTTAATGGGAACAACTGAAACCCAAGATGAAGCATCAGCTTCACTTGTCTGCATGCTGGAAATGATGACAGGATCATCATCAGCGGTCTGATTGTTGACCTGAGGGTCAGGGTTAAGATTAGCTTCTGAATCCCTAAAATGAGAAACATCCACTGATTAAGTTCTTCGTTATCAACAGATGGTCTTGAGTTCGCTGAACGGGATTCGTCAAAGGTGACATGAATAGTTTCTTCTACAGTTTGTCTTCGCTTGTTGAAGACCCTGAAGGCTTTGGATATAGAAGAATATCCAAGAAATATTTCGTCGTCAGCTTTGGGATCAAACTTTCCAAGAGCATCTCTGTTGTTTAAGATGAAGCATTGACAACCAAAGATGTGAAGAAAGTTGATGGATGGTTTTCTTCCATGAAAACGTTCATAGGCAGTCTTGTTGAATCTCTTGACATTCAGCGATCTATTTTGCGTAAAACACGCAGTGTTGACAGCTTCTGCCCAAAATTGAGTTGGAAGATGAGAATCGTTGAGCATTGAACGAGCAGCTTCGATGATCGTTTGGTTTCTTTTTTCAGCGACGCCATTTTGTTGTGGTGTTCTCACTGAGGAAAAGTTAAGAGAAATACCCTTACTCTCAAAGAAGTTATAAAGGGAACTATTTTTGAATTCAGTCCCATGATCACTCCTTATTGAGCAAATAGTAAGGTTGTTCAGAACTTCCATTTTCCTGACAAAAGATATGAGTTCTTCTGAGGTGTCACTCTTAGCATGGAGAAACATCACCCAGGTGTAGCGAGAGAATTCGTCCACAATAACCAGTGTATATTTCTTTCCAGCGATGGATCGAATGTTGACAAGGCCAAACAAATCCATGTGGAGAAGTTGAAGAGGAGATGTCACTGAAGAAACTTGCTTTGACTTGAAGCTTGCTATAGTTTGTTTTCCTTGCTCACACGCTGAACAAAGAGATTCCTTAGCGTATGAGTGTTGTAGGAGACCAGTGACCAACTCTTTTGAAGAAAGAGTATTCAACGTCTTGAAGTTGAGATGAGAGACCCTCTTATGCCATAGCCAGTTGACATCGGTAGAAGCTTTGGAGAGAAAACAAGTGTTTTTAGTGGTTATTGAATCCATGTTTATTACATAAACATTTTCTAAACGATATCCACTGAGAGACACTTTCTCTTTGTTGTCAGTGACGAAACATGCTTCCTTAGTGAAGCAGACCGTAAAGTCCTTGCCACATAGCTGACTGATGCTAAGAAGATTGTGCTTCAGTCCTTCAACGTATGCGACTATTCTGAAGGTGGTAGTACCATTAGATAGTACAACAAACCCTCGGGTATATCCTTTACCATTTCCTCCAAAGGTCACTGAGGGACCTTTCTCTTCTTTATATTCTGTAAGCAGGTTCATCTTTCCAGTCATGTGTCTAGAGCATCTACTATCAAGATACCATATACCCTTCGAGACCTGCAAACAAAGGAAGATTAGTTTGGAATGGGCACCCATTTTATGATGGGTCCACACTTGTTAGTGGTAGAGGATGTAGAAGGAGCAGCGATCTTCGTAGCATCTGATGATTCAACGTTAGGGTTAGTCTTCACCTTGGTTAATTTCTTAACCTCAGTGGTATTTTTCATCTTAGCCTGATTTGCACCAGGGATGATCTTTTTTGCCTTGGGGGCAGTGATCTTCACCTTAGCTAATTTCTCAGCTTTGGTGGCTGTAGGGCACTTACTAGCAATGTGATCGGTAAGTCCACAATGATAACATTTCCTATAGCTAAAAGTAGGTTTAGGACCATAGGCAAATTTATTTGATAATTTCAAATGGGCAGGACCTGTACCAAGAATACCTTTGGCATCAGATATCGGAGGAACCTTTGGTTCTTCTGATTTCTTGCCAATCATATTCACTCTAATTCTAGGAGTAGATCGCTGAACATGTTTAGGGATCCTAGTTTTAGAACAGGAGGAATGATTAGCTGAAGGTTTAGAAGTTTTCAGCTGTGGTACTTTGGTACCCTTCTGAGGTTTTTGAACAACAATTTTTTCTTTACCTTTAAGTTTAGCATTTAAGGTAGATTTATCCTCAGGGATGGATGTTTTTGAAGAAGAAGAGCACTGAGATGATGAAGTGTCAGGGATAGAAGACACGAACATTCCAAACATAAGCATGGAACAATCAGCGGTTGGTTCTTCAGCGTCAGCTTTGTAACCCATACCACTTTTGTCTTTAGCAGGGATCTGAGCACCTATAATCTCAATGATCTTTGCTGAGGATTTATACCATCCTTCAGTAGTGTCTTTTTCTACTTCCAGTTCAGCGATAGCTTTTTCACGCTCGATACTTTTGACTTGATTCACATAGACATGCTCTTTCAAAATTTCTTCTATGTTTGAAAGTTCTTGTATTTTCAAATGACAATTTTTAAGTTGTTCAGTTAGTTCCATGTTAAGTTTTTCATCTTTATTCTTGCCATTCATGGCATTATATAAATCAATAGTCAAAATATCGATAACTCGAACTATATCAGCTTCAGTGAGAGCAGGTGTAACAACCCGCAAACAAAATATATATAAAACACATAATTCATAATACATTTCCACCAATTGAAATTCATGGTTCACATTCGGTCCCCAAAGTCTGACTAATAAACTATTCAGTACAAACTTGATTCACTTAAAATTACATAATAATAACAATAAACTTTATAAGTACAAAAGCATTCATATGATTATAATGATCATCTTCACAAAAGCTAGCCAACAAGTACTCAATCTACTTGTTCTTACTGGAACCATCACCTGGAATACAAAATTTTGAAAACAGAAAATGAGGGTTAGACCTAAGGGTCTAGTGAGTAAATCCCTACATTTGAAAATCATTAAAAATTCATTTATATAAAACACCTTTTTATATAAATACACATACATTGCACGTAAATTAATACCTGTCTCATTCCACCTTATCCCTCCACCAATGGCCAATCTCAATTGGTTGCGAGCCAATTTAACACACCGGTCCAAAGCCCGGCCACGTATTATATTTTCATATAATACTCACGTAATTATAATATCCCATTATAATCACTCACGTATGACATATTCATACACTTATCACAATTCATTATTCACATATTGTATTCCAGTAAAATACTCTTTAAAATAAAACTCACCTGGTATGTTTATCACCAAAAGCTTTCCCAAGTTAATATCACGTATGACCACCCTTCACAGAATCTGAAATCACAAAATACCGAATATTTCTTTTAACGCTAAACTTACGAAATCCTCAACTCAAGTCGCAACCCCAAAATAACATAAAATCGCAATGAACAGTACAAGTCGCAACGGTGATGAACAGTACGAAGTCGCAACCTCTTACTGCGACTTCACCCCGAAATCGCAACCCACTATTGCGACTTCACTCTAAGTCGCAATCCACTACTGCGATTCCAAACTCGAATCGCAATCAACTACTGCGATTCCAAGCCAAGTCGCAAACGACCATTGCGACTTCAATGCCAAGTGGCAACCAACTGTTGCGACTTCGTTGAATGTCGCAGTCGTCTATTGCGACTTCGATGAATGTCTCAGTCCACTGTTTCATCCTAAAACCCAGATTTTTGTACTTTTATTCTATGCATGATACTGTAAAAGTGTAGATATGTTTAAGAACATTAACACAACCTCACCTTAAGCTTAAACTTCCCAAAACATCCATTTTTAACAAAACCCACCAAGAACTTAAACTAGTAAATTCAAGAACACTTTGAGGAATTAAAACACAAAAAGATATGGATGATTTACCTTGATTACTTCAGTTTGGTACAAAATCACAGTAGCAATTCCTGAAATTCCTTCTTCTTCTTCTCCTTTAGCCTTTATCTCAATCTTATCTCTCTCTCTCTCTCTCTTCTTCACGTAACACACACACACACCATAGGATATTTCTCCTTTTGCTTAATAGAAGACATCATTTTCCAATTGAAGAAGTATATGGCGGTGGTGGGGTTTAGTTTGGCCAAAAAGACCAAACCCACCCTAAACTTATCTCAAATGGCAAGACACATCCCTAAACTCCTATAAAGAATTAATACTTACCCCTTAACTCCTAACTCCATAAAATACTAAAAGAATTACTTATAAAATTTCTCAAATCATAAAATAGATAAATTACCTGGTTATTACAACATCCCCCCCTTAAAAGAATTCCGTCCCGGAATTCGATTAAGAGAACAGATGAGGGTATTTGGTTCTCATCTCCGACTCTGATTCCCATGTCGCATCCTGACCTCGATGATGTTTCCACTGAACCTTTACCTGTCTGATCTCTTTGTTCCATAATACCTTAACTTTGTGATCAAGTAGAGCTTCTGGTTCCTCCACGTAGTTCAACTTTTCATCAACCTGGATATCCGGTAGAGAGACTGCCTGGTCTGGCGTAACTAAACATTTCCGAAAATTCGATACATGAAACGCGTTGTGAATTCTGCTTAATTCTGACGGAAGATCCAATCTGTACGCTACTTCACCGATCCTTTCGGTAATTTCAAAGGGCCCAATATACCCCGGACTGAGTTTACCTTGTTTCCCAAAACGTATGACTCCTTTCCAGGGCGATACTTTCAACATCACAAAATCCCCAACCTGAAATTCTAATGGTTTCCGGCGTCGATCTGCATAGCTTTTCTGTCTGTCCTGAGCGGTTTTCAATCTATCCCGAATCTGAGTAATCTTATCCGCTGTTAACTGTACAATTTCTGGCCCTGCCAATTGTTTCTCCCCCACTTCATTCCAACATAGAGGCGTTCGGCATTTTCTACCATACAATACTTCAAACGGTGCCGCTTGGATGCTAGAATGATAACTGTTGTTGTAGGCGAATTCTATCAAAGGCGGATGTTTATCCCATGATCCCCCAAAATCAACTATACAAGCCCGGAGCATATCTTCTAAAGTCTGAATTGTTCTTTCACTCTGTCCGTCAGTCTGTGGATTATATGCTGTACTCAATTTTATCTGCGTTCCCATCTCTTTTTGAAAGCTTCTCCAAAATCTAGAAGTAAATCGACTATCTCGATCGGAAATAATCGAGATTGGAACTCCATGTCGAGTTACTATTTCATTAATGTACAATTTAGCTAAACGTTCCAAGGAATCAGTTTCTTTTATCGGCAAGAAATGAGCAGACTTCGTCAACCTATCCACAATCACCCAAATAGAATCGAATCCTTTTGAAGTTCTAGGCAACTTGGTAATGAAATCAGTAGTGATCTGATCCCATTTCCACATTGGTATATCTAGTCGTTGTAACTGACCAAACGGCCTCTGATGCTCAATCTTTACCTTCTTGCAGGTAGTACAATCTTCTACATACTTAGCAACACTTCTCTTCATTCCCGGCCACCAATAGAACTGTTTCAAATCTCTATACATTTTGTTTGTACCTGGATGAATAGAAAATCAGGATTGATGAGCTTCTTGTAGTACACGATCACGTAATCCACCCAAACGAGGTACCCAAGTTCTGTTTCCCATACTTAGTAACCCACGGTCGTCTTTCCCAAGCAATACTGATAATCCCACTAACCGTTCAGATTTCAAACTTTCTTCTTGAAAAGCATCTATTTGGCTCTTTAGTAATTCGTCAAAAATGTTTGGAAGAAGTTCAGCTTGAAGCGATATTGCTTTTATCGTTCCACTCCTTTCTTGACGACTCAGCGCATCTGCCACCACGTTTGCTTTCCCTGGGTGATATAGAATTTCACAATCATAATCATTTACCAATTCCAACCATCTTATTTGCCTCATATTCAGTTCCTTCTGATCGAATAGATGTTGGAGACTTTTATGGTCAGTGAAAATTTGACATTTAGAACCATAAAGATAATGTCTCCAAATCTTCAATGCAAAGACCACTGCTGCAAGCTCCATATCATGAGTAGGATATTGTCTTTCATGATCCTTCAGTTGACGAGAAGCATAAGCAATCACCTTTCCACGTTGCATAAGTACACATCCCAAACCCAGCTTAGAAGCATCACTGTAGACCACAAAATCATCTGAACCTTCTGGCAATGCTAATATTGGCGCGCTGCAGAGTTTCTCCTTCAATATTCTGAATGCCTCATCTTGTTCTGCTTTCCATTCGAACTTTAAAATCTTCCGAGTTAGCTTAGTCAACGGCGTCGTGATTCGAGAAAAGTCTTTTATAAATTTCCGATAGTATCCAGCTAGACCCAGAAAACTGCGTACCTCGGTTGCCGTTTTCGGCGGTTCCCATCTTTCAATTGCTTCCACTTTCGCTGGATCAACTTGTATACCCTTCTCTGAAACTATATGACCCAAAAACTGAACTTCCCGCAACCAGAATTCACATTTAGAGAACTTAGCGTACAACTTTTCTTTCTTCAATAACTCCAAAATCAAACGAAGATGTTGCGCATGATCCTCTTTGGATCGGGAATAAATAAGTATATCATCGATAAATACAATGACAAATTTATCGAGATAAGGCTTACATACCCGATTCATTAGATCCATAAAAGCGGCTGGAGCGTTCGTCAATCCTAAAGGCATTACCAAAAATTCGTAGTGGCCGTATCTTGTGCGAAAAGCAGTCTTTAAAACATCCTCTTCCTTAACCTTCAACTGATGGTAGCTAGACCTGAGATCAATCTTGGATAAGTAACAAGCTCCAACTAATTGATCGAAAAGATCATCAATTCTTGGAAGTGGATACTTGTTTTTGATCGTACGCTTGTTCAGCTCCCGGTAATCGATACACATTCTCATCGAGCCGTCTTTCTTCTTCACAAATAAAACTGGTGCACCCCACGGTGAAGAGCTGGGTCTGATGAAGCCCTTATCGGATAAATCTTGAAGCTGTGCCATCATCTCTTTCATTTCTGGAGGTGCTAGTCTGTACGGCGCACGGGCAATTGGAGTGGCTCCAGGTACTAGGTCTATACCAAATTCTACTTGCCTAACAGAAGGAAGAGTATTCAAGTCTTCAGGAAAAACTTCTGGGTATTCACTAACAATGGAAATATCTTCCAGTTTAATCTTTTCAGGCCTACTATCTATCACATAGGCTAAATAACTCGAGCAACCCTTACTAACACATTTACGGGCTTTTATCATAGATATAAGATTGGACTGATGATTCTTACGATCTCCATAAATCACTACCGATCTCTTATCAGGTAAAACGTCATTGATTATTTTCTTATCACAAACTATATTAGCCTGATTCTCAGCTAGACAATCCATTCCTACTACCACATCAAATTCCATCAAAGCTATTGGGAACAGTTGTATCGGTACTCCACATCCCTCTATATTTATCATGCAACGATCAAAAACCTCTTTAACTGCCACTTGGTTATCATTTGCAGTGTCTACTAATAAAGCATGTTTTAATATTTTAGGCTCTAAGTGCATGTGAACAGCAAAGGAGGGAGACACAAAAGATCGGTTTGCACCGGAATCAAATAACACCTTAGCACGCGTGGAGTTTATGAAAAATGTACCTGTGACCACATCTGGAGTTTCCTCCGCCTCTTTAGCTGTCATTTGGAATGTACGGCCCCTCGTTTTTGGCGGTTCTATTCTTGGGACTACTGGTCTAGAAATGGCTGGTTTCCCGGATGTACCCCCTTGTTGTATTCTACCTCGTGGACAGTCTGATTGAAGGTGATCCGGAGAATTAAACAAAAAGCAAAACCGCGTTGATCGACAATCTTTAACAACATGACCGGTTTTCCCACACTTAAAACAAACCCGAGATTCCACTTGACAATTTCCCTGATGGTAGCGATTACATCTCGGACATGGTCTTTCCGCTGGTCGGAACGACGGACGGTTATCAAACCTCTGGAATCTAGACTTCTTTGGATCCTGTGGTGGTCCTTCCCATTTCCTTTTTCCCAAGCTCTTATCACCGGCATCCCTTTTATTGTCTCGTTCGACATTTTCTGCAGCATCCACATCAGTTGTAAACGTATCTGGCCTTGTTGCAGTCACCAGTCTTCGAACTTCTGAATTTAACCCATAGATAAATCTCTCCATTTTCATCTTTTCTGTAGCAACATAATATCCTGCAAAACGAGATTTTTCTAAAAATCGAGCAGTATAATCTCTGACTGACAAATTTCCTTGCTGTAGATTCATAAATTCTTCCTCCAATTGTCTAACAGCAGCCTGTGGACAGAAGTGTGTTGTGAAAGCTAACACAAATTCCTCCCATGCAAAAGTAGTGTAAACATCCGTTCCTCTTGATTCTATATGAGCCTCCCACCAATACAGAGCATCCCCTTTTAGCATCGCTGCTCCATAAAGCACTTTGTCTTCTTCAGAACACTTGCACGTCTTGAAGATGGCTTCTATTTCTTTTAGCCATCTCATTGCCTTGACCGGGTCCCGATCTCCTGAATAGGTAGGGGGCTTGCAACTAAGAAACATTTTATAGTCGCACCTTTTCATCACCGGTAAGATAGTAGAGGTAAGTGGTATTTCAACTTCGTGTTCCGGATTTGGTCTTTCAGTTTCATTGTGGCGATTATGTTCAAACATAGCTTGTATGTTATCTTGTAACCTCCCCATTTCTGCCATCAAATCATCCCGTGTAACAAACTCTGTGCCCTGTGGTTGTGTTCTTCCCCCAGTTCGGCCCCCAGTTCCCCTTCCGATTCTGCCTCTACCACTATCTCCTCCTCTTCCCCCTGCTCCGATTCGTGGATCCTCTCTACCCGAATTCCTTCCTCCTCTCTGATTCCTTTGTCTAGTACCACTAGCCATTCTGTAGATTCAAACAAAGTTAATATACACATAAGCACATACCCCATATAACAAGGTATTCCAGTTCACACATGCACCTGTAAGATCATAATTACACTGGCCTGGTGTAATTTGAAATTACCTTACATGATGTTCCTTCTGCCTTTTATACTTAGCGTCCCCAGGTTCTAAATTAATAGGGACATCCTACTTCACATGCAGTTTAAGTCTAGGTACAGATACTAATACCTAAATCCCTTAAACTAGGGCTCTGATACCATCTGTAACAACCCGCAAACAAAATATACATAAAACACATAATTCATAATACATTTCCACCAATTGAAATTCATGGTTCACATTCGGTCCCCAAAGTCTGACTAATAAACTATTCAGTACAAACTTGATTCACTTAAAATTACATAATAATAACAATAAACTTTATAAGTACAAAAGCATTCATATGATTATAATGACCATCTTCACAAAAGCTAGCCAACAAGTACTCAATCTACTTGTTCTTACTGGAACCATCACCTGGAATACAAAATTTTGAAAACAGAAAATGAGGGTTAGACCTAAGGGTCTAGTGAGTAAATCCTTACATTTGAAAATCATTAAAAATTCATTTATATAAAACACCTTTTTATATAAATACACATACATTGCACGTAAATTAATACCTGTCTCATTCCACCTTATCCCTCCACCAATGGCCAATCTCAATTGGTTGCGAGCCAATTTAACACACCGGTCCAAAGCCCGACCACGTATTATATTTTCATATAATACTCACGTAATTATAATATCCCATTATAATCACTCACGTATGACATATTCATACACTTATCACAATTCATTATTCACATATTGTATTCCAGTAAAATACTCTTTAAAATAAAACTCACCTGGTATGTTTATCACCAAAAGCTTTCCCAAGTTAATATCACGTATGACCACCCTTCATAGAATCTGAAATCACAAAATACCGAATATTTCTTTTAACGCTAAACTTACGAAATCCTCAACTCAAGTCGCAACCCCAAAATTACATAAAATCGCAATGAATAGTACAAGTCGCAACGGTGATGAACAGTACGAAGTCGCAACCTCTTACTGCGACTTCACCCCGAAATCGCAACCCACTATTGCGACTTCACTCTAAGTCGCAATCCACTACTGCGATCCCAAACTCGAATCGCAATCAACTACTGCGATTCCAAGCCAAGTCGCAAACGACCATTGCGACTTCAATGCCAAGTCGCAACCAACTGTTGCGACTTCGTTGAATGTCGCCGTCGTCTATTGCGACTTCGATGAATGTCTCAGTCCACTGTTTCATCCTAAAACCCAGATTTTTGTACTTTTATTCTATGCATGATACTGTAAAAGTGTAGATATGCTTAAGACCATTAACACAACCTCACCTTAAGCTTAAACTTCCCAAAACATCCATTTTTAACAAAACCCACCAAGAACTTAAACTAGTAAATTCAAGAACACTTTGAGGAATTAAAACACAAAAAGATATGGATGATTTACCTTGATTACTTCAGTTTGGTACAAAATCACAGTAGCAATTCCTGAAATTCCTTCTTCTTCTTCTCCTTTAGCCTTTATCTCAATCTTATCTCTCTCTCTCTCTTCTTCACGTAACACACACACACACCATAGGATATTTCTCCTTTTGCTTAATAGAAGACATCATTTTCCAATTGAAGAAGTATATGGCGGTGGTGGGGTTTAGTTTGGCCAAAAAGACCAAACCCACCCTAAACTTATCTCAAATGGCAAGACACATCCCTAAACTCCTATAAAGAATTAATACTTACCCCTTAACTCCTAACTCCATAAAATACTAAAAGAATTACTTATAAAATTTCTCAAATCATAAAATAGATAAATTACCTGGTTATTACAACAGGAGAAATAGTAGGAGAGAGATACCTGAGAGGTAGAGACAAAAGTAGAGGGAATTTCATATTGTTCTTCCTCTTTTTCTTTGATTTCGGCCATAAGACAGAGATTGGCCTCATCTTCTTCATCTGAATCTGATTCTTCATCCGACTTAGCCCAGTCATGATCTTTAGCGATTAGACCTTGTTAGTGCTGAAATTATATGTTGTATCCAAGTAAAGGGACTCAAAATGTAAATATCTAGTCTAAGTATAAATAACTTAGATTAGTTCATAGTTTTATAACTTTGCACTTTTACATCAAGGCTATCATATTATTCTCTCTACATTGTGTAAACACTATCTTCAAGATTAATGAGAGATGACATGATTGCAGCTTGAATTCTTTATTGTTTACTTGTTTCTGGGATCAAAAGTGGTATCAGAACAAACAGATTCAGCAAATTTGAAGAAATTTTTGAAGAAAATAGGCATTTTTTAGGTATTTCGGACTAGAATCGATTTGGTGATTTTAGGATGTTTTGATTGAGGATTTTAGTACATATCTGTTCGATTTGTTATTCTAGACAAATTCGTGCAAGAAAATAGATCTAAAAATCATGATTTGATGGATTTTTAGTGAGTTTTAGTTTTTTTTTTGAAGGCTACTGTTTTGAATCGAAAACAGCAGATTTTGTGTGTTCTTGGTGTTACGATCTGAACAAAAAGTGTTCAGAGTGTGTTCGCGAAGGTATCTGCAAAGTTTCAGATAAATTGGTTAAGGTTTCATAACTGTCGTACAAGAGCCATCCGACTACTACTTTTCACTGGAGCTTGTCATACAACTGTTAGCTCCAACTTCTGTATCAAAGAACTATTGAAAATAGGCTAAGTATAAATCATCGATAGAGCCTCTGCCAAGACACCAAGAGAAGACCTTTCAGCACAAGACTTTACAGAGGACAAGGCCACAGAGCCTCTGTCACCCTTGACAGAGCCTCTGTGGTATGAAGACTTAGAAGAATGAAGATACTTGAAGATGAAGACAAAGACGATCGTGCCTCTCAAGTTCCTCTATTGTACGAAGATCCTGAAGATCATTCATACAAGGTGTGCCCTGCACATTCCACCTGTCAACCTCTGATGGGTTACAGCTTTTGCAGAATGCAGCGCACTACATTAACGTTGTACCTGGTCTCTAACCCACGATGTTGTCTTTGTACCATAGTACTTCTTGTCTACCTCTTGTCCCCTATAAAGTAGTATAAATAGATGGCTCTTGTAGAGATTTTCAACAACTTTTGCACAACACACACACACACACACACACACACACACACACACACACACACACACACACCAGATTAGAGCAGATTATTTCACACACTTTCGGTGTTCTTGGTGTTTATGAAGAATTAAATAGAAGTGAATCATTGAGCTAAACTTTTGTCTTAATTACTGCTTTACCTATTTTAATTCTGTGTGTGATTTCTACCAGATTACTTTCTCGTTAGTTCTATTAAAAACGTTTCCGCATATATATTTGTTTGAATTATCGAGATTAATATCATTGTTGAGTGAATATTGGGATCAACAATTGGTATCAGAGCAAACTTTGATTTTCAATATCAAAGGATCCACTCTAACAATGATCTCAACTCTTTTTGGTAGAAATTTGGACTGATTTTGACCTGCTCTTCATTCATTTCAAAACAGCCCCTGTTTTTCTGCTATTCTCGACTTGTTCGACTTTAGTAAACAGACAGGCACCATTTTTTATTTGGTTAAGTCATTCCATTAAGTGCATTGTTCAAGGTTTTAAAGCTCTAAACTCATTTTGAAGAGTCTGTCCCATCATTTGAAAACATTCTTTTCATACTTTGTTTTATGAATTTTCTCAAAACTGTTCAAAATGGCGAACACTGCCAACTTCTTTACTGCTGGTTCTTTAACCAAACCCCCCACTCTACTCAGAGATGAGTACCCCCAATGGAAAATCTTCATGATTCACTTCTTTGAGGGCATTGACAAAGAACTCCTCCATTACATCCATAACCCTCCTTTCGTTCCTATGGTCACAGTACCACGAGTACCAGCCACGGGAGACACTCCAGAAGTCCCTGAGTATGACAAACCAAAGTTTGTTGACAATTGGTCTCCACAGGACTGGGAGAAGTATGAGTTCGCACAGAAGGACAAGTGACTTCTGATAATGGCCATTCCAAATGACCTCTTCCAGTCTCTGGACGCATGTGAATATGCCCACGATTTGTGGAAAGAACTAGAGAAACAATTAGAAGGTGAAGCTAAGACTCAGAAGAACAGAAGGGCTCAATGTATCAATGAGTACTACGCTTTCAAAGCTCTGCCTTCAGAGACTCTGCAGACCATATACGACAGATTCAACTCGCTGATCAACAAATGCAAGAAGTTTGGGATCCACAGAACCTCTGAGGAAAACAACGTCATGTTCCTCAAGATCCTAAACGAAGAATGTCTCCAGCTGTCCATGTCCCTACAAACAAAACAGGACTTGGACACCTGGACTCTGTCGCTACGGAACATTGGCTGCACAAGAATCTCAGATAGCTCAGGTGAAAGCTTAAACTGGCGGACCCCTTGCATTGGTAGGCAAAGCAACCGAGGCAAAAGAAAAGCCTAAGAAGGAGATAGTTGTGGAAGAGAAGAAGGAGAAAAAGAAGAAGGTACTAGTGGTGGATAGTGAGGAAGAAGAGTTGGTGGATGAAGAAGAGGCAACCATGGCCTTGATAGCTAAATCTTTAGCTTTATTGACAAGAGAGTTTGGCAACAGAGGTTACCGGAAGAAGACATGGTATGAACGTGATGGGAAAGATGATCGGGGTGAGAAGTATGAATCGAGGAATCAGGGAAGAGAAACTTCGAATGACCAACAGAGGTCAAATGACAGAGGTGAGAGAGGTGGTGACCAACAGAGGTCAGGTGACAGAGCTGGAAATACTCCACATAACCAGGGATGTTTTAACTATTGCAAGCCAGGCCACTATGCTGCTGACTGCAGGAGCAAACCCAATCGCCCACAGAGAGACTCTGCTTTTTATAAAAAGAAGGCAGAGTACTATGCTCAGAAGTCGCTCATGGTGGAGCAAGAAAACTGGCTGTCCGACGAATCTTCTGACGAAGGTGAAAAGAAGAAAGCCTTGTTCTGCGGGATGGCAGAAGTCAGCTCCTCAGATTCTGAAAGTGAGGTATCCACTTCTGACTCTTACTCTAATGAAACTAAAGCTAATTTGCTTAAATTGACAGAAGATTACACTGAACTGAAAAAGACTTGTGATAATATTCAGAAAAAGCTTGCATTCTTTGAGAGAGAAGCCAGACTTCTCACTCAAGAAAATGCAAAAATATCTTTAGAAAAGGAAGAGATTGAGACCAATTGGCATAAAAATCTAAATCCTTTAAAAGAAAAGATTTCAGAACTCAATTCTGCCCTTAAAGCTAAAACAAAGGAACTTTTGGACAATGAGAGTTATAGAATGAATATTCTTGCTCTTAAGAACTTCTTTCAAAAGGAAAGAGAAATCCTTCATCAAGACTTACTCAGCAGAGACCTCTTAATTAAAAAGTATCAAGATGCACATAAGGTATACGAAAAGGTTAATACACAAATAGGAAGAAGGGGAATTGGCTTCTGTGATATAGATCCCTATACTTGAACCAAAAGAGACAAGTCCATGTCTTCTCTGTTTTGTATTGGAAGTACAAAAAAACCAGGATTTCCAAATTTACTCTCTGTAAGCAAGAGGCAGAAAATCTTTGGGGAACCTCACAAGAGGAAACCTCTGAAGATGATAAATGTGTGGTATCAAAACACAGATTTATCACCCTCAACCTCTGTCAAAAGAGACTCCAAACCTAAGAGATATCTGAAAACTCAAGATCAGATAGGAATCTTCAAGTTTAGTGACCCTGAGACTCAGACCCAGATCGCTTGTAACGACCCGTCCCAAATATACATCAAATAACATATTTTACATAGCATAGTTTCATAACAAAAGATACATAATAAGTCACGTACGGTCCCTTAGTCTCAAAACTATACAATACAAGACATAAGCATTTCCTAATCTTCGTCAGCTATCAACCGCATACTATACTTTATCATTCCCTTTGCTATTAAAAGTTCCTCGACCTTGAATACATATTTTTGAAAACAAAATGAGGGTTAGACCAAATGGTCTAGTGAGATAATCCCCGCCAGTTTAGTAAACCTTTGTAAAAACACACATATACCATAATTAATTAAATACCAAGCAAGGCTCGTGCGCTGTGTACAACTCCTCATTCCCATGGCCAAATTAGTTGGTTGCGAGCCACCTAATCAATTTACTCCGCTGTACAAAAATTACAGCCAACACCGAAGTCCCTCTGTACAGCCAACTCCACCGGTCCTAAGCCCGGCCAACGTGCTCTCGTGTAGTGTAATACTTGCATAAATATAACATACACTTCAATATATCATACTTTATACATATGCACATAATTACACCATTTATCACATTATCAATCCACATATATGTATTCCAGTTTGAAAACATTTTAAAGTAAAACTCACCTGATTGTAGTCGCGTTACTCTAATTAGAGTCATAAGAATCTTCGTCACCAACTTCATAGAAATCTGAAATACTCATATACATAAAGTACTGGTATTAATCTACTGTTCAGGACCCTTAAAGACTAAGAATATTAAATAATCCAAAATCCTCGATTCTTATCGCAATCAACTACTGCGATAACCCCTTGTCGCAATACACAGTCTTTATCGCAATTAACTACTGCGACACAGTAGCATATCGCAACCAACTGTTGCGATATACATCATGTCGCAACCAACTGTTGCGATACACCACTTGTCACAACTAACCATTGCGATAACGATGAGCTTGTCGCAACCCAAGGTTGCGATACTCATAACTGTCGCAACTATCATAACTGTCACAACCCACTACTGCGACATTCATAACTGTCTCAGTCCACTAAGTTCATACTTAACCCAGAAATTTATAGATTTAGACCATGCATGTTTATGAAATTTTGCAGATATGTCTAATACTATTATTAGAACATTATCACCAGCCCAGATTTCTCATAATCATCAAAATACATCAAAACCCATTTCTAACCCTTTTAGAAAACTAATAAACATAAAAGGATGAACTTGTAGGATTGTTACCTTTGTTTCCACAGCTTGTTAGTAAACCTTTCAGCTGAACATATGATTTGCTTCTTCTTCTTCTTTGTTCTTCTCAACCTCTTAAGGTTCTATCTCTCTCTCTCGCCGTGAACAAAACACACACACACACACACACACACACACACACACTATAGTTTTCTTTTCTTTTCTTTTACTCACACACACACACACACACATACCAAATGAGATAATGAAAAAATATCTCATTTCTTCTTTTGTCAAGGAAAAGGCGGTGGAGTAGGTGAATAACAACCAACCCAACCCCAAACTTTCATCTAATGGCAACTTTAACCCACCAACCTTTAAATTAAAATTAAAGTCTACCCCTTATCTTATAATTTCATAAAACTAACCCGAACCTACCTTAAACTAAAAATAATAAAAATAAAATAAACCAATAACGTACCTGGTTATTACATCGCTTTTGTCTGCACTATAGATTCTGAAACGAAACTATCGGCAGAGGCACCTGAGTTTATGCCTACTTCTTCAGAAGAAAAACTGAAACACACTTCTGAAAATGAGTTAATGGAGATTGGCAAAAACAATTTTTATGAAAACCTCTATACATCCTCTGTTGAACAAAATCTCTCTGAGGAAATATTGATGAATACTTCTGTTAACTTGGAAGATATTCCCGAAAGAAAGGAAGAAAGCGAGTATGTCACATGCTCAGAAAACCCTACCTCTATCGACATAGATCTCAGTGATTCAACCTCTGTATACGAGGACGATTCATCCTCTGACGAATCTGAGACTGACTCAATTGAGTCAGAGATAGTTCCTTGTGGATCAGAGGGATCTAAACTTCCCTCTGGAATTCTTAACAGAACCATTCCTCCAAAGGAGAAAATCACAAGTGTTCCTATCTGCCCGGATTTTTTTGACATGTGTATACAAGCCAAAACCTCTCTTGGGCTTGAGAAAATCAAACTTGAAAAGGAAACGTCCTCTCAAAGTTCGAAAAATACAAAACCTTTTAGGCCATTTCAAGAAAAACTAACTTGGCAACAAAAAGGAAAATGGGTGGAAAATAACAAGTCTTTTGCTTCTGTGACAGTGAAACCAGCTGAAGTTCACCACAGAGGATTGGGTCAACAGAAGGCTACTCTCAAGAGAGAATTTTCAAAAAAATCAATCTAGCCTACATAGATCTTCTTGTAATAGGAAGTCAAATGCTAGGAAAGAATGTTTTGAACTTATGCATCAACTGAATCAACACTTCTCTAGTCCGCATTGTTTCCTCTCTCAACCCAAAAAGAATGCAAAATTCAAGGGTAAGAAGAAACAAGATGGTTCTTCTAAAGAAGTTAAAACCAAACCTAAGGATGCCAAGTGTAATACCTCGGGTAAGTTCGTTAGTTAAAACCCCTTTCCGTTAAAATCAGTTAACTTTATAATAGTGTGTTTAGGGTAAAAATTGGGTTAAATTATAAGTTAGGGGTGTTTTAGTCATTAGTGAAGAGTTTAGGGGCTGAAATGGTAAATATGAGTGGATATTACTTAAAGAAAAAATCATATATTATCATAACTCAGAAAAATCAGTGTGTGTAGTGTGTGTGTGTGTGTTTTGAGACCAAAAGAAGAAAAGAAGGTTTGTGGCTAAAAGGTTCAAATTGGTGTGCTTGGAAGTGTATCTGAGGTATGTTCCTTTGTAGTTTATGTTTGTAATTGCTATTAGAAGGTTTCTATCGGAATAGATTAGTCAATTACACATCTGGTAGTAATTCAGTCGGTTTCTGGGCAAAATTGGGTAAACCGACAGTGGTTTCCGGACCCAGTATGAATGTGTCCGGGTGGTTTTCTTGATAGTGTCCGGATGATATTATAAAGGTGTCCGGACGGGTTCTTTATCCGGGTAAGTTTCTTTTTCCTATGTTTTCCGGATAGAATTGGATACCGGATAGCATCCGGATTACTCTGGTGTCCGAACGTTGTCCGGACT
The DNA here is from genome assembly GCA_033807775.1 of Saussurea involucrata. Taxonomy (NCBI): domain Eukaryota; kingdom Viridiplantae; phylum Streptophyta; class Magnoliopsida; order Asterales; family Asteraceae; genus Saussurea; species Saussurea involucrata. The sequence goes on from CM066314.1 coordinate 96,461,709, forward strand.
GTATAGGTTGTCCGGAAAAGTCACGCTGTCTGGAAAAGTTGTGTTGTCCGGATAATTTGAGGTATCCGGATACTTTTGTTGTTTGGTCATTTTGGAGAATTTAAACACTTTTGAGTATCCAGTAACCTGTGTTTTGTTAATTCTTAGATAGAATATGAATGAGGACTAAAATACTATGGACTTGACTTAAGTTCGGGCTTGGGGAAGACAATTGAGGATAAGAGTTAGATAGAGTTATCTAATGCTCTTAGTCATAGCAAGCCCTATGTGTTCAAAGTGGTAAAGCAATACTTGTATATGATTGTTTCAGATTCTGTGAAATTGAAGTGAAGCTGAATTGTTTGAGAAAAGCTTGGAGAACGTTTTGATAAGACAAACAGGTGAGTTTTACTTCAAAATGTTTTTAAACTGGAATACATATACGTGTAGATTGAAAAGGTGATAGATAATGTGATTAGATGTTCATAAATGACAATATGATATATTGAGATATATATTGTATTTATATGTGCATTACACTACACGAGTATACGTTAGCCGAAACTATAGTCGGCGGTGTTTGCTGTAGTTGTTGTACAATGGTGTTAGCTGTAGTTGTTGTACGGTGGATTAGTTGGCTCGCAACCAACTAACATGGCCAGGAGAAATGAGAATGAGAAAGAGGATGAGTTGAACACAGGGCACGAGTCTTGATTGGTATTTAATTACGTGTGATATATGTGTGTTTATATAAAGGATTTTATATAAATGGGTTTTATAATGATTATGAAATGACAGAGATTTTCTCACTTAGACCGCTAGGTCTAACCCTCATTTTGTTTTAAAAATATGTATTCCAGGTCGTGGATCAAGTAAGGGCAAATAAGAAGGATAGTCGTTGCTTAGCTTTTGGGAACACTTGTGTTATGAAGATCATGAAGTGTTTTTGTACTTATGGCTTTGTTGTTAGTCATAATATAAATTATTTAGTCAAAAAGTTTGTACTGAATTACTTATTATGTTTAGTAAGACTATGGGACCGAATATGAAATATGATGTATCTTTTTGATGAAATTATGTTGTGAAATGTATGTTATTTGTATATATGGAAACCGGGATGTTACAGATGGTATCAGAGCCCTAGTTTAAGGGATTTAGGTATTAGTATCTGTACCTAGACTTAAACTGCATGTGAAGTAGGATGTCCCTATTATTGTAGAACCTTGGGATGTTAAATATAAAAAGGTAGAAGGAACATCATGTAAGGTAATTTCATTATTACACCTGGCCAGTGTAATTGTGATCTTACAGGTACATGTTTGAACTGGAATACCTTGTTATATGGGGTATGTGCTTATGTGTATATTAACCTTGTCTGAATCAACAGAATGGCAAGTGGTACTAGACACACGAATCGGGAAGGAGGAGGAAATCCGAATAGAACAAACCCAACAGCCGGAGGAAGGGGAAGAGGGGGAGAAAGAGGTAGAGGTAGAACTGGAGGCAGAGTCCAGGGGCGCGACATGGAATTTGTTACAAGAGACGACTTAGCAGCGGAAATGGGAAGATTACAAGCCAATATCCAAGCTATGTTCAACCAAACTCATAATACTGAAACAGATAGACCAGATCCTTCACATGAAGAAGAGATGCCTATTACTCCTACTGTTGTACCAGTAATGAAAAAGTGTGATTATAAAATGTTTCTCAGTTGTAAGCCTCCTACTTATTCAGGAGACCGGGACCCAGTGAAAGCGATGAGATGGTTGAAGGAAATAGAAGCTATCTTCAAAACTAGTAAGTGTGCTGAGGAAGACAGAGTACTTTATGGAACCGCAATGTTGAAGGGTGATGCTTTATACTGGTGGGAAGCTCATATGTCATCAGAAGAGCCTGACATATACTCTACCTTCGCTTGGGAGGAATTTGTTATAGCCTTCAGGAAACAATTTTGTCCTCATGCAGCGATTAAACAATTGGAAGGGGAATTCATGAACTTACAGCAAGGGAACTTATCAGTTCGGGACTACACCGCTAGTTTTCTAGAAAAATCTCGTTTCGCGGAATACTACGTTGCCACGGAGGCAATGAAGACGGAAAGGTTTATCTTCGGGTTAAATTCAGATGTCAAAAAGCTAGTAATTGCAAAAGGACCCGTTACCTTCTCAGCCGCAGTAGATGCCACGGAAGATGTGGAGCGGGATAATAGGAGGGATGCTGGTGATAAAGGTATGGGGAAGAGAAAGTGGGAAGGACCACAGTATGACCCGAAGAAGTCCAGGTTTCAGAGATACGATAACCGCCCGCCGTTTCGACCAACAGAAAAACCTTGTCCGAAGTGCAACCGTGTTCACCAAGGAAATTGTCAAGTTGACCCTCAGATTTGTTATAAGTGTGGGAAGACCGGGCATATTGCTAAAAACTGTCCAGTAACGCGGCTTTGTTTCTTGTGTAATTCTCCGGATCACATTCAGTCGGATTGTCCGCGGGGAAGAATACACCAGGGTGGTACATCAGGGAGACCAGCGGTTGTTAGACCAGTAGTGCCAAGACTAGAACCACCAAGAACAAGGGGTCGTACATTTCAGATGACAGCAAAAGAAGTGGAGGAAACTCCGGATGTGGTTACAGGTACATTTTTCATAAACTTTACACGTGCTAAAGTGTTATTTGACTCCGGTGCAAACCGATCGTTTGTGTCTCCTTCATTTGCTGCTTATATGCATTTAAACCCTAAAGTATTAGATCATGCTTTGATGGTAGATACGGAAAATGATAACCAAGTGACGGTTAAAGAGGTTTTTGATAAGTGTGTGATAAATATAGAGGGATGCGAACTACCTATATAATTATTCCCTATAGCCTTGATCGAGTTTGATGTGGTAGTGGGAATGGATTGGTTAGCTGAGAATCAGGCTAACATAGTTTGTGATAAGAAAATAATTAATGTTGTCTTACCTGAGAGAGGACCGATAGTAATATATGGTGATCGTAGCAATCATCAGTCTTGCCTTATATCTATGATAAAAGCCCGTAAGTGTGTTAATAAGGGTTGCCAGAGTTACTTAGCTTATGTGATAGATATTAAACCAGAAAAGAATAAGTTGGAAGATATTCCGATTGTCAGTGAATTTCCAGAAGTATTCCCTGAAGACTTGAATAGTCTTCCGCCCGTTAGACAAGTAGAGTTTGGTATAGATCTGATTCCTGGAGCCGCTCCTATTGCTCATGCACCGTATCGTTTAGCGCCACCAGAGATGAAATAAATGATGACCCAACTACAAGACCTATCCGATAAAGGCTTCATCAGACCCAGTTCTTCGTCGTGGGGTGCACCAGTTTTGTTTGTGAAATAGAAGGATGGTTCGATGAGAATGTGTATCGACTACCGGGAACTGAATAAGCGCACGGTCAAGAACAAGTATCCGCTACCCAGAATTGATGACCTCTTCGATCAGTTAGTTGGAGCTTGTTATTTCTCCAAGATTGATCTAAGGTCTGGTTACCATCAGCTGAAGGTGAAAGAAGAAGATGTTCTGAAAACTGCTTTTCGCACAAGGTATGGTCATTATGAATTCTTAGTGATGCCGTTTGGATTGACGAACGCTCCAGCTGCTTTTATGGATTTAATGAATCGGGTATGTAAGCCGTATCTTGATAAATTTGTAATTGTATTTATCGATGATATACTTATCTATTCTCGATCCAAGGAAGACCACGCGCAACATCTTCGTCTGATTCTGGAGTTACTAAAGAAAGAAAAGTTGTATGCTAAATTTTCGAAATGTGAATTCTGGCTACGAGAAGTTCAGTTTTTGGGGCATGTAGTTTCTGAGAAAGGCATTCAAGTTGATCCGATGAAAGTGGAAGCGATTGAAAAGTTGGAACCGCCGAGAACGCCAACCGAAGTACGAAGTTTTCTAGGTTTAGCCGGCTATTATTGAAAGTTTATAAAAGACTTCTCTCGTATCGCGACGCCTTTGACTAAGATGACCCGAAAGAATTTAAAGTTCGAATGGAAAGAAGAACAAGATGAAGCATTCCGGATATTGAAAGAGAAACTTTGTAGCGCGCCGATTTTGTCATTACCTGAAGGTTTCGAAGACTTTGTTGTTTACAATGATGCTTCCAAACTGGGATTGGGTTGTGTACTTATGCAGCATGGAAAGGTTATTGCTTATGCTTCTCGTCAACTAAAAGATCATGAAAGACAGTATCCTACGCACGACATGGAGCTTGCAGCAGTTGTCTTCGCATTGAAGATTTGGAGACATTATCTTTATGGTTCCAAATGTCAAATTTATACCGATCATAAGAGTCTCCAACACCTCTTTGATCAGAAGGAACTAAATATGAGGCAAAGAAGATGGCTAGAACTGGTGAATGATTACGACTGTGAAATTCTTTATCATCCGGGAAAGGCAAACGTGGTAGCTGATGCACTGAGTCGTCAAGAAAGAAGTGGGACAATAAAAGCAATTGCACTACGAACTGAACTCCTACCCAACATCTTTGACGAACTGCAGAAGTGTCAAATAGAAGCTTATCAGGAAGAACATTTGAAGTCAGAACGGTTAGTGGGGATATCATAATTGCTTGTGAGAGATGACCGTGGGTTATTGTGTATGGGAAACAGAATTTGGGTGCCTCGTTTGGGTGGGTTACGTGATCGTGTACTACAAGGAGCTCATCAATCTCGTTTCTCTATTCATCCAGGTATGAATAAGATGTATAAAGATTTAAAACAATTCTATTGGTGGCCGGGAATAAAAAGAAGTATTGCTCAACATGTGGAAAGTTGTACTACGTGTAAGAAGGTAAAGATTGAACATCAAAAGCCGTTTGGTCAGTTGCAACGATTGGAAATACCTATGTGGAAATGGGATCAGATTACGACAGATTTCATCACGAAGCTACCAAGGACCCCGAAGGGATTTGATTGAATTTTCCTACAACAACAATTATCATTCCAGCATTCAAGCGGCACCGTTTGAAGTATTGTATGGTAGAAAATGTCGAACGCCTCTGTGTTGGAATGAAGTGGGAGAGAAACAATTAGCGGGGCCAGATATAGTTCAATTGACCGCGGATAAGGTTACTCAGATTCGAGAAAGATTAAAAGTGGCTCAAGACAGACAGAAAAGCTACGCAGATCGACGCCGGAAACCGCTAGAATTTCAAGTTGGGGATTTTGTGATGTTAAAAGTCTCACCTTGGAAAGGAGTCATTCGATTTGGAAAGCAAGGTAAACTTAGTCCAAGGTACATCGGGTCGTTTGCAATTATGGAGAGGATCGGTGAAGTAGCATACAGGTTGGATCTTCCGCCAGAGTTAAGCAGGATTCATAACGCGTTTCATGTTTCAAATTTTCGGAAGTGTTTGGTTACGCCAGATCAGGCCGTCTCTCTACCAGATATACAAGTGGATGAAAAGCTGAATTATGTGGAGGAACCAGAAGCCATAGTTGACCACAAAGTTAAAGTGTTGCGGAATAAAGAGATCAGACAAGTGAAAGTTCAGTGGAGACATCATAGAGGGCAGGATGCTACTTGGGAATCGGAATCCGAAATGAGAACCAAATACCCTCACCTTTTTGCCTAACCGAATTCCGGGACGGAATTCTTTTGAGGGGGAGATGATGTAATACCCCGGGTAAGTTCGTTAGTTAAAACCCCTTTCCTTTAAAATCAGTTAACTTTATAATAGTGTGTTTAGGGTAAAAATTGGGTTAAATTATAAGTTAGTGGTGTTTTAGTCATTAGTGAAGAGTTTAGGGGCTGAAATGGTAAATGTGAGTGGATATTATCTAAAGAAAAAATAAGATATTATCATAACTCAGAAAAATCAGTGTGTGTAGTGTGTGTGTGTGTTTTGAGACCAAAAGAAGAAAAGAAGGTTTGTGGCTAAAAGGTTCAAATTGGTGTGCTTGGAAGTGTATCTGAGGTATATTCCTTTGTATTTTATGTTTGTAATTGCTATTAGAAGGTTTCTATCGGAATAGATTAGTCAATTACACATCTGGTAGTAATTCAGTCGGTTTCTGGGCAAAATTGGGTAAACCGACAGTGGTTTCCGGACACAGTATGAATGTGTCCGGGTGGTTTTGTTGATAGTGTCCGGATGATATTATAAAGGTGTCCGGACGGGTTCTTTATCCGGGTAAGTTTCTTTTCCCTATGTTTTCCGGATAAAATTGGATACCGGATAGCATCCGGATTACTCTAGTGTCCGAACGTTGTCCGACCTGTATAGGTTGTCCTGAAAAGTCACGTTGTCCGGAAAAGTTGTGTTGTCCGGATAATTTGAGGTATCCGGATACTTTTGCTGTTTGGTCATTTTAGAGAAATTCAACACTTTTGAGTATCCAGTAACCTGTGTTTTGTTAATTCTTAGATAGAATATGAATGAGGACTAAAATACTATGGACTTGACTTAAGTTCGGGCTTGGGGAAGACAATTGAGGATAAGAGTTAGATAGAGTTATCTAAAGCTTTTAGTCCTAGCAAGCCCTATGTGTTCAAAGTGGTAAAGCAATACTTGTATATGATTGTTTCAGATTCTGTGAAATTGAAGTGAAGCTGAATTGTTTGAGAAAAGCTTGGAGAACGTTTTGATAAGACAAACAGGTGAGTTTTACTTCAAAATGTTTTTAAACTGGAATACATATACGTGTAGATTGAAAAGGTGATAGATAATGTGATTAGATGTTCATAAATGACAATATGATATATTGAGATATATATTGTATTTATATGTGCATTACACTACACAAGTATTCGTTAGCCGAAACTATAGTCGGCGGTGTTTGCTGTAGTTGTTGTACAGCGGTGTTAGCTATAATTGTTGTACAGTGGATTAGTTGGCTTGCAACCAACTAACATGGCCAGGAGAAATGAGAATGAGAAAGAGGATGAGTTGAACACAGTGCACGAGTCTTGATTGGTATTTAATTACGTGTGATATATGTGTGTGTTTATATAAAGGATTTTATATAAATGGGTTTTATAATGATTGTGAAATGACAGGGATTTTATCACTTAGACTGCTAGGTCTAACCCTCATTTTGTTTTAAAAATATGTATTCCAGGTCGTGGATCAAGTAAGGGAAAATAAGAAGGATTGTCGTTGCTTAGCTTTTGGGAAGACTTGTGTTATGAAGATCATGAAGTGTTTTTGTACTTATGGCTTTGTTGTTAGTCATAATGTAAATTATTTAGTCAAAAAGTTTGTACTGAATTACTTATTATGTTTAGTAAGACTATGGGACAGAATATGAAATATGATGTATCTTTTTGATGAAATTATGTTGTGAAATGTATGTTATTTGTATATATGGAAACCGGGATTGTTAGGTCCATGATCTTCATACAATCCAAGTATTGTGTAACAAGATGATGAAGAACATTATTGAAAAGGAAATCTAACCTAGAGAGAACACAAAGTGATTAGAGATCTACATCTTGTATTAATGAATTCACTTTTTACAAACTACAAGTAAAGACCTATTTATAGTCTTCATCACTTGCTACAACAATTAAGCATAAGCCCTTTAACACAGCTATTGCTTTACAAAACTTTCTATTATAAAGGACAACTTCAGTGTCCTAACAGGGATGTTACACCAAGGCAACCTTAAAGACCCCTAACAAAGCTGGACCCATTTGGAAATGGGTACCTAAAAATCTCTGATGATGTTGCAGAAGCAGTATGTGCCGATATGGTACCTAGACTACGGGTGCTCAAGGCATATGACTAGCGACAGAGGACTACTATCCTCATATAAAGACAAACTTGGAGGAGGATCAATGACCTTTGGAGAGAATAAGAAGGGGTATATAAAAGGCTATGGTGTCATTAAGAAGGAAAATATAACCGTATGCAAAGTTGCATATGTGGATGGCCTTAAGCACAATCTTCTCAGTGTTAGCCAACTTTGCGATACGGGTTTCGATGTCATGTTCAAAAGAACTTTCTGCTCTCTGCAAGGGGAAGATACAGTAGTTGAACTTCTGCGAGCCGAACGAAAGGGTGATTTGTACCTCATGAACTTCAGTGTCAAGAACAAAAAGGACAAGCTCTGTCTTGTTGCCTGTAAGAACAAAGAAGCTTGGTTATGGCATAACAGGTTCTGCCATCTAAACTTTCATACTCTTGATAAGCTTGTTAAACTTGATTTAGTTAAAGGTCTGCCAAATGTCAGATTTAGCAAAGATCATTTGTGTTCTGCTTGCGAAATGGGAAAACTCAAGAGAGCTTCCCATAAAGGCAAGACTGATGTGTCTTGCCCTAGGCCTCTGTACATGCTTCATGTTGACCTCTGGGGTCCCATTGCTACACAGAGCCTAGGTGGCAAGAAGTATATGATAGTGTTGATTGATGAATACTCGAGATATACGTGGGTAGAATTTGTCAGAAAGAAATCAGATGTTACAAACATTCTGATGAATCTAATGAAAAGAATCCAGGTTCTTTATGAGTGCAGGATTCAAAAGTTAAGAAGCGACAATGGCATAGAATTCAAAAACTCCGTCATTGAAGCATACCTCACAGAAGAAGGCATATCTCCGAACTTCTCTGCTGCACGCACCCCACAACAGAACGGCGTGGTCGAACGCAAAAACCGCACGCTTGTGGAGGCTGCAATAACAATGCTAAAAGCATATGGATTGCCTACGTCTTTCTGGGCAGAAGTTGTGTCAACTGCTTGTTTAACTCAGAATCGATCAACAATAGTGAAGAGACACATCAAAACACCGTACCATTTGATCAACCAAAGGCGACCAAATATCAAGTTCTTCCATGTATTTGGATGCAAGTGCTTTGTACTAAACGACAAAGAAACTAGAGGAAAGTTTGATGTGAAGGCAGACGAAGTCAAGTTCATTGGATACTCTGCAACTTCCAAGGCCTACAGAGTTTACCTTCTGCGGACCCGATCCATTATGGAGAGTATCAATGTCTATTTTGGCGATTCTTTTCAAAAGTCTTCTGAACGAATCAGTTCAGAACTCGGACTGAAAAAGGAATCCTCTGGCATCTCAAAAACAAGAAAAGCAGAACTGAATCGGCTATTTGAAGAGATGTTCCATGATGATATTGATCCCTCTGCTGGAGCCATCAGAGCCTCTGGAGAAACATCCTCTGCCGACCAGATGGATTCGGGTATATCTCTAACTGGTCGCTCAAATACTTCACCCTCTTCTATTAATAATGTAGATGCAAGTGTCGAGGGGGAGCAAGCAGAGGATAACGTGAGCAAGAATAACACTGTAGAGGCACTGGAGATACCAACTCCAGTAACTATAGAGGAAGCAATACCAGAGGAGAATGAGGATTCTGTCTCAATATCCTCAGAGGAATCAATCCCAACTCTTATCGAAATACCACGTCAAGCTGAGACACCATGTTCTAGCACAGGAGTACCATCTACAACAGAGGTTGCACCAGAACCATCGTGTGCAACCACAGAAGTTCAACTAAATGATGCCAATGACCATCTCCCAAGGATGTCAAAGTGGACAAAGACCCATCCTCAGAGCCAAATAATCGGCGATCCTTCTGAAAAAGTCAAGACTAGATCAGCCACTGCTAATTTTTGTTTCTTTACAAACTTTATCACTGTGATCGAACCCAAACGTGTTTCTGAAGCCCTAGATGATCCAAATTGGGTTGAAACTATGCAAGAAGAGCTTCTCCAGTTTGAGCGAAACAAAGTATGGACCCTAGTTCTTCTGCCAAGAGGAAAACAAGCTATAGGGACAAAATAGGTCTTTAGAAACAAGAAGGACGAGGATGGGGTGGTCGTCCGAAACAAGGCGAGATTGGTGGCCAAGGGATACTGCCAAGCAGAAGGAATAGACTATGATGAGACTTTTACCCCTGTTGCACGGCTTGAAGCGATAAGGATCTTTTTAGCCTTCGCAACCCACAAAAGTTTTAAAGTTTTTCAAATGGATGTCAAATCCGCCTTTCTGAATGAATAGATTCAAGAGGAAGTATACGTCTAACAGCCACCAGGGTTCGAAAGTGCCAAGTACCCAAACCATGTCTACTACCTTGATAAAGCTCTGTATGGACTTAAACAGGCTCCAAGAGCATGGTACGAGAGCCTTTCAACCTTTCTCTTTGGTAATGATTTCGAAAGAGGTACAACTGACACTGCTTTGTTTTATAAGAGAAAAGGTGAGGAGATTCTGCTTGTGCAGATATATGTGGATGACATTATATTTGGCTCTACCAACGCACAACACTGCACTAATTTTGAAAAACTCATGCAGAGTGAGTTTGAAATGAGTATGATGGGAGAATTAAACTTCTTCCTAGGACTCCAAGTCAAACAATCATCAGAGGGAATTTTCATAAATCAATCTAAATATGTCTCTGACATACTTTCTAAATTCAATCTCTCCGATGCCACTGGATCTAAGTTACACTCAGATCTAGAGGGAAAATCTGTAGAATGCAAGCTCTACAAAGGCATGATTGGGTCTCTTTTGTACTTAACCGCCAGTAGACCAGATATAATGTATGCCACATGCCTCTGTGCAAGATATCAAACTAACCCTAAGGAATCCCACCTACTTGCTATAAAGAGGATCTTTAGATACCTAAAGGGAACCAAGAATCTTGGCCTCTGGTATCCAAAGAACTTTGGCTTCCATCTGTAGGTTCCCAGATTCACGTTGTATCATATTAATGGTAGTGAAATAGATAGCGGAAGCATGTTAAATAAAGCCATTAAAATGAGTGATTGTGTAAACGATAAATGAACTATGAGAATCAAATATTGAACAGTAAAAATGATAACAGGATCAGATACAAAAACTGCTCATATATTGATAATGAATCACACCAATAACATGTTCGAGTGTGTTCGAAAATCTCATAGGACAACAATATCGTACGGAGGTAGTGTTCGGGATTGTTGCAGTGTGTGTTTAAACAATTGTGGAAAAACTACTCTTCCCAAAGCTTACAATTGTTTGTTCCACTACCTCTCTGTTTATAGCCCTGGAAAAGTGAAGGCAGTGTACTATCGTACCCTAGAATGACACGTGGAAAGTGTGTCTCCTATTTTTAGGGCATACGTGGAAAGTATGGACACTTATCTAACACTTGGGATTTCCTACGAGACTTAGGCTGACAGAGGTCTTCACTTCACCAGAGCTCTTTCGCAAGAGCTCTGTTGGTCTTCTGTTAAACACTTGTTCTTCTGTTGGAAGTCTTCGACAGAGCTATGTTGAGCTCTGTTGGTCTTCTGACTTGAACTTCTTCCGAATCTTCTGTCTGATCTCTGTTGGTCTTCTGACTTGAACGATTTTCAATACTTTTACATAACAGATACTTGGGGCCAACAATCTCCCCCTAAGTATTGAAAATAAAAATTTACAATTGACAAGAGATTAAACAAAAGAACAGAGAACTTTTACCTCTGTCGAAGCCTTGCACTAATCTTTTGGAATAATACAATAAGATTTAAAAGACCAGTACATTTAAGCATAATTATCTCCCCTAAGAATTCTGTTGAATCTTCTGATTAGAGTGCGGAAGTACAGCATCAGGTCAATCTGGTCGATGAAGAGTTTCTGCTGTTCTTCTGGACACTTGTTTCTTGGGAGATCTTGGATTATGTTCTTGAGGTATACTAGCGACTCACTTGAGTACTTGTGGGCTTCAGCTGCTCTGTTGGCCTTCTTTGTGCCCTTCTGTCGGCAGACAAAGACTGGAGGATCTTTTACTACGGTTCCAGTTCTGTGATGGCCATAACCCTCAAGGTTTTCATTTGGTGGTGCAATCGCTAGTTTCTCTACTTCAAACTGTATGCCTAGCTGATAATCAATCTGTATTCTGAGATTGAGGTGCTCTTGCATAGCGAATCTGACTTCTGGTAGTGCAGTTCTGGCCGGTGTGTATCTTTCTGAGAAGTTCAAGCAATATGCGTGGAGTAAGATCAGGTCATATGGATTTAGAAGGATGAGATCATTATCATTGAAGATTTCATTTCTGCCTTCTGTTGATTCCACAGTATACTCATGGTATGTGACCCTGTCGTGTTGAAACTTCTTGTGCTTGATGTCTAGAATTTTGCGGATACCGAAGTTTATATTGATGGCTCAGTTCTGATTTGACTTGGTTTGGATGAACTTTAGCCTTGCATCAGAAATGGTGTTTATTCTGATTGGGTTGAGGTATGGGTTAATGGGTACGGCATTTACAGGGATGATGTCTCTGTCAGCATATAGAAATGCAAATACCGTTTCTAAGGCAGGTTTTTCGGTATGAAAGGTAGAGGTATCTGGGTTCTGTTCTGTTACCATCGGGTTTGGGTCATCATGGGTTTCTGCCATAAGAGTGTCGATGTTAGCAGATTTCTGAGTAGCTTGAGGTTGGGCTCGACTTGTTTGTCCTTCAGCAGAGGATGGGTCTATCCTCTCTGGTTCTTTTGTTGGAGAAGTAGGAGGGTATCTAGGCAGATGATCTTTGGTGGTTCTTATGTTGACTCTTCTGTCGGTTTGATGACTCTGTCCTTGAACATGTAGTCAAATGCCACTTCAGTCATATCTGTCATGATTTCCTCTATTATCCCCTTTTCTCCTTCTGTAGTCTCTGCCTCAGTTGCTTCTTTGATTATCCCTTTACCCTTGGCTTCTCTTTCTTTTTCAACCTCTTTCTCCTTCTCTGCCTCTTTCTTCTTCTCTCTCTCTTTCTCCTTCTCCTTCTTCTCCTTCTCCTTCTCCTTCTCCCCCTTTTGTTGTTCTGAGGACTCACCCAGTTGATCGTCTGATTGACCTTTTTGAACATCTTCGAAGTCATCATCATCGTTAGAATCGTCAATTCGAGCTGCAGGTGAGGACTGAACAACAAACTTCAGACCAGCTTTGTGTCTCTTGCTTGATGGTTCGTCTGTGGGTGCTTCTTTTTGCAGGTCTTTTCGATGTAGAGGTAGCCTGTAACATAATATCAGTAAAGTTTGAGGCTGCCTTTGCCATTACATCTTCTACCTCTGTTGCAGCACCTCTGATCTCGTCTACTTGAGCCTCAAAGTTGAACTTGTGAGTATCAAGGGACGCTTTCACGTGTTTTTCTGTTTCCTTAGCTTTCATTACAAATTTTGATGAGATCGTCATCATTCGGCTAAGAATTGATTTTCTGAAGTCTCCCATTTGTCCAACTGTCATGGGTAGGTCATTTGGGTTAGGGCTTGAGATATTGAGAGGAGTAGTAGATGAGGTGGTTGCTTCTTTTATGGATTCCTTAACAGAGTTGGTAATTATCTCTGTTAAGGTTCTGACGTTAGATTCTGAAAGAATAATCGTGGGGATGGGAAGGGTTCTGTGCATCTGCACTGTGTGATTCTCTGTTATGAGTCGCTTTAGCTCGGCAAGATTTGTCGAAGTCCTTTTAACTTCCTCTGATCTGACTGATCTTAGGTCGGTTATCTCTGTTGTCAGCTTTCCAATCTCTTCTCCTCTGACCCGTTCAGACTCTGTTCTGAGTGCTTCAGCCTCGGCATATTTTTGAGTTATTTCAGCATGCTTGTTTGAGATGTTCAGTAGTTCTTTCCTAAGAGAAGCATTTTCCTTGCATATCAGCTCCTCCTTTTGTTCATTGATAAGTTTATACTCGTTCAAAGAGTTGTTGATACTGTCACAGAAGCTATCGAACTCTGCTCTTGTGATAGTGTCAACGGGGGTCTCCTTGGTTCCAACACATGGATCCAATTCTGCCTCAAGTTCAGAGGCGCCTCCGTCAAGAGTTGTGTTGATGTTGGCTCTTGGAGGACTTCCACCTGATCCTTGATGTTCCCTTTGAGGGGAAACAACTACAAGTGTTCTGACCAAAGTTTCCTCTTCCAGCTCAGGTTCTGAAGAAGGAAATATGGTGTGATGAGAAGCATTTGGATCAATCAATGTCTTCCCTTGTTCTACTATGGTCTCCCATTGTCCCTGAGTCGGACAGATGCTACGTGAGATTACAAAGATCTCTGGTCTATTTTGTGTGGAGTCTAAATGAGCCACAGAGGCATCATCGTGTGGAGGTGACCTATTGATGTTCTGGGGCGAATGAACATCACTACCAAAGATAGTTTCCCCGGCTTCGTGCGTACCAGAGGCATGAAGAGGTGCCTCTGATGGTATAGGCTGGTTGGGGTTCGAGGTGTGCACCTCTGTTTCAATAATCCTTTGGTCTTGATCACCAGGATTAGATTGTGTGGAAGCACTGGGATTTTGGTTAAGGTTACCCTCAGATGTGCTCTGTTGAGCATCTTTTTCTATTCTCACATTTTCCTCGGCTCCTATGGCTGTAGAACTCTCTGGATTCTCTCTGATGTTTCCTTCTTGCTTATCACTATCAGAAGAGATAGTTTCTACCTCTGGTGTTTCTTGTACTTCCTCATGGACAGCCTCTCTAGGAGATGCTCTGTCCTCTACTTCCTCTCTTCTAGAGGAAGACCCCACTTCGGGTACTCTTGCCTCTGGTCTGTTAACTTCCTCACCAATCTCCTCACTTAAGCTCTCCAAGGAAGGCTCAGATCCTAAGTATGCTGGGGTTCTCACCTCAGGTTCTTGAGGTTGAGCAGCACTCTGATAGTTTTGGATAGAGATGTGGTTAGGGGCGATAAGGGCAAGCATTGTACCTGGAATTCTTCTTATGAAGGGGTATTTGCTAGAAGTGGTGGGGAGGAATTTTGACATCGTCCAAACAGGTGTTGAGCGACCCTGATGAGTTAGTTCCTGTCTGTCGAAGGCTCTTCTGATCACCAGACTGATAAACCGTGGAAACTTGATCATCTTCAAGAACTTGTGGGGTCCAACGACTCCTCCTCTTGCGATGGATGAGGTTTTTGTGTTTACATCCATAAGAAGATCGTTGTAGAGAATGCTGGCATAGTCAAAGTTTCGATTGAAGAACAATCCATACATGATTTGTAGGATTTCTGTTGTGGCTTGGTCTTGACTACCAGATTTGCTGGTAAGGGTTCTGTTTAAGGTGGAGAACATGAAATTCCACATAGTGGGTAGATTCTGTCGTTTGAACTCTCCAATCCTATTCAGATCCTTGTTGTAACCCATAAACTTCATGAAATCAAGAAGAACAGCTGTTTTTGGTGGTTTCTCATAGGCGTCTATTCCTAGCTGTCGTTTGGTTTTCATTCGGAAGATTCTTCTTAAGGTACTTGCTCTAATGCGGATTGTTCCCGCTCCTCCATTACTTGCGTTGACGCTCCCAACTATCCCGT